>CM055123.1:277771891-282571891 GCA_029206835.1 Rana muscosa
AGATTACAGAACTTTTTTAATGCTACATACTCCCGAGCTGGCAGGGAGGGAGGGGGGAGAGAGAAGAGCAGCGGGCTAACGGAGGCACGTAAACTGACCATGGTAATTGGGGATCAGCAGCCATGATAACTGTGGTCAGCACAGACAGGGGGACACAGGAACTGGCAGGATCAACCAGTGTTTTTAGAACATAGAGAGGGGTGAGTGACAACACAAGCACTGTCCTGTCTATCATGCTTCAAAGGATCAGGATAGATATATAGTGGTTGTAACCCTAAAAAAAAAAAGTGTGTGTGTGTGTGTGTAAAATATATATATATATATATATATATATATATTTATTACACACAATATATTTTTGGACACATAGGGGTGATTTACTAAAACTGGAGAGTTCCAAATCTGGTGCAGCTCTGCCTGGAAACCAATCGGCTTCCAGGTTTTATTGTCGAAACTTAATTGAACAAGCTGAAGTTAGAAGATGCTGATTGGTGCAGTTTTGCATGGTAGCCAATCGGCAGCTTCTAACTTCCACTTGTTCAATTAAGCTTCGACAATAAAACCTGGAAGCTGATTGGTTTCTATGCAGAGCTGTGCCAGATTTTGCACTCAAGCTTTTTAGTAAATAAACCCCCCATAGACTTTTAATGAGTTGTGTTCAGGGGCTTTTGACAAAAAAAAAAAACCCAAAAGTTCCAAAAGTATGAGTCTAGGAGCAGCAGTGTGTAAAAGGCCTAAAACTATTGAAATGTCACTTGTGACATTTCAATAAAATCCTGTGAAAAAAATAAATGTAAACAGTCTATGCGCCAGGACTGGCCACATCAGCACTGTGTGTCTCCCGGTGGCGTGGCACTTAGGTGAATGGGCCCCTTAGTCTGATGTTTGCATTGCGGTCATACAGAGGTATAGGTTATAGGGCCAAGTTTGACTGGAAGTTGGTTTAAAGCAGAACTATACTCGAAGGTAAGGTAGAGGAGAGGTTCTCAAGTACCCTCAACAGGCCATGTTTGCAGGTTTTCCTTTCTCTTGCACAGGTGCGTTAAATCAGTCAATGGCTTGATATTTTGGACAGCTATTTTATCTAAGAGAAATTCCCAAAACATGGCCTGTCAGGGGTACTTGAGGACAGGGTTGAGAACCACTGAGGTAGAGGAGTCTCTGAAAGCCCAACTCTGAACGGCTTGTACTTACCATGCTCACGCCACTGCTTTTGTTGCTCAGTCTGAGTCCTTTTGGTGTACTTGGTGCTTCTTGGTAATGGGGGAACATGTGACCTTCCTCCAAGATGCAGTACTTGGTCCCGAGCAGCCAGTAACTAGGGCTGAGCACTGTCACCTGATGAGGAGAAGGAAGATGAAGTGTAAGCTCTAAAACCATCCAAAATGAAGCTTACACAGGGTTAGGACCACTGTCTCACGTAGAGAGATGGAGCGGCAGGGAATTGCTTGTAAGGGTGAGTGTAAGTGGGTGGTGGGGGGGGGGGGGGCGGCGGCTTTCAAGAGTCGGCATTCAGCTCTCTGTTTCTTTAAAACATGTTAACACTATTGGAAGGATAAATAACTTTAGGACTAAAATATTCCTAGAGAAATGCTTTATCAGATGCTTTTCAGTGTTGCTAACGTTATCTAATGTGTGGTCATTTCATCTCTGCTGAAGAATACGGTGAGCCATTATAAACCACTGATATTTCCCTTCTGGGGAGATTACATGACTAAATGCCCAGGCTTTCAAATATGAGGAGCATTGGAGGGACCACAGGTTCACATTAAGTGATTGTAACCACTTAAAGAGGAACTGCAGTCTTCTCACATAATTTGTAATAAAAACATCTTTGCCATTCTGAAGCTTCCCTCCAACTACTTTGCATATTATTTTATATATATTGTGATTCTGTACTTGCCAAATATGCTGCAGAATTCTCCCTCCACTGAGTCTGGCTGCAGCCATTTTAACTGTGGGCAGCTGAAGCTGCTGCCTGTTCACTTCCTGGATTTACACAGAGGCACACCTCCAGCTCTGCAGCTTTCATTGGCCCTTTTGTGGCTCATCCCCCCACCCTTCCTGGCACACTCCCAGGAAAGTGAGAGAGAGAAACAAGACAAGAAACAGGAAGTGAGCTGTATAAGGTATTTACTGGCAAAAAAAAAGTTTTACTATCCAAAGTTAAAACAACAAGGGCAGAAGATTTAATAGATGGAAAGTTGAAAAAAATGACTGAAGGTCCGCTTTAAAGGACCAGGCCTATTTTTCAAACTTGTTGTTTACAAGTTAAAAATCCCCTTTTTTTTTTTTTGCTAGAAAATGACTCAGCACCCCCAAACACAGGGATGTCAAACTCAATTTCATTGCTGGCCGTATCAGCATTATGATTGCCCTCCAAAGGGCCGGTTGTATCTGTAAGATTAGATGTCCAGCACATCCCCCTCCCCTTACATTAGATGTCAAGATCCACCCCACCATCAGAAGTTGAGTCCCCACTCTCCCTTACATCACAGTGCACCCCCCCCCCCCTATTTCCTTATGTTAATGCTGGGAAGAAGCTGGATGCATTGCTTGAAAGCAGAAAGTAAGGGTCTGGAGGAGGACCAGAGGTTGGCTGGAGGTGCGAGGGCCACATGAAATGGCCCGGATTTCGGCCCGCGGGCCTTGTGTTTGACACCTGTGCCCTAGAGAATAAAATGGCAGTCGTTGCAATACTTTGTCACACCATATTTGCGCAGCGGTCTTACAAACGCAATTTTTTAGGAAAAATTCTTTATTGAATTAAAAAAATAAGAAAACAGTGAAGTTGGCCCAATTATTTTTTTTTCATATTGTGAAAGTACCCCAAGTAAATTGATACTCAACATGCCATGCTTCAAAATTGCGCCCATTCATGGAATGGCAACAAACTTTGACCCATAAAAATTTCTACAGGTTACCAGTTTTGAGTTAAAGGAGGACTTTTGCTAGAATTATTGCTCTCGCTCTTACAATCTCGATGATTCCTCATGTGTGGTTTGAACACCGTTTACATATGAGGGTGCGACTTGCATATGCGTTCGCTTCTGCGCGCAAACACAGAGGGACAGGGAGCTTTACATTTTTTATTTTTTTCTTGGTTATTTAACTTTTTTATTTAATTTTTGACACTGTTCTTGGTAAAAAAAAAAATAAAAAATTTGGATCACTTTTATTACTATTACAAGGAATGTAAACATCCCGGGGGCGGAGACCACTTTTATCTGAAAGCGGACCACCCGCCGCTTAACCACTTACCTTCGTCGGCACAATCCCGCAAACCGTCGTAGCTGTACGTCGATCCCTTCAAGCGGGATAGCGGGCGCGCGCTGCACTGTGGGGCTGCCGATGCTCGTGACCGGTTGTCACGATGACCGCCGGCCACGAGCGATTGTGGGCACGAGAGGCAGAACAGGGACGTGTGTGTGTGTGTTTGTGTGTGTAAACACACAAATCCCTGTTCTGTGAGGAGATGCAGATCATGTGTTCCTACTAGCTAGGAACCATGATCTGTCATCTCTTATAGTGAGTCCCTTCCCCCCCCCCCCCAAAGTTAGAACACACACCAGGGAACACAGTTAACCCCTTGATCGCCCCCTAGTATTAACCCCTTCCCTGCCAGTCACATTTACATCAGTGAATTTTTATAGCACTAATCGCTGTATAAATGCCAATGGTCCCAAAAATGTGTCCAAAAAGTATCCGATGTGTCCGCCATAATGTCGCAGTCCCGATTTAAAATCGCAGATTGCCGCTATTACTAGTAAAAAAACTAAAGAATAATAAAAAGCCATAAATCTATCCCTATTTTGTAGACGCTATAACTTTTGCGCAAACCAATCAATATACGCTTATTGCGATTTTTTTTTTTTTTTTTTTTTTTATTTCCAAAAATATGTAGAATACATATCGGCCTAAACTGAGAAAAAAATTTATTGGGGATATTTATTATAGCAAAAAGTACAAAATTTATATATAATATATATATATATATATATATATATATATATAAAACGCCGCGCAATTGTCAGTTAAAACAACGCAGTGCCGAATCGAAAAAAGTGGCCTGGTCTTTGACCAGCAAAAACTTCCGGGGCTGAAGTGGTTAAGAATATACCGGGGTTATGGTAGCTATCTGCTGCCATAACAACGGTATTCAGTGTCTGTTTATTAAAGCCAGCAGCTACACTTTCTTTTTCGTACATCACGGGACACAGAGCGACTTAGTCATTACTAATGGGTTATATAGATTACCTTCAGGTGCTGGCACTGGCCACTTCCAAACCGGAAGTACCCTCCCTATATAAGCCCCTCCCATCGGGAGCACCTCAGTTTTTTGCCAGTGTCTAAGGTGTTGGCCAAAGAGTAACATGTGTTTTCACTGAGCTTGCGTACAGGTTCTTTTGGGCCTTAGTAAGCTGTTCCGGATCCCACCAAAAAAGCTTCATAGCTAAACGGTCGGTACCCGGGCCTTGCAGCAGAAAAGCAAGGTTTTGCCTGTAATGCCTCTCTTAGGAGGGCTGGACCCTGGGATCCAGAGCTCTGGTCCATACCACGACCAAGATGTTGTCTGTGCAGGGTGCTATACAGGTCCAGGGGAGTGGAATCCTTGGGAACCCGGTCCCTGAAGGTTTAATTACAATGCCTGCCGTGATAGGTGAAGTTTGGCCTTCTGTGGACCAAACAAAGTCCTGCGGCGGGGATCAGGTAAGTGGGGGCCCCCAGGAACTTGGTTCTATTGGGGGACCCCCAAGCCTAATTTGTCTTTCTGTCTGTTACCTAACGGTATTCCGCTAATATCTGTGTATGCCTGTAACTACTGAAAATGTAAAATTTTAATAGTAGTCAAGAAAAAAAAAAGGACCGCGGTACCTGTGCTAAACCACTAGAGGCCGCTGTGGTCCATTTTTCTTGTCATGTGGATCTTTGGTTTTCTCAAGTCAAAAGATCAGGCAGTTGGTAAGTTTCTCTGTGGGAATCCACTTCCTCTGCCCTGTTGCTGCGCTCATCCACCGCACAGGCCCTCCGGCAAAAAGGGCCCTGGCTCCTAGTCCCTGTTTGATTTTCGAAAAGGGCGCCAATGGCGCGCGGGCACGTGCACAGCGCCTCCTATGAAAAAAAAGGGGCGGGGCGGGTGGATGACGCTCGATGCGCGCCACGGCGCTTCTGCGCATGTGCAGGCGTCCAGCTTGTATAAAGACACAGTACAAGTGTCAGCTGGATGCAAACAGAGCTAGCAACAAACAGTGGCACACAGAGGCGGTTGATGCAGGCATCCCCATAGAAAGGCACTTTAGTGGACACCAGCTGGTATATAGCAGCAACTGTGTTAGACTATTACCAGCAAAATTGGTGTATGACGACGGGAATACCTCAGCTTTGTGCTTATAGGATATGTCGTCCAGACGCTCTGGAAATAGATCTTCCAAGAAGCGAAAGGGGTCTCCATCGGGCTCTGAGGATTTTGGGCATGCTGTACTGCGCCATCTCCCCTGAAATTTCAGAGGTCAGTAGCCGTAGGAACCCCGCAGGAGTACCTGGTACTGCGGCTGTCCCCAGTCCACCTGCTCCTGTATATATAACAGAGGAGGTTTTATCCTCAACTCTGGGAGGATTGGAAGAGAGATTAACAGCATTGATCGCTGCTTCCCTGTCACAGGAAAAGCGCGTCCGATCTCCGTCTCCTCCTGCAGAGTGCCTGTTAGTGGAAGAACAGCCCCACACAGAGATCGACCTACCTGAAGGGGATCAGGTAAGGTTGATAACGTTATAGAGGAATCAACAGTGGAAGAACCTGTCTCAGCATCTCAGGCTGAAAGATTATGGGTTCAGTCTCTGACTAACATGGTCCGATCAGCATTTTAAATGCCTCTGGCGGAACCATCAACCACTACTGTCTCCTCGCTGGGGTCGCTGAAAGCTCCCCAGACTGTCTGTATCCTTCCCAATCCACCCTTTATTGGAAGGGTTTATTTACCAGGATTGGGAGCATCCTGTAAAATATTTACTCCCCCCAAGAGATTTCCAGTGATCTATCCCATGGAGGATAAGTTCATAAAAAAATGGAGGGTCCCTACAGTGGACACAGCCATCTCTTGTGTAAATAAATCACTGACATGTCCAGTAGATAATGTTCCAATGTTCAAGGACCCAATAGATAAAAAATTGGAGTCTTTACTAAAATCTGCTTTCTCTACAGCAAGCATGGTGACACAACCTGCAGTAGCAGCGATTGGAGTCTGCCAAGCAATGAAAGATCAGTTGAAACAAGTCTTAAGGGACTTACCAGATCAGCAGGCTCTTGCCCTAGCTGACCTACCTAGAGCCTTGTGTTGCGGTGGACGCCATAAAGGATACAATCCAACAGGCATCCCGCTTTACGCTGTCTGTAGACATATGCGTAGGCTTCTATGGCTCAAAAACTGGTCTGCTGAAGCTCCCTGTAAGAAATTGCTGATTAGCTTCCCATTTCATGGAGAACGCTTATCTGGAGATGATCTGGACAAATATATCCAGAAAACTTCTGCCGGTAAAAGTACACTCTTGCCGGTTAAGAACAAGGTAGAAGTCCTTCTTTTAGGAGGCCTACTTCTCCAGTCCCTGGCACATCGGCTGTGAAACAGTTCCGACGGCTCCGCGGTCAAATCCAGGGGGCAGAAATCAGGGACAATCACAGGGTAACAAGAAACCCTGGGTCAAGAGAGGTACAAAACCTCCCCCTAAGTCATGAAGGGTTGCCCCCACTCAATCGGGTGAGGGGAAGACTTCAGTTGTTCACAGAGACCTGCGGGACACCATCAGAGATGGGTGATCTCCGCAGTAAGTCTGGGATACAGGCTGGAGTTAAAAGACATTCCTCCTGCCCATTTTATAAGGTCAAACGTGCCAAGCGATCCCAGAAGAGTGGATCCCTCCTTTCTGGCACTAGAGCAACTATTGCCCCAAGGGTAATCATGAAGGTTCCCTTGGAAGAAAACGGGTTCGGGTTTTACTCGAACCTTGTCACAGTCCCCAAACCAAATGGGGACATGAGGCCCATATTAAATATAAAAGGGCTAAACAAGTTCCTACATATCAGGACTTTTTCGGATGGAGTCGATCCGATCGGTGGCCACCGCCCTACTAGGGCAGGAATGGTTAGCCTCGATCGACATAAGGGATGCTTATTTGCATATTCCCATCTGTCCGGCCCACCAGAAATTTCTACGCCTTGCAGTAGAAGGGCGCCATTTTCAGTTCAGAGCCTTACCTTTCGGTCTGGCCACGGCACCACGAGTGTTCACAAAAATTCTGGCCCTACGATTGGCCAAACTAGGAACACAAGGTGTAACGATAATGGTATATCCTAGACGACTTGTTGCTGATGGACCACTCAGTGAAAAAAAAAAAACTAGAAGTGGTCGTTCACAAGACAATCAAGTATCTGGAATCTCACGGTTGCATTATCAACCGAGACAAGTCAGCCCTAAAACCAGTCAAAAGCCTGGAATACTTGGGGGCTAAGACTGGATTCAAATCAGAGAAAGATTTTCTTACCTCCAGAGAAGGTGTCGTCTTTGAAAGATTTGACCCACTTAGTGGGTACAAAAAGAAAACCATCCATACGCCTGTGCATGAGGCTGCTGGGAAAAATGGTGGCTTCATTCGAAGCGGTACCCTACGGTCAATTCCATTCAAGGAACTTGCAGAGGGCCATACTGTCAGCCTGGAACAAAAAAGTTCAGGCTTTAGACTTACCAATGTCCCTGTCCCCTTCCGTTCGCAAGAGCCTCCATTAGTGGTTGGTACCAGAATCTGGAAAAAGGGAAACCCTTCAGTCCGGTTTCTTGGAAGGTGGTCACTACAGATGCCAGCCTCATAGGCTGGGGGGGCAGTACTGGAGCAATGGTCTCTCCAGGGCAAGTGGTCAGAAGCAGAGAAGGCCTTGCCCACCAATCTCTTAGAGATACGAGCAGCCCGGTATGCCCTAGTAGCATGGACATCCAAACTCCAAGGGTCACCTGTCAGAATTCAATCAGACAATGCCACAGCAGTGGCATATATCAATCACCAGGGTGGCACCAGGAGTCGTGCAGCCCAGAGGGAAGCGAATTGCATCCTGGAATGGGCAGAAAGGTATGTCACAGCCATATCCGCGGTTTTCATCCCAGGAGTGGAAAATTGGAGAGCGGACTTTTTAAGTCGCCAGCAATTATGCCCGGGGAATGGTCTCTTCACCCCGAGGTTTTCCAGGCAATATGCCAGCGGTGGGGAACACCGGATGTAGATCTGCTAGCATCCAGATTCAACGCAAAGGTGGACAGATTTGTGTCTCGCACAAAGGATCCCCTAGCTTGCGGTTCGGATGCCCTAGTGTTCCCTTGGGATCAGTTCAAGCTGATATATGCATTCCCACCGCGATTAATCCGCAGAATCAGGGTAGAAAAGAAACCAGTGATTCTGGTGGCTCCAGCGTGGCCCCGAAAGGCATGGTACGCGGAGATTGTAAAAATGTCAGTGGGAAGTCCTTGGACCCTCCCACATCGTCCGGACCTGCTTTCGCAAGGACCGATATACTACCCTTCCTTACCAGCCCTAGGTTTGACGGCCTGGCTATTGAAGCCCACATTCTAAAAAATAGAGGGCTCTCTAATCCTGTGGTATCTACCATGATCAATGCCAGGAAGCCGGTATCCAGGCAGATCTATTATAGGATCTAGAAGGCGTACATCACGTGGTGTGAGGCCAGGAAATGGCATCCACGTAAGTACGTAATAGGTAGGATTCTGGACTTCCTACAGTGGGCTGTACATAGGAAGCTTGCCTTGAGTACTATCAAGGGTCAGACGGCCTTGTCAATATTTTTTTCAAAGGCCCTTGGCTTTGCATTCATTAGTCAAAGCTTTCATACAAGGAGTGATGCGTATTAGCCCTCCGGTTAGTATTCCCATATGTCCATGGGACTTAAACCTGGTTCTGTCGGTTCTACAGAAACAACCATTTGAACCATTGCGGCACGTTTCCTTGGTTCTTCTCACCAGGAAATTGATTTTCTTAGTAGCCATTTGTTCGACTAAGAGTATCGGAATTAGCCGCCTTGTCCTGTAAGGAGCCATATCTGGTTATCCATAAGGACAGAGTAGTATTACGTCCTCATCCAGCCTTTCTTCCTAAGGTGGTATCGAGGTTCTATTTGAACCAAGATGTGGTTCTTCCTTCCTTTTTCCCCAAACCTAGTTCGGTAGAGGAAAAGTTATTGCATTCTTTGGATGTAGTAAGAGCAGTTAAAGCTTATCTTAAAGCCACTGCTCAGATTCGTAGAACGGATACTTTGTTTGTTCTGCCGGAAGGCCCCAGAAAGGGTCAGGCAGCATCAAAAATCTACTTTAGCCAAGTGGATTCGACAGGTAATAATACAAGCCTATGGCTTGAAAAGGAGACCGCCTCCGTTCAAAGTTAGGGCGCACTCCACAAGAGCAGTTGGAACTTCATGGGCAGTGCATCACCAAGCCTCCCTGGCTCAAATCTGTAAGGCCACAACATGGTCCTTAGTACACACGTTTACTAGGTTCTACCAGGTAGACGTCAGAAGTCAGGAGGATGTCGCCTTTGGGCGCAGTGTGTTGCAGGCCGCAAAAGAGCCTCATGCCTGATGGCGCCCAGCTTATGTATCCCTCCCCTCATTTGGCATTGCTTTGGGACGTCCCATTAGTAATGACTAAGTCGCTCTGTGTCCCGTGATGTACGAAAAAGAAAAAGGGATTTTTATAACAGCTTGCCTGTAAAATCCTTTTCTTGGAGTACATCACGGGACACAGAGCTCCCACCCCTCTTTTTGGGACACTTATTGCTTTGCTACAAAACTGAGGTGCTCCCGGATGGGAGGGGCTTATATAGGGGAGGGTACTTCCGGTTTGGAAGTGGCCAGTGCCAGCACCTGAAGGTAATCTATATAACCCATTAGTAATGACTAAGTCGCTCTGTGTCCCGTGATGTACTCCAAGAAAAGGATTTTACAGGTAAGCTGTTAAAAAAATCCCTTTTTTTTGTAGCTGCTGACTTTTAAGAAACATAAAAAAGGCTGGAACTCCCCTTTAAATACCGTATTTGGAAATCCGACGGAGTGTTTTAGATGTTAAATTTTAAAAGCAGCGGCAAACCTGCTGACCTTACATGGTTGCTAATGTGACAGAACACCTCCTGATTTCTTTCTCGTACATCACGGGACACAGAGCGACATAGTCATTACTAATGGGTTATATAGTTACCGTCAGGTGCTGGCACTGGCAACTTCCAAAACCGGAAGTACCCTCCCCTATATAAGCCCCTCCCATCCGGGAGCACCTCAGTTTTTTGCCAGTGTCTAAGGTGTTGGCCAAGAAGAAACATGTGTTTTTCACTGAGCTTGCGTACAGGTTCTTTTGGGCCTCAGTAAGCTATTCCGGATCCGACCAAAAAAGCTTCATAGCTAAACGGTCGGTACCCGGGCCTTGCAGAGAAGAGCAAGGTTCTGCCTGTAATGCTTCTCTTAGGAGAGCTGGACCCTGGGATCCAGAGCTCTGGTCATACCCACGACCAAGATGTTTTCTGTGCAGGGTGCTATACAGGTCCAGGGGAGTGGAATCCTTGGGAACCCGGTCCCTGAAGGTTTGATTACAATGCCTGCCGTGATAGGTGAAGTTTGGGCTTTTGTGGACCAAACAAAGTCCTGCGGCGGGGAACAGGTAAGTGGGGGCCCCCAGGAACTTGGTTCTATTGGGGGACCCCCAAGCCTAATTTGTCTTTCTGTCTGTTACCTAACGGTATTCCCGCTAATATCTGTGCATGCCTGTAACTACTAAAAAAATGTAATAATTTTTAATGGTGGTCAAGAAAAAAAAAAAAAAAAGAATGTTTTTTTATATATGTTTAGTATATTAAATGCGGTACCTGTGTTTGTCCACTAGAGGCCGCTGTGGAATGTTTTTCTTGTCATATGGACTAGTTTCTTCTCAGAGAGCAAAGTCCAGGCAGCTGGTGAGTTCTCCTACAGGAAACTGTTTCCTCTGCCATGTTGCAGTGTTCGTCTATCCCCCGGCCTGCGGCAAAGGGGGCCCTGGCTCCTGTCCCTGGTTTCCATGTTTGAAAATTAGCGCCGAGGCGCACGTGGCCGCGCGCGTGCGCGTGCACGCGCCTCTATATATAGAGGTGGCCGGAAAAAGGGGCGGGGCCTGGGGGATGACGCTCTGTGCGCGCCGCAGCGCTTCTGCGCATGTGCGGGCGTCCCAGCAGGTTTTTAAAAAGCCACATTATTGCAGTAAGCTGGCTATGAAGTACAGAGACAGAGCTGGCAACATTTAAAGGCATACAGCAAGCGGTTGATACAGGCATCCCCTAGAAAGGCACATTAGTAGACACCAACTGTGATATAGCAGCAATTGTGCTAGACTATTCTCAGTAAAAGAGGTGTATTACGGCTGGAATACCTCAGCTTTAGGCTTAGGAATATGCCGTCCAGTAGCTCCGGAACTGAATCTTCCAGGAAGCGAAGGGGGTCTCATCGGGCTCTGAGGATCTTGGGCATACTCCTGCTGCACCAGTCTCCCCTGAAGTTCAGAGGTAAGTGACCGTAGAGACCCCGCAGGGGTACTTGGTACTGTGGCTGTCCTCAGTCACCTGCTCCTGTGTATGTAACAGAGGAGGTTTTTTCCTCAGCTCTGGGAGGATTAGAGAGAGATTGTCAAAATTTATCGCTGCCTCCCTGTCAGGGAAAGCACGCCCGATCTCCGTCTCCTCCTTCAGAGTGCCTGTTAGCAGAGCAACAGTCCCATACAGGGATCGACCTGCCTGAAGGGGATCAGGATAAGGTTGATTCTGTTATAGAGGAATCAACAGTGGGGGAACCCTTTCTCAGCATCTCAAGCTGAAAGATTATGGGTTCAGTCTCTGACTAACATGGTCCGATCAGCATTTAAAAATGCACCTTGCGGAACCATCAACCACTACTGTATCCTCGTTGGGGTCGCTAGAAGCCCCCAGACTGTTTGTTCTTTTCCACTTCACCCTTTACTGAAAGGGCTCATTTACCAGGATTGGGAACGTCCTGAGAAAATATTTATTCCCCCAAGAGATTTCCGGTGGTCTATCCCATGGAGGATAAGTTCATCAAAAAAAAAAAAAAAAAAAATGGAAGGTCCCTACAGTGGACGCAGCCATCTCTTGTATGTATAAATCACTGACATGTCCAGTGGATAATGTCCAAATGTTCAAGAACCCAATAGATAAAAGATTGGAGTCCTTATGAAAATCTGCTTGGTGATACAACCAGCAGTAGCAGCTATTGGGGTCTGCTAAGCAGTGAAGGATCAGTTGAAACAGGTCTTGAGGGACTTGACAGATCAGCAGGCTTTGCCCTAGCTGATCTACCTAGAGCCTTAGGCTTTGCGGTTGACGCCATAGAGGATTCAGTCCATCAGGCCTCCCGCCTTACGCTGTCTATAGTACATATGCGTAGGCTCCTATGGCTCAAAAACTGGTCTGCTGAAGCTCCCTGTAAAGAATGGCTGGTTAGCGTCCCATTTCATGGTGAACGCTTATTCAGGGAAAACCTGGACAAATATCCAGAAAATTTCCAGCGGTAAAAATACGCTCTTGCCGGTTAAAAGCAGAGTTAGAGGTCCCTCTTTAAGAGGCCTGCTTCTCCAGTCCCTGGGGCATCGGCTGTGTAACAGTTCCGACGGCCTCCTCGGTCAAATCCCGGGGGTAAAAAACAGGGACAGTAGCAGGGTAATGAGAAACCCTGGGTCAGGGGAGGTACAAAACCTCCCCCAAAGTTAAATTCATGAAGCCCCCACTCAGTCGGGTGGGGGGAGGACTCCAGTTGTTCGCAAGAGACCTGGCGGGACACGATCAAGACAGATAGGTGCTCTCCGCAGTAGGTTTGGGATACAGTTTGGAGTTAAAAGACTCTCCTCCTTCCCATTTTTGAGGTCAAACGTGCCAAGGGATCCCCGGAAGAGAGAGTCCCTCCTGTTGGCACTAGAACAACTATTGCTCCAAGGAGTAATTATGGAGGTTCCCCTGGAAGAATGAGGGTTCGGGTTTTACTCAAACCTCTTTACAGTCCCGAAGCAAACGCGGACGGGAGGCCCATATTAATTCTAAAAGGGCTATACAAATTCCTGTATATCAGGACTTTCCGATGGAGTCGATCCGATCGGTGGCCACTGCCCTACAAGGGGAGGATTGGTTAGCCACGATCGACATCAAAGATGCTTATTTGCACATTCCCATCTTTCCAGTCCACCAAAAATTTCTACGCTTTGCAGTAGAAGGGCGCCATTTTCAGTTCAGAGCCTTACCCTTCGGTTTGGCCACAGCACCACGAGTGTTTACAAAAATTCTGGCCCTTTATTGGCCAATCTAAGAACACAAGGTGTAATGATAATGGCATATCTGGATGACTTGTTGCTGATAGACCACTCAGTGAAAAAACTAGACGTGGTCGTTCACAAGACGATCAAGTATCTGGAATCTCACGGTTGGATTATCAACCGAGACAAGTCAGCCCTAAAAACCAGTCAAAAGTCTGGAATACTTGGGGCTAAGGTTGGATTCAGGCCAGAGAAAAATATTCTTGCCTCGAGGAAAGGTGTTGTCTTTGAAAGATTTGATCCACTTAGTGGGTACAAAAAAGACAGCCGTCCATACGCCTGTATATGAGGCTGCTGGGAAAAATGGTGGCATCATTCGAAGCAGTACCCTACGGTCAATTCCATTCAAGGAATTTGCAAGGGGCCATACTGTCAGCCTGGAACAAAAAAGTTCAGGCCCTAGACTTACAATGTCCTTGTCCCCTTCCGTTCGCAAGAGCCTCCGTTGGTGGTTGGTTCCCCAGAATCTGGAAAAAAGGAAATCCTTCAGTCCGATTTCTTGGAAGGTGGTCACTACAGATGCCAGCCTTATAGGCTGGGGAGCAGTACTGGAGCAATAGTCTCTACAGGGCAGATGGTCGGATGCAGAAAAGGCCCTGCCCATCAATCTCTTAGAGATACGAGCAGCCCGGTATGCCCTAGTAGCATGGACATCCAAACTCCAAGGGTCCCCTGTCAGAATTCAATCAGACAATGCCACAGCAGTGGCATATATCAATCATCAGGGGGGCACCAGGAGTCGTGCAGCCCAGAGGGAAGTAAATTACATCCTGAAATGGGCAGAAAAATATGTCCCAGCCATATCTGCGGTATTCATTCCAGGAGTGGAGAATTGGAAGGCGGACTTTCTAAGTCGCCAGCAATTAGGCCCAGAGGAAGGGTCCCTTCACCCCGAGGTTTTCTGGACAATATGTCAGCGGTGGGGAACATCGGATGTAGATCTTCTAGCATCCAGATTCAACGCAAAGGGGGACAGGTTTGTCTCTCGGACAAGGGATCCCCTAGCTTGCAGCTCGGATGCCCTAGTGTTCCCTTGGGATCAGTTCAAGCTGATATATGCATTCACACCGCCACAATGGTTACCTCGATTACTCCGCAGAATCAGGGTAGAAAAGAAACCGGTGATTCCGGTGGCTCCAGCGTGGCCCCGAAGAGCGTGGTACGCGGAGATTGTAAAATTTCAGTGGGGAGTCCTTGGACTCTCCCACGTTGTCCGGCTTTCGCAAGGACCGATATACCACCCTTCCTTACCAGCCCTAGGTTTGACGGCCTGGCTATTGAAGCCCACATTCTAAAAAAGAGAGGGCTCTCTAATGCTGTGGTATCTACCATGATCAATGCCAGGAAGCCGGTATCCAGGCAGATCTACTATAGAATCTGGAAGGCGTACATCGCGTGGTGTGAGGCCAAGAAATGGCATCCACATAAGTACGTAATAGGTAGGATTCTGGACTTCCTACAGTGGGCTGTAGATAGGAAGCTTGCCTTGAGTACTATCAAGGGTCAGATTTCGGCCTTGTCAATATTTTTTCAAAGGCCCTTGGCTTCGCATTCACTAGTCAAAGCCTTTATACAAGGAGTGATGCGTATTAGTCCTCCGGTTAATATTCCCATATGTCCATGGGATCTAAACTTGGTTCTGTCGGTTCTACAGAAACAACCATTTGAACCATTACAGCATATTTCCTTGGTGCTTCTCACCAGGAAATTGATTTTTCTAGTAGCCATTTGTTCGGCTAAAAGAGTATCGGAATTAGCAGCTATGTCCTGTAAGGAGCCATATCTGGTTATCCATAAGGACAGAGTAGTGTTACGTCCTCATCCAGCCTTTCTTCCTAAGGTGGTATCGAGTTTTCATTTGAACCAAGATGTGGTTCTTCCTTCTTTTTTCCCCAAGCCTACTTCGGTAGAGGAAAAGTTATTGCATTCTTTGGATGTAGTAAGAGCAGTTAAAGCTTATCTAAAAGCCACTGCTCAGATTCGCAGAACGGATACTTTGTTTATTCTGCCGGAAGGCCCCAGAAAGGGTCAGGCAGCGTCAAAATCTACTTTAGCCAAGTGGATTCGACAGGTCATAATACAAGCCTATAGCTTGAGAAGTAGACCGCCTCCGTTCAAAGTTAGGGCGCACTCCACGAGAGCAGTTGGAACTTCATGGGCAGTGCATCACCAGGCCTCCCTGGCTCAAGTCTGTAAGGCCGCAACATGGTCTTCAGTACACACGTTTACTAGGTTCTACCAGGTGGACGTTAGAAGTCAGGAGGATGTCGCCTTTGGGCGCAGTGTGTTGCAGGCCGCAAAAGATCCTCATGTCTGATAGCGCTCAGCTTATATATGGTGTATCCCCCCCCCTCATTTGGCATTGCTTTAGGACATCCCATTAGTAATGACTATGTCGCTCTGTGTCCCGTGATGTACGAGAAAGAAAATAGGATTTTTATAACAGCTTACCTGTAAAATCCTTTTCTTGGAGTACATCACGGGACACAGAGCTCCCGCCCCTCTTTGGGGACACTTATTGCTTTGCTACAAAACTGAGGTGCTCCCGGATGGGAGGGGCTTATATAGGGGAGGGTACTTCCGGTTTTGGAAGTTGCCAGTGCCAGCACCTGACGGTAACTATATAACCCATTAGTAATGACTATGTCGCTCTGTGTCCCGTGATGTACTCCAAGAAAAGGATTTTACAGGTAAGCTGTTATAAAAATCCTATTTTTCACATTTAACATGTAAACAGTCCGTCGGATTTACAAATACTTTATTTAAGCATATAAGCTCCGTTTTTTGTGTTGAAAGTAACTGTGAAATCTAAAACTCCGGTGGGTGTAACAAGATGTCCGCTTGCCCCCTTCTCACTCTATCATTACTGTGCAGGAGTGTGGGGTGTAGTAAGATGGCGGCGACGGAACGTCACTTCCCGGACCAATCTGTGATGGGGAGCCGAATGTGACGAGACAGCGGCTGTTCTCTGGGATACACACAGTTCCCAGAAGACACTGCGCACCATTCCCCAGCAGACAACGCGAGGAGGACGGGGAAGACGACCAGCCGCGGACTAGGAAGAGGCAGATTAGGAAGATCTGCCTAGCAACCATAATTTCTGGTAAGTAAAAAACAAAAATTATTTTCACTTTTTTTATTTTATTTTTTTTGAGGGTGGACCTCCACTTTAAAGGCTAAATTCACCTTTTGTGAAAAAAAAAATAAATGCACATATTTTTGCAGGATAAAAAAAATGTGCATTTATTATTTTTTCAGCATGCACCCACAATCCACCGATCGCAGGTTGCAAGGTGCTGTACAGGCTTTCAGTTCCAGAGCTGTAGGCGGTGTGAATGGACTACGAGTTTGCTGAACAGCATGCTGGCGGTCCATTGAAACGTTGCCCTAATGGAAGGTGGGACTTGTAGTTCATTCATTCACAGATTGCTGTGAATAAATAACACAGCTGTGCGGGTCCGAGTGCTGCTTTTATTTAAATGTGATAGCGGGTGCGGGCAGAGGAACCTCCACCTGCTGTCACAAAATGGGGGGGGGGGCTCTGAATAGGAGCATGGTAATGCGTTTGTAACGTGTAAACGTGAACCTTTCCTTTTTAAGATGAATCTATTTTTTTTGATTTTCTTTTTTTTTTTTTTTTCTTCAATCAAGTTTCTTCTCTTCATCACTAATAGAGCTGGTCTCTGCGATTTTAGCTGTCCAGTGCCGCCCTGCACTGCCCGATTTTTGGATTGCTGCATCCAGACCACGCTGGATTGGAATTCGGGGCTAGCTTGGAAGTGACCTTTGAGCACTAGGTTCTGGATTTTTTTTTTTTTTGTACAAGCTTATAGAACAGATAAAACAAAACCCTTTTTCAATAGTATATTTAACCACTTCGATAACGGATATTTTAACCCCCTTCCTGCCCAGGCCAATTTTCATCTTTCAGCACTGTGACACTTTGAATGAGAATTGCGCGGTCATGCAACGCTGTACCCAAACTAAATTTTGTATAATTTTCTTTCATGAAAATAGAGCTTTCTTTTGGTGGCATTTAATCATCTCTGGGGGGGGGGGGGGGGGGGTTATTTTTTGCTAAATAAACAAAAAAACTGAAAAGACTGACGCTTGAAAAAAAAGTTTTTCTTTGTTACTGTTACTAAATTTTGCAAATAAATAATCTTCATAAATTTAGGCCAAAATATATTCTGATACATTTCTTTGGTGAAAATAACCCAAGTCGGTGCATATTATTCAGTCTGTAGGAAAGTTATAGAGTCTACAAACTATGGTGTTGGGGGTGTGTGTGCGCTTTTCGGAACCCTTTCAGGGGGAGGGGTGTGCAGATACCTGTATAATACAGGTATTTGCACCCACTTCTGGGCATAGACTCTTGCGGGAGTCACAGCGGAGACGAGTGAGGAAACGCAGCGCGACTTGCGCATGCACTGTAGGGAACCAGGCAGTGAAGCCGCAACGCTTCACTTCCTAATTCCCTCACGAGGATGGCGGCGGGAGCGACCGAGAGACAAGCGATTGCTCGTCTTCTGCTGCCGACAAGGGCACCCTGGACAGGTAAGTGTCCATTTATTTAAAAGTCAGCAGCTGCAGTATTTGTAGCTGCTGGCTTTTAATATATATATTTTTTTTATTTTTATTTTTTTAGGTGGACCTCTGCTTTAATAAAAAAAACTAACACCTGCAAGACAAAGGCATAATGAGCTAGTATGCATAGCATACTAGCTCATTATGTAATACTCACCTGGGATCGAAGCCCCCACTGCGGTGCCCGATACAGCACCGGCCGGCGACATGTCGCCCCAGAGTTACTTCCGGGTATCCCGGCTCCGACGCTGAGATTGGCTGGAGCCGCGATGATGTCACTCCCGCCGGTAACGACACAGTCACTGAAAGCAACGGCACATAGGTGTCATTGCTTCAGTGCGCCGATTACTTCGGCACATGCAAATACAGGGGATATCTCCTAAACCGTGCAGGTTTAGGAAATATCCAGGGTAGCTACAGGTAAGTCCTATTATAGACTTACTTGTAGGAAAAAGTGTGTTGTAAGGGTTAACAACCACTTTAACATAAGATCCAGTCTTATTTATAGGGAAACACGGTACTGACAGACTAAATTCTTGAGGCCCGGAAAAATGCCAGGACATTACAAATACCTCCCAAATGACCCCTTTTTGGAAACAGACATTCCAAGGTATTTAGTAAGAGGAATGGTGAGTTGTGTGTGTTTATTTTTTTACATAATGTCACCAGTGCATTGTCATCATATATCTGGTGTAGCGGTGATCGGGGACACTGACTGGTGACTGTTTTTAAAAAAATAATAAAAACTTTTAATAAATGTTTGCATTTTTATTTATTTTTTTTCCTTTTTCCTTCAATTTTTTATTAGATTTTTTTACACATGGGCCAGAGCAAACCAGTGTTGCCGTAGTAACACTACTACTCTGGGGAGGTGGTCATGATTTGTATTTTTATTCACTATGATTGCTTATAACTGAATTTTACAGTTCTAAGCAACCATTTTTTTTTTTTTTCAGAATAAAAATGATTCATTCAGTGTTTACTATTGTGATTAGCTGTGGTTGGCCCTTTCTGTACCATGTGATCAATGTGCCCATAACAGAGCTCATCACAATAGTACACAATTGTCATGTGATCTGCTGTGATTGGCCAACAGCGATCACATGGTACCAGCAGTGGGTTGGTACTGTGATCTGTCATCGGCCGTGTCCACACACAGTGTGACAGATCGCTCCCGAATGTGGCCCGATCCTGTGAGGACTTCATATGACGTCCTCCCAGGATAATAGGACTCTCCTGCCCAGCCGTTATGTTCACACCAATGCGATCCGATTCCTGTCCGAATTGACAGTTCGCACTGCGATATGCAAACTGATCTGGGGGTGTTGTTAACTTTTTTATTGATCCCCGCAGCGGTTCGCATAGGGCAGTGTGAACCACCGGTGGGTGACATACTATGCGGGTACCCGTCCTGGATTTGCACAGGTTCTCGCATCGCAGCAGTGTGAACCGAGACTAAAAGACTAAATAAGAGAAGTTTGTTAGGGTTTATGTATACTTTAAGGCTCCATGCACACTTGGATTAAACATCGCTGCTACTACAGCAGTTTAGCATTTTTCCTGTAGAAGCAGCTCAATGTTCTCCTATGTGTCCGTGCTCATTAGGTCATTTAGAGGCATTTTTTAAAGTGGAGTTCCAATACAATCTATATATTAAAAAAAAAAAAAAAAAAAAAAAAAAAAAAACTTTTTACAGGCATTTAAAAAGGCATTGTAACACTCACGTCTTGTTTTGAAATTTCTCCCCCGATGTCCGGTTTCATCTGACTAAAGAACTTTGATCACGGCGTTCTGGCCGTTTTTCATTTTGCTTGTGGGCATGTGAAGCCCACAAGCATCCTGATCCGGGGACACGGTGCTGCTGCTGGACCAGCATGCACTGCCCGTTCTCTCCCCGTTCTTGCGCATGCGCAGTAATGCGCCGTAAAGTATACAGGTTGCCATAACAACGGGCGTCGTCGTCGGAAGTGCCCGCCCCGTTGTTATGGCAACCTAGCCCTCGGCGCTGCCCAACTGACTCCTGGGAAATAACACACATCTCCCAGGAGCAGTAGCGAGCGGAAGCGCCGAGGGAAGTGACGAAAGGAGCCGAGGTGATGAAAGAGGCAGATTTCAATGGACCGCATAGCAACAGGCAAAAAAAGGTAAGTAAAAAAATAAAATTCTCCAAATATTTTTTTTCTCATATTTCATGCACATTAATGAATTTTTCTTTTTTTGGGTGGAACTCCACTTTAAGCTCAACGTTTAGAGGCAGAAAAAAAAATACTTGTTTGTTTTTAATTGCAGCTTTCTTGCAGAAAAAAACACTAAATACGCCTAAACATGTGTACAAAAAGCGTGAGCGTTTTTTTTTTTTTTTTTGCCAAGGGAACTGGTGTTTTTTTTAAGCCATGCCATGTGCATGGAGCCTAAAGTTTTTAATGTTTGCATATCGTGTGATTCTTAGATACTGCAAATGTAATGACATAAGTTGTTAGAAAATACGACTTAAGCAGGCCATACACGGTTGAATTTCAAACAAATTTTCTTTTCAAAATCAGAATTTTTTATTTTATTTTTGTGATCCGATGATGCCACCATTGATTTTCGAATTACGGCCGACCAATCCTTCATGTTGCTACAGAAATTTTTTTTTGTGGCCGGGAATATTCTTTTCTCTCCAGGAATTTTCTTTTCTTGCACATGCACATTTTTTTTTCTATTACATTTCTCGCCCGATTCTCCCATCATTGATTCGAAAATAGTTCGTTTTTCATAAAATATCCAACATTTCCGATTCCTCAAATTTGATTGCCGCACGAAAATCGTCTGTTGCTGCAGCCCACTAACGGTGCGAAATTCGTACGAAAATTCTTGGATACGATTTTTGAAATAAAATTCTTTCGAAATTCGAACCGTGTATGGCCGGCATTAAACAAATGTATTTTCCAGGATTTTTATTTTTTATTTTTGCGGAATGTTTCCATGTATTCGCAGCAGAAATCGCCATAACTTTACAGCTTGTATATCCTGTGTTTATTGGGTTTATATCCCCATCTAGTGGTCATTTTTGTATATTACCTTTTTTCGCTTGGAATTGTATGTTTCTTTATCTTCTTGCTTTTACATTTACATTTTTTGCTTTTCCTTACTTTTATTTGCACCCAATATAATGATTTATGGAAAGTAATGAGTGTGATCAGTCCATATACTAACAGGCGTGTGAACATCATACACCTAACAAGCTTTGGGTATCAGTTGTTTACATTTTATTTTCTCAAACACTAATTAGCAATTAAAAGCACCCCCACAAAATGGCAGTGATACAATACCCTTGGAGACTTTCGGCCAGTGGGAATCGCTGACGGGAAGTAGAGATCCCTGTTGAGTGCTCCAGTTCATTGACTCCCACCTTCTATGTGTTCTATTCCAGTCTTTGGTGGTCTATACACAAGGATGCCAGGAAGAGGGCAATGCTTCACACTGATATATATATATATATATATATATATATATATATATATATATATATATATATATATATACACACTATAATCCCTGTGTGTGTGTGTGTATATATAATATATACACACAATGCCTTGAAAAAGTATTCACACCCCTTGACATTTTCCACATTTTGTCATGTTACAACCAAAAACATAAATGCATTTTATTGGGGTTTTTTTGTGATAGACCAACACACAGTGGAAGGAAAATGATAAATAGTTTTTTTTTTTTACAAATATGTGAAAAGTGTGGGGTACATTTGTATTCAGCCCCCCTGAGTCAATACTTTGTAGAACCACCTTTTGGCTGCAATTACAGCTGCACGTCCTTTTTGGGATGTCTCTATCAGCTTTGCACATCTAGAGAGGGACATTTTTGATCATTCTACTTTGCAAAATACCGTATCTCACAAAAGTAAGTACACCCCTCACATTTTTGTAAATATTTTATTATATCTTTCATGTGACAACACTGAAGAAATTACACTTTGCTACAATGAGTGTACAGCTTGTATAACAGTGTACATTTTTTGTCCCCTCAAAATAACTCAACACACTGCCATTAATGTCTAAACCGCTGGCAACAAAAGTGAGTACACCCCTAAGTGAAAATGTCCGAATTGGGCCCAAAGTGTCAATATTTTGTATGGCCACCATTATTTTCCAGCACTGCCTTAACCCTCTTGGGCATGGAGTTCACCAGAGCTTCACAGGTTGCCACTGGAGTCCTCTTCCATTCCTCCATGATGACATCATAAAGCTGGTGGATGTTAGAGACCTTGCGCTCCTCCACCTTCTGTTTGAGGATGTCCCACAGCTGCGCAATAGGGTTAAATTCTGGAGACATGCTTGGCCAGTCCATCACCTTTACCCTCAGCTTCTTTAGCAAGACAGTGGTAGTCATGGAGGTGTGTTTGGGGTCATTATAATGTTGGAATATTGCCCTGCGGCCCAGTCTCTGAAGGGAGGGGATCATGTGCTGCTTCAGTATGTCACAGTACATGTTGGCATTCATGGTTCCCTCAATGAACTGTAGCTCCCCAGTGCTGGCAGTACTCATGCAGACCATGACACTCCCACCACCATGCTTGACTGTAAGCAACACACGCTTGTCTTTGTACTCCTCACCTGGTTGCCGCCACACACGCTTGACACCATCTGAACCAAATAAGTTTATCTTGGTCTCATCAGACCACAGGACATGGTTCCAGTAATCCATGTCCTTAGTCTGCTTATCTTCAGCAAACTGTTTGCAGGCTTTCTTGTGCATCATCTTTAGAAGAGGCTTCCTTCTGGGACGACAGCCATGCAGACCAATTTGATGCAGTGTGCGGCGTATGGTCTGAGCACTGACAGGCTGACCCCCCCCCCCCCCCAGCCCCTTCGACCTCTGCAGCGATGCTGGCAGCACTCATACGTCTATTTCCCAAAGACAACCTCTGGATATGACGCTGAGCATGTGCACTCAACTTCTTTGGTCAACCATGGTGAGACCTGTTCTGAGTGGAACCTGCCCTGGTAAACCCCTGTATGGTCTTGGCCACCGTGCTGCAGCTCAGTTTCAGGGTCTTGGCAATCTTCTTATAGCCTAGGCCATCTTTATGTAGAGCAGCAATTCTTTTTTTCAGATCCTCAGAGAGTTCTTTGCCATGAGGTGCCATGTTGAACTTCCAGTGACCAGTATGAGAGAGTGAGAGCGACAACACCAAATTTAACACACCTGCTCCCCATTCAAACCTGAGGATTTGTAACACTAACAATTCATATGACACAGGGGGGAAAAATGTCTAATTGGGCCTAATTTTGGACATTTTCAATTAGGAGTGTACTCACTTTTGTTGCCAGCAGTTTAGACATTAATGGCCATATGTTGAGTTATTTTAAGGGTACAGCAAATTTACACTGTTATACAAGCTGTACACTCGCTACTTTACATTGTAGCAAAGTGACATTTCTCCAGTGTTGTCACATGAAAAGATATAATAAAATATTTACAAAAATGTGAGGGGTGTACTCACTTTTGTGAGATACTGTAGCGCAAGCTCTGTCAGATTGGATGGAGAGTGTCTGTGAACAGCAATTTTCAAGTCTTGTCACAGATTCTCAATGGATTTAGGTCTGGACTGTGACTGGGCCATTCTAACACATGAATATGCTTTGATCTAAATTGTGGCTCTGGCTGTATGTTTAGGGTCGTTGTCCTGCTGGAAGGTGAACCTCCGCCCCAGTCTCAAGTCTTTTGCAGACTCTAACAGGTTTTCTTCTAAGATTGCCCTGTATTTGGCTTCATCCATCTTCCCATCAACTCTGACCAGTTTTCCCTGTCCCTGCTGAAGAAAAGCATCCCCACAATATGATGCTACCACCACCATGTTTCACAGTAGGGATGGTGTGTTCAGGGTGATGTGCAGTGTTAGTTTTCCGCCACACATAGCGTTTTTGCTTTTAGGTCAAAAAGTTAAATTTTGGTCTCTTCTGACCAGAGCACCTTCTTCCACATGTTTGTTGTGTCCCCCACATGGCTTCTCACAAGCTGCAAATGGGACTATTTATGGCCTTTTTTTCCAACAATGTCTTTCTTCTTGCCAGTCTTCTATAAAGACCAGATTTGTGGAGTGTGCGACTAATAGTTGTCCTGTGAACAGATTCTCCCACCTGAGCTGTGGATCTCTGCAGCTCCTCCAGAGTTCCCATGGGCCTCTTGGCTGCTTCTCTGATTAATGCTCTCCTTCCCCGGCCTGCCAGTTTAGGTGGACGGCCATGTCTTGATAGATTTTCAGTTGTGCCATACTCTTTCCATTTTTGGATGATGGATTGAACAGAGCTCCGTGAGATGTTCAAATCTTGGGATAATTTTTTATAACCTAACCCTGCTTTAAACTTCTTCACAACTTTATCCCTGACCTGCCTGGTGTGTTCCTTGGCCTTCATTATACTGTTTGTTCACTAAGCTTCTCTAACAAACCTCTGAGGCTTCACAGAACAGATATTTATACTGAGATTAAATTACACACAGGTGGACTCAATTTACTAATTAGGTGACTTCTGAAGTCAATTGGTTCCACTAGATTTTAGTTAGGGGTATCAGAGTAAAGGGGGCTGAATACAAATGCACACCACACTTTTCAGATATTTATTTGTAAAAGATGTTGAAAACCATTTATCATTTTCCTTCCACTTCACAATTATGTGCCACTTTGTGTTGGTCTATCACATAAAATCCCAATAAAATACATTTACGTTTTTGGTTGTAACATGACAGAATGTGGAAAATTTTAATTTCAAGGGGTATGAATACTTTTTCAAGGCTGTGTGTGTATATATGTGTGTATATGTGTATATATATATATATATATATATATATATATATATATATATATATATATATATATATATATACTGTGAGGGGGTTAGCTCGGCAGCGGGTGTGTGTGACCCCCGGGATGGGCTCCCCACACAAAAACAGGCCCAGCAAACGGAGGTTGTGGTTTTCAAAATCAAAAAGGTGCCGTTTATTTTCTATTTACAGTGACAAAACACAGCAAAGCAAAAGAAACATAAATAAAATAAATCCTGGTCAACTTGACCTCTGACTAAACATACAGGTTTCCTAACTAACAACTGGGATCAGCCTAGTGCTGTCCTAGTCCCTAAGTCCCTGGTTTTAAATGTCCAAGCAAATAGCCACACAGGCTTTGTCTCACCGCACAGGGGTTCACTCTCCCTAGACAGTCCACACAGGTCTGGGTCCAGGCATGAGCTAACATCTAATGAAGCTGGGAGTTTTTATAGAGGCCTAAATGAGCTCACAAGCTTCAGCTGGCCTCATCATCTCCCTAGAGGTATGAGTCATCCATGAGCCCACTAGCCTTATACAACTCTCCACCTAGTTGTATAAGTCGGCGTAAAGCCTGAATCTGGGCGAAATATATCTACCCCCCTGGATGCAACCAGGTGACTTTACCTTCCTGCTGTCACATACCCCCCCCTCTTGTTTTAACCTCGGGGTTGGAACACCAGCAATCAGGCATTCATGTACTCGAGACAAAGCATCCACATTCCCCATTTGAACGCCAGGGCGATGCTTTACTGTGAAGTTGAATTCCTGGAGGGCCAGGAACCACCTATTCACTCTTCTATTTGTTTCCTTGTTTTGAGCCATCCACTTTAACGGAGCGTGATCCGTAACCATGTCAAAGTGCCTACCTAGCAGGTAGTACCGAAGGGAATCTAGAGCCCACTTCACCGCTAAACACTCCTTTTCAACGGTGGCGTAATTTACCTCATGGGACTTCAACTTCCTGCTGAGGTAAATGACTGGGTGCTCTTCCCCGTTCCAGACCTGGGACAATACTGCTCCTAACCCCACATCTGACGCATCACTTTGTACGACAAAGTCTTTAGAGAAGTCGGGTGAGTACAACACTGGCTGGCTACATAAGGCTTGTTTCAAGAATTGGAATGCTGCCTCAGCCTCGGGGGTCCATTTAATCATGACCGACCCTTTCCCCTTCGTCAGGTTGGTTAGGGGCACAGCCTTAGAAGCAAAGTGGGGAATGAATCGCCGATAATACCCAGCGATTCCCAGAAAGGCTCGTACCTGCTTCTTGCTGTTGGGACGTGGCCAACTCTGGATGGCCTCGACTTTGTTGAGTTGGGGTTTTTTCTTTTTCGTACATCACGGGACACAGAGCGACTTAGTCATTACTAATGGGTTATATAGTTTACCTTCAGGTGTTGGCACTGGCCAATTCCAAACCGGAAGTACCCTCCCCTATATAAGCCCCTCCCACCCGGGAGCACCTCAGTTTTTTGCCAGTGTCTAAGGTGTTGGCCAAAGAGTAACATGTGTTTTCACTGGGCTTGCGTACAGGTTCTTTTGGGCCTTAGTAAGCTGTTCCGGATCCCACCAAAAAAAGCTTCATAGCTAAACGGTCGGTACCCGGGCCTTGCAGCAGAAGAGCAAGGTTTTGCCTGTAATGCTTCTCTTAGGAGGGCTGGACCCTGGGATCCAGAGCTCTGGTCATACCCACGACCAAGACGCTGTCTGTGCAGGGTGCTATACAGGTCCAGGGGAGTGGAATCCTTGGGAACCCGGTCCCTGAAGGTTTAATTACAATGCCTGCCGTGATAGGTGAAGTTTGGACTTTTGTGGACCAAACAAAGTCCTGCGGCGGGGATCAGGTAAGTGGGGGCCCTCAGGAACTTGGTTCTATTGGGGGACCCCCAAGCCTAATTTGTCTTTCTGTCTGTTACCTAACGGTATTCCCGCTAAATATCTGTGTTTGCCTATAACTACTGAAAATGTAAAATTTTAATAGTAGTCAAGAAAAAAAAAAAAAAAAACAGGGACCGCGGTACCTGTGTTAAACCACTAGAGGCCGCTGTAGTCCATTTTTCTTGTAAATGTGGATCTTTGGTTTTCTCAACTCAAAAGATCCAGGCAGCTGGTAAGTTTCTCTGAGGGAATCCACTTCCTCTGCCCTGTTGCTGCGTTCATCCACCGCACAGGCCCTCCGGCAAAAAGGGCCCTGGCTCCTAGTCCTCTGTTGGTTTTCGAAAAGGGCGCCATTGGCGCACGGGCGCGCGCGCGGGCGCGTGCACGCGCCTCCTATGAAAAAAAAAGGGGCGGGGCGGGTGGATGACGCTCGATGCGCGCCGCGGCGCTTCTGCGCATGTGCGGGCGTCCCAGCATGGTTAAAAGACACAGTACAAGTGTCAGCTGCATGCAAACAGAGCTAGCAACAAACAGTGGCACACAGAGGCGGTTGATGCAGGCATCCCCATAGAAAGGCACTTTAGTGGACACCAGCTGGTATATAGCAGCACCTGTGTTAGACTATTACCAGCAAAAATTGGTGTATGACGACGGGAATACCTCAGCTTTGTGCTTAAAGGATATGTCGTCCAGACGCTCCGGAAATAAATCTTCCAGGAAGCCAAAGGGGTCTCCATCGGGCTCTGAGGATATTGGGCATGCTTGCACTGCACCAATCTCCCCTGAGAATGCAGAGGTCAGTAGCCGTAGAAACCCCGCAGGAATGTCTGGTGCTGCGGCTGTCCCCAGTCCACCTGCTCCTGTATATATAACAGAGGAGGTTTTATCCTCAACTCTGGGAGGATTGGAAGAGAGATTAACAGGATCGCTGCTTCCCTGTCACAGGAAAAGCGCGTCCGATCTCCGTCTCCTCCTTCAGAGTGCCTGTTAGTGGAGGAACAGCCCCACACAGAGATCGACCTACCTGAAGGGGATCAGGATGAGGTTGATTCACTTATAGAGGAATCAACAGTGGAAGAACCTTTCTCAGCTTCTCAGGCTGAAAGATTATGGGTTCAGTCTCTGACTAACATGGTCCGATTAGCATTTAAAATGCCTCTGGCGGAACCACCATCCACTACGGTTTCCTCGCTGGGGTCGCTAAAAGCTCCCCAGGCGGTCTGTTCCTTCCCAATCCACCCTTTATTAGAAGGGCTTATTTACCAGGATTGGGAGCATCCTGATAAAATATTTGCTCCCCCCAAGAGATTTCCGGTGATCTATCCCATGGAGGATAAGTTCATAAGAAAATGGAGGGTCCCTATAGTGGACGCAGCCATCTCTTCTGTTAACAAATCACTGACATGTCCAGTAGATAATGTTCCAATGTTCAAAGACCCAATAGATAAAAAATTGGAGTCTTTACTAAAATCTGCTTTCTCTACAGCAAGTATGGTGACACAACCTGCGGTAGCAGCGATTGAAGTCTGCCAAGCAGTGAAAGATCAGTTGAAACAAGTCTTAAGGGACTTACCAGATCAGCAGGCTCATGCCCTAGCTGACCTGCCTAGAGCCTTGTGTTTTGCGGTGGACGCCATAAAGGATACAATCCAGCAGGCCTCCCGCTTTACGCTGTCTATAGTACATATGCGTAGGCTTTTGTGGCTCAAAAACTGGTCTGCTGAAGCTCCCTGTAAAAGACTGCTGGTTAGCTTCCCATTTCATGGAGAACGCTTATTTGGAGAAGATCTGGACAAATATATCCAGAAAATTTCTGCCGGTAAAAGTTCACTCTTACCGGTTAAGAACAAGGGTAGAAGTCCTTCTTTTAAGAGGCCTACCTCTCCAGTCCCGGGCACATCGGCTGTGAAGCAGTTCCGACGGCCTCCGCGGTCAAATTCAGGGGGCAGAAATCAGGGACAATCACAGGGTAACAAGAAGCCCTGGATCAAGAGAGGTACAAAACCTCCCCCTAAGGCATGAAGTATTGCCCCCGCTCAATCGGGTGGGGGGAAGACTTCAGTTGTTCACAGAGACCTGGCGGGACACCATCAGAGACAGATGGGTGCTCTCCGCAGTAAGTCTGGGATACAAGCTGGAGTTAAAAGGCACTCCTCCTGCCCAATTTATGAGGTCAAACGTGCCAAGAGATCCCCAAAAGAGAGGATCCCTCCTTCTGGCACTAGAACAACTATTGCTCCAAGGGGTAATCATGAAGGTTCCCCTGGAAGAAAGCGGATTCGGGTTTTACTCGAACCTTTTCACAGTCCCCAAACCAAATGGGGACGTGAGGCCCATATTAAATCTAAAAGGGCTAAACAAGTTCCTAAATATCAGGACCTTTCGGATGGAGTCGATCCGATCAGTGGCCACCGCCCTACAAGGGCAGGAATGGCTAGCCTCGATCGACATAAGGGATGCTTATCTGCATATTCCCATCTTTCCGGCCCATCAGAAATTTCTACGCTTTGCAGTAGAAGGGCGCCATTTTCAGTTCAGAGCCTTACCTTTCGGTCTGGCCACAGCACCACGAGTGTTCACAAAAATTCTGGCCCCATTATTGGCCAATCTAAGAACACAGGGTGTAACGATAATGGCATATCTAGACGACCTGCTACTAATAGACCACTCAGTGGAAAAGCTGGAAGTAGCTATTCACAAGACAATCGAGTATCTGGAATATCACGGTTGGATTATCAACCGGGACAAGTCAGCTCTAAGACCAGTCAAAAGTCTGGAATACTTAGGGCTAAGGCTGGATTCAAATCAGAGAAAGATTTTCTTACCTCCAGAGAAGGTGTCGTCTTTAAGAAATTTGACCCACTTAGTGGGTACAAAAAGAAAACCATCCATACGTCTCTGCATGAGGCTGCTGGGAAAGATGGTGGCTTCATTCGAAGCGGTACCCTACGGTCAATTCCATTCAAGGAATTTGCAAAGGGCCATACTGTCAGCCTGGAACAAAAAAGTTCAGGCTTTAGACTTACCAATGTCCCTGTCCCCTTCCGTTCGCAAGAGCCTCCATTGGTGGTTGGTGCCCCAGAATCTGGAAAGAGGGAAACCCTTCAGTCCGGTTTCTTGGAAGGTGGTCACTACAGATGCCAGCCTCATCGGCTGGGGGGCAGTGCTGGAGCAATGGTCTCTCCAGGGCAGGTGGTCAGAAGCAGAGAAGGCCCTGCCCATCAATCTCTTAGAGATACGAGCAGCCCGGTATGCCCTAGTAGCATGGACATCCAAACTCCAGGGGTCCCCTGTCAGAATTCAATCAGACAATGCCACGGCAGTGGCATATATCAATCATCAGGGTGGCACCAAAAGTCGTGCAGCCCAGAAGGAAGCAAATTGCATCCTGGAGTGGGCAGAAAGATATGTCCCAGCCATATCTGCGGTTTTCATCCCAGGAGTGGAAAATTGGAGAGCGGACTTTCTAAGTCGCCAACAATTATGCCCGGGGGAATGGTCTCTTCACCCCGAGGTTTTCCAGGCAATATGCCAGCGGTGGGGAACACCGGATGTAGATCTGCTAGCATCCAGATTCAACGCAAAGGTGGACAGGTTTGTGTCTCGCACAAGGGATCCCCTAGCTTGCGGCTCGGATGCCCTAGTGTTCCCTTGGGATCGGTTCAAGCTGATATATGCATTCCCACCGCCACAATTGTTACCGCGATTACTCCGCAGAATCAGGGTAGAAAAGAAACCAGTGATTCTGGTGGCTCCAGCGTGGCCCCGAAGGACATGGTACGCGGAGATGGTAAAAATGTCAGTGAGGAGTCCTTGGACCCTCCCACTTCGTCCGGACCTGCTTTCGCAGGGACCGATATACCACCCTTCCTTACCAGCCCTAGGTTTGACGGCCTGGCTATTGAAGCCCACATTCTGAAAAAGAGAGGGCTCTCTAATTCTGTGGTATCTACCATGATCAATGCCAGGAAACCGGTATCCAGGCAGATCTATTATAGGATCTGGAAAGCGTACATTACGTGGTGTGAGACCAAGAAATGGCATCCACGTAAGTACATGATAGGGAGGATTCTGGACTTCCTACAGTGGGCTGTAGATAGGAAACTGGCCTTGAGTACTATCAAGGGTCAGATTTCGGCCTTGTCAATATTTTTTCAAAGGCCCTTGGCTTCGCATTCACTAGTCAAGGCTTTCATACAAGGAGTGATGCGTATTAGCCCTCCGGTTAGTATTCCCATATGTCCTTGGGACTTAAACCTGGTTCTGTCGGTTCTACAGAAACAACCGTTTGAACCATTACAACACATTTCCTTGGTTCTTCTCACCAGGAAATTGGTTTTCTTAGTAGCCATTTGTTCGGCTAAAAGAGTGTCGGAATTAGCAGCTATGTCCTGTAAGGAGCCATATCTGGTTGTCCATAAGGACAGAGTAGTATTACGTCCTCATCCAGCCTTTCTTCCTAAGGTGGTATCGAGGTTTCATTTGAACCAAGATGTGGTTCTTCCTTCTTTTTTCCCCAAACCTAGCTCAGTAGAGGAAAAGTTATTACATTCTTTGGATGTGGTAAGAGCAGTTAAAGCTTATCTAAAAGCCACTGCTCAGATTCGCAGAACGGATTCTTTGTTTGTTCTGCCGGAAGGCCCCAGAAGGGGTCAGGCAGCATCAAAATCTACTTTAGCCAAGTGGATTCGACAGGTCATAATACAAGCCTATGGCTTGAGAAAGAGACCGCCTCCGTTCAAAGTTAGGGCGCACTCCACAAGAGCGGTTGGAACTTCATGGGCAGTGCATCACCAGGCCTCCCTGGCTCAAGTATGTAAGGCCGCAACATGGTCTTCAGTACACACGTTTACTAGATTCTATCAGGTAGACGTTAGAAGTCAGGAGGATGTCGCCTTTGGGCGCAGTGTGTTGCAGGCCGCAAAAGATCCTCATGCCTGATGGCGCCCAGCTTATGTACCCCCCCCTCATTTGGCATTGCTTTGGGACGTCCCATTAGTAATGACTAAGTCGCTCTGTGTCCCGTGATGTACGAAAAAGAAAAAGGGATTTTTATAACAGCTTACCTGTAAAATCCTTTTCTTGGAGTACATCACGGGACACAGAGCTCCCACCCCTCTTTTTGGGACACTTATTGCTTGGCTACAAAACTGAGGTGCTCCCGGGTGGGAGGGGCTTATATAGGGGAGGGTACTTCCGGTTTGGAATTGGCCAGTGCCAACACCTGAAGGTAAACTATATAACCCATTAGTAATGACTAAGTCGCTCTGTGTCCCGTGATGTACTCCAAGAAAAGGATTTTACAGGTAAGCTGTTATAAAAATCCCTTTATTACTCCCCTCCCAATGGTGTACCCAAGATATTTGGCCTCCTCCTGCCCAATGGTACACTTCTTGGGGTTAGCCGTAAACCCCGCTTCCCGAACAGAGTCCAGGACTGCTTGCACTTTTGGCAGATGTGAGGCCCAATCTGTGCTATGGACAATTACGTCATCCAGGTAAGCCGCAGCATACTTCCGATGGGGCCTCAGCATCTGGTCCATTTTCCGCTGGAATGTGGCCGGCGCATTCTGTAACCCGAATGGCATTCTTTTATATTGGAACGCCCCGTCTGGGGTTACAAATGCGGTTTTCTCTTTGGCCGACTTGGCCAGGGGGATTTGCCAATACCCTTTTGTGAGGTCAAGAGTCGTCATGTATCGGGCTGTTCCCAGCCGGTCGATCAACTCATCTATACGTGGCATGGGGTAGGTGTCAAATTTTGTAACTTTGTTCAACTGACGAAAATCGTTACAAAATCGCCAGCTCCCATCCGGTTTAGGCACCAACACAATGGGACTAGACCAATCACTTTGGGACTCCTCTATCACCCCTAAGTTCAGCATTTTCTGTACTTCCTCCCGTATTGCCTCCCGTCGGGCCTCTGGGATCCGATAGGGTTTTAACTTCACCCTTTCACCGGGCGGGGTAATGATGTCATGCTCTACCCCAGATGTTTGTCCCGGCAGCTCAGAGAATACCTCCTTGTTGCGAAGCACAAACTCCTTAACCTCCTGTTGTTGGGGTTGTGACAAGGTGGCTGCTATTCCAACCTCAGGAATCACGCAACCAGTTTGAGCTGGTGACCAAGTGTCTGCGACTAGGGACTCTCTATCCCTCCAGGCTTTCAACAGATTAACGTGATAGATCTGTTCGGGCTTTCGCCTTCCTGGTTGTCTGACCTTGTAATTCACTTCGCTCACTTTTTCCATTATCTCATAGGGGCCTTGCCATTTGGCAAGGAATTTACTTTCAACCGTAGGGACAAGTACCAGTATCCTATCCCCCGGGGAAAAGGTACGGGTCTTGGCTCCACGGTTGTACACTCTCTGCTGTGCTAACTGCGCTTGGGCCAAATGTTCCTTCACGATGGGCATTACCTGTGCAATTCGGTCTTGCATCAGGGCGACATGCTCAATCACACTCCTGTGGGGAGAACTCTCACTTTCCCAAGTTTCCTTGGCAATATCCAACAGCCCTCTTGGGTGTCTCCCATACAGTAACTCAAAGGGGGAGAATCCCGTAGAGGATTGGGGCACCTCCCTAATAGCAAACATCAGATAAGGAAGTAGACAGTCCCAATCCTTTCCATCTCTATCCACCACTTTCTTCAACATTTGTTTTAGGGTTTTGTTGAATCTTTCAACCAGCCCATCGGTTTGGGGGTGATACACAGATGTACGTAATTGCGTCACTTTGAACAATTTACACAGCTCCTTCATAACCCGGGACATAAAGGGTGTACCTTGGTCCGTAAGCAGTTCTTTACAAATACCCACCCGGCTAAACACAAGAGATAGCTCTTTGGCTATGGTTTTGGCCGAGGTATTTCGGAGAGGGATCGCTTCTGGATAACGGGTGGCATAGTCCATTATAACTAATATGTACTGGTGCCCCCTAGCGGACTTGATTATAGGCCCTACCAAATCCATGGCGATTCTCTCAAACGGGACCTCAATGATGGGTAGAGGGACCAGCGGGCTACGGAAATGTGGCATCGGGGCCGACCTCTGACACACAGGGCAGGAGGAACAATAATTTTCTATGTCCTTCATCACCCCCGGCCAATAGAATCTCTGTAATATCCTCTCTCGGGTTTTCTCTGTCCCCAGATGACCTCCAAGAATGTGCCCATGGGCCAACTCCAACACCAACTTCCTGTAAGGTTTGGGCACCACAAGCTGCTCAACGGTTTCTTCTGCCCTTTTTGCCACCCGATACAGTAGGTCCTTCTCTACGCTGAAGTATGGGTAAGTGCAGGTATTATCTGGGTTCACTAACTCGCCATCTATTTTCACTACGTTTTCCCGTGCCTTTATTAGGGCGGGGTCTTTCAACTGTTCTGTGGCAAAGTTTTCCCTGTGAACCTCAAGATCAGAAAACTCCACAGACGGTAGGTTTTCGTCTGAGGAGGTGGGCTCCTCTCCAGTTTCTTGAGTCTCCCCTGCCAATACTGATAAGGGAAATTCCGGAGAGTCCTCACCACTCTCAGGGGAGTTCTGGCTATCACATTCCTGGTACATAGGGGCACCAGTGGGGGGCTCAGGATCATCCCACAGTTCCCAGAACTTCGGAAAATCCCTTCCCACAATGGCGTCATGCGGTAACTGAGATACTAAGCCCACTGGATGAGAGAGGGTACCTTTGGGGGTCTCGAAACACACTGTAGTCACTGGATACTCTCGGGTGTCCCCATGCACACAAATAACAGCTACCTTGCTATTCCCAAAGACCTCTGTTTTAACTAACTCAGCCTTTATCAGGGTCACAAGGCTACCTGAATCCAGCAATACCACAACATTTCTACCATTAACACACATTTTGCATAAATGTTTCTCAGTTCCTCGAATGGCAGTGCATGCGACTGTCGCACACAGCGACTGACGTCTGCCCGTCAGAAAGTCACACTGCATGGGTTCCTCCACAACCGGGCAATTGGCTGCAATATGTCCCGCTTGCCGGCAGCGGTAGCAAACGATCCTTCTTGCCGCCTCTTGAGCCGCTGATTTCCCAGGCTGTTCTCGCCAAACTTGGGGTAGAGCTCCCACCCTCTCACTCTCTCCACCCTCACCCCTTGGAATCCTCTTATCCGCCCCTGGGGATGGTCTGGTCTTAGGGTGGAAAGTCCGAGTGTCTCTGGAAGAGGCCGTCAGGTTCTCTGTAGCCAAGTATTTCTCCACACGATCCACAAGACCATCGGCCGTCTCTGGGTCTCCATGGCTTACCCACTTTTGGATGGCAGTAGGAAGAGCTCTCAAAAACCGATCCATTACAACACGTTCCACAATCTTTGGTGCGGACAAAGTCTCGGGCTGTAGCCACTTTCTGCTCAGGTGAATGAGATCATACATTCGAGACCTGGGGGGTTTTCCAAGCTGGAAAGTCCAGTTATGCACACGCTGAGCCCGGACAGCCTGGGTGACACCCAGCCTTGCCAAAATTTCAGCTTTTAGCATCACATAGTCTTTTGCTTGGTTAGGCTCTAGGTCATAGTAAGCTTTCTGCGATTCACCAGTTAACAGAGGAGCCACCAGTCCAGCCCACTGCTCCTCAGGCCACTTTTCTCTTCAAGCGGTCCTTTCAAATGTGGTCAAAAATACCTCTGGATCATCCTCTCCAGTCATTTTTGTCAATAAACGACTCACCCCAAAGGACGCGGTATTAGTGGGACGGCTTTCCTCACTGGTCTGCGGACGTTGCTGCATTACTGCTTCCATCTGTTGTTGTAGTCTCTGCTCTTGCTTCTGCAACAGGTCTATGAAGCGGGCCTCAGATTGCTGCTGGGCTTGTTGCTGAGCCTCCAGACTCTGTTGCAAAGTTGCGTTTGTCTGCTGCTGGGCTGCAAGGCTCTGTTGATGAGCTAGCTGCTGGGCTGCGAAGCTCTGTTGTTGAGCTTGCTGCTGTTGATTGGCATTTGCTAGAGCCAGCTGCTTCAGTATCTCCTCCATGCTGGCTTAACAAAAACTGCCCGCATTCTCCACCAACTGTGAGGGGGGTTAGCTCGGCAGCGGGTGTGTGTGACCCCCGGGATGGGCTCCCCACACAAAAACAGGCCCAGCAAACGGAGGTTGTGGTTTTCAAAATCAAAAAGGTGCCGTTTATTTTCTATTTACAGTGACAAAACACAGCAAAGCAAAAGAAACATAAATAAAATAAATCCTGGTCAACTTGACCTCTGACTAAACATACAGGTTTCCTAACTAACAACTGGGATCAGCCTAGTGCTGTCCTAGTCCCTAAGTCCCTGGTTTTAAATGTCCAAGCAAATAGCCACACAGGCTTTGTCTCACCGCACAGAGGTTCACTCTCCCTAGACAGTCCACACAGGTCTGGGTCCAGGCATGAGCTAACATCTAATGAAGCTGGGAGTTTTTATAGAGGCCTAAATGAGCTCACAAGCTTCAGCTGGCCTCATCAACTCCCTGTCTGTACGACGCCCCACACTCTCCCTAGAGGTATGAGTCATCCATGAGCCCACTAGCCTTATACAACTCTCCACCTAGTTGTATAAGTCGGCGTAAAGCCTGAATCTGGGCGAAATATATCTACCCCCCTGGATGCAACCAGGTGACTTTACCTTCCTGCTGTCACAATATATATAATGTCTATATTTTTATATATATATATATAATGTCTATATTTTTATATATATATATATTATTCATTTATTTTAGAGTGCTTTTAGCCCCCCCCCCCCCCCCCCACACACACAATATTTGTGTTTTGTAGCTATATGATATGTTATTTGATAACAGGTCATTACTACTTTGGTATGTCAGTAATGATATGCTAAAGAGGAGGGAATGACTCCACAGGGGTCCAGCGGTGACCGGCTCCAGAATTATGTGTGTGTGTTCACAGGAGGGGATGTTTTATTACATTTTTTTTTTCTTTAGGTACAGACAGGTCTACTGATATTGTTTAACCCTTTCATGTCTGACGGTAAAACAAATCCTAACATCTAAACCCAGTTTAGCAACTTTACATGTATTAGTAAAACTGTACATATCCCAACTATTTAATGTATCCAGGTGAATTATACCTTGCTTGATCAATATTATTGGGTATCTCCTGTGGTGTGTTTTTTTTATTTATTCTTTATTTTTTTCAAGAAAACTGTCATAAAATAGTAAAACGTATACAGTTGTGCTGTATATTTCTTGCTGTTACCATAATCTACCATCAAAAAACAAAATCCTCAACTTTTCTTGCTCCTGACAATCGCAAAAAGGAAAACTGTCCCAAAATAAAAATAGAAATAAAAAACTTTTTTTTTTTTTCTTTTTCCATTTATCTGTACATTTCTTATTACCATGACCTACCACCAAAAAAGCCTGAAATAAATTCACCTACTCCTGACAGTCAGAACGATACAACATATTTGTATATTATTTAATGCACAGTGGTGTCATTTATTCATTCATACAAATGTGTGAATTAATAAACCTACAAGTAGTTTTCAGTGAACCGTGAGGGTGCTGATGAGAGCTCTGTTAGTTCATCACTCTTCCTGCACTTACGTAACTGTCTGCCGTACAGGAGGTATGGCCAGACTGCTGTACTGAGTGCCTGCAGGAGCCTGACCTTGCACCCTCCTAAAAAAAAAAAAAAAGATTTTTTTTCTTTGCAAATAATGTGATTTATATATATATTTTTTATTAATTTATCCTTTTAATCCTACTTAACACACTGGGGGGATGGACTAAAGGTCCCTTTTTCATACGGACGTTCAGATCTTGTCTGCCTGTCTGTTTTTCAGGTGGACCTGATCGGAACCTCCATTGTTCTCTATGGAGCGATGGATGTCAGTGAACATGTGTCCAGTGACCCCTGCCGTCATCCGATCCAATCAGGGCCACCAAAAACAGACAGATGGGGATCCATTCCTAATCCGTTGATCGGATTGGATGACAGTCGGATGGAAACGGATCGACGGTCTGTTTCCATCCGACCGCCCCATAGAGAACCGCATGCTATGTCTGTGTCCACTCTGCATAGCGGAGCGGACACAGACCTGTCATCTGCCTACTCAGTGGGGATCAGTGGAAAAGCTTGATGGAGTCTGCCCTGTGTGAAAGGGTCTAAAACTGGAGAGTGCAAAATCTGGTGCAGCTCTGCATAGAAACAAATCCGCTTCCAGGTTTTATTGTCAAAGCTTAAAGCGGAGTTCCACCCAAAAATTGAACTTCCGCTTTTTGGAACCCCCCTTTCCGGTGTCACATTTGGCACCTTTCAGGGGGGAGGGGGGTGCAGATACCTGTATAATACAGGTATTTGCACCCACTTCCAGGGAGAATCCACTGCTGCCTTCTGGGAAACGCACTGATCCCAGGAGACAGCGGGGACCACTGGGGACGCGCCGCGCTACTCGCGAATGTGCAGTAGGGAACCGGGCAGTGAAGCCACAACGCTTCACTTCCTGATTCCCTCACCGAGGATGGCGGCGGGGGCAGCCGAGAGACTAGCAATTGCTCGTCTTCTGCTGCCGACATTGTGGGCACCCTGGGCAGGTAAGTGTCCATTTTATTAAAAGTCAGCAGCTGCAGTATTTGTAGCTGCTGGCTTTTAATTTTTATTTTTTTGCGGGACCTCCGCTTTAATTGAGCAAGCTGAAGTTAAAAGCTGGCTACACAGCTGCATCAGATTCTGAGTGCTCAAGTTAGGGCCCTTTCACACGGGCGGTCCACCCGGCGGACTCAACTTTTCTTAGCGGGGGATCGATCTGCTGCGCATGCGGATGACAGGTCAGATTTCGCTCACTGTGCAGACCTGTCAGGGTCCCGCTCTCCTCCTATGGGATGATCGGATGAAAATGGACCGCCTGTCTGTTTTCATCCAATTCGCCAGACGAATGTAAAACGGGGTCACCATCCGTCTGGATTTCACGGACTGGATCCGGATAGCAGCGGATGTCAGCAGACCTGTCGCCGCTGACATCCGCCACTCAATAGGAGTGATTGGAGGCTCCAATCAGGTCCGCCTGAATAACTGACAGGCAGACCTGATCGGAAAGCCTGCGTAAAAGAGCCCTTATAGTAAATCTCCCCCCACAGTGTCCATTGACAATGTCTTTCAACTCTGACCATGAGCTTTGACCCTGAGACTAACCCTGATCTAGCCATTTTATCTTTATATTTTATTTATTCTATATTATTATTTTTTTGCACTCTACTCTACTCTAAAGATACAATGTAGCTTTTTCTCCATTCAGGGGAGAAAGACCATCCCAGGGCAGGTGTTGAGTGATCGCTGATATAGCCATTCACAGTCGATCACAGCGACCATGTGATTCGGAGCTAGTCCTCCCGATTCCCAATCATTAGTAGGAGGCCCAGAGCTGTTGATGACAGTTCAGTCTGTAAGCTGAGAGTGTGCTAAAAAAAAAGAAATTAAAGCGCCCCGAACCATCGGTGTTCTTGTGCAGAAGCGAACGCATATGTAAACCGTGTTCACACCACACGTGAGATATTGTCGTGAATGTTTTAGTAAGAGCAATAATTCTAGGCCTAGACCTCCTCTAACTTTAAACAGGTAACCTGTAAAAAAATAAAAATATTTTGTCTTTTTTTTTTTAAGTATCATACCGTGTCTCCCCGAAAATAAGCCCGGGTCTTATATTAATTTTGGCAACAAAAGACCCAGTAGGGCTTATTTTCGGGTTAGGTCTTAATATATTCTCTCTCTCCCTGCCTGTCAGGAATCCCCAGTTTGAACAAACTTAAAATGCCCAAATCCTTTCTTTTACAGCAGCACTCAATACAGAATGTGTGTTCCTGCAATCCAACAGTGCCAAACACCTTGGCTCTCCTCCACCCCTCCCAGCTGCCAGCGAGGGACTCTGGCCCCCCTCCCTCTGCAATGCCCGAAGCAGGGAAGAGAGCACACCAGCATGTGAAGAAAAATAATCTGTAAATACCTTGTGGAGTAGCCATGCTGCATACCGCACACAGTACCGTATGACATGTTGCTTGCAGAGGCTCTGCACCGTACCTTCAGTGACCCGCCGAAGCTCTGCGGAGGGAGGAGGAGGACGGGATCTCCCGCAGAGAGGCTGGAGAAGAGGAGACCAGAGGGGAGATTAGCGGAGTGCCGCTCTGTAGAAAAGTCACCTGACACTGCTAGAGACACACACACACACACACACACACCTAGCACACTGCACACCGCCGTGATAGGATTATACCGCGTTACCTCAAACTAGGGCTTATTTTTGGGGGGTAGGGCTTATATTGCAGTCCTCCTGGTCTTATTTTCGGGGTAGGTCTTATTTTCGGAGAAACACAGTAGTTTGTAGCCATTCTACTAGCTTTTGTCATTTTAAAGCATGACATGTTAGGTATCTATTTACTCAGTGTAACACCATCTTTTATATTTTACCCAAAAATGTGGTTATATATTTTGTTTAATTACTTCTTAACTTTTTTGCAAAAAATAAAAATTGTTTTTAAAACTGCTGCACAAATATTGAGCATGGCATAAAAAATTGCAACAATTGCCATTTTATTCTCTAGGGTCTCTGCTAAAATATATATATAATATATATATATATATATATATATATATATATATATTATATATAATTTTGAGGGTTCTGAAGAATTTTCTAGCAAAAAATACAGATTTTTACTTGTGAACAAAAAGTGCCAGAAATGGCCTGGTCCTTAAGTGCGTAATAGTGTATGAGTTTCTTGCAGTGCATCTCATGTTTCTGAGAATGTGATGTCAGATTATTTTGAACCATGTAGTACCCAGGAGTAATACATTGCTTGGCTGTGTTTTAAGTTTGATGTTCTGACTTTCCATTACCTATAACCTCTCAGCATGATGTATCTTGTGTCTTAGAGTTCTCAGAAGATTGACAGGCTAGATGGGGCTCATGCACCCGAACTGACCAAAAAAGTCCAGCGCCATGCATCAAACACTGCTTTTCCCGCTGCCCCCAACAGCACTCCCAAAGAGGACCTCAACGTCAGGCTTAAGAAGCTGATCAATGTGGCCCCGTGTATGCTATTCATGAAAGGATCTCCCCAGGAACCCAGATGTGGTACGTATGTCCCCATTTTTTGTGATTTTATATGAGCAAAGCAAAAAATGTTTTATTTTCAATTCAACTTAAGCCTTATAACTCTGGCTTACGTTTTGAACCAAGAAACTGTTTTTTTTTTATTGTTGTGAGGCAATGGTGGCAACACATTGGCAAAATGAATCTTAAAGCAGATCTTCAATGCATCTGAGAACCACAAACCAAAAACACACTTTAATTCATTTATAAGATTCAAAGCAAACTCGCCCATCCATGTCTTAATCGTTTATTTTGTTGAGAAATCACTTTGAAACGCCCCCCTCCCCCCTAGTATTTCTGCCCTTGACCATCTTGAGTAAGAGCAGATGATTCATGTAGCCTTTACTTCCTGGAATTCATCTGCCCTTTGCTTAGGCATGCAGGCAGTAGGGTGTGCTTAGCTGACAAAGTCTCTCCTCCCCTACTGAAGACTCTTGGGATGTATGACACATTTTCCTAGGCCTGGAAACCATGAAGTAACCGAAGAAATGTAAAAAAAAAAAGTTCAAAACAAGTAAATAAGATAGGAAAATATATCTATTTACTAATACTAGCAGCATGAGGATTAAAAATAAATCAATGTTGATTGTGAGCGGGAAGTTCCACTTTAATTGTCCATTTATAGAGATTTTCTGAGGATCACAGTCCAAACCTTGCAGCCTCATTCCTCGACACAAAGCCTTGATTTATACAATGCATTTTTGCTCAGACAGCCTCTAAGGAGACCAAAAAAAAAAAAAAATCTGGTGTTTAATCAAGGCACCAGATGACCACTCCCCCCTATTTACGGAGCTCAGTAGCTCAAACCTAAATTAACATGCACTTCATTTAGAGACCCTTTTCACGTGAATGACTGACAGTCTTTACTACCCCTTTTAAAAGTGATCTGCATTAGCTTTCTTATCAGAGGGATGTAGAACTGCTGCATCCAGGAGGTGATCTTGCTGCCTTCTATCTATCTATCTATCTATATATATATATATCTATATCTATATATATATATATATATATATATATATATATATATATATATATATTTTTATAGAAGACCAAAGGGAGATTTTTAATTATTTTGCTGCAACTGCAAGCCTAGCATTTGACCAGCCTGAATAAATTTGCCATGTCCGACATTGCTTTGTAGGTTATTATATATTTAAAGTATAACTACAGTAAAGGCAAAACTTTTTGAGATTAGAACCCCTGTCCACTTTCATTGCTGTCTGAACCAGTGCACCCCCATTTTGGAGATTCTCAAAGAAAGGTTTGGGCACCTGTGCTATGAGCGATAGCCATTGGGCAGACTCAATGTTTCTTTTTGCTATCATAGTGTCTTACTTTTGTATTTGGACTGTTGTCTTAATAAAAACATTTTCAACCCTAAATGAGGCACCTGGTACACTAAGGCCCCTTTCACACGGGCGGACCGTATGTCCGTTTTTCACCCATCCGTTTTCGGATGAAAAACGGACATACATGTATCCCTATGGGATAGCAGATGGCAGCGGGAAAAAAAAAAAAAAATATATATATATATATATATATATATATATATATATATATTATAATATATTTTTACATATTGAGCCATTTTATCAGTCTATGTATCAATTTGCGGCCTCTCTGATTATATAAAACCTCCAGAAATTTGTTGGCCTGGGGGCTGTCTGCCTGTGTATAGAAACCGATTTCCTGCTTGTTTGACTTGCTGTTTTTTTATTTTATTTTTTTTCCGGAACACACTTTGACAAATTATAACCACTCCATTCCATAGAACAGTGTTTCTCAACCTTTTTCAGTCAAGGCACCCTTTAAAAATTATGGACAGCCTCGAGGCACCCCATTCTAAAATGTAAAATCTATTCTAATAGTTTTACATAATGCAGCAACCTCCACACACGTAGGACACCCAACGTTAGAGGTGATTTATTCAAATACAATGGAACCTTGGATTACGAGCATAATCCGTTCCAGGAGAATGCTTGTAATTCAAAGCGAGTTTCCCCATAGAAGTCAATGTAAACAAAGATAATTCGTTCCGCATTGACTTCTATGGCATGTGGCCAGAGGTGGGGGGGGGGGGGGGGAGAGCCTCGGAAATACTCGGGGACAGCTCGGCTGATCTCGGAAACCGAGTGATTCCAGAGTGACTCTGAACCGTTCCGAGTGTCACCAGGGCAACCGCACCTCTGGCCAAATGCGGTACTGCACACCCCATTAGCTTGAATTCTGCTAGTTTTGCAAGACAACACTCGCAAACAGAGTTAGAATTAAAAATGTAAAGTTGCTCGTTAACCGCGTTACTGGTAAACCAAGGCTCCACTGTACTCTTTTACGCACTAGTATTCCAATGTTTTCTTCTCCCTCGGTTTCTCTACCTTACTCTGCTAATGTGACCCCAGTGCTGATGGAGAGGGGCAGGGGTGGGTCAAACACAGATGCTATGCAGGCAACTGACATCCTCTATATCTACTGATGATGCCATTGGTCTTTAGGATGCCAGTAGCTAGAAAGTTGCAATGGTGTACAATGAAAACCTGTGGCTTTGTGTAACTATAAAAGGTAGGCTTCATCCACATGCTGGCTTGTATATAATTTGTGGGCAATTTTTTGCCATTTTTCCCGAGGCATCCCTGAAGAAACCTCAAAGCACCTGGTGCCTGGGCACCTTGGTTGAAAAGGCTGCCATAGAAGTTGCATTTTGGTGAGATGCTTTCAAAGTTCTCCTAAGACCTAAAGACTAATTCCACTTTTGTTGAGAAAAAAACCTCTGGGCGATCTATGTACAGTGCCTTGAAAAAGTATTCATACCCCTTGAAATTTTCCACATTTTGTCATGTTGCAACCAAAAACATAAATGTATTTTATTGGGATTTTATGTGATCGACCAACACAAAGTGGCACATAATTGTGAAGTAGAAGGAAAATGATAATTGTTTTGCAAATATCTGAAAAGTGTGGTGTGAATTTGTATTCAGCCCCCTTTACTCTGATACCCCTAACTAAAATCTAGTAGAACCAATTGCTTTCAGAAGTCACCTAATTAGTAAATAGTCCACCTGTGTGTAATTTGATCTCAGTATAAATACAGCTGTTCTGTGAAGCCTCAGAGGTTTGTTAGAGAATCTTAGTGAACAAACAGCATCATGAAGGCCAGGAACACACCAGACAGGTCAGGGATAAAGTTGTGGAGAAGTCTAAAGCAGGGTTAGGTTATAAAAAAAAAAATCCCACGCTTTGAACATCTCACGGAGCACTGTGCAATCCATCATCTGAAAATGGAAAGAGTATGGCACAACTGCAAACCTACCAAGACATGGCCGTCCACCTAAACTGACCGGCCGGGCAAGGAGAGCAATAATCAGAGAAGCAGCCAAGAGGCCCATGGGAACTCTGGAGGAGCTGCAGAGATCCACAGCTCAGGTGGGAGAATCTGTCCACAGGACAACTATTAGTTGTGCACTCCACAAATCTGGCCTTTATGGAAGAGTGGCAAGAAGAAAGCCATTGTTGAAAGAAAGCCATAAGAAGTCAGTTTTGCAGTTTGCGAAAAGCCATGTGGGGGACACAGCAAACGTGGAAGAAGGTGCTCTGGTCAGATGAGACCAAAATTTAAATTTTTGGCCTAAAAGCAAAACGTTATGTGTGGAGGAAAACTAACCGCATCACCCTGAACACACCATCCCCACCGTGAAACATGGTGGTGGCAGCAGCATCATGTTGTGGGGATGCTTTTCTTCAGCAGGGACTAGGAAGCTGGTCAGAGTTGATGGGAAGATGGATTGAAACAAATACAGGGCAATCTTAGAAGAAAACCTGTTAGACTTGAGACTGGGGCGGAGGTTCACCTTCCAGCAGGACAATGACCTTAAACATACAGCCAGAGCTACAATGGAATGGTTTAGATCAAAGCACATTCATGTGTTAGAATGGCCCAGTCAAAGTCGAGACCTAAATCCAATTGAGAATCTGTGGCAAGACTTGAAAATTGCTGTTCACAGACGCTCTCCATCCAATCTGACAGAGCTTGAGATCTTTTGCAAGAAAGAATGGGCAAAAATGTCCCTCTCTAGATGTGCAAAGCTGGTAGAGACATCCCCAAAAAGATTTGCAGCTGTAATTGCAGTGAAAGGAGGTTCTACAAAGTATTGACTCCGGGGGGCTGAATACAAATGCACACCACACTTTTCACATATTTATTTGTAAAAAATTGCTGAAAACCATTTATCATTTTCCTTTCACTTCACAATTATGTGCCACTTTGTGTTGGTCTATCACATAAAATCCCAATAAAATACATTTACGTTTTTGGTTGTAACATGATAAAATAGGGAAAATTTCAAGGGGTATGAATACTTTTTCAAGGCAATGTACATTGCAAGGATTTAAAAAAAAAAAACCTTGTTGCTGAGTCCTACCTGTTCTGAAGACATACCCATCAGTGTGAATCTTTTTGGGAGTGATTTTATAATTATCAATCAACCGCTGCACTTGCAGGGTTCTGATGAGGAAAGCAGAAGTCTGCATCTCTTTCGACATGGTTTCCCTTTTTGGAGTATCTCGCCAAAAATTTTGTTGCAGGGGATGCCTTAAATGTGACGTAGGGCAGACTTCTGGGAAAATCAGTGAGCCAATCGCACAAAAGGAAATTACATTTCTGGGGGGCGTTCTGTGTACAGAATGCCTCCAGGTGGCCGTATTGCATTTACCAGAAAATTTCAGAGCTGCAGATTTTAAAATGTAAGGTCATTTTTAATAACCCTTGTAGCAATTGTATATGCTACAGTGAGGGGGAAAAAGTATTTGATCCCCTGCTGATTTTGTACCTTTTTTTGCCCACTGACAAAGAAATGATCAGACTATAATTTTAATGGTAGGTTTATTGTAACAGCGAGAGACTAACAGAAATATCCAGAAAACCTCATTTCAAAAAATTTGTGAAATAAGTATTTGACCCTTTCACAAAACACGACTTAGTACTTGGTGGCAAAACCCTTGTTGGCAATCACAGAGGTCAGACATTTCTGTGGTTGGCCACCAGATTTACACACATCTCAGGAGGGATTTTATCCCACTCCACTTTTGCAAATGCTCTTCATTAGGGTTTCAAGGCTGATGTTTGGTAACTCGAACCTTCAGCACCCTCCACATATTTTCTATAGGATTAAGGTCTGGAGACTGGCTAGGCCACTCCAGGGCCTTAATATGCTTCTTCTTGAGCCACTTATTTGTTGCCTTGGCTGTGTGTTTTGGGTCATTGTCATACCCATCCATGACCCATTTTCAATGCCCTGGCTGAGGAAAGGAGGTTCTCACCCAAGATTTGATGGTACATGGGCCCCGGGGCGTCCATCGTCTCTTTTGAGGTTAGGTTGTACTGTCCCCTTAGCAGAAAAACACCCCCAAAGCATAATGTTTCCACCTCCATGTTTGACTGTAGGGATGGTGTTCTTTGGCTCATAGGCAGCATTCCTGTCTATACAGGTAACAAGCTGAGATTAGAAGCACTCCCTTTAAGAGAGTGCTCCTAATCTCAGCTCGTTACCTGTATAGAAGACACTTGGGAGCCAGAAATCTTGCTGAGTGATAGGGGATCAAATACTTAATTCACTCATTAAAATGCAAATCAATTCATAACTTTTTTGAAATGTGTTTTTCTGGATATTTTTGTTGTTATTCCGTCTCTCACTGTTAAAATAAACCGACCATTAAAATTTATAGACTGATCATTTGTTTGTCAGTGGGCAAACGTACAAAATCATCAGGGGATCAAATACGTTTTTCTCTCACTGTACATGTTCTTTAAAGCGGAGTTCCACCCAAAAGTGGAACTTCTGCTCATCTGTCTCCTCCCACCCCCCCCACCCCCTTCGCTGGGGAACGGAAGCGGATATCCTGTCCCCACTTCCGGGAGTTGCGGCCGTTGACGTCATCGCTGGCCTCCTTTCCCCACCGCCGGGTCAGTAGAAGAGCGCAACTGGTGCCTCGCGCTGGAAACATCAGCTGCAGTGCCGACATCGCTGGACTCCAGGACAGGTAAGTGTCCATTTATTAAAAGTCAGCAGCTGCAGTATTTGTAGCTGCTGGCTTTTAATTTTTGCAGCGGTGGGCGGACCTCCGCTTTAAGTCAGAAATGATTTTGTTTTTAGTATAATTGTATGTGGTTTGTTTGTTTCTTTCTCCTTCTTTTTTTTTTTTTCTCTCCTTTTTAAGCGTTGTCTTGCCTCCTGTAATGCCTCCCAAAAGGAAGCACAGTGCAATATTTTTTATTTGTCTGAGTATAATAGTATGTTTGTTTTTTATTCGTCTTGGTATCCATGCAAAAACCAAGTCCTGTTTACTTTGTCCCAAAGCATGGTATCCACTCGCTGCCGCCTTAACCCGTACAACTGAAATCCAGGCCATTCATCTCGCTAGTCTTCATCCCATCACCTGGAGCTCCAGCAAAGCTTTCTGGTGGGGCCGGTCCAGTAAAAATGATTGAATGTATTGGAAACCAGAATAACCAAAAGCAATCAGCCTTCAGCTATTTACTAATGAACTCCCAGATGAATGACACGTTTCAGAGTGTGTGTGTTTCACTCGGGGCTGTACATGAACTTAACACTTCCCTGGCAGTAGAAATAAATAAAGAGCTCACATCACACACACCTTCACCGTATTCAGACCGCGGCCGCTCCACCGCACCGCCAAGAGGGAAAGCCATATTTTAGCTGCGGGTGGGGGAATGGAGGTCACACAAAGGCTAGTCCTGTACTGGTGAGTTGTAAATACACTTCTGCTTAGACAAAGGGGGCTTTTTAATGAAGGCCCTTTCATGTAACAGTACATGCGTTTCAGGTGTTTGCAAATAACTCCATGTGATTTGTAGAGATGAGACCTTTTTTTCAGTTTTCTTGCTTTATGCCCAAAACTAATGACTGTAAATGTATGTTATTAAAAGAATAATTACCTGTAAGGATCAGAGTATGTGGGCGATTAGTAGTCACGTGCCAGAAATCGCACAAAAATCCCTACTGACATTTCAAATAAACTGCACCTTTTCCTTTAACCACTTCAGCTCCAGAAGGTTTACCCCCCTTCATGACCAGGCCATTTTTGCGATATTGCACTGCTTTGCTTTAACTAGTTACCGACCGCCCGCCGCAGTTGTACTGCAACAAGTTGGCTCCCCTGCGCGAATCGCCGTCATTTTATGTTGGGCGCATACACAGCGATTTGTGGGCGCACGTGCGCCCATTCACTAGCAGGGAAGCCAACCAGCGGGTCCTGCGGACTCGATGCCTGCCATCCACCCGGGATTGCTCCAGAGACGGGCAGAACGGGGATCTGTCAGTGTAAACAAACAGATCCCCGTTCTGTCAGGGGAGGAGAGAGAGATCTGTTCCTAGTGATGGGAAATGTAGTTCCAAAACATCTGGGGTGCCAAGGTTTGCCATCACTGTTATAGATCCATTTGAGAGATCAACTGCTCATTGTAGTAAATTGTGTCTCCGTCTTATCCTTTGAGGGACACAGGAAGTCTTAACATTTTGGGTTATAATGGTGATTGCAGGATGGAACACTCCTAAGCCTAGTACACACTATCAGGTTTTTTCATTCAACCCAGTGGGTTGAACGAAAAAAAATGACAGCTGAGGTCGAAGCTGCTGTACTAACAAACTGATGTTAATACAGCGATATTCCCTGCTGTGCCATTGTGTTTTGACAAGAAGAAGCCCCCCACCCCGCCAGAGCACTCCCATCAGCGCTCTCAGCCATTGGCTGATCTGGAGCCAGTCGGCTGTTGGTTTTCCAGCATGCTCGTCAGACAGAAGCCGGCCTGAGTGCCATACACACACGGGCCAAATGTCGTCAGTTTATTATTGAACCCGGCCGATAGAGCTGCACGATTCTGGCTAAAATGAGAATCCCTTTTTTTTTTGCTTGAAGATAGATCACGATTCTCGCGGCGTAACATCTTTCACATTAAACAAAAAAAAATGGGCTAACTTTACAGTTTTTTTTATTTATTTTTTTATTAATTGAAGTGTATTTTTTTCCCCCAAAAATTGCGTTTGAAAGACCACTGTGCAAATACAATGTGACATAAAATATTGCAACAATCGCCATTTTATTCCCTATGGTCGCTGCTATATATATATATATATATATATATATAATATGTGTGTGTGTGTGTGTGTGTGTGTGTGTGTGTGTGTGTGTGTGTGTGTGTGTGTGTGTGTGTACCGTATTTATCGGCGTATAACACGCACCCTAACTTTAAGAGGGAAGTTTCAGGAAAAAAACTTTCCACAGCCACCTGCGTAATAACATGCAGGCAGAGTTTACCCTCTATTTTCAGGGTAAAAAAGTGAGTGTTATACGCCAATAAATACAGTGTATATATTATATATATATATATATATATATATATATATATATATATATATATATATACATAATATAATGTTTGGGGGTTCCAAGTAATTTGCTAGCAAAAAATACTGATTTTAACTTTGTAAGAAACAAGAAAAAGGTTTAAGACCCGTATACACGATCGTACGATAATCGGATCGTTGGTACAGAGCTTTCGAGAGCAGATCAGGACAGTTCATCCGATTTTAATATTCTATCGGACATGCACAGAATATTTTTTTCGTACGAAGCTGTCGTTTGAAAATGCAATACAAATGCATTACAACACATGACATCACTTCCGAATTTTTATTCTGTCGTACAAGAATTTTTGTGACTTTAGTAAACTCATCAGATTCGACGTGAGATTAGCATGCAAAAATAAAACGGACGATCATTCGTCCGATAATCGGATCGTGTGTACCGGGCATTAGACTTTTTAAGTGGTTAAACTTCCTGCATTTACACACACGTTTTATCCCTTTTGATCCAAGTAGGAAGAGTTGCAATGTTTCTAGTTATCTACTAGCACAGACAATGTTGTTAAAAACTTGGCAGGCTGCCAAAGTGAGCAGAGAACTCTCTACACTTGTTGCATGAAAGAATCTGGAAACTGCAATAGAGATTGTGAGGGCGGTTGAATCGAGATCACGATTTTTTTAACGATTAATTGTGCAGCTCTACCGGCCGATGTCGCCCGGCATTTGGCCCATGTTTTCTAGGCTTTAGACTGTTGGGTGTGACTGATCCCTCTCTCCTCTCAGATCAGGTTTTTATCACAGTTCTGCAAGAGTTTGAGCCAGATTACCCAATTATTTGCTGATTTGGATCGCAGAGGCTACAAGCACTCTCCCATTCTCTCTCCCAAAGGTTCTTTGTCTGATTTTCCCATGACCTTAGCAGTTTCTAAGTCATCGTCCACAGAAACGTATTATGAGTTGCTCCAGTCCTTGACTGATGAGCTTGTGCAGATAGCAGGAAAATCTCCCTCTAATGCGTTTTTCTGGGATCCGGCACCATTTATTTACTGGTGGCTGATGGGAATTGTTCCTGACCCACAGCGAGTGTCTGCCGTGAGCTTCCAAACCCCCCCCCGCTAGTGTCAGAGGGCCAGTTTCCGAATGTAACAATCCATATGTTAAGAATCAAGCTGAGGACACGAGCAAACAATCAGACATGATAAATATTGTACTCTTACTTAGACTTAATGGACAGTACAATTTGCAGGTCACACCATGGGAGGCCAATGTGCAAAACTTTTATACTTGACTTCTGTCATAGTAAAAATGTGATTTGTGTCTTGCAGGTTTCAGCAGACAAATCATAGGCATCCTTAACAAGCATAAGATCCAATTTAGCAGTTTTGATATATTGTCTGATGAGGAAGTGCGGCAGGGACTAAAGACCTTCTCCAACTGGCCCACTTATCCCCAGGTGTATGTCAATGGAGAGCTAATTGGAGGACTGGACATTGTCAAGGTGAGTAGAGACGACATCTCCAGTGTCATTCTACTGCCAGGATACAAATGCCGTACTTAACCAAGGCTCTCATTAACAGGAGATGGAGACATCAGGGGAGCTAGATACTATGTGTCCCAAGGCCCAGAGTCTGGAAGACAGGTAAAGACTCTCCTTTATATGAAAAGACAAAGACATTTCCAAGCTTAACTTACCGACCAGCCTGTGACCAACCAAATTGATCTGTCCAACATTATGCTTTAAAAACAGGGGTTTAGTTGCACACATTTGCAAATACATGTGTAAGCCACAGAGCCCCGGAAAGGCCCCCCCCCCCATTTTCTGTGGACCTAAACTCTCTCATTTCTGTGAGTCTCCAACAATGGAAGCACATGCATTTCAATGAACAGGTGTAGGGCAGATAAACCTGGAGGGAGCCCACCCCTCCTTTAAGGTGCAGGGGCACACAGCCCATAGCACTATGGCAGCAAGGGTGTCAGTGCTTTGCCTGGCCAATATAATTCATAGTACAAACAAGGGGGTACTGCCCCCACCTATAACTGGTCACTGCAGCAAGGAGCATTGGAAAGGCAACGCATATAAAAACAAAACTTTCCAAGCTCAACTGACCGACCAACGGAATTGACCTGTCCAACAATATGCGTTAAAAACGGGCAGAATATGGAATACTTGGGGTATTCCAAGTTTGTCTGGTCGTCCAGGAAAAATCAATGCCTTTTTAGATTCAAATTTTCGAGATGTACAGTATCCCACAAAAGTGAGTACACCCCTCACATTTTTTGTAAATATTTTGCTATTTCTTTTCATGTGACACTGAAAAAAAAAAGACACTTTGCTACAATGTAAAGTAGTGAGTGTACAGCTTGTATAACAGTGTAAATTTGCTGTCCCCTCAAAATAACTCAACACACAGCCATTAATGTATAAACTGCTGGCAACAAAAGTGAGTACACCCCTAGGTGAAAATGTCCAAATTGAGCCCAAAGTATCAATATTTTGTGTGGCCACCATTATTTTCCCTTTTCGTCTTTCAGGACAGCCACAATTGAGAGACGTAGGCTCCTCCCCTTCCTCAGGAAACCCATAAATTCTTACTTCCCCTGCCGGACCTCAGTTGTTAGTGTTTCCTCCGGAGGGGAGACACTGTGGAAGGAACCTGGCTGACCAGTCAGGGGACTGAGGCCTTTTTAAATACCTGTAAGGGAAGCAGGGGCTTCCGGGGTACTTGGTGTGGTACATACCCGCCGTCTGAAGCCACCCCATCCTCGTCGAGTGCGGCAGTAGGCTGAGGGGGACCCCTATCGCGTCCACAGGGCCGCAGCACGGGGGCAACTTGGCTCTCCCTGTATACTATACAGGTCGCAATTTATTTTATTTTTTTGGAACCAGTGGGCCGGACGGCGGGTGACGTAATTTCCGGCGGAGGGCGGATGCTTTCCCTTTTAACCCGCGACTTCCTGGTTCCAGGTCGCGGAGCTGATAGGGGGCCGGGCACATGCTGGAGAGAGTCGGGAACGCGCACAGGCAGCGTGAGACTCTGTAGTAGCCACCTGTAGTCGTGTCAGAAGCAGACGCACAGACGACACAGTGAGACTACCTCCAGCCTTCCTAAGGTAAGAGTACCCTGGGGAAGGGTTCCTCTCTATCTAGGAATGCCCCACCATATATGGTTCCTGTCTATGGAGGGGCAAACCCCCTGGGTGGTCGGGGGGGGGGGGGAAGACTCTGATCCCTGCATACTAAAACGTTCAGTGTACTCCCGGGGTTGTATCTGTTTACACAACGGTTAATTTTTTTCTGCATTTTTTGGTATATGTATTTTAGAAAGCCACAGAAAAGTCAGTCAACCCATACCTCTAGAAGAAAGTGTGCCTCCTATAGGGACATTCTAGGAGAATCATGGGTAAAGGTCTTATGCAAGGGCTGCATAGATACCCTAATTAGGGAGAGGGATTCTGAGCAGGAGTCAGGGCTAGCAGCTTCTGTAAAGGAACTCTCGTCCACCTTTTCATCATTTTAAAAGTCTCTTTGAAAAGTTTCAACTCCCCTCTAATCCCATCTCCCAGAATACAAACCCTTCACCGGCTCAGGGCTCTGCACCGGCCAATTCTGCCATTACACAGAGGGCAGAGGAGGCATCAGGTCTTTCCGGTGTGGAACAGGCACAACCAGATAGTGCCACCTCTGAATCTCAGGAAGATTCAGAAGGAGAGGGCCAGGATGGGGAGTCCAGGAAGCCCTCCAGATATGAGTTGTCCCTGGATGAGGTAGAGGACCTCTTGGGGGCAATCTATACAACCCTCGGTATCCAGTCCGACAAAAAACCTCTCACCCTCCATGACCAGATGTACAAGGGCCTGGAGGAACAGAAGGAAAAAGGTCTTCCCAGTACATGAGGTACTGATTGACACCGTTAAGAGGGAATGTCAAGATCCCGAGAGGAAAACCTTCTTTTCTAGATCTCTAAAAAGAGGATTTCCTTTTTCGGATGATCCAGCGTCTATTTGGAACAAGACCCCCAAATTGGACGCTGCCTTCTCCCAGGTATCCAGAAACACTGACCTAGCGTTCGAAGACATGGGAGCCTTGGCTGATGTCATGGACAAAGGGATAAACTCCCTTCTAAAAAAGACATGGGACTCTACAATTGGTTAAAGCCAGAAATCGCTGTTACAGTTGTGGCCTGCAACTTAGAGCACTGGCTCTCCAAGAACCAGGAGCACATTGAGGCTGGAACAGCTAAGGAAACCATCTTGTCTTCCTTCCCTACAATCCTGCGAGGAATCGCATATATAGCTGACGCCTCAGCGGAATCAGTCCGCATGTCGGCCAGATCGGCAGTCCTGGCTAACTCTGCCAGAAGAGCCCTCTGGCTCAAAACTTGGCCAGGTGACAGCGCCTCTAAGGCCAAGTTAGGTGGGATACCCCTGACGGGGGACCTTCCTCCCACAATGGGAGACAATTTCTCCCAACCAGTTCAGACTGGGGATCATAAGAAGGGGGTGCCATCTAGAGTTTGCAAGATCACCCCCCAGAGATACCTGGTCACGCATCTACCAAGTGCAAGGAGAAATCCGAAGCCTTGTTGGGGGTCTTAAGGGATCTGGAAAGTCAAAGTGTAGTCTGCAGAGTTCCAGAAGTGGAGGAAGGCAAGGGATTCTATTCTCTCATTTTTACGGTAAAGAAACCTTCTGGAAAATTCAGACTAATTCTGAATTTAAAGCCCTTGAACAAATCAATTACATACAAATGATTCCGTATGGAATCAATATTTACAGTCGGGGCCCTCCTCTCCCATAACTGCTTCATGGTATCTCTGGACCTCAGGGACGCGGATCCACACGTCCCGATCGCGGAAAGTTCTCAGAGTTTTCTGCAGGTAGCGGTAGACCTAGATGGAACAATAGTACACCTACAGTTCCAGGCACTGCCATTCGGGCTATCCTCATCGCCCTGCATTTTTACCAAGGTTTTGGCGGAACCTGTGGCGTTTCTGTGACTCCAGGGAGTGTCCATAATAGCTTACCTGGACGACTTGCTCCTATTCGCATCATCTCCAGAACAGCTATCCAGAGACCTGGAAATGACAAAAAAGATCCTAACAGACTTGTGGTGGCTATTGAACTTAGAGAAGTCCAGCCTAACCCCGTCAGAACGTATCACATACCTGGGATACATTTTGGACTCAACTCTCTTGAGAGTATTCCTCCCGATGGAGAAAGTCTTAAAGCTAGACAGAGCAGTGGCCTCCTTCCAGTGCAATCAATAGGTCACGATAAGATCTCTGATGTCAACCCTGGGTCTGATGAGATCTACCCTCCCAGCAGTCCAATGGGCAGGACTACACTTTCGCCCCCTGCAGGCCTTCGTTCTAAGGGTGTGGGACCACAGTCTAGAGAGTCTAGACGCCTTGATCAGGTACCAGTTCAGGTAAAAAGATCCCTCTGATGGTGGAGAAAGCTTACAAACCTGTCGCAGGGATGTCTGTGGCTTATACCGGTGTCTCGGGTAGTAACCACAGACGCAAGTGGCAAAGGCTGGGGGGCACACCTGGGATCCCTTCCAGCACAGCGCATCTGGAATTTCAAAGAACTAAACAGGTCATCGAACTGGAAGGAGCTGAGGGCAGTGGGTCTGGCTCTCAGGTTTTTCCAGGAAGAACTCCAGGGGCACCACACTCAGGTGAGGTCGGACAATTCATCGGCTGTAGCTTTCCTAAACAAGCAGGGCGGCACGAGAAGCAGAGTTCTGTCGGCCCTAGCAGCAGACATTCTGGGCTGGGCCGAGATCAACACTCTCTCACTCTCAGCAGTCTTTCTGAGAGGCGAGAAAAATGTGATGGCTGACTTCCTCAGTCGAAGGCAACAGAGAGAGAGAGAGAGAGAGAGAGAATGGGTCCTCAATCAAGAGGTCTTCAGTCTCTTGTCCAGGAGATGGGGATCACCGGAGGTGGACCTCTTTGCGTCAAAAGAAAACGCGAAAGCCCCCTGTTTTTTCTCACTAAACAGCGGAGAGGGAGCGCTGGGAGTGGACGCACTGACCCAAAGCTGGCAGTTCAGAATGTGCTACGCATTCCCGCCACCGGTATTGTTACCCGCAGTTCTGAGGAAGTTTCTGATGGAAGACACTTCCCTGATCCTAGGGGCACCACATTGGCCCAAGAGGGCATGGTTCTCAGTTCTCAAACAGCTGGCTGTAGAGCCTCCCTTATTCCTACCACCTCGAGAGGATCTCCTCTCACAGGGTCCAGTCCTCTGCCCACAAGTACACAAATGGAAGCTAGCGGCCTGGCTAATGAGGGCATACTGAAATCTAAGGGCTTTTCAGAAAGATTAATTACCACCCTCAATAGTAGGAAAAAGGAGACTTGCCAGATTTACAGGAAGGTCTGGCTTTGCTTTAACAAGCGGTGCGTAGGTTGCTCCTGTTCGGTGCAGAGCCCCACAGCAGCACAGTGGTGTAGTGGTTAGCACTTTCACCTAGCAGCAAAAGGGTCACTGGTTCGGATCCCGACCACGACACCATCTGCCTGGAGTTTGCATGTTCTCCCTGTGTCTGCGTGGGTTTTCTCCAGGTACTCCGGTTTCCTCCCACACTCCAAAGACATGCTGGTAGGTTAATTGGATCTTGTCCAAATTGGCCCAGTATATATGTGTGTACGACTGTGTGTCCCAAGTGCGTCAAGATCCTACAGGGTAAAATGACCGCACCAGCCAAGCAGACACTGGCTGAAAAAAGCGCCTAGAGGCGATTCAGTTCGCATGTGAGCGCTATACAAGTCACTCATTCGTTCATAAAGCAACTCAATCATTCATTCACAGCCATCCTAGAATTCCTACAGTGTGGTGCAGATAAGGGACTTTCCATAAGTACCCTTAAAGGTCAAATTTCAGCACTCATTGCTTATTTAGAAAAACCTCTGGCCTCCAACCCCTGGGTAGTCAGGTTTTTCAGAGCTCTATCCAGACAGAGACCAGCTCAGGGCCCACCCGTTCCCAGTTGGGACCTGTCTTTTAGTTTTACAGACCCTTACGGGTGCTCACTTTTTTGAACCTTTAGACGAGTGTCTACTAAAGGAACTGACCTTTAAAAACTGTATTTCTTTTTCGTACATCACGGGACACAGAGCGACTTAGTCATTACTAATGGGTTATATAGATTACCTTTTAGGTGTTGGCACTGGCCAATTCCAAACCGGAAGTACCCTCCCCTATATAAGCCCCTCCCACCCGGGAGCACCTCAGTTTTTTGCCAGTGTCTAAGGTGTTGGCCAAAGAGTAACATGTGTTTTCACTGGGCTTGCGTACAGGTTCTTTTGGGCCTTAGTAAGCTGTTCCGGATCCCACCAAAAAAGCTTCATAGCTAAACGGTCGGTACCCGGGCCTTGCAGCAGAAGAGCAAGGTTTTGCCTGTAATGCTTCTCTTGGGAGGGCTGGACCCTGGGATCCAGAGCTCTGGTCATACCCACGACCAAGATGTTGTCTGTGCAGGGTGCTATACAGGTCCAGGGGAGTGGAATCCTTGGGAACCCGGTCCCTGAAGGTTTAATTACAATGCCTGCCGTGATAGGTGAAGTTTGGACTTCTGTGGACCAAACAAAGTCCTGCGGCGGGGATCAGGTAAGTGGGGGCCCCCAGGAACTTGGTTCTATTGGGGGACCCCCAAGCCTAATTTGTCTTTCTGTCTGTTACCTAACGGTATTCCCGCTAAATATCTGTGTTTGCCTATAACTACTGAAAATGTAAAATTTTAATAGTAGTCAAGAAAAAAAAAAAAAAACAGGGACCGCGGTACCTGTGTTAAACCACTAGAGGCTGCTGTAGTCCATTTTTCTTGTCATGTGGATCTTTGGTTTTCTCAAGTCAAAAGATCCAGGCAGCTGGTAAGTTTCTCTGTGGGAATCCACTTCCTCTGCCCTGTTGCTGCGCTCATCCACCGCACAGGCCCTCCGGCAAAAAGGGCCCTGGCTCCTAGTCCCCTGTTTGATTTTGAAAAGGGCGCCAATGGCGCACGGGCGCGCGCGCGGGCGCGTGCACGCGCCTCCTATGAAAAAAAAGGGGCGGGGCGGGTGGATGACGCTCGATCCGTGGCGCTTCTGCGCATGTGCGGGCATCCCAGCATGGTTAAAAGACACAGTACAAGTGTCAGCTGCATGCAAACAGAGCTAGCAACAAACAGTGGCACACAGAGGCGGTTGATGCAGGCATCCCCATAGAAAGGCACTTTAGTGGACACCAGCTGGTATATAGCAGCACCTGTGTTAGACTATTACCAGCAAAATTGGTGTATGACGACGGGAATACCTCAGCTTTGTGCTTAAAGGATATGTCGTCCAGACGCTCCGGAAATAGATCTTCCAGGAAGCCAAAGGGGTCTCCATCGGGCTCTGAGGATATTGGGCATGCTTGTACTGCACCAATCTCCCCTGAGAATTCAGAGGTCAGTAGCCGTAGAAACCCCGCAGGAATGCCTGGTGCTGTGGCTGTCCCCAGTCCACCTGCTCCTGTATATATAACAGAGGAGGTTTTATCCTCAACTCTGGGAGGATTGGAAGAGAGATTAACAGCATTGATCACTGCTTCCCTGTCTCAGGAAAAGCGCGTCCGATCTCCGTCTCCTCCTTCAGAGTGCCTGTTAGTGGAGGAACAGCCCCACACAGAGATCGACCTACCTGAAGGGGATCAGGATGAGGTTGATTCAGTTATGGAGGAATCAACAGTGGAAGAACCTTTCTCAGCTTCTCAGGCTGAAAGATTATGGGTTCAGTCTCTGATATAATATGGTCCGATCAGCATTTAAAATGCCTCTGGCGGAACCACCATCCACTACGGTTTCCTCGCTGGGGTCGCTAAAAGCTGTTCCTTCCCAATCCACCCTTTATTAGAAGGGCTTATTTACCAGGATTGGGAGCATCCTGATAAAATATTTGCTCCCCCCAAGAGATTTCCGGTGATCTATCCCATGGAGGATAAGTTCACAAGAAAATGGAGGGTCCCTACAGTGGACGCAGCCATCTCTTCTGTTAACAAATCACTGACATGTCCAGTAGATAATGTTCCAATGTTCAAAGACCCAATAGATAAAAAATTGGAGTCTTTACTAAAATCTGCTTTCTCTACAGCAAGTTTGGTGACACAACCTGCGGTAGCAGCGATTGGAGTCTGCCAAGCAGTGAAAGATCAGTTGAAACAAGTCTTAAGGGACTTACCAGATCAGCAGGCTCTTGCCCTAGCTGACCTGCCTAGAGCCTTGTGTTTTACGGTGGACGCCATAAAGGATACAATCCAACAGGCCTCCCGCTTTACGCTGTCTATAGTACATATGCGTAGGCTTCTGTGGCTCAAAAACTGGTCTGCTGAAGCTCCCTGTAAAAAACTGCTGGTTAGCTTCCCATTTCATGGAGAACGCTTATTTGGAGAAGATCTGGACAAATATATCCAGAAAATTTCTGCCGGTAAAAGTTCACTCTTACCGGTTAAGAACAAGGGTAGAAGTCCTTCTTTTAAGAGGCCTACTTCTCCAGTCCCAGGCACATCGGCTGTGAAGCAGTTCCGACGGCCTCCGCGGTCAAATTCAGGGGGCAGAAATCAGGGACAATCACAGGGTAACAAGAAGCCCTGGATCAAGAGGTACAAAACCTCCCCCCAAGGCATGAAGCGTTGCCCCCACTCAATCGGGTGGGGGGAAGACTTCAGTTGTTCACAGAGACCTGGCGGGACACCATCAGAGACAGATGGGTGCTCTCCGCAGTAAGTCTGGGATACAAGCTGGAGTTAAAAGGCACTCCTCCTGCCCAATTTATGAGGTCAAACGTGCCAAGAGATCCCCAAAAGAGAGGATCCCTCCTTCTGGCACTAGAACAACTATTGCTCCAAGGTGTAATCATGAAGGTTCCCCTGGAAGAAAGCGGATTCGGGTTTTACTCGAACCTTTTCACAGTCCCCAAACCAAATGGGGACGTGAGGCCCATATTAAATCTAAAAGGGCTAAACAAGTTCCTAAATATCAGGACTTTTCGGATGGAGTCGATCCGATCGGTGGCCACCGCCCTACAAGGGCAGGAATGGCTAGCCTCGATCGACATAAAGGATGCTTATCTGCATATTACCATCTTTCCGGCCCACCAGAAATTTCTACACTTTGCAGTAGAAGGGCGCCATTTTCAGTTCAGAGCCTTACCTTTCGGTCTGGCCACAGCACCACGAGTGTTCACAAAAATTCTGGCCCCATTATTGGCCAATCTAAGAACACAGGGTGTAACGATAATGGCATATCTAGACGACCTGCTACTAATAGACCACTCAGTGGAAAAGCTGGAAGTAGCTATTCACAAGACAATCGAGTATCTGGAATATCACGGTTGGATTATCAACCGGGACAAGTCAGCTCTAAGACCAGTCAAAAGTCTGGAATACTTAGGGCTAAGGCTGGATTCAAATCAGAGAAAGATTTTCTTACCTCCAGAGAAGGTGTCGTCTTTAAAAGATTTGACCCACTTAGTGGGTACAAAAAGAAAACCATCCATACGCCTCTGCATGAGGCTGCTGGGAAAGATGGTGGCTTCATTCGAAGCGGTACCCTACGGTCAATTCCATTCAAGGAATTTGCAAAGGGCCATACTGTCAGCCTGGAACAAAAAAGTTCAGGCTTTAGACTTACCAATGTCCCTGTCCCCTTCCGTTCGCAAGAGCCTCCATTGGTGGTTGGTGCCCCAGAATCTGTAAAGAGGGAAACCCTTCAGTCCGGTTTCTTGGAAGGTGGTCACTACAGATGCCAGCCTCATAGGCTGGGGGGCAGTACTGGAGCAATGGTCTCTCCAGGGCAAGTGGTCAGAAGCAGAAAAGGCCCTGCCCATCAATCTCTTAGAGATACGAGCAGCCCGGTATGCCCTAGTAGCATGGACATCCAAACTCCAAGGGTCCCCTGTCAGAATTCAATCAGACAATGCCACGGCAGTGGCATATATCAATCACCAGGGTGGCACCAAGAGTCGTGCAGCCCAGAGGGAAGCAAATTGCATCCTGGAGTGGGCAGAAAAATATGTCCCAGCCATATCCGCGGTTTTCATCCCAGGAGTGGAAAATTGGAGAGCGGACTTTCTAAGTCGCCAACAATTATGCCCGGGGGAATGGTCTCTTCACCCCGAGGTTTTCCAGGCAATATGCCAGCGGTGGGGAACACCGGATGTAGATCTGCTAGCATCCAGATTCAACGCAAAGGTGGACAGATTTGTGTCTCGCACAAGGGATCCCCTAGCTTGCGGCTCGGATGCCCTAGTGTTCCCTTGGGATCAGTTCAAGCTGATATATGCATTCCCACCGCCACAATTGTTACCGCGATTACTCCGCAGAATCAGGGTAGAAAAGAAACCAGTGATTCTGGTGGCTCCAGCGTGGCCCCGAAGGGCATGGTACGCGGAGATTGTAAAAATGTCAGTGAGGAGTCCTTGGACCCTCCCACATCGTCCGGACCTGCTGTCGCAGGGACCGATATACCACCCTTCCTTACCAGCCCTAGGTTTGACGGCCTGGCTATTGAAGCCCACATTCTGAAAAAGAGAGGGCTCTCTAATTCTGTGGTATCTACCATGATCAATGCCAGGAAGCCGGTATCCAGGCAGATCTATTATAGGATCTGGAAAGCATACATTACGTGGTGTGAGGCCAAGAAATGGCATCCACGTAAGTACGTGATAGGGAGGATTTTGGACTTCCTACAGTGGGCTGTAGATAGGAAGCTTGCCTTGAGTACTATCAAGGGTCAGATTTCGGCCTTGTCAATATTTTTTCAAAGGCCCTTGGCTTCGCATTCACTAGTCAAAGCCTTTATACAAGCAGTGATGCGTATTAGCCCTCCGGTTAGTATTCCCATATGTCCTTGGGACCTAAACCTGGTTCTGTCGGTTCTACAGAAACAACCGTTTGAACCATTACAACACATTTCCTTGGTTCTTCTCACCAGGAAATTGATTTTCTTAGTAGCCGTTTGTTCGGCTAAAAGAGTATCGGAATTAGCCGCCTTGTCCTGTAAGGAGCCATATCTGGTTGTCCATAAGGACAGAGTAGTATTACGTCCTCATCCAGCCTTTCTTCCTAAGGTGGTATCGAGTTTTCATTTGAACCAAGATGTGGTTCTTCCTTCTTTTTTCCCCAAACCTAGCTCGGTAGAGGAAAAGTTATTACATTCTTTGGATGTAGTAAGAGCAGTTAAAGCTTATCTAAAAGCCACTGCTCAGATTCGCAGAACGGATTCTTTATTTGTTCTGCCGGAAGGCCCCAGAAAGGGTCAGGCAGCATCAAAATCTACTTTAGCCAAGTGGATTCGACAGGTCATAATACAAGCCTATGGCTTGAGAAAGAGACCGCCTCCGTTCAAAGTTAGGGCGCACTCCACAAGAGCAGTTGGAACTTCATGGGCAGTGCATCACCAGGCCTCCCTGGCTCAAGTATGTAAGGCCGCAACATGGTCTTCGGTACACACGTTTACTAGGTTCTACCAGGTAGACGTTAGAAGTCAGGAGGATGTCGCCTTTGGGCGCAGTGTGTTGCAGGCCGCAAAAGATCCTCATGCCTGATGGCGCCCAGCTTATGTATCCCTCCCCTCATTTGGCATTGCTTTGGGACGTCCCATTAGTAATGACTAAGTCGCTCTGTGTCCCGTGATGTACGAAAAAGAAAAAGGGATTTTTTATAACAGCTTACCTGTAAAATCCTTTTCTTGGAGTACATCACGGGACACAGAGCTCCCACCCCTCTTTTTGGGACACTTATTGCTTGGCTACAAAACTGAGGTGCTCCCGGGTGGGAGGGGCTTATATAGGGGAGGGTACTTCCGGTTTGGAATTGGCCAGTGCCAACACCTGAAGGTAATCTATATAACCCATTAGTAATGACTAAGTCGCTCTGTGTCCCGTGATGTACTCCAAGAAAAGGATTTTACAGGTAAGCTGTTATAAAAATCCCTTTTTTTGGTTGCAGTGACTACTGCTAGGAGGGTCAGCGAGTTAGAAGCCTTATCTGTTGGACCCCCTTTTTTGTGTTATTTTTCCAGATCGGGTCGTTTTATAGACCGATCCAGCATTTTTACCCAAGGTGACTTTGAAATTCCACAGAAGCCAGGAAGTAGTTTTACCTTCTTTTTGTCCCAACCCCTCAGGTGAAGGAGAGTTGAGATTTCATACCTTGGATGTCAGGAGATGCATCCTACACTACCTAGGGCTGACAAAGGTATTTAGAAAGTCAGACTCATTTATTTTCTGGGGCCAGAAAAGGTTACAAATCGTCTCAATGCACTATTGCCAGTTGGCTTAGAACAACCATCGGGCAGGCACATTCTTTAGCTGGTAAAGAGATCCCTACGGGAATAAAGGCACACTCTACCAAAGCTTTGGCAGCTTCTCAGGCAGAAAAGGCTGGAGCAACGCTAGAACAGATATGCAAGGCAGCAACTTGGTCCAGCTACACCACTTTCGTAAGACATTAGAGTGGACCTGGTGTCGGCAGGTGAGCAAGCCTTTGGGCGAAAGGTTTTGCAAACTGTAGTCCCACCCTAGTTGGTAAGTGCTCGTCTATCCTCTCAATTGTGGCTGTCCTGAAAGACGAAAAGGGAAAATTAGAGTTACGCTTACCGGTAACGTCTTTTCCAGTAGTCTTTCGGGGCAGCCCTAGATACCCACCCTAAAAATTGGAGGGTCTTACTAAAGACCGGAACGCAGCATGATATGTGTTCTTGTGTCTCCCCAGCTGGCCGGAGGTGATCTTGAAAAAACTGAGGTCCGGCAGGGGAAGTAAGAATTTATGGGCTGGCGCAGTGTTTCCTGAGGAAGGGGAGGAGCCTATGTCTCAATTGTGGCTGTCCTGAAAGACTACTGGAAAAGACGTTACCGGAAAGCGTAACTCGAATTTTTCAGCACTGCCTTAACCCTCTTGGGCAATGGAGTTCAACAGAACTTCACAGGTTGCCACTGGAGTCCTCTTCCACTCATCCATGACGACATCATGGAGCTGATGGATGTTGGAGACCTTGCGCTCCTCCACCTTCCGTTTGAGGATGCCCCACAGATGCTCAATAGGGTTTAGGTCTGGAGACATGCCTTTACCCTCAGCTTCTTTAGCAAGGCAGTGGTCGTCTTGGAGGTGTGTTTGGGGTCGTTATCATGTTGGCATACTGCCCTGCGGCCCAGTCTCCGAAGGGAGGGGATCATGCTCTGCTTCAGTATGTCACTGTACATGTTGGCACTCAATGAACTGTAGCTCCCCAGTGCCAGCAGCACTCATGCTGCCCCAGACCATGACACTCCCACCACCATGCTTGACTGTAGGCAAGACACACATGTCTTTGTACTCCTCACCTGGTTTCCGCCACACACACTTGACACCATCTGAACCAAATAAGTTTTTATCTTGTTCTCATCAGACCACAGGACATGGTTCCAGTACTGTAATCTAGGTCCTTAGTCTGCTTGCCTTCAGCAAACTGTTTGCGGGCTTTCTTGTGCATCATCTTTAGAAGAGGCTTCCTTCTGGGACGACAGCCATGAAGACCAATTTGATGCAGTGTGCGGCGTATGGTCTGAGCACTGACAGGCTGACCCCCCACCCCTTCATCCTCTGCAGCAATGCTGGCAGCACTCATACATCTATTTCCCAAAGACAACCTCAGGATATGACGCTGAGCACGTACACTCAACTTCTTTGGGCGACCACGGCGAGGCCTGTTCTGATTGGAACCTGTCCTGTTAAACCGCTGTATGGTCTAGGCCACCGTGCTGCAGCTCAGTTTCAGGGTCTTGGCAATCTTATAGCCTAGGCCATCTTTATGTAGAGCAACAATTCTTTTTTTCAGCTCCTAAGGCCTCGTACACACGGCCGATTTTCTCGGCAAGAACCAGCAAGAAACTTGCTGGCAGAGAGGTCTTGCCGAGTAAATCGGTCGTGTGTACGCGGCTATCGGGTTTCTCGTCGAGAAAACCGACAAGAAACCTCGACGAGAAAATAGAGAACCTGCTCTCTATTTTCTCGTCGAGATTCTCCTCGGCATGTTTCTCGACGAGAAAAGTGAGTGTGTGTACACTTACCTGTCCTCCCGGAAGCCCGCGCATGATCGAAATGAATTCGACGCATGCGCGGTAGCTTCCTAGGCATACGTAGGGTATACCAAGATGGCGGCGACGGCATCGAATGTGACGAGCGCATGCTCGTCGTAGTCGATGACGTCACCGCGTACGCTCCATTCAAAGAACCGCGGGTTCTTTGAAACGAGCGTGTGTACACTCGGCCGGGACAAGTTTCTTGTCCAAGAATCTCGTCGAAAAAAACGACATGTTTTTTTCAACGAGAATCTCGGCCGTGTGTACGAGGGCTCAGAGTTCTTTGCCATGAGGTGTCATGTTGAATTTCCAGTGACCGGTATGAGAGAGTGAGAGCGATAACACCAAATTTAACACACCTACTCCCCATTCACACCTGAGGTCTTGTAACACTAACGAGTCACATGACACCGAGGAGGGAAAATGGCTAATTGGGCCCAAATTACTACTAAATAATCACTTAGGGGTGTACTCACTTTTGCTGCCAGCAGTTTAGACATTAATGGCTGTGTGTTGAGTTATTTTTAGGGGACAGTAAATTTACACTGTTATACAAGCTGTACACTCACTACTTTACATTGTAGCAAAATGTCATTTCTTCAGTGTTGTCACATGAAAAGATATAATAACATATTTACAAAAATGTGAGGGGTGTACTGAGATACTGTATATAATGTTTGGGGGTTCTAAGTAATTTTCTAGCAAAAAAATCATGATTTTAACTTGTAAACAACAAGTGTCAAAAATAGGCTTGGTCCAGAAGTGGTTAAAGTGGTTGTATACCTTCCATACCCAGCGAAGTGACTGGCCTCAGGTGATACACAGAGAGGGAACAAATCCTCCTGCATAAGTTTTACCTGTTTATCTACAGCGTTCTTTCCCCTACATCTATTCAAAGTGCAGAATATACACAGAATCTCTCAGATCTGAAAAGCAGGGGGCAGGGAGTGGAAGTTAAATCGGTGAGAAGAGCTTTGAAAGCTGATTGGAAGGAAGGGGACCCCCCCCCTTTTTCATAGTCAAAGGAACAGAGATGTCACCATTTGTCTCTTGGTGTCAGGAAAACTCATCAGAAGTGATTAATGCTGATAGCAGAGGAATGACACAGCAGACAGAAATTACATTTACACAAGGTACACACTATAGAGGGATATGCTTTTGTTCTTATTTCGTGTCTGAGGTTTACAACCACTTTAAGACCCCTTTCACACTGGGGCGCTTTGCAGGCGCTCTAACGCTAAAAATAGCGCCTGAAAAGCGACCTGAAAGAGCCACTGCTGTCTCTCCAATGTGAAAGCCCCGAGGGCTTTCACACTGGGGCGCAAAATTTACGGTAAAGCACCGCTAAAAATAGCTTTACCGCCGACGCACCTCCCGCCCCAGTGTGAAAGGGGCCTAAGAGATGTGATTGACTGATGTGGTTATACCCACAGTGTATACATAATCACATGAGACGATTGGCTTCTGGGCCAAGTTTTCATTTGTGAAAGTCGCCTATTTTGCACACTGTCAGCAGATTTCCCATACCTGGTCACCAGATTACCCCAAATTTGTTTTAAATGGTAAAATTTTACCATAAAATGTTTTATTTCTCACATTCTATTTTTTTCCAGACTCAAAGCACTTATTAACAAAGCTCCAGTAGTTCTCTTCATGAAAGGCAACAAGCAGGTATGTGTGTGTAGGAATATGTAACATAGTATTATATGATTGTTTCTTCAGAAAGGGTTTAATAAACACGAGTGCTTTACCTTTTGCTGTTTCCTATGTGCCTCCAGGTGCCCAAATGTGGATTTAGCCGTCAGATCCTTGAAATCCTCAATAACACGGGGTGAGTCGGGGAGCGTCTGCGGTTGGAGAGACGTAATTGATATGCTTTGTTTGCCTGTAGTAAATACTAATGTGCAGCTCCTGTTATTGACAACATGTCATTTTTGCCCGTTGGAGCGATTTTTCTTTATAGGCGATGATTTATTCTGTTGTGCTGTTTTCATTTGTGTTACAGTTTAATGGATTGAAATTCTGTTGCATTGCTGGCCAGCAGCTTCTGTTATGACTTTTTCATGTCACGTTTCAGGGTTTTCTCTACTGATGTGAGCGAGTAATACTTTAAAGAATTTACTCCTTTTTTTTTATTATGACGATTGTCACCCTGTGTGGCTGGAGTAATGGAGTAAGAGAAATGCTTCAGTCTGTTTCAGCACCTGAGTCCATGTTCAGCCTTCTTCAGTGGCGGCTGTTGTTGTGTTTTTTTTTTTTTTTTTTTGGGGGGGGGGGGGGGCAAGGTGGCAAACAACCATATCTCCCCCCCTCCCCCGGTGGCACCTCAAACCCCCCCCCCCCCCCCTCCTGGCAGTCGGTCCGGCACTTATCCATCTAGGTGGCGGGCAGCGGCTCCTGTGTCCTCTCCTCCTCGCTTCCGCCGTGCGTCTCCTCCTAGGTGTTCAATAGGATCGCCTGTCCTTTCAGCCAATCGGGTGACAGGACCCGCTTCCTGATTGCCTGGGAGAAGGATCAGTGTTTCAATAGCGAATATTCATTCACAGAGCTGTGACTCTACTCGGGTGCTCCCATAGCAAGTTGCTTGCTGTGGGGCACTCGGCAGGAGGGAGGGGCCAGGAGTGCCAGGGAGGGACCCGAGAAGAAGAGGATCCGGGGTGCTCTGTGCAAAACCATTGCACAGAGCAGGTAAGTATAACATGTTTGTTATTTTTAAAGAAAAAAAATGAATGAGACTTTAGTATCACGTTAAGTGTTAGTTAACCTTCAGCAACATTTCCTACAAAGCCCCATATGTAATTTCCTGAATAGTACATAACTCTTCCTTTTTTAAATGCTGCACCTCCTACCTTTACACATTCAGCTGTGACATCTGACTTTGATCCCCCTGCCATTTGCAAGATGCTACAATTGTACACCCCCTAGCGGCTACTGTGGCTGCTCTCTCCTCTAGCACAGTTTGGAGTGGCTGCTAGGGGGACACACAATTGCAGCATGCAGCCTGTCCTGCAAACAATTGGGGATTTGGGGGCCAGTGTTTTTTTTTTTTTTTTTTTTTTTTTAATCTTTATTTTTTCTCTACAATTAACTATTTTTGCTATCCCATACGGCAGGGGTCGCCAAACGTTCTAAACAAAAGGCCAGTTTATTGTCCTTCAGACGTTAGGGGGGCCAGACAAGCAGTTAAAGAACTTTACAGCTTTTAAAGAGAAACTAAATTTAAAATGTATTTCTTAAAGTGTTACTAAACCCAGGAGCCTGCATTCACTATATCTGGTCTCACACAGCACATGGAAATACAATAGTTTTAGTAAATATAAACTTCTAAAATACCTTTTCTCATCAGCAGTATATAGCAGTCTTGTGACTTCTATTAGTGTCTGGTTAAAGCCTGTAGGAGTAGATTTTATTCTCCTCTGATTGTACTATGAGGATACAGGTCCCCTTGACCCTCTGGAAAGTGCTGATTGGCCCTGTGCTGATCACATGCACTCTCCCAAGAAAACATAAAACTCTCTAGTAATACACACCAAACTGAGCATTTGCAGCTTGTCCCCTGGCCTCTGTACTATCCGGAGATGGTTTGGGGACTTTTGAAGAAGGGGAGGACCGGAGGAGACAGGATCAAACAGCCTTTTTACACAATGCAGAGGATTAACCCCTTAGGTTCCACAGTGAGTAAAACCAGCATGCTTTACTGCATATTCGGACTGATTTTACTGATTTTAGTAGCACTTTAAAGTGCTTGTAAACCTATGGAAAAAAAAAAACCTGCAAGACAAAGGCATAATGAGCTAGTATGCATAGCATACTAGCTCATTATGAAATCCTTATCTTGGATCGAAGCCCCTGCAGCCATCCCGGCACACTGCTTTGGCCGAAGGCATGTCTCCCGGAGTTATTTCCCGGTATCGCGGACTACGTCGCTGTGATGGGCCGGAGCCACGATGACGTCACTCCCGCGAATGCACGTGGGAGTCGCCGGCAACTGCACATCAGCTGAAGAAACGGCATGATCCAGTCCGTTTTTTCAGTGCGCATGTGCCGATGGCGTCGGCACATGCTGATACAGGGGATATCTCCTAAACCGTGTAGGTTTAGCAGATATCTGGGGTAGTTACAGGAAAGCCTTATTATCCACTTGACAACTGGGCACTAAATCCCCTTCGTGCTCGGACCAGCTTTCAGCGCTCTCACACTTTGAATGACTATTCTCAGTCATGTAATACTGTAACCTAATGATTTTTTTGTCCTTTTTTTCCATACAAATAGAGCTTTCTTTTGGTGGTATTTGATCACCTCTGGGTTTTTTATTTTTTGCGCTATAAATGAAAAAATACGGAAAATTTGGAAAAAAAACACTTTTTTTTTAGTTTATGTGATAAAATTTTGCAAATTATTTATTTTTCTTCATAAAATTTGGCCACAATTTATACTGCTACATATCTTTGGTAAAAATAACCCAAATTAGTGGATATTATTTGGTCTTTGTGAAAGTTCTAGAGTCAACAAGCTGTGGTGCGGATCATAAACAATTGATCACACCTAATGTACTGGTGGCCTATCTCATTTCTTACGACCCGAACAAGCCAGCAAAGCACAAATACCCCCCAAATGACCCCTTTTTTTAAATTAGACATTCCAAGGTATTTAGTAAGATGCATCGTGAGGTTTTTGATGTTGTAATTTTTTCCCACAATTCTTTGCAAAATGAAGATTTTATTTATATTTTTTTATTTTTTCCACAAAATTGTCATTGTAATAGGTTATTTCTCTCACATGGCATGTGTATACCACAAATGACGCACCAAAATACATTCTGCTACTCCTCCTGAGTATGGCGATACCAAATGTGTGAGACTTTTATACAGCCTGCCCACATACAGAGGCCCAATATTGAAATGGCACCTTCAGGCATTCTAGGAGCATAAATTACACATCTCATTTCTCAACCACCTATTACACTTTTGAAGGCCCTGGAGCACCAGGACAATGGAAACGCCCACAAAGTGACCCCATTTTGGAAAGCTAACACTCCAACGTATAATCTATGAGGCATAATGAGTCTTTTGAACGGTTCATTTTTTTCTTGAAGTTTTTGGAAAATGCGGGAAAAAAATGAAAACACAATTTTTCTTTTTCGTACATCACGGGACACAGAGCGACTTAGTTATTACTAATGGGTTATATAGATACCTTCAGGTGCTGGCACTGGCAACTTCCAAAACCGGAAGTACCCTCCCCTATATAAGCCCCTCCCATCCGGGAGTACCTCAGTTTTTTGCCAGTGTCTAAGGTGTTGGCCAAAGAGTAACATGTGTTTTCACTGGGCTTGCGTACAGGTTCTTTTATGGGCCTCAGTAAGCTATTCCGGATCCGACCAAAAAAGCTTCATAGCTAAACGGTCGGTACCCGGGCCTTGCAACAGAAGAGCAAGGTTTTGCCTGTAATGCCTCTCTTAGGAGGGCTGGACCCTGGGATCCAGAGCTCTGGTCATACCCACGACCAAGATGTTGTCTGTGCAGGGTGCTATACAGGTCCAGGGGAGTGGAATCCTTGGGAACCCGGTCCCTGAAGGTTTAATTACAATGCCTGCCGTGATAGGTGAAGTTTGGGCTTCTGTGGACCAAACAAAGTCCTGCGGCGGGGAAGAGGTAAGTGGGGGCCCCCAGGAACTTGGTTCTATTGGGGGACCCCCAAGCCTAATTTGTCTTTCTGTCTGTTACCTAACGGTATTCCCGCTAATATCTGTGTATGCCTGTAACTACTGGAAAATGTAAAATTTTAATAGTAGTCAAGAAAAAAAAAAGGGAGACCGCGGTACCTGTGTTAAACCACTAGAGGCCGCTGTGGTCCATTTTTTCTTGTCACGTGGATCTTTTTATTTTCAAGTCAAAAGATCCAGGCAGTTGGTAAGTTCTCTGTGGGAATCCACTTCCTCTGCCCTGTTGCTGCGCTCATCCACCGCACAGGCCCTCCGGCAAAAAGGGCCCTGGCTCCTAGTCCCTGCTTATTTTTCAAAAAAAGCGCCGAAGGCGCACGGGCGCGCGCGCGTGCACGCGCCTCCTATGTAGAGATGAGCGGAAAAAAAAGGGGTGGGGCTGGTGGATGACGCTCGATGCGCGCCGCGGCGCTTCTGCGCATGTGCAGGCGTCCCAGCATGGATAAAAGACACAGTACAAGTGTCAGCTGGATGCAAACAGAGCTAGCAACAAAACGGTGGCACACAGAGGCGGTTGATGCAGGCATCCCCATAGAAAGGCACTTTAGTGGACACCAGCTGGTATATAGCAGCAACTGTGCTAGACTATTACCAGTAAAAGTGGTGTATGACGACGGGAATACCTCAGCTCTGTGCTTAAAGGATATGTCGTCCAGACGCTCTGGAAATAAGTCTTCCAAGAAGCAAAAGGGGTCTCCATCGGGCTCTGAGGATTTTGGGCATACTTGTACTGCACCAATCTCCCCTGAAATTTCAGAGGTTAGTAGCCGTAGGAACCCCGCAGGAGTACCTGGTGCTGCGGCTGTCCCCAGTCCACCTGCTCCTGTATATATAACAGAGGAGGTTTTTTCCTCAGCTCTGGGAGGATTGGAAGAGAGATTAACAGCATTGATCGCTGCTTCCCTGTCACAGGGAAAGCGCGTCCGATCTCCGTCTCCTCCTTCAGAGTACCTGTTAGTGGAGGAACAGCCCCACACAGAGATCGACCTGCCTGAAGGGGATCAGGATGAGGTTGATTCGGTTATAGAGGAATCAACAGTGGAAGAACCTTTCTCAGCATCTCAGGCTGAAAGATTATGGGTTCAGTCTCTGACTAACATGGTCCGATCAGCATTTAAAATGCCTCTTGCGGAGCCATCAACCACTACCGTTTCCTCGCTGGGGTCGCTAAAAGCTCCCCAGACTGTCTGTTCCTTCCCAATCCACCCCTTATTGGAAGGGCTTATTTACCAGGATTGGGAGCATCCTGATAAAATATTTACTCCCCCCAAGAGATTTCCGGTGATCTATCCCATGGAGGATAAGTTCATACAAAAATGGAAGGTGCCCACAGTGGACGCAGCCATCTCTTTTGTGAATAAATCACTGACATGTCCAGTAGATAATGTTCCAATGTTCAAAGACCCAATAGATAAAAAATTGGAGTCTTTACTAAAATCTGCTTTCTCTACAGCAAGCATGGTGACACAACCTGCAGTAGCAGCTATTGGGGTCTGCCAAGCAGTGAAGGATCAGTTGAAACAAGTCTTAAGGGACTTACCAGATCAGCAGGCTCTTGCCCTATCTGACCTACCTAGAGCCTTGTGTTTTGCGGTGGACGCCATAAAGGATACAATCCAACAGGCCTCCCGCTTTACGCTGTCTGTAGTACATATGCGTAGGCTTCTATGGCTCAAAAACTGGTCTGCTGAGGCTCCCTGTAAGAAATTGCTGATTAGCTTCCCATTTCATGGAGAACGCTTATTTGGAGAAGATATGGACAAGTATATCCAGAAAATTTCTGCCGGTAAAAGTACACTCTTGCCGGTTAAGAACAAAGTTAAAAGTCCTTCTTTTAAGAGGCCTACTTCTCCAGTCCCTGGCACATCGGCTGTGAAACAGTTCCGACGGCCTCCGCAGTCAAATCCAGGGGGCAGAAATCAGGGACAAGCACAGGGTAACAAGAAACCCTGGGTCAAGAGAGGTACGAAACCTCCCCCCAAGTCATGAAGGGTTGCCCCCACTCAATCGGGTGGGGGGAAGACTTCAGTTGTTCACAGAGACCTGGCGGGACACCATCGGAGACAGATGGGTGATCTCCGCAGTAAGTCTGGGATACAAGCTGGAGTTAAAAGACACTCCTCCTGCCCATTTTATGAGGTCAAACGTGCCAAGCGATCCCCAGAAGAGAGGATCCCTCCTTCTGGCACTAGAACAACTATTGCTCCAAGGTGTAATCATGAAGGTTCCCTTGGAAGAATGCGGGTTCGGGTTTTACTCAAACCTCTTCACAGTCCCCAAACCAAATAGATCTAAAAGGGCTAAACAAATTCCTACATATCAGGACTTTTCGGATGGAGTCGATCCGATCGGTGGCCACCGCCCTACAAGGGCAGGAATGGTTAGCCTCGATCGACATAAAGGATGCTTATCTGCATATTCCCATCTTTCCGGCCCATCAGAAATTTCTCTGCTTTGCAGTAGAAGGGCGCCATTTTCAGTTCAGAGCCTTACCTTTCGGTCTGGCCACAGCACCACGAATGTTCACAAAAATTCTGGCCCCACTATTGGCGAATCTAAGAACACGGGGTGTAACGATAATGGCATATTTAGACGACCTGCTACTAATAGACCACTCAGTGGAAAAACTGGAAGTAGCTAGTCACGAGACAATCAAGTATCTGGAATATCACGGTTGGATTATCAACCGAGACAAGTCGGCTCTAAGACCAGTCAAAAGTCTGGAATACTTGGGGCTAAGGCTGGATTCAAATCGGAAAGATTTTCTTACCTCCAGAGAAGGTGTCGTCTTTGAAAGATTTGACCCACTTAGTGGGTACAAAAAGAAAACCATCCATACGCCTGTGCATGAGGCTGCTGGGAAAAATGGTGGCTTCATTCGAAGCAGTACCCTACGGTCAATTCCATTCAAGGAACTTGCAGAGGGCCATACTGTCAGCCTGGAACAAAAAAGTTCAGGCTTTAGACTTACCAATGTCCCTGTCCCCTTCCGTTCGCAAGAGCCTCCATTGGTGGTTGGTGCCCCAGAATCTGGAAAAAGGGAAACACTTCAGTCCGGTTTCTTGGAAGGTGGTCACTACAGATGCCAGCCTCATAGGCTGGGGGGCAGTACTGGAGCAATGGTCTCTCCAGGGCAAGTGGTCAGAAGCAGAGAAGGCCCTGCCCATCAATCTCTTAGAGATACGAGCAGCCCGGTATGCCTTAGTAGCATGGACATCCAAACTCCAAGGGTCCCCTGTCAGAATTCAATCAGACAATGCCACAGCAGTGGCATATATCAATCACCAGGGTGGCACCAGGAGTCGTGCAGCCCAGAGGGAAGCGAATTGCATCCTGAAATGGGCAGAAAGATATGTCCCAGCCATATCCGCGGTTTTCATCCCAGGAGTGGAAAATTGGAGAGCGGACTTTCTAAGTCGCCAGCAATTATGCCCGGGGGAATGGTCTCTTCACCCCGAGATTTTCCAGGCAATATGCCAGCGGTGGGGAACACCGGATGTAGATCTGCTAGCATCCAGATTCAACGCAAAGGTGGACAGATTTGTGTCTCGCACAAGGGATCCCCTAGCTTGCGGCTCGGATGCCCTAGTGTTCCCTTGGGATCAGTTCAAGCTGATATATGCATTCCCACCGCCACAATTGTTACCGCGATTAATCCGCAGAATCCGGGTAGAAAAGAAACCGGCGATTCTGGTGGCTCCAGCGTGGCCCCGAAGAGCATGGTACGCGGAGATCGTAAAGATGTCAGTGGGGAGTCCTTGGACCCTCCCACATCGCCCGGACCTGCTTTCGCAGGGACCGATATACCACCCTTCCTTACAAGCCCTAGGTTTGATGGCCTGTCTATTGAAGCCCACATTCTAAAAAAGAGAGGTCTCTCTAATCCGGTGGTATCTACCATGATCAATGCCAGGAAGCCGTGATCCAGGCAGATCTATTATAGGATCTGGAGGCGTACATCGCGTGGTGTGAGGCCAAGAAATGGCATCCGCGTAAGTACGTAATAGGTAGGATTCTGGACTTCCTACAGTGGGCTGTGGATAGGAAGCTTGCCTTGAGTACTATCAAGGGTCAGATTTCGGCCTTGTCAATATTTTTTCAAAGGCCCTTGGCTTTGCATTCATTAGTCAAAGCTTTCATACAAGGAGTGATGCGTATTAGCCCTCCGGTTAGTATTCCCATATGTCCATGGGACTTAAACCTGGTTCTGTCGGTTCTACAGAAACTGTTTGAACCATTACAGCATATTTCCCTGGTTCTTCTCACCAGGAAATTGATTTTCTTAGTAGCCAAGGGACACGGCCAACACAGATTTTCCCCGATGCGCGCTCGCGGGGGGAGAGGAGGACGTCCATGGACGTCCAGTCAGCACTTTGGCGCCGCAATGCAGACGTCTTTTGAGCATAGCCTGGGCGCGAAGTGGTTATAGGCTTACCTGTAGTAAAAAGTGGTCTGTTAGGGTTTACAACTGCTTTAAGCCATCCATTGATGGATCGAATCTCGGATGGTTTAGCAGGGATCCTTCTATGGGCAGGCTGGTCGTACCGAAGTCTTTTCATCAGTCGACTTCAGTACATCCAGCCTGTCGGATTTTTGTGCATGCATTCACTGCCGACGGATATAGCTGCCAGCAGTTGCTATTGCGTTCTGCTGGCCGGGAAGGCTACTTGCCAGCAGAACACACTAGCTACACAGTCAGTGTTGATGGGGGAATTGAGCATATTTCTTTCCTTCCACTTATGGTGGAAGGAAAGAAAGAAAAGTGTATTGTATATGGCCTGCCTCACTGTTGGGTAGAGATGATAGTAGTTCTGTCCATTGAAGTCTTCCATTACCGAAGTGAGATGACCTCCGAAATCGGGATTTCAGCTAAACTAGTCTTGCCGCTGGTCTGAGATTTCTATGTAAACTGCTGTAGACTGCAATTAACACAACATTTTCATGTTTTGCAGTGAACATTCTATCTGTTCCCATCTCTTCCTCATTTGTACACATACAAATATGCCATGAAATGCAGATAAATGTTCATTTTGTGGCACACAAGGAAAATCCTGACATTATTTTATTTAAAGAAATGGTGGGTTTTTCAGGTCTTCATTACCTTGTAAGTTCTGCATAAAGAGTAGTTATTTACGGATGGGACTCTGCGTGCATAGTTGCTTTTATTATAAAGTTCTGAGATACTTGTAAAACCCAATGCATACATTGTGTTTTTAGTGTTTATAAGTTCATCTATTAAAATGTTCCCTTTTCTCTTTCTTTCCCCTCCAGTGCCGAATATGACACATTTGACATTCTGGAGGATGAAGAGGTGAGCTGGAAGAGATTGAGGACCATCATTACATATGTTGGAGGTTTCTTCATGGCAGCTGTACTAAGACTTGTGTAAAGATTCCAGTAGCTGTGGCTTGGTCCAGGGTTCCCAGGGCTAATATAAAGAAACTTTCTATCATTCAAACATGATACTGAATCTACAAGTTCAACTTTCTTCCATAAATTAGGATTAAAGCAGATTAGGCTGCTGGTATTGGGGGTGCTCATCTTCACTGGTCTCACGATTCGATTATGATTATCCTGTCCATGATTCAATTCCGCGATGCATCACGATTACTGCGCATGGGTTTTATCCAAAAATTCAAGTAGTCAGAAGAACTCCCTTTTTATTTATTTTTTTCATTTGCTTTTAGCGCAATATACTATTTGGGGAGGGTAATTCTCATAACGATCCCAAAAGAGGACTAAAAGTTATTCTTTTTCAGTTCATTACAGAGAACAAAGGGACATTCTTTACATCTAGAGGAAAAACCGAAAGGCTTCTTTGCTGATGGGATCAGTGGAAGAGGGATGGTGGGATGGATAGGATCAGTGGAGGAGGGATGGCATCGGGGCAGAGGCATGGTGGGATGAATGGGATCAGGTTCAGAGGCATGGTGGGATGAATGGGATCAGGTTCAGAGGCATGGTGGGATGAATGGGATCGGGTTCAGAGGCATGGTGGGATGAATGGGATCGGGTTCAGAGGCATGGTGGGATGAATGGGATCGGGTTCAGAGGGATGGTGGGGCAGAGGGATGGGATCAGGAGCAGAAGGATGGTGGGATGGATGGAATCAGGGGCAGAGGGATGGTGGGATGGAATCAGTGGCCGAGGGATGGGATCAGTGGCAGAGGGATTGTGCTGGTGGTGGGATGAAATCAGTGGCAGGTGGGATGGATGGAATCAGTGGCAGATGGATGGAATCAGTGGCAGAGGGATGGTGAGATGGATGGAATCGGTGGCAGAGGGATGGTGAGATGGATGGCATCAGTGGCAGAGGAGGGATGGAAGTGAACAACGGCAGAGAGATGGTGGGATCAGTGGCAGAGGGAGGGTTGGGGGGGGGATGGGATCTGTGGCAGAGGGATGGTGAGATGGATGGGATCAGTGGCAGAGGAGGGATGGAAGTGAACAACGGCAGAGAGATTTTGGGATCAGTGGCAGAGGGAGGGTTGGGGGGGGGGTGGGTTGGATCAGTGGCAGAGGGGTGATGGAAGTGAAGGGATGGGATCAGTCACACTGGCACTCACCAGCTCTCAGTGTTAGTCGATTCCCCCTCCTCCATGCTGCTTAGTGTGTGTCTGCCTCTCTTCTCCCTTCCGATGTCTCCAGTGATGCCTCTCCTGACGTGCGGTCTCCTCAAGCTCCTCCCCCTGCACTGTACTGGCTGTCAGCTGACTTTGTGCTTCATTGTTTTTCTCTGTGGGCGGGGAAGGGGAGGGCGCTTTATTCACCAGACAGGCTTTGCCTCTGTGTGTCTCCAGGAGAGGCAGAGCACCACACGGAGCGACAGATGATGTCATCGGAGATCGATTTGGTCGGCTCACAGCATTGATGCAGAATCGCGAACGTCTGAATTTGCGATGCATCGATGCTGTGATTTATATTCAACACCCCTAGCTGCTGTGTTTTTGGATTGTGGAAGAAAACTAGTATACCCAGAGAAAACTTGTCCAGATTTCATCTAGATGGTGTCCTTGATGAGAATTTAAGTCAAGTGAGATAAGGCCACAGTGTTAACCTTGTAAAGACACTGTTACCTGGTCACTCTGGGCAGAGAACCTGCACCTCCTGAAAGCCCACATCACACCTGTACACCGCCTGCCTGTTGTGAGATTCTTCTGTAACTAAAGCTGGCCATTGATGGACTGAAATTCAGCCGGTTCAGCAGGGACCAGACAGATTTCGATTTATTGTGTGGCAGTACCTGCTCAACAGAAATCGATCCAATGATTACCGCTTATCAAACGGGACTGTTTAAAAATTCTCATCCGATCAGCAACTGCAGCCCATAGGCTTTAGCGCTGACAGTGGAGGAGTTCCTGCGATCAGAAAACAATAACACAGCAGGGAGGATTCCTCCTTCCACCTCGCATGTGTGGATGGCGGAGTCCATTTGTTTTATTACGATCAGCCTGCTAAATAATAATAAAAAAAAAAACGGATCCATCTCTATTGCCAGCTTAAAGGGGGTTGTAAAGGTTTGTTTTTTATTTTCTAAATAGGTTCCTTTAAGCTAGTGCATTGTTGGTTCACTTACCTTTTCCTTCCATTTCCCTTCTAAATGTTTTTTTTCTTTGTCTGAGTTTCTCAATTCCTGTTCCTCCTCAGTAAGCTGTTCTGGCTGACTCCACACCACTCAAATGATGGTGTGACGTTTACTGAGAAGAAACAGGGTAGTGAGAAATTCAGACAAAGAAAAATAACATTTTGAAGGGAAATCGAAGGAAAAGGTAAGTGAACCAACAATGCACTAGCTTAAAGGAACCTATTTAGAAAATAAAAAACAAATCTTTACAACCCCTTTAAGCTTCAGTATCTGAGTAAGTTGTGCTTCCTACAGGTGAACGTGTTTGTACCTGACGAGTGGCCACCTTGGCTTAGCACTGTTACATGGAGGAATTTGCGTGCTTCCCTTTACCGGAAGAGTGGGAAGATACTTATCCCCTTGCTCTAAATGAGAAACTTGTCTTTAACATTTTGTCCAAGCAAGTTAGGGTTTTGGGGTTGATTAAAGCTGACTATTCTTGGTAACCTGCCTAAATATTCAGTGGTGGTAATAAAAGGCAAGTCTGTCCAATGCTGATAATTCTCCGATGGGAAGACCGTGGAGAGCTGAGTTGTCACCTGGATCTTTTTATATTTCGAGAACTTCAGAGCTGGAATCTCCTCCTCTAGTGGCCCGTACACACGATCCGAATATCGTACGAAAAATGTCGTCCGAGGAAGAATCGTACGATAATCGGATCGTTAGTACAGAGCTTCCGAGAGCTGATCATGACAGTTCATCCGATTTTATTATTTTATCGGACATGCACGAAAATTTTCCTCGTACGATACCAGATCGTATGATTTTTGTTTAGTCAGTACAGTTGACGTCCAAAAATACAAAACCAATACATTACAACACATGATGACATCTTCCGATTTTTTTAATTTTTTTTTGTGACTTTAATAACCTATTTAATTTCTACTTGCGACTATTAAGCGAAAAAAGCCGTACAATCTGTCGTACGATATTCAGATTGTGTGTACGGGGCTTAGAGTGCCCGGGTTTGCTGTAGAAAATAGTCTGGCTCTTGCCTCCGTGAACTCAAGTAAATGAAGTATCCAACAGTGAGTTGGACCCCCTTAATGACAACTGATAGACAAAGAACTGGAGAACAGAGACCCCAATACCAAGGCATCCGGGAGGTTATAAGAAGTTGGGGGATAACATTCAGCCAACTGAATCTCTAATAACCTTACAGTGGCTTTTACTGTTTTTTTTATAGCCTTTTTATCCATCTTTTCTTAAGGTTCGACAAGGATTGAAAGCCTACTCTAACTGGCCAACATACCCACAGCTCTATGTAAAGGGAGATCTTATTGGAGGCTTAGACATTTTAAAGGTAAGCTTTTATTTTGCTGATTAGGTTTGCCCACAAAGACTTCTTTTTTTTTTTTTTTTTTTTTACCCCCCTCCCCTTCTTTACTTCAACACAGGCGCAAAAGTGAAGCTAAAATGAACGCATTTGATCTTTGGTGTTTTATTTGGGATTTTGCATTTAGACACATGCAACATAAAGTAGAACTGTAGGCAAAACCTTTTTTTTTATTTTGGATCGAGTAAGGGAGGGTTATAACCCCTGCCAGTTTATTTTTTGCCACCTGTGTCCCATTGGGGAGATTTCCCTTCACTTCCTGTCCCGTAGCCAAAACAGGAAATCCCTGCAAATCTCTAGAACTAGTGCCCCCATTGAAAGATTTACCTTCTATTAATTTTCTGGAGACAACCCAACATATTTTTTTTTTTTTTTTACTTTCAATGATAATGGTAAACTGGACAAATAGAGAGGGTAATTTCCCTAATGGGGGCACAGACAGCAATAAAAACTTACAGGTGTTCTAATCCCTCCCCACTCTATCCAAAACTAAAGAAAAAGTTTTGATTTAGTTATACTTTAATGCCAGACAGGTTTGGCAGGGAACAATTGTGCCCAATAGAAACTTAAATTTACAGTATATTGCCTGTCTCTAACTTATATCCTTATGTAACCAATGGCACCATGCAATAGCGAGTAAGAACTCCTCTATCTTTCAGCACTGCACTCTCTAGCAAGGTCTTCAACATTCAGCACACCTGAGTGTCAAATACCTGCACCCCCAGCCCCGTGCTGTGGTTTCTTCTGCTAATTTCTACTTCACTACAGGACAGCAGTGATGTAGGATCTGGCAGGAAAAAAACTGAATGCAGCGGGGGAAACAGGAATTTAACACTCCTCGAAGTTTTGCATGTTGACGTTTTTTTCAGCGGCTGCAGCACTGTAAGGCAGAAGTTTTAACTAATCTAACTTAGGCCCCTTTCACACTTGTGTGACTTGTCCTGTGACTTGGGACTGCAAGGTCGCATGACAAGTCGTACCCCATGATTTCCAATGAGTACCATTCATATCTATGCGACTTCAAGTCGTACTGACCATAGACCTCAAGTTTACACAGACATTCCCTGAAATCGCGTCCGCAAAATCGCGTTCCATAGACACACAGAGGCGGCTCGGGAGCAAGTGGCTTGCTATGAGGGCATTCGTCAGGGGGGGAGGAGCCCAGAGCGACCTGAGAAGAGGAGGATCGGGGCTGCTCTGTGCAAAACCATTGCCCAGAGCAGGTACGTATAACGTGTGTTATTATTAAACCTACAATTTTTTTGTTTAAAAATATCACTTTAACCTTTTAAATTAAAGTGACACTAAAGGATCAGTTGTGTGTGTTTTTTTTTTTTTTTTAAATAACAAACATATCATACTTGCCTACACTGTGCAGCTCGATTTGCAGAGTGGTCCCGAGCATCCTTTTCTGGGGTCCCTCGGCAGCTCTCGTGGCTCCTCCCCGCATTAGATAACCCCCTTAAGAAGTGCTCTCCCGAGGGGGTTACCTTGCGGGCGGGCGCGCCCGCGTCATTGGATTTGATTGACAGCAGCGGGAGCCAATGGCTGCGCTGCTATCAATCTATCCAATCATAGCCGGGACTCTGGAGAGAGGAGGACGGCGGGGATGCGCCAAGCAGATGAATGGGCTCAGGCAAGTAAAACGGAGGGGCTGGTGATTGCCAGGTGTTTTTTCACCTTGATGCATAGGATGCACTAAGGTGAAAAAACACGAACCTTTACAACCCCTTTTAAACACCTTAACCCAAGAGCCTAAGCTTAAAACAGAGATTCCCCCCCCCCCCCGGTGCCACGTCTGGCACCTTTCAGGGGGGAGAACCTGTTTTTGACAGGTCCCCCTTTTCCCACTTCTGGAGACGGGGTTGCAGCCCAATCTCCCAGGAGTTCGGCCCCCCTCCTCCTTCCCCTGCCGCCAGACCAATTAGAAAGCTTAGTGCATGCGCAGTAGGGAACCAGATGTGAAGCCGAAAGGCATCACTGCCGGTTTTCCTTACCAAGAATGGCGGCGGCAGCACTCTGGAGTCGATCCGAAGATCTGCTGGGGTGCCAACATTGCAGGATCCCTGGACAGGCAAGTGCCCCAATATTAAAAGTCAACAGCTACAGTATTTGTAGCTAGCTTTCTGACTTTTAATTTTTTTCACCCAGGCTGGACCTCGGAGCCCTTTTAACTACAATTTTTTTTTTTTTTTAACACTTCTAAGCACAAACCTAAAATATCACCTTAACAATTGGACCAATACATTGCATGTACAGTGCTGTGATTGCAGCTTCTTAAAATCATAGTCCTGTGTTAACTCCGGTGTATTTTGGCTTTGGCAGTGATAATAAAATAAAATAAACTACTCATCCCCCTGCTCCCCAGACACAGTACTAGGAATGGCTGACCACTTGGTGACATTGCTGTGCCTCAGTGAAGAGTCCTTTTTTTTAAGCGTATTCTCTGTGTATTTAGTGGCCGTTTCATCCAAAATGAAAAATTTGTAGTAATGGCTGCAGGAAGTTGCAACTATGGCAGCCCAGATAATATATCTGGATAATGGAGCCCATAAGTAACATAGTTGCAGAATGATTTTCACCCAATACTGAAGAGTCATCACTACCTCCATCAGGTCACATGATCTCTTTACCCCAGACTGACAGTTCATTTACAGACTGCAAGATTTAATCACTTTTCTGCTATATTGCTATATCACTTTGTGGCTCCAGAAGTTATAGTGGAACTTCACCCAAAAGGGGAAGCTCCGCTTGTTTGCCTCCTACCCCCCCCCCCCCCGTCTTTAAAAATTGGCACTTTTTGAAATGGAAGGTGTGGGGGGCAGTTACCTGGTTTTGACAGGTAATCGCTTCCATTTCCAGGCCAATCGCAGCAGGGATCTGAGTTCGGCCCCTCCCTCCTTCCCCCCACAGCCTTCTGGGACCCATCACAGGTGCCACAAGACACTGGGGACCATTCACAAAGAGCAGCACGGCTCGCACCTGCGCAGTGGGTAACCAGCTGTGAAGTTGCAAGGCGTCACTGCTGGTCTCCCTTAGTGAAGATGCCAGCGCCTGGACCTGAAGCCGATTTGAAGAATTGGCTAATTTATTGGGGGGTGACTGGAGCTCCTCTTTAAATCTTGACACTGATATTCCCTGTTTAGCCTCCTCCTGCTAGGGTGTCTCCCCACTCCTGCTAGATCTCACTTTTCCTTTTATATTTTCCATATATAAATGGAATGAAAAAATCCTTAAAAAAAAAAGGTGTGAGCCCCTGTCAATGATTGTGTCGTTTTGGCAGAACTGAGAACTTGATCAAAAGAGCTCACCCCCTGTGTTCCCAAGTGTGATGAGAGACGATGGGATTATTCAGATCAGTATAGTGGATAGAAGATGTTTGGGCTATGCTAAAATGTTTGCACTTTTAGGCAGATAAAAATGCCAGAAAATACTAATCTCCCCTTTCCAGCTGTGATGGTTCAATCCCTCGCATGCTGCTGTCATCTTCTTCCTTGGCTATGTCTGGTTGCTGGGTTTTCAGCCTCTTGATTGGCCGGTGGGGGAATGATTATGTTCTGCGCATTTAAAAAATAAGTAGAAGGCTATATATAGATGCCTCATCCAAACATAGATTTTAGGAAAAAAGGAGCAATTTTTACGGATTTTACCCACTTCAGCCCCGGAAGATTTGGCAATTTTTTGCGATTCGGCACTGCGTCGCTTTAACTGACAATTGCGCGGTCGTGCGACGCTGTACCCAAACAAAATTGACGCCCTTTTTTCCCCACAAATAGTGCTTTGTTTTGGTGGTATTTGATCATCTCTGCGATTTATTTTTTATTTTTTTGCGCTATAAACAAAAAAATTGGAAAAAAAAAAAATATTTTGTACTTTTTGATATAATAAATATCCCCAATTCTTTAAAAAAAAAAAAAAAAAAAAGCAATTTGTTTTCTCAGTTTAGGCTGATATGTATTCTACATATATCTGGTAATAAAAATCGCAATAAGCGTTTATTGATTGGTTTGCGCAAAAGTTATAGTGTCTACAAAATAGGGGATAGATTTATAGCATTTATATTATATATTTTTTTTTACTAGTAATGGCGGAGATCAACAATTTTTTTCGGGACTGCAACATTATGGCGGACACATCGGACACTTTTGACACATTTTTGGGACCATTGGCATTTATACAGCGATCAGTGCTATAAAAATGCACTGATTACTGTAAAAATGTCACTGGCAGGGAAGGGGTTAACACTAGGTCAGTCAAGGGGGTTAATTGTATTACCTAATGAGTGTTCTAACTGTAGGGGGAGGATGGGACTGACCTAGAGGAAGTTGCAGATTGTGGTTCCTAGCTGCATTTCCTCACTGAACAGGGATGTGTGTGTTTACACACACACGGCCCTGTTCTGCTTCTCGTGCCCGGAGATCGCTCGTGGCCTGCGGTCATCGCGACCGCTGGTCACGAGCATCGGCACCCCCGCGATACAGCAGGCGCGCGCCTGCTAGCCCGCTTAAAGCGACCAACGTACAGCTACGACGGTTCGCGGAGCCAGCCGCAGTAGAACTGCGGCGGCTGGTCCGTAAGCGGTTAATGGTATTGGAAAGAGACGCAACAACCAAAATGAGATCAAAAATGATTTATTACAAAGTTTGTTAAAATAACAAACAACAAATTATTCTGTGCATGCGAGTCAGTCATTTCCGTACAGCCAGAGTGTGCCTGGAATGCACGTTGAGCTGCACAAGCACAGCTCGGTGTACATTTATTAGACTGCATGCAGGCAGGTAAGTGTGTCTTATTGCATAGCATGTCTCTTCTGCGATAGAGATGATTGCTCGCAATCCTTAGGTTTAGTTCTGCTTTAAGGTAGCCAAGTCATAACTGTAATAGGCAGGCTTGTGATGCAGAAGGGGTTTGGATCAAACTCCAGAAATCAAGATTTGCATTTAGTTTAGCAGCTCCTTTCACCTAGTGCATACCTGTTGTTCTAGTTGGGAATGGGAAGTGTATAGGAGGAGGATTGTTTTACCTGTGATTATTTGGAACAAATCAAAATAGGATCATTGCTCAGCACCTAACCTTGTCCTTCACCGTCGTTCAGTCTTGTTGATAGCCATTGGGACTACCCACCAAATTAAGTTGAGAGCCAAGTCCTGTAGCTCTCTCCTGAACCTTTCCTCTGTTATCAGCCTGATAACTCCTGACAAATTCTCTGACATCAGATAAAAGCAGCCTGACATTTCTGTCAGGGGAGTTTGCTATAAATAGATTAGCAGGGAGCTGGCTCCATTACAAAGCACCTCAGAGTCTCTGCCTATGATGAGAGGGGGTGTGTGGGGGTGTGTGTCTTTCTTCCAATCAGCAGTGTTAGCTATCTTGGCTGTATGCCCAGACATCACACTGTGTTAAACAGGAAGAGAAAATCTCCTAACACCATCTCAACTTACTAAACAGTATATAAATGTGAAGACAGCAGATATAAATGTAAAACCTATGTAGGGAGATTTGGTTCATCCCTGTGTATCATCTGAGGCTGTTTATTTCACTGGGTGTATGGAGGGTTTACATCCACTTTAAATATATTTTTTTGAATGGAAGCGGTGTAAGTATCTAAATATGTTCTGGTAGCCTCAGGCAGTCCATGAGTTTGGGTGTGGGAGGAAGAAGCAGCACAAGAAGCCAATCGGTTCATGTGTTGGCAGAGAGCTTGCTGAGAGAAAAACAGTTTGAGAGAGATAAGCTCTCTGTTGCTTTTTTCTTTCACTGCCCAGTCACAGCCTGGGCTCAGAGTAAGTGAATTTAATTACGCTGGCCATCAGACTGAGGACATGTTTTATTTTATCTTTTAATGGGCTATTTGTTTATTTCAAACATTTTTATAGTGCTGCCCTTTTATCATGTTCTACCTACAGAACCAGAATGAGCCAGCTATTGCTTTGGTTTCCAACAATGTCTAAATACTTGGTGTTTTTCCTCCCCACACAGGAGTTGAAGGAAAGCGGAGAGCTGGATTCGGTGCTGAAAGGTGGACAATAATGTACAGAGGTGCCCTAGATGGGACAAATTCCAAGCATGGATCTTTCTGAACTGCTGTGGCTCTCTGGCCTTGTATACGGACTCAGTGAACTCTCTTCCCTCCCTCTCTTCAATGATAGGTCACGGCCTGTACAGGATACAATATGTAATTAGCAGTAGAGATGACAGTGCTCATGAGCATTTATGTGAAAGTTATTAAACTTCAGAAATCTTTTAATTTAATAAAACCGTGTTACAATTATTTGTTGTTACTGTCTGTACGTCATGTCGGAGTGATACACATCAGTTATGGCCAAATGCTACATTATATACTTTTTTCCCGTAGAGCTATAGGTTAGTTCCAATCAAAATTGTAAATCAAAGTGTTAATGTTTTAATTTTTTTCTGAAAAAGTGAACAAACCCCATTCACCCTACCCACCACTGGTCCCCGCTGTACTTACCTCTGTGGGTGCTGAGCTGTCAGTGCCCACACAGCCCGTGTAGTGATCCAGGGATTTGAAACCCAGGTCTTCTCCCACTTCTTTTTGTCTCACTTCTGGGAAGGACCAGCGTGATTTCTGATTAGTCAGCCCTGGCACATTGCTCTGATCCATCCTAGAAGTGCTGCAGAGGGAAAAGAGCGGGCATTTCAAATCCCCGGAACGCTGCATGGACACTGACCGCTCAGCACCCATGGAGATATCTCTCTCGCTCGCTCTCGCTCTCGCTCGCTCTCGCTCGCTCTCGCTCTCGCTCGCTCTCGCTCGCTCTCGCTCTCGCTCTCTCTCTCGCTCTCTCTCGCGCGCTCTCACTCTCTCTCTCTCTCTCGCTCTCTCTCTCTCTCGCTCTCTCTCTCGCTCTCTCTCGCGCGCGCTCTCGCTCGCTCTCTCTCGCTCTCTCTCTCTCTCGCGCGCTCTCGCTCTCTCTCTCTCTCGCTCGCTCGCTCACTCTCTCTCATCAACCCCTTATGACTTTGAGTCTGAAATGCTATAGCCTTTACTCATTCTTTTAGCGTTTATCATATATATATATATATATATATATATATGAACAACCTCACACTAAAATATAAAAGACTGCCGCACTTATAAATTCCCTGAATACTGGAAAGTAGGCAAAAATAATATATAAAAGTACGATATCACACTCAATCAATAGTGACCACAGTGATAGTCGATTCTGACTAAAATTAGAAATCTCATTTTTTTTTTGCTTAGAATAAAGATCATGATTCTCACGGCGTAAAATCTTTCACGTTACACAAAAAGAAAAAAAAAAATTCGGGCTAACTTTACTGTTTTTTTTTTTTTCCTTTAATTAATTGAAACGTTTTTTTCCCAAAAAATTGCGTTTGAAAGACCACTGCGCAAATACCATGTGGCAAAAAATATTGCAACAACCATTTATTTTATTCTCTAGGGTCTCTGCTAAAAAAAATATATTATTTATTTATATATAATAATGTTTTGGGGGTTCGAAGTAATTTTCTAGGAACAAATAATGATTTTAACTTTGTAAGAAATAAGTGTCAGAAAAAGGTTAAGTTTTTAAGTGGTTAAACTTCCCTCATTTACAGACTGAAGTTCATTCCTTTGATCTAAGAAGGAAAAGTTACGATGTTTATAGTTCTCTTCCAGCTAGGACAATTTTGTGAAAAACTTGGCAGACTTTCCGTTTTTTTTTCTTTTGACAGCTGAGTGAGGAGAAAACTCTCCACTTGTTACATGAATGAATCTGGAAATTCTGCATAGAGATCTTGAGGGGGGTTGGATCGAGATCACTATTTTTTTTTAACGATTAATCGTGCAGCTCTAACTCAATGTAGTGAAATATCTTGCTCACACTAGCAAATTCGTAACCGTAAATAAAAACAAAAAATAATAAATAAAACAAATGTGTCAGCCACATAAAATGTGTCACTTAGGGGGTTATTTACGAAAGGCAAATCCACTTTGCAATACAAGTGCACTTGAAAGTGCAGTCGCTGTAGATCTGAGGGGGACATGCAAGGAAAATAAAACGCAGCATTTTTGCTTGTACATGATTGGATGATAAAATCAGCAGAGCTTCCCCTAATTAAAACCAACAGATGAATATGGGCCGGTTCACACCACATGCAGTCCAGTGCGGTTTTTTTCTGCATGAAAAGCACACCAGTGCTGGCAGTTCCAGTGCGTTCCAGTTCCAGAAAAAAAAAGTAGAACATGCTGCATTTTTCCTGCACTGGACTGTACTGGAACGCTGAAAAAAGCATCAAAAACGCACTGGCTGGAAAAAAAGGATTTTACGGTGAGTATAAAAATCCTATTTTCTCTTTCGCAGAAAAAAGGGGTAAAAAAGCACTGGACTGCATCAAAAACGCACCGGAACGTATCAAAAACGTGCATGCAGAAAAGCATCTGGAATGCATCCGGACTGCGTTTCTATGGTGTGATCTGGACCTAAAGGTGCACTGTTCCCGCTTTTCCTTAATAATGACATCCAAAAAAGTAGAAACAATGGTCTCTTGCCAAATCTCCATGATCTCCAGATTATAAAAGATCATGAACCGCGTGATTTGCAGAGCTTCCTTCCACCTCCCAGGGTCAGTTGTACATCAGCACTGTGTGAAAGTGGATCATATGTTCAACCACACCAGATCTCGTTCTGAGCCTCGAGCCAGCTCTTCTTAGTATTGGGCCGTGTGTGTGTGTGTGTGTGTGTGTGTGTATATATGTATATATATATAAGGACTCATCGTGCAGTACGTCCAAAAAAAGTATTAATTTAATAAAAAGAATGCACTTAAAACAATTGGATAAAAAATGAGCGGTAGAGAGAGGGGTCCGACTGCAGCTTACACCGCCAAGTACGGAGCACAGGAATGTCTAAGCTCCTATCTCCTCCCGACGCGTTTCCCCGTATAAGGCTACATCTGGGATTGGAGAGTCTCTTATTATTTTTTGTTTTTATTCACTGTTACGAATTTGCTAATGTAAGCAAAATATTTCACTACGTTGAGTTGTCTATCACTGTAGTCGCTATTGATTGAGTCTGATACCTGCTAACCGACCGCCGTTTTATTTTCTCATATTATATTTGGGAATTCAAATGAAGCTTGGCAAAATTACTTTTTGTTTAAAAGATAAATGTAAATAAAAAAAATATTAAAATTACAAACCCAGTGTTAAAGATGGACTAAAAACAGTCCTAGAAACGGGTTTCCATCGATATTGCGCTCATTAAAGAATGCAACATATGAAAGGAATACTGTACCAGAAAAGTGAACGTAGAGTGTTAACACGTTTTGGTAATTGGCACGTGTGTCGGCAAATGTTCTACAGTAAACCTTTGAGGAAGGGTTTTGTTCTATTTGTACATAATCAGTGTAAATGCTTTTTCTTTTTGTCCATCAACCACTTGCCGACCGCTGCACGCCGATATACATCGGCACAATGGCAGCGGTGGGCAAAAAAGCGTATCTGTACGTCTCCTCTAATTTTCCGTGTAGCGGGCGCGCACCCGCCCGCCGCGTGCTCCGCGAACTCGCCCGCAATCGTGACAGAGGCATTTCCCTGTTCTGCCTAGTGACATGACAGGGATCTACTGCTCCCTGTCATCGGGAGCAGTGATCTGTCATGTTGTAGTGAGCCCATCCCCCCTACAGTTAGAATCACTCCCTAGGACACACTTAACCCCTTGATCGCCCCCTAGTGTTTAACCCCTTCCCTGCCAGTGTCATTTACACAGTAATCTGTGCATTTTTATAGCACTAATCGCTGTATAAATGACAATTGTTGCAAAATAATGTCAAAAGTGTCCGCCATAATGTCGCAGTCACAATAAGAATTTGCAGATCGCCGCCATTACTAGTAAAAATAAAAAAAATTATAATAAAAATGCCATAAATCTATCCCCTATTTTGTAGACGCTATAAATTTTGTGCAAACCAATCAATATACGCTTATTGCGATTTTTTTTCTTTTACCAAAAATATGTAGAATACATATTGGTCTAAACTGAGGAAAAAAATTATTATTTTTTAATATATATTTTTTGGGGATATTTATTATAACAAAAAGTCAAAAATCTTGCTTTTTTTTTTAATTGTTGCTCTTTTTTTTTTTTTTGTTAATAGCACAAAAAATAAAAACTGCAGAGGTGATCAAATACCACCAAAAGAAAGCTCTATTTGTGGGGAAAAAAAGGACGTCAATTTTGTATGGGTGCAACATCACATGACTGCGCAATTGTCAGTTAAGGCGACACAGTGCCAAATCGCAAAAAGTGCTCTGGTCAGGAAGTGGGTAAATTCTTCCGGGGCTGAAGTGGTTAAGGGACACAGAATTCAGTTTAGAGGCAGTTGGGGTTATACTGCCACCTATGGGAATAACTGGACACTGGCAAAAAAAATAAAAAAAGCTGCTGTCAAGCCAGGTATAAGCCCTCTCACTTCAAGCATTTTTTAGAATTTGTTAGTATCCTAACAAATGGAGATCTGGATGGAGGTCTATATTCTATTAAGAAAAGTTTCACAATTTTTGTCTAGTTTTCTCTTTTTATGAAGATTTTTTTTTTTCCTTCTTGCCATCTCCACTACTAGGTGATTCTCTGAGCTGGCAGCCTTATCATTGTGCAAGACTAGAAAGGGTTCTTTACAGGATAAAGTAGAAACAAAATTGATGAGGACAGCCACACTCCAATCCAACGTAGTTTTATTAAAAGGAAATGGGCTCTACAAATAACAGCATGAACCTAGGACAGCTGACGCCTTTCACACTCTATTCAGTGTTTACTCAGATATGAGTAAACGCTAAATAGAGTGTGAAACGCGTCAGCTGTCCTAGGTTCATGCTGTTATTTGTAGTGCCCGTTTCCTTTTAATAAAACTACGTTGGATTGGAGTGTGGCTGTCCTCATCAATTTTGTTTCTACTGCCATGTGCATTGCCGGCACCCTCGGTTTCTGAGTAAGACCTCACCAAGCTATACCTGCCTAGAGTGGCAATTTTTGTTTATCGTTACAGGATAAAGTAGGTTTGAGGCCCAGAGCCTCCTTCCTTTTAGGTGATTTTGGTCTTTCACCTCAACCAAGACATCGTTCTTTCTCTCTGTTTTGCATCAGTACATCAAAAGGAAATTGCCCTTTACTACCCGAATGACACAATCTCCGCCACCCATTCACAGTACGCAATGCATTGTGAGAGTGTAAAAATGCATCCAAAGAATGGTGAAGAGGGCAGAAGGGGTTTAGAAAGTGACAAGACAGACACCCAGGGCCGTATCTGGCGCCCTTGAGGCCGGGTTCACACTGGGGAGACAAAGGCTCCCACATTGGGAGCTCATGTCGCATGACGTGTGAAAAATCAATGTTTCCCTATGGGAGCCGTCTTAACTGGTCCGACACATGTCGGTCCGACTTTGAAAATGCTCCCTGTACTACTTTGGTCCAACTTGGATCCGACTTTAGCCCATTGACTATCATTGAAGTCGGATCAAAGTCGGACCGCAGTCTTGCATGATCTGACTTTGGCATGCGACTTGTGCTCTGCTGCTCTTGAGGGGGAACTCCACGCCAAATTTTAAATAAAAAACCGGCATGGGTTCCCCCTCCAGGAGCATACCAGGCCCTTGGGTCTGGTATGGATTTTAAGGGGAACCCCTATGCCGAAAAAACGGTGTGGGGGTCCCCCCAAAATCCAAACCAGACCCTTATCCGAGCACGCAACCTGGCAGGCTGCAGGGGAAGAGGGGGGACGAGAGAGCGGCCCCCCTCCTGAACCGTACCAGGCCGCATGCCCTCACCAGGTGAATGGGTAGGGGTACGATGTACCCCATACTCATTCACATAGGGTGGGGGGGCTGGCATCTGGGGGCTTATTAAAGGGGGGGCCTCCCGGATTCCGATAAGCCCGCCCGCAGACCCCAACAACCAACGGCCAGGGTTATCGGGAAGAGGCCCCGTCCTCATCAACATGGGGACAGGGTGCTTTGTGACCTTGACCTCATGAGAGGCCTATATAAAATCGGAGCGCACCGCACAGCCAGCATTACAGCGGGAGGAAGCGACATGTCAACATCGAAGAGGGAAGAAGGCGACGAAGAAGACCGGACCCCACTAGCAAAAGAGCTGGAAGAAGATAGCGGAGGCCCGGCAGAAGGAAGGAAGAACCGGAGAGCGCGGCGATGACACCGGAGACCCCCGAAGTCGGAAGAAGACCCCCGAAGCTGTGTAATAAATTACTTTAAAAACCTGTGTTTTTTTTTTATTGACATTTTTTTCCACCAGGTGAATGGGTAGGGGTACGATGTACCCCATACTCATTCACATAGGGTGGGGGGGGCCGGGCCCTGGGGGCCCACCTTATTAAAGGGGGGCTCCCGGATTCCGATAAGCCCCCCGCCCGCAGACCCTGACAACCAACGGCCAGGGTTGTCGAGAAAAGGCCCTGTCCTCATCAACATGGGGGCAGGGTCGCCTGAGCTGTGTCAGAACTTGATAAATGAATACAAATCCTTTGGCAGGTAAAATCGTTTCCATGTATCTCATCTGTGAATTTAGCCGATTGTCTTCCCAGCTGCCCATACCTTTCTTTTCAGTTTTTACTGTTGGGAATAATTCTCTCCCTGTCCCGATGTGCCAGTCGCAACTCTGATCTAGGTAAAGAGCCTCTGGCGGAGGCTCTTTACCACGTGATCAGCTGTGACCAATCACAGTAAATGGCTTTCCTCAGTTCGCACTGACGGGGAGAGACGATCGGCGGCTCTCCTGTCAGAGGGTGGGGGGGGGGGGATCTGTGCTGATAATCAGCGCATTGATTATCAGCGCAGCCCCCATCAGAGGTGCCCACCACATCTGCCAATCAGTGCCCATTAGTAAAGGCTGTCAGTACCTCATCATCAGTGCCGCCTATTGTTGCCCATCAGTGCTGCATATTAGTGCCTCCTCATCAGTGACCGCCAGTGAAGGAGAAAACTTTTTATAACATTTTATAACAAAAATTATTTTTTTCAAACATTTCGATCTTTTTTTTTAGTTTGTTTAGCAAAAAATAAAAACCCCAGTGGTGATCAAATACCACCAAAAGAAATCTCTATTTGTGGGAAGAAAATGATAAAAATGTAGTTTGAGTACAGTTTTGCATGACTGCGCAATTGTCATTCAAAGTGCGAGAGGCAGGAAAGGGGGAAAGTTCCCGGTTTTGAAGTTTTTTAAAGTCTTGTTCAAACCATGACTGGTGAGCTGCATTCTTCTGCAGTTAACAGTTGTTTTCTATGTGCCCTGTTTACACTATACATGCACAAAGGTGTGCAGAAAAAAAATCAGCTTAACAGAAAGGCCCCTTGCACACAGGGCTGTCCATCTGCAGTTTGACCCTTCCTATGCATTTGGGGATGAGGGTCCGGATTGCAGGTGGGGCTGGACCCTGCACTTCTCGCCCCCGAGCACATTGCAGCTGGACGGCCCTGTGTGCAAGGATAGTGTGAACAAGTCCAGAAATGAGGTGACTGGTGGAAAGTCACTAAAGTGACCCTGTCTCTGATCTAACCCTGGCATGAAGCAGCTACCTGCAAGGAAGAGACTGAATACTTACCTCTCCTTCTGTCTGCATTGCTGAATACCCCTCTAATCAGTAGAAACAACCCCCAGATCCTGGTTCTCGCTCTGTCACGAGCGATCGCGGGTGCCCAGCAGTTATCGCGCCCGCCGGGCACTCGCATCGGCTCCGGGGGCGAGCAGCGGGCACGCGCCTCCGGCGGGGCACACGTGCCCCTAGTGGCCACAGGGCGAAGCGACATAACATAACGTCTTTTCGCCCAGCTGAGCCATGCTGCCGCAGTACAACTGCGGCGTCTGGTCGGCAAGTGGTTAATTACAGGTTAAACTAGAAAAATTTGAATATCGTGCAAAAGTTCATTTATTTCAGTAATGCAACTTAAAAGGTGAAACTAATATATGAGACTCATTACATGCAAAGCAATATAGTTCAAGCCGTGATTTGTCATAATTGTGATGATTATGGCTCGCATGTAATGAGTCTATCTCATATATTCGTTTCACCTTACCAAAGGTAAGTATTCAGTCTCTTCCTCAAGCTGGCCATTTTCTTATAACAGCACAAATAGAAGAAACTCCCACTGCAGGGTATTGCGTTCTGACAGTTGCCGTCCACAGCTCTCCGAATACATTATTTGGATGCAGACACTGAGAATTTTCCACCCAGCTTCTTCAACAAAAGTAAATTGAAAAATCAACTTTTATTGATCTGGGTGTTGCCCACTGAGCTACTCAAGTAATGGATTTTGGCAGATTCAGCTGTTTAGATCAGAGGCAGGGTCACTTTAACCACTTCCCGACCGCCCACTGCAGATATACTGCGGCAGAGCGGACGCTCTGTGCCAAATCCCGTACCTAGTATGTGATCTGACACTTCCGGGTCTGGGGCACGCACACGCCTCCGGCAACCCACTCAGATCACACACACAGCGGGAGCCCAGCCACGGGTAGCGAGGACTTAATATCCGCCTGCACTCGCTGATTGTACAGTACACAGGCAGAACGACAATCTGCCTATGTAAACAAAGCAGATCACTGTTCTGACAGTAGGGTAGGTATTGATTCTATGTTCCTGCGAAGCAGAGACAGATCTATGGCTTTCCTTAGTAAAAGCACCTCCCCCGCAGTGAGAAAGCACATTCTAGGCACACAGTTAACCCTTTGATTGCCCCTGATGTTAACCCCTTTCCAGCCAGTGTCATTAGTACAGTGACAGTGCATATTTTCTTAGCACTGATCACTGTATTGGTGTCACTGGTCCCCAAAAAGTCAGTGTCCGCTGCAATATCGCTGTCTTGCTATAAGCCACTGATCGCCGCCATTACTAGTAAAAAAAATAAAAAATAATATCCCATAGTTTGTAGACGATATAACTTTTGCTCAAACCAATCAATATACGCTTATTGTTTTTTTTTTTTTTTACCAAAAATATGTAGCAGAATACATATGGGCCTTTATATTTTTATATTTGTTTTTAATTGGATGTGTTTTATAACAGAAAGTAAAAAAGTTTTTTTTTTTTTCAAAATTGTCGATCTTTTTTTTTTGTTTATAGCGCAAAAAATAAAAAAAACGCAGAGGTGATCAAATACCACCAAAAGAAAGCTCTATTTGTGGGGGAAAAAAAAAGGACATACATTTTATTTGGGTACAGCGTTGCACGACCGCTCAATTGTCTAAGTAACGCAGTGCCGTATCGCATAAAATGGCCTGGTCATGAGAGGGGGGTAAATCTTCCAGAGCTGAAGTGGCTATGTAACACTTTAGATAAAAAAATGTATGCAATATTTTGGCCTTGTTCACAAAGGTGTGCTTTGGGATCTAGTTTGATGCAGCGACTGCCTGGACACAGCCACCGGTCCCAGTTTGACAGCCATGAGGGTGCATGTCCCCGAACCACCGCGGTCTATGTTTGGGAACACACGTCCGCACCCACGCCGCTGTCAAATTGGGACAAACGATCGTATCTGTGCATGAATGGGACTGCCTGCATGCAAATGATCAGAACACCAAAGGAAATCCTTCACAATAATGTGCGCATAAATACACCCATGTGAACGAAGCCTTTTAATTGTTTAGTAGACTAGGATTAGCCCTGGTTTCCTCAATTGTAGCATATTGATTTTATTGCATTGTGGATGCAGAAGTTGTTTAAAAGAGGTTCATCTCCGGATACAAAATGTTTCAAATCAACCAATCTAAGGAAAAGAATGTTAACCATCATGAATATTTCAGAAGCTATGGAGCACAATCCAGTCAGCTCATCAATGGTTGCCAAAACAAATAATGGTGCCCACCGCCGGGCATTACTTTCTTATTAAATTGTGTGTCAACTTATCCTTTTATCATGAATTGGAAATGCAGTTTATAAAATGTTCCCACAAGGTGGTGCTATTGCAAAGAATATACTAAATACATGCAGTACTTAATTCAGACACCAGATGTCAACATTCCCACACAGTTGTAATAATTGTTGGATAGTTTATTTTAGCCTGGAACTTTTAAACATATTGAGGTTGATTTACAAAAACTAGAGATTGCGAAATCTGGTGTAGGTGTGCATGGTAGCCAATCAGCTTCTAACTTCAGCTCGTTCAATTAACCACCTAAGCCCCGGACCAATATGCAGCATAAAGACCAGGCCCCTTTTTGCGATTCGGCACTGCGTCGCTTTAACTGACAATTGCGCGGTCGTGCGATGTGGCTCCCAAACAAAATTGACGTCCTTTTTTTCTCACAAATAGAGCTTTCTTTTGGTGGTATTTGATCACCTCTGCGGTTTTTATTTTTTGCGCTATAAACAAAAATAGAGCGACAATTTTGAAAAAAATTCAATATTTTTTACTTTTTGCTATAATAAATATCCCCAAAAAATATATAAAAAACCACATATTTTTTTCCTCAGTTTAGGCCCATACATATTCTTCTACATATTTTTGGTAAAAAAAATCGCAATCGGCGCTTATTGATTCGTTTGCGCAAAAATTATAACGTTTACAAAATAGGGGATCGTTTTATGGCATTTTTATTATTATTATTTTTTTTTTTTACGAGTGACACATCACAGATCTCCGCTCTGATTACACAGAGCGGAGATCGGGGACAGTGTCAGTAGGCGACTGTTAGACTTTAATATCACAATAGCACTAAAGCACTCACTCTTAGGTAAACTGTAGCAGGCACATGAGCGGTCCGGTCTACGATCGTACTCCAAATTCTGACATTCTCAATGAGAAGAGACATCCCTGTGTGCTGAGCGAGGAGCTGGCATAGTGTCCATGCAGATGTATCCGGATAGTCTCTCAAAGAACCAGGAGGAGGGCTGGAATGCAAACTAGGAGTCAACTGAGACGCAACGCTCAGCGGAGTGACGTCACGACCAGCATGCAACGCGTTTCGATGTTACAGAAGCGAAACGTTAGGGGTCACTGCAGGCATCTTTATCAAGCAAGCTACATGCGGGAATGAGTTCAGCTGAACTCGCACGATTTCAATCCCGCTGTCAGTGTGAACCTAGGCTTAGTGCTATAGAGCTGTATGCTGGACGCCAGGGCTGTATAACCAAAGAGGTGTGTAAAACATACAGTATAAGCAGTACTGTAATACAGTTTGTACCTTGGATGACATGCTATAGATTACATTGTCTATTTATAGCTTTATTTGTGTAATATTAAATGGATGGTATTGATATCCTATCTGCCACAGATCCCAATAGTCCCCAATTTCCACAATGTTTGTTGAAGGAACTGATGTTCAGATTTTGAACATAGAAAACGTACTTTTGCATTGAATTACCAAATGGGTTTATAGTGTTGTACAGTATTCTCCTTGCTCAGTGAGCCTACATCTGCATTCACACCTGAGTGGAGTATATTCCTAATAATAGATTAAATTACATAGAACCCCCAAACATTATATATGTTTTTTTAGCAAGGACCCTAGAGAATACAATGGCGGTCATGGCAAATTTTTATTTGGCAGCAATTTTTCAAATGCGTTTTTTTGGGGAAAAAAAACTGTTTCATGCTTTAAAACAAAACAAAACAGTAAAGTTAGCCCAGTTTTTTTTGCATAATGTGAAAGATGAAGTTACGCCGAGTAAATAGATACCTAACATGTCACGCTTCAAAATTGCACACGCTCGTGGAATGGCGCCAAACTTCGGTACTTAAAAATCCCCATAGGCGGCGCTTTAATTTTTTTTACTGGTTACATGTTTTTTTGAGTTACAGAGGAAGTCTATGATTGAATTATTGCTCTCACTCTAACGTTCGCGGCGATACCTCACATGTGGTTTGAACACTGTTTTCATATGTGGGCGGGACTTACGTATGCGTTCGCTTCTGCGTGCGAGAACACGGGGACAGGGGCGCTTTAAAAAAAATAAATTATTGTTAATTTTATTTTCTACTTTTTAGTTTGGCACTTTAAAAAAAAAACACTTTTATTCCTATTACAAGGAATGTAAACATCCCTTGTAATAGGAATAGGACATGACAGGTCCTCTTTACAGTGAGTTTTGGTGTCAATAAGACCCCACATCTCATCTCTAGGCTGGGAAGCCTAAAAGAAAAAAATTATCACGGCTTCCCAGCCGAGGCGGCGTCGTTTGTTTGAAGGCAGAGGCCGGGTGTGACGTCATAACATTGCGCCCGGCCTCCAACGATCATCTGGTCTGCCGGAAATCACTATGGTGAACATCCGGGGCTGGCGGATCCGTTCTCCGACTCACTGACCAGCTGCTATGAGCGAGGGGGGGGGGGGTGTGCCACGAATTGAAAAGCGGGGGGGCTGCTGCCGCCGCAAATTATTGGGGTCGGGGGGTTGCCATCTGGGCCCTTGGGGACCTCCGGGCCTTACAGAAAAACAAAACAAAAAAATAAATAAAATTAATTGTTTTTAATAAAAAAAAAAAAAAGGGGGTTGCCATTCGGGGCCCTGGGGACCTCCGGGCTTCTGGGCCCCTTACAAAAAACAAAAAAAATGTAATTTTTTTTTTAAAAGGGGGTTGGCATCTGGGCCCCTGGGGACCTCTGGGCCCCTTACAAAAAAAAAAAAGAAATAAAAAAATTAAAAAAATTCTTTTTTTTTCGAAAAAAAAAGAAAAAAAAGGGGGGTTGCCATCCGGGCCCCTTACAGGTGTACTGCCTGTACCCCCTGATGGTGGCCCTGGCTGCACCCATCATTCAGATATCCCCACACAAAGCCGAGGACATCATATGGCGGCCAGCCGCCGGCAAGTGGTTAAATCGGCACCATTGGCAACCGAGTAAACCGGAAGTGACGTTGTGACGTCGCTTCTGGGATTTTACATCGGAGACCCGATCAAAGCCGAATCTGGCTTTGTTCCGGTATCAGCCTAGGCCGTGGACGCACCGGCTGGTGGCTCGGGTCTCCAGGTGGGAGAGAAGGCCCGGGAAGAGCGGCGGGAGAGGGGGGGGGGATGTCCCCTCCCGCTCCTTAGGATAACAGCCGAGCGGCTTTTAGCCGCATCAGTTGTTATCGCTAAAAAGCCAACCGCCCACTCTAAAAAACGGTACCGGGGTGATGCCTGCAGCTGCCGGGGTTTAATTATGAAAAGTGTGTGCTTGACATAAACCAATTGGATTCTAGCTAGGACGTTTTCGGAGAAGGTCGTACAATGAAGGGTTGCATCTCACTGGTCGCTTTCTGGTCTTTGGAGTTCAAGGCTTATTGCAGCCGTGATGTAAAAATTACAACTGAATAAAGATGCTGACATTTTCAGAAGGTCCTCTCTCATGTTTTATATTAAGGGTTTGCTTTCATATCTTAGAACAAAATCCAAGAGCCTGCCTGAGGTCACAATGTAACGGGAGATAAGGCTTTGATTGGCGGAGTCATAAGTGTCACATCACTCAGATATCTACATAAGTATGCGCCACTAGAATTTGTAATAACTTCACAAGTGCTAATTCCCAGAGTAATTACTACAGGGTTGCGATAGCAAGGACTCCAATTAATTGGCTCATTATTGATATTTTATGCATGTTATTACACAATTTAATCTGCCATTGCCTAGGTGACACCAAGAAGGAGGGGATTTTCTCCCTGATTGATATCGGGAATCTATAGATGCCCAGGGGCAATTTTCCTATAATAACATTTTCCACCCATGACAGATTTGCTGTACGCACTTCAGCTCCTCAGTTATGGATTTAATTACTTGCAGTGGCTATAAAAATTTCCCTTTCTTGGAAATGTTCATGTTTGATTGTCGTCATAGGACATTAACTTGTTGGAGCCCGGGCCATAGACAAATGACGGCCACAAGGTGGCTCTAGAAATCCGGGAGGCCATCAATAGACGGCCTCGGCTCCTCCGTCCACTGGGGGGCGCAAGAGCGCCGCCGGCGGGACGCGCGCGTGCCCGGACGCGTCACTGAGATGCCGATGCGCGTGCCTGGCGGCCGCGATGTCCGCCTAGTACCCGCGATCGACCGTTACACAGCCAAGGACGTGGATCTCTGTGTGTAAACACACAGATCAACGTCCTGTCAGGGAGAGAGGAGACCGATGGTGTGTCCCTTGTATATAGGGACACAGATCGGTCACCTCCCCCAGTCAGTCCCCTCCCCCACACAGTAACAATCACTCCTAGGGAACACATTTAACCCCTTCCTCGTCCCCTAGTGTTAACCCCTTCCCTGCCAGTCACATTTATACAGTAATCAGTGCATATTTATAGCACTGATCGCTGTATAAATGTGAATGGTCCCAAAAATGTGTCAAAAGTGTCCGATGTGTCCGCCATAATGTCGCAGTCCCAATAAAAATCGCAGATCGCCGACATTACTAGTAAAAAGAAAATAATAAAAAAAATATGTCATAATTCTATCCCCTATTTTGTAGGCGCTATAACTTTTGCGCAAACCAATCAATATACGCTTATTGAGATTTTTTTTTAAATTGGGATATTTATTATAGCAAAAAGTAAAAAATATTGTGTTTTTTCTAAATTGTCGCTCTTTTTTTGTTTATAGCGCAAAAAATAAAAACCGCAGAGGTGATCAAACACCACCAAAAGAAAGCTCTATTTGTGGGAAAAAAAGGACGTCAATTTTGTTTGGGAGCCACATATCACGACCGCGCAATTGTCAGTTAAAGCGACGCAGTGCCGAAAGCTGAAATTTCGCCTGGGCAGGAAGGGGGTACATGTGCCCAGTAAGCAAGTGGTTAAATATATTTTTTTCCTTTTTTTTTTTTTTACACTGATCAACAGATATAGATTATTTTAATGACAATGTAAAAAAAAAATCTCTGCAAAGTGATTTCAATTAATTACAATAAAAAAAAAAAAAAAACTGTCCGCATGACACATATAAATGATCTCTAGTGCAGCCAATTATTGTTCAAAGTCATGTAATTATTTGAATTATGTGTAGTTAATGGGTTTCAAGTGATTAGAATTATGATTATACAGCATTGTTGGGTCCGAAAGTCCTACGCCATAGAACAGGGGTAGGCAACCTCGGCCCTCCAGCTGTGGAGAAACTACAAATCCCATCATGCCTCTGCCTCTAGGAGTCATGCCTGGGATTGTCAGGGTCTTGCAATGTCTCATGGGACTTGTAGTTTCACCACAGCTGGAGGGCCGAGGTTGTCTACCCCTGTCCTAGAAGCTTTAGGCTGGACTGATGATGGCCAAATAGCCTCAAACAGCTGTATGGAATACATGGCTCAATAATATTAGCCTATATTTGTACTATACACCAGTGTTTATGGCTGTGCGTCTGGCCAATCAATTACCGGTATTTGCATTGCTTTGCCCACTGTAATAGAAAGAGCAATAAATCTCCAATTCTTGAAAATGTGATGGAATGAGATGTGAATTCCTTCTGTTTCCTTCAGCCCGGGAAGTATTTACCCCTTTCCTGACCAGAGCATTTTTTGCGATTCGGCACTGCGTCGCTTTGACTGACAATTGCGCGGTCGTGCGACATGGCTCCCAAACCAAATTGACGTCCTATTTTTTCCCCACAAATAGAGCTTTCTTTTGGTGGTATTTTATCACCTCTGCGTTTTTTATTTTTTGCGCTATAAACAAAAAAAGAGCGACAATTTAAAAAAAAAGGAATATTTTTTACATTTTGCTATAATGAATATCCCCAAAAAAGATATACATTTTTTTTCCCGCAGTTTAGGCCGATACGTATTCTTCTACATATTTTTGGTAAAAAAATCGCAATAAGCGTATATTGATTGGTTTGCGCAAAAGTTATAGCATCTACAAAATAGGGGATAGTTTTATGGCATTTTTATTGTTATTTTTTTTTACTAGTAATGGCGGTGATTTTTATCGTGACTGCGACATTATGGTGGACACATCGGACACTTTTGAGGCTATTTTGGGACCATTGTCATTTATACAGCGATCAGTGCTATAAAAATGCACTGATTACTGTGTAAAGGACACTGGCAGTGAAGGGGTTAATAGTAGGGGGCGGGGAAGGGGTTAAGTGTGTCCTAGGGAGTGATTCTTAAGGCCCATACACACGATCGGACTTCAAACAAACTTTTCCGTGGATTTTTGTTTGAAGGGCGTTGGCTGTGAACTTGGGATCCATACACACGGCAGGACTTTTTCAGCAAACTTTCCCAACATCACGTGGTTTTTCTGCTCTTTACCGCCACCCTTTGGTCAACTTCTGCTATTGTTGGTTGATTTTAACATTGGTCCTGGGCATGCGTATTTATACTTCGGACAAAAGTCCGATGGATTTCTGTACACACGGCAGGACTTTGCACCGTAGGACTTTTGTTGCCGAAAAGTTTGTCCGTTTGCAGAGCGAACTTTTGTCCGATGAAAACCGAAAAAGTTTGTCCGATGGAGCGTACACACGGTAGGATTTTCTTGAAAACCTGGGAATTTAGAAGTTTGTTGTCAAAAAGTCAGACCGTGTGTATGGGGCTTAAAGTGGTTGTAAACCCAGAAAAACATTTAAAAAATAAATAAAAACCTGCAAGAAAAAGGCATAATGAGCTAGTATGACTAGCATACTAGCTCATTATGAATTACCTACCTTAGATCGAAGCCCCCGCAGCGGTGCTCGGACACCTCCACCGCCGCCACTGCCATCTTGCCTCGATGTCCCTTCTGTGTATCGCCGCTCCGGCGCTGTGATTGGCCCCGGAGCGGCGATGACGTCACACGCATGCGCGCTCGGGCTGGCTACATCCATTCAGAAATCCGGCTACTATGCTGACCCACTAGTGCGCATGCGCGTGACGTCAGCGGCGCCGTTTTTAAAAGCAAATATCTCCTTAACCGTGTAGGTTAAGGAGATAATATTTCATGCACCTACAGGTAAGTCTTAATCTAGGCTTACCTTACCTGTAGGTGCAAGTTGTGTAAGTGGGTTTACAACCACTTTAACTGTGTGGGGGCTGGGCTACCAGTGACATGACAGCAATCACTGCTCCCGATGACAGGGAGCAGACGATCAGCGTCCTGTCACTAGGCAGAACAGGGAGATGCCTTGTTTACCCAGGGATCCCCCACCCCCCTGTTCTGCTGCTCCGTGACCCGATCGCGGGACCCGCGGTCACAGTCACGGAGCTCGTGGCGGGCGCCCACGCCTGCAATGCCGCCTTTTAAAGGGGAAGTACGGGTACGTCCATATGCGCAGCCGAGCGGCAAGCGGTTAAGAAAGCTTTACTGTGCTGAAAGTGGTTATAGTATATATACATGTGTAAATGAATAGTCCAAATTCTATTGTGTCAGAATGACAATGTAACGTACAGTGAGAGAAAAAAGTATTTGATCCCCTGCTGATTTTGTATGTTTGCCCACTGAAAAAGAAATGATCAGTCTATAATTTTAATGGTCGGTTTATTTTAACAGTGAGAGACGGAATAACAACAAAAATATCCAGAAAAACGCATTTCAAAAAAGTTATAAATTGATTTGCATTTTAATGAGTGAAATAAGTATTTGATCCCCTATCACTCAGCAAGATTTCTGTCTCCCAGGTGTCTCCTATGCAGGTTAAGGCCCCTTTCACACTGGGCACAGGAGGTGCGCTGGCGGAATAGCGGTGCTATTTTTAGCGGCGCTATACCCTTGTTTTTGCCGTGATATTTGGCCGCTAGTGATGGGGTTTTAACCCCCGCTAGCGACCGAAAAGGGGTTATTACCACCGGTAATGCGCCTCTGCAGAGGCGCATTGCCGGCGGTATAGCCGCGCTGTCCCATTGATTTCAATGGGCAGGAGCAGTGGAGGAGCGGTAAACACACGGCTCCTTCACCGCTCCAAAGATGCGGCTAGCAGGACTTTTGGAGTGGTCCCGCTAGCGCACCGTCTCAGTGTGAAAGCCCTCGGGCCCTCGGGCTGAAGTTTTCTAATGAACATCTGAATGATTCAGAGGAGAACTGGGTAAAAGTGTGGTGGTCAGATGAGACCAAAATCGAGCTCTTTGGTATCAACTCAACTCGCCGTGTTTGGAGGAGGAGGAATGCTGCCTATGACCCCAAGAACACCATCCTCACCGCCCAACATGGAGGTGGAAACTTTATGCTTTGGGTGTATTTTTGCTAAAGGGACAAGAGCATTACATGCTCCCCCCCCCCCCAAATAAAACCCCAAACAACTCTCTAAAGCCCTGTACACACGATCGGATATCCTATGGATTCTAATCCGATGGTTTTGTCCATCGGAAATCCGATGAAGCTGACTTCCATCAGTCTTGCCCACACACCATCAGTCAAAAATCCGACCGTCCCAAATGCCGTGACGTAAAACACTCCGACGAGCCGAGAAAAATGAAGTTCAATGCTTCTGAGCATGCGTCGACTTGATTCTGAGCATACGTGGGTTTTTTATCCGAAGGAGTTCCCCACAGACGATAGTAACTTGCTATCGTTTTTTTTCCCATCAGATAAATTTAAAACATGTTCTATTTTTTTTAACACCGATGGAAAAAAGACCGCTGGGGCCCATACACGATCGGTTTGTCCGATGAGAAAAGTCCATCAGACTGTTTTCATCGGTAAAACCGATCGTGTGTACAGGGCTTTACAATACACACCAAACTGAGCATGTGCAGTGTGCCCCCAAGGCTCTGTTCTATCAGGAGATGGATTGGGGACTGTGGAAGAAGGGGAAGATCAGAGAAGACAGGATCAAACAGCCTTTTTACACAATCCGGAGGATTAACCCCTTAGGTTCCACAGTGAGTATAACAAGCATGCTTTTCTGCATATACAGACTGATTTTACTGTTGTGGGTTTAGTAACACTTTAAAGAGGGTATGGGGAGTAGTGGAAGGGTGTGGGGTAAGGGCATCTCCACAGTTTCCAGCGCAACAATTTAAAGCTCAACTCTGGACAGATAAAAAACACACAATCTATTCAACTCTGTATTCATAAATACATTTATTATTTTTTAAATGTTAGCAGTGAAAGTACATTTGGTATCATCTCCTAGCAGTCCTTGTACAGCAGAGCTCAGACTGGAAATGATAGAAGCAGCACAAGAAACCAGTCAGGTGTGCTGCGGTGCAAGGAGGAGAGAGCAGATCGCTGGGGTATGAGCTTATACATTTGTTGCTTCTCCATTTACTGTCCAGTTACAGGGTGGGGAGGAGAACAGTAGGTGGTACTGACCTGCAGAGAAGGAAAATGAGTCCCCCCCCCCCCTGCCAGATAGGGCGGTGATATAAAGCACAACTGTTTAGATTTGAGGACTGAATGGACATACTTACAAAACCTTTGGCAGGTGAAACAGTACAACGATTTGTATTTTATCTGTGTATTTAGCAGTTTGCCTGGAGTTCAGCTTTAGAGCGGCTCAGCTTTAAAGTTCAGCTTTAGGCCCCTTTCACACTGAGGAGGCGCTTTGCAGGCGCTATTGTGCTAAATATAGCGCCTGTAATGCGCCCTGAAAAAGCCGCTCCTTTGTATGCAGTGTGAAAGCCCCGAGGGCTTTCACACTGGAGCGGTGCGCTGGCAGGAGGGTAAAAAAACTCCTGCAAGCCGCATCATTGAGGCGCGGTAGGAGCGGTAAAAATACTGCTCCTATAGCTCCCCTGGTCATTGAAATCAATGGGATAGCGCCTCCAAAACGCTGCAAAGCGGGCGGGTTTAACCCTTCTTCGGCCGATAGCAGGGGTTAAAATCAGCCGCTAGCGCCCGCAAATCGCGGCAAACACGACGGTAAAAGCGGCTTTCACACTGGAGAGACAGCAGCGGCTGTTTCAGGGCTCTATTTTTAGCGTTATAGCGCCTGCAGAGCGCCTCAGTGTGAAAGGGGTCTTAGATGGGGTGGCTGCATTCGTTTTCTATTTTTATGCTTTTTTATTTACCTCTGTTTTCACCTGGTGATCCTGCCAGTAGCACACCTCCTGTATTAGGGTGCCCGACTATGGAGCACAGGAGGCAGATTTGGACAGAAGAATTGTCAGTCTCGGGGGGACTAAGGCGTTAGTGTATTTAAATCTGCTAGTACAACTAACAGATAGAACCTGAACACCAGCTAATGCTTTAAAAGCAGTTATAGCAAACCGTTTTTTTTTTTTTTTTTTTTTTTTTTTTACGTTTTGGGATAAAGGTTTTACATTAATAAATAAAAGATGATCTTTATAACCACCTCTGTCATTGTTAACCACTTCCTATCCGGGCCAATTCTGGCACTTCGCTCCTACATGTAAAAATCATCATTTTTAGGGTAGAAAATTACTCAGAACCCCCAAACATTATATATGTTTTTTTTTTTTAGCAGAGACCCTAGAAAATAAAATGACGGTCGTTGCAACTTTTTATGTCACATGGTACTTGTGCAGCAATTTATCAAACGCCTTTTTTTGGGGGGAATAAATAAAAAAAAACACTAAAGTTAGCCCAATGTTTTTTGTATGCTATGAAAGATGATGTTACGCCGAGTAAATAGATATCTAACATGGCAGGCTTGAAAATTGCGCCCGCTCTTGGAATGGCGCCCAACTTTAGTACTCAAAAATCTCCATAGGCGACGCTTTTTTTTTTTTTACAGGTTACCCTTTCAGAATTAAAGAGGAGGTACCAGTATAAAATTATTGCTCTCGCTCTGACGTTCGCATGATACCTCACATGTGTGGATTAAATGCTGTTTACATATGTGGGTGCGACTTACGTATGCGTTCGTTTCTGCGTGGACGGGAGTGATTTAAACATTTATTTTTTATTGTTTATTTTATTTTAATTTTTTGATTTTTACACTTTCCCTTTTAACCACTTGCCTACAGGGCACTTTCACCCCCTTCCTGCCCAGGCCATTTTTCAGCTTTCAGGGCTGATGCACTTTGAATGACAATTGCGCGGTCATGCAACACTGTACCCAAATGACATTTTTATAATTTCTTCCCCACAAATAGAGCTTTCTTTTGATGGTATTTAGTCACCTCTGCGGTTTTTATTACTTGAGCTATAAACAAAAGAAGAGGGACAAGTTTGAAAAAAACACAATATTTTTTACTTTTTGCTATAATAAAAACCCTTTTTTATTTTTAAACATTTTTTTCCCTCAGTTTAGGCCGATACGTATTCTTCTACATATTTTTGGTAAAAAAAATCACAATAAGCGTATATTTATAGGTTTGCGCAAAAGTTATAGCGGCTACAAAATAGGGGATAGATTTATAGCATTTTTAGTTTTTTTTTACTAGTAATGGCGGCGATCAGCGTTTTTTTTTTTATCATGACTGCGATATTGCGGCGGACACATCGGACACTTTTGACACATTTTTGGGACCATTCACATTTATACAGTGAACAGTGCTATAAAAATGCATTGATTACTGTATAAATATGACTGGCAGGGAAGGGGTTAACACTAGGGGGCCATTAAGGGGTTAAATGTGTTCCCTGGGGAGTGATTCTTACTGTGTGGGGGAGGGGAGTGATTGGGGGAGGTGACCGATCTGTGTTCCTATGTACAAGGAAGACACCATCGGTCTCCTCTCTCCCTGACAGGACATGGATCTCTGTGTTTACACACACAGATCCACGATCCTGCTCAGTTACTGGGCAATCGCGGGTGCCTTGCAGCCGCCGGGCACGCGCATCGGGTCCCCAATGATGCGGCGTGCGCCTGCGCTCTAGTGGCTTGGGAAGGTGCAATGTCATATGACGTCCGCCCAGAACGAGAGGGTCTTCGTCCCGCCGTCATTTGACGGCGGGCGGTAGACAATGGGTTAGAAACACTTTTTTTGATCACTTTTATTCCTATTACAAGGACTGTAAACATCCCTTGTAATAGGAATAAGCGTGACAGGTCCTCTTTATGGAGAGATGTGTGGTCAATAGGACCCCAGATCTCTCCTCCAGGCTGGAAAGCATGAGATAAAAAACAAAACAAAAACAGAACGATCTCGGCTTTCCAGCCGAGTACATGGCAGTATTTACAACTGCCTGGCGAGACGTCATAACGTCCCGCTCGGGTCTCCAAGAGTCATAAAGATGACCGGGGACCATCTGTTCCCCAGAAATCTCTATGGCCAACTTCTGGCGCCGGTGGATTCCTTCTCCGGCTCGCGGATCGCACAGCCGGTAGAGCCGGTAGAAGCACCAGAGGGTGGCAGGAGGGAGGGAGGGGAATCCCCTCCTGCTGCCTGCAAGAACAATCAAGTGGTTGAACTGCCACTATGATTGTTCTCAGGGCTTTTTTTCTCAGAGAATAGGTGCAGGAACCCCCCCCCCCCCCATTCTGATTCAATTCTTATCCCCGCCCCCTACCCATCTCTGAGCACTGAGCCAAGTATCATTTTGTGGTGTTAAGTAATTTGTATGGAATTTGTTAATGATAACAAGAAAAGCAGTAAAATGGATCCCCTGCAGCCAACAATAATAGCCCCACCAACAACAAAAGACCCCCCAGCAGCAACAACAGATCTCCCAGCAGCCGCAATCAAAACCCTCCCTCAACAGTAGATCCCTTCCAGTAACAATTGACCCCCCCAGGAACATAAGACCATCCAGTAACAATAGATCCCCTAACAGCAACAGCAGACCTCCCTTAGAAACAATAGACCAACAGGCAAAAATAGACCCCATCCAGCAATAATATATCCCCCAGCAGTCAGCATTAATAGACCCTCCAGCACACCCCAGCACCCCTTGCCATTACAAATGACACATTCAGTGCTGAAGGTGCTGGAACTGCGTTCCCCCACGTTCCAGCTGAAAAAAAGCCCCGATTGTTCTTATAGTGAAGGGAATCGCTGGCTGAAGAGAACGATACTGGATTGATGCCTGTAGGTGCAGGCATCATCCCAGTATAACCACTAAAACGGGAGGACGTCCATGTACGCCCTTCCCGGGGGGAGGGGTTAAATGGTTTGTCTCATCCCTGTAACTACAAAATAGCTTGTTCTTTTGAAAAACAACAGACTTACAGGCCAGATCATCAGATGAAAATGGAAGAAATAAAGCCTAAACAAGGTAACGAATGCAGCCTGCAGATCAAAGAATTGGTAAGCTGCAATATCATTTTTGCATTTAGGTTTAATGCCGCTTAACCAAGGAGCCAATTGGATGGATTTACAATTTCCGGTGATGAGACAGAATGTCAAAACAGAAAATGTGAGTTTTCTTTTAGTTATTTATTACAGGTCTTTATAAAGAGCCAGCAATGTTATTTGGTGATTTACATAATATACATTCACATCAGTTCCACCCCCAAAGAGCTTTCAATCTAATGCCCATATCTCATACTAGATCTGATTTATACAGGAGCCAAATAATCTACCAGAATTAGGGTGACCACATTTCCAAACTACCATTCAGGGACACCCTCCCTTCCGAAAAATCAGCTTGTGCTGTAACGAATCGCAGCACAGTGATTGGACGCAAGAGGCGGGATTTATGATTTCTCCAATCACAAGCAGGGGGCAGGGATTGTGCTCCTCCAGGCATTCCCGGCCAGGACAAGTACTGTCAGTGAGTAAAGCGGTGATGTGGTGATCTTTTTTGGGGGCCTCAGATTGGCCCGGGGGGTGGCTGTGTCAGTTTCATTCCGGGACACTGTATTGTCCTGGAATGAATGTGCCCGGGACAGACCTGCAAAATGCGGGACTGTCCCGGGCAATCCGGGACACGTGGTCACCCTAACCAGAATGTCTTTGGAGCGTGGGAGGAAATCTACACAAATGCAGGGAGAACATGCAAACTTGATGTATGTGGGGTCCAAGTTGAGATTACGAACTGAGGACCTCAGTGCTTTAGGGCAGAAGCTCTAATCACTAAGCCACTTTTTATAGGAGATCTGATAATTCTTCTATTACTAATGGTTGAAAATCAGACAAGAGTCTTGCAGAGCTTAGTGCAGTCATAGCCAAGATGATATTCCTTTTTCTTCATTCTTGAATATTGTAGTTTTGTATGCAGTCTGTGTCTATGGGTAAACCTGTACATCTTCCTACCCACCACTAGGGGGAGCTCCAGCTCCATTTGTCCTAACTTCCATTTCTGATGAATTTTGTCAGTTCTCACAATGTGCGTGTTCTGGAAGATGACTGCAAAGCAAATTCCCACATAATCCGTTGATAATAAAAATTTAGCGCAATGAATTATTCATTAAAAATCTATTTGTATAGATAACGCAGGTGAGATAGGTTAAGTGCCTCCAGTCAGAACTGTAGCATCTTCCAATTCTTGTTGTTATTTTAGAATGTCCTAGGATAGAAAGATTTCCAGTACAAAGTAACATTACTTTTGTATGAAGAAAGGGTTAAAGGTTCATTCCACCCAAAACCAATTCATAGGTAGCAATTTTACTTTTCTGGCATCTCCAACTTTGCTTTGCATAATGTAAAATAGATGAAAAAAAAAAGAGATTAGAAAAAGACTCAGGATTCTGGTGGGAGGGGTCGGGTAACCAGTATCGGTATTCTACAGCACAGTACCAATGCAATAAGATAAAAAAAAAAAAACCTTCTGACTTTACAACCACTTTAAGTTTGCTATGATTTCTCCCTTGGTAAAGGTGCCTACCTATTAAAGTTACAATGCTCCCACTCTGGTCATTGTATTGGCATGTACCAGTCCTGTGGAGATGGCACTTGAATCTGGCTAGTTAGACCCAAATACAGTGGCAGCACTCCACCCCCCTGCTCGCTCGCTGGCTGCTGGTCGGTGCTCCGGTGTCCTCTCCTCCAGCACGGTGGACCTCATCTAGGTGGTAGGCTGCGGGCAGTGGCTCCGGTGTCCTTTCCTCCAGCACAGCGTATCCCATCTAGGTGGTGAGCTGTGGGCTGCGGGCAGCGGCTCCGGTGTCCTCTCCTCCAGCATGGCGGACCCCATCTAGGTGGCGGGCTGCGGGCAGTGGCTCCGGTGCCCTCTCCTCCAGCATGGCGGACCCCATCTAAGTGGTGGGCTGAGGGCAGTGGCTCCGGTGTCCTTTCCTCCAGCACAGCGTATCCCATCTAGGTGGTGAGCTGTGGGCTGCGGGCAGCGGCTCCGGTGCCCTCTCCTCCAGCATGGCGACCCCATCTAGGTGGCGGGCTGCGGGCAGTGGCTCCGGTGCCCTCTCCTCCAGCATGGCGGACCCCATCTAAGTGGTGGGCTGAGGGCAGTGGCTCTGGTGTCCTCTCATTCAAGCACTGTGGACCCCATCTAAGTGGCGGGCTGAGGGCAGCGGCTCCGGTGTCCTCTCCTCCAGCACGGCGGACCCTATCTAGGTGGTGGGCTGCAGGGCAGCGGCTCCGATGCCCTCTCTTCCAGCATGGCAGACCCCATCTAGTTGGCGGGCTGAGGGCAGCTGCTCTGGTGTTCTCTCCTCCAGCACGGTGGACCCCATCTAGGTGGCGGGCTGTGGGAAGCGGCTCCGGTGTTCTCTCCTCCAGCACGGCGGACCCCATCTAGGTGGCGGGCTGCGGGCAGTGGCTCCGGTGTCCTTTCCTCCAGCACAGCGTATCCCATCTAGGTGGTGGGCTGTGGGCTGAGGCTCCGGTGCCCTCTTCTGCAGCATGGCGGACCCCATCTAGGTGGTAGGCTGCAGGCAGTGGCTCCGGTGTCCTCTCCTCCAGCACAGCGTATCCCATCTAGGTGGTGGGCTGTGGGCTGCGGGCAGCGGCTCCGGTGCCCTCTCCTCCAGCATGGCGGACCCCATCTAGGTGGCGGGCTGCGGGCAGTGGCTCCGGTGCCCTCTCCTCCAGCATGGCGGACCCCATCTAAGTGGTGGGCTGAGGGCAGTGGCTCTGGTGTCCTCTCATTCAAGCACTGTGGACCCCATCTAAGTGGCGGGCTGAGGGCAGCGGCTCCGGTGTCCTCTCCTCCAGCATGGCGGACCCCATCTAGGTGGCGGGCTGCAGACAGTGGCTCCGGTGCCCTCTCCTCCAGCATGGTGGACCCCATCTAAGTGGTGGGCTGAGGGCAGTGGCTCTGGGGTCCTCCCATTCAAGCACTGTGGACCCCATCTAAGTGGCGGGCTGAGGGCAGCGGCTCTGGTGTCCTCTCCTCCAGCACGGCGGACCCCATCTAGGTGGTGGGCTGCGGGGCAGCGGCTCCGATGCCCTCTCTTCCAGCATGGCAGACCCCATCTAGTTGGCGGGCTGAGGGCAGCTGCTCTGGTGTTCTCTCCTCCAGCACGGCGGACCCCATCTAGGTGGCGGGCTGTGGGAAGCGGCTCCGGTGTCCTCTCCTTCAGCACGGTGGACGTTTTGGCCATTCGGGAAACAGGTCTCACGACCCGCTTCCTGATTGGCAGGGAGGAGATTTAGTGTGAAGATCGCGAATATTCATTCGCTATTGTCACACAACTGGGTGAAGACTATTAGAGCCTCTGACTCTAATCACGTGCCTAAAAAAAAAAACACCCCCCCCAGGGGGCTGGATGCATTGATAGGGGGGCGGCGCCCGTGCGACCCTAACGGACGGGCCACCACTGCCCAAATGGCTTCTGCATGAGCAGCATACACTTCAATGCAACTGCAACCTGTGCTACACTTGTCCCAGGCATCTAATATATATATTAGGGCTGTTACTGATTAAAATTTTCGTTTTCAATTAATCGTTTTTTTTTTAATCGATTAATCGACTAATTTCGATTAATTATAACGCACATACAGATCCAACTACTTTTAGCTGATCTTCTTGCAGGCTGATTCCCAGTGCAGCTACCAACCACTGGAAAAATGGATAGCAGGATACAAAAAGCACACAAAGGCAGCGCTCGATGGGAATAGCATTAAAACTTTTATAGTCTTCAAGTAGGTAACAAAATAAATATTGCACTGGAGATAAAATCGATGTAGCTACATAGACTGTAAAAATGGTGCGAGTAATACCAAACGGTAGCAAAAGCAGTCATGTAGCTAAGTATGATACTGGTATAAAAATGTGTACAACGATACCACTGCTGAATCCAGATGAGAAGGGGCTAACATCAGTCCGTCGGCATGTAGATGTCCCGTGAAGGGAACTATCACAACTCCCAGTGGATGGCTGTAGAATCCCAGGTTGATAGAGGGAATTGATAGAGGGAAGTGTAACAGCCCTTTCGTGTGGCAGATAGTAAGGTCCCGCCGACATGCAGATATGAAGGCACAGCTAAGGAGCCCTTCAGATGGACACGGCAAGCCCCGCCGGTGTCCGTGACATCACCGGATCTCCAACGGAACTCCCTGAAGACCCGGAAGCTGGCGGGCCAAAAATATATTAGGGCTGTGGAAATTAACTATTAATTCCTCGATTAATCGATACATTTTTTTTTTGATCGATCAAAATTATTTTGATCGGTACTCACCTCTCCGCCGGCTTCCGGGTCTTCAGGGAGTTCCGTCGGAGATCCGGTGACGTCACGGACACCGGTGGGGCTTTTTTTCTCTCTCCACATTTACACATTGACCAAGCAACCCAGCAAAAGTGAGGCCGCGTACACACGACTGTTTTTCATGACATGCCATTTTTTAAGTTGGTCATTAAAAACGATGGTGTGTGGGCTCCAGAGCATTTTTCTTGACGAGAAAAATTACCATTAAAAATTTAGAACATGCTCTATTTTTTATCGTCGTTTTTCCTCGTCGTGAAAAAACGGACGCGTGTAGGCTTTAATGACGGGAAAAACACGCGCATGCTCAGAAGCAAGTTATGAGACGGGAGTGCTTGTTCTGGTAAAAATAGCGTTCATAATGGAGATAGCACATTCGTCACGCTGTAACGGACTGAAGAGCACAAGGCTGAAAAGCGTGAATCGTCTCTTGCCAAACTTTACTAACACGAGGGTGGCGCCATCCGAATGGAACGACCCCTTTACAGTGCCGTTGTATGTGTTGTCGAACGTGTTGTACGTCACCGCGCTTTACTCAAGCATTTTTTTTTTAACGATAGTGTGTAGGCAAGGCAGGCTTGAGAAGAATCACGTCGAGAAAAACGTCGTTTTTTTCAATGACATTAAAAACGGCCGTGTGTACGCGGCATGACAGTTTGGATAAACACTGCTGGGACTCGGAGGGCTCACAATGGACATATGGTCATATGGTTTAAATCCTTTTTGCGAAAAGGAAAAATCTGTTGATTTAACTCCTTAAAAATATTAGTTACGGTTTCATTTGTTTGTCCCTTACATCGAGTCCATCAAAAACACATGTTCTGATTTTCGAATACAAAGCTTGAAATACTCAGCAACTCTATTATCTGTGTTTGGTATGTGTTCATTTTCTCAATTATACAGGAAAGTAAAGAAGTGTGAAACGGGGTGGGGCCAGGATGGCAGGAAAGTGGAGAATTATGGAAATGGGTGGAGCTATAAATGACAGAAAAGTAAGGAACTTTAAAATGGGTGGAGCCAGAATGTCAGGAAAGTACATAACTTTTAAATGGGTGGGGCCAGAATGACAGGAAATCAAACTACTGTGAAGTGGGGGGGACCAGGATGACAGGAAAATTAAGAACTGTAAAATTAGGGATGGGGGGGGGGGGTAGATGACAGCGGGGTGAAGAATTGTAAAATGGGTGGGGCCATATTGAGAAGTAAGTAAAGAACCATGAAATGGGTGGGGCCATATTGAGAAGTAAGTAAAGAACCATGAAATGGGTGGGGCCATATTGAGAAGTAAGTAAAGAACCATGAAATGGGTGGGGCCACATTGAGAAGTAAGTAAAGGACCCTGAAATGGGTGGGGCCACATTGAGAAGTAAGTAAAGAACCATGAAATGGGTGGGGCCACATTGAGAAGTAAGTAAAGAACCATGAAATGGGTGGGGCCATATTGAGAAGTAAGTAAAGAACCATGAAATGGGTGGGGCCACATTGAGAAGTAAGTAAAGGACCATGAAATGGGTGGGGCCACATTGAGAAGTAAGTAAAGGACCATGAAATGGGTGGGGCCACATTGAGAAGTAAAGGACCATGAAATGGGTGGGGCCACATTGAGAAGTAAGTAAAGAACCATGAAATGGGTGGGGCCACATTGAGAAGTAAGTAAAGGACCATGAAATGGGTGGGGCCACATTGAGAAGTAAGTAAAGAACCATGAAATGGGTGGGGCCACATTGAGAAGTAAGTAAAGGACCATGAAATGGGTGGGGCCACATTGAGAAGTAAGTAAAGAACCATGAAATGGGTGGGGCCACATTGAGAAGTAAAGAACCATGAAATGGGTGGGGCCACATTGAGAAGTAAGTAAAGGACCATGAAATGGGTGGGGCCACATTGAGAAGTAAGTAAAGAACCATGAAATGGGTGGGGCCACATTGAGAAGTAAGTAAAGGACCATGAAATGGGTGGGGCCACATTGAGAAGTAAGTAAAGGACCATGAAATGGGTGGGGCCACATTGAGAAGTAAGTAAAGAACCATGAAATGGGTGGGGCCACATTGAGAAGTAAGTAAAGGACCATGAAATGGGTGGGGCCACATTGAGAAGTAAGTAAAGAACCATGAAATGGGTGGGGCCACATTGAGAAATAAGTAAAGGACCATGAAATGGGTGGGGCCACATTGAGAAGTAAGTAAAGAACCATGAAATGGGTGGGGCCACATTGAGAAGTAAGTAAAGGACCATGAAATGGGTGGGGCCACATTGAGAAGTAAGTAAAGAACCATGAAATGGGTGGGGCCACATTGAGAAGTAAGTAAAGGACCATGAAATGGGTGGGGCCACATTGAGAAGTAAGTAAAGAACCATGAAATGGGTGGGGCCACATTGAGAAGTAAGTAAAGGACCATGAAATGGGTGGGGCCACATTGAGAAGTAAGTAAAGAACCATGAAATGGGTGGGGCCACATTGAGAAGTAAGTAAAGGACCCTGAAATGGGTGGGGCCACATTGAGAAGTAAGTAAAGAACCATGAAATGGGTGGGGCCACATTGAGAAGTAAGTAAAGGACCATGAAATGGGTGGGGCCACAATGAGAAGTAAGTAAAGGACCATGAAATGGGTGGGGCCAGAATTACAGGAAAATGGAGAAGTGTGAAAAATAAAATATAGTCCATATAATTGAGAAAATGAACACCTACCAAACACAGATAATGAAGTTGCTGAGTATTTCAAGCTTTGTATTAGAAAATCAGAAACAGACGACCGCCCGACCAGATAAAAGTTTTAGCGTCCTCGTAATACTTTACATTATTAATTGATACAAAAATCGTACATGTGTCTTTCCTTCGACTTCTTAACTATGCAAGAGAATTTATTCCACGCCAGTAAAAAACACTGTTCCTATGTAGATCATTTATTTTTAATTGCACCCATTAATTATGAGTCGGTCTTTGTGAGGAATGTGGTTATATTACAAAGATACATCAATAGTGTCAGATTAAAGCTTTCCACTGAGGCATGGAGTTGGGGAGAGATTTTTTTAGTTATTTTTTGCTTGTTTTTCGCAGTTGCTGATCCTGCAAATTTTATACATTGAGTTACAAAGTGATACCGAGGTTTATTTTGGTTAAAGGAAACTTCTGACTTCATAAAAAAACAAAATTGCCCTTGGAATAAAAATTTAGTTTTTAAATATACTTTTCTTGGATAATCTCTACATATGTTGTCACTAGTGTTGAATAAATTAGGAGAATTTAATTAATTGTTGATTCTCTTGAATATTTTTAAATCTGCCAAAAATATTTTCAGTTTTAGAATTCTTTCTCTTATGATAACTGAACTCCGTACATCCGAAGAAGATCAATCTGACTTTATTCAAGAGATTCAAATTATATGTAAACATTATCACTAAAATTGTATTTAATCTTTAACACATTAGTATATTTAAAGCAGAACTATAAGCAAAACTTTTTTTTTTTTTCATTTTGGATAGCGTAAGGGAGGGTTATAACTCCTGTCTATTTTTTATTTATTTTTTGTCCCAATGGGGAGGTTTACATTCACTTCCTGTCCCATAGCCACAACAGGAAGTGAGAGGAAATCCCTGCAAATTAAGGTAATCCATTGGGGCCCCCCCCCCAGGTCACCAGAACTAGTGTCCCCACTGGGAAATTTCCTTTATTACTTTTATGGGGACAAGATTTGGGGAACTTTCATTTATTTTCACTTTAAATGGTAAACAGGACACATAGAAATGGCGAATCTCCCTAAAGGGGACACAGACAGCAATTAGAACCTAATAGGTGTTCTAATCCAACTCCAAAAAAAGAGAGGAAAAAACCCCCCAAAAAAACCTTTAGTTATATGTAGCTACCCCCCCCCCCACCGCCCCGGTACTCCACACACCCGCAGACCCCTATTTGTTAATGGGATCTACTGGTTTCGTTACTTTGGGTCTTGCAGCAATTACCTCCCACGAGTGGATCCTTCAGCTCCGTTGTCTAGGTACACCAGTATCTTTCAGGAATAAGGCCAATGTCCACACATGAGTAAAATCTAATCGGCAAGGCTTTATTCTTTTTCTGCTTTGAGTTAACTTGAAGAAAGCAAGAGCAGAAAATTTGAAGAACGTAGGGGAAGGTTTAGGCATGCAACACTTAAATCCAGTATATACACTCGTCGCCACTCAAGCCTGAGTGGGTATTGCTCACCCGGATAGTCCCTACGAGAGCGGTCCTAGCAGCCGGGATGGAGCACGGATGTCAGAGATGATGGATCCCCCTATAGGCAGGTCTCCTGGCCTCTCCCCGAGACAGCAGTACCGTCGCTAGTCTCCGCCGGGACTGTTCTTCCCCTGGAACTCCTTTCCTAAAGATGGGCCCCCTAACAACGGACAGCCTGGGATCCTTCTCTGAAGCGTAGGCCCTAGTCAGCGGAGCTGGGCCTACAATGCAGCAACAGGGCCTCGGGCTGAAGGTGCCCAAGGCCTAAGCACTCCAGCGCACCTTGTGCCATGCGGGCCATGAGGCACACTCACTGGACCAGAGGTCCCCCTGAACACCTTGGGGTCCCCCTGGAATGGCCAAATGGCGTCTGCCCGTTTTGTACCCTCTACCAGCATGCACAGCGGGTAGACCACGCCCACTGCACGGCTGCCGCGAGAGGACACCCAAGGTGCTGTGATACCCCTCTAATCCAGCCCGTGTCGGCGGTGACAGCGCCACCTGCAGGCAAAGGAGAACAAAGCTGCCGAGCAGTATCACACCCAGAGCAGAACAATAATTGAACATAATTGGTCTGAGCCCAACTACTGGCTCAGACCACCCTTTAATTTCCACATAGCGCCCCCAAATTTTGGGGAGGGCGCTACATACTTTAACCTCTTGCCGACCGCCCCACGTACATGTATTGTAGAGCGGTGGCTCCTCTGTGCAAAATCACATACAGGTACATGATTTTACACTTACGGGTCTGCGGCGACCCGCTCCCGCTGTGATTGGACACAGTGGGAGCTTATCAGCTGGTCTGGTGGACCCATAGTCCACTGGGACCTGCCGATCATTCCCGACAGAGGCAGAATGGCGGTCTGCCTATGTAAACAAGGTAGATCGCCGTTCTGCTAGTAGGGAAGACAGAGATCCTATATTTATGCTGAGCAGGAACATGGATCTCTGGCTTCCCACAGTTAAAGAGTCCCCCACACAGCTACAAAGGACTCCCTAGGAACACGTTTAACCCTTTGATTGCCCCTGATGTTAACCCCTTTCCTGCCAGTGTCATTAGTAGTGACAAAAAACAAAGGAAGCAAAAGGACAAACCATATTTGTAAATCGGCGCTTCAATGGTCATACCCTGGGTGTGTCAACAAATCTTACATAAAATCACACATAACATATAAACATAATATTTTATATAAAAGACAACATGTTAGGTAATAGGGGAAAACATAAGCCCACATACATGTAAAGTGCATACATATTTAAGAACCATTAAACATGTTAAAGCATGTACCATACACGATAAGCCTACATGTTTCGCAACACAGGCTGCTTCTTCAGGGCTTCAAGGTCAATGTCTGGTTCAAAAACATCTCAAAAAAGGTCCTGCATCAGATGCGTTTGGGCTAATGGGAGACTTCAGTAGTCACTTTAACCAGCTGAGAGCAGATGTCCATGGAGGGCCAATCAAAATGAAGCATCAAAATTGGTATCTGAACAAGCAAAAGATGATCGAATATTGATGGCAACGCTCAGGTAATGTCCCAGGGTGTGTATATACCAAAGAGAAGGATCTCATAGATACCGTGGCAAATGGACCATAAGAAGGTTGTTCTATACTTGAGCATTGCCATCAATGTTCGATCATCTTTTGCTTGTTCAGATATCAATTTTTATGCTTTTTTTTTTTTTTTTTTTTTTAAACAGAAAATTCTGTTTATATCTTAAGTGTGATTTTTATGTAAGATTTGTTGACACACTCAGGGAATGACCATTTAAACTCCCATTTACAAATATGATTTGTCCTTTTTGCTTCTTTCATTTAAATGTCTTACCACAGCTGAGCTGGGATAAGTGTATAAATGTAGCAGGGGAGTTTGTAGAAAAATAAATGCAGTTCCCACTCCTTGAAATTTTGTTCTTTTGTTATATAAAATCAAAAGTCCCAGTTTGACTTATGTAGCACACGGACCTTTTTCCTGCCTTTGGCTCACTTGCAGGTCAAGGCACACCGCGCTATATGCCCGTACCCTCCTGTTTTAAGAGGTTGAGCCGTTTTAACAGTTTTTGGGTCCCGCAGCATGTTTTCCCCTTCCTCTGGTTCTCGTCTCCTAGAGTATAGGGACAAGTCTCTATTTCTCCCCAGGAAGGCCAATGTCCACCCCACTTTAACTCCAAAGCTGAGTTTATTTTATAAGCAAGGTTCAAGTTCAGCAGACAGGAAAGGTGGATGAGAGAAAAGGACAGTGAGGTTTGGGAGATAGGTCCAGGCACAAACTGGTGCAATAGTCGCCACTCGATCTCGAGTGGGATTAGCTCACCCGGATAGTCCCCTGTAAGAGCGGATCCTAGCAGCCGGAGTGATGCTCGAACTTTCCTTCGTTTTCCTAGAGTTACGATCGGGAGATCCTCTGCCACAGAATCTTTAAGTCCCAAACTTCTCAACACTTGCAACACAAAGACAGGTGCCAGCGACAGCACGTTGCAAGGCCTTTGGCGGATCTTTGAATCCCTCTAGAAGGTAACCAGGCCCCTCTTTCACCGTGAAATTCTCACCGGTCCATCAGATAAGGTCCTCCCCGGTCTCCTCTACTTAGAGTGGGACCACCCTCTCCAGGGCACCCTCTCCTTTTGGAGATAGGCCTCAGTTAAAGGTGCTGGGCCTATAGTAGAGTTGCAGCCCCAGGCTAAAGGTGCCTGAGGCTGATACACACGCACACCCCTGGCCTGGAGGGCCGGGTGGTATGAAAGAAGAGCCCCAAAAGATGACGTCTGCCCCTTATGTATCCTCTCCCAGCATGCACAGCAGGTCAACCATGCCCACCGCACCACTGCCGAGAGAGGACACCCTAAGGCATAGCAATGTCACCCACGGTTTAACCCTGACCTGATATGGCAGCACCACCTACAGGCCACAGGGAACAGTACATCAGGTTTCATTACATAGGCAGAAGCGAGTACTAACAATTAAAGTGATCTGAGCCTGGCTATAGACTCAGACTAACCCCCTAAATTTAAGTACATAGCACCCCTGAAAAGTAAAGGGGCTCTACATACACCCCCCTCTAAAATAGACACAGTCCCCAGTGTCTGAAATAAATTCACGCCCCTCAAGCCTGAGCAAGCGCGGATTTATTCCCGAACTATATACAACATTTTTAATTTTTGTGCCGGAACCAATATAATGGGAAAGGAGCAGAAATAACAGTGAGGAAGTAATAGATAACAAAGAGTACAAACATTGACATCCCATTCTCAATGTCACATTTTACATGGCATAATATACAGGTTCCACCCCCCTCTGAACTACCACTCCCCCCCATTCTCCGGCAGAATTGCTTGTAGTTCACCTGTGGCAGAGGGAGAGAGAGAAAAAAAAAAACACAGAACAAACATCCTATCTAACCGCTATACAAAAGAAGTGAGCTATCTCCCCGAAGAAAGACAGCTCCCTTCACTAAGTGCTCAAACTTTTTCCTATGAAAGTTCTGCAGAACACCGCCACCTGGTGGTAGTGCAACCGTTATTACACCTGGCACCAATTCTCATGGAAATGCATCACTGTTATGGAACATTCCCCATTTTGAACACGGTGACTTCCAGCTTTGACCCTAACTAAATCTACCCCAAAGTTCAGTTCTTTCAAAAAAACATTATTTTCCGTTGGCTGAGGAGGAGAGAATAAAAAAAAACATAGAACAGCTCTCCGATTCCTCAGCTGAGTAGATTCCCTGGCAGGGACAAAATTTTATGCCCCAGACAGTTTGGTTTCTAGAGTGAGTAAAAAAAAACACAAGTTCTCACTCTAGAGGTAATAGTGAGGGTTGGGGAGGACAAGAGTTTTCCATTCTTTATCAAGTGTCTCTATGGAATACACAGCATCGTCTCTGTCCTTATTGCAGATCACCACCCTGTCCCCATGATCTGTCATGGCAGCAGAACATTTGAAATACCGGTGGCCTCTCTGTACTTTCAGGTAGTCCCGAACGAAGTCAGAGTACCACCAAGCTCTGTAGGCCTCAACCTCAAACAGCAGTTCCTTGGGAACGTATGGGTATTCCCACCCATACTCAATGGCAATCTTTTTGTTGAGGAGCTGCTGCAACCGGGCTAAAGGCGGCATGGTGGCCCGGTCCCCCGCTCCAGGAAGAACATTGGCATCCGGAGACCTCTTTAATGGAATGGGTTCTAGCTGAGGCATAGGTGGCCACAAAGGTGAACGAGCCTCCGCAATAGGAGATGTAGTGGGTTCCGGAGCAGGCAAAGCAGGTAGGGAGACAAGGCCTTCTGCTGAAGTAGGGGCTTCCAGCCGGGGTGTAGTTTCCCCAGAGTCCATAGGTGATCCCTCCTGGCAGCTACAGGGAGAAGTCACCGGTATTCTATCCCAGCCTTTCTTAGTGTAGACCTCATCGATGGCAAAGTCATCTCCCACATCAGATGATGAATCTAGATCAGAGGTGTCATACATCTCTGCGGGCAGGAAGTTTCTGGTAGACACCGACACACCGTCCCCAGAACTAGAGTGTTTCCGCGGGTGGGCTGTCCGCACATCCCCAATAGCAAGGGGCGCAAGCTTCTTTCCCTTCCCCGGCAAACTTTGTACTGCATTGTCCCCAGCCTCCTTATCGTCCCCTGACGTGGATCTCCTGGAGGTCCCTCCGGTTTGAAGCTCCGGTTCAGGCAGGCGCTGGGGTGGACCTCGACCGCGGCCTCGGGAGGCTTTCACATAGCCTACCTTCCGCTTGGGAGGTGGAAGGGAGGTCTCGGTAGTGACGGAGACAGCATCAGCTGGGTTCTCCGTCTCAGGCTCCGTGGTGACCGGAACCTCTTCCTTGACTTCCTCGGTAGTCACGGTGGTGCGCGTGGGCATGGCTGTGGGAGTACAGTGGTAGTGCCTGTTAGGCAATTTACCCGGTAGGCCCGGAGCTTTTCCGTGGGTTGATCCACCTCGAAAAGGAACTCTCCACACTGGGTACATCTTCCAAAGGGCCGAAGCTGCACCACCAGTCCCTGGCAGTTAGGACAGATCATGCCCAAGGCTTCTGTATCTTTGCACGTGTAGAGCGCAAAGCGGCCTCAGGGTTTTAGCCGGATCCCTGTATCCGTCAAGGGGGCGGTTAGTGGAGCAGCGTTCATGGATGAAACAGGTGGGAACACACGAGGTCCCAGTGAAACAGAAATCCATGAGGCGGCAGACATGTTGCTTACTCACTAGTCCAATCTGTACTGTCCTTTGGCGCAAGACACCACGTGCAACACACACTTAGCGGTGACTTCTCCCTCTCTTCTTCTTGCTGCACGTAGCTTGCGGGCTTTTCTATGTTTGAGACACGCCCACGAACTACGCAGTTAGAAATACAATTAGGCCTGTACCTCCATTTCTCTCACTAGTGGCGTAGTTCAAATTCTCCAAAATGGCCGACCTCCACAGAACCACACGGGAAAAATAAAGTCCAAACTCTGGGAGGTATAGCTGCAGAATCCCGGACTCGAGCCCCCACGTGTAGCACACAGACCTTTTTCCTGCCTTTGGCTCACTTGCAGGTGAAGGCACACCGCGCTATATGCCCGTACCCTCCTGTTTTAAGAAGTTGAGCGGTGTTAACAGTTTTTGAGTCCCGCAGCAAGTTTTCCCCTTCCTCTGGTTCTCGTCTCCTAGAGTATAGGGACAAGTCTCTATTTCTCCCCAGGAAGGCCAATGTCCACACCACTTTAACTCCAACGCTGAGTTTATTTTATAAGCAAAGTTCAAGTTCAGCAGACAGGAGAAGTAGATGAGAGAAAAGGACAGTGAGGTTTGGGAGATAGGTCCAGGCACAAACTGGTACAATAGTCGCCACTCGAACCCGAGTGGGCTTAGCTCATCCGGATAGTTCCCTGTAAGAGCAGATTCTAGCAGCCGGAGTGATGCTCGAACTTTCCTTCGTTTTTCTAGAGTTACGATCGGGAGATCCTCTGCCACAGAATCTTTAAGTCCCAAACTTCTCAACACTTGCAACACAAAGACAGGTGCCAGCGACAGCACGTTGCAAGGCCTTTGGCGGATCTTTGAATCCCTCTAGAAGGTAACCAGGCCCCTCTTTCACCGTGAGACTCTCACCGGTCCATCAGATAAGGTCCTCCCCCGGTCTCCTCTTCTTAGAGCGGGACCACCCTCTCCAGGGTGCCCTAGGATTTCTCTTTTGGAGATAGGCCTCAGCTAAAGGTGCTGAGCTTATAGTAGAGTTGCAGCCCCAGGCTAAAGGTGCTTGAGGCTGATGCACACGCACACCCCTGGCCTGGAGGGCCGGGTGGTACGAAAGAAGAGCCCCAAAAGATGACGTCTGCCCCTTATGTATCCTCTCCCAGCATGCACAGCAGGCCAACCACGCCAACCCCACCACTGCCGAGACAGGACACCCTAAGGCAGTGATGGCGAACGCGTGGCACGCGTGCCACAGCTGGCACGCCAAGCCATCTCTGTCGGCACGCCAGGGGAATCTCTCAGCCAGACAGTCACTTGCACTGACGTGTGGCACGGAGGAGCCGGCTCCCTAGCTTGTATCAGTGCCAGTGACGTTGGCAGCTCCCCCTGCTCCAGGATGACTTTGGTTCAGTCTGCCCTAAGAGGAGGGGGAGGGGCGGTGCTTGGAGCAGGTCATCCATGAGGGGAGGTGCAGTGATTGCTAGCTGACCTCCGATGGGCAGGGATATTGAGGGGCAGCTGGATGGCGGGATATCGAGGGGAAGCTGGATGGCGGGATATCGAGGAGCAGCTGGATGGCGGGGATTCCTACAATACTGCCCGGTGAGAGCTGGACGATGAGGCCATGAAAAGGTAAGAAGAAGGATGCCTCCTCCGATCTACATTGTACTGTGTGTGGGGATGTGAGTAGTCAGGAAACATGTGTCATGTAGGTGAGTGTAATGTCATGTAGGTCAGTGCATGTGTCATGTAGGTGAGTGCAATGTCATGTAGGTGAGTGCATGTGTCATCTAGGTGAGTGCATGTGTCATGTAGGTTAGTGCAATGTCATGTAGGTGAGTGCATGTGTCATGTAGGTGAGTGCATGTGTCATGTAGGTGAGTGCATGTGTCATGTAGGTCAGTGCATGTGTCATGTAGGTGAGTGCATGTGTCATGTAGGTGAGTGCAATGTCATGTAGGTGAGTGCATGTGTTATGTAGGTGAGTGCATGTGTCATGTAGGTGAGTGCAATGTCATGTAGGTCAGTGCATGTGTCATGTAGGTGAGTGCATGTGTCATGTAGGTGAGTGCATGTGTCACGTAGGTCAGTGCATGTGTCACGTAGGTCAGTGCATGTGTCACGTAGGTCAGTGCATGTGTCAGGTAGGTCAGTGCATGTGTCACGTAGGTCAGTGCATGTGTCAGGTAGGTCAGTGCATGTGTCAGGTAGGTCAGTGCATGTGTCAGGTAGGTCAGTGCATGTGTCATGTAGGTCAGTGCATGTGTCATGTAGGTCAGTGCATGTGTCAGGTAGGTGAGTGCAATGTCATGTAGGTGACTGCATGTGTAATGTAGGTGAGTTAAATGTCAGGTAGGTGAGTGTAATGTCAGGTAGGTGAGTTAAATGTCAGGTAGGTGAGTTAAATGTCAGTTAGGCGAGTTAAATGTCAGGTAGGTGACTGCATGTGTAATGTAGGTGAGTGCAATGTCATGTAGGTAAGTGCATGTGTCAGGTAGGTGAGTGTAATGTCATGTAGGTGACTGCATGTGTAATGTAGGTGAGTTAAATGTCAGGTAGGTGAGTGTAATGTCAGGTAGGTGACTGCATGTGTAATGTAGGTGAGTTAAATGTCAGGTAGGTGAGTTAAATGTCAGTTAGGCAAGTTAAATGTCAGGTAGGTGAGTTAAATGTCAGTTAGGCGAGTTAAATGTCAGGTAGGTGAGTGCAATGTCATGTAGGTAAGTGCATGTGTCAGGTAGGTGAGTGTAATGTCATGTAGGTGACTGCATGTGTAATGTAGGTGAGTTAAATGTCAGGTAGGTGAGTGCAATGTCATGTAGGTAAGTGCATGTGTCAGGTAGGTGAGTGTCATGTCAGGTAGGTGAGTGTCATGTCAGGTAGGTGAGTGTCATGGTTAGGTAGGTCAGTCTATGTGTCAGGTAGGTCAGTGTATGTTGCACAATGCATTCCTAAACCCTGCATTCTGAGCGAATCTGGCAGAATTGTACGTTTTTGGTCCCTTAGGGCTTATTCAGAGGGATGACCAGTCCCATCCTCTGTACAGAGACGATGGCAGGTTTAATTCTGTGTTGGCACTTTGAAAGAAATAAGTTGGTTTTGCGTCGCGGTTTGGGCACTCAGGCTCAAAAAGGTTCGCCATCACTGCCCTAAGGTATAGCAATGTCACCCACTGTTCAACCCTAACCTGATATGGCAGCGCCACCTACAGGCCACAGGGAACAGTACATCAAGTTGCATTACATAGGCAGAAGCGAGTACTAACAATCAAAGTGGTCTGAGCCTGGCTATAGGCTCAGACTAACCTCCTAAATTTAAGTACATAGCACCCCTGAAAAGTAAAGGGGCGCTACACTTAAAAAAAAAGAACATAAAAAAGATGAACTATTTAACCTTTTATGAACTTTTACGTAATTCTTTTGAATAAATATTATATTTAACAATTATAACTAGTGTTTGATGAATTGTCTCACTCTAAGGCTATTCCTCTTAAAATAATACCTGGTGATCCTGCCAGGAAGGTCCTTTCTGTTACAGGGTGTGGTCCATATCTGCCACAAGTTACCACTTTTGTACTCCAGCTTGCAATATTCTGAAGCTATTTAAGCCCCTAACTTCTGATAATTGTCTGTCTGTGATAGTTCACAAAATAATGAATGTCCTATTTATTTTTTAGAGAATACCGTATATACTCGAGTATAAGCCAAGTTTTTCAGCACATTTTTTGTGCTGAAAATGCCCCCTTCGGCTTATACTCAAGTCACCTTTTTGCGCCTGATCTCCCGGACTTTGGCGACCCGGTACTGGACGTTCGTAGGTCCCCTGGACCCCAAACTTGGCACCCATGTAGCCGCACTCTTCCTCTACAAGTGTGCAAAGTTTGTTGTCCGGGGGACCTACGGCCGGGGAGCACCGATTTTTCAAATCCAGGCACCCCTTCCATAGACTCCTATGTTAAACGTCAGTCTAGTCATGGACACAGTGAGGCATGGACACAGTGAGGCATGGACACAGTGAGGCATGGGCACAGTGAGGCATGGGCACAGTGAGGCATGGGCACAGTGAGGCATGCACATGGACACAGTGAGGCATGCAGATTGACACCCTAGGCTTATACTCGAGTCAATACGTTTTCCCAGTTTTTTTGTGGTAAAATTAGGTGCCTCGGCTTATATTCGAGTATATACGGTAAATGTTTATTAGGATTGGAGGAAAAATATAATAACAGAAATAGTTCACATCAGGGGTGATGCATGTTCAAAGATTTACATCAATTATCCTACAGAATATTGTCATTGAAATATTAACCTTGTAACATTGTCATACAATAAAGAGGATCAGTAAAGACATGAATAACATTACCATTGTCCTCTTGTTCTCTTCGTTAAAGGTTTCCTGTTTAATAGAATATGTAAAGTTGAATTTTAAGCATTTATGAAAGACACAATTTAAATCAGCTCTGTAATCATTACAGTGATACTAAAGTCTGATTTTTTTTTCTTTAAAAATAAGAAACATGTTATATACTTACCTCCTCTGTGTAATGGTTTTGCACAGAGCAGCCCGGATCCTCCTCTTCTCAGGTGCCTCTTCGGCGCTCCTGGCCCCTCCCTCCTGTTGAGTGTCTCCACAGCAAGTAGCTTGCTATGGGGGCACCCCAGCCGAGCTGCAGCTCCGTGTGTCCATTCAGACACGGAGCCGTGGTTCTGCCCCACCCCCTCTCTCTTCTCATTGGCTAGCTGACTTTGCTTGACAGTAGTGGGAGCCAATGGCGCCGCTGCTGTGTCTCAGCTAATCAGAAGGGAGAGTCCTGGACGGTCGAGGCACTGGTGCACATTGCTGGATCGAGATGGGGCTCAGGTAAGTATTAGGGGGGCTGCTGCACACAGAAGGTTTTTTTATCTTAAAGTGGATGTAAACCCTCTACACCCAGTGAAGTGAACAGCCTCAGATGATACACAGGGATGTACCAAATCTCCCTACATAGGTTTTACATGTACATCTGCTGTCTTCACATTTATATACTGTTTAGAAAGTTGAGATCGTGTTAGGAGATTTTCTCTTCCTGTTTAACACGGAGTGTAATGTCTGGGCATACAGCCAAGATAGCTAAAATTGCTGATTGGAGGAAAGGCACACACCCCCTCTCATCATAGGCAGAGACTCTAAGAGGTGTTTTGTAACAGGACCAGCTCCCTGCTAATCTATTTTAGCAACCTCCCCGGACAGAAATGTCAGGCTGCTTTTATCTGATGTGTCCGAGAATTTGTCAGGAGTTATCAGGCTGATAACAGAGGAACGGTTCAGGAGAGAGCTACGGGACTTGGCTCTTTGAAGAGAGATAACAAAATACTGCAGATATATGTGCCCAGCTCAAATTTCATGAATCGGGTTTACATCCACTTTAATGCATAAAATACATTAAAATAAAAATAAAAACTTCTGCCTTTACAACTACTTTAAGGGCTCATTCACACCAGCCCCGTTAGGTTGTGTTGGACAACATTGCCCAACGCAGTCTCAATGCAAAGCAGGGGTGGCCCATCCATTAAAAACGCACGGGCGTCGCCCCCTCTCTCCACGCCACCCCCTATATGGTTAATGGATAGATTCAGGCATAGCATAGCATGAATCTATCCAGGTCCGCCGTGGCCACCCCCTATTCATGGCTGAAAGGTCAAGCGATCCTTTGGGATGCCTAGGAGGAGGAGGGGGATGCACAGCAGAAGGCACCGTGATCTACACCACAGGAGAAGGAAGAAGGTCGCCGGACACGCTACCCACCCACCCTCTTCCTAGATGGGGTAAGTGTGGGCCTTTGATGTCCTGGCTGTCCTTCCGCCGCCAACCGGCCTGGGGGGGGGGGGTGGCTGTTTGCCGCCCCCCCAAAAGAAAGAATCACCAACAGCCACTACTGCAAAGACAAGGCAAAGAGCCTTGCTTTGTATAGGGCGTGTTCCCACAAACATGGCGATGGGCATAAAGTTAACATAGAAGTAAAAAAAGAGGAAAGGGAAAAAGCAAGCACTGTAACGCATTATCACAATGCATTGCAGCGTGCGTCCACACTGTACGGCACCATACACGTCTTATGTACTATGCATTGCACTGTGAACCATCCCTAAGACATAATTACATTCTTTTTATTTTTAATGCAAGCAGTGTAAGTATTTGAATATGACCCGGTAGCAACCTTTTGTGGTCCCTGTATAGCGAGAGAACAAAGCAGTACAAGGAGCCAATCAGTTCATCTGCTGACCAGAAGCATGCTGATAAGAGGAGAAAGCAGAGTGACAAAGAGAGAAGCTCGTTACTGTGCCTCTTCTCCTTTCACTGTCCAGCCATAGGGTGGGGGCAGGTACAGCACAACCTGGGCTCAGAGGAAGTGGGTTAAATGATGTTGGCCATTAGACTGAGGACATCTAGCGACTGAAAAAATACTGCGTGGGAAATCTTTGGCTTGAAGTTGAATATTGCAGCAAGAGCTGGGTTTATTTGTATGTTTTAATGGACTATTTATTTTTATCTTGTAATTTTTTTAGCTGTATTTCTGCTTTAAATTTAGTGGTTCAAAAAGCAAAGTTATACACCATGCGGTGATATGCCAGAGGAAGCACATACAAGGTATAAAGGCTTGAATTCAGAAAATAGAGCTTTTTTATCCGCATGGGAAGGAGACAAATCTAGAAGAAAAGAAGCCCTTTAACAGCTAAAATATACGTGTTGTTGGTTTGTTGTGTTATGTAATTGATTTTGAGTTGAATGTTTTTCACATGAAAAATAAGGGGTTAATATCTTCATTGATTGCTTTGTAGTGAAACTCCTCCCCCCCACTCAATATATTGGCTCCTATGTCTCTCCTGGTGATATTGATAAGAGTGGAAGTATAATGTGGATCAACACAAGCAAGGGACAGAGGTAAAATGAGCAACCTGTCTCCGGCAGCAAAACATTGTAGAAATCTCTGATGATTGCAAGGTTAACATTTTGAATTATTGAGTTGACACGATTGCTTTCTGCATGAAAAGTACAATCAGAAATATTTTTATCTCCAGTATAACCAAAGGTTTCATTTTTCATCTGAAGAAAAGGATGTGAATGCTCATATCTTCCGTTTTTTTTTTTTTTTTTTCACAAGCTTTTCATAAAACAATCCCAGTGTTATATGTATACTGAAATAAATCATTTTTTAAATTAAATTTTTTAATATTTGTTTAACCACTTCAGCCCCGGACCATTTTGTGGCTAAATGACCGGGCCACTTTTTGCGATTCGGCACTGCGTCGCTTTAACTGACAAATGCGCGGTCGTGCGACGTGGCTCCCAAACAAAATTGAACTCCTTTTTTTTTCCCCCACAAATAGAGCTTTCTTTTGGTGGTATTTGATCACCTCTGCGGTTTTTATTTTTTGCGCTATAAACAAAAATAGAGCGACAATTTTGAAAAAAAAATCAATTTTTTTTTTAGTTTTTGCTATAATAAATATCCCCAAAATATATATATATAAAATATTTTTTTTCCTCAGTTTAGGCCGATACGTATTCTTCTACATATTTTTGGTAAAAAAAATCGCAATAAGCGTTTATTGATCGGTTTGCGCAAAAGTTATAGCGTCTACAAAATAGGGGATAGTTTTATGGCATTTTTATTAATCTTTTTTTTTTTTTACTAGTAATGGCGGCGATCAGCGATTTTTATCGTGACTGCGACATTATGGCGGACACATCGGACACTTTTGACACATTTTTGGGACCATTGTCATTTTTACAGCGATCAGTGCTATAAAAATGCACTGATTACTGTAAAAATGACACTGGCAGTGAAGGGGTTAACCACTAGGTGGCGCTGAAGGGGTTAAGTGTGACCTAGTGAGTGTTTCTTACTGTAGGGGGGATGGGCTACATGTGACAAGACAGTCATCACTACTTCCGATTACAGGATGCGGTTATCACTGTCATTATCACTAGGCAGAGCGGGGAGATGCGTGTTTACATCAGCATCTCCCCGCTTTACCTCTCCGTGAGACGATCGCGGGAATCCCTGCGGCGATCGAGTCCGCGGGACCCGTGGTTGGGTTCACGGAGCTCCCGGCGGGCATGCGTGCCGCGTGCACAATGGTGCTTCCTTAAAGGGGACAATTATATACGTCCTTCTGCCCAGGAGTGCCATTGTGTCGACGTATATAGTCGTGCGGCGGTTGGGAAGCGGTTAAGCGGCTTGTAGGCAGATGCAATCTGTACTCCCCACTGTAGGTGGCGCTAGGCTGAAGTGGCAAAACACGAAGGGAAGGAAGTTGTGGAGAACTTGGTTCCCCTATGATCGCCAGGAGACAGCTGTCTGATTGGACCCCAGTGCCCCCTGTGAGCTTTCTTGGTTGAGGCCAGAGGTTTATTTTAAGCCCTTGGGTCCCTGATTTGGCGCGGAGTCTGTGAGTGGTTAGCGTAGGGAAAGGTTCCTCCCTCTTTTAGGGGGAGGGTTAGGGAGAGGTTCCGGGGCAGTAAGGACAGTGCAAGGACCACACTATTCTCCACTTAGGAAGCTGCTCGTTTGGGCTGGGACCTTCTGTAATACTTACCTGAGCCCCATCTCGATCCAGCGATGTTGCACAAAACACATATATACAAAAGCCTGTGATATTGATAACACTTAACTGTGGCAAAATTAGACAAGAACAAGATGAGGGTGCGCTTCCCTACGCACCAAAAGGCCACTTTACTAAAACGTAACCTTTATTGTAAATCATAAAAAGTATGTAAATAACCATATCAGGTATACCTATAGGATGAGGTCAAAGCCATTATATATAAAAATAAATGTTTTCTATCTCTCGTAATATTGACATCTATCAAGTTTTTTTTTTTTTTTTTTTTAATCAAAACCTTTTTATTTTACTTAAATATTATTGCTCAAATGGTACATATAATCAGTGCATTTAATCATACAGAACAGTGCAAGTGAAAAACATAATAGGACATGAGTCCATATAATATGAGCAATAACAATATACGATGCAACTACAGCATTTTTATTTTTACCCCCCCCCCCCAACCCCAAGACTCCCGGGTCTGGTGCGCGACCATTAACATATTCAAGAAGCCGAGTCCAAACTAACAGAATTGGAGAACCTGAGCTAGACTATTGCTCAGGCTGCCCTTAAATTTTGAGCATAGCGACCCCAATTTTGGGGGTCCGCTACATCTATAATAAAACAAGTTCATCTTCATCAATATGTACTTTCTCAGAAGATGGCTAGTTTTCATTATGTGAGATGTGCTGTAGTGTTATATCCATTATAGATAATGCTGTGCGATCTTTCCTTAGTCTACTATGTAGGATATCTATTGTATAATATTTCTACAAGAGATAAAGCAAGGACAGACACTCGGGTAAATGCATGTGAGAGTGCCGACATCAAATAGAACCCAAGACAAATAGCAAATGTAGTGCCTATACTCAACATATATTGCACTGTATACCAACAGACTCTAAAGCTGATGGTTAAGTGTATTCTACAGTCTGTGATGTTCATTCTATTCAAAGTCAGTAGTAAGACAATAGTTGTAGCAGTACACTTGGTTATAAGGCTGCTTTATACTTTGCACACCCCTAGACCACCTGTCTAGTGCTGCCTACCGACCCCTCAGTAGCTCTGTAGAGTTCCTTTTCTGTGGACAGATCTTCTGAATGCCTGATATCTATGGCTAACATTAATATTTTGCTTATAGGTTCAGGATCATATACTGTACATAAAGTTTAGATCAACACCAAACCAAGGTTCTACAAGCTAAGTTCTAGCTTTATGCGCACTCTAAAATGCATTTCACAGCACCCCCAATGGTAATGTATGGTGCTGCTTGGCAGGTTGTCAACCTGGCACTTTGTATTTTTGAGCTTAAGGCCCCTTTCACACTGAGGCACTTTGCAGGCTATTATGCTAAGTATAGCGCCTGCAATGCGCCCTGAAAAAAGCCGCTCCTTTGTATCCAGTGTGAAAGCCCGAGGGTGCGCTGGCAGGATGGTAAAAAAACTCCTGCAAGCCGCATCTTTGAGGCGGGATAGGAGAGGTAAAAATATCGCTCCTATAGCACCCCTGCCCATTGAAATCAATGGGGTAGCACCTCAAAAAACGCCCGCAAAACGCCGCAAAGAGACGTTATTGCGGGCGCTTTAACCCTTTTTCGGCCGCTTAAAATCACCCCGCTAGCGCCCGCAAATAGTGGCAAAAACAACGGTGTAGCGGCTCTAAAAATAGCGGCGCTATACCACCAGCGCATTCCAGCGCTTCAGTGTGAAAGTAGCCTTATGCCCCATACACACGATCGTTTTTCATGCCGTTAAAAATGCCATTAAAAAAAATGGCCATTAAAAATGATCGTGTGTAGGCTCCAGAGCATTTTTAACGACGTGAAAAACGGCCATAAAAAATTTCGAACATGCTCTCTTTTTTCACGTCGTTTTTCATGTCGTTTTTTTTAACGACGTGAAAAACGATAGTGTGTATGCTTTAACGACGTGAAAAAAAAACGCGCATGCTCAGAATCAAGTATGAGACAGGAGCGCTCGTTCTGGTAAAACTAGCGTTCGTAATGGAGATAGCACATTCGTCACGGACTGAAAAGCACAAGACTGAAAAGAGCGAATCGTCGCTCAACAAACTTTACTAACATGAAGGGTGGCGCCATTCGAACGGAACTTCCCCTTTATAGTGCCGTCGTACGTGTTGTACGTCACTGCGCTTTGCTTGATCGTTTTTTTAAATGATCGTGTGTACGCAAGACAGGCTTGAGAGGAAACATGAAAAAAAACGACGTGAAAAACGGCAAGAAAAAAAATGGCAAGAAAAACGATCGTGTGTATGGGGCATTAGGCTCGGCTTTGTGTTTGGAGCACCAACCTTGGGGCTTTACTCAATTTTTGAAGTGCTGAGCTTGGGACCTGCTCCATGTCCAAAGCATTGAGATGGGGCTTTGCATTGTGTCTACGTGGACTGACTGGCAAACTAATCTTTCTATCTTACTGGTTTGTGGCTGGAAAGGTAATGGGAACACTGGCGTTGGGTAAGAACAGCGGAACAGAAAGAATGCCTGAGGTGCGGTATAGAACAGTGTACACACTGGAATAGATTGAAGCAAGTAAAGTTTAGCATAGCATACAGAGTAAAGTGGTCCAGAGTACATCATGTATGTAGCGGGGTATCGTTTTCTACCCACAAACTACAGTTCCCAGCACGCTTTGCGGCACCCAGGGTGCAATTCCCCGCTCAAGGACTGCTGGGGTGGACTTTAAAAGGGAGAGGCGGAGCCTCTCTCTTTCTCTTTGGGACGCCGCCCTCCCTGCAAGAGGATCCCTGCACTGACCTGCTGTGCATGCAAGGCCTGAAGCCTGGGCCTTGCATTTGTTCCGGAGAGCCTTCCGCTCCACCGAGGAGTCTGCGGAGCTTCCGCTCCACCTGAGGTGCCACCATCCCCTGAATACCGAAGACGTGGGAATCGCGGGCACTGTGAAGTGACTCACAGTGGCGGAGGTACCGGACAGGAGTCGGTCCGGTCGGGTGAGAGAGCGCCAGCTCAGAATTTCATCTGACTAACTTTGTTGCCTATTAACTTTCTTAGGCCCATCAGTGATTACAGTTATATTCTGGAGAGACTGTCTGCTGAACTGAGTTTACTAGTCTCTACAGCTTTACCAAGTTAGCGATCATCGCTACCCCTTTGGATTACAGTTTGTTCTTTATGTGCACCATCGTGTTTTGCTAGCGAAGATTCTTCAACCAACTATACCCCAAATAATAGTCAGGCCTGACTGGGTAGTATAGGACATTGCTGGGCGCCATTTTTTGCTCACGAGGGAGGATAGCTACAGCGGGATTTATTAAACTGTCATTTCATTGCTGAATGTTATCCCTTTTGATGTGTATACTGCTTACCCTTATTACTTTTATCAATAGTAAAGAAGTTATAGTTAAGTATATTGGTTGTCAGTGTCAATTACTGTGCTGTGTTATAAAGGGGTTGTGCCATATAACAGTAGAGATAGAGTACTATTATACCACCCCTTTCCTAACTGTGCCACGAGAGGTTAGAGCCGATTGCCAGGGGTTGACAGCGGTGCACTACAAGGCCCAAAACAAACAAGCAGCCTTCTTAACTGAGGGTTTCGCTATATGTATAGCACAGGCGTCTACATTACCTATCATATAGCATGGTATACCCAGTACTTCAGTATGGAACATGTAAAGCCTAGTATGTAGGATATCTGTTGTGCACAGCTTACAGAGTGAAACAGTCCAGAGTATGTAATGTATAGCATACTATACACAATATACGTATAGCTTTTGTGGAACTACATGATATAGTGAAGTATTGTGGGAAACCTCTGTTAAACCCTACCACTCTAGCAATGAGCAGGTGCCGCGTACACACGCTCTGAATTTACGACAACAAAACCGTGTTTTTTTTTTCCGACGGATGTTGGCTCAAACTTGTTTTGGATACACACGGTCGCACAAATGTTGCTCGGAAATTCCGTGTTCTTGGTAAAGTACTCCTCCCAGACCGTCATGACTAGCATCTACATGTAGTTCATAGGGTCTTGTTGGGTCTGCGTAGGCCAAGACTGGGGCAGTGGTTAGGCTCTCCTTCAACGCCTGGAAGGCCTCTTCACACTTCTGGTTCCACTGATCTCTGACTGACTCTCCCGGCTTCCTGGGTCCTGAGTCGCCCTCTTCCCCTTCAGTCTTGAGTAGTTCATTCAATGGTCTGGCAATCTGGACAAATCCCTCCACAAACCTCCTGTAATGGGAGCAGAACCCCAAGAAGGATCTGAGTTCTGTTACTGTGGTGGGCCGCGGCCAGGAGGTAACTGCCTCCAATTTCTCAGGGTCTGTGGCCACCCCTTCTTCAGACACTATGTGCCCCAGATAGTTCACAGAAGACTGGTAGAACCGACACTTCTCAGGCAAAAGCTTGAGTCCCTCCTCACTGAGTCTTCTCAACACTTTTTCCAGCCTCTCTTCGTGTTCTTCCAAGGTTCTCCCAAAGACAATGACGTCGTCCAGGTACACAAGGACTTCAATAAGATTCATATCTCCTACAGTCTTTTCCATGAGACATTGGAAGGTAGCAGGAGCTCCAGGCAGTCCCTGAGACATTCGATCAAACTCGAAGAACCCCAATGGGGTTATGAATAGGGATGGGCCCGGTGCTCGATTCGAACCCATGTTCGAATCGAGCACCGGGCGTTCGCTCGCTCGTCGAGCCCAGAACTATTTGGGCCGTTCGCATCACATTCGTGTGATGCGAGCGGCCCCGCAATGCATTGCGGCCGGCGCAGTGCATTGCTGGCTGATGATTGGCCAAGCATGCACTGTGACCCCGCATGCTTGGCCAATCACAGCGCCCGAAACTCGGAGAGCAATAATTGGCTACAGGCAGGACGCCTGTAGCCAATTACAGCTCAGGGGCTTTAGTACATGCCCCACCATTTAAAAGGCCGCCACGCCATCGGCCCCGGTCACATGAGTTCCGGCTTTAGGAGAGATCAGTCTGCTGATTCTGTCTTTGCTTGATACTGAAAGATTTGCTCTTCTTTGCTAAACCATTGGCTATTTCTTTGCTAAACCATTGCTACCTAAGTCATTGATCGTTCATTGCTGCTGATTGCACAGTTAGCGTGTTATTAGCTGCTGCTGGGGATTAGTCTGGTGCGTGCTTACTGTTAGTACAGTATTGCAGTAGTACCAACCGCAGTGCTGTTAGCACAGCATTGCACCCCAACAGCACCCATAGGACTTCTAGTGTGTTAGTGGCAGCAAACAGAGCTCCTATATTTTCTTCTCAGCAGCACCCATAGGACTTCTAGTGTGTTAGTGGCATCACACAGAGCTCCTATATTTTCTTCTCAGCAGCACCCATAGGACTTCTAGTGTGTTAGTGGCAGCAAACAGAGCTCCTATATTTTCTTCTCAGCAGCACCCATAGGACTTCTAGTGTGTTAGTGGCATCACACAGAGCTCCTATATTTTCTTCTCAGCAGCACCCATAGGACTTCTAGTGTGTTAGTGGCAGCAAACAGAGCTCCTATATTTTCTTCTCAGCAGCACCCATAGGACTTCTAATGTGTTAGTGGCATCACACAGAGTTCCTATATTTTCTTCTCAGAAGCACCCATAGGACTTCTAGTGTGTTAGTGGCAGCAAACAGAGCTCCTATATTTTCTTCTCAGAAGCACCCATAGGACTTCTAGTGTGTTAGTGGCAGCAAACAGAGCTCCTATATTTTCTTCTCAGCAGCACCCATAGGACTTCTAGTGTGTTAGTGGCATCACACAGAGCTCCTATATTTTCATCTCAGAAGCACCCATAGGACTTCTAGTGTGTTAGTGGCATCACACAGAGCTCCTATATTTTCTTCTCAGCAGCACCCATAGGACTTCTAGTGTGTTAGTGGCAGCAAACAGAGCTCCTATATTTTCTTCTCAGCAGCACCCATAGGACTTCTAGTGTGTTAGTGGCATCACACAGAGCTCCTATATTTTCTTCTCAGAAGCACCCATAGGACTTCTAGTGTGTTAGTGGCATCACACAGAGCTCCTATATTTTCATCTCAGAAGCACCCATAGGACTTCTAGTGTGTTAGTGGCATCACACAGAGCTCCTATATTTTCTTCTCAGCAGCACCCATAGGACTTCTAGTGTGTTAGTGGCATCACACAGAGCTCCTATATTTTCTTCTCAGCAGCACCCATAGGACTTCTAGTGTGTTAGTGGCAGCAAACAGAGCTCCTATATTTTCTTCTCAGCAGCACCCATAGGACTTCTAGTGTGTTAGTGGCATCACACAGAGCTCCTATATTTTCTTCTCAGCAGCACCCATAGGACTTCTAGTGTGTTAGTGGCATCACACAGAGCTCCTATATTTTCATCTCAGAAGCACCCATAGGACTTCTAGTGTGTTAGTGGCATCACACAGAGCTCCTATATTTTCTTCTCAGCAGCACCCATAGGACTTCTAGTGTGTTAGTGGCAGCAAACAGAGCTCCTATATTTTCTTCTCAGCAGCACCCATAGGACTTCTAGTGTGTTAGTGGCATCACACAGAGCTCCTATATTTTCTTCTCAGAAGCACCCATAGGACTTCTAGTGTGTTAGTGGCATCACACAGAGCTCCTATATTTTCATCTCAGAAGCACCCATAGGACTTCTAGTGTGTTAGTGGCATCACACAGAGCTCCTATATTTTCTTCTCAGCAGCACCCATAGGACTTCTAGTGTGTTAGTGGCATCACACAGAGCTCCTATATTTTCTTCTCAGCAGCACCCATAGGACTTCTAGTGTGTTAGTGGCAGCAAACAGAGCTCCTATATTTTCTTCTCAGCAGCACCCATAGGACTTCTAGTGTGTTAGTGGCAGCAAACAGAGCTCCTATATTTTCTTCTCAGCAGCACCCATAGGACTTCTAGTGTGTTAGTGGCATCACACAGAGCTCCTATATTTTCATCTCAGAAGCACCCATAGGACTTCTAGTGTGTTAGTGGCATCACACAGAGCTCCTATATTTTCTTCTCAGCAGCACCCATAGGACTTCTAGTGTGTTAGTGGCAGCAAACAGAGCTCCTATATTTTCATCTCAGAAGCACCCATAGGACTTCTAGTGTGTTAGTGGCATCACACAGAGCTCCTATATTTTCATCTCAGAAGCACCCATAGGACTTCTAGTGTGTTAGTGGCATCACACAGAGCTCCTATATTTTCTTCTCAGCAGCACCCATAGGACTTCTAGTGTGTTAGTGGCATCACACAGAGCTCCTATATTTTCTTCTCAGCAGCACCCATAGGACTTCTAGTGTGTTAGTGGCAGCAAACAGAGCTCCTATATTTTCTTCTCAGAAGCACCCATAGGACTTCTAGTGTGTTAGTGGCATCACACAGAGCTCCTATATTTTCTTCTCAGCAGCACCCATAGGACTTCTAGTGTGTTAGTGGCAGCAAACAGAGCTCCTATATTTTCTTCTCAGAAGCACCCATAGGACTTCTAGTGTGTTAGTGGTATCACACAGAGTTCCTATATTTTCATCTCAGAAGCACCCATAGGACTTCTAGTGTGTTAGTGGCATCACACAGAGCTCCTATATTTTCTTCTCAGCAGCACCCATAGGACTTCTAGTGTGTTAGTGGCATCACACAGAGCTCCTATATTTTCATCTCAGAAGCACCAATAGGACTTCTAGTGTGTTAGTGGCAGCAAACAGAGCTCCTATATTTTCTTGTCAGCAGCACACATAGTACCTATAGTGTGTTAGTGTCAGCACCCATAGGACCTACAGTGTGTTGTGAGCACACATAGGAGTTCTATTTTTTATACTATATACACTACCGACTACAATGGCTGGAAGACCGCCAAGGAGAGGCAGAGCGTGCCGAGGCAAGAACACAGGGCAGGCAGGCTCTGTTTCTAGAGACAACAGTGCTGGCCGTGGACGTGGTCGTGCATCGTCATCAGCACGTGGCCATGGGACACGCTTGTCTTTGTTTTCGGCAGCTGGACATGTGGAGCCGCATCATGCCGAAGGCTTGGTAGAATGGATGACCAAGCCCTCCTCCTCCTCCTCATCCTCTCTCACCCAGGCTCAGGGTACTGGCAGAGCAGCTGCCAACGCGTACTCAATGGCATCATCAGCCACCCCTTCCCTAGACCCACCATGTCCTCCTGAGGAGTCCCCCGAACTGTTTGAGCACAGTGTTGGGTACATGCTCCAGGAGGATGCCCAACGATTCGAAGGCTCGGATGATGATACCCAGCTTGAGGAAGTCAGTAGTGTGCGCGCAGAGAGAGGGGATGCTGAAGGACAGCAATCTGGCAGTAGTGTTCCACCAGCTGCAGCTTACTGCCAGGTTTGCTCTAGTGGTGAAGAGGGAGGGGATGATGAGGTCACTGACTCCACGTGGGTGCCTGAAGGGAGAGAGGAGGAGGAGGAGGAGGATGCAGCGTCACATGTCCAACGAGGCAGGATGCCCCCTGGAGGCCAGCTAGAGGCCAGCACAGCAACTGTACCACACCGCAGAGCTCCGCCTGTGCAGGGCGCTGCCTCTGCACGTTATCACAAAAGTTCTTTGGTGTGGGCCTTTTTTGAGACGAGTGCATCAGATCGCACCACTGCTATTTGCAATATTTGTCTCAAGCGTATCTCGCGTGGCCAAAACATCAGCCGCTTGGGCACCACAAGCATGAGCAGACATATGTCGACCTGCCATGCAGCTCGTTGGCAAGCACACATAAAAGACCCACACCAAAGAACAAAGCGGACCTCTCCTTGCTCCTCATCAGCTGGGATCTCCATCCCCACTATATCTTCAGTCCTCTCTGAAAGCTGCTCTGAGAGGACTGAAGGTGTAGAATTAGGTGTGTCACAACCAAGTACTTGCAGTACACCGACGTCCGATTGTAGCAGGCAAATTTCCCTGCCCCAGCTGCTGGACCGTCGAAAGAAGTATACTCCCAGCCATCCACATGCCCAGCGGTTGAATGCTAGCTTGGCTAAATTGCTAGCACTTCAACTGCTGCCTTTTCAGTTGATAGACTCGGCCCCCTTCCGTGAGTTTGTTCAATGTGCGGTTCCTCAGTGGCAGGTTCCCAAACGCCACTTTTTCTCACGGAAGGCGATTCCGTCTCTCTACTGGCATGTGGAAGGCAATGTCCATGCCTCGCTGGACAGGGCAGTCAGCGGTAAGGTGCATATTACCGCTGACTCATGGTCCAGCAGGCATGGACAGGGACGTTATCTTTCTTTCACGGCCCATTGGGTCACTCTATTGGCAGCTGGGAGGGATGCAGGACAAGGTGCAGTAGTGTTGGAGGTTGTTCCGCCACCACGCCTCCAAAATGCTACTACTGGTTGTGACACACCTCTCTCCTCCACCCCCTCCTCTTCTTCTTCCTCCATGTCCTCTTCGAGTGCTCTGTCCTCGGAACCAGCGGTGCTCCGTAGGCGTACAAGGGGCTACGCGAGTACGCAGGCAAAAAGATGCCATGCCGTGCTTGCGCTGGTGTGTTTGGGGGACAGGAGCCACACTGGGCCAGAGGTTCTGGCAGCTCTGCAGGGGCAGGCCGAGAGGTGGTTGACGCCACGCCAGCTTAAGCCAGGAATGGTCGTTTCTGATAATGGCACCAACCTCCTCTCCGCCCTGCGACAGGGGTAGCTCACCCATGTGCCCTGTATGGCTCACGTCCTCAACCTGGTGGTGCAGCGGTTCTTGGGCAGGTTCCCAGGCTTACAGGATGTCCTGAGGCAGGCCAGGAAAGTCTGTGTGCATTTCCGCCGATCTTATAATGCCAGTGCTCGGCTGACTGAGCTGCAAAAGGAGCTGAACCTGCCCAAGAACCGCCTAATATGTGACATGCCCACCAGGTGGAACTCAACGTTGGCCATGCTGCAGCGACTGCACACGCAGCAGAGGGCCATCAATGAGTACCTTTGTGACTACGGCACCAGGACAGGGTCAGGGGAGCTTGGCTTTTTTTCCCCACGCCAGTGGAGCATGATCAGGGATGCATGCACTGTCCTCTCACCATTTGAGGAGGCCACGAGGATGGTGAGCAGTGACAGTGCATGCATCAGTGACACTGTACCTCTTGTCCACCTGTTGGAGCATACGCTGCGTGGGATAATGGACAGGGCACTTGAGGCAGAACAGAGGCAGGAAGAGGAGGACTTCCTTGTCTCTCAAGGCCCCCTTTATCCAGACAATGTTCCTTCTGTCCCACCCATCACACAGGAAGAGGAGGAGGAGGAGGAGGAGGATTGTGTGAGCATGGAGGTGGAGCCTGGCACTCAGCATCAGCAGCAGCAGTCTTTTAGGGATGATGTACAGTCCCAACAAACCAGTGGACTTGTACGTGGCTGGGAGGAGGTGGCTGGCGATCATGTCATCCTCAGTGACCCAGAAGACTCCGGACCGAATGCCTCAGCTAACCTACGCTGCATGGCCTCCCTGATCCTGCAAAGCCTGCGGAAGGATCCTCGTGTTCTTCGGATCAAGGAGAGTGACCATTACTGGCTGGCCACTCTCCTTGATCCACGGTACAAGGGTAAGGTTGCGGACCTTATCTTGCCGTCGCAGAGGGAGCAGAGGATGAGACATCTCAGGGAGGCCTTGCAGAAAGGTCTGTGCAACGCGTTCCCAGAAACTGGGAGGTTACAAACTCCTGGTCCTGGACGACGAGTTGCTGAGGCTTCGGTCAGTAGCAGAAGGAGCGGTGGGGAAGGTGGACGTCTGACCGATGCGTTCAGACAATTTTTTAGTCCGCAGCCCCAAGGTATGATCGGTTCCAGCAACCATCGCCAGCGTCTGATATACATGGTGCAGGAATACCTAGGGGCAAGGTCAGACTTGGACACCTTTCCCACCGAAAATCCTCTGGCTTACTGGGTCCTGAGGATGGATCACTGGCCAGAGCTTGCACAGTATGCAATTGAGCTACTGGCCTGTCCTGCATCCAGCGTTCTTTCCGAACGCACATTCAGTGCTGCTGGAGGATTTGTCACCGATCATAGGGTGCGCCTGTCCACCGACTCGGTTGATCGACTGACCTTCATAAAAATGAATCAGTCTTGGATCACCACCAGCTACCAGACACCTGAAGCGGATATAACGGAATAATTTATAATGTCACATCCCTTCAAGACTGCCTATGCTGATGCTGAGTGACTGTCCTGTTATGTTCACTGACTATCCTCTTCCTCCTCCTCAATGATCCATGCCACCACACCAGTGCCTAAGGCACAATTTTTCAGCCCCTGTATAACAGGGGCGTGTAATTACAATTTTTTAAAAATATGCTTCAAAACAGGTGTGACTGCTGTGCTCAGAGTACAGTATCTGTGAGGGGTTGCAGTGTTGTGGCACCAGCACCAGTGCCTAAGGCACAATTTTTCAGCCCCTGTTGGGGCGTGTAATTACAATTTTTAGGCAATGCTTTGCAACAGGTCTCATTGCTGTGCTCAGAGTACAGTATCTGTGAGGGGTTGCAGTGTTGTGGCACCAGCACCAGTGCCTAAGGCACAATTTTTCAGCCCCTGTATAACAGGGGCGTGTAATTACAATTTTTTAAAAAGATGCTTCGCAACAGGTGTGACTGCTGTGCTCCAAGTACAGTATCTGTGAGGGGTTGCAGTGTTGTGGCACCAGCACCAATGCCTAAGGCACAATTTTTCAGCCCCTGTTTAACAGGGGCGTGTAATTACAAATCTTGATCTAATAGTTCACAGCAGGGCCCATTCCTGCGCCCACCAAGAGTAACTATGAGGGCCTACAGTCTTGTGGCAACACCGTCCACCACCACCACCACCACCAAAGGCCCAATTTTTCTGCCCTGTTCAACAGGTGCATGCAATTACAAATCTTGATCTAATAACTCACAGCAGGGCCCATTCCTGCACCCACCAAGAGTAACTGTGAGGGCTTACAGTCTTGTGGCAACACCGTCCACCACCACCACCACCACCACCAAAGGCCCAATTTTTCTGCCCGGTTCAACAGGTGCATGCAAGTACAAATCTTGATCTATTAACTCACAGCAGGGCCCATTCCTGTGCCCACCAGTCTTGTGGCTACACCAACATCTAATAGGGCAAATTTCTGCAGAGTATATACGGCAGGCCCCTACTTTCAAACATCCAACTTACAAACGACTCCTACTTGCAAACGGCAAGAGAAAACAGGAAGTGAGAGGAAATCTACCCCTAGGAAGGAAAATTCTATCCTGTTAGATTTAATTTGGGAAAAAGGTATCTCCTCTCTACTGATGCTTTATCACCAATCCTTGTTTCAATTAAAACCCCACTTTTCCAAAAACATTTGTCATTGGGACGGAAAGTGAGGTGACATGTTCTGAACAGATGTGCAAAGACAGCAAATGTTACAGGGGTGATAACCCCTCCCTATGTTCTCCAAAAAGCTTAAAAATTGATTTTTTTGGGATGTAGCTACACTTCATAATGTACCTGTTCAGATTCTACTTAAGAACAAACCTACAGTCCATGTCTTGTTTGCACCACCTATATACTGCTGTTCAGAGTATATAGGGTTGTAGGTATAGGGTTTTATTTTGGGTGCGGGGTCCCCCTTAGTATCCATACAAGACCCAAAGGGGCTGGGGTGGGGGGGGGGGGGGGTGATGGGGTAGCCATGCCATTTTTCTCAAGGATTTTCAGCCATATGGCGGCCAGGACAAGACATGACATTAAAGCAAGCCGCAAGTGGTTTTAAATGGCTTCTTTTTTTCCTTTACAAATGTCATTTTGTGCAAGGACAGTTCTAAACACGGGAAACACATGCCACTTCACAGGCATACTTTAGACACCCCCCAGGTACCATATTTAAAGGAAAATTTCACTTTTTTTTTTTTCACTTTATGCATCATTAAAATGACTGCTCCCGAAAAAACTTTAGTTTTTAAAATTTCTTTTTGCATTGATATATGTCCCCTGGGGCAGGACCCGGGTCCCTAAACCTGTTTTATGACATTAACATGCATATTGGCCGTTGTAATTAGCAATTTTGATTTCGAACGTTCGCGTCCATTATAACGAATAGGGTTCGAAAATTCGCGCGAACTTTCGGTCCGTTCGAAGGTTCTGGTGCGAACCGAACCCGGGGGTGTTCGGCTCATCCCTAGTTATGAAGGCTGTCTTCTCCTTGTCTTCCGGATGCATAGGGATCTGGTAGTATCCACTCTTGAGATCCATAACGCTGAACCACTTGGCTCCTGATTAACTCTGTAAAGCGTCCCCTATCCTCGGAGTGGTGTACTGGTCGGGGATAGTTCTCCTGTTGAGGGTCCTGTAGTCTATACATAGCCTCAACGACCCATTCTTCTTCCTGACCACCACTATCGGGGAGGCATAGGGGTTTCTAGACTCCCGGATCACACCAGTCCTCTTGAGTTCTGCGAGTTGTTCCCTCAGATCCTCCAGATCTGCTAGTGGGACCCGCCTGACCCTCTCTCTGAAGGGCTTGTCTTCTTGGAGGCGGATTCGATGGGTGGCACTCCTTGCACACCCCACATCGAACTCATCTTTGGAGAAGATCTTCTCCCATCTGGTCAACTGGGCCTTGGCTCTCTCTTTCCAAGCCCTGGATAGATTCGGGTTCTCCATGGACAGCTTCTCCCAAACATCTCCTCCTTCACCCGTCCCCTTGACTTCTGACAGGGTAACCGGGGCAGCAGGGCTCACCTGGCCCAGCAGCATTCTGGCTGGGATTTCCATGGGGCCACCTGTAGTGTTCCTAACACTCACCGGAACTCTACAATGGGCCTTCTTCAGGGCCTTCAGCGGAATCACTTCTGGTATCACTTCCAGACCGGAGGACTCTTCCCTTGGGTCGGACTCCAGCATGACAAAGGTTCCGGGTTGTTCCCAAGTAAGCTTCACAGTGGCCCTGAGACAGGTTACTTCGCCGGGCTGCAACACTACCCCTTCTCTTCCAAGTCTCCACACCTTCCCTATCCCCTCTCCAGGGGTCTTCTGCTCTAGGACCAGCCGTTGGTAGGCCGTCTTCAGCATGGGATGGATCTTGGTAGCTGCTTGCCCCTTCTCTTTCACTAGAGGGGTCAGGAGTCTTTGGACCAGGTCCGTGTTTGTCCCTATTATAAGGGAACTCTTGTTGGCTCCAGGCGGTCGAGGGCACACAACTGCCAGGGTGTCAAACACTTCGGCCTTCCCAGCCACGGATGGGTCAAAGGTCATCTTGATGGGCAAATAGCCATCGTAGGGGAAGCTCTGGGTTCCGATTCCCCATATTTCCAGTTCCTCTATCTTCTGGATGGGCAGATGATTCAAGTGCTTATCGTAGAAATCCCGGTATAATAGGGTCACTTGTGCCCCAGTATCCAAGATGGCTCTGGTGTAGACTCCCTCCACTTGAATGGGCACTATAGGAGATGGGCCTACCAGCTTCTCCGGGTATGGCCTGGCAGGGGTCGCCTTCTTCTGGTCCTTTCCCTTCGGACTCTCTCTCGTCCAACTCCCTTTGCACTTTAGTCTTTCTTGAGCCTGGTATGCATTGATTTCCCTCCTTTCAATGGGTGTACAGACCCGCTGAAGGATATTATTGTTTTTCTTAGGTGTGCATCCCCTTTGGGGAATGCTGTGCCTCTTCTGAGGGGTCTTGCCCCCTTTCTCTGGGGTGTATCTCTGTTGAGGGATGCTGTGTTTCCTCTGAGGGGTTTTGTCTCCTCCTTTCTTCTGCTTCTCATTCAGCTTGGAGCTCACTGAAGATGATGGGCACCCGGTTGACTCCTTCACCGGGGCCCTCTGGAGTTTTCCCGCCGGCTTGCGGTTATCTGTTTTATTTTTCTTGGGACTGGAACATGTAGCTGCGATGTGGCCAACTCCCCCACAGTTAAAACAGATTATATCCCCCCAGTCTTGTAGGGGTGCGGGTGCCGAAACAACTGGGAACAGTTCCTTCCTCGCTTCCTCTTTCTCTGGACCCTGTGTGTCTTTCGCCATCAGAGAGGTCAGCATCTCTAACACCTGAGACATTTGTGAGTTCTGCCCACATCCTAATCCTCTGGTCTCCTTGCTGGGTGCTGTGTTCTGCCCACATCCTAATCCTCTGGTCTCCTTGCTGGGTGCTGTTCTGCCCACATCCTAATCCTCTGGTCTCCCTGCTGGGTGCTGTGTTCCGCCCACATCCCAATCCTCTGGTCTCCCTGCTGGGTGCTGTGTTCTGCCCACATCCCAATCTTCTGGTCTCCTTGCTGGGTGCTGTGTTCAGCCCACATCCCAATCCTCTGGTCTCCCTGCTGGGTGCTGTTCTGCCCACATCCTAATCCTCTGGTCTCCCTGCTGGGTGCTGTGTTCTGCCCACATCCTAGTCCTCTGGTCTCCCTACTGGGTGCTGTGTTCTGCCCACATCCCAATCCTCTGGTCTCCCTGCTGGGTGCTGTTCTGCCCACATCTCAATCCTCTGGTCTCCTTGCTGGGTGCTGTGTTCTGTCCACATCCCAATCCTCTGGTCTCCCTAATGGGTGCTGTGTTCTGCCCACATCCCAATCCTCTGGTCTCCCTGCTGGGTGCTGTGTTCTGCCCACATCCCAATCCTCTGGTCTCCCTGCTGGGTGCTGTGCTCTGCCCACATCCCAATCCTCTGGTCTCCCTGCTGGGTGCTGTGTTCTGCCCACATCCCAATCCTCTGGTCTCCCTGCTGGGTGCTGTGTTCTGCCCACATCCCAATCCTCTGGTCTCCCTGCTGGGTGCTGTGCTCTGCCCACATCCCAATCCTCTGGTCTCCCTGCTGGGTGCTGTGTTCTGCCCACATCCCAATCCTCTGGTCTCCCTGCTGGGTGCTGTGTTCTGCCCACATCCCAATCCTCTGGTCTCCCTGCTGGGTGCTGTGTTCTGCCCACATCCCAAAACTCTGGTCTCCCTGCTGGGTGCTGTGTTCTGCCCACATCCCAATCCTCTGGTCTCCTTGCTGGGTGCTGTGTTCTGCCCACATCCCAATCCTCTGGTCTCCTTGCTGGGTGCTGTGTTCAGCCCACATCCCAATCCTCTGGTCTCCCTGCTGGGTGCTGTGTTCTGCCCACATCCCAATCCTCTGGTCTCCCTGCTGGGTGCTGTTCTGCCCACATCCCAATCCTCTGGTCTCCCTGCTGGGTGCTGTGTTCTGCCCACATCCTAGTCCTCTGGTCTCCCTGCTGGGTGCTGTGTTCTGCCCACATCCCACCCTCTGGTCTCCCTGCTGGGTGCTGTTCTCCCCACATCCTAATCCTCTGGACTCCCTGCTGGGTGCTGTTCTGCCCACATCTCAATCCTCTGGTCTCCCTGCTGGGTGCTGTGTTCTGCCCACATCCCAATCCTCTGGTCTCCCTGCTGGGTGCTGTTCTGCCCACATCCTAATCCTCTGGTCTCCCTGCTGGGTGCTGTGTTCTGCCCACATCCCAATCCTCTGGTCTCCCTGCTGGGTGCTGTGTTCTGTCCACAGCCTAATCCTCTGGTCTCCTTGCTGGGTGCTGTGTTCTGCCCACAGCCTAATCCTCTGGTCTCCTTTCTGGGTGCTGTGTTCTGCCCACATCCTAATCCTCTGGTCCCCTTGCTGGGTGCTGTTCTGCCCACATCCTAATCCTCTGGTCTCCTTGCTGGGTGCTGTGTTCTGCCCACATCCTAATCCTCTGATCTCCTTTCTGGGTGCTGTGTTCTGCCCACATCCTAATCCTCTGATCTCCTTTCTGGGTGCTGTGTTCTGCCCACATCCTAATCCTCTGGTCTCCTTGCTGGGTGCTGTGTTCTGTCCACATCCTAATCCTCTGGTCTCCCTGCTGGGTGCTCATTCTGTTCTATATTGTTGTACTTATTCTTTGACTGTTTTGTTTAAAGGAGGGAGGATTGTATTGGGAGCACTGAAGTGTCAGGTGTGACTGTGTGGCAATGGCAAATGGTTTACATAGCTCCTGACATCACGGGTCAGGTAGAGGGCCCCTTAGCAGAATTTTGCTTAGGGCCCCAGGGAGGTCAGGATCGGCACTGAAACCAAGACATCAGTATCTGGTTCAATGGATGAAGTAGCAATTCTCAATCAATTCTCAGGGTGCTCATCAGATATTTTGGTTCTAAATTTGCCCTTCTTTTGCTTCATCCTTGAAAATAATTGCTCACAAATATAGGTGGTGCCGAAAACTGATGACATCAAAAAGGCGTGATTGTGAAGAGTTGGAAATTTTTCTTTGGCAAGAGAAAACCTATAAATGTCAAAATACTCACTTCGATCCACCTGGACTCCACCCCTAACCAGAGACAACATTTCATTTACATCAGACTAGATTTTGGGTAAGCACCCTTTTTCTCTTTTGTCTGTATGCAGGCTTTTGGGGGGTGTGGGTGAGTGATCATAGTACATATGGCCAGTTTGTGCGGGTGCATTGATGGGCTCTTTGTGATTTGATATTTTGTTCCTTCTTTGGCTGTTGCAGCTTTCTGTGGTCTATGTTTATGTACATGAGGGTTGTCTTCCCATGAGCCGGCAGGCTGTGTCTTAGACCTTCAATTTCTCCTTCCATAAAGCATTGAGCATACTATGAGAACAGAAATACTAAACCTAAGGCTAGGGTTGGGACTTTAAATGACTTTAAATGAGGTAATAACTAAATACACCTCCATCCCCAATATCATGAATGAAGAAACTAAATGGTGGGACTTTAAATGAAGCACACTAATGGATTATATGAACCAATTATATTAAACATAGTTTATTGATTACATAAGGCATAACATACACATAAAGGATGGTAAAATAATATTGATAGGTAGCAATAATTAGAGTCTAGATATTACATGATTGTACATAGTGTTCCAATATAACATACATGGTAATGTATGATAATCACAAGTCTCAGTAAATGAAATCTAGACAAACCATAATTCTCTCAAGGAAACATAGCTGTATTAGGCCATGGGTATGTAAACTGAAATTGTAGGGGTAGCATGTAAACAGAATAATAATAATGTATTGGTTCATTAAAATGGAATAGTAAAATACAGATATTAAGCATGTACACTGTGGCGTATTATCATGGAAGAGCTCTACGCGTGTGTTTCGTGGTTACTATACCACTCGTCAGGAGCAGATACGCAGTATGGGGATATCTATAATAGAATAAAAGATGCCAGCGTATTATGATAGTAAAAGATTTTAAAGAAACATATAGCGTATAGAAGAGGGGAAGCAAAAAAGTCCCAATCACTCTTACCTATCTGTAGTATATGGGTAGGTTTGTAAAATGGTATCAATGGTAGGGGGGCAGCTATGAGAGGCATCCTCCCCGGGAGCTGAGACGGTAACACCTAGGGCACGGCGGTAGCACCAGCAGCCAGTGGTAATGTGAAAGTGAGGTAACCAGTATCAGCTGAGATAGATATAATTGTATATAATTCCTTATATTGTAAGCTCCTCCGCCGAGGCGTGCACCCCCCCAGATGGGGATGGGCCTCCTGCTGCAGTCTAACACTCCATTTATCACTTCTCCCAGCTGACAACACCCCTCCAGTGGGCTGGACCTGAGCTTATGAAGGAGGCCTGCCCCCTGCCAATTGCAAATGGGGATTAGTCAGGGCTCCTCACATAAGCTCCCTGTCACTCCAATTCCTAGCCCTGACCCCCTTCCAGAACATTTTCCCTGGAAGCAGGGGAGGCACCCAAGAACTGAAGGACAGGTGATCACACCCACTGCTACACTAACCACTCCCTGCCCCCCAGATCAAAAACAAGCAGGCCTAGCATGCAGCATAGGCCTGCCTAAATTTACCTGCCTGGCAGCTATCACAAAAATCCTCACCTCTAACACCTACCTATGGTAGAGGGCGCTACAGATTGATAAGATTTTAGATACTAATTCATTGTTGCATGAGGAATGTATTGAACTGTGTATGATTATATTCAGATAAATGTGATAACCTGATTTGTACCAACAACTTATGAATCGGCTGTATTTTTTGCTGTTGCTTATTTTTATTTCTTTTTGCTTTATTGTAGATTTGTTTTTAACTGTCTGTGATTGACTTGTTTTCAATACACCCAATTCTGTTGGTCCTGATGAAGCGGATGATCCGCGAAATGCGTTGACCTTCTCATAAGATTGAATGCGCTTATCTTTGTAATGTATTTCACAGACAACAATATGCTTTTTTATATTGTATGAAATAAAAAATGATTTTTTACATACTGTATAATATAGGAAGTTTTTTTTTTCTTTTTGCGTGGTAAGTGTGGCAAATGTGCACACTGGGGTATATTCAAAGTTCCAAAATACTTGGTCTTTTTGCTACTATTTCAGCATGATACCCTAGTGTTCACACATTTTAGCTGTACTGCACTCTTTCCCACAAACATAAGCTCAAACTATAAAAGTCCAGTAAAGAGACACTATCGATTGAAAAATGTAAAAAAATATCAAAATGTTTAAGCGAGTTTACAATTTTGTGTTGGGACGCATTCATAGCTGTCTTGGGCCACATTCGGCCCATGGGCCACAGGTTGGGTTCCCCTGTTGTAGATTATTTAATCTCTCTGCTTATGTAGCAACCAGCCCTCTTTCTCCACTGTACTTGGCTCGCTCACAGGAAAAAAGGGCACACAGTCCCCACCATGCCCGTACCCCCTGGTTTACAGAGGTTAAGCACACTTGATTTCACTTACGGGTCTTGCAGCAAGGTTCCCCTCAAAGTTGGTTTCCGTCCCTAGAATGTAAGGACAAGTCTCTATACCCCAAGTAACTCCAAGGTCCACACCAGTGTCAACTCCAACGTAGAGTTTATTTCTTTATTCATGAACATCCACAAAGTTGAGGAGAAGAAAAAGGTGTTAGGAAGACAGATCAATTCAGGCACTCTTATTTCTTTGCCACTCGATCCCGAGTGGGTATAGCTCACCCGGATAGTCACCCAAAGGCACTAGCAGCCGGCGTGTAACTCGAACAGTCTATAAGATTCCCTAATGGATGCGTTCAGGAGATCCTCTGCCACAGAATCTATAGTGTCCCAAACCTCCTAATGGCCCCGTTGTTTAGATCCCTGTTTTTCAGATGGATGACATCCCTCCAGACAGTTACTGGGCCCCTTCCTTCACTGTGATCTCTCATCAGTCCTTCGGAACGGTCCTCCCCCAGCCTCCTCCTCTAGAAACGGGTCCCCTCGCAAGGCGGCACCCTGGGATTCCTCCTCCCGAAGTGGGCTCCAGCTAAAGGTGCTGGGCCCAGGGCTGAAGTTGCAGTCCCAGGACTAAAGGTGCCTGGGACTGAAGCGCACGTGGCCCCATAGCCTGGAGAGCCATGCACTCAAACTTTGACCTCAGGTTCTCCCTCCGGGCATGGGCCCTGGGAATTGCTCTCTCTCTAATGGTGTCCGCCCCTTTTGTACCCTCTCCCGGCATGCACAGCAGGCAGACCACACCCACTGTATGGCTGCCAAGAGATGACACTAAATCGCTGCTCTATCACCAGTGGTTCAACCCCGAGTACAAGTGACAGCACCGCCCATACTTCTTACGGGAACTGCACACCAGGTGTAGCGGGTATTTAAATTGGGGGGGGGGAGCATCTGGGTTATTTAACCCAGATGTACTAATTGTTAGGGAATCTGAGAATCCCTTTTGTGGTTCTTGGAGGACTCTGGTGGTGCAAGGTTCCCTGTGGCCTGCTGGTGGCGTTGTCCCTGCACCGCAAGACTGCTCCCTTTTTGTCCTTTACTGGCGCTGGTACAGCGGGGCGGGGAACTCGCTGTGACGCAGGGGGAGAGGAAATAAAGGGGGCGGACGCCCTGACCTTGGGGTTCAGAGTTGGAGGATGCTGCCGCACCCAGGCACTTTCAGCCTGGGTGCTGGCGTTCCGGTGTTCCGGGCCCAGGTGCCCTTGACCTGCCCGGAGCGAGAGATGAAGTCCATCCCAGGCACCTTAAGCCTGGGGTGAGGTACTACTGCCGGAGCCTGGGGCCCAGTAACTTCGACTGGGTTCCGCGAGGGTGGAGGAGTCGGAGGGGCCCTAAGGTGTTGAAACCCGTATCTGAGGCGAGGAGGCCGGGGAGTGTAACCCTTCCGGATAGGCCGGTACAGCATTAACCCGGTGACGGCGGGGCCTCTGGTAACTCCCTTGGAGGGATGTCTTCCCCCTGACAGGGGCTGCAACGTAGCGAAGGTAACTCCAGTTCCTGTTCACTAAAGTCGCTGGAAGAGACTCTGAAGCTGAAAATTCCATTTAACAGCCACTGTGCTTAGCAACCGTTGGTGAAACCTCAACGGTTTAGTTTTCTTTGAGGATTGTGCCTTGACCTACTCCCCACCAATACTGAACTGTTCTATGGGTCTCAAACTGTCTGCTCGCAAAGGACTATTTATTTGCCATTATGGAATAAATAAGTGTTGGACCTTTTCAGTGTGTGGTACTCCAATTACTGGGAGCAAAGGGGGTTATCAGCAGAACAGACTTGGCTCTAAGCGTATACACAGGCCCGAATACAACTAGATACTGGCCTTCACCTCTACATGCTGTAATCGAGAGGACATGGGCCAAGGCGCACCTCACTCTCCCCTCCAAGACACCCCTAGACCAGAGCCAGAGTAACCGATAAAGAAGGGGGTGAGGGTGAAGGCCGCTACACGGGTAAAACAGCAGCAAGGCAGAGTCCAGCAAATTGAAAGATTTGAGTCAACTACCACTCGAATCACCTCTTAATTTAGCATAGCAATCCCTAAATTTAGGACCCCCCACTACACTTAATCCCCAGAAAAGTGTCAGCTAGTGGTGTGTGCATGTACAGAACGTAAAAAAAAAGCCTGGATTAGGTAAAGAACTTTTTTTTTATATCTGTACTTTGCATCTCACTCTCACTCAGTCTTTAATTTTAATTTCATGCTTTTCTTATGAGGTTTATTACAGTTTTCCTTTATTCCAGTGCCACTAAACATTTGCTATGCTGCCTCCTTCTTCACTAATTACTGCCAGCTACGATGATTGACATCCCTTCCTAATTACTGCTTTATAGACACACATAATCACAGTTATTTCACATTGGAACATATAATCATGGTTACCGTACTTTCTCCTCTACCTATCCATTCTTCAATCCACATGAATGTTCTTAGTTTTTTGTTTTTTAATTCAAAATATATTATTTCTTAGTCTGCTTCCAAACCAGCAGATGTTTTGCTGGCACTGATCTTCCTTGGTCTAAATGGCTGGAAACATTCATTATGTCGTATCTGTCCAATATGAAACAGACACCCTGCAAAGTTCTATGGCTTCAGTCATTGATAGGAGGCTCTCTGCAGGATTTCCTGTGTATAGCTGTATTCTGTAAAAAGATACTAAAATGATAATCTGGCCCTCCTTTCTAGTATCACTCTGCGCTTGTGGATGTTATGTCATAAGGATATAAACAATAGTGAAATGTATAAAATAGATATAAATATATATAAATATATAAATATGTGAACCTAAGAGCATATAAATATAAAACATATATATAAAAGAACAGCAGCTGCTAAAAATCAAGCGTACATATAAAACAGTATCATATAAAACTAATAAAAAGTTCAGAATAAAACTGCAGCAGCGCTACGAACAAAGTTCAATTGTGCGTCTTCTATGATAATCGCTTATATAGGTGATGAGGTAGTAAATGGTGAATCTAGTTGTAATATATCCAATTCATAATCTTAGTGCTCCTTTCACCAGTAGTGTATAACACCGCGTGGGGGGATTTTTGAAAGTCCCCTTTAGGGGGCGCACTCACCAGATGTAAGATAAATAAAAGCCTAGATCAACATTCCTCCTTCAGCAATAATATAATTGGAAATTATCCTTCTCCGCCATAGACAGATGTCAAATCAGGTATGGGTATAGAAAAGATATCCTCCTCAATCTATCCTGTCTTCTTATCCTCAGTGATAGAAAAAAGGTGCCACTGGCATATATGTGGAAAAAATACAAACTACATAGGGTAGTACTGTTTGACCATTTAATAAATTTAATCCCCAGGTAATCCCTTAGTTACATATATGCGTACCACAAAGTAAAATAATACAGGCGAAAAGATAAAATGAGCGCTACAGCGCCGGACACTTGCCCCTGATGAGCGCCACGGTGTATTTCCCTCGGCACTTCCTTGTTCGGCAGGTCCTGGAGCGCATGAACGTCACTTCCGGTTTGCTGGGTTGGTTGGCCACGCCCTGACGTTTCGTCACTTCCTGACTTCCTCTGAGGGCGTCAGGAAGTGACGAAACGTCAGGGCGTGGCCAACCAACCCAGCAAACCGAAAGTGACGTTCATGCGCTCCAGGACCTGCCGAACAAGGAAGTGCCGAGGGAAATACACCGTGGCGCTCATCAGGGGCAAGTGTCCGGCGCTGTAGCGCTCATTTTATCTTTTCGCCTGTATTATTTTACTTTGTGGTACGCATATATGTAACTAAGGGATTACCTGGGGATTAAATTTATTAAATGGTCAAACAGTACTACCCTATGTAGTTTGTATTTTTTCCACATATATGCCAGTGGCACCTTTTTTCTATCACTGAGGATAAGAAGACAGGATAGATTGAGGAGGATATCTTTTCTATACCCATACCTGATTTGACATCTGTCTATGGCGGAGAAGGATAATTTCCAATTATATTATTGCTGAAGGAGGAATGTTGATCTAGGCTTTTATTTATCTTACATCTGGTGAGTGCGCCCCCTAAAGGGGACTTTCAAAAATCCCCCCACGCGGTGTTATACACTACTGGTGAAAGGAGCACTAAGATTATGAATTGGATATATTACAACTAGATTCACCATTTACTACCTCATCACCTATATAAGCGATTATCATAGAAGACGCACAATTGAACTTTGTTCGTAGCGCTGCTGCAGTTTTATTCTGAACTTTTTATTAGTTTTATATGATACTGTTTTATATATAGCTGTATTCTATTTGAGGTCTTCGATATAACATATAGGAAATTTCTACAAAACTAGGTACCGAAGTAATCAGACACCTATCCAATGCAAATTCTACTGTGATACATAGAGTTTTTGCAAACCTTTACATACAATTAATTTACAGATGACTTTGCAACTTTCTTTCCTCTATACAGCTAAAGCTGCACAGAGGCATAAAATGCAACATAACATCCAAATCAGCATAAACAGTAGCAGTGCCAACTGATATGCAACAGTGAGCAGCAATGAAGCTTGATCTAACAAATTGCTGGGACTATACTGCCAGTGTGCACTAATGGTGGATATGCTAGGCCTAAACTGACTGGGTAGGCACTGTCCAAAGATAGCATGCTTGTTAAACTCACTGTGGAACTTAAGGGCCTCTGCATTGTGTAAAAAGGCTGTTTTATCCTGTATTGACAGATCCTCCCCCTGCACTGTCTATCTGGGAAGGCCAGCTAACACAGGCAGAGTAGCCAACCTGCACATGCTCAGTTGTGTCTTTTATGCTGGAGAGAATAATTTCTTGTTCTCAGAGCTAGTCAGGTCACATGATATTGACATTACACATGTGGGCGTGCATACAGACTGAAGTGGAAATCTCTTCCTGAACACTCAGCACTGAAGAAACTGTGCAGTTTACCACTGACCGTGGTATACAGATCAGCCAAAAAGGTATGTAGCGCTACCCCCAATTAAGAGAGCCGCTGATTTGATTTCGGGCCCTGCACGCAGTACCGCCAACCCCCGGCAATCTTACTCGACCCACTCTGGCACAGTCAGTCTAGGGTTAAACTCCTATCACTCTCAGGTGTATTATACTTAATAATCTCTAAGCAGTCAGATAACACACTGAGGCAAGAACATAAAATATATATATCAGCTTTACTGGTAATGAAGGATTCAAGGTATAACATGCAACATATACATGGGCCTGCAGAGCCCTGCATCAATCAATGTACTAGGTGCAGCACAGTAATATGGCGCCGCGCAGTGTCCACCACGCGGTGCTATTATAGCGTGTGCTCGCCTATGGCGTAGTAACACAAACTTTCTAAACTCCCCACCTAAGTCAGGCCTGACATGGAATGAAACTAAGTCTCTTTCCCCTAAAGGGATGAAGGTTTCTTCACCGGCCAGCTTTCGTTGGTGCACTTAAAGGAATAACCATTTGTAATCTACATTGGGTGTTAACTTGAAATAACAGGGCAAAATGGGGGGGGGGGTAGATTCTTCAACTCTGTCCCGCTACCGGACCCCCCAAGAAACACTGGTGAGCGAACAGTGGGCCTAGGCAGTCTATAGGCCTGAACACAACTCAGTCTATTGATATGGGCAGGTGCCCGCTCACCACTCCAGGCGCGATCCCAGCCTGGGACTTCCACCTCCTGTGTGTCGCACACAGCGTCTGCTCCGATCGAGTCCTCGATCCAACTCACGTCCTATTACGACGGGTCAGGATCCACCCAGGCTCCGCAGCATGGTGGAAGGCTCTTCGGACTTCAAATAAGGCCTCAGGCTTCAGGCCTTGCTTCACAGCCGATCCGCATAGGATGACTTGTCACTTGACGCGCCGTGTCCCAAGAGAGCGAGCTCCGCCTCGCCTCCCACTTAAGTAACCCCTCCCATGAGTCTCTGCGGTGGAACCTCCGCCCTGGGGCCTAATGGGGTTCTGGGTAACGTAGTCCTGGGGCCTTAGAAGAGACCCAGCTACACACTCCCCCCACTTGAACTCTTTGGTCCCCAAAGATAACATAACTTCAAGCTACATATTTAACAACATCCATCAATTCTCCATATGATGTCGGCAGAGGAAATTCCCACCAGAAACGAGGCAGTGAACTCCTCTGCCCACAGGACACATTAACAACAGTATCCTGCCTAACTGTGCCAGAGAGTGAGCTGGGGTTGCCTCCCACCAAATGAACAGTGGGAGGGTCAGGGTCTTCCATACTCCTTCTGGCAGTGAATACAGTGTCTTCCGCACTTTTCCCCATTTGTGGGTAGGTTAACCTCCTGGGAGGTTTTATGGCCCTCCGCTCCCTCTGTCCTCTGGGACTTTCTGTGGGAACAGACCAGTGGCGGTGCGTCCATAGAGGGCGCCGGAGAGCCGCCCCCTCTCGCTCCCGCACCGCCACTGAAAGACAATACACAGATTCATGCATTGCATGAATCTGTGTATTGTCACCGCTGCCGCGCTGCCCACTATACATATGGCCGGCCTCCTGGTGAGCGCTGGCCATATGAATTAGAGCGGCGGCCGGCGGTGGGTGTAACTTGGAAGTGCCTATCAGAGCCAGCGGCTCTGATAGGCTTTCTGAATACAGCTCTCACGCTGTATTCGGCTTCCAAAAACTCCTCCCAGGTACGCACGGGGGTGCGTTCCTGGGAGAAGACTGTGTGGAGGTTTCAGCCAATCAGATTCACCGGATCTGGTTACCGGTAACCTGATTGGCTGAAGCGACATTGAGGGCGGAAGAACACATCGAGGACGGCGCGGACCGAGGAAGGTAAGTGCAGGGCTGGGGGGGGGGAACAGGCTGCATTTGGGGGACAAACTGGCTGAATATGGGGGACAAACTGGCTTAATATTGGGGACAAACTGGCTGAATATGGGGGACAAACTGGCTGAATATGGGGGGAACTGGCTGAATATGGGGGACAAACTGGCTGAATATTGGGGACAAACTGGCTGAATATGGGGGACAAACTGGCTGTATATGGGGGCACACTGGCTGTATATAGGGGCAAACTGGCTGTATATGGGGGCACACTGGCTGTATATGGGGGCACACTGGCTGTATATGGGGGCACACTGGCTATATATATGGGGACACACTGGCTGTATATGGGGGCACACTGGCTGTATATGGGGGCACACTGGCTATATATATGGGGACAAACTGGCTGTATATGGGGGCACACTGGCTGTATATGGGGGCACACTGGCTGTATATGGGGGCACATTGGCTGTATATATGGGGGCACACTGGTTATATATATATGGGGGCACACTGGCTGTATATGGAAACAAACTGGCTGTATTTGAGGGGGCAAACTGGTGGCGTTTGGGCACAGTGGCTGCGTTTAATGGGCACAGTGGCGGCAATTGATTTTTATTTATTTTTTCAGTTTGTTTGCGCCCCCCCAAAAATTTTGAGCACCAGCCGCCACTGGAACAGACTCTTCTTCTGTGACCAACTCGGGAGTTCCTTCTAATTCGGGAGCATCCAGCTCCGGAGCAGGAAGATACATGGCTTCCCTTGGGTCCTCTTCAGGTGATAGTTCACCGACACTCTCCCAAGCATCTGACCAGTGACTAGATGGAATGAACTCCGTAGCTTCTGCATTCAGTGTGTGATCCTCGGTATCTTCGTCAGGTGGAAGATCAATAGCAGAAGTCGTTGGGCCCTGGGAAGGCCAAAGCCAGCCAATTTCCTCCCCCTCGCCTTCACTCATTTCTGAATCTTCTGTATCCTCCATCCGAGGGGTCTGAGACCGAGTGTTGGGTCTAGGGGTGTTCGGAATGGACATGGGTTCAGGAGAATCCATCCTAGGAGGCAACCAAACTGCTTCAGCGAGCGGAAGTAGGTGGTTTCGATGCCAAGTCTTCAAGGGCCCTAACTTCCCCTCGGGTTTAAGTCTGTAAACGGGTAGGCCCGATAATTTTCTACAGATGACATAAGGTTCTGGTCTCCATCTATCTGCGAGTTTATGTTTTCCAGGGACCCCCAGGTTCCGCAATAACACCCTGTCTCCTGGTTGTAAGTCTTGGATCCTAACCTTTAGATCAAAATTCCTCTTGTTGCGAGCCCCTCTCTGTTCCGAGGCCGCCTGAGCTTGCTCATAAGCCGTCTTCAAGTTGTGTCTAAGTCTATCTACATATCCCTTGTGGGAGGCAGCAGAACAATGATCTATGGAGGTGCCGTAGGCCAGATCCACTGGCAATCTTGCTTGTCTCCCGAACATAAGTCTGTAAGGTGAATATCCAGTAGCATCGCTGACAGTGCTGTTGTAAGCGTGCACAAGGGCCGCTATGTGGCTACTCCAATGTTGCTTTTTTTCGCCATTTAAAGTTCCCAGCATGTTGAGCAGGGTTCGGTTGAACCTCTCCGGTGGAGCATCACCTTGAGGATGATAAGGAGTAGTCCTGGTCTTCTTGATCCCTAAGGCATCTAGGAGTTTTCGTATCAGTTTGCTCTCGAAATCCCTGCCCTGATCTGAGTGGAGCCTTTGTGGTAGTCCATAATGTATAAAGTACTTCTCTACAAGTATTTTGGCCACAGTAGAGGCCTTCTGGTCCTTGGCTGGAAAAGCCTGTGCATACCGGGTGAAATGGTCGGTTACTACTAGAACATTTCCTAGTCCCCTCAGATCGGGTTCGAGGCAGAGGAAATCAATGCACACCAGGTCAAGCGGGCCTTCACTTTGTAAATGGCCCATTGGGGCAGCTTGATGGGGCAGAGTCTTTCTCTGTATGCATCGGGCACATGAATGGCAGTATTCCTCAACTTCAGCCCTCATGCAGGGCCAATAGAAACGGTCCCTAACAAGTTGGAAAGTCCTTTCCGCTCCCAGGTGACCATGGTTGTCATGTAAGGCGATCATGACCGTCTCCCTGTGTTTCTCCGGCAGGAACAACTGCCACTTGTCTTCTTGGTCATCAGAGGGGCCCCTTCGGTAGACCACTCCTCAAATCCTTCTTCGCCTGAAGGTACAGGTTTCCTTCCTGAAAACATTCTGAGTTTTCGGTATCCTGCTATTTGATAATCCGCCGGGTCTTTCTTGCATTGTGCTATGATTTCCCCTAGAACCGCGCATAATTCTGTGCTGAGGGTGCCCTGTGGTGACCCGGGACTCTCTTCTTTCTTTACATCTTTTAGGTTGGGTGGGACACGTATTAACTTATAAGTTTGTTTATCCACCGTCTCTATGCTTGGCTTCTTGAAGTCTTCTGGGACTCCATCCTTTCATTTAACCAGTACATATGTAAAAGGAGGTTCTGATCTTACATCCACTATCCATGCTTTCTGTTGTGGGGACAGGGACATCACTAACTGTTTCACTGCATCTTCTTGCCAGATCCCTGGGAGTTCTATAATCACTGCCCCATTTTCTTCTGCGTTGGCTGCTGCGCACCACTTCACTATTTCTAGTGGGTCCATGCTGGTACTTTTTGGCTGCTATTTGCTGCAACAGGATCCCGGACTCACGAGCCCCCACGTGTAGCGCTACCCCCAATTAAGAGAGCCGCTGATTTGATTTCGGGCCCTGCACGCAGTACCGCCAACCCCCGGCAATCTTACTCGACCCACTCTGGCACAGTCAGTCTAGGGTTAAACTCCTATCACTCTCAGGTGTATTATACTTAATAATCTCTAAACAGTCAGATAACACACTGAGGCAAGAACATAAAATATACAGTAAATATCAGCTTTACTGGTAATGAAGGATTCAAGGTATAACATGCAACATATACATGGGCCTGCAGAGCCCTGCATCAATCAATGTACTAGGTGCAGCACAGTAATATGGCGCCGCACAGTGTCCACCACGCGGTGCTATTATAGCGTGTGCTTGCCTATAGCGTAGTAACACAAACTTTCTAAACTCCCCACCTAAGTCAGGCCTGACATGGAATGGAACAAAAGCCTCGTACACACGACTGATTTTCTCGTCCAAAACCGGCAAGAAAAGTGCCGCGAGAGCTTTTTGATCGAGAAAAACGTTTGTGTGTATGGTTTTACGACGAGAAAATTGCCGTGAATCTCGACGAGAAAATAGAGAACCTGCTCTCTATTTTCTCGTCAGGATTCCAGATTTCCTCGTCGTGTTTCTCGTCGGCCTCTTTTGTGACGAGAAAATGGTTTGTGTGTATGCTTTAACGAGTCTTTCAAAAGCGCGCATGCTCAGAAGCAAGTATGAGACGGGAGCGCATCTTCTGGTAAAACAAGCCTTCGTAATTAGAGATAGCACATTCGTCACGCTCGAAATTATTGCATCGTTTAAATGTTGTGCATTGAAATCTTCTTTAGAATGTTGCATTAATCAAAACGAAAGAACTTCTTTAGCTGCTGATATTCACACAGAGTTATGACTATATTTTTTAAACCTCTTTCATGCTGCTATTAAGAAGATTTATGTGTATTATATCGTGCAAGTTTTTATGAATATTTTACATTTTTATATTTTTCAAATTGATGTTAATTTTAATTTCGCAATGTTTTGATAGTGATCTCCCATTGAATATTTTAATATATAGTTGTAAAATTTAACACCCTCTTTTTGGGAAATCAGATTATTTTATTTTTTAGGGGGGTTGTTATCTGTCCCTTTTTTTGTCAGTCAAATGTCTCTGCTTACTCCAAAGCTAAATTTTAAATTTTTACAAATACACATAGTCAAGTATGAACTTAAACAAAAATAACATTTATTCATGTTTCAAATAAAATAAAGAGAAGGCAGGGCTGGAGAACCTGCTGCCATTTGTGCATCCCAGGGACCCCAGACCACACATCAACCCTGTGTGGACACTAAAATTGGGAGCTTGAGAAGGCCAACATTTCTGAGCACAATCTGATGCTGGCCTCCCAGAGGTCAGGAACAGCAGCAGGTGAGATATATGTCCCAAGTGTGTGGTACTACATCAGGCTGCCTTCTGTCCGACCACAATGAAGCAAGGCCATCACTTCCTCGTCTTCCTGGCAACCTTCCCTGCAACCTTTCCTGAAGCCTTCCCTGCAGCCTTCCTTCTTCGTTTGGCTGGAGGCTGGGCCACTGGAGGGGTACTCCTGTCAGGAGGAGGAGGAGGTGGAGGAGAAGGGGGTGGCGCAGAAGAACAAGGTGGAGGTGGAGGAGAAGGGGGTGTGGAGGAAGAACAAGGTGGAGGAGGAGGTGGAGGAGAAGGGGGTGGGGCAGAAGAAGAAGGTGGAGGTGGAGGAGAAGGGGGTGGGGCAGAAGAAGAAGGTGGAGGTGGAGGAGAAGGGGGTGGGGCAGAAGAAGAAGGTGGAGGTGGAGGAGAAGGGGGTGGGGCAGAAGAAGAAGGTGGAGGTGGAGGAGGAGGTTGAGGTTGGGACAGTTGTGCCACCTCACAAATTGCAGTATTGGGGGTAATTTTTCCCATCACCCCCTTGTTGAGCAAGGTGATGAGCAGGGGCTCGCATAGGAGGCGTTGCTCCATGCTCATCACCTTGAACTTTGCCTCCACTAGGCCGGCAATGGCCTCTTCAGGGGATGTGGGCTCTTTGAGGGTGGCATGGGCCTCTTTAATAAGGGCCATTGCTGCCTCACTGGTGGTCCTGTCCCTCCTGCCTCTTTTGGGAAATCGGATGGGAGGCACCTGTGATCTGGTGCTTCTCCTTTGCCCTGCCACCTCCTGCCTGCCACTGGGCCCTGCCACCTCCTGGCTGCCACTGGGCCCTGCCACCTCCTGCCTTCCACTGGGCGCTGCCACCTCCTGGCTGCCACTGGGCCCTTCCTCCTCCTGCCTGACAGTTTCCAGACCCTCCTCCTGGCTGATTTCATCCTGTGTATGAAAAAGGGACATAGTTTAATATGTTGCTTTAATCTTTGCCTCCAAATTTATAATCATGATTGAACCAATTAGAATGTAAATCCTGAAATCAGTTTCTAAAATTTACAACTACATCAGATTGACTATTTAGCACCCAATTAAGTGCAGACTAATGTCTAGAGATCTTGATTTCACTTGTGGAACTCTTTGGCAAACTCTTTGGCAAACATTAATATTTGGCAAACATTAATTTTATCCCAATACATATTCATTTAATACTATACCTGGCTCCAGATGGCCAAATCAGGATCATCCAGGATGGCTGCCTCCTCTTGCTCCAGAGAAGGCTCAGGTTGGCTGCAGGGAAGTCTGGGGGGAAGAGTGGAGAGTGATGGCCTTGCCTCAATGTGGTCATCCAGAAAGGACATCCTGCTGTAGTACCACAAATTCGGGACATAAACATCATCTGCTGCTGCTCCTGACCTCTGAGAAGCCAGGACCTTAGAGCGTTCAGTCCTGTAGGTGCCTCTCAAGCTCCCAATTTTAGTGTCCACCTGTTTTGCTGTGGCTGTGGGCACCTTGGTCTGCACAAATGGGAGCAGGGTCTCCAGCGCTGCTTTTCTCACCCCTCTTTTTTTGTGGATGGGGTTTTTCGTCTCCCACAGAGCGGGCAGCTCCCTTACCCGGTCTATAAATTCCGCAAGGAATTCCTTGTCACTTATAAACACATTCATTTTGGGTCTGTAAGTAAAATAAATAATATATAACTAATGTGAGGCACACAGTCTAACCTCCTTAACATCATAGTCACCATATATATTCTACAACATTCTCAAGACAGTATAGGCCAACTATTTGTCCAAGTCACAAAATCACATACCTTCGTTCGCACGTCCGTAACTTGAACTCCTCTCTCCGCACACCGAACGTAGTATAGTTACATGTGTGTTTTCTATATATACACCACGCATGCGTCAAACTACGAACACGTCGCCCGCCCATGACGTTCTAACTAACATCTTTTCCCCGCCCCTTCTCTTTCGGCGCGCAGACAGATATGGCGGAGTTACAGCAGGTGTCTGATAATTCCGCAACTAACGAGGAGGAGACAAGCCCGGAGACCGAGGAAACGTCACGATCAAGGAGGAGATTCAAGGCATCTAATATGTCTTTTGCGGAGATGGCGGAGATGGTGGACATCTTGCTCAAGTCTGATTATGACGCAAAGCATGGGCCGTATAGCAAACCAAATAGAAGGAAGGCCAAAATCCTCAATAAAGTCGTGAAGAGTCTGAAGACGAATTTCAGGGTGAAACGCTCAAATGAGCAGCTCAGAAAGAGGTGGTCAGACCTCAAACTGAGGGAGCCAGAGCAGTTAAGGAGCATTAAGAGAATGCTAGCAAAAAGTAAGTAAAATGTACACTTTTCGGCTATTAATGTTTTTCTCAACTTACATGTTGCTCCTTTTTGTGATTTTATCATATTGGACTCCCTTCCATAATTTAATAATTTGAACTTGGTTTGGCACAGTAATCGTTCGTTACGTTACAGACACTTCGTTCGGCCACTATCCGCTGTTTTGGCTTATTTTATAGCCACAAAAGTAATTAGACATCTGCATGTTTTTTTAACATTTGTGTTCAAAATTTTTAGGCTAGATGATGTGTTTGTAAAGAGAATGAAATGCAAACTTTAGTCAGTGTAAAGGAGAGGACACTCAGCAGCTGCTTCCACATCTGTACTTTGGAGCACTATAGTGTGGGCCACCAGACCCGCCTTTTTTGGGTGTCCCACACAGGTGCATTAGTGATTTTTTGTGGTGCCTCCATGTCTAAAAACTGACAGCCAAAGGTGAATACTAAACATATTATTGGTCAGAAATAATGCAGTCATCTTTAACTTCCGCCCAAACACACACTTGTACCCCACTTCCAAACAATTTAGCCTGTTTTTATTTTTCATAGAGAATTTCAGTGTGATAAATAGACCTTTTGTTTGATTCTCATAGGGGAGAGAAGACTGGGAGGAGAACACTCCAGGGAGCACAGGAACCCCACAGCTTCACAACAACCCCAAACTCCCAAAGACCCACAACCGAAGGATGTTGAGGAAGTTGAGGTGGAGGAAGGAGAAGTGCAGGAAGGAGAGGTGGATGACGTTGTGGAACTGGTCACCACAACAGGTCAGTATCTGACACCACAGCTTCAGGTAAGAGATGTAGGCCTGCAGAGTTATAATACCTTTTTATTTTGTTTTTAGGGGATGTAAATGTTGTGGTGAAGGATAGTACACGTTTCTCTGCTGACAGTGCCCTCCGAATAATACAGCAAGTGATGGAATGTAGCACGGAACTGGACAGAATAAAACAAATAATTCATGTGATGGATCAAACATTTAAAGACATTCTCGATGTTTTGGGGAGAATCGAATAAGTCAACCAAACCCCCATTTTTTTTTCAGGAATGACTGTTCATCAACCTTTTATACTGTTTTTGACAATGCAACCAGCCAAAAATTGAATATGCACACAGTGTGTCAACATGTGCTATCTGCCATCAGGGGATATCCATGTACGTCTTTTGGGGGTGCAACCCCTTCCTCGTATCTAAAGTAGGTGAACTGAGGAAGGGGTTGCACCCCCAAAACACGTCCATTGATCAACCCTGATGGCAGATAGCACATGTTGACAATAGGGATCAGGTGTCTCAAATCCCTAGTGGAAAATAATACAAAATGTGTGCATATTCAATTTTTGGCTGGGCAAGGGGTGGCAAGACCCCATATTAGGACGGGCACATAGAGACATAGTTTGTGTAAGTGAATGTGTTAGATTGCTCAGAGGTATCCAATGTTGTAATTTTTGGAATGCAACTGTTTTTGTATTTTCCTAAGAAAATAATTGGAAACATGTGTGTGAATGTGCACAGAGTAAAATGTTTGAACAGAAACAACGTGTAGCTTCTTTTTTCAATACGCTCTAACCTGATTTGTGTTTTTTTTAAGGTTACATAGTGAAATGGTTGTTATTTACTAAAGGAAAATACACTTGGCACTACAAATGCACTAAGACAAACTAGGAGACAGGAAACAAACCAAAGTTAAAATTAGAAATCAGATTTTTATTTTAATCATTCTCCAGGAATCTTTAGCCATAGCCTGGCATAGGAATTGCCCCCCTACCCGTGAAATATTCCATATATTTGTCCCGAACCTCACGGGCATTTTGGGGGGGCAAGCCAGGACGGGCAGATTCCAGGCCCGGCAGGGGATTAGCAGGTGAAAGTCCAGCCTCAGGCAATACTGAGGCCATATATGAATTTGATTTTCTGCTGAGAAAATTGTGTAGCACACAGCAGCATAACACTACATAGTTTATTTTGTAGTCCGCCAAGTGTATTGAAGTCATAAAAAGGCGGAACCGGCTGGCCATTATGCCGAAGGCATTTTCAACAACTCTTCGGCCCCTGGCCAGCCGGTAATTGAACACCCTCTTCTCTGGGGTCAGGGTCCTCTGAGGAAATGGCCTCATAAGATGCGGTCCGAGTCCAAAGGCTTCATCAGCCAAGAAAACAAAGGGGAGTCCTTCAATATTCCCTGCATCCGGTGGCAATGCAAGGTCGTCACTCTGGAGACGGAGGGCAAACTCCGTCTGGATGAAGGATCCCCCATCGGACATCCGACCATTCTTCCCTACATCAACATAGAGGAATTCATACCGTGCTGACACCACCGCCATTACCACAATGCTATGAAACCCCTTGTAATTGAAGTATTAGGACCCAGAACGGGGTGGCGGCACGATGCGGACGTGCTTCCCATCTATGGCACCACCGCAGTTGGGGAAGTCCCACCGCGTGGCAAACTCCGATGCCACAGTCTGCCATTCCTGTGGCGTGGAAGGAAGCTGGGGAGTCAAACAAGATGAAAGAAAATTAGAACTTAAAAATATTACATTACAAGGAGATTATAATAAAAAACATTAGAGGCCAACATCAATAAAATTCTACATTTATTAAGGTGTTTTCAATAAGTATAATGGAAGGCTCATGTTTCATATTCATCACCCCCTCTGATGGTCCTTTAATACATGATTTTTGGGGGGGGGGGAGATGTGTTTGGCCACAGGATAGCAGTGCAGTGGCGGTGCGTCCAGAGTGGGCGCTGGAGCACTGCCCCCTCTCTCCTGTGCCCGTCACTCAGAACAATACATAGGTTCTTGCCTTGCATTAACCTATGTATTGTCAATGCCGCCCACTATTCAGGTGTATGGCCCCCTGTTAAGCGACCAACATATGAATAACTGCGGCATTTATGGGGTGAAAATTGCATATCAGAAACAGGGAGGCAAATAGGCTTGCACATTACAGCCTGAGGGATGTAATTGGCTTCATAAAAGTTAAATAGGGGACGCAGGGGGGGGGAGCATTCCTTGGGTAAACACTGACAGGCTGCTCTGCCAATCATGTTCACCAAGTCTGTTTAATGGTAACATGATTGGCTGATGCAACATCAAGGGAAGGAGAAGACATCAAGGACAGAAGAAGGATGGCGCTGACCACAAGAAGGTATGTGCAGGGCTGGGGACAAAATGGCTGCATTGGAGGGGACAAAATGGCTGCATTGGAGGGGACAAAATGGCTGCATTGGAGGGGACAAAATGGCTGCATTGGAGGGGACAACTGGGGGCGTTTAATAGGCACCTTTGCAAAAATGGAGGAAGTTTATTTCCTAAATTGGGGTTGGACCCCCAAACATTTGTTGCAACAGGCGCCCCTGCTGGAAAGGTTAGTAAAGGGAAATATGCATGGAGGAGAAAAAAGGGGCAATCTAAAGCTTCCAGCATGCATGGGGACAAAGGGGACATTCTCAGCATATTTCAATCATGGTAATTAGGGAAGGATGAAAGAAATACAATACATTAGCATACATGTAATACATAAAATGTGATGTTAAAGGAGAAAACTTACCCTAATATAGTCCTCCTGCAGGACTTGTATAATGGCAGAACAGGTGTCTGGGATTATGAGGCCCAGAGCCTGGTAGGAGATGCCTGTCGTGAACTTCAAGTCCTGAAGACTTCTCCCTGTCGCCAGATAACGTAAGGTGGCGATGAGCCTCTGCTCAGCACTGATGGCTTCCCGCATAACGGTGTCCTGCCTGGTAATATAGGGGGACACCAAAACCAACAGTTCCTGAAAAACGGGGTCAGACATCCGCAGAAAATTCCTGTAGTCCTCAGGATTATTCTCGACTATCTCCCGCAGCAGAGGCATGTGGCAGAATTGGTCCCGCTGGAGCAACCAATTCTTGGTCCATGAACTCCTCCTCACACCATTCATGGACTGGTCTTGGTCCAAAACAAGCAGACCAACACCAAGCGCACTCACAGCACGAACTCGACGATGAGAACGTCCAGGCGACATGGCTAGGAAACGGCCATCTTATCAGAACGTACAGAACAGAACGCACTTTAGAACAGCAAGGCCTATGAATAACGAACTGAAAATCAGAAACGAACGGGCAAGAACGCACTGTAAAACAGATACGACCTGCCTAGACGCCCTGAAAGTCAAGATACGAACCCACAAGCACAAACTGAACCTCAGAAAACTAACTGAAAAGCACGAAGACTGAAAAGCGCGAATCGTCTCTTCCCAAACTTTTACTTCACACGCGGTAACACGAGATCAGCAAAAGCAGCCCAAGGGGTGGCGCCAAGAAAATCGATCTTCCCCTTTATAGTGCCGTCGTACGTGCTGGACGCGAGCGCGGAGAACAACGAGGAAATTGGGAAATGTCAGTGTGTACGCATAGAAAGCTTGACGAGAAACTCGTCAAGGTTAACAAGAATCTCGTCGAAAAAAACGACGTGTTTGTAACTCGGTCGTGTGTATGAGGCTAAAGTCTCTTTCCCCTAAAGGGATGAAGGTTTCTTCACCGGCCAGCTTTCATTGGTGCACTTAAAGGAATAACCATTTGTAATCCACATTGGGTGTTAACTTGAAATAACAGGGCAAAACGGGGGGGGGGTAGATTCTTCAACTCTGTCCCGCTACCGGACCCCCAAGAAACACTGGTGAGCGAACAGTGGGCCTAGGCAGTCTATAGGCCTGAACACAACTCAGTCTATTGATATGGGCAGGTGCCCGCTCAGCACTCCAGGCGCGATCCCAGCCTGGGACTTCCACCTCCTGTGTGTCGCACACAGCGTCTGCTCCGATCGAGTCCTCGATCCAACTCACGTCCTATCATGACGGGTCAGGATCCACCCAGGCTCTGCAGCATGGTGGAAGGCTCTTCGGACTTCAAGCAAGGCCTCAGGCTTCAGGCCTTGCTTCACAGCCGATCCGCATAGGATGACTTGTCACTTGACGCGCCGTGTCCCAAGAGAGCGAGCTCTGCCTCACCTCCCACTTAAGTAACCCCTCCCATGAGTCTCTACGGTGGAACCTCCGCCCTGGGGCCGAATGGGGTTCTGGGTAACGTAGTCCTGGGGCCTTAGAAGAGACCCCGCTACAGGTATATAGTGTCAATATATTTTTTTTCAAATAACAGTTTTTATTGATTGTCTCGAAAATGTTAACAGTACACAGATACAAAGGGAGTCAGAAAAAAATAAAAAATAAATAAATGCAGGAACATAACAATGCACAGTATGTACGCAGTAGTGTTTGGGGGGGGGGGGGTAAGCCGTTTGCGTAAACAATGCAAAATATAATCCAACTCCTTTAGCCACATTGCCAATAAAATATAACATAGTGGGCAGTATCACATATAACTTTGTAGAGATAGTCTGCATATCCAGAAAAAATAAAAAAAGAGAAGAAGAAAAAGAAAAGGGGGGGGGGAAGAAGAAAGTAGACGTAATAAAATGGCATTAGATTACTGCGTTGGCTCCTGTACCGGCTCACGGCAAGTCCTCTCGGAGATGCCACCTCTCCCAGACCCCGTTGTAATCGTCCAGCCTGTCCTGAATTCTGTCCGTCATCTTCTCCATTAGTTCCACATCCTTGACCCTGGAGTACAGAGCCTCTGGGGATGGGGGTGAGTTTTTTTTCCAATTAAGGGCAATTAGGCATCGAGCTGCTGTTAGAATGTGAGCAATTTCATGCATGGTTTGGCTATTTTAGGCTGGGATAGGCCAAACAAGAAAAATTTAGGTGTCGGGGTATCGGCACCTCAAATAGGCGGGTTAGTAATTGTTGTGTCGATCTCCAGAACGGGGCTATAAGAGGACAAGACCAATAAATGTGGAAGAGAGAGCCTCTGTCTCGTTGGCAGCGCCAACATCGGTTAGAGGTGGAGAGGTAAAGTTTATGGAGTACAGCTGGGGTCTGGTACCAAAAAAAGAGGATCTTGTATGTGTTTCCTTTATAGAGGGTACATAGGAAACTCTTGGCAGCCTTCCTCCAGACTGCCTGCCAAGCCTCCACTGGGAGTTCCTCTCCCAACGTAGCATGTATGCATGTTTGCCTCGTACTGGTATTGCGTAAGCGTTTAGGATCTGGTATATGTCTGAGATCAGTCCTCTACGCCCCTCTAGTATAATACGTTCAAATGGAGAGGGTGGGGAGAATTGCAAGTGTGGGGCTATGGTTTGGGCAAAATGTCTGATCTGCAAAAAACAGTAGAACACCTGTCGTGGCAAATCATGTTTGGTTTGGGGCTTCGAGAAAGTTTACGGGATCTAGGGTCCACTAGATGGCCAAAATGGAATGAATTCCTTGAGGCCCAGGGCCAAGACATCTGGTGAGTTAGGCTAGCCAGCACTTTGGGATTGCAAAGAAAGGAGTTCATCAGTGAGCATTCAGACTTAAGCTCACATTCACGGGCCAGCTTGCGCCAGAGCTGACGAAGCTGTGACAATGATCCTAATAATCGACCAGGGTCCACCTCCACATTCGTGTTCCAGAGGAGGCTGTTTGGATGTACAGGAGCTAGCCAGATTTTCTCTATCTCTGTCCATTTATTGTAGGACCTCTGGGGGAACCACGAGACAATCGCACGAAGTTGGGCCGCTTGATAGTACTTAACGAAGTTGGGAAATGCCAGGCCTCCATCCGTACGTGACACCATCATGACGGAGCAAGGTATCCTGTGTTTTTTATAGTTCCAGACATAACATAGCATGTTACTCTGAAATATGCGTAGGTGGGCATAGGGGATTGGGATGGGCAATGTCTGAAATAGGTAAAGGAGCTTAGGGAGGATGACCATTTTCATGCACGTGATCCGCCCAAAGAGGGAGATATGATGGGTCTTCCATTTTTGTATGAGCTCCCTAATTGACCGGTACAGAGGAGGGAAATTGGCTTGATACAGGGTGCCAAAAGACGGAGTAAGATGAACCCCCAGATATTTAGGGGGGGAACGTTCCCATTTATAAGGAAAGCCTGACTGCAGGAGGGTAACCTCGTCCTCCGGGACGTTAATTGGAAGGGCCATAGACTTTGACGCATTCGTTTTATAACCCGAGAGCGCCTCATATCTAATTCGGCGTGGAGGTTGGGTAGGGAGATGCTAGGTTGGGTCAGAGTGAGGATGATGTCATCTGCAAATAGAGATATTTTGAATTCCTTTCCCCTAACCGAAATACCCCGAATGTCCGGATTACCCCTAATGGTCGCTGCCAGGGGCACTACATATAGGGCAAATGGCAAGGGAGAGAGCGGGCAACCCTGGCGGGTACCATTAGCAATCGGGAAGGTGGGTAATGTGGCGAAGGGAGTTTTAACTTGTGAAGTGGGACATGTGTAAAGGAGTTGTACCGCCCGCAAGAAGGGTCCCTTAAATCCCATGTGGCGCAGTGTAGCTATCATGAAAGGCCAGCTAAAACGGTCAAAGGCCTTTTCTGCGTCTAAACTCAGGATCAGAGATTCTGAGTTGTCTCTGTTAGCTACATCAATTAGGTCTATGACTTTTCTCCTGTTGTCCCCTGCTTGATGGAGGGGGACGAAGCCCACCTGATCCTTATGTATCAAGGCGGGGAGGATCGCGTTCAGTCGGATCAAAAGAATTTTCGTGAATATTTTTAGGTCTGAATTAAATAGGGCTATGGGCCTATAGCTAGCACAGGAGGCGGGGTCTTTATCCGGTTTCGGGATCAGGGATAAGATATGACATATGTTGGAGAAAAGCATTGAACAGTTTGATCATTTGTGGACTTAGGAGGGGGAGAAAGGCTTTACAGTACTCATACAGCAACCCGTTCGGGCCAGGGGATTTGTGAGCTGGGAGGGCTTTTATGGTCGCCCCCAGTTCCTCCGCGGAGATGGGGGCGTTAAGTGCCTGTAAGTAAGAATCTTGAAGTTGGGGCAATCCGGCCCGCTCGAGATACTGAGTCATGCGATCGACTAAGTCGGGCATTGGGGGGTTGTGTGGTATCTCCGCTTTGTTGCATAGGTCTGTGTAGAAGTCAGCGAAGGTGTTCGCTATATCCTGAGGGTGGGTCAGCAGGTCACCCATTCTGTTCTTGATTTGGTGTGGGGTGGAGGTGTGGGTTCGGTCTGCCAGTTTCCTGCCCAGAAGTGATTGTGCCTTGCTGCCTTTGTTGTAATATAGCTGTTTTAGTCAGATCAGTGCTTTTTCCACCTGGCCCATCGCAAGGTCCCGAAGTGTCATTCGTACGCGAATAATTCGTTTAAGGAGTGACATGGACGATGCGTTCTGGAGCTAAGCTTAAAGGGCCCTCAGATGTTTTTCTGCTAGCAGTCTGGCAGCCGTGGCATCCTTCTTCATAGCTGAAGAGAGGGCTAGACAGCGGCCTCTGAAGACTGCCTTCTGGGCAGCCCACAGTGTAGAGAGGGAAATGTCTGGGGTGTCATTTTCAACAAAGTAATGTTGCAGGGTGGATTCTAGTTCCGTTCTAGAGTACTAGAGGGAACATGTTGCAGGAGGAAGTTATTCAGCCTCCAGTTGTAAGGCCAACGGAGGGGAGTGCCTAGGTTCAGGGCTAATGTTACTGGGGCATGATCGGACCAAGAGATGGGAAGTATTTGTGCGGACTCGGTTATGCGCAGTGTGTTGTTGTTTACAAAGAAGTAGTCTATGCTCGAGTGAGTGTGGTGGGGGGCAGAGTAAAAGGTGTATTGACGATCACCTGGGTGGAGAGCCCGCCAGGCATCAAAAAGAGCATATCTTCTGGTGAGCTGACGAAACAGCCTAGAGTCCCTTAGGGCTTGGGTCTGCGATGACTGGGGACTCGCCACCAGGCGGTCGCAAGTAGTGGAGTGGGATAGATTGAAATCCCCCCCCCTTATCACAAGGAAATTGTGGGGCATCCGGGATAGGCGAGTAAGAACCTTGGCCAGGAAACGGTGTTGGTTGTGTGTTCGGAGCGTAAAGGGCACAGAGGGTGATGGCCTGCGTCTGCCAGAAACCTTGAAGAATGACAAAATGTCCTTGTGGATCTAGGTAGGTGGAAGTGCAGGTGAAGGGGGTCCCCTTTTTAAAGAGTATGGTGACACCCGCTCTCTTACACGGGTTAAAGGCCTGATAAACTTGGGGATAGTGTCTGGAAGCGAATGTGAAGGAGTCCCCCTTGTTAAAATGCGTTTCCTGCACCATAATAATGTCTGCCCTCGACTGTTTGAACTCTCGGAGCGCCAAATGTCTTTTCTTATTAGAGTTGAGGCCGTGGACGTTTAGTGACAATATCTTAGCCATTGTTAAATGTGGGGTGAACTACGGAGATACTTAGCTGATTCAGTTGGTGATATGTCCGGGTCTGGGAGGATGACATCAACTGGTGGAGGGCCGGCTGCCCACGGGGCCTTTGCCAGGAGCCAATCTGCGGGGAGAAGAAAGAGAAAAATCTAGAAAAAAAAAGAAAGTTAGAGTAAAACCATAAATAGCTATAACAAGCATCATCTATTAGGTGCTAGAAAACCTAAGGGTCTCGGGGCCTATGTAGTTCCAATTGGACTCCCCGACCATGGAATCGGGAAACACGGGTAGATCAAAGTCCAGAAAGGAACTATCAGATGGTAAACCACAGGGTGGTCGGTAACCTGAAAGTCAGTCTGTCCGGGGTCTCGGCCGAGATCATTAAACAGCGCCTGTAGTGTGGACTGCAGGTCTACAGCGTCTTCTGTTTTTGGTAGGCCTCACACACGGATATTTTTCCTGCGACCCCTGTTGTCCAGGTCCTTGACATGGCGTTGCATGTCTCGTAGCATGAGGCAATGATCTGAGCCCTGTATTTGGGTTCGGTGTACCGCAAATTTGGTCTCCTGTATTTCCTCCTCCGCCATTTCCACCCTGTCAGCTAGGTGTTTAAGGCCAACATGGAGGGTTTGGTTCTCGGCTCGGCAGGTGGCCTTCACGTCAGCTATGAGCTGCTTGAAATCGTCCTTGGTAGGGATGGCTTGTAGGTAGGACTGCCAAGGGGGGTGAGCCCCTTCGTCCTGGCCTGGAGACGGGTAGGAGGATGGGGGTTGTGGGTGGAAAGTTCTCCACTGCATCTGAGGGTGTGGGAGAGAGAGAGCCTGTCTCGTGGATGCCAGGGTTTGGCGCTGCTCTCAGTAGTCTGGGGAAGGCCGCCATACACTGCGTGTACTGCGATGGAGGCTGGGTCTCGGCCCTCCCTCCATGTGGCGCGGCCGGGATGTGGGGGGAGTGCTGCTGGTAACTCACCGCCTGCTCGGACCCGTCGGGCCTTGGGGCCACATGTGGAGAGGCGGGCTGTTCCCGTGGTGGATGGCGGCTCTGCGGGGAAGGTGGAGTGGAGGCCCGATAGCAGGAGGCCACGGTGTCTGGCGCCATTTTGCCTTTCTTGCCCAGCGGCATGTCGGGCGATTTAAAGTAGTCTCTAAAGGATGTGGATGAGCCCAGCGGTGGTTGAGATAATCCCCTGGCTGAGGAGGATCGTGTTGTACGTGACCCGCCCATGGATGGGTGAGTTTGGCCCCCGAATTATGGTCTGTTAGCTGCGGGCTGGAGGAGAGCTCTCAGTCAAAGCGTCCGTCCAGGTCGGCTTCCAGTCACGCCCCCCCAGTGTCAATATTTTTATGTAAAAATAAGATTTATAAGCTGTGGGCACTGTGGAGTGGGGGGGGGGGGGCAGATGAACTATTTTCATATTACTGGGTTTAGTAACACTTTAAGGAAATAAGAGAACGGGACAATGGGGACTTACTGGATGGTTTTACAAGAGGGGCAGTCCTTTATGTTGTTCTTCTGCCGGCTATTGCTGGGACCCTTTAAGAAGTTTTAGTGCACTTTACAACAGTTTTAGTAAACCAACATGCAAAATAAGTGCGGTAAAGATGCAGTAAAGGTACAGTATAGGTGCAGTATAATTAATGTCTTGCCTGCAGTAACTCAGTCCCTACTAGCAGTGTGCAAAATGGGCAATGGGACCTCTCACCAGTCCCTGCGATGCAGCAGTTAACCTTTTTATTGTAGAAGGGGGGCCCCTTCAGTCTCTGTAGAGAATGGCTCCAGTGATCAGCGGTGGGAAGTAGAGGGTAAGAGGATGCTCTGTTCTCTCTTGCAGCAGTGGTGCAGATGTGATCATTGAGGTCTGTGCTGCACTGCCCCAGCCGTCTCCGTCCTAGGTCTCAGTCTTTGGTCACTTGCCCCCGGTGATGATCCATGTGCATCAGAACAAATGTGCACACCTCGGCTCCCATGCTGCTAAGAGCAAGAGGTTTCCAGTGCAGTCTGGTAAAAGCTGTTACACCACTCCCTTTTCCCCCCTTAACCAGTTAGGGACCGGAAGAATTTCCCCCTTAATGACCAGGACATTTAACTGACAATTGCGCGGTCGTGCGATGCTGTACCCAAACAAAATTGAAGTCCTTTTTTTCCCCACAATAGAGCTTTCTTTTTGTGGCATTTGATCACCTCAATGTTTTTTTTTTTTATTTGTGCTATAGTGACAATTTTGAAAAAAAATAAATAAAATTTATGCTGTAATAAATATTCCCAAAAAAATCTAAATAAATACATTTCTTCATCAGTTTATGCCGATATATATTCTTCTACATATTTTTTGTAAAAAAAAATATGCAATAAGCGTATATTGATTGATTTGCACAAAAGTTATAGCGTCTACACAATAGGGAATAGATTTATAGCATTTTTTTGGCATCTTTATTATTATTATTTTTTTTTTTTACTAGTAATGCTGGTGATCTGCGATTTTTAGCAGGTCTGCGACATTTCGATGGACAGATCGGACACTTTTGACACATTTTTGGGACCATTGACATTTATACAGCGATCAGTGCTATAAAAATGCACTAATTACTGTGTAAATGTCACTGGTAGTGAAGGTGTTAACCCCTAGGGGGCGATCAAGGGGCTTAATGTGTTCCCTGCTAGGTGTTTCTAACTGTATGGGGATGTGACTTACTAGAGGAGTAGCGATGAGCCGAACACCCCCGGGTTCGGTTCGCACCAGAACCTGCGAACGGACCGAAAGTTTGCACAAACTTTAGAACCCTATTAAATACAATGGATGCGAACGTTCGAAATCTAAAGTGCTAATTATAACGACTATTATGCATGTTATTGTCCTAAAAAGGGTTTGGGAACCCGGGTTCTGCACCAGGGGACATGTATCAATGCAAAAAGAAGTTTTAAAAACGGACGTTTTTCTGGAGCAGTCATTTTAATGATGCATAAAGTGAAAAAAAAAAAGTCAAATATTCCTTTAAATATCGTACCTGGGGGGTGTCTAAAGTATGCCTGTGAAGTGCCACGTGTTTCCCGTGTTTAGAACTGTCCCTGCCCAAAATTACATTTCTAAAGGGAAAAAAGCCATTTAAAACTGCTTGCGGCTTTAATGTAATGTCTGGTCCCGGTAATATGGATGAAATTCTTTAAGAAAAATGGCATAGCTACCCCATGACCCCCCCCTACCCCAGCCCATTACCAGCCCCTTTGGGTCTTGTATGGATATTAGGGGAACCCCGCACACAAAATAAAAAAGGCCCTATATACTCTGAACAGCCGTATACAGGCGGTGCATACAAGACAGGGACTGTAGGTTTGTTCTTATGTAGAATCTGTTTGTAATTTTGAACAGGTACATTGTTTAAGTGTAGCTCCAGCCAAAAAATCTATTTTTAAGCTTTTTGGAAAACATAGGGAAGGGTTATCACCCCTGTAACATTTGTTTTGCTGTCTGTGCAGTGTGCACCTGTTCAGAACAGTTCACCTCACTTTCCGTCCTAATGACAAATGTTTTTTGAAAATTTGGGGTTTTTATTGAAACAAGAATTGGTGATAAAGAATCAGTGGAGAGGAGACACTTTTTTTCCCATATTAACTCTTACAGGAGAGAATTTGCCTTCCTAGGGGTAGATTTCCTCTCACTTCCTGTTGTATCCTTCCGTTTGCAAGGAGGAGTCGTTTGTAAGTTGGATGTTTGAAAGTAGGGGCCTGCCGTATATACTCAGCTGAAATTTGCCCCTTACATGTTGGTGTTGCCACAACACTGTGAGCCCTCACAGTTACTCTTGGTTGGCGCATGAATGGGCCCTGCTGTGAATTATTAGATCAAGAATTGTAATTGCATGCCCCTGTTGAACAGGGGCTGAAAAATTGGGCCTTTGGTGGTGGTGGTGGTGTTGACACAACACTGTAAGGCCTCACAGTTAGTCTTGGTGGGCGCAGGAATGGGCCCTGCTGTGAATTATTAGATCAAGAATTGTAATTACATGCCCCTGTTAAACAGGGGCAGAAAAATTGAGCCTTAGGCACTGGTGCCACAACACTGCAACCCCTCACAGATACTGTACTTGGAGCACAGCAATGAGCCCTGTTGCAAAGTATTGCATCAAAAATTGTAATTACACGCCCCTGTTAAACAGGGGCTGAAAAATTGGGCCTTAGCCACTGGTGCTGGTGCCACGACACTGCAACCACTCCCAGATACTCTAGTTGGAGTGCAGGAATGAGCCCTGCTGCAAAGCATTGCATAAAAAATTGTAATAACACACCCCTGTTAAACAGGGGCTTAAAAATTGGGCCTTAGCCACTGGTGGCGGCACCGAGAAACAAAAATGTTCTTCCAAGCTATCATCGTCAATCGGATCATTGAGGAGGAGGAGGATAGTCAGTCAACATAACAGGACAAACTCTCAGCATCAGCATCAGTCTTGAAGGGATGTGACATTTGAAAATAAATTAGTCTGTTATATCAGCTTCAGGTGTTTGGTAGCTGGTGGTGATCCAAGACTGGTTCATCTTTATGAAGGTCAGTCGATCAACAGAGTCGGTGGACAGGCGCACCCTGTGATCCGTGACAAATCCTCCAGCAGCACTGAATGTGCGTTCTGAAAGAACGCTGGATGCAGGACAGGCCAGTAGCTCAATTGCATACTGTGCAAGCTCTGGCCAGTGATCCATCCTCAAGACCCAGTAAGCCAGAGGATTTTCGGTGGGGAAGGTGTCCAAGTCTGACCTTGCCCCTAGATATTCCTGCACCATGTATATCAGACGCTGGCGATGGTTGCTGGGAACCAATCATACCTTGGGGCTGCGGACTAAAGAATTGTCTGAACGCTTCGGTCAGACGGCCACCTTCCCCACCGCTCATTCTTTGACTGACCGAAGCCTCAGCAACTCGTTGTCCAAGACCAGGAGTTTGTAACCTCCCAGTCTCTGGGAACGCGTTGCACAGACCTTTCTGCAAGGCCTCCCGGAGTTGTCTCATCCTCTGCTCCCTCTGTGACGGTAAGATAAGGTCCGCAACCTTACCCTTGTACCGTGGATCAAGGAGAGTGGCCAGCCAGTAATGGTCCCTCTCCTTGATCCGAAGAATACGAGGATCCTTCCGCAGACTTTGCAGGATCAGGGAGGCCATGCAGCGTAGGTTAGCTGAGGCATTCAGTCCAGAGTCCTCTGGGTCACTAAGGACGACATGATCCGCAGCCACCTCCTCCCAGCCATGTACAAGTCCACTGGTTTCTTGGGACTGTAAATCATCCCTAAAAGACTGCTGCTGATGATGCTGAGTGCCAGGCTCCACCTCCATGCTGACACAATCCTCCTCCTCCTCTTCCTGTGCGATGGGTGGGACAGAAGGAACACTGTCTGGGTAAAGGGGGCCTTGAGAGGCAAGGAAGTCCTCCTCTTCCTGCCTCTGTTCTGCCTCAAGTGCCCTGTCCATTATTCCACGCAGCGTATGTTCCAACAGGTGGACAAGAGGTACAGTGTCACTGATGCATGCACTGTCACTGCTCACCATCCTCGTGGCCTCCTCAAATGGTGCCAGGACAGTGCATGCATCCCTGATCATGCCCCACTGGCGTGGTGAAAAAAAACCGAGCTCCCCTGACCCTGTCCTGGTGCCGTAGTCGCACAGGTACTCATTGATGGCCCTCTGCTGCGTGTGCAGCCGCTGCAGCATGGCCAACGTTGAGTTCCACCTGGTGGGCATGTCACATATAAGGCGGTTCTTGGGCAGGTTCAACTCCTTTCGCAGCTCAGCCAGGCGAGCACTGGCATTATAAGATCTGCGGAAATGCACACAGACTTTCCTGGCCTGCCTCAGGACATCCTGTAAGCCCGGGTACCTGCCCAAGAACCGCTTCACCACCAGGTTAAGGACGTGAGCCACACAGGGCACATGGGTCAGTTGTCCCTGTCGGAGAGCGGAGAGGAGGTTGGTGCCATTGTCGCAAACTACCATTCCTGGCTTAAGCTGGCGTGGCGTCAACCACCTCTCGGCCTGCCCCTGCAGAGCAGACAGAACCTCTGCCCCAGTGTGGCTCCTGTCCCCCAAACACACCAGCGCAAGCACGGCATGGCATCTTTTTGCCTGCGTACTTGCGTAGCCCCTTGAACGCCTACGGAGCACCGCTGGTTCCGAGGACAAAGCACAGGAAGAGGCCACGGAGGAAGAAGAAGAGGAGGGGGTGGAGGATAGAGGTGTGTCACAACCAGTAGTAGCATTTTGGAGGCGTGGCGGTGGAACAACCTCCAACACTACTGCACCTTGTCCTGCATCCTTCCCAGCTGCCAAAAGAGTGACCCAATGGGCCGTGAAAGAAAGGTAACGTCCCTGTCCATGCCTGCTGGACCATGAGTCAGCGGTAATATGCACCTTACCACTGACCGCCCTGCCCAGCGAGGCCAAGACATTGCCTTCCACATGCCGGTAGAGAGCCGGAATCGCCTTCCGTGAGAAAAAGTGGCGTTTGGGAACCTGCCACTGAGGAACCGCACATTGCACAAACTCACGGAAGGGGGCCGAGCCTACCAACTGAAAAGGCAGCAGTTGAAGCGCTAGCAATTTAGCCAAGCTAGCATTCAACCGCTGGGCATGTGGATGGCTGGGAGTGAACTTCTTTTGACGGTCCAGCAGCTGGGGCAGGGAAATTTGCCTGCTAGAATCGGACGTCGGTGTACTGCTAGCAGAGTGGCCGCAAGTACTTGGCTGCTTGCTAGAGCTGTTTAAAGGGCCGATGTACAGCTACGGCGATTTGCGGGTACGTGCCGACGTGCCGCAGTATAATGACAGCGGCTGGTCAGCAAGTGGTTAATAATGTCCTAGGGGAACTGTATTTTAAAGGTCCATAGGTCCCATTTGGTAATTGCTGTTTCAGACTAGAATTCTGGTGATCCTCAGCATTCTGCATAGAGTAGTTCTCTCTCTGCTGACTGGAGGGGATAGTGCAACACAACATCCAGCATAGCAGCAGAAAGTAGAAATATAACTGACTGTAAAGAGTGAAATGTCTCCTTCTCCATGTTTCTGTAGTCCAACACCTGGCTATATGAAAATAAATCATAGAGTTCAGTGGAGGTAATGCGAGCAATCCAAAACATGAAGGAGAGTTGGCTCTGTGTGACTATTTTCACATTGCATTTTACATTTATTTTTTTGCTTATTCTTTTTTTTTTTTTTTTTACTTTGTCTTTATTAAGTATTACACATTGCAATTTGATGTCAAATGTCATCGGCAGAGATAAGCAAACTGACCCGTCACATTTGGGATGCAACCTGGTAGATTTGGAGGTGGAGGTTTGTGAATATGCTTTGATCCATCATTGATCCACAAAGTCTGTAAATATTTAATAAAAATATGACGTACAGGCCTTCGCACATAGATGTCAGGCTGGAAGATCAAGCATAAAGGCTGCTATGATGAATGTGAACATACTAAGTCCAAAAAAGGTGAATTCAGAATGTATTCTTGGGGTTAGGCAGGGTAAAATTATTTAAAGGGTAGCTCCACTTTCGCGGCAAAACAAATAGCAATTTAAAAAAATAATATAGCGTCTACAATAGCGGCACTAGTCATATTGTAATTGAATATAATTAAAAGTGACCTTTCCTTTTCAATCTGCAGCCACTGTAATTTTCTGTAAAACGCAATGCAAAATGGCTACCTGGAGGTGTTCTGTACACAGAATGTATTCAGAATGTATTCAGAATGCCCTCTGAATGTATTCAGAATGTATTCAGAACGCCCCCCCAGAAACATAATTTCCTGCTTGTGTGATTGGCTCACTGATTTTCCCAGAAGTCAAATTTCAGGCATCCCCTGCAACAAAAATGACATTTTTGATGTGATATTTCTAATAGGAAATAACGTCTAAACGAATGCAGACACAGCAGCTTTCCTCATTAGAGCCCTGCAGGTGCAGCAACTGGTTGATAGTTATGAAACCACTCCTATTCGATTCACTCTACATATGGGCACATACAAACACAGAGGGATTTCTTCAGAATAACAAAAGGTAAGAATCTGCAACAAAGTTTGTTAACCACTTACCCACTGGACACTTAAACCCCCTTCCTAACCAGACCAATTTTCAGCTTTTGGTGCTCTCACATTTTGAATGACAATTACTCAGTCTTGCAACATTGTAACTACTGTATATGACATTTTTGTCCTTTTTTTCCCACACAAATAGAGCTTTCTTTTGGCGGCATTTGATCACCCCAGGGTTTTTTATTTTTTGCGCTATAAAAGAAAAAAGACCGAAAATTCTAAAAAAAAAAATGCATTTTTCTTTGTTTCTGTTATAAAATTTAGCAAATTAGTAATTTTTCTTCATAAATTTTGGCCAAAATTTTTACTGCTACATATCTTTGGTAAAAATAACCCAAGTTAGTGTATATTATTTGGTATTTGTGAAAGTTATAGAGTCCACAAGCTATGGTGCCAATCTCTGAAAATTTATCACACCTGAAGTGACGGCCTATCTCATTTCTTGAGACCCTAACAAGCCAGGAAAGTACAAATACCCCCCAAATGACCCCTTTTTGAAAAGTAGACATTCCAAGGTATTTAATAAGAGGCATTGTGAGTTTTTTTAACCACTTAAGCCCCGGACCATTTGGTAGCTAAAGGACCAGAGCTGTTTTCAGAATTTTGCACTGCGCTGCTTTAACTGTAAATTGTGCGGACATGCAATGTTGTACCCAAACGAAATTTGCGTCCTTTTCTTCCCATAAATAGAGCTTTCTTTTAATGGTATTTGATTGCCTCTGCGATTTTAATTTTTTGCGATATAAATGGAAAAAGACCGAAAATTTTGAAAAAAATTTATATTTTCTAATTTTTGTTATAAGAAAAATCGAATAAACTCAATTTTAGTCATACATTTAGGCCAAAATGTATTCAGCCACATGTCTTTAGTAAAAAAAATGTCAATAAGCGTATATTTATTGGTTTGCGCAAAAGTTATAGCGTCTACAAACTAGGGGACATTTTCTGGAATTTACACAGCTTTTAATTTATGACTGCCTATCTCATTTCTTGAGGTGCTAAAATGGCAGGGCAGTACAAAACCCCCCCAAATGACCCCATTTTGGAAAGTAGACATCCCAAGGAAATTGCTGAGAGGCATGTTGAGCCCATTGAATATTTTTATTTTTTCGTCCCAAGTGATTGAATAATGACAAAAAAAAAAAAAAAAAAAAAAAAGTTGTCACTAAATGATATATTGCTCACACATGCCATGGTTATATGTGGAATTGCACCCCAAAATACATTTTGCTGCTTCTCCTGAGTATGGGGATACCACATGTGTGGGACTTTTTGGGAGCCTAGCCGCGTACGGGCCCCCGGAAACCAAGCACCGCCTTCAGGATTTCTAAGGGCGCAAATTTTTGATTTCACTCCTCACTACCTATCACAGTTTCGAAGGCCATAAAATGCCAAAATAGCACCAAACACCCCCAAATGACCCCATTTTGGAAAGTAGACACCCCAAGCTATTTGCTGAGAGGCATGGTGAGTATTTTACAGCTCTCATTTGTTTTTGAAAATGAAGAAAGAAAATATATATATATATTTTTTTCAATTTTCAAAACTTTGTGACAAAAAGCGAGATCTGCAAAATACTCACAATACCTCTCAGCAAATAGCTTGGGGTCTCTACTTTCCAAAATGGGGTCATTTGGGGGGAGTTTTGTACAGGGACGGATCCAGAGTCTTTTCTCGGGAGGGGCACTGCCAAAAAATGATTTTTTTGTGGGAAATTTATCGGGGAAATGGTTGGTGTCGGCGCTTCAATCATCCCGGCACCATGGTTGTTATGGTGTCAGGATGATTGAAGCGCATTATTTCTATTATTACATTGTAATATAAAATTAAATAGTTCAATGCAGAATCAGTGGGAGCCCCGAGTGTGTCACTTGCCACCGTCGCCTGCAATTAGTGGGAGCCCTGAGCGTGTCACTTGCCACACGTTGTGGATTGTCACTTGCCACGTCACCTGCCACACCTTGTGGATTGTCACTTCCCACATCACCTGCCACACCTTGTGGATTCTCACTTGCCACGTCACCTGTCACACCTTGCTGATTGTCACTTGCCTGCCACCAGATGCAGATTGTCATTTGCCACGTCACCTGACACAATTTGCGGATTGTCACTTGCCACGTCACCTGCCACACCTTGCGGATTGTCACTAACTTGCCTGCTAAGGTGTAGTTTTGGTTGTCTCTTGCTGTGTCCCAGACTCCCAGAGTCAGGCAGCAGAGAGATAATGTAATCTCTCTGCTGCCTGCACAGTGAGGGCGGAAGTCACTGCAGGAATGCAGGGCAGGCACGGGCAGTGAGAGATGATCTCATCTCTCTGCTCCCTCGCTCCCGGCTACCTGATTAGCCAGCTGCCACACTGAGCCTGCTCTCTCACTCTCACCTGCGCTGCCAACACACTGAGCAGCACGGTCTGCCCACGAACCGCGCCGCCCCCGACAACAAACCACACCGCAAGCGGAGCCGCCCGCTTTCTTACCCATCTGTGGAGCCGCACGCTATTGCACCTGCCCGCAGAGCGGCCTGACGTGACTCACTGACGTCACTCGTTGCTAGACGCCAAGCGGCCCAGGCGTTAGCAGCGAGTGCAGGGAAGAGGCTCCACCCACCTCCTCCTCCGCTCCTGGTATCGTGTCAGTGCGCCACGTAACTACATTAGACGAGTCTCTCTCTCAGCGCCGCTGATCGGCAGGTGTGAGAAACTGAGAGAGAGACTCAGAGAGGCAGCGGCAGCCGCAGAACAAGTACTGTATATACTCGAGTATAAGCCGACCCGAATATAAGCCGAGGCACCTAATTTTACCCCAAAAAACTGGGAAAACTTATTGACTCAAGTATAAGCCTAGGGTGTCCTAGGCTTATACTTGCCTCACTTTGCCCATGACTAGACTGATGTTTAACATGGAAGTCTATGGAAGGAGTGCCCGGCTTTGAAAAATCGGTTCTCCCAGACACCAAACTTTTCAAACTTATAGAGGAGACATGGGGCTACATGTGTGCCAAGTTTGAGGTCCAGAGGACCTACGACCGGCCGGTACCGGGTCCGCAAAATCACTGGAGAAATGACCGTTTAACATTGGAGTCTATGGAAGGGGTGCCCGGATTTAAAAAATCAGTGCTCCACGGCCGTAGGTCTCCCTGACACCAAACTTTGCACACTTGTAGAGAAGACATGGGGCTACATGTGTGCCAAGTTTGGGGTCCAGGGGACCTACGAACGGCCGGAACCGGGTCCGCAAAATCACCGGAGAAATGACCGTTTAACATTGGAGTCTATGGAAGGGGTGCCCGGATTTAAAAAATCAGTGCTCCCCGGCCGTAGGTCCCCCAGACACCAAACTTCGCACACGTGTAGAAAAGACATTGTGCTACATGTGTGCCAAGTTTGGGGTCCAGGGGTTCTACAGCCGGCCGGTACCGGGTCCCAAAATTTCGGGAGATCAGGCACAAAAAAAAAAAAAAACAGAGCAAGCAAGTGAGTGTGACAGATGGTCTCGGGGGGGGCAATTGCCCTGTTGCCCCCCCTGGATCCGCCACTGGTTTTGTACCATCTGGGCATTCCATGGCTTCCGAAACTGTGATAGGCAGTGAGAAGTGAAATAAAAAATTTACACCCTTAGAAAGGCTGAAGGCGGTGATTGGTTTTTGGGGTCCCGTACGCGGCTAGGCTCCCAAAAAGTCTCACACATGTGGTATCCCCGTACTCAGGAGAAGCAACAGAATGTATTTTGGGGTGTAATTCCACATATGCCCATGGCATGTTTGAGCAATATATCATTTAGTGACAACTTTGTGCACAAAAAAAATAAAAAATTGTATTTTTTCCGCAACTTGTGTCAACATATAAAATATTCCATGGACTCGACATGCCTCTCAGTATATAGCTTGGGGTGTCTACTTTCCAAAATGGGGTCATTTGAGGGGGGTTTTGAACTGTTCTGGCATTTTATACACAACATTAGGAAGCTTACATCCACTCTTCTAACCACTTGAAGACAAAGCCCTTTTTGACACTTTTTGTTTACATGAAAACATTTTTTTTTTTTGCAAGAAAATTATGTTGAACCCCCAAACATTATATATGTTTTTAAAGCAAAGACCCTACAGATTAAAATGGTGGGTGTTGCATTTTTTTTCTACACAGTATTTGCGCAGCGATTTTTCAAACGCATTTTTTGGGGAAAAAATACACTTTTTTTAATTTTAATGCACTAAAACACACTATATTACCCAAATGTTTGATGAAATAAAAAATATGATCTTAGGTCGAGTACATAGATACCAAACACGACATGCTTTAAAATTTCGCACAAACGCGCATTGGCGACAAACTACATACATTTTTAAAAGCCTTTAAAAGCCTTTACAGGTTACCTGTTAGATTTACAGAGGAGGTCTACTGCTAAAATTACTGCCCTCGATCTGACCTTCGCGGTGATACCTCACATGCATGGTGCAATTGCTGTTTACATATGACGCCAGACCGACGCTTGCGTTCGCCATTGGGCAAGAGCAGGGCAGGATAGGGGTGCTTTTTTTTAAATTTATTTTTTATTTTTTATTATTATTAATTTTGCTTTTTTATTTTATTTTCAAACTGTTCCTTCCATATTTATTTATTTTTTATCATTTTTATTGTTATCTCAGGGAATGTAAATATCCCCTATGATAGCAATAGGTAGTGACAGGTACTCTTTTTTTGAAAAAACTGGGGTCTTCTAGACCCTAGATCTTTCCTCTGCCCTCAAAGCATCTGACCACACCAAGATCGGTGTGATAAAATGCTTTCCCAATTTACCAATGGCGCTTTTTATATCTGGGGGGGGGGGACATTCCCTCCCACTGCTTGTAAAAGCAGTCCAGAGGCTAATTAGCCACTAGGATTGCTTTTACATGAAAGCCGGCCGCTGTCTGAAAAGAATGATACCAAGATGATACCTAAACCCGCAGGCATCATTCTGGTATAAACATTCAAAGTCCAGCAACATACCAGTACGTTGCTGGTCCTTGTTGGACATGTATTGTAATTTTTTTTTTCATGCAGCCTGTTGGCTGAACGAAAAAAGAGATTGATCGGTGGGTATGCCCACCATTAGAATACCTCCCTTCATCCACCCACTTCTAATGATGGGCATACATGCACCATTTATATATGCCGAAGCATGGGGGCATCTTCCCGCAAAAAAGTTATGCCACACACACATGGTCGGACTTTTCCACGGGCAAGCCTCCGTCGGAATTTCGACCGTATGTACGCGGCATTAGGAGCAAAATCGCTCCTCCGCCCCTGCTGCCCCAATGCTTCGGCATATATGCTTTTTTTTTTTTTAACTGTGGTGGTGAAATCACCTCCTACAGCACTGGAGTCGCAGGGATCAGGCCTGTCTCTGCGAACGCTGCAGTTATGTGTGTTGTGTTTTGTAAGTGACAGTGATCGATCGATACTGCACTTGGGTGGCCTGAGCTGGACGGAGGGGCAAAACGCAGGTGCTAGCAGGTATCTGGGCTGATCCCGCTAACACTGCGTTTTTGGGAACCCTAAACTGCTGGGGACGCTAGTATAGATCTGATCAGATCAGATATTGATCTGTTCAGATACTATACTACTAAGGGAGGTGTATGCTTCACGCGTGGGTGTTAGCGCTACTGGCACTAACCTGACGCTGCCTGGGGTGTGACGCAGACCCTCTCTGACGCTAAAACCTAACTGATATCACCCGCCGGGCGATCAGGGGGTTAAACCTTTATTGGGTTATATACACGGCGGGTGCCCTGACACTATAAAAAGCAAACTAACTAACCAGCGTCACCCGTAACACTTATATGGTGATCACTGGTGAAAGGGTTAACTAGGGGCAATTAGGGGGTTAAAACCTTTATTAGGTAATATATGGGGGTACCTGACGCTATATAAAAACCTGACGGGGAACCTAAAAAAAATTACTGGCTACCGATCGGCATCACCGACACTAAGACAGCGATCAGAAAAACGATTGCTTAGCGACAGTGGTGATAAGGGGTGAAAGGGTTACCTGGGGGGTGATCAAGGGGGTTAAACCTTTATTAGATAATATATGGGGGTACCTGACGCTCTAAAAACCTGCGGCGAACCTAAAAAAAATTACTGGCTACCGATCGGCATCACCGACGCTAAGACAGCGATTAGAAAAATGATCGCTTAGCGACAGTGGTGATAGGGGGTGAAAGGGTTATCTGGGGGGCGATCAGGGGGTTAAACCTTTATTAGGGGGGGTTAGGGGGCTACACTGGACCTAAAACTAACTTTAGTGACACTTTTACAGTCACAAATGTCACTGATTGCAGTGACCATTTATTTACTGATCACTGCAATCAGTGACACTGTGACTGGGGGCTGGGGGGTGATCTGGGGGGACCTGGGGGGGGCGATTTATGTGTCCTGGTGTCAGTGTAGTGTTTTGTGCACTAACCTGGCATCTTCTTTTGTGCGGCGCTCGGTATATGTGAGCGCCGCAGGAGAGATGACATCACTTCCTCTGCCTGTGTAAACATTACACAGCAGAGGAAGCTCTCTCATTCGCCGGGAGCGATCGCGAGGGGGTGGCTGGAATCGAACGGCCGTCCCCTCATCCCGGATCGCTCCTGGACAATTAACCACCGCTCACTGTAAAGAAGGGGGGTCCGATCGGACCCCCCAACTATACAAAGGCGATCACGTAGATATACGTGATTCTGCCTGTCGGTGCCATTCTGCCGACGTATATTTACAGTGGGCGGTCGTTAAGTGGTTAAGTTGTAATTTTTTCCCACAATTCTTTGCAAAATCAAGATTTTTTTTCACAAAATTGTTATATTAGCAGGTTATTTCTCACACACAGCATATACATAGCACAAAATACACCCCAAAATACATTCTTCTACTCCTCCTGAGTATGGCGATACCACGTGTGTGAGACTTTTACACAGCCTGGCCACATACAGAGCCCCAACATGCAGGGAGCGCCATTAGGTTTTTTGGGAGCATAAACTACACATATCATTTCTTGACTACCTCTTGCACTTTTGAAGGCCCTGGAGCACCAGGACAACGGAAACGCCCCAAAAATTACCCCATTCTGGAAAGAAAACACCCCAACGTATAATCTATGAGGCATAATGAGTCTTTTGAACATGTCATTTTTTTCTACAAGTTTTTGGAAAATGCGGAAAGAAAATAAAAACGCATTTTTTTTTTTAGTTGTCAATTTATACAATATTTCTAACACATAGCATGTACATAACAAATATTACACCCCAAAATTGATTTTCCTACTAGTCCCGAGTATAACTATACCACATGTGTGAGCCTTTTCCACAGCCTGGCCACATAGAGAGGCCCAACATGCAGGGAGCACCGTCAGGTGTTTTAGGGGCATAGATTTCTAATCTAATTTGACTACCAATTACAGTTTTGTGTGGCACTGATGGGCACTGTAGAGGCATGGATGTGGCATCGATGAGAAATAATGTGGCATGGATGAGCATGAATGGGGATGGATGAGCCATGGATGGGTACGGCTGAGTACGGCTGGGTACGGCTGGGTACGGCTGAGTACAGCTGAGTATGGACTAGGGTGACCACGTGTCCCGGATTGCCCGGGACAGTCCCGCATTTTGCAGGTCTGTCCCGGGCACCTTCATTCCAGGACAATACAGTGTCCCGGAATGAAACTGACACAGCCACCCCCCCCGCGCCAATCTGATGCCCACAAAAAAGGGTGCCACATCACCGCTTTACTCACTGACAGTACTTGTCCTGGCCGGGAATGCCTGGAGGAGCACAATCCCCGCCCCCTGCTTGTAATTGGAGAAATCCTAAACAATCACTGTGCTGTGATTCGTTACAGCACAAGCTGATTTTTGGGAAGGGGGGGTGTCCCTGAATGGAAGTTTGGAAATGTGGTCACCCTAGTATGGACGGGGGTGGATGGGATGGCTGAGCATGGATGGGTGGATGAGTATTGCTATGGATGGATTATTATTGCTGAGCATGGATGGATGGCCGAGCATGGATGGATGGATGAGTATGCCGGGATGGCTAAATATGGAGGGATAGTTGAGCATGGAGGGATGGCTGAGGCTGGAATTGTCACAGAGCAGAGCTATGGGCACTACACATCCAGCCCACATCGCTGCTGCAACCGATCTCTCCCCTCTCCGCTCACACTGTACCGATCGGTACAGAGAGGGGAGAGAGGAACCGGACATGACGCCGGTTTGTTTACAAGTGATCGCTTTGTCATTTGACGGAGCAATCAAATGGTAAACGGCCGCCGTCAGCGGCCATTTACTGTGATCCGTCGGGTCCTCCCGGGTGCGCGCCCCAGGAGCGCAATTCTGTGAGGACGTCAATGTACGCCCTCCCAGTGACATTGAGTATAATTTTTGAAGCAAAGCAAAACAAATGCAACAGTGTGAACAGGACTATACGGTAACCATTTTATTTAGTATAGCAATACCCCCTTAGGGGCCGCTGGTTTAATTTTGGGCCTTACACGTTACCTCACTGTTCCGTATGCTCGTCTCAGGGGTTCTCCTTGAAGAGTTGTCTAGAAGAAGTTTGCACCAACACAAAAGTCTCTTTCAAGGGTTTATTTGAATAAAAGTTTCAACATAGGGGATAAAGGAATGGGGAGGACTCAGGTACCTTAGTTGCGAATCATAAAAGTTTCTCCTAGGTCCAGAGGAACAACTGCCTCCACACTGGACTCAGCAAACACCGGATAGGTCCAATCTCACTGGCCTAGCAGCCGATGTACAGCTCGATTACAAACAGTCTCTGCCACAGACTTGGGTGTAAATAGAACAGTCTCTGCCACAGACTTGGGTGTAAATAGAACAGTCTCTGCCACAGACTTGGGTGTAAATAGAACAGTCTCTGCCACAGACTTGGGTGTAAATAGAACAGTCTCTGCCACAGACTTGGGTGTAAATAGAACAGTCTCTGCCACAGACTTGGGTGTAAATAGAACAGTCTCTGCCACAGACTTGGGTAACCGTTACTTGGGTTACCTTCTGAATGAAGAACACAGCTCTCAGTGCCAGGATCTTTCAGCCGTTCCGGCAGCACTGTGAGGTAGATCATGATCCAGGTGCATCCTCCAATTGAGTCCTCAATTGCTTGGTCCCTTCCAGCAGGCAAGGCGACACAAGATCATCCCTGGACCAGTAGGCCCCAGCAACTCCTGGGCCTACCCGTCGGTAACGAAGCCTCAGGTCAACGTCGCCCCAAGGAGGAAACTGACAGCACTTCCCTGAGGCCATGAGGGCCCTCAGGTGGGGACCGAAGACACGACCCCAAGATCTCTCTCTGCCCCAATGGCGTCTGTCACTTAAATACCCCCTCCCAGCATGCACAGCGGGTTCACTACGCCCCCTGGGCTGCTTGCTAGGAAAGAGGTACCCAATACGTCCAGCCTGTAGCCTTTCCAATCCTGACCAGCGGTGGCAGCGACACCCACTGTCAGGAGGGAAATCACACAACCAGCTGAACTGAAACAGAGTGTAATTTATAACACAATCTTTCTGAGCCAAACTATTGCTCAGATAACTATAATTTAACATATAGCGCACACTCCTTGGGAGCAGGGCACTACATTAGTGATAGGTGCTTTGATTGGCATTCAGAGGGCTTTAAAAATGGATGTCAAATGCCACATTTTGAAGCAAGTGTAAACAAGCCTATAGTCTCATATAAGGTTACTTACACATTATCACAATACCTTAAGCCAGGTTAGGACTAGAAACAACAGTCAATGTTAGTGTAAGGCCGGGTTCACACCTATGCGAATTGGTTGCGGCTTACACCGCATCCAACTCGCATAACATTAAAAAATACATTATTTTCAATGAGGCTGGTTCACATATGTGCAATGCATTCGCACTGCGCATTACCAAAAAAACGTGTTCGTCTTCTAGACATTGCGGTGCGGCTCAGGTGCGAATTCAGGTCCATTATCTTCTATGGGCACGCACCTGATTCGCAGATGTCTTCCATTCTGAACAGGACTTTTTTCAATGCTCACTACACTTCCCCCCCTCTCCCAGGTCAACAATTTTGCATGTTCCACTGCACACAAAACGCTGAACAGCTCTCTTATCTCCTTGCAGAGATAACAGAGCTGAAATTCGCACCACACAAGTGTGAACCTAGCCTAAAAGTGGTGACTAGAGTTGAGCGGACACCTGGATGTTCAGGTTCGATGGGTTCGGCCGAACTTCGGAAAAAAGTTTGAGTTCGGGACCGAACTTGACCCCGAACCCCATTGAAGTCAATGGGGACCCGAACTTCTGAGGACTATTCGCACTTGTTTCCCGTGCTTAGAACTGTCCCTGCACAAAGTGTCATTTCTGAAGGAAAAAAAGTCATTTAAAACTCACTCGCGGCTATAATGAACTGTCGGCTCCCGGCAATACATAGAAAAGTCATTGATAAAAAAAAAAAAAAAAGCGTGGGGGTCCACCCAAATTCAATTACCAGGCCCTTCAGGTCTGGTATGGATTTTATGGGGAACTCCACCCCAAATAAAAAAAAAAAAATGGCGTGGAGTTCCCCCAAAAATCCATACCAGACCCTTTATCCGAGCACGCAACCTGGCAGGCCGCAGAAAAAGAGGGGGGGACGAGGGAGCGCCCCCCCTCCTGAACCATACCAGGCCACATGCCCTCAACATGGGGAGGATGTATCCATGTTGATGGCGACAAGGGCCTCATCCCCACAACCCTTGCCCGGTGGTTGTGGGGGTCTGCGGGCAGGGGGCTTATCGGAATCTGGAAGACCCCTTTAACAAAGGGGACCCCCAGATCCCGCCCCCCCCATGTGAATTGGTAAGGGGTACATTGTACCCCTACCATTTCACGAAGAAAGTGTAAAAAAAAATAAAAAAACACACAGACACCCTGAAAAAGTCCTTTATTAAAAATAAAAAATAAAAAACCCATTCCAGCGATGAAATCCAGTGTCCCGCGGCGATCCGATATCCAGCGCTGTCCACACGAAACGTCATTGGCTGAGCCTGAGCGGACCTGATAGGAAACTTCATCCGCAGTGTATTAAATGTATAGACCCGCCCCTTCTAAAGTTCCCCATCAGGTCCGCTCAGCCAATGACGTAGGTGTAAGGCTAAGCGGACCAGATGCGGAATGTGAGAAGGGGCGGGTCTATTCATTTATTACACTGCGAGGCAGTTCCCCATCAGGTCCGCTCAGCCAATGACGTAGGCGGGGTCTGACATACGAGGGGGCGGACCTGATAGGGAACTTCCTCCACAGTGTAATAAATGAATAGACCCGCCCCTTCTCATGTTCCGCATCTGGTCCGCTTAGCCTTACACCTACGTTATTGGCTGAGCGGACCTGATGGGGAACTTTAGAAGGGGCGGGTCTATTTATTTAATACACTGCGGAGGAAGTTCCTCATCAGATCCGCTCAGGCTCAGCCAATGACGTCTCGTGTGGACAGCGCTGGACATCGGGATCGCCGCGGGACAATGGATTTCATCGCTGAAATGTTTTTTTAAAATATTTTTATTTTTAATAAAGGACTTTTCCAAGGTGTCTGTGTGTTTTTTTTACATTTTTTTTTTTACACTTTCTTTGTGAAATGGTAGGGGTACAATGTACCCCTTACCAATTCACATAGTGGGGGGGCCGGGATCTGGGGATCCCCTTTGTTAAAGGGGTCTTCCAGATTCCGATAAGCCCCCTGCCCGCAGACCCCCACAACCACCGGGCAAGGGTTGTGGGGATGAGGCCCTTGTCCCCATCAACATCCTCCCCATGTTGAGGGCATGTGGCCCCCCCCTCTTTTCCTGCGGCCTGCCAGGTTGCGTGCTCGGATAAAGGGTCTGGTATGGATTCTGGGGGGAACTCCACGCATTTTTTTTTTTAAATTTGCGGCAGGGTTCCCCTTAATATCCATACCAGACCTGAAGGGCCTGGTAATTGAATTTGGGGGACCCCACGCTTTTTTTTTTCTTTTATCAATGACTGTTCTATGTATTGTCGGGAGCCGACAATTCATTATAGCCGCGAGTGAGTTTTAAATTACTTTTTTTCCTTCAGAAATTATACTTTGTGCAGGGACAGTTCTAAGTACGGGAAACAAGCGCGACTTTACAGGCATACTTTACACACACGGAAACAATATACAGAAAATTCCGAAACAAAAGTTTATTGGCTGCCCTGTAGCTTTTAAAAACGCGCCATTACATCGCCAAACACCGGACCCGAACCCGAACATACAGTCAATTGATCGGGTTCGGGTCCGGGACCCAAAAACCAAAAAGTTCGCTCAAACCTAGTGGTGACCCTAGCAGAAAAAAGCTACTTGCGCTCCAGGTTAACAACATTTTTTGGGGACAGAGAAGATCTTAAAAGTAATCTCCACTTTAAGCTCATCTTGCAGCATGACTAGGCTATAAAAGATGCTTTGTTCTCCTGACTGCTGGACCACCGCTCCACCACTAACGGATCCCAACTATATTAATGGGAGCCATACCGAGGATGGGTCCCAACCATAATAATGGGAGCCGTACCGAGGACGGGACTCAACTATAATAATGGGAGCCGTACCGAGGACGGGTCCCAACCATACCAATGGGAGCTGCACCGAGAACGTGTCCCAATCATAATAATGGGAGCCAAACTGAGGACAGGTCCCAACCACAATAATGGGAGCTGTACAGATGACCGGTCCCTACAAATGTACATATTTTTCCATAATGAAACCCAGTGGCGGCTGGTGAAGTTTTAGGATGGGGGGGCGCCAGACCCCGCCCTTCCTTTTTGACCCCTTCCATTTGGTGGAAATGGGCGTGGTTTCAGCGAAATAGTGGGCGTAGCTCTAAGGTGGTGTGGTTAGCATCTGAGATGAACAAGGGATGGAGGGAGAGGGAGAGAGAGAGAGAGAGGGAGGGAGGGACAGCAGGCCCAGATCCTACACAACAATAGAAATGTGTATTCTAGAAAGTTTAACAATCAGCAGATAAATACACTTCAATCATCCCGGCACCATGGTTGTTATGGTGTCAGGATGACTGAAGCGCATTATTTCTATTATTACATTGTAATTTAAAATTAAATTATTCAACTCACCATAATGCAGAATCAGTGGGAGCCCTGAGCGTGTCACCTGCCACCAGATGCCATCAGGTGTCCCCAGTGGAGTCTCTCCTTACATGCAGCCTGTGTCACATCAAATGCAACCCTGTGTCACATCAAATGCAGCCTCTGTCCCATCAAATGCAGCCTCTGTCCCATCAAATGCAGCCTCTGTCCCATCAAATGCAGCCTCTGTCCCATCAAATGCAGCCTCTGCCCCATCAAATGCAGCCTCTGCCCCATCAATTGCAGCCTCTGCCCCATCAATTGCAGCCTCTGCCCCATCAATTGCAGCCTCTGTCCCATCAATTGCAGCCTCTGCCCCATCAATTGCAGCCTCTGCCTCATCAATTGCAGCCTCTGCCCCATCAATTTCAGCCTCTGCTCCATCAAATGCAGCCTCTGTCCCATCAATTTCAGCCTCTGCCCCATCAAATGCAGCCTCTGCCCCATCAATTGCAGCCTCTGCCTCATCAGTTGCAGCCTCTGCCCCATCAATTGCAGCCTCTGCCCCCCATCAATTGCAGCCTCTGACCTATCAATTGCAGCCTCTGCCCCATCAAATGCAGCCTCTGCTCCCCCATCAATTGCAGCCTCTGCCCCCCCCCATCAATTGCAGCCTCTGCCCCCCCATCAATTGCAGCCTCTGTCCCATCAATTGCAGCCTCTGCCCCATCAATTGCAGCCTCTGCCCCATCAATTGCAGCCTCTGCCCCATCAAATGCAGCCTCTGCCCCATCAAATGCAGCCTCTGCCCCATCAAATGCAGCCACTTCCCCATCAATTGCAGCCTCTGCCCCATCAAATGCAGCCTCTGCCCCATCAATTGCAGCCTCTGCCCCATCAATTGCAGCCTCTGCCCCCCCCATCAATTGCAGCCTCTGACCTATCAAATGCAGCCTCTGCCCCATCAAATGCAGCCTCTGCCCCATCAAATGCAGCCTCTGCTCCCCCATGAATTGCAGCCTCTGCCCCCCCATCAATTGCAGCCTCTGCCCCCCCATCAATTGCAGCCTCTGTCCCATCAATTGCAGCCTCTGCCTCATCAGTTGCAGCCTCTGCCCCATCAATTGCAGCCTCTGCCCCCCCCCATCAATTGCAGCCTCTGACCTATCAAATGCAGCCTCTGCCCCATCAAATGCAGCCTCTGCCCCATCAAATGCAGCCTCTGCTCCCCCATGAATTGCAGCCTCTGCCCCCCATCAATTGCAGCCTCTGCCCCCCCATCAATTGCAGCCTCTGTCCCATCAATTGCAGCCTTTGCCCCATCAATTGCAGCCTCTGTCCCATCAAATCCCCCCACCTTCTCCGCAGGAGCACAGCGGGCGCGGCACTTACCATTCTGTGTGGTGTCCTCTCCTTGTGTCTTCTTCCATGGCAGTGGCCATGGAGGAGTCCGCTCCCCATACCTCCGGTTTTCTCTCTCTCGGGTGCAATGAGAGAGAGAAAACAGGAAGTGACATCATGATCTACTCAGATGTCAATCAAACTGCCCGGCCATAGTAATAGATACTACGAGCGCCGGGCAGAAGCTGTGGCGCATCGGTAAGCGCCACAAGGCGGTACAAAAGCCCGCAAATGAAGCACTGCATCTGAAATCTCGTGATTGCATAGACGTGGCGCTTCCCATAACGCATGTGGCCGGCGCCACATAGTGCATTTGGTAAAAGGATTTTTTGAAATTTTTTTGAAATGTTTTCTTCTTAAAGGGGCCGTTTTGATTTTTTTTTTACTTGTGACTACAGGAGGGGAGGCGTCGCTCGGGCACCCCCTATGGACGGGCCGCCACTGATCAAACCCATATAAGGACCTTGTACCCAGCCGACTGCCATGACAATGCCCCCAGAACACGGTCCACCTTAGAGATTAGACCCAAACCACTGAACACAGTAAGGGCGGGAGAGTGGGCAGCTGTCTCAAGCATGCTCTCCTCTGACTGAAGACTTGAGACCCTCCTACAGATCACCTTTCTGCAGCCCCACTTACTACCGCCCACTCCACCAATCATATAAGTGCTATTTTAATAATGCTAAACTGCCCAGAAACACTTTCCCTATACCAAACCCCTTTTAACACTGTCATGCCGACCCTGCGTTCATTCTTTTTCTTTTCTGACTCTAGGCCTTTTCTCCCTATACAGCAGACTGAAATGGTCAGCATAACTAAAGTGTATCAGTGTTTCGTTTTTGTTTCTATATTGAACATCCAGCCCCGACAGTTAACATTTACTTGTACGTGGTAATCTAATGATGACATTGGTCCCATGGTGTCGTATGCTGTATAAAGACTGAGCAATAGAGGGCGCTCTTTTCTATATGTTTCAGTTAAATACTGTTTATCCCTGCTACTCAGATACCCACTGACTTGGCATACACATGATTTCACTGCTTCGCCAGATAAAAAAAAAAAAAAAAAGAATTCCTACAGAATAAAGAGATATTCAAATAAGCCAGCATTTTATTTTATAATTCCATATTCACTTTGAATGGATTTCTTTGGGGTTTGGTTTACTGTTTTGCATGAAATGATAAGGGGATTTTATAAACAAACTAAGGCATTCAGCAGACAACTTCAAACACAAAGCAGGAATATGTAGCTCAATCTTGCTAAACACTGAACATAATCCTAGTAGAGGAGGCGTGCAACTTTACCTGTAGCTATGCAAGTGCGGGGAATGTTAAAAGGAGTGAATTTTGTTGTCTTAATTCTCTTGTTTATTTATAAAGCTTGTAGGGGATTTTATCTATGAAATGAACTTCATAAAGGTAGATGTATTTGCTTTTGTTTTGTACAGACGTGCGTCTCACACAAATTTCTTACTGCGGCTCTACCTGGAAACTTTTATATGGCAAGCTTTATCATTACAGTTTCCTGTCATTCCAATGTTCTGATTGGAAAGCGATGGGCAAATTTGGCCAAGTTTGAATTTCGGAGAGTTCATCAAATCCTGTTTAAAATTAGCAACACCCGAACTTAACAGGGAACCCCATTGAAGTCTATAAGGGGTGAATCTTGATGAAAATTATAAATGTTTTTTAAAATTGTTTACAAATAAATATCTGAAATTGGGGCGTACATTTGTATTCAGCCCCCCTGAGTCAATACTTTGTAGAACCCCCTTTCACTGCAATTACAGCTGTAAGTCTTTTTGGGGATGTCTCTACCAGCTTTCCACATCTAGAGAGGGACATTTTTGCCCATTCTTCTTTGCAAAATAGCTCAAGTTCTGTCAGATTGGATGGAGAGTGTCTGTGAACAGCAATTTTCATGTCTTGACACAAATTCTCAATGTGATTTAGGTCTGGACTTTGACTGGGCCATTCTAACACATGAATATGCTTTGATCTTAACCATTCCATTGTAGCTCTGGCTGTATGTTTAGAGTCATTGTCCTGCTGGGAGGTGAACCACGTTTTTTGCAGACTTTAAAGCCTCATACACACGATCGGATATCCTATGGATTCTAATCCGATGGTTTTGTCCATTGGAAATCCGATGAAGCTGACTTCCATCAGTCTTGCCTACACACCATCAGTCAAAAAACCGACCGTTCCAAACGCGGTGACGTAAAACACTCCGATGAGCCGAGAAAAATTAAGTTTAATGCTTCTGAGCATGCGTCGACTTGATTCTGAGCATGCGTGGGTTTTTTATCCGATGGACTTGCCCATAGACGATCTGAATTTGCTATCGGTTTTTGATCCATCGGAAAAATTTAAAACATGTTCTATTTTTTAAAACCGATGGAAAAAAGACCGATGGGTCCCATACACGATTGGTTTGTCTGATGAAAAAAGTCCATCGGACTGTTTTTATCGGTAAAACCGATCGTGTGTACAGGGCTTTACAGGTTTTCTTCTAAGACTCCCCTAAAATTGGCTTCATTCATCTTCGCATCCACTCTGACCAGCTTCCCTGTCCCTACTGAAGAAAAGCATCCCCACAACATGATGCTGCCACCACCATGTTTCACGGTGGGGATGGTGTGTTCAGGGTGATGTGCAGTGTTTGTTTTCCACCGCACATAGTGATTTGCTTTTAGACCAAAAAGTAAAATTTTTGTCTCATCTTACCAGAGCACCTTCTTCCACATGGTTGCTGTGTCCTCCACAGGGCTTCTCTCAAACTGCAACCGGGGCTTCGTATGGCTTTCTTTCAACAATAACTTTCTTCTTGCCACTCTTCCATAAAGGCCAGATTTGTGGAGTGCACGACTAATAGTTGTCCTGTGGACAGATTCTCCCACCTGAGCTGTGGATCTCTGCAGCTCCTCAAGGGTTACCATGGGCCTCTTGGCTGCTTCTCTGATGAATGCTCTCCTTGCCCGGCCTGTCAGTTTAGGTGGATGACCATGTCTTGGTAGGTTTGCAGTTGTGCCATACTCTTTCCATTTTCGGATGATGGATTGAACAGTGATCCGTGAGATGTTCAAAGCACATTTTTATAACCCAACCCTGCTTTAAACTTCTCCACAACTTTATTCCTGACCTGTCTGGTGTTTTCTTTGGCCTTCATAATGCTGGTTTGTTCACTAAGGTTCTCTAACAAACCTCGGAGGGCTTTACAGAAGAGCTGTATTTTTCCTGAGAATAAATTGATGGTCTCTATTTACTAATTAGGTGACTTCTGAAGGCAATTGGTTCCACTAGGTTAGTTAGGGGTATCAGAGGAAAGGGGGCTGAATACAAATACACGCCACACATTTCACATATTTGTAAAAGATTTTGAAAACCATTTATCATGTTCCTTCCACTTCCCAATTATATGCCACTTTGTGTTGGTCTATCACATAAAATCCCAATAAAATACATTTACGTTTTTGGTTGTGTAGCACCATGGAGTTTAGGCTGGGTTGCTCCTCAAAAATGTACTTGCCAGGAATAGTCATCTTGGCTAATTGTTAGAGATCAATTGATTTCACCCTAAGTTTGTCCTTGTTGCACTTTTCTCTTCTACCACTAGGTGGCCGGGTACCTGGTGGTAATAGATACGAGAAGGGCATTGCAAGGTCGGATTATGGGTATATGGGGTATCTCAGCCAATGGGCAGGGGTTTTCTTGAATCCCTTGGCCTGCTGGGAGAACCTATATATTCGGATGGAGTCAGGTGATCAGTGTTCTGTGCCACCTGGACGGCTGTCTGGGTGGACGTGTGTTGTACTGCCTGGGCTGCTATGCTGGAGATTGGGCCTATCCCAGGCATATCTGGCTGTTAGGCTGTCTGAGGGCCTATCAAGAAGCAAGAGAGCAGCGCAGGGTTGGGACTGCGGCTTGCAGTCCAACCAAAAGTGACGGTTCCTGCGGGCCGGAGAATCTATCGTGGTCGAAGGTAGAAGGGAAGCCTACGCCACTAAGGGACCAACCACCTTGTTACCAGGGACCACAGTGAGTAACTGAAGCAAGTACCGGAGCAGTATTCTCACCAATCGGGGACAGTGAAGAATTCGGAAACATCAGTGGGTATCAAGCCAGGGACCCAGCCAGCGGAGGGGGTGATTGCAGAGCACCCTTGTGTATCAAGCCAGGGACCGAGCAGGCCAGCTTGAGAGGTATCTTCAGTGGCAAACTAGGGACCCAGCAGAGAGGCGGGGTTGACGCTTGAGGAAGATACCACCGTGAAGATTGGAGGAGCTCAAGGGATTCAGTGGCAGTGAATTATCTAGTCTAGTGAGAGACTGGGAGCTCAGTGAGTTGAAGAACTACAAGTAGTGATTTTAGTGGAAGTAAAGAACTGTTACACTTTGGGTTAAGAACTGTTAAAGACTGTTGTCATGGGAGACAGCATTTCTACACATGCAGATGTGGCGTCTCGCTGGATGCCTTTCCCTGCACAGCTGTCCTCCTGTCGAAGTCTCAGTGTCTGCCAATTGAACTTGAAACTACCTAAGGGTGTCCTGGCCTTAACCCTCTCTCCCCCAAAAGTTTGTTTTAGAGAAATAAACTCTCTTTTGTATTCAAGAAGTGTCTGGTGCCCAATAACTTTAACTGCCTTGCACCCACCATGCCTCACAACCCATCATATACAGAAGGATGTCAGCTGTCTCTGGCCCTGAAGGTTCTCATTAGACCGAAGGAGGCCTGGGACCTTGCTACAGTTATAACATTACAAAATGTGGAAAATTTCAAGGAAGGGGTATGAATACTTTTTGAAGGCACTGTAGCTTCACGATGTAGAGCGGCTAAGGTTGGCTGTACTGGGCCCCTTGATTTCTAACAGCAGCCCTGTGAATAACTGTCACAGTGGCTTGTGTTGTCAACTAAACTTTAAAGCCATCAAATGACTGGTGTCATAACTGATCACATGTGCAACACCATGGCAACTGTAGATCAATCAGACCAAACATTTATCCTGGTGTGTTAGCTTTGTGAATTGAGCCTATTGCTTGGACATTGATAAGAGTTTCTTCTTCCCACACTTTTAAAGATGAAGACCGATATTACTAGCTAACCCCCAAGATGCCAGTTATATTTGACGCTTGGAAAGAGCAGTACATGGAACGCAGAGTTGCTAAAATTGCCATTTTTAAAATGTCATTCTAAATCAACATTTTTCAGGGAATCAGAGCTCGGCAATGTCAGTTTTCTCTTCTGAAATTTTAGCCATGGTGCACACAATGAAAGGAAAGTTTCCATCCAAAAAGCCTTTATTCCCAAGCTGTCCGGATAACCGACTCCATTGCTGTACTTTGCTGCCTCTGTACCGTACCCAGAGCACATAATCATGCCAATCTACTTGTCTCTACATCACTTTTCCGCCGCAGGGAAGACTGCACTTCAGTCTGCTGGCAACAGGATGTTCTTGGACTTTTGCCCAAGATTATGTTGATAGCCACAGTCCTGTCATTGGTTTATTAGCTATTGGAGCTATTCATGTACACTTTATTTCTAGCTGTTTCCAAATGGAAATCTCAGCATGGAAATGCATCTCAGTGTTATTTATTGCTGTGAAATGCCCCCTTTGAGTTTCTATTGCAACGATATTAAGAATCAATCATTTGAGCAAAAGCAAATTACTTTTGATGACTTTTACTAATTACTAATTAATGAATTTAATTACTTTTAAAGCATCTGTAATTAGAAATATATATTTAAAGTGGCTCATAATAAACAAGAAATTACAATCTGCATATGCCAGCTGCATCCAGGCCATCTTTTCAGTAGACTGCTGTGCGCGGGTATCGAGAGAAACATCAAATGGCCGCATTCTGCAGGCTGGTTGTGGGTGCAGGAATCGCACCTGTTCCCGCACCCGCAACCACCCGCAGTCAAATCGCACTGCTCTTATGAGACGTGTGGGGCTGCCATTCGTTCCGGATGGCACCCCCCTCATGTCAGTCCATGTTTGCCGGTGTGGGAACAGCAAGGAAATCGCATAGTCTAAAAGACCATGCGGTTTCCCTGCGGCTACATTTTTAAAAAGGTGCATACATCCTTTTCCTGTGGGAAACATAGGCACAGCAACCTATTCAAATGAATGGGCTGCCGTGCACGAGCAAACGTGGGCCGCATGGCCCACACTAGTGTGACCTGAGCCTTGAAGTAACAGTCTAAGCAAGTGTGCAGAAAGGAAGAGACCAGCTAAAGTATGTGAACCCCAGCAATGAGCTTCTCTTATTTGCTCCCTTTTGGTCTGTTAAATATGCCATTGAATGCATTTTGTTATATCTGTTCGAGAAATGCAACAAAATACTCCAGTGTTGCCTTGTGCACTAAACACTAAGGAAGAAACAAGCAAAAATAGCAAAGGTTTTGTCATTTTAATCAATAATAATATAAAGTATAATAATTATCATACATAAGAAAAATGTAGTTGCATATTCATTGAGACAGTCGTGATTAAACATTCCATGATCATACATGATGGCAATTTCCAATAAAAGTAAAAACATAAATAAAAATAAATATAAAAAGGAGCCGGAATATAAGAAGTTCATAATAGATGGAATAAATTCATATTATATTGATAATGATAGACAGGTTATTTCGAGTAAAATATCTTGGCATCCAAGGGCTTAACAAGTTTTGTGGATCACAGTCCACTTCATCTGAAGCTTGATGCTAGGTGAAATCTAAAGATGTAAGTAAGTATGCAAAATTATTAGTAGGTAACTCCCTGTCAGGGAAAGAAAAAAAACAAACAAAAAAAAAAACCTAAATACATACAGGTCAGCTCAATAAAAAAAACAGCATGTAAATGGAGAATGGGGGTGTGCAACAACCGTCTGACACGGGGTTGAAGCAGGAGAACCCATCCAGACCTAAGGAAGCAGTCAAAGGGCAGGCCAGGTATCCATGGTGCGGTCCATGGAATGTGGGGGAAAGTAAAGCCCCGTACACACGATCAGATTTCCTATAGATTTTAAACCGATGGATTTTTCCATTGGAAATCCGATGAAGCTGACTTCCATCAGTCTTGCCTACACACCATCAGTCAAAAAACCAACCGTCCCAAACGCTGTGACGTAAAACACTCCGATGAGCCGAGAAAAATGAAGTTCAATGCTTCTGAGCATGCGTCGACTTGATTCTGAGCATGCGTGGGTTTTTTAACCGATGGACTTGCCCATAGACGATCGGAATTAGCTATCGTTTTTTTATCCATCGGAAAAATTTAAAACATGTTCTATTTTTTGACACCGATGGAAAAAAGACCGATGGGGCCCATACACGATCGGTTTGTCCGATGAAAAAAATCCATCGGATTGTTTTCATGGGAAAAACCTATCGTGTGTATGTGGCTTAAGTGTCTCCAATGTATAATAAGATGTGTGTGATAGTGTGATGTGAAGAACGGGAAAAGAAAGGAGGGGGTAGAAAACCCGAGAATGGATCCTGTGAAAAGGTGATGAATGAGAAAAAGTGGTGAAGTAAAAATAAAAAACACCAATACACATCAAATGGACAGAACCCAAAAGGTAAAACTATATGATTGTTTGCAGCATTGATCGAATCACACATCAAACAGATAAAAAAAATTATTGAAGCACGTATGGCCTCCATAAGGCATACACTTTTTTTTAGTTTTGGATAGAGTGGAGAGCTATTGGAATCCCTGTCAGTTTTTATTGCTGTCTGTGTCCTCATTAGGGAAATTCCCCATTATCACCAACAGTAAAAGTGAAAGAAAATTTTAATTTTGAATAGTCGTCAGAACAGAAATAGAGGGACAATCTTCCAATGGGGACAATAATTCTGGTGACAACCCGGGATTCCCTCACTTTGGAGGGATTTCCTCTCACTTACTGTTTCTATTCCAAAATCGCAGCCGCAGGGAAACCACATGCTGTGTTATGCGGTTCATAGCACAGAAAAATGCGCTGTGGCTTCCAGTGCATGGGGTGCCATTAGGAATTACTTGTATCCCCCAAGTGTGTTTGCTGCAGGTGTGGGAAAGCATACAATTTATTTTATATATATATATATATATATATATATATATATATATATATATATATATATATATCACACACATATATATATATATATATATATATATATATATAGGGGGTTGCTATGCTTAAATTTAGGGGTTACCTGAGCGGTAGTTGGCTCGGGTCTTCTAATTGTTTGGACTCTGCCTTGTTGCTGTGTCACCTGGCGTGCAGTTCCCCTTTAGGCGTATAGGTGGTGCTGTCACTTATACCCGGGGGTTGAACCACAGGTGATGGAGTGGCTATTGGATGTCCTCTCTCGGCTGCCGTAGGGTGGGCGGTTCCGGCCTGCGGTGCATGCCGGGAGAGGGTATATAAGGGGCAGACACCACTGTTCAGTGTGGTAGTACCCGGAGGAGTGTGCCCCTCTAAGGGGGGCGAGTGCGCCCAACTTTGACTAAGGAGTCTTGGGCACCTTCGGCCCGAGGCTGCGTAGTTCCAGGTAGGCCCAGTACCTTCAACTGGGTCTACAACCAGAAAGGAAACCCAGGGAGCCCAGGTGAGGGTGACCACTCTGACTGGGGGAAACCAGGGGAGGATCGGTCCCATAGAGGAGACGAGTAATACAAGATTGCTGTCTTGGGAGAGGCCTGGTGACCTGTCGGAGAGAAGGATTCCTTTCTTCGCAGACTGCCTTTGCGGAGTGTTGTTACTTAAGGAGGGATCTCCTTGACTTTGTCCTTAGAAGGGACTAAGTCACTGTTCAAGCTTCATGCCGGCTGCTAGTGCTATTGAGTGACTATCCGGGTGAGCTGTACCCACTCGGGATCGAGTGGCGACGAAGCCAAGAGTGTGCCTGAATCCATCCTCTTCTGCTAACTCCTTTCCTCTCTTCAACTTTCTGGTTACTGAAGCAAAAAGAGAAAATAAACTCTCATTGGAGCTGAAGTGTCGTGTGGACATTAACCTTCTTTGGGAAAGGTAAAGACTTGCCTCTATAATCTAGAGGGGAGAACCAGTGAAAGGAAGCAACTCGCTGCGGGTCCCAAATACATAACACCGCCCGGCCTCTAATCCAGAGGATGCGGGCATGTGGCATGGTGTGTCTGATCCCCCTAAAAGGAAGGTAAGAGGGGGAAAAGGATCTGTGTGCTACATATACATATACACACACACAGTATATACATATACACTGTGGCCACCCTTTGCCTTCAAAACATCATCAATTCTTCACACAGTTTTTGAAAGAATTTGGCAGGTAGGTTGTTCCAAACATCGTGGAGAACTAACCACAGATCTTCTGTGGATGTAGGCTGCCTCACATTCTTCTGTCTCTTCATGAAATCCCAGACAGACTCCATGATGATGAGATCAGGGCTCTGTGCAGGCCAAACCACCACTTCCAGGACTTCTTGTTCTTCTTTAAGCTGAAGATAGTTCTTAGTGACATTGGCTGTATGTTTGGGGTTGTTGTCCTGCTGCAGAATAATTTTGGAGCCAAACACCCGCCTCCCTGATGGCATGGCATGATAGATAAGTATAGGATGGATGAATAAGTATCTGCTTGTATTTCTCAGTACTGAGGACACTATTGATACTGACCAAATCTACAAATCTATTTGCAGAGATGCAGCCCTAATGATGCAATGAACCTCCACCATGCTTCACTGTTGCCTGCAGACAGACATTCATTATTGTACCGCTCTCCAGCCCTTTGGTGAACAAATTGCCTCCTGCTACAGCCACATTTCTAATTTTGACACATCAGTCCAGAGCACCAGCTGCCATTTTTCTGCACTCTAGTTCCTATGTTTTCATGCGTAGTTGAGTCACTTAGCCTTGTTTTCACGTCAGGGGTATGGCTTTTTGGACGCAATTCTTCCATGACTTCTCTGGACAGTAGATGGGTGTACCCGAGTCCCACTGGTTTTCACCAGTTCTGTGCTTATGGCACTGCTGGACATTTTCTGATATCGAAGGGAAGTAAGCATTGTGTGTCTTTCATCTGCTGCATTAAGTTTCCTTGGGCAACCACTGCATCTACGGTCCTCAACATTGTCAGTTTCTTTGTGCCTCTTCAAAAGAGATTGAACACCAAATCTTGAAACCCCAGTCTGCTTTGAAATCTTTGCTTGAAAGGAACCATGCAGATGCAGTATAGCTACCTTGTGTCTTGTTGCTGTGCTCAGTCTTGTCATGGTGTATGAACTGTGACATGAAACTGTCTTCCACAACCTCACCTTAGTAGCAGAGTTTGGCTGTTCCTCATCCAGTTTTAAGCCTGCTACACAGCTATCCCGGACCTTGTACAAGCATACAAAATGTGCAAGTGTAAGAATTGATGCTGGTTTGAAGTCAAAGGGTAGTCATACCAAATATTGATTTGATTTAGATTTTTCTTCTGTTTGCTTACTTTGCATTTTGTAAATTTAATAAACATTTAAAATATATATATTTTTGAAAGCATTCTTACTTTATAGCATTTCTTCACACCTGCCTAAACGTTCTCACGCTAATATATATAGTATATAATTAGCCACATCGATTCCAAATATTCCCTGCTAAATGCAGCAATTACATTATCACTGTGCTGTCTATAGCCTGTGCAGAGAGTTGAGTTGTGGGAAGGACTCAGTAGACCCCACCCACTAAGCCTGCTTGTCTGCAGAAAACTGCAGGAGGGGGCGGAGACAAGACCACTTACCCTGCGCAAGGTAAGAGAGCACCAGTGACCGGTCTTTATTACAGGAAGCTCCTACACAGAGGCAAAAATTCACACTGCATTATTGCATAGATAATGGAATAAATACACAAAGCACACCAAAATCCAAGTAAGTATACACATGCCTCCTGTATTTAGACAATATTTGCTTATCCTGGAGCTCAGCTTCAAGAAAAGCTGATAGCACCCAAAACTTTTGCCTGTTTACCTACTTTTGTAGTACTCATGAGCAACTAGAATGAAACAAAGGACATTGGCAGGGTCGGTCCTTGGAGTCTACCTTGTGGTTTGCACACCAAGTTTTTAGAGATAATCTCATATATTAATCACGGGGTGAGGGCAATGAGTACCTTTAGACCCCTTTCACACTGAGGCGCTTTTCAGGCACTTTAGCGCTAAAAATAGCGCCTGTAAAGCGCCTGAAAAGTGCCTTTCAAGCCACCCCAGTGTAAAAGCCCCAGTGCTTTCACACTGGGGCAGTGTGCTTGCAGGACACGAAAAAAAAGTCCTGCAAGCCGCAAAGATGCTGCCCCTTGCTCATTAAACTGAATGGGCAGCGCTGCTGAAGCGCCTGCAAAGCGCTTCGGCAGCGCCACAAAACGGGCGCTATCAACCCTTTCCTTGGCCGCAAGCGGGAATTAAAAAGCGCCCCGCTAGCGTCCGAAAAGCGACGCCATAACAGCAATAAAGCGCCGCTAAAACTTGCTAACACCCGCACCTCCCCAGTGTGAAAGGGGTCTAAATGTGCTGCAGTGACATCTTGGTGTGATGTATCTGGTTTCCTTACTGGTGTCCAAATGATGCCCCTTTTTATTTCTTACTAAATAGTTTTAAAAACAGCTGCCTCACCATTTTGAGAGTAAGCATTAATAAAAGATTGCTACCTGAACAATCCCCTCTGTGGAGAAGCACAGGATGTGCTGCCAAGACACGATGTGATGTGGATGATGTTGGCAGCTGGCAATGACAAAACAGAGACCATCAGCAAGGAGTACACACTGTGCTGCAATGAGAGTGTGATTAGCACCTGATGCTTACTGAGAGGAGGTGATGCTGCTTTTACTTACTGTAACTCAGAGAGGAAAATGGGGCAAACACTCACATTTCACATGGTCTACATCTAGTTCTGCTCACATTAAAGACATAGATTTAAAAACCTCACAGAGGGACTAAACATAAGACTGCCTGTATGAGCACCAGACCGGTGGCGCCTGTATGACAGTCTAAACAGGTCTGAAATCCAGATACTATGTAATACAAGCATAAATTAAAGAAGTATTCTAGGTATATATATATATATATATTTATATTTTTTTTCTTAGTGTGACAGTGCTAAGCCCTGCCACTGTGTGAGTATAGGAAAAAGGCTCACAGGATTCAAATTACTACAGAGTGCAAGGCTCCAGAGTGTCCGTACTGAGTGGAGAAAACTGGGTATTGGAATTTCTCCAGGTTTTGTAATCCCGAATCAGGGCCTGAAGCTTGAAGGCTTCAAAGAGTTTTGGGTGGGAAAAAGCTTTCAATCCAGTGTCCAGGTCTTACTGGAGACCTGAAGGTTGAGTGAGTGTGCAGACTCATTATAAGAAAAGGCCTGGCCTAACCTCAGGGCTCCCATTAGGAGACAAGCTCCTTTTTGGAAAGATGTATGTGTGTTTGCCAGGAAACTGCACTCCATGTTGGAGGGATTGTATGTCATTTGGACTGAGAGAGTTGATTTGGCTACAAGAGTCTGGGAGACTGAAAGATAGTCTGGGAGACCAAGAAAGCTAGGACAGCTAGGTGAGTCGAGGGGACTGTGTGAATCCATAAGCCTCAAAGGTGACAGAAGAACCCCTACCAAGAGGCCAAGAGTGGGCCCATACAGCTGGGAGCTGTGACTACAGGCTGAGGGACCCAAGAAAGCCCAGAGAGCCAAGAGAAGCTGGGTGAGACAGTCCTGAGGGACCCAGAGGAAAGAACTTTTTTGTTTGTTTTAAATATAAGTGGGCAAGCAAGCCCTAAAAATTACAGTTCGGATTGGCGTGGGCCCTGCTGCATTGTGAACATAAGAGGTCAGCTGCTCGGCACCAGTGCTATTCAGAGAATGCTTTGTATTTTCTGATGAATGCAAAGTGATTTACTGATGGTACAAGGTGGAAAGATAAGGCAGTGACGTCACACTCTCCACCACGTCCGGTCAATAGTTTTATGGACAAGGTGGAGAAGTGTAATGGTGCCCTTATGCTCTTCACCTCATCCAATTAGAGAATGCTTTGAATTCATTAAGAAAAAATAAAACTTGGAGCATATGTTTTCAATATTTTATAAATCTCTCTTTCCAAGTATGTCATTGCTTACTTTCCATGCTTCAGCTCCATTGCATTCCAAATCCCTGATAAGGAGGGCTCCTTGCAAACCTTGAAATGTCTTTGCATTTTTTGTACTGACATATAAAATGTATCTGGACATACACTTTCATTTTCACTCAATTCTTATTCTTCATATAGGTTTGTAGTGTAGCCTGTTTCTCCATGTGGGAATTCTTCACTTATTTTAATAAAATAAATCATATTTGGATTAGTCAGAAACAATCTATTCTCAACCCTTTTGTGTTAATTTTTATAGAATTGAGCATTACCACTATCTGTATTTAGGTGAAGAGATACCGAGCCTCATTTACTAAAGTGTGAAGTGCAGTAAAGTGAATTGATCCTGGGTCTGATTACTGAAATTGAACCTGAGCTGCGATGGTCCTTTGGGCACTTTAAACACTCAGGGGCTGATTTACGAACCGTTTGCGCCTTGAGTTGAGGCGCACGCCGAGGCGCAACGTACGTTTTGGTATTTGCAAAACGTTTGCACCGGTAATACAGCGCTATCCCCCATTTACTAAAGTGATCTCGGTGCACGGGAGGAGGGGATCAGGAAGTATAGTAACAAATATGCCCAAAATAGAACGAGAAAGTAACTTTTTCAGAACAAGCCTGCTGTGCCTGCAAGTACGTTTAGAACTGCGTGAGGTCTATTTGTGCACTGCGCATGCGCAAGCGGCATTTGCGCACGTTCAAATGCATTGGTTCACTGCGCCGGCAAAATCTTAGTAAATGTCAAGTAAAGTAAATGTATTTGCGTGGGTTGAATAGGCGCACCTCTAAACTTGACATTTATTTTTTTAACGCTGGTTCACTTTTATGTCTTTTTTTAAGGATATTTGCGCACAGGTCATGTTAGCGTGTTACGTTGTTAACATGTGACATGTGCCTTGTTAAAAAGACTCTCGCTACTCTAGCTCCTCATAAAAGGGCATTTAACCTTCCCCCTCTAATGCATATGTTTTCTTTGGGCTATTTTTTGCCTTTAAAGGGGAACTCTACACTCCTTTCTCCAATGCTCTTGTCTCCCCCTTCTAATGCATATGTTTTCTTTGGGCTAGTTTTTGCTTTTAAAGCGGAACTCTACACTCCACTCCATTCTCCAAAGGCTGTGAGCTGCCTTCACCAATCCAAACCACTTTTGGGGTGCCTGAGCCCCTCCTGCCCCCAAGCATCCACCCCCTTTCATTAGCTGGCTTGCTGTGTTTGGCTAGGGGTTTGTTAGTGCGTGGGAGGGGGTGATATTTCATGTGGGGGTTCTCATTTTAAGCCTTTCCAGACCCAAATGGCCTTGTATGTATTGGGGGGGGGGGGCAGGCTATTTTTTTTTTTAGTTAAAATCTTGCAGCTGCAATGTCGATTTGTAAGTTTGCTCTAAAGTCGTACATCTTTGAAGCAGCATTTTGGATACATGCTACAGATGCACCACTTTACAGGCAGAGTACTCCCCCCCCAAGTTAAAAGCTTTAGGGCAAGTTCAATCCATAGAAACGCAGTCCAGATGCTTTTCTGCATGTGCGTTTTTGATGCGTTCCTGTGCGTTTATGATGTGTTTTTTTGCGGCTTACAGCGTTCCAGTGCAGAAAAATGCAGCATGTTCTACTTTATTTTCTGGAACTGGAACGCACTGGAACTGCAAGCAATGGTGTGAACTACGCCATTGAAAAAAAATATAACCTATTTTCCATGCGTTTTTGAGGCATAAAAAAACACACTGGACTGCATGTGGTGTGAACTGGCCCTTAAGCAATTTGGCATATTTAAAGGCACTCATTTTTGTAATTCTCCAAATTGGTGACATTGATATATGTCCCTTAGGGTGGGACCTGGGCCCCCATACCCATTTTAGGGCCAATAACTAGAAGATAAGCCAGCCAAGTGGGGACTAACAAAATTAACAAGTCAGTTCCTATAGACTTCAATGTTATTTGTTGTCTAACTTTTGCCCATGTTAGGCTCTTTGATTGCCCCCCTGGACCAGGGTTGTTTGTCCCATCTCTAATTTAGTAGCATGCTGGATGATGTGCTTCATTTTGGACAGGGGGGTGGCTTCTTTTGTGCTAGCTGCATTTGGGTTGGTCTGGGCATGCTCATGGACTTTGATTTATTTTCCTGTGCCTTCTGGTGTGTGAAATGCATTTGGGTTGGTCTGGGCATGCTCAGGGACTTTGTTTTTTTTTGGGTGCTTTTTGTGTGTGAACAGCACTTGGATGTTTCTGGGCATGCTCATAGAGCGTGTTTTTTGGGTTGGTTTGGGTTAAGGACATCCTTAACAGGTGTACACACTTTGAAGTTCATTCTGTACATGGGGGGAACTTGCGTTTTGCGTGTTTCATGGACTGTGCATGTGTTTTTAAATGCCTCATTAGCACACAAACCTAGGTTATACAAAGCTTGCAGATAGCATTCTTTACCTTGCCCTGAAAAGAGGCAAGATTGTGTGTGTGTGGCCGGCCGGCAAGAGAGTACATTTGGGTGTCCTTATCGAGTTTGTAACACATGTATTTTCACTTTGCATTTTGTTTGTTATGTCTTTGCAAAACAGATGTTTTTTTTTACTTTGTTTTATTGTATTTCTAGGGTGGGGATGTTTTCCTCTGAAATATTTTTGATGTTGTTAATGTGTGTCATTTGTAGATTGTTCACTTTGATTTAATTGTCTGTGCTGCATTATTTTACTAAATCTTTCTCAAGATGTTGTGACTAATGTTTCAAATTAACATACGTGTTTTTTTGGCTTTCCTTGCTCTTTTCCAAGTCCTGTTTTGTTGACCAATAAAATTTGATGCAAATTTGGATGTTTGTGTTTTTTGTTATTTTTTCATGCAACAAATTTCACAGCTGCAGCTTAACTAGGCTGATTGGCATGTCAAAACAAAACAGGTGTGATTTGTCTAAAAGTTCCTTCCCTGGTGCCTTCATGGTAGCATATGCATGGATTGTGTGCTGCCATGGATAGTAAGTAGGGAAAGGAAAAATACAGAGCGGTAAGTATTCAATTTTCCTTTTTACTGCAGTGGTTCTCAGCCTCAGTCCTCAATTACCCCTGACAGGACATGTTTTGTGAATTTATCTTATCTAGAATTGCTGTCCAAAATACCAAGCCATTGTCTGTGATTTAAAGCACATGTGAAAGATGAAGGAAAACCTGCAAACATGGCCTGTTGGGGGTACTTGAGGACAGGCTTGAGAAGCACAGATTTAGAGCACTACGCTAAAATCTAGCTAAAGGCAATCCTATCAGGGGTGCAGACATCCCCAAAAACTGAGCAGACTTCTAATCCCTCTGCACTCTATCCCCAAGCAAAAATAGGAAAGGATTTCATTTAGTTTTACTTTGCAAAGACGCATTCCTAAGTACAACTGTGATGCATGTCAATGGCCCATTTAGCCCTTGTTTAATAGAAAATACCAGTTGCCTTTCACTAGAAACATTTGTTAGTCCAGTCCTGGAAATCTGCATCTGCTTTACTATTATTTTCCATAAAAATTTAGTTTCTGCAGCTAGATGCGGTGGCCAGCACACAGGAATGACATCACGCCCCTACAGGAAGTTGCTTGTACTGCTGCTAAGTTCTCTGAGGAAGAGATGATACTTATTTACAAATTACAATTATTATTTTTTTATTTAACATGGGGTGGTGTTTGTGTGGGTCCCTAACACACATTCATACATATTAGGGCCAATTTAGACAGGATCTGATTTACAGCATGTTTTTAGATTGTGGGAGGAAACCCATGCAGGCACAGGGAGAACATGCAAACTCCAGGCAGATGTCGTCACGGGCGGGATTCGAACTAGCAACCCTTTTTGCTGCTAGGTGAAAGTGCTAACCACTACACCACTGTGCTGCACAAATATGTATCTAGAGATGTAGGTTCTTGTGTCCACTTGTGAAAATACTTAAGATGGTCATGCACTATGCAATCTGATTGTCCAATCTCTGTACAACTCGAGATTTTGGCAAAATAGGTAATAGGAATACACACTTGAACAATTAATTCAAATTTTTGGAAATCAAACAGGCTCTTGCCTAATCTAATTTTTATAAATTTTATAATGTTTGTAAGATTGCAGTGTATAGATACCTTTAAAGATCAAGAATTGAAAATATAAATTTATTGGGTTTAGAAACACTTTTCTGTTCTTTGTAATGTATTGAAATATCGTATATACTCGAGTATAAGCCGAGTTTTTCAGCACATTTCTTTGTGCTGAAAATGTCCCCCTGGGCTTATACTCGAGTCACCTTTTTGCGCCTGATCTCCCGAACTTTGGGGACCCGCTACCAGCATGGCACACTCTTCCTCTATAAGTGTGCAAAGTTTGTTGTCCAGGGGACCTACGGCCGGGGAGCCCTGATTTTTCAAAGCCGGGCACCCCTTCCATAGACTCCTATGTTAAACAGTAATTTCTCTGGTGATTTTGGGGACTCAGTACTGGCCGGTCGTAGGTCCCCTGGACCCGGAACTTGGCACACATGTAGCCCCATTTCTCCTCTACAAGTGTGCAAAGTTTGTCTGGGGGACCTACGGCCGGGGAGCACCGATTTTTCAAATCTGGGCACCCCTTACATAGACTCCCATGTTAAACGTCAGTCTAGTCATGGGCACAGTGAGGCATGGGCACAGTGAGGCATGGACACAGTGAGGCATGCACATGGACACAGTGAGGCAAAGTGAGGCACAGTGAGGCATGGGCACAGTGAGGCATGGACACAGTGAGGCATGCACATGGACACAGTGAGGCAAAGTGAGGCACAGTGAGGCATGCAGATGGACACCCTAGGCTTATACTCGAGTCAATACGTTTTCCCAGTTTTTTGTGGTAAAATTAGGTGCCTCGGCCTATATTCGGGTCGGCTTATATTCGAGTATATACAGTATTTGTGTGAAAATAGAAAATAAAACATTTTAAAGATGCATCAAAAAGGTTAATTAAGTGAGAACACCTACTAATTGCCTAACAAGATACATCCAATGAGATGGGCGTGCGCTACTGTCAATGAGAAAACAGCAGTTACCCTGGCACCAGTTTCCGTTTACATATTTATTATTGCATTGCGCGTCTACGTGCCTCGGGTTCGCACACCCAATCAATGATTTATCCGGCGCACCAATTAAGGTACGAACCAGCGCAACGCATTGTTCTTAGTAAATCAGTCCCTCAGTTCTATGCAGGAGAATTTGACAAAACTGAGCTTCCTCATCATAAGCCTGGATGTTTCAAGTGATGGCACTGCCCAGCTCAGATACAGGCAATGCAGTGTACAGGAAAACATCAATGTCAAGTATTTTCATTAGTCGATAATGTCTGAGTTGCCTTTAGTGCAAAACTGAGTCTCTTGAGCCTAAACATAGAGGAGCTAACGATCCTACCACTCTATAAGCTGCCAGAACTTGTGCTGCCACCTCTTTCCCAGGAGTGCACTTCCTCCGATAAAAGCACCGTTCAATTTCCAAGTGCTAATTGGTGTTGGAGAGCTTTAGAACAAATGTTGCGTTGTTCGATAAAGGCGACAATTGTTGTACAGCTTCAGGAGTACAGCTGTCCTTCTGTTGTAGAAAAATAACTGGTCTTTTTACCTCCTATCTTTTTGCCCGAGACTCTATTGGGCATAAATGCAGCTCTGATCTAACCATTACATAGAATTGGTATATGTGGCATATTGATGAGCCGAACACCCCCCGGTTCGGTTCGGTTCGCACCAGAACATGCGAACAAGCAAAAAGTTTGAGCGAACATGCAAACCCTATTAAAGTCTATAGAACACGAACATGAAAAATCAAAAGTGATAATTTTAAAGGCCTATATGCAAGTTATTGCCATGAAAAGTGTATGGGGACCCGGGTCCTGCCCCAGGGGACATGTATCAATGCAAAATGTTTTTTTTTTAAATAACCGCTTTTTTAGGAGCAGCAATTTTAATAATGCTTAAAGTGAAACAATAAATATGAAATATTCCTTTAACCACTTAAGCCCCGGACCATTTGGTAGCTAAAGGACCAGAGGTGAATTCAGAATTTTGCACTGCACTGCTTTAACTGTAAATTGTGCGGACATGCAATGTTGTACCCAAACGAAATTTGCGTCCTTTTCTTCCCACAAATAGAGCTTTCTTTTAATGGTATTTGATTGCCTCTGCGATTTTTATTTTTTGCGATATAAACGGAAAAAGACCGAAAATTTTGAAAAAAAATGATATTTTCTACTTTTTGTTATAAGAAAAATCAAATAAACTCAATTGTAGTCATACATTTAGGCCAAAATGTATTCAGCCACATGTTTTTAGTAAAAAAAATGTCAATAAGCGTATATTTATTGGTTTGCGCAAAAGTTATAGAGTTTACAAACTAGGGTACATTTTCTGAAATTTACACAGCTTTAAATTTATGACTGCCTATCTCATTTCTTGAGGTGTTAAAATGACAGGGCAGTACAAAACCCCCCCAAATGACCCCATTTTGGAAAGTAGACACCCCAAGGAAATTGCTGAGAGGCATGTTGAGCCCATTGAATTTTTTTTTTTTTTCTTAAGTGATTGAATAATGACTAAAAAAAAAAAAAAAATTACAAAAAGTTGTCACTAAATGATATATTGCTCACACATGCCATGGTTATATGTGGAATTGCACCCCAAAATACATTTTGCTGCTTCTCCTGAGTACGGGGATACCACATGTGTGGGGCTTTTTGGGAGCCTAGCCGCGTACGGGACCCCGAAAACCAAGCACCGCCTTCAGGATTTCTAAGGGCGCAAATTTTTGATTTCACGCCTCACTACCTATCACAGTTTCGAAGGCCATAAAATGCCAAAATAGCACAAAACCCCCCCAAATGACCCCATTTTAGAAAGTAGACACCCCAAGGAAATTGCTGAGAGGCCTGTTGAGCCCATTGAATATATATATTTTTTTGTCCCAAGTGATTGAATAATGACAAAAAAAATAAAAAATAAAAAATTACAAAAAGTTGTCACTAAATGATATATTGCTCACACATGCCATGGTTATATGTGGAATTACACCCCAAAATAATTTTTTCTGCTTCTCCTGAGTACGGGGATACCACATGTGTGGGACTTTTTAGGAGCCTAGCTGCGTACGGGACCCCGAAAACCAAGCACCGCCTTCAGGATTTCTAGGCACAAATTTTTGATTTCACTCCTCACTACCTATCACAGTTTCGAAGGCCATAAAATGCCAAAATAGCACAAAACCCCCCCAAATGACCCCATTTTGGAAAGTAGACACCCCAAGCTATTTGCTGAGAGGCATGGCGAGTATTTTACAGCTCTCATTTGTTTTTGAAAATGAAGAAAGAAAAAAAATATATATATATATATATATTTTTTTTTTTTTTAATTTTCAAAACTTTGTGACAAAAAGCGAGATCTGCAAAATATTCACAATACCTCTCAGCAAATAGCTTGGGGTGTCTACTTTCCAAAATGGGGTCATTTGGGGGGGGTTTTGTGCCATCTGGGCATTCCATGGCCTCCGAAACTGTGATAGGCAGTGAGAAGTGAAATCAAAAATTTACACCCTTAGAAAGCCTGAAGGCGGTGCTTGGTTTTTGGGGTCCCGTAGGCTCCCAAAAAGTCTCACACATGTGGTATCCCCGTACTGAGGAGAAGCAACAGAATGTATTTTGGGGTGTAATTCCACATATGCCCATGGCATGTTTGAGCAATATATCATTTAGTGACAACTTTGTGCAAAAAAAAAAAAAAAATTGTCGTTTTTCCGCAACTTGTGTCAACATATAAAATATTCCATGGACTCGACATGCCTCTCAGTATATAGCTTGGGGTGTCTACTTTCCAAAATGGGGTCATTTGGGGGGGTTTTGAACTGTTCTGGCATTTTATACACAACATTAGGAAGCTTACATCCACTCTTCTAACCACTTGAAGACAAAGCCCTTTTTGACACTTTTTGTTTACATGAAAACATTTTTTTTTTGCAAGAAAATTATGTTGAACCCCCAAACATTATATATATTTTTAAAGCAAAGGCCCTACAGATTAAAATGGTGGGTGTTGCATTTTTTTTTCTACACAGTATTTGCGCAGCGATTTTTCAAACGCATTTTTTGGGTTAAAAAATACACTTTTTTTAATTTTAATGCACTAAAACACACTATATTGCCCAAATGTTTGGTGAAATAAAAAAGATGATCTTAGGCCGAGTACATAGATACCAAACACGACATGCTTTAAAATTTCGCACAAACGCGCATTGGCGACAAACTACATACATTTTTAAAAGCCTTTAAAAGCCTTTACAGGTTACCCCAGTAGATTTACAGAGGAGGTCTACTGCTAAAATGACTGCCCTCGATCTGACCTTCGCGGTGATACCTCACATGCATGGTGCAATTGCTGTTTACATATGACGCCAGACCGACGCTTGCGTTCGCCATTGGGCAAGAGCAGGGCAGGACAGGGGTGCTTTTTTTTTTTTTTTTTTTTTTTTATTATTAATTTTGCTTTTTTTTTTTTTTTTTTTTTTAAATTGTTCCTTCCAAGTATTTTTTTTTATTATCATTTTTATTGTTATCTCATGGAATGTAAATATCCCCTATGATAGCAATAGGTAGTGACAGGTACTCTTTTTTTGAAAAAACTGGGGTCTTCTAGACCCTAGATTTTTCCTCTGCCCTCAAAGCATCTGACCACACCAAGATCGGTGTGATAAAATGCTTTCCCAATGGCGCTTTTTATATCCGGGGGGGGGGGGCATTCCCTCCCACTGCTTGTAAAAGCAGTCCAGAGGCTAATTAGCCGCTAGGATTGCTTTTACATGAAAGCCGGCCGCAGGCTGAAAAGAATGATACCAAGATGATACCTAAACCCGCAGGCATCATTCTGGTATAAACATTCAAAGTCCAGCAACATACCAGTACGTTGCTGGTCCTTGTTGGACATGTATTGTAATCTTTTTTTTTCATGCAGCCAGTTGGCTGAACGAAAAAAGAGATTGATCGGTGGGTATGCCCACCATTAGAATACCGCCCTTCATCCACCCACTTCCAATGATGGGCATACATGCACCATTTATATATGCCGAAGCATGGGGGCATCCTCCCGCAAAAAAGTTATGCCGCACACACATGGTCAGACTTTTCCACGGGCAAGCCTCCGTCAGAATTTCGACCGTATGTACGCGGCATTAGGAGCAAAATCGCTCCTCTGCTCCTGCTGCCCCAATGCTTCGGCATATATGCTTTTTTTATTTAACTGTGGTGGTGAAATCACCTCCTACAGCACTGGAGTCGCAGGGATCAGGCCTGTCTCTGCGAACGCTGCAGTTATGTGTGTTTTTGTTTTGTAAGTGACAGTGATCGATTGATACTGCACTTGGGTGGCCTGGGCTGGACGGAGGGGCAAAACGCAGGTGCTAGCAGGTATCTAGGCTGATCCCACTAACACTGCGTTTTTGGGAACCCTAAACTGCTGGGGACGCTAGTATAGATCTGATCAGATCAGATATTGATCTGTTCAGATACTATACCACTAAGGGAGGTGTATGCTTCACGCGTGGGTGTTAGCGTTACTGGCACTAACCAGATGCTGCCTGGGGTGTGACACAGACCCTCTCTGACGCTAAAACCTAATTGATATCACCCGCCGGGCGATCAGGGGGTTAAACCTTTATTGGGTTATATACGGCGGGTGCCCTGACACTATAAAAAGCAAACTAACTAACCAGCGTCACCCGTAACACTTATATGGTGATCACTGGTGAAAGGGTTAACTAGGGGCAATCAGGGGGTTAAAACCTTTATTAGATAATATATGGGGGTACCTGACGCTATAAAAACCTTCGGCGAACCTAAAAAAAATTACTGGCTACCGATCTGCATCACCGACACTAAGACAGCGATCAGAAAAACGGTCGCTTAGCGACAGTGGTGATAGGGGGTGAAAGGGTCACCTGGGGGGCGATCAAGGGGGTTAAACCTTTATTAGATAATATATTGGGGTACCTGACGCTATAATAACCTGCGGCGAACCTAAAAAAAATTACCAGCTACCGATCTGCATCACCGACACTAAGACAGCGTTTAGAAAAACGATCGCTTAGCGACAGTGGTGATAGGGGGTGAAAGGGTTACCTGGGGGGCGATCAAGGGGGTTAAACCTTTATTAGATAATATATTGGGGTACCTGACGCTATAAAAACATGCGGCGAACCTAAAAAAAATTACTGGCTACCGATCTGCATCACCGACACTAAGACAGCGTTTAGAAAAACGATCGCTTAGCGACAGTGGTGATAGGGGGTGAAAGGGTTACCTGGGGGGCGATCAAGGGGGTTAAACCTTTATTAGATAATATATTGTGGTACCTGACGCTATAAAAACCTGCGGCGAACCTAAAAAAAATTACCGGCTACCGATCTGCATCACCGACACTAAGACAGCGTTTAGAAAAACGATCGCTTAGCGACAGTGGTGATAGGGGGTGAAAGGGTTACCTGGGGGGCGATCAAGGGGGTTAAACCTTTATTAGATAATATATTGGGGTACCTGACGCTATAAAAACATGCGGCGAACCTAAAAAAAATTACTGGCTGCCGATCGGCATCACTGACGCTAAGACAGCGATCAGAAAAATGATCGCTTAGCGACAGTGGTGATAGGGGGTGAAAGGGTTATCTGGGGGGTGATCAGGGGGTTAAACCTTTATTAGGGGGGGTTAGGGGGCTACACTGGACCTAAAACTGAATGTACTGACACTTTTACAGTCACAAATGTCACTGATTGCAGTGATCACTAAATAAATGGTCACTGCAATCAGTGACACTGTGACTGGGGGCTGGGGGGGTGATCTGGGGCGTGATCTGGGGGTGTCTGGGGGGGCCTGGGGGGCGATTTATGTCCCTATGTGTCCTGGTGTCAGTGTAGTGTTGTGTGCACTGACCTGATGTCTTCTCTTGTACGGCGCTCGGTATATGTGTGCGCCGCACCAGAGATGACATCACTTCCTCCTGCTTCCTCTGCCTGACACAGACAGAGGGGGCATTTCCATTCGCCGGGAGCGATCGCGAGGGGGTGGCCGGAAACGAATGGCTGCCCCCTCATCCCAGAACGCTCCCAGACACTTAGCCACCGCTCACTGTATAGGAGGGGGGTCCGATTGGACCCCCCAACTATACAAAGGCAATCACGTACACTCTACGTGATTGTGCCTGTCGGTGCCATTCTGCCGACGTATATATACAGTGAGCGGTCGTTAAGTGGTTAAATATGGTGCCTGGTGGGTCCCCTTAGTCTGCCTGTAGAGTGGATCATCTGTGCGATGTGTAGAACAGTGCTGCAGCAGAATTAAATTTCTAAAGAAAAAAATGTAATTTAAACTTGCTCGTGACTGTAATGTATGGCCGACTCCTGGCAATATAGAAAAAAAATCAAGGAACAAAACGGCGTGGGCAAGCCCCCCCCCCCCTCCGAGTCTGGTATGGATTTTAAAGGGGAACTCCACGTCAAATTTAAAAAAAAAGCAGCGTGGGGTCCCCCCCCAAAATTCATACAGGGCCCTTTGGGTCTGGCATAGATTTTAAGGGGAACTCCAAGTCAAAATTAAAAAAAAATCCAAAATCCATACCAGACCCTTATCTGAGCAAGCAACTTGGCAGGCCAGGAAAGGGAGGGATGAGCGAACGCCCCCCGAACTATACCAGGCCACTTGCCAGACCCCAAAGCACCATGTTGATGGGGACAAGGACCTTGTCCCCACAACCCTAACAAGGGGGCCTCCAGATCAAGGCCTCCCATGTGAATGGGTAGGGGTACATCGTACCCTTACCCATTCACCCAAAAAAGTGTCAAAAAGTAAAAACCACACTAGACAGTTTTTGACAATTCCTTTATTAAAAAAAATTAACAAAAAGTGTCCTGCGATGTAAATCAATCACTCCGCCTGACGGTCCCGAAAAAATAGAAAAAAAAAACAGAAAAGTTCCGCGGGGCCTCTGCTGTCTTTTGGCAGTGAGTGCTGTTATATGGGCAAGGGTGGGGCCTCCCACTGACATAACCAGGTGATCCGCCCCTTCTGACGTCACTTGACATTACATGACGTCAGAAGGGGGCAGGGTCACTCGATTACGTCAATGGGTGGCCCCGCCCTTGCCTATATAACAGCTGTCACAGCCAAGAGACAGCAGTCGGCAGGAGGTCTGCCATTGAGGCTGTTTTTTTTTTTTGTTGCTTTTTTTGGGTCCATCGGGCGGCATGATTGAAGATGGATGGACATTGCAGGACACTTTTTGACAATTCCTTTATTTAAAAAAAAAAAAAAGTGTCCTGCAATGTCCATCCATCTTCAATCATGCCGCCCGATGGACCCAAAAAAAGCAAAAAAAAAAAAAAACAGCCTCAATGGCAGACCTCCTGCCGACTGCTGTCTCTTGGCTGTGACAGCTGTTATATAGGCAAGGGCGGGGCCACCCATTGACGTAATCGAGTGACCCTGCCCCCTTCTGACGTCATGTAATGTCAAGTGACGTCAGAAGGGGCGGGTCACCTGGTTATGTCAGTGGGAGGCCCCACCCTTGCCCATATAACAGCACTCACTGCCAAAAGACAGCAGAGGCCCCGCGGAGCTTTTCTGTTTTTTTTTCTATTTTTTCGGGACCGTCAGGCGGAGTGATTGATTTACATCGCAGGACACTTTTTGTTTAATTTTTTTAATAAAGGAATTGTCAAAAACTGTCTTGTGTGGTTTTTACTTTTTGACACTTTTTTGGGTGAATGGGTAAGGGTACGATGTACCCCATACCCATTCACATAAGGGGGGCCGGTATCTTGGGGCCCCTTTGTTAAAGGGGGCTTCTAGATTCTGATAAGCCCCACACCCGCAGACCCCCACAAATACCGGGCCAGGGTTGTGGGGACGAGGCCCTTATTCCAATCAACATGGGGACAAGGTGCTTTGGGGGGGGACCCCAAAGCACCATCCCCATGTTGAGGGCAAGTGACCTGGTACGGTTCAGGAGGGGGGCCACTCGCTCGTCCCCCCCTTTCCTGGCCTGCCAGGCTGCTTGCTCAGATAAGAGTTTGGTATGTATTTTGGGGGGGGGATCCCACGCCAATTAAAAGAAAATAATTGGCGTGGAGTTCGCCATTAAATGTATGCCAGACCCAAAGGGCCCGGTATGGATTTTGGGGGCAATCCCACACTGTTTTTTTTTTTGTTTTTTTTTTGGCTGGGAGTTCCCCTTAAAATCTATACCAGACCCAAAGGGCCTGGTATGGATTTTGAAGGGGACCCAATGCCGTTTTTTTTTCTTAATTCTGTCATAGGGTTCCCCTTAACCACTTCAATGCACTATATACTCTGCACTGTAATATATATATATACACACACTCATACACACTAGACTGCCTGCACTGTATATAGTCTACACTGAATGCGCTGTGTATATGTATGTGTGTATATATATTCCCACAGAAACTCCACTGTTGCCGTTTTTATCATCTGACAAGCGCTCTTATTTTCATCTAAATGTAAGTGTTCCTACCTACATTAAACGTCTTTAGTTTACAGTATTTCGCTATGTGCTCTTCTCTTTCTTTCTAACTACATCTCATCGGGCTCCATTGCTCGGCATCTGATGGGGCATTGCCCACAAGCACCTGTTATCAACACACTCTCAGCATAGTGGTCTGGTCTAAGAGATGTTGAGTGGGAATTTCAGCAGATGATTGGATCTCCAGAGTGGTTTATACTAAGCTTAGTTGACCCTTTGAACATATGTTCTTTAGGGTCCAATATTTCCGGTAAGCCTCTCTTAAGTCGGTGGTGGCCTATTTCACTTCACTTTGCCTCATTTCACATAGTGGGAGCACCAGCATTCACATCCGCACTGGACTGTTTGCAATATTTATCGATTTTTTTTGCATAATAGAGACTTTTTTTGCTATCATTCATTGATTTTATTTTTTCACATTAGAGACTTTTTTCATATGTTCTGTCATAGACATATGTTCATTGTTTTTCTATTTAATATCGTAGCACGGTGTTCACATCACTTGGTGTATATTCATATTTGTTTAGCGCTACACTATGTTTGTTGTTTTGTTCATGCCATTTGTCTATTGGTTTTTTGTAGCTGCTTACCCATTTAGGCAGCGCGGAATTTTTTGGTATTTGTTACCATGATTGGCCAATGGCACACTGCAGATCGCGCTGTGATTGGCCAAAGCATGCAGGTCAGGTGTGTTGTGCTTTTAAGGGACAGTTTTGTCCGCACAATATATTAATTTTAAGTTCTTTTTAACGAAGGATATTTTTGAATACAAGTCAATCTATATGATACAGTCTATAATATGAAACCTATTCACGGAGACGTGTGATCATACAAAATAGCTACATTTATTGGTTGACAAAAAGCAAATATTTACATGAAATTAAAATACCAATTCTGTTACATGAACGACTTCAAAATCAATACAATTACCCGCAAACTGGGCATCCAGTCCCTTAGACATAATGCTGTCATGATAAATTCTCAATAGGTTCAACAACCTTGTATAATTGACAATGAAACAGAACGTCTGTATTTCACACATCCAACCGTTACTATACTGCAGGTAAGTAAGTGGTTAACAATGTGAAATAAATTGGACCTCTGTTTTGCCACTAAGATTGGAACTATGCAAAAAGAAAAATATATTGAAAAATTTATTTTTACAAAAACATCTACCAGTTGTTGGTTAATGAGAATAAATCATAGTTGCAGAATGTTCAATACTTCAATATTATTGAGAACAACAATGAATTCAAGATAAAATCAAAATGGCATAATTACCCATTCCACAATCGCAATTTCCTACTGGCAAGTGACCAGAGTTAAGATGGCTGCCATGGCTTTCAGGATTTGGGTGTCTAGGAATCTTCATGAGTGTAAGAATATGTCTTCATGCATGGTGCATGGGTGTCAGTCTGTCTGAGCATGTGGATCTCCCAGTGTGCCCCTCAGGGTGGGTCCCTGAGTGTCTCTCCCCGGCCGGTGGGAGTGACTGCTGTCTGGGAGTCCTTTGGTGAGTGATGTCAGTGTGTGGTCACCCCCCTCCTGTCTCCGTCTTTGTCCCTTCAATATTGTCTCTGGACAATAAGATTATAAAAATTATCCTAAGTTCTTCCCAAAGGAGGTGGTTCTTCCACTTATTGGTGGCTGCAGTTAGGGGCGTTACTGTCCAAGGATCTCTGGTTTCTATAGGTTGGTAATTTAATAATTAACTGTTCCCTGAATTTTTGGGAACCTCAAGTAATACCACTTTCAGCCACTAGGGCATCTATTCTTTAAATTTATATATTCTATTCTCAGAATGTGTATATTTTGTATATTGTGGGAAGAATATATGGATTTTAATCTTCTTGTAATCCGGTATATATAACATACTTCTAATATACTTCTTGATTCATTCACATAACATAATTTGTTTTATATTCCTGTCTAAAAATATATCTATAAGCTGGTTTTTCTAAACAGGGTACAGATTATATGTCAATCAATATAACATTCAATATTTATCTATATCTTTTGAAATGTGGTCATTTCTAAACGTAGACTCCTTTTGTATTCTATAATCATAATTTGACGTATTTCATAATGCTAATTAACTCTTTATGACACTTCTATATATAAAGTCACACTGGTATCTATATTTATTCTTCTAACACAGTCCCTAGGTCAACAGATACTAAAATCATAATTTCCCTATGGCTTAACATGTCGTTTGGTAATCTAAACATAATTTTTCATTTATTCCCGACCTATATTTATATAGGCAGATATATAGGAAAAGCTATACCTGGTTTGATTTGTTTATGGTTTGTAAGAAGGCATTTCGATTGACCTAACTTCCTCCATTATACAAAATGTATGGCATGTTGTAATATACATTTATATATGTATATTTATATGAACCGTAATGTCATTTTTTTTAATTCCAGTTTCAGTTGCTTGTTAATAATGGACTGGGTTTTCCTTAAGACAAGATACCAGTTCAGCTATATAAACAAATCCTTCACCTGGATCCTTCTTGGTCAACATCATCCTTTGTCCCCATACGGCTAGTATTGTCCTTTCTGTGTACTAAAAAGCCTTTCTCACAATGGGTAAGTTTGCTCTAGTTGGAAGGTTTGTAATTTGGTTAACTATCTGTAGAGTATTTTCAATGGCAGTGTTGACTTCTCTAAACATCTCTAATTTGTCCTGAGGAAAGTTGTCATTGTTTTAACTTTCAAACCAGGTTTGTAAATGTTAGAGATGGCTAGCCCAATTGTTATGGGAAAAACGTGTTCATCAGCTTTTGAGGCCTAAGTGAACTTTCAAGTCTCTGCCCGTAAATATTAATTATATTATTATTATTATTAATATTATTATTAAGGAAACCCATGACATAATCCCCCCTTTTGAAGTCGGCAAATGCCGTAAGTCGTTTGGGAGACTTCAAAACGCGAAAAGGTTGAGGAGATCTGGCTTCATTCGGCCTTGTATCCGGATTGTGGGTACTGAATATAGCATTTAAGGGGTGTTGACATCTGCAGATGGGAGTAATTCATTGAGAAAAAGATGGGTATGTGATTGATGTGTGCATCTCGAGGCCGTCATCCGTCGGTTGGCGGGAAATGGATCACTCCGGGCACCTGTGGGCTTGGCCGTCCTGGTGGGTTTTGTCCGTGCAGACTAGCCATCAGTGGTGTCTCTGGATTCTCCATACGGTTCCTTCTCTGGATGTTTCACACATGTCGGACTCTCGGTTCTGTTGACCGGCTTATGGACATCTTAGTCCTGTAAGAAAAAATGGATTCCATGAGAAAAAGACAATGTTTTTTTTTTTTTACATGACCTGCGTTTTGAGATCTCAGTGTCAGGCTGGTGTCCTGGCTTCCTCAGAGCCCCCCCTTTAGCCCATTGTGTCACCAGTCCTTTAACTAAACACTCTGGCTAGCAAGACAATGTCTGAACATTTGCTATGGGAGACAAAGCTCTAGGGCTCATTAACATGAGGACATTAGTTTATAGCTGTGGATACCAGACATCAATAACTAACTGACATCTTCAGAACCATTTATTTTTATTTTTTTAGCTTAATTGTAGCGGTTCTGGAATGATAAAAATGAAAAACATTTCAGTTTGACACGTGACATTTACTGTCAGTAACAAAATATTTGACACGACAGTCAACCTTCTACTTGGGAGGAATAAACAAAGAAAATTTCCCCCTTTGGGGTGTCAATACAACTCATTTGAGGCAATCAAACTACCTTATGCGGGTGACTCCTCATCTTTTACCAAAATATCAAACCATTTTAGGCCTTCTGATATTAATGTCTTTAGGATTCGGTCATCCTCTGTAATTATCGTCTTCTGCGACTTCTTGAAATTAAGCTGTCTGGAGCGACCTGTTTATGTCAGAGGAATGAAGTGACCACTGAAAGATAGGAGAATAGTTAATATCTAACGACCAAGATCCCGGTTAGGGATTTCAGGATCCTACTACTGTAACCTGGGGAAAAACATGGTGTTAGAACCTCTGCCTCCTATGCCTTTTCAGTGCATTCCTCTGATTTATTTTAACACAGGCGCTTCAAAGGTTCTGTGGCCCTTGGTTGGCCACAGTATTTGCCCTTTGAAAACAACGTTACTCACGTTCCGTACAGCAATGAAACTGTGCAACATATACATAATTTGATTTATTTTGGTTTCTGCATTGCCTACAGGCTGATCAGAATAGGGTTTTGGGACCCAGTTTCTGAATTTTCTGGGGACTATTTGCTCAGTTTGATCAGAAATATCCCCATCAGAACCACTGTCCTGATTCTGGGATAGTTGTCTGGGCCTTAATTTCTCCCTATTTTTCTGAGGATTTTGTGGTGTCTTACCCTGTGAGTGCTCCCTATTTACCTGTGTAGGTCCCCGGGGCGAATTGGACCGGTAATAGTGTGGGTTTCTACCTTTAAGTTTAAATTTGACCCGTTGGAGATACACCCTATAGTTTCTCTTAAACCTTGGGTCTGGTTCCCTTGGGAGATACTCCTGAGGTGGTCTTTGGGCTCCCCCTCTAAAGGGTGGTCTCTGCTCCCTCCTTCTAATTGGTGGGGTATCTGGTCCCTCGCTGGGGAAACTCTGTGGCATATCTCCTCTGACTATATCAGCACATGTCAATTTCTGGGTTTCAAACCGTAATAATTGAGGAGATACATTAATTTCATCCACAATTTGAATTATGGGTTGAGGCCTTCCTTAGTATTCACCAGTTTGCTGGATAGAGTACAAATTGTTACCCTCTTTTACCAAGTACTCCAGTGGGCACCCCCCTTTGTAGTCTTTTGTTAAACTCACTTTTATGTGGGTAGGTAGGGCCTCAAAGAACATGGATTTAAACTCAGGGTGATTGTAATCTGGCTCATTTTTTTCTAAGTGATGAGCACTTTTGAGCACAGCCAAAAAGTCTGTGGGGCTTTGATTACTGGCACATCTCAGATTTTGTATAGCCGCGCTAACCACTTTAACGTTTTTGTGCTGGCCAAATTTTAGAAGACAGCGGTGTTTAATTTCTTGCCATGAAGTACCAGACAGACCTGTTAAAGATTCGCAGAATCTACGGTGTTTGGTTTCAAATACCCACGGTAAGAAATTAATCCTAGACTGGTCATCAGCTAGGCCTAAAGCTGATAAGGTATTTTCATAGGCCTCAATGTGGTCAATGACGCACATGGCTCCCTCTTCATCAAAGACTGGAAAAGCATCATTTAAAATTTTTATTATTTCTGAGGCGTCCTGTTTAGGGGTACCTGACTTTTCCTCTGATCCCAGGGAAAAATGATTAGACCCACTTTCATGTGTTAGTTCAATTTTCACCCCCTTTTGCTCTATAGATGGCTTGGGGTAGGATGAGGGTTCTTTTTGTGATCCCTCTCCATGGTCTAACTCCCACATTTCCGATTGAGAGTCAGATATTAAATTTTGATCAGATTCTATACTTTCAGGGTTAGGCATTTGAGCATTACCCTGGGGCACAAACTTCATTTGTTCTTTTAATTCTTCTGATTGCTTAATTAGGGATTCCTGTCCTGACCTAAGCTGATTTGTTTCTTCTTTTAAATTTCCACTGCTTATTGCTCGGCAACTTTCTAAATTTCCACTGCATATTACTCTGCAACTTTTGTCAGGAGACTCATTTTCCTGCAGAAAACTCTCCCTTTCTTCTATTACTTGTTTCCACTCTTTATTTACCTTGTGACATTTGTCCAGATTCATTTTAATGTTCTCTAGCAACTGTTCTATTTCATTTTGCACTGTCATTTTAGACTCACGATAATGATCTGCCTTTTCATTGGTCTCCTTTTTATTTCTAGTGAGCTCACATTCCCTTTCTGTTAAATGTGGCTGGGATTTGAAGATATCACTTTCCTGTTCGGTATTTTGACGTTTAAACTCTCTATGAAGATATGTTTGGACAATGCATCGTTCAAAATGAATGTGATCAAGCCTTTCTATTTCCTTTGTCTCAGAGGAGCTGTCTTTTAGTGCATAACTTTGACCTTCCGCGTTCCATACGTCTTTTACTAAATGACGGGTGCGGTTATTACAGTCTCTATTGTATGCTTTTAGATCAGTCTCATCAGACAATCTTTTTTCTGACATGATCCGCCATTTCAATTTTAGAAATTTCCAACACTTCCTGTACATGTACCAACTTTTTCTGAGTACTCATATTACCACTAAGGTCTGACTCTTGATAATCCCTATCAACATACAATTTACTTTGACCAGGCATTTTTAGGCAAACAAAAAAATATATTTTTAAAATTAATAATTAATAATTTCATGCAAAATATTATTAATGTCACCACCATAACTATGATTGATCTTGTACAAAACATCGACGTTATCTCAGCTCAGTGCCTCCATAATATATGTTGTGCTTTTAAGGGACAGTTTTGTCCGCACAATATATTAATTTTAAGTTCTTTTTAACGAAGGATATTTTTGAATACAAGTCAATCTATATGATACAGTCTATAATATGAAACCTATTCACGGAGACGTGTGATCATACAAAATAGCTACATTTATTGGTTGACAAAAAGCAAATATTTACATGAAATTAAAATACCAATTCTGTTACATGAACGACTTCAAAATCAATACAATTACCCGCAAACTGGGCATCCAGTCCCTTAGACATAATGCTGTCATGATAAATTCTCAATAGGTTCAACAACCTTGTATAATTGACAATGAAACAGAACGTCTGTATTTCACACATCCAACCGTTACTATACTGCAGGTAAGTAAGTGGTTAACAATGTGAAATAAATTGGACCTCTGTTTTGCCACTAAGATTGGAACTATGCAAAAAGAAAAATATATTGAAAAATTTATTTTTACAAAAACATCTACCAGTTGTTGGTTAATGAGAATAAATCATAGTTGCAGAATGTTCAATACTTCAATATTATTGAGAACAACAATGAATTCAAGATAAAATCAAAATGGCATAATTACCCATTCCACAATCACAATTTCCTACTGGCAAGTGACCAGAGTTAAGATGGCTGCCATGGCTTTCAGGATTTGGGTGTCTAGGAATCTTCATGAGTGTAAGAATATGTCTTCATGCATGGTGCATGGGTGTCAGTCTGTCTGAGCATGTGGATCTCCCAGTGTGCCCCTCAGGGTGGGTCCCTGAGTGTCTCTCCCCGGCCGGTGGGAGTGACTGCTGTCTGGGAGTCCTTTGGTGAGTGATGTCAGTGTGTGGTCACCCCCCTCCTGTCTCCGTCTTTGTCCCTTCAATATTGTCTCTGGACAATAAGATTATAAAAATTATCCTAAGTTCTTCCCAAAGGAGGTGGTTCTTCCACTTATTGGTGGCTGCAGTTAGGGGCGTTACTGTCCAAGGATCTCTGGTTTCTATAGGTTGGTAATTTAATAATTAACTGTTCCCTGAATTTTTGGGAACCTCAAGTAATACCACTTTCAGCCACTAGGGCATCTATTCTTTAAATTTATATATTCTATTCTCAGAATGTGTATATTTTGTATATTGTGGGAAGAATATATGGATTTTAATCTTCTTGTAATCCGGTATATATAACATACTTCTAATATACTTCTTGATTCATTCACATAACATAATTTGTTTTATATTCCTGTCTAAAAATATATCTATAAGCTGGTTTTTCTAAACAGGGTACAGATTATATGTCAATCAATATAACATTCAATATTTATCTATATCTTTTGAAATGTGGTCATTTCTAAACGTAGACTCCTTTTGTATTCTATAATCATAATTTGACGTATTTCATAATGCTAATTAACTCTTTATGACACTTCTATATATAAAGTCACACTGGTATCTATATTTATTCTTCTAACACAGTCCCTAGGTCAACAGATACTAAAATCATAATTTCCCTATGGCTTAACATGTCGTTTGGTAATCTAAACATAATTTTTCATTTATTCCCGACCTATATTTATATAGGCAGATATATAGGAAAAGCTATACCTGGTTTGATTTGTTTATGGTTTGTAAGAAGGCATTTCGATTGACCTAACTTCCTCCATTATACAAAATGTATGGCATGTTGTAATATACATTTATATATGTATATTTATATGAACCGTAATGTCATTTTTTTTAATTCCAGTTTCAGTTGCTTGTTAATAATGGACTGGGTTTTCCTTAAGACAAGATACCAGTTCAGCTATATAAACAAATCCTTCACCTGGATCCTTCTTGGTCAACATCATCCTTTGTCCCCATACGGCTAGTATTGTCCTTTCTGTGTACTAAAAAGCCTTTCTCACAATGGGTAAGTTTGCTCTAGTTGGAAGGTTTGTAATTTGGTTAACTATCTGTAGAGTATTTTCAATGGCAGTGTTGACTTCTCTAAACATCTCTAATTTGTCCTGAGGAAAGTTGTCATTGTTTTAACTTTCAAACCAGGTTTGTAAATGTTAGAGATGGCTAGCCCAATTGTTATGGGAAAAACGTGTTCATCAGCTTTTGAGGCCTAAGTGAACTTTCAAGTCTCTGCCCGTAAATATTAATTATATTATTATTATTATTAATATTATTATTAAGGAAACCCATGACAGGTGCATGCTTTGGCCAATCAGCAGCCGTTAATGCACTGCAATCTCACAGTGCATAATGGGGCACTCCACGGCATTTGAATTTGTTTGTTTGTTCTTCGTACAAACGAATATCGGGACCATCCCTGGTTGATTCACTGGTTGACTCTGTTACATTTGCTATGCTCTGCTTAAGAAATTAAGAAAGCACTCAGGTTCATGCTTAGAACTCTACTGTATTTACGGACAGGTGAATTTTGATTGGCTGCTGTGGATTATTGCACTTGCACATTGTTCTTTGCCTTACTGAAAAAGTCCAGTAGTCGTGTCCTGTTCTGTGTTCTCGGGTAGCAGTGGTGGCACCATGGTTTGGGGCCAAGCAGAGTCCCCTCCATTAGGGAAACTGGGACATATGGTGAAGGAAAGCCTTCTGAGCCCGTGTGTACAGCAGACCGTGTGTACAGCAGCCGGTCCGACAGAAGCCAGACGAATGGCTGGCTTCTGTAGAAGGGGCATTAATGAAAAAGGTCTGCCGATCGGCATCCGAGAGGATGGCTGAGAGCATTGACCGGTTATCACGTACATGGTACCAAAACCTGATACGATGAGGAAGACCTCTCTTACACCTCTGACTCGGGGCCCTTGATAGTGTAAACAGAGTGGGAGTACAGAGTGACATGAGTGCCTGCAAGTCTTGCTAACAACAGGGCAGGTGTCCATGCTGGGCAGGTGAAGTAATCATATGGTTCCAGTAAGCAAGTGAGTAGGTGGAAAGCTGGTACTGGAGACACCAGGCAGAGTAGCAGAGTCAGGTAGGCCAGGTCATGCACAGACAGGATGGATTGGGTACAGGACACAGGCAGGAGCATGGTCAGGAAACAAGCCAGGTTTGGAACTGATAAGTAAAGCAAGAGCCAATGGAGCATACGAAAGCGGAGGTCAGGGGACAAGCTAAAGTCAGTGCAGGCGGAATTCAGAGAGGGGTCAAGACAAGCCGGGTCAGCAACTTTAATCAGGATACAGAATCACAGAATTACAGGATACACAGAAGGCTGAAGACAAGCAGCACTGAGCCTGAGCACTGGCTGAGTTTAAATAGCCAGTTTGGCACTAACATACGTCACAGGTGCACGCGAGCGTTGACGCATGTGAGAATGCATGAGGGCACGTGTGCATGCAAGTATGCATTAGCCGGTGTCCAATTCCTGAGAGCACGAAAGGGAACATGTATTAGCCTATGCACAGAAGTCCATCCAGAGGAGTCCTTTCGTCTATTGGCAAGCCTTTCCTTACATTGGTGTGTTCTGATGGGGGGGGGGCATCCCCCTGTCAGAACACAAAAGTTCAGCAGGGGAAATTGCTGTACTAACATCGGATAGTTAGTAAAGTGGCTCCTCCTGAGCACTTCAGTTTTTTCTTGGCTTAGCCCACTGGGTTGAATGAAAAAAACCTTCTAGTGTGTACCAGGCTCAAGGCCTGATGAAGACAAACGTATGACAGCACTAAAAGCAGCTGGCCGTTAAAAGGAGGCACGCATTCTTTTTCAGAAAACATGAAATTCTGGAGATGGATTATGGCAGAAGGGATGGGAAATATTAAGTTGAGAGCTAAAGATGTGACCTCTTGTGGGGAGATCTTATGAGTGGTTTCAACCAGAGGTTTAGGAATTCAAGGAGGATGCAACCCAACAACATCTATTTATAACCAAAATACCAGTGATACTACTGATAGAATCCGAGTAACGTAAGCATGCTATCCCTTGCACAGTTCCGTTGGCCAGTCGCTGGGACACCCTCAAGGGCATTGCCTTGGTCCTGGAAGCTGACCTGGTACTGGTGACTAGAGAATCCCCAGCAGATGGAACTGTGTAGGAGGTGATATGTAGTTTGCTGGTGTGTCTTGAACTTTGGATATTTCCTATTTTTCCAAATTAAAAGAAAGATAATAATGGGTTCTCTGGGGTCTAGTATCAGGATAACTGTAGCTGGAGAAAAGGAACAAAAGGAAAAAAAGCTGAGTGGGCCTTATTTATCAAACTGTTAGGATATTACATCCCAATCGTCCCTTCTCCAGATCTTCCCTTTGATAATCCCATATTTTATTGAAGTATTACCCAGAGACTTGTGTTGCTGCTAGAAATTATACCAGTTTTTCCTCATCTACCAGGCACATGCACCCTCATCCATCAATGTGTCAGTGCTAATCCCTCAGCCAGCAGTCAAATTCAAACTTTCGTTTTTCAACCATCTTTTTCCAGGTTAGTTTTAAATCTAATTGGTGGCTTTGTGAAGTGTTGAAGAGTCTGAGAAGGGCATTAATGCTTTGCTAATGCTGGCAACTTAGAGCGAGCTGAGTTTCCCACAGTTACTGGGCATACGGTATTTGGCTCTGCAATGGTGAAATCAGCTATTACTGCTAACAGATATATCTGTTAGCTGCTGCTGAAAACACCATTTCATACTTGGCATAGTTGCAGTAGCTCCTGAATCCGGTAATGGCTCAAAGATTGAATGCTGGTCTTCCTACCAAGGGCTAGATTTCTCATGTGGCACAGGTTGGAAAAAATATTTGACGCACCCTCTTATTTATTTTCTGATTTTAACTATATAAAGCCTTCTATTTTAAATTGGCTGACTGAAGGAACCATAGCTTCCAGCAGGGGACACGCTATCTGACACACTCAAAAGTGTTGGATATTACTGATGTTCGTAGCTCTTTAATAGCCATATCTAAATCTGAAACAAAACAATATGGATATATTGAAACTTAGTAGTCCATAAATGTGGTGGCTACATTTGTTTTTTCAATTTTTTTCCCTTTATTTCACCTAGTTATCCTGTTCGTAAAATACTTAATGTCCTAGGGTGACAACACTCAATGACTCTACTGTATCTGTGTAGTAGCACTTGTCATCTGATTCCTGGGGCTTCAAACAACTCCCCTTCTCTTCATCTCCATTACATAGGGATGGGTTATATAGTTCACAGAAGATAGCTAAGAATGTTTGAGATATTGGTTCAGGGCAAGGACACAGAAACTCTGGTTAGTTTAAAAGGTATATTTTTGTACTTTCAGAAACTGTGCGTAGTATGAACGAAGCCACCACATCTAAAGCGCACCATACATGTGTAGCACTACCCCCGTAGGAGCTGCTGGTTTAAAGTTTTGGGCCTACCGTTACCTTTTCTGTTCACCACACTCGTGTCAGGGATCCTTCTTGAAGAGCTTTTATAAATGTTCACACCAACACTTAAATACGTTTTCTTCAAGGCTTTATTTTACCAGTTCCAACAGAGGGATAGAGGGAGAGGAGAGATTCAGGTACCTTGCTTTGCGGATCATGGGTACAATCTTATATCCAGAGGACAAATCAGTTCCACGCTGGATTCAGCAACCACCGGATAGGCCTACTCTCACTGGCCTAGCAACCGGTGCGAAGCTCGTTCAAAGTCTCTGCCACAGACTCGATGAGTGTCGTCAAGTCGTTCCACAATCTTCCGCCACAAGATCGTGTAACCACACTGACACTTTGCAAAAAGTTCCTTCAAAAATACATAGCTCACGGTGCCAGAATCTTTCAGCCGTCCGGCAGCACAGTGAGGCAAACTGACCAGGATGCGTCCTTCAATTGAGTCCCTAATTGTTCCGCTTCTTCCCGCAGGCAAGACCACGTAGGACCATCCCTGGATTAGTAGGCCCCATCAACTCCTGGGCCCACTTCTCAGTTGCAGAGCCTCAGGCCAGCAGGCCCCGAAGCCGAAAATGTCTTGCACATCCCTGAGGCCAGGAGGGCCCTCAGGTCAGGATCCAGCAAAGACCCCCGGCAACGAAACCCCGACAAGTGGTCTCTGTCTCTTAAATACCCCCTCCCAGAATGCACAATGGGTTGACCACGCCCCCTGAGCCACTTCTGGGAAAGGAATACCCAATACACCTAGCCTGCTGCATTTCCAACCCTGACCTGTGGTGACAATGATACCTACTGTCAGGTGGAAAACGTGCAACCCAGCTAGACTGAAACAGAGCCATCAATTTACATACCGTATTTTTCGCACCATAAGACGCACTTTTACCCCCCCAAAAAATAGGGAAAAGTGTCCCTGCGTCTTACGGAGCGAATACTGAGCAGGCTCCGCCCCCCCCCATCGCCGCCGCCGTGTCAGAGTACAGACACTCGGCTTCTCTGTGGAGGAGAGATGACAGGATGTGAGGCATATCCTTGCTGGGGCATACCAAGGGGGAGCGGGGGGAGACGGTCTGCCCCAGGTGCCAAAACATGGGGGTTGTCAGTGTTGTTGCTATAATGGTGCACTCCGCACCCAGGTAAGTTGACACCCGCCAGATGTGACCCCATCCTGCAAACGACAAGAGCCCTGGATGGCTTTTTTTTTTTCAGCTGGAACACCCCCGGCGCCCTGGTCTGGTCCAGTCTCACTTCCTGCCTCTCTCGACTTGCCGCTGCTGCTGCTGCTGCAAATTATGTCCTCAGTCCTCCTTCCTAGCTGCTGCCCGGGTGTATCTGATGCTGAGAGCCAGCCAGAGGGGGTTGTGGATTGTAATGGCAGTGTCCTCCACTGCCTGAGGTGAGTGCTAAGGGGGTGGGAGGTGTGGGATGGTATCCAATGTTCATCATTTGAGCTGTTGTTATATGAGAGGCTGAGGGGGTGTTTGTGTCTGCCCTACCACCCTGAGCTGATCTGGGAAGGGGGGGGGGTTGCTGTGTGTCCACCACCACCCAGGTATAGTGTAGCTGAGCTTATTTGATAGGGGGGCTGATATTGATGTGTGTCCACCACCCACCTATAGTAGTAATATAATATTAAATATTTTAGTACATCATTTGGTTCAGAATATTTTTTTTCTTGTTTTTCTCCTGTAAAACCTGGGTGCGTCTTATGGTCAGGTGTGTCTTATGGAGCGAAAAATACGGTAATCCTTCTGAGCAAAACTACAGCTCAGATAACTAAATTTAACATATAGCGTCTACCCAACAGGAGTAGGGCGCTACACATGTAACAATCTGCTTGTACAAACCTTGTACAAATCCGTTATATCCACCAACAAGGAGGTAGTGCAAAGTCCTGCCTGATTGGATACAGATTCCCTGGAAATTGAATGTAGATTCTTATTAATTATGAGCCAAACTATCCTGGGTTCGATTTGGCAGGGGTTTGCATCCTACAGCAAGAATAAAAAAAAAAATCTCTTTATGTCTGGTATGGCGTTTAAGGCGGTACCTCACACAAAAATACAAAAAAATGCATGAGGTCCCCTAGGAAATCCATACTAGACCCTTAGGACCTAGTATGAATTTTAAGGGGAACTCCATGCAAACCCCCCAAAAATGCATGCTGTCCCCATGAAAATCCATACCAGACCCTTAATCCAAGCATGTAGCCCAGCATGCACCCCCCCTCTCCTCCACCATACAAGGCCACATGGCCTCATCATGCCTTGGTTCCCAAGGCAAAGCACCTTGTCCACATGTTGATGAGGACAAGGGCCTTATGTTCACATCCCTTGCCCTTTGGTTGGGAGGTCTGCGGGTGGGGGAAATCTGGAAGTCCCCATTAAAAAATAAATGGGGCCCCTGGATACTGGCCCCACCTACGTGAATGGGTATAGGATACATAGTACCCCTACTCATTCACAAAAAAATAAAAAAAAGGAACCTAGGAATAAAGACACCCAAATGTATGACAAGTCTTTTACCCTTTAAGTCCTTTATTTAAAATCCCTGGTCAATCACAATGCCTGGCATCGCCAACTCACCAAAAAGAAACCCTAATGACTCACTGCACACAACCGATCCCTAGTGGTAACACTAGCTGTACAGTGCCTTGAAAAAGTATTCATACCCCTTGAAATTTTCCACATTTTGTCATGTTACAACCAAAAATGTAAATGTATTTTATTGGGAATTTATGTGATAGACCAACACACAGTGGCACATAATTGTGAAGTGGAAGGAAAATGATAAATGGTTTTCAATTTTTTTTTACAAATAAATATCTGAAAAGTGTGGCGTGCATTTGTATTCAGCCCCCTTTACTCTGATACCCCTAACTAAACTCTAGTGGAGCCAATTGCCTTCAGAAGCCACCCAATTAGTAAATAGAGTATACCTGTGTGTAATTTAATCTCAGTATGAATACAGGTGTTCTGTGAAGCCCTCAGAGGTTTGTTGGAGAAGCTTAGTGAACAATCAGCATCATGAAGGCCAAGGAACACACCAGACAGGTCAGAGATAAAGTTGTGAAGAATTTTAAAGCAGGGTTAGTTTATAAAAAAATATCCCAAGCTTTGAACATTTTACGGAGCACTGTTCAATCCATCATACAAAAATGGAAAGAGTATGGCACAACTGCAAATCTACCAAGACATGGCCGTCCACCTAAACTGACAGGCCGGGCAAGGAGAGCATTCATCAGAGAAGCAGCCAAGAGGCCCATGGTAACTCTGGAGGAGCTGCAGAGATCCACAGCTCAGGAGGGAGAATCTGTCCACAGGACAACTATTAGTCGTGCACTCCACAAATCTGCCCTTTATGGAAGAGTGGCAAGAAGAAAGCCATTGTTGTAAGAAAGCCATAAGAAGTCCTGTTTGCAGTTTGCGAGAAGCCATGTGGGGGACACAGCAAACATGTGGAAGAAGGTGCTCTGGTCAGATGAGACCAAATTTTAACTTTTTGGCCTAAAAGCAAAATGCTATGTGTGGCAGAAAACTAACACTGCACATCACCCTGAACACACCATCCCCACCGTGAAACATGGTGGTGGCAGAATCATGTTGTGGGGATGCTTTTCTTCAGCAGGGACAGGGAAGCTGGTCAGAGTTGATGGGAAGATGGATGGAGCCAAATACAGGACAATCTTAGAAGAAAACCTGTTAAAGTCTGCAAAAGACTTGAGACTGGGGCAGAGGTTCACCTTTCAGCAGGACAACGACCCTAAACATACAGCCAGAGCTACAATGGAATATTTATGTAGCGGGGTGTTGCTTTAAGTAGCCCAAAAAGACTACCTTACCCAGTGTGCAATGGGATACCCACAGTTCCTTTGGGCCCGGCGCAAGGTCTGCTGGGGTTGAACTATATAAGGAGGGGCGGAGCAGCACGGGGCTCTCTTTGGACATCGCCCGCCTAGCAAGTGGACTCTGCGCTGGGTCGGTTGTTCCGGACTAGGCCCGAGAGCTGGGCCTTGTGGATCCAAAGAGCCTTCTACTCTTCACGGAAGAACCCCAGAGACGTCTCGTGTATCTACCTTCCAAGTCCTGTTGGGAGGATCGGAAACTCCGGGTATCGTGAGACTGTGTGTGGGACACACAGTTGTGGAAGTCGGCCGCACGGACTGGTTTGGTTGGGTGAGAGTGCACTTGCCCGAAGATTCTTTAAGTTACTCTTTAGGCCCAGTGTCTTTTGCTCAGGGCCCAACGTTACCAAGTTGAGCTGCACCCCAGAGGGACAGTGTGCCGTGCAGCCTTAGTTGAATCCCTTGTCGCACATTCAGCAGACAATTGTTTTACACCCTGTGGATTACAAATAACCTACAAAGTGCACCACCATTGCTAGCGAAGATCCTTCTCTACAGAAACATTGTGAACTAAGTTGTAGAAAAGGAGAGCTGTGGGACTTTGAGTGAGGCTACCGCCAGGTCAGATATAAACAGAAACATAAAATTTACAGTACATAATTTACTGTTACATTGTAAAAAATATTGTATCAAATAAATAGGTAGTCACATGACTTACACTAAATATGCTGCTATATAGCATGCAATACAAATAGGAATTCAACATGATAACTGTACATAGTAAGGTAGATGGTTTAAAAAACATTGTAGGGACAGATAACTTGGGGCATCTAGGGGCACTCAACGCGTTTCCTGGCATTACAGCCATTCATCAGGAGTGTTGTAACATAATATACTGGAAAGGAAAGGAACAAGGATTAATAATGATACTCTTAGAATAAGGGAGGACAGAGAGAATGTGTCCCAACAAAGTGGGGACAATCTGGGATACTCACTGCACAGCCCCAAGGCCAGGCCCTGTGTCCGCCAGGGAAGATGGGGGTGACAGGCATGATGTCTCCTCCAGCTCCCCAAGCTGTCATTGGCTATGTAAGGAAATGGTTGGAGATAGGGGTGACATCAATACTCAAATATAGCCATGTGGCCCACAATTTCAGTCTCTTTTGGCTTTACAAGGATCACAGGGGCGAAAACAAAATGTACCATCCTACACTGATTATTGATTAGCATAGGAGGGGGGTTTCTTATGTAACAGCGGTGCTGAGGAGCACTCATAGGGGAAGCAGTGCAAGGGTTTACTAGGAAATCCAACTCAATACTCAATTTGGGTTTCCAAACCATTAGCGCAAAACCATTGGCTAGCATTATTTGTACAAGGGCTGAACCTTCTCAATGGCTCCAAAAAATACAGCAAAAACAGAAGATTTGTGCAGTCTAAGTACAGAGAATGTTCCTTTTCTATGATGTGAACTCTCGCATCTACATTTACAATCTGGAAGCCATTTATCAGAACATGGGACTAATTAATTCAAGTTTAGCAGAGCATACCAGTAACGTTCTGTCTCTGCTTCCAAAGCTCAGTCATATTTCTCTGCTCCCGAGTCTGGCACTTCCCAGCTCTAATTAATAATGTTTCAGCCCAGATGATCTTTTTGTTTTATTCTGCACTGTTCCACTTATTGTCACTGATTAACATGTTCTAGGCTGGGTTACACAGATATAGAAAGGTAGGCTGTGGAGTGGCGAGAACGAGGGCAGCCAGGCAAGAAACAGAATAATTCCTCAAGGTCATAAAGAACCTTTCAGGACTAGGGGAGCTGCTATTGCTGACTTGTGTTTGAAAGTGCAAACTCTTTGTTGCCATGCTCTTCCAATGTTCAAATGTATCTAAAGCCAGTTTAAAAATAAATAAAAAATATAGAGTAGAGAATGGTTAAAGTGGAAAGAAAGCCTAAATATTACTATTCATAAAAATGTTTCCTCCCCATCCTTCTACATATCCTGCCTAACCTGTATAAAAAAAAGCAGTGTACTTATTTATTTTTAGTGTAATCTGGTCACGTGATCTCACAGCTCTGACTGTATAAATCAGTACTTGTTTACTAGAAAATTACTTAGAAGCACCAAACAATATATATATTCTTTAGCGGAGACCCTAGAGAATAAAATGGTGGTCGTTGCATTTTTTATGTCATACCGCGATTTTTAAAACACAATGGGGGGGTTATTTACTAAAGGCAAATCCACTTTGTACTACAAGTGCAAACTACAAGTGCAAAGTGCACATGACATTGCACTGACAGTGCACTTGGAAGTGCAGTCGCTTTAGATCCATAGGGGACATGCAAGGAAAATAAAAAACAGCATTTTAGCTTGCACATGATTGGATAATAAAATCAGCAGAGCTTCCCCTCATTTCAGATCTACCCCTCAGATTTACAGCGCCTGCACTTCCAAGTGCACTTTCAGTGCAATTTCAAGTGCACTTTGCACTTGTAGTTTACACTTGTAGTGCTAAGTGGATTTGCCTTTCGTAAATAACCCCCAATAAACGTAAATACATTTTAATGCAAAAAACACAATATATAACCCAATTTTTTTGTAAAATATAAAAGATGATGTTTCACCAAGTAAAATAATACCTAACATGTCACACTTTGTGCACGTTCGTGGAACGGCGCCAAACTACCGTTCCCTCTAAAATCTCCATAGGTGACATTTTTTTTTACAGGCTACCCATTTAGAGTTACAGAAGAGATCTGGCGCTAGAATTATTGCTCTCGCTATTCCATTTGCAGCCATACCTCAGATGTGTGGTATGAACACCATTTATATGTGCGGGCGCAACCTACGTATGCAATTGCTTCTGCGTGCCAGCACAAGAGGACGGGCCAATAAAAAATCTTTTCATTATTATTTATTTTATTTTTTATTCTTTTATTGGCCCTTTCATTTTTTTTATTTTTTATCACTTTTATTCCCATCACAAGAAATGCAAACATCCCTTGTGATAGAAATAAGTCATGACTGGTCCTCTTTATGGAGACATTTGGGGTCGATAAGACCCCAGCTATTTCCTCAACCCTGGAAAGCATGAGATAAAAAAAAAAAAACTTTGATCTCTAGGGAAAAAAATGCCAGTGTTTAAATCTGCCAAAGCCTCCCAGGATCATAGAAATGATTGGGGACTATCTCGTCGTCAGCCAGCTCTGTGGTGACCTGGTGCCACCGCTGGATCAGATCTCAAGCTCTTCGATCACACGGGAGAGCCCGGAGAGGTTCCAGTAGGCGGCCGGTGGGGGTGGATGTCCCTCCCACTGCCTGTTAAAGCAATCCAGCAGCTTATCAGTCGCTAGGATGGCTTTTTCACTAGAGGCTGAAAAGAAAGATATCTGAATGATGCCTGTAGCTTCAGGCATCATCCAGATATCTCCACTTCAAGTCCAGACATCACATGATGTCCTATGGGCGGGAAGTGATTTTAAACCCAAAAATGAAAATGTATTATATTGAAAATAAAGGAAAAAAAGAAAACTGATGCAGCTACCACATTTAAAGGGTAACTCCACTTTCGTGGGGAAAAAAAATGGCAAATGAAAAATAATATAGCGTATACAATCTCGACACAAGTCATATTGTAATTGAATGTTATTAAAAATTATATTTCCTTTTCAATCTACAGCTCTGTAATATTCTGAAGATGCAATGCGGTATGGCTACCTGGAGGTGTTCTGTACACAGACTGTATACAGATCGCCCCCCAGAAACATAATTTCCTGCTTGTGTGATTGGCTCACCGATTTTCCCAGAAGTCTGCAATAAGATACAAGTCAGATTTCAGGCATCCCCTGCAACAAAAAATTAAATTTTTGGTGAGATATTTCCAATAGGTAATCACGTCTAAAGGGATGCAGACTCCGTCACTTTCCTCATTGGAGCCCTGCAGGTGCACAGCTAATTGATAATTATGAAACCACTTCCATTAGACTTACTTTCCCACATGGATACAGGAAAACACACAAGGATTTCTTCAGAATACCAAGAGGTAGGAATCTGCAACAAAGTTTGTTAAAATCCTTGTAATGTACATCGTTTACCCAGAGGGGAATGTGTTTTTTCTCAACAATAGTGGAGTTACACTTTAATGATTGGTAAAATACTACATGTTGTTTTGAGCCTCTCCTGGACGTAGGACCTGTGATCTGGACTTTGAGCTTGTATCCTGCCCGACCCGATCCCTACCTTGAGCCCATCCTGCATCTGTCCCTCCTGTCTCCTGGTTTCCACGGTCCCCTGTCCTCCCGTTACCTGGATATCTTGGATCCCTGCTCTGCAGCCAATCCATCCGTCCCTCCCTGTTCCTGTTTGATTCCCATCCTTACCCATCTGCTCCGATCCCCTTGTGTATGACCTCGGCCTGGCTTTCACTACGATTCCGAGGAGATTTATGGAAATGGTACACTGCCATTCAACACATCACATATCTGGCAGCCTAGAATAAGAGAGATACAGGGGGCAATTCTAGTGTCAAGTTTGTTTGAAATCGTTATTGGCATTGTTGGCACTGCTCAACTATATTGGACCTCTTACTGTTGCTCCAACAATCTCCCTGATTGGACTTTCGGTATTTGAAGCTGCAGGACAAAGAGCTGGGACTCACTGGGGCATAACAGTTCTAGCTGTAACCACGGACCAGGAGTGTGGATTCCTCTGCTGGGAAACTTTCTGTTTGATTGCATAGAGGCTGTTATCTGATTACTTTGTGGTAAGAGTCCATCTAGGAGGGGGTCCTACACACACACCCCCCTCTATTTTTGATTGCAGCACATGAGTGAAGGTGTTTTTCCCTCTATTCTCCTGGTGACAGCAGCATCTCTTCATCTAACTGGATTATTGGACGTTTTACTATTTTTCCTTTAACACTCTACTATTATGAACTCTCATGTGGACTTCAATGATTATTGTTGGTGCATTAATATTTATGTGCACTAGCGCTATCTGGGTGATTTTATTCATATTTTATTATATTGTTTAGATCCACCTCTTTTTTACAGTTTATTGTTTTGAGGTTTAGGACCACTTTTAAGCCATCTTGGACTCTCATCTTTAGGCTTGGGACCCATTATTTGTATACTCTGAATGTGTAAGGTCTGGCGGCTGTCAGAACATAGGTAACCTCTTACCAATGATAAACCTCCTGCGCTCAAGGTAAAATGTCCTAGGAATGGTGGTGGACCTTGGATCTTCAACCAGTCGAGTTTTGGCAAGACTTTGCAGCCCCTTTGTGGACTAGGAATGCCCAAAAGTGACACTAGCAAAACAAAGACAGAAGGCACACCAGCCCTGTGCATTACCTTTGTAGATCCTTTTATTGAAATAATAAAATAGATGTATACTCACTGTAAAGTTGGGGGTTGTTTAGCGCAAGTGTAGCACCCTTCCTTTTTGACCCCTCCCACTTATAAGCCCCACCCCTTATAGAATCCACCCACTCCGTCCCCTGTATTCCACTTGCTTCCACCCATAGTGTCAGGAGTATATAGCTCAGCATCACAGGACAGAGTATACAGCTCAGCATCACAGAACAAAGTATACAGCTCAGCATCACAGGACAGAGTATACAGCTCAGCATCACAGGACATAGTATACAGCTCAGCATCACAGGACAGAGTATACAGCTCAGCATCACAGGACATAGTATACAGCTCAGCATCACAGGACAGAGTATACAGCTCAGCATCACAGGACAGAGTATACAGCTCAGCATCACAGGACAGAGTATACAGCTCAGCATCACAGAACAGAGTATACAGCTCAGCATCACAGAACAGAGTATACAGCTCAGCATCACAGGACAGAGTATACAGCTCAGCATCACAGGACATAGTATACAGCTCAGCATCACAGGACAGAGTATATAGCTCAGCATCACAGGACAGAGTATACAGCTCAGCATCACAGAACAGAGTATACAGCTCAGCATCACAGGACATAGTATACAGCTCAGCATCACAGGACAGAGTATACAGCTCAGCATCACAGGACAGAGTATACAGCTCAGCATCACAGGACAGAGTATACAGCTCAGCATCACAGGACAGAGTATACAGCTCAGCATCACAGGACAGAGTATACAGCTCAGCATCACAGGACAGAGTATACAGCTCAGCATCACAGGAAATAGTATACAGCTCAGCATCACAGGACAGAGTATACAGCTCAGCATCACAGGACAGTGTATACAGCTCAGCATCACAGGACAAAGTATACAGCTCAGCATCACAGAACAGAGTATACAGCTCAGCATCACAGAACAGAGTATACAGCTCAGCATCACAGGGAAGAGTATACAGCTCAGCATCACAGAACAGAGTATACAGCTCAGCATCACAGGACAGAGTATACAGCTCAGCATCACAGGACAGAGTATACAGCTCAGCATCACAGGACAGAGTATACAGCTCAGCATCACAGGACAGAGTATACAGCTCAGCATCACAGGACAGAGTATACAGCTCAGCATCACAGGACAGAGTATACAGCTAAGCATCACAGGACAGAGTATACAGCTCAGCATCACAGGACAGAGTATACAGCTCAGCATCACAGGACAGAGCATTCAGTTCAGCCTCACAGATCAGGTTATATAGGCCAGCATTACAGATGGGGTATATAGCCCAGCATTACAGATAGGATAGAGAGCTCAGCCTCCCAGATCAGGGTATATAGGCCAGAATTACAGATAGGGTATATAGCTCAGCAATACAGATAGGGTATATAGCTCAGCAATACAGATAGGGTATATAGCCCAGCATTACAGATAGGGTATATAGCCCAGCATTACAGATAGGGTATATAGCCCAGCAATACAGATAGGGTATATAGCCCAGCATTACAGATAGGGTATATAGCCCAGCATTACAGATAGGGTATATAGCCCAGCGTTACAGATAGGGTATATAGCCCAGCATTACAGATAGGGTATATAGGCCAGCATTACAGATAGGGTATATAGGCCAGCATTACAGATCAGGGTATATAACCCAGCATTACAGATCAGGGTATATAGCCCAGCATTACAGACAGGGTATATAGCCCAGCATTACAGATAGGGGATATAGGCCATCATTACAGATCAGGGTATATAACCCAGCATTACAGACAGGGTATATAGCCCAGCATTACAGATAGGGGATATAGGCCAGCATTACAAATCAGGGTATATAACCCAGCATTACAGATCAGGGTATATAGCCCAGCATTACAGACAGGGTATATAGCCCAGCATTACAGATAGGGGATATAGGCCATCATTACAGATCAGGGTATATAACCCAGCATTACAGATCAGGGTATATAGCCCAGCATTACAGATAGGGTATATCTCTTACAAACCTAGTTAGGACCAGTTCTCTTGAAGGCCCTTTATTCTCTTGCAGCTCACTATGCTTAGCTGCGTACAATAGTAAATTCTAAATTAATTAGTCGAAAATATTACATTTGAAGCTGTCCTCAGTTTAGGGAGTAGAAATTACCTGTTTGGAGAGGCCATAACGCTTTCTGGGAAGTTAATCAGATTTTCTGGCTACAAATCAACACTTCAGCGTGCCCCTGAGCATTGGCTTTTAATGCCAGGCTTCTTATTTTACAAGCTTATTTCACAGTGCAACACAAAAAAAATACCAGCCCAACTTCCCAGGGCAGCTGACACAAAGAACGCGGCAGCTCTATGCGACGACGCCTGTTTTTCATAATCCATTGCGGCGTGTGATTAATTGTACTGTTACAATGGACCGCCATTATTTTAATTTTTACAAGAGACGCTTCTTTTATGAGCAGTTGTTTAATGGTGTTATTAGAATTTACTTTTCCTCTATTAAAACGTTTGTGACAAACTTTCATACGCGTTGGTTCTATTTGCCGTACTTCCCAGCAGTCAATTCTTTACGGTTATAAATGTGCCGAAATGGGTTATATATTCAGTGCATCCCGTCATTAAGCTTGTTCTGTTTGAACAATCGCCATGTCTCTCGTTGAGTTCAGACACCCCACGCATATATTATGCTTTCCCTCTATGCGTGACCCCATGAATTAGTGACTTCTATTTTTCTTTTGGATTTTCCGCTGGAGTTGTTAATGGAACTACATTAACTGGCTGATTTTGCTCTCATTAATCTGCTGGTCTATAAAAAAAGGTCATTAAAAAAGAGAGTGCTAGGATTTGATAGAGTAAAAGATGGATTTTTTTTTTTTAATGATCTTTCTGAGCAGCTCATCGTTGATTTATAATGGATGAACTTTTGGACATAAAGTTTTTGGTAGATAAAAAATATTTAAAGATAAACTTCACTTCACTCCATAATGACAAATATATATAAAAATACAAATATAATTTTATTAAAGACACTAATAAAATACATGCAACAGTAAATGCAAAATTTGCACAGGATGATAGGACTTCCTCCGTACAAGGAAAAGCTCTAGATCTCACGATTTTTTGGGATAATAATTTTTTGGGATAATAAAATAATATTTGTTTTTCTATATGTATTTGTCATAGTGGTGTCTTTCCAAAAGTCCCTTCCATAAACCTCCTTTACATAGTTAGTCAGGTTGAAAAAAGACACAAGTCCATCCAGTTCAACCATAAAAAAAAAAAATATCGTGCAATCCCATATACCCAATTCTATACCCACAGTTGATCCAGAGGAAGGCAAAAAACCCCAGCAGAGCATGATCCAATTTGCTACAGCAGGGGAAAAAATTCCTCCCTGATCCCCCGAGAGGCAATCGGATATTCCCCGGATCAACTTTACCTATAAATGTCAGTACCCAGTTATATTATGTACATTTAAGAAAGAATCCAGGCCCTTCTTACAGCAATCTACTGAGCTGGCCAGAACCACCTCTGCAGGGAGTCTATTCCATATTTTCACAGCTCTTACTGTGAAGAAACCTTTCCGTATTTGGAGGTGAAATCTCTTTTCCTCTAGACGCAAAGAGTGCCCCCTTGTCCTTTGTGTTGACCGTAAAGTGAATAACTCAACACCAAGTTCACTATATGGACCCCTTATATATTTGTACATGTTGATCATATCCCCCCTTAATCTCCTCTTCTCAAGAGTGAATAAATTCAGTTCCTCTAATCTTTCCTCATAGCTGAGCTCCTCCATGCCTCTTATCAGTTTGGTTGCCCTTCTCTGCACTTTCTCCAGTTCCCCAATATCTTTTTGAGAACTGGAGCCCAAAACTGAACTGCATATTCCAGTGCCTTTCTGTATCTACATACCGGGATGTGGTACCATCATGGCTACCAAACTGGGCATTCAGATAAGAATTTTAGATACTGTATCATTTGATAAATGATGAATCTGTAACTCCGATTTGATGTTCTAAAACTTCCTTAGGTCTAGGTTCACATTGACTCGGTTGAGGTTGGTGTGGTTTTCAGGCGCATTTTTCTGTGCGTTTTGTGTTTTTAAACCCGCGTTTTTGATGCGTTTTTGCATGAAGTTTTCATGCATTTTGCATTTTTTTCTTTCATTCTCCCACCCGCCATATAGGGAAATGACAGCGGGTGGGATACCCTCTCGTTCTGGGGCAACGTCATATGATGCCTATCAGTGCAACATATTAGTGCTTCCTAATCAGTGCCTATCGGTGCTGCCTCATCAGCACCCATCAGTAAAAAATTACTTATTTACAACATTTTCTGACAGAAACTAAGAAAAACTTTTTATTTTATTTTTACATTTTCAGTGTTTTATAAAAAAAAAATTAAGCAAAAAAAAAAAAAATCCAGCGGTGATTATATACCACCAAAAGAAAGCTCTATTCGTTTTGAAAAAAATTATAAAAATTGAATTTAGCTGCAGTGTTGCAACGGTATTGAAACGGTTAAACACACTGTACATCGCTGGTTTCTAAGGAGTGTCCTTAGCAACCGATGAGTCATCAGTTGTAAAATGTATGTAAAAAAAAGAATTGCAGGCAAAAAAATATTGGGGAAAAAAGTCCCTCTCCCAAATCTGTACCAGGCCCTTCAGGTCTGGTATGGACTTGGAGGGGAACCCCATGCCAAATAAAAAACAAAATGGCATGCCCCCCCCCCCAAATCCATACCAGACCCTTATCTGAGCATGCAGCCCAGCAGGTCAGGAAAGATATAAGTGAGCCCCCCCGATCTTTAACTATAGCAGGCCACATGCCCTCAACATAGGGGGAGATACTTTGGGGCGGGGGGCTCGTATCCAATTTGCACTGGTGTGAACCCAGCTTTAAGAATTAATAAGCTCAATATTAAATTTTTTGTTTTTGGGTTTCTTACCATTTTTTAATTAATTCTTTATTTAGAGGAGTCGACAATGCAATGTGACAAGTCCAGTCATAAAATCACAGAAGGTGACATATAAGTACATAGTATGGTTTAGGGCAATATCAATAGGCAACAGTAATGTTGCTATATCCTAACACCAAGATCCTTTAAAAGACTGATCTTGCTACAGACTGCTTAGCAACACAGTAAGCAGGATAGGTTATATTTAAGTAGCAATTGCCGTTTCCAGGTTTTTTACAATTTGGAGTAAAGAAGTGTAGCGACACCAACCCTCTCTTTACCTGCCTTGTTTGGCTCCTCGCAGGAAGAGAGGACACACCACACCACAAGCCCGTACCCTCCTATGTGAAGAGGTTGAGCGGTTTTGTTGGTGGGTCTCCACAGCCAGAAAGCCAGAATCCTCCAGAGAATGACTCTCACCTCTATAGTTAATAAAGATAAGTCTCTATTTCCCCCAATGACTTCAATGTCCACACCAGCCGTAACTCCAACGTAGAGTTTATTTCTCTTAGATAACAGTCTCTGATAGAAAAGGTTGGAGAAAGAACAGGACAGCATAAGGTGTGGGAGAGGTCCAGGCACAAACGTAATACACTTCACTGCTTGGCTTCTCAAGCAGACTTAGCCCATTTGGATAGTCTCCCTAGATAGGGACTAGCAGCCAGGATGATGCTCTCACTCAACCGCAGTCTCTGCCACAGACTTGGTGAACTCGGTCTCTGCCACAGACCTGGTGAACTCGATCTCTGCCACAGACCTGGTGAACTTGGTGTTCAAAGCTTGGCCTCTTTGTAAGGAGAAGACATCCCTCCAGAGAGTTACCGGGCCCCTTCCTTCACTGTGACTTCTCACCAGTCCCTCGGAACGGTCCTCCCCCGGTCTCCTCGTCTAAGATACGGGTCCCCTCGCAAGGCGGCACCCTGAGATTCCTCTATCCATGACGGGCCCCAGCCGAAGGTGCTGGGCCCAAGGCCTTTAGTTGCAGCCCCAGGGCTAAAGGTGCCTGGGACTGATTCACTGACCTCCGCCCCTGGGCCAAAGGTGCCCAGGGCGGACAGGAACACAAGCTCCTGGGAGTAGGACTCCCGACGACCGAAGAACCCCGAACAGGCAGCGTCTGCCCCTCTTATATCCTCTCACAGCATGCACAGCAGGCCTACCACACCCACTGTATGGCTGCTGAGAGGGGACACACAAGGCACAGCACTGTATCAGTGGTTCAACCCTGGCCTACCATGGCAGCGCCACCTGCAGGCCACAGGGAACTGTACACTGATACTCTCCCTGCGGACTAAAATGGTTGATAGAATCCTGACAATTGGGGTGTTTGAGCATAACTACCACTCAAACACTTCCCCTAAATTTAGGACCCAGCTACAGAAGTATAAAAGCGAGGTAAAAAAAAGAAAAGAAAGAAAAAAGGAGGGGTGGTTTCCCTTTCTGGAGTCCTCGCCTGGTTATTAACCATCAGTCTCAGAAAGTAAACCAGGGTTTAGGAGGGTGAAACTTTCTGTTGGGAGGCTAGAGGGGAATGCTATTTGTAAAAGAAATACGGAGTCCAGATCTTTTTCTTCTTTCATTAAGGTGAGTTCTTCCATCAGTTGAGTTTTATGACTCCTAGCTAGCCAGTGAGATGTATTGGGGGGGGGGGGGGGGTCAGTGCTCTTCCACAGTACCGTAATACATGCTTTAGCAGCAGTGACTAGATGTTTCAACAATGCGTTTTTATATTACTTAACCACTTAAGCCCCGGACCATTTTGTTGCTAAAGGACCAGGCCCCTTTTTGCGAATCGGCACTGCGACACTTTAACTGACAATTCGTGCGGCCGTGCGACGTGGCTCCCAAACAAAATTGACGTCCTTTTTTTCCCCACAAATAGAGCTTTCTTTTGGTGGTATTTGATCACCTCTGCGGTTTTTATTTTTTACTTTTTGCTATAATAAATATCCCCAAAAAATATATAAAAAACGTTTTTTTCCTCAGTTCAGGCCGATACGTATTCTTCTACATATTTGGTAAAAAAAAAAATCGCAATAAGCATTTATTGATTGGTTTGCGCAAAAGTTATAGCGACTACAAAATAGGGGATAGTTTTATGGCATTTTTATGAATATTTTTTTTTTTACTAGTAATGGCGGCGATCATGGTGTGTGATTCTTACTGTAGGGGGGGGGGGGGTTGGCGTGTGACGTCACTGATCGTCGTTCCCTATGACAGGGAACAGACGATCAGTGACGGCTCACTAGGAAGCACGGGGAGAGGTTTGTTTACACTTACCTCCCCCCGTTCTTCAGCTCTGTGACCCGATCGCGGGACACTGTCGGCGATCGGGTCCCGCGGGTGTGGTCACAGAGTACCCGACCAGGTCGCGAACGTGCGCGACCCACGGGGACGTAAAGGGGACGTACCTGTACGCCAATATGCCCAGCCGTGCCATTCTGATGACGTACATCGGCGTGTGGCGGTCGGCAATCGGTTAATGGACAGAGGGGTATTGTGTAACAGGTAAGCCAAAGGACTTCTCTTCATGACACACTCCTAATAACTTCAATGGTTTCTTCAACCATGTCCCAAAAGTCTTTGAGCTTTGGGCAGTCCCAAAAGACGTTAAGGAGAGTACACTAGAATTCCCGACACTGCCACACTTCTCTGGGACCAAAGGAAGATCTTGCAGGCACTCTTACCTCTGGCAACTCCAGTGGCCCTGCAGGGGCTGTACGAGAGATTTCCCTCTACACGTCAGGCTCTGCCACAAGGTATGTGACAAGGCCCTCCTGCTAGGTTACATTTAGTTCTTGGTTTCACAGTAGTCAATTAGTCAGTGGAGCAGTAATCTATTATTTTTGTCTGGTCAGGGTTTCCTAGCTAGGCGTTGGATTTTTCTCAGGAAACAAAGAGAGAGAGGTCTTGGGACCTCATTCTCTGATGTGCCTGTTTTAATCCTATCCATGTGAGTTGCCCATTGTATGTGCTATTAAATTGTGCTTTATTCTACACTTTGTTTCCTCAGCCTTGCTGGAATCCTGCTTCTGTTCCCTTATGGTGGCAGCCCTCTGTATTTGAACTTTTTACCTGCATCAATATTATGGACGTTTATGGACTTTGTGACTTATCTGTGGGGAATAATTTTTTATGATATTAGTGTTTGCGCCTCTATATATTTTTATGTTTGATTTTATGTTTGATTTTTCTCTCAAAATGTCTAGTATGAATATTTATCATGCCCCAGCCAATCCCTGGAAGGAGGCACACAGGAGGTTGCTGGGGGGGTGGTAAATGTTTGGGAGGCCATTAAATAGTGTCCTTTCCTGTGCTGGGGCTGCTGCTCCTGGGAGGTAGCTGTACAGATTAAAGGATGTCAGTCTGGGCCTCAGCAGGAGCTGTGCTGAGAGCCTGGGGAAGATTGCTAAAGGATTATTGCTGAAGGGCATTGCTCTGAAGTCCAGGTTTTGAGAAGGATCTATTTATCTTCCTCACCAATGATGTACTTTTGGAAGCTGGATGTCAGACAGCTCTTGAGACATTGTGAGTAGGACTTTAATGTATTCCTGCTACTATAAGGATTTTCTACTGAAGCCTCGTACACACGACCGGTTTTCTCAGCAAGAAAACTGCTGGGAGAGCTTTTTGCAGAGAAAAGCGTTTGTGTGTATGGTTTCTCAGCAGGAAAACTGCCAGGAATCTCGACGAGAAAAATAGAGAACCTGCTCTCTATTTTTCTTGTCCGGATTCTCTGCAGAGTTTTCCTACCGAGAAACCCGGTCGTCTGTATGCTTACCTTGTCCAGGTAAACCCGTGAATGCTCAAAAAGACTTTGTCGCATGCGCGGTAGCATACAAGGGTAGTGTAGAGTGTAACAAGATGGCGGCAACGGCATTGAATGTGACAAGCGCAGGCTCGTCGTAGTTGATGACGTCACCGCGTTCTTGCCATTCAAAAGAACGGCGGTTCTTTTGATTTGCCGTGTGTACACTCGGCGAGCAAGGCAAGCTTGCGGGGAATCCCATCGTTTTTTTTCCTGACGCGATTCCCGCCCGTGTGTACGAGGCTTAAGAGGTTTGTACACTTATTGATTGCTATCATCTTTTTTAAATATCCTGAAATCCCTGAACTCCTCTCTTGTTTCAGGTTACTCAGCAATAAATTCTAAAAGGTATCCCCTAGACTGAGCTTGTTTTGTTGGTGTGCATGGAACCGTGTTTATGACTTTCAGCCTCTGTACGAAGACCTACAGATATGGTAAAGTGACCCATACACTGTGTATAATTCTCTCGACATATGTTCTAATATATAAATGTTTTATCCTTCTTAGTCCACAATGTATTTAGAATCTTTAATGGCTCTGAATAAATTTCTCATACCCTGGCACAATCATTAATATGATTGTAAAGCTTTGTGTTTTAAAAAAAAGAAATAGAAAACATGTCATATTTACCTCCACTGTGCAGTTCGTTTTGCACAGTGTGGCCCCGAACCTCCTCTTTTTCTGGGCCCCCCCGGCGGCTCTGGTAGCTCCTCCCTGCATCGTATAACCCCCATAGGGATTCGGACCCACCCCCCGTCATTGGATTTGATTGACAGCAGCGGGAGCCAATGGCTGCGCTGCTATCAATCAATCCAATCAAGAGCCGAGAACCCCGGGTAGAGGAAGAGCGCGTCTCCGCCGTGGAAATTACAAGGCTCAGGTGAGTAAAATGGGGGGGCTGAGGGGCGGTCACTAGAAGAAGTTTTTTCACCTTCATGCATAGGAAAAAACACAACCCCTTTAAGGCTGAGTTCACATATGAGCACTCAGCCGCTCACAGCAGGAGTCCGGTGCGTCCTTGTTCACTGTTTCAGGTCTGATTTCAGCCTGAATTCTGGGCTGAATTCGGACCTGAAATGGACCTAAAGACACACAGGGCTCCTGTGTAAATCTTACCAGAGCCACTGCTGAGATATGTGAACCGGCTCAATAGAGAGCCTGTTACAATCTCCTGCTGTGTGAATTGGATGCGGTGAAATCCACATCCAATTCGCACTAGTGTGAACCCAGCCTAAATGAGAACGCCAAGCAGGTCAGCTATTACTATTGATACAAAAAAAGAAAGCCACTGCCCCCACCTATAACTGCCCATTGCAGCAAGCAGCATTGGAAGGCAACATATGTTAGAAGGAAAAGCCAAGGAAAACTCCTAGCTCACTTACCGACCAGCCTGCTGACAAACAAATTAACCTGTCTAACAGTACAGTATAGCCTCATACACACGGCCGAGTTTCTCGTCGAAAAAAACACGTCGTTTTTTTCGACGAGATCCTTGGACAAGAAACTTGTCCCGGCCGAGTGTACAGGCGCTCGATTCAAAGAACCCGCAATTCTTTGAATGGAGCGTATGCGGTGACATCATCGACTACGACGAGCATGCACTCGTCACATTCGATGCCGTCGCCGCCATCTTGGTATACCCTACCTATGCCTAGGAAGCTACCGCGCATGCGTCGAATTCATTTCGAACATGCGCGGGCTTCCCGGAGGACAGGTAAGTGTACACACACTCACTTTTCTCGTCGAGAAACAGGCTGACGAGAATCTCGACGAGAAAATAGAGAGCAGGTTCTCTATTTTCTCGTCGAAATTACTTGTCGGTTTTCTTGACGAGAAAACATACACACAAACTAATTTCTCGGCAAGAAATCTCTGCCAGCAAGTTTCTTGCTGGTTCTTGCTGAGAAACTCGGTCGTGTGTACGAGGCCTAAGAGTTCCAGCTTAGGCACTCTGGTATCTGTAGTCCTATCACTAACTTATGAGTGACTCCACAATGGAAGCACATGCATTCTGATGGATAGATGGAAGGCAGATGGACTGAAGGGAGCCCACCCCTTTCTTAAAGGCACAGTGGCACACTGAGCACCCAGCACATAGCACAATGGCTGCAAAGGGGCCTGTAGCTTATGCATGTATTTGCAAATGTGTGCAGACTAAACTTGTTTTTAAAGCAGAGGCCTCGTACACACGACCGGTTTTCTCGTCCAGAAACGACAAGAAAACTGCTGGGAGAGCTTTCTTGCGGAGAAAACCGTTCGTGTGTATGGTTTCTCGTCGAGAAAACTGCCGGGAAACTCGACGAGAAAAATAGAGAACCTGCTCTCTATTTTCTCGTCAGGATTCTCGTTTTTCTCGTCGGGATTCTCATCGGCCTGTTTCCCGACGAGAAAACCGCTCGTGTGTATGCTTTTCCGAGTCTTAAAAAATCGCGCATGCTCAGAATCAAGTATAAGACGGGGAGCGCTCCTTCTGGTAAAACTAGCGTTCATAATGGAGATAGCACATTCGTCACGCTAAAACGAACTGAAAGCACGAAGACTGAAAAGCGCGAATCGTCTCTCCCCAAACTTTTACTAACACGCGGTAACACGAGATCAGCAAAAGCAGCCCAAGGGGTGGCGCCATTGGAATCGAACACCTCCTTTATACTGCCGTTCTACGTAACCGCGCTTTACAACAACGAGATTTGGAATTGACAGTGTGTATGCAAGGAAAGCTTGACAAGAATCTCGTCGAGAAAAACGAGATTCTCGGTCGTGTGTATGAGGCCATACTGTTAGACAGGGTAATTTGGTTGTTCACAGGCTGGTCGGTAAGTGAGCTTGGAGTTTTCCTTGGATTTATCCATGGCTTTTTTTCTAACAGCTATTACCATTGGCATGTGGGATTATTGTTTGTATTAATTAAAGCGAGTTATTTATTATTGACCCGTGCCCTCCCACTGACATTGGTAATACATGCCACAGCGGTAAACAAGAAAGTGATTTATTTTTTTCAGATTCTTTACAGCTCCACGCAATCAACGCAAGGCACCATTTAACAGCGTGCACCTAAATGGAGCCACTTCATTATATTTCAACCTGCAAAGAACAGATCTTTCAGAATGCCATTGTTTTGTTTCTCAGGACAGATAGCAGGTAGGCTGCTTCATTTGGAAATGGCATTCGGGGGAACACAAAACATTTTCGGCAGCGTATAATCACTGTGGGTTGCTCTGGGAGTTTACCCCTGCCACTGATCACTTGTGCGATTGTGTTGATTTAATAACTACATATCAGCGGGTATTATTATGGCTCTCCATTAAATGGGCTGCTAATTTTGTCCTTGGGGTGCATTATTGTGTACAAGAAATCTAATGACAGATTTTACGGCACATATTTTAATCTGCAAAGGTTGGTTGTCATAAGGGAACTTTTGTAATAGCCTTATAGTATTTAATTTTCTTTTCTTTTTTTCTCTCTGTATCCGTTCTACCTATTGTGATATCCCTTCTGTCATCCAGAGTCCTACATTTAAAGACACATGTAATTTTTATTTTCTAAATACATTTTTAAATAAATCATTAATAATAATATTTTCTAATTACAATTAATAAAATTATAACAATAAAAATAAAATTAAAAATATTGAAAAAAAGAGAAAATGTACATTTATTTCGTTTTTGTACTTGAGGCTGCAAAGCCTTGTAGCTACAATCAGTGTATTGCAGGTGCAATGCACAGGCTTTTGCAGACTTTTCCTCCAGTCCCAGGTCTGTACCTCACTTTACACCTTCAGCTGGAAGAAGTATCAATGGACTACGAGTTTAGTGATTGTCAATGAGGTGGGACAATAATACATACAGCACCTAGATGTGTACAATGCATTCATTGGTAATGAAGTAAGTAATCCTGGAGGGGTGACCTGTAAGGATGAGGTCAAATTTAGGTCCTTAAACTGCTTGCATTTAAAGTGGTTGTAAACCCTTGTAAAGTTTTTTTTTTCTTTTATCCCACCTGCAAGACAAAGGCATAATGAGCTAGTATGACTAGCATACTAGCTCATTATGCATCACTTACCTTAAATCGGGGCCCCCGAAGCCGCCCTCGTCTCCCTCTCCAGCCGCAGCCATCGCTGCGGCGATAGCCGGAATGTTACTTACGGTTATCGCCGCTCCAGCCAATCACAGCGCCGCTAAGCCAGATTTGTGAATGGAATTAACCCTATGAATGCGCCGTCGTCTACGGCGCACATGCGCCGTAGACAATGGTGCTTTATTTTTGTAAAATATCTCCTAAACTGTGTAGGTTTAGGAGATATTTCTTGCACCTACAGGTAAGCCTTAATCTAGGCTTACCTGTAGGTGTAAGTTACATAAGTGGGTTTACAACCACTTTAAAAAATACATTTGTTGACTAATGATTATAGAGCTGTAGTAATTTGATTATTTTATTTGCCTAGAGTTTAGCTCTAAATTGAGTTTCAAAAATTATACAAAAAAACACAGTTCCCCCACGCAGTTCCCCCCACTTTGCTTATTAAGTCTAGGAGTAGAGGAATATGCTGTAATACCGTATTCCTCACAATAGAGTAAAAAAGAACAAAATAGAATAGTAAATAAAAGAACAGAATAAAATAGAATAGAAAAGGAATAGAATAGAATAAAAAAAATTGAATAAAATAGAAATATAACCATCTTCTGAAATTCGAATTTCAAATAGAATCAATTTGAAGTCAAAAAGAATAAAATAGATAAAAAGAATAGAATGGAATAGAAAAAATAAAAAAATAAAATAGAAAGAATAACCTTCTTCAGAAACTCGAATTGTGAATAGAATACATTTGAATAGAAAAGAATAGATTAAAATAGAAAAAGAATAGAATAGAATAGAAACTGAAATATTATAAAAGAATAGAATAGAATAGAAAAAAACAATAGCAAGACAAAACGACAGAAAATTCCCAGATCAACTCACCAACCAGTCTGCTTACCAACCAAATTAACCTGTCTAACAGAATGCGTTAAAACCAGGGGTTTGGTTTGCACACATTTGCAAATGCCTGTGTAAGCTGCAGGGCCCCTTCACGCCACCCTGTATTACCTGCAGTCCTAACTTGTAAATTTATGAGAGTCTCCAACAGTGGGAGCGCATGTCCAGTGTGTCCCCTCACCAATATCTATCCATTAGAATGCATGTGCTCCCACTGTTGGAGACTCTCATAAATTTACAAGGGTTAGGACTTCTGGTAATACAGGGTGCCATGAAGGGGCCTTGCAGCTTCCGCATGCGTTTTTGTTTTTTTATTTCATGTGTCAAGTTTACAACCACTTTAAATCTGATCTCCGGGAAGATACACAAGACAAAAAATAAAGAAGACCTGCATTTAATAATTCATCATTACATGTATTTATTTCAAATGTAAGCAGTGCAAGTAAATACATTTGAACTGGTATCTGCTTGCACCGTTCAAGTGAGAGAGGAGTAGCACAAAAAGTAGTCAATTGTGCTGCTCTCCTGCTCTGCCATACATGGCTGTGCTGTGTGGCAGAGCTGTGTAAAGCCCTGTACATGCGGGCAGTAATCCTGTCTGAAAAAAAAAAACGTTGGTTTTCTCGACGGGATTCCTGGCAAGCTTGTCTTGCCAAGCCCTGTGTACAGACGGGCATTAAAAAAAAAAACGCCGTTCTTTTGAATGGCAAAAACGCGGTGACGTCATTGACTACGACGAGCCGGCGCTCGTCACATTCGCTGCCGTCGCTGCCATCTTGCTACACCCCACGCTAACCTTGTATGCTACCGCGCATGCGTCTAAGTATTTTCGAGCATGCGCGGGTTTACCTCAGACAGGTAAGCATACAGACGGCCGGTTTTCTCGGCAGGAAAACTGCCGAGAATCCCGACGAGAAAAATAGAGAGCAGGTTCTCTATTTTTCTCGTCGAGATTCCCGGCAGTTTTCCTGACAAGAAACCATACACACAAACGGTTTTCTCGGCAAAAAGCTCTCCAAGCAGTTTCCTTGCCGAAAAAAACGGTCGTGTGTACGAGGCTTAAATCTCAGAATTTGTTTGGAAAGAAATGCACATCTTTTGGCACCTAAAACATCTGTCTTATACAGTGGGGGAAAAATTATTATTTGATCCCCTGCAGATTTTGTAAGTTTACCCGCTTACAAATAAATGAAGGGTCTATAATTTTAACCATAGGTGAATTTTAAATGATAGAGACTGAATATCAACCATAAATCCAGAAAAAACACATGAAACAAGTGTTATAAATTGAGTTGCAGTTCAGTGAGTAAAATAAGTATTTGATCCCCAAGCAAAACATGACTTAGTACTTGGTGGAGAAACCCTTGTTGGCGAGCACAGAGGTCAGACGTTTCTTGTAGTTGGTTGCCAGGTTTGTACACATCTCAGGAGGGATTTTGGTCCACTCTTCCTTACAAATCTTCTCTAAATCCTAATGCCCCGTACACACGATCGGACCTTTGTCCGACCAAACTCACAACGGAATTCCATCGGAGAGAAATAGAACATGTTCTATATTTAAACTCTGATGGAATTCATCGGAATTTCTCCGATGGGGCACACACACGGTAGGAATTTTCGATGGAAAAAGTCTGTCTGACTTGGGGCATTAGGGTTTCTTGGCTGTCGCTTGGCTACTCGAAGTTTCAGCTCCCTCCATAAATTTTCTATAGGATTAAGGCCTGGAGACTGACTATGCCACTCCATGACTTTAATGTGCTTCTTCTTGAGCCACTCCTTTGTTGCCTTGGAGGAATATTTTGGGTCATTGTCATGCTGGAAGACCCATCCACGATCCATCTTCGGTGTTCTGGCTGAGGGAAGAAAGTTCTCATCCAAGATTTTACAATACATGGCCCTGTCCATTGGCCCCTCAATGCGGCAAAGTTGGCCTATACCTTTAGCAGAGAAACAGCCCCAAAGCATAATGTTTCCACCTCCGTGCTTGACTGTAGCGATGGTGTTCTTGGGGTCATAGTCAGCATTTTTATTCCTCCGAACACGGCGAGTCGAGTTAATGCCTAAGAGCTTAATTTTCGTCTCATCTGACCACAGCACTGTCTCCCAATCCTTCTCTGAATCATTTAGATGTTCATTGACAAACTTCAGATGGGCCTTTACATGTGTCTTCTTGAGGAGGGGGACCTTGCGGGCGCTGCAGGATTTCAGTCCGTGGTGGTGTATTGTGTTACCAATGGTTTGTTTGGCGACTGTGGTCTCAACTGCCTTAAGATCATTCTTAAGTTTCTCCTGTGTAGTTCTGGGCTGATCCCTCACTTTTCTCATGATCGTCATTACCCCATGAGGCAAAATCTTGCATGGATCTCTGGACTGAGGGCAATTGATGGTTATTGTCAGGGAAATAGCCGGGCTATTGGCATTCCTGCCAGTGTCCATCATGGCCGTGCCAGACTAACAGCGCGTACAGACGCACACAGGCGTGCACGCATGCCGTGACTGTGTGGGCGCACCCTCCGGCCTATTTAAACCTGTCACTGGCACATACAAGTTGCTGGATTATTATCAGCTTCCTGTGTCTCCTGTATCTTGTGTATCCTGAATCTCTGGCTTGACCCTTGGCTTGCATCTGGACCTGTGACCCTGCTTATCTCCTCGCATCTGACCCCGGCTTGGCTGACTATTCCATTATCTTCTGCTTCTGTGTATGACCCGGCTTGTTCCTGTAATCCTCTTGGACTGATTTCTGTGTTTGACCCCTGGCCTGGCTACAGACTCTGTTCTTGGTTTACCTACTGTTCCACACCAGAGCCCTTCCTTGCACGGCTACTGATTCCGCTCTTCCAGCGCACCCCAGCTACCTTCTGCCTGCATCTACCCAGTCAGCAGCAGTACCGGCAATCCGTGCACCTTTGGGCCCCCCACTCCCTGTCTTATCCCCGGTGCACTTAGCCGCAAGGGGCGCCCTCTCAGCAATCCGGCCTCACACCAGAGACTTGACAGTTATTTTGTATTTCTCCCATTTGTGAATAATTGCTCCAACAGTTGCCTCCTTCTCACTTAGCTTCTTGCTGATGGTCTTGTAGCCCATTCTAGCCTTGTGCAGGTCTACAATCTTGTCCCTGACATCCTTTGACAGCTCTTTGGTTTTACCCATGATGGTGGGTTTGAATGGAAGAAAATGATTCTGTAGACAGGTGACTTTTATACACATAATGAGTTGTCTTTAGCAGCACCTTCTTAAATTGACAGGACTAATCTGTGTACCACATGAGCACATACTGTAGCCAGTCTGTGGGAGACAGAATTATTGTTGGTTGGTAGGGGATCAAATACCGTAATTCCTCGGATTGCAAGTAACGCGGTTAACGAGCGTTTTGCAATATGAGCCATTATATTCAAAAATTCCTGGCTCGGTTTGCGAGTGTTGTCTTGCAAAACGAGCAGGATTCAAGCCTCTGTGCTGTACCACATTTTACCAGAAGTGCAGGGGCACTGGTGACACTCGGAGCCACTTGGAAACACTTGGAAATACTCTGTTTCCGAGCGTTTCCTAGCCTTTACGAGGGTTTCCGAGTGCATCCGAGCATTTCCGAGTCTCGCTCCGGCGCCCCCCACCTCTGGCCCCATGCAGTACTGCATACAATAGACGTCAATGTGGAACTAATTATCTTCGTTTCCATTGACTTCTATGGGGAAACTCGCTTTGATATGTGAGTGCTTTGGATTACAAGCATTCTCCTGGAACAGATTATGCTCGTAATCCAAGGTTCCACTGTATATGATAAAAATTATAGACCCTTCATTTGTTTGTAAGTGGGAAAACTTACAAAATCTGCAGGGGATCCCAAAAAAAAATTTGCCACTGTAAATATCCCTTTTGCATACCGTATATACTCGAGTATAAGCTGAGTTTTTCAGCAAATTTTTTTGTGCTGAAAATGCCCCCCTCGGCTTATACTCGAATCACCTTTTTGCGCCTGATCTCCTGGAATTTGGGGACCCGGTACCGGCTGGCCGTAGCTCCCCTGGACCCCAAACTTTGCACACATGTAGCCCCACTCTTCCTCTACAAGTGCAAAGTTTGTTGTCCGGGGAGAACCGATTTTTCAAAGCCGGGCACCCCTTCCATAGACTCCCACGTTAAACGGTCATTTCTCTGGTGACTTTGGGGACCCGGTAGCAGCCGGTCGTAGGTCCCCTGGACCTGAGACTTGACACACATGTAGCCCCATTTCTCCTCTATAAGTGTGCAAAGTTTTTTGTCCGGGGAGCACCGATTTTTCAAAGCCGGGCACCCCTTCCATAGACTCCCATGTTAATTGTCAGTCTAGTAATGGACACAGTGAGGCATGGACACAGTGAGGCATGCTCATGGACACAGTGAGGCACAGTGAGGCATGCAGATGGACACCCTAGTCTTATACTCAAGTCAATAAGTTTTCCCAGTTTTTTGTGGTAAAATTAGGTGCCTCGGCTTATATTCGGGTTGGCTTATACTCGAGTATATACGGTTTTTAGCTGTTTTCCTGGAGTTCAGCTTCACAGGGTCACACTATTCCTGGTCCATGCAGTACAAAGACCAAGCAGTGATTCTGAGACTTCCTATACCAGCTTCCAGCTTTTGGATAAATGTTGACCCAGAACGAGGTTCCGATCCTCTGTGACTTTTCCCAGCTAAGTGTGAAACCACCTGGCTGATGTGCCGTATATCACAGCAAGTGCCATGTGAAATGTAATGACAGCTCGGGGACTACATGTCACATTTTGTTTAATCAGCCAAAGCACTGAGGCACGCTGATTGCACTTTTATAATTATAATACATGTTAATTAGGTTACATATATAATATAATCTGAAGATCTGTGCCGCCATCATGATTAAGGCTCGGAGCCACACGTAGAAAGTATAAATGGAGAGATAAAAGGGAGACACGTGTCTTATTTTCTTAGAGACACTTTGTTACTCCCAATCTTACAGTCAACTGAGCAGAAATATTGTAAACTGATGAGCTGATACATTTCAATGCCGTGGCTGCATTTGCTTACAGAAGGCTGTGTTCCTGTCACAATAATGATATGTGTTCACTACAGGCAGATGGAAGATGAGATCAGCTGCACAGTAATGTGCTTCATGTATATGAACTTAACCACTTGCCTACCAGGTACTTACACCCCCTTCCTGCCCAGGCCATTTTTCAGCTTTCAGCGCTGTGGCTCTTTCAATGACAATTGTGCAGTCATGTAGCACTGTACCCAAACAAGTTTTTTATCATTTTTTTCACACAAATAGTTTTTTTTTGTGGTATTTAATCACTGCTGGGTTTTTTTATTTTTTTTCCCCCCCAAAAAAAGACCAGAAATTTTGAAAAAAATATGTTTACTTAGTTTCTGTCAGTAAATTTTGTAACTAAGTAATTTTTCGCCTTCACTGATGTGCGCTGATGAGGCGGCACTGATGGGCACTGATAGGCTGAACTGGTGGGCATTGATGAGGTGGCACTTATGGGCACTGATGAGGCAGCACTTATGGCCACTGATTAGGTGGCACTGATGAGGAGGCACTAATATGCCGCACTTATGGGCACTGATAGGTGGCACTGATGAGGAGGCACTAAAATGCTGCACTTATGGGCACTGATAGGTGGCACTGATAGGCGGCACTGATGAGCACTGTTAGGCGGCACTGGTGGGCACTGTTAGGCGGCACTGGTGGGCACTAATAGGCGGCACTGGTGGGCACTAATAGGCGGCATGGATAGGCGGTACTGATGGGCATTGATCGACAGCACTGACTGGTATTGCTAATGGGCACTGATTGGTGGCACTTGTGAGCACTTGTGGGCACTGATTGCTGGCACTGGTGGGCAATGGTGGGCACTAATTGGTGACACTCAATTTCTATACTGTATTCAAGGCACTGATGATCAGTGCCCTGATTACATCCCTAGATGCCCCCCTGCGTGGAGATGCTGCTGATCGGCTCTCCTCGCAACACTTTGTCAGTGTGAGGCGAGGAGAGCCGATTACCGGCATCTCCGTGTTTACATGTGACCGGCTGTGATTGGACACAGCCGATCACATGGTTAAAGAGCCGCAAATGCGGCCCTTTACACAGATCGGGGTCGCGCCGCGTCCTAGCAACACGGCGCAGCCACAATCGCTGCGTGAGAGCGGCCATTCTGGAACGCCGTCATATGACGGCATCCCAGAACAAAAGCCGCATTGCTTCGCCATCATTTGACGGTGGGCGGGCGGAAAGCAGTTAAAGGAAAACTCCACATTTTATTTGTCTTCATAATCTAATATACAGTACATTGCAATTCCCCTTCCCCCGTTCCCTTCCCTGCCCATTCCTTCCCTCTTTCTATCCTCTTTTTCCTTCCCTCTTTTATTTTCTCAATATTGATTGATTTAAAGTATTTTAGTGCATTTGTCTTTTGCAATGTTTATGTAGATTTTTTAAATTTACATTTGCATTAGTTACTGGTTTTAAGATTGTCTATAATAAACATGTTTTTTTTTAGCAGCATGCCTATTCCACTTCTTTATTTTTGGATTTTCCATTAGAGAGTGGTAATAATGAGTGTATAAAGGGAGATTTTTTTACAATGTACTTTTATTAAAGTGGTTGTAAACCTCTGGAAAAAAAGGAACAAGCACATCCTTCTATAGTGTGTACTTGCCTCAATCCAAAGCACCAAGTGAGGTTTCTGTTTGCTTTCTCATTCCTCGGTCCCGGCCCCATCCAGTACACAGCAGGTGATTGAAAGCCTCAGTTGTACATGTTTCCCTATGAGACTGTGTAGAGGGGCTGTGTGTCTATTTCCTCCACTCAGGTCTCATATTACACTCAGCTCTTTGAGTTGTGCTGTGCAGTGTGTGATATCAGATCCATGCTCCCTGCCTTCAGAAACTTAGAAATACTGTGCAAATTCTGAACTTTGAACAGATGTAGAGGTGAGGGGCTTCAGATAAACAGGTACACCTTATGTAAGAGGTTGAGAGATAGGTTAGGTGACTATATTATCCGTCTCCTCACCCCTATTAAATTGAGATTGGCAGCAATAGGATGATTGGGATTATAATGAAGCACACAGCAAAGAAATAATGTTTTATGTAATAAAACTTCTATTTTTATGTAAACTAACAACAGAATAATGGGTTCAATAAAAACTATTTGCAGAGCATAATACATAATCGTATTAGTAATCACTAGTATACATCTATAAGAGGTGATCAATACTTGATGTTGTATCCCAACGTGTTTTGCCAACATTGGCTTCTTCAGGGGATTTCCACTGACTATATGAAAACTGGTGGTCCATAGAAATCCCCTGAAGAATGTGGAGACAAATTGGGATACTTAATACACAGCCACAAGGCCAGGTCCGGTATCTGCATAGGAAGACGGACGTAACAGGCATGATATCTCCCCCGGGGTTGAGACGGGGGAACCCTCTAAGGATGGGGAACAGCGCCCAGAGCACACCACGGTAATCACACCATGATCCAGCACTTTGTTTAAATCATCTGGACACCCAGCAATACCCAAAAGTAAACAAAGGGTTTGTCTACCCACAAGCACTTTATTCCAAGTTTCACATTGTTTTGGTCATTCATTCATCTTTGCTATTTGAACTGTTTTGATCAAAGTTTGGACTTTCACTTTATTTATAAGCGCAACTTGTCTACTTTTTATCTTTTAATACAAGGACACTTACCTGTCCAGGGTTCCCGCAATGTCAGCACCCCAAGGCGATTCGTCCATTGGCTTCGGGTGCAGGCACCGGCATTGCAACCAAGGGAAACCGGCAATGGAGCCTTCAGGCTTCACAGCCAGTTTCCGACTGCACATGCGCGAGTCACACTGCACTTGCTGAGTGGTCCCGTCGTCTTGTGGGACACACACAGGTCCCAGAAGGCAGCGGGGGGGGGGGGGGGGGAGGAGGAGGGCCCAAATCACTCTGGGAAATGACGTATCTCACCACGGTGGGGTACAAAGGAAGTGAAGAAAAATAACAATAGAAAACAAGGTAAAACATACACAGAAAAAAATAAAAAAGTTAGCTAATACATTTTTAAGATGCATTAATTGACTAGATGGCGCAAAGTCTTATGTGTGGGTGGAACTCCACTTTAAGTATGTGCAGCACTAACTTAGGTCCACTCAGTCTTTCAGGGCCGATTCTTACTGACAGTCAGCTGTCCCTTTAGTAAAAATTCTGCCAAAGAAAAACTTGAGTCTTACAAATACTTGTACACGTACTTCACAGATGAAAGAACCTCAGTCATTGACATAACTATAATTATAAAAAAAGAAAAGTAGTTAATACTCATTAGTTAATATTATTACTACACTTTGAATTAATAAATTTAATTTAGCATAACAGTTTCATTTTTGAGCATGTAATAGGAAGAACTATAAATTTAGGCTTGAAAGACATTGAAGGTTTGTGGTGATTGTAACTTCAGCACCAAGGACAGCACCATCTCACATAGGGGTTGATTTACTAAAGGCAAATAGACTGTGCACCTTGCAAAGTGCAGTTGTTCCAGAGCTTAGTAAATGAGGTAAAGCTTCACTTTGCAAAGAGTACCCAATCACATGCAAGGAAAATAAAAAAAAACAGCATTTTTGCTAGCATGCGATTGGATGATGGAAGTCAGCAGAGCTTCTGCTCATTTACTAAGCTCTGGAGCAACTGCACACAGACTAGCAAACCCCCTAGTCTCACTGTCACACTGGGGGGGGGGGGGGGATTTACTTAAAGAGGAAGAAAACCCTGATGGTTTTACTTCCTCTTTTTTCCCTGCAAACCCTGCAAAGTGAAAGTATAATGGGCTAGTATGCATTGCATACTAGCCCATTATGTGGCACTTACCTACAAACGAAGCCCGTTCTGTCCCGCTGGTGGCCGCATCCATCTACGCCACTCTTCCTTCCGGGGGGCGTGGACTCTGGTTCTGTGACTGGCTGGAGCTTCGTGATGTCACTCCCGTGCATGCATGGCGGAGCCGCCAGTCACGGCACTCGCTCGGGAAGAAATGACACGGAGGGCTGTTTTCTTCACAGCGCATGCGCCGATGACATCATCCTCCTTTCAGTCCCGCCCACATCCCGGCGTGCTGAATCTGAAGAGAGTGGATGTGTGGGTGGGAAATATGAAAATCAGCAGCATTCCTGGCTGTGTGTGAATGATACCCGAGATTCTAGCCTGGACCGTGGGTAAGTGTGTGCACTGCAGACTGCAGTACACTGTAATCACTGAACTGCATTATCTCCATCCCTTCTCTCCCCCATCTGTCTCCCTCCCCCTCTCCTGTTCTTTCAAGACATTCACAATTTACTTTCACTTTCAGTTAGGTAGGTAATATACGGTGCAAATTTCTTTCCCATCCACAGATTGCAGGAAAGATATTTGCATAATTCCCCCATCAACACAGACAGTGCTGACAGGGGAATATCCCTCCTGCCCAGCAATTGTATTCTCCCGACAAACAGTGATTATCACTAGTGGCTATAGCAACCACTAGTCATAATCATAAGAGAATCTGATCATTAATGGTTCAAATCTCAGCCAGTTCCTGCTGAACCAGCTGAGATTTTAACTGTCTATGGTTGGTCTTAGCTGTTAGGCAGCCCATACATTGATCACTTTTTTTCATTCAACTATTAGGTTGAATGAAAAAATTAAATAAAAAAATGATCCAATTCCCCCATCTACACATTATAGGTGGATGGGGGAATCCTCCCAGTGTGGACCAGTGCTGGAACAACCAGAGTTGCTGTCCTGTCCCGGCTATTTACAGCGCTGGTCTCTGTCTCCATGGTAGCGGCGGCAGCACATTGGAACCCAGTGCTGGTTACTTTATGGGGCTGATGTACAGGAGGGCCAGCACAGTGTCGGCTTCCTGGCGGGATCGGGCATGTGGGATTTCAAACACACCCAAGCCCATCTCTATTGGTTGTAGACAGTTGAGCTCCCTGCGGGTTGCTTAGCAGCAGTAGAGCCTTCTCTGACATGTTGATCGTGATGTAATCCAGATGATGCTCCTAGTCAAATCCTAGTGTTAAATATCAGTGATTTTATTGATCAATGCCCACACTTTACAGGCATAGAGCCCACATGGCTGCTGAACATACGGTTGATTATATATATGTGGTTGTACTCTTGATGCTAATAAATACTGTGTTTATTAGATCTGACTGGGAGCATCACCTGGATCACATCCCGATCAGCATGTCAACAGAGAAGGTTATACAGCATTACTGCTGCTAGGTGACCAGCTGGGGGCTCGGCTCTCTATAACCAATAGTGCCAGCCTTCCCCTACATGCACGCATAATCTCACCAGCACAAAGTCCTAATAGACTGCCGCCGGTGCCAAGGAGACAGATGCCAGACCAGCGCTGTCAATAGCAGGGACAGGACAGCTGGGGATCCCCACAGTGGCAGAACACCAGGGCCCGGGGCAAGACAACCTTTGCAACCCTGATAGTTCTCCCACTGCTTTGGACCCTTATATTTTCTTGGTGTGCTGGTGACATATATCTCTTGTTTTCTGCCATCCTGGGGGGCCCCAGTATAGTAGGAAGAGAGCTCACTGCAGAACATGTGAAAGGGCCCGTTGTGGGATCGTAGTAAAGGGCTCCAGGATATATATATATATATATATATATATATATATATATATAATGTAGCGACCTCACCCCTCTCACCCCTTCTCATTCACGGCTTGTTTGTTTCGTCTAGGCAGTTGCCCGGGGGCCACACTTGCTTGGGGGGCCCCACCGGCTGCCCAGCAACACCGGTAAAAGATGGTGGAGAGCGGCGGGTCAGAACTGCGCATGCGCAGTTTGCGGAAATCGCCAAAAAGATCCGATCCTCCACGAGTGCTCCCTCTGTCTGTCCGCCGATGATGGCGTTAGCCACGCCGCCCGCAGCCCGCCAGACTTAAAAAAAAAAAGCAGGAGGAGCTGAGGGTGGATGGATGGAGCAGAGTGGTGACTCGTGAAGTAGACAGAGCAGACAGCACAGCAGGCTTGAAGCAGAGTGCGGCGGAGTCGGACCCCTGTCGGCAGTTCCGGTTTTCGTGAGCCTGTAACCTGCCCAGCCACCAGCCAGTACAGACACGGAGTGCCTTGGTCGGTGTCGTATGGTGAGTGGCTGTCTGGCTGACTGTGCAGCTTGCACAAAGAGATCGGGGGGTGGTCTGTTGCTCTGATGTAATTGGGAACTCTGATGTAAAGAGAAAGCAGTGGACTCTGATATAAGGTGGTCTCTGGTCACCAGAGCCCCCCTTACATCAGCGTTTCCCCTTAAATCATGATCTGCAGCATTACCCTTTACATAAGAGTTCCCTTTCACTGTAAGGGGGAATCCTGCAGACTCTGATGTGAGAGGAAACTCTGTACTGGCTGGGTTATAGTAACCTAACCTTCATGTCAATGAAGAAATGTGTTTTTTTTTTTACTTTTGTTTAATACATTGCTAATAGCACTAGCTATATGTTTATAGTTTAAATACTGACATTTGCACTGAAAACTGTAATTTTAGGTACTTTTTTGCAATGTCAGTAAAAAAATGTGTTTCTACCAGTAAATGTCATGATTTTTGTCAGTAAAAAATTCTCGTGCGTGATTGTGTAGACAGGGCCCCAGTGCACTGTATTGCCTGGGGGCCTATAATGCTCTTAAGATGGCACTGGTTAGTACTGGGGGGAGGGATAAGATACACCACGGCCCATGTCCTCCAATGCGTAGAGGTGAAGGCCAGAACTATCGGGCTTTGTGTGTATGTCCCAGCAGTGCCGGCCCAAGACATTGTGCTGCCTGGTACCAAGAATGAAATGCTGCCCCCCCCCCCCAAAAGAAAAATCACGCCCACCAAAATGCCCCCATATTCATTATTTTATATCATGATAACCAAAATGGACCTGTCATGGCTCTATACATGTATATAGGAGTATAAAAGGACCTGTGCGTGGCCGTTGGCCGAGATGTCAGCTGGCCACCCGCGATCGCTCCATAGAGCCAGAACGGGGATCTGTCAATGTAAACAGACAGATCCCCATTCTGACAGGGGAGGAGAGACAGATCTGCTGTTCCTAGTGATTAGGAACAGAGATCTCTCTCCTCCTCCAGTCAGTCCCCATCCCCCCAGTTAGAAACACCTCCCAGGGAACAGATTTAACCCCTTTCCTGACAGTGACATTTACACAGTAATCAGTGCATTTTTATAGCACAGATCGCTGTATAAATGTCACTGGTCCCAAAAAAGTGTCAAGTGTCCAATATGTCCACCGCAATGTCACAGTTTCGCTAAAAATCACAGATCACCGCCATTACTAGTAAAAAAAAATATAATAATAATAAAAATGCCATAAATCTATCCTCTATTTGGTAGACGCAATAACTTTTGTGCAAACTAATCAATATACACTTATTGCGTTTTTTTTTATACCAAACATATGTAGAAGAATACATATCGACCTAAACTGATGAAGAAATTTTTTTTTTTGGATGTTTATTATAGCAAAAGTTAAAATAAAAAACAATTTTCAAAGTTGTCGCTATTTTTGTTTATAGCACAAAAAATAAAAACCGCAGAAGTTATCAAATACCACCAAAAGAAAGCTCTATTTGTTTAGGTACAACGTCACACGACCGCGCAATTGTCAGTTAAATCGATGCCGTGCCGAATCGCAAAAAATGATTGAAGTGCATTATTTCTATTGTTATATAAAATAAAATAGTTCAACTCACCATAATGCCGAATAAGTAGGAGCCCCGAGTGTGTCACTTGCCGCGTCACCTGCCACCAGATGCAGATTGTCACTTGTTGCGAATTGTCACTTGCCACAATGCCATCTGCCACAAATTGCGGCTGGTCACTTGCCACGATGCCACACATTGCAGAATGTCACTTGCCACAACATCACCTGCCACACGTAGCGGATTGTCCCTTGCCATGACGTCACCTGCCACACGTCTGACAGAGAGGAGGAGGGGGGTCTGACAGAGAGGAGGAGGGGGGTCTGACAGAGAGGAGGAGGGGGGTCTGACAGAGAGGAGGAGGGGGGCGGCTGATAGAGAGGAAGAGGGGGGCGGCTGATAGAGAGGAAGAGGGGGGCGGCTGATAGAGAGGAAAGGGGGCTGATAGAGAGGAGGGGGGGCGGCTGACAGAGCAGATGAGAGAGACGGACCTCAGGAGGGGGGGTGAGGAGGGGGGTGTCTGATAGAGAGGAGGGGGGCCGCGGGTGGCTGACAGGGCAGATGAGAGAGATGGACCTCAGGGGGGGGGCGGCTGATAGAGAGGAGGGGGGTGGCTGATAGAGAGGAAGGGGGGCTGATAGAGAGGAAGGGGGGGCGGCTGACAGAGCAGATGAGAGAGACGGACCTCAGAAGAGGGGGTGGCTGATAGAGAGGAGGGGGGGCCATGGGCAGCTGACAGGGAGATGAGAGAGACAGACCTAAGGAGGGGGGGCGGCTGATAGAGAGGAGGGGGGCAGTGGGCGGCTGACAGGGAGATGAGAGAGACAGACCTAAAAAGGGGGGGCGGCTGATAGAGAGAGGGGGGCCGCGGGCAGCTGACAGGGAGATGAGAGAGACAGACCTCAGGAGGGGGGGTGGCTGATAGAGAGGAGGGGGGGCCATGGGCAGCTGACAGGGAGATGAGAGAGACAGACCTAAGGAGGGGGGGCGGCTGATAGAGAGGAGGGGGGGCAGTGGGCGGCTGACAGGGAGATGAGAGAGACAGACCTCAAAAGGGGGGGCGGCTGATAGAGAGAGGGGGGCCGCGGGCAGCTGACAGGGAGATGAGAGAGACAGACCTCAGGAGGGGGGGCGGCTGATAGAGAGAGGGGGGGCCGCGGGCAGCTGACAGGGAGATGAGAGAGACAGACCTAAGGAGGGGGGGGGCTGATAGAGAGAGGGGGGGCCGCGGGCAGCTGACAGGGAGATGAGAGAGACAGACCTAAGGAGGGGGGGCTGATAGAGAGAGGGGGGGCCGCGGGCAGCTGACAGGGAGATGAGAGAGACAGACCTCAGGTCTCCTGTGACACACAGCGCTAGTTAGGACTCCGGGAGCATGCAGGGCTGGCGCGATTACCCACAGTCCAGCTCCTCCGCTCCTCCAGGCGAATCACAAGCCTCATGTCTGCTGTCCGTCCCTCCCACATAACCTGCTCGGCCAATCACAGGACACCCGCCGCTGCCCCTTGCTGAGCTTGGCTCAAAACGCAGAGAGATTTTTAGGCAGCAGTTTGAACACTGATTTGCCGCTCCCCTGAAAGTGCCGCCTGGGACCGTGGTACCATCGGGTCCCATGGTAGGGCCGGCCCTGTGTCCCAGAGTCAAATTCTTTACTGAATGACCGCCCTTTGCTTCCAGTAACTGAAGTTCCACACACTTAAAACGGTCCAACTCGTATTTATTCTTCTCAACAAATAGTCATTCAGCACAGACAGGTTGGGACCCAACGAACAGTTCAGTATTTGTAGGGAGTAGGTCGAGGCACAATCCTTTTAGATAGAGCTAACCACTGTGGTGTCACCAATGGGGAATAGTCACTGCCACTGACTATATTGAACAGAACATGGATTACCTTCGCTAACGTAGCCCCTATCAGGGGGAAGACATCCGTCCAAGACAGTTCCCGGGGGCCTCTCCATCACCAGCAATGCTGCGCTGGACTGTTCGGAGAAGTTCCGCTCACCGGCCTCCTCGTCTCAGACATGGGCACCCAAGGAGTTAGGGCCCCCTCAGATTCCTCCACCCTCGCGGAACTCAGTCGAAGGTACTGTGTTCCAGGCTTCCACCATAGTACCTCACCCGAGGCTAAAGGTGCCTGAGATGGACTCCATCTCCCGCTCCGGCCAGGTCGAGGGCACCTGGGCCCGGAACTCCAGAACGCCAGCACCCAGGCTGAAGGTGCCTGGGTGCGGCCGCGTCCTCCGACTCCGAACTCTGAACCCCAGGTCAGGGCGTCCGCCCCTTTTATCTCCTCTCCCTTTGCATCACAGCAGGTTCCCCGCCCCGCTGTACCAGCGCCAGGAAAGGACAAAAGGGGATGCAGTCTTGCGGTGAGTGTTCAGCTCCGGCCCAGGGCGACAGTGCCACCTGCAGGCCGCAGGGAACCTCATACCACCAGAGTCCTCCAAGAACCACAAAAGGGTCTCAGGTTCCCTAACAATCAATGCATCTGGGTTACACTACCACCCAGATGCCTCCCCTAAATTCAAATACCCGCTACATATATAATTGTATTTTATAGTTGGCCCCCCTACTTTTGTCCCTGTCCCCCCATGTGCCCCCCCTAAATATGAAAGCTGGAGACGCCACTGTCCTTCACCGCTCGAAAGATGCTGCTAGCAGGACTTTTTTTAGCGTCCTGCCAGCGTACCGCTCCAGTGTGAAAGCCCTCAGGGCTTTCACACTGGAGAGACAGGAGCGGCTCTTTCAGGGCGCTTTGCAGGCGCTATTTTTAGTGCTGTAGCGCCTGCAAAGCGCCCCAGTGTGAAAGGGGTCTAAATCTCCCCAATGTGAAGACGTTAACAATGTGAGATGGTGCTGTCCTTGGTGCTGAAGTTAAAATCACCACAAACCTTCAATGCCTTTCAAGCCTAAATTTATAGTTCTTCCTATTACATGCTCAAAAACAAAACTATGTTCTGCTAAATTATTTTAATTTAATGATACAATGTGTAGTAATAATACGCTGCCTTGCTTTTGTAGTAACAGTCCACACAGCAGTTCAAGTTTCAGACACAATCAGCCTATTTGAATTTCCAGCATTAAATAAACATAGGCAGAATGTCAGGCATCAAACCGCATTTCCACAAGGAAAAAAATATAAAATAGATCCAAGCCTGTCTGGCGTTTTCTATACAGTGCAAGTCCCTCTTAACCAAGCCTTGTGTCCAGCACCACAAAACAATGACTTGATTTCTTTAGAGGATGCCATCACTCATTCTCCCTCTACAGACCAACATAATGTGGTCTCACTTATGTATAAACAGATATCCTTCTAGGCTGGACAGCCACACCTTATCATAGTTAGGCCTAATTAGGCCAGTTTTGAATGAAAAACATTTTGCCATTGCTTTTTTTTTTTTTTTTTAGTTTAAACACATCTATGGGAAACACTTGATTTGCATCACAGTGGTTCTCTGACAAAAATAAAATTACCGTATTTTTTGTCTCCATAAGACGCACTTTTTCCCCCCAAAAAATGGGGGAAAATGTCCCTGCGTCTTATGGAGCGAATACTGATCAGGCCTCCCCCCCGTCACCACCGCTATGTCTCAATAGCGGGTGGCCATCTCCCCCGAGCCTGGTGATCTCCTGGCTAAGCCTGTCACTCACAGAAGACAGCAGCCCCAGTGGCCGAATGGAGTACTGCCGCTCCTGCTGCTCTGTCTTCTATCTGAGTGACAGGCGGATATGATGACGTCCTCGCCAGTCGCCGGGCACAGGTCAGGCTGCATTGTTAATGGGCACAGGTCGGACTGCATTCTTAATGGGCACAAGTCGGACTGCATTCTTAATGGGCACAGGTCGGGCTGAATTTTTAATGGGTACAGGTCGGGATTCATTGTTAATGGGCACAGGTCAGGCTGCATTCTTAATGGTCACAGGTCAGGCTGCATTGTTAATGGGCACAGGTCATCAGGCTGAATTCTTAATGGGCACAGGTCAGGCTGAATTTCATGGCACTGGTAAATATTTTAGTAAACCATTTGGTTCAGAATATTTTTTTTCTCGTTTTCCTCTAAAACCTAGGTGCGTCTTATGGAGCAAAAATACGGTAGTTATTTTAATATTCTTCTTTTTTTTTTCATCTTATGATTATTTTCTCATGCAAGCCTTTAATTCACAAATATAAATACTGGATTGATCTAGAATATGTATTTTTTAAAGATCAACTTCATCCTCCAAACCCCAACCCCCCCGGCCAAATCCAACCCATTTTGCTGGTTAACCCAAAAAGAGAGACATACCCACATGCCCATCAATCCAGTGGTGTTCTATAGAGATCTGCTGCACATTGGGTCCCATGCTGCCGTCTTCATCAATGCTGTCATCAGGGGGCTGGCTGTCTCTTCAGGGTTCTAGCAGCCAATCCCCTGATGACATGCATGCACCACACTGTGTCATCATGGGACCAGCTGCAAGTACCAGGAAGAAATAGCCAACTCCTGGATGAAGCACCATGGCACATGCACAGTAGCATACCCCACATACCCTGGGATGTGTGTTGTGGCATGGGCAAGTAACATATTTTTCGCCTAGGCAAGAACCAAGGAAATGTAGGGAGAATTCTCCAAAAAGATAATTGAAAACAAAATTAAAGCAATTTGTGATTTTGAGAGGTGAAGGGACTAGAGATGAATATACAAACAATATTCGCGCTACTAACACATATAAGCAGCTACAATGCCTGTGAAGAAAAGCAGAAACAAACAATATACAAAAAATGTAGCGCTATGCATAAAAAATAACATAAACATATGACACCCAAGTGTGGTGCTCAAGATAAATGAGTCTTAAAAAGTCTATATAAATGAATAAAATAAGCGTTGAAAGAGTCTCTGATGACAATTCAAAAATATTGGTGAAGCTTCCGAAATAGTGACTTTCAAAAAACCAAGTGACTGTGACGTGACCACCACCACAAGAAAGGGAGGCTTACCGAATGGAGTGGACCCAATAAACGTATGTCTACAGGTTCAAATGTGACTTTTGAAAGTCACTATTTCGGGAGATTCACCAATATTTTTGAATTGTCATCAGAGACTCTTTCAACACTTATTTTATTCATTTATATAGACTTTTTAAGACTCATTTATCTTGAGCACCACACTTGGGTGTCATATGTTTATGTTATTTTTTATGCATAGCGCTACATTTTTTGTATATTAAAGGGACTAGAGATGGAATGGCAGAAAGTGGTGGGAGAGGGCGAAGGTCCACTTTAATGTTAAATATTGAAACTTATTAAAAGCCTCAGTACTTTTATAAATCTCAATATTTTATATTCACCTCAAATGGCTCCTTCTGCTCTCCTCAGGAGACATGTCATAAAACCTCATAATTATCTATAGACCGAAACCAGGGATGTTTTATTGGATATTTTAACTCAAGAACAAAAATGTAATATACTGCGGCTTAAAAGTCCTTAGTCATTTTTCAAGGCTTTATTTTTACCTATTTTTACCTTATGGTAACACTTTCTGGCCTAGGGTGACAGAACTCACTCGCTCTACTGTGTAAGAAGGGGGGGGGGGAGGCGCCAACTGAGATAGTCCTACTATTTGTGGAATATTAGTGTGATATACACACACTTACAGGTTCACAAGGTGAAGATGCCCGTCAGGGATGGGGGTGTCCTGGGGTACTCCGATGCCGCTCTGCAGGCTCTGGTAACGTCCCCTCGGCCGTGGGGGTGTGGAATTCGGTCACTGACTTCTCTGCAGCATCCACTTGACAGGAAGCTCCACGCTGACCAGTCTGGAACGCGGAAGTGACATCACCACGGCAGGGCGGGTATCCAAGCTAAGGGTAGAGAAAGTACAGGCTACGTGCTCGGAGCTCACAGCTCCTTCTACTGGCCTATATTACACTAACATTCCACAAATAGTAGGACTAACTCAGTTGGCGCCTCCCCCCTTCTTACACTCCTTTCTTGCTGACAGAGGTAATGGACACCCTCTGAGGATGGCTGCCTCATTTTCACAATATATTTTATTGATTGACTAAGATGTGCTATTAAAGCCACCATTACATCATTGTTTACAAGGGCCTCACATTATTTGGAGTGCCAGAATCCCTCCTTTTTATGAAACTCACTCTACTGTATCCACAGAGGAGCGGAGATTTCACCCTAGGACAGTAAATGTGTTTGATCAGCAGAACACCCCTTTCCTCTTAATAAATATACCATGGGGTGGATGTTTTGCACTTTACCTAGAGACCTGGCCAGAGCTAATAATGCTTGAGGTCGGACTGCAGAGTACATGGGAAAGCACTGGATTTCTCCATAACAACATAAAGAGGTAGTGGAAACCAGTGGCGTAGCGTGGGTTGTCAGCGCCCGGGGCAAGGGAAGTAATTTGCGCCCCCTAACTTGCGGTCTTTTAGCACTCCCCAAGTCCTGTCCCTTCCTACAATAGTATTGACCAGCCTGATTCCTACACTGACCACTACACTACACTGACCACTATACTGACCACTATAGTACACGACCACTACACTACACTGACCTACCTGATTCCTATACTGACCACTACACTACACTGACCACTATACTGACCACTATACTACACTGACCACTATACTACACTGACCTACCTGATTCCTACACTGACCACTATACTGGCCACTATAGTACACGACCACTACACTACACTGACCTACCTGATTCCTATACTGACCACTACACTATACTGACCACTCTACTAACCACTAGACTACACTGACCACTATACTGACCACTACACTAACCACTATACTACACTGGCCACTGTACTATACTGACCAATACACTACACTACACTGATCACTACACTACACTGACCACTATACTACACTGACGACTATACTACACTGACCACTATACTACACTGACCACTACACTACACTGACCTACCTGATTCCTATACTGACCACTACACTACACTGATCACTATACTAACCACTACACTGACCACTATACTAACCACTATACTGACCACTATACTATACTGACCACTATACTGACCACTACACTACACTGACCACTATACTAACCACTACACTACACTGACCACTATACTAACCACTATACTGACCACTATACTATACTGACCACTATACTGACCACTACACTACACTGACCACTATACTAACCACTACACTACACTGACCACTATACTGACCACTATACTAACCACTACACTACACTGACCACTATACTAACCACTATACTGACCACTATACTATACTGACCACTACACTACACTGACTACTATACTATACTGACCATTACACTACACTATACTGACCTCTATAGTGACCAGGGAGTCTTACCTTCTCTTCTTTGGAGGAGAGGAGAGGAGAGGAGAAGGAGAAGACAGCGGCGGCTCAAAATCTCAATTTCTTGTGTCCCGTAATGTTCAGACTTCGGCACCCTGTGATTGGGCGTATGGGGTCATGTGCGGCGGTGGGGCTGGCCTGTTAACAATCGCGGTTGCTCCTGAAGTCCCGCCTTTGCCCAATCACGGTGCAGGAGACTGAACATGGACGGAGGCTGGACTCCAGGATCTACCGCGATCGTGGACAGGCCAGCCCCCCCGCACACATGACCCCATACGCCCAATCACAGGGCGCCTGAGACTGAACATGGCGGCAGAGCACGGGGACACTGGAAAGTACATTTAGGAGGAGGCAGTCGCTGTGACACATATTGGCGGGCGCACCCCTAAATATTGCGCACGGTGCCACGGCTCCCCCCGCACCCCCACGCTATGCCACTGGTGAGAACTTGTCTGGTCAGATGAAGGAAACTTCAAATAAGCTCAATAGCTCTGGGGAAGTCGCTCCCACACAGCAAGGTTTCCTTTGATGGGCACCCAACAGTAGTCAGTGGAGTCCATTGCTGCTCAGCAACTGATGTCAAGTTGTTATCTCATGTGGTGAGTTCAGTAAAGGGGGCATTATTATTACCAATGATCACTGTATTGGTGTCTCTGGTGATGTCAGTGTCAGTTACCACAAAGTGCACAGTCACAGTCCCACTATAAGTCGCAGATCACTGCCATTACTAGTATATAAAAAAAACAAGAAAAAATTCCAGTGCATATGCCATCGTTTGCAGACGCTATAACTTTTGCACAAACCAATTAATATAAAATTATTGGGATTTTTTCTTACCAAAGACATGTAGCAGAATACATTTTGGCTTAAAGGGGTTGTAAAGGGTAATTTTTTATTTTCTAAATAGGTTCCTTTAAGCTAGTGCATTGTTGGTTCACTTACCTTTTCCTTCGATTTCCCTTCTAAATGTTTTTTTTCTTTGTCTGAATTTCTCACTTCCTATTTCTCCTCAGTAAACTTCACACCATCATCCGAGCCGTGTTTAGTCAGCCAGAACAGCTTACTGAACAGCTTCATGAGGAGGAACAGGAAGTGAGAAATTCAGACAAAGAAAACAAAGAAAAAAAAACATTTAGAAGGGAAATCGAAGAAAAAGGTAAGTGAACCAACAATGCACTAGCTTAAAGGAACTTATTTAGAAAAAAAAAAAAAAACCTTTACAACCCCTTTAAAGTTATAAAGCCATTTGATTTAAAAAAAAATTTTTTTTAGCAGAAAGTAAAAAATATTGTTTTTTTTAAAAAAAATTCAAGCCTTTTTTTGTTTATATAACAAAAAATACAAATCTTCCAGAGCTTAAAGTGATACTAAAGTCTAATTTTCTTTGTTAAAAATAACAAATATGTCCTACTTACCTGCTCTGCTGCAGTGGTTTTGCACAGAGCAACCCTGATCCTCTTCTCGGGTCCCTCTTCTGTGCTCCTGGCCCCTCCCTCCTGTTAAGTGCCCCGACAGCAAGTAGCTTGCTATGGGGGCACCCGTTCCGAGACGCAGCTCCCTGTGTCCATTCAGACATGGTGCCTTGGCCGGCCCCCTCTCTCTCCCCTTATTGGCTCACTGACTTTGACAGCAGTGGGAGCCAATGGCGCATCGCTGCCCTCTCAGCCAATGAGGAGGGAGAGTCCCGAACAGCCGAGTCTCTTGTATAACATCGCTGGATCGAGATAGGGCTCAGGTAAGTATTAGGGGGTGAGGGAGGCTTCTGCACACAGAAGGCTTTGTTATCTTAATGCATAGAATACATTAAGATAAAACACCTTCTGCCTTTACAACCCCTTTAACCACTTAAGGACCAAGCCTATTTCTGACATTTATTGTTTACAAGTTAAAATCTGTTTTATATTTGGTACGACCTAGGTGAACACGTCATTTATGGCACCTCATCCCATAAATATGTAAATAGGGAAAAGGTTTGAAGTGGGATTATAGCCGTGCCAACAAAGAATGAGAACATGGAATATTTAAAACATTAAATTTATTTTAAACATGATTAAAATTAAATCAAAAATAAAACCATTATGTATCCTTATATATCTCCATGTGTGGGGATCTTACTGGAAGGATTCCAATTAGTTAGTAATTACAGGATGGTATTTTTCAGATGACCAATGGTGACAAGATGGTGTGTTTTCTCAACATGTTTCACCAACAATGGCTTCCTCAGGGGATTACAGGCCACCAATAAATATATGGAACTGTACAGAGGGTATACTAAAGTTTAAATATCAGAAAATATACATAAATAAAGTATAACCATCAAAAGCATATACAATGATCAATGAACATATTGTCATTTGCCCTGTCCACTGAACTCAAAACTTACTCCAAAAGACCACCAGGAGATCACCAGCTGAGGTCAACACCGATGCGGTCCACTCAAATTCCTGCCCATCAGTACATCGGATTGGATCGTTTCCGCTGCTGCTGATCTCTCTGGTAAGCGGCGGAAACGACCAGGAAGCGACGAGAGGGGGCACCTCTCCCGCTGCCCATAAAACTGATCCTGTGACGAATCCGCCGCCGGAACCACTTTTATGTTATAAAAAGCGCTCACGGTGTAAAAAAAAATACCTGGGTTATGGCAGCTAGCTGCTGCCATAACCTTGGTATTTAACATAAAAGTAGCGACGTATATCCATGGTGAACGGTCCGTAAGTGGTTAGAATGATCTTGATTCTTGAACTCTTTCATCTTGTTTTGGTTCGGCACTTCTTTGTGTGTTTCTATAGTCTGAGCGCTGGATTTTTGACAGGATCGATAGGTATGTTTTTGCACTCATCCAACAAGTAAAACACTTTCAATAGTATATTTAACAGACCAAAAGAGAGCAAATACCAGAAGTCGATTGTTCGGGGTTACATACACTTTAAGAAGTGATAACCAGTCTGATGATGTTTGTGAATTATATTTTGCACACATAAGTATGGCAACGTGTGTTACACCTGACTTGCTGAAATAATACAAGAAGTGCTGCATATGGCATTTGCAGTATTATTAAAGGGTAATCCCTCCTATCAGTCAGGCAAAGTGATATTTCTATACAGTGGATGAAAACACCACACAGTAAAAGTACATTATGCAGTAAAGAACAATAAGTACATTGTTTTCATTTTTACATACTGTGTCCATGTTTTCCACTTCAAAGTAGAAGCACGGCTTTGTAAATCTGCAACATAAAAAAAAGAACCTTCATTATTTTGCGGTGCAGAGGTCTGAAATACATGTGATGTCTGCTGTCACTTCACTATAACATTACCTTGGTTTATCCATGCTTTTAGATTATTATCATGCTTGTTATTGTTGTTGTTTTAACTCTGAAATATACCATAGTTTACCATAAAGTGGTTCTAAAGGCTGAAGGTTTTTTACCTTTGTTTTTTTCTATGCATGAAGGTAGAAAACCTTCTGTGTACAGCACCCCCCCCCTTTATCCTTACCTGAACTCCCTCCGATCTAGCGATGTTCACGGTAGCCCTGGCTGTCCCAGGACGCTCCATCCTCATTTGCTGAGACAGCAGTGGGAGCCCGCTGTCAATCAAAGCCAGTGAGCCAATGAGGAGATAGCAGTGGGGTGGGGGAGCCAAACCCTGCACACTTGCAAAAGGGTTGTGTGTTTTTGTGCATTGAAGGCATGCAGAAGAATTTTGCGCACATTCCTGCAATGCACAAATGTCTACCTAGGGCAGGGATAATGATATAAAATTCAAGAAGGTCCAGTTACTAAACTTTTCTTCCAGCTGTGCTCTCTAATAAAACATAAAAGTATGCCAATCACATCCATATTTTAGGGAAAATAAAATAAAACCACCTTACATAAGGTGTCTCTATAAGAGTACTCCCTTAGACAAGTTGTCCCCATCAGAGTACCCCTTACATCTGGCGTCCACATAAGAGTGCCTCCTTACATCAGGTGTCCCCATCAGAGTACCCCCATCGGAGAGCCTGCTTACATCTGGTGTCCCCATCAGAGTGCCCATTACATCTGGTGTCCCCAGTAGAATGCCCCTTTACATCTGGTGTCCCCAGTAGTGTGCTTCTTTACATCTTGTGTCCCCAGTAGAGTGCCCCTTTACATCTGGTGTCCCCAGTAGAGTGCCCCTTTACATCTGGTGTCCCCAGTAGAGTGTCTCCTTACATCAGGTCTCCCTATCAGAGTAACCCCTTAGATCAATTGCCCCCATCTGAGAGCCCCCTTACATCTGGTGTCCACGTCAGAGTTCTCCCTTACATCTGGTCTATCAAAGTCAGTGAGCCAACGAGAGCTGTGCTCTCTAATAAAACCTAAAAGTAGGCCAATCACATCCATATTTTAATTAAAATAAAATAAAACCACCTTACATAAGGTGTCCCTATCAGAGTACCCCCCTAGACAAGTTGTCCCCATCAGAGTACCCCTTACATCTGGTGTCCACATCAGAGTGCCCCCTTACATCTGGCGTCCACATCAGAGTGCCCCCTTACATCTGGCGTCCACATCAGAGTGCCCTTTACATCTGGTGTCCACATCAGAGTGCCCTTTACATCTGGTGTCCCCAGTGGAATACCCCTTTACATCTGGTTTCCCCAGTAGTGTGTCCCTTTACATCTTGTGCCCCCAGTAGAGTGCCCCATTACATATGGAGTCCCCAGTAGAGTGCCCCTTTACATCTTGTGTCCCCAGTAGAGTGTCTCCTTACATCAGGTCTCCCTATCAAAGTAACCGCTTAGATCAATTGCCCCCATCAGAGTGCCCCCTTACATCTGGTGTCCCCAGTAGAGTGCCTCTTTACATCTGGTGTCCCCAGTAGAATGCCCCTTTACATCTGGTGTCCCCAGTAGAATGCCCCTTTACATCTGGTGTCCCCAGTAGAGTGCCCATTTACATCTGGTGTCCACAGTAGAGTGTCTCCTTACGTCAGGTCTATCAAAGTCAGTGAGCCAACGAGGAGAGAGAGGGGGCAGAGCCACGGCTCTGTGTCTGAAAGGACACACAAAGCAGTGGCTTGGCTTTGGTGCTCCCATAGCAAGCTGCTTGCTGTGGGGGGCACTCAGCACGAGGGAGGGGGCAGGAGCCCTAACAAAGGACCAGAGAAGAGGAGAAGCCACGCTGCTCTGTGCATAACCAACGGCACAGAGGAGGCAAGTATAACATGTTTGTTATTTTTAAACAAAAAAACCCAAGATTTTAAAATCACTTTAAATTGTTAAATAGTTGGGTGGGGGGACTCAAGGAATGGAAGACCCACTTAAAAACGTAACTCCACTTTTGTTGAGAAAAAAACATTCCCTCTGGGTGATCTTTGTACATTAGGATTTCAACAAACTTTGTTGCAGATTCCAACCATGGCTGCCATATTTTGGCGAATCTCTTAGGGCATGCCCTACTTTTATATATTGTGACATGGGGGATTGTTCAACTCAGTGGTAGATGCATTTTGGTGTAGTGAGTCCACATCAGACAGGGGTTTATAGTTAAGGGCCTGGTAGCCCACGTTTATTAAATAAAAAATAAAAAAAGTCCACTCAGGAATCCCACGCAGGGCTTTAGATGTCATTCAGACATAACTGAAAATGCAAGCCCACCTGGCTACTCTTCAACAGCACTGCTGCTATAGGTACTGGTCCCTCAAACCACCAGCTCTTCCAGGCCCACAGTCTTGGATGCACATAGCTTTGGGCTTCTTAAATACACACAGCTTCAAGCCCCTCAATGCACACAGCTTCTGGCTCCTTGGACGCACACAGCTTGAAGCCCTTCAACACACACAGCTTTGAGTTTCTTAACGCACACAGCATCTATCTTCACACAGAGACACTCACTAGCAGCCATTGCTCCAACTCCACCGTCTGATCTCACCAGCCCCTCATTATATGGGCTGTGTGCACCTGGGCACACACCCTGCTGGCTATCCTCAAGACTCGGACACAGGTTTGGAGATCCCGTTCCACCCAAGACTCTTAGGGATCTCCAAACTACAGAGTCCCTTCCGAAACTATCAAAACCTGGAGAAGACTGCCAGAGCAGTTTTTTCCATTTCAAATCTACCCTCTGTAGTCTTGCAATCCGCAGGTACACAAACTCTGTGTCTCTTTTACATCCAATGTCATAGGGACAGAGCCTCGCTCTGCCACAATATCAACATAAATTTGGGTAGAACCCCATGATCAATACGAAAGAAGGCATGGGCTGAAAGGGGGCCAGCATCCTTAAAATGCTAATTTACGAACATAAAATAACAGTATACGTAACAGAGTCCTAGCATGTGTACGGGGAACATAATCATTGAGAACACCTAAAAGTCCAACTTCCGGAGTGTGAGGTATTGGCAGGTGAAGCTTGTATTCGAAAAAGGAAAATAAATACTTCCAGAAGAACGAGAGTCCAGGACAATTCCAAAACATATGAAAAACATTTGCACCAATCAAGTCACATCTAGAACAAGCAATAGCCAAGCCCAATCCCATCCAAACCAGCTTGGCTGGGGTGTAGTGTAAATGATGTACAAACTTAAATTGCATCAACTGATCAGCAGTACTGATTATATCCTGAAACATATCTCAGTAGCCTCTTCCCAGTCCTCCTTAGAAAGCTCAGGCATCAGCAACAGCCATTGGCGATGAGAGTTCTGGAAAGGATCAGCTTCCATTGACTGTAGCCGACCATAAAAGGTCGTCACCAGTTTGGAGATTTCTGGAAACGACAAGAAATCTTCAGTGCAAGATTCCGTGAGCTCAATGGTCAATAACCCAAACTGCGCCCGAATGGCATGCCGGAAAAATAGGTATTTAACCACTTGCCGCCCAATATATAGAAAAATGACGGCGGCAAAGTGGTTGTGTTATCCTGACCGGATGTCATATGACGTGATCGGGATAAAAAGCCGACGCGAATCGCTATGATCGTTGTTGCGGCATGTCAGTCTGACACACCGCAACTTTGATCTAGATAAAGAGCCTCTGACCGAGACTCTTTACCACGTGGTGTCCAATCACAGCTGATCACGATGTAAACAGGAATAGCCGTTTATCGTCTTTTCCTCAGTCACATCTGACAGACATGAGTAGAGGAGAGCCGATCGGCTGCTCCTCTGACGGATGCCCGCCCAGGACCACCAGGTATGGCCACCACTGATGACCATCAGGTATGGCATCTCTGGTGGCCATGGGTGGCAATGTGTGCCCACACATAATGCCAATCAGTGTCCACCAGCAATACCTGCCAGTGCCTCAATAGCAGTGATGCCCATCAGTGCCATCTATCAGTGTAAATCAGTGCCACTCATCAGTGTCAATCAGTGCCACCTATCAGTGCCCGTCAGTGCCGCCTATCAGTACCCATCAGTGCAGCCTTTCAGTGCCCATCAGTGCAGCCTATCAGTGCCACCTATGAGTGCCCATCTGTGCTGTCTATGAGTGCCCATCAGTGCTGCATATCAGTGCCACCTATTAGTGCCCATCATCAGTGCCACCTCATCGGTGCCACCTCATCATGCTCATCAGTGCCACCTTATCAGTGCCCGTCAGTGCAGCCTCATCAGTGCCCATCAGTGAAGGAGAAAACATACTTATTGTTTAGCAAAAAATAAAAATCCCAGAGGTGATCAAATGCAACAAAAAGAAAGCTCTATTTGTGGGAACAAAATTATAAAAATTTAGTTTGGGTACAGTGTAGCATGACCACGCAATTGTCATTTAAACAGCGATGGCGCTGAAAGCTGGAAATTGGCATGGGCAGGAAGGGGGAAAAGTGCCCGATATTGAAGGGGTTAAAAAAAGAACTTATTTTCAATGCCATGTTTACGTCTAAGTGTGTCAAAGATCACTAAATTATTATCCTCAACGATATGGGAGAGGTGAGTACCAGTTGTTTCTCTCTTTTTAAAATATTTGATATATATTGGTATGTGATACATAAAACCCAATAAGGTTTAAAGAAAAAAAAAAAAGATCACCTCTCTGTTACTCTGCTCTCTCAGCTTGTTCATTTTTAGCACATGAGCACTGCAGCACACTTCATTAATTCCTTGCGTTCCCTTTTCCAGTCTGAGCTCTGCTGTATAGGGGTTTGCTAGAGGCCGATACCTAGTCAAATTCAGGTACAATACTTACACTAATTGTTTTAAAAAATAATTACTTTGGATTACGAGCATAATCCGTTCCAGGAGAATGCTTGTAATCCAAAGCACTCGCATATCAAAGCGAGTTTCCCCATTGAAGTCAATGGAAACAAAGATAATTTGTTCCGCATTGACTTCTATGGCATGCAATACCGCATGTGGCCAGAGGTGGAGGGGGGGCACCGGAGAGCCCCGGAAATACTTGAGGACAGCTCGGCTGATCTTGGAAAGGCTCGGGAATGGAGTATTTCCGAGTATTTCTGAGTGATTCAGAGTATTTCCGAACGGCTCCGAAACCGTTCCGAGTGTCACCGGCACCCCCGCACCTCTGGCCAAATGTGGTACTGCACACCCCATTAGCTTGAAGACAACACTCGCAAACCGAGTCAGAATTAAAAAAAAAAAGTTGCTCGTTATATAAAACGCTTGTTAACTGCGTTACTCGTAAACCAAGGTCCAACTGTATTATGATTTTTTTTTTGATGAACACAGCTGCATGCATTTATACATTTGTAACGCTCATCTATCTGTCACTCAGACCTCTTCTCCTATCAGCATGTTCCTGGCACTGCAACACCAGATCTGCAACTTGTGCTGCTTCCCCCTCTCCCTTCTGAGCTCTGCAGGTACCTACACAGCTTACATAAAGAAAAGAAATACAATTGCAGAACTGCATTCATTTGTGTTTTTCATATCTGCTCTAAATTGTTGAGTTCAATAATATTATGGCGAAGCGAAGGTCAGTTTTAAACTTTTATATGGGTTCTGCTCGGAGAGATATGACCAGTCAAAGGGTAAGAGAAGCCTGTTATCACAACCCACGTTCATTATCTATTGTGCCAAACACCATCTGTTATATTCTGTGTGCTTTCCCAACCTAGACATTCTGCCTCTTAGTAATTCTAATGAGCCGCCTTCCTCTTTTCCACATTCCGCTCATTATACATGGATTTGTTTTTCCATAATACAATGACGTTGTCCGTAACGATTCCTCCAGTGTTTTGTACACATTTCCTTCTGTGCTAGGCACACTTGTAGCTCTACTATGCTATGTGCCTGGAAAACATAATGAACAGAAGACTCAGGAACCTCCACTGCTGCTGCATTTGGTGTAAGACATAATACATTTATATATCTACCGTATATACTCGAGTATAAGCCGACCCGAGTATAAGCCGAGGCCCTAATTTTACCCCAAAATATGGGAAAACGTATTGACTTGAGTATAAGCCTAGGGTGAGAATGCAGCAGCTACTGTAAGCGGAAAAGAGGGTCAATAATGCCCATTTTTCAGCTTCACTGTGACCATTTGCACGCCTCACTGTGCCCATTTGCAATCTCATTGTGCCCATTGCAACCTCACTGTGCCCATTTGCAACCTCACTGTGCCCATTTGCAACCTCACTGTGCCCATTGCAGCCTGACCTCACTGTGCCCATTGCAACCTTACTGTGCCCATTTGCAACCTCACTGTGCCCATTGCAGCCTGACCTCACTGTGCCCATTGCAACCTCACTGTGCCCATTGCAGCCTGACCTCACTGTGCCCATTGCAGTCTGACCTCACTGTGCCCATTGCAGTCTGACCTCACTGTGCCCATTGCAACATCACTGTGCCCATTGCAACCTCACTGTGCCCATTTGCAACCTCACTGTGCCCATTGCAACCTCACTGTGCCCATTGCAGCCTGACCTCACTGTGCCCATTGCAACCTCACTGTGCCCATTTGAAACCTCACTGTGCCTATTGCAACCTCACTGTGCCCATTGCAACCTCACTGTGCCCATTGCAGCCTGACCTCACTGTGCCCATTGCAACATCACTGTGCCCATTGCAACCTCACTGTGCCCATTGCAACCTCACTGTGCCCATTGCAGCCTGACCTCACTGTGCCCATTGCAACATCACTGTGCCCATTGCAACCTCACTGTGCCCATTTTAAACCTCACTGTGCCTATTGCAACCTCACTGTGCCCATTGCAACCTCACTGTGCCCATTGCAGCCTGACCTCACTGTGCCCATTGCAACCTCACTGTGCCCATTGCAACCTCACTGTGCCCATTTGCAACCTCACTGTGCCCATTTGCAACCTCACTGTGCCCATTGCAACCTCACTGTGCCCATTGCAGCCTGACCTCACTGTGCCCATTGCAACCTCACTGTGCCCATTGCAGCCTGACCTCACTGTGCCCATTGCAGCCGGACCTCACTGTGCCCATTGCAACCTCACTGTGCCCATTAGACATGTGCACAACAAAAAAAATTGTTTCATTTTGTTAGTTTCGTCTTGTTTCCGTAGATTCGTAAAGATTCGTAATTTCGTAAGACGCGAGTTTTCATATTCGGACTCGTTCGTACTTTCGCAACAGTTTAATTTTCGTTGATACTGAATGATTCATAATTCTGTTTAATTTATTTTGGTTGATTCGAAATTCGTAATTTTGTTAGATAATAATTTACGTTTATTCGGTACACTACTCGTAATTTAATAATTGTTGTTACTTATGTGAGATTGCCTTTTACGTTGATTCGTAACATTGTTTTGTTTTCGTTGATTCGTGTCTACTACCGTGCTTCGAATGGATTCGTACTTTCATAAATACATCGCGGTCATTCGCAATCTCCTATTTTAGTTTCGTTTTCAACGCGCGGCTTCTAATAAGTCCTGTAATTACTCCCTGTCCACTCCCTCAGTCACAAGACCTGACTTAGTCTCCTCCTTAACTGAATCTAAAAAGATTCAGGAATGCATTGTGACTCAGACACAAAAGAGATAAGCTGATTAGCTAAGATATTATGTAAGATACATCACTCACTACACTGCCCATTCGAAAGAACGATTCGAGAACACGAAATTACGAACAGACAAAGAAACAAATTTACGAACACACAAATGAAATACGAACATAAGAAATTACGAACAGACAAAGGATTGAAAATACGGAATGCAAATCATTCGTTATAGTTGTCATTTTTGTTCTTTTGCTTTTTCGGTGTTTCGTATTTTAGTCCAATTGTAAGTTCGTATTTTCGAGCGTTCGTTCTTTTGCTTATTCGTAATTACGTAATTTTCGTATTTTGGTTCTTTCAGCTATTCGGATGTTTGAATTGGTCCAAATGTACGAATACTAACAAATTCGTACGAAAATCCATTCGTTACGAAACAAATCGCACATGTCTAGTGCCTATTGCAGCCTGACCTCACTGTGCCCATTGCAGCCTGACCTCACTGTGCCCATTGCAGCCTGACCTCACTGTGCCCATTGCAGCCTGACATCACTGTGCCAATTGCAGCCTGGCCTCACTGTGCCCATTGCAGCCTGACCTCACTGTGCCCATTGCAGCCTGGCCTCCGTGTGCCCATTGCAGAATCACTTTGCCGATCTGTGTACAGTACCTGAGTCCGTGACATATTCAGACGGCGGCCGTGCAGTGTTAAAAAGTCACGCTCCTCTTTGTGCTGTTCCGTGATAGGCGAAACACTCAGTTTCCCAGCGAACACTGTGTTCAGTGTTCCGCCTATCACAGACGCCCTCTCGTCCTCTCGTTTATCATGAACGAGAGGGCATCCATGATAGGCGGAACACTGAACACAATGTCTGCTGGGAAACCGAGTGTTCCGCCTATCACGGAACAGCACAAGGAGGAGCGTGACTTTTTAACACTGCACGGCCGCCGTCTGACTCTGCATGTCACAGGCTCAGGTACGCTGACTCGAGTATAAGCCAAGGGGGTAATTTTCAGCCCAAAAAAAAAGGCTGAAAAAGCTTATACTCGAGTATATACAGTACTTACTTTACACTCACAAGGCATGAACGCTGGGATACACCTCATTATATTAAGCACATTTCTCTTATAGGATCTTATAATAAAAAAATTAAAAAAATCTGGAGCAATGGCTATGAAACAGAAGGAATACCTCCCTGTTAGTTACATGATTTATATGCATTAGGATCTCTCATTTCTTCTCGATTTGTAGTGTTCTTCATGGAAAGGTGTTCTGCTTATTTATTTCAATTGCCTGTAAACATAAACCATCAATTAATGCAGATATATAATTGTGATGTCATTAAAAAAAAAATTCAGGTGTGGATATTTTTACATTGTTATATTTTTTCAGATTGGACCATAGTAACTACAGTATGTACAGCAGGTAAAATAAGTATTGAACACGCCACCATTTTTCTAGGTAAATATTTTTCTAAAGGTGCTATTGACATGAAATTTTCACCACTTTGGTAACAACCCATGCAATCCATACATACAAAGAAACCCAAAAAAATAAGTCCAGTAATGAAGTTATGTGTAATAAAAAGGAATGACACAGGGAAAAAGTATTGAACACACTAACTGAGATTTATTTAGTGCTTCATACGAAATCCTTTGTTGGTAATGACAATTTCAAGACGCCTCCTGTATGGAGAAACTAGGCGCATGCATTGCAAATGGTTCGGCCTGAGCATGAGTTCGGGCCGAACATTGGCTGTTCATCCCGTTCAGGGAACACCTTAACGGCCTGCAATGCACTGCACAGTGCATTCTGCACCCTAAATGAACAAGCCAATCAGGGTGCAGTAAAAGCTGGTTGTTAAAGCGGAGCTCCGCCGGAAAAAAAAATATTAAAAGCCAGCAGCTACAAATACTGCAGCTGCTGACTTTTAATATTAGGACACCTACCTGTCCTGGACTCCAGCGACGTCCGCAGCAGAGGATGAGCAATCGCTCGTCACTCTGCTGCCCCCACCGCCATCCTCGGTGAGGGAACCAGAAAGTGAAGCCTTGCGGCTTTACTGCCCGGTTCCCTATGGTGCATGCGCGAGCCGCGCTGCGCCGTTCTGACTGGTCCTCCTGTGTTCTGGGAGCCGAGTGTCTCTATTGTAAACTATGCAATATTATATCTATATTAATCCATAATCTATAACTATTGCATCTTTGTATTAATTGTATAGTCCCTTATTTGCTAGTCTTACCCTTAAGAGAACTCTAGGCCTGAAAGTACAATGTTATTATGAAAACAGACACAGTTGTATAGTACAAGAAATTACATTTATTTCCCCAAAGTAGGAATGTTACATACTAACAAGCAATATTCTATACAACCTATATCAACAGTACTAAGGAAAAGTGATACTTATATCTCCTCGAGGCAAAGGGTCCTGCTGGCTGAGCTCCTGGATATAATAGAGAACTAGGCCTCTTTAGGCCCTTGTAGGCTTCTGCAGGTCACATGTCTTAGGCCCAAACTGGCTGCCATTAGGCCTTCAGAGATGCATGTCGTTTCAGCCAGGTCCTTAGGCCAGAAGGGCTTGCAGTCAAATAGGCAGCATTCTGTCTAACAGCCCTTCTTACCAAGCAGTCACCATTCAGACTCCCTCCCTTGCCAACCCCTTTTAATTTTTACCCAATACTAGCTCACAGGGCCGTCCTTCCCCAGATTACATCACTGAGGATACCTGCAGCCCATGCACAGTCTATTGTTATCAAACCTTTGAAGCTTCTCGCACAGCAGGTGGGCGGAGATAAGCCTTTCTTCACTATGCAACCTTTGGGGATGGCAAATGCCATCTACTCTTGGTTATAAGACAGATGTGTGTAAATGTTCAGACTATACACGATTATTCTCCAACATATGCCGCTTTGCGCCTGAGGAGCGCATATCACCCTACTTCAGACATGGCTCCCATTGAACAGTCCATATGGTCAGAACAGTCCTTAACTGTCCTAATGTGTTGCGTTCTTCAACATGCGCCTCAGAAACAGCTCCTATGGCACCGCCTATAACTGTCTTTCACCATGTGCTTCAGAACCAGTACCTCTGGAACAGTCTTTAACTGCCTTCCAACATGTGCTTCAGAACCAGTACCTCTGGAACAGTCCATAATGGTTTTGCCGTGTTGCGCCTCTTAACATAGGCTTCAGATAGAACAGTCCATAACGGTTTTAACGTGCTGTGCTTCCCCACACGTGCCGCTTTGCTACTGGGTGACACACCAACATCAATCTTTCGTGACAGCTTCCCTGTCACCGTTCTGTATCTTCTTCTTCTTCTTGACATCTTCATGAAGGGGTATAGTACCGGCAAGGGGTGTCCATTCATTCACCATTCACTCGCACACCCTCAGAGCAACAACTCAACTAGCTTTCAGCTACATAGCTTTGAGGAGGACCTTACTTGGCCATATTACTAGCCTAATATATATATTTTATCACACTATACCATGACATAAATCAACCCATTATCATAATATATGTATATATATATATATATATATATATATATATATATATATATATATATATATGATCCATCCAATTACGCCTCCCGCTCCCAACCGCCTATAACTCTTTATTGTAGATATGGGTCGGGATTGGGCAGGCTTTCTTACAGTGGTCTTTCTTACCGCAACTTGGCCTGTCTGCGGTACCTCAGGGATCTAAATTGGCAGCAAAGTCTCTAATTTATACGAAGAGACCCCACTGTCACTTTGTCCCTCAGCTTGCATAGATCAGCGGGAGAGCTTCCCATGCAAGTTTTTAGTCTAACAACACCTATAAATTTCAAACAATAACAAAACCCACAAAATTTCATCCCTGTGTCTGGATTTCAGTGACCATGCCCAGGGCATATCATGCACCCCTACCTACTGTTAGGTTCAAGAAATACCCTAGTTCCATGGCTAATGCTTCATCGGTATCCTCTAGGACAAGGAAACAAACTCGTCTATGTCCTAAATAATACCCAGGTGCTTCCTTCTCAGCAATGATCTATCCATCCAGAACACAGAGTACCGTGTATTGACCTGGTATGCAAAGGACATCGTGGTCCTGCTTCCGACAGAGGGAAATATCAACCTGCCCTCAGCTTCTGCACTCCATGATCACATGTGGGTCACTTAGCCACAAATGCAACAAGATAGAATCCCCAGTCAGTAAGCCCATTGATGCCACACAATATACAGACCGAGTCTGCACTTCTGTATATGGGATCATTCAGCACAAAACCTTTCACAATCCAAACCAGTACAGCCCATTCAGGCATTCCACCACCACTTTGGATTAGTGTAAGCGCCGTGTTTTGGCAAAGTCTTACTGAGCGGTGATGCTAACTCATCAGGCCACTGCCCCTCATGTAGAGATAGTGTACAATCAGCTTGATGCTGGTCAATAACTCCACCTGCCCCTGTGTGCATGCCAGAGCCAATGACATATAACTGTCCTATACCATCTCACACTCTCTACCAACCTCTCACCATGATTGACAAAATCTTGAGCCATTTTACACTGGGTATTTATGTGACTCAAAGGGAGGGGCATCAATCTCTCTGAGTAACAAAGCCCCGCCTGCTGTCTGAAGCTATGGCTGAGAGTTTGCTCCCTAGGAGATCGATGTCCACTACACCAACACCCATCCCAGCTCCTATTCCCCCAATATAGTGTTGAATATATCCCTCTTCTTTCGGGTTACTCCTCAGAACTACGCGCTCCGCATATCTCTGGGAGCAAGCCTCTGACATGCTGACCGCACTTGATTCAGAGTATACTCAGCACATATAGGGTAATAGGTTTTATCAACCACTATGAGATGCTAAAGCGCCATGTGGTGAAGGTATACTGTACCCTGGCAGCCAGTGTTTATTCCCTTTGTTCAACGGAGCATGCTCCTGTGTGTGTTCACTGGCATTACCTTTGCAGGGTTTCAACCCTCTCAGGTGAGACATCAATTAGGTGTATCTCCTACATGTCCGGTTCTGGTGTCCCACATGTCCACTAACCGAGAGCTTCTCTTTAGGACTGCTACGATTGAGACACCATCCTACGAGGAAGTTTTCACCCCATTGACGTGTCACCTGGTACCCTCTAGTCTGGCCAACAGACACCTTTCAGACTCCCTCCCTTGCCAACCCCTTTTAATTTTTACCCAATACTAGCTCACAGGGCCGTCCTTCCCCAGATTACATCACTGAGGATACCTGCAGCCCATGCACAGTCTATTGTTATCAAACCTTTGAAGCTTCTCGCACAGCAGGTGGGCGGAGATAAGCCTTTCTTCACTATGCAACCTTTGGGGATGGCAAGTGCCATCTGCTCTTGGTTATAAAACAGATGTGTGTAAATGTTCAGACTATACACGATTATTCTCCAACAGTCTCCCAGAACACTACGGGTGTTCTGCGGGAAGTGACATGCTTCCCACAGATTTCCCGCAGAGAGGACTCCCGGAAGTGGGTGAAAATACCTGTCTTAGACAGGTATCTGTCTGAAAGGTGTTAATTGTGACACCGGAGGGGGGGAGGGTTCCGATGAACGGAAGTTTGACTTTAGGGTGGAGTGCCGCTTTAAGGAGCGGGGTCGGGAAGCCAGCCGCCATGTCCTTCACAACCGATCAGCTGTCAACAGGCTTCCCCGTTGACGGCTGAAAAAAAAATGGAGTGGGCTCACCACAGTCCATACCAGACCCTTCAGATCTGCTACAGATGCACCACTTTACAGGCAAACAAAGGGGACCCCCCAGGCATTATATTTAAAGGAATTTTTTGTTTTTATTGTTTCACTTTATGCCTCATTAAAATCCCTGCTCCTATTAAAAACTATTGTTTAAAAAAAATAAATTGCCTTGATACATGTCCCCCAGGGCAGTACCCGAACCCCCATACCCTTTTTATGGCCAATTACTTTCACATAAGTCTTCAAAATGGGCTCTTTTGATTTTTCCTGTTCGGCTCCCATAGACTTCAATGGGGTTCGCCGTTCAGGTCAGAACTGTACCCCTGTTTCGTGGGCCTCTTCTGTGAACTCTGATCTTTAGTTCTTTCCATAGATTTTCTACTGGATTCAAGTCTGGTGATTGGCTGGGCAAATCTAGCAGCTTTATTTTCTTTCTTTGAAACCAATTGAGAGTTTCCTTGGCTTTGTGTTTGGGATCATTGTCTTGCTGAAATGTCCTCCCTCGTTTCATCTTCACTGTCCTGGTAGATGGCAGCAGATTTTTATCAAGAATGTCTTGGTACATTTTTTCATTCATCCTTCCTTCAATGATATGAAGTTTGACAGTACCGTATGCTGAAAAACAGCCCCACACCATGATGTTCCCACCTCCAAACTTCACTGTTGGTATGGGGGTGTTTTTGGCATGATGTTCAGCGCCATTTGACCTCCAAACATAGTGTGTATTATGGCATCCAAAGAGTTCAATTTTGGTCTCATCTGACCAGATTATATTCTCCCCGTATTTCACAGGCTTGTCTAAATGTTGAGAGTGCATACAGGCCATGGCGGTTGAGTGCATAACTTATTGTTTTCTTTGAAACAATTGTACCTGCTAATTCCAGATCTTTCTGAAGCTCTCCACAAGTGATCCTTGGCTCTTGGACAACTCTTCTGATAATTATTTTCACTCCTCTGTAGGAAATCTTGTGAGGAGCACTTGTTGGTGCCCGGTTTATAGTGAAATTATGTTCTTTACACTTCCGGATTATGGCTCCAACAGTGCTCACTGGAACATTCAGAAGTTTAGAAATCCTTCTGTAAACACCATCAATATGTTTTGCAAAAATAAGGTTGTGAAGGTCCTGAGAGAGCTCTTTGCTTTTACCCATAATAAAATTTTTCTGGTGTGACACCTTGGTAATGAGACACCTTTTTATAGGCCATCAATTGAGATTGAACCAGCTGATATTAATTTGCACTGACAAGGAGCAGGATTGCTTTCTAATTACTGATAGATTTCAGCTGGTTTCCTGGCTTTCCATGCCTTTTGCGCCTCCCTTTCTTCATGTGTTCAATACCTTTTCCCTGTGTCATTCCATTTTATCACACATAACATTTCTGAGGTTGTTTTGGTTTCTTTGTATGTGTGGATTACATTGGTTGTTACCGACCTGTGGTGAAAATTTCATGCCAACAGCACCTTTAGAAATATATTTACCTAGAAAAATGGTGACATGTTCAATACTTTTTTACCTGCTGTATATACCACACCTGGCCAATTCCAGTGGAAGCTGGAGATCACTGGAGTAGACACAACTACTCCAGTGATCTCCACTAGTGTCCGGGTTCTGTACCGAGCAGCTCCCCTGCTACTTACTTAACACAAGAGGTTGCTTACTCTGCGTGGGCACCATTCAGAGAATAAGGCAATCACAACATAACATGGTTGGTACATATGATTAAAAGTTTTATTGTTCAATAGATTGACAAGATGAAAATATTTATACACATAATTATACACATAAGTACAGGTTCTGTTTTTCAGTAAATAGACAATAAAATTACAATTAAAAAAGATAATAATGAACTGATTAATAATACACAGACATTGTAACACCATACATTCATAGCTCATCATGGTATTCATATACATAATGTTATTGGCAGATAAAGGTGTATAATTATATGGTATATTACGACCAGAAAATTAATTGCATCCCAGAACTCGATGTGTTTTGTGGATCACTGCCTACCTCCTCAGATGTAGATGCAAAATAAATCAAAATGTTAATAAGTTATACTGTAAGTGTATGTAAGCCCCAAATTTGTTTTTCAGTATGTTGGCAAGCAATGGTATATTTTGGCACCCCTTAACTAAATTTTTCCCACCCCTTTCTTCTCAAGTGGCTATGCAGGCTCTCTGGTGGCTATGAGGGGTCTTTGGTGGCTGTGTGGGGTCTCTGGTAGCTGTGTGGGGTCTTTGGTGGCTGTACGGGGTCTCTGGTGGTTGTGCGGGGTCTCTGGTGGCTATGTTGGACCTCTGGTGGCTATGCAGGGTCTCTGGTGGCTATGTGGGTTGGTTGAGAGAGAGAGGGGGGAGAGAGAGAGGGGGGTGAGAGAGGGGGTGAGAGAGGGGGTGAGAGAGGGGGTGAGAGAGGGAGAGAGAAAGAGATAGGGTGGGAGAGGGGAAAGAGAGATAGGGGGTGAGAGAGGGGGGTGAGAGAGAGATGGGGAGAGAGGGGAGTAAGAGAGGGGGGTGAGAGAGGGGGGTGAGAGAGAGAAAGAGATAGGGTGGGAGAGGGGGAAGAGAGATAGGGGATGAGAGAGGGAGGTGAGAGAGAAGGGGTGAGAGAGAGAGATGGGGTGGGAGAGAGGGGGGAAGAGATTTTAAGAGAGAGAGAGGAGGGCTCCCCTATCCCCCCATACTACACCAGGAGACTCTCCCATCCCCCCCAAAAAACCTACACTGGACTCTCACCTTCCTGCAGCCCGTAGGCTCCTATTTTCTGCGCTGCATTGCGAGGCTGCCGAGGCACGACCACAGCCCGGGACTCCGACCTGCTCTGCTAATTGAGCTGCTTCTGGGATTGAAGGCGGCAGCCACCGCATCCTCCTGCTTCTGCTTCACTCCCCTGTCACCAAACAGCCAGTCCGTGGCTGTCCCTGGTGTCACCCCTCTGGCCGGTCCGCACCCCCGTAGCAATTCCACTACTTCTTTGCAGTCCTGGTAGTGTACCTTCTGCCTGGGGGCAGCGCTACCCCCCTAAAATATGCTGCCCAAGGCAAAGGCCTTGTTTGCCTTGTGGTAGATATGCCCTTGTTGACAAGGCAGCCTTCAACAGGACAGACTATTACTGGTAGGGGCTCCATGTAAGAAACTTTACAGAGAAAACTGTTTGCTTAAGAAAAATATATATAGTGCGGCATCATGCCAAGCATACTGAAAAGTAGATTTAGGGTTTAAATACAATTTAGAAGACATTTAGCTCCTTGTTACACTTAGAATTCATTTTTAATGAGATTAAATAAGGGGCTGAAACATTCTTACTTTGAGTGAAAGAGAATTCTAATTTGGCAGAAGAATCGCTCGATGTCTTGGTTGTCATAGCAATATGAAAGGAACATTTTAATTCGGTCTAAAATATTTTGCAGCGCGTGCCAGGGAACATTTTTTTCAGATGTTTTACAGCGTTCAGAGAAAAGCACCGTGGTTTTGCAGCTTAGAAGCCATTCATAAAACTAGTTTCAGAAAAAAAGCTCCAGGCTGCTGATTGCCGGCTGATGCCCTTTCCCGTTCTGCATACCTGTAGCTCCGCAGACAATATGTTATCAGGCTCCCATTATGATGTTGTATAGCTTTCTATACAGCAAACATGCTGTTTAATGAGTGTTTGCCAAGTCTACAGTCATTTTGCTTAAAACATTCTTCTGATTCTGAAATAGGTTTGGAGATCTCAGTTTCAGTAACACACATGTACGTGTTTCTTATGTGTATTTTTTTTAAAAGAACGTTTTAAAGGTCAAAGAAGGCAATTTTGCATTAAAAGTCCAATCACAGTCACAGAAATTCATAGTCGGATAGACTCTGCAATACTAAACTCCATGTTAAAAGTTTCACCTCCACTTTCCTGTAATAGCTGTGCATTTCAAGTAGGGTTGTCCCGATACCGATACTAGAATCGGTATCGGTGCCAATACCGAGCATTTGCCCGAGTACTTGTACTCGGCAAATGCTCTGATGCTTAATCCAATACCTGGACAGTCAGGGGTGAATGGTGCGGCGCTGGGGAGGAGTTACAATCAACGATCTCCCATTATACATTTTAATAAAGCAGCTGACAGCCGCTTCTCCTCCTCTCCCTCCTGCGACTGTCAGCTGCTTTATTGAAATCTATTCCCGCGACTGTCCCCATATACGCCTCCAGTCCCCCTCCATGCTCCTCGGTCCCCCTCCATGCTCCAGTACCCCACCGTGCTCCGGTCCCCCTCCGTGCTCCGCTACGGTCCCCCTCCGTACTCCGCTCCTTTCTCCCTCTGTACTCTGCTCCGGTCCCCCTCCATGCTCCTCTGTCCTCGATCTGTCAGGATGGAGTCTGGAGGAAGGAGATGGTAAATATGTCATTTACAGGCTCCTTCCTTTTCTTTTTCCTTTTCCTAATGCACAGAGTCAGTGATCACTGACTGTTCATTCATAACTGTCACTGAGCATCGTAAATTGTGTTTACGATGCTTCCGTTTATTAATGGAGAGGAGCCGCTATCTCCTGTCCATTCAACTTCAGTGCAGCTGAGGCTGCAGAGAAAGGGACTTGGGAATATGTGTCCTCAGTCCCTTTCCCTGTCTCAAAAGGGAAATGTCAGGGGTCTGTTAAGATCTCACCAAAGCCACTCCCCAACAGGACTAATAATAAAAAAAAAGAATTATAATAATTGTAATAAATAAATATTGAAAAGGTTAAATTGAAAAAATAAATAAATAAATAAATAATAAAAAAAACACACTGACACCATCCACTCCCCCCCTCATTGTAAAAAAAATAATTGTAAAAAATAAAATTGTAAAAAAACATTTAAAAAAAACTGACACAGTCCACACGTCATCAGTGCTGCATATAAGTGCCACTGTCACATGACATTAAAAAAAAGTATTGGGTTATTAAATATGTGTGCCAGTGGTTGTACCTCAGAAACTAGAGCAGGATGAGAGCGTAGTCTGTCCCAAAGGGCATAGGATTGAGAGAGGGAAGGGGATAGAATGGGCGGTCTCTGTTTTTGGGGACACCAAAGTAGATAATCCAAGGAAAGATGGGGGGTAGCCTGTCCCTCTAAAAATACCCAGTCCGGTTTTTCATTACAGGAGTATACTACAGATAATTGGGCTAGTCTAGCGGCTAAAAAATAATTATATAGGTTAGGAAATCCCATCCCCCCCATTTTTCCTATGTAAATAAAGAGTGTTCTGGGGGATTCTGTAACCAGACTTACCCCACACAAATTTGAGAATTTTACTTTGTAAAGACTGTAACTGTTTTTTTCTGACGGGTATGGGTAGGGAACGAAATAGGTACAAAATTCTAGGGAGAAGGGTCATTTTAATGGAGTTGGATTCTACCCAACCAGGAAAGTTCATATTTGGACCAATTTTTTAAATCTGATGTAAGTTTACGGAATAGGGGTGGATAATTGCTTGCGTAAAGGGATTCCGTTCGTGCAGTAAGGGAAATTCCTAAATATTTGATAGAAGAGGGGCTGGAATGGATACTGCAGCTTTCAGCTGGTGGATAAACAAAAGTCTTTATAGGATAGGACACTACTTTACTTCTCAAGGCCCTATTACCATGACCCATTGTCTAAGTAAATTAGATCTCCCGGATTCAAAAAAGCCGAGATTTGAACAAATTTCACAATTCTTACATGATATCTGGAGGGAAAGACCTCCTCAGCCTAAATTTACAAATTATGAGCTCTGGTGTGGATTGGCCGTGGAACAAAGGGGTGGTATTTCTGTCATCTATTCGTCACTTACTGGTCCTACTATGAAATCCTCATACATGACGGCATGGGAGGAAGACCTCCAGCTGAGCTGTGATTTGGGCACATGGCAGAGGGTATGCTCTGACTCATTTCGAGGTATTTTGAATACGTCTCTTATAGAAGCAAACGTTAAGATTCTTATGAGGTGGTACCTGACTCCTGCCGGGCTTGCGACCATCTACCCAGATACTAATCCCAATTGCTTTAGAGGCTGCCACCTTTTGGGTTCAATGGTGCACGTCTGGTGGGAGTGTCCTAGGATAAGGTCAATCTGGAAAAGGATATTCAACCTCATATTCAAGGTCACTAAGTTCCAGATTCCCAGGTCAGCATCTTTCGCTCTCCTTAATGCTCATATCCCTAGTATCCCCAAACCCACTCAGCAGCTGATCCGCTTTATGCTACTGGGGGCAAAACTTACCATTGCTAGTGCTTGGAAGCAGCCCAGGGTTTCCATTCTGGCTATACACAGTAAGATCTCCTGGATTATGGCACAAGAGAAGTTGGCTAGTATCTTATTAAATACATTTAATAAATTTGAAGCTGTATGGGAGCCCTGGGCTGTTTATTGTGGTATTTCCCTAGTGATCAAACGCAACTCTGATCACTCTATCCATTACACACCACAATAGGCACGTGATTTCTTTTCTTCTCTCTTTTTATCTCATTCCTCCTTTTCTTCTTTCTTTTTATCCTTATTTTTTTATTTTCTTATTTTTCCTTCTTGTGTCGTATCATTTTAATACTATTAATCTTTTATTATTTTAAGTTGATAAATGTGACATAGGGGTTTTAAAACAACAAACTGTTTTGAATTTGCTTCAGCAACTCTGTATTTTGTTCTAAATACACATCTGAGGCCTCGTACACACAACCGATTTTCTCGCCAAGAACCAGCAAGAAACTTGCTGGCAGAGAGGTCTTGCCGAGTAAATCGGTCGTGTGTACGCGGCTATCGGGTTTCTCGCCGAGAAAACCGACAAGTAACCTCGACGAGAAAATAGAGAACCTGCTCTCTATTTTCTCGTCGAGATTCTCCTCGGCATGTTTCTCGACGAGAAAAGTGAGTGTGTGTACACTTACCTGTCCTCCCGGAAGCCCGCGCATGTTCGAAATGAATTCGACGCATGCGCGGTAGCTTCCTAGGCATACGTAGGGTATACCAAGATGGCAGCGACGGCATCGAATGTGACGAGCGCATGCTCGTCGTAGTCGATGACGTCACCGCGTACGCTCCATTCAAAGAACCGCGGGTTCTTTGAAACGAGCGTGTGTACACTCGGCCGGGACAAGTTTCTTGTCCAAGAATCTCGTCGAAAAAAACGACATGTTTTTTTCAACGAGAATCTCGGCCGTGTGTACGAGGCCTTAGAGCTGGGGTCTCATTGTTCACTTCATTAGATTACCTCTTAATCTGGTGATTTGGTTCTTATGGAGAGAGCGAGCTGGGGGGGGGGGGGGACCTGACCAGACACAGGAAGATCCCTTTTGGGGTGTCCAGGATGGGTAGGATCTCCCAGTCCTTCTATCCCTACGGTTAATTTTTTTATGCCTCAATTATCTTTCCGTACCAGGGGTTCACTCATACCTTATTTACTCAAACCTGAGGTTTTTCTTTGAAACAACATTTAAAGACTAGTTATTGATTATCTGTTTTTTTTTTTTTTTGCTGTTAAGAACAATGATCTGGCTTTTTTTTTTCTTCTTTGTTATACATGAATTAACCCTTCATCATATTGTACTTCTGTAATGTCTATGATTATTTAGAAAAATAAAAATCTATTGAACGTAAATAAAAAGTATCGGTAATCGGTATTGGCGTGTACTTGAAAAAAGTATCAGAGACAGCCCTAGTTTAAGGCTCGGTTCACATATGAGTCATATGTGGCTCACAGCAGGGGTCCAGTGCGTGCTGGCTCACTGTTTCAGGTCCGATTTTAGCCCAAATTTTGGGCTGCATTTGAAACAGACCAAAAGACGCACAGCAACCGCACCCGCAGCCGCTGCAGAGATATGTGAACCGGCTCCATAGAGAGCCGGTCAAAATCTCCTGCTATTGCAAATTGGATGCAGGTATCCCGCATCCAATTCGCAATGGTGTGAACCCAGCCTTAAGTGTAACTAAAGGCAAAACTTTTTTTCCATTTTGGATAGAGTAGGGGAGGGTTATAATCCCCATCAGTTTTTTTTCATCCCACTGGGGAGATTTCCCTTCACTTCCTGTCCTATAACCAAAACAGGAAGTGAGAGGAAATCCCTTCATTGGAAGATTTCCCCTCTATTGGTGTTCTGATGTCATGTGAATTGGATGCGGGGAAACCTAACCCAGCCTAAAAGGGTAGAAGGGTTTCCTCTCACTTTCTGTTTTGGTATGGGACAGGAAGTGAAGAGACACTTCCCCAATGGTGGCATAAATAAACCTTATAACTCTCCCTTAGTCTATCCCCCCAAAAAAAAGCCTATACATACCTTAAATATGACTATGCACTGCAATAGGCACCATTTCATGAAAATATACTCACAAGCATCTCAGGGTAAGAAAAGCTCTCAGACACCATGCTGCAGTACACCAGCGGGTGTAATGACATCTTGGCTGCTAACCTGTCTCGGCCTATATTGTCATCACACCCGCTTGTGTACCACAGCATGGTGTCTGAGAGCGTTGGTTACCCTGAGTTGCTTGTGATCTCTTATAATCTGGAAATCCTGGTTATCCAGTAAGGGAATTCATATATCCATGAGTGAGGTGGTTGGGACTAAAACACCTAAAACTGTGGCATTTTATTTGTACATAAGATTCTACACTGGCCACCTAGTGGAGCCCTGAAATATTCTTTTAGGAGTGGACTTTCATTTTCATACAAGATTGTTTATATTGGCCCCCTAGTGGAGCCCTGTATATACCTTTAGGAGTGGACTTTAATTCCTATTATATTATTGCTTGATTTATATTGAATAATCTTCTCAGTCTTATACCCAGGGCTGCTGTTAGAAATCATGGGGCCCCATACTGCCTACCTGGCCGGGCCCCGCCCCCCCCAAAAAAATCTAATTATATACTAAAAATACACTAAAACCATTAATATATGACATGTTTACCGGCCCCCTCCTCCGCTCTCCATCCTGAAACATCCCCTTGTGTGCCTGCAGCAGCTGCTGGCAGGAGAAAAGAGAAGCCCGCCAAGCTCTGGGGATAAGGGGTGCACAGCTGGCCCTCCTATTCAGCAGGTTCCTGGAGCCCCCTTTTTAAATTTATGGGGCCAGGGCCCAGTACAAGAGGGCTGGCTGTAAGCGGCTCTGCTTATACCTGCTATGAAGGCTGGTAACTTACTGAGGAAACATGAAAAAGAAAGGAGGTGGTCCATCTAGTGCCGCGTACACACGACCGTTTTAAATGTCATTGAAAAAAACTGCATTTTTCTCGATGTGATTCTTCTCAAGCCTGCCTTGCCTACACACTATCATGGAAAAAAATGCTTGAGTAAAGCGCGGTGACGTACAACACGTACAACGGCACTATAAAGGGGAAGTTCCATTCGGATGGCGCCACCCTTCATGTTAGTAAAGTTTGTTGAGAGACGATTCGCGCTTTTCAGCCTCGTGCTTTTCAGTCCGTTACAGCGTGACGAATGTGCTATCTCCATTACGAACGCTAGTTTTACCAGAACGAGCGCTCCCGTCTCATACTTGATTCTGAGCATGCGCATTTTTTTTCACGTCGTTAAAGCCTACACACGGCCGTTTTTCATGACGAGAAAAACGACGATGTGAAAAACGACGAGAAAAATTGGAGCATGTTCCAATTTTTTCATGGCCATTTTTCACGTTGTGAAAAATGCTCTGAAGCCCACACACGATCATTTTTAACGACCATTTTAAAAAATGGCATTTTTCTCGTCATTAAAAACGGTCGTGTGTACGCGGCATCAGGACTAGAACAACTAGCCCCAACATACAGGGTATCTGGGATTATACCATTTACAGACATAGAAATAACAAGTTGCAGTTACGAAGAATTGCCGCTAGATGCCAGCATCAACATATTAACATATTCATAATGAAATCCAATGCAACAGTAATGGATACACATACCTTCAAACTTTTTTAGATGGGAATGAGGGACACCTATTAGCAAAAGTATGTAGGCATAGGACACATCCCCTGTCACGCCCCCTTAACCACTTCCCGCCCGGCCTATAGCAGAATGATGGCTGGGCGGTGGTTCAGTTATCCTGACTAGGCATCATATGACGTCCAGCAGGATAACACCTGCCGTGCCCCTGTGGGGGCGCGCATCGCGGCGATCGGTGGTGCGGCTTGTCAGTCTGACACAGTCTGACACACTGCTACACCGATCTCGACGGAGGCTCTTTACCATGTGATCAGCCATGTTCAATCACGGCTGATCACAATGTAAACAGGAAGAGCCGTTGATCGGCTTTTCCTTACTCGCGAATGACAGATGCGAGTAGAGGAGAGCCGATCGGCTGCTCTCCTGACAGTGAGGGTCTGTGCTGATAGTTAATCAGTGCAGCCCCCCTCTGATGCCCGCCCAGGGCCACCAGGATGCCGCCAGGACCACCAGGGATGGCCATCACACTGGACCACCAGGTATGCCACCCTAGACCACCATGGAAATGCCAATCAGTGCCCAGGCAGCTGCCAATCAGTGCCCATCCCCAATGCCTGCCAGTGCCATCAGTGATGCCTATCAGTGCCATCTATCAGTGCCGCATATCAGTGCCCATCAGTGCCACGTATCAGTGCCCATCAGTGCCACCTATCAGTGCCCAGCAGTGCCGCCTATCAGTGCCACTAATAAGTACCCATCGGTGCAGCCTTTCAGTGCCCATCAGTGCCCACCGGTGCCACCCATGAGTGCCCATCAGTGCCGCCTACCAGTGCCCATCAATCCCGCCTATCAGTGCTCATCGTCAATGCCCATCAGTGCTCATCAGTGCCACCTCATTGGTGCCACATCATTGGTGCCGCCTTATCAGTGCCCGTCAGTGCCGCCTCATCAGTGCCCATCAGTGAAAGAAAAAACGTACTTATTTACAAAATTGTATCACAGAAACAAAAGAAAAACTTTTTTTTCGGTCTTTTTTTATTTGTTTAGCAAAAAATAAAAATCGCAGAGGTGATCAAATACCACCAAAAGAAAGCTCTATTTGTGGGAACAAAATGATAAAAATTCTGTTTGGGTACAGTGTTGCATGGCCGGGCAATTGTCATTAAAACAGCGACAGATCTGAAAGCTGAAAATTGGCTTGGGCAGGAAGGGGGTGTAAGTGCCTGGTATTGAAGTGGTTAAAGGGGAATTCTACCCATACTATTCCTTCCATACTATTGTTCCAAATCAGGCACAGTCCCTCAAAATCAGGGACAGTTGGGAGGTATGGATACAGGATAAGTGTTCCAGAACACCTACCATTAATTTACCAACTAGCCAGGAACCAACCACAAACAATTATAGGACTAGTGAAGTTGGGACCCCTGCCCTGTTGCCTACCCCCTCCAAAACAAGTTGGGAGTGCTCATATTTCTATTTTGACAGGTTTCCCCTAAAGGCTTCCTGGTGTGTCTGCCCTTCTGCTTTGCAGAATTGCTATACATCTACAAAATGACAGGGTCTCTTTAACATTTCCCACTACCATGGAGCCTATGTGATATCTGTAATCAGAGCATGTCTTTTCATCTACTGCAGAAAGCCAACACAATACAGTGGAAACCTGTATAAATGACCTCAATAATTCCTTCTGTTGGTGGACGGTATAAACATGTAGTGCGTTGATTACAATTTAATTTTGCGATGGTCCTGATGTCACATCCCATTACATCCCGTGTGACTATCGCTGTCACTCCGCTAACAAGAACGATGATTACTGACATATCTCTAATTGCTGGAGAAAAGCCATTTTTGGTGCATAATAAAACAATTATTGAAGAAAAATAATCAACACAGCAGACATGGAATTGCTTTGTTGGTGGTAATTTATTTCTTGCATTGATTTACAGTTTACACATGCACAGTCCCTGCTGGCTCCATAGCCAGCATAATGTATGGGAGTTTAAAGATAACCAGACTATGCCGTTCTACACAACATTTAATAATAATCCACATAGATTAAATTTAAGCTTCCTGATAAAGTGAAATGAATAGCAAAAAAACTCACATACACACAAACCCCCCCCCCCCCCCCCCCTCAAAAAAAAAACAACACATTTACGTATCTTTGACAGCAGATGACAAAAAATTCCAATAAAAGCAATTTAAAGAGTAAATTTACCCTCAGTACTTATTTTGCCTTTAACTTCTTACCTTTTATGCTCAATTAACAAATTCACACACCCAGTAAATCCTAGCATTGTCCTGCTGTGATCTGCTTCTGCACACTGGGCCCCACTTCTCCACCCTCTTTCCTTACATCATTGGGAGCTGGCTATATCTTCCAGGTTCTTGCAGCTAGCCCTCTAATAAAGCAATGCCCGGTACTTCTCCCATCTACTGGATAGAAGCCAATGCCTCTTATGATATCAAATATCCCAGGAGGCTGTTGGAGCTGGGCTGACATCATTCTCGTCTAGATTAAAACAGAGTCAGGGTGGGGGTGAATGAACATTTATCCAAAGGAAAGGTTAAAAAAAAAAAGAAACTGGTGGCTGGTGGAGCTGTGAGGGTCTGCTTTAAAGGGGTTGTAAAGCTTCGTGTTTTGCACTCTCTGGCCCCCCAGCCCCCCCTGTTTTACTTACCTAAGCAACAAAACTCCTGGGCTCGTTCCCGCAATGGTTTCCCCCTGCTTGAGGCGGCTCGTCATTGGAGATTGATAGCAGCGCAGCTATTGGCTCGCGCTGCTGTCAATCACATCCAATGATGCGGTGCGCCAGGGGGCGGGGCCGAGTGATACAGTCGGCGGCTATAGCCGCCGGCTGTATCACAGGAGCGCGCCCGCAAGCTAACCCCCTTGGGAGAGAGCTTCTCATGAAGTATAAACAAAAAGTCAGTGCTACTACCCATACATCACATAGAAAGCAGAGCTCCCAGGTGCTCGATCCACAGTCGCTGGCTGAGTAGAAGTGAATGAAGAAAAGATGATCCGCACTCCGGTCTTTGCTCTTAAAAAATGTACGTATTTATTGACAAGCCACAGTAGACAAACGCAAATAGGAAAGGTTGACGCGTTTCAGCCTATAAGGCCTTAGTCATAACCTACAAGACTAAGGCCTTATAGGCTGAAACGCGTCAACCTTTCCTATTTGCGTTTGTCTACTGTGGCTTGACAATAAATACGTCAATTTTTTAGGAGCAACGACCGGAGTGCGGATCATCTTTTCTTCATTCAGCTTCCCATGAAGGGGGTTAGCGCTTGCGGGGAGGAGCCGAGACAGCCGCCGAGGGACCCCAGAAGACTAGGATTGGGGCCACTCTGTGCAAAACATACTGCACAGTGGAGGTAAGTATAACATGTTTTTTTTTTTCTGACCCTTCAGGTCTGGTATGGATTTTAAGGGGAACTCCACGGCAAAATAAAAAACAAATGGCATGGGGTTCCCCCCAAAAATCCATACCAGACCCTTATCCAAGCATGCAACCTGGCAGGCCGCAGGAAAAGGGGGGGATGAGAGAGCACCCCCCCTCCTGACATGTACCAGGCCACATGCCCTCAACATGGGGAGTATGTCCCCATGTTGATGGGGACAAGGACCTCATCCCCACAACCCTTGGTGGTTGTGGGGGTCTGCGGGCGGGGGGATTATCGGAATCTGGAAGCCCCCTTTAACAAAGTGGACCCCCAGATCCCGGCCCCCTCTATGTGAATTGGTAAGGGGTACATTGTACCCCTACCATTTCACAAAAAAGTGTCAAAATGTTAAAAACCACAGGAGACGTCTTAGGACAAGTCCTTTATTAAAAAATAAATAAAAATTCAATTAAAAAAGAGATTCCAGCGATGTAATCCAAAAAATCCATCCTCGATCTCCAGCAATGTAATCCAATTCTCGATCTCCAGCGATGGATAATCTCCAGCGACTCCAGGGAGGAACACGCACACGATTCTGCCTCCACCGGAGGCAGGATCAGGGAATGACGTGGCGCCAGCCTGACAGCTCTTATGTAGCTGAGGGTGGGGCCACCCGTCACGTGATCCCGTCCCCCTCTGACGCAAGGGGAAACGCTGGGGTTTCCCAGTGATGTGTACGGGTGACCCCGCCCCCTCTGATGCAACGCAGGTTTCCCGTTGCATCAGAGGGGGCGGGGTCACCCGTACACATCACTGGGAAACCCCGGCGTTTCCCCTTGCCTCATTGATACATGTCCCCTGGGGCAGGACCCGGGTCCCCAAACACTTTTTATGACAATAACTTGCATATTAACCTTTAAAATTAGCACTTTTGATTTTTCATGTTCGTGTCCCATAGACTTTAACGGTGTTCGCGTGTTCGAACAAATTTTTTGCCTGTTCACATGTTCTGGATGCAAACCGAACCGGGGGGTGTTTGGCCCATCCCTTGTTATGAAACATGCTGAAATGTCATACTGTTTCCACTGTTTAAGCTTTATGTGCATTAAGGTATTTACGACCGGTATCTGCTGGTTCTCTGAATTGAGAAGGTGACAGTTTTATGGTAGGCCTGGACATCCTGCCAGGCCAACATTAGCTGTTTTTACAGACCTAACCTGGTTCTGCTTTCTCTGTTGAGATAACATCTCCTTTGAAGGATAAAGCCTATGAATTCCTGAACATAAGGGAGGAGGGAGGGGGTTAATTTTTCTACTGCCATGTTAAACTGTTGGCCAAGCTGTCATGGCTGCCCTAAGGTTCTCAAACAACATGGCCACTAGCTACAGCTTTTCGTGTGTCCAGTGCGTGATATCCTTACAGAGGCTTCCTTCTGGGACGACAGCCATGCAGACCAATTTGATGCAGCGTGCGGCGTATGGTCTAAGCACTAACAGGCTGACTCCCAACCTCTGCAGCAATGCTGGCAGGACTTTTACATCTATTTCCCAAAGACGGCCTCTGGATATGACGCTGAGCAGGTTCACTCAACTTCTTTGGTGGACCATGGCGAGACCTGTTCTGAGTGAAACCTGTCCTGTTAAACTGCTGTATGGTCTTGGCCACCGTGCTGCAGCTTGATTATATCCCTTTTCTTTCTCTTTCTCCTACCCATGATCACATCCCTGCTCTTTCTCCTTTCCATGACCATATCCCTATTCTTACTCCTTCCACTGTCTGCCCATGACCATATTCCTCTTCTTTCTTCTTCCCCTGTCCATGATTGTATCCCTGTTCTTTCTCCTTAACCATCTATGATCATATCCCTTTTCTCTCTCCTTCCGCTGTCCGTGATCATATCTGTCTTTTTTCTCCTTCCCCTGTCTCCTTCCACTGTCCATGATTGTATCCCTCTTCATTCTCTTTCCCCTATCGATTATCAAAAGCCTCTTGTTTCCCTTTCCCCTGTCCATGACCATATTCCTATTCTTTCTCTTTCCCTGTCTATGCTCATATCCCTTTTCTTTCTCCTTCCGATGTCCATGACCATATCCTTCTTCTTTCTCATTCCATTGTCCATGACAATATCTTCCTTCTTTATCCTTCCCCTGTCTCCTTCGGGTGTCCATGAAGGTGTCCCTCTTCATTCTCTTTCCCCTGTCCATTATCATATCCCCTCTCCTTTCCCTTTCTCCTGTCCATGACCATATCCCTCATCTTTCTCCTTTCCCTCTCCATGACCATATCCCTCTTCTTTCTCCTTCCCCTGTCCATGACCATATCCGTCTTCTTTCTCCTTACCCCTGTCCATGACCATATCCCTCTTCTTTCTGCTTCCCCTGTCCGTGACCATATCCGTCTTCTTTCTTCTTCCCCTGTCCATGATCATATCCCTATTCTTTCCCCTTCCCCTGTCCATGACCATATCCCTCTTCTTTCTTCTCACCCTGTCCAGGTCCATGTTCCTATTGTTTCTCTTTCCCTATCTATGACCATACCCCCACTTCTTTCTCCTTCCGATGTCCATGACCATATCCGTCTTTTTTCTCCTTCCCCTTTCCATGACCATAACCCTCTTCTTTCTTCTTCCCCTGTCCAAGTACATGTCCCTATTCTTTCTCTTTCCCTATCTATGACCATACCCCCACTTCTTTCTCCTTCCGATGTCCATGACCATATCCGTCTTCTTTCCCATTCCCTTTTTCATGACCGTATTTCTCTTCTTTCTTCATCCCCTGTCCATGATTGTATCCCTGTTGTTTCTCTTTACCCATCTATGATCATATATCTTTTCTTTCTCCTTCCGCTGTCCGTGATCATATCTGTCTTTTTTCTCTTTCCCCTGTCTCCTTCCACTCTCCGTGATTGTATCCCTCTTCATTCTCTTTCCCCTATCCATTATCAAAACCCTCTTATTTCCCTTTCCCCTATCCATGACCATATCCCTCTTCTTTCTTCTTCCCCTTTCCAGGACCATATCCCTATTCTTTCTCTTTACCCGTCTATGCCCATATCCCTTTTCTTTCTCCTTCCGATGTCCATGACCATATCCTTCTTCTTTCTCCCTCCATTGTCCATGACCATATCTGTCTTCTTTATCCTTCCCCTGTCTCCTTCGGTTGTCCATGAAGGTGTCCCTCTTCATTCTCTTTCCCCTGTCCATTATCATATCCCTCCCCTTTCCCTTTCTCCTGTCCATGACCATATCCCTCATCTTTCTCCTTTCCCTGTCCTTGACCATATCACTCTGCTTTCTCCTTCCCCTGTCCATGACCATATCTGTCTTCCTTGTCCTTCCCCTGTCCGTGACCATATCCGTCTTCTTTCTCCTTCACCTGTCCATGACAATATCCCTATTCTTACTTCTTCCCCTGCCCATGACCATAACCCTATTCCTTCCCCTTCCTCTGTCAATGACCATATCCCTCTTTTTTCTCCTTCCCCTGTCCATGACCATATCCGTCTTCTTTCTCCTTCCCCTGTCCATGACCATATGCGTCTTCTTTCTCCTTCCCCTGTCCATGACCATATCCGTCTTCTTTCTCCTTCCCCTGTCAATGACCATATACCTCTTCTTTTTTCTTTCCCTGTCCAAGTCCATGTCTCGATTCTTTCTCTTTCCCTATCTATGACCATACCCCCACTTTTTTCTCCTTCAGATGTCCATGACCATATCCGTCTTCTTTCTCCTTCTCCTGTCCATGATCATATTCCTCTTCTTTCTTCTTCCCCTGCAAGTCCATGTCCCTATCCTTTCTCTTTCCCTATCTATGACCATACCCCCACTTCTTTCTCCTTCCGATGTCCATGACCATATCTGTCTTCTTTCCCATTCCCTTTTCCTTGACCATATTCCTCTTCTTTCTTCTTCCCCTGTCTATGATTGTATCCCTGTTCTTTCTCTTTACCCATCTATGATCATATCCCTTTTCTTTCTCCTTCTGCTGTCCATAACCATATCCCTCTTCTTTCTTCTTCCCCTGTCAAAGAATCCCTATTTTTTCCTGTCTCCTTCCAATGTCCATGATTGTGTTCCTCTTCATTCTCTTTCCCTTATCCATTATCAAAACCCTCTTATTTTCCTTTCCCCTGTCCATGACCATATCCCTCTTCTTTTCCCTTCCCCTGTCCATAACCATATCCCTCTTCTTTCTTCTTCCCCTGTTAAGGAATCCCTATTTTTTCTCTTTCCCCATCTATGCCCATATCCCATTTTCTTTCTCCTTCCGATGTCCATGACCATATCTTTCTTCCTTCTCTTTCCACTGTCCATGACCATAGCTGTCTTCTTTATCCTTCCCCTGTCTCCTTTGGCTGTCCGTGAAGGTGTCCCTCTTCATTCTCTTTCCCCTGTCCATTATCATATCCCTCTCCTTTCCCTTGTCTATGACCATATCCCTATTCTTTCTCCATCCCCTGTCTGTGACCATATCGGTCTTTCTCCTTCCCCTGTCCATGACCATATCCCTCTTCTTTCTTCTTCCCCTGTCCAGGACCATGTCCCTATTTTTTCAATTTCCCTGTCCAGGACCATACCCGACTTCTTTCTCCTTACGATGTCCATGACCATATCCGTCTTCTTTCCCATTCCCTTTTCTATGACAATATCCCTCTTCTTTCTCCTTCTTCTGTCCATGATTGTATTTCTCTTCTTTCTCTTTTCCTGTCTATGACCCTATTTCTCTTCTTTTTCCCTCCGAAGTCCATGACCATATTCCTCTTCTTTCTCCTTTCCTTTTCCATGACCATCTCCCTTTTCTTTATTTTTCTCTCTCCTCTGTCCATCATCATATCTCTTTCTTTTCTCTTTCCAATGTACTCGGTCACCTGCCTCTACTCTTTTCTCCAAGGCCATCTATAATTCCAGCTTAACAGACCCTTCCAGTGTTTTGGGGTCAGTTTTCACTCTCCCCTCCAACTCATTCTATGAAAATGCTTCTAACTAAACTATTGTCTGAATTGACAGAAGATCATACCAACATGTTGAATCAACATTAATCATTGAATGGCAAGAACGCGGTGACATCATCGACTACGACGAGCCTGCGCTCGTCACATTCGATGCCGTTGCCGCCATCTTGCTACACCCTACACTACCCTTGTATGCTACCGCGCATGCGTCAAAGTCTTTTCGAGCATGCGCGGATCTACCATGGACATGTAAGCATACACACTCACGGTTTTCTCGTCAGGAAACAGGCCAACGAGAATCCTGACGAGAAAATAGAGAGCATGTTCTCTATTTTTCTCATCGAGATTCCCAGCAGTTTTCCCAACGAGAAACCATACACACGGCCGATTTTCTTGTGAAAAAAGCTCTCCCAGCAGTTTTCTTGCCGAGAAATACGGCCGAGTGTACGAGGCTTTACTATAATATAAACAGGACAGCGCCAAATTTCTGGCAGGATGTACAGGTTTTTTTTGCACAATGCACATCTCAAACACTTTCAATGGTATCTTTAACACACTAATTTGGGAGCAAATAAGAGTGGTTCATTGTTAGTAGGGATGAGCCGAACACCCCCCCCCCCCCGTTCGGTTCGCACCAGAACCTGCAAACAGCTCTAAAGTTTGCGCAAACGTTAGAACCTTATTAAATACAATGGACTCGAACGTTCGAAATCAAAAGTGCTAATTATAAAGGCTTATATGCAAGTTATTGTCCTAAAAAGTGTTTGAGGACCCGGGTCCTGCCCCAGGGGACATGTATCAATGCAAAAAAAAGTTGTAAAAACTGACGTTTTTTCGGGAGCAGTGATTTTAATAATGCTTAAAGTGAAACAATAAAAGTGAAATATTCCTTTAAATTTCGTACCTTGGGGGGGGGGGGGGTGTATAGAATGCCTGTAAAGCAGCGCTTGTTTCCCGTGCTTATTACTGTCCCTGCAAAAAGTGTCATTTCTGAAGGAAAAAAGTAATTTAAAAGCACTCGCGGCTATAATGAATTGTCGGCTCCCGGCAATGCAGAGAAAAGTAATTGATAAAAAAAAAAACCACAGACCCCCAAAGCATCCTCCCCATGTTGAGGGCATGTGGCCTGGTACGGTTCAGGAGGGGGGGTGCTCTCTCGTTCCCCCCTCTTTTCCTGCGGCCTGCCAGGTTGTGTGCTCGGATAAAGGGTCTGGTATGGATTTTTGGGGGAAACTCCACGCCATTTTTTTTTTTATTTGGCGTGGAGTTCCCCTTAAAATCCATATAAGACCTGAAGGGTCTGGTATGGATATTTGGGGGGGAACCCCACGTCATTTTTTTTTTAATTTGACGCAGGGTTCCTCTTAATATCCATACCAGACCTGAAGGGCCTGGTAATTGAATTTGGGGGACCCCCACGCATTTTTTTTTTTTTTATCAATGACTTTTCTCTGTATTGCCAGGAGCCGACAATTCATTATAGCCACGAGTGCTTTTAAATTACTTTTTTTCCTTCAGAAATGACACTTTGTGCAGGGACAGTTCTAAGCACGGGAAACAAGTGCTGCTTTACAGGCATACTATACACCCCCCCCCCCCCCCCCTGGTACGAAATTTAAAGGAATATTTCACTTTTATAGTTTCACTTTAAGCATTATTAAAATCACTGCTCCCAAAAAAACAGCCGTTTTTAAAACTTTTTTTTGCATTGATACATGTCCCCTGGGGCAGGACCCGGGTCCCCAAATACTTTTTATGACAATAACTTGCATATAAGCCTTTAAAATTATCACTTTAGATTTCTCCCATAGACTTTTACAGGGTGTTCCGTGGCTTTTCGAATTTGCTGCAAACACCCCAAATTGTTCTCTGTTCGGCGAACGGGCGAACAGGCAATGTTCGAGTCGAACATAAGTTCGACTCGAAACTCGAAGCTCATCCCTAATTGTTAGCATATATTATATATTAACTTTAAATCTTTAATTATGAATTTGCCAGTGTTACATTTACAATTATACATCTTCCACAGTTGCAATGTTTTATTGTAGAAAGTGGTCAGATTTGATTATATTTCATCTTTCCATTCCTCTTACTGTAGACACGGGCCTCTAAGACTCTTTAGAGTAGTAAAACAGGACTTATAGATTATATCAGTCATTTAATTAAATGCCTTTATTACCGTCAGTTAATTTACTTATAATCCATTCATTTTGACTTGCGTTGCTGCAAAAACACATAAAAATACACAGTAATTACTGACCCATTATTCTGTCTTTTATGAAGGTTAGTTGCTTTGTTTGCTGTGTCTAAAACTATTACTAACTATTCAACTAATAGCATGCTGCCCTTCTCTGTTCTTTATCAGACTGTTTTATAGTTTAAATTTAATTAGCAGTAAATGACGGGGGTCGATATTAAAAAAAATAGCACATGCACTTCAAAAGTCAATTTCTATTAGAAATGGCAAACTGAAAATTCTGATAGACCAACTAATTATTTCTATCCTAGATACCTTTATACTAAAGAGAGATTACCCAGGCAATAGTACATAGCTTACTTTATTGGCGCTTGTACAGATATGTTTGCCGTGCGGTAAAGAGAATTCAATTAGAACTGTTTAAAGAGGCTCTGTCAACACAGGGTCACCTGTATATCTGTAAATTAAGTGTAAATATATACACTATATTGCCAAAAGTATTGGGATGCCTGCTTTTACATGAACATGAACTTTATTGGCATCCCAGACTTAATCCGTAGGTTTTAATATAGAGTTGGCCCATCCTTTGCAGCTATAACAGCTTCAACTCTTCTGGGAAAGCTGTCCACAAGGTTTAGGGGTGTGTCTATGGGGATGTTTGACCATTCTTCCAGAAGCACATTTGTGAGGTCAGGCACTGATGTGGACGAGAAGGCCTGGCTCGCAGTCCCTGCTCCAATTCATCCCAAAGGTGTTCTATTGGGTTGAGGTCAGGACTCTGTGCAGGCCAGTCATGTTCCTTTACCCCAAACTCACTCATCCGTGTCTTTATGGACCTTGCTTTGTGCACTGGTCCAAATCATTTGGTGGAGGGGAGATTATGGTGCAGGGATGTTTTTCAGGGGTTGGGCTTGGCCCCTTTGTTCCAATGAAGGGAACTCTTAAGGGGTCAGCATACCAAGACATTTTGGATAATTTCATGCTCCTAACTCCCATTTCCTATTCCAACATGACTACGCACCAGTGCACAAACAAGGTCCATAAAGACATAGATGAGCGAGTTTGGGGTGGAGGAACTTGACTGGCCTAACATCAACCCGATAGAACACCTTTGAGATGAATTAGAGTGGGGACTGTGAGCCAGGCCTTCTGGTCCACATCAGTGCCCGGACCTCACAAATGCACTTCTGGAAGAATAGTCAAACATTCCCATAGACACTCTCCTAAACCTTGTGGACAGCCTTCCCAGAAGAGTTGAAGCCGTTATAGTTGCAAAGGGTGGGCCAACTCAATATTGAACCCTACGGACTAAGACTGGAATGCCATTAAATTTAATGTGTGAGTAAAGGCAGGCGCCCCAATACTAGTATATCTATCTTTCTGCCTCCCATGTGTTGAAATGCTGCCACTTTGTTGGTCCCTGCAAGTGCAATGGGTCGGATATCTGATTCCCCTGCCACATGCTGTAATTCCTCCCGCTGGCTCATACATTCTGTAATGATGTACAAGTCTTCAGGAGAAACCACAGTGGGTGGCAGGGAAGTGGGTATTGCACACATCCTGAATTGTTGAATACATGCAGCGGCCGATGAGCAGCAAAGCGACTGTGTTTCAACAGGTGGGTTGCCAGAAATGTACAATAAGTATACTCAATATTCACAAGAATAGTTTTGTATACAAGTGACCATGTGCTGACAGGATCACTTTTTGTCTTTCATAACCTTTTATGACCAGAGGTCACTGATATGTGTAGGCAGGTGCAGTGTGACCTCCTGCCTGTACGTGGCCCTATGTTGTGGCTGCTGTACAGGAGGGAGTAACTTTGTCCCCAAGGCTGGTTGGGCTGGGTAGGCGTGGCATGGTGTGGTAGAGAGAGTCGGGAGGGGGCTTCCCAGAGGAACGTGTAAGTATGTCTAGGTCTATATCTGTGTGTAGTTTTTTTTTTTTTCCTTTGTGTGTTTTGTTTTTTGTGTTTTTGGTTTTGTGTGTTTGGGCTGATACGATTCAGAACCACTTGATAGCACTAAAAAATGACTATGAAGGAATGGATAAAAATCTTTATTTATTCAGGATCTCTCTGTTTTGTATTTTTGTTTTTCGATCTGATAGTAGTTATGCAATAGAGAGTAAAACTCTAGGTGATGTGTTGGGAATAATCCAATCTAAAGACAGGTGTATATATACACACATGTGCTATGAGTGGATTCTGTATGTAAATTTAAAAAACTCGTAATAAAATATAAAAAAAAAAAACGTTGTCCCCAAGGAACTTCAGTCGGTGTCATCAGGGGAGAAGCTGTCCAATTGGACACTGCAACCTTGGATGACTCCTGTGACCATCTTGAGTGAGGGCAGTGCTAATAAATAGCACTGTCCCACTGCAGTTGGTTCATATTTTGTGAAGTGGGCAGTGTAGGGATAGAGCTCCTGCTGTCAGGGACAGTGTGTAGAGCTAGGGACAGGTTCTTGATGAAGAAGGACAGTGCAGGGACACATCGGCTATGGGACTTGGACCGAAGAACAAAGACCTTCTCACACTGCTAGTGCACTGTGCTGTGGTTCCAACTACGGCCACCCTCTTCCATCAGATGCTGCCGCCAGCCCAGTACACACCATGCAGTGAGTTTCCAATTTCTGGGGCTGTTTCTCCAAGACTTACTGTTATACTACTAGGATCGTAAGCAGACCATTGCCGCCCCCATACCACGTGTAACTGTTACCTGTGTTTACTCCAATACAACAGAACATCTCACGTGGCCTCTGAGTGTGATTGCTTTCTAGTGGGTACTAGTGCTAGGTCCACCCTACATGTGTACATACCTAGGCCAAATTTAGTATGGGTCAGTCAAGACTTTTATTTGGTGCATTGTTTTAATAATAATAAGGATATTTGCCAGCACACCACGGATCATCAGGTAGTGTCCAAACAATTTTTTATTGAAGCATTATCACATCACAAAATAGGTAGTGCAACATTTAGGAGTCATGCAGGACCGCTTTGTGTGATCATCACATACCTGAGGAAGGGGTCCTGCATGACTCCAAAACGTTGCACTACCTGTTTTGTTATGTAAAAATGAAAAATGCAGCGCTTAAACGTCCTTAAAAGAAATTAAACAGTCCAACCCCACAGTAAGCCAAACTTCTTACATTTATAAGTGGACCACTAGATTATAGGTGGTCAAAAACGCCCAACCACCAATCTTAGCATGGATCCAGGCATCACTCCTCATGTTAAAAGGTGTAAAAACGAAAACCCCTTCATGGTGTAGTATATCAAACCATTTAAATTTATTTAAACCACATAGATTTACTCACACAGTAGAAGGTGCAAACAAGCATGTCATATGAAAAACTCCTGATGGTTTCAAACCTGGCAACATGGCCACGGTCCTCATGCACAGTGACGCCACGTTTCCAAAACTCCACCCTATGCGGCGTTTCATATCATTAGACGTCGCCAGGGGCACCCCTGATCCTTGCTGGAGCAGTCCGTGGTGGATATACTCAGATGAGATTGGTGTTTGGCCGTTTTTGACCACATATAATCTAGTGGTCCACTTGTAAGGGTAAAAGGCTTGTCTTACTGTGGTGTTGGTGGAAGATTACTGTTCACCTTTAGGTCAAGAGTCAATCACCTATCAGGTGCCTCCCGGGATTGATGGACTGTATCTTTTCTTTTATGGACATTTAAGTGCTGCATTTTTCTAGTTTATATCTATAAATTGTTGCCCACAATTCATGCTCGCTTCTGTCCACCTGCTGTTTTTTTAACCTAAGCTCAGTAATATCTTTTTTTAAATTCTATTTTGTTATGTGATCATGCTTCAATAAAAAATCATTTGGATGCTACTTAATGATCTGTGGTGTGCTGGCAAATATCCTCATTGTGGCTTCCTGATCCAGTCTCCAGCTGGCGGTTGCTGCAGCACCCAAAACTTTTGGAGCTTTATCCAGGAACGTGTGCGATGGGATAATGGAGTACTACTCTGCTTAGGTATTTTAATATAGACTGACAAATGAATACAAATGTGATTTATTTATTTTTTAAACAGAAAAAAAAGTGAAAAAGTAGAAAAAAAAAAAAAACAGGGTTTGCAGCAAAACTCACCTCCAGTTTGGAATATTTTAGAAGAGTATGAGGGATTCATGTGAGGCAATTATGACCCTACATAGGTACCATCCCATATAAAACAATTACCGAATGAGATAAAAAATGGTGTAGGACTTTACATGTACCTCGCAGGGTGTAATAAATACACATACCAAATATGCTTAAAAAATGAACAAATCTTTAATTTCCATATACAAATGGTTAGCTTTAAAAAAAAGTTGAATACAACTGGTTATGTAACTGTGGTTTTAACCAGTTGTATTTAACTTTTTTTAAAGCTAACCATTTATTAGACCCTGCAAGGTTCATGTAAAGTCCCACCCCATTTTTGTTCTCGTCCAGTTTGGAATAATTTCCTTCAGATACGCCAGTATGCTGGTTGAATGATAAGCAGCATGATTAAACCCACCTCTCTGAGCCCACACTATCATGAATCCACCCCCTGGAGCTACACCATCCTGGGCTCAGAGTATTACTGAATGGTGATTACGCAGCAGTAAAGACCGCCCACCACTGGTGCTAGAGGGGAAGGAGAGGGACCCATGATTACCAGATGGACCAGAGGATTCTGGGAGAAAAAAATGTATAGGGGGAATGGATTATAAGGGGGTGTTTAACCCCTTTGTGCCGGCGCCTCCTGGTCCTTTAACGGGTTTCAGATACCAGGAGGAGGGGCAGGGCTTCTGATCATGTGACTGCCGTGATTGGCTGTCGCAGTGGTCACATGATTGAAAAGCTCCCGATCGCAAGTAGAGAACGGGAGCTTTCCATTAGCCTTTAGGTACGCATGTATGGCGCCTCTCGCCAAGAGACGGCTTATATGCATACGACCTTTGGGAAGGAGTTAAAAAAGTGGCGTTCAGCTTTAAAAATATGCTTATTATAAATACACTAGGTTATCCTTTTAACAAGACAGGTTTACTTCATAATCACACCCTGGCAGAGCTACCCTTTAATATGCCCTTTATCTGTGGCCACCATTTAAAATAAAAATAAAAATTCTTGCAGAAAGAAAACTTCCATCCTCAGACCTGTGCAGTGTTTAGCATTTCATATAATGAAAATCAGCAACCTTTAACTTCACAATGGCTGCGCTGTAAGTAGCTGTGACTGCCGCTATTAATTCTTTCCTTTGACCAAGGTGCACAATTCACCAAACAGCAAGTTGTAAATGATTTCTTAAACTAATATTGATCAAATGTTTGTGGTAAGTGAGAAAATACATTAATTCAGAACATCACACGGAAGCTTGGCTGCTGCTACTCATGTTGCTGTTGGTGGTCTGTTTGCTTTTAATAAAGAAAACCTGTCACGAAAGTCTGTTTTTTATTGTTGACCCCTTTCTAAAAATATTAGTGTAGCGGTACCTTCATAGGGGCTGCTGAGTGATTGTGGCCCGCCTGTCACCCTGCCCGGCCCGGCATTCACTTCCAGACACTCCAAGACAATGAACAAGTCCATCAGCTTTGTTTTTTTTGTATTTTATTGAGGGGATTAGAACTTGGATGGGGTTAAGGAATTCATGGGGTGCCCAGAAAATGACTCTTGCATGGTTTGGGACAATTCAGATACTCTCCTCCTGCACAATACTTTTGCTGCAGACTATCTCTCCTTCTCCCTCCAGCACAATTCTTCAGGCGCAGCTAGCACATGACTAGGCCTGACTCTGGTTCCTGCCAGGCCTTAGCAAAGAGTACCTTATTACAGACAGGGACTGTTGGCCCCCATAGTGTAGCCAAAAAAACTGTTCTGGTGCTAGCTGCCCTCTTTGGTGGACTACTGATCCCAGTCAGCCCCTTGCAGCCCCCGACAGCCTTCCTGGCTGCAGCGGCCTGGCTTCACTGCCAGTAACAGCACAGTCTCTTCCGCTGGCTCTACATCCACTCCCGACTGCACACTCCCAGTCCTTTCCAGCATGTCTCTCCCAGCTCTCCCGACTGTGCCTGCCACTCACTGACACCTGTTGGATCCCTCCTTGGAGACTTGCCCAGCAGTATTCCCCGCTGTCCTCTCCTGCTCCTGTTTAGGACACCCCGGGGGTTGTATGGGGTTCCTGTTCAGCTCTAAACGCCTGGCCCAAGGTCACCCCCTCCAAGGCCCCGACAGCCTAATACTCCATCTCCAGTTCTTCCACCTGAATAACTACTCCCCAGCTGGGCTGACTCTGGGTATTTAAGGAGGCCTGCCCCCTGCCAATCCAGATTGGGGATTGATCAGGGCTCCTTAGAACACCCCAGACAGCTCCACCTCTCTTCCCCTCCTTCCTTCTAGAATCCTCTAGAAGCAGAAGGGAGGTAACCAAAAGATGATGCTATCTGTGAATCAACAGCCTACTCTGAGCCACTCCCAGCCCACACAGTTTAAAACAAACAGGCCTAGCTTATTGCTGGGCCTGCTTACATTTACCTGCGCTGACAAAAATCTCAACTCTAGCACACTAACTAAGTAGAGGGTACTATATTAGTAATAATAAATAAAACATTTTGACATGCATTACCCTTTCATGTGCTCCTTGCAGCAAAGGTTAGTTATAGGTTGGGGTGGTTGCCATTTGTTTGTTCATTGACTCCTGTCTAAATTGGCCTTAGTATTTGTAGGCATGCATGTGAGATAGGGACCTTAGGTACAGTATCCTGTGCCTTGAGGGCAGGAATTAATGTGAATGTATATAAATACCTGTAATAAATAAATATTAAACCTGTTCTGAGTCAGATATTTAAAATATTGAACCCAGAAGGTTAACTTTTTAAGCAGGTTTCCTCTTATGATAGGTTTCAGGGCAGGTGTCCTAGGGGTTAATCAAAAATTACCATTTCCTTTGCCCGTGCAGCAAAATAAAACACTCCCCTTTTGGTCGCTCCCTCGCTGCCCAATTTAAGAATAAGGTATAAAACTGGGCATTTCTTTGTATGGGTTAGCATGTGATTTTCTTCCCCTCTCCCATGTAATTGGCCCAGTGATGTCAAATGAGCATGTGGAAGGAGTCCATAGCCCTGTGCATATCTCCCAACTTTTTGAGATGGAAGAGAGGGACACCTATTAGCAAAAGTATGTAGGCATAGGACACACCCCCCTGCCACGCCACCTTAAAGGAGAATTATACAAATTGCATTTAGGCATCTAGACATGGTAAAGACGACTTGTGAAGTTCAAACCGAGCATCAGAATGGGGAAGAAAGGGGATTTAAATGGCTTTGAACGTGACAAGGATGTTGGTGCCAGACGAGCTGGTCTGAGTACTTTAAAAACTGCGGATCTACTGGGATTTTCACGCACAACCATTTCTCAGGTTTACAGAGAATGGTCTGAAAAAGAGAAAATATCCAGTGAGCGGCGGTTATGTGGACAAAAATGCCTTGCTGATATCAGAGGTCAGAGGAGAATGGGCAGACTGGTTCGAGATGATAGAAGGCCAACAGTTACTCATATAACCACTCGTTACAACTTAGGTATGCAGAATACCATCTCTAAACACACAACACATCGAACGTTAAAGCACATGGGCTACAGCAGCAGAAGACCACACCGGGTGCCACACCTGGCAGCCAAGAACAGGAAACTGAGGCTACAATTCACACATGCTCACCAAAATTAATGATAGAAGATTGGAAAAACATTGCCTGGACTGATAAGTCTTAATTTCAGCTGTGACATTAAGATGGTAGGGTCATAATTTGGCGTAAACCATATTAGTACCCTTAGTACCAATTGAGCATGGTTTAAATGCCACGGCCTACCTGAGTATTGTTGCTGATTATGTCAATCCCTTTATGACTACAGTGTCCCCATCTTCTGATGGCTCCTTCCAGCAGGATAATCCATCATGTCACAAAGCTCCAATTATTCCTTAACTGGTTTCTTGAACATGACAATGAGGTCACTGTACTCCATTGGCCTCCACAGTCGCCAGATCTCATCCAATAGAGCACCTTTGGGATGTGGTGGAATCGCATCATGGATATGCAGCCGACAAATCTACAGCAAGGGCGTGATGCTATCATCAATATGGACCAAAATCTCTGAGGAATGTTTCCAACACCTTGTTGAATGTATGTCACAAAGAATGAAGGCAGTTCTAAAGGCATAAAGGGGTCCAACCCAGTACTAGCAAGGTTTACCTAATAAAGTGGCCTGTGAGTGTAAGACCAAAATGAGGGACAAGTGAGGAGGAAAGAGGGACTTTGTTCTAAATCAGGGACAGTCCCTCGAAATGAGGAACAGTTGGGAGCTATGCAAAAAAACAAAAAGATTGCCAGTAACTCACTAGGGTATAAACACTGCAAATCTCGATGCATGAGCAAGCATAGCGTCCCTTAAAGTCGCTGACTCACCAAGTATGGTGTAATCCAGGTAATCAAAGAGTTAAACACAAAAAAATAACAAGGTGGGGAAGGACCTCACCTAAAAGAGATTACTAAGGACTATGCAGCTTAAGATGAGGGAACTTTAATACAAAATTACAAATAGTAATACAAAAAAACTGGGTAAAAAATTCCCACCATCAGCACCTCAGCCAAAAGAATTAAAAAAGACAACGTTTTCTTTTTTAACTCTTTTGGCTAAGGTGCTGGTGGCGGGAATTTTCCGGGCTCTAACTAAAGAAGCTTAAAACTGCTCCCACCCACCTTCTAACTCATATACTAACTATCCTGTGTAAGGAAGATACCTATACTTACCTATTTTCAGGGGGCTCCGGTCCAGTCATGTGATCTTCCCAGTGGTTAGCTTCAGGGGAGAAAAAAGAGCATCGATAATGGATGGAATGCCTGGTGAGGTAACCCATGGTCACCCATGGGTTTACTTTGGGGCATCTGTTGTGGGCTGTCCCTCCTCTCCCCTGAAGCTGATGATTTGACCGGCCCAGAGCTCCCTGAGAATAGATAGGTATAAGCATCTTCGTTCCACAGGGTATTTAGAATAGGAGTTAGAAGGAGGGTGGGAGTATTCTTAGTAGGATATACAGTCAGGTCCATAAATATTGGGACATCGACACAATTCTAATATTTTTGGCTCTATACACCACCACAATGGATTTGAAATGAAAACAAACAAGATGTGCTTTAACTGCAGACTTTCAGCTTTAATTTGAGGGTATTTACATCCAAATCAGGTGAACGGTGTAGGAATTACAACAGTTTGTATATGTGCCTCCCACTTTTTAAGGGACCAAAAGTAATGGGACAATTGGCTGCTCAGCTGTTCCATGGCCAGGTGTGTGTTATTGCCTCATTATCTCATTTACAAGGAGCAAATAAAGGGTCCAGAGTTAATTTCAAGTGTGCTATTTGCATTTGGAATCTGTTGCTGTCAACTCTCAATATGAGATCCAAAGAGCTGTCACTATCAGTGAAGCAAGCCATCATTAGGCTGAAAAAAAAAAAACTCATCAGAGAGATAGCAAAAACATTAGGTGTGGTCAAATCAACTGTTTGGAACATCCTTAAAAAGAAAGAACGCACCGGTGAGCTCAGTCCAAAGTCCAAAGGGGAACCCCACATCCATATGCCAATCAGCCCCCAACTAAGCCAGCAGGGGGCATCCAAATGGGCACTGATCCACAGCCACATCCTCAAAATATAATTGAAGAAAAAGAAATAAGGAGGGACTGTGGTGGCTGCCAACTGATGTTATGTTACACTAGTTGTCATAGTTGGCTCGGTCAGGGCTTCTTTTTCCCCTTTGGGTGATCCAGTGCCCATTTGACTACCCCCTGCTGGCTTAGTTGGGGGCTGGTTGGCATACGAATGTGGATTTCCCCTTTGGACTGCAGTGAACATGTAAATCTGGCAAGAATTATAGAAGATGTTTACAGAATTTCCCTAATGAAGCAGATACGGTCTGCGAAAAGCATTGGAACAAATGGTTTGAGACCACAAACCTCAACTATTGCTAGTTGCTCAAAATTGTATCGTCATTTTATTATGGTTCAATCTTTTAGGCTGGGTTCACACCAGTCCGGTGCGAATTCCAGCTCCGTTCTCTGTGCGAAGAGAAGAAGCAGCTGTTCAGCGCATTCCTCTGCGTTGTAGGTGCGAATTAGATGAGCAGGGAGAGGTGTAGTGAAGAGAGGGAAAAAATGCCTGTTTAGAACGCAATGCATATGCAAATCAGATGCATACCCATAGAAGATAATGGGCCTGAATTCGCACCTGAGCTGCACCGCAATGGCTAGAAAACGCACACGTTTTTTGGGCAATGCGCAGTGCGAATGCATCGCACATATGTGAACCAGCCTCAATAAAATCAATGTATTTTATAATGTTATGCGAATTGGAAGCCACAATAATTTGCATAGGTGTGAATGGGGCCTTAAGAGGATAATCTGTATGGTCACTTTGACCTATAAGCTCTTTTATTATGTATATGTAATAAAGCTTGTTTTTTAAATTCAATTACACAGCCAATAAAGTTCTATATTCTTATTAAGGGGTTCGTTCCTCCTTATTTAATTTTCTCCAATTAAAATTTAGCTGTAAAACCACACACTGTACGCTTTTTTTAAGTGAGCAACTCAGAAAGTACTAAGGCGAGAGGCAACCAGGCAAAAAATGCATTTTCTTAGGAGATCAGCAAAGGCAACCTTTGAGTTTCTATCAAGCCTGAAATGCTGCATATGATCCTTAAGCGACCTTTAGTCACATAAGCCACCCAACCAGAGAGAGGCCTTGATTGATCACACATTCCTACAATCAGTTGCTGAATACAACATACGCCTATCCTCTGTCATGAGGGTTAGATGGGTGGATGTTGCCTGAGTTGCCCTGAAATCATCTGAAATTGATCGTGCAGGTGTGGTGCTCTGAGATCAATCAATGATAATCTCTGGATGGCCGCACAGTGTTTTCTCTTTTCCGTAGTTTTTCACTCATATTGAAGACAGACATCTTCCGCAGAAAAATTATTCAAGAGTCGTCTAGAAATTCACATATCTATCGCGCAGGCAGGGGCGGTTCCAGGGGGGGGGCAACAGGGAAATTGCCCCCCCCCCCACCGAGACCATCTGTCACACTCGCTTGCTCTGTTTTTTTTTTTTTTGCGCCTGATCTCCCGAAATTTGGGGACCCGGTACCGGCCGGCCATAGGTCCCCTGGCCCCCAAACGTGGCACACATGTAGCCCCATGTCTCCTCTACAAGTGTGCAAAGTTTGGTGTCTGGGGGACCTACGGCCGGGGAGCACTATTTTTTTAAAGCCGGGTACCCCTTCCATAGACTCCAATGTTAAACTGTAATTTCTCTGGTGACTTTGCGGACCCGGTACCGACCAGTCGTAGGTCCCCTGGACCCCAAACTTGGCACACATGTAGCCCCATGTCTCCTCTATAAGTGTGAAAAGTTTTTTATCTAGGGGACCTACGGCCGGGGAGAACCAATTTTTCAAAGCCGGGCACTCCTTCCATAGACTCCCATGTTAAACATCAGTCTAGTCATGGGCACAGTGAGGCAAAGTGAGGCACAGTGAGGCATGCAGATGGACACCCTAGGCTTATACTTGAGTCAATAAGTTTTCCCAGTTTTTTGGGGTAAAATTAGGTGTCTCGGCTTATATTCGGGTCGGCTTATACTTGAGTATATACAGTACTTGTTCTGCGGCTGCCGCTGCCTCTCTGAGTCTCTCTCTCAGTTTCTCACATCAGCCGATCAGCGCCACCGAGAGAGAGACTCGTCTAATGTAGTTACGCGGCGCACTGACATGATACCAGGAGTGGAGGAGGAGGTGGGTGGAGCCTCTACCCTGTACTCGTTGCTAACGCCTGGGCCACTTGGCGTCTAGCAACGAGTGACGTCAGTGAGTCACGTCGGGCCGCTCTGCGGGCAGGTGCAATAGCGTGCGGCTCCACAGACGGGTAAGAAAGCGGGTGGCTCCGCTTGCAGCGCGGTTTGTGGGTGGGCGGCGCGGTTCGTGGGCAGACCGTGCTGCTCAGTGTGTTGGCAGCGCAGGTGAGAGTGAGAGAGCAGGCTCAGTGTGGCAGCTGGCCAATCAGCTAGCTGGGAGCGAGGGAGCAGATAGATGAGATCATCTCTCACCGCCCGTGCCTGTCCTGCATTCCTGCAGTGACTTCCACCCTCGCTGTGCAGGCAGAAGAGAGATTACATTATCCCTCTGCCGCCTGACTCTGGGAGTCTGGGACACAGCAAGAGACAACCAAAACTACACCTTAGCAGGCAAGTTAGTGACCATCCGCAAGGTGTGGCAGGCGACGTGGCAAATGACAATCTGCATCTGGTGGCAGGCAAGTGACAATCAGCAAGGTGTGGAAGGTGACGTGGCAAGTGACAATCTGCAAGGTGTGGCAGGTGATGTGGCAAGTGACAATCCGCAAATTGTGTCAGGTGACGTGGCAAATGACAATCTGCATCTGGTGGCAGGCAAGTGACAATCTGCAAGGTGTGGCAGGTGACGTGGCAAGTGACAATCCGCAAGGTGTGGCAAGTGACAATCCGCAAGGTGTGGCAGGTGATGTGGCAAGTGACAATCCGCAAGGTGTGGCTAGTGACAATCCGCAAGGTGTGGCAGGTGATGTGGCAAGTGACAATCCACAAGGTGTGGCAAGTGACAATCCACAAGATGTGGCAGGTGACGTGGCAAGTGACAATCCGCAACGTGTGGCAAGTGACATGCTCAGGGCTCCCACTAATTGCAGGCGACGGTGGCAAGTGACACACTCGGGGCTCCCACTGATTCTGCATTGAACTATTTAATTTTATATTACAATGTAATAATAGAAATAATGCGCTTCAATCATCCTGATACCACAACAACCATGGTGCCGGGATGATTGAAGCGCCGACACCAGCCATTTCCCCGATAAATTTCCCACAAAAAAAACATATTTTTTGGCAGCCCCGAGAAAAGACTCTGGATCCGCCCCTGCGTGCAGGTAAAGTATAGCTAAAGCCAAAACTTTATTTTCAGTCTTGGACAGAACAGGAAAGGGAAGGAACTTCTGTGGTTCTTGCTAGAGAAATTCTCCATCTTTCTTGTCCTCTTGTCCATCGCAACCTGGACAGAAAGTGATGGGTTTAAGTCTTTTTCAGATGGGCGGTTGGGGGTGGCTAAACTGTGGTTTTAACACCCACTAATCACCCACCTGAATTGTAAAATAACAGTTGGACTGGGCTGTTCGCATGCTGCTGCATTTTTAACTGGTGGTTCAGTCAAGCTTGCCCATTGAGTTCAATGCAATGCAATTGCAGCATGGTGGTGCGGCATTATAGGGTTAAATTAGGCAGTGAGGAGTAGGGTGACCACATTTCCAAACTACCATTCAGGGACACCCCCCTTCCCAAAAATCAGCTTGTGCTGTAACGAATCGCAGCACAGTGATTGGACACAAGAGGCGGGATTTAGGATTTCTCCAATCATAAGCAGGGGGCGGGGATTGTGCTCCTCCAGGCATTCCCAGCCAGGACAAGTACTGTCAGTGAGTAAAGCGGTGATGTGGTGGCCTTTTTTGGGGGCATCAGATTGGCTGTGTCAGTTTCAGTCCGGGACACAGTACTGTCCTGGCATAGATGTACCCGGGACAGACCTGCAAAATGCGGGACTGTCCCGGGCTATCCGGGACACGTGGTCACCCTAGTGAGGAGGCAATATAATTCCTCCTCACTGCTTGTCAAATGTCCTCTGCAAAGCAATCTGAATGCGGATTGCTCTTCAGAGTGCACTGCACTCCACCGCAAGCCTCTACATTTGTCATCATAACAGAAGATGAGGGAAAATCCCAATAGGGATAATTTATATAAGTTACTCTCCCCATGCAGCTACCCACCAGTAGTTTCCTTAATGTAGTGCTGGCTAACATCAATAAGTACAGGTATATCACATGTACCGAATAATAAAATTTTTAATGAAAATAGAGCAGCACTCCTCTTATGCCTTGTACACACGATCGGATTTCCGATGCAATAAAATCCGATGGACTTGTTTCATCGGAAATTCCGATCGTGTGTGGGCCCCATCTGACTTTTTTCCATCGGAGTAAAAAAATAGAACATGTTTTAAATTTTTCGGATGGAAAAAAATCCGATGGGAAATTCCGATCGTCTGTTTGAAATTCCATCGGAGAAAAACCCACGCATGCTCAGAATCAAGTTGACGCATGCTCGGAAGCATTGAACTTAATTTTTCTTGGCTCGTCGGAATGTTTTACGTCACTGCGTTTTGGACGGTCGGAATTTAGTCTGATGGTGTGTAAGACTGATGGAAGTCAGCTTCATCGGAATTCCGACGGAAAATTCCATCGGATTTTATTCCATCGGAAATCCGATCGTGTGTACAGGGCATAAGTGATTTTAAACCCATATACTCTGAGTCTGTTTCACATGGGCGTCAGCTTGTATAAGAGCAGTGTGAACAGCAAGCTCTGACAAAGCATTGGCAGAGCTTTCAGTATATAAATGTTGAACACAGATCCTAATGGGAGTGTTGATTGCCATTTTAACCACTTGCCGACCGCCATATAGCAATATGACTTTGGCAAAGTGGTTTAGTTATCCTGATCGAACATCATATGACGTGATCAGGATAAGAGGCAGGCGCGCGCCCGCTGGGACGCGCAGCGTGGAGATCGGAGGTGCTGTGTGTCAGTCTGACACACCGTAACTCGGATCGTGGTATGGAGCCTCTGACGGAGGCTTCTTACCACGTGATCAGCTGTGATTCCTCGGTTCACGCTGACATGGAGAGCCGATCAGCGGCTCTCCCTGTCAGAGGGGGGGTCTAGGCTGATAATCAGCACATTGATTATCAGCATAGCCCCATTAGCTGCAAATCCCTGCCCATCATCTGCCAGCCTGTGCCCCATAAAGAGCGCCTGTCAGTGCACATAAATGTGCCAATCAGTGCCCATAAAAGTGCCAATCAGTGCCCCATCAGTAATGCCTGTCAGTGCCTTTCAGATGCCACTCAGTAATGCCTGTCAGTAGCCCCTCATCAGTGCTGCCTATCCACTGCCATCTATCAGTGCTCATCAGTCCCACCTATCAGTGCCGCCTATCAGTGCCCATCAGTGCTGCCTATCAGTGCCCATCATTTTTTTTTCAAAAATGTCGGTCTTTTTTAGTTTGTTTAGCAAAAAATAAAAACCGCAGTGGTGATCAAAAACCACCAAAAGAAAGCTCTATTTGTGGGAAAAAAATTATAAAAATGTAGTTTGGGCACAGTATTGCATGAACGCGCAATTGTCATTCAAAGTGCGACACCGCTGAAAGCTGAAAATTGTCCTGGGCAGGAAGGGGCGAAAGTGCCCAGTATTGAAGTGGTTAGGCAAGCTGCTAGCAGGCTTCAGCAGGATTTCAACAAGCTTCAAGAAGTGCAGAAGCCTGCTAGCAGCTTGCTTAAAAAACACTTGCCGACCAGATAACTGGGAAAATACGTCATGGTTTTGAAGTGTTATACCAGGGTTATGGCTGCAGCTAGATGCCATAACCCCAGTACTAAAATTTTCCTCAGCCTCTGCTCTTTCCGATAAAAGTGATCTGAGCCGCTCAATCACTTTTGGAAGGAGCGGGAGTCGCCATGGCTTCCTGGTGCTTCTCGGGTTTACGTGGCTCATTGCGAAGCCCGGGAACCAATTCGGCGGTTGTGGCAGCTGGCCATAGAGATTAGCATAGGAAAGATTGCTTACACTCATCTCTATGACATAGAAGGCCGGGAATGGCGTCATGACGTCACTTCCGGTCACGGCCAATGTAAACAAGGCCATTTTTTTTTAAAAGCATTAGATCAATGTGTTTTTTTTTTTTTTTTTGATCTGATGCTTTTCGTTGTAGAGGAGAGATGTGGGATCTTATTGACAGATGTCTCCATAAAGAGGACCTGCCATGCTTTATTGTTATCACAAGGGATGTTTATATTTCTTGTGATAGCAATAAACGTTATACATTTTTTTTTAAATATTCAGTATAAATCTCAAAAAAAAATGAATTGAATAAATAATAATAAAAAAAGCAAAATGTTGAAGCACCCCCACCCCCTTGTGCTTGCGCGCAGTAGTGAACTCATATTTAGGTTACGCCTACATTTGTAAACGGTGTTCACACCACATATGTGAGGTATTGCCGCAAACGTTATAGCGAGAGCAATAATTCTAGCACTAGATCCTTTGGTGCCATTCCACGAGCATGCGCAATTATAAAGCATGACATGTTCTCTATTTGCTCGGCGTAACATCATCTTTTATATTTTATAAAAAAATTGGGTGATATATTGTTATTTATTTTTTAATTTCAATAGGGACGCTTGACAAATAAGAGGGGAGAAATCTACTCTTATTTCCTGTTGTGTCTCCTAGAAAGGAAGTGAAGGGTTATCTCCCCAATGGCTGAACAAAATTCTGACCCTTTCCTTCTCTACCTCTCTACTCTGAGGCCGCGTACACACGACCAGTTTTCTCTGCAAAAAACGACAAGAAAACTGCCGGGAGAACTTTCTTGCCGAGAAAACCGGCTGTGTGTACGCGGGTTTCAGTTTTCTCGACGAGAAACCCGAGCGTGTGTATACTTACCTGTTGCCGTGGAAACCCGCGCATGCTCGAAATTACTTTGACGCATGCGCAGTAGCTTCCTAGGCATAGGCATAGGGTGTAGCAAGATGGCAGCGACGGCATCGAATGTGACGAGCGCACGCTCGTCGTAGTCGATGACGTCACCGCGTTCATGCCATTCAAAAGAACGGCGGTTCTTTTGAATCGTACGTGTGTACACTCGGCCGGGACAAGTTTCTTGTCAAGATTCTCGTCAGGAAAAACAACGTTTTTTTCCTGACGAGAATCTCGGCTGTGTGTACGAGGCTTCATGCTTTGCTGGGGTTTTTGCCTTCCTCTGGATCAACTGTGGGTATAGGATTGTGTATATGGGATTGTATGATTTTTTTTTCTTTTCCCTTTTATTGGCTGAACTGGATGGATTTGTGTCTTTTTTTCAACCTGACTAACTATCTAGCTATGTACATAGTTACATAGTTACATAGTTACATAGTTAGTCAGGTTGAAAAAAAGACAAAGTCCATCCAGTTCAACCATAAAAATAAAAAAAATATCGTGCAATCCCATATACCCAATTCTATACCCACAGTTGATCCAGAGGAAGGCAAAAAACCCCAGCAGAGCATGATCCAATTTGCTACAGCAGGGGAAAAAATTCCTTCCTGATCCCCCGAGAGGCAATCGGATTTACCCTGGATCAACTTTACCTAGAACTGTTAGTACTCAGTTATATTATGTACATTTAGGAAAGTATCCATGCCTTTCTTAAAGCAATCTACTGAGCTGGCCAGAACCACCTCTGCAGGGAGTCTGTTCCACATTTTCACAGCTCTTACTGTGAAGAAACCTTTCCGCATTTGGAGATGAAATCTTTTTTCTTCTAGACGTAAAGAGTGCCCCCTTGTTCTCTGTGTTGACCGTAAAGTGAATAACTCATCACCAAGATCAATATATGGACCCCTTATATATTTGTACATGTTAATCATATCCCCCCTTATTCTCCTCTTCTCAAGAGTGAATAAATTCAGCTCCTCTAATCTTTCTTCATAGCTGAGCTCCTCCATGCCTCTTATCAGTTTGGTTGCCCTTCTCTGCACTTTCTCCAGTTCCCCGATATGCTTTTTGAGAACTGGTGCCCAAAACTGAACTGCGTATTCCAGATGAGGCCTTACTAATGATTTGTACAGGGGCAAAATGATGTCTCTCTCTCTGGAGTCCATACCTCTCTTAATACAAGAAAGGACTTTGCTCGCTTTGGAAACCACAGCTTGGCATTGCATGCTATTATTGAGCTTATGATCTACCAAAACCCCCAGATCCTTCTCCACTACGGATCCCCCCAGTTGTACTCCCCCTAGTATGTATGATGCATTCATATTCTTAGCCCCCAAGTGCATAACTTTACATTTATCAACATTAAACCTCATCTGCCACATAGTCGCCCAATTAGACAGAGCATTGAGGTCGGCTTGTAAATTGGAGACATCCTGCAAGGACGTCATTCCACTGCATAGCTTGGTGTCATCTGCAAAGACAGAAATGTTACTTTTGATCTCAGACCCAATATCATTTATAAAGATATTAAAAAGTAAGGGTCCCAGCACTGAACCTTGGGGTACACCACTGATAACCTTAGACCATTCAGAGTAAGAATCATTAACTACTACTCTCTGAATTCTGTCTTTTAGCCAGTTTTCTATCCATTTACAAACTAATATTTCCAATCCTGTAGACTTTACCTTACACATGAGCCGTGTGTGGGGAACTGTATCAAACGCTTTTGCAAAATCCAAGTATACCACGTCCACAGCCACGCCTCTGTCCAAGGTTTTACTTACCTCTTCATAAAAAGAAATCAGGTTTGTCTGACAACTTCTGTCTTTCATGAATTCATGCTGTCTGTTGCTGAAATAGTTTTTTTCCAGCAAGAACTCATCTATGTGGTCTTTTATTAATCTCTCCAGTATCTTCCCAACTATGGAAGTTAAACTAACAGGTCTATAGTTACTTGGTAAAGACTTTGTTCCCTTTTTAAATATAGGCACCACATTGGCCCTGCGCCAATCCAGTGGTACTATTCCTGTCATTAATGAGTCCCTAAAAATTAGATACAATGGCTTTGAAATTACAGAGCTCAATTCTTTTAGGATCCGTGGGTGTATGCGATCTGGTCCAGGTGCTTTATCCACCTTTATTCTGTCTAAATATTTCTGGACTATATCACTTTTGAGCCATTGTGGATTTGGGGCTGTGTCACTACCACCCCCATTATGGACATGAACTCCCCCATGCTCCATTGTATACACAGAGCTGAAGAAAGTATTTAATAAATCAGCCTTTTCTTTGTCCCCAGTCACCCACTCTAGATTATTTTGTAAAGGGCCTACATGCTCAGACTTGACCTTTTTACTATTAATATATTTGAATAATTTTTTTGGGGTTTGTCCTACTATCTTTTGCAATCTGTCGTTCGTTTTGAATTTTTGCATCCTTGATTTCCTTTTTACATATCCTGTTATATTCTTTGTAACATTTAAACGACACTAGTGTTCCTTCATTTTTATATTTTTTAAAAGCGCTTTTCTTATTGTTTATAGCTTTTTTAACTTTAACTGTGAGCCACATAGGTTTTATTTTTAGCCTTTTAAACTTATTGCCCATGGGAATATACTTTGCAGTGAGTTCACAAACAGTCTTTTTGAAGAATTCCCATTTCTGTTCTGTGCCCATTGATGCCAATTTTCCCTCCCAGTCTAAGTCCTGGAGAGCAGCCCTCATCCTTGGAAAATTTGCTTTATTGAAATTAAGTGTTTTTATCCTTCCTGCATGTATTTCTTGCTTACAGCTAACATCAAATGAAATCATGTTATGGTCACTGCTACCCAGGTGTTCCTTTATCTGAACATTAGTAATGTGCTCTGCATGGTTTGAGATTACCAGGTCCAACAGAGCATCATTCCTAGTTGGGGCCTCAATAAACTGGACCATAAAATTGTCCTGCAATAGGCTTATAAATTTTTGCCCTTTAACTGTCCCAGCAGTGCCATTACTCCAGTCAATTTCTGGGTAGTTAAAATCCCCCATTATTATCACCGTCCCAGCCCTTGCAGCCCTTTCCATCTGTGCAAGGAGCTGAGTCTCCACCTCCTCATTAACATTGGGTGGTCTATAACAAACTCCAATGATTAACTTTGAACTACGCACATCTGTATGCAGTTCCACCCATAATGCTTCAGCCTCATCACACTCTCCATCAACCAGGTCCTCTTTCACACTCGCTTTGAGATCACTTCTCACATAGAGACAGACCCCGCCACCTTTCCTTTTTGCCCTGTCTCTCCGAAAGAGTGCATAGCCAGGAATATTAATAATCCAGTCATGTGAGGATTGAAGCCACGTTTCAGCAATACCGATTATGTCATAGCTCTCCTCATGCACCAGAGCTTCCAACTCACCTATTTTACTTGGCAGACTTCTGGCATTGGTGAACAAACACATTAATGTATTACATTTTTCTCTGGTGTTTTTCATATAATTTTTAGTAGTACAAATGGCACTATAGTTTCCAATGGCTGTTTGCAACATGGGAACTTTCTTGTCACCTGCCATAACCCTCCCCCCATCTATCCCCATTCCACTCTCCATTAATGTCTGACCACTAACTGACCTGTGTGCCCGATGTAATTCTAGTTCACCCTCCCCCCTCAAACCTAGTTTAAATACTCCTCCAGCCTTCCCCTAAACCTCTCCCCCAGCACCGCAGACCCCCTTCCATTCAAGTGCAAACCGTCTTTAGCATATAGGTTGCACCCCAATGAAAAGTCAGCCCAGTGCTCTAGAAACCCAAATCTCTCCTCCCTACACCAGGTCTTTAGCCATGCATTCAGCTCTCTAATCTCCCCCTGCCTTTCCTGTGTTGCGCATGGCACAGGTAATATTTCAGAGAATATCACCTTGGAGGTCCTTGCCTTCATCTTGCAGCCTAGTTCTTTAAATTGATTCTTAAGGAGCCTCCACCTTCCATGTATACTGTCATTGGTTCCAACGTGGACCAAGACAGCTGGGTCATGCCCAGCCCCTCCCAGTAATTTATCCACCCGGTCCACCACATGCCGAACCCTGGCACCAGGGAGACAGCAAACCATTCGGTTGAGGCGATCCTGGCGACAAATTATTCTATCAGTCCTTCTGATTATAGAATCCCCTATAACCACCAACTGTCTTGGCCTACCTGCACTCCCCTCACCACCTCTACTAGATGGGTTGCTCTCCCGGCTGTTAGGGGTAGCAGTGACATCTAGGGCTGCCACCTCTGTGTTTGCCACCTCCACATCTTCACCCAACGTGGAAAATTTGTTTTGATGCACAACTACAGGACTGGCCTTCCTTTTCTGCAAGCCCCTTCCACTCCCTCTAACTACATTAACCCATCTTCCTATCTGATAATCCTGACTTGCCACTCCACCCTCCACATCAGCCCTACTGACCACCTGCTGAGCGAGCAGAGGACCCCTTTCAAGGTTGTCCTTTCCGCCCAGTGTTGCAACTTGCTCTTCCAGATCTCTAATGCGAGCTTCCAGAAGGGCAACCTGCTCACATCTGTCACAGCGGTATCCATCCTGGAGCTGTTGCACCAATTTTGCATACATGTGGCACACTGTGCACTGAGCAAAACCTTCAACCCTGCTAGCACTCATTTCCCAGTTACAATATAATTACTTGTAGGAAGTTTATAATGTTACTCACAGTTTAGAAGACTCCTGTCTTAACTCCTGTTTTAAACTCCTGGTTTTTAACTCTCCACTGTAGTTCAAAATTCCACTGATGTTCACAAAATCCACATGCAAGCCACCATCAGCAGGGAGCCAGCTCCTGTGAACAATTAACCACTCCCCTTAATTAGCAGAAAGGAAAAAAAAAAGCTGTTTAAAAAGTGTCAGAGAAAGGGGGGGGGGGAGTATTTTTAAAACTGATAAACGTATCAAATAAAGGACAAAAAATACATATAAATCAACACTTGCAAGCAGAAGCAGTTAAAAGCAAAACTCCTGTTTTTTAACTCTCCACTGTAGTTCAAAATTCCACTGATGTTCACAAAATCCACATGCAAGCCACCATCAGCAGGGAGCCAGCCAGTTTACATAAAACTTAAAGTTTTGGTTTTAGATGTGCTTTAATAAACCTTAAAGTGAGTGTAAAGGAAGAAGTTATTTTTTATTAAAAAGCCTTCTGTGTGCAGCAGCCCCCCTCAGCCCCCCTAATACTTACCTGAGCCCCATCTCTATCCAGTGATGTCCATGAGTGCCTTGGCCACCCGGGACTCTCCCTCCTGATCGGCTGAGACACAGCAGCAGCGCGCAGCTTTATGTCTGAATAGATAGCCGAGCCTGCAGCTCGGACGCCCCCATAGCAAGCAGCTTGCTGTGGGAGCACTCAACAGGAGGGAGGTGCCAGGAGCTCCAGCGAGGGACCCCAGGAAGAGGAGGATCAGGGCTGCCCTGTGCAAAACCACTCAACAGAGCAGGTAAGTATTGTGACGATCTCACAAAATGGACACATGCCTAGAGCATTAGTGCAACCATTTTGTTGGGACTGGCGTCCATGACAGTTTGTTAGCTAAACCTGGTACATTTGAATTGAGCCCTCCAACCCCCCCATCCTGAAGGAATTTGCAGCTTGCTATTTCAGAGGGTATCTGGAATTTCAAGCTTTCTACATCAAACATCCCTTATCTCGGCAGAGGAAGATAACGGGCCTGGCAGTTCCTGGCCTGTCGTAAAAATGTCACCTTGTAAAGCCTCAGAGTTATAACAGGCCAGGGTCGTAAAACCCTGAGTGACCCTCCGGCGTCCATCAAGGAACTGAGTATGAAAAATCCAACATGTTTCATAACTTTTGAATAACAAAACCCACAGTCCTAACATAAATATACTCAGTCTCCTCAGAGAATTTGAAACGCGTCAAGTCCAGACATGGATAGGTTAGGCCATAGGGAACCCGAGTAGTGACCGTTATTGCCCCTGGGTCAACTGGAGCTGACAGGCTGGTCATGTTTGGATTCAAATGAAAAGTTAAATAACACTGAATAAGAATATGAAGATTGTTAGTATATAAAACGTATAGTTGCAGAGTTATGAATATGTATCTCAAAAGGGGTACATGAGTGAGACACCTCCCAGGGCTCAGCCCATTTCTCAGGACGACCCACCGATTGGGCACTGATCACTGTCAACACCCCCTGGAGTTTGAGAGAAAAAGGAGCTCTCAGAGAGCACAGGCAGTTCTCCTTGACCATCAAAGAAATAACATCTGCAGAGCTATCGTTTGGACATTTAACCACTTCAATACCATGCACTTATGCACCTTCCCGCCCAGACCAATTTTCGGCTTTCAGTACTCTCACACTTTGAATGACAATTACTTAGTCATGCTACACTGTATCCAAACAAAATTTTTATCATTTTCTTCTCACAAATAGAGCTTTCTTTTGGTGGTATTTAATCGCCACTGGGTTTTTTATTTTTTGCGATATAAGCAAAAAAACAGCAATTTTTTAAAAAAAAAACCACTTTTTTTTTAGTTTCTATTGTAAAATTTTGCAAATAAGTAATTTTTCTTCATAAATTTGTGCCAAAATGTATACTGCTACATATCTTTGGTAAAATGAACCCAAATTAGTGTATATTATTTGGTCTTTGTGAAAGTTATAGAGTCTACAAACTATGGTGGCAATCACTGAAAATGTATCACATCTGATCACGCCTGATGTACTGAAGGGATATCTCATTTCTTGAGACACTAACAAGCGAGGAAAGTACAAATACCCCAAAATTACCCCTTTTTGGAAAGTAGACAGTCCAAGGTATTTACTAAGAGGCGTGGTGAGTTTTTTGAAGTTGTATTTTTTTCCCACAATTCTTGGGAAAATAAATTTTTTTTTTTTTATTTTTTTTTTACACAAACTGGTCATATTAACAGTTTTTTTCTCTCACACAGCATATGCATAATAACTACACCCCAAAATACATTCTGCTACTCCTCCTGAGTGTAGCGATACCACATGTGTGAGACTTTTACACAGCCTGGCCATATACAGAGGCCCAACATTGAAGTAGCACTTTCAGGCGTTCTACAAGCATAAATCGCACATATCCTTTCTCAACCACCTATTACAATTTTGAAGGCCCTGGAGCACCAGGACAATAGAATTTTCCACAAAATTACCCCATTTTGGAAATCACACACCCCAACGTATAATCTATGAAGCATTATGAGTCTTTTGAACGGTTCATTTTTTTCCAGAAGGTTTTGGAAAATGTGGAGAAAAAATGAAAATGCATTTTTTTTTACACAAAGTTGTCCATTTATAAGATATTTCTAACGCATAGCATATACATAGCAAAAATAACACCCCAAAATGCATTCTGCTACTCCTCCTGAGTATAGCGATACCACATGTGTGAGACTTTTACACAGCCTGGCCATATACAGAGGCCCAAAATTGAAGTAGCACTTTCAGGCGTTCTACAAGCATAAATCGCACATATCCTTTCTCAACCACCTATTACAATTTTGAAGGCCCTGGAGCACCAGGACAATAGAATTTTCCACAAAATGACCCCATTTTGGAAAGCACACACCCCAACATATAATCTATGAAGCATTATGAGTCTTTTGAACGGTTCATTTTTTTCCAGAAGGTTTTGGAAAATGTGGAGAAAAAATGAAAATGCATTTTTTTTACACAAAGTTGTCCATTTATAAGATATTTCTAACACATAATATGTACATAGCAAAAATTACACCCCAAAATGCATTCTGCTACTCCTCCTGAGTATGGCGATACCACATGTTTGAGACTTTTACACAGCCTGGCCACATACAGAGGCCCAACATCCAAGTAGCACCTCCCAGGCATTCTAGCAGCATTAATTGCACATATCATTTTCTGACTACCGATCACATTTTTGAAGGCCCTTCATATATCTAACACATAGCAGGTACATACCAAATAACAAAAGATTACCTGTGGTTTTAGAAGTGCAGTGGTCCACAGAGGAGAGCATCGGTCCAGGCAGCAGGCAGGGATGAGGTCAGCGACAGCAAAAGCAATCATCCAGGCAGCAGGCAGGAATACTGTCCATAGTTCGCACAGGCAGAGATACTGTCAGCACAGCCAGAGCACAGCCAAAGCACAGGTCCAGGTAGCAGGCAGAGGTGTCCCGGCAGAAATGCTGTCCAAAGTCAGTAGAGGCAGCAGGCAGATATATGGTCAACACAGCCAAAGTATTGGTCCAAGCAGCAGGAAGAAACATGGTCCATAATGTCATGGGTCATTACAGGCAGTAATATGGTCAGCACAGCCAAATTATTGGTCCAGGCAGCAGGAAGGACCATCAAGCTTAGGGCCAGGGGGACAGGGGTAGAGGCTTCTCCCACCCAAATCGCTTTGAAGCCTCCGGGCAACCAGACCCTGTTCTTGGAGCACAGAAAACGAAAAACTGGTTTTCTCTACTCAGAACGTTATTCTGAAGCCCCTCACATATGTGAGACCCCTGTGTACTAAAAGTAGATGGCCAAAAGATCAGTCCAAGTGGCAGGCAAAAACATGGTCGATTAACAGGCCAAGGTCGGTACACGTGGAAGTCAGAAACGTGGTTTAAATCGGCAGGCAGAGGCATCGTCGGTAAACAGGCCAGGGTCAGTTAATTAACATGGAAGGTAGTTAGTAACATGGTAGCAGGCAAATAGGGAAGTGGCAGTCTGTTAATAATAAGGGGAACTAATGGATGTATGATAATTTTTGAAGCAATTTCCGATGCACAGGCCAGGTTGGGAGGGACAATCGGGACAATAATAGCTGGTGTCTCTTCTTACTCCTCCTCTGCTGCATACACGGCATTTCTTTTGGCGTCTTCTTCCAGATTCTGTGGGGGGGATGCTAAAGGGATAGTGTCGCTCGTGAAGCCGACTCACACTATCAGAGCGAATGCTTCCTGGGGCGGGATCTTGTTGGTAAATGAGGGCATAGATGATATCTTCGATATATTGGAGGTAGTGGAGTCGGTGATTTTGAGTTGCTTTTTGGTAGCAGACAAACGAATTAAAAAGGGCCATGTGAAACAGGTGAAACGCAACTTTTTTGTGCCAATAATGGGACTTTCTGGTTGATAAGTAGGGCTGTAGCATCTGGTCGTTTAAATCCACCCCCCCCATGTACAAATTGTAGTCGTGGACACATTCAGGCTTTACAATGGAGCCGCGTCTTCTTGGGATCTCCACCATGGTGTCATTGTGGATCGTAGAGAGGATGTGGACATCTTTCTTGTCCCTCCACTTCATGGCCAACACCTCCTCGTTCCTCATGGATGCCGATTCTCCAGGTCGCAATTTTTTTGTCAATAAATTTTGTGGGAATCCCTTCCGTTTTTTTTTGAAGGTACCGCAGGCCGGGGTTTGTTTACTGTAAAGGTGGCAAAAAAGGGGCAGGCTGGTATAATAATTATCAACATATAAATGGTAACCTTTTCCGAACAGGGGGTATGCCAACTCCCAGACAATTTTCCCACTGGTTCCAATATATGTGGGGCAATCACGGGGCTGGAGCTGGGAGTCTTTGCCTTCGTAGATCCTGAATTTGCAGACGTATCCAGTGGCTCGATCACATAATTTATTTAATTTTAACCCATACCTGGCTCTCTTGCTTGGTATGTACTGCTTGAACTGCAGTCGGCCGGTGAAATGTACGAGGGACTCGTCCACACAAATTTTTTGGTCTGGGATGAAAACTTCTTCAAATCGCTGGGAAAAGGCATTGATTAGGGGGCGTATCTTGTACAATTTGTCGTAGTTGGGATGATCTCGGGGAGGGCACTGTGAATTGTCATTGAAGTGGAGAAAGCGCATAATCATGTCGTATCTTTTCCTGGACATGACAGCGGAATATATGGGCATGTGTTGGATGGGGCGTTTGGACCAATATGAATGGACTTCGTTCTTTTTTGTAAGCCCCATATTGAACATAAGGCCCAAAAATAATTTAAATTCCTCCAATGTTAGACGCCGCCACTGGAACATGCGGGCGTAGGAAGAATCGGGGTTGGCAGCAATAAATTGGGATGCATACTGTCAGGATCACCTGTGGCCAGGTGACAGATGCACACCGTAGGGGGACAGGAGTGCACCGCGAGGTAGTGAACCCTATGGCTGGCTTCTGCGGATAGGAAACTGGGTGGTTGTGGAAAGCGGGACCAGAGGAGCACAACCGGGATCCCAACGGAAGCGAGAGCCAAGATTCCCCAGGGCGCGGAGTCTAAGACCCAGCTGGTCTTCTCCAGGGCCTCTAGTGGTGAGGATGTTACGCTGCAGGCTGGGACCAGGTCACGGCCCCTGGAGTTTCCTAGCTCACGCCCCATAGGATAAGGGGAAAAGAGGGGAAGCAGCAGCACACGATAGAGAGAACGGAATAACAAGCCGAAGGTCAGGGGCCACAAGCAGACAAGGATAACGAAGAACGAGCCGAAGGTCAAGGGTCACGAGCAGACAGGAATAGTCGGGGACAAGCCAATAACGTAACAGAGAGACAGACGTAGCACACGGCAGGCAGGAACCCAAACACACAATGCCTAACAAACACGTTGATCAGCAAAGCAGGCTTGCAGTGCACAGGTTAATATAGTGTTCTGTGATAGGGCCTGGGGTGGAGTCTGGCTGAGAGGAGATTATAAAGGAAGCCAGGTGAAAGGGCTCAGGCCTCTAAGATGAACACATGGGAAGGAAGGTAAGCTGACAGACAAACACTACTGCATATCCATGACAGTACCCTCCCTCTTATGGGCCCTCCCCCGCCTGGACCCAGGCTTAAAGGGAAATCTCTGATGAAACCTTCTCAACAGATGAGGTGCAGCGACATCAGATGCAGCGATCCAAGACGCCTCCTCAGGACCAAAACCTCTCCAATGCACAAGGTACTGAAGAATGCCTCTGCAGAGCCGAGAATCCAGAACTTGTCTAACCTCGTACTTAAAATTATCCTCAGAGACCGAAAACGAGGTAGGGAGATGACAAGAAGATCTATTGAGGACCAAAGGCTCTCTAGGAATAAGCAAGGGCATGAGAGGATCAACAGGAATCTGAGGAGGGTCCCCTAGACCCTTAAAGGGGAACTGGTCATCTTGCACAGGACCATCAGACTGGGCAGATGTCAGTGGAACCCTGAAGTCAGGTTGGTTAGAAGGTGACATGTCGCCGGAGTCAAGCTGAATAGCTGAAGGACAAGCAGAATGTCCCGAACAAGAAAAAGTAAGAGGCTCACTGGGCATGGGCTGGACTGGCATAACTAGTACAGAGGCAGAGTGAATAGCTGAGTCAGGTGTAGCGACTACCTGAATCGCATCGCAAGACGTAGCGACTGCAGGACTTGTAGACAAGCTAGCCTGGCTGTGCGTCCAAGGGTGGTTAGGGACAGAGAAATGTAAATGGTTATGCAACCTGGAATGAATGACCGGCTCAGATTCACAGGGGGCAACCTTGGGTAGGCAGGACGAGGAACAGGAGGGACCCCAAGCCAGGATCTGTCCAGTAGTCCAGTCCACATGAGGAGAATGGAGCTGTAACCATGGGAGACCCAAAATTATAGGCGTTGAGGCCTTGGGTAAGATAAGGAAGGATATCCACTCCTGGTGGAGTGTCCCTACCGACATCTTAACAGGGAGGGTCTGGAAGCGGATAGGTCCCCCTGGGAGAACAGTACCATCAATCGCCAAGACCAACAATGGCGTGGTGAGGGGCAAAAGAGTAAGTCTCATGGACGATGCGATTTCCCAGTCCATGAAATTACCAGCGGCTCCGGAATCCAGATATGCTGAGACCGAATGAGAAGAAGCACCAACATGAAGGAACACAGAAAGCAGAAGACGAGAAGGGGAAGGTGATATTTCTGGGTCCAATACTCCACTTTCCAGATGAAGTGGACCCGAACGTTTTTCTGGACAAAGAGAGCAAGTGTCACGAAAATGACCTTTGCCCCCACAGTAAAGACACAGACCAAGAGTTCTGCGCCTAGCACGTTCCTCGGGGGATAGCCTGGTCCGACCCAGCTGCATGGGTTCCTCAGCTGGTAGGAGATGCTCTACGGGTCGAAGAGAGGGGAGCTCAGGCTGACTAAGAACCAAGGAGTGCTGGCGTTGCTTTTCTAAGGTCCTCTCCTGAAAGCGAATATCGATCTGGTTACACAAGGAGATAACGCCGGCCAGATCAGTGGGGATGGTTCTTCCAGCTAATTCATCCTTCACTCTATCAGACAGGCCATGCAAAAAGGTTGCGACTAAGGCCTCATTGTTCCAGCTCAACTCAGCCGACAGTATGCGGAAATGAAGGGCATACTGTCCCACAGAAGCAGACTCTTGGCGGAGACGTAAAAGGGCGCTGGCCACTGAAGAGACACGAGCCGGTTCTTCGAAGATATTCCGAAAAAGTTTCAAGAAGCCAGACAGGCTAGAAACCACTGGATCATTCAGTTCCCACAGAGGGGCTGCCCAGGCTAAAGCTTCACCAGAGAGGAGGGAAATGATATAGGCTACCTTAGCCCGATCAGACAGGAAGTTTTGGGGCTGAAGCTCAAAATGAATAGTGCATTGGCTGAGAAACCCCCTGCAGGCCTTGGAGTCCCCAGAGAAACGTAACGGAGCTGGCAATCTTAGTGAGTGTGAGGCTGCGACTGGTGCGATAGGTACAGCCGCTGGTTGTACTTGGGGTTGCGGATTCGGGGTTCCCAAGGAGACCTGAAGCTGCTCGAATCGAGAAGCCAGATCCTGGAGGAATCGCATCACCTGGGTCTGATTTGATTCCTGGGTCTCAAGTCTGCGAACTATGCCCTGCAATGGATCATCCGCGGGAAGCGGGATGTCAGCCGGGTTCATGGCTGATCAAACTGTCAGGATCACCTGTGGCCAGGTGACAGATGCACACCGTAGGGGGACAGGAGTGCACCGCGAGGTAGTGAACCCTATGGCTGGCTTCTGCGGATAGGAAACTGGGTGGTTGTGGAAAGCGGGACCAGAGGAGCACAACCGGGATCCCAACGGAAGCGAGAGCCAAGATTCCCCAGGGCGCGGAGTCTAAGACCCAGCTGGTCTTCTCCAGGGCCTCTAGTGGTGAGGATGTTACGCTGCAGGCTGGGACCAGGTCGCGGCCCCTGGAGTTTCCTAGCTCACGCCCCGTAGGATAAGGGGAAAAGAGGGGAAGCAGCAGCACACGATAGAGAGAACCGAATAACAAGCCGAAGGTCAGGGGCCACAAGCAGACAAGGATAACGAAGAACGAGCCGAAGGTCAAGGGTCACGAGCAGACAGGAATAGTCGGGGACAAGCCAATAACATAACAGAGAGACAGACGTAGCACACGGCAGGCAGGAACCCAAACACACAATGCCTAACAAACACGTCATCAGCAAAGCAGGCTTGCAGTGCACAGGTTAATATAGTGTTCTGTGATAGGGCCTGGGGTGGAGTCTGGCTGAAAGGAGATTATGAAGGAAGCCAGGTGAAAGGGCTCAGGCCTCTAAGATGAACACATGGGAAGGAAGGTAAGCTGACAGACAAACACTACTGCATATCCATGACACATACAGATTCGTTTGATCCACTATATTCTGCAGCAAATCTTGTGGGAAAAATAAACAAAAATAATCAAATTTAGAAAAATTTGTAGTGTCGGGCTGCACACCTGGCTGTGCGGTGAAAGGGGGGATGATAGCGGATCCTGAGTTGGCAGGCAACCATAAGGGGTTTGCCAGGGCATCGGGAAGGTAGGATTGGGGCTGGATTCTTCGGGTTGGGCGTGCATTTCCATTGCTTGTACTGGGCTCCTCTTCCTGGGGTATGGCGCTGCTGGTGGTGGGCAGTTCTCCTGATCTTGGTACTGATCTTGGTGCTGATCTTGGTGCCGATCGCATTCTTTTGGGAGGGACGGTTTCTTCCGGGGACTCGGACTCTGAGCCACTATCCTCCACTGGCTCGTATTCCGAACCAGAATCGGATAATGGGAGCTCCCCGCTGCTCTCATCATCCGACATGGCAAGAATGGCATATGCCTCCTCAGGTGTGTAAACCCTTTGGGACATTATGGCAGTGCTTATTGGTGGGCCTGTGTAATGGTACTGCTGGTGGTAGTGGTGGCGGTCTGTGTGGTAGTACCGATGGAGGTATTAGTGGTGGGCCTGTGTGGTGGTACCGATGGCGGTATGGGTGGTGGTGGTACCAATGGCGGTACAGGTGGTGGTGGTACCGATGGAGGTACGGGTGGTGGTGGTGGCGGCGGTACCGATGGCGGTACAGGTGGCGGTATGGGTGGCGGTGGTAGCGATGGCGGTATGGGTGGTGGTGGTACCGATGGCGGTACAGGTGGTGGTGGTACCGATGGCGGTACAGGTGGTGGTGGTACGGGTGGTGATGGTACCGATGGCGGTACAGGTGGTGGTACAGGTGGTGGTGGCACTACCGACGGTGGTACGGGTGGTGGTACTGGTGGTGGTACCGATGGCGGCACTAGTGGTGATACTGGTAGCGGGCCTGTGTGGCAGTATAGATGCTGGGCCTGGTGGCGGTACTGGTGGTGGTACTGGTACCGATGGCGGTACTGGTAGCCTGTGTGGCGGTGCCAATGGCGGTACCGATGGAGGTGGGCCTGTGACAGATGATTGACAGATGGGCTGATTGATTGACAGATGGGCTGATTGATTGATTGACAGATGGGTTGATTGATTGACAGATGGGGTGATTGATTGACAGGTGGGGTGATTGATTGACAGATGGGCTGATTGATTGACAGATGGGCTGGTTGATTGACAGATGGGCTGATTGACAGATGGGCTGATTGGCTGGGCTGATTGATGTGCTGGGCTGTGTGACAGGTCCTCTTTATGGGGGGGGGCGTGTTGTGTACTGTAAACTTATGTAGACAAACTACACTGAGCTAACTTACTGATCTCTTCTCTCTCCTCACAGATCGGTGTGTGAGGCGAGAGCAGGGATCAGGTAGTAACTCCTGTGGAGTTTGTTTACATTTGTGACCGGCTGTGATTGGACACAGCCGGTCACGTGGTAAACAGCCAATTCATTGGCTGTTTACTCTGATCGGGGACGCGCTGTGTCCAAGGGACACTCGCCTTCCCCGATCCCCGCTCTGCAAGCCTGTGGCGGCGCGCACGGAGCGCGCCGCCGAGTTTGTTTTGACAGGTGATCGGCTGTGACTTTGACACAGCCGATCACATGGTAAACAGCCAATGAAATTGGCTGTTTACCGTGATCGGGGAAGCGCTGTGTCCGAGGGACACATGCCGTCCCCGATCACCACGCTGCGCGCCCCCGCGGGCGCGCGCAAGGCAATATCCTGCAGGACGTCATATGACGTCCAGTATCGATATTGCAACCACTTCCCGGACGTCAATTCGCTATTGACTGGGCGGGAAGTGGTTAAGCAAGAACCTCTGCCCAGTGGAGAACCGGAAACATTGCTCAACCTTTGGACATTTAATTGCAAGTATTCCTCTACTTCTAATTTCTACCTTAACCTTGTGGCTGTATAGTATTATCTCTTGAAACATATTTTTCTGTAACATTTTATTGCATCAACTTGACCCTTTTCAAAATAAACCCTTATGTTGAAAAGTGTTACTCTTGCCTCTGAAACTCTTAATGCAAGCTATAACGAACCTGCCTCTTGAAGAGCGCTACTGTAGGGCTCTGCGCAGACCTGTCTGTGGTGACAGTGTGTAGGCTGCAGACGCTTATTCTAAAATCATAATTGGTATTGTTGAAATCACGAGTATCCCCTGGCTCGGGCGTTGTTTAAACCGGGGTGGTGGCAGAGAAAGAGTTAATTGTGACATTAGCCCGGTAACAATCGCTCTCAGGCTGCTGGCACTCAGATTGTCGTCCCACAAGCTGGAAAATCTTTGGGCTGGACGCAGCTGAGAGGGGCATTGTTACGCAAGTGACAGCGTAGTGTGAGGATTGGCCGGTCCTTCGACACAAGATTAGCGCGGAGGGCGGGAATCTGACACTCGCGTTCGTCACATTTGGTGGCAGCGTAGCGGAATAGTTTCGCATTGAGAGTATTCAGTGCATTGTTAGGAATTAGCCCTGCACTGAAGGATTGTAACCTTTGTGGAAACAGTCTTTAGAGACAAACTGGTGCATATTTTATTTTTTATTTTAATTTTTTATGTTAAAGAGAGACATACAGCAACAGCTCTTTCCTACCCCTTTTTCCTACCTCTGCTTTCTTTGCTATCTTTTCTGCTTGCAAAATGTCTGGGTTACCAGCATATAAGAAGATGAACAAAAATGAACTGACTGCTGAGTGTGCAGGAAGAGGAGTTGACGTTGGTGGCAAAAATCGTGAAGGCTTGATACATGCCCTACAGGAGTTTGATATCCAGGCAAACGAGAACCTGGAGGAAACTGGACCAGGAAGGGTTTCCACTACTCCAGAGCCCAGTGGCTCAGAGGCAGCCTCACCGGAGGGGCCAGCAGAGACTGACACTGGAATACTACTGATTGTCACCTCCAAGCCACTGCCTGAGCAGGCCAGTCCCAGATTTCCTGCAACCAGCATAGACTCTCCTCAAGTGCAGGAAACGCTACAACGCCTTAGGGAGATGGATCCTATGGTGTACCTGCAGTTTCTCGAACGCCAGGCTGCAGCTGAGCGAGAGGAAAGCCAGGCTGAGAGAGAGGCTGCGCAGAGGGAGGCTGATCGTCGTCACGAACTGGAGATGGCTAGGCTCCAGCAGCAGCGACAAGTTCAGAACCCCGGATCCCTAGAGCACAGGGATGCCTCTCTGCCAGTGATCCCGGCAGCTAAATTTCCTGTTATGGAAAAGGACAGTGACATTGACGTGTATCTACTGTCGTTTGAAAAAACTTGACGTCAGTACCATCTGCCCCCAGCACAGTGGGCCCGGGAACCTGACGCCAGGGCTACGAGGCAAGGCCCTGGATGCTTATGTTGAACTGTCAGAAGGGCAGTGCAACGATTATGAGGCCCTGAAGGCTGCAATCATCCAAAAGTTTCAGCTAACCCCGGAAGTGTACCGGAAGCGTTTTAGGTTCTTGCAAAAAGGGCCTGGGGACTCATACCTGGATGTGGAAAGTCGCTTACGCACCACATTCAGGCAATGGACTAAAGGCATGAATGCCGATTCTTTTGAATCCCTGGAAGATCTTATGATTGAAGATCAACTTTTGCACATCTGTCCTGCGGACGTCAGACAGTTTGTGCTGGAGCGAAAGCCAACCTCTGCCAAAGTAGCAGCAGAACTGGCAGATACCTATATCCACTCTCGGGTACCTGATCATCGCAAGGCTCCTCCGAGTGGCTGGAAAGGAGGGAAATCGCACGTGACAACCTCTCCTCTGCCGGCCAACCAAGTTCCTCAGCGGTCGGTACCTGCAGTTCCTGGTGCCAGGGCATCCCCGACTGACAACCGCAAATGCTACACCTGTGGGAAAGCCGGACATCTCAGGAACCAGTGCCCTGAGCAGAAGAAACTGACATCACCTGGCCATCCGGCCAGCCACCCTTCTGCTGTGATGTTCATCAGTGGCAATCCTCCAGGAACCAATGCCAACTTGCAGCCAGTCATCGTGGGCCACCGGACTGTAGTGGGCTTTCGTGACACCGGAGCTGAAGTCACTTTGGTCAGACCAGAGGTGATAGAAGAAACAGACATCATCCCAGAAAAGTTTCTTACCCTCAAGGGCGTTGGGGGAACCCGTTCCTGTGTGCCCCGTGCCTATGTGTTCCTCGATTGGGGTGCCGGAAGTGGGATGAGGGAGGTGGGCATCTCGGAAGAGATCCCCACTCCTGTGTTGTTGGGTACTGATTTAGGCCCCATGCACTCTCACTATGGCCCTGCTGAGAGCACCCAGGATGCTCCCGCGGAACTCTCTGGATCTACTAAGGTACTGTTTACAGATGTTGGGGTAATGTCTGGGCAACCTGTGGATGGACCAAGGGAGGGGGAGGGTGAATTTGAAGTGCAAGGTCCCCCTGATGTACCAACAGGAGAGGAGAGCCCCTTGCTTGGGAAGTTAAATGATGTATGTTCCAATGACACTGCAATGGTAGATGTTAAATGTGTTGCTGATGATGATGATAATGATAATGATGATAATGATGATGATGATGATGATGATCATGATAATGCATTGCCAGTATTGGTGGTCACTCGCAGTGCTGATAAGGCGGTCAAGGTGCAAGCTCTGATCGCAGAACAGCAGGAGGAGGTCTCTGGGCCCTCTCCCTGTTCTGACTCAGCGGACCCCACCTCTGGTGAGCCTCAGCAGCGGTCCTTGTTTGCCACAGGACTGCTGGCTGGGACTTGTGGTTCCGCCTTTGAAACAGCACTGCAGACAGACCAAACCCTGGCACAGCTCAGGAGTTCAGCTGATCGGCCCCCTGCCGAGAATGACAAACAAAAGGTATACTGGGAAAAAGGGAAGTTGTACAGGGAAAGTCTGCCTGCAGAGGGGGATGAGGCTGACACAGGTAGCAGGCAGCTAGTTGTACCCAGTGCATTTAGAGGACAGCTGCTAAAAGTGGCTCATGAGATTCCATGAGATTCCCTTAGCAGGGCACTTGGGGATCAAGAAGACCAGAAGTCGGTTGGTGCATAACTTTTACTGGCCTTCGATGCACACTGACATAGCTGACTACTGTCGATCCTGTGTTACCTGCCAGCGAGTGGGTAAGGCAGGGGATGTACAGCGGGCTCCGCTAAAATCTTTGCCTGTGATTGACGAACCTTTTAAGAGGGTGGCGGTGGATATCATTGGGCCTTTGGCCATCCCTAGCAGTTCAGGCAAACGTTACATCCTGAGAGTTGTCGACTATGCCACTCGCTATCCAGAGGCGGTGGCTCTCTCCTGCCTCCGGGCAGACAAGGTCGCTGATGCTCTGCTGGGAATCTTCACAAGAGTGGGGTTCCCGGCGAGCTCATTAGCGATCAAGGCCCTCAGTTTGTGTCTGACTTGATGCAAGCTCTCTGTCGGCAAATAAAGATGACGCATATCATGGCTAGTGCCTATCATCCACAAACCAACGGCTTGTGCGAGCGTTTCAATGGTACCCTGAAACAAATGTTGTGCACCTTTGTGCACTCCCAGGGCAAGGACTGGGAACAACATCTGCCTCATCTGCTGTTTGCTTATAGAGAGGTGCCTCAGGAGTCCACAGGCTTTTCGCCATTTGAACTTCTGTACGGACGGAGGGTAAGAGGGCCCCTGGACCTAATCCGCGAGAACTGGGAGGGCAAAATTGCCGACCCAGAGGTCTCTGTTGTGGATTACGTCCTAAAATTCTGAGACCGAATGGAGACGCTGGTGGGAATGGTGCTGGAGAACATGGGAAAGGCCCAGACCCGGCAGAAACAGTGGTATGACCATAAGGCTAGGGAGCGGACCTATAGTGTTGGTCAACAGGTGTATGTTCTGCTTCCCCTGCGGAAGAACAAACTCCAAGCAGCATGGGAAGGCCCGTACACCATCACCAAGTGTCTGAATGAGGTCACCTACTTGGTCAGGTTGGGAGAAGGGAGTAGACGGCAGAGGGCCATTCATGTGAACATGCTCAAAGCCCATCATGAGCGCACGGCCTATGTCATGCCGGTCTGCAGCAGGCCAGAGCCTGAGGAGGCTGATCCACTTTTAGACCTGTTAGCTGACACCAGGGAGGTAGACTCTGAACTCCTGATAAACTCCAAGCTGACCCCCACCCAAATACCTGGACTAAAGAGAGTGCTGGCAGTACATGGTAGCAGGTTTACAGGGAAACCTGGGAGGACGCACCTCGCTATCCACCAGGTGGACATGGGGGCACATCCTCCTATTAGACAGTCGGCATATCGCGTCTCCCTGGAGGTGCTGGCCAACATGAAAAGGGAAGTGGAGGAAATGCTGCAGCTGGGGGTGATTCAGAAGTCCCACAGCGCCTGGGCGTCCCCAGTAGTCCTGGTCCCCAAAAAGGATCAGACGACCAGGTTCTGTGTGGACTATCGGAAACTGAATGTCATCACCACTGCAGATGCCTACCCCATGCCCAGGATCGATGAGTTGTTAGATAGATTGGCGGCTTCCCACTATATAACGATCATGGATTTGAGCAGGGGGTACTGGCAAATTCCTCTGGCCCCTAAGGCTCGGGAAAAGTCGGCTTTCATCACCCTATTCGGCTTGTTCGAATTTACCGTCATGCCGTTTGGGATGAAGAATGCCCCAGCTACCTTCCAGAGAGTCTTGAATGACTTACTGGAGGGCCTGAAAACTTTTGCCGTAGCCTACCTGGATGACATCGCTGTGTTCAGCCCTACCTGGGAAGAACACCTGGCGCACCTGTCACAGGTCCTGGACCGGTTGACAGCTGCCAATCTGACTGTCAAACCCAGTAAGTGTCAGATCGGCATGACTGATGTGCATTACTTGGGACACCAGGTAGGAGGAGGCATCCTGAAACCCGAGACGGGGAAGGTTGAGGCCATCCTGGCCTGGCCTACCCCCCCAAACCAAAAAGCAGGTTATGTCTTTCTTGGGGACCGCTGGCTACTATAGGAAATTTGTATGTAACTATAGCAGCTTGGCCAAACCGCTGACTGACCTAACCAAAAAGAAACTGCCCAAGGTGGTGTCCTGGACACCAGAATGTGAGCAGGCATTCCAGGCCTTGAAGGAGACGCTGGTCAGCGCCCCTGTCCTACAGGCTCCCGACTTCACCCGTCGCTTCCTAGTGCAGACGGATGCCTCTGCCTATGGATTGGGTGCAGTTCTGAGCCAGGTGGATGAGGCCGGAGAGGAGCATCCCATCCTCTATCTGAGCCGGAAGCTGCTCCCCAGGGAAGTAGCATATGCCACGATCGAAAAGGAGTGTCTGGCGATCGTGTGGGCTCTCCAAAAGTTACAAACGTATCTTTATGGACGGTATTTCACTGTGATCACCGATCACAATCCATTAAGCTGGCTGAATCGTGTTGCTGGGGAGAATGGTAAACTCCTTCGGTGGAGATTAATTCTGCAGGAATACGATTTCACCATCCAGCATAAGAAAGGCAGCACCCACCTCAATGCTGATGGGCTGTCCCGTCAAGCTGAGCCCGCAGGAGACGGTTGCGTCAGGAGGGAAAATGTAGTTCCCTCCCATGCAACCACTTAAGGGGGGAGGTGTGACGATCTCACAAAATGGACACATGCCTAGAGCATTAGTGCAACCATTTTGTTGGGACTGGCGTCCATGACAGTTTGTTAGCTAAACCTGGTACATTTGAATTGAGTCCTCCAACCCCCCCATCCTGAAGGAATTTGCAGCTTGCTATTTCAGAGGGTATCTGGAATTTCAAGCTTTCTACATCAAACATCCCTTATCTCGGTAGAGGAAGCTAGGTTTGATAACGGGCCTGGCAGTTCCTGGCCTGTCGTAAAAATGTCACCTTGTAAAGCCTCAGAGTTATAACAGGCCAGGGTCGTAAAACCCTGAGTGACCCTCCAGCGTCCATCAAGGAACTGAGTATGAAAAATCCAACATGTTTCATAACTTTTGAATAACAAAACCCACAGTCCTAACATAAATATATTCAGTCTCCTCAGAGAATTTGTAACGCGTCAAGTCCAGACATGGATAGGTTAGGCCATAGGGAACCCGAGTAGTGACCGTTATTGCCCCTGGGTCAACTGGAGCTGACAGGCTGGTCATGTTTGGATTCAAATGAAAAGTTAAATAACACTGAATAAGAATATGAAGATTGTTAGTATATAAAACGTATAGTTGCAGAGTTATGAATATGTATCTCAAAAGGGGTACATGAGTGAGACACCTCCCAGGGCTCAGCCCATGTCTCAGGACGACCCACCGATTGGGCACTGATCACTGTCAACACCCCCTGGAGTTTGAGAGAAAAAGGAGCTCTCAGAGAGCACAGGCAGTTCTCCTTGACCATCAAAGAAATAACATCTGCAGAGCTATCGTTTGGACATTTAAGCAAGAACCTCTGCCCAGTGGAGAACCGGAAACATTGCTCAACCTTTGGACATTTAATTGCAAGTATTCCTCTACTTCTAATTTCTACCTTAACCTTGTGGCTGTATAGTATTATCTCTTGAAACATATTTTTCTGTAACATTTTATTGCATCAACTTGACCCTTTTCAAAATAAACCCTTATGTTGAAAAGTGTTACTCTTGCCTCTGAAACTCTTAATGCAAGCTATAACGAACCTGCCTCTTGAAGAGCGCTACTGTAGGGCTCTGCGCAGACCTGTCTGTGGTGACAGTGTAGGCTGCAGCCGCTTATTCAAAAATCATAATTGGTATTGTTGAAATCACGAGTATCCCCTGGCTCGGGCGTTGTTTAAACCGGGGTGGTGGCAGAGAAAGGGTTAATTGTGACATTAGCCCGGTAACAATCGCTCTCAGGCTGCTGGCACTCAGATTGTCGTCCCGCAAGCTGGAAATTCTTTGGGCTGGACGCAGCTGAGAGGGGCATTGTTACGCAAGTGACAGCGTAGTGTGAGGATTGGCCGGTCATTCGACGCAAGATTAGCGCGGAGGGCGGGGATCTGACACTCGCGTTCGTCACAAGTATAACATGTCAGAGAATTAAGAACAAGTGTAAAAGTGTATAAACCTATATAGGCTCCCCATACGACCAATCACCCCTATCGGGTACAAACTGTGATTGGGTGGGGGGAGGCCTCTCATTCTATTGTCAAAAGAACAATAGTCTTTATCACAAATGTATTATAATGTTTGGTATTTTAATAGAAAAAAAATAAGACTTTACAATTACTTTAAGACAAGGCTTTGCACCTACAAGCCAGCCTACTAAAACTGCAATTTCATTGAAATAAATTCCTGAATAGCCACAAAGGATATACAGTATCTCACATTTTTATAGATATTTTATTCTATCTTTTCACTGAAGAAATTACACTTTGCTACAATGTAAAGTAGTGAGTGTACAGCTTGTATAACAGTGTAAATTTGCTGTCCCCTCAAAATAACTCAACACACAGCCATTAATGTCTAAACCGCTGGCAATAAAAGTGAGTACACCCCTAAGTGAAAATGTACAAATTGGGCCCAAAGTCACGATATTTTGTGTGGCCACCATTATTTTCCAGCACTGCCTTAACCCTCTTGGGCATGGAGTTCACCAGAGCTTCACAGGTTACCACTGGAGTCCTCATCCACTCCTCCATGACGACATCACAGAGCTGGTGGATGGACCTTGCACTCCTCCACCTTCTGTTTGGAGATGCCCCACAGATGCTCAGTAGGGTTTAGGTCTGGAGAAATGCTTGGCCAGTCTATCACCTTTAGCCTCAGTTTCATTAGCAGGGCAGTGGTCGTCTTGGAGGTGTGTCTGGGGTCGTTATCATGTTGGAATACTGCCCTGAAGGCCCAATCTCCAAAGGGAGGGGATCATGCTGGCATTCATGGTTCCCTCAATGAACTGTAGCTCCCCAGTGACGGCAGTACTCATGCAGCCCCAGACCATGACACTCCCACCACCATGCTTGACTGTAGGCAAGACACACTTGTCCTTGTACTCCTCACCTGGTTGCTGCCACACACGCTTGACATCTGAACCAAATAAGTTTATCTTGTTCTCATCAGACCACAGGACACGGTTCCAGTAATCCATGTCCTTAGTCTGCTTGTATTCAGCAAACTGCTTGCAGGCTTTGTGCATCATCTTTATAAGAGGCTTCCTTCTGGGACAACATGCCATACAGACTATTTTGATGCAGTGTGTGGTGTATGGTCTGAGCACTGACAGGCTGACCCCACACCCGCTGACCCCCCACCCCTTCAACCTCTACAGCAATGCTGGCAGTCATATGTCTATTTGCCAAAGACAATCTCTGGATATGACGCTGAGCATGCGCACTCAACTTCTTTGGTCAATAATGGCAAGGCCTGTTCTGAGTGGAACCTGTCCTGTTGAACCTCTGTATAGGCTTGGCCACCGTGCTGCAGCTCAGTTTCAGGGTCTTGGTAATCTTCTTATAGCCTAGGCCATCTTTATGCAGAGCAACAATAATTTTTTTTCAGATCCTCAGAGAGTTCTTTGCCATGAGGTGCCATGTTAAACTTCCAGTGACCAGTATGAGAGAGTGAGAGCAATAACACCAAATTTAACACACCCGCTCCCCATTCACACCTGAAACCTTGTAACACTAATGAGTCACATGACACCGGGGAGGGAAAATGGCTAATTGGGCAGTGGTTTAGACATTAATGTTGAGTTATTTTGAGGGGACAGAAAATTTACACTGTATACAAGCTGTACACTCACTACTTTACATCAAAGTGTAATTTCTTCAGTGTTGTCACATGAGAAGATATAATAAAATATTTACAAAAATGTGAGGGGTGTACTCACTTTTGTGAGATACTGTAAATCCCTGTTGTGTGTACCAAATGCCTTTGCAAACAGGAATTTTACCTTGTAAAAGTAGCAGTGACATCATTACTGGACTGCACATAGCCAGTACAAAGAGCAGAGCTGTGGGAGGGACACAGCAGGCCCCACCCACTACAGGTTGCATGCAGAAATTACAGGAGGGGGTGTATACAAGACCTGTCACCCTGCACAAGGAGAGAGAGCAGCAGTGACTTGTCTTCAAGCTCCTGCACAGAGGTAAAGCGCAGGAGCTGTTTTATGCTGGATCTCTGTAAACATCTAAAAGAAATACACAAAGGAATACACTGTTGTGTACTATAGCTAGTTATAACATTACTTGAATAAATGAGAAAACCTCCACATACAGTACTTGTGTCCTATCTTTGAGTATTTTCACTGCACGGCCAAATCAGCACGAAGGAAGCAGTGTTTTTGTTTTTTCATTATAGGACTATATATATATATATATATATATGTAGCACTACCCCTGTAGGGGCTGCCGGTTTTTGTGTAGCGGGGTGCTATATTTAGGGGGAGCATCTGAGTGGTAACTAGGCTCAGATGCACTAATTGTTAGGTTTCATGGACAATTTCTGTCCCAGGGAGATAGTACTGATGTGCAGTTCCCTGGGGCCTATAGGTGGCGCTGTTGCCATAGGCCTGGGTTGAACCGTAGTACAGGGTTTTGCCTTTTCTTGTCCCCTCTCGGCAGCAGTACGGCGGGGCGGGGAACCTGCTCTGCCTGTCGGGAGAGGGTATAAAAAGGGGCGACCATCTTCCAGTCGGGGTCCACGCCCAGGCACCTTAGGCCTGGGTGTGTGTGTGTCGCCTCCGGGTGTCCGAGGCCCGGAGGCCTGGGTCGTTGTCATTGGTTTCGCGCCCAGGCACCTTAGGCCTGGGCGTGTGCATTGTCTCCAGGTGCCCTAGGCCCGCAGACGGAGCTGCTGTTCCATCCCAGACACCTTCAGTCTGGGGTGAGGTACTTTGGCGAGGGCCTGGAACCCAGCAACTTTTGGCTGGGGTCCGCTAAGGATCGAGGCTCCCAGGGATCTGCCTTGCGAGGGGTCCCGTATCCAGGATTGAGGAGGCCAGGCAGGTGACCCTTTCTGAAGACCCAGTGCCGAGTCGTGGTGACAGAGAGGGCCTCTGGTAACTCTCCGGAGGGATGTTCTTATCCTAAAAAGGGGCCAAGTTACTCAAAAAAGGAAGTGCGGGTTCTTTATGTCACAGTGGCAGGTCAGACTATGCACACCAAGTCAGTGGCAGTGACTTGCAACTATTCACCAGGTCAGTGGCAGTGACCAACCTCATGGTCCGTGGCAGGGACCATGCGCCAAGCCTGTTCGTGCAAACCAGAACAGGAGAAACCTTGAATTAAATTTGTGCCTGGACCTCCTCCCACCTTATCTGACCCATGTTTGTCTCAACCTGTCTGCTCTCAAAGAGACTATTTATTGCCCTTATGAATAAATAAGAAGTTGGAATTTTCAGTTGGTGTGGACAGTTGCTTACTGGGGAGAACTAAGGACTTGTTTCTGGCTACCCCAGAAACGAGTTCAGCTCTGGAGGTTTTCAAACACTGGCTGTAGGCATGCCCGAGAAACTAACACCGCTCAACCTCCCCATCCAGGAGGGTACGGGCTTGTGGTGCGGTGTGCCTCAGTCTTTTCCTGCGGAGGAGCCAACTATAAGAAAAGCAGGTAAAGGCTGGGGTGGGTGCGCTACATTTGGGTAATGCCATTACCTGTCTGTTCCACTGTATCTGTCATAGGGGTTCAATTTAAGAGTTTTCACAGATGTCATCACCAACACATAGTCTCTTTTCCAATGGTTTTAATAAATGTCAATTAGAGGGATGGAGGGTTATGGGGAGATTCAGGTACCTTGCTTTGCGGATCACGGGTACTTTCTTCAATTCTTCAATCCAGAGGACAAACAGCTCCCACACTGGATATAACAACCACCGGATAGGCCTCTCTCACCGACCTAGCAGCCGATGCGGTGCTCAGTCAAAAGTCTCTGCCACAGACTTGAAGAATACACATAGTCTAAGTACAGTCACACAGTACCAGTTTCTTTCAGCAAATCCGGCAGCACTGTGAGGTAGATATGTCAGGATGCGTCCTCCAATTGAGTCTCCAATTGCCCGGCTTCTCCCCGCAGGCAAGACAGCACAGGACCACCCCTGACTAGTAGGCCCCAGAACTCCTAGGCCTACTTCCAGTAACAAGGCCTCGGGCCAGCCGGCCCAGAGGCAGGAAAACTGCTACGGCACACCTTAGGCCAGGAGGGCCATCAGGTCAGAGAGAGCCGGAATATGGCGTTTGTCCCTTAATTACCCTCTCCCAGAATGCACAGCGGGGGGACTAATCCCACTGAGCTGTTTCTGGGCAAGAGGTACCCAATACATCCAGCCTGTTGCATTTCCGACCTTGACCTGTGGTGACAGCGACACCCACAGTCAAGTGGAAAAACGTGCAACACAGCTGGACTGGAACAGAAACCAGAACCTTACCAAAATTATTCTGAGCTAAACTACAGCTCAGACAACTAAATTTACAACTAGCGCTTACCCAATAGGAGCAGGGCGCTACACATATATATATATATATATATATATATATATATATATATATATATTGTGACAGCAGGAAGGTAAAGTCACCTGGTTGCATCCAGGGGGGTAGATATATTTCTCCCAGATTCAGGCTTTATGCCGACTTATACAACTAGGGAGTTGATGAAGCCCAGCTGAGGCTAGTGGGCTCATGAATGACTCATACCTCTAGGGAGAGTGCTGGGCGTCGTGAGGCAGGGAGTTGATGAGACCAGCTGAAGCTTGTCAGCTCGTTTAAGGCCTCTATAAAAACTCCCAGATTCATTAGGTGTTTGCTCATGCCTGGAACCAGACCTGTGTGGACTGTCTAGGGAGAGTGAACCCCTGTGCGGTGAGGCAAAGCCTGTGTGGCTATTTGTTTGGACTTTTACTAAACCAGGGACTTAGGGACTAGGACAGCACCAGGCTGATCCCAGTTGTTAGTTTAGGAAACCTGCATGTTTAGTCAGAGGTCAAACTGACCAGGATTTATTTTGTTTATGTTTCTTTTTGGCTTTGCTGTGTTTTTGTCACTGTACATAGAGAAATAAACCGCACCTTTTGATTTTGAAAACCACAACCTCCGTCTGCTGGCCCTGTTTTTGTGTGGGGAGCCCAACCAGGGGGTCACACACACCCGCTACCGAGTTAACCCCCTCACAGTTGGTGGAGAACCAGCGGCAGTTTTTTTTAAGCCAGCATGGAGGAGATACTGAAACAGCTGGCTCTAGCAAATGCCAATCAACAGCAGACAAATGCAGGTTTGCAAAGGAGCCTTGCAGCCCAGCAGCAAGCTCATCAACAAGCCCAGCAGCAATCTGAGGCCCGCTTCATAGACCTGTTACAGAAGCAAGAGCAGAGACTACAACAAATGGAAGCAGTAATGCAGCAACGTCCGCAGACCAGTGAGGAAAGCCGTCCCACTAATACCGCGTCCTTTGAGTCGTTTATTGACAAAAATGACTGGAGAGGATGATCCAGAGGTATTTTTGACCACATTTGAAAGGACTGCTGAAAGAGAAAAGTGGCCTGAGGAGCAGTGGGCTGGACTGGTGGCTCCTCTGTTAACTGGTGAATCGCAGAAGGCTTACTATGACCTAGAGCCTGACCAAGCAAAAGACTATGTGATGCTAAAAGCTGAAATATTGGCAAGGCTGGGTGTCACCCTGGCTGTCCGGGCTCAGCGTGTGCATAACTGGACTTTCCAGCTTGGAAAACCCCCCAGGTCTCAAATGTATGATCTCATTCACCTGAGCCGGAAGTGGCTACAGCCAGAGACTTTGTCCGCACCAGAGATTGTGGAACGTGTTGTAATGGATCGGTTTTTGAGAGCTCTTCCTACTGCCATCCAAAAGTGGGTAAGCCATGGAGACCCAGAGACGGCCGGTGGTCTTGTGGATCGTGTAGAGAAATACTTGGCTACAGAGAACCTGATGGCCTCTTCCAGAGACTCTCGGACTTTCCACCCTAAGACCAGACCATCCCCAGGGGCGGATAAGAGGATTCCAAGGGGTGAGGGTGGAGAGAGTGAGAGGGTGGGAGCTCTACCCAAAGTTTGGCGAGAACAGCCTGGGAAGTCAGGGGCTCAAGAGGCAGCCAAATGGATTGTTTGCTACCGCTGCCGGCAAGCGGGACATATTGCAGCAAATTGCCCGGTTGTGGAGGAACCCATGCAATGTGACTTTCTGATGGACAGACGTCAGTCGCTGTGTGCGACAGTCGCATGCACTGCCATTCGGGGAACTGAGAAACATTTATGCAAAATGTGTATTAATGGTAGAAATGTTGTGGTATTACTGGATTCAGGTAGCCTTGTGACCCTGATAAAGGCTGAATTAGTTAAAACAGAGGTCTCTGGGAATAGCAAGGTAGCTGTTATTTGTGTGCATGGGGACACCCGAGAGTATCCAGTGACTACAGTGTGTTTCGAGACCCCCAAAGGTACCCTCTCTCATCCAGTGGGGTTAGTATCTCAATTACCGCATGATGCCATTGTGGGAAGGGATTTTCCGAAGTTCTGGGAACTGTGGGATGATCCTGAGCCCCCCACTGGTGCCCCTATGTACCAGGAATGTGATAGCCAGAACTCCTCTGAGAGTGGTGAGGACTCTCCAGAATTTCCCTTGTCAGTATTGGCAGGGGAGACTCAAGAAACTGGAGAGGAGCCCACCTCCTCAGACGAAAACCTACCGTATGTGGAGTTTTCTGATCTTGAGGTTCACAGGGAAAATTTTGCCACAGAACAGTTAAAAGACCCCGCCCTAATAAAGGCACGGGAAAACGTAGTGGAAATAGATGGCGAGTTAGTGAACCCAGATAATACCTGCACTTACCCATACTTCAGCGTAGAGAAGGACCTACTGTATCGGGTGGCAAAAAGGGCAGAAGAAACCGTTGAGCAGCTTGTGGTGCCCAAACCTTACAGGAAGTTGGTGTTGGAGTTGGCCCATGGGCACATTCTTGGAGGTCATCTGGGGACAGAGAAAACCCGAGAGAGGGTATTACAGAGATTCTATTGGCCTGGGGTGATGAAGGACATAGAAAATTATTGTTCCTCCTGCCCTGTGTGTCAGAGGTCGGCCCCGATGCCACATTTCCGTAGCCCGCTGGTCCCTCTACCCATCATTGAGGTCCCGTTTGAGAGAATCGCAATGGATTTGGTAGGTCCTATAATCAAGTCCGCTAGGGGGCACCAGTACATATTGGTTATAATGGACTATGCCACCCGTTATCCAGAAGCGATCCCTCTCAGAAATACCTCGGCCAAAACCATAGCCAAAGAGCTATCTCTTGTTTTTAGCCGGGTGGGTATTTGTAAAGAACTGCTTACGGACCAAGGTACACCCTTTATGTCCCGGGTTATGAAAGAGCTGTGTAAATTGCTCAAAGTGACGCAATTGCGTACATCTGTGTATCACCCCCAAACCGATGGGCTGGTTGAAAGATTCAACAAAACCCTAAAACAAATGTTGAAGAAAGTGGTGGATAGAGATGGAAAGGATTGGGACTGTCTACTTCCTTATTTGATGTTTGCTATTAGGGAGGTGCCCCAATCCTCTACGGGATTCTCCCCCTTTGAGTTACTGTATGGGAGACACCCAAGAGGGCTGTTGGATATTGCCAAGGAAACTTGGGAAAGTGAGAGTTCTCCCCACAGGAGTGTGATTGAGCATGTCGCCCTGATGCAAGATCGAATTGCACAGGTAATGCCCATCGTGAAGGAACATTTGGCCCAAGCGCAGTTGGCACAGCAGAGAGTGTACAACCGTGGAGCAAAGACCCGTACCTTTTCCCCGGGGGATAGGATATTGGTACTTGTCCCTACGGTTGAAAGTAAATTCCTTGCCAAATGGCAAGGCCCCTACGAGATAATGGAAAAAGTGAGCGAAGTGAATTACAAGGTCAGACAACCAGGAAGGCGAAAGCCCGAACAGATATATCACGTTAATCTGTTGAAAGCCTGGAGGGATAGAGAGTCCCTAGTCGCAGAAACTTGGTCACCAGCTCAAACTGGTTGCGTGATTCCGGAGGTTGGAATAGCAGCCACCTTGTCACAACCCCAACAACAGGAGGTTAAGGAGTTTGTGCTTCGCAACAAGGAGGTGTTCTCTGAGCTGCCGGGACAAACATCTGGGGTAGAGCATGATATTATTACCCCGCCCGGTGAAAGGGTGAAGTTAAAACCCTATCGGATCCCAGAGGCCCGACGGGAGGCAATACGGGAGGAAGTACAGAAAATGCTGAACTTAGGGGTGATAGAGGAGTCCCAAAGTGATTGGTCTAGTCCCATTGTGTTGGTGCCTAAACCGGATGGGAGCTGGCGATTTTGTAACGATTTTCGTCAGTTGAACAAAGTTACAAAATTTGACACCTACCCCATGCCACGTATAGATGAGTTGATCGACCGGCTGGGAACAGCCCGATACATGACAACTCTTGACCTCACAAAAGGGTATTGGCAAATTCCCCTGGCCAAGTCGGCCAAAGAGAAAACCGCATTTGTAACCCCAGACGGGGCGTTCCAATATAAGAGAATGCCGTTCGGGTTACAGAATGCGCCGGCCACATTCCAGCGGAAAATGGACCAGATACTGAGGCCCCATCGGAAGTATGCTGCGGCTTACCTGGATGACGTAATTGTCCATAGCACAGATTGGGCCTCACATCTGCCAAAAGTGCAAGCAGTCCTAGACTCTATCCGGGAAGCGGGGTTTACGGCTAACCCCAAGAAGTGTACCATTGGGCAGGAGGAGGCCAAATATCTTGGGTACACCATTGGCAGGGGAGTAATAAAACCCCAACTCAACAAAGTCGAGGCCATCCAGAGTTGGCCACGTCCCAACAGCAAGAAGCAGGTACGAGCCTTTCTGGGAATCGCGGGTTATTATCGGCGCTTCATTCCCCACTTTGCTTCTAAGGCTGTGCCCCTAACCAACCTGACGAAAGGGAAAGGGTCGGTCATGATTAAATGGACCCCCGAGGCTGAGGCAGCATTCCAATTCTTGAAACAAGCCTTATGTAGCCAGCCAGTGTTGTACTCACCCGACTTCTCTAAAGACTTTGTCGTACAAAGTGATGCGTCAGATGTGGGGTTAGGAGCAGTATTGTCCCAGGTCTGGAACGGGGAAGAGCACCCAGTCATTTACCTCAGCAGGAAGTTGAAGTCCCATGAGGTAAATTACGCCACGGTTGAAAAGGAGTGTTTAGCGGTGGAGTGGGCTCTAGATTCCCTTCGGAACTATCTGCTAGGTAGGCACTTTGACATGGTTACGGATCACGCTCCGTTAAAGTGGATGGCTCAAAACAAGGAGACAAATAGAAGAGTGAATAGGTGGTTCCTGGCCCTACAGGAATTCAACTTCACAGTAAAGCATCGCCCTGGCGTTCAAATGGGGAATGTGGATGCTTTGTCTCGAGTACATGAATGCCTGATTGCTGGTGTTCCAACCCCAAGGTTAAAACAAGAGGGGGGGGTATGTGACAGCAGGAAGGTAAAGTCACCTGGTTGCATCCAGGGGGGTAGATATATTTCTCCCAGATTCAGGCTTTATGCCGACTTATACAACTAGGGAGTTGATGAAGCCCAGCTGAGGCTAGTGGGCTCATGAATGACTCATACCTCTAGGGAGAGTGCTGGGCGTCGTGAGGCAGGGAGTTGATGAGACCAGCTGAAGCTTGTCAGCTCGTTTAAGGCCTCTATAAAAACTCCCAGATTCATTAGGTGTTTGCTCATGCCTGGAACCAGACCTGTGTGGACTGTCTAGGGAGAGTGAACCCCTGTGCGGTGAGGCAAAGCCTGTGTGGCTATTTGTTTGGACTTTTACTAAACCAGGGACTTAGGGACTAGGACAGCACCAGGCTGATCCCAGTTGTTAGTTTAGGAAACCTGCATGTTTAGTCAGAGGTCAAACTGACCAGGATTTATTTTGTTTATGTTTCTTTTTGGCTTTGCTGTGTTTTTGTCACTGTACATAGAGAAATAAACCGCACCTTTTGATTTTGAAAACCACAACCTCCGTCTGCTGGCCCTGTTTTTGTGTGGGGAGCCCAACCAGGGGGTCACACACACCCGCTACCGAGTTAACCCCCTCACAGTTGGTGGAGAACCAGCGGCAGTTTTTTTTAAGCCAGCATGGAGGAGATACTGAAACAGCTGGCTCTAGCAAATGCCAATCAACAGCAGACAAATGCAGGTTTGCAAAGGAGCCTTGCAGCCCAGCAGCAAGCTCATCAACAAGCCCAGCAGCAATCTGAGGCCCGCTTCATAGACCTGTTACAGAAGCAAGAGCAGAGACTACAACAAATGGAAGCAGTAATGCAGCAACGTCCGCAGACCAGTGAGGAAAGCCGTCCCACTAATACCGCGTCCTTTGGGGTGAGTCGTTTATTGACAAAAATGACTGGAGAGGATGATCCAGAGGTATTTTTGACCACATTTGAAAGGACTGCTGAAAGAGAAAAGTGGCCTGAGGAGCAGTGGGCTGGACTGGTGGCTCCTCTGTTAACTGGTGAATCGCAGAAGGCTTACTATGACCTAGAGCCTGACCAAGCAAAAGACTATGTGATGCTAAAAGCTGAAATATTGGCAAGGCTGGGTGTCACCCTGGCTGTCCGGGCTCAGCGTGTGCATAACTGGACTTTCCAGCTTGGAAAACCCCCCAGGTCTCAAATGTATGATCTCATTCACCTGAGCCGGAAGTGGCTACAGCCAGAGACTTTGTCCGCACCAGAGATTGTGGAACGTGTTGTAATGGATCGGTTTTTGAGAGCTCTTCCTACTGCCATCCAAAAGTGGGTAAGCCATGGAGACCCAGAGACGGCCGGTGGTCTTGTGGATCGTGTAGAGAAATACTTGGCTACAGAGAACCTGATGGCCTCTTCCAGAGACTCTCGGACTTTCCACCCTAAGACCAGACCATCCCCAGGGGCGGATAAGAGGATTCCAAGGGGTGAGGGTGGAGAGAGTGAGAGGGTGGGAGCTCTACCCAAAGTTTGGCGAGAACAGCCTGGGAAGTCAGGGGCTCAAGAGGCAGCCAAATGGATTGTTTGCTACCGCTGCCGGCAAGCGGGACATATTGCAGCAAATTGCCCGGTTGTGGAGGAACCCATGCAATGTGACTTTCTGATGGACAGACGTCAGTCGCTGTGTGCGACAGTCGCATGCACTGCCATTCGGGGAACTGAGAAACATTTATGCAAAATGTGTATTAATGGTAGAAATGTTGTGGTATTACTGGATTCAGGTAGCCTTGTGACCCTGATAAAGGCTGAATTAGTTAAAACAGAGGTCTCTGGGAATAGCAAGGTAGCTGTTATTTGTGTGCATGGGGACACCCGAGAGTATCCAGTGACTACAGTGTGTTTCGAGACCCCCAAAGGTACCCTCTCTCATCCAGTGGGGTTAGTATCTCAATTACCGCATGATGCCATTGTGGGAAGGGATTTTCCGAAGTTCTGGGAACTGTGGGATGATCCTGAGCCCCCCACTGGTGCCCCTATGTACCAGGAATGTGATAGCCAGAACTCCTCTGAGAGTGGTGAGGACTCTCCAGAATTTCCCTTGTCAGTATTGGCAGGGGAGACTCAAGAAACTGGAGAGGAGCCCACCTCCTCAGACGAAAACCTACCGTATGTGGAGTTTTCTGATCTGGAGGTTCACAGGGAAAATTTTGCCACAGAACAGTTAAAAGACCCCGCCCTAATAAAGGCACGGGAAAACGTAGTGGAAATAGATGGCGAGTTAGTGAACCCAGATAATACCTGCACTTACCCATACTTCAGCGTAGAGAAGGACCTACTGTATCAGGTGGCAAAAAGGGCAGAAGAAACCGTTGAGCAGCTTGTGGTGCCCAAACCTTACAGGAAGTTGGTGTTGGAGTTGGCCCATGGGCACATTCTTGGAGGTCATCTGGGGACAGAGAAAACCCGAGAGAGGGTATTACAGAGATTCTATTGGCCTGGGGTGATGAAGGACATAGAAAATTATTGTTCCTCCTGCCCTGTGTGTCAGAGGTCGGCCCCGATGCCACATTTCCGTAGCCCGCTGGTCCCTCTACCCATCATTGAGGTCCCGTTTGAGAGAATCGCAATGGATTTGGTAGGTCCTATAATCAAGTCCGCTAGGGGGCACCAGTACATATTGGTTATAATGGACTATGCCACCCGTTATCCAGAAGCGATCCCTCTCAGAAATACCTCGGCCAAAACCATAGCCAAAGAGCTATCTCTTGTTTTTAGCCGGGTGGGTATTTGTAAAGAACTGCTTACGGACCAAGGTACACCCTTTATGTCCCGGGTTATGAAAGAGCTGTGTAAATTGCTCAAAGTGACGCAATTGCGTACATCTGTGTATCACCCCCAAACCGATGGGCTGGTTGAAAGATTCAACAAAACCCTAAAACAAATGTTGAAGAAAGTGGTGGATAGAGATGGAAAGGATTGGGACTGTCTACTTCCTTATTTGATGTTTGCTATTAGGGAGGTGCCCCAATCCTCTACGGGATTCTCCCCCTTTGAGTTACTGTATGGGAGACACCCAAGAGGGCTGTTGGATATTGCCAAGGAAACTTGGGAAAGTGAGAGTTCTCCCCACAGGAGTGTGATTGAGCATGTCGCCCTGATGCAAGATCGAATTGCACAGGTAATGCCCATCGTGAAGGAACATTTGGCCCAAGCGCAGTTGGCACAGCAGAGAGTGTACAACCGTGGAGCAAAGACCCGTACCTTTTCCCCGGGGGATAGGATATTGGTACTTGTCCCTACGGTTGAAAGTAAATTCCTTGCCAAATGGCAAGGCCCCTACGAGATAATGGAAAAAGTGAGCGAAGTGAATTACAAGGTCAGACAACCAGGAAGGCGAAAGCCCGAACAGATATATCACGTTAATCTGTTGAAAGCCTGGAGGGATAGAGAGTCCCTAGTCGCAGAAACTTGGTCACCAGCTCAAACTGGTTGCGTGATTCCGGAGGTTGGAATAGCAGCCACCTTGTCACAACCCCAACAACAGGAGGTTAAGGAGTTTGTGCTTCGCAACAAGGAGGTGTTCTCTGAGCTGCCGGGACAAACATCTGGGGTAGAGCATGATATTATTACCCCGCCCGGTGAAAGGGTGAAGTTAAAACCCTATCGGATCCCAGAGGCCCGACGGGAGGCAATACGGGAGGAAGTACAGAAAATGCTGAACTTAGGGGTGATAGAGGAGTCCCAAAGTGATTGGTCTAGTCCCATTGTGTTGGTGCCTAAACCGGATGGGAGCTGGCGATTTTGTAACGATTTTCGTCAGTTGAACAAAGTTACAAAATTTGACACCTACCCCATGCCACGTATAGATGAGTTGATCGACCGGCTGGGAACAGCCCGATACATGACAACTCTTGACCTCACAAAAATAGGATTTTTATAACAGCTTACCTGTAAAATCCTTTTCTTGGAGTACATCACGGGACACAGAGCGACATAGTCATTACTAATGGGTTATATAGTTACCGTCAGGTGCTGGCACTGGCAACTTCCAAAACCGGAAGTACCCTCCCCTATATAAGCCCCTCCCATCCGGGAGCACCTCAGTTTTGTAGCAAAGCAATAAGTGTCCCCAAAGAGGGGCGGGAGCTCTGTGTCCCGTGATGTACTCCAAGAAAAGGATTTTACAGGTAAGCTGTTATAAAAATCCTATTTTCTTTCTCGTACATCACGGGACACAGAGCGACATAGTCATTACTAATGGGATGTCCTAAAGCAATGCCAAATGAGGGGGGGGGATACACCATATATAAGCTGAGCGCTATCAGACATGAGGATCTTTTGCGGCCTGCAACACACTGCGCCCAAAGGCGACATCCTCCTGACTTCTAACGTCCACCTGGTAGAACCTAGTAAACGTGTGTACTGAAGACCATGTTGCGGCCTTACAGACTTGAGCCAGGGAGGCCTGGTGATGCACTGCCCATGAAGTTCCAACTGCTCTCGTGGAGTGCGCCCTAACTTTGAACGGAGGCGGTCTACTTCTCAAGCTATAGGCTTGTATTATGACCTGTCGAATCCACTTGGCTAAAGTAGATTTTGACGCTGCCTGACCCTTTCTGGGGCCTTCCGGCAGAATAAACAAAGTATCCGTTCTGCGAATCTGAGCAGTGGCTTTTAGATAAGCTTTAACTGCTCTTACTACATCCAAAGAATGCAATAATTTTTCCTCTACCGAAGTAGGCTTGGGGAAAAAAGAAGGAAGAACCACATCTTGGTTCAAATGAAAACTCGATACCACCTTAGGAAGAAAGGCTGGATGAGGACGTAACACTACTCTGTCCTTATGGATAACCAGATATGGCTCCTTACAGGACATAGCTGCTAATTCCGATACTCTTTTAGCCGAACAAATGGCTACTAGAAAAATCAATTTCCTGGTGAGAAGCACTAAGGAAATATGCTGTAATGGTTCAAATGGTTGTTTCTGTAGAACCGACAGAACCAAGTTTAGATCCCATGGACATATGGGAATATTAACCGGAGGACTAATACGCATCACTCCTTGTATAAAGGCTTTGACTAGTGAATGCGAAGCCAAGGGCCTTTGAAAAAATATTGACAAGGCCGAAATCTGACCTTTGATAGTACTCAAGGCAAGCTTCCTATCTACAGCCCATTGTAGGAAGTCCAGAATTCTACCTATTACGTATTTACGTGGATGCCATTTCTTGGCTTCACACCAGGCGATGTACGCCTTCCAGATTCTATAGTAGATCTGCCTGGATACCGGTTTCCTGGCATTGATCATGGTAGACACCACAGCATTAGAGAGCCCTCTCTTTTTTAGAATGTGGGCTTCAATAGCCAGGCCGTCAAACCTAGGGCTGGTAAGGAAGGGTGGTATATCGGTCCCTGCGAAAGCAGGTCCGGACGATGTGGGAGGGTCCAAGGACTCCCCACAGACATTTTTACGATCTCCGCGTACCATGCTCTTCGGGGCCACGCTGGAGCCACCAGAATCACTGGTTTCTTTTCTACCCTGATTCTGCGGAGTAATCGAGGTAACAATTGTGGCGGTGGGAATGCATATATCAGCTTGAACTGATCCCAAGGGAACACTAGGGCATCCGAGCCGCACGCTAGGGGATCCCTTGTCCAAGAGACAAACCTGTCCACTTTCGTGTTGAACCTGGATGCTAGCAGATCTACATCCGGTGTTCCCCACCGCTGACATATTGTCCGGAAAACCTCGGGATGAAGGGACCATTCCCCTGGGCATAATTGTTGGCGACTTAGAAAGTCCGCCTTCCAATTCTCCACCCCTGGAATGAATACCGCAGATATGGCTGGGACATATCTTTCTGCCCATCTCAGGATGTAATTTACTTCCCTTTGGGCTGCACGACTCCTGGTGCCCCCCTGACGATTGATATATGCCACTGCTGTGGCATTGTCTGACTGAACTCTGACAGGGGACCCTTGGAGTTTGGATGTCCATGCTACTAGGGCATACCGGGCTGCTCGTATCTCTAAGAGATTGATGGGCAGGGCCTTTTCCGCATCCGACCATCTGCCCTGGAGAGACCATTGCTCCAGTACTGCTCCCCAGCCTAAAAGGCTGGCATCTGTAGTGACCACCTTCCAGGAAATCGGACTGAAGGATTTCCCTCTTTCCAGATTCCGGGGAACCAACCACCAACGGAGGCTTCTGCGAACGGAAGGGGACAAGGACATTGGTACGTCCAGAGCCTGAACTTTTTTGTTCCAGGCTGACAGTATGGCCCTTTGCAACTTCCTTGAATGGAATTGACCGTAGGGTACTGCTTCGAATGATGCCACCATTTTTCCCAGCAGCCTCATGCACAGGCGTATGGATGGCTGTCTTTTTGAACCCACTAAGTGGATCAAATCTCTCAAAGACGACCCCTTTTCTCGAGGCAAGAAAATTTTTCTCTGGTCTGAATCCAGCCTTAGCCCCAGGTATTCCAGACTTTTGACTGGTTCTAGGGCTGACTTGTCTCGGTTGATAATCCAACCGTGATATTCCAGATACTTGATTGTCTCGTGAACAACCACTTCTAGTTTTTCCACTGAGTGGTCTATCAGCAACAAGTCGTCTAGATATGCCATTATCGTTACACCTCGTGTTCTTAGATTGGCCAATAATGGGGCCAGAATTTTTGTGAACACTCTTGGTGCTGTGGCCAGACCGAAGGGTAAGGCTCTGAACTGAAAATGGCGCCCTTCTATCGCAAAGCGTAGAAATTTTTGGTGGGCTGGAAAGATGGGGATGTGCAAATACGCATCTTTGATGTCGATCGAGGCTAACCATTCCTCCCCTTGTAGGGCAGTGGCTACCGATCGGATCGACTCCATCCGGAAAGTCCTGATATGCAGGAATTTGTTTAGCCCTTTTAGATTTAATATGGGCCTCACGTCCCCGTTTGGCTTCGGAACTGTAAAGAGGTTTGAGTAAAACCCGAACCCCCATTCTTCCAGGGGGACCTCTATAATTACTGCTTGAAGCAATAATTGTTCCAGTGCCAACAGGAGGGATCCTCTCTTCTGGGGATCCCTTGGCACGTTCGACCTTATAAAGCGGGAAGGAGGGGAGTTTTTTAACTCCAATTTGTATCCCAGATTTACTGCGGAGAGCACCCATCTGTCTCGGATCGTGTCCCGCCAGGTCTCTGTGAACAACTGAAGTCTTCCCCCCACCCGATTGGGTGGGGGCAACCCTTCATGCATTTGACTTTGGGGGAGGTTTTGTACCTCTCCTGCTCCAGGGCTTCTTGTTACCCTGCAACTGTCCCTGATTTTTACCTCCGGGATTTGACCGGGGAGGCCGTCGGAACTGTTTCACAGCCGATGTCCTAGGGACTGGAGAAGCCGGCCTCTTAAAAGAGGGACCTCTAACTCTATTTTTGACCGGCAAGAGTGTACTTTTACCGCTGGAAATTCTCTGGATATACTTGTCCAGGTCTTCCCCGAATAAACGCTCCCCATGAAATGGGAAGCTGACCAGCAATTTTTTACAGGGAGCTTCAGCAGACCAGTTTTTGAGCCATAGAAGCCTGCGCATATGTACTACAGACAGCGTAAGGCGGGAGGCCTGATGGATTGAATCCTTTATAGCGTCCACCGCAAAGCATAAGGCTCTAGGTAGATCAGCTAGAGCAAGAGCCTGCTGATCTGGCACGTCCCTTAAGACCTGTTTCAACTGATCCTTCACTGCTTGGCAGACCCCTATAGCTGCCACTGCTGGTTGTGTCACCAATCCTGCTGTAGAAAAAGCAGATTTCAATAAGGACTCCAATTTTTTATCTATTGGGTCCTTGAACATTTGGACATTTTCCACCGGACATGTCAGTGATTTATTCACACAAGAGATGGCTGCGTCCACTGTAGGGACCTTCCATTTTCTGACGAACTTATCCTCCATAGGATAGACCACCGGAAATCTCTTGGGGGGAGTAAATATTTTGTCAGGATGCTCCCAATCCTGGTAAATGAGCCCCTCCAATAAAGGATGGATCGGGAAAGAACAAACAGTCTGGGGAGCTTTTAGCGACCCCAACGAGGAGACAGAAGAGGAGGATGGCTCCGCAAGTGGCATTTTAAATGCTGATCGGACCATATTAGTCAGGGACTGAACCCATAACCTCTCAGCATGTGATGCTGAGAACGGCTCCTCCACTGTTGATTCCTCTACAACCGAATCAACCTCATCCTGATCCCCCTCAGGTAGGTCGACCTCTGTATGGGACTGTTGCTCTGTTAACAGGCACTCTGAGGGAGGAGACGGAGATCGAGCGCTTTTCTCCTGTGACAGGGAAGCAGCAATTAGTGCTGACAATCTCTCTTCCAGCCCTCCCAGAGCTGAGGAAAAAACCTCCTCTGTTACATACACAGGAGCAGGTGAACTGGGGACAGCCACAGTACCAGGTACTCCTGGGGGTGCCCTACGGTCACTAACCTCTGATTCTTCAGGGGAGACTGGTGCAGCCAAAGCATGCCCAAGATCCTCAGAGCCCGATGGAGACCCCCTATTCCTCCTGGAATTTCTAGTCCCGGAGTTTTTAGACGGCATATTCCTAAGCCACAAAGCTGAGGTATTCCAGCCGAAAATACACCAGTTACTGATAATAGTCTAGCATAAATGCTGCTATAATAAACAGTTGGTGTCTACTAATGTGCCTTTCTAGGGGATGCCTGTATCAACCGCTTGCTGCATGCCTTTAAATGTTGTCAGCTCTGTCTCTGTACTTCATAGCCAGCTTACTGCAATAATGTGGCTTTTTAAAACCTGCTGGGACGCCCGCACATGCGCAGAAGCGCTGCGGCGCGCACAGAGCGTCATCCCCCAGGCCCCGCCCCTTTTTCCGGCCACCTCTATATATAGAGGCGCGTGCACGCGCACGCGCGCGGCCACGTGCGCCTCGGCGCTAATTTTCAAACATGGAAACCAGGGACAGGAGCCAGGGCCCCCTTTGCCGCAGGCCGGGGGATAGACGAACACTGCAACATGGCAGAGGAAACAGTTTCCTGTAGGAGAACTCACCAGCTGCCTGGACTTTGCTCTCTGAGAAGAAACTAGTCCATATGACAAGAAAAACATTCCACAGCGGCCTCTAGTGGACAAACACAGGTACCGCAGTTTAATATACTAAACATATATAAAAAAACATTCTTTTTTTTTTTTTTTCTTGACCACCATTAAAAATTATTACATTTTTTTAGTAGTTACAGGCATGCACAGATATTAGCGGGAATACCGTTAGGTAACAGACAGAAAGACAAATTAGGCTTGGGGGTCCCCCAATAGAACCAAGTTCCTGGGGGCCCCCACTTACCTGTTCCCCGCCGCAGGACTTTGTTTGGTCCACAAAAGCCCAAACTTCACCTATCACGGCAGGCATTGTAATCAAACCTTCAGGGACCGGGTTCCCAAGGATTCCACTCCCCTGGACCTGTATAGCACCCTGCACAGAAAACATCTTGGTCGTGGGTATGACCAGAGCTCTGGATCCCAGGGTCCAGCTCTCCTAAGAGAAGCATTACAGGCAGAACCTTGCTCTTCTCTGCAAGGCCCGGGTACCGACCGTTTAGCTATGAAGCTTTTTTGGTCGGATCCGGAATAGCTTACTGAGGCCCAAAAGAACCTGTACGCAAGCTCAGTGAAAAACACATGTTTCTTCTTGGCCAACACCTTAGACACTGGCAAAAAACTGAGGTGCTCCCGGATGGGAGGGGCTTATATAGGGGAGGGTACTTCCGGTTTTGGAAGTTGCCAGTGCCAGCACCTGACGGTAACTATATAACCCATTAGTAATGACTATGTCGCTCTGTGTCCCGTGATGTACGAGAAAGAAAGGGTATTGGCAAATTCCCCTGGCCAAGTCGGCCAAAGAGAAAACCGCATTTGTAACCCCAGACGGGGCGTTCCAATATAAGAGAATGCCGTTCGGGTTACAGAATGCGCCGGCCACATTCCAGCGGAAAATGGACCAGATACTGAGGCCCCATCGGAAGTATGCTGCGGCTTACCTGGATGACGTAATTGTCCATAGCACAGATTGGGCCTCACATCTGCCAAAAGTGCAAGCAGTCCTAGACTCTATCCGGGAAGCGGGGTTTACGGCTAACCCCAAGAAGTGTACCATTGGGCAGGAGGAGGCCAAATATCTTGGGTACACCATTGGCAGGGGAGTAATAAAACCCCAACTCAACAAAGTCGAGGCCATCCAGAGTTGGCCACGTCCCAACAGCAAGAAGCAGGTACGAGCCTTTCTGGGAATCGCGGGTTATTATCGGCGCTTCATTCCCCACTTTGCTTCTAAGGCTGTGCCCCTAACCAACCTGACGAAAGGGAAAGGGTCGGTCATGATTAAATGGACCCCCGAGGCTGAGGCAGCATTCCAATTCTTGAAACAAGCCTTATGTAGCCAGCCAGTGTTGTACTCACCCGACTTCTCTAAAGACTTTGTCGTACAAAGTGATGCGTCAGATGTGGGGTTAGGAGCAGTATTGTCCCAGGTCTGGAACGGGGAAGAGCACCCAGTCATTTACCTCAGCAGGAAGTTGAAGTCCCATGAGGTAAATTACGCCACGGTTGAAAAGGAGTGTTTAGCGGTGGAGTGGGCTCTAGATTCCCTTCGGAACTATCTGCTAGGTAGGCACTTTGACATGGTTACGGATCACGCTCCGTTAAAGTGGATGGCTCAAAACAAGGAGACAAATAGAAGAGTGAATAGGTGGTTCCTGGCCCTACAGGAATTCAACTTCACAGTAAAGCATCGCCCTGGCGTTCAAATGGGGAATGTGGATGCTTTGTCTCGAGTACATGAATGCCTGATTGCTGGTGTTCCAACCCCAAGGTTAAAACAAGAGGGGGGGGTATGTGACAGCAGGAAGGTAAAGTCACCTGGTTGCATCCAGGGGGGTAGATATATTTCTCCCAGATTCAGGCTTTATGCCGACTTATACAACTAGGGAGTTGATGAAGCCCAGCTGAGGCTAGTGGGCTCATGAATGACTCATACCTCTAGGGAGAGTGCTGGGCGTCGTGAGGCAGGGAGTTGATGAGACCAGCTGAAGCTTGTCAGCTCGTTTAAGGCCTCTATAAAAACTCCCAGATTCATTAGGTGTTTGCTCATGCCTGGAACCAGACCTGTGTGGACTGTCTAGGGAGAGTGAACCCCTGTGCGGTGAGGCAAAGCCTGTGTGGCTATTTGTTTGGACTTTTACTAAACCAGGGACTTAGGGACTAGGACAGCACCAGGCTGATCCCAGTTGTTAGTTTAGGAAACCTGCATGTTTAGTCAGAGGTCAAACTGACCAGGATTTATTTTGTTTATGTTTCTTTTTGGCTTTGCTGTGTTTTTGTCACTGTACATAGAGAAATATAATGCACCTTTTGATTTTGAAAACCACAACCTCCGTCTGCTGGCCCTGTTTTTGTGTGGGGAGCCCAACCAGGGGGTCACACACACCCGCTACCGAGTTAACCCCCTCACAATATATATATATATATATTCGGTTAGGTGCATGTATATGTAGTCTTCTGGGTCTTTGTTGTGTGGCTGGCAATTGTACAAACCTGTATGGTGGGCAGAAAATGCTTTTGGTCTTTTTTTTCTTTGATGTTTACCATCTGTGACCTCCAACTGGGAGTCACATTCTGTATCTCTTCTTAAAGAACATTCAACAAAAAAGAAAATCTTAAAGGTCTTTTATGTTGTTACATGAATACACTAATTTTCTGCATTTTAGGAGATGCCAGAATAGTAGGACAAAATGCAGGAGATCCTTCTGAGACCGCAAAAAATCCCATCGGAATTGTGAAAATAGAAACTCTGTAGGACAAGAAGGAGCTGAATGAGTTTGGAGGCTATCAAACAGCAGTTTTACTCACGGAGGATTTGTGAAGCATTTTTCGCCTGTTCAGTGATGCTCTCAAGTAGAAATGCTGAAGTCCATGAGACACCTGGGTGAGTATTTCTGAATCCCATGTGTTCAATTTGAGAATCATAGCTGTCTTAGGATGCTATCACAGTTTTCCTGCTGCCTGAGTGAGCTTAGCAAATAAACACGGCTACCTGCAGGAAGGAAGCAAAATCCGCCAAACAAAGCAGCGATCCCATTCTTTCTTTATACATCTACCTAAAACTAGAGAACACATTTAAAGGAACCCTGGCAAGCAGAGTACCTCTGTGAGAAGAAAGATGGGAGCTGTAATTTCCTGACTCATTAAACTTTAGTGTAGCATGACCCCCTTGGGGACTGCTGGGATTCACCTGCTCATCTGTACCGCCATGACCTTGTGAATATTCCAACCCACCTGGCACTCTGTGTTCAGACATCTTTGCACCAGCTTAAATTAATAAGTCAAACAACTCAGTGCATTTATATTCTATTAAAGCGAATCTCCCGCGTCCAATCGTTTTTTTTTTTTGTCTTTAATTTAGTTATGGCATTTTAAAAGAGTACTCACTGTTCTGCTCTTTTAAGTCATCCGCTTTCCGGTTCTCTCCGAAATTCTAACTTATATTCCCATTGTAAGGATGTTTCCATTTTGCTTGTGGGCATGAGAAGCCCACAAGCACTCATTTCCTTGTTGCGGTGAATGCTCATCTCCCAGCATTCACCGCTCATTCCCGCGCATGCCCAGTGTTCACGGCGAGCGGTGCCGTAAACACTGAGGGTTGCCATCACAACGGGCTTTGTTGTCTTAATCGCGTCACTTCCGCATTCGGAAATCCCGTGATAACTAGTAGCAAGCCTCCGCAATGACTCCTGGGAGCAATGACGAAAGCTCCCAGGAGACAATGAGGGTACAGGAAATGACGCACTACCCCCAGACTACCCGCAGAAGATACAGACAGGAAGCATAGTGACAGAAGCAGATAACAAAGGTACAGTCACAAAAAATAAATCAAAAAAGTTCTGTTTTTTACTGCATTTGAGTCTGCAATGTGATTGAGCTAATGTATAGAAATAGGGTGGAGCTCCGCTTTAATGTTTACTGGAACAATTCAAAGAGGGTATTGTACACAGAAGAGGCAATAGATCTGCTGAGTTTTGGATAACAGTCCTAACTCAGCAGAAGAATTCCTCTAAATAACAGAAGTCAAGATAATTTGTAGCTAACAGTTTATTATATACACATGTGTACAAAGAATAATACTTGAACCCGACCTGAAAGGATAAGCAAAGGTTAAGTATTTTTGCTGGAAAACTTCTAAAGGGGAAACCCAGGCCGGCTTATTAACCTTTAATCCTAATGAGAGATTAGGCCTAATAGAATTATTATGAGGGCCCTTTAAGAAGTAATGACAGCAATGTCCCTGTTGCAGGCCTGATGGTCTTCACCGGCAGTTGGAGCTCATTAACTATATCCAACAAGGTGCAGTAACAAGACAATGGGATTTATTGAAATGGAAGGAGTTAAAGGTGTCTATGTACAGTGTTCAAAATTAGGTGCAGTAAAGTATTCCCCAGATAAAGCTGTCTGTACACAGTGTCCCAGTGAAGTAGTAAGGTAAGGTTTGCAAAGGTGGGCAATTGCCCTCTTGCCAACGACAAGGCCAATTCAATGCGTTTTGGACAGCAGCTCCCTGAGCGATGCTTGTGCAGCGGATCCGCTGTGACGATCTACCGAAGCTTGAAGCACGGGTTGTCAGATGACCGAGGTGGTGCTGGATGGATGTCTGATGAACAGCAAGCAGTGCTAGACCCTTCTCATCTGGGTTGGAATGTTGTATCCCGCGTGGTAGGCCGTGACCTCACTCTCCATGCACAGAGAGGTCAGTCACGCATCAGGCCCAGGAGGAAGAAAGAGTGGGGCCGGTCTCTGGCTTCTTTTATAGCTCCGCCCAGCCATTTCCCTGATGGTAGCAAAGATCCCTGGGATATGCAGTCCAGGTGTTTAGTCATGCAGAGTAGAGTTGAGCGGACACCTGGATGTTCGGGTTCGACGGATTCGGCCGAACTTCGGAAAAAAGTTCGGGTTCGGGACCGAACTTTAACCCGAACTCGGACCCGAACCCGAACCCCATTGAAGTCAATGGGGACCCGGACTTCTAAGGACTAAAAAGGCTCTAAAAAGGTAATGGAAAGGGCTAGAGGGCTGAAAATGGCAGCAAAATGTTGTTAAGAGCATGGCAAGTGCTCTGCAAACAAATGTGGATAGGTAAATAACTTAAAATAACATAAAAAAATAAAATAAAAAATAATAATCTTGACCTAGGAGGACGAGGTCCATATGGAGTAGGAGGTTGAAGTGGCAGTGGATGTGGCTGTGTAGGTGGAAGCGGCGGTGGAGGAGGACGAGGTAGCCAACACTGATTCAAAAATACAACAATGGCTGTGTAATGCCGGTGATGTGTCGAATTCTGTCCCCCGTCAAATAGTGTCCACCCTGTACTGCGCTTGCTCAGTATGTAGGACAAGGGGATTTCTAAAATCTCCCAAGACGAACGGCGCCTGCGTGGTGAGTTCAGGTGAAGGCCACACCATCCGTGGCTCAAGACGAGCCAAGTGAGGCCGTGCCCGAAGCGTGGCGATTGAACCGAGCCCGTGAGGGGCCCTGTTACTATGTGCTACCGTATGTCCACTTGGATGGTGGGGCTTGAACCTGCACTCACAGCGCAGGCGCCGTTCATCTTCGGAGATTTTGTGAATCTCCTTGTCCTCTGTACTGCGCAAGCGCTGCGCCCTCGCAGTATGGGCCGGACACAATCCGATGGCCGGACAGTTTTTGTCACAACACCGGTATACATGTCTATTCTGCACAAGGTACGGACAAGTCCTGTGGGATCCATGCCTGGTTCATTTTAATGAACGTGAGCTTGTCCACATTGGCTCTGGACAGGCGGCTGCGCTTGTCTGTGATAACGCCCCCTGCCGTGCTAAATACACGTTCAGATAATACACTGGCTGCAGGGCAGGCCAGCACCTCCAAGGCATAAAGGGCAAGCTCAGGCCATGTGCCCAATTTGGAGACCCAGAAGTTAAAGGGGGCAGACCCGTCATCCAGTACGTGTAGGCCTGTGGACACATACTGCTCAACCATGTTGGTGAAATGCTGCCTCCTTCTAAGACGTTCCATCTCAGCTGGTGGTGCTGGTTGTTGTGGCGTGCTGACAAAGCTTTTCCACATTTCAGCCATGCTAACCCTGCCTTCTGAGGTGCTGCCGGTGCCCCGGCTGCATTGGCGACCTCTTCCTCCTCCTCTGCCTTCGCCTTGTGCTTCCACCGTACGCCCGCTGTCAGGTGGGAATGCCACCAGCAGCGCGTCTACCAGCGTGCGCTTGTACTCGCGCATCTTATGATCCCGCTCCAGTGAGGGAATTAAGGACGGTACGTTGTCCTTGTAATGGGGATCCAGCAGGGTGGCCACTCAGTAATCAGCACCAGTTAAAATGTGGGCAACTCGGCGGTCATTGCGGAAACACTGCAGCATGTAATCGCTCATGTGTGCCAGGCTGCCCAGAGGCAAAGAAAAGCTGTCCTCTGTGGGAGGTGTATCGTCTGTGTCTACTGTATCCCCCCAGCCACGCACCAGTGATGGCCACGAGCTGGTCTGGGTGCCACCCTGCTGTGAAAATGCCTCCTCCTCCTCCTCCTCCTCCATCTCCTCCTCCACCTCGTCATCCTCCAGAACTGTGCCCTTTCTGCCGGACAATTGTGTACCTGGCGTTTGTTGGTGCAGGAACCCACCCTCGTAGCCACTTGTGAAAGACTGCCCTGAAAGCCTTTGAAATGATCCCGCTTCCTCCTCCTCCTCCTCATCCTCCTGTGCCACATCCTCTTCCATCATCGCCCGAAGCGTTTTTTCAAGGAGGCATAGAACTGGGATAGTAACGCTAAGAACGGCGTCATTGGCACTGGACATATTGGTGGAGTACTCGAAACAGCGCAACAAGGCACACAGGTCTCGCATGGAGGCCCAGTTATTGGTGGTGAAGTGGTGCTGTTCCGCAGAGCGACTCACGCGTGATTGCTGCAGCTGAAACTCCACTATCGCCTGCTGCTGCTCGCACAGTCTGGCCAGCATGTGCAAGGTGGAGTTCCACCTTGTGGGCACGTCACATATGAGGCGGTGAGCGGGAAGGCCGAAGTTACGCTGCAGCGCTGACAGGCGAGCAGCAGCAGGGTGAGAACGCCGAAAGTGCGCACGCACAGCCCGCACTTTCTGCAGCAGCTCTGGCATATTGGGGTAATTTTTAAGGAACCTCTGGACCACCAAGTTCAGCACATGCGCCAGGCAAGGGATGTGCGTCAAACCGGCTAGGCCCATAGCTGCTACGAGATTTCGCCCATTATCGCACACCACCAGGCCGGGCTTGAGGCTCACTGACAGCAACCACTCATTGGTCTGTTGTTCCATGTCCCTCCACAACTCCTGCGCGGTGTGGGGTTTTTCCCCCAAACAGGAAAGTTTTAAAACTGCCTGCTGTCGTTTACCCCTGGCTGTGCTGAAGTTGGTGGTGAAGGTGTTACGCTGACCGGATGAGGAGGCGGTAGAGGATGAGGAAGCGGAGTAGGAGGAGTTAGCAACAGGAGGCAAACTGAAGCGCCCTGCTATCCTCGGTGGTGGAAGGACATGTGCCAAACTGCTATCTGCCTCAGGCCCAGCCGCCACTGCATTTACCCAGTGTGCTGTTAGGGAGATATAACGTCCCTGACCGTGCTTACTGGTCCACGCATCCGTAGTTAGGTGGACCTTGCCACAGATGGCGTTGCGCAGTGCACACCTGATTTTGTCCCCCACTTGGTTGTGCAGGGAAGGGATGGCTCGCCTGGAAAAATAGTGGCGGCTGGGCACGACGTACTGTGGGACAGCCAATGCCATCAGGCTTTTAAAACTCTGCGTCTCCACCAGACGGAATGACAGCATTTCAAAGGCCTACAGAGGTGGATGAAGAGGCCGAGACTGCAGCAGAAGAGGAAGCAGGAGGAGCCAGAGACCTTTCTTGGTTTTTGAGGTGTCTACTCCACTGCAGCTCATGCTTTGCACTTAGATGCCTGGTCATGCAGGTTGTGCTCAGGTTGAGAACGTTTATGCCTCGCTTCAGGCTCTGATTGCACAGCGTGCAAACCACTCGTGTCTTGTCATCAGCACATTGTGTGAAGAACTGCCACGCTGGGGAACTCCTTGGACCTGGCTTTGGTGTGCTCGGTCCCTTGCTGCGTTGGGCAGTAGCAGACATACTGTCTAGCTGACAGACGCTCCGCTTTTGCACCCTGCTCCCTCTTCTGCTGTGCTGGTGGCTCTGTGCGACCACCGCCTCTTCCTCCAAACTACACTGGTCACCTGCATAACGTTGATTCCATGTGGGGTCGAGGACCTCATCGTCCTCCACATCATCTTCCACCCAGTCTTCACCCCTGCCCTCCTTGTCTGTCTGCACAATTGCGAAAGCAGCAGCAGTTGGCACCTGTGTTTCGTCATCATCCGAGACGTACTGCGATGGTCCTCCCATGTACTCATCATGAAACATAAGTGATTGGGCATCGGTGCACTCAATCTCTTCCACTTCTGGGGCAGGGCTAGGTGGATGGCCCTGGGAAACCCTGCTAACAGAGTCATCGAAAAGCAGAAGAGACTGCTGCATGATTTGGGGCTCAGACTGCTTGGCTGATTTGCAAGGGGGTGAGGTGAAAGACTGATGGACATGGGTTTCAGGTGCCAACTCTGTTCTTTCATCAGAAGAGTGGGTGGGAGACAATGTGAAGGAACCCAAGGCACTGTCAGCAACCCAATCTACTATCGCCTGTACTTGTCCTGGCCTAAACATTCGTACAGCCTCATTAGGCGTGACAAAATACCGCTGCAGGCTCGGTCGCCTACTCACACCTGAGGAAGGTGTTTCACTTGTGCGTGTATCTGGCACAGATCCACCACATCCTCTCCCTGCAACAGGAGCTCCACCAGCAGCACCACGACTGGGGCCACCACGTCCCTTTGACCTTCTCCTCATATTTTCCAAATTTAGGATCTTGCCCTAAATGGGTGTTTTTGGAAGAGCAGAACACACCCACAGTACATAACCGCTGAATCGCACAGCTACAGAACTGCAGAAAATGCTATTCAAAAAAAATGTTGTTTTTTTAGTATAGCACAGTAGGAGAAAACTATAAAGAAATTGTTTATTTCAAACACCTCAAAATATGTATAACACACTGCAAACTTTTTTTTGTGCCACTAAACGGCGTTTTTTGGAAGAGCAGAACACACCCACAGTACGTAACCGCTGAATCGCACAGCTACAGAACTGCAGAAAATGCTATTCAAAAAAAATGTTTTTTTTTTAGTATAGCACAGTAGGAGAAAACTATATAGAAATTGTTTATTTCACACACCTCAAAATATGTATAACACACTGCAAACTTTTTTTTGTGCCCCTAAACGGCGTTTTTTGCAAGCGTACATTAAAGTGCAATTTTTTTTTTTTTTTGCCCTAAACGGGTCTTTTTTTGCACGAGCAAAATAAAATGCTTTTTTTTTTTTTTTTGCCCTATGGGTCTTTTGGAAAAGAGAACAATAAAGTGCCTTTTTTTCCCCCCTAAAAGTTAGATTTTCTCTGACACTGGGCTCATGGCAGTGTAAAAAGACTGCACTGCAACACAAATAGGTAAACCTATGCAGATCGCTGATTTTAATCTCTGAATCTGGACTCCTATATAATATTCTCTCTCCCTGAAAGCACCAACACAGGAACCTGGCCCTACACTACACTATCTCTCTATCTTTTCCCTCAGATTGTAGAATCAGGACTACCTCTTCTATCTTTCTATCTCTCCCTAAAAGCAGCAGCAGCAGACTAGATCCTCTCCCTATCTAATCTGAAGCAGAGTGTCATGTGTGCTGTGTGCCTCTAGCTTATATAGAAGCTGGGTCACATGTTGCACTGACCAATCACAGCCATGCCATTAGTAGGCATGGCTATGATGGCCTCTAAGGGCACACCAGCTAATCAAAAGCATTTCTAAATGCGTTATTAGATTGCCGAACCCGAACCCGAACCCGGACTTTTGGGCAAAGTCCGGGTTCGGGAAAAAGCTAAAGTTCGGTACGGACCCGAACTTTACAGTTCGGGTTCGCTCAACACTAATGCGGAGCAATCGCCGTTCTGAGGAACTACTAACCCCACAATCCCTTTAGTTTGGCTCACAAATGTGATGTCAGTTAGTAATGCTGGGCACTAGAGGGACATGCAATACAGTATATAGAAATTCTGGAGGATCACTGTACTTTGCAATTGTAGTCAACATTGCTACATTCGTTTTGAGAAAGTTACAAACTGGACACACGCCGGTGTATGCAGGGGAACCAGAAAGTGTGGAACATCTGTGTATCATTAAAGTGAGTAAATGGCAAGGTTTTGCAACAAAAATGCATCTTTGGTGAAATATTGTAATTTGATGTTCGTCAGAATTTGACTCCAATCCATCTCTAAGCACACCATAATACACATTCCAACTGGTGCCTCTACTGTTTGAATTATCGATGGAATTTTTCTTTCTCTCTTTCTCTCTATCAGCTGGACAGGTTTAGTTTCAATGTTCTGGAATCAATAAATGACACATGAATAGGGGAATCGCTACTCCCATGAGGGCCTTTTTGCATTGGTGATTTGCTACGTAACAAAGTTCCTTTAAAAAAATGGTACTAGAAACATACCTTTTAAGAATTACCGTATATAATCGAGTATAAGCCGAGTTTTTCAGCACATTTTTTTGTGCTGAAAATGCCCCCCTCTGCTTATACTCGAGTCACCTTTTTGTGCCTGATCTCCCAGATTTGGGGACTTGGTACCGGCCGGCCGTAGGTCCCCCGGACCCCAAACATGGTACACATGTAGCCACACTCTTCCTCTACAAGTGTGCAAAGTTTGTTGCCCGGAGGACCTACGGCCGGGGAGCACTGAATTTTCAAAGCCAGGCACCCCTTCCATAGACTCCCATGTTAAACGGTAATTTCTTCGGTGAATGTGGGGACCCGGTACCGGCCGGTCGTACGTCCCCTGAACCCGAAACTTGGCACACATGTAGCCCCATTTCTCCTCTATACGTTTTCAACGTTTTTTGTCTAGGGGATCTACGGCCGGGGAGCACCGATTTTTCAAATCCGGGCACCCCTTCCATAGAATCCCAATGGTAAACATCAGTCTAGTCATAGACACAGTGAGGCATGGGCACAGTGAGGCATGGGCACAGTGAGGCATGCACATGGACACAGTGAGGCAAAGTGAGGCACAGTGAGGCATGCAGATGGACACCCTAGGCTTATACTCGAGTCAATAAGTTTTCCCAGTTTTTTGTGGTAAAATTTGTTGCCTCGGATTATATTCCGGTCGGCTTATACTCGAGTATATATGGTAATTCTGAAAGCTAAAAGGAATTCTGAATTATTTACCTGTCTTGGGATATCCCCGTATTTCCCCAGCCCTTGGGTAATTCATAGTTAGGTTGACAAGACACAAGTCTATCTAGTTCAACCAAACAACAAAAATAAAAAAAACATATACAGAATCCAGTACCCACAGCTGATCAATGGAAGACAAACCCCCCCCCCCCCATAAAAGCATGGCCTAATTTGCTCCAGCAGGGGAAAAATCAATTCCTTCTGATCCCCCATAAGACATATGGATATTCCCTGTCTCAACAATCCTGGTGTTATTACCTATAAAGCACTGTACACACGATAGGTTTAACCAAAGAAAACAGTCCGATGGACTTTTTTCATCGGACAAACCAATCGTGTATGGGCCCCATCGGTCTTTTTTCCATCGGTGTTTAAAAATAGAACATGTTTTAAATTTATCCGATGGTTAAAAAACCGATTGCAAATTACTATAGTCTGTGGGGAACTCCATCGGATAAAAAACCCACGCATGCTCAGAATCAAGTCGACGCATGCTCAGAAGCATTGAACTTCATTTTTCTCGGCTCATTGGAGTGTTTTACGTCACGGCATTTGGAACGGTCGGTTTTTTTGACTGATGGTGTGTAGGCAAGACTGATGGAAGTCAGCTTCATCGGATTTCCGATGGAAAAATCCATCGGTTAAAAAACCATAGGAAATCTGATCATGTGTACAGGGCTTTAGTGTTAATATATCTTTATATTTTGTGCAATTAGGAAGGCATTCAGCTTTTTTTTTAACCACTTGCCTTCCGGACGATTTACCTCCCATCATGATCTGTCCATTTTTTGCTATACAACACTGCGTTACTTTACCTGACAATGTTGATGGACAAGAGTCTCTTCCACACAACCCTCTTCACAACCCTATCCCCAACTCTTCCTGGTTCCATGGTTGTAGGGGTCTGCAGGCGGGGGGGGGGCTTATCGCCCACCCTAACACTAAAATCCCTGCTTCTACAGACATCCACAATCTAAGACTAACATCATATTACTGTAAAGAAGTAATCCCTTTACAAACCTTTTCTGAAGCTGCTCCGGTCTGATCCCACTCTGAGCTGTCAGCCACGGCTTCGCTGTGTAGGCAGATGCAGAGGAGGCTACCGACAACAGAAGCTCCATAGTAAGTCTATGGGTGACGTCACTTCCCATTCATTTTCTTTGCAGAGCTTCCGCCGCTGGAGACTGGACCGAAGCAGCTTCAAAAAAGGTATGTTTAGCGGGGTGTTGCTTGACGAACCCAGAGACTACCATACCCAGGGTGCATTGCCTCACGCAAGGACTGCTGGGGTGGGCTATTTAACCGAGGGGCGGACCAGAGTACGGTCTCTTTGGACATCGCCCGCCCAGCAAGTGGAACTCTGTGCTGAGTCTGTTGTTCCGGACAGGGCCTGAAGCCTAGGCCCTGTGTTTCCAAAGAGCCTTCTGTTTCCACCAAGGAGCCTGAGGGACGTTGCATCCTGCTACCCATCTACTACTTCCAGGAGGACCGAAGACCCGGGTGTCGTGGAACCTGTGTACCGAGACACAGCAACGGAAGATACGGACGTGGACTGGTCCGGTTGGGTGAGAGAGCACCTGCTCAGAGATTAGTACAGGATCTCTAGGCCCAGTGTTTGTTTTTCGGGGCTCACCCGTTAGAGTATCGCTACATATGTATACTGATTTCGTCTTTACCTGTATAGGGTTAGATAGGTTAATGTTAGATCATAGATGTCTGTAGATGCAGGGATTTTAGTGTTAGGCTGGACTTCTAGATTCATAAAGAGAGCGAGAGGAGGGGCGGGGGGGGCGTGGCAGTGGGGTACATTGTTGTCTGTCAGCACAGGGACAAAGAGACACAGAGACGGTATACAAGCCTAGATATGATCTACAGTTGCTCACAAAAGTAAGTACACCCCTCACATTTTTGTAAATATTTTATTATATCTTCTCATGTGACAACACTGAAGAAATTACACTTTGCTACTATGTAAAGTATAATGTACAGCTTGTATAACAGTGTAAATTTGCTGTCCCCTCAAAATAACTCAACACACAGCCATTAATGTCTAAACCGCTGGCAACAAAAGTGAGTACACCCCTAAGTGAAAATGTCCAAATTGGGCCCAAAGTGTCAATATTTTGTATGGCCACCATTATTTTCCAGCACTGCCTTAACCCTCTTGGGCATGGAGTTCACCAGAGCTTCACAGGTTGCCACTGGAGTACTCTTCCACTCCTCCATGACGACATCACCGAGCTGGTGGATGTTAGAGAACTTGCGCTCCTCCACCTTCCGTTTGAGGATGCCCCACAGATGCTCAAATAGGGTTTAGGTCTGGAGACATGCTTGGCCAGTCCATCACCTTTACCCTCAGCTTCTTTAGCGAGATAGTGTTCGTCTTGGAGGTGTGTTTGGGGTCATTATCATGTTGGAATACTGCCCTGTGGCCCAGTCTCCAAAGGATGGGGATCATGCTCTGCTTCAGTATGTCACAGTACATGTTGGCATTCATGGTTCCCTCCAATGAACTGTAGCTCCCCAGTGCCGGCAGCACTCATGCAGCCCCAGACCAAGATACTCCCACCACCATGCTTGACTGAAGGCAACACACACTTGTATTTGTATTCGTCCTCACCTGGTTGCCACCACACAAGCTTGACACCATCTGAACCAAATAAGTTTATCTTGGTCTCATCAGGCCACAGGACATGGTTCCAGTAATCCATGTCCTTTGTCTTCTTGTCTTCAGAAAACTGTTTGTGGGCTTTCTTGTGTATCATATTTAATAGATGCTTCCTTCTGGGACAACAGCCATGCAGACCAATTTATGCAGTGTGCGGCGTATGGTCTGAGCACTGACAAGCTGACTCCCCACCCCTCAACCTCTGAAGCAATGCTGGCAGCACTCATACGTCTATTGCCCAAAGTCAACCTCCGGAAATGACACTGAGCACCTGCATTCAACTTCTTTGGTCGACCATGGCGAGGCCTGTTCTGAGTGGAACCTGTCCTGTTAAACCGCTGTATGGTCTTGGCCACCATGCTGCAGCTCAGTTTCAGGGTCTTGGCAATCTTCTTATAGCCTAGGCCATCTTTATGTAGAGCAACAATAATTTTTTTCAGATCCTCAGAGAGTTCTTTGCCATGAGGTGCCATGTTGAACTTCCAGTGACCAGTATGAGAGAGTGAGAGCGATAACACCAAATTTAACACACCTGCTCCCCATTCACACCTGACTTACTCTGAGTATGTATAAAGTGATATATATAAGCAGATAGAAAGAAGAAAATTGTGTGGCCGCCGCTAATAACATCCAACATTTTTGTATACATATACTGTATATGCACATGTGTGATGCACAACAACAACAAAAAAAACAAACAATAAATACTTTTTTTTTTAGAAAGAAGATTTTTCAAAATAAAATCAACATTAACAATATACATATCATCTTGGTGTAGCTTTAAAAAGGTATATCTACGGACTTACTGTTGGTGTATACAAATTAAGATGCTCGACAAGCCCATATATTTACTATGTGATGAATTTAAATATATATAATGTGAACGCCTGAAAAAAAATATATCAATGTTAGTGAAAGCTGGAGTAAAAAGACAGGACTGTAAGTACAACCAAAAATATTCTTATAAGATGGTGCTAATTTCTAACCCCTTGTTTAAACCTCCAGGGGATAATACATCCAGGGCATATATCCAGCAAGTCTCCCTTTGGCAGATACGCTTGAACATCTCTGCTGCAGGGAGATCCCTGGGCATAGCCTCAATCCCCCAGGCCCGTAGTTCTTTTGTGGATTTCTCGTGATGTTTCAGAAAGTGCCTGGGGACACTATGGTGGTCTTTGCCCCTTTTCAATGAACCGCCGGTGTTGTCCAAACCGTCTAAATAAGGGAACAGGTGGTTCTGCCAACATAGTGTAACCCGCAGGGACAAACCAAACAGTAAACCCTTAAGTCAGATGAACAGGTGTGGAATTCTTTTATCTTATATGTGATACCTTTTATGATGAATTCCTATGTAAACAAGGCAGATCGCAGTTCTGACAGGGGAAAAGATGGAGATCTTGTGTTTCCTTGTCAAAAATATTTATTGATTACACAATAATAAGTACTGTACATACATTGGTTATTTATGTAAGGATACAGATAATGACGTTTACATAAAGGCTTTTTAAAAATAAATAATGGATAACATAGAATATTTAAAGAGAATTAATTAGATCTTCACTAACTAGATAGCCGGTGAGTAGCATTGTATACATGACTGCCGTGCCTTAAAGTATAATTAAACTTCCGTCATATTAACTACATGAGTTGTGACCTAACAACTTAAACTTATTGTAGTGAAGAACAATATATCTATAATAAATAGGGAGAGTAAAGAAAAGAAAAGAGTAGTGAGAGAGAGAGAAAGTCCACAAGGGCGATCCAAGAACCAGTACGATGCGTAATGATTACCATTTCTTAGGTATATGGGGTTTGCATTGAAGCGATTAATCAGCTACCATGGCATAAGGACCTCATTATTGAAATCCGGAGGTAAATAGGGTTTTATCCAAGGGAGCCAAAGTTTTTTGAATTTTGGGATTTGGTCCCCGTCAGTGGCTATCATTTTGGCATGTGACATTGTGCTGTTCATTCTATGAATTGTTTCTGCCAACCCCAAAGTTGGGGATTTCCATGCTTTGGCTATCGTTTGTTTTGCTGCAGTTAGAAGTGGAGATCTTGTGTTTCTGCTAAGCAGGAACACAGATCTGTCTCTTCCTCCAGTCAAAGCATCCCCCGCACAGTTAGCAAGCACTCCCTAGGGACACATTTAACCCTTTGATCCCCCCTGAAGTTAACCCCTTCCCTGCCAGTGTCAGTAGTATAGTGACAATGCATATTTTTTAACACTGATCACTGTATTGGTGTCATTGGTCCCCAAAAAGTGTCACTTAGTGTCAGATTTGTCCGCCGCAATGTCACAGTCCTGCTAAAAAAAACGCCATTACTAGTAAAAATAAAAATGCCATAAATATATCGCATAGTTTGTAGACTCGATAATTGTTATCACTGTATTAGTGTCATTGGTTCCCAAAAAGTGTCAAAAGTGTCAGTAAGGTGTCTGATTTGTCTGCCGCAATGTTGTGGTCCCACTAACAATCGCTGATCGCCGCCATTACCAGTAAAAAAATAAAAAAATACATATATATGTGCCATAGTTTGTAGATGCGATAACTTTTGGGCAAACCAATCAATATACGCTTACTGGGATTTTTGTTTACCAAAATTATGTACCAAAATACATATTGGTCTAAACAGATGAAGAAATTAATTTTTTTTTTTAAATTTACTGGATATGTTTATATAGCAGAAAGTTAAAAAATATTGTTTTTTTTTCAAAATTGGCGGTCTTTTTTTTTTTTTTATAGAGCAAAAAAATTAAAACCGCAGAGGGGATCAAATGCCACCAAATGAAAGCTCTCTTTGTGGGAAAAAAAAGGACATAATATTTGTTTGGGTACAATGTTGCATGAACGCGCAATTATCAGTTAAAGTAATGCAGTGCTAAATTGCAAAGAATGCTCTGGTCAGGAAGGGGGTGAAACCATCAGGGGCTGAAGTGGTTACACAGGTTTTTAATAAATATATAAAAATATATGCTCACTTCACAAAATATGTTACACACAGATGAATAAATGTAAAAAAATGTATGCTCAGTTCACAGATACATAACTTAATACACAGATTATTAAATAATAAAATGTATAGTCAGCTCATGGATTCATAATACATGGATTACTAGATATAAAAATGTTATGCTTAGTTCACAGATACATATTACACAGTTTATTAAATATACAGTATAGTTTCATCTGTTCAGTCACGTCGAAACGAATGAAATATTTATCGGTTTTTCATCAGTGCTCATCAGTTTTTCATCAAATTTGTATCCGTTTTTCTTCAGTGCTCATCAGTTTTTCATTGTATTTTTCATTAGGCCCCTTTCACACGGGACGGATCAGTAATGATCCGCCCCGTGAACCTCCGCTTGCTCAGCGGGGATCGCTCCGTTGATCCCTGCTGAGCCGGCGGATGACTGGGCGGTCCCCGCACACTGTGCAGGGACTGCCCTGTCAGATCTCCGCTCTCCCCTATGGGGGATCGGATGAACACGGACCGTCTGTCCGTGTTCATCCGATCTGCTCCGCAGACGGATAGAAAAATAAAAAATTTTCTATCCTGAAAAACGGAGCATCCGCTGACATCCGCTATCCCATAGGGATACATGTATGTCCGTTTTTAATCCGAAAACGGATGGATGAAAAACGGACATACGGTCCGCCCGTGTGAAAGGGGCGTAACTTTTGAATCCGTTTTTCATCAATTTTCATCTGTTTTTCATTCGTTTTTCATCAGTGCTCATCAGCTTTTCATTTGTTTTTCATCAGTGCTCATCAGCTTTTCATTTGTTTTTCATCAGTGCTCATCAGTTTTTCATCAGTACTCATCAGTTTTTCATCCATTTTTCATCAGTGCTCATCAGCTTTTCATCCGTTTTTCATCAGTGCTCATCAGCTTTTCATCCGTTTTTCATCAGTGCTCATCAGTTTTCATCCGTTTTTCATCAGTGCTCATCAGTTTTTCATCCGTTTTTCATCAGTGCCCATCAGCTTTTCATCCATTTTTCATCAGTGCTCATCAGTTTTTCATCCATTTTTCATCCGTTTTTCATCAGTGCTCATCAATTTTTCATCCATTTTTCATTTGTTTTTCATCAGTGCTCATCAGTTTTCATCCGTTTTTCATCAGTTCTCATCAGTTTTCATCCTTGTTCATCAGCTTTTCATCCGTTTTTCATCCGTGCTCATCAGTTTTCATCCTTGCTCATCAGCTTTTCATCCGTTTTTCATCAGTGCTCATCAGTTTTTCATCCGTTTTTCATCAGTGCTCATCCGTTTTTCATCAGTGCTCATCAGTGCTCATTCGTTTTTCATCTGTTTTTCATCAGTGCTCATTCGTTTTTCATCCGTTTTCCATCCATTTTTCCTCAGTGCCTATCAGTTTTTCATCCGTTTTTTCCTCAGTGCTCATCAGTTTTTCAACCGTTTTTCATCAGTGCTCATCAGTTTTTCATCCGTGCTTATCAACTTTTCATCCGTTTTTCATCAGTGCTCATCAGCTTTTCATCCATTTTTCATCAGTGCTCATCAGTTTTTCATCCATTTTTCATCCGTTTTTCATCAGTGCTCATCAGTTTTTCATCAGTACTCATCAATTTTTCATCCATTTTTCATTCGTTTTTCATCAGTGCTCATCAGTTTTTCATAAAAATTTTTATCCGTTTTTCATCAGTGCTCATCAGTTTTTCATCAGTGCTCATCAGCTTTTCATCCGTTTTTCATCAGTGCTCATCAGTTTTTCATCCGTTTTTCATCAGTGCCCATCAGCTTTTCATCCGTTTTTCATCAGTTCTCATCAGCTTTTCATCTGTTTTTCATCCATGCTCTTCAGTTTTCATCCTTGCTCATCAGCTTTTCATCCGTTTTTCATCAGTGCTCATCAGTTTTTCATCCATTTTTCATCAGTGCTCATCGGTTTTTCATCAGTGCTCATCAGTTTTTAATCTGTTTTTCATCAGTGCTCATTCGTTTTTCATCCATTTTCCATCCATTTTTCCTCAGTGCTTATCAGTTTTTCATCCGTGCTTATCAACTTTTCATCCATTTTTCCTCAGTGCTCATCAGTTTTTCATCCGTGCTTATCAACTTTTCATCCGTTTTTCATCAGTGCTCATCAGTTTTTCATCAGTACTCATCAGTACTCATCAGTTTTTCATCCGTTTTTCATCAGTGCTCATCATTTTTTCATAAATTTTTTATCCGTTTTTCATCAGTGCTCATCAGTTTTTCATCAGTGCTCATCAGTTTTTCATCCATTTTTCATCCGTTTTTCATCAGTGCTCATCAGTCAATTTTTCATCCATTTTTCATTCGTTTTTCATCAGTGCTCATCAGTTTTTCATAAATTTTTTTATCCGTTTTTTATCAGTGCTCATCAGTTTTTCATCAGTGCTCATCAGCTTTTCATCCGTTTTTCATCAGTGCTCATCCATTTTTCATTCGTTTTTCATCAGTGCTCATCAGTTTTTCATCCGTTTTTCATCAGTTCTCATCAGCTTTTCATCCGTTTTTCATCCGCGCTCATCAGTTTTCATCCATTTTTCATCAGTGCTCATCAGTTTTTCATCAGTGCTCATCGGTTTTTCATCAGTGCTCATCGGTTTTTCATCAGTGCTCATTAGTTTTTCAACCATTTTTCATCAGTGCTCATCAGTTTTTCATCCGTGCTCATCAGCTTTTCATCTGTTTTTCATCAGTACTCATCAGTTTTTCATCTGTACTCATCAGTTTTTCATCTGTTTTTCATCACTGCTCATCAGTTTTTCATCCGTTTTTCATCAGTGCTCATCATTTTTTCATACATTTTTTATCCGTTTTTCATCAGTGCTCATCAGTTTTTCATCAGTGCTCATTTGTTTTTCATCCATTTTTCATCAGTGCGCATCAGTGCTCATTCGTTTTTCATCCATTTTTCATCCGTTTTTCATCAGTGCTCATCAGTTTTTCATCAGTACTCATCAGTTTTTCATCAGTACTCATCAGTACTCATCGGTTTTTCATCAGTGCTAATCAGTTTTTCATCCGTCTTTCATCAGTGCTCATCATTTTTTCATAAATTTTTAATCCGTTTTTCTTCAGTGCTCATCAGTTTTTCATCAAATTTTTATCCGTTTTTCATTGTTGCTCATCAGTTTTTCATCAGTTTTTCATTATTTTTTTCATTACTTTTGCATTCGTTTTTCATCAGTTTTTCATCCGTCTTTAATCAGTTTTTCATCAGTTTTTCATCAGTTTTTCATCAGTACTCATCAGTTTTTTATCCATTTTTCATTCGTTTTTCATCTGTTTTTCATCAGTTTTTCATCCGTTTTTCATCAGATCAGTACTCATCAGTTTTTCATCCTTTTCTCATCATTTTTTCATCAGTTTTTCATCCGTTTTTCATCAGTGCTCATCAGTTTTTCATCAGTGCTCATCACTTTTTCATCTGTTTTTCATCAGTGCTTCTCAGTTTTTCATCCGTTTTTCATCAGTGCTCATCTGTTTTTCATCAGTGCTCATCAGTTTTTCATCCATTTTTCATCAGTGCTTGTTAAGTTTTCAGACATATAATACACAGTTTATTAAATACATACCATGTACTGTATATTCAATTCGCAGACACATAATGTGCATTATTAAATATATAAAATGTATGCTCAGATCTCAGATTTATAAAACACAGATTATTAAATATAGAAAATGTTTGCTCAGCTCTAAAATCTATAATACACAAATTATTAAATATATAAAGTGCATGTTTGGTTTATAAAATACCTAATACATAGTTTAATAAATGCACAGAAATGTAAGCTTGCTTCACAGATGTATAATACATTACTTTAGAATAAATACATCACCAGTTATTTTAAATGGAAACTGAATTGAGCCGATCTGATCAGCAACCATCACAGTCTAATGGGGGCTTAGGGAATGATTTCAATTCAAATTAACATCAAGTTATAATGCGGGTGTTTGGCAGACGGGGTCTAACACAAGCTCTGCATTCAGTGGAAACTTGTCATATGTACAACATACCAACGAGCTGATAGAGGTATTGGATGTGCTGGGATGTATCGGATCTGGAGCCTGTGGAGTCGTTATCACTGAACGCAGGCCTTGTGTATGACTTTGCCTGGAACATTTCTGTACTATCTTGTTTACAGTTTGATATTTACTTGGACTGAAATCAGTCCTTTAGCTAAAAAATAAATAAAATAAAAATTAGGTTTTGAAATGAAATTGGCTTATTTTGGTTTGTCATACAACTGATGACGCATGGACTACATTTTGATATTATTTTATGTATACATATTTATTGGTATTTCGTAATCACATTTAACTTCTTCAGCCCCCAAAAGGATTTGACCCCTTAATGACCAGGCCATTTTTTGCGATACGGCACTGCGTCGCTTTAACTGACAATTGCGTGGTCGTGCGATGTTGTACCCAAACAAAATTGATGTCCTTTTTTTTCCCACAAATAGAGTTGTCTTTTGGTGGTATTTGATCACCTATGCGTTTTTTTTTGCGCTATAATCAAAAAGAGCAACATTTAAAAAAAAAATTAAAAAAATTATATATATATATATATATATATATATATATATATATATTACTATTTGCTATAATAAATATCCCCAATTTAAAAAAACGAAAAATTTATTTCTTTAGCAGTTTAGGCCGATATGTATTCTTCTACATATTTTTGGTAAAAAAAATAGCAAAAAGTGTTTATTGATTGGTTTGCGAAAAAGTTATAGCATCTACAAAATAGGGGATAGATTTATGGCATTTATATATATATATATATATATATATATATATTTTACTAGTAATGGCAGTGATCAGCAATTTTTATCAGGACTGCAACATTGCGGCGGACAGATCGAAAACTTTTGACACTTTTTTGGGACCATTGACAATTATACAGCGATCAGTGCTATAAAAATGCACTGAATACTGTGTAAATGTGACTGGCAGGAAAGAGGTTAACACTAGGGGGGCGATCAAGGGGTTAACTGTGTTCCCTTCTGAGTGTTTGTAACTGTGAGGGGAGGGGACTGACTGGAGGAGGAGAAAGATCACTGTTCCTAATTACTAGAAACAGACAATCTGTCTGTCCTCTCCTGAAAAAACAGGGATTTGTGTGTTTATACACACAAATCCCTGTTTTGACTCTTGTGCCCGCGACCGTGGGTGGCCGGTGGGCATCGCAACCGCCGGCCACTCGCGTTGGGTCCCCCCCGTGCAGCGGGTGCACGCGTTTGCCTGCCAAGGCTCTTAAAGGAGCCAACGTACCTATACGGCGGTTCATGCAGGGGAGCCAACCTGCCGCAGTATATGTACATGAGCCGGTGAGGAAGGGGTTAAAGCGGAGGTCCACACATAAATGGAACTTCCGCTGTCCGGATTCCTCCCCACCTCCGGTGTCACATTTGGCACCTTTCAGGGGGGAGGGGGGAGCAGATACCTGTCTAAGAGGTATTTGCACCCACTTCCGGGCATAGATAGCCGCATTATCTGCGGGTATCTAAGCCACATCCGGCGCCCCCTGCTGTCTTCTTGGAAACACACAGGTCCCAGAAGACAGCAGGGACCATTCAGATAGTGCAGAGCGACTCGCCCATACGCAGTAGGGAATCAGAAAGTGAAGCCGCAAGGCTTCACTTCCTGATTCCCCCTTACCGAAGATGGCGGCGGGTGCCGACATCGCAGGCGCGCTGGACAGGTAAGTGTCCTTATTTTAAAAGTCAGCAGCTGCTGTATTTGTAGCTGTTGACTTTAAAAAAAAAAAATCGGCACACCTCTGCTTTAGATAAATATAAAGCATTATTGTCAATAGCATATTGACAAATACACTATATTACCAAAATTATTGGGACGCCTGACTTTACACGCACATGAACTTTAATGGCATCCCAGTCTTAGTCCGTATTGTTCAATATTGAGTTGGCCCAATAAGAGCTTTAAGAGCTTCAACTCTTCTGGGAATGCTGTCCACAAGGTTTAGGAGTGTGTCTATGGAAATGTTTGACCATTCTTCCAGAAGCGCATTTGTGAGGTCAGGCACTGATGTTGGACAAGAAGGCCTGGCTCACAATCTCTACTCTAATTCATCCCAAAGGTGTTCTATCAGGTTGAGGTCAGGACTCTGTGCAGGCCAATCAAGTTCCTCCACCCCAAACTCGCTCATCCATGTCTTTATGGATCTTGCTTTGTGCACTGGTGTACAGTCATGTTGGAACAGGAAGGGGTCATCCCCAAACTGTTCCCACAAAGTTGGGAGCATGAAATTGTCCAAAATGTCTTGGTATGCTGACGCCTTGAGAGTTTCCTTCACTGGAACTAAGGGGCCAAGCCCAACCCCTGAAAAACAACCCCCACGCCATAATCCCCCCTCCACCAAATGATTTGGACCAGTGCACAAAGCAAGGTCCATAAAGACATGGATGCGCGAGTTTTGGGCCGGAGGAACTTTACCAGCCTGCACAGAGTCCTGACCTCAACCCGATAGAACCTTTGGGATGAATTAGAGTGGAGACTGCGAGCCAGCCAGGCCTTCTCGTCCAACATCAGTGCCTGACCTCACAAATGTGCTTCTGGAAGAATGGTCAAACATCCCCATAGACACTCCTAAACCTTGTGGACAGCCTTACCAGAAGAGTTGAAGCTGGTATAGCTGCAGAGGGTGGGCCAACTCAATATTGAACCCTACAGACTAATGCCGCGTACATACGATCGTGATTCACGGCGGTTAAAAAACCGCCGTGAATCATGACATGAAAAACGAGGGAATGGCTTGTTCCCCCACACACGGTCGTTTTTCCCGTCATTTTTTCTCTTGTCGAGAAAAACGACCGTGTGTAGGCTCCGTGGCAGTGTTTCCCTATGGGAAAACTGCAGCGGAAAAAAATGACGGGAAAAACGACGAGAAAAATAAGAGCATGTTCTAATTTTTCTCGTCGTTTTTAATGCCGTTTTATCACGTCGGGAAAAATGACAAAAAGACCACACACGGTCGTTTTTCTTGTTGAAAAAAAAAAATGTCATTTTTCACGACGTGAAAAATGATCGTGTGTACGTGGCATAAGACTGGGATGTCATTAACCACTTCTCTACCGGGCACGAAAACCCCCTTCCTGCCCAAGCCATTTTTCAGCTTTCAGCGCTGTCACACTTTGAATGACAATTGCGCGGTCGTGCGACGTGGCTCCCAAACGAAATTTGTGTCCTTTTTTTCCCACAAATAGAGCTTTCTTTTGGTGGTATTTGATCACCTCTGCGGTTTTTATTTTTTGCGCTATAAACAAAAGAAGAGCGTCCAGTTTGGAAAAAAAACACTATTTTTTACTTTTTGCTATAATAAATACCCATTTTTTTTTTAAAATAAAATTTTCCTCAGTTTAGGCCGATACGTATTCTTCTACATATTTTTGGTAAAAAAAAAAATCGCAATAAGCGCGTATTGATTGGTTTGCGCAAAAGTTATAGCGTGTACAAAATAGGGGATAGATTTATAGCATTTTTATTTTTTTATTTTTTTATTAGTAATGGCGGCGATCTGTGATTTTTTATTGTGACTGCGATATTGCGGTGGACACATCGGACACTTTTGACACATTTTTGGGACCATTCACGTTTATACAGCGATCCCTGCTATAAAAATGCATTGATTACTGTATAAATGTGACTGGCAGGGAAGGGGTTAACCACTAGGGGGTGGGAAGGGGTTAAATATGTTCCCTCAATGTGTTCTTACTGTGGGGGAAGGTGACTGACTGGGGGAGGTGACTGATGGTTGTCCCTATGTACAAGGGACACACCATCGGTCCCCTCTCCCTCACAGGACGTGGATCTCTGTGTTTACACACAGAGATCCACTTTCCTGCTCGTTTCCCGGGCAATCGCGGGTGCCTGGCGGCAATCGCGGCCACCGGGCACGCGCACCGGGGCCTTGTGAACGCGGCGGGCGCGCGCCGCTGGCGGCGAGCGCGCGCCTCCTAGCTCGTTTTAAAGGGAGGACGTCATATGACGTCCTCCCAGAACGAGAGTATCCTCCGCCCGCCGTCAATTGACAGTGGGCGGGGGACAAGTGGTTAAAGTTCATGTGCGTGTAAAGGCAGGTGTCCCAATACTTATGGTAATATGGTGTATTTCTATTTGCCAAAATGTTTTTGTATCTAGAAGTTCTGTGCTAATCTTGTATATCTTAACAATGTATCAGCTGCTGTGCTAATACGATCACACTAATAAACTTCAAACAGTATAAAGCACAGTACTGACAATACCGCAAAAATAATAATCATCAACTTGCAATGCACAATAATTCATATAATGACAAACATAAAAAGTAAAGTTCTCTGTGCCACATTTAAAGGAAAATGCTATTTAGATACTATGGGTATTCTATGGGGAAAATACTGTTTACTGTGACCGACACAATAAGAAAATAATGACTGTTTTTTTTTTATAGAGAACAAAGTCTTTTCAAACAATATTCTATACACAAGGCTCAGTGTGAACTCACATGTGATGTTTAGAGAAAACCTATATATATATATATATTGTATATATAAATGTGAAGTGCCAGGTTTTTTATACCTGAACAATATAGCAGCTGCTGTGCTCATAGGATCACAATAAAAACCTAAAACACAAGTAAGCGCGGCATTAAAAGCACCTTAAACGCAGTGCCAATCAACAACAATGAAACACTATTCATATAGTACAAAAAAAACAAAAAAAAAACTGCTCATAAAAACAAGTGAAAATAATTGTAATGATACATTCATTCAGTGATGTGTATTGTCTACATTGACGTAGACCTGTCATTGAAGACATTGTCCACTGCCAGAGCATAGGGGAGCGCCATCTGCCAGGGGAGTGGAGTCTCCCCTAGACCTAGAAAATCAGATGTAATGTAACAAACATTCAAAATTGAAGGGATAAGAGATCCAGGTACGGTCCTAAAAAGGTATCCAACCATTTTTGGGGGTTTCGTAGGCCTTTCATGGGCCTTTCAGCAGCTTGTTAGGCTGCCAATCAAGGCGCCAAAAGTCCTATTTCTATAATTCACACTGGAAAAAATACCATTGTAGGGTCAGTTGACTTTGGTTTATTCACATTGTTGCCAATCAAGCCCCAAAGAATGGGGTGCTCTTGGACCCCCGAAACACAATGGGTACCTTTTTTGGATGTACCTCTGGCTTTTATGAGAATAAAGTTGTTTTAGGACCTCTGATAGCGGTGGTGTGATGCTTTAGTTTCATTTTATGTTACATTACACTGCAAGCTTACACTGGAGATCCTCTGGGATGTAGAAGCTGCCTGCCCAGAAACCAGATCATTTACATCAACATCAATACTTTAAGATAAAAATAAGATAACTAGTGATGAGCCGAACACCCCCGGGTTCGGTTCGCACCAGAACCCGCGAACGGACCGAAAGTTCGAACGAACATTAGAACCCTATTAAATACAATGGATGCGAACGTTCGAATTCTAAAGTGCTAATTATAACAACTATTATGCATGTTATTGTCCTAAAAAGGGTTTGGGAACCCGGGTTCTGCACCAGGGGACATGTATCAATGCAAAAAGAAGTTTTAAAAACGGTCGTTTTTCGGGAGCAGTCATTTTAATGATGCATAAAGTGAAAAAAAAAAAGTCAAATATTCCTTTAAATATCGTACCTGGGGGGTGTCTAAAGTATGCCTGTGAAGTGCCACGTGTTTCCCGTGTTTAGAACTGTCCCTGCACAAAATGACACTTCTAAAGGAAAAAAAAGCCATTTAAAACTGCTTGCGGCTTTAATGTAATGTCTGGTCCCGGTAATATGGATGAAATTCTTTAAGAAAAATGGCATAGCTACCCCATGACCCAACCCCCCCCCCCCCCTACCCCAGCCCATTACCAGCCCCTTTGGGTCTTGTATGGATATTAAGGGGAACCCCGCACATAAAATAAAAAAGGCCCTATATACTCTGAACAGCCCTATACAGGCGGTGCATACAAGACAGGGACTGTAGGTTTGTTCTTATGTAGAGTCTGTTTGTAATTTTGAACAGGTACATTGTTGAAGTGTAGCTCCAGACCAAAAATCTATTTTTAAACTTTTTGGAAAACATAGGTAAGGGTTATCACCCCTGTAACATTTGTTTTGCTGTCTGTGCCCCTGTTCAGAACATTTCACCTCACTTTCCGTCCCAATGACAACTGTTTTTGAAATGTGGTGTTTTTCTTGAAACAAGGATTGCTGATAAAGCATCAGTACAGAGGAGACACCTTTCTCCCATATTTATTCTTACAGGAGAGAATTTTCCTTCCTAGTGGTAGATTTCCTCTCACTTCCTGTTGTCTTCTTGCGTTTGCAAGTAGGAGTCGTTTGTAAGTTGGATGTTTGAAAGTAGGGACCTGCCGTATATACTCTGCAGAAATAGGCCCCTTAGTTGTTGGTGTTGGCACAACACTGTAAGCACTCACAGTTACTCTTGGTTGGTGCTGGAACGCCCTGCTGTCAACTATTATATCAGGAATTTTAATTACATATAATTGTTGAACAGTGGTAGTAAAAATTGGGCCTTTGATGGTGGTGCTGGTGCCACAACACTGTAAGCCCTGACAGTTACTCTTGGTGGGTGCAGCAATGGGCCCTGCTGTGAATTATTAGATCAAGAATTGTAATTACATGCCCCTGTTGAACAGGGGCTGAAAAATTGGGCCTTAGGCACTGGTGGCACAACACTGCAACCCCTCACAGATACTGTACTTGGAGCACAGCAATGAGCCCTGTTGCAAAGTATTGCTTCAAAAATTGTAATGACACGCCCCTGTTAAACAGGGGCTGAAAAATTGGGCCTTAGGCACTGGTGGCACAACACTGCAACTCCTCACAGATACTGTACTTGGAGCACACCAATGAGCCCTGTTGCAAAGTATTGCTTCAAAAATTGTAATGACACGCCCCTGTTAAACAGGGGCTGAAAAATTGGGCCTTAGGCACTGGTGGCACAACACTGCAACTCCTCACAGATACTGTACTTGGAGCACAGCAATGAGCCCTGTTGCAAAGTATTGCTTCAAAAATTGTAATGACACGCCCCTGTTAAACAGGGGCTGAAAAATTGGGCCTTAGGCACTGGTGGCACAACACTGCAACTCCTCACAGATACTGTACTTGGAGCACACCAATGAGCCCTGTTGCAAAGTATTGCTTCAAAAATTGTAATGACACGCCCCTGTTAAACAGGGGCTGAAAAATTGGGCCTTAGGCACTGGTGGCACAACACTGCAACTCCTCACAGATACTGTACTTGGAGCACAGCAATGAGCCCTGTTGCAAAGTATTGCTTCAAAAATTGTAATTACACGCCCCTGTTAAACAGGGGCTGAAAAATTGGGCGTTAGGCACTGGTGGCGGCACCCATAAACAAAAATGATCTTACAAGCTATCATCATCAATCGTATCATTGAGGACTCGGAGGAGGAGGATAGCCAGTCAACATAACAGCACAGGCACTCAGCATCAGCATCAGTCTTGAAGGGATGTGACATGTTAAAATCAATTAGTCTGTTATATCAGCATCAGGTGTGTGGTAGCTGGTGGTGATCCAAGACTGGTTCATCTTGATGAAAGTCAGTCGATCAACCGAGTCGGTGGACAGGCGCACCCTGTGATCCGTGACAAATCCTCCAGCAGCACTGAATGTGCGTTCCGAAAGAACGCTGGATGCAGGACAGGCCAGTAGCTCAATTGCATACTGTGCAAGCTCTGGCCAGTGATCCATCCTCAAGACCCAGTAAGCCAGAGGATTTTCGGTGGGGAAGGTGTCCAAGTCTGACCTTGCCCCTAGATATTCCTGCACCATGTTTATCAGACGCTGGCGATGGTTGCTGGAACCGATCATACTTTGGGGCTGCGGACTAAAGAATTGTCTGAACGCATCGGTCAGACGGCCACCTTCCCCACCGCTCCTTCTTTGACTGGCCGAAGCCTCAGCAACTCGTTGTCCAGGACCAGGAGTTTGCAACCCCCCAGTCTCTGGGAACGCGTTGCACAGACCTTTCTGCAAGGCCTCCCGGAGTTGTCTCATCCTCTGCTCCCTCTGCGACGGTAACATAAGGTCCGCAACCTTACCCTTGTACCGTGGATCAAGGAGAGTGGCCAGCCAGTAATGGTCCCTCTCCTTGATCCGAAGAATACGAGGATCCTTCCGCAGACTTTGCAGGATCAGGGAGGCCATGCAGCGTAGTTTTGCTGAGGCATTCGCTCCGGAGTCCTCTGGGTCACTAAGGACGACATGATCCGCAGCCACCTCCTCCCAGCCACGTACAAGTCCACTGGTTTCTTGGGACTGTAAATCATCCCTAAAAGACTGCTGCTGATGATGCTGAGTGCCAGCCTCCACCTCCATGCTGACACAATCCTCCTCCTCCTCCTCCTCCTCCTCCTCCTCTTCCTGTGCGATGGGTGGGACAGAAGGAACACTGTCTGGGTAAAGGGGGCCTTGAGAGGCAAGGAAGTCCTCCTCTTCCTGCCTCTGTTCTGCCTCAAGTGCCCTGTCCATTATTCCACGCAGCGTGTGCTCCAACAGGTGGACAAGAGGTACAGTGTCACTGATGCATGCACTGTCACTGCTCACCATCCTCGTGGCCTCCTCAAATGGTGCCAGGACAGTGCATGCATCCCTGATCATGCCCCACTGGCGTGGAGAAAAAAAACCAAGCTCCCCTGACCCTGTCCTGGTGCCGTAGTCGCACAGGTACTCATTGATGGCCCTCTGCTGCGTGTGCAGCCGCTGCAGCATGGCCAACGTTGAGTTCCACCTGGTGGGCATGTCACATATAAGGCGGTTCTTGGGCAGGTTCAACTCCTTTTGCAGCTCAGCCAGGCGAGCACTGGCATTATAAGATCTGCGGAAATGCACACAGACTTTCCTGGCCTGCCTCAGGACATCCTGTAAGCCCGGGTACCTGCCCAAGAACCGCTGCACCACCAGGTTAAGGACGTGAGCCACACAGGGCACATGGGTCAGTTGTCCCTGTCGGAGGGCGGAGAGGAGGTTGGTGCCATTGTCGCAAACCACCATTCCTGGCTTAAGCTGGCGTGGCGTCAACCACCTCTCGGCCTGGCCCTGCAGAGCAGACAGGACCTCTGCCCCAGTGTGGCTTCTGTCCCCCAAACACACCAGCGCAAGCACGGCATGGCATCTTTTTGCCTGCGTACTTGCGTAGCCCCGTGAACGGCTACGGAGCACCGCTGGTTCATAGGACAAACCACAGGAAGAGGCCATGGAGGAAGAAGAAGAGGAGGGGGTGGAGGAGAGAGGTGTGTCACAACCAGTAGTAGCATTTTGGAGGCGTGGCGGTGGGACAACCTCCAACACTACTGCACCTTGTCCTGAATCCTTCCCAGCTGCCAAAAGAGTGACCCAATGGGCCGTGAAAGAAAGGTAACGTCCCTGTCCATGCCTGCTGGACCATGAGTCAGCGGTAATATGCACCTTACCGCTGACCGCCCTGTCCAGCGAGGCCAAGACATTGCCTTCCACATGCCGGTAGAGAGCCGGAATAGCCTTCCGTGAGAAAAAGTGGCGTTTGGGAACCTGCCACTGAGGAACTGCACATTGCACAAACTCACGGAAGGGGGCCGAGTCTACCAACTGAAAAGGCAGCAGTTGAAGCGCTAGCAATTTAGCCAAGCTAGCATTCAACCGCTGGGCATGTGGATGGCTGGGAGTGAACTTCTTTCGACGGTCCAGCAGCTGGGGCAGGGAAATTTGCCTGCTAGAATCGGACGTCGGTGTACTGCTAGCAGAGTGGGCGCAAGTACTTGGCTGTGACACACCTAATTCTACACCTTCATTCCTCTCAGTGCATGTTTCAGAGAGGACTGAAGTTATAGTGGGGTTGGAGATCCCAGCTGATGCGGTGCAAGGAGAGGTCCGCTTTGTTCTTTGGTGTGGGTCTTTGAGGTAGGCTTGCCAACGAGCTGCATGGCAGGTCAACATATGTCTGGTCAGGCATGTGGTACCCAAGCGGCTGATGTTTTGGCCACGCGATATACGCTTGAGACATATGTTGCAAACAGCAGCTGTGCGATCTGATGCACTAGCCTCAAAAAAGGCCCACACCAAAGAACTTTTTGAATGACGGGCAGAGGCAGCGCCCTGCACAGGCGGAGCTCTGCGGTGTGATTCCGTCGGTGTACTGCCCTTACGCTGGCCACCAAAGGGCATCCTGCCTCGTTGGAGATGTGCCTCCTCCTCATCCTCCTCCTCCTCCTCTCTCCTATTAGGCACCCACGTGGAGTCAGTGACCTCATCATCCCCTCCCTCCTCATCACTGGAGCCAATCTGGCAGTATGCTGCAGCTGCTGGAACATGACTGCCAGATTGGTGTCCTTCTTGAGCATCCCCTCTGTCTGCTCTCACGCTACTGCCTTCCTCTCGCTGGGTTTCATCATCAGACCCTTCGAAACGCTGGGCATCCTCCTGGAGCATGTACCCAACACTGTGCTGAAACAGTTCGGGGGACTCCTCAGGAGGAGGACATGGTGGGTCTAGGGAAGGAGTGACTGATGATTTGTCTGACATTGATACCAGGGAAGACGACGCTTTGGCAGCTGCTTTTCCAGTACCCTGAGCCTGGGTGAGAGAGGATGAGGAGGAGGAGGAGGGCTTGGTCATCCACTCTACCAAGTCTTCGGCATGATGTGGCTCAACATGTCCAGCTGCCGAAAAGAAGGACAAGCGTGTCCCATGGCCATGTGCTGATGACAATGCACCGCGTCCACGACCAGCACTGTTGCCCCCAGACACAGAGCCTGCTTGCCCTCTTTTATTGCCTCCTGACTGTCTGCCTCTCCTTGTTTGCCTTCCAGACATTCTAATAGATGGCCTGCAGGGAGATGGGAAAAAAGCAATAAGGGCTACCTTCAGGTGTCCTTCTCTGTCCCTTGAAACAAGGACTTTCACAGTGAAAGAAACTGACACTCTCCCTACCTACAGTTTTCTGTCCCTAGAAAAAATGTTTTTTTTAATCACAATATAGCACAAGGACAATTCACTCACTGTCCTTACAGGTCCCTGGAAACAAGGACTTGCAGAGTGAAATAAACTGACACTCTCCCTACCTACAGTTTTCTGTCCCTAGAATAAATGTTTTTTTTTAAGCACAATATAGCACAAGGAGAATTCACTCACTGTCCTTCCAGGTCCCTGGAAACAAGGACTTGCAGAGTGAAATAAACTGACACTCTCCCTACCTACAGTTTTCTGTCCCTAGAATAAATGTTTTTTTTAAGCACAATATAGCACAAGGACAATTCACTCACTGTCCTTACAGGTCCCTGGAAACAAGGACTTGCAGAGTGAAAGAAAAAAAACACTCTCCCTACCTACAGTTTTCTGTCCCTAGAAAAAATGTTTTTTTTAATCACAATATAGCACAAGGACAATTCACTCACTGTCCTTACAGGTCCCTGGAAACAAGGACTTGCAGAGTGAAATAAACTGACACTCTCCCTACCTACAGTTTTCTGTCCCTAGAATAAATGTTTTTTTTAAGCACAATATAGCACAAGGAGAATTCACTCACTGTCCTTCCAGGTCCCTGGAAACAAGGACTTGCAGAGTGAAATAAACTGACACTCTCCCTACCTACAGTTTTCTGTCCCTAGAATAAATGTTTTTTTTAAGCACAATATAGCACAAGGACAATTCACTCACTGTCCTTACAGGTCCCTGGAAACAAGGACTTGCAGAGTGAAAGAAAAAAAACACTCTCCCTACCTACAGTTTTCTGTCCCTAGAAAAAATGTTTTTTTTAATCACAATATAGCACAAGGACAATTCACTCACTGTCCTTCCAGGTCCCTGGAAACAAGGACTTGCAGAGTGAAATAAACTGACACTCTCCCTACCTACAGTTTTCTGTCCCTAGAATAAATGTTTTTTTTAAGCACAATATAGCACAAGGAGAATTCACTCACTGTCCTTCCAGGTCCCTGGAAACAAGGACTTGCAGAGTGAAAGAAAAAAAACACTCTCCCTACCTACAGTTTTCTGTCCCTAGAAAAAATGTTTTTTTTAATCACAATATAGCACAAGGACAATTCACTCACTGTCCTTCCAGGTCCCTGGAAACAAGGACTTGCAGAGTGAAATAAACTGACACTCTCCCTACCTACAGTTTTCTGTCCCTAGAATAAATGTTTTTTTTAAGCACAATATAGCACAAGGACAATTCACTCACTGTCCTTACAGGTCCCTGGAAACAAGGACTTGCAGAGTGAAAGAAAAAAAACACTCTCCCTACCTACAGTTTTCTGTCCCTAGAAAAAATGTTTTTTTTTAATCACAATATAGCACAAGGACAATTCACTCACTGTCCTTCCAGGTCCCTGGAAACAAGGACTTGCAGAGTGAAATAAACTGACACTCTCCCTACCTACAGTTTTCTGTCCCTAGAATAAATGTTTTTTTTAAGCACAATATAGCACAAGGACAATTCACTCACTGTCCTTACAGGCCCCTGGAAAAAAGGACTTGCAGAGTGAAAGAAAAAAAACACTCTCCCTACCTACAGTTTTCTGTCCCTAGAAAAAATGTTTTTTTTAATCACAATATAGCACAAGGACAATTCACTCACTGTCCTTACAGGTCCCTGGAAACAAGGACTTGCAGAGTGAAAGAAAAAAAACACTCTCCCTACCTACAGTTTTCTGTCCCTAGAAAAAATGTTTTTTTTAATCACAATATAACACAAGGACAATTCACTCACTGTCCTTCCAGGTCCCTGGAAACAAGGACTTGCAGAGTGAAATAAACTGACACTCTCCCTACCTACAGTTTTCTGTCCCTAGAATAAATGTTTTTTTTAAGCACAATATAGCACAAGGACAATTCACTCACTGTCCTTACAGGTCCCTGGAAACAAGGACTTGCAGAGTGAAAGAAAAAAAACACTCTCCCTACCTACAGTTTTCTGTCCCTAGAAAAAATGTTTTTTTTAATCACAATATAGCACAAGGACAATTCACTCACTGTCCTTACAGGTCCCTGGAAACAAGGACTTGCAGAGTGAAATAAACTGACACTCTCCCTACCTACAGTTTTCTGTCCCTAGAATAAATGTTTTTTTTAATCACAATATAGCACAAGGACAATTCACTCACTGTCCTTCCAGGTCCCTGGAAACAAGGACTTGCAGAGTGAAATAAACTGACACTCTCCCTACCTACAGTTTTCTGTCCCTAGAATAAATGTTTTTTTTAAGCACAATATAGCACAAGGACAATTCACTCACTGTCCTTACAGGTCCCTGGAAACAAGGACTTGCAGAGTGAAAGAAAAAAAACACTCTCCCTACCTACAGTTTTCTGTCCCTAGAAAAAATGTTTTTTTTAAGCACAATATAGCACAAGGACAATTCACTCACTGTCCTTACAGGTCCCTGGAAACAAGGACTTGCAGAGTGAAAGAAAAAAAACACTCTCCCTACCTACAGTTTTCTGTCCCTAGAAAAAATGTTTTTTTTAATCACAATATAGCACAAGGACAATTCACTCACTGTCCTTACAGGTCCCTGGAAACAAGGACTTGCAGAGTGAAATAAACTGACACTCTCCCTACCTACAGTTTTCTGTCCCTAGAATAAATGTTTTTTTTAAGCACAATATAGCACAAGGAGAATTCACTCACTGTCCTTCCAGGTCCCTGGAAACAAGGACTTGCAGAGTGAAATAAACTGACACTCTCCCTACCTACAGTTTTCTGTCCCTAGAATAAATGTTTTTTTTAAGCACAATATAGCACAAGGACAATTCACTCACTGTCCTTACAGGTCCCTGGAAACAAGGACTTGCAGAGTGAAAGAAAAAAAACACTCTCCCTACCTACAGTTTTCTGTCCCTAGAAAAAATGTTTTTTTTAATCACAATATAGCACAAGGACAATTCACTCACTGTCCTTCCAGGTCCCTGGAAACAAGGACTTGCAGAGTGAAATAAACTGACACTCTCCCTACCTACAGTTTTCTGTCCCTAGAATAAATGTTTTTTTTAAGCACAATATAGCACAAGGAGAATTCACTCACTGTCCTTCCAGGTCCCTGGAAACAAGGACTTGCAGAGTGAAAGAAAAAAAACACTCTCCCTACCTACAGTTTTCTGTCCCTAGAAAAAATGTTTTTTTTAATCACAATATAGCACAAGGACAATTCACTCACTGTCCTTCCAGGTCCCTGGAAACAAGGACTTGCAGAGTGAAATAAACTGACACTCTCCCTACCTACAGTTTTCTGTCCCTAGAATAAATGTTTTTTTTAAGCACAATATAGCACAAGGACAATTCACTCACTGTCCTTACAGGTCCCTGGAAACAAGGACTTGCAGAGTGAAAGAAAAAAAACACTCTCCCTACCTACAGTTTTCTGTCCCTAGAAAAAATGTTTTTTTTAATCACAATATAGCACAAGGACAATTCACTCACTGTCCTTCCAGGTCCCTGGAAACAAGGACTTGCAGAGTGAAATAAACTGACACTCTCCCTACCTACAGTTTTCTGTCCCTAGAATAAATGTTTTTTTTAAGCACAATATAGCACAAGGACAATTCACTCACTGTCCTTACAGGTCCCTGGAAACAAGGACTTGCAGAGTGAAAGAAAAAAAACACTCTCCCTACCTACAGTTTTCTGTCCCTAGAAAAAATGTTTTTTTTAATCACAATATAGCACAAGGACAATTCACTCACTGTCCTTACAGGTCCCTGGAAACAAGGACTTGCAGAGTGAAAGAAAAAAAACACTCTCCCTACCTACAGTTTTCTGTCCCTAGAAAAAATGTTTTTTTTAATCACAATATAACACAAGGACAATTCACTCACTGTCCTTCCAGGTCCCTGGAAACAAGGACTTGCAGAGTGAAATAAACTGACACTCTCCCTACCTACAGTTTTCTGTCCCTAGAATAAATGGTTTTTTTAAGCACAATATAGCACAAGGACAATTCACTCACTGTCCTTACAGGTCCCTGGAAACAAGGACTTGCAGAGTGAAAGAAAAAAAACACTCTCCCTACCTACAGTTTTCTGTCCCTAGAAAAAATGTTTTTTTTAATCACAATATAACACAAGGACAATTCACTCACTGTCCTTACAGGTCCCTGGAAACAAGGACTTGCAGAGTGAAATAAACTGACACTCTCCCTACCTACAGTTTTCTGTCCCTAGAATAAATGTTTTTTTTAATCACAATATAGCACAAGGACAATTCACTCACTGTCCTTCCAGGTCCCTGGAAACAAGGACTTGCAGAGTGAAATAAACTGACACTCTCCCTACCTACAGTTTTCTGTCCCTAGAATAAATGTTTTTTGAAGCACAATATAGCACAAGGACAATTCACTCACTGTCCTTACAGGTCCCTGGAAACAAGGACTTGCAGAGTGAAAGAAAAAAAACACTCTCCCTACCTACAGTTTTCTGTCCCTAGAAAAAATGTTTTTTTTAAGCACAATATAGCACAAGGACAATTCACTCACTGTCCTTACAGGTCCCTGGAAACAAGGACTTGCAGAGTGAAAGAAAAAAAACACTCTCCCTACCTACAGTTTTCTGTCCCTAGAAAAAATGTTTTTTTTAATCACAATATAACACAAGGACAATTCACTCACTGTCCTTCCAGGTCCCTGGAAACAAGGACTTGCAGAGTGAAATAAACTGACACTCTCCCTACCTACAGTTTTCTGTCCCTAGAATAAATGGTTTTTTTAAGCACAATATAGCACAAGGAGAATTCACTCACTGTCCTTCCAGGTCCCTGGAAACAAGGACTTGCAGAGTGAAAGAAAAAAAACACTCTCCCTACCTACAGTTTTCTGTCCCTAGAAAAAATGTTTTTTTTAATCACAATATAGCACAAGGACAATTCACTCACTGTCCTTCCAGGTCCCTGGAAACAAGGACTTGCAGAGTGAAATAAACTGACACTCTCCCTACCTACAGTTTTCTGTCCCTAGAATAAATGTTTTTTTTAAGCACTATATAGCACAAGGACAATTCACTCACTGTCCTTACAGGTCCCTGGAAACAAGGACTTGCAGAGTGAAAGAAAAAAAACACTCTCCCTACCTACAGTTTTCTGTCCCTAGAAAAAATGTTTTTTTTAATCACAATATAGCACAAGGACAATTCACTCACTGTCCTTCCAGGTCCCTGGAAACAAGGACTTGCAGAGTGAAATAAACTGACACTCTCCCTACCTACAGTTTTCTGTCCCTAGAATAAATGTTTTTTTTAAGCACAATATAGCACAAGGACAATTCACTCACTGTCCTTACAGGTCCCTGGAAACAAGGACTTGCAGAGTGAAAGAAAAAAAACACTCTCCCTACCTACAGTTTTCTGTCCCTAGAAAAAATGTTTTTTTTAATCACAATATAGCACAAGGACAATTCACTCACTGTCCTTACAGGTCCCTGGAAACAAGGACTTGCAGAGTGAAAGAAAAAAAACACTCTCCCTACCTACAGTTTTCTGTCCCTAGAAAAAATGTTTTTTTTAATCACAATATAACACAAGGACAATTCACTCACTGTCCTTCCAGGTCCCTGGAAACAAGGACTTGCAGAGTGAAATAAACTGACACTCTCCCTACCTACAGTTTTCTGTCCCTAGAATAAATGGTTTTTTTAAGCACAATATAGCACAAGGACAATTCACTCACTGTCCTTACAGGTCCCTGGAAACAAGGACTTGCAGAGTGAAAGAAAAAAAACACTCTCCCTACCTACAGTTTTCTGTCCCTAGAAAAAATGTTTTTTTTAATCACAATATAGCACAAGGACAATTCACTCACTGTCCTTACAGGTCCCTGGAAACAAGGACTTGCAGAGTGAAATAAACTGACACTCTCCCTACCTACAGTTTTCTGTCCCTAGAATAAATGTTTTTTTTAATCACAATATAGCACAAGGACAATTCACTCACTGTCCTTCCAGGTCCCTGGAAACAAGGACTTGCAGAGTGAAATAAACTGACACTCTCCCTACCTACAGTTTTCTGTCCCTAGAATAAATGTTTTTTTTAAGCACAATATAGCACAAGGACAATTCACTCACTGTCCTTACAGGTCCCTGGAAACAAGGACTTGCAGAGTGAAAGAAAAAAAACACTCTCCCTACCTACAGTTTTCTGTCCCTAGAAAAAATGTTTTTTTTAAGCACAATATAGCACAAGGACAATTCACTCACTGTCCTTACAGGTCCCTGGAAACAAGGACTTGCAGAGTGAAAGAAAAAAAACACTCTCCCTACCTACAGTTTTCTGTCCCTAGAAAAAATGTTTTTTTTAATCACAATATAACACAAGGACAATTCACTCACTGTCCTTCCAGGTCCCTGGAAACAAGGACTTGCAGAGTGAAATAAACTGACACTCTCCCTACCTACAGTTTTCTGTCCCTAGAATAAATGGTTTTTTTAAGCACAATATAGCACAAGGACAATTCACTCACTGTCCTTACAGGTCCCTGGAAACAAGGACTTGCAGAGTGAAAGAAAAAAAACACTCTCCCTACCTACAGTTTTCTGTCCCTAGAAAAAATGTTTTTTTTAATCACAATATAGCACAAGGACAATTCACTCACTGTCCTTACAGGTCCCTGGAAACAAGGACTTGCAGAGTGAAATAAACTGACACTCTCCCTACCTACAGTTTTCTGTCCCTAGAATAAATGTTTTTTTTAATCACAATATAGCACAAGGACAATTCACTCACTGTCCTTCCAGGTCCCTGGAAACAAGGACTTGCAGAGTGAAATAAACTGACACTCTCCCTACCTACAGTTTTCTGTCCCTAGAATAAATGTTTTTTTTAAGCACAATATAGCACAAGGACAATTCACTCACTGTCCTTACAGGTCCCTGGAAACAAGGACTTGCAGAGTGAAAGAAAAAAAACACTCTCCCTACCTACAGTTTTCTGTCCCTAGAAAAAATGTTTTTTTTAAGCACAATATAGCACAAGGACAATTCACTCACTGTCCTTACAGGTCCCTGGAAACAAGGACTTGCAGAGTGAAAGAAAAAAAACACTCTCCCTACCTACAGTTTTCTGTCCCTAGAAAAAATGTTTTTTTTAATCACAATATAGCACAAGGACAATTCACTCACTGTCCTTACAGGTCCCTGGAAACAAGGACTTGCAGAGTGAAAGAAACTGACACTGTCCCTACCTACAGTTTTCTGTCCCTAGAATAAATGTTTTTTTTAAGCACAATATAGCACAAGGAGAATTCACTCACTGTCCTTCCAGGTCCCTGGAAACAAGGACTTGCAGAGTGAAATAAACTGACACTCTCCCTACCTACAGTTTTCTGTCCCTAGAATAAATGTTTTTTTTAAGCACAATATAGCACAAGGACAATTCACTCACTGTCCTTACAGGTCCCTGGAAACAAGGACTTGCAGAGTGAAAGAAACTGACACTCTCCCTACCTACAGTTTTCTGTCCCTAGAATAAATGTTTTTTTAAGCACAATATAGCACAAGGACAATTCACTCACTGTCCTTCCAGGTCCCTGGAAACAAGGACTTGCAGAGTGAAAGAAACTGACACTGTCCCTACCTACAGTTTTCTGTCCCTAGAATAAATGTTTTTTTTAAGCACACTATAGCACAAGCACAAAACACACTGACACTCTCCCTACCTATCCTTCTCTTTCCCTAAACTAAAGGAATCCAGGTTAAGCAAGAAAGAAATAACAGTCACTGTCCCTGCCTATGCTGCTCTATCCCTGCTCCGGAACACACTACACTAGGCCGCCGTGCTGGCGGCCTTTTATAGTGTGGGGCGTGTACTAAACACCCTCAGCAATAATTGGCCACAGGCATCCTGCCTGTGGCCAATCATTGCTCTCCTCGCTGCCGGCGCTGTGATTGGCCAAGCATGCGGGGTCACAGTGCATGCTTGGCCAATCACAGCGCCTGGATGACACTGCGATGGCGTAGTGCATTGTGGGCCGTTCGCGTCACTCGAATTTGGCGCGAACGGCCCAAATCGTTCGATCTTCGTCGAACGATCGAACAGCCGATGTTCGAGTCGAACGTATGTTCGACTCGAACACGAAGCTCATCCCTAAAGATAACCTTACAGGTCCAGCACTATTTTTCCACTTCCCTCAACTAGAGAAGCATATGACCCTTGCAATGTGGGCAAGGGAGAATTTTCTGATTTCTCAGAGTCAGAGGCGGCTGTCTGCCGGTCGGTCCGGCACTTACTCCATCTAGGTGGTGGGCTACGGGCAGCGACTCCTGTGTCCTCAAGCACGGCGGACCCCATCTAGGTGGCGGGCTGCGGCTCCGGTGTCCTCGAGCACACTAGGTGGTGGGTGGCGGGCTCTGGAGTCCTCTCCTCCAGCACGGTGGTTCCACCGTGCAAGCCACTCTCCTCCTCCTAGGTGCTAGGTGTCCAATAGGATTGCCTAACGCTTTGGCCAATCGGGAAACGGTTCTCACGACCCGCTTCCTGATTGGTGGGGAGGAGATTTAGTGTGAAAATAGCAAATATTAATTTGCTATCGTCACACAACTGGGTGGGATCAGGACGCAGTGCTCTGCGCCCCAAGACCACCCGTTTTGAAGCCTATTAGAGCCTCTGGCTCTAATCACGTGCTTCAAACCCCCCCTTTTGGAATCCATAGTCCGACGCCCTGTTAGTAGATTAGGGGGCCGGAAGCATGGATAGGGGGCGGTGCCCGTGCACCCCTAATGGGTGGGCCGCACTGCTCAGAGTTTTGCTTTAAATTACCAGTTGGTTTCTTATGGGGTTGCACCGATACCGATACTGGTATCCGTATGGGTGCTGATACTGAGCATTTGCACAAGTGTTGGTACTCGTGCAAATGCTCCGATACCTGAAACCAATACTTTCAGGCTTGGTTCCTTTAGCTGTCAGCGGGATTCTCCCACTGACAGCTGAGGTATAAGGGAAAAAAAAGCCAGCAATTATCAATTGTTAAGGCGCAGGGCCACCGCTTTCTTAACAACCAATGACTCTTTCAGCTGTCAGTGGAGTTCCCCAGTTGACAGCTGAAGTGTAAACTGAGTCCCAGCAATTGTAAAAAAAAAAAGAAAGAAGAGCAGCTGGGTAATGTTTATCAACAACAGAAACAGATAGATAAAATGAAACATTGTTTATTTTTGTTTATACAACTACAGATCAAAAGGGTTGAACTTCGATCTGCAGATGAAGTCAGTTTAAAGCAACCTGTCAAGTAAAAAATAGTTTTTTTCTTTAATGAAATGTTCTTCTGTTTAACCCCTTATTAACTCTTAATTTACTTGAATCAACCTTAATTAACTCCTTATTCTCTTTCTCCATTATTATTCTCCTGCTGATTTTTTTTCACTATTTTATAAACTATTAATACGGTAATTAAAACTTTTTTTTGTTTGCTTTGTTTGCTAATATTTTTACACCTCTAACATATTTTTACACATTTCACATTGAAAAAAATGCACAATAAACAAAAAAAATAAAAATAAAATATTTCAATTGTAAATTACTTTTCAATGCTTTGTACCAATGCTGACAGCTGAAGTGTATACAAAACCGTTGCGGTAGGTATCGGTAATGGGTATCGGCGAGTACTAAAAAAAAGTATCGGTACTTGTACTTGTTGTAAAAACAATGGCATTGGTGCATCCCTAGTTGTTTATAAATTACCGAAATATGGGGGAAAATTGGCACATACTAATGCAATGCATTAGAGTCAATGGGGAAGATGAAATTAGAGTGTGTTTTTTTTGAAGGTTGCAATGGGCTTTTTTGCAATGGCTCCTGAAGTTTACAGAAACCTGTTGCAGAGTTCAAGACCTGGACAGCCCCTTGTTATCTAGGAACGTGATATTAGATATTGAGGAACAGAAGAACAGGCTGGCCATAGACGGTTCTTATCTCGGCCGGTTCAGCAGGAACAATGTATGGACAAGACTTTACATGCGATTATCGCTAGCGGCTGGTATAGCCACTGTCAATAATCACACTGGTCTCCCAGTAGGGACGGCTTTCCCTTCCCCCTTGCTGGGACAATACAATTGCTCAACGGGAGGGCCCGGTTGCAGGAAAGAAATTTCCTGGTGCCTTCATGGCAGCATACTAAGGGGCGGAGCCATTAACCCTTAGTATGCTGCCATGGTAGGCACCAGGAAAGGAAAATTATGGAAAGGTAAGTATACAATTTTCCGTTTTCCTGGTGCCTTCATGGCAGCATACTAAGGGTTAATGGCTCCACCCCTTAGTATGCTGCCATGGTAGGCACCAGGAAAGGAAAATTATGGAAAGGTAAGTATACAATTTTCCGTTTTCCTAGCCATAACCCTTTGATGATTAACAAAGACATTGATCACCCTATCAACACCGAAAAAGTGATGTCATTTTTTTTCAAGCAAAATTTTGCCTAAGCAGTCCACATACTAACCCTACTAGTAAGTCATTGGATGGGAACATTTTAAGGGTAGTTCACTGACTGAATGCTTGTTCCAGGTCTTTAACTAGCTGGGTCATGAAGCCAGGGTAAATGCCCTACAACTCGCACCTTTAAAAACAAGTCAGCAATGCTGGCTGCCATATATCTGTCCTCAGAAAAACTTTAATAAACTTTGTTAAAGTTTTTTCCTATACTGTTTTCATGGTGATTTTTGTTGTATAATGAATATTAATATCTATTTCACTTATTAAATAGACATATGGTTGAACACTTATATATTATATGTATGTAATATTATATACATGTAACCAATGTGACTTAACCCTTTCACGCCTAAGCCTATTCCTGACATTTGTTGCTTACAAGTTAAAATCCATATTTTTTGCTAGAAAATTTCTTAGAACCCCCAAACATTATATAATGGGGGAAAATTGGCATCAATGGGCACAGAACAGAAATGGGAATTCTTCAAAAAGACTGTTTGTGAACTCACTGCAAAGTATATTCCCATGGGCAATAAGTTTAAAAGGCTAAAAATAAAACCTATGTGGCTCACAGTTAAAGTTAAAAAAGCTATAAACAATAAGAAAAGCGCTTTTAAAAAATATAAAAATGAAGGAACACTAGTGTCGTTTAAATGTTACAAAGAATATAACAGGATATGTAAAAAGGAAATCAAGGATGCAAAAATTCAAAACGAACGACAGATTGCAAAAGATAGTAGGACAAACCCCAAAAAATTCTTCAAATATATTAATAGTAAAAAGGTCAAGTCTGAGCATGTAGGCCCTTTACAAAATAATCTAGAGTGGGTGACTGGGGACAAAGAGAAGGCTAATTTATTAAATACTTTCTTCAGCTCTGTGTATACAAAGGAGCATGGGGGAGTTCATGTCCATAATGGGGGTGGTAGTGACACAGCCCCAAATCCACAATGGCTCAAAAGTGATATGGTCCAGAAATATTTAGACAGAGTAAAGGTGGATAAAGCACCTGGACCAGATGGCATACACCCACGGATCCTAAAAGAATTGAGCTCTGTAATTTCAAAGCCATTGTATCTAATTTTTAGGGACTCATTAATGACAGGAATAGTACCACTGGATTGGCGCAGGGCCAATGTGGTGCCTATATTTAAAAAGGGAACAAAGTCTTTACCAAGTAACTATAGACCTGTTAGTTTAACTTCCATAGTTGGGAAGATACTGGAGAGATTAATAAAAGACCACATAGATGAGTTCTTGCTGGAAAAAAACTATTTCAGCAACAGACAGCATGGATTCATGAAAGACAGAAGTTGTCAGACAAACCTGATTTCTTTTTATGAAGAGGTAAGTAAAACCTTGGACAGAGGGGTGGCGGTGGACGTGGTATACTTGGATTTTGCAAAAGCGTTTGATACAGTTCCCCACACACGGCTCATGTGTAAGGTAAAGTCTACAGGATTGGAAATATCAGTTTGTAAATGGATAGAAAACTGGCTAAAAGACAGAATTCAGAGAGTAGTGGTTAATGATTCTTACTCTGAATGGTCCAAGGTTATCAGTGGTGTACCCCAAGGTTCAGTGCTGGGACCCTTACTTTTTAATATCTTTATAAATGATATTGGGTCTGAGATCAAAAGTAACATTTCTGTCTTTGCAGATGACACCAAGCTATGCAGTGGAATGACGTCCTTGCAGGATGTCTCCAATTTACGAGCCGACCTCGATGCCCTGTCTAATTGGGCGACTATGTGGCAGATGAGTAGGGATGAGCTTCGTGTTCGAGTCGAACATACGTTCGACTCGAACATCGGCTGTTCGATCGTTCGACGAAGATCGAACGATTTGGGCCGTTCGCGCCAAATTCGAGTGACGCGAACGGCCCACAATGCACTACGCCATCACAGTGTCATCCAGGCGCTGTGATTGGCCAAGCATGCACTGTGACCCCGCATGCTTGGCCAATCACAGCGCCGGCAGCGAGGAGAGCAATGATTGGCCACAGGCAGGATGCCTGTGGCCAATTATTGCTGAGGGGGTTTAGTACACGCCCCACACTATAAAAGGCCGCCAGCACGGCGGCCTAGTGTAGTGTGTTCCGGAGCAGGGAAAGAGAAGCATAGGCAGGGACAGTGTCATTATTTTTCCTTTACTAATCCTGGATTCCTTGTGTTTAGGGACAAATAAGGATAGGTAGGGAGAGTGTCAGTGACAGTGTGCTATTCTGTGCTAATCCTTGTTTGTAGGGACAGAGAGGTACAGTGAGGGAAAGTGTCAGTGTGCTATTCTGTTCTAAACCAATCTTGCTGAACCATATTTTCAATCCTTGAGTTTAGGGACAGAGAGGTACAGTGAGTGAAACTGACAGTGTGCTATTCTGTTCTAAACCAATATTGCTGTTCCATATTTTCAATCCTTGAGTTTAGGGACAGAGAAGGACACTCGTAGAAATTATCAGTGTGCTATTCTGTGCTAAATCTTGTTTGTAGGGAGGGACAGAGTAGGACAGTGAGGGAAAGTGTCAGTGTGCTATTCTGTTCTAAAACTATTTTGCTGAACCATATTTTCAATCCTTGAGTTTAGGGACAGAGAGGTACAGTGAGTGAAACTGACAGTGTGCTATTCTGTTCTAAACCAATTTTGCTGTTCCATATTTTCAATCCTTGAGTTTAGGGACAGAGAAGGACACTCGTAGAAATTATCAGTGTGCTATTCTGTGCTAAATCTTGTTTGTAGGGAGGGACAGAGTAGGACAGTGAGGGAAAGTGTCAGTGTGCTATTCTGTTCTAAAACTATTTTGCTGAACCATATTTTCAATCCTTGAGTTTAGGGACAGAGAGGTACAGTGAGTGAAACTGACAGTGTGCTATTCTGTTCTAAACCAATTTTGCTGTTCCATATTTTCAATCCTTGAGTTTAGGGACAGAGAAGGACACTCGTAGAAATTATCAGTGTGCTATTCTGTGCTAAATCTTGTTTGTAGGGAGGGACAGAGTAGGACAGTGAGGGAAAGTGTCAGTGTGCTATTCTGTTCTAAAACTATTTTGCTGAACCATATTTTCAATCCTTGAGTTTAGGGACAGAGAGGTACAGTGAGTGAAACTGACAGTGTGCTATTCTGTTCTAAACCAATTTTGCTGTTCCATATTTTCAATCCTTGAGTTTAGGGACAGAGAAGGACACTCGTAGAAATTATCAGTGTGCTATTCTGTGCTAAATCTTGTTTGTAGGGAGGGACAGAGTAGGACAGTGAGGGAAAGTGTCAGTGTGCTATTCTGTTCTAAAACTATTTTGCTGAACCATATTTTCAATCCTTGAGTTTAGGGACAGAGAGGTACAGTGAGTGAAACTGACAGTGTGCTATTCTGTTCTAAACCAATTTTGCTGTTCCATATTTTCAATCCTTGAGTTTAGGGACAGAGAAGGACACTCGTAGAAATTATCAGTGTGCTATTCTGTGCTAAATCTTGTTTGTAGGCAGGGACAGAGTAGGACAGTGAGGGAAAGTGTCAGTGTGCTATTCTGTTCTAAACCAATTTTGCTGTTCCATATTTTCAATCCTTGTGTTTAGGGACAGAGAAGGATAGGCAGGGGACAGTGTCAGTGTCATTGTTGCTAAGCCTCCTGCACAGTATACACCTGAAGGTAGCCCTTATTGCTCTTTTTCCCATCCCCCTGCAGGCCATCCATTAAAATGTCTGGAAGGCAAACAAGGAGAGGCAGACAGTCAGGAGGTGAAAAAAGAGGGCAAGCAGGCTCTGTGTCTGGGGGCAACAGTGCTGGTCGTGGACGCGGTGCATTGTCATCAGCACATGGCCATGGGACACGCTTGTCCTTCTTTTCGGCAGCTGGACATATTGAGCCACATCATGCCGAAGACTTGGTAGAGTGGATGACCAAGCCCACCTCATCCTCCTCATCCTCTCTCACCCAGGCTCAGGGTACTGGCAAAGCAGCTGCCAAAGCGTCCTCTTCTCTGGTATCATTATCTTCATTAGTCAATCCTTCCCTAGACCCACCATGTCCTCCTCCTGAGGAGTCCCCCAAACTGTTTGAGCACAGTGTTGGGTACATGCTCCAGGAGGATGCCCAGCGTTTGGAAGGATCTGATGATGATACCCAGCTAGAGGAAGGCAGCAGCGTGAGAGCAGAGAGAGGGGATGCTCAAGAAGGACACCAATCTGGCAGTCATGCTCCAGCAGCTGCAGCATACTGCCAGATTGGCTCCAGTGATGAGGAGGGAGGGGATGATGAGGTCACTGACTCCACGTGGGTGCCTAATAGGAGAGAGGAGGAGGAGGATGAGGAGGAGGCACATCTCCAACGAGGCAGGATGCCCTTGAGTGGCCAGCGTATGGGCAGCACACCGACGGAATCACACCGCAGAGCTCCGCCTGTGCAGGGCGCTGCCTCTGCCCGTCATTCAAAAAGTTCTTTGGTGTGGGCCTTTTTTGAGGCGAGTGCATCAGATCGCACAGCTGCTGTTTGCAACATATGTCTCAAGCGTATATCGCGTGGCCAAAACATCAGCCGCTTGGGCACCACATGCTTGATCAGACATATGTTGACCTGCCATGCAGCTCGTTGGCGAGCCTACCTTAAAGACCCACACCAAAGAACAAAGCTGACCTCTTCTTGCACCGCATCAGCTGGGATCTCCAACCCCACTATAACTTCACTCCTCTCTGAAACCTGCTCTGAGAGGAATGAAGGTGTAGAATTAGGTGTGTCACAGGCAAGTACTTGCGAGCACTCTGCTAGCAGTACACCAACGTCCGATTCTAGCAGGCAAATTTCCCTGCCCCAGCTGCTGGACCGTCGAAAGAAGTTCACTCCCAGCCATCCACATGCCCAGCGGTTGAATGCTAGCTTGGCTAAATTGCTAGCGCTTCAACTGCTGCCTTTTCAGTTGGTAGACTCGGCCCCCTTCCGTGAGTTTGTGCAATGTGTGGTTCCTCAGTGGCAGGTTCCCAAACGCCACTTTTTCGCACCGAAGGCGATTCCGGCTCTCTACAGGCATGTGGAAGGCAATGTCTTGGCCTCGCTGGACAGGGCGGTCAGCGGTAAGGTGCATATTACCGCTGACTCATGGTCCAGCAGGCATGGACAGGGACGTTACCTTTCTTTCACGGCCCATTGGGTCACTCTTTTGGCAGCTGGGAAGGATGCAGGACAAGGTGCAGTAGTGTTGGAGGTTGTTCCACCGCCACGCCTCCAAAATGCTACTACTGGTTGTGACACACCTCTCTCCTCCACCCCCTCCTCTTCTTCTTCCTCCATGGCCTCTTCCTGTGGTTTGTCCTCGGAACCAGCGGTGCTCCGTAGGCGTTCAAGGGGCTACGCAAGTACGCAAGCAAAAAGATGCCATGCCGTGCTTGCGCTGGTGTGTTTGGGGGACAGGAGCCACACTGGGGCAGAGGTCCTGTCTGCTCTGCAGGGGCAGGCCGAGAGGTGGTTGACGCCACGCCAGCTTAAGCCAGGAATGGTGGTTTGCGACAATGGCACCAACCTCCTCTCTGCCCTCCGACAGGGACAACTGACCCATGTGCCCTGTATGGCTCACGTCCTTAACCTGGTGGTGCAGCGGTTCTTGGGCAGGTACCCGGGCTTACAGGATGTCCTGAGGCAGGCCAGGAAGGTCTGTGTGCATTTCCGCAGATCTTATAATGCCAGTGCTCGCCTGGCTGAGCTTCAAAAGGAGTTGAACCTGCCCAAGAACCGCCTTATATGTGACATGCCCACCAGGTGGAACTCAACGTTGGCCATGCTGCAGCGGCTGCACACACAGCAGAGGGCCATCAATGAGTACCTGTGCGACTACGGCACCAGGACAGGGTCAGGGGAGCTCGGGTTTTTTTCACCACGCCAGTGGGGCATGATCAGGGATGCATGCACTGTCCTGGCACCTTTTGAGGAGGCCACGAGGATGGTGAGCAGTGACAGTGCATGCATCAGTGACACTGTACCTCTTGTCCACCTGTTGGAGCACACGCTGCGTGGAATAATGGACAGGGCACTTGAGGCAGAACAGAGGCAGGAAGAGGAGGACTTCCTTGCCTCTTAAGGCCCCCTTTACCCAGACAGTGTTCCTTCTGTCCCACCCATCGCACAGGAAGAGGAGGAGGAGGAGGAGGATTGTGTCAGCATGGAGGTGGAGGCTGGCACTCAGCACCATCAGCAGCAGTCTTTTAGGGATGATTTACAGTCCCAAGAAACCAGTGGACTTGTACGTGGCTGGGAGGAGGTGGCTGCGGATCATGTCGTCCTTAGTGACCCAGAGGACTCCGGACTGAATGCCTCAGCTAACCTACGCTGCATGGCCTCCCTGATCCTGCAAAGTCTGCGGAAGGATCCTCGTATTCTTCGGATCAAGGAGAGGGACCATTACTGGCTGGCCACTCTCCTTGATCCACGGTACAAGGGTAAGGTTGCGGACCTTATCGTACCGTCGCAGAGGGAGCAGAGGATGAGACAACTCCGGGAGGCCTTGCAGAAAGGTCTGTGCAATGCATTCCCAGAGACTGGGAGGTTACAAACTCCTGATCCTGGACAACGAGTTGCTGAGGCTTCGGGCAGTCAAAGAAGGAGCGGTGGGGAAGGTGGCCGTCTGACCGATGCGTTCAGACAATTCTTTAGTCCGCAGCCCCAAAGTATGATCGGTTCCAGCAACCATCGCCAGCGTCTGATATACATGGTCCAGGAATACCTAGGGGCAAGGTCAGACTTGGACACCTTCCCCACCGAAAATCCTCTGGCTTACTGGGTCTTGAGGATGGATCACTGGCCAGAGCTTGCACAGTATGCAATTGAGCTACTGGCCTGTCCTGCATCCAGCGTTCTTTCAGAACGCACATTCAGTGCTGCTGGAGGATTTGTCACGGATCACAGGGTGCGCCTGTCCACTGACTCGGTTGATCGACTGACTTTCATCAAGATGAACCAGTCTTGGATCACCACCAGCTACCACACACCAGATGCTGATATAACAGACTAATTGATTTTAAAATGTCACATCCCTTCAAGACTGATGCTGATGCTGAGTGCCTGTGCTGTTATGTTGACTGGCTATCCTCCTCCTCCTCCTCAATGATACGATTAACGATGATAGCTTGGAAGATCATTTTGGTTAATGGGTGACGCCACCAGTGGCTAAGGCCCAATTTTTCAGCCCCTGTTTAACAGGGGCGTGTAATTAAAATTTTTGATGCAATACTTTGCAACAGGCCTCATTGCTGTGCTCCAAGTACAGTATCTGTGAGGGGTTGCAGTGTTGTGCCACCAGTGCCTAAGGCCCAATTTTTCAGCCCCTGTTCAACAGGAGCATGCAATTATAATTATTGATCTAATAATTCACAGCAGGGCCCATTGCTGCGCCCACCAAGAGTAACTGTCAGGCCTTACAGTGTTGTGGCACCAGCACCACCATCACCACCACCACCACCACCAAAGGCCCAATTTTTAAGCCCCTGTTCAACAGGGGCATGCAATTATAATTATTGATCTAATAATTCACAGCAGGGCCCATTGCTGCGCCCACCAAGAGTAACTGTCAGGCCTTACAGTGTTGTGGCACCAGCACCACCATCACCACCACCAAAGGCCCAATTTTTCTGCCCCTGTTCAACAGGGGCATGCAATTATAATTATTGATCTAATAATTCACAGCAGGGCCCATTGCTGCGCCCACCAAGAGTAACTGTCAGGCCTTACAGTGTTGTGGCATCAGCACCACCATCACCACCACCACCACCACCAAAGGCCCAATTTTTCAGCCCCTGTTCAACAGGGGCATGCAATTATAATTATTGATCTAATAATTCACAGCAGGGCCCATTGCTGCGCCCACCAAGAGTAACTGTCAGGCCTTACAGTGTTGTGGCACCAGCACCACCATCACCACCACCACCACCACCAAAGGCCCAATTTTTCTGCCCCTGTTCAACAGGGGCATGCAATTATAATTATTGATCTAATAATTCACAGCAGGGCCCATTGCTGCGCCCACCAAGAGTAACTGTCAGGCCTTACAGTGTTGTGGCACCAGCACCACCATCACCACCACCACCACCACCAAAGGCCCAATTTTTCAGCCCCTGTTCAACAGGGGCATGCAATTATAATTATTGATCTAATAATTCACAGCAGGGAGCATTGCTGCGCCCACCAAGAGTAACTGTCAGGCCCTACAGTGTTGTGGCACCAGCACCACCATCACCACCACCACCACCACCAAAGGCCCAATTTTTCAGCCCCTGTTCAACAGGGGCATGCAATTATAATTATTGATCTAATAATTCACAGAAGGGACCATTGCTGCGCCCACCAAGAGTAACTGTCAGGCCTTACAGTGTTGTGGCACCAGCACCACCATCAAAGGCCCAATTTTTACTACCACTGATCAACAATTATATGTTATTACAATTCCTGATATAATAGTTGACAGCAGGGCGTTCCAGAACCCACCAAGAATAACTGTGAGTGCTTTCAGTGTTGTGCCAACACCAACACCTAAGGGGCCAATTTCTGCAGAGTATATACGGCAGGTCCCTACTTTCAAACATCCAACTTACAAACTACTACTACTTGCAAACGGAAGAAGACAACAGGAAGTGAGAGGAAATCTACCCCTTGGAAGGAAAATTCTCTCCTGTAAGAATTAATATGGGAGAAAGGTGTCTCCTCTCTACTGATGCTTTATCACCAATCCTTGTTTCAATAAAAACACCACATTTCAAAAACAGTTGTCATTGGGACGCAAAGTGAGGTGAAATGTTCTGAACAGGGGCACAGACAGCAAAAAAAATGTGACAGGGGTGATAACCGTTCCCTATGTTTTACAAAAAGCTAAAAAAAAGGAATTTGGCATGGAGCTCCACTTAAACAATGCAGCTGTTCAAAATTACAAACAGATTCTACATAAGAACAAACCTACAGTCCCTGTCTTGTATGCACCGCCTGTATACGGCTGTTCAGAGTATATAGGGCCTTTTTTATTTTGTGTGCGGGGTTCCCCTTAATATCCATACAAGACCCAAAGGGGCTGGTAATGGGCTGGGGTAGGGGGGGGGGGGGGGTTGATGGGGTAGCTATGCCATTTTTCCTAAAGATTTTCATCCATATTACCGGGACCAGACATTGCATTAAAGCCGCAAGCAGTTTTAAATGGCTTTTTTTCCTTTAGAAATGTTATTTTGTGCAGGGACAGTTCTAAACACAGGAAACACGTGGCACTTCACAGGCATACTTTAGACACCCCCCAGGTACAATATTTAAAGGAATATTTGACTTTTTTTTTTCACTTTATGCATCATTAAAATGACTGCTCCTGGAAAACGTCCGTTTTTAAAACTTCTTTTTGCATTGATACATGTCCCCTGGTGCAGAACCCGGGTTCCCAAACTCTGTTTCGGACAATAACATGGATAATAGTCGTTATAATTAGCACTTTAGAACCCGAACGTTCGCATCCATTGTATTTAATAGGGTTCTAATGTTCGTGCGAACTTTCGGTCCGTTCGCGGGTTCTGGTGCGAACCGAACCCGGGGGTGTTCGGCTCATCACTACAGATGAGGTTTAATGCTGATAAATGTAAAGTTATGCACTTGGGGGCTAAGAATATGAATGCATCATACATACTAGGGGGAGTACAACTGGGGGGATCCATAGTGGAGAAGGATCTGGGGGTTTTGGTAGATCATAAGCTCAATAATGGCATGCAATGCCAAGCTGTGGTTTCCAAAGCGAGCAAAGTCCTTTCTTGTATTAAGAGAGTTATGGACTCCAGAGAGAGAGAGATCATTTTGCCCCTGTTCAAATCATTAGTAAGGCCTCATCTGGAATACGCAGTTCAGTTTTGGGCACCAGTTCTCAAAAAGCATATCGGGGAACTGGAGAAAGTGCAGAGAAGGGCAACCAAACTGATAAGAGGCATGGAGGAGCTCAGCTATGAAGAAAGATTAGAGGAGCTGAATTTATTCACTCTTGAGAAGAGGAGAATAAGGGGGGATATGATTAACATGTACAAATATATAAGGGGTCCATATATTGATCTTGGTGATGAGTTATTCACTTTACGGTCAACACAGAGAACAAGGGGGCACTCTTTACGTCTAGAAGAAAAAAGATTTCATCTCCAAATGCGGAAAGGTTTCTTCACAGTAAGAGCTGTGAAAATGTGGAACAGACTCCCTGCAGAGGTGGTTCTGGCCAGCTCAGTAGATTGCTTTAAGAAAGGCATGGATACTTTCCTAAATGTACATAATATAACTGAGTACTAACAGTTCTAGGTAAAGTTGATCCAGGGTAAATCCGATTGCCTCTCGGGGGATCAGGAAGGAATTTTTTCCCCTGCTGTAGCAAATTGGATCATGCTCTGCTGGGGTTTTTTGCCTTCCTCTGGATCAACTGTGGGTATAGAATTGGGTATATGGGATTGCACGATATTTTTTTTATTTTTATGGTTGAACTGGATGGACTTTGTCTTTTTTCAACCTGACTAACTATGTTACTATGTAACTGTATTTGAGCAGCTGTCTTTCAAACACATTTTTGGGGGGAAAAAATACACTTTCATGAATTACAAAAAAAACTAAAAAGTAAATTAGCCCAATTTTTTTGTATAATGTGAAAGATGATGTAATGCCGAGTAAATTGATATGTAACATGTTATGCTTTGAAATTGCGCACACTCGTGGAATAGCGACAAACTACAGTACCTAAATATCTCCATAGGTGACTCTCTACAAAAATGTAACGTTACCAAGTTAAAGTTACAGAGGAGGTCTGGTGCTAGAATTATTGCTCTCGCTCTGACGATCGCGGTGATACCTCACATGTGTGATTTAACCACTTAAGGACTGAACCTCTTTCTGAGATTTGGTGTTTTAAGTTAAAAACATTTTTTTTTGCTAGAAAATTACTTAGAACCCCCAAACATTATATATATATTTTTCTAACACCCTAGAGAATAAAATGGCGGTCGTTGTAATTCTTTTTGTCACCCCGTATTTGCGCAGTGGTCTTATAAACGCACTTTTTTGGGAAAAAATTAACTTTTTTGAATTAAAAAATAAGACAACAGTAAAGTTAGCCCAATTTTTTTCTATATTTTGAAAGATAATGCTACGCCGAGTAAATTGATACCCAACATGTCACGCTTCAAAGTTGCGTCCGCTCGTGGAATGGCGACAAACTTTAATGCCGCGTACACACGATCATTATTCACGGCGGTTAAAAAACCGCCGTGAATAATGACAGGAAAAACGAGGGAACCGCTTGGTTCCCTACACACGGTCGTTTTTCCCGTCATTTTTTCTCTTGACGAGAAAAACGACCGTCTGTGGGCTCCGCGGCAGTGTTTCCCTATGGGAAAACTGTCGCGGAAAAAATGCTGGAAAAAACGATGAGAAAATTTAGAACATGTTCTAATTTTTCTCGTCGTTTTTTATGCCGTGTTTCTCGATGAGAAAAACGACATAAAGCCCACAGACGGTCGTTTTTCTCGGAAAAAAAAAATGCAGTTTTTCTCGTCGAGAAAAGCGGTCGTGTGTACGCGGCATTACCCTTAAAAATCTCCATAGGCGACATTTAAAAAAAAATTCTACAGGTTGCATGTTTTGGGTTACAGAGGTTTAGGGCTAGAATTTTTTCTCTCACTCTAGCAATCGCGGTGATACCTCACATGTGTGGTTTGAAAACCGTTTTCATATTCGGGCGCTGCTCATGTATGCGTTCGCTTCTGCGCACAAGCTCGTCGGAATGGGGCGCTTTAAAAAAAATAATTTTTTTCGTCTTTGTTTTACTTCAATTTTTTTATTTTGACACTGTTTTAAAAAAAAAAAAATGTGGGTCACTTTTATTCCTATTACAAGGAATGTAAACATTCCTTGTAATAGAAAAAAGCATGACAGGTCCTCTTAAATATGAGATCTGGGGTCAAAAAGACCTCAGATCTCATATTTAGACAAAAAATAAAAAAATAAAATAAAAAATGTATGTAATTTAAAAATAAAATAAAATAAAAATGTCCCTTTAAGAGCATTGGGTGGAAGTGACGTTTTGACATTGCTACCGCCCTGCAATGATATGGAGATGGGTAGGGACCATCTTCCCCTCACTCGTCTCCATACCCAAACAGGGACAACATCCGATCGCCTCCGCCGCTGCCGACGGCTCCGGTAAGTGGTGGAGGGCACCGGAGAGCAGCAGGAGCGGCGAATAAAAGTGATCTTAGAGTTTGTATGTTCTCCTTGTGCCTGCATGTGTTTCCTCCAGGTACTCCGGTTTCCTCCTACACTCCAGAGACATGCTGATAAGCTAATTGGCTCCTGTCTAAATTGGCCCTAGTATGTGTATGTGAGTTAGGGGCCTTAGATTGTAAGCTCCTTAAAGTGGATGTAAACCCGAATTTTTTATTTTATTTAGGCTTGTAACTTGTACAGTATAGGATTTCATATCATCTGTGCCCAGTCTTGCCACGCAGAGGTAATCCAGCTCTGAGCAATCCTCTTATCTTTTTTCAGTAAGATAAAAACGGACAGACAGAGAAATAGGAGTCAGTTCTTCCCCCTTGCTGTGAGTGACAGGTGATTTACATATCTCATGCAGGAGCCTGAGAGACATTCTGTGTAATTCTCATCCCCACTCCTTTTTTCTCCAGCTCTTCCAGGATTGGCTGCTCCACACCTTAGCATGATTGGGCATTTTTCTGGGTTTTGACTGGATGTTAGTTGTAAGATTATTAAGGGTCTTTATTGATCTTCATTACATTTCAGCTTTCATAAGTTTTAGCAATACCAAGTCAATATCTGTATTTTTCCAGTAAGATAGGTTAAGTTAGCTAATGTCAGACTCTGATGTTCACACTTACATCTCATAACAGCTATTTTTGTAGAACTTGTTAAGAATGACAGGATATAAGACTAGTGGTCAAGCTACTTTTTTAAAGACTTCAAGATCTGGCTCGACGCCCAGCTTCTATGGTCAGAACTTAGTACATGACCTTTTGAGCCCTTTGTAACTAGGCAAAATACATTGTAAGGGCTATTGATAGGAATGCACTGTAACTGTAACTTTAATTTTTTTGCAATATCTTCTGTTAAACTTGTGTTTGTGGTTTAGTGGGAGGAGTCTCCTTGTGTTGTAGGATGATAAGTATGCTGAACTCTGAATACAGCTTTGTAATTTTGATTCACCATAAAACTGTGCGTGTGTCTTGATTACCTAACCGGTTATAGAGCACATCCATACACCCATTGGTTCGGCCTAGGCTCTAAGGCAGGGGTCTCAAACTGGTGGCCCTCCAGCTGTTGCAGAACTACAATTCCCATGAGGCATTGCGAGGCTAAACAGTTACAAGCATGACTCCCATAGGTAGAGGCATGATGGGACTTGTAGTTCCGCAACAGCTGGAGGGCCGTAGGTTTGAAACCCCTGCTCTAAGGGATAGAAGAGGTATACAGCGCTGCCTAACATTAGTCATGATTGCAGAAGTTCAGTGTAATGCAGCGTACACACGATCAATTTTCTCGACGGTGAAAACACCGTCATTTTTTTTCTTGGTTGAGAAAAACTACCGTGTGTGGGCTCCGTGGCAGTGTTTCCCTATGGGAAAACTGCCGCAGAAAAAAATGACGGGAATCACGACGAGAAAAATTAGAGCATGTTCTAATTTTTCTCATCGTGATTAATGCCGTTTTTCCCGTTGGGAAAAATGACAAAAAGCCCACACACGGTCGTTTTTCTTGTTAAAAAAAAAAAATGTAATTTTTCCCGACGGGAAAAATGATCGTGTGTACGCGGCATTTGAAATACACAGGAGAAAATTCATGCTGACAAGGGGAGTGTAGAGGTGGGCGGGGAGTCTTGTGACATCACGACTTCACCCACCGAGCTCCGGACAACAGACCCACCCACAGAATCTGCAGTTTTTCGGGTCTCATAACAGAGAGAGGGGAGACATTTGACAGATAAGGATACATGCAGGGGGCATCTATATCCTTATAGCTCAGCACTATGGCAGTAGTTTAGAGAGGATGAGAGTGGGTTTACAGCCACTTTAAGGGCATGGACTGATGTGAATGTATAATATACAGTGGGGCAAAAAAGTATTTAGTCAGCCACCAATTGTACAAGTTCTCCCACTTAAAAAGATGAGAGACGCCTGTAATTGTCATCATAGGTATACCTCAACTATGAGAGACAAAATGTGGAAACAAATCCAGACAATCACATTTTCTGATTTGGAAAGATTTTTTTTTGCAAATTATGGTGGAAAATAAGTATTTGGTCAATATCAAAAGTTAATCTCAATACTTTGTTATATATCCTTTGTTGGCAATGACAGAGGTCAAACGTTTTCTGTAAGTCTTCACAAGGTTGTCACACACTGTTGCTGGTATGTTGGCCCATTCCTCCATGCAGATCTCCTCTAGAGCAGTGATGTTTTAGGGATGTCGCTGGGCAACACAGACTTTCAACTCCCTCCAAAGGTTTTCTATGGGGTTGAGATCTGGAGACTGGCTAGGCCACTCCAGGACCTTGAAATGCTTCTTACGAAGCCACTCCTTCGTTGCCCGGGCGGTATGTTTGGGATCATTGTCATGCTGAAAGACTCAGCCACGTTTCATCTTCAATGCCCTTGCTGATGGGAGGAGGTTTGCACTCAAAATCTCACGATACATGGCCCCATTCATTCTTTCATGTACACGGATCAGTCGCCCTGTTCCCTTTGCAGAGAAACAGCCCCAAAGCATGATGTTGTCACCCCCATGCTTCACAGTAGGTATGGTGTTCTTTGGTTGCAACTCAGCATTCTCTCTCCTCCAAACACGACGAGTTGTGTTTCTACCAAACAGTTCTACTTTGGTTTCATCTGACCATATGACATTCTCCCAGTCCTCTTCTGGATCATCCAAATGCTCTCTAGCAAACCTCAGACAGGCCCGGACATGTACTGGCTTAAGCAGGGGGACATGTCTGGCACTGCAGGATCTGAGTCCCCGGGGGCGTAGTGTGTTACTGATGGTAGCCTTTGTTACGTTGGTCCGAGCTCTCTGCAGGTCATTCACTAGGTCCCCCGTGTGGTTCTGGGATTTTTGCTCACCGTTCTTGTGATCATTTTGACCTCACAGGGTGAGATCTTGCGTGGAGCCCCAGATCGAGGGAGATTATCAGTGGTCTTGTATGTCTTCCATTTTCTAATTATTGCTCCCACAGTTGATTTCTTCACACCAAGCTGCTTGCCTATTGCAGATTCAGTCTTCCCAGCCTGGTGCAGGTCTACAATTTTGTTTCTGGTGTCCTTTGACAGCTCTTTGGTCTTCACCATAGTGGAGTTTGGAGTGTGACTGTTTGAGGTTGTGGACAGGTGTCTTTTATACCGATAACAAGTTCAAACAGGTGCCATTAATACAGGTAATGAGTGGAGGACAGAGGAGCCTCTTAAAGAAGAAGATACAGGTCTGTGAGAGCCAGAAATCTTGCTTGTTTGTCGGTGACTAAATACTTATTTTCCACCATAATTTGCAAAAAAAATTCTTTCCAAATCAGACAATGTGATTGTCTGGATTTGTTTCCACATTTTGTCTCTCATAGTTGAGGTATACCTATGATGACAATTACAGGCCTCTCTCATCTTTTTAAGTGGGAGAACTTGCACAATTGGTGGCTGACTAAATACTTTTTTGCCCCACTGTATATATAAAGTGCTGTGTAAATTGATGGTGCTGTATAAGTACCTGAAATAAATCCTATAATAAAACTGTAATATATCGCAGTGGTACTTGACCAGAAAGTATTTCTTAACTTTGGCCTTCAGAGAACAATTCATAATTTCAGTGAAAGGAATCTATAATACATATAAACAAAAAATAAAAATGATAATAAAGTCTAATGGCTCTAAGAATAAGAAGCTTTTTATAAGAGATGATATTAAAAGAAGAATCTAAGATTGATGTGATAATACTGGTAAAACAAATTACACCATATGTATTAATTGTATATGTAGCGACCTCACCCCTCTCACCCCTTCTCATTCTAGGCTTGTCTGTCTTTGTCTAGGGGTGTCAGTACCGGGGGGAGGGATGAGATACACCACGGCCCATGTCCTCCATAGTGAAGAGGTGAAGGCCAGAAAGATCGGGCTTTGTATAGGTGTCCCAGAGTCAAATCCTTTCCTCAGATTTACTCCCCTTTGCTCCTAGTAACCAGAGTTCCACACACTGAATAGGTCCAACACAGTTTTATTCTTCTCAGCGAATAAACATACAGCACAGTCAAGTTGGGACCTTTGCAACAGTTCAGTATTAATGGGAGTAGGTCGAGGCACAATCCTTTAAAGTATCGCTAACCACTGTGGTGTCACCAATGGCGAATAGTCACTGCCACTGACTATATGAGGTAGAACATGAATTACCTTCGCTAGCACAGCCCCTATCAGGGGAAGGATATCCGTCCAAGGGAGTCACCGGAGGCCTCTCTGTCACCAGCAAATGCTGCGCTGGACTCTCCAGAGAAGTTCCACTCACCAGTCTCCTCGACCTCAGACACGGGCACCCAAGGAGTTAGGGCCCCCTCGGATTCCTCCACCCTCGCGGAACTCAGTCGAAGGTACTGAGCCCCAGGCATCCGCCATAGTACCTCACCCCAGGCTAAAGGTGCCTGAGATGGACTCCATCTCTCGCTCCGGCCAGGTCAAGGGCACCTGGGCCCGGAACTCCGGAACGCCAGCACCCAAGCTGAAGGTGCCTGGGTGCGGCTGCGTCCTCCGACTCTGAACCCCAAGGTCAGGGCGTCCGCCCCTTTTATCCCCTCGCCTTTTGCGTCACAGCAGGTTCCCCGCCCTGCTGTACCAGCGCCAGGAAAGGACAAAAAGGAAGCAGTCTTGCGGTGTGGGTTCAACTCCGGCCAGGGCGACAATGCCACCTGCAGGCCGCAGGGAACCTCACACCACCAGAGTCCTCCAAGAACCATAAAAAAGGGTCTCGGATTCCCTAGCAATCAGTGCATCTGGGTTACACTACCACCCAGATGCCTCCCTTAAATTAAAATAACCGCTACACTCTCCCCCTGGTAATTTGACACTGGTCCCCAGTGTCTGGTGCAAACCCATGCTTCCCAAAGAGTGGCAACATAAGTTCAACCCAGAGACAACATTCACATAATCCAAACTCAACAAATTTCAATCAGGAATTGTGCCAGGATCTGCCAGAAACAGTAATAAAAACCATAAACTTTTGTAATAAAATACTTTAAATATCTCACATATTCACATTTCTCCCCCTCCCTGCTGGTTATCTAAGGACCACCCCATTCTCAGCAACCTTGACAGACGAGTCTCCTGCAGAGGGAGGAAAAGAAAAAGAAGCACACATCCTAACATAATATATGTGTTTGCTTGGAACGAATGGGTCTATCCGAGAAGAAACCCATTCACTCCAATGAGTGTTGCATAATGTACAAAAACAAACAACAATCGTTGCACAACACTGCCACCTGGTGGTAATGCCGCGGTAAAGACACTTATCAAATCCAGATGAACTTTTCTCTCTTGCTCTTTTTTTCTCTGTGGCCCTACATGGACTAAAACCCCAAAGTCACTGATTTCTCTTGATGAGGGAAGAAAAGAAACAAACAGCAACAGTTCCCATTCTTCCAAGAACAAACACCCAGAAAAATAGAGGGCACAGTCTCTGGGTTCCAGCATTTGCTTCAGGAAAACTCAGCAGCAACAACAGAAAAGAGTCTCTTTCTCCTACAAATAAAACTTTGGATGCGGCAGGAACACAGGCTTCAAATGCTTGTCAAAAACATGTTATATTCAACATTTCCTCCATCCTTGCGACAAATTACTACTCTGTTCGCATGGATATGCCTTCCCAGCATCCACTTAGCCTTACAGTCTCGAAACTTTTTAGTGACCATTGGTGAACATGAAAGGTATCGGTGTGCTTGAGGTACCTTGAGTTTGTCCCAAACAAAAGTATCGTACCACATCTGATGAAAAACTTCCATCTCGTATAGCAATTCTCGAGGCAGGTATGGGTACTCCCACCCATACTCTTGGGCAACCTTCTGGCCAAAGAGACGCTGCAGCCTTGAGAAAGGTGGCATCATAACATGGTCTCCTTCTCCAGGCAATACAACAGCTTCCGGATGGCAAGGTGCGTTCACCACCTCGGCAGACTTGGGCATAGGGGCCTGCAGTGACTGGCGTTGCACTCCCGCAACAGGAGCAGGTGAAATGGAAGTTGGATCCAGAAGAGGGATTGCAGACAGTGGACCAGATTCCTCCCTAGGCTCCGAGGCCTCCACCCGGGGTGTACTATCCCTAATGGACATAGGTGGGTCCCTTTTGACATGGGACGAGGGTAACTTCATCTTGTCCCATCCCTCCCGGTGGAAGATCTCGTCTATCTCCTCATCATCGCCATTGTCAGACAATGAATCCAGGTCGGAGGTGTCATAACACTCAGCGGGCAGATAATTCCCAGTCACGGAATCATCCCCCTTGACGGCCTCCACCGACAGTGGGCTGCCGACACCTCCAACTACACACACCGCCCCAACCCCTGGCTCACCTGGGCCTTCAGAAGAACAGGGATGTCCAGGGCTCTTCCCTCTGGATCCATCCAGGCCAGGCAAGCGACGGGGCGAAGCTCTTCCACGACCACAGGAGGCCTGTACCAGGCCGACTCTCCTCTTCGGCGGTCGGAGCAGGGAGCTGCTGATGACTGAGGCAACATCCTCGGATTTTTCTCACTTAATCTCCGCTTGGGCAGTCACTTCGCCCTGGTCAGCGCGCGCAGGAATACCCGCCATGGCATTGATCTCTCCCTCCGAAGTGGCAGTACCTGTGAGGTAGGTGAGGTGGAAGGCGCAAGGCCTTTCTGTGGATAGTTCCACCTTGAAGAGAAACTCCTTGCAGACCTCACATCGCCCGAATGGCTTCAACTGAACCACCAGTCCTGAACAGCCGGGACAGATCACACCGAGGGCCTCCATGTCTCTGCAGGTGTACAGAGCCAATCGCCCCCGGGGCCTTAGTCTGATTCCTGTGTCCATGATTGGAGCAGCTAGATAAGTCATGTCCGTGAAGGAAGAAGCAGAAATCCACGGGGTACTTGATGTCATCTTCCCTGTTTGCTGCTCCAATGCGCACTGACCCACTCGCGCCGGAATCTCCACGTGTGTCCGTCCACATGGCCAGACTCCTCCCACACTCTGCACTTGTTCACGGGCTTTTCCTTCTCCCCGCCCACGAACTGCGCAGCTATGGTTTGCCTCGTGGCGTGTTGGCCAATATGGCCGACCTACTCGGAACTCCTCCGGGCAGCAAAGTTCAAATTCAGACACCATATACATCCCGGACACGATGCCCCCTCGACCTCAGACACGGGCACCCAAGGAGTTAGGGCCCCCTCAGATTCCTCCACCCTCGCGGAACTCAGTCGAAGGTACTGAGCCCCAGGCATCCGCCATAGTACCTCACCCCAGGCTAAAGGTGCCTGAGATGGACTCCATCTCTCGCTCCGGCCAGGTCAAGGGCACCTGGGCCCGGAACTCCGGAACGCCAGCACCCAAGCTGAAGGTGCCTGGGTGCGGCTGCGTCCTCCGACTCTGAACCCCAAGGTCAGGGCGTCCGCCCCTTTTATCTCCTCGCCTTTTGCGTCACAGCAGGTTCCCCGCCCTGCTGTACCAGCTCCAGGAAAGGACAAAAGGGAAGCAGTCTTGCGGTGTGGGTTCAACTCCGGCCAGGGCGACAATGCCACCTGCAGGCCGCAGGGAACCTCACACCACCAGAGTCCTCCAAGAACCATAAAAAAGGGTCTCGGATTCCCTAGCAATCAGTGCATCTGAGTTACACTACCACCCAGATGCCTCCCTTAAAGTGGTTGTAAACCCACTTTTTCAACTTGCACCTACAGGTAAACCTAGATTAAGGCTTACCTGTAGGTGCAAGAAATATCTCCTAAACCTACACGGTTTAGGAGATATTTACTAAAATGACAGGCGCCGCTGTCTACGGCGCATGCGCGCCGTAGACAACGGCGCATTCATGGGGTTAATCCCATTCACAAACTCGGCTACTTCCCAGCAATCGCTGGGCGTAGCCAAATGGGACGCCTCCCGCGCGCATGCGCAGAGTGACGTCTCCACCGCTCCGGCCAATCACAGCGCCGGAGCGGCACTGTGATTGGCTGGTGCGGCGATACCCGGAAGTAACATTCCGGCTATCGCCGCAGTGATGTCTGCGGCTGGACAGAGGGACGCGGACTGCCTCGGGGGCCCCGATTTAAGGTAAGTGGTACATAATGAGCTATTATGCTAGTCATAATAGCTCATTATGCCTTTCTTTTACAGGTTGGCAAAAAAAAAAAAAGTGGGTTTACAACCACTTTAAATTCAAATACCCGCTACACTTATACTAAAAAAAATGTTTTTTAATCTATATAAAACCTATAATAAAACTATAATATATAGCAGTGGTAATTGACGAAAAAGTATCTCATAAGATCTACTATCTCTGGCCTTCAAAGAATATTTGAATACAATTCATAAATATTGTGAAATAAATCTATAATACATATAAACAAAAAATGATATTAAAATCTAATGGATCTAAGAATAAGAAGTCTTTATATAAGACAATATTAAAAGAAGAATCTAAGATGAATGTGGGAATGCCAGTATAAATGGCAGCATAGGTATTACTAATTACACATACTATGCTGCCTTTTATACTGTGCACAGAACTCCAATTATGGGTCCTGGGCGGACATTATATTTCACCTATATTTGGTTTGTGATCTCTTTGAGGGCTGGTTTACACTTGCTTTGGACACACTTTGTTAAAGCTCTCTGAATGCCAGTCAAAGCCTCTGTCACTAAATAAAATGGTTAGCCTACAGTCCTGTTTACACCTGCTTTTGCTTGGTGCTTCAATGAGGCTTCAGTGGGGCTTTGGTGGAGCTTCCATGGGGCTTCGGTGAGGCTTTGTGGGGCTTCAGTGGGGCTTCAAGCGAGCTTTGCCATAGACTTCTATGGATGCTTTGAAGACAATTTGAAGCACCACTGAAGCTACATGGGGTATAATTTTTGAAGCAAAGCCAAAGCAATGCAAAATCAAGGTGTAAACAGGACTGTAAGCTAACCATTTTATTTAGTGACAGGAGCTTTGACTAGCGTTCAGAGAGCTTTAACAAAGCCTGTCCGAAGCCTTGTTGAAGCCGTGTTGAAGCCGCGTTGAAGCCTTGTTGAAGCCGTGTTGAAGCCTTGTTGAAGCCTTGTTGAAGCCGAAGCAAGTGTAAATGAGCCCGAAGGGGGATGATTTTGGTTTATGATTGGTGTACTCAGCGGTTCTCACCCATACAGGGTGAGGGGTTCCAGGTAGTCTGATGAGAGAGGAGAGGACTAACTTACAGTTCTCTCTGGATTTATAATTCCTCATTTGGGAACTAGAATTTGGAGATTCAGGGAGAAATTTGGGTGGGAAAGAACCTCCACCCCTGATCAAAAGAGTTAAAGTGGTTCTAAAGGCAGAAAGTTTTTTTACCTTAATGCAATCTATGCATTAAGGTAAAAAACCTTCTGAATGCATTATCCCCCCCCCCCCAAATACTTACCTGAGCCCAATCTTGGTCCAGCGATCTGCACAAGAGCAGAGGCTCTCTTGGCTCTCTCTCTCCTTATTGGCTCAGACACAGCAGTGGGAGCCATTGGTCCCTGCTGTTGTCAATCACAGCTAGGGAGTGGGGACAGGGCCAAGCCACGCTCTGCATTTATGCAAGCAGTTTGCTTTGTGGGCACACAAGAGGGAGGGGGTGGGGGCCCCAAAAGAGGACCGGGGCTGCTCTGTGAAATACCATTGCACAGAGCAGGTAAGTATAACATGTTTGTTATTTAAAAAAAATAAAAAGTGAGCTTTTAGAATCACTCTAAAGTAGGTGTAAACCCTTAGATATACCCAGTGAAGTGACTGGCCACAGGTGATGCACAGAAATAAAACAAATAGGCAGTCTTCTCTTCTCTACATCCGTTCAAAGTCAAGAATTTATAAAGCTTATCTGAGCTGTCAGAAAACAGTGGGCGTAGAGCTGAAATTACACACTGCAGAGCTCAGTGAGGAGAGTTCTGAGAGCTGATTGGAGGGAAGGGACACACTCCTCTTCACACAGCACACAGGAACAGAGCCGAGACTGTCAATCACAGGCTGTGTGCTGAAGATCCCTTTTTTCGCTTGGTGTCAGGTAAACTTGTCAGAAGTGACTCATGCTGATATCAGAGGAAGGAAGCAGCAGACATAAATGACACTTAGTGCTCTTAATTGAGACAAGTACACACTATAGAGGGATATGCTTTGTTCATATTTCATGTCTGGTGTTTACAACCACTTTAAGCCTACCTCCAGGAAGTAGCCCTTAAAGACAGGAAGCTCCCAGAGCAGATGTGGAGTTCAGAGAGCAGAAAAGTGTCTAGATTGTTGCATATCTACTGGATGCTAGACTTTTGCACAATGGAAAAATTCATTTAGTTTAGTTTAGTTTCTTTTCAGTCCTGTTGATACGTAATCATTCGTAATTTTGCTAAGCGGGATTTTTCGTGTTCGGACTCATTCGTATTTTCGCAAGCGACATTTTTCGTTGAATCAGAATAATTCGTATTAATGTAAGCCTTATTTTTAGTTGATTTATAATTCGTACTTTCGGTAGAGTACATTGTTTTTCGTTGATTCTGGACACAACTCCTACTTTCGTAACTTTTTTTTGGTTCGTTGATTAGTAATTTTCTGTGTTTCTCTCACAATGACGCTGCCTATTATGCCTAATGTGCTTCGAATGGATTTGTACTTTTCTAAATACATAGCGGTTATTTGTAACGATACGAAATCTCATATTTTCCTTTTGTTTTTTACATGCGGCTATAGCCTCCGCCCCTGTACACCATTTTGAGAGGGAGTTCAGCACGGTGAGGGAGAAGCAGAGAGCAGAGCAGAGTGTTATTGTGCTTCGAATGGATTTGTACATTCGTAACTTTTTTCATAACGAATTATGCCGAAGACATTCGGGCATTCGCTATTTGCGATATAATTTATTTCGGATTCGGTTTTATTCGTAATTGCTTTGTTCGGACATTCGAATGCTTACGAATGTCCGAAAGTTGCTAAATTCATACGAATTTCGATTTGTTACGAAACAAATTGCACAAGCCTAGTGGATGCTGCCTAAAAGTGGACTTACTTCCTGTGGGTAAACTTGCCAGTGAAAATGTGTAGCAAGTTAACTGACTTACAAATCAACACTGCCACATATTTGTGGCAAGTTATCCTTGTTATCTGGGCTGTTGTGAATGAATTGTGCACATTGCAGCTATTTTAAATGCTGTGTGTCAGTGTTAGAAAAAGTATTTACCGTATATACTCGAGTATAAGCCGATCCGAATATAAGCCGAGGCACCTAATTTTACCACAAAAAAATGGGAAAACGTATTGACTCGAGTATAAGCCTAGGGTGTCCATCTGCATGCCTCACTGTGCCTCACTGTGTCTATGTGCATGCCTCACTGTGCCCATACATCACTGTGTCCATGCCTCACTGTGCCCATGCCTCACTGTGCCCATGACTAGACTGACGTTTAACATGGGAGTCTATGGAAGGGGCAGGGCCGATCCTAGGGTCACAGATGCCTGGGTGCAGAAATATTTCTGGCGCCCCCCCACATGGGCGTGGTATCTTTACTAACTCCTCCCCTTTACACGTGTTTCTATGGCAATGACTCAAACACAGAGATGCTCCCCTAAGGAGTCTTCGTTACCCTGGGATCCTCCCATGATCTCTTAACAATAAACAAAATACAGAAAAAGCAAGGAGTACTCTAATGGGACCTGGAGGGGGGTCTCTCTAATGTACACAGAGAGGGCTTCTGTTAGAGAGTCTGTTAGAAAGACATCGTAGAGGAGATGGTCAGAGACTGCAGATATGATACAATAGATGGTCAGAGACTGCAAAAATTATACAAGAGATCAATGTAGCCTCATTAGTGACAACCAAATGCAGCCTACCAGTGCCCATCAATTGCAGCCTACCAGTGCCCACCAAATGCAGCCTTATCAGTGCCCACCAAATGCAGCCTTATCAGTGCCCACCAAATGCAGCCTACCAGTGCCCACCAAATGCAGCCTACCAGTGCCCACCAAATGCAGCCTACCAGTGCCCACTAAACAGGGTTGGTGCAAGGATTTTTGACACCCTAGGCGAAACCTAATTTTGGGCTTCCTTGTCCCTCTAAATATGCTTTGATTGTGTGCCACAAGCTGGAGTCTTAGGGATACATATAAACCTCAACACAATCATTTAGAAATGTACTTCCAATACATCTGGTTTTGTATACACTGAGAATAGACAAAGAGCTTAAAATAGAGGATTATAAAGGATCTGAGGAACCCGGGATGGAGCCAAAGAATAAGTACTGCAGTATGACCCCTTAGGGAGAGAGAGAGGGAAGAATCACTATGGTGTAAGGAAGAAAGGAAGAGGGGACACTATGGTACACAGAAGGCAGGAAGGAAGGATCACTATGGTACATGGAAGAAAGGAAGGAAGGATAACTATGGCACATGGAAGGCAGGAAGGATCACTATGGTACATGGAAGGATTACTATGGCACACAGAAGGCAGGAAGGATTACTATGGTACATGGAAGGCAGGACCACTATGGCACATGGAAGACAGGAAGGATCACTATGGTACATGGAAGGCAGGACCACTATGGTACATGGAAGGCTGGAAGACTGTGGCACATGGAAGGCTGGAAGACTGTGGCACATGGAAGGCTGGAAGACTGTGGCACATGGAAGGCTGGAAGACTGTGGCACATGGAAGGCTATGGCACATGGAAGGCTGGAAGGCTATGGCACATGGAAGGCTATGGCACACGGAAGGCTGGAAGGCTATGGCACATGGAAGGCTGGAAGGCTATGGCACATAGAAGGCTGGAAGGCTATGGCACATGGAAGGCTGAAGAAGACTATGGCACATGGAAGGCTGAAGAAGACTATGGCACATGGAAGCAGGGGAGGGCTGGCAGCCTTAGGCCTGGGGGGCAAATCCAGTCAAGTGGCCCATTAAACCACCAAATCAGCTCACTATCACCAGTGCCCATCCAAAGCAGCCTCACCAGTGTCCATCAATGCAGCCTGATCAGTGCCCATCAATGAAGCCTCGCCAGTGTCCATCAATGCAGTCTGTTTATTGCATGGGGATTAGAGAGAGAAGAGCCGCCGGATTACACAGAGTGGAGATCTACTGCCTACCCGGTGTGGCTGCTGTCATACGAAGTCCCGCCTCCAGGACTGGCTTCTATGATAGACGTCACCAGTGTGCTGTCTATCAAAGGAGCCGGTCCAGGAGGTGGGACTTCGTATCACAGCAGCCGCCGGGTAAGCGGGAGGTCCCCGCTCTATGTAATCCAGCGGTGCTTGCCCCCACTTCCCTTCTGAGGCAGCCCAATAGGCCCAACAGGACCCATGGTAGGGCCGGCCTTGGGCGCTCTCCCTCTGCCTCAGCTCACGGTGCACCCTCCCAGGATTGGCCCTGCAAAGTGGGGACAGAATTGGGCATGGACTTGGTCCCGGGACAGTGTCCTCAGTCCGGGGACTGTCCCGGGAAACCGTGGACATCTGGTCGCCCTAGGCTAGTGGCCAGCAGACCCAAAAGGCCATGGTCAGCTCCCAGCAGGAGCCAGAGGCCAGCGGCCAGCAGGACTTACAGGCCAGCGGCCAGCAGGACCCACAGGTCAGTGGCCAGCAGGACCCACAGGTCATTTTATTCTGGCTGCACTGGTCTCAGTTCTCCACTCACTGGGAGCTTGAGAGCGCGTGGACTACTTAGCAGTGCTGATATGCACTGGTAGGTGGCACTGGTGGGCACTACTGGAGTGTGCGGGACTGATGTCCCGTTTACACAAGACGATAAACGACTTTTTTTTCTCCACACGCTGTCAGCATGAGGGGAACAAAATGGCAATTACCAGCTTCTGTTTTCATCACGTGATCAGCTGTCATTGGCTGACAGCTGATCACATGGTAAGGGGCCGATATCTGCCCCTCACTCCGATCTGTGATCAGCCGAGTCTCATGGACTCACTGATCACAGGGCATGCCGCGTGCACCCCACACGTTAGGTATCTATTTACTCTGCATAATATCATCTTTCACATTATACAAAAAAAATTGGGCTAATGTTAGTGTTTTTTTTTTATTTTTTATTCATGACAGTGTATTTTCCCAAAGAAATTGCATTGCATCAGTGCGGTTTTTCAAATGCAATATTTTATGTGACATAAAATATTGCAACAATCGCCATTTTATTCTCTAGGGTTTCTGCTAAAAAAAATACAATATATATATATATATATATATATATATATATATATATTTGGGGGTTCTAAGTAATTTTCTAACAAAAATACAGATTTTTGACAAGTGTCAAAAAAAGGTTTAGGCATGAAGGGGTATATAATATCAGCCCCCAGCATGAAACAATGAGAAGGAAGAGAGGAATCTTTATTTTCAATAAAAAAAAACAAAAAAAAAACACATTCACCAAAAAAAAAAAAAACTTACATTATCTCTGCTCTGCTCACCTCATGGAGTGACAGTCCGCTTCCCGCAGCCTCTCGGCCTTTCTCCTGCTATGGACAGGATGGGGAGTTTCTGCCCCCAGGGACTGCTACTGGGCTGCTGGCGATAGGGACTATATGTCCCACGATGCTTTGCAGCTGCTGGAGGCCTGGCTGATGGGCACTCTCCACCTACCAATGAGGAAGCAGGGGAGGGAACAGAGTGGGCGGCCGGGCTCTACGAGCGGAGCCCACACATGCTGCAGTGTTTGGAGGAGAGGGAGGGGGGAAATCCCCCGCAGGAGCTGACAGGCTGGCTCTCACTCCTCTTTCGGTGGATTAGTGTGATCGCGACCGACGGGAGGAGTGGAGCCGCGGGTGACAGAGCGGCCCCGCTACATGAGTGAGTGTCGCTTGAGCTTCAGCACCCCTCCCTCTGCCTCAGCTCATGGCCCTTGCCCTGACCCGACTTCCTCCGGAAAAAAAAAACGTGAGCGGGCAGCCGCCGGCCGTTATCCATATAAGTTAGGGCGGCAGCCTAGGGGGAACTTGCCACCCTGCCCCAGCCCGCCCCTGCATGGAAGACTATATATGGAAGCCTGGGAGACTTTGGCACATTTAGAGAAGAGAGAGGGGAGAGATCACTCACCCAGGCTGCATTGTCTTCAGAGGCAGGCACAGGCACTCAGGCAGCGACATCAGGCAGGATCACTGGCTGGCTGGTTTGAAATCTCCCGCCCTCATCCCTTTCCAGGCACAGATTGGCTACGCAAAAGGGTTGTGGGCGGGCACAGGGGGGACATGGGGAGGAGGTGGGGCAAACCTAGCCTACCTCCTCCTCATACGAAATATACAGCGGGCAAGCGGGGAGGAAAAATATACAGCCGGAGGGCGAACATTGCCGTGGGGCGGGGAATATGAAGCTAGCTATATCTTATGCACACTGCCGCGGGCGCGCTGGGAGGCAGGGAATAGTGCTATTATACTCTGTGCCGTGGGCGCGCTGGGAGGCGGGGAATAGTGCCGTTTTACTGAGCGCCGGGGGGCGAGGAAAATGCACACTGCCGCGGGCGTGAGGCAGAACACTCGGGACTGACAATCATGATAACCTGGCACTTTGGCGCCCCCTGCTCTGCGGCGCCTCGGTGCAGTGCACCCCAGGCACCCGCCCAGGATCGGCCCTGGGAAGGGGTGCCCGGTTTTGAAAAATCGTTGCTCCCCAGCCGTAGGTCCCACAGACAACAAACACTTGCACACTTGTAGAGGAGAAATTGGGCTACATGTCTGCCAAGTCTCGGGTCCAGGGAACTTACGACCGGCCAGTACCGGGTCCCCAAAATCACCAGAGAAATTACCGTTTAACATGGGAGTCTATTGAAGGGGTGCCCGGATTTGAAAAATCGGTGCTCCCCGGTCGTAGGTCCCCCAGACAACAAACTTTGCACACTTGTAGAGAAAGAGTGTGGCTACGGTACCGGGTCCGCAAAGTTCGCAAAGTCCGGGAGATCAGGCGCAAAAAGGTGACTCGAGTATAAGCCGAGGGGGGCATTTTCAGCACAAACAATGTGCTGAAAAACTCGGCTTATACTCGAGTATATACGGTATGTCTCCATTATAAACTTTTTATAACTGTTGGGGACACCACACGTTGTAATACAGCAGTAAACCAGTGCTTGTTTTTTAGTGTTTTCTTAGAAGCTTCCATTTCTCCACGACCTGCTTTTAATTTCCGCTGACAGATTGTAGCACCACCAGCAATAAAGAGCTGCCAATCATTGACGTTATACAGTCTCCCAGGGTGCATGCTGATTTCCTTTTCTTACAAGCAATTAACATATTGCCCTATAAATGTTTACTGTCTAGAAATCACACATCACTCTTACAGAAAATTCCATTTACCTCCACATGATCTCTCTAAAGTGCTGTGCACTATTCGATTTATATGACAAAGTGTGTTTTACTGAGTTATTTAGGATAGTTTGTTATAATTGTTTATGCTTTTTAAAATGCACCTATCAGTGCATTTTTTAGTCTGCATAAATAAATTCCAAAAATGTTACAGCAAACAGAAACAGGTTTATTTTATTTTTTTATATTTTATCACTAAATATAAATCCTTTTAAATGCCTAGGCCTAGGTCTGCCTCCCAGATAGCAAACAATTGAGCTACACGTTTGAAAATGACTTGCTAAGCTATCATGGCGCGTACACACGACCGTTTTTCATGACGAGAAAAATGTCATTTTTTTATTTGGTCATTAAAAATGATCGTGTGTGGGCTCCAGAGCATTTTTCACGTCGTGAAAAATGACCATTAAAAATTTGGAACTTGCTCTATTTTTTCTCTTTGTTTTTCACGTTGTCGTTTTTTTCTCGTCATGAAAAACGGCCGTGTGTGGGCTTTAACGACGTGAAAAAAATGCGCATGCTCAGAAGCAAGTGATGAGACGGGAGCGCTCGATCTGGTAAAACTAGCGTTCGTAATGGAGATAGCACATTCGTCACGCTGTAACGGACTGAAAAGCACGAGGCTGAAAAGCGTGAATCGTCTCTCAACAAACATTACTAACATGAGGATCAGCAAAAGCAGCCCAAAGGGTGGCGCCATCCGAATGGAACTTCCCCTTTATAGTGCCGTAGTACGTGTTGGACGTCACCGCGCTTTACTCAAGCATTTTTTTCCACGATCGTGTGTAGGCAAGGCAGGCTTGAGAAGGCTTGAGAAGAATCACGTCGAGAAAAACACAGTTTTTTTCAATGACATTAAAACCGGTCGTGTGTACGCGGCATTAGACTTGCCAGGCTTCACAATTTTGTTGCACAATTGCAGCAAGTCCGCATTGCATGACTCCAGATAGACTTTCTTTGCAAACATTCTGCAAGTCTGCTGCAACTCAGTTATGTTGTACAATAGTCATCCCACCACAGGGGTCACTGTGGCTGAATTTTCATGCTGTAGACTCACCACTGCAACTTTGCTCTTGCTACAAATTGGAAAAGTGTCAACTAGAATTTGTACTTTAAGTGCTCTGCAAGTGTACAACTTGTCAGTGAAAATGTGCTGCAAGTTAACAGACTTACAATTCAACACTGCCACAAATTTGTGGCAAGTTATTCTTGCTATCTGGCCTTAGCGGAGCATTACATGAGAATGATGTCATCTTATGGCTCATGCACACAGGTGTAATAACATATTGAAATCTATGCAGGATCTTGCTGACAGAAATCCAACAAAGGGATCCTGTGTAAAAAAGGTAAATACCCTAAAGTGCTTAAATTTGCATGCTCTTAGATCAGGGATATGCAATTAGCGGACCTCCAGCTATTGCCAAACTACAAGTCCCATGAGGCATAGCGAGACTCTGACAGCAGCAAGCATGACACACAGAGGCAGAGGCATGATGGGACTTGTAGTTTTGCAACAGCTGGAGGTCCGCTAATTGCATATCCCTGTAGATGATTAAACATTTGTAAAGTGTGCACATCTGTAACATTATTTTTCAAGTCCTCTAGCTCAGTTTTCAATCCCAGGATGTTCTTACATTTACAGCTTAATCCATATGGTTGCAAATGACCGTCTAGAGTACAATATGGCCATTTTTTCTCTGCCGGGAGTGATGGGTATAGATGCCACTAGTCAACCTGTATAAATCAATGGCAGAAGCACAAAAAAGAAAAATGTGTCCTACAAACCCACCTGTCAGAAAGATAAAGTGCAAAACTGCACCCAAAGATCTGCACATGCACACAGTACAGCTGATGGCTCAGTTCGCAATGTTAAGCTTGTTAATAAGCATATTTGATAAGTGTATTTGATGTTAGATTTAAATCACAGCAAACTGAGCAGAAATTGCTGAGTGGTCATCAGATCCTGTGACCCATGGCCTGACCTGCAATTCTACTGTTCTTTGTTTGACCACTTACCTCCTGGCTTTGTGGTAATCTTATCTCTTTCTACTAACCTTGGCTCATGTCCTGAGCATCTATCTGCTGTTTTTGTACCTCTGTTGCTCATGTGGTATTGACCTTGACCTGGACTTTGACCTCACCACTGCCTCTACTGCTTGTGTAGCACCCTCCTAGTTAGGTGCTAGGCCATCAGGAAAATCTAGTTTTTCTTAGAGCTCAGTTATAATCAGTGGAGCTGTTGCTGATTGCTTTGGACTGATTGGGGTCCCACAGCCTGCATCCTTGATTGCTTCTCCCTGCTTTCTGGAAGGCTCCAGAATATATGAGTGGAGCAGGTCAATGAGCAGCCTGAATATTTGTGGGTCCTCAGACAATTCCTGAGGGGGGGGGTGACCAGTAGGTGGTTGCAGAGCACATAAATAATCTGGGGCTAGAGCAGTCTGTGTTCTTGTCCAAGGAGAAGCACACAGCCTGGACGTAAGCAAGGTCCCAGCTAAGCTAAAGCTGGGGGCTCTACTTTCTGGCAAACTTCAAGCTAAAGAAGGGGGATTTCACCTAGAATCCAGTCTGGAGATTCCACTAAGTAACTGTCTGCCTGATTCTGAGGGTGGCATCCAAGTCCCCAAGGACTTGTGAGTACAGACCTGAGGGCAGGATCTGGGTAATCGCTGCTGTTGGTAACCCTCCTGTTGCACAAAGACTGAGGCTTGCTTGACCTGGACCATTACTTAAGGTGTCCCAGTGCTGGCTATTCCCATAGCTATTACTAAGGGACTTTTCTAAGGAGTAGTTGCAGAAGAAAGGGCATCCTCTTATTACCGTTCAACATGCTGGAGTATCCCACAGCTCTCTGTGCCCTATCCAAGTTATCCAGTAATAACTTGGATAACTTGGTGGGAAAGAGAACCTGAGACAAGGTAGCAGGACCAGTCATAGGGTCTGAGCTACACTTGACTGTTACTGACTTCTGCTCATCCTCACTACGTCTCTTCTTCCTGCATCATTGGAATCCAGAGCTTGACCTGCTTTCCAGGTTTCTGCACTATTTTTGTTCTGACCATCTTCAGCATCTCAGCAGACCCCAGACTGTTGTCTGACCAACTGCTGTGTCTGGATCCACTGCAGGCACCCATTCCCCTCCTTGTCCTACTACACCCTGTTGCCACTTCCATGAGTGGACTGGAGAAGTAAAGGAAGCCCTCTTGTCAACTCTGCAAGGCATGCAACACCACCACTACTGGTCCAGAGTTATCAGTAACTAATTCATGAAAAAGACAGAAGAAAAGTGAAAAATGTATACTGATTCAGAGACTATCATGAACCAACTAAATATTACAAAAAACTCAAAACACTACTGCATTGTGTTATAATGTAACAATATGAAAGAAGTAGGAATTGGGATTTTAATGGTGCAAGATCACAACAATGAGATATATGAAAAATATTTATTTAGAAAAAGTTTAAAATGACAGAATATAAAAAATACAGTTTCATGAGTGTGCAATCTGAGAAATTCTCTCTACATGTTTCGCCAGGATTAGTGGCTTCCTCAGGAGAATTAAATTTGACAGGCACTATCTACTGAAAATAGAAAAGACAAAGCATAAATATAATAAACAATACAGAAAAAAAGAAATTTTTGAAATAATACAAATTCATATATTCCTAAGTTAGCTGAGACCCGAATGACAGACTATAAAAGGAGGAACAATTACTGTATTTATTGGCGTATAACACTCACTTTCTCACCCTGAAAATAGAGGGTAAACTGTGCCTGCGTGTTATAAGCAGGGGGCTGTGGAAAGTTTTTTTCCTGAAACTTCCCTCTTAAAGTTAGGGTGCGTGTTATAAGCCTGTGCGTGTTATACGCCTGTGCGTGTTATACGCCGATAAATATGGTACCTGTATCATAGGATTGATCTATACACGAATGGATATAATTAAGGCCGGGAAATCATAAGGAACCCCTATATGATGGATCATCTGGTAACCACAGAGTCTGGTATATACTTGAAAAGCCCACAAGTAGCCAGATTGGTGGCCCACCTAGATTCTAAGGATGAGAAGGAAAAAATGGAGTTCAATGATATATCAATGGAAAGGAGAATCAGAAAACCACCTTAGGAAAATCTAAGACTACCTTTGATGTTTAACCACTTGACCACTGGGCACTTAAACCCCCTTAATAACCAGACCAATTTTCAGCTTTCGGTGCTCTCACATTTTGAATGACAATTACTCAGTCATACAACACTGTACCCATATGAATTTTTTGTCCTTTTTTTTCACACAAAAAGAGCTTTCTTTTGGTGGTATTTAATCACTGTTGGGTTTTTTATTTTTTGCGCTATAAGAGAAAAAAGACTGAAAATTTTGTAAAAAAATGTTTTTTTTTCGTTTCTGTTATAAAATTTAGCAAATTACTATTTTTTCTTCATAAATTTTGGCCAAAATTTATACTGCTACATATCTTTGGTAAAAATAAGTACAAATTGGTGCATATTATTTGGTCTTTGTGAAAGTTATAGAGTCCACAAGCTATGGTGCCGATATCTGAAAATTGATCACACCTGAAGTACTGACGGCCGATCTCATTTCTTGAGACCCTAACATGCCAGAAAAGTACAAATACCCCCCAAATGACCCCTTTTTGGAAAGAAGACATTCCAAGGTATTCAGAAAGAGGCATTGTGAGTTTTTTGAAGTTGTCATTTTTTCCCACAATTCTTTGCAAAATCAAGATTTTTTTTTTCTCTTTTTTTTTTTCACAAAATTGTCATATTAGCAGGTTATTTCTCACACACAGCATATGCATTCCACAAATTACACCCCAAAACACATTCTGCTATTACTCCCGAGTATGGCGATACCACATGTGTGAGACTTTTACACAGCGTGGCCACATACAGAGGCCCAACATGCAGGGAGCACCTTCAGGCGTTCTGGAGCACCCAGGCCAATTCTGACATTTCTCTCCTTCATGTAAAAATCATCATTTGTTTGCTATAAAATTACATAGAACCCCAAAACATTATATATGTTTTTTTAGCAAAGACCTTAGAGAATATAATGGTGGTTGTTGCAACTTTTTATCTCGCACGATATTTGCGCAGCAATTTTTTTAACGCGTTTTTTACGGAAAAAAAATGTTTTGTGCTTAAAAAAAAAAACCAGTAAAGTTAGCCCAATATTTTTGCATAATGTGAAAGATGAAGTTACGCCGAGTAAATAGATACCTAACATGTCACCCTTAAAAATTGCACACACTCGTGGAATGGCGCCAAACTTCGCTACTTAAAAAATCCCCATAGGCGACGCTTTAAATATTTTTACTGGTTACATGTTTTGAGTTACAGAGGAGGTCTAGGGCCAAAATGATTGCTCTCGCTCTAACGTTCGCAGAGATAACTCACATGTGTGGTTTGAAAACCATTTTCATATGTGGGCGGGACTTACGTATGCGTTCGCTTCTGTATGCGAGCTCACGGGAACAGGGGCGCTTTAAAAAAATATATATTTTTTTATTGTTCATTTTACTTTATTTATTTTAGTTTGACATGTTTTTCCGCCCCAAAATTTTTTTTGATCACTTTTATACCTATTACAAGGAACGTAAACATCCCTTGTAATAGGAATATGGCATGACAGGTCCTCTTTACAGTGAGATATGGGGTCAATAAGACCCCACATCTCACCTCTAGGCTGGGAAGCCTGAAAAAAACCCAAAAAAAAAACAACAATCCTGGCTTTGATCATAGCGGTGAGTCGGTAGAAGCACCGGAGGGCGGCGGAGGGGGGACATCCCCTCTCGCCTCCCGTAAGAATGATCAAGCGGCGGAACAGCCGCTATGATTGTTCTTATGGTGTAGGGAATCGCCGGCTGAAAAAGCTAATATCTGAATGATGCCTGTAGCTGCACCCATCATTCAGATATCCCCGCACAAAGTCAAGGACGTCATATGACGGCCGGCGGGCGGGAAGTGGTTATTGCAGAGTATTGCCGGGCATTGCGGAGTATTGCCGGGCATTGCAGAGTATTGCCGGGCATTGCGGAGTATTGCCGGGCATTGCGGAGTATTGCGGACTATGGCAGGGTATTGCGGAGTATGGCAGGGTATTGCATGGGGTATTGCACAGGGGGTATTGCACAGGGTATTGCAGGGTATTGCAGAGTATTGTGCAGGGTATTGCAGAGTATTGTGCAGGGTATTGCAGAGTATTGTGCAGGGTATTGCGCAGGGTATTGCAGAGTATTGCGCAGGGTATTGCAGAGTATTGCGCAGGGTATTGCAGGGTATTGCGCAGGGTATTGCAGAGTATTGCGCAGGGTATTGCAGAGTATTGCGCAGGGTATTGCAGAGTATTGCGCAGGGTATTGCAGAGTATTTTGCAGGGTATTGCAGAGTATTGTGCAGGGTATTGCAGAGTATTGCGCAGGGTATTGCAGAGTATTGTGCAGGGTATTGCAGAGTATTGCACAGGGTATTGCAGAGTATTGCGCAGGGTATTGCAGAGTATTGCACCGGGTATTGCAGAGTATTGCACCGGGTATTGCAGAGTATTGCACCAGGGTATTGCAGAGTATTTTTCAGAGTATTGGCAGGGTATTTTGCAGAGTATTGGCAGGGTATTGCACCAGGGATGGCTGAGCAGGGATGGATGGATGGCTGGATCTGTGACTGCAATTGTCACAGATCCAGCCCACAGCGCTGCTGCCTTGATCTGCTCCCTCCCCCTCTCCTCTCACACTGTACCGATCGGTACAGAGAGGGGAGAGAGGAACCGGCGTCATCACATGATGCCGGTCTGTTTACAAGTGATCGCTCCGTGTATGAAATACAATTTATTACAAACATATTACAAGAAAAATATATATTTACAAAATAAAAGCAAGAAAATTTGAGCTCTCATTGATATAACCACATAATGTATATAAAGCACATTGGATCCCTATTGCTGCTCGGTCAGGGAGGTCGACGTTTCGCTTTATACTTCCTCAGGACCTTCATTCCTTGACTGTAAGCAGAGGGATTCTGTATGGTAGACAAAGGAGGGAAACATCATGTTTCAGCAATGGATATACAATGCAGCAAAACATTTAATAATGTGGTCCCCATATTTAATATGGAGAACAGTGTGATACAAGTGCCACTCACATGTCAGAGGACACTCATACATGCAACATGTCATGTGCTGTCCAAGGGCGTCTGGATTAGCGATAGCATCCCAAGATCAATCAGCCAACAAATCTAAATGCCCCCTTCTAGTTGGTTGCATAACTAGCCAGATTGATAAAACACAGCATACTGTTTATTAACCCTATCCCGGTATAGTGACTCTGGGGATTCTTCTGCCCAGTAATAGGGATGAGCTGAACACCCCCCCGGTTCGGTTCGCAGTAGAACATGCGAACAGGCAAAAAATTAGTTCAAACACGCGAACACCGTTAAAGTCTATGGGACACGAACATGAAAAATCAAAAGTGCTCATTTTAAAGGTTAATATGCAAGTTATTTTCATAAAAAGTGTTTGGGGCCCCGGTCTTGCCCCAGGGGACATGTATCAATGCAAAAAAAAAAGTTTTAAAAATGGCAGTTTTTTCGGGAGCAGTGATTTTATTAATGCTTAAAGTGAAACAATAAAAGTGAAATATTCCTTTAAATTTCGTACCTGGGGGTGTCTATGGAATGCCTGTAAAGTAGTGCATGTTTCCCGTGTTTAGAAAAGTCCCTGCACAAAATGAAATTTCTAAAGGGAAAAAAGTAATTTAAAACTACTCGCGGCTATAATGAATTGTCGGGTTCCGGCAATACAGATAAAAGTCATTGAAAAAACCCGCAAGGGGTTCCCCCCAGTCCATTGACAGGCCCTTTGGGTCTGGTATGAATAATAAGGGGAATCCCAAACCAAAAGTAAAAAAAAAATGCGTGGGGGTCCCTCCAAATTCCATTAACAGGCCCTTCAAGTCTGGTATGGATATTAAGGGGAACCCTGCGGCAAATAAAAAAAATGGCGTAGGGGTCCCACTCAAAATCCATACCAGGCCCTTCAGGTCTGGTATGGATTTTAAGGGGAGCCCTGCGTGAAAAAAATAAATGGCGTGGGGTTTCCCAAAAAAATCCATACCAGACCCTTATCCGAGCATGCAACCTGGCAGGCCGCAGGAAAAAAGGGGGGACGAGAGAGACCCCCCCTCCTGAACCATACCAGGTCACATCCCCTCAACATGGGGAGGATGGGGAGGGTGTCCCCATGTTGATGGGGACAAGGGCCTCATCCCCACAACCCTTGCCCGGTGGTTGTGGGGGTCTGCGGGCGGGGGGCTTATCGGAATCTGGAAGCCCCCTTTAACAAAGGGGACCCCCAGATGCCAGCCCCCCTTATGTGAATTGGTAATGGGGTACGTTGTACCCCTACCATTTCACCCAAAAAAGTGACAAAGAAGGTAAAAAAACACACACACAGCTTGGGACAAGTCCTTTAATAATAAAAAAAAAAATTCCAGCTCTGTAACCCTTCACTACGATCGATACAGCCTCCATAGGAAGCCCCGGGGAATGACGTGCGACCCGTCTGACAGCTCTTATATAACCGAGGGCGGGGCCACCAGTGACGTGGATGGGTAACCCCGTCCCCCCTCTGACGCAACTGGGATTTCCGGCGGTTTCCCCGTGGTGTCACTGGTGAACCTGCCCCCTTCTGACGTGTCACGTGAAACCCCTGTCGCGTCAGAGGGGGGGTGGGGTCACCCATCCACGTCACTGATGGCCCAGCCCTCGGTTATATAAGAGCTGTCAGACGGGTCGCATGCATAGCATACTATACATTTTGCCTCGATGTCCTGTCACTGATGTCAGTGTATCGCCGCTCCGGCGCTGTGATTGGCCGGAGCGGCGATGTCACACGCATGCGCACTCGGTCCAGCAAGATCCCTTTCAGAAAACCGGCAATGATGCCGGCCCGCTAGTGCGCATGCGTGTGACGTCATCGCTGCTGTGTTTTCAGCAAATATCTCCTTGACCGTGTAGGTTAAGGAGATATTTTATGCACCTACAGGTAAGCCTTAATCTAGGCTTACCTGTAGGTGCATGTTGTCAAAGTGGGTTTACAACCACTTTTTTTTTAAATAACAAACATGTTATACTTACCTCCACTGTGCAGCTTGTTTTGCACAGAGTGGCCCCGATCCACGTCTTCTGGGGTCCCTCGGCGGCTGTCTCGGCTCCTCCCCGCAATAACTCACCACCTATATGCGAGCGAGCGAGCGAGCATGGTGGTGAGTTATTACGGGCGTGCTCCTGTGATACAGTCGTCGGCTATAGCCGCTTACTGTATCACTCGGCCCCGCCCCCTGGCGCGCCGCGTCATTGGATGTGATTGACAGCAGCGCTGCTTTCAATAAATTAATGAATGAGCCGTGAAGCCGGCCCAGAAGCCTGCGCGTTCACGGCGCGGGACTTTCGAGGGGTCAGGTAAGTAAACGGGGGGCTCGGGGGGGGGGGGGGGGGGCTAATGCACAGATGTTTTTTCACCTTAATGCATAGAATGCATTAAGGTGAATTTTTTTTTACCTTTACAACCCCTTTAAGCCTGTCTATGAAGAAACACATCAAATATTTATCTTGAATCTATCTAGAACTGTATCAATCAGTCTAGAATTTCTTAGCCATCCAACCACCACTCAATTATCCTTCTATATTGCAGGATACTCATTCACCTTAGCAATAAAACAAATCTAACATTTCATTCCCAGGTCTTTGGAAGGACTTACAGCACATTTTAAGCCCCGTGCCAGCAACACTTTGCCTTAGGGCACTAATAAAAATGGTCATTTATGTTTTGCTTCATTTAATGTGGCTATTGCTTTGGTTAGGAGAGACTTGGGAGCCATTTAATTTAGGGGTGAATCATTACTGCACAATACAATAAAACAAAATATTTAATTTGTTGCTGTATCCCATAAAAATATTCTATTACCCGTTCTCCGATATATAACCATCAGCGTGTGCATTCCTTTTGGAGGTCATCATGAGATGGGCTATGGGTCAGGGAATTCAGGCTCCAGACAGGCCATGCAATTTATATCAATAGACTGTCTGATGCAGGTAAATTGTCAATGCTACTTTATTGTTATTGTAATATGTCAGAATTCAAGCTACCGTATGTATTGCTGGGAGAGGTTCTATGTAAGCATCTGATTTGATAAATAAAAATAGCTCAAGTTGCATGATATGGTGCCAATTTTGCAAAGGCTTGTTAACATTGGCAGAGCTACTGCAGGCTTATTTGGCACAGCAGATCCTAGTACTGTGAGATTAGATGGCTGTCTTTATTATACCATGTACTTCCATGCCTTAGGTATGCTTTGGGGTGACCTTGCTATGATTGCCTGTAATTAAGTCTTTATATTCTAGTCTGAGAGCATGGTGAGCTTAATGAATTGTGCTAAATTAAATTGATGCCGCGTACACACGATCGGAATTTCCGCCAACAAATGTTTCAGAGCAGGTTCTCAATTTTTCCGACAACGAAAGTTCTTGTCGGAAATTCCGAATGTGTGTATCCAATTCCGACGCACACAAATCCTACGCATGCTCGGAATCAGTTTGACACATGCTCGGAATCATTGTACTTCATTTTTCTCGGCTCGTCGTAGTGTTTTGTACATCTCCGCATTCTTGACGTTCGGAATTTCCGAGCAACATTTGTGCGACCATGTGTATGCAAGACAAGTTTGAGCCAACATCCGTCGGAAAAAAATCCACGGTTTTGTTGTCGGAAATTCCGATCGTCTGTACACAGCATTAAACTTTACTTTTAGTGTGGAAAAAAACCCAGTCCTCCCTAGGACAATTATGTACACTATATTACCAAAAGTATTGGGACGCCTGCCTTTACACACATATGAACTTTAATGTCTGTCTTTATTATACCATGTACTTCCATGCCTTAGGTATGCTTTGGGGTGACCTTGCTATGATTGCCTGTAATTAAGTCTTTATATTCTAGTCTGAGCGCATGGTGAGCTTAACGCCTGCCTTTACACACATATGAACTTTAATGGCATCCCAGTCATAGTCCGTAGGGTTCAATATTGAGTTGGCCCTCCCTTTGCAACTATAGCAGCTTCAACTCTTCTGGGAAGGCTGTCCACAAGGTTTAGGAGTGTGTCTATGGGAATGTTTGACCATTCTTCCAGAAGTGCATTTGTGAGGTCAGACACTGATGTTGGATGAGAAGGCCTGGCTCGCAGTTTTCGCTCTAATTCATCCCAAAGGTGTTCTATCGGGTTAAGGTCAGGACTGTACTGCCGGTCAAGTTCCTCCACCCCAAACTCGCTCATCTATGTCTTTATGAACCTTGCTTTGTACACTGGTCCAAATTCTTTGGTGGAGGGGGGATTATGGGGTGGGGTTGTTTTTCAGGGGTTGGGCTTGGCCCCTTAGTTCCAGTGAAGGGAACTCTTAAGGCGTCAGCATACCAAGACATTTTGGACAAGTTCATGCTCCCAACTTTGTGGGAACAGTTTGAGCCCTTTTACACTGGGGCCCGGGTCACGTTATCTGTGCTTTGCGGGCGGGAGTGGGGCGCTTTTAACCCCAAAGAAGGGGTTAACAAGGAAATGCCCGCAAAGCGCCGCTGCCAAATCGCTTTTTAGGTGCTTCGGAAGCGCTGCTATTGATTTTAATGGCAGGGGCAGTTTAGGAGCAGTGTATACACTGCTCCCACACCGCCCCAAAGACGCTGCTTGCAGGAATTTTTTTTTTTCGGGCTGGAGAGGCTTGACAGGCGCTTGAGAGGTGCTTTGCAGGCGCTATTTTTAGCGCTAAAATGCCTGAAAAGCGCCTTCAGTGTGAAAAGGGGTCTTAGTGGGAACCTTATTAGCAAATATAGAAAATACCTGTTGATCTTACCAGAAATGCAGTGTCTTTTACTCTTCCTGAGAGATGAACTTGAAGCAAAATCAATGTTATCTTTCTTGTGTAAACTATTAATCCAATACCCCCCCCCCCCCCATGTAAAGGAGATGAGCAAAGGCAGACATGTTTGAAGTACAGCACAATTCCGGTCCTGGTTTCAGGAACTGCTATTACTAAGTCATGTCAATATCCACCCACTGTAAGCTCTACTGGTTTTCCATGAATGAATGATAAATGAAAAATGACCAAAAGCAATGACATGTTCATGTGACCAAAAACAATTAGCTTCAAGAGACTTTGTCACCATTTTTGAAGCAGGGCAAAGTGTCAGTGTCTCCGGAGGGCATCCCCTAAGTCCCATATTCTTTCTTTACCTGCACTCCTTTGCAGCTCCTTGCTCCTCTACAGAATAAGTATAGAAAACACCTGTTGAGTCTTTTTCACTTCCTGGGAGATGAACTTGAATCAATGTTATCTTTCTTTTGTAAACTAATAATACCACTCCCCCCCCCCCCCCCCCATGCAAGGGAGATGAGCAAAGGCAGACATATTTGAAGTCCAGCATTGGTAACAACCATGGTTCCCTCCATAGATTCAGTGGAAGAATACACTTAAATACCCAGAGCCAAGAAATGTGTTATTTGCAGGAATAACAGGTAAAAATAAAGGAAAAAAAAAAGAAGAAAACTGGTAAACTGCAATATTTTTATATTTTGTTTTTGGGTTGAGATAGACTTTAAAGAATATGTAAGCGCTAATAATAAACTGCTCTCATTTGCTTTCTTTTGTCTGTTAAATATACCAATAAAAGGGTTTTACTATAACTGCTTGAAAAATGCATAAAAAATACCTGTTGATCCTGTCAGATATCCAGTGTGCTTGTAAATTCCTGTAAAATCTGTATTTTGCCATACACGTATCATGAAAAATCTGACTTTTAACTCTTCCCCGTTCTTTCAGCAACAAAAAAAACCACTGCTATTTTTGCACATTAAAGTTTTTTTTTTTTCCCAGGTATAGTTGCACTAGGTTACCCTATTGCTACCTTGCTGTAAGTAATCTGGTGCTCTAGGCAGGGCTGGCTTTCAGTATATCCAAAATAGGCAGTGACCTAGGGTGGCAGGGGCTAGCACATTACTGTGTATAATAAAAGGTTTCAGGCTACTGCCCTGCCTAGCTGTGTCACCCAGTTGGGCCTACTTGGTTGCTATCTGGGGACAGTCTGGGAATTTTCATTGGTAGAATGGTGTATTGTGTACTTCACCCACCCTGCACCTGTACACCTACTGTAGGACTGAACTTATAGTAGAATTTTCTCTGCTCTACTAGTTGGTTCTAGATGGACTTATCCAGGATGACCACACTTCAGGCCCTACTTGACTGGGCCGATAAGAGGAGGCAAGATGTGACCAAAAACAATTAGCTTCAAGAGACTCTGTCACCATTTTGAAGTAGGGCAAAGTGTCTGTGTCTTTGGAGGGCATCCCCTAAGCCCCATATTCTCTCCTTACCTGCACCTCCTTTGCAGCTCCTTGCTCCTCTACAGCTTGTGCTTATAGTTGCTGTGTGGGTGACCTGGGGGAGTGGTAACATCCCTTCCCTAATTAAGTGATTGACAGCTAGGCCCAGCAATCACAACAGTGGAACAGGTCACATGCACACCCACACCTGGATAGTGTTATTGGCTTTAGAGGAGCAAGAACCTGCAAGGAAACACTGGAAGGTAGGTACGTGTGACGGACTGGGGTTTATATGGTCACAAAACAGACACCCCAAAGCAAAGTACATACTCATTTTTTTTATTTTATTTCTAGCAAAGAAATACCTTCCTGCTATTCTATCAAGAACCAGTAGATGGCAGAGAAGATACACAAACAGAGTTTATATAAGGCCACCCACCATGTGACTGGAGTAAAACGATTTCCAGCCATAAAACCCAGTGGTCCTGTCTTATGCTCTTGTGTGATTCTTTGCAGTCCACGCCAAGCTGATCACCTTATCTCATCACGTCTACAATTATCGGCTCTCTTAATTCACATTTTGAGGCCGGTAACATTTTGGGGGCTCGTCCGGGATTCGTTGTGTTACCAGTGAGAGGGAAGCGTGAGACAAGCGTGAGCCTACTACAGAGCTACAAGGAGAGTCGTGAGTGTCATCTGCCTTGTGAGTGCAAGTCTTCAGAGTGCAACAGATATGGCGTCTCCTCGTCGTGCGCTGATGTGGGATATCCGGAAACAACTTCATCTGCTTCGTGAAGAACAGCTGCATAGCCTCGCTATTACGCTGGAAGATGAAAGAGATGTGGACGTTCCATCAGTGACTGGTACCAATGAAATGGAACTCGTTGAATTTATTGTAGACTACATGAGAAGCGATCAGCTGGAGAAGTTAGAAGATCAAGGCATGCCTTACCTACTCATCATCCAAGACAAGATCAATGAACTAAAACTTAACAAGGAAAGTACACCAACTGTGGACATTGCAACCGCTGCAAAAAAAAAAAGTAGTGGGACTGCAAAAAAGTAGTGGGACGTTGTTGCTTTATTGCCACGTAGAGAATTCAAAATGCATGGTGGTGTAATTTCAGATCATGGTTCGGACATGAGTTACAGTAGCGCGTGCAGACAAATTGACGAGGGTCTAACAGAAAAATTCCCTGAATCTGAAATTATACGCACCGTGTTGAGAATAATCAAACCTGGTCATTTTAAAGATATGTTGACTGACAAAGATGATCTTACTGTTGCTGAATTGAAAAGGTTTTTGAAGTCACATATGAGAGAACGAAGTGGTAATGAGTTATTTCAGGACCTTAGCAATGCTACCCAGCAAGAAAGAGAAACAGCACAACAATTTGTTTACAGGCTAGTGGGGTTAAAACAAAAAGTTATGTCCACATCACAACATGATAGGCGAGAGCTTAACTATGACAAAAAACTGGTGCAAGGCATATTCCTTCATACACTGTATCAGGGACTAAACGAAAAAAACTCTAATGTTAGACGAGATATCAAGCCTTACGTGTCTGATTTGACAGTAACGGATGACTTTATCATAGAGCAGGTCACCAGATCAGTTGATGAGGAAACAGAAAGACAGAGACGCTTAAACAGTGCACCTAAACATAAACCTCTTACTGTTCATTTATCACAGACACCAGGTAATAGTGAAAAAGACACCTTGCAAAAGAGAGTTGAGGAAGATGCTAGAGCAAATCACACTGCATTAACAGAACTAACAACACAGGTTTCTGCTCTCACAAAGAACCTGGAAAAGATGATGAAGCAAACTCCTGTTGTTGGAAACCAAAGGACTAAGCCACTAACCAATGTTCAAGTTCCAGATACAGCTCACTGCAAACCCAGGTGTGATGATTGCATTAAACGAGAGAGTCAGAACTGCTACCACTGTTTCTACTGTGGTTGGACAGGACACAGAGCGGTTGATTACTTGGAGAAAAGAAGGAAGTCGGGAAACGACAGACGGTCACTGGGAAGGGACAACCAGTGACCCCCTCAAATGATCTGTCCCGTGCGAAGGTAAACAGGGTATTCACCCACCGGTCAACTAGAACACTCCCAAAAGAGAAGGGATTCTCCAAACAACACGTAGCACAATTAATTGGAGGAAAATGCCTACTGTCATGTCGGATGAATGGTGTTCCGGTTGACATGTTGATGGACACAGGAGCTCAGGTCAGCATTGTCGGGAAGGCATGGTTAGAAGAGTTTCTATGCAGTGTCTCCATTAGGCACATACAAGATTTACTTTGTGATGACAACTTATCGATTACAGCTGCAAATGGTTCTATCATTCCATTCATCGGATGGATTGAAGTCTGCCTGGAATTCGAAAGTAGTGGACATGGAAACTCAGCCATCTATGTGCCAATGCTGGTGAGTGACTGCTGTAATGGCAATCCAATTCTTGGGTTTAATGTGATCGAAGAATTGATCAGAGAAAACCGTGACCGACCAAACAGCACCCAAAACCTGACTATCTTGCTGAGTGAAGCTATGAAAGTAAGACAGAGTGTAGTGAATAACATTGTCAATGCTGTCAGTCAAGCAACTGACCCAGGAGAAATATCCGATAGTCGTATGGTCAGAAGGGACTCCAGATTAAAGGAGGCGAGATCTGTGAAGTCAAATGCAGAATTAGAGCATGGCCAAAAGGAGGAATCATGCCATTTGAACCACTTCCAGAATATCCAGTTGAGGAAGGACTTGAACTATTTCCTTCAGTGGTAGATGTGCCAAATGGGTTCTCTAAACTGGTGAAGATACCTATACTGAACCGTGCTCAACATGACATCTACCTTCCGCCCAGAACAGTATTGGGTACCATTTCTCCAGCAGCTGAAATTCTACCATTGTCTCCAAACAAAGACGATGGAAAGGGAATTGACCAGAAGAAAAGGGTGTTTCATGTAAACCAGTTGAATCAAGTGGACACTGGAAATCAGCTATCCACTAACAAATCTGTTAAGTGGCACCCGCATACTCATCACCGGTTGTCTGTGTTCGAAAGAAGGACAGTAGCCTACAACTATGTGTTGACTTTAGGGAGTTAAACCGAAAGACTATCCCAGATAGACATCCACTACCCAGAATACAAGATCTGCTAGATAGCTTAGGAGGATTTACATGGTTCTCAATCCTGGACCAGGGTAGTGCGTATCATCAAGGCTTTGTGCATGAAGACTCCAGACATCTGACGGCTTTTAGCACCCCCTGGGGACTCCTGGAGTGGAATCGTATTCCGTTCGGATTAACTAATGCCCCAGCAGCTTTTCAGAGATGCATGGAAAATGTACTAGAGGGCATCAGAGACAAATGTTGTTCTCCATACCTGGATGATGTACTTTGCTACTCCAAAACTTTTCAGGAGCATGTCAATGATATTAGGCAAGTGCTTAGTCGAATGCGCGAGCATGGTATCAAACTTAGACCGCAGAAGTGTGAACTCTTTAAACGACAGATTCGATACCTTGGACGAATGGTGTCAGAAGAAGGCATAAAAATTGACCCAAAAGATCTTGAAGCGGTATTACATTTGAAAAGGAAAGAACCAAAAACAGTGGGAGGAGTCAGATCTTTGTTAGGATTCCTGAGCTACTACAGGTACTTCATTCAAGATTTCTCTCGACTTGCTAAACCACTGTATGAACTTTTGCAGAACACTGAGAAAGAATCTGCTACATCCATTACCAAAAACAATCAAGGGAAACCTACAAAGAAAAATGGGAACAAAACACAAGTGCCATCTAAAACACTGATTCAATGGACACCCAAACATCAAGCTGTAGTATCCAGACTGGTGGACATGCTAACCAATCCACCAATACTAGCATACCCTGATTTTGACCTACCCTTCGTATTACACACTGATGCTTCCAATGAAGGCCTAGGTGCTGTACTGTACCAACGACAAGGAGGAAAACTTTGTATTATCGGGTTTGGCTCCAGAACATTGACTCCAGCAGAGCGCAATTACCATCTTCACTCTGGTAAACTTGAGTTTTTAGCTCTCAAGTGGGCAGTCTGTGACAAATTCAGAGATTACTTGTACTACGCTCCAACATTCACAGTCTACACAGACAACAACCCATTGACATATGTATTGAGTACTGCCAGACTGAATGCTGTGGGTCATCGCTGGGTTGGCGAGTTGGCCGATTTCCACTTTGATATCAAGTACAGGCCAGGTAAACAGAATGCAGACGCGGATACACTGTCACGATTTCGGTAGAACTCACAAAGAATTTGAGTGAGTACACAGAGCTTGTACCATCTGAGGTTGTGTCAGCTATGTGGCAAGGGAGCAAAGCTGTCGACGAAGAAGAGGCACTATGGGTGGCTTCATTGACTTTTCACTCAGAAAGTGATGTGGCCGAAGAATTGCTGAAAGGACAGACAATCTGCCCAATGACTCAGGAGAACATCAGAGCATTACAACAAGACGATACCAACATTAGAGAAGTTGTCTGGCTTAAGGAGAACGACTGGATTCCAAACCACAAAGAGAAGGAGAGTATGACCAGTAAAACAAGACGTTTGATACATGAATGGAACAAACTCAGAGTTGATGAAGGAATCCTCTACCGAGACGCTGGAACCCGAAAACAGCTAGTCCTACCAGAAAAGCTAAAACCATTGGTCTTAAAAAAATCTTCATGATGACATGGGTCACATTGGTACAGACAAGGTAACCCACCTAGCACATGAACGATTTTACTGGCCATTTATGCAAAGAGACATTGATGAATATGTGCTGAAGAAGTGCAACTGCATCAAACAAAAGCGTCCAAATATCACCGAAAGAGCACCTATGGGTTCGATTACTACCAGTTCACCCTTGGAGTTAGTATCCATTGATTATCTTCACTTGGAAAAAAGCAAAGGAGGATATGAGTATATACTTGTAATAGTTGACCACTTCACACGCTTTGCACAAGCGTATCCCACTAAGAACAAATCTGGAAAAACGGCGGCAGAAAAGATCTTTCAAGATTTCATACCACGTTTTGGCTATCCAGAGAAACTCCACCATGACCAAGGAAGAGAATTTGAAAACAACTTGTTTCAGACATTGCAACAATTGGCAGGAATTTCTCATTCAAGAACTACTCCGTACCATCCACAGGGTAACCCAGTGGAGAGACTGAACCGTACTTTGTTACAGATGCTTCGCACCTTAGAGGAAGAGAAAAAGTCAGATTGGAAAGAATATCTTCCACATATGGTTCATGCATACAATTGCACCAGGCATGAAGCCACAGGATACTCGCCATTCTTTCTATTGTATGGAAGATCTCCTCGTTTGCCTATTGACCTAATGCTCAACCTAAATTTGGAAAAGGAATCAGAAAGTCAATCAACATTTACTCAAAAATGGGCATCCAGAATGCAAGAAGCTTACAAAATCGCATCCGAGAATAGCCAAAAATCATCTGCTAAAGGGAAGAAGTACTATGACAAGAAGATAAAAGGAGCACCTCTTCAACCGGGTGATAGGGTCTTAGTACGAAATCTCTCTGAAAGAGGAGGACCTGGTAAACTTTGTTCATACTGGGAAGAATCAGTACACAAAGTGGTAGAAAGAATCAAAGATGGGCCTCTGTACAAAATTCAGCCTGAAAGTGGTAAAAAGACTATTCGAGTGCTGCACAGAAATCTTTTACTACCAGTAAATGACCTACCAATTGAAGGACACATTCCAAGAGTACCAATGAAACAAAGACAATCAAGTAACAGAAAGGAGACCAGACTGGATCTGGACCAAGAGGAGGAATGTTCAGATGAAGAAAGATGGTATTATCCTTATATACCAGAGACTACAGAAAGTCATGATTGTGTTGTGTCTCAACAAAACTCTCAAAACGTACAGAAAATCCCTTTAAGAGTTTCTGCAGAAGAGTTCTATCCTACAACTACCACACCCAATCTTGAACAAGAACAAAATGATGGAACATTAGTTGGCGACCAAATCTGGGCTACAGACATGGTGAGACTAGACACTGCAGAATTACCCTCATTAAGTCAAGACTTACCTGTGAGCCAAGATATGAAAATGGAGAATGATGTTGATGGAGATGACTCAACTCCTGTCAGAAGATCTACCAGACAAGCTAAGCCTAAAGAGATCTTTACATATGACACACTAGGTCAGCCAAGATACATACCAAGTCAGATTCACACCGTACAAACTCCTACAATGCTAGCTACTCCCATGACATGCCAGGTAGTTAACATAGCTCCTTGGTGGCAACAAGTACCTATCTGGGTTACTTAAATCACTAAACAGTGTTCAGATAACCATTGAGTTTAATGTCGGGAGCCATTAACTGAAGGAGGTTAGAGTGTGACGGACTGGGGTTTATATGGTCACAAAACAGACACCCCAAAGCAAAGTACATACTCATTTATTTTATTTTATTTCTAGCAAAGAAATACCTTCCTGCTATTCTATCAAGAACCAGTAGATGGCAGAGAAGGTACACAAACAGAGTTTATATAAGGCCACCCACCATGTGACTGGAGTAAAACGATTTCCAGCCATAAAACCCAGTGGTCCTGTCTTATGCTGTTGTGTGATTCTTTGCAGTCCACGCCAAGCTGATCACCTTATCTCATCACGTCTACAATTATCAGCTCTCTTAATTCACATTTTGAGGCCGGTAACATTCGCAGGGGTCAGTGGATGCTTGTCAGGAGACACTATCACTTTGCGCTTTATGGGCAAGGTGACAGTTTCTCTTTAAAGGCATAGCTGTAGTTTGCAAAGTTTTAATAAAAGCACCTACATTAATAAAATAATTTGCGTAATTAAATAATTCATTTTTTAATTAAAGCCTAAAAAGCATTGCAATTGCAATTAGTGCATCGCAGGTGCAGTACACAGGTACCTGCCTTATTCGCATCCCAACCCTAGGTTCATATGAGGGTAGAGACCTACCATTATGGGGCTGGAGAAAGTAAAAAATAAACTTGTGTTGTGACACCAATGCACCCTTGCCAGCACAATCTAAGTCCCTCTCATAGGCGTGCGCAAGGGGGTGTGCCAGGTGTGCCTGGGCACACCCTAATCCTGGGGTTGGCAACCCCTTAATCGTGATATATGCGTTGATCGCAGGCAGGTGACAGGTAAACTGCGATCCTTCCTTGAAGAAACCCAGAACCTAGACAGGAGGAGCAGCAGGGGTGGAATTTACTGGAAAAACCTGTATTTTTCTCCTGCAGCAGCAGCTGAAAGTAGGCTTCTCCTCCTCTCCCTCTTGCCAACTTTCAGCTGCCACAGGAGGAAAATACAGGGGATCGGTACCAATGTATGCCACCTCTCCTGTCCCTGTTCCTCTTCTTTCTGCTGCCCAGGTCCCCCTGTGTGCCCCCCCCATTGTTTCAGGATGGAGAGCGGGTGGTCAATTTAGGGGGGAGTCTCTGAGTGGTAATTAGGCTCAGACACCTTGATTTGTTGGGGGCTGTGGACCATTTTTGTCCTCAGGAGATAGTGCTGTGATGAGTTCCCTGTGGCCTGCGGGTGGCGCTGCCATTCTGGGCCAGGGTTGAACCGCGAGCGTAGTACTGTGCCTTTTGTGTCCCCTCTCGGCAGCCGTACGGTGGGGCGGGGAACCTGCTGTGCATGCCGGGAGAGGATATAAAAGGGGTAGTCATCTCCTGATCGGGGTCCACTCACTCAGCCTGGGAGTGAGTGCGGTTCATCTCCGGGTGCCCTAGGCCCAGAGGCTGTGTTCCTGTTCCATCTGAGGCACCTTTGGCCTGGGGTGAGGTACTACCCTGCCGTCCTGTTCGCCTGGGTATGAAGACCCAGGGGTTGCGGAGAAGGCCCGGGGCCCAGCACCTTCGGCTGGGGTCCGCTAAGGATTGAGGAGTCCAGGGTGCCGCCTTGCGAGGGGACCCGCACCCTCAGAGAAGGGAGGATCATTCCGAAGGACTGATGCGAGTGTCACGGTGAAGGAAGGGTCTGTTGACTCTCTAGGGGGACATCTTCTCCTTGATAGGGGCCATGTTCTAAGAAGGAAGTTCACGTTCACCAGGTCAGTGGCAGTGGCCTTATTCACCAGGTCTGTGGCAGAGACCAAACTCACGGTCTGTGGCAGAGACTGTGCGCCTAGTATACTGCTTGAGAATCTGAGTAGTACAGTAAAGAGCTACGTTTTGTGCCTGGACCTCCTACACACCTTGAGCTGTACTGTTTCCTTGCTCCAACCTTTTTCCTATCCAAGAGACTGTGTATTGCAAAGCGAGAATAAATCTTAGGTTGGAGTTTCAGCTGGTGTGGACATTCATGTTACTGGGGAAGTTAAGGACTTGCCTCTACTCACGGTAGAGGTGAGAATCATTCTCGGGAGGATTCTGGCCTGGCTGCAGACAAGACCCAACAACAACACCGCTCAACCTTTTACACAAGAGGGTACGGGCTGATAGCACGGTGTGCCTTTCTCCCCCCTGCGAGGAGCCAAGTTAAATGCAGGCTGGGGGAAAGGTGGGTGTGCTAGACGTGCATATGTGTTGGAGCTTTGAGGTGCACACCCTAATGCACTAGGCTGCGCACTCCTATGGTCCCTCTGCCACATTGGCAATGGGAATTGTAGTCTTTTCATCGATGGGTGACTCCTCTATGCAGTTAAAGCCATGCAGAGCCGGAGGGGGGTTGGGGAATGTAGCCATGTTTAAATTTTTTGTTTCACCCTAAATATGTGTATAACTTGAAACATGCTCAGAAAGGTGGAAAAAGCCTTTAAAGGTCTTGTAGAATCAAAAAATGTATAGATTACAGAACTACAAATAAGATAAAATGGGTGAAATTATGCTTAGCACAACTGCATTATTTGCAGGATAAGGTTAAATCACATGGCAGTTTATGTGTCCCAGGGGCAGCCTGGCTGATTCTTGCAAGCAGTTTTAAGTGCGGCTTGCACACACACAGTGTGCGACCAGTAGCCGCTGTCAGATTTGTAATCTGTACAAGTCAATGGCAGGCACTGTTGCTGTTTGCATATAGCCCCTCATCTGAGTGTTAAATAAGCCCAACCCCTTTCACCACTCAAAGTATCGTATTGTATTGTCCTTGATTTTTTTGCAATCAGCCAAATGCCAAGGCCCTGGAGTCCGCTCTTTAACCACTGTAGTCCACCATCCAAATAATGGGCCACACACCAAAGATGTTCAACTTCAGCCAGAGTTTATTGCAATGACTCACACTGCTCAATCCCACCAAAAGCCCCATCACCATGATTAATGCTGGCCATACACTATACGAAAAATCGGAGGAACCTATTTTCGAAAAACGGACGTTCGGCCGTGAGCGAAAACGATGGTGCCATTAGGGATGAGCTTCGAGTTCGAGTCGAACTCATGTTCGACTCGAACATTGCCTGTTTGCCCGTTCGCCGAACAGCGAACAAATTGGGGTGTTCGCGGCAAATTCGAAAAATCTATGGGAGAAATCTAAAGTGCTAATTATAAAGGCTTATATGCAAGTTATTGTCCTAAAAAGTGTTTGGGGACCCGGGTCCTGCCCCAGGGGACATGTATCAATGCAAAAAGAAGTTTTAAAAACGGCCGTTTTTTCGGGAGCAGTCATTTTAATAATGCTTAAAATGAAAAAATAAAAGTGAAATATTCCTTTAAATTTCGTACCTGGGGGGTGTGTATGATATGCATGTGAAGTGGCGCATGTTTCCCGTGCTTAGAACTGTCTCTGCAAAAAATGTCATTTTTGAAAGAAAAAAAGTCATTTAAAACTCACTTGCGGCTATTAATGAATTGTCGGCTCCCGGCAATACATACAAAAGTCATTGATAAAAAAAAAAAAAAAAAGCGTGGGGGAACCCCGCCGCAAATTTTAAAAAAAATTGACGTGGGGTTCCCCCAAATATCCATTCCAGGCCCTTCAGATCTGGCATGTATTTTAAGGGGAACTCCACCCCAAATTTAAAAAAAATGGCGTGGAGTCCCCCTAAAAATCCATACCAGACCCCTTATCCGAGCACGCAACCTGGCCGGCCGCAGGGGAAAAGGGGGGACGAGAGAGCGGCCCCCCTCCCTCCTGAACCGTACCAGGCCACATGCCCTCAACATGGGGAGGATGTCCCCATGTTGATGGGGACAAGGGCCTCATCCCCACAACCCTTGCCCGGTGGTTGTGGGGGTCTGCGGGCGGGGGGCTTATCGGAATCTGGAAGACCCCTTTAACAAAGGGGACCCCCAGATCCCAGCCCCCCCCTATGTGAATTGGTAAGGGGTACATTGTACCCCTACCATTTCACGAAGAAAGCGTAAAAAAATGTTTAAAAAAACACACAAACACCTTGAAAAAGTCCTTTATTTAAAAAAAACAAAAAAAAAAAAAAAACATTCCAGCGGTGAAATCCAGTGTCCCGCGGCAATCCCGATGTCCAGCGCTGTCCTTCATTGGTTGTGCCTGAGCGGACCTGATGGGGAACTCCCTCTCAGTATTTTAAATGTATAGACCCGCCCCTTCTAAAGTTCCCCATCAGGTCCGCTCAGCGGACCAGATGCGGAACATGAGAAGGGGCGGGTCTATACATGTATTACCAAAGTGAGAGCAGTTCCCCATCAGGTCCGCCGCCTCGGTATGTCGGACCCGCCTACGTCATTGGCTTGAGCGGGGAACTTCCTTCACTGTGTAATTTAAATTTACATAGTGAAGGAAGTTCCCCGCTCAAGCCAATGACGTAGGCGGGTCCGACATACCGAGGGGGCGGACCTGATGGGGAACTGCTCTCACTTTGGTAATACATGTATAGACCCGCCCCTTGTCATGTTCCGCATCTGGTCCGCTGAGCGGACCTGATGGGGAACTTTAGAAGGGGCGGGTCTATACATTTAAAACACTGAGAGGGAGTTCCCCATCAGGTCCGCTCAGGCAAAACCAATGAAGGACAGCGCTGGACATCGGGATCGCCGCGGGACACTGGATTTCACCGCTGGAATGTTTTTTTTTTTTTTTTTTTTAAATAAAGGACTTTTTCAAGGTGTTTGTGTGTTTTTTTTAAACATTTTTTTACGCTTTCTTCGTGAAATGGTAGGGGTACAATGTACCCCTTACCAATTCACATAGGGGGGGGGGGGCGGGATCTGGGGGTCCCCTTTGTTAAAGGGGTCTTCCAGATTCCGATAAGCCCCCCGCCCGCAGACCCCCACAACCACCGGGCAAGGGTTGTGGGGATGAGGCCCTTGTCCCCATCAACATGGGGACATCCTCCCCATGTTGAGGGCATGTGACCTGGTACGGTTCAGGAGGGAGGAGGGCCGCTCTCTCGTCCCCCCCTTTTCCCCTGCGGCCGGCCAGGTTGCGTGCTCGGATAAGGGGTCTGGTATGGATTTTAAGGGGGACTCCACGCCATTTTTTTTTAAATTTGTGGTGGAGTTCCCCTTAAAATCCATGCCAGATCTGAAGGGCCTGGAATGGATATTTGGGGGAACCCCACGTCAATTTTTTTTAAAATTTGCAGCGGGGTTCCCCTTAATATCCATTCCAGACCTGAAGGGCCTGGTAATTGAATTCTGGGGAACCCCCACGCTTTTTTTTTTTTTTTTTATCAATGACTTTTGTATGTATTGCCGGGAGCCGACAATTCATTAATAGCCGCAAGTGAGTTTTAAATGACTTTTTTTCTTTCAAAAATGACATTTTTTGCAGGGACAGTTCTAAGCACGGGAAACATGCGCCACTTTACATGCATATCATACACACCCCCCAGGTACGAAATTTAAAGGAATATTTCACTTTTATTTTTTCATTTTAAGCATTATTAAAATGACTGCTCCTGAAAAAACGGCCGTTTTTAAAACTTCTTTTTGCATTGATACATGTCCCCTGGGGCAGGACCCGGGTCCCCAAACACTTTTTAGGACAATAACTTGCATATTAGCTTTTATAATTAACACTTTAGATTTCGAACGTTCGAGTCCATTGTATTTAATAGGGTTCTAAAGTTTACACAAACATTTTGTCTGTTCGCAGGTTCTGGTGCAAACCGAACAGGGGGTTGTTCGGCTCATCCATGGGTGCCATCATGTAATGACCGATAAATCGTTCAGTGGACATAAATAAATACATTTTTTGTTAGTTTTTTACATATACCTAGTGCAGACAGTTTGGACGGGAAACAATTTAACCTTTCAATTTATCGTTCGTTCGGCAGAAAATTTCCAAACTTTTTTCGGCTCAAAAACGTCCCAACGATTATCGATTGTGTGCCTGTTAACTAGCTGAAAAACGAACAAACTGTCTAAATTTTTTTTTCATATAGTGTATGGCCAGCATAAGCGCTGCTGTGGGTGAAACATGTTGGGGACATGGCTTTGAGTGAGAATGAGTGGTGGGTTTTGTTGTAATAAACCTTCGCTGGAATTGAACATCCTCAGTGTACAGCCCGTTATTTTGATGGTGCCCTCATCTGAGCGGCTCTATGTAAATACCTACCCTGGACACAGGCACTGTGCATCCAGGGTCAGAGCTTCTGTGCCATTTTGGCCGCACACAAACTGGCCACGGGTAATCGGACAGTTTGTATGTGGCCATAGCATAGCACTAAAAATGCAGCAAAAAATCCGTGAGCTAAACTGGGAATGTGTTAATGTAGCCTTACACTAGCGGGTCACTGATAGATATTAGCAGTGACCCGGAGTTGCTCTTTAAACAGATTCCTAACGTAGAAGGTCACAATAAATAACTAAACTGCCAAACTTTTCTGCCCTGCTGCATTTATTTACTTGGTAATAATGTGCGAGGAAGGAGGTAATGTAGCATCATTACTCTGCTCAGCATTAAAATGTGCATTATAAATATAGGACTTCAGAGGTGCGCACACTGTGCAGTTGTTTAGCAATTTGCATATAAAATGCTAAATCCATTCTTACTTAATTTACTGTGACCATTTAAATGAAGGGATAAGTTCATTATCTGTGATGAACAGAATGAAACTCCTAACCAATGAACCCCGTAACCTAGATTCCTCTGTGCAGCTGAATCTGCTCTTATCACGGGCAAATATTTTCATTTGGATTTATAGCTGTATATTATGTATGGAACACCTAATCAGCTCTTCTTGTTTGCAGACATCACAGCTAAGGACATGAGACAGGCAGGTGGCCAAGTGCGATGATCGCACACAATCTTTTTTTTTTTTGAGGCCAACAGTAACAATGTGGAATGTTGCCCGTAGCAAATAATCAGATGCTATTTTTCATATTTGCAGAGAGCAAAATATGAAATTCGATTGGTTGGCGATTTTTTTCATGTGTAAGCCTAGCCTCATTACGGTCCTGTAAGGCTCTCTGTTACAATAATATGCACAAAGCAATAGCAGTTAAAGGGGAAGTCCAGTTTCTAAAAACAAATGAAAAAGTCAGTTTAACCACTTGCTTACTGGGCACTTAAACCTCCATCCTGCCCAGACCAATTTTCATCTTTCAGCGCTGATGTACTTTGAATGACAATTGCGCGGTCATACAACGCTGTACCCAAATTAAATTTTTATCATTTTTTCCCCACAAATAGAGCTTTCTTTAGGTGGTATTTGATAACCTCTTTTTATATTTTGTTATAAAATTTTGTAAACGGGTAATTTTTCTCCTTCATTGATGTACGCTGATGAGGCTGCACTGATGGGCTGCACTGATGGACACCAATAAGGTGGAACTGGTGGGCACCGATAAGGCGGCACTGGTGGGCACCGATAAGGCAGCACTGGTGGGCACCGATAAGGCGGTACTGGTGGGCACTGATAGGCGGCACTGGTGGGCACTGATAGGCAGCACTGAGAGGTGGCACTGATGGGTGGCACTGAAGGGCATTGATAGGTGGCACTGGTGGGCACTGAGAAGTGGCACTAATAGGTGGCATTGATAGGTGGCACTGATAGGTGGCAGTGATGGGCACTGATAGGTGGCAGTGATGGGCACTGATGGGTGCCAGTGATGGGCACTGGTAGGTTACACTGATAGGCAGCAATGCTAGGTGGCACCGATGAGGCACTGATTGGCGGCACAAACAACATGCCAAAGCAAAAAAAACAGCAAGTATGAGCTGACGTTTCGCACTGCGATTCAGTGCTTAATCATAGCTATGATTAAGCACTGAATCGCAGTGCGAAACGTCAGCTCATACTTGCTGTTTTTTTGCTGTGGCATGTTGTTGGTCTTTTGTTTTAAATAAAATAACCTTTTTTGGAGTGTGGCTGTCAAGCATTTTCCTCAGATTTTTTGCATTGTCATATGCATTGCCTGCACCCACGGCTCTGGATCTTGTGAATGAGTCACCAGTCACATCTGAGCGGTAACTCTCTCTTTCTGTGGGCATTGATAGGTGGCACTGTGGGCATTGATAGGTGGCACTGTGGGCATTGTTAGGTGGCACTGTGGGCATTGTTAGGTGGCACTGTGGGTATTGATAGATGGCACTGTGGGCACTGGCAGGTAGCATTATACTGGCATTATATTGATGAGGCACATCTGCCTCCTTCCTCTTCGGGACCAATGTCCCTTATGAAAGAGCCAGTGATCGGCCTTTTTTCCTCCTCACGCTGTCAGCGTGAGGAGAAAAAAAAAAAGATTACCGATTATTTGTTTACATCACGTGATCAGCTGTCATTGGCTGACAGCTGATCACGTGGTAAGGGGTCGGGATCGGCCCCTTACTCGGATCGGTGATCGCCCGAGTCTCAGTGACTCGGGTGATCACAGCGCACGCCGCTCGCGCCCTGCAGGGGCCCGCGAGGAGCGCGCGAAGGGGAGGCCGTCTATTGACGGCCTCCCGGATTTTCAGGTCCGCGCTGAAGCCGTCATTTGGCTATAGCGCGGGCCTCAAGTAGTTAACCACTTCAGCCCCGGAAGATTTGGCTGCTCAATGACCAGGCAATTTTTTGCGATACGGCACTGCGTCGCTTTAACTGACAATTGCGCGGTCGTGCGACGTGGCTTCCAAACAAAATTTACTTTCTTTTTTTTTCCACAAATGGAGCTTTATTTTGGTGGTATTTGATCACCTCTGCTGTTTTATTTTTTTTGCGCTATAAACAAAAGAAGAGTGACAATTAAAAAAAAAACACAATATTTTTTACTTTTTGCTATAACAAATATCCCACTTTAAGAAAAAAAATTTCCTCAGTTTAGGCCGATATGTATTCTTCTACATATTTTTGGTAAAAAAATCGCAATAAGCGTATTTTGATTGGTTTGCGCAAAAGACAAATTGGACACTTTTGGGACCATTGACAATTATACAGTGATCAGTGCTATAAAAATGCACTGATTACTGTATAAATGTCACTGGCAGGGAAGGGGTTAACACTAGGGGGGGATCAAGGGGTTAACTGTGTTCCCTGGGAGGTGTTTCTAACTGTGGGGGGGTGGGACTGACTAGGGGAGGAGAGAGATCGGTGTTCATACTTAGTATGAACACACGATCTGTCTCCTCTCCCCTAAGAGAACCGGGATGTGTGTGTTTACACACAGAGATCCAGATTCTTGCTCTGTCACGAGCAATCGCGGGTGTCCGGTGGTCATCGTGCATACGGTGCAGGTGCGTGCCTCCTACAGCGTCTTAAAGGGCCGACGTACAGTTACGGCGGCTCGCCCAGGGGAGCCATTCTGCCACAGTAGAAGACGCCCTCAGTTGAAGTCGGAAGAGACGAAACGTCAGGGCGTGATCTCCATGGCAACCAGAAGTGACATATGCGCTCCACCGTCAGCTGGCTAGTTTCGGGAAGCACACAGTATCGCTGTGTATTCAACACAGACGTCTCCCTTGGCAGCAGACTGGTGACTACACTCACTTTGTGATTTTATGCTTCATTGATGTTTAAAATTTGTACGTATTCTGTATGAGGGACGGTTTTATGGGCTTTTTATTAATAAATTCACGAAACAGGTTTACGATATGTCCATTTTTTTTTAATGTTTTATGAATACACTTGATCGGAGTGAATTATAGTTACCAAAACCACCTCCAGTGCTGATGATCGTATATCCAAGCAATATAAGGATTTCTTTTAAAGGCTTGAGTTTATCTAGGCTCTGGTGAGTTTAACCCCCTGGGGGAGCGTGCCTCACACGGTGAAGATTTTGTGTTTGGTGGATGGTGCATGCACTGACCAGTCTCTAGGATCACCCACTGTGTTTAAAGAGCAACTTATACTGTCATCACAAATCATCTATTTGGGTTATTGATGTTGGTCAGAAGCAGAAATGGACTAATAGTAGCGCTGTTTTAACATGGGACTGATGCAGTACTCTATAATTACTGTTTATTTATTTCTATTACCATAATTCACCACCAAAGAACAACCCAAAATAAATTCTCCTGCCCCTAACGATGACAACGATACCCCATATATGTATGTTATTTGTCGTGTACTCCCATAGTACAGCCCAGAAACAATAGCGCGCATCTTGCTTTTTTTTATCCTGTCAGCCAATGAGGAGGAAGAGTCCGGGGACAGCCAAGGCTGTCGTGAACATCGCTTGATTGGAGGGGGCTCAGGTAAGAATTAGGGGGGCTGTGGGGTGCTGTACACAGAAGGTTTTTTACCTTTATGCATAGGATGCATGAAGGTAAAAAAAACTCCAGCCTTTAGAACTACTTTAAGATGAACTATAATAAATAGGTGCAGAGTAGGGATGAGCTCGGTGTTCGAGTCGAACATACGTTCGACTCGAACATCGGCTGTTCGATCGTTCGACGAAGATCGAACGATTTGGGCCGTTCGCGCCTAATTCGAGTGACGCGAACGGCCCACAATGCACTACGCCATCGCAGTGTCATCCAGGCGCTGTGATTGGCCAAGCATGCACTGTGACCCCGCATGCTTGGCCAATCACAGCGCCGGCAGCGAGGAGAGCAATGATTGGCCACAGGCAGGATGCCTGTGGCCAATTATTGCTGAGGGTGTTTAGTACACGCCCCACACTATAAAAGGCCGCCAGCACGGCGGCCTAGTGTAGTGTGTTCCGGAGCAGGGAAAGAGAAGCATAGGCAGGGACAGTGACATTTTTTTTTCTTGCTTAACCTGGATTCCTTTAGTTTAGGGAAAGAGAAGGATAGGTAGGGAGAGTGTCAGTGTGTTTTACTGTGCTAATCCTTGTTTGTAGGGACAGGGAAGGACAGTGAGGGAAATTCTCCTTGTGCTATACTGTGCTAAAGCATTGATCATCAACCATCTTTAAAAAAACATTTTTTATAGGGACAGAAAACTATAGGTAGGGAGAGTGTCAGTTTCTTTCACTGTGCTAATCCTTGTTTGTAGGGACAGGGAAGGACAGTGAGGGAAATTCTCCTTGTGCTATACTGTGCTAAAGCATTGATCATCAACCATCTTTAAAAAAACATTTTTTATAGGGACAGAAAACTATAGGTAGGGAGAGTGTCAGTGTGTTTTACTGTGCTAATCCTTGTTTGTAGGGACAGGGAAGGACAGTGAGGGAAATTCTCCTTGTGCTATACTGTGCTAAAGCATTGATCATCAACCATCTTTAAAAAAACATTTTTTATAGGGACAGAAAACTATAGGTAGGGAGAGTGTCAGTGTGTTTTACTGTGCTAATCCTTGTTTGTAGGGACAGGGAAGGACAGTGAGGGAAATTCTCCTTGTGCTATACTGTGCTAAAGCATTGATCATCAACCATCTTTAAAAAAACATTTTTTTATAGGGACAGAAAACTATAGGTAGGGAGAGTGTCAGTGTGTTTTACTGTGCTAATCCTTGTTTGTAGGGACAGGGAAGGACAGTGAGGGGAATTCTCCTTGTGCTATAGTGTGCTAAAGCATTGATCATCAACCATCTTTAAAAAAACATTTTTTATAGGGACAGAAAACTATAGGTAGTGTGAGGGGGTTAGCTCGGCAGCGGGTGTGTGTGACCCCCGGGATGGGCTCCCCACACAAAACAGGCCCAGCAAACGGAGGTTGTGGTTTTCAAAATCAAAAAAGGTGCGGTTTATTTTCTATTTACAGTGACAAAACACAGCAAAGCAAAAGAAACATAACCAAAATAAATCCTGGTCAAGTTGACCTCTGACTAAACATACAGGTTTCCTAACTAACAACTGGGATCAGCCTAGTGCTGTCCTAGTCCCTAAGTCCCTGTTTTAGTAAAAGTCCAAACAAATAGCCACACAGGCTTTGCCTCACCGCACAGGGGTTCACTCTCCCTAGACAGTCCACACAGGTCTGGTTCCAGGCATGAGCTAACATCTAATGAAGCTGGGAGTTCTTATAGAGGCCTAAATGAGCTGACAAGGTTCAGCTGGTCTCCTCATCTCTGTCTGCACGACGCCCCACACTCTCCCTAGAGGTATGAGTCATCCATGAGCCCACTAGCCTTATACAACTCTCCACCTAGTTGTATAAGTCGGCGTAAAGCCTGAATCTGGGCGAAATATATCTACCCCCCTGGATGCAACCAGGTGACTTTACCTTCCTGCTGTCACATACCCCCCCCCTCTTGTTTTAACCTCGGGGTTGGAACACCAGCAATCAGGCATTCATGTACTCGAGACAAAGCATCCACATTCCCCATTTGAACGCCAGGGCGATGCTTTACTGTGAAGTTGAATTCCTGGAGGGCCAGGAACCACCTATTCACTCTTCTATTTGTTTCCTTGTTTTGAGCCATCCACTTTAACGGAGCGTGATCCGTAACCATGTCAAAGTGCCTACCTAGCAGGTAGTACCGAAGGGAATCTAGAGCCCACTTCACCGCTAAACACTCCTTTTCAACGGTGGCGTAATTTACCTCATGGGACTTCAACTTCCTGCTGAGGTAAATGACTGGGTGCTCTTCCCCGTTCCAGACCTGGGACAATACTGCTCCTAACCCCACATCTGACGCATCACTTTGTACGACAAAGTCTTTAGAGAAGTCGGGTGAGTACAACACTGGCTGGCTACATAAGGCTTGTTTCAAGAATTGGAATGCTGCCTCAGCCTCGGGGGTCCATTTAATCATGACCGACCCTTTCCCCTTCGTCAGGTTGGTTAGGGGCACAGCCTTAGAAGCAAAGTGGGGAATGAATCGCCGATAATACCCAGCGATTCCCAGAAAGGCTCGTACCTGCTTCTTGCTGTTGGGACGTGGCCAACTCTGGATGGCCTCGACTTTGTTGAGTTGGGGTTTTATTACTCCCCTCCCAATGGTGTACCCAAGATATTTGGCCTCCTCCTGCCCAATGGTACACTTCTTGGGGTTAGCCGTAAACCCCGCTTCCCGAACAGAGTCCAGGACTGCTTGCACTTTTGGCAGATGTGAGGCCCAATCTGTGCTATGGACAATTACGTCATCCAGGTAAGCCGCAGCATACTTCCGATGGGGCCTCAGCATCTGGTCCATTTTCCGCTGGAATGTGGCCGGCGCATTCTGTAACCCGAACGGCATTCTTTTATATTGGAACGCCCCGTCTGGGGTTACAAATGCGGTTTTCTCTTTGGCCGACTTGGCCAGGGGGATTTGCCAATACCCTTTTGTGAGGTCAAGAGTCGTCATGTATCGGGCTGTTCCCAGCCGGTCGATCAACTCATCTATACGTGGCATGGGGTAGGTGTCAAATTTTGTAACTTTGTTCAACTGACGAAAATCGTTACAAAATCGCCAGCTCCCATCCGGTTTAGGCACCAACACGATGGGACTAGACCAATCACTTTGGGACTCCTCTATCACCCCTAAGTTCAGCATTTTCTGTACTTCCTCCCGTATTGCCTCCCGTCGAGCCTCTGGGATCCGATAGGGTTTTAACTTCACCCTTTCACCGGGCGGGGTAATGATGTCATGCTCTACCCCAGATGTTTGTCCCGGCAGCTCAGAGAATACCTCCTTGTTGCGAAGCACAAACTCCTTAACCTCCTGTTGTTGGGGTTGTGACAAGGTGGCTGCTATTCCAACCTCAGGAATCACGCAACCAGTTTGAGCTGGTGACCAAGTGTCTGCGACTAGGGACTCTCTATCCCTCCAGGCTTTCAACAGATTAACGTGATAGATCTGTTCGGGCTTTCGCCTTCCTGGTTGTCTGACCTTGTAATTCACTTCGCTCACTTTTTCCATTATCTCGTAGGGGCCTTGCCATTTGGCAAGGAATTTACTTTCAACCGTAGGGACAAGTACCAATATCCTATCCCCCGGGGAAAAGGTACGGGTCTTGGCTCCACGGTTGTACACTCTCTGCTGTGCCAACTGCGCTTGGGCCAAATGTTCCTTCACGATGGGCATTACCTGTGCAATTCGATCTTGCATCAGGGCGACATGCTCAATCACACTCCTGTGGGGAGAACTCTCACTTTCCCAAGTTTCCTTGGCAATATCCAACAGCCCTCTTGGGTGTCTCCCATACAGTAACTCAAAGGGGGAGAATCCCGTAGAGGATTGGGGCACCTCCCTAATAGCAAACATCAAATAAGGAAGTAAACAGTCCCAATCCTTTCCATCTCTATCCACCACTTTCTTCAACATTTGTTTTAGGGTTTTGTTGAATCTTTCAACCAGCCCATCGGTTTGGGGGTGATGCACAGACGTACGCAATTGCGTCACTTTGAACAATTTACACAGCTCTTTCATAACCCGGGACATAAAGGGTGTACCTTGGTCCGTAAGCAGTTCTTTACAAATACCCACCCGGCTAAAAACAAGAGATAGCTCTTTGGCTATGGTTTTGGCCGAGGTATTTCGGAGAGGGATCGCTTCTGGATAACGGGTGGCATAGTCCATTATAACTAATATGTACTGGTGCCCCCTAGCGGACTTGATTATAGGACCTACCAAATCCATGGCGATCCTCTCAAACGGGACCTCAATGATGGGTAGAGGGACCAGCGGGCTACGGAAATGTGGCATCGGGGCCAACCTCTGACACACAGGGCAGGAGGAACAATAATTTTCTACGTCCTTCATCACCCCCGGCCAATAGAATCTCTGTAATACCCTCTCTCGGGTTTTCTCTGTCCCCAGATGACCTCCAAGAATGTGCCCATGGGCCAACTCCAACACCAACTTCCTGTAAGGTTTGGGCACCACAAGCTGCTCAACGGTTTCTTCTGCCCTTTTTGCCACCCGATACAGTAGGTCCTTCTCTACGCTGAAGTATGGGTAAGTGCAGGTATTATCTGGGTTCACTAACTCACCATCTATTTTCACTACGTTTTCCCGTGCCTTTATTAGGGCGGGGTCTTTCAACTGTTCTGTGGCAAAGTTTTCCCTGTGAACCTCAAGATCAGAAAACTCCACAGACGGTAGGTTTTCGTCTGAGGAGGTGGGCTCCTCTCCAGTTTCTTGAGTCTCCCCTGCCAATACTGATAAGGGAAATTCCGGAGAGTCCTCACCACTCTCAGGGGAGTTCTGGCTATCACATTCCTGGTACATAGGGGCACCAGTGAGGGGCTCAGGATCATCCCACAGTTCCCAGAACTTCGGAAAATCCCTTCCCACAATGGCGTCATGCGGTAACTGAGATACTAAGCCCACTGGATGAGAGAGGGTACCTTTGGGGGTCTCGAAACACACTGTAGTCACTGGATACTCTCGGGTGTCCCCATGCACACAAATAACAGCTACCTTGCTATTCCCAGAGACCTCTGTTTTAACTAACTCAGCCTTTATCAGGGTCACAAGGCTACCTGAATCCAGCAATACCACAACATTTCTACCATTAACACACATTTTGCATAAATGTTTCTCAGTTCCTCGAATGGCAGTGCATGCGACTGTCACACACAGCGACTGACGTCTGCCCGTCAGAAAGTCACACTGCATGGGTTCCTCCACAACCGGGCAATTGGCTGCAATATGTCCCGCTTGCCGGCAGCGGTAGCAAACGATCCTTCTTGCCGCCTCTTGAGCCGCTGATTTCCCAGGCTGTTCTCGCCAAACTTGGGGTAGAGCTCCCACCCTCTCACTCTCTCCACCCTCACCCCTTGGAATCCTCTTATCCGCCCCTGGGGATGGTCTGGTCTTAGGGTGGAAAGTCCGAGTGTCTCTGGAAGAGGCCGTCAGGTTCTCTGTAGCCAAGTATTTCTCCACACGATCCACAAGACCATCGGCCGTCTCTGGGTCTCCATGGCTTACCCACTTTTGGATGGCAGTAGGAAGAGCTCTCAAAAACCGATCCATTACAACACGTTCCACAATCTTTGGTGCGGACAAAGTCTCTGGCTGTAGCCACTTTCTGCTCAGGTGAATGAGATCATACATTTGAGACCTGGGGGGTTTTCCAAGCTGGAAAGTCCAGTTATGCACACGCTGAGCCCGGACAGCCTGGGTGACACCCAGCCTTGCCAATATTTCAGCTTTTAGCATCACATAGTCTTTTGCTTGGTTAGGCTCTAGGTCATAGTAAGCTTTCTGCGATTCACCAGTTAACAGAGGAGCCACCAGTCCAGCCCACTGCTCCTCAGGCCACTTTTCTCTTTCAGCGGTCCTTTCAAATGTGGTCAAAAATACCTCTGGATCATCCTCTCCAGTCATTTTTGTCAATAAACGACTCACCCCAAAGGACGCGGTATTAGTGGGACGGCTTTCCTCACTGGTCTGCGGACGTTGCTGCATTACTGCTTCCATCTGTTGTTGTAGTCTCTGCTCTTGCTTCTGCAACAGGTCTATGAAGCGGGCCTCAGATTGCTGCTGGGCTCGTTGCTGAGCCTCCAGACTCTGTTGCAAAGTTGCGTTTGTCTGCTGCTGGGCTGCAAGGCTCCTTTGCAAACCTGCATTTGTCTGCTGTTGATTGGCATTTGCTAGAGCCAGCTGCTTCAGTATCTCCTCCATGCTGGCTTAAAAAAAACTGCCCGCATTCTCCACCAACTGTGAGGGGGTTAGCTCGGCAGCGGGTGTGTGTGACCCCCGGGATGGGCTCCCCACACAAAACAGGCCCAGCAAACGGAGGTTGTGGTTTTCAAAATCAAAAAAGGTGCGGTTTATTTTCTATTTACAGTGACAAAACACAGCAAAGCAAAAGAAACATAACCAAAATAAATCCTGGTCAAGTTGACCTCTGACTAAACATACAGGTTTCCTAACTAACAACTGGGATCAGCCTAGTGCTGTCCTAGTCCCTAAGTCCCTGGTTTAGTAAAAGTCCAAACAAATAGCCACACAGGCTTTGCCTCACCGCACAGGGGTTCACTCTCCCTAGACAGTCCACACAGGTCTGGTTCCAGGCATGAGCTAACATCTAATGAAGCTGGGAGTTCTTATAGAGGCCTAAATGAGCTGACAAGGTTCAGCTGGTCTCCTCATCTCTGTCTGCACGACGCCCCACACTCTCCCTAGAGGTATGAGTCATCCATGAGCCCACTAGCCTTATACAACTCTCCACCTAGTTGTATAAGTCGGCGTAAAGCCTGAATCTGGGCGAAATATATCTACCCCCCTGGATGCAACCAGGTGACTTTACCTTCCTGCTGTCACAGTAGGGAGAGTGTCAGTGTGTTTTACTGTGCTAATCCTTGTTTGTAGGGACAGGGAAGGACAGTGAGGGAAATTCTCCTTGTGCTATACTGTGCTAAAGCATTGATCATCAACCATCTTTAAAAAAACATTTTTTATAGGGACAGAAAACTATAGGTAGGGAGAGTGTCAGTGTGTTTTACTGTGCTAATCCTTGTTTGTAGGGACAGGGAAGGACAGTGAGGGAAATTCTCCTTGTGCTATACTGTGCTAAAGCATTGATCATCAACCATCTTTAAAAAAACATTTTTTATAGGGACAGAAAACTATAGGTAGGGAGAGTGTCAGTGTGTTTTACTGTGCTAATCCTTGTTTGTAGGGACAGGGAAGGACAGTGAGGGAAATTCTCCTTGTGCTATACTGTGCTAAAGCATTCCTCATCAACCATCTTTGAAATCCTTGTTTTTTGGACAGTCAGGGAAATTGTCATTGTGCTATTCTGTGCGAAAGCAATCATCCTCAACCATATTTAGAAATCCTTAAGTAAAGGGACAGAGAAGGACACCTGAAGGTAGCCCTTATTGCTTTTTCCCATCTCCCTGCAGGCCATCCATTAGAATGTCTGGAAGGCAAACAAGGAGAGGCAGACAGTCAGGAGGCAATAAAAGAGGGCAAGCAGGCTCTGTGTCTGGGGGCAACAGTGCTGGTCGTGGACGCGGTGCATTGTCATCAGCACATGGCCATGGGACACGCTTGTCCTTCTTTTCGGCAGCTGGACATGTTGAGCCACATCATGCCGAAGACTTGGTAGAGTGGATGACCAAGCCCTCCTCCTCCTCCTCATCCTCTCTCTCCCAGGCTCAGGGTACTGGCAAAGCAGCTGCCAAAGCGTCCTCTTCCCTGGTATCAATGTCAGACTCATCATCAGTCACTCCTTCCCTAGACCCACCATGTCCTCCTCCTGAGGAGTCCCCCGAACTGTTTGAGCACAGTGTTGGGTACATGCTCCAGGAGGATGCCCAGCGTTTCGAAGGGTCTGATGATGAAACCCAGCTACAGGAAGGCAGTAGCGTGAGAGCAGACAGAGGGGATGCTCAAGAAGGACACCAATCTGGCAGTCATGTTCCAGCAGCTGCAGCATACTGCCAGATTGGCTCCAGTAATGAGGAGGGAGGGGATGATGAGGTCACTGACTCCACGTGGGTGCCTAATAGGAGAGAGGAGGAGGAGGAGGATGAGGAGGAGGCACATCTCCAACGAGGCAGGATGCCCTTTGGTGGCCAGCGTAAGGGCAGTACACCGACGGAATCACACCGCAGAGCTCCGCCTGTGCAGGGCGCTGCCTCTGCCCGTCATTCAAAAAGTTCTTTGGTGTGGGCCTTTTTTGAGGCTAGTGCATCAGATCGCACAGCTGCTGTTTGCAACATATGTCTCAAGCGTATATCGCGTGGCCAAAACATCAGCCGCTTGGGTACCACATGCCTGACCAGACATATGTTGACCTGCCATGCAGCTCGTTGGCAAGCCTACCTCAAAGACCCACACCAAAGAACAAAGCGGACCTCTCCTTGCACCGCATCAGCTGGGATCTCCAACCCCACTATAACTTTAGTCCTCTCTGAAACATGCACTGAGAGGAATGAAGGTGTAGAATTAGGTGTGTCACAGCCAAGTACTTGCGGCCACTCTGCTAGCAGTACACCGACGTCCGATTCTAGCAGGCAAATTTCCCTGCCCCAGCTGCTGGACCATCGAAAGAAGTTCACTCCCAGCCATCCACATGCCCAGCGGTTGAATGCTAGCTTGGCTAAATTGCTAGCGCTTCAACTGCTGCCTTTTCAGTTGGTAGACTCGGCCCCCTTCCGTGAGTTTGTGCAATGTGCGGTTCCTCAGTGGCAGGTTCCCAAACGCCACTTTTTCTCACGGAAGGCTATTCCGGCTCTCTACCGGCATGTGGAAGGCAATGTCTTGGCCTCGCTGGACAGGGCGGTCAGCGGTAAGGTGCATATTACCGCTGACTCATGGTCCAGCAGGCATGGACAGGGACGTTACCTTTCTTTCACGGCCCATTGGGTCACTCTTTTGGCACCTGGGAAGGATGCAGGACAAGGTGCAGTAGTGTTGGAGGTTGTTCCACCGCCACGCCTCCAAAATGCTACTACTGGTTGTGACACACCTCTCTCCTCCACCCCCTCCTCTTCTTCTTCCTCCATGGCCTCTTCCTGTGCTTTGTCCTCTGAACCAGCGGTGCTCCGTAGCCGTTCAAGGGGCTACGCAAGTACGCAGGCAAAAAGATGCCATGCCGTGCTTGCGCTGGTGTGTTTGGGGGACAGAAGCCACACTGGGGCAGAGGTCCTGTCTGCTCTGCAGGGCCAGGCCGAGAGGTGGTTGACGCCACGCCAGCTTAAGCCAGGAATGGTGGTTTGTGACAATGGCACCAACCTCCTCTCCGCCCTCCGACAGGGACAACTGACCCATGTGCCCTGTGTGGCTCACGTCCTTAACCTGGTGGTGCAGCGGTTCTTGGGCAGGTACCCGGGCTTACAGGATGTCCTGAGGCAGGCCAGGAAAGTCTGTGTGCATTTCCGCAGATCTTATAATGCCAGTGCTCGCCTGGCTGAGCTGCAAAAGGCGTTGAACCTGCCCAAGAACCGCCTTATATGTGACATGCCCACCAGGTGGAACTCAACGTTGGCCATGCTGCAGCGGCTGCACACGCAGCAGAGGGCCATCAATGAGTACCTGTGCGACTACGGCACCAGGACAGGGTCAGGGGAGCTTGTTTTTTTTTTCTCCACGCCAGTGGGGCATGATCAGGGATGCATGCACTGTCCTGGCACCATTTGAGGACGCCACGAGGATGGTGAGCAGTGACAGTGCATGCATCAGTGACACTGTACCTCTTGTCCACCTCTTGGAGCACACGCTGCGTGGAATAATGGACAGGGCACTTGAGGCAGAACAGAGGCAGGAAGAGGAGGACTTCCTTGCCTCTCAAGGCCCCCTTTACCCAGACAGTGTTCCTTCTGTCCCACCCATCGCACAGGAAGAGGAGGAGGAAGAGGAGGAGGAGGAGGAGGATTGTGTCAGCATGGAGGTGGAGGCTGGCACTCAGCATCATCAGCAGCAGTCTTTTAGGGATGACTTACAGTCCCAAGAAACCAGTGGACTTGTACGTGGCTGGGAGGAGGTGGCTGCGGATCATGTCGTCCTTAGTGACCCAGAGGACTCCGGAGCGAATGCCTCAGCTAACCTACGCTGCATGGCCTCCCTGATCCTGCAAAGTCTGCGGAAGGATCCTCGTATTCTTCGGATCAAGGAGAGGGACCATTACTGGCTGGCCACTCTCCTTGATCCACGGTACAAGGGTAAGGTTGCGGACCTTATGTTACCGTCGCAGAGGGAGCAGAGGATGAGACAACTCCGGGAGGCCTTGCAGAAAGGTCTGTGCAACGCGTTCCCAGAGACTGGGAGGTTACAAACTCCTGGTCCTGGACAACGAGTTGCTGAGGCTTCGGCCAGTCAAAGAAGGAGCGGTGGGGAAGGTGGCCGTCTGACCGATGCGTTCAGACAATTCTTTAGTCCGCAGCCCCAAAGTATGATCGGTTCCAGCAACCATCGCCAGCGTCTGATAAACATGGTGCAGGAATATCTAGGGGCAAGGTCAGACTTGGACACCTTCCCCACCGAAAATCCTCTGGCTTACTGGGTCTTGAGGATGGATCACTGGCCAGAGCTTGCACAGTATGCAATTGAGCTACTGGCCTGTCCTGCATCCAGCGTTCTTTCGGAACGCACATTCAGTGCTGCTGGAGGATTTGTCACGGATCACAGGGTGCGCCTGTCCACCGACTCGGTTGATCGACTGACTTTCATCAAGATGAACCAGTCTTGGATCACCACCAGCTACCACACACCTGATGCTGATATAACAGACTAATTGATTTTAACATGTCACATCCCTTCAAGACTGATGCTGATGCTGAGTGCCTGTGCTGTTATGTTGACTGGCTATCCTCCTCCTCCGAGTCCTCAATGATACGATTGATGATGATAGCTTGGAAGATCATTTTTGTTTATGGGTGCCGCCATTAGTGGCTAAGGCCCAATTTTTCAGCCCCTGTTTAACAGGGGCGTGTAATTACAATTTTTGAAGCAATACTTTGCAACAGGGCTCATTGCTGTGCTCCAAGTACAGTATCTGTGAGGGGTTGGAGTGTTGTGCCACCAGTGCCTAAGGCCCAATTTTTCAGCCCCTGTTTAACAGGGGCGTGTCATTACAATTTTTGAAGCAATACTTTGCAACAGGGCTCATTGCTGTGCTCCAAGTACAGTATCTGTGAGGGGTTGCAGTGTTGTGCCACCAGTGCCTAAGGCCCAATTTTTCAGCCCCTGTTCAACAGGGGCATGTAATTACAATTCTTGATCTAATAATTCACAGCAGGGCCCATTGCTGCACCCACCAAGAGTAACTCTGAGGGCTTACAGTGTTGTGGCAACACCACCACCACCACCACGAAAGGCCCAATTTTTCAGCCCCTGTTCAACAGGGGCATGCAATTACAATTCTTGATCTAATAATTCACAGCAGGGCCCATTGCTGCACCCACCAAGAGTAACTGTCAGGGCTTACAGTGTTGTGGCACCAGCACCACCATCAAAGGCCCAATTTTTACTACCACTGTTCAACAATTATATGTAATTACAATTCCTGATATAATAGTTGACAGCAGGGCGTTCCAGCACCAACCAAGAGTAACTGTGAGTGCTTACAGTGTTGTGCCAACACCAACAACTAAGGGGCCTATTTCTGCAGAGTATATACGGCAGGTCCCTACTTTCAAACATCCAACTTACAAACGACTCCTACTTGCAAACGCAAGAAGACAACAGGAAGTGAGAGGAAATCTACCACTAGGAAGGAAAATTCTCTCCTGTAAGAATTAATATGGGAGAAAGGTGTCTCCTCTGTACTGATGCTTTATCACCAATCCTTGTTTCAAGAAAAACACCACATTTCAAAAACAGTTGTCATTGGGACGGAAAGTGAGGTGAAATGTTCTGAACAGGGGCACAGACAGCAAAACAAATGTTACAGGGGTGATAACCCTTACCTATGTTTTCCAAAAAGTTTAAAAATAGATTTTTGGGCTGGAGCTACACTTAAACAATGTACCTGTTCAAAATTACAAACACATTCTACATAAGAACAAACCTACAGTCCCTGTCTTGTATGCACTGCCTGTATACGGCTGTTCAGAGTATATAGGGCCTTTTTTATTTTGTGTGCGGTGTTCCCCTTAATATCCATACAAGACCCAAAGGGGCTGGTAATGGGCTGGGGTAGGGGGGGGGGGGGTCATGGGGTAGCTATGCCATTTTTCTTAAAGATTTTCATCCATATTACCGGGACCAGACATTACATTAAAGCCGCAAGCAGTTTTAAATGTTTTTTTTTTCCTTTAGAAGTGTCATTTTGTGCAGGGACAGTTCTAAACACGGGAAACACGTGGCACTTCACAGGCATACTTTAGACACCCCCCAGGTACGATATTTAAAGGAATATTTGACTTTTTTTTTTTCACTTTATGCATCATTAAAATGACTGCTCCCGAAAAACGACCGTTTTTAAAACTTCTTTTTGCATTGATACATGTCCCCTGGTGCAGAACCCGGGTTCCCAAACCCTTTTTAGGACAATAACATGCATAATAGTCGTTATAATTAGCACTTTAGAATTCGAACGTTCGCATCCATTGTATTTAATAGGGTTCTAATGTTCGTACGAACTTTCGGTCCGTTCGCGGGTTCTGGTGCGAACCGAACCCGGGGGTGTTCGGCTCATCACTAGTGCAGAGTAGGGTTAGCAATACAATCAGGGTCAGAAAGGCGAAGAGTATGCATTTAATATACTTTAAAGTAAAGCGGAGCTCCACCCAAAAGGGAAGCTCTGCTTGTTTGCTTCCCCCCCCCCCCCCCTTTGCTGCCACACTTGGCACCTTTCGGGGGAAGGTGGAAGCGGGTTCCTGTTTTTGACAGGCACCCGTCCCCACGTCTGGAAAACCTCACCGTGGCGAGGCCCCCTGGAAGTTGGGTCCCCCTCCTCCTTCCACCTCTGCCGGGCACCCTGGCTGAAAAAGGCTGCTCTAAAGCAACAAAAGATGGCAAATACTACTTCAATAAACCACATGGTAAAGTACAAGAACAGCTACTGGTGTTTGGTCCCTGGACAGCATCTCTCTCACACTGAGGTAGACTGGCTCTTGTGGTTCAGGGTGAGCGGCTGGAGGGATCCCAGAATGGGTTTCACAGGCAAGTGGCTAGAGAAGTCTCTGGGCTTTGAAACACAAAAAAACGGCTGCAGGAACAGGACCATCCCACATGAGACACAGTACTTTGGAAACACCTGCACAGTGCTCTCTTCAGTAGCTGGATCTTCCTTGAAAGGTGCATGCTATTGTATTTGAGCCCAGCTGCCCACACACTGGAATTAATCGTGGAGGACCATACACCTGGTGGTAGATCCCATGGCAAGCCATTTATAACGCATCCGGCATTTCTCTGAGCACCCGAGGGCAGAAAACATGGAAACTTTTATCCCCTGGGCATGTTCAGAAATCCAGGATGTTTAAAGAGCTTGCACCTGTAATCGAGTATATGTAAAGGGGCCTTTCCTACAGTGTCAGTAGTTACTTATCTAAAAGATGAGTAGAGGCTGTGTCAAGTGGCATTCAACAGATCAGTCTGTCATTGCTCAAGGAACCCTTCCAACCTCTGGGGGTACCTTGACTGAAAAAGGCTGCTCTAATTGGTACATTTAATCAGTGCTGGGACAAGGTCACCTAGAGCCCAGGACGAATATGCCAAACTGCGCCTCCCCAGGATACATGCGCAAGTACACATTCTCTCCCCCCTACTCCAAATCCTCCCCCCTCCCAGCACAAATGCGCCCCCACCATTTCCCCTTCTAGCACAAGTACCCCTCAATCATCCCTACTGGCACATATCCCGCCCTCCAACCCCCCCCCAAGCAATTCACAATAGCACAATTCTCCTACACCACCACATCACCTCTTCTATCACAACCCCCCCAATCCCCCCTCCTAGCACAAATCATCTTCCCCATTCTCCCTCCCAACAGATTCCCCTAAATCACCACTCCTAGAACAATTCTTACCCCTTGCACCCGCCCCCAAATTCATTTTTTCACAACAACCCCCCCAAATCTCCTCAGGTGCCCTCCCACCTCACCTGATACCACCGTGCCCAAGACAGCCACTCCTCCTTCCCACCCCTTGTCCTGGCCCTGCATCTAATCCTATTAAAATATTCTATCTATCTATCTTAGAGAATTATGGGCTACATGGGTACCTCATCCTATAAGATACTTCGAAATTTGGAAAAGAACAGCTGACGGACTTTAGCGGTACCAAAAGAGGACAATGAAAATCCAATAGATAAAATGATGTCTTTATAACAAAAGTTAAAGCGTAACTCCACTTTTGGGTGATCTATGTACATTGCAAGGATTATAACAAACTTTGTTGCAGATTCCTACCTTTTGTTATTCTGAAGAAATCCATGTGTGTTTGTCTGTGCCTCTGTTCTGAGTAGGTCTAATGGGAGTGGTTTCATAATTATCAGTCAGGTGTGGAGCTGAAGGGCACTAATGAAAAAATCTGCTGGGCCTGCATCCCTTTAGATGTGTTCCTATTGAAAGTATCTCTAAAAAAAAAAAAAAATTTTGTTGCAAGGGATGCCTGAAATCTGACTTGTATCTTAGGCAGACTTCTGGGAAAATTGGTGAGCCAATCACACAGGTAGTATATTATGTTTCTGGGGAGTGGTACAGAAAACCTCCAGGTGGCCATAGTGCAATGTATTCTCAGAAAATTACAGCGGCTGCAGATTGAAAAGGATAGGTAATTTTTAACAACATTAAATTACAATATGATTAGTGTCACAATTATATGCGCTATATTATTTTTTCTTTGTTTGTTATTTTTTTTCCCCACGAAAGTGGAGTCACCCTTTAAAATAGTTCAACGTACTTTTTCTAAAAGAAAACCATTAGATCAATAGATATATAACATGTCAATTATTACTCTTATGTGACTCTATTACTGCTATGTCAAGAGGTCGACGCGTTTCACAATTATAGCTTCCTCAGGACCTCTATATCTTGACCACGGATATAGATGGCATATCCAAAGAGAAAGGCATAGCTGTTAATCATACTGTATCAGAACATCAGCATAATACATAAATAAACCTACTTTTGGAGTTCCCATATAAAAAAAAAAAAATATCAATATATATATATATATATATATACACACCGTATATACTCGAGTATAAGCCGACTCGAGTATAAGCCGAAGGTACCTAATGTTGCCTCAAAAAACTGGGAAAACGTACTGACTCGAGTACAAGCCGAGGGTCATCCTTACTGTTCCTATCCTCACTGTTTTCTATCCTCACTGTTCTCCTATCCTTACTGTTCCCTAGCTCGCTATTTTACATTGAAAATAGTACCTGTAAAGAAATTGCGGCTGCGGCGTCCATCGTTCAAATTCTGCGGTCTCTTCCTGTTCCTTCTGTGATAGGCGATTCTCATCAGACACTCTCCGCCTATCATGATCATTCTCTCATCCTCAGTTTCCCAGCAGACACTGTGTTGGGTGTTCCGCCAATCACAGACGTCTGCTGGGAAACTGAGGATGAGAGAATGATCGTGATAGGCGGAGAGTGTCTGATGAGAATCGCCTATCACGGAAGGGACCAGGAAGAGACCGCGGAATTCGAACGATGGACGCCGCAGCCGCAACGTCTTTACAGGTACTATTTTCAATGTAAAAAATTTCGCTGACTCGAGTATAAGCCGAGGGGGGGACTTTCAGCCCAAAAAAAAGGGCTGAAAATCTCGGCTTATACTCGAGTATATACGGTATATATATATATATATATATATATATATATATATATATATATGTTTTTATTATTTTAAATAAATAAATAAATAAATATATATATATATATATATATATATATATATATATATATATATATTTTTTTTTTTTCAATATATGGGTGTCAGGGAAGTAGTAGACCAGACTGTATGACTACACAGAGGAGACCAAAAACACATGTAAAGCCTCGTACACACGACCGAGTTTCTCGTCCAAAACCGGCAAGAAAAGTGCCGCGAGAGCTTTTTTGTCGAGAAAACCGTTCGTGTGTATGGTTTTACGACGAGAAAACTGCCGTGAATCTCGACGAGAAAATAGAGAACCTGCTCTCTATTTTCTCGTCAGGATTCCAGATTTCCTCGTCGTGTTTCTCGTCGGCCTGTTTTGTGACGAGAAAATGTTTCGTGTGTATGCTTTTACGACTCTTCCAAAAGCGCACATGCTCACAAGCAACTATGAGACGGGAGCGCATCTTCTGGTAAAACAAGCCTTCGTAATGGAGATAGCACATTCGTCACGCTCCAAATTTTTGCATCGTTTAAATGTTGTGCATTGAAATCTTCGTTAGAATGTGACATTAATCCAAACGAATGAACTTCTTTTGCTGCTGATATTCACACAGAGTTATGACTATCTTTTTTTAACCTTTTTCATGCTGCTCTTAAGAAGATTTATGTGTATTATATCGTGCAAGTTTTTAGGAATATTTAAAAATTCGTTATTTTTCTAACTGATGTTAATTGTAATTTCGCAATGTTTTGGTAGTGATCTCCCATTGAATCTTTTAATATATATGATTTAAATTTACACACTTTTTTGGGAAACACGATTTATTTATTTTTTGGGGGGGTTGTTATCTGTCCCTTTTTTTGTCAGTCAAATATATCTGCTTACTCCAAAGCTAGATTTTACATTTTTACAAATACACATAGTCAAGTATGAACTTAAACAAAAATAACATTTATTCATGTTTCAAATAAAATAAAGAGAAGGCAGCGCTGGAGAACATGCTGCCATTTGTGCATCCCAGGGACCCCAGAGCACACAGCAACCCTGTGTGGACACTAAAATTGGGAGCTTGAGAAGGCCAACATTTCTGAACACAATCTGATGCTGGCCTCCCAGAGGTCAGGAACAGCAGCAGGTGATATATATGTCCCAAGTGTGTGGTACTACAACAGGCTGCCTTCTGTCCAACCACAATGAAGCAAGGCCATCACTTCCTCGTCTTCCTGGCAACCTTCCCTGCAACCTTCCCTGGAGCCTTCTCTGCAGCCTTCCTTCTTCGTTTGGCTGGAGGCTGGGCCACTGGAGGGGTACTCCTGTCAGGAGGAGGAGGAGGTGGAGGAGAAGGGGGTGGCGCAGAAGAACAAGGTGGAGGTGGAGGAGAAGGGGGTGGGGCAGAAGAACAAGGTGGAGGTGGAGGAGAAGGGGGGGGGGCAGAAGAAGAATGTGGAAGTGGAGGAGGAGGTTGAGGTTGGGACAGTTGTGCCACCTCACAAATGGCGGTATTGGGGGTAATTTTTCCCATCACCCCCTTGTTGAGCAAGGTGATGAGCAGGGGCTCGCATAGGAGGCGTTGCTCCATGCTCATCACCTTGAACTTTGCCTCCACTAGGCCGGCAATGGCCTCTTCAGGGGATGTGGGCTCTTTGAGGGTGGCATAGGCCTCTTTAATAAGGGCCATTGCTGCCTCACTGGTGGTCCTGTCCCTCCTGCCTCTTTTGGAAAGCCGGATGGGAGGCACCTGGGATCTGGTGCTTCTCCTTTGCCCTGCCACCTCCTGGCTGCCACTGGGCCCTGCCACCTCCTGGCTGCCACTGGGCCCTGCCACCTCCTGGCTGCCACTGGGCCATGCCACCTCCTGGCTGCCACTGGGCCCTTCCTCCTTCTGCCTGACAGTTTCCAGACCCTCCTCCTGGCTGATTTCATCCTGTGTATGAAAAAGGGACATAGTTTAATATGTTGTTTTAATCTTTGCATCAAACTTTATAAACATGATTGAAGCAATTAGAATGTAAATCCAGAAATCATTTTTTAGAATTTACACCTACATCAGATTGACTATTTAGCACCCAATTAAGTGCAGACTAATGTCTCGAGATCTTGATTTCACTTGTGGAACCCAAAATATTGTATGTTTCTCATCTTGACATATTTGTCAAACATTAATTTTATCCCATTACATTTTCATTTAATACTATACCTGGCTCCAGATGGCCAAATCAGGATCATCCAGGATGGCTGCCTCCTCTTGCTCCAGAGAAGGCTCAGGTTGGCTGCAGGGAAGTCTGGGGGGAAGAGTGGAGAGGGATGGCCTTGCCTCAATGTGGTCATTCAGGAAGGACATCCTGCTGTAGTACCACAAAATCGGGACATACACATCATCTGCTGCTGCTCCTGACCTCTGAGAAGCCAGGACCTTAGAGCGTTCAGTCCTGTAGGTGCCTCTCAAGCTCCCAATTTTAGTGTCCACTTGTTTTGCTGTGGCTGTGGGCACCTTGGTATGCACAAATGGGAGCAGCTTCTCCAGCGCCGCTTTTCTCACCCCTCTTTTTTTATGGATGGGGTTTTTCGTCTCCCACAGAGCGGGCAGCTCCCTTACCCGGTCAATAAATTCCGCCAGGAACTCTTTGTCGCTAATAAAGACATTCATATTGTATCTGCAAGTTTAAGAAATAATATATAACTAATGTGAGGCAAACAGTCTAACCTCCTTAACATCGTAGTCACCATATATATCCTACAACATTCTCAAAACAGTATAGGCCAACAATTTGTACAAGTCACAAAATCACATACCTTCGTTCGCACGTCCGTCACTTGAACTCCTCTCTCCGCACACCGAACGTACTATAGTCACATGTGTGTTTGCTATATACACACCACGCATGCGTCAAAATTCGAACACGTCGCTCCGCACACGTCGCCCGCCCATGACGTTCTAACTAACATCTTTTCCCCGCCCCTTCTCTTTCGGCGCGCAGACAGATATGGCGGAGTTACAGCAGGTGTCTGATAATTCCGCAACTAGCGAGGAGACAAGCCCGGAGACCGAGGACACGTCACGATCAAGGAGGAGATTCAAGGCATCGAATATGTCTTTGGCGGAGATGGCGGAGATGGTGGACATCTTGCTCAAGTCTGATTATGACGCAAAGCATGGGCCGTATAGCAAACCAAATAGAAGGAAGGCCAAATTCCTCACTAAAGTCGTGAAGAGTCTGAAGACGAATTTCGGGGTGAAACGCTCAAATGAGCAGCTCAGAAAGAGGTGGTCAGACCTCAAACTGAGGGAGCCAGAGCAGTTAAGGAGCATTAAGAGAATGCTCGCAAAAAGTAAGTAAAATGTACACTTTTATGCTATTAATCCTTTTCTAAACTGACATGTTGCTGGGTTTTTTTGTTTTTCTTATTGGACTCCCTTCCAAAATGTTATATTTTGAACTTGGTTGGGCACAGTAATCATTCGTAACGTTACAGACACTTCGTTCGGCCACTATCCGCGGTTTTGGATTATTTTACAGCCACAAAAGTAATTAGACATCTGCCATTTTTTGGGAAATTTGGGGCACAAAGTTTTAGGCTAGATAATGTGTGTGTAAAGAGAATGAAATGCAAACTTTTGTCAGTGTAAAGGAGAGGACACTCAGCAGCTGCTTCCACATCTGTACTTTGGAGCACTATAGTGTGGGCCAACAGACCCGCCTTTTTTGGGTGTCCCACACAGGTGCTTCAGAGAATTTTTGTGTTGCCTACATGTCTAAAAAATGACAGACAAAGGTGAATACTAAGCATATTCTTGGTCATAAATAATGCATTCATCTTTAACTTCCGCCCAAACACACACTTGTAACCCACTTCCAAGCAATTTAGCCTGTTTTTTTTTTACATAGAGATTTTCTGTGTGATAACTCTACCTTTTGTTTGATTCTCATAGGGGAGAGAAGACTGGGAGGAGGAGGACACTCCAGGGAGCACAAGAACCCCACAGCTTCACAACAACCCCAAACTCCCAAAGACCCACAAACGAAGGATGTAGAGGAAGTTGAGGTGGAGGAAGGAGAAGTGCAGGAAGGAGAGGTGGATGACGTTGTGGATCTGGTCACCACAACAGGTCAGTATCTGTCACCACAGCTTCAGGTAAGAGAGGTAGGCCTGCAGAGTTATAATACCTTTTTATTTTGTTTTTAGGGGATGTGAATGTTGGGGTGAAGGATAGTACAGGTTTCTCTGCTGACAGTGCCCTCCGCCTCATCCAGCAAGTGATGGAATGTAGCACGGAACTGGACAAAATTAAAGAAAGAATACATGTGATGGATCAAACATTTAAAGACATTCTCGATGTATTGGGGAGAATTCAATAAGGCATCCCAACCCCCTTTTTTCTCATGTTTGTTTTGCAACTTTTAAAAAACTTTTTGACAATCAAACCAGCCAAAAATTGAATATGCACACAGTGTGTCAACATGTGCTATCTGCCATCAGGGGATATCCATGAACGTCTTTTTGGGGGTGCAACCCCTTCCTCGTATCTAAAGAAGGTGAACTGAGGAAGGGGTTGCACCCTCAAAACACGTCCATTGATCAACCCTGATGGCAGATAGCACATGTTGACAATAGGGATCAGGAGTCTAAAATCCCTATAGGAAAATAATCCCAATTGTGTTCATATTCAATTTTTGGCTGGGCAAGGGGTGGCAGGACCCCATATTAGGACGGGCACATAGAGACATATAGTTTGTGTAAGTGAATGTCTCAGATTGCTCCGAGGTATCCAATTTTGTAATTTTTGGAATGCAACTGTTGTTTTTGTATTTTCCTAAGAAAACAATTGCCGGTTTGTGACCAGGCAAACAAAAAATGTAAAATTAAAAAAAAATAGGTGTGTGAATTTGCACATAGTAAAAGATTTGAACACAAACAACGTGTAGCTTCTTTTTCTAATATGCTCTAACCTTATTTGGAAAAATTTTAAAGGTTACATAGTGAAATGGTTGGTATTTACTAAAGGAAAATACACTTGGCACTACAAATGCACTAAGACAAACTAGGAGACAGGAAACCAAGAAAAGTTAGAAGTTTAAACAAGATTTTTATTTGGATCGTTAGACAGCAATCTTTAGACATAGCCTGGCATAGGAATTGCCCCCCTACCCGTGAAATAGTCCATGTATTTGTCCCGAACCTCACGGGCATTTTGGGGGGGCAAGCCAGCACGGGCAGATTCCAGGCCCGGCAGGGGATTATCAGGGGAAAGTCCAGCCTCAGGCAAAACTGAGGCCACATAGGAATTAGATTTGCGGCAAAGAAAATTGTGTAGCACACAGCAGCATAACACTACATAGTTTATTTTGTAGTCCGCCAAGTGGATGGAAGTCATAAAAAGGCGGAACCGGCTGGCCATTATGCCGAAGGCATTTTCAACGACTCTTTGACCCCTGGCCAGCCGGTAATTGAACACCCTCTTCTCTGGGGTCAGGGTCCTCTGAGGAAATGGCCTCATAAGATGTGGTCCGAGCCCGAAGGCTTCATCAGCCAAAAAAACAAAGGGGAGTCCTTCAATATTCCCTGCATCCGGTGGCAATGCAAGGTCGTCACTCTGGAGACGGAGGGCAAACTCTGTCTGGATGAAGGATCCCCCATCGGACATCCGGCCATTCTTCCCTACATCAACATAGAGGAATTCATACCTTGCATTAACCTATGTATTGTCTATGCCGCCCACTATTCAGGTGGATGGCCCCCTGTTAAGCGACGGACATATGAAGAACTGCGGCATTTATGGGCCCTAAAATTGCATATCAGAAACAGTAAGGAAAATTGTCTTGCACATTACAGCCTGAGGGATGTAATTGGCTTCAGAAAAGTTAAATAGGGGATGCAAGGGGGGGGGGGCATTCCTTGGGTAAACACTGACAGGCTGTTCTGCCAATCATGTTCACCAAGTCTGTTTAATGGTAACATGATTGGCTGATGCAACATCAAGGGAAGGAGAAGACATCAAGGACAGAAGAAGGATGGCGCTGACCACAAGAAGGTAAGTGCAGGGCTGGGGGGGAACTGGCTGCATTGGAGGGAACAAAATGGCTGCATTGGAGGGGACAAATGGGGGCGTTTAATAGGCACCAGAGCAAAAAAGGAGGAAGTTTATTTCCTAAATTGGGGTTTGAACCCCCAAACATTTGGAGCAACAGGCGCCCCTGCTGGAAAGGTTAGTGAAGGAAAATATGCATGGAGGAGAAAAAAAGGGGCATTTAAAAACTTACAATCATGGTAATTAGGGAAGGATGAAAGAAATACAATACATTAGCATACATGTAATACATAAAATGTGATGTTAATGGAGAAAACTTACCCTAATATAGTCCTCCTGCAGGACTTGTATAATGGCAGAACAGGTGTCTGGGATTATGAGGCCCAGAGCCTGGGGGGAGATGCCTGTCGTGAACTTCAAGTCCTGCAGACTTCTCCCTGTCGCCAGGTACCGTAAGGTGGCGATGAGCCTCTGCTCAGCACTGATGGCTTCCCGCATAACGGTGTCCTTCCTGGTAATATAGGGGGGCACCAAAGCCAACAGTTCCTGAAAAACGGGGTCAGACATCCGCAGAAAATTCCTGTAGTCCTCAGGATTATTCTCGACGATCTCCCGCAGCAGAGGCATGTGGCAGAATTGGTCCCGCTGGAGCAACCAATTCTTGGCCCATGAACTCCTCCTCACACCATTCATGGACTGGTCTTGGTCCAAAACAAGCAGACCAACACCAAGCGCACGCACAGCACGAACTCGACGACGAGAACGTCCAGGCGACATGGCTAGGAAACGGTCGTCTTATCAGAACGTACAGAACAGAACGCACTTTAGAACAGCAAGGCCTATGAATAACGAACTGAAAATCAGAAACAAACAGACAAGAACGCACTGTAAAACAGATACGACCTGCCTAGACGCCCTGAAAGTCAAGATACGAACCCACAAGCACAAACTGAACCGCAGAAAACGATCTGAAAAGTCAGGTTGGGTCAGGTGCAGGCTCAGGGTAAGCTGCAGGTTTAGGGTCAGATGCAGGCGCAGGGTCAGGTCAGAGAGATACCAAGGCGAGCATGTAAGGGCTCGCCGGGTATTTATAGGACTGCAGTAATTGTCCTCATGTGACAGCTGAGCGGAGGAAGTGCTGCCTGCCCCACACTGCCGGAATACACCCGCTGGTGGACACCGGTACTACGGCCCATGGATCAGGCATTACCACCTGCAGGTGAGACCCTCTATCAAAGATACTGGCTGCAAGAGGACACCTGCTGGTGGACACTAGTACTGCAATCCATAGGACCAACAGCGCCACCAGCGGGTGAAGCCTTTCCTGACAATGGGCTATGCCTTTCTCTTTGGATATGCCATCTCTATTTGTGGTCAAGATATAGAGGTCCAGAGGAAGCTATAATTGTGAAACGCGTCGACCTCTTGACATAGCAGTAATAGAGTTACATAAGAGTAATAATTGACATGTTATATATGTATTGAGCTAATGGTTTTCTTTTAGAAAAAGTATGTTAAACAATTTTAACTTTTGTAATAAAGACAATATTTTATCTCTTGGATTTTCATTGTCCTCTTCCGGTACCACTAAAGTCCGTCAGCTGTTCTTTTCCAAATTTCGATCTATCTATCTATCTATCTATCTATCTATCTATCTATCTATCTATCTATCTATCTATCTGTCTATCTGTCTATCTATCTTCATACATACGTACATGTGATTTTTCAAAAATCTAGTTGTCATTCCCTAAGGTCTATTTAAAAATTCCTATAATAAAAAGGAAAAAGTATAAAATGTAGAGGAAACATAGGTGTGCGCAGCCTATTGCATTAGGGTGTGCACCTCAAAGCACAAACACATATGTGTGTTTGCATGTGTATATATACTCACGGTGTCAGTAGAGCAGTAGACGGTGTCAGTAGGGCAGAGATTGGTGTCAGTAGTTTTTATTTTTATTATTTTATAATTTTTTACAACTTCGTATCTCTTTTATTTTGTAAGAGGCTCATTAGGGGGCTTTGGTGAAATATCAGCGGTTAAAACAAGGGGAATCTGAGCCACACAGGGTGATTAGGGTGTGCCCAGGCACACCTGGCACACCCTGTGCGCACGCCTATGAGAGGAAAGATGTAGCTTTCAATGAGATTGTATTTTTATTTATACACTTTCACACATCCTTATTACAACACATGCTTGAGAATAACTACAACTTGCCACCCTTGTTTCAGCCAGCTATAGCGTCCATACCTAATTCAGCTAAAGTCAACCACATTTCACTGAGAAGCCAAACGGCGAATTAATCCATACCGCTACGAAGCACTTTAGCTGGGAATTTAAATGAGAATGTTAAAAGGTACATCTTCAATGCATTCCAAGTCCCATTAACAATAATTGTCTACATTGCCACAAATGAATGCTTTCTCCCTTATGTCCCCATCAGCTGCAGTCTCTGCAGTGAAGTCACAACTAACAAGGCTACAAAATAACATGATGGTAGGGAAAAGCTTGCCGTCTCTGTGCTAATTAGCAAATAAAACCTTGTCCAACATTAAAATGATAATGGTGCTATGCAATAGTGCAGAGGACTCCATCACTAAATTATTCTATTCAGACTACTTAAGTCTTATTTTGAAGAAACGGGTGCACTGGGATAGCAATTGTTTTCAAAAATGATTTGGAATTCATGGCCACACAGGCAGGCTGGCGAGAAAAGGGAGCTTCAGGAGACTGCAAAAAAGCTTGATAACTATGTTAGACTGTCAATGTCCTACAGTAACACCGTGCATTTTATAGAAGGCTAATTATGTGTATAATTGCAGACATGACAAGTTCAACATTAATTTGAAAGAATTTCTGAATTACTCAGCGCCTGCAGGAAACATCACTCATACAGGGCTATAATTGTCAGGGACCATTAATGAATTTATATGTGCTGCAGGGTCCCGTTGCTAAATTTCTAAGAACCCTAATTTAGGCCCAACCTAGATAAGCTTTGCATTGGAAGCTCCTATGAATCTGCATTTGCTCAGATCTGACTTAATGAGGAGCAAGTTGCTCATCCGATCAGGGGTTTTTAAACATTTTACCATTACAGACCCTCAATGAACTGCCCAATATGATCCCATGCTCCCTATGGCAGACTCCCAGATAGCAAGCAATTGTGCTAAAAGCTTGAAAATGACATGCAAAGCTATTGCTAGACTTGCCAGGCTTCACAAGTTTGTTGCACAATTGCTGCAAGTCCGCATTGCATGACTCCAGATCAACTTTCTTTGCAATCATTCTGCAAATCTGCTGCAAGTTCTGGTTCAGTTATGTTGTGCATTAGTCATCCCACCACAGGGGGTCACTGTGGCTGAATTTTCATGCTGTAGACTTGCAGAGCTCTTGCTGTAGACCCACCACTGCAACTTTGCTCTTGCTAAAAATGTGCCACGCAAATTTACTATAAATTGGAAAAGTGTCAACTAGAACTTGTGCTTCAAGTGTTCTGCAAGTGTACAATTTGCCAGTGAAAATGTGCAACAAGTTAACAAAACTTACAATTCAACACTGCCAATTTGTGGCAAGTAGGGATGAGCCAAACACCCCCCCGGTTCGGTTTGCACCAGAACATGTGAACAGATAAAAAATTTGTGCGAACTTGTCAACACCATTAAAGTCTATGGGACACAAATGTGAAAAATCAAAAGTGTTAATTTTAAAGGTTTATATGCAAGTTATTGCCAAAAAAAGTGTTTGGGGACCCGGGTCCTGCCCCAGGGGACATGTATCAATGCAAAAAAAAAGTTTTTAAAACGGCTGTATTTTCAGGAACAATGATTTTAATAATGCTTAAAGTGATACAATAAAAATGAAATATTCCTTTAAATATCATACCTGGGGGGTCCCCTTAGTCTGCTTGTAAAGTAGCACCTCTTTCCCATGTTTATAACAAAATTACATTTCTAAAGGAAAAAAAATTCATTTACAATTGCTTACAGCTGTAATGTATTGCCGGATCCCTTTAAAATGAGTCTCACTTAAAAAAAAAACTTAAAAAAATAGCAAACCATTCTAGGTAATATGGCAGCAGATCAACAAATATTTGTCTGTATGATCTGCAATTTATTCCCATCCATGGTGGATCATTTACTACAGTGATGAGCAACTGATTCTCAGTAAAAGACAACCAGAGAAATGTAAGATTTTTTTTTATTGGTCTGAATATGCACATGGATTTTCATGTTGCAGAGGATCATACCGTTTCTGAATCATCATTGTGATTGTCTGGATCTCTGAAATGTGTGATTCTTCACTGATGTATCATCTTGTTGATTAGGGATGAGCTTCGTGTTCGAGTCGAACATACGTTCGACTCGAACATCGGCTGTTCGATCGTTCGACGAAGATCGAACGATTTGGGCCGTTCGCGCCAAATTCGAGTGACGCGAACGGCCCACAATGCACTACGCCATCGCAGTGTCATCCAGGCGCTGTGATTGGCCAAGCATGCACTGTGACCCCGCATGCTTGGCCAATCACAGCGCCGGCAGCGAGGAGAGCAATGATTGGCCACAGGCAGGATGCCTGTGGCCAATTATTGCTGAGGGTGTTTAGTACACGCCCCACACTATAAAAGGCCGCCAGCACGGCGGCCTAGTGTAGTGTGTTCCGGAGCAGGGAAAGAGCAGCATAGGCAGGGACAGTGACTTTTATTTCTTTCTTGCTTAACCTGGATTCCTTTAGTTTAGGGAAAGAGAAGGATAGGTAGGGAGAGTGTCAGTGTGTTTTGTGCTTGTGCTATAGTGTGCTTAAAAAAAACATTTTTTCTAGGGACAGAAAACTGTAGGTAGGGAGAGTGTCAGTTTCTTTCACTGTGCAAGTCCTTGTTTCTAGGGACTGGGAAGGACAGTGAGTGAATTCTCCTTGTGCTATAGTGTGCTTAAAAAAAACATTTTTTCTAGGGACAGAAAACTGTAGGTAGGGAGAGTGTCAGTTTCTTTCACTGTGCAAGTCCTTGTTTCTAGGGACTGGGAAGGACAGTGAGTGAATTCTCCTTGTGCTATAGTGTGCTTAAAAAAACATTTTTTCTAGGGACAGAAAACTGTAGGTAGGGAGAGTGTCAGTTTATTTCACTGTGCAAGTCCTTGTTTCTAGGGACTGGGAAGGACAGTGAGTGAATTCTCCTTGTGCTATAGTGTGCTTAAAAAAATTTTTTTTCGAGGGACAGAAAACTCTAGGTAGGGAGAGTGTCAGTTTCTTTCACTGTGCAAGTCCTTGTTTCTAGGGACTGGGAAGGACAGTGAGTGAATTCTCCTTGTGCTATAGTGTGCTTAAAAAAAACATTTTTTCTAGGGACAGAAAACTGTAGGTAGGGAGAGTGTCAGTTTCTTTCACTGTGCAAGTCCTTGTTTCTAGGGACTGGGAAGGACAGTGAGTGAATTCTCCTTGTGCTATAGTGTGCTTAAAAAAAACATTTTTTCTAGGGACAGAAAACTCTAGGTAGGGAGAGTGTCAGTTTCTTTCACTGTGCAAGTCCTTGTTTCTAGGGACTGGGAAGGACAGTGAGTGAATTCTCCTTGTGCTATAGTGTGCTTAAAAAAAACATTTTTTCTAGGGACAGAAAACTGTAGGTAGGGAGAGTGTCAGTTTCTTTCACTGTGCAAGTCCTTGTTTCTAGGGACTGGGAAGGACAGTGAGTGAATTCTCCTTGTGCTATAGTGTGCTTAAAAAAAACATTTTTTCTAGGGACAGAAAACTCTAGGTAGGGAGAGTGTCAGTTTCTTTCACTGTGCAAGTCCTTGTTTCTAGGGACTGGGAAGGACAGTGAGTGAATTCTCCTTGTGCTATAGTGTGCTTAAAAAAAACATTTTTTCTAGGGACAGAAAACTGTAGGTAGGGAGAGTGTCAGTTTCTTTCACTGTGCAAGTCCTTGTTTCTAGGGACTGGGAAGGACAGTGAGTGAATTCTCCTTGTGCTATAGTGTGCTTAAAAAAAACATTTTTTCTAGGGACAGAAAACTGTAGGTAGGGAGAGTGTCAGTTTCTTTCACTGTGCAAGTCCTTGTTTCTAGGGACTGGGAAGGACAGTGAGTGAATTCTCCTTGTGCTATAGTGTGCTTAAAAAAAACATTTTTTCTAGGGACAGAAAACTGTAGGTAGGGAGAGTGTCAGTTTCTTTCACTGTGCAAGTCCTTGTTTCTAGGGACTGGGAAGGACAGTGAGTGAATTCTCCTTGTGCTATAGTGTGCTTAAAAAAAACATTTTTTCTAGGGACAGAAAACTCTAGGTAGGGAGAGTGTCAGTTTCTTTCACTGTGCAAGTCCTTGTTTCTAGGGACTGGGAAGGACAGTGAGTGAATTCTCCTTGTGCTATAGTGTGCTTAAAAAAAACATTTTTTCTAGGGACAGAAAACTGTAGGTAGGGAGAGTGTCAGTTTCTTTCACTGTGCAAGTCCTTGTTTCTAGGGACTGGGAAGGACAGTGAGTGAATTCTCCTTGTGCTATAGTGTGCTTAAAAAAATCATTTTTTCTAGGGACAGAAAACTGTAGGTAGGGAGAGTGTCAGTTTCTTTCACTGTGCAAGTCCTTGTTTCTAGGGACTGGGAAGGACAGTGAGTGAATTCTCCTTGTGCTATAGTGTGCTTAAAAAAAACATTTTTTCTAGGGACAGAAAACTCTAGGTAGGGAGAGTGTCAGTTTCTTTCACTGTGCAAGTCCTTGTTTCTAGGGACTGGGAAGGACAGTGAGTGAATTCTCCTTGTGCTATAGTGTGCTTAAAAAAAACATTTTTTCTAGGGACAGAAAACTGTAGGTAGGGAGAGTGTCAGTTTCTTTCACTGTGCAAGTCCTTGTTTCTAGGGACTGGGAAGGACAGTGAGTGAATTCTCCTTGTGCTATAGTGTGCTTAAAAAAAACATTTTTTCTAGGGACAGAAAACTGTAGGTAGGGAGAGTGTCAGTTTCTTTCACTGTGCAAGTCCTTGTTTCTAGGGACTGGGAAGGACAGTGAGTGAATTCTCCTTGTGCTATAGTGTGCTTAAAAAAAACATTTTTTCTAGGGACAGAAAACTCTAGGTAGGGAGAGTGTCAGTTTCTTTCACTGTGCAAGTCCTTGTTTCTAGGGACTGGGAAGGACAGTGAGTGAATTCTCCTTGTGCTATAGTGTGCTTAAAAAAAACATTTTTTCTAGGGACAGAAAACTGTAGGTAGGGAGAGTGTCAGTTTCTTTCACTGTGCAAGTCCTTGTTTCTAGGGACTGGGAAGGACAGTGAGTGAATTCTCCTTGTGCTATAGTGTGCTAAAGCATTCCTCATCAACCATCTTTGAAATCCTTGTTTTTTGGACAGTCAGGGAAATTGTCGTTGTGCTATTCTGTGCAAAAGCAATCATCCTGAACCATATTTAGAAATCCTTAAGTAAAGGGACAGAGAAGGACACCTGAAGGTAGCCCTTATTGCTTTTTTCCCATCTCCCTGCAGGCCATCTATTAGAATGTCTGGAAGGCAAACAAGGAGAGGCAGACAGTCAGGAGGCAATAAAAGAGGGCAAGCAGGCTCTGTGTCTGGGGGCAACAGTGCTGGTCGTGGACGCGGTGCATTGTCATCAGCACATGGCCATGGGACACGCTTGTCCTTCTTTTCGGCAGCTGGACATGTTGAGCCACATCATGCCGAAGACTTGGTAGAGTGGATGACCAAGCCCTCCTCCTCATCCTCTCTCACCCAGGCTCAGGGTACTGGCAAAGCAGCTGCCAAAGCGTCCTCTTCCCTGGTATCAATGTCAGACTCATCATCAGTCACTCCTTCCCTAGACCCACCATGTCCTCCTCCTGAGGAGTCCCCCGAACTGTTTGAGCACAGTGTTGGGTACATGCTCCAGGAGGATGCCCAGCGTTTCGAAGGGTCTGATGATGAAACCCAGCTACAGGAAGGCAGTAGGGTGAGAGCAGACAGAGGGGATGCTCAAGAAGGACACCAATCTGGCAGTCATGTTCCAGCAGCTGCAGCATACTGCCAGATTGGCTCCAGTGATGAGGAGGGAGGGGATGATGAGGTCACTGACTCCACATGGGTGCCTAATAGGAGAGAGGAGGAGGAGGAGGATGAGGAGGAGGCACATCTCCAACGAGGCAGGATGCCCTTTGGTGGCCAGCGTAAGGGCAGTACACTGACGGAATCACACCGCAGAGCTCCGCCTGTGCAGGGCGCTGCCTCTGCCCGTCATTCAAAAAGTTCCTTGGTGTGGGCCTTTTTTGAGGCTAGTGCATCAGATCGCACAGCTGCTGTTTGCAACATATGTCTCAAGCGTATATCGCGTGGCCAAAACATCAGCCGCTTGGGTACCACATGCCTGACCAGACATATGTTGACCTGCCATGCAGCTCGTTGGCAAGCCTACCTCAAAGACCCACACCAAAGAACAAAGCGGACCTCTCCTTGCACCGCATCAGCTGGGATCTCCAACCCCACTATAACTTCAGTCCTCTCTGAAACATGCACTGAGAGGAATGAAGGTGTAGAATTAGGTGTGTCACAGCCAAGTACTTGCGGCCACTCTGCTAGCAGTACACCGACGTCCGATTCTAGCAGGCAAATTTCCCTGCCCCAGCTGCTGGACCGTCGAAAGAAGTTCACTCCCAGCCATCCACATGCCCAGCGGTTGAATGCTAGCTTGGCTAAATTGCTAGCGCTTCAACTGCTGCCTTTTCAGTTGGTAGACTCGGCCCCCTTCCGTGAGTTTGTGCAATGTGCGGTTCCTCAGTGGCAGGTTCCCAAACGCCACTTTTTCTCACGGAAGGCTATTCCGGCTCTCTACCGGCATGTGGAAGGCAATGTCTTGGCCTCGCTGGACAGGGCGGTCAGCGGTAAGGTGCATATTACCGCTGACTCATGGTCCAGCAGGCATGGACAGGGACGTTACCTTTCTTTCACGGCCCATTGGGTCACTCTTTTGGCAGCTGGGAAGGATGCAGGACAAGGTGCAGTAGTGTTGGAGGTTGTCCCACCGCCACGCCTCCAAAATGCTACTACTGGTTGTGACACACCTCTCTCCTCCACCCCCTCCTCTTCTTCTTCCTCCATGGCCTCTTCCTGTGGTTTGTCCTATGAACCAGCGGTGCTCCGTAGCCGTTCACGGGGCTACGCAAGTACGCAGGCAAAAAGATGCCATGCCGTGCTTGCGCTGGTGTGTTTGGGGGACAGAAGCCACACTGGGGCAGAGGTCCTGTCTGCTCTGCAGGGCCAGGCCGAGAGGTGGTTGACGCCACGCCAGCTTAAGCCAGGAATGGTGGTTTGCGACAATGGCACCAACCTCCTCTCCGCCCTTCGACAGGGACAACTGACCCATGTGCCCTGTGTGGCTCACGTCCTTAACCTGGTGGTGCAGCGTTTCTTGGGCAGGTACCCGGGCTTACAGGATGTCCTGAGGCAGGCCAGGAAAGTCTGTGTGCATTTCCGCAGATCTTATAATGCCAGTGCTCGCCTGGCTGAGCTGCAAAAGGAGTTGAACCTGCCCAAGAACCGCCTTATATGTGACATGCCCACCAGGTGGAACTCAACGTTGGCCATGCTGCAGCGGCTGCACACGCAGCAGAGGGCCATCAATGAGTACCTGTGCGACTACGGCACCAGGACAGGGTCAGGGGAGCTTGGTTTTTTTTCTCCACGCCAGTGGGGCATGATCAGGGATGCATGCACTGTCCTGGCACCATTTGAGGAGGCCACGAGGATGGTGAGCAGTGACAGTGCATGCATCAGTGACACTGTACCTCTTGTCCACCTGTTGGAGCACACGCTGCGTGGAATAATGGACAGGGCACTTGAGGCAGAACAGAGGCAGGAAGAGGAGGACTTCCTTGCCTCTCAAGGCCCCCTTTACCCAGACAGTGTTCCTTCTGTCCCACCCATCGCACAGGAAGAGGAGGAGGAGGAGGAGGAGGAGGAGGATTGTGTCAGCATGGAGGTGGAGGCTGGCACTCAGCATCATCAGCAGCAGTCTTTTAGGGATGATTTACAGTCCCAAGAAACCAGTGGACTTGTACGTGGCTGGGAGGAGGTGACTGCGGATCATGTCGTCCTTAGTGACCCAGAGGACTCCGGAGCGAATGCCTCAGCAAACCTACGCTTCATGGCCTCCCTGATCCTGCAAAGTCTGCGGAAGGATCCTCGTATTCTTCGGATCAAGGAGAGGGACCATTACTGGCTGGCCACTCTCCTTGATCCACGGTACAAGGGTAAGGTTGCGGACCTTATGTTACCGTCGCAGAGGGAGCAGAGGATGAGACAACTTCGGGAGGCCTTGCAGAAAGGTCTGTGCAACGCGTTCCCAGAGACTGGGAGGTTACAAACTCCTGGTCCTGGACAACGAGTTGCTGAGGCTTCGGCCAGTCAAAGAAGGAGCGGTGGGGAAGGTGGCCGTCTGACCGATGCGTTCAGACAATTCTTTAGTCCGCAGCCCCAAAGTATGATCGGTTCCAGCAACCATCGCCAGCGTCTGATAAACATGGTGCAGGAATATCTAGGGGCAAGGTCAGACTTGGACACCTTCCCCACCGAAAATCCTCTGGCTTACTGGGTCTTGAGGATGGATCACTGGCCAGAGCTTGCACAGTATGCAATTGAGCTACTGGCCTGTCCTGCATCCAGCGTTCTTTCGGAACGCACATTCAGTGCTGCTGGAGGATTTGTCACGGATCACAGGGTGCGCCTGTCCACCGACTCGGTTGATCGACTGACTTTCATCAAGATGAACCAGTCTTGGATCACCACCAGCTACCACACACCTGATGCTGATATAACAGACTAATTGATTTTAACATGTCACATCCCTTCAAGACTGATGCTGATGCTGAGTGCCTGTGCTGTTATGTTGACTGGCTATCCTCCTCCTCCGAGTCCTCAATGATACGATTGATGATGATAGCTTGGAAGATCATTTTTGTTTATGGGTGCCGCCACCAGTGGCTAAGGCCCAATTTTTCAGCCCCTGTTTAACAGGGGCGTGTAATTACAATTTTTGAAGCAATACTTTGCAACAGGGCTCATTGCTGTGCTCCAAGTACAGTATGTGTGAGGGGTTGGAGTGTTGTGCCACCAGTGCCTAAGGCCCAATTTTTCAGCCCCTGTTTAACAGGGGCGTGTCATTACAATTTTTGAAGCAATACTTTGCAACAGGGCTCATTGCTGTGCTCCAAGTACAGTATCTGTGAGGGGTTGCAGTGTTGTGCCACCAGTGCCTAAGGCCCAATTTTTCAGCCCCTGTTCAACAGGGGCATGTAATTACAATTATTGATCTAATAATTCACAGCAGGGCCCATTCCTGCACCCACCAAGCAAGAGTAACTCTGAGGGCTTACAGTGTTGTGGCAACACCACCACCACCACCACCACCACGAAAGGCCCAATTTTTCAGCCCCTGTTCAACAGGGGCATGCAATTACAATTCTTGATCTAATAATTCACAGCAGGGCCCATTGCTGCACCCACCAAGAGTAACTGTCAGGGCTTACAGTGTTGTGGCACCAGCACCACCATCAAAGGCCCAATTTTTACTACCACTGTTCAACAATTATATGTAATTACAATTCCTGATATAATAGTTGACAGCAGGGCGTTCCAGCACCAACCAAGAGTAACTGTGAGTGCTTACAGTGTTGTGCCAACACCAACTAAGGGGCCTATTTCTGCAGATTATATACGGCAGGTCCCTACTTTCAAACATCCAACTTACAAACGACTCCTACTTGCTAACGCAAGAAGACAACAGGAAGTGAGAGGAAATCTACCCCTAGGAAGGAAAATTCTCTCCTGTAAGAATTAATATGGGAGAAAGGTGTCTCCTCTGTACTGATGCTTTATCAGCAATCCTTGTTTCAAGAAAAACACCACATTTCAAAAACAGTTGTCATTGGGACGGAAAGTGAGGTGAAATGTTCTGAACAGGGGCACAGACAGCAAAACAAATGTTACAGGGGTGATAACCCTTACCTATGTTTTCCAAAAAGTTTAAAAATAGATTTTTGGGCTGGAGCTACACTTAAACAATGTACCTGTTCAAAATTACAAACACATTCTACATAAGAACAAACCTACAGTCCCTGTCTTGTATGCACCACCTGTATACGGCTGTTCAGAGTATATAGGGCCTTTTTTATTTTATGTGCGGGGTTCCCCTTAATATCCATACAAGACCCAAAGGGGCTGGTAATGGGCTGGGGTAGGGGGGGGGGGGGTCATGGGGTAGCTATGCCATTTTTCTTAAAGATTTTCATCCATATTACCGGGACCAGACATTACATTAAAGCCGCAAGCAGTTTTAAATGGCTTTTTTTTCCTTTTGTGCAGGGACAGTTCTAAACACGGGAAACACGTGGCACTTCACAGGCATACTTTAGACACCCCCCAGGTACGATATTTAAAGGAATATTTGACTTTTTTTTTTCACTTTATGCATCATTAAAATGACTGCTCCCGAAAAACGACCGTTTTTAAAACTTCTTTTTGCATTGATACATGTCCCCTGGTGCAGAACCCGGGTTCCCAAACCCTTTTTAGGACAATAACATGCATAATAGTTGTTATAATTAGCACTTTAGAATTCGAACGTTCGCATCCATTGTATTTAATAGGGTTCTAATGTTCGTACAAACTTTCGGTCCGTTCGCGGGTTCTGGTGCGAACCGAACCCGGGGGTGTTCGGCTCATCACTATTGTTGATATTCAGGTAAATCAAAACTATGCACAGATTTCCTGGGTTTGGTCATCACCACCCATCTCCTTCTTTGAGATCAAACAGCAACAATGATGTGTAGTGTGCAATAACTTGTGGTAACCCATTTGCTGTATTCAGATCAGTCTTATGCCTTGTACACACGATCAGAATTTCCGAGGGAAAAAGTCAGATGGAATTTTTTCATTGGATATTCCGACCGTGTGTGTGCCACATCGGACTTTTTCCGTCGGAAATTCCGACGGAGTTAGAAAGAGAACATGTTCTCTTTTTTCCGACGAAAAAAATTTCTATCGGAAATTCCGTTCGTCTGTATGGAACTCCGACTGAGAAAAAAACCTGCATGCTCAGAATCAAGTCGACGCATGCTCGGAAGCATTGAACTTCATTTTTCTCGGCTCGTCGTAGTGTTGTACGTCACCACATTCTTGACGGTCGGAATTTGGTGTGACAGTGTGTATGCAAGACAGCTTGAACGGAATTCCATCTGAAAAATCCGTCAAAGTTTATCCCGATGGAAAATCTGATCATGTGTACAAGGCATAAGGTAAATACCAACTGGCTGCAGAGCATTAGCCTACTTCGCACATTACTATTTGCCTTAGTGAATAAACCTGTTTAGATCATGCTGGTGTTTACAAGTTGGTTGCTCTGACATTTAAAAACTGAGTAATGATTAAATTGAAGGAGGACCTGCCATCGTTACAGAAATATGAATTCAACTGGCAGGAACTCACAAGAAAATTATGCATTTTCCTAATTAAAAAGCTATACAAGAGGATTAGAGTTGCTGCAATCATGGGCCATTGCCCTTTCAAATTTTCAGAAGGCAGGAAAACAAACAAAAGGAGCTGGAAGATGGCAACGGAGCAGAGACAAGTCTGGCAATGGAGAGGTTTGAAATTCAAACTGGATTAATGTACGAGGAAATAGAAATAGCTTAACTAACTGAATATGATCAGTCAGCATGGAAACATGTCAGATAAATGTGCATATGGCATTGTTATTGCATAGTTGTATGCCTTGTACACAATAATGTCTTCAGAATGTAGTCTACTTGAAAGCATTGTTCCAAGGACAGAAGCATTATCCTGTATTTTCTTCCCTCTACTCTATCAGAGGCAGCTTACAAGGTCTAGTCTTTGAGTCCCTTATCCATTGGATGATGTCATGTACCTGGTTGGAGGCCAAAGTGACAAGAGGAATTTCCTTGCAGCTGTGGTCCGAACACCCCTGGAGGTGGTAACAGGGAGTACAAGGTACAAAGGGGCACAGGCGACGATAGACCAGTTGGTGGTTGCTCCAGAAGGTGATCAGCAGGGTAGTTCTCAGGTAGGGAGTGGAGGGTTTTAGTAAGAACACAAAGAGGCAGTCTGCAAGAGCAGGTCAGGTCCCGCAGCTGGCAGAAATGACGACACCTGCAGTAAGCAAAGGTGATACAGGATATGACTAGCAGGAAAGAACTGGAGTAGCATTGTTGAGGTCAGGAGGCAAGCCGAGGACATACACTGTGAATTAGTAGGGTTAAAGCGGAGTTCCACCCAAAAGTGGAACTTCCGCTTTAAGCACTCCTCACCCCCTTACATGCCACATTTGGCATGTAATTTTTTTAGGGGGGAGTGGGACTTCCTGTCCCACTTCTTCTTCCACCTACAGACCTCCAAGGCGACTCCTCCTCTTGCCTTAGGCGGCCCCTGCCTCCAGGCGATCTCCTGGGGCACGTGACAGGTCCCAGGAGATTGCCTGTCCACTCCTAGAGCACAGCACGACTCGCGCATGCGCAGTGCGCGCCCGGCTGTGAAGCCAAAAGCGGTCACGGCCGGGTGCCCACAGTGTGAATGGAGGCACCGGCGGAGAGGGGGGGAAAGGAGCGACGCTCTGGGCGGCCGCATCGCTGGACCGTGGAGCAGGTAAGTGTCTGTTTATTAAAAGTCAGTAGCTACACTTTTTGTAGCTGCTGACTTTTAATAAACATAAAAAGGCTGGAACTCCCCTTTAAAGACAGCAGAGTAGTCAGGAGCCATACATGATTGATCAGTAGAAGCAAAGTCCCTAAATGAGCCAGAGTCACAACTAGGAATCAGGAAAAGGAGAATCCAAAGGAGAGCTGGGTGGGTAATGTAACACCAAGATATATACAAGGATCAGAATACATGGGTCACGGACGAGCTGAAGATCATCCACAACCATTTGTCACTGCTTTTTCCTTTAAATAGGGTGTTTGGTACCATTTCTGGAACTGGGCATGCACACATATGTTCCTGCATGCCAGACGCCTGTGCAAACCATCTGTACACATTTTTGTAAACAAGCGTGTCCACAAAGGATAATGACAGAAGTAACTAACCTGTGTATTTACGCACACGCACCTCTACCCTGGATAGCCTCCTAAGAGGTGGTCCCAAAAGCTCCCTTATTTTATGTTTGTGCCCTCTACAGAATATGGTGGCATGTAAAGAGACTGGAAGGTGGTGGATTAGGCTACTGAGTATGTTTTTGAAAATGTAAAGAGAGATGATGCATCCTGGTGTATTTTTCCTGATACTGATCTGTCAAATGTGTTGGAACAAAGTTTCGGCTTCAGTTTGTTTCCATAGATAATGTTTTACAATTTAACACATTAAAGTGTATACTATGAAAATTATGTATTGTTTGAAACAAGTTACATACATAGTTACATAGTAGGTGTGGCTGAAAAAAGATACAAGCCCATTAAGTCCAACCTATGTGTGTGATTATATGTCAGTATTACATTGTATATCCCTGTATGTTGTGGTCGTTCAGGTGCTTATCTAATAGTTTTTTTAAACTATCGATGCTTTCCACTGAAACCACCACCTGTGGAAGGGAATTCCACATCCTTGCCGCTCTTACAGTAAAGAACCCTCTAGGTAGTTTAAGGTTAAACCTCTTTTCTTCTAATTTTAATGAGTGGCCAAGTATCTTGTTAAACTCCCTTCCACAAAACAGTTTTATCCCTATTGTGGGGTCACCAGTACGGTATTTGTAAATTGAAATCATATCCCCTCCCAAGCGTCTCTTCTCCAGAGAGAATATGTTCAGTGATCGCAACCTTTCCTCATAACTAACATCCTCCAGACCCTTTATTAGCTTTGGGTTCAAGGTAATAAATTCCAATAAAAAAGTCCAATTAAGGAAATATTGAAACCGACACAAACGTCAAAGGACACAATAATTTGTCCTGGATTTCTAGGCAAACTTGTCAGGATATGTGCTGCTTACCAGATGATAAGCCAAAGCTATAACCCAGCCCAGGCCTTTGTTTGGCACACCAGTACCAATTCCTCCAATATAGATAGATAGCAGCAATGGGAAGATGGCTCCACAGTATGTATAGATGCGTGTGTCCAAAGAAACGTGTTTAAATGAAAAAACAGAGAAAAAAGCATAGCGTAATCCTGCCACATAAGATGTCTCTATATGGGGTCAAAACTATAGGGTATGGGAGACAGAACGACACCCAGTGTGTGACTGCTATTTGTAGTGAACCATCACCGCACATAAAGTCTCCATACCAGATACCAACATAAAAACAGGCCTTAACAGTGATAGGAAGTCACAAGACCAAATCCACCATTGTGTAAACCGCCACCTCTCATAGAGTCTGCTTACCAGATAACATAAGTTGTATGCAATGAAATTCAACCGCAGGCTAGTGGATGGCTGGATGGATGTAAGCGTCACTCTTATGGATATGGCTGTTATAGTGGATGGATGGATGTTCTTCACTGTTGAAGATGTAACTCCGTAGGGCCCGTACGGAAGTTGTGTACCAAAAAAGCAAATGGGAACTGAGCTCCTCGAAAAAATGCGTGAGCTCTTAGCATACTCTAGGTGCGACTGGAGCAGAGTCTTGTAGAGCAGGAGAATTATTGTTTTATCTCTGGAGTTGATCCCCTTTTTTAATGCATGCCAATATTCTGTTTGCTTTGTTAGCAGCATCTTGCATTGCTGAGCCTATCATCTACTAGGACCCCCAGGTTCTTTTCCATCCTAGATTCTCCCAGAGGTTCTCCCCCCAGTGTATAGATTGCATTCATATTTTTGCCACACAAATGCATTATTTTACATTTTTCTACATTAAACCTCATTTGCCATGTAGTTGCCCACCCCATTAATTTGTTCAGATCTTCTTGCAAGGTTTCCACATCCTGCGGAGAAGTTATTGCCCTGCTTAGCTTAGTATCGTCCGCAAATACAGAGATTGAACTGTTTACCCCATCCTCCAGGTCATTTATGAAAAAATTAAACAGGATTGGTCCCAGCACAGAACCCTGGGGGACCCCACTAACCACCCCGGACCATTCTGAGTACTCCCCATTTATCACCACCCTCTGAACTGTAACCAGTTTTCAATCCATGTACTCACCCTATGGTCCATGTCAATGGACCTTACTTTGTACAGTAAACGTTTATGGGGAAAATGCTTTTGCAAAATCCAGATACACCACGTCTACGGTCCTTCCTTTATCTAGATGGCAACTCACCTCCTCATAGAAGGTTATTAGATTGGTTTGGCAAGAACGATTCTTCATGAATCCATGCTGATTACTGCTAATGATACAATTCTTATTACTAAAATCATGTATATAGTCCCTTATCATCCCCTCCAAGAGCTTGCATACAATTGATGTTAGGCTAACTGGTCTTTAAATCCCAGGGATGTATTTTGGGCCCTTTTTAAATATTGGTGCTACATTGGCTTTTCTCCAATCAGCTGGTACCATTCCAGTCAATAGACTGTTAGTAATTAGGAACAATGGTCTGGCAATTACTTGACTGAGTTCCCTAAGTGGGTGACAACATTGTGCATTGGGCTATTTGAAATAAATTAAATGTTGCCCTACCCCTTTTTTTAGAGAAATGGCAAAGTCATTTTACTCTTTTCCTGATTATAAAATGCATATATAGTATATGATAGTGATTTAAATGCTTTTTAAACCCTTATAAGCCCCATTTTTATAAAAATGGTCTGTTTGGATAAATTGTAGGGTTATTGAAACTAACAATTTTTATATACCATACGTATGCACACTTGATGTGCATATTTGTTGTACGTATGATGATTTTTTTTTCACTTCTTAGTTGACATGGAAACATGTCAGGTATATATGAGGTTTTTAGATCTTGATAATGTCACATCAAAGTAATTTACAAAGGCCATATGGAAGTACTTTTCCAAGGACAGAGGTATACCCCTAAAGGGAAAATATTATGGTTATAGATAAGATTCGGGTTCACCACTACCATAATTTTGAGGTGAATCCTGCAGGTTCAAATTTTGCAGATTGACTTTGGAGAAGTTTTTTTAACACCAAAACACACCGCATGGTCTTTGAACTTTGGCCAGCAGGCTTAAGCTGGCCATACAATAATCAAAATATGGCCGGTCCAGCAGAGACTAGCTGAATTTTTATCAGTATGTAGGTTCTTTCACTTGACAGCAAAGAGTGAAGAATGACAAAGAATTTCCAGAGCACTATGGGCTAACGTATATACAAACCCAATCATGAATCTATCATATAAGCAATACATTGCTGCTTGCAGAGGGTTTACCAGAGCTATGACTGAAGCTATTAGCCATAGCCCCGGGAATTTTTTTTCGCCCGGCAACCCGCTTTATCATGAAAATGATCCAAGTGGCGAATTACCTGCTGGATTACTTTCAGAAGCAGCGGGAGGGATTGCCCCCCCCCGGCGCTCTCCAGTGTTTCGGGGGCTTAGTGTTTTTATGATCCAACCGTTCACGCAGCTGGCCATAGAGGTTACCCAAGACCAGATTGTCTCTGATCTCCCCTATGATCTTGGAGTACTGGAGTGACCTCTTGACTTCACTAACGGTCTTGGGCGAAGTAAACTATTTTTTTTAAGCAAAAGATCCAATTTTTTTTTACTTTCCTCTGACCTCAACCCAACAGAGCACCTTTGGGATAAATTAGAGAGGAGACTGCGAGCCGGGCCTTCTCGTCCAACATCAGTGCCTGACCTCACAAATGCGCTTCTGGAAGAATGGTCAAACATTCCCATAGACACACTCCTAAACCTTGTGAACAACCTTCCCAGAAGAGTTGGAGATGTTATAGCTGCCAAAGGTGGGCTAACTTAATATTGAACCCTACGGACTAAGACTGGGATGCCATTAAAGTTCATGTGCGTGTAAAGGCAGGTGTCCCAATACTTTTGGTAATATAGTGTATATATACACACACATACATACAGCGGGTAAAATAAGTATTGAAAAACAACAGGTAGTGGCGCATAACTGTCATAAAATGTAAACATTTGTCCATATAAGTCCTTTGAGCTGATAGCTCTGATTAGGGATGAGCTTCGTGTTCGAGTCGAACATACGTTCGACTCGAACATCGGCTGTTCGATCGTTCGACGAAGATCGAACGATTTGGGCCGTTCGCGCCAAATTCGAGTGACGCGAACGGCCCACAATGCACTACGCCATCGCAGTGTCATCCAGGCGCTGTGATTGGCCAAGCATGCACTGTGACCCCGCATGCTTGGCCAATCACAGCGCCGGCAGCGAGGAGAGCAATGATTGGCCACAGGCAGGATGCCTGTGGCCAATTATTGCTGATGGGGTTTAGTACACGCCCCACACTATAAAAGGCCGCTAGCGCGGCGGCCTTGTGTAGTGTGTTCCGGAGTAGGGAAAGAGAAGCATAGGCAGGGACAGTGTCATTTTTTTTCCTTTACTAATCCTGGATTCCTTGTGTTTAGGGACAAATAAGGATAGGTAGGGAGAGTGTCAGTGACAGTGTGCTATTCTGTGCTAATCCTTGTTTGTAGGGACAGAGAGGTACAGTGAGGGAAACTGACAGTGTGCTATTGTGTTCTAAAACTATTTTGCTGAACCATATTTTCAATCCTTGAGTTGAGGGACAGAGAGCTACAGTGAGGGAAAGTGTCAGTGTGCTATTGTGTTCTAAATCAATTTTGCTGTTCCATATTTTCAATCCTTGAGTTGAGGGACAGAGAGGTACAGTGAGGGAAACTGACAGTGTGCTATTGTGTTCTAAAACTATTTTGCTGAACCATATTTTCAATCCTTGAGTTGAGGGACAGAGAGCTACAGTGAGGGAAAGTGTCAGTGTGCTATTGTGTTCTAAAACTATTTTGCTGAACCATATTTTCAATCCTTGAGTTGAGGGACAGAGAGCTACAGTGAGTGAAACTGACAGTGTGCTATTCTGTTCTAAATCAATTTTGCTGAACCATATTTTCAATCCCTGAGTTGAGGGACAGAGAGGTACAGTGAGGGAAACTGACAGTGTGCTATTGTGTTCTAAAACTATTTTGCTGAACCATATTTTCAATCCTTGAGTTGAGGGACAGAGAGCTACAGTGAGGGAAAGTGTCAGTGTGCTATTGTGTTCTAAAACTATTTTGCTGAACCATATTTTCAATCCTTGAGTTGAGGGACAGAGAGGTACAGTGAGTGAAACTGACAGTGTGCTATTCTGTTCTAAATCAATTTTGCTGTTCCATATTTTCAATCCTTGAGTTGAGGGACAGAGAGCTACAGTGAGGGAAACTGACAGTGTGCTATTCTGTTCTAAAACTATTTTGCTGAACCATATTTTCAATCCTTGAGTTGAGGGACAGAGAGCTACAGTGAGGGAAAGTGTCAGTGTGCTATTGTGTTCTAAAACTATTTTGCTGAACCATATTTTCAATCCTTGAGTTGAGGGACAGAGAGCTACAGTGAGGGAAAGTGTCAGTGTGCTATTGTGTTCTAAAACTATTTTGCTGAACCATATTTTCAATCCTTGAGTTGAGGGACAGAGAGCTACAGTGAGTGAAACTGACAGTGTGCTATTCTGTTCTAAATCAATTTTGCTGTTCCATATTTTCAATCCTTGAGTTGAGGGACAGAGAGGTACAGTGAGGGAAACTGACAGTGTGCTATTCTGTTCTAAAACTATTTTGCTGTTCCATATTTTCAATCCCTGAGTTGAGGGACAGAGAAGGACACTCGTAGAAATTATCAGTGTGCTATTCTGTGCTAAATCTTGTTTGTAGGGAGGGACAGAGTAGGACAGTGAGGGAAAGTGTCAGTGTGCTATTCTGTTCTAAAACTTTTTTGCTGAACCATATTTTCAATCCTTGTGTTTAGGGACAGAGAAGGATAGGCAGGGGACAGTGTCAGTGTCATTGTTGCTAAGCCTCCTGCACAATATACACCTGAAGGTAGCCCTTATTGCTGTTTTTTCCCATCTCCCTGCAGGCCATCCATTAAAATGTCTGGAAGGCAACCAAGGAGAGGCAGACAGTCAGGAGGCAATAAAAGAGGGCAAGCAGGCTCTGTGTCTGGGGGCAACAGTGCTGGTCGTGTACGCGGTGCATTGTCATCAGCACATGGCCATGGGACACGCTTGTCCTTGTTTTCGGCAGCTGGACATGTTGAGCCACATCATGCCGAAGACTTGGTAGAGTGGATGACCAAGCCCACCTCATCCTCCTCATCCTCTCTCACCCAGGCTCAGGGTAGTGGCAAAGCAGCTGCCAAAGCGTCCTCTTCTCTGGTATCATTATCTTCATTAGTCAATCCTTCCCTAGACCCACCATGCCCTCCTCCTGAGGAGTCCCCCGAACTGTTTGAGCACAGTGTTGGGTACATGCTCCAGGAGGATGCCCAGCGTTTGGAAGGATCTGATGATGATACCCAGCTAGAGGAAGGCAGCAGCGTGAGAGCAGAGAGAGGGGATGCTCAAGAAGGACACCAATCTGGCAGTCATGTTCCAGCAGCTGCAGCATACTGCCAGATTGGCTCCAGTGATGAGGAGGGAGGGGATGATGAGGTCACTGACTCCACGTGGGTGCCTAATAGGAGAGAGGAGGAGGAGGAGGATGAGGAGGAGGCACATCTCCAACGAGGCAGGATGCCCTTGAGTGGCCAGCGTATGGGCAGCACACCGACGGAATCACACCGCAGAGCTCCGCCTGTGCAGGGCGCTGCCTCTGCCCGTCATTCAAAAAGTTCTTTGGTGTGGGCCTTTTTTGAGGCGAGTGCATCAGATCGCACAGCTGCTGTTTGCAACATATGTCTCAAGCGTATATCGCGTGGCCAAAACATCAGCCGCTTGGGCACCACATGCTTGATCAGACATATGTTGACCTGCCACGCAGCTCGTTGGCAAGCCTACCTTAAAGACCCACACCAAAGAACAAAGCTGACCTCTTCTTGCACCGCATCAGCTGGGATCTCCAACCCCACTATACCTTCACTCCTCTCTGAAACCTGCTCTGAGAGGAATGAAGGTGTAGAATTAGGTGTGTCACAGGCAAGTACTTGCGGGCACTCTGCTAGCAGTACACCAACGTCCGATTCTAGCAGGCAAATTTCCCTGCCCCAGCTGCTGGACCGTCGAAAGAAGTTCACTCCCAGCCATCCACATGCCCAGCGGTTGAATGCTAGCTTGGCTAAATTGCTAGCGCTTCAACTGCTGCCTTTTCAGTTGGTAGACTCGGCCCCCTTCCGTGAGTTTGTGCAATGTGCGGTTCCTCAGTGGCAGGTTCCCAAACGACACTTTTTCGCACGGAAGGCTATTCCGGCTCTCTACAGGCATGTGGAAGGCAATGTCTTGGCCTCGCTGGACAGGGCGGTCAGCGGTAAGGTGCATATTACCGCTGACTCATGGTCCAGCAGGCATGGACAGGGACGTTACCTTTCTTTCACGGCCCATTGGGTCACTCTTTTGGCAGCTGGGAAGGATGCAGGACAAGGTGCAGTAGTGTTGGAGGTTGTTCCACCCCCATGCCTCCAAAATGCTACTACTGGTTGTGACACACCTCTCTCCTCCACCCCCTCCTCTTCTTCTTCCTCCATGGCCTCTTCCTGTGGTTTGTCCTCGGAACCAGCGGTGCTCCGTAGGCGTTCAAGGGGCTACGCAAGTACGCAGGCAAAAAGATGCCATGCCGTGCTTGCGCTGGTGTGTTTGGGGGACAGGAGCCACACTGGGGCAGAGGTCCTGTCTGCTCTGCAGGGGCAGGCCGAGAGGTGGTTGATGCCACGCCAGCTTAAGCCAGGAATGGTGGTTTGCGACAATGGCACCAACCTCCTCTCCGCCCTCCGACAGGGACAACTGACCCATGTGCCCTGTATGGCTCACGTCCTTAACCTGGTGGTGCAGCGGTTCTTGGGCAGGTACCCGGGCTTACAGGATGTCCTGAGGCAGGCCAGGAAAGTCTGTGTGCATTTCCGCAGATCTTATAATGCCAGTGCTCGCCTGGCTGAGCTTCAAAAGGAGTTGAACCTGCCCAAGAACCGCCTTATATGTGACATGCCCACCAGGTGGAACTCAACGTTGGCCATGCTGCAGCGGCTGCACACGCAGCAGAGGGCCATCAATGAGTACCTGTGCGACTACAGCACCAGGACAGGGTCAGGGGAGCTCGGGTTTTTTTCACCACGCCAGTGGGGCATGATCAGGGATGCATGCACTGTCCTGGCACCATTTGAGGAGGCCACGAGGATGGTGAGCAGTGACAGTGCATGCATCAGTGACACTGTACCTCTTGTCCACCTGTTGGAGCACACGCTGCGTGGAATAATGGACAGGGCACTTGAGGCAGAACAGAGGCAGGAAGAGGAGGACTTCCTTGCCTCTCAAGGCCCCCTTTACCCAGACAGTGTTCCTTCTGTCCCACCCATCGCACAGGAAGAGGAGGAGGAGGAGGAGGAGGAGGAGGAGGAGGATTGTGTCAGCATGGAGGTGGAGGCTGGCACTCAGCATCATCAGCAGCAGTCTTTTAGGGATGATTTACAGCCCCAAGAAACCAGTGGACTTGTACGTGGCTGGGAGGAGGTGGCTGCGGATCATGTCGTCCTTAGTGACCCAGAGGACTCCGGACTGAATGCCTCAGCTAACCTACGCTGCATGGCCTCCCTGATCCTGCAAAGTCTGCGGAAGGATCCTCGTATTCTTCGGATCAAGGAGAGGGACCATTACTGGCTGGCCACTCTCCTTGATCCACGGTACAAGGGTAAGGTTGCGGACCTTATCGTACCGTCGCAGAGGATGAGACAACTCCGGGAGGCCTTGCAGAAAGGTCTGTGCAACGCGTTCCCAGAGACTGGGAGGTTACAAACTCCTGGTCCTGGACAACGAGTTGCTGAGGCTTCGGGCAGTCAAAGAAGGAGCGGTGGGGAAGGTGGCCGTCTGACCGATGCGTTCAGACAATTCTTTAGTCCGCAGCCCCAAAGTATGATCGGTTCCAGCAACCATCGCCAGCGTCTGATATACATGGTGCAGGAATACCTAGGGGCAAGGTCAGACTTGGACACCTTCCCCACCGAAAATCCTCTGGCTTACTGGGTCTTGAGGATGGATCACTGGCCAGAGCTTGCACAGTATGCAATTGAGCTACTGGCCTGTCCTGCATCCAGCGTTCTTTCAGAACGCACATTCAGTGCTGCTGGAGGATTTGTCACGGATCACAGGGTGCGCCTGTCCACCGACTCGGTTGATCGACTGACTTTCATCAAGATGAACCAGTCTTGGATCACCACCAGCTACCACACACCAGATGCTGATATAACAGACTAATTGATTTTAAAATGTCACATCCCTTCAAGACTGATGCTGATGCTGAGTGCCTGTGCTGTTATGTTGTCTGGCTATCCTCCTCCTCCTCCTCAATGATACGATTAACAATGATAGCTTGGAAGATCATTTTGGTTTATGGGTGACGCCACCAGTGGCTAAGGCCCAATTTTTCAGCCCCTGTTTAACAGGGGCGTGTAATTAAAATTTTTGATGCAATACTTTGCAACAGGCCTCATTGCTGTGCTCCAAGTACAGTATCTGTGAGGGGTTGCAGTGTTGTGCCACCAGTGCCTAAGGCCCAATTTTTCAGCCCCTGTTCAACAGGGGCATGCAATTATAATTATTGATCTAATAATTCACAGCAGGGCCCATTGCTGCGCCCACCAAGAGTAACTGTCAGGCCTTACAGTGTTGTGCCACCAGCAACACCATCACCACCACCACCACCACCAAAGGCCCAGTTTTTCAGCCCCTGTTCAACAGGGGCATGCAATTATAATTATTGATCTAATAATTCACAGCAGGGACCATTGCTGCGCCCACCAAGAGTAACTGTCAGGCCTTACAGTGTTGTGGCACCAGCACCACCATCAAAGGCCCAATTTTTACTACCACTGATCAACAATTATATGTTATTACAATTCCTGATATTATACTTGACAGCAGGGCGTTCCAGCACCCACCAAGAATAACTGTGAGTGCTTTCAGTGTTGTGCCAACACCAACACCTAAGGGGCCAATTTCTGCAGAGTATATACGGCAGGTCCCTACTTTCAAACATCCAACTTACAAACTACTACTACTTGCAAACAGAAGAAGACAACAGGAAGTGAGAGGAAATCTACCCCTTGGAAGGAAAATTCTCTCCTGTAAGAATTAATATGGGAGAAAGGTGTCTCCTCTCTACTGATGCTTTATCACCAATCCTTGTTTCAATACAAACACCACATTTCAAAAACAGTTGTCATTGGGACGCAAAGTGAGTTGAAATGTTCTGAACAGGGGCACAGACAGCAAAAAAAATGTGACAGGGGTGATAACCGTTCCCTATGTTTTCCAAAAAGCTAAAAAAAAGGAATTTGGCATGGAGCTACACTTAAACAATGCAGCTGTTCAAAATTACAAACAGATTCTACATAAGAACAAACCTACAGTCCCTGTCTTGTATGCACCGCCTGTATACGGCTGTTCAGAGTATATAGGGGCTTTTTTATTTTGTGTGCGGGGTTCCCCTTAATATCCATACAAGACCCAAAGGGGCTGGTAATGGGCTGGGGTAGGGGGGGGGGGGGGTTGATGGGGTAGCTATGCCATTTTTCCTAAAGATTTTCATCCATATTACCGGGACCAGACATTGCATTAAAGCCGCAAGCAGTTTTAAATGGCTTTTTTTCCTTTAGAAATGTTATTTTGTGCAGGGACAGTTCTAATATTCTAAAGGAATATTTGACTTTTTTTTTTTTTTTCACTTTATGCATCATTAAAATGACTGCTCCCGGAAAACGTCCGTTTTTAAAACTTCTTTTTGCATTGATACATGTCCCCTGGTGCAGAACCCGGGTTCCCAAACTCTGTTTCGGACAATAACATGGATAATAGTCGTTATAATTAGCACTTTAGAATCCGAACGTTCGCATCCATTGTATTTAATAGGGTTCTAATGTTCGCGCAAACTTTCGGTCCGTTCGCGGGTTCTGGTGCGAACCGAACCCGGGGGTGTTCGGCTCATCACTAGCTCTGATGTGAGGTAACAGTCTTAAACCCAGGGCTGCCTTGCAAGGGGAGCTGAAGCAGTACTCCAAAGCATGTAAGGAGAGGAAAAACAAAGAGCGGGCGCCACTTAGGTTAACTGTATCGTTTTAATGAACAAATGTATCAAAAACCTGGCGAACGGGAGTCGGACATCGGCTCCCTTTCACACGGCAGAGCACTGCAGAGACTATCCTGTGAGACAGCTGATCCGAGCGGAGACAGACACCCCATCGGACTTCATTATACCGAGATAAAGATACTTCTAATGCCGCGTACACACGATCGTGATTCACGGCGGTGAAAACACCGCCGTGAATCACGGCATGAAAAAAAATGAGAAACGAGGGAACGGCATTTTCCCCCACACACGACCGTTTTTCCCGTCATTTTTTTCTTTGACGAGAAAAACGACCGTCTGTGGGCTCCGCAGCAGTGTCTCCCTATGGGAAAGCTGCCGCGGAAAAAAATGATGGAAAAAACGATGAGAAAATTTAGAACATGTTCTAATTTTTCTCGTCGTTTTTCCTGCCGTTTTTCTCAACGAGAAAAACGGCATAAAGCCCACAGACGATCGTTTTTCTCTGCGAAAAAAAAAATGTAATTTTTCCCGACGGGAAAAATGATCGTGTGTACGCGGCATAAGTGAGTGTTCCGATGAAGCTGACTTTCATCAGTCTTGACAAAATTCCGACCATCCAAAACACTGTGACGTACAACACGTACGACGGCATAAAGGGAAAGTTCAAATCCAATGACGCCACCCTTTGGGCTGCTTTTGCTGATTTTGTGTTACCGCGTGTTAGTAAAGGTTTGGTGTTAGCCGATTCGCGCTTTTCATTCTCCGTGCTTTTCAGTCCGTTACAGCGTGACAAATGTGCTATCTCCATTACGAACGCTAGTTTTACCAGAACGAGCGCTCCCGTCTTGTAATTTAGTCTAAGCATGCGTGGATCTTTCTCCGATGGAGTTCCACACAGACGATCGGAATTTCCTATCGTTTTTTTTCCATCGGAAAATTTTAAAACAAGTTCTATTTTTTAACACAGATGGAAAAAAGTCTGATGGGGCCCACACATCGGAAAAACCGACCGTGTGTACGGTGCATAAGGAAGTTATGTGTAATAAAATGAAATGACACAGGGAAAAAGTATTGAACACGCTAACTGAAACTTATTTAATACTTCGTCCAAAATCCTTTGTTTGTAATGACAGCTTCAAGGTGCCTCCTGTAGAAAATGGGAAAATTAGGAGGTTGGTCCCCCACCGATCCCCCAAGACAGAGAAAAAATAGACTATAGCGGTACTGGTTTGGTTGGTAAGCAACATCTGTCTTTTTTCTCCCCTCCATATGCATTTTTTCTCATTGTTAACTTAATAAATTTTGTTTTATTTTGTATATGTTTTTAATATTGATTGCTTGTTAATCAAATTGCAGATAATCTCCTGACGAAGCGGCTCTCAGGCCGCGAAACTAGTTGAGATATGTTATCTGTGAACAACTATCCCAATGTGATCCTCCCCCTCTGGGGACCGATATGCTGGTGATATACATGGATTGTTATCATGCATTTTAATATGTATTTGATCATATAATTCTTTTATTTTTATATAAATTTCCATGAATGATCTTTAGTTCTTTCCATAGATTTTCTATTGGATTCAAGTGAGGTGATTGGCTTGGCCATTCCTAGCAGCTTTATTTTCTTCTTTGAAACCAACTGAGAGTTTCCTTGGCTTTGTGTTTGGGAAATTTCCCCAAATTTTTTTTCCATTTTTTTTTAAAGATTTTTGGTAAAAAAAAAACATTTTTAGGGTGGAACTCCACTTTAATGATATGAAGTTTGTCATTACCGTATTCTGAAAAACAGCCCCACACCATGATGTTCCCACCTCCAAACTTCACTGTTGGTATGATGTTTTTGGGGTGATGCGCCATTTGACCTCCAAACATGGTGTGTATTACGGCATCCAAAGAGTTACATTTTAGTCTCATCTGACCAGACTATGTTCTCCCAATATTTCACAGGCTTCTCTAAATGTTGAGCAGCAAACTTTAAACGAGCTTCAACATGCTTTTTTTTTCAGCAATGGAGTCTTGCGTGGTGAGTGTGCATACAGGCCATGGTGGCTGAGGGTATTACTTGTTGTTTTTTTGAAACAATTGTACCTGCTGATTCCAGGTCTTTCTGAAGCTCTCCACAAGTGGTCCTTGGCTTTTGGACAACTCTTCTGATAATTCTTGTCACTCCTCTCCCAGAAATCGAGGAGCACCTGGTCGTGTTTATGATGAAATTATGTTCTTTCCACTTCCAGATTATGGCCCCAACAGTGCTCACTGGAATATCCAAAAGTTAAGAAATCCTTCTGTAACCAATGCCATCAGTATGTTTGGCAACAATAAGGTTGCAAAGGTATTGAGAGAGCTCTTTGCTTTTACCCATCATGAGATGTTTCTTGCGTGACACCTTGGTAATGACGAGACACCTTTTTATAGGCCATCAGTTGACACTGAGCCAGCGGATATTAGTTATATTAATTTCCACTGACAAGGGGCAGGATTGCTTTCTAATTACTGATAGATTTCAGCTGGTGTCTTGGCTTTCCATGCCCTTTTGCACCTCCCATTCTTTATGTGTTCAATACTTTTCACCTTTGTCATTCCATTTAAATACACATAACTTAATTTCTGAACTTATTTTTTTTTTGTTTCTTTGTATGTATGGATTGCATGTGATGTTACCGACCTGTGGTGAAAATTTCATGTCAATAGCACCTTTAGAAATGTATTTACCTAGAAAAATGATGATGTGTTCAATACTTATTTTACCTGCTGTGTGTAAAATATATATATATATATATATATATATATATATATATATATAGATATATATAGCACACAGCCCCTAGTCCTACCTTTGGCTCACTTGCAGGAAAAAGGGGCACACCATGCCACAAGCCCGTACCCTCCTGTGTGAAGAGGTTGAGCGGTGTAATGTTCCTGGGTCTCTATGGTCAGGCTTTCTTGTGAATGGTTCCCGTCTTCACTACAATAAAGACAAGTCTCTATATTCCCCAATAACTCCAAGGTCCACACCAATTGCAACTCCAACGCAGAGTTTATTTTCTCTTATGCATAGTCATTGAAATAGGAAAGGTTGGAGGAAGATCAGGACAGCAAGAGGTGTTGGAGTAGGTCCAGGCACAAACGAAAATATTCACTACCTATGTCTTCAGGTAGTCTCAGCTCATCCGGATAGTCTCCCAATAGAGTGGATCCTAGCAGCCGGAGTGATGCTCGCATTAGATAACACACACAGTCTCTGCACAAACTCTGCCACAGACCTGGTGAACTTTGGGTCTCTGCCACAGACCTGGTGAACTTTGGGTCTCTGCCACAGACCTGGTGAACTTTGGGTCTCTGCCACAGACCTGGTGAACTTTGGGTCTCTGCCACAGACCTGGTGAACTTTGGTTCCAGTACTAGGCCTCTATCAGGAAGATGACATCCCTCCAGAGTTACCGGGCCCCTTCCTTCACTGTGATCTCTCGCCAGTCCCTCGGAATGGTCCTCCCCTGGCCTCCTCTTCTAGATACGGGTCTCCTCGCAAGGCAGCACCCTGAGATTCCTCTTCCCTCTGTGGGTTCCAGCTGAAGGTGCTGGACCCAAGGCCTTCAGTTGCAGCCCCAGGGCTAAAGCTGCCTGGGACTGATCCGCCAGTGTACCAGGTCAGGAACTCCACCCCAGGGCTAAAAGTGCCTGGGGTGGCCGCGAACAGGACCACACACTCCCGGGGTCGGACCCCCGGGAACTCACAAACCCCCTACAGGCAGTGTCCGCCCCTTTTATATCCTCTCCTGGCATGCACAGCAGGCCGACACGCCCACCACACTACCGCCGAGAGGGGACATCAAAGGCACAGCACTATACCAGTTGTTCAACCCTAGGCTCCGATGACAGCGCAATCAACAGGCCACAAGGAACTATGCACCAGTATCCCACCTGTAGTATAAAAGGGTTTAACAGAACCCTATCAAATAGTGTGTTTGAGTACAACTACCATTCGAACATTCCCCTAGATTTAAAACCCCCGCTACACATTTTATATATATATATATATATATATATATATATATATATATATATATACACACACACCGTATATACTCGAGTATAAGCCAAGTTTTCAGCCATTTTTTTAGGGCTGAAAATACCCCCCTCGGCTTATCGTCAGAGTCAGTGGTTTTTTGTACCTGAATTCTTGACAGGCGTCCATTTTTTAAAAGTTGCGGCTTCCTCCTGGCGTTACGTTCCGTGATAGGCATTTGACACTGTGTTCCGCCTATTACGGAGGTCCTCTCATCCTCGGACAATTTCCCAGCAGACACTGTGTTCAGTGTTCCACCAATCACGGATGTCCTCTTGTCCGAGGATGAAAGAAAGTCCGTGATTGGTGGAACACTGAACACAGTGTCTGCTGGGAAACTGAGTCTGAGGATGAGAGGACCTGCGTGATAGGCGGAACACAGTGTCAAATGCCTATCACGTAACGTAACGCCAGGAGGAAGCCGCGACTTTAAAAAAAGGGACGCCTGTCAAGAATTCAGGTATTTGGGCACAGTGAGGTATGGCACAGTGAGGTTGCAATGGGCACAGTGAGATATGGCACATGGGTATGGCACAGTGAGGTTGCAATGGGCACAGTGAGGTATGGCACATGGGTATGGCACAGTGAGGTTGCAATGGGCACAGTGAGGTATGGCACATGGGTATGGTACAGTGAGGTTGCAATGGGCACAGTGAGACTGCAATGGGCACAGTGAGGTATAGCACAGTGAGACTGCAATGGGCACAGTGAGACTGCAATGGGCACAGTGAGGTATAGCACAGTGAGACTGCAATGGGCACAGTGAGGTTGCAAATAGGCACAGTTAGGCTGCAAATGGGCACAGTGAGGCGTGCAAATGGGCATTGTTGACCCTCTTTTCCGCTTACAGTAGTTGCTGCATTCTCACCCTAGGCTTATACTTGAGTCAATACGTTTTCCCAGTTTTTTGTGGTAAAATTAGGTCCGTGGCTTATACTCGGGTCGTCTTATACTCGAGTATATACGGTACATATACATTTTCAGAAGAATACTGCTTTCAGGCTGTCATTATGCAGGGAGCTTGGTGACCCAGCTTAATTTTATGATGGCCCATTCTGTCCCCAGAGATTCGCTGGGAGATTAAATTAAGAACATTCTCATAGAGAGACATCTTTTATGTCGATGAGCTTTAACCTCCAACATGACAAGGATAAAGTGAAAATTTTTGGTTGCCTATTTAAAGGAAACCTTTCAAGAGAGATGGGCACTTAAACCCCCTTCCTGCCCGGGCCAATTTTCAGTTTATAGTGCTGTCACACTTTGAATGACAATTGCACGGTCATGCTACACTGTACCCGTTTTTTTCACACAAATAGAACTTTCTTTTGGTGGTATTTAATTACTACTGTGGTGTTTATTTTTTGCTAAACAAACAAAAAAAAAGACCTAAAACATTGAAAAAAAACAAATAAACGATTTTTATAGTTTGTTATAAAATTTTGCAAACAGGTAACTTTTCTCCTTCATTAATGTGCGCTGATGAGGCTGCACTGATGGGCACTGATAGGCAGCACTGATAGGCATTGATATGGTGGCACCGATGGGCACTGATAGGTGGCATTGATGGGCACAGATAAGGCGGCACTGGTGGGCACTGTTGAGGCTGCACTGATAGGTGGCAATGATAGGCGGCACTGATGGGCAAAGATAGGCGGCACTGAAGGCACTGATAGGTGACACTGATAGGTGGCACTGATGACGAGGCACCAATGGGCACTAATTGACAGCACAGATGGGCGGCACTGGTGGGCATTGATAGGTGACACTGGTGAGCACTGCTTAGCAGTGCTGATGTGCACTGGTAGGTGGCACTGGTGGGCACTGCTTAGCAGCAGTGGGTCTGGAGTGTGTGGGACTGATGTCCTGTTTACTCCAGATGGTAATCGGCTTTTTGTCTCCTCATGCTGTCAGCGTGAGGGAAAAAAAGCAGATTACCGGCTCTGTTTACTTCACGTGATCAGCTGTCATTGGCTGACAGCTGATCATGTGGTAAGAGGCCGGGATCAGCCCCTTCCTCCGATCTGTGATCAGCCAAGTCTGATTGACTCGCTGATCACAGAGCGAGTCGCGTGCGCCTCTCTGCAGCTCATGCACAGAAGGATGTACATGGACGCCCTCCCGGCAATTTAGGCCTGCACTGTAGCTGTCTTTCGGCTATAGCGCGGGCGGGAAGAGGTTAATATTCTTGATATGTGGCTGCTGTACCATGTGCTTGTATGAGAAAGTATCCTGTTCTGTATATATTGCTTCCTTTGTGTGAAATCCCTGGTGTTCCTGCCAGTCCCTCTGACCACACTAAACTGACCACACTAAGCAAGAGAGAACACTGTGGTCAGTTCTCTAGCTATGCTGGGAACTCAGCCTGCTCTCCTCCAATGAGCAGACTTGTCCTGACATGCCCCCCCCCTGAGAAGCTCAGTGTGCTGCTGCTTCTCCTCCCCCCAGCTCGTATGCTGCTGAGACAACAGGGAATGTGACCACTTATTAAAAAGGAGAAAAAAGTTATTTATAATGTTTTTTCTCTCTATAAAAAAATGTTTTGCATTTAATTTATATTTGAAACTGAATGGGTTGTTTTACAAGGTGATCGTTTGCAATCACTTTAAATGGTGTTGAATTCAGCTTGTGTGTCTCATTGAAGTTAAGCTGCTTGTGGATGGTGCAAGTCAGCAGGCTACCATCAGCGGCGGCCCGTCCATACAGGGCGCAGGGGCACCGGCCCCTAATCCATGTACCCGGCCCCTAATCTACATGTAGGGCACTGGACGCATGGATTTCAATGGGGTAATTATAATTTTTTTTGAAGTACATGATTAGAACCTGAGGCTCTAATTGGCTTAAAAAAAGGGTGGGCTCAGGGCACAGAGCATTGTGCACTGGGCCCACCCAGTTGTGTGACATTAGTGAATTAATATTTGCTAATGTATTCCTGTGTCTCCTCCCGGCCAATCAGGAAGCGGGTCCTGAGACCCGATTGGCCTGGGAGTCCTAAGACCCAATTGGCCAGGAGTCCGAAGACCTAATTGGCTGGGAGGAGAAGCAATATGCAGCTGGATGGGGTAAGTGCCGATCCATCAGTGAGCAAGCTGGCGACTGGGAGGGTTGGTGTGGGGTGGCGGGCTACAGCGACAGGGGGGTAGTGTCTCTGGTTTGTTTGCCGCCCCCCCAACCGATGGAGCACCCGATTGGGAGTCCTAAGGCCGGTGAGCGAGCCAGCAACTGGGGGGGGGGGTTTGGTGTGGGGTAGTGGACTGGAGTGACTGGGGTGGTAGAAGGAGCACCCGATTGAACGGGAGTTCTAAGACCCTATTGGCTGGGAGTCCGAAGACCTGATTGGCTGGGAGCCCTAAGACCCCATTGGCCAGGAGTCCGAAAACCTGATTGGCTGGGAGGAAAAGCAGGGACCACCATAACACAGAGGAGATGGATGGGGGAAGCCGCAACCGCAGCTGGATGTGGTAAGCGCCGAACGATCGGCGTGCAAGTCGGGGGATGGGGGGGGGGCTTTGGTGTGGGGTGGCAGTCTGGAGCGACCGGGGGTGGAGTCTCAGGTTTCTTTGCACCCCCCCCAACTGATGGAGCACCCGATTGGCCAGGAGTCCTAAGAACGGCGAGCAAACCAGAGACTGGGGGGGATTTGGTGTGGGGTGGCGGGCTGGAGTGACTGGGGGGGTAGACGGAGCACCTGATTGGCTGGGAGTTCTAAGACCCTATTGGCTGGGAGTCCTAAGACCCCATTGGCTAGGAGTTTGAAGACCTGATTGGCTGGGAGGAAAAGCAGCGACCACCGGGACACAGAAGAGACGGATGGGGGAAGCCGCAGCTGGATGTGGCAAGCGCTGATCGATCGGCGTGCGAGCCGGGGACCGAGGGGGGGGGGGGCTTTGGTGTGGGGTGGTGGTCTGGAGCGACCAGGGGGGTATATGTCTGAGGTTTGTTTGCCGCTTCCCCCCGACCGATGGAGTACACTAGTCGCCACTGGTTACCATACTACGGACTGCACTGGGTCTGTAGATGCATAGCATGTATCATGTCTGGACAGGAAGTGATGTGAAGTCTCTCTCATGGAGAAACTGACAAAAGAAAAACATATTTTTAACAGGATGAGGAAGAAATAGACCTTGCAGACAAGCAGCTGACAGTTTCAGAAGGGAATCAGCGATAGCAAAATGACAAAGTGTACATATGATTAGGGCTTTTTTTCTCAAAGAATAGATGAAGGAACTTCCCCTTTCCAAGTCATCCCTTTTCTCTGTCCCCTACCCACCTCTGAGCACCGTTCCTTGGTTCCACCCCCTACCCATCTCTCAAGACCGCCTCTTTTAGAGAATACAGAAGCATGTAACATTTGTGGTACTAACTAATTTGTATGGAACTCGTTATTGATAATAACAAAAGCAGTAAAATAGATCCCCTACAGCCAGCAACAATAGATTCCCTTGGCATCAATTGACCACCCATAAAAAAATACCCTCCTCCCCAGCAACAATAAACCCCTAAAGAAACAACAACCCCCCCCCCCAGCCAGCATCAATAGATCCCCCCAGCAACAATAGATCCCCCAGCAACAACAGACCACCTACAACAAAATACCACCCCTTTTCTCAGCAACAATAGACCCCCAACAGCAAAAACAGATCTTCCAGCAACAAAAGGCTCCTCCCTCAACAGCAAATCCCTACCAGCAACAACTGCCCCCCCCCCAGTAACATAAGACCCACCCTCAGCAACAATAGATCCCCCTACCAGCAACAACCGACCTCCCCAGCAACAACAGACCCTCCTCCCACAAAATAGATTCCATCCAGTGACAATAGATCCCCCAGCAGCCAGCATCAACAGGCCCTACAGCACACCCCACCACTAGGGTGACCACGTGTCTCAGATTGCCCGGGACAGTCCCGCATTTTGCAGGTCTGTCCCGGGCACCTTCATTCCAGGACAATACAGTGTCCCGGATTGAAACTGACACAGCCACCCCCTCTGATGTCCCCAAAAAAGGCTGCGAAGTCCCTGCTTTACTCACTGACAGTACTTGTCCTGGCCCGGAATGCCTGGAGGAGCACAATCCCGCCCCCTGCTTGTGATTGGAGAAATCATAAATCCCACCTCTTGTGTCCAATCACTGTGCTGTGATTCGTTACAGCACAAGCTGATTTTTGGGAAGGGGGGGTGTCCCTGAATGGCAGTTTGGAAATGTGGTCACCCTACCCACCACTCCTTGCCATTACATACATTCAGTCCCGAAGGTGCCGGAACTGAGCTCCCCCACGTCCCCGCTGAAAAAAAGCCCTGCATATGATACTACATATAATTACTGAAAATGTGTGATTGATGCATCCCTTTAATCAAGGAAAAACACCGAAACTTAGCAGTGGTATGAATTTCCTTATGGCTCATAGCACTGTTAAGATACAATCTCTCCGCCTTTGCTTTTCTAGATGAATACAAACGATCTACCTCCTGGAAAGGCAGAGGCACTGGCACAATACTTCTGTCTATGCATTACTGAACAGAATAACATCTGTGTGATCCAGGCAGAGGCACAAGCAAGATCTGTAAACAATTATATTGTCATAGAGAAATACCGATATTTCATCATCACAACCAGAAGCATCTATTCAGCTTAAAGTGCTCATTTCAAGGACTGACATTCTGTATTAACTGCAAATATCTGAGTTCCGGCTGGGAAAATATTTACTGCTGCAGGCTTGAAAGAGACAAGGTTGTTGTACAATTATTGCTTTGTGAGACCTCCATTCCAGCAGCCTATGTAATAAGCCATGTTACTGGGAGTTTCAGCTGAGCCGAAATAGTATCAAAAACCCATAAAACCTGAAGAGGTATCAGTTATCAAAGCAGGAACAAACAGCAAGCAAACTTAACAGGGAGGAGGTTTAAATGCCTGTGTGCAAAGGCACTTGGGAAGCAGGCATAGAATGTAAAATGTTTAGAACAGTCATATGTAGCTAGGATGCTGAGCATTGCAGCCTGACAAGTATCCAGGACATAACATGCTATGTGCACTAGTGCGCAGTCATGTTGGAACAGGAAGGGGTCATCCCCAAACTGTTCCCACAAAGTTGGGAGCATGAAATTGTCCAAAATGTCTTGGTATGCTGACGCCTTAAGACAGGGCTTGACAAATTTGCTTGGAATCTAGGAGCCAGCTAAAAAAGTTAGGAGCCAGGAACGTGCCCCGTCCCGCCGAGCTCGCGCGCAGAAACAAACGCATACGTGAGTAGCGCCCGCATATGAAAGCGGTGTTCAAACCACACGTGAGGTATCACCGCGATCAGTAGATCGAGAGCAATAATTCTAGCCCTAGACCTCCTCTGTAACTCAAAACATGCAACCTGTAGAATTTTGTAAACGTCGCCTATGGAGATTTTAAAGGGTAAAAGTTAGTCGCCATTCCACGAGCGGACGCAATTTTGAAGCGTGACATGTTGGGTATCAATTTACTCGGCGTAACATTATCTTTTACAATATTAAAAAAAATTGGGCTAACTTCACTGTTGTCTTATTTTTTTATTAAAAAAAAGTGTATTTTTTCCCAAAAAAGTGCACTTGTAAGACCGCTGCGCAAATACGGTGTGACGGAAAGTATTGCAACGACTGCCATTTTATTCTCTAGGGTGATAGAATAAAAAATATATATAATGTTTGGGGGTTCTAATTAGAGGGAAGGAGATGGCAGTGAAAACAGACAGGGAAATTCCATTAGCATTGCTGTTTGTCTTGTCATACCAACGGCCGCCACAAGATGGTGCTAGATCACAGAAGGAAGCATAGGCCTGCAGAAGGCCGCAAAGCCGCGGCCTCAATTACCGGCCGGCGCGGGCCGACGCGATCCCGTGGCGCGGAGGGGGGGGGGGGGGCACAGTAAGACAGGATTCCCCAGCTGTGCTGCCCCAGGCGCCAGGTCGCTAATTCTAGTCGCAATGGCGACCTGGCGCCCGGGGTTTGTCGAGCCCTGCCTTAAGAGTTCCCTTCACTGGAACTAAGAGGCCAAGCCCAACCCCTGAAAAACAACCCCACACCATAATCCCCCCTCCACCAAATGATTTGGACCAGTGCACAAAGCAAGGTCCATAAAGACTTGGATGAGCGAGTTTGGGGTGGAGGAACTTGACTGGCCTGCACAGAGTCCTGACCTCAACCTGATAGAACACCTTTGGGATGAATTAGAGCAAAGACTGCGAGCCAGGCTTTCTCGTGCAACGTCAGTGCCTGACCTCACAAATGGTCAAACATTCCCATAGACACACTCTGTGGACATAGACACATAGACACACCTTGTGGACAGCCTTCCCAGAAGAGTTGAAGGTGTTATAGCGGCAATAGGACATATTCAGGCTGTGTACCTTTGTTCTGACCTTCTCATTGATTCAGAAATGCCTTTAACAGGACTAAATATATATTGGCCTGGCATGGCCTGGTAACGTTATGTCACAAGTAGCAGGTTGCTGTATAGACTCTCTTTAATTTTTCACCATGTTATCTGGTATAATCCAGCTGGAAGGACTGAGCAGTAAATATGTGCAATTCATTCAGCAGTCCTGTCTGACTTACCTGTACCACAGTCCCAAGCTGTAGCTGAGACTCAGAGGTAGGGATGAGCTTCGTGTTCGAGTCGAACATACGTTCGACTCAAACATCGGCTGTTCGATCGTTCGACGAAGATCGAACGATTTGGGCCGTTCGCGCCAAATTCGAGTGACGCGAACGGCCCACAATGCACTACGCCATCGCAGTGTCATCCAGGCGCTGTGATTGGCCAAGCATGCACTGTGACCCCGCATGCTTGGCCAATCACAGCGCCGGCAGCGAGGAGAGCAATGATTGGCCACAGGCAGGATGCCTGTGGCCAATTATTGCTGAGGGTGTTTAGTACACGCCCCACACTATAAAAGGTGTGCCTAGTGTAGTGTGTTCCGGAGCAGGGATAGAGCAGCATAGGCAGGGACAGTGACTTTTATTTCTTTCTTGCTTAACCTGGATTCCTTTAGTTTAGGGAAAGAGAAGGATAGGTAGGGAGAGTGTCAGTGTGTTTTGTGCTTGTGCTATATTGTGCTTAAAAAAAACATTTTTTCTAGGGACAGAAAACTGTAGGTAGGGAGAGTGTCAGTTTCTTTCACTGTCAAAGTCCTTGTTTCCAGGGACCTGGAAGGACAGTGAGTGAATTCTCCTTGTGCTAAATTGTGCTTAAAAAAAACATTTTTTCTAGGGACAGAAAACTGTAGGTAGGGAGAGTGTCAGTTTCTTTCACTGTCAAAGTCCTTGTTTCCAGGGACCTGGAAGGACAGTGAGTGAATTCTCCTTGTGCTAAATTGTGCTTAAAAAAAACATTTTTTCTAGGGACAGAAAACTGTAGGTAGGGAGAGTGTCAGTTTCTTTCACTGTCAAAGTCCTTGTTTCCAGGGACCTGGAAGGACAGTGAGTGAATTCTCCTTGTGCTAAATTGTGCTTAAAAAAAACATTTTTTCTAGGGACAGAAAACTGTAGGTAGGGAGAGTGTCAGTTTCTTTCACTGTCAAAGTCCTTGTTTCCAGGGACCTGGAAGGACAGTGAGTGAATTCTCCTTGTGCTAAATTGTGCTTAAAAAAAAACATTTTTTCTAGGGACAGAAAACTGTAGGTAGGGAGAGTGTCAGTTTCTTTCACTGTCAAAGTCCTTGTTTCCAGGGACCTGGAAGGACAGTGAGTGAATTCTCCTTGTGCTAAATTGTGCTTAAAAAAAACATTTTTTCTAGGGACAGAAAACTGTAGGTAGGGAGAGTGTCAGTTTCTTTCACTGTCAAAGTCCTTGTTTCCAGGGACCTGGAAGGACAGTGAGTGAATTCTCCTTGTGCTAAATTGTGCTTAAAAAAAACATTTTTTCTAGGGACAGAAAACTGTAGGTAGGGAGAGTGTCAGTTTCTTTCACTGTCAAAGTCCTTGTTTCCAGGGACCTGGAAGGACAGTGAGTGAATTCTCCTTGTGCTAAATTGTGCTTAAAAAAAAACATTTTTTCTAGGGACAGAAAACTGTAGGTAGGGAGAGTGTCAGTTTCTTTCACTGTCAAAGTCCTTGTTTCCAGGGACCTGGAAGGACAGTGAGTGAATTCTCCTTGTGCTAAATTGTGCTTAAAAAAAACATTTTTTCTAGGGACAGAAAACTGTAGGTAGGGAGAGTGTCAGTTTCTTTCACTGTCAAAGTCCTTGTTTCCAGGGACCTGGAAGGACAGTGAGTGAATTCTCCTTGTGCTAAATTGTGCTTAAAAAAAACATTTTTTCTAGGGACAGAAAACTGTAGGTAGGGAGAGTGTCAGTTTCTTTCACTGTCAAAGTCCTTGTTTCCAGGGACCTGGAAGGACAGTGAGTGAATTCTCCTTGTGCTAAATTGTGCTTAAAAAAAACATTTTTTCTAGGGACAGAAAACTGTAGGTAGGGAGAGTGTCAGTTTCTTTCACTGTGCAAGTCCTTGTTTCCAGGGACCTGGAAGGACAGTGAGTGAATTCTCCTTGTGCTAAATTGTGCTTAAAAAAAACATTTTTTCTAGGGACAGAAAACTGTAGGTAGGGAGAGTGTCAGTTTCTTTCACTGTCAAAGTCCTTGTTTCCAGGGACCTGGAAGGACAGTGAGTGAATTCTCCTTGTGCTAAATTGTGCTTAAAAAAAACATTTTTTCTAGGGACAGAAAACTGTAGGTAGGGAGAGTGTCAGTTTCTTTCACTGTCAAAGTCCTTGTTTCCAGGGACCTGGAAGGACAGTGAGTGAATTCTCCTTGTGCTAAATTGTGCTTAAAAAAAACATTTTTTCTAGGGACAGAAAACTGTAGGTAGGGAGAGTGTCAGTTTCTTTCACTGTCAAAGTCCTTGTTTCCAGGGACCTGGAAGGACAGTGAGTGAATTCTCCTTGTGCTAAATTGTGCTTAAAAAAAACATTTTTTCTAGGGACAGAAAACTGTAGGTAGGGAGAGTGTCAGTTTCTTTCACTGTCAAAGTCCTTGTTTCCAGGGACCTGGAAGGACAGTGAGTGAATTCTCCTTGTGCTAAATTGTGCTTAAAAAAAACATTTTTTCTAGGGACAGAAAACTGTAGGTAGGGAGAGTGTCAGTTTCTTTCACTGTCAAAGTCCTTGTTTCCAGGGACCTGGAAGGACAGTGAGTGAATTCTCCTTGTGCTAAATTGTGCTTAAAAAAAACATTTTTTCTAGGGACAGAAAACTGTAGGTAGGGAGAGTGTCAGTTTCTTTCACTGTGAAAGTCCTTGTTTCCAGGGACCTGGAAGGACAGTGAGTGAATTCTCCTTGTGCTAAATTGTGCTTAAAAAAAACATTTTTTCTAGGGACAGAAAACTGTAGGTAGGGAGAGTGTCAGTTTCTTTCACTGTCAAAGTCCTTGTTTCCAGGGACCTGGAAGGACAGTGAGTGAATTCTCCTTGTGCTAAATTGTGCTTAAAAAAAACATTTTTTCTAGGGACAGAAAACTGTAGGTAGGGAGAGTGTCAGTTTCTTTCACTGTCAAAGTCCTTGTTTCCAGGGACCTGGAAGGACAGTGAGTGAATTCTCCTTGTGCTAAATTGTGCTTAAAAAAAACATTTTTTCTAGGGACAGAAAACTGTAGGTAGGGAGAGTGTCAGTTTCTTTCACTGTCAAAGTCCTTGTTTCCAGGGACCTGGAAGGACAGTGAGTGAATTCTCCTTGTGCTAAATTGTGCTTAAAAAAAACATTTTTTCTAGGGACAGAAAACTGTAGGTAGGGAGAGTGTCAGTTTCTTTCACTGTCAAAGTCCTTGTTTCCAGGGACCTGGAAGGACAGTGAGTGAATTCTCCTTGTGCTAAATTGTGCTTAAAAAAAACATTTTTTTCTAGGGACAGAAAACTGTAGGTAGGGAGAGTGTCAGTTTCTTTCACTGTCAAAGTCCTTGTTTCCAGGGACCTGGAAGGACAGTGAGTGAATTCTCCTTGTGCTAAATTGTGCTTAAAAAAAACATTTTTCTAGGGACAGAAAACTGTAGGTAGGGAGAGTGTCAGTTTCTTTCACTGTCAAAGTCCTTGTTTCCAGGGACCTGGAAGGACAGTGAGTGAATTCTCCTTGTACTAAATTGTGCTTAAAAAAAACATTTTTTCTAGGGACAGAAAACTGTAGGTAGGGAGAGTGTCAGTTTCTTTCACTGTGCAAGTCCTTGTTTCAAGGGACAGAGAAGGACACCTGAAGGTAGCCCTTATTGCTTTTTTCCCATCTCCCTGCAGGCCATCTATTAGAATGTCTGGAAGGCAAACAAGGAGAGGCAGACAGTCAGGAGGCAATAAAAGAGGGCAAGCAGGCTCTGTGTCTGGGGGCAACAGTGCTGGTCGTGGACGCGGTGCATTGTCATCAGCACATGGCCATGGGACACGCTTGTCCTTCTTTTCGGCAGCTGGACATGTTGAGCCACATCATGCCGAAGACTTGGTAGAGTGGATGACCAAGCCCTCCTCCTCCTCCTCATCCTCTCTCACCCAGGCTCAGGGTACTGGAAAAGCAGCTGCCAAAGCGTCCTCTTCCCTGGTATCAATGTCAGACTCATCATCAGTCACTCCTTCCCTAGACCCACCATGTCCTCCTCCTGAGGAGTCCCCCGAACTGTTTGAGCACAGTGTTGGGTACATGCTCCAGGAGGATGCCCAGCGTTTCGAAGGGTCTGATGATGAAACCCAGCTAGAGGAAGGCAGTAGCGTGAGAGCAGACAGAGGGGATGCTCAAGAAGGACACCAATCTGGCAGTCATGTTCCAGCAGCTGCAGCATACTGCCAGATTGGCTCCAGTGATGAGGAGGGAGGTGATGATGAGGTCACTGACTCCACGTGGGTGCCTAATAGGAGAGAGGAGGAGGAGGAGGATGAGGAGGAGGCACATCTCCAACGAGGCAGGATGCCCTTTGGTGGCCAGCGTAAGGGCAGTACACCGACGGAATCACACCGCAGAGCTCCGCCTGTGCAGGGCGCTGCCTCTGCCCGTCATTCAAAAAGTTCTTTGGTGTGGGCCTTTTTTGAGGCTAGTGCATCAGATCGCACAGCTGCTGTTTGCAACATATGTCTCAAGCGTATATCGCGTGGCCAAAACATCAGCCGCTTGGGTACCACATGCCTGACCAGACATATGTTGACCTGCCATGCAGCTCGTTGGCAAGCCTACCTCAAAGACCCACACCAAAGAACAAAGCGGACCTCTCCAACCCCACTATAACTTCAGTCCTCTCTGAAACATGCACTGAGAGGAATGAAGGTGTAGAATTAGGTGTGTCACAGCCAAGTACTTGCGGCCACTCTGCTAGCAGTACACCGACGTCCGATTCTAGCAGGCAAATTTCCCTGCCCCAGCTGCTGGACCGTCGAAAGAAGTTCACTCCCAGCCATCCACATGCCCAGCGGTTGAATGCTAGCTTGGCTAAATTGCTAGCGCTTCAACTGCTGCCTTTTCAGTTGGTAGACTCGGCCCCCTTCCGTGAGTTTGTGCAATGTGCGGTTCCTCAGTGGCAGGTTCCCAAACGCCACTTTTTCTCACGGAAGGCTATTCCGGCTCTCTACCGGCATGTGGAAGGCAATGTCTTGGCCTCGCTGGACAGGGCGGTCAGCGGTAAGGTGCATATTACCGCTGACTCATGGTCCAGCAGGCATGGACAGGGACGTTACCTTTCTTTCACGGCCCATTGGGTCACTCTTTTGGCAGCTGGGAAGGATGCAGGACAAGGTGCAGTAGTGTTGGAGGTTGTCCCACCGCCACGCCTCCAAAATGCTACTACTGGTTGTGACACACCTCTCTCCTCCACCCCCTCCTCTTCTTCTTCCTCCATGGCCTCTTCCTGTGGTTTGTCCTATGAACCAGCGGTGCTCCGTAGCCGTTCACGGGGCTACGCAAGTACGCAGGCAAAAAGATGCCATGCCGTGCTTGCGCTGGTGTGTTTGGGGGACAGAAGCCACACTGGGGCAGAGGTCCTGTCTGCTCTGCAGGGCCAGGCCGAGAGGTGGTTGACGCCACGCCAGCTTAAGCCAGGAATGGTGGTTTGCGACAATGGCACCAACCTCCTCTCCGCCCTCCAACAGGGACAACTGACCCATGTGCCCTGTGTGGCTCACGTCCTTAACCTGGTGGTGCAGCGGTTCTTGGGCAGGTACCCGGGCTTACAGGATGTCCTGAGGCAGGCCAGGAAAGTCTGTGTGCATTTCCGCAGATCTTATAATGCCAGTGCTCGCCTGGCTGAGCTGCAAAAGGAGTTGAACCTGCCCAAGAACCGCCTTATATGTGACATGCCCACCAGGTGGAACTCAACGTTGGCCATGCTGCAGCGGCTGCACACGCAGCAGAGGGCCATCAATGAGTACCTGTGCGACTACGGCACCAGGACAGGGTCAGGGGAGCTTGTTTTTTTTTCTCCACGCCAGTGGGGCATGATCAGGGATGCATGCACTGTCCTGGCACCATTTGAGGAGGCCACGAGGATGGTGAGCAGTGACAGTGCATGCATCAGTGACACTGTACCTCTTGTCCACCTGTTGGAGCACACGCTGCGTGGAATAATGGACAGGGCACTTGAGGCAGAACAGAGGCAGGAAGAGGAGGACTTCCTTGCCTCTCAAGGCCCCCTTTACCCAGACAGTGTTCCTTCTGTCCCACCCATCGCACAGGAAGAGGAGGAGGAGGAGGAGGAGGAGGAGGAGGATTGTGTCAGCATGGAGGTGGAGGCTGGCACTCAGCATCATCAGCAGCAGTCTTTTAGGGATGATTTACAGTCCCAAGAAACCAGTGGACTTGTACGTGGCTGGGAGGAGGTGGCTGCGGATCATGTCGTCCTTAGTGACCCAGAGGACTCCGGAGCGAATGCCTCAGCAAACCTACGCTGCATGGCCTCCCTGATCCTGCAAAGTCTGCGGAAGGATCCTCGTATTCTTCGGATCAAGGAGAGGGACCATTACTGGCTGGCCACTCTCCTTGATCCACGGTACAAGGGTAAGGTTGCGGACCTTATGTTACCGTCGCAGAGGGAGCAGAGGATGAGACAACTCCGGGAGGCCTTGCAGAAAGGTCTGTGCAACGCGTTCCCAGAGACTGGGAGGTTACAAACTCCTGGTCCTGGACAACGAGTTGCTGAGGCTTCGGCCAGTCAAAGAAGGAGCGGTGGGGAAGGTGGCCGTCTGACCGATGCGTTCAGACAATTCTTTAGTCCGCAGCCCCAAAGTATGATCGGTTCCAGCAACCATCGCCAGCGTCTGATAAACATGGTGCAGGAATATCTAGGGGCAAGGTCAGACTTGGACACCTTCCCCACCGAAAATCCTCTGGCTTACTGGGTCTTGAGGATGGATCACTGGCCAGAGCTTGCACAGTATGCAATTGAGCTACTGGCCTGTCCTGCATCCAGCGTTCTTTCGGAACGCACATTCAGTGCTGCTGGAGGATTTGTCACGGATCACAGGGTGCGCCTGTCCACCGACTCGGTTGATCGACTGACTTTCATCAAGATGAACCAGTCTTGGATCACCACCAGCTACCACACACCTGATGCTGATATAACAGACTAATTGATTTTAACATGTCACATCCCTTCAAGACTGATGCTGATGCTGAGTGCCTGTGCTGTTATGTTGACTGGCTATCCTCCTCCTCCGAGTCCTCAATGATACGATTGATGATGATAGCTTGGAAGATCATTTTTGTTTATGGGTGCCGCCACCAGTGGCTAAGGCCCAATTTTTCAGCCCCTGTTTTACAGGGGCGTGTAATTACAATTTTTTTAGCAATAATTTGCCATAGGGCTCATTGCTGTGCTCCAAGTACAGTATCTGTGAGGGGTTGGAGTGTTGTGGCACCAGTGCCTAAGGCCCAATTTTTCAGCCCCTGTTTAACAGGGGCGTGTCATTACAATTTTTGAAGCAATACTTTGCAACAGGGCTCATTGCTGTGCTCCAAGTACAGTATCTGTGAGGGGTTGTAGTGTTGTGCCACCAGTGCCTAAGGCCCAATTTTTCAGCCCCTGTTCAACAGGGGCATGCAATTACAATTCTTGATCTAATAATTCACAGCAGGGTCCATTGCTGCACCCACCAAGAGTAACTCTGAGGGCTTACAGTCTTGTGGCAACGCCACCACCACCACCACCACGAAAGGCCCAATTTTTCAGCCCCTGTTCAAAAGGGGCATGTAATTACAATTCTTGATCTAATAATTCACAGCAGGGCCCATTGCTGCACCCACCAAGAGTAACTGTCAGGGCTTACAGTGTTGTGGCACCAGCACCACCATCAAAGCCCCAATTTTTACTACCACTGTTCAACAATTATATGTAATTAAAATTCCTGATATAATAGTTGACAGCAGGGCGTTCCAGCACCAACCAAGAGTAACTGAGTGCTTACAGTGTTGTGCCAACACCAACAACTAAGGGGCCTATTTCTGCAGAGTATATACGGCAGGTCCCTACTTTCAAACATCCAACTTACAAACGACTCCTACTTGCAAACGAAAGAAGACAACAGGAAGTGAGAGGAAATCTACCCCTAGAAAGGAAAATTCTCTCCTGTAAGAATAAATATGGGAGAAAGGGGTCTCATCTGTACTGATGCTTTATCAGCAATCCTTGTTTCAAGAAAAACACCACATTTCAAAAACAGTTGTCATTGGGACGGAAAGTGAGGTGAAATGTTCTGAACAGGGGCACAGACAGCAAAACAAATGTTACAGGGGTGATAACCCTTACCTATGTTTCCCAAAAAGTTTAAAAATAGATTTTTGGGCTGGAGCTACACTTCAACAATGTACCTGTTCAAAATTACAAACACATTCTACATAAGAACAAACCTACAGTCCCTGTCTTGTATGCACCGCCTGTATACGGCTGTTCAGAGTATATAGGGCCTTTTTTATTTTATGTGCGGGGTTCCCCTTAATATCCATACAAGACCCAAAGGGGCTGGTAATGGGCTGGGGTGGGGGGGGGGGGGTGTTGATGGGGTAGCTATGCCATTTTTCCTAAAGATTTTCATCCATATTACCGGGACCAGACATTGCATTAAAGCCGCAAGCAGTTTTAAATGACTTTTTTCCCTTTAGAAATGTTATTTTGTGCAGGGACAGTTCTAAACACGGGAAACACGTGGCACTTCACAGGCATACTTTAGACACCCCCCAGGTACGATATTTAAAGGAATATTTGACTTTTTTTTTTCACTTTATGCATCATTAAAATGACTGCTCCCGAAAAACGACCGTTTTTAAAACTTCTTTTTGCATTGATACATGTCCCCTGGTGCAGAACCCGGGTTCCCAAACCCTTTTTAGGACAATAACATGCATAATAGTTGTTATAATTAGCACTTTAGAATTCGAACGTTCGCATTCATTGTATTTAATAGGGTTCTAATGTTCGTTCGAACTTTCGGTCCGTTCGCGGGTTCTGGTGCGAACCGAACCCGGGGGTGTTCGGCTCATCACTACTCAGAGGTGTAATCACACCACTAGGATTCAAGGAAGCTACAATGTATGTTTGTAGTACAGTTGAGCTGGATGGCTGGTGCTCAATATTTGGGGGGGGGGCAAACCAACGCCACAGCCCCCCCCCCACGGGAGATGGACGGGAGGTGGCTAACCCCCCCTCACCCCACATGGGAGACGGATGGGACAGCAGCAGAGGCCTCCTTATCTTAGGAAGCAGATGACAAGGATCTTGCTCCCGGCTCTGGGTCCCGGCTCTGGGAGTCCTAAGAATACCCTAGCCGATTGGGTCTCAGGACCTGCTTCCTGATTGACTGGGAGGAGAATCAGGAAGACAATAGCGAATATTAACTTGCTATTGTCACACAGCTAGGTTTAGGGCACAGTGCTTTGCGCCCCGAGCCCACCCTTTTTTGAAGCCAATTGGAGCCTCAGGTTCTAATCATGTGCTTCAGGGAAAAAAAAAACCTGTTGGAATCCATGCGTCCGGAGCCCTGCATGTAGATTAGGGGCTGGACGCACGGAATTAGGGGGGCGGCCCCTCTGCGCCTCATATGGATGGGCTGCCACTGAGCTAAAGTGTATCAATCTAGCACAGCTGATCTGAGCTGTGCTGCCTGAACAATCACCACAAGCTATGCCTCTGAGGTTCATAGAAGCTACCAAGTATTCTCCTCCCCTCCTCCTAGGCATCCAATAGGATCACCTAAGGATCACCTAACCTTTCAGCCTATCGGGAAACGTGTAACAGACCCGCGCTTCCTGATTGGCGGAGAGGCGATTCCGTGTTAGAAAAAGCAAATATTCATTTGCTTTTCTAACACATCTGGGTGGACTCCAAGTGCAATGCTCTGCGCTCAGGGTCCACCTTATTTTGAAGCCTATTAGAGCCTATGGCTCTAATCAGGTGCTTCAAAAAAACACCCCCGCCATTGTAATTCAGCCGCCGGCGTCCTGAAAGCTACACTGTATGCATGTAGTACAAGTGAGCTAGGCTGCCTGAACAAAAACCATAAGCCACATGTTTGGGGTTCATAACAGCTACAGTGTATAATATAAAAAGCAATCAGCGCACATATGACTAAGAAAACTGCTGCAGCTGAACACCAATAGGTATATCACACAATGACCCAAGCAAAATATATAAAAAATAACAGTGCAGCGCAATAAATGTCCATATATGGTAAACAATTATGAAAAAGATGTACTAGAGAGGTCTAATAGTATACTTCTTCATACAGTATATAACTTGTGTGTCCAATGTAAGGAAAATCTGCTTACCGGAACAGATGGACCTTTTGAATGAACAAGAGGTCAAAAACGCTTGTTTTCCACCATGAGCAGAAGATGATCTCAGATGTAGAAAGGATCCAGCAAAGTGGTAGGCACAACATCAAATGTGAAGATGATATGTGAAGAAAGAGAGGGGTTTGGTGACCACTTGCACCAGCTGCTGTATCACAAACTATTTGTTATGAGTACATGCCACTTGGTAACATCAGCAGCTGTCACATACTTTGGACTGTCACTTGATTTTACTACAGCACATCAGTGCCCAGTGGCTCTTGTTGTGCTCTCTGTTTTTATCTGAATTTTTTTATCTGTGCTTCTATGCCAATTTTGGATTAAAAACTATCAGTCTACACTCAGAACGTTTCCAAACCCCTCTCTTTCTTCACATATCATCTTCACGTTTGATGTTGTGCCTACCACTTTGCTGGATCCTTTCTACATCTGAGATCATCTTCCCCTCATGGTGGAAAACAAGCGTTTTTGACCTCTTGTTCATTCAAAAGGTCCAGCTACAGTGTATGCATGTGGTACAGCTGAGCTGGACTATCTGAACAATCCCCACAATCCACGTCTCTGAGGTTCATAGAAGCTACTATGTATGTATGTAGTACAACTGCGCTGAGGTGGGCTGCCTGAGCAAGAACCACAATCCACGCCTCTGAGGTTCATAGAAGCTACAGTTTATACATATAATACAAGTGAGCCTAGCTACCCGAACAAACATCACAAACCACACCTCTGAGCTTCATAGAAGCAACCACCAGAGATTGTGTGTGTGTGGGGGACCTCTGAGGTTCAAAGAAGCTACAGTTTATACATATAATACAAGTGAGCCTAGCTACCCGAACAAACATCACAAACCACACCTCTGAGCTTCATAGAAGCAACCACCAGAGATTGTGTGTGTGTGGGGGACCTCTGAGGTTCAAAGAAGCTACCATGTATGTATGTAGTACACCTGAGCTGAGGTGGGCTGACTGAACAACCACCACAAGCCAAGCCTCTGAGGTTCATAGCAGCTACAGTTTATACATATATTACAAGTGAGCTAGGCTGCCTGAACAAAAACCACTAGCCACACTTTATAGAAGCTACACTGTATGGATATAGTAGTCAAGTAGTAATGCTGCCCCAGCTGGGAGGGTAAGAGTTAAAGGGGTTGTAATCCCTCGTGTTTTTTCACCTCAATGCATCCTATGCATTAGGGTGGAAGAACTTCTGCCACTGAGCACCCCTCCCCGTTTTACTCACCTGAGCCCGTTCGTTCCCACACCAGAGTCAAGCACACCCTCTCTGGCAGGGGTCTCGGCTCTTGATTGGATAGATTGATAGCAGCGCAGCAATTGGCTCCCGCTGCTGTCAATCAAATCCAATGAAGCAGGCGCCGGGGCTGAGTCTGGCTTTCCGTGTCTATGGACGCAAAAGCTGGACTCAGGAGCACACCCGCACGGGTATCCCCAAGGAGAGCGCTTCTCCTAGGTGGTTTCCCAATGTGGGGAGGAGATATTAGTGCCGCCGGGACCCCAGAAGAGAAGGATCGGGGCCACTCTGTGCAAAACAAATTGCACAGTAGAAGTAAGTATGACATGTTTGTTATTTAAAAAAAAAAAAAACATGAGGGTTTAGTAACCCTTTAACTTAATTCCCAGGTTTTTCTTGGTGGGCTTTCTGCTGGGCTCTGTCTCCCTCCCTGTGCTCATAAATCCTGGATGGAGGCGCTGCCTGAGTTAGTACCAGCCCCGTGGGAAAAAGGAAAGTCTGTCAGCTGAAGATGTAATCCGTTCAGCCAAGCAACCACCCGGGGGTGGGGGGTTGGGGGTCCGTATGGGAAACTGCTGAGGGGCTGTTGCGTCATGTAGTCCCACAACATACAGCCTGCTGCATAGTAAGAAGGGAAGAAAAGACACAGACAGCCAGCAAGATGTGACCTCCAGTGGTTGCTTCTGCCAGGGCTCTCTGCCTCTTTGGGAGTCCCTGATTCTGCTGACACCTGGGTCTTCCAGTACAAGATGTTAATACAGTGTAAAGATATTGTGGTTACCAAGGGTAACGAAGTCTGGCAAGCAGCCTGTCATAGGTGTGTACATATGGGAGGTGAGAAAGCCTCTTGCAGAGAGGGAGATGTTGTTGGCACTTCATCTGCAGTGCTCCATCTCCCAATCGGAACAGATCTGCACCACCAGGGACCACAGGCTGTGCACAGGTATGGATGAGGAAGAGTTAATTACATGCATGGAGACCAGTTTATTTGTAAAAGTGTATACGATGCTTGTCACTAGTAAGGGTACCCCCTTGCCAAGCCAGTGACCCTGTTTTAGGCACCTAGCTTTGCCCCCCCATAAGCTACCTGAACAAAGGCTACAAGCAACTTTGAGGTTCATAGAATATACAGTGTATGCATGCAGTAGAGCAGAGATGGGCCGCCTAAACAAAATCTGCTAGGCACTAGGGATGAGCCGAACACCCCCCAGTTCGGTTTTCATCATAACATGCAATAAATTCGTTCGAACATCCGAATCCCGTTAAAGTCTATGGGACTCGAACATGAAAAATCTAAAGTGCTAATTTTAAAGGCTTATATGCAAGTTATTGTCATAAAAGGTGTTTGGGGACCCGGGTCCTGCCCCAGGGGACATGTATCAATGCAAAAAAAGTTTTTAAAACTGCAGTTTTTTCGGGAGCAGTGATTTTAATAATGCTTAAAGTGAAAGAATAAAAGTGAAATATTCCTTTAAATTTCATACCTAGGGGATGTGTATAGTATGCCTGTAAAGTAGCACTTGTTTCCCATGCTTAGAACTGTCCCTGCACAAAGTGTAATTTCTGAAGGAAAAAAAGTAATTTAAAAGTACCAGCGGCTGTAATGAATTGTCGTCTCCCGGCAATACAGAGAAAAGTCATTGAAAGTCATTGATAAAAAAAAGAAAAAAAATGCGTGGGGAACCCCCCAAATTCAATTACCAGGCCCTTCAGGTCTGGTATGAATATTAAGGGGAACCCTGCGTCAAATTAAAAAAAGAAAGACGTGGGGTTCCCCCCAAGTATACATACCAGACCCTTCAGGTCTGGTATGTATTTTAAGGGGAACTCCACGCCAAATTAAAAAAAAAATGGTGTGGAGTTCCACCCAAAAATCCATACCAGACCCTTTATCCGAGCACACAACCTGGCAGGCTGCAGGAAAAGAGGGGGGGGGGACGAGAGAGCGCCCCCCCTCCTGAACCGTACCAGGCCACATGCCCTCAACATGGGGAGGATGCTTTGGTTGGAGTTCCCCTTAAAATTCATACCAGACCTGAAGGGTCTGGTATGGATATTTGGGGGGAACCCCACGTCATTTTTTTTTATTTGACGCAGGGTTCCCCTTAATATCCATATCAGACCTGAAGGGCCTGGTAATTGAATTTGGGGGGACCCCCACACATTTTTTTTTTTTTATCAATGACTTTCAATGACTTTTCTCCGTATTACCTGGAGCCGACAATTCATTATAGACGCAAGTGTTTTTAAATGACTTTTTTTCCTTCAGAAATGACACTTTGTGCAGGGACAGTTCTAAGCACGGGAAACAAGCGCTACTTTACAGGCATACTATACACACCCCCTAGGTACGAAATTTAAAGGAATATTTCACTTTTATTGTTTCACTTTAAGCATTATTAAAATCACTGCTCCCGAAAAAACGTGAGTTTTTTAAAAAAAAATTGCCATTGATACATGTCCCCTGGGGCAGGACCCGGGTCCCCAAACACTTTTTTATGACAATAACTTGCATTTATTGATTTATTAAAGGCAAAAAACTGTGCACATTGCCACTGCCGTTGCTCTAGTCTAGAGCTTAGTAAATGAGGGGAAGCTCTGCTTACTTCCATCATCCAATCATATGCAAGCAACAATGCTTTTTTTAATTTTCCTCGCATGTGATTGGGTACTCTTTGCAAAGTGAAGCTTTACCTCATTTACTAAGCACTGGAGCAACTGCACTTGCAGAGTACAACTGGACTTGCAAGGTGCACAGTCTTTTTGCAAATCAACCCCCATGTGCATGTAGTACAGTTAAGCTAGAGCTAGTCCATCTGTGCAAAAACCACAATCTGCATTTACATGAGTCATAGGAGTTACAGTGTTTGCATGCAGTACATCAAAACAAAACAAATACCATGCCCTGGGGCTCATAGAAGCTAAAGTATATGTGTGTAATAAGGATGGGCTGGGCTGCCCAATCAAACACAAAGTGACTGATTCTGGGAGTCAGTAGCAGTGATGCTGTCTGTGTATAGAACAGTTCTTTAAAATACATTAAATAGAGTTTTCTTTTAGAGGTATTTGATCACCTCTACGGTTTTAATTTTTTGCGCTATAAACAAAAATAGAACGACAATTTAAAAAAATATATATATATTTTACTTTCTGCTATAAAACATATCCAATAAAAAAATTTAAAAAATCGAATTTCTTCATCAGTTTAGGGCAATATGTATTCTGCTACATATTTTTGGTAAAAACTATAAGCGTATATATTGATTGGTTGCGCAAAAGTTATAGTGTCTACAAGCTATGGGATATATTTATGGAATTTTTATTAATTTCTTTTTGCCTACTAGTAATGGCGGCAATTAACAACTTATAGCGGGATTGCATCAGACAAATTGGACACCAACTGACACTTTTTTGTGGACCAGTGACACGAATACAGTTAACAGTGCTAAATTATATGCACTGTCACTGTACTAATGACACTGGCAGGGAAGGGTTTAACATCATGGGCGATCAAAGGGTTAACTGTGTGTCTAGCCAGTGTTTTACTACTGTCAGGAAGGTTCTTTGACTAGAGGAAGGCATAGATCCATGTCCCTGCTTTGCAGGAACACAGGATCAATACCTTCCTTATTGACAGAACGGCGATCTGCCTTGTTTATATCGGCAGATCGCCGTCCTGCCTGTGTACAGAACGATCAGCGGGTGCCGGCGGACATCGAGTCTGCCGGACCTGCTAAATGGCTCCCACTGTGTAGAATCACAGGGGAAGCGGGGCGGCGGAGCACACTAGCACCCGATACCTAGAAGTGCAGGATCATGTATATATACGTGATCCTGCACAGCGCAACGGCCCTGTAAAAGTAAAAGTGCTATAGGGCAGTCGGCAACTGGTTAAAATGCACTGGATGAAAATGCATAAATGATAGGCATTAAATGCAGGGGCGGCCCATCCATTAAGGGCGCATGGCCCCCCCCCCCATCCAATGCATCCGGCCCCCATGCAGGACGCCAGATGCATTAATTCCAATGGGGGGAGGGGGCACATGATTAGAGCCAGAAGCTCTAATAGGCTTCAAAATAGGGTGGGCCCAGGGCGCAGAGCCCTGCGAACTGAACCCACCCAGTTGTGTGACAATAGCAAATTAATAATCGCTATTTTCACACTAAATCTTCTCCCCGATTGGCCGCCGAAGGGGAGGAGGGAGGAGACGGAAGCCACTCAGCAGGGGAAGAGGAAGCCGTCCGTGATGCCCTCCGCCCGTGATGCCCGCCATCCGTGATGCCCGCAGAGGAGAGCAGGGGAAGGGGAAACTGCCCGTGATGCCCGCTGCCTGTGATGTCTGACATAGATGGGGTAAGTGCTCTGGACCCAACCAACCCACCAACTGATCCAAAAAAAATTATCACCAGCCGCCACTGGTATGTGTGATTGAACCCTGAACCACCGACTACACTGCAAGTTATATTACTACTAATGAACACCTTACAATTACCAGCATACACCTGTAGCACTACCCCCGTAGGAGCTGCTGGTTTAGATTTGGGCCTGCACTCTGCCTGTCAACCCCCAGAATTTGGCTCAATCCCCTCTGGCACAAATGGACAATAATATGATTGAGGACCTCAATTGGCTGTCAGGGACCTCAATGGTGTATACACAGCAATATAGGCAATAAAAGTAAATGTTACCTTGATATTGTTCACTTGCCACTCAGCTGCAAAAACAGAGTCCCACACAAATCGTAGCTTAACCAAAGGTGATATGTTTACTTGGTAAAGAAATTAGATAATGATTACACAATAGACATTCAATACATACAGCTCCTTGTATAAATCAATGAAGGAAATACAATTGGTTCAAAATACCTCTGAGATCCGACCCCGCCAACGCAGCCTGAGGGCCAGATCTGAGCAAGGGTATGGTGGAGGAATCTCCCAGTGCAGCAATATTAACACTGGGGCACCTCTCCACCAAGTCCCGCACAAGCAGCAAAAATCCAAAGCGATACAAACGATTATTATTAATATGCAAAATCACAGTTCTATGGCCCCCCTAGTGGATAGTTAAATTGATGCGTGTCCTATAGCAACCACTTGCGAGAGTAGCTAAAACAGATGACTATCCCTTTAAGAGTCAGGTAATCCTCAGCTAGCCACGTTGGTGCACATAAAGATTTGTAATCCAAAAAGGTAGGGTGCAGAAAGAACTGTTAATTGAAACACACGGACTGACAGTACAAGGGGTACTAGTTTCCCCAAGGCGTTGAGTTCCTACGTGCAAAGATGTAAGCACCCGCAATATAAGTGAAGCTTGTCACACTCCTGGCAGTCAGTTAACTAAGTTGATGGGCAAGTGCCCGCTCACCAGATGAGGCCTTGTCTTGCTGCTTTTCCTCTCAGTCCGGAAACCTCCATCAGTGATCCGTCTCTCGGTGTCACGAGGCCCCTGGTCCTCCACCCGGCCGTCCTCTGGATAGCGGTTGACAAAAGGCTCTAGAAGCTGCGAGCTGCAGACCGATCTTCATCCGGTTGATCAACGAGACTGTTCTGCAGGGATCCCTCTTTGGCTAGGCGATCCGCTCACAGTCTCCGAAGGCCCAGGCTTCTCGGGCCTAGGTATACTCACAGCAGGCCTTAACACAGGCCTCCTGCCGGCTTGAAGATGGCGTCCAGAGAGAGCATGCTATACGGCGCGCTGGGCTTAAAAAGGTCCTCGCATCAGGCTTTGCACGGCGCACTCCCCTCTGGTAGCACAGTGGCCTTGTGGGCAATGTAGTCTCGGTGCTACTCACTGCAACAAAGTCTTTGTCTCTCAATAACTGAACCAAACAAGTGGTAACCAGTTAGCATGAAATGAATACTAAAGAGAGCCAAGCTCATATTTACAGCACAGATTGCAGTCCTTAACGATGCTTGCAATCGTAACACCTTGCTACACACCTTTAGAAACATTCTAAATGCTAAAGTTCCGATGATTTCAGTACTCCGCTCAGAAGCAGAAAACAGAAAAGTAATAATGAACAAATTAAGGTTTAGAAATCTGCTTATATAACTCATCCCTGTTGCCGGAAATTGTCTGAGGACTTATTATGACTTCATAGAATGTCCACCTAATTAGTATGACAGATAGCTGAAGTCAAATGAAATTAACCAGCTGTTTACTTTGAGTCATGATAATCAATATTAATGGCGCGGCAGGATTTGAATAGGAGATGACTAGTCCCAGTTTAGGAAAGTGATGAGTGCGGTGCCTGCATGGTTATCAGCGTTCCCAGATGCGGCTGGGTGAAATAAACCCGTCACTCATACAAAACTCATTAGACATCTAAAAGGCTGAGCAATATGCAGATCTGATTCTAAAGAATAAAGAACGCATTCAAAAGAACCCAGTGGGCCGGAATCATGATGAAAATGGCAGCTCAGAATACAGGTGGAGTTTATTATAGCTACTATTCGGGGTTAAAAAAAACCTTGATTAGCACAGGTGACAGCTAGACATTTGCTCCAAATTTTGACCGATGACTTGCGATAGTTAGTGAATGGGGAGGGGTGTTCACACCGGATGTCTCGCTTTGCATTTTGATGCTTTTTCAAAAAAAGCAACAGGCATGGACAAAAGCAAAGACATTGGAGCTGATTTATTTAAGGCAAATAGACTGTTGCACTTTGCAAGAGAAGTTGCACTTTGCAAGAGAATGTTCCATAGAGCTTGGTGAATGTGGTGAGATTTCAATTTGCAAAGAATACCCAATCACATGCAAGGAAAATGAAAAGAAAAACAGCATTTTTGATTGCACATGATTGAATGATGAAAGCCAGCAGAGCTTCACCACATTCACTAAGCTCCGGGGAAAATTCCCTTGCAAAATGGAACTTCGTTGTAAAGTGAACAACAACCCCATTGTTTTGGTGGGACCTGTTCCCATCAATGGGGTTGATTTACTAAAGGCAAATAGACTTTTTAATGTGCAAGGGAATTTGTCTCAGAGCTTAGTAAATGAGGTGAAGCTCTGTTGACTTACATCATCCTGTAGCACACTCTAGTATGTGTGCTTGATGTAGTTCAGGTTTCTGCTACTGCAGGTAAATTCAGTTTGGCTCAGGACTAAGCCTCAGCTGTGAATCTGGGTCAGGGTTCAGTGTGTCAGGGCTGGATTACTCATCCTGACAGCTCTTCTGGTGCCCCCCCCCCCCTGGTCTAGAAGGTTGTAGAAACTTCTAGAACCAGGAAGGATTCTGCCATAACGCACAGAGGAAGCCCTTCCTGGAGACACGGGAGCAAAGAGAGAGGACAGCGGGAACAGGTCAGCACTACTCAGAGATTTCATGAGAGTCAGCCAGGTGGGCTGGTGTCAGTCTGGAGGATTGTGGTGGAGAAGTTAGCCTGGAGGGCAAGGAAAGGGGCAGCTGCAGCTAGGTGGGTTGGCAGCACCTTAGGAGGTGGTGCTGGGAGCAGTAGCCACAGGAAGAAAAGGACAAGCTGGACACTGCAATTTAGCTACACAACCAAGGGGCATCGGGTTCCTGCCTGTAATGGGCTATTATCTTTGTTGAAGTTGTCCCTGAAGTTTGTTAAAGTCAAGTGGGCATCCCATAATCTCCCATCTCTATCCAAGTTGAAATTCCCTAATAAAACATAAAAACAAAGCTCTGGACTGGTCTCTGTCTCTGAAGTGCTGGTGAAGATTTGGTGTGTGTGGCTGTGCAGAGTGGGGGATCCCAGTTAATTTGCGACCCTTAAAGGGGTGCGCTAACATGTGTAAAGGAAAATGCTGTTTTTCTTTTTTTTTTTTTTTTTTCCTTGCATGTTATTGGGTATTCTTTGCAAAGTGAAATTTCACCACATTCACTAAGCTCTGGTCAAACTCCCTTTGCAAGGTGGACAGCCTATTTGCCTTTAGTAAATAAACCCCAATGTGTTATGAAGAAATCCTGTGTTGACCTACATTTTATTGTTCATCTTATGCCAATGCAATGCCAAATAACACATGCATTCCTGGCAGTGTTGCCAACCCCCTGAAGTGAAATTTACTGGCAAGGATGCCAAAATTTCTGTACGGCACCAATTTCTTACTGGCAAAAATAATGAAGATTACTGGCAGAGCCGCATTTTTTACTGACACTGCAAAACAGTACCTAAAATTACTGTTTTTAGTGCTAAACAGTGCAAATATCAATATTTCAACTATAAACACACAGCTAATGCTAATATCAATGTGTTTAAGTTAAACAAAAGTAAAAAAACATATTTCTCAATTTACATGAAGGTTAGGTTACTATAACCCAGCCAGCACAGAGTTCCCACTTACATCAGAGTCTGCAGGATGCCCCCTTACAGTGCAAGGGCACTCTTATGTAAAGGGGAACGCTGCAGATCATGATGTAAGGGGGAACTCTGATGTGGAGGGGAGCTCTGGTGAATAGAGACCACCTTCCACAGAGTGAATACACTAAGGTAAGGGGGGGGGCACTAATATAAGGGGGAAACCTTTATATCAGTGCCCCCTTACATTATTGTATTCATTCACCTTCTTACATCAGTGACCCCCCCCCCTCAGAATGGCCTGGCGGCACTGTCACTTACCTCCTCCCAGGTGCACAGTGTGAGGCTCAGTCAGACGGCTCCAGCTTGGTGGGTCTGATCTCCTCTCCCCAGTCCACACGTGTGTTTCTTCCTGGGCCGTAACCCCCATCCCGGCGGCACTCCCACTCTTGACTCCTTTCTAGGATCCCCTCAGAGACTGTAGACATGACAAGAGATGGTCAGAGACTGCAGACACGATACAGGAGGTGGACAGAGGCTGCGGACATACTACAGGAGGGGGACAGAGACTGCGGACACACTACAGGAGGTGGACAGAGACTGCGGACACACTACAGGAGGTGGACAGAGACTGCGGACGCACTACAGGAGGTGGACAGAGACTGCGGACGCACTACAGGAGGTGGACAGAAACTGCGGACACACTACAGGAGTTGGACAGAAACTGCGGACACACTACAGGAGTTGGACAGAAACTGCGGACACACTACAGGAGGTGGACAGAGACTGCGGACACACTACAGGAGGTGGACAGAGACTGCGGACACACTACAGGAGGTGGACAGAGACTGCGGACACACTACAGGAGGTGGACAGAGACTGCGGACATACTACAGGGAGGTGGACACTGGAGAGACTGTGGACATACTACAGGGAGGTGGACACTGGAGAGACTGTGGACATACTACAGGAGGTGGACAGAGACTGCAGACATACTACAGGGAGGTGGACACTGGAGAGACTGCGGACATACTACAGGAGGTGGACAGAGACTGCGGACATACTACAGGAGGGGGGACAGAGGCTGCGGACATACTACAGGAGGGGGAACAGAGGCTGCGGACATACTACAGGAGGGGGGACAGAGGCTGCGGACATACTACTGGAGGTGGACAGAGACTGCGGACATACTACAGGAGGGGGGACAGAGGCTGCGGACATACTACAGGAGGGGGGACAGAGGCTGCGGACATTCTACAGGAGGTGGACAGAGACTGCGGACATACTACAGGAGGGGGGACAGAGGCTGCGGACATACTACAGGAGGTGGACAGAGACTGCTGACATACTACAGGAGGGGGGACAGAGACTGCGGACATACTACAGGAGGGGGGACAGAGGCTGCGGACATACTACAGGAGGGGGGACAGAGGCTGCGGACATACTACAGGAGGGGGGACAGAGGCTGCGGACATACTACAGGAGGGGGGACAGAGGCTGCGGACATACTACAGGAGGGGGGACAGAGGCTGCGGACATACTACAGGAGGGGGGACAGAGGCTGCGGACATACTACAGGAGGGGGGACAGAGGCTGCGGACATACTACAGGAGGGGGGACAGAGGCTGCGGACATACTACTGGAGGTGCCGGAGACACTCTGCGGACATGATGGTGCCCTCCTCACCCCCTCACAGTAGCCTCCTCCTCTGTCCACCACCATATTACTTCTCCACATCATCAGTGTGCTGTGTCCTCCTCCTGTGCCCCTTTCACCTCTCCACAGGTCAGGGCAGCACTGTGCTGCCCTGACCTGTGGAAAGGTGCACAGGAGCCAGAGGAGGACACAGCACACTGATGATTTCGAGAAGTAATATGGTGCCGGTGGACAGAGAGCACATCAGTCTCTGTGTCCCCTGCATGGCACCATTGGCACGGCTTCATGCTCCAGGCTCACTCACTGACCCCCCCAGTTTCACTCACCTCGAGTCTGTCTGACTCTGTCCTCCACCCTGTCAGTGCTCCGCTCGCTCCTCCACCCTGTCAGTGCTCCGCTCGCTCCTATGATGATTAGTGCTACTGCTCACTGCAGGACTGAGGACTCGAGTCACGCCAGTGTATTCAAAAATGGCGCCAGCGGCGCCATCACGTTACTGTGCGTGCGCCGCCCGGCCGAGCGTGAACAAGTTTCCCTGCGCTCGGCCGGCTTCGGAACGGCGCATGCGCCGTTGTATGGCCGGCTCGTGGCCATCTTTTTTATGGGCGCCGGTGCCCATAGCGGACATTAACGTACACCCCAAAAAAGGGGTTAAATTCACGTACCGTACGTAAATCTACGTACGGTTGGCAACACTGATTCCTGGTCAGGTCTGTATGCTATAATGGTAGTCATAGGCTAGTGCCTAGGACAGCAGGTTTAGAAGGGGCAACACCAAGTCTCAAAATTGACAAACTATGATCCTAATGTTTCTATTGATTGTTGCTTTAATAATGTTTTTCTATATGAATATATATATATATATATATATATATATATATATATATATATATATATATATGTAGAGGCCTCACCTCTCTCTCTTTCTTTATCGTCTATATGGCTGTTGTCTAGGGGTACCTGGGAGAGAGAGATGATACACACCACGGCCCATGTCCCCTGTAACTGGGAGGTGAAGGCCAGAGATTGGGCTTTTGTGTAGGTGTCCTAGAGTCAAGTCCAGTCCTTCGTCCCTGACTCCTTTGCTTGAGTAACCCAAGTTCCACACAGTGAATAGGTACAACTCAGTTTTACTCTTCTTGCCAAGCAATAAAACAATCTTTCTCCTTTGGAAAATGAGGGGACAGATCGAGGCACAATCCTTTCCCTTCTTGCTGCTGCCCACTGTGCTGTCACCAGTGGTGATCAGTCACTGCCACTGACTAGGTAATATAGAACGTGAATTTACCTTCGCTCACTTTGCCCCTGTCAGGGGAAGAAATCCATCAAGGGAGAAGTGGAGGCCTCTCTGTCACCAGCGATGCTGCGCCGGACTCTTCAGAGAAGTTACTGCGCACCAGTCCTCACGAACTCAGACACGGGCACCCAAGGCATCAGGGCCCCCTCGGCTTCCTCCACCCTCGCGGGACTCAGTCGAAGGTACTGAGCCCCAGGCATCCGCCATAGTACCTCACCCCAGGCTAAAGGTGCCTGAGATGGACTCCATCCCTGCTCCAGCTAGGCCAAGGGCGCCTAGGCCTGGAACACCCAAACGCCAGCACCCAAGCTGAAGGTGCCTGGGTGCGGCCACGGCCTCACGACTCTCCTCCCCAAAAACAGGGCGTCCGCCCCTTTTATGACCTCTCCCTTTGCGTCCCAGCGGGTTCCCCGCCCCGCTGTATCAGCTCCAGGGGAGGACAAAAAGGCACGGTTCGCGGTGTGAGTTCAACTCCGGCCCCAGGCAACAGCGCCACCCAGGGACCCCAAGGAACCTCACACCACCAGAGTCCCCACACAATTCAAACACCCGCTACATATATATATATATATTTGGCTTTTTTTCAGCAGGAACGTGGGGGAATGCAATTCCGGCACCTCCAGAACTGAATATATGTAATGGTAAGGGGTACTGGGGTGTGCTGGAGGGTCTATTGATCCTGGCTGCTGTGGAATCTATTGTTGTTGGAGGGGATCTTTTTTTGCAGAGGAAGGGGGTCTATTGTTGCTGGGGAGGTCTATTGTTGCTGGTGGAGAATCTATTGTTGCTGGGGGTGGGTCTTATAGTGCAAAGGGTCAATCGTTGCTGGGAGGAGGGATACACTGTTGAGGGAGGGGTCTATTGTTGCTGGCTGCTGGAGGGTCTATTGATGCTGGCTGTTGGGAGTCCATTGTTGCTGGGGTGGATCTATTGTCACTGGGGTGCCCATTGCTGCTAGATCTATTTTTGCTGCCTTTCTTGGTATCAAATTACATACAAAATACTAAACACTACAAAATGATACTTGGTTATGTTTTCTCTAAAAGGAGAGATACTGGGAGGTGGATAAGGGATGGGACAAAGGAACGGTGCTCACAGGTGGGTAGGGGTGGAGTCAAGGGGTGACTAGGAAGGTATGAGTTCTTGCACCTCTTCTCTGTGAAAAAAAAGCCCTGTATGCTGTCTATGCATTGTTTGCTTTTGAATGCGCCACCAAACCCAGTCCTGAAGAAGCAGAGTTCTGTGAAATGCATTCACAGGGGTTTCTTACATTAAAGTAGTATTAAATCCTTAGTATTATTTTTAGCTTAACACATTGAGCATGATAAAATAAACATTCCCCAATGGACTACTTGTTAGAATTCTAACCTTAGAACTTTCAGTTTTCAACTTTCAATACTACTGGCTCCTTTTCTGGTAGTGTTGCTTCCCTGTCTTCACAAGTTAACAGTGGTCAGTGCAGTCTCAAATCAGTCTGTTAGCTTGCAGAAGGAGGAGGGAGGAGCAAGGGAGTGCATTGCCATCCTAGGCTACTGGGGTGCATGCTTCTATGGATGCACACAGTGTAGGGAGACACAACTTTAGTCCCTGCATGCAAGGGTGACTCCATAGGATGCAGCAAGGGAAAGGTGCCACCCTAAAACAGGGAACCTGGGGAAGCAGTCATTGCACTACTTAAACTGGAACATAGGAAATAATTAAAATATAAAGAAGCTGCATACTTAGTAAGTGATTAAATCAGCTGATGAATGTGCTTAAAAAACTGAGAGTTTAATATTACTTAAATTTTTATATGTGTAGAGCCCCCCCCAATGTTTGGGGGCGCTATGTGGAAATTTAAGGGCAGTCTGAGCCCATAGTTGGGCTCAGACTAATTGTGATTCAATTGTTGTTCTGCTCTGGGTGTGATGCTGCCTGGCAGTAGTGTTCTCCCTTGCCTGCAGGTGGCACTGTCACCGCCGGCATAAGTTAAACTACGAGGGGTATCACAGCACCTTGGGTGTCCTCTCTCGGCAGCCATGCAGTGGGCGTGGTCTACCCACTGTGCATGCTGGTGGAGGGGAAAAAAGGGGCAGACGCCATTTGGCGTGAGGCGATTCCAGGGGGACCCCAGGGCGTTCAGGGGGGACCTCTGGTCCAGTGAGTGTGCCTCGTGGCCCGCATGGCACGAGGTGCGCAAGTGTGTTTAGGCCTTGGGCACCTTCAGCCCGAGGTCCTGTTGCTGCATTGTAGGCCCAGCTCCGCTGACTAGGGCCTACGTTTCAGAGAAGGATCCCAGGCTGCCCGTTTGTAGGGGTCCCATTTTTAGGAAAAGTGGTCCAGGGGAAGATCAGTCCTGATGAGATCAGCGACGGTACTGCTGTCTCGGGGAGAAGCCTGGAGGCTGTCTAAAGGGGATTCATCGTCTCTGAAATCCGTGCTCCATCCCGGCTGCTAAGACTGCTCTCATAGGGACTATCCGGGTGAGCAATACCCACTCAGGCTTGAGTGGCGACGAGTGTAGATACTCAACTTAAGTGTTGCGTGCCTGAACCTTCCCCTACTTCTTCCAACTTCTGCTCTTCTTCTGTTCAAGTTGACTAAAAAGAATAAAGCCTTGCTGATTAGGTTTTACTCAAGTGTGGACCTTGGCCTTATTCCTGGAGATTATTGTTTGCCTAGACAATGGAGCAAAAGGATCCACTCGGTGGAGGTAACTCGCCGCAGACCCAAAGAAGAAAAGAAAAATCAGTCCGGCCCCTTAAACCAAGGGAGCGGGACCATGTGGCTACACACGGTTCCTTAAATGCAAGGGAGCGGGACCGGTGGTGGAGATGCTACAAATATATGAGGAACAGGGATGAGCCGAACACCCCCCTGTTCGGTTCGCACCAGAACCTGCGAACAGACAGAATGTTTGCGTGAACTTTAGAACCCTATTAAATACAATGGACTCGAACGTTCGAAATCTAAAGTGCTAATTATAAAGGCTAATATGCAAGTTATTGTCCTAAAAAGTGTTTGGGGACCGGGGTCCTGCCCCAGGGGACATGTATCAATGCAAAAAGAAGTTTTAAAAACTGCCTTTTTTTCGGGAGCAGTGATTTTAATAATGCTTAAAATGAAAGAATAAAAGTGAAATATTCCTTTAAATTTCGTACCTGGGGGGTGTGTATGATATGCATGTAAAGTGGCGCATGTTTCCCGTGCTTAGAACTGTCCCTGCAAAAAATTTCATTTTTGAAGGAAAAAAAGTCATTTACCACTCATTCGCGGCTATTAATGAATTGACGGCTTTTTTCAATACATACAAAAGTCATTGATAAAAAAAAAAAGTGTGGGGGTCCCCCAGAATTCAATTACCAGGCCCTTCAGGTCTGGAATGGATATTAAGGGGAACCCCGCCACAAATAAAAAAAAAATGGCGTGGGGTTCCCCCAAATATCCATACCAGGCCCTTCAGATCTGGCATGGATTTTAAGGGGAACTCCACCCCAAATTTTTAAAAAAATGGCGTGGAGTCCCCCCATAAATCCATACCAGACCCTTATCCGAGCACGCAACCTGGCCGGCCGCAGGGGAAAAGGGGGGGACGAGAGAGCGGCCCCCCTCCCTCCTGAACCGTACCAGACCACATGCCCTCAACATGGGGAGGATGTCCCCATGTTGATGGGGACAAGGGCCTCATCCCCACAACCCTTGCCAGGTGGTTGTGGGGGTCTGCGGGCGGGGGGCTTGTCGAAATCTGGAAGACCCCTTTAACAAAGGGGACCCCCAGATCCCGGCCCCCCCTATGTGAATTGGTAAGGGGTACATTGTACCCCCACCATTTCACGAAGAAAGCATAAAAAAAGTAAAAAAAAACACACAAACACCTTGAAAAAGTCCTTTATTAAAAAAAAAAAAAAAAAACATTCCAGCGGAGAAATCCAGTGTCCCGCGGCGATCCCGATGTCCAGCGCTGTCCGTCATTGGTTGTGCCTGAGCGGACCTGATGGGGAACTTCCTCCTCAGTGTTTTAAATGTATAGACCCGCCCCTTCTAAAGTTCCCTATCAGGTCCGCTCAGCGGACCAGATGCGGAACATGAGAAGGGGCGGGTCTATACATGTATTACCAAAGTGAGAGAAGTTCCCCATCAGGTCCGCCCTCTCGGTATGTCGGACCCGCCTCCGTCATTGGCCTGAGCGGGGAACTTCCTTCACTGTGTAATTTAAATTTACAGTATATACAGTTGTGAATTTTTACCTACTTTATTCTTATTTTGTTGGTCAGCTCTGTAAAGTAATGGTTAAAGAACTGTAGGAGAAAGGGGCAAAGAGGATGTTAACCCTTTCATGACTAGGCCTATTTCTGACATTTGTTGCTTACAAGTTAAAATCCGTATTTTTTACTAGAAAATTATTTAGAACCCCCAAACATTTTATATATACCGTATATACTCGACTATAATCTGAGTTTTTCAGCACATTTTTTTGTGCTGAAAATGCCCCGCTCGGCTTATACTCGAGTCACCTTTTTGCGCCTGATCTCCTGGAATTTGGGGACCCGGTACTGGCCGGCCCTAGGTCCCCTGGAACCCAAACTTGGCACACATGTAGCCTCACTCCTCCTCTACAAGTGTGCAACGTTTGTTGTCTGGAGGACCTACGGCCGGGGAGCACCGATTTTTCAAAGCCGGGCACCCCTTCCATAGACTCCCATGTTAAGCGGTCATTTCTCCAGTGACTTTGGGGATCCGATACTGGCCGGTCGTAGGTCCTCTGGACCCCAAACTTGGCACACATGTAGCCTCACTCCTCCTCTACAAGTGTGCAATGTTTGTCTGGGGAACCTACGGCTGGGGAGCACCGATTTTTCACACCCGGGCACCCTTTCCATTGACTCCCATGTTAAACGTCAGTCTAGTCATGGGCACAGTGAGGCATGGGTACAGTGAGGCATGGGTACAGTGAGGCATGCACATGGACACAGTGAGGCATGGACACAGTGAGGCATGCACATGGACACAGTGAGGTATGCACATGGACACAGTGAGGCAAAGTGAGGCACAGTGAAGCATGCAGATGGACTCCCTAGGCTTATACTCGAGTCAATACATTTTCCCATTTTTTTGTGGTAAAATTAGGTACCTCGGCTTATATTCGGGTCGGCTTATACTCGCGTATATACGGTATATATATTTTTAGCAGAGAATCTAGAGAATAAAATGGTAATTGTTGCAATATTTTATGTCACACAGTATAGGATGCATTAAGGTGAAAAAACACGAGGGTTTACAACCCCTTTAAGGTACATTAGACTTCAAAAGTGCTCTATTACAAAAAAATTACCAAAATTGTTTTTTTTTTTGTTTTTTTTTACAGAGCTGAACAAATCAAACCCATGCCTGAATTAATTGAAATGCCTGACCCATTATTGGAATATGTGACTCAGATTTTCTCATTTCAAGGTGTTATTATCCTAGTGATTCATCAATGACCCTGCTTAAGCTATTTTCTCAGTACAGATGTAAATTGCATGTGTTGTTAATTAAGACTTTACTTATTTTTATAAACTGGAACAAATTCTTATCTCAGCTCAGTTTATCTAATGGGTCAGCTCTAAAATATACAGTATCTCACAAAAGTGAGTACACCCCTCACATTTTTGTAAATATTTTATTCTATCTTTTCATCTGTTTATATCTTTTCATGTGACAACACTGAAGAAATTACACTTTGCTACAATGCCTGTATAATGGTGTAAATTTGCTGTCCCCTCAAAATAACTCAACACACAGCCATTAATGTCTAAACCACTGACAACAAAAGTGAGTACACCCCTAAGTGAAAATGTCCAAATTGGGCCCAAAGTGTCAATATTTTGTGTGGCCACCATTATTTTCCAGCACTGCGTTAACTAACCCTCTTGGGCATGGAGATCACCAGAGCTTCACAGATTGCCACTGGAGTCCTCTTCCACTCCTCCATGATGACATCACAGAGCTGGTGGATGTTAGAGACCTTATGCTCCTCCACCTTCCATTTGAGGATGTCCCACAGATGCTCAATAGGGTTTAGGTCTGGAGACATGCTTGGCCAGTCCATCTCCTTTACCCTCAGCTTCTTTAGCAAGGCAGTGGTCGCCTTGGAGGTGTGTTTGGGGTCGTTATCATGTTGGAATACTGCCCTGCGGCCCAGTCTCTGAAGGGAGGGGATCATGTTCTGCTTCAGTATGTCACAGTACATGTTGGCATTCATGGTTCCCTCAATGAACTGTAGCTCCCCAGTGCCGGCAGCACTCATGCAGCCCCAGACCATGACACTCCCACCACCATGCTTGACAGTGATTACTTGTCTTTGTACTCCTCACCTAGTTTCTACCACACACGCTTGACACTATCTGAACCAAATAAGTTTATCTTGGTCTCATCAGACCACAGGACATGGTTCCAGTAATCCGTCCTTAGTCTGCTTGTCTTCAGCAAACTCACTGTGGTATCATTATTGACCGCTGTATGGTCCTGGCCACTGTGCTACAGCTCAAATTCAGGGTCTTATTATAGCCTGGGCCATCTTTATGTAGAGCACTGATTCTTTTTTTCAGATCCTCAGAGAGTTCTTCGCCATGAGGTGCCATGTTGAACTTCCAGTGATCAGTAGGAGAGAGTGAGAGCGATAACACCAAATTGAACACATCTGCTCCCCATTCACACCTGAGACCTTGTAACACTAATGAGTCACATGACACCGGGGAGGGAAAATTGTCCAAATTGGGATGTACTCACTTTTCTGGTCAGCAGTTTAGACATTAATGGCTGTGCTGTGTGTTGAGTTATTTTGAAGGGACAGCAAATTTACACTGTTATACAAGCTGTACACTCACTACTTTACATTGTAGCAAAGTGTCATTTCTTCAGAGTTGTCACATGAAAAGATAGAATCAGATGAAAAGATAGAATAAAATATTTACAAAAATGTGAGGGGTGTACTCACTTTTGTGAGATACTGTATATTTTAGAGATGACCCATTAGATAAACTGAGCTGAGATAAGAATTTGTTCCAGTTTATAAAAATAAGTAAAGTCTTAATTAACAACACATGCAATTTACATCTGTATTGAGAAAATAGCTTAAGCAGGGTCATTGATGAATCACTAGGATAATAACACCTTGAAATGAGAAAATCTGAGTCACATATTCCAATAATGGGTCAGGCATTTCAATTCATTCAGGCATGGGTTTGATTTGTTCAGCTCTGTTAAAACAAAACAAAAAAAAACAAAACAATTTTGGTAATTTTTTATAATAGAGCACTGTTGAAGTCTAATGTACCTTGTCACATGAAAAGATATAATAAAATATTTACAAAAATGTGAGGGGTGTACTCACTTCTGTGAGATACTGTATGTCTTTAAAAACAAACAATCTCTGGGTGCCTTACTTTATGGGAAATTTTCCATCTGGGTTAAAGCCTAGTGCACACGGGCCAAATGTCGGGCAGCATCAGTCTGTGTGTACTGCAGCCGGTCTGACAGAAGCTAGCCGTTCGGCCGTCCTCTGTCAATGGGGAATGACTGAAAAAGGTTTGCTTACCGCCTGCTGATCAGCGCTCTGAGCCAATGGCCTCCGGAGCTGTCAGTTATTTTTTGTTCAGCCCTGCTTGGTTGAACAAAAAAAAGACTGCTAGTGCATAATAGGCTTAAGGGTGGTGATTGCACCGTCTGGCCTATAGAGGGGGAATCTGCTAGTCAGGGGCGGGCTGGGCCGGGTGGCAGAGTGGAGATTTCCCCCTGGGCTGCTCTGATTCCCTGTAAAAGGGCCGCTGTGCGGCCAGCTCAGAACTGCGCATGTGCACTTTCCAGAACCGGCCAAGTGCTACTGCTCGGGCAGCTCCGGTGGGAGGGGTTAACAAGGCTGGATCCTGAATTAGCAGCCGAATTGCAAACTTTGAAGTGATCCCTCCATGATCTCCATCCCGGGCTGCAGCTGCGCTGTGTCCTGTGACAGGGATAAGAGTGTTCCGTCTTACAGAGCACAACCCTCCCCCCTCCTCTCCACTAATGGGAGAACGATCGGCTCTGCCTCCTCCCGCCCCTCTCTCCCTGTGCCCGCCCACACTCGATGCAGCCCGTGTGCTGTGTGAAGGGGATATGCGGACGGGAAACTTTAAAGTCAGCAGCCACAATATCACTCACATCCTAAACATGAAGACGCTGACTGAGCCAGTGAGCCTCCTGCTGGGACTGTGCATTGTGCAAGTGAGTGAGCTGTGACCAGACTCTCCCCTCCTCCCTCTCTTCCTTCCTACTCCATCTCTCCCTCAACCTTATCATTTAACCTCTTGCCTGCCAGGCACTTTCTTTCACCCCCTTCCTGCCCAGAACAATTTTCAGCTTTCAGTGCTCTCGCATTAAACCCTGGTTCACATTGGAGCGATTCGGCATGCGATTTGACATGTCAAATCGCATGCCAAATCAGGGGCAATTTCCGGCGATGGCAGTGTCCGAATCGGTGCAACGCCGCATCAATTCCATTTGCGGTGTCGCATGGATTCCCAAAAGTAGTTTCTGTACTACTTTTACCAACTTCAGAATGCGATTTCAATAGACATCTGTGCATGAATCCGCACAGATGTCTCTAAAATCGCACCCCAAAGTCGGGACTGACATGCGAGTATGAAATCGTTCAATAGTTCAGCTGAACTCGCTCAATTTCATTCCCAATGTCAGTGTGACAATTGCTGTACTTTTTTTCACACAAATGGAGTTTTTTCGTTTTGGTGGTATTTAATCGCAACTGGGGGTTTTCTTTTTTGCTAAAATATGAAAAAAGACAGAATAAAAAAATAAATAGGTGTTTTTACTAAAAAAAAAAAAAAAAAAAAACTCTTTTTTTTTTTCTTTTTTTTTTCTAAATACATTGCCTTGAAATTTTCCACACTTTGTCATGTTACAGCCAAAAACGTAAAGTATTTTATTGGGATTTTATGTGATGGACCAACACAAAGTGGCAAATTGAGAATGGGGGGGGGCTGCCGAGAAATGAGAAGCAGGGGGGTGCCACGAATTGAGGAGCAGGGAGGGGGGGGGGGTGCTGCCGCCGCAAATTGTTGAGGTCGGGGGGGGGGGGGCTTTGGGTGCTGACGAACAAAAAAGAACAAAAAAAGGGGGGTTGCCATCCGGGTCCCTGGGGACCTCCGGGCCTCTGGGGACCTCTGGGCCCCTTACAAAAAAACCAGGTGTACTGCCTGTACCCCCTTGATGGCGGCCCTGCTGATACCCCTAACTAAAATCTAGTGGAACCAATTGTCTTTAGAAGTCACCTAATTAGTAAATAGAGTCCACCTGTGTTTTAATCTCAGTATAAATACAGCTGTTCTGTGAAACCATTAGAGGTTTGTTAGAGAACCTTAGTGAACAAACAGCATCATGGAGGCCAAGGAACACACCAGACAGGTCAGGGATAAAGTTGTGGAGAATTATAAAGCAGGATTAGGTTATAAAAAAATCTCCCAAGCTTTGAACATCTCACGGAGCTCTGTTCAATCCATCATCCGAAAATGGAAAGAGTATGGCACAACTGCAAACCTACCAAGACATGGCCGTCCACCTAAACTGACAGGCAAAGAGAGTATTAATCAGAGAAGCAGCCAAGAGGCCCATGGTGACTCTGGAAGAGCTGCAGAGATCCACAGCTCAGGTGGGAGAATCTGTCCACAGCAGTGGTCATTAACGCTGTCCTCAGGGCCCACTAACAGGCCAGGTTTGCAAGATAATTGAAATACATTACAGGTGATATAATTTGCTTCTCAGTGATTGCAGTATTCTAGTCTGCATCTTCCCAAGGTAATACATAAAACCTGGCCTGTTAGTCGGCCCCGAGGACAGGGTTGATGACCACTGATCCACAGGACAACTATTAGTCGTGCACTCCACAAATCTGCCCTTTATGGAAGAGTGACAATAAGAAAGCCATTGCTGAAAGAAAGCCATAAGAAGTCCCATTTGTAGTCTGTGAGAAGCCATGTGGGGGACACAGCAAACATGTGGAAGAAGGTACTCTGGTCAGATGAGGCCAAAATTTACTTTTTGGCCTAAAACCAAAACGCTATGTGTGGCAGAAAACTAACACTGCGCATCACCCTGAACACACCATCCCCACCGTGAAACATGGTGGTGGCAGCATCATGTTGTGGGGATGCTTTTCTTCAGCAGGGACAGGGAAGCTGGTCAGAGTTGATGGGAAGATGGATGGAGCCAAATACAGGGCAATCTTAGAAGAAAACCTGTTAGAGTCTGCAAAAGACTTGAGACTGGGGCAGAGATTCACCTTCCAGCAGGACAACGAGCCTAAACATACAGCCAGAGCTACAATGGAATTGTTTAGATCAAAGCATATTCATGTGTTAGAATGGCCCAGTCACAGTCCAGACATAAATCACATTGAGAATCTGTGGCAAGACTTGAAAATTGCTGTTCACAGACGCTCTCCATCCAATCTGACAAAGCTTGAGATATTTTACAAAGAAGAATGGGCAAAAATGTCCCTCTCTAGATGGGCAAAGCTGGTAGAGACATCCCCAAAATGACTTGCAGCTGTAATTGCAGTGAAAGGAAGTTCTACAAAGTATTGACTCAGGGGGGCGCCATACAAATGTACGCCACACTTTTCACATATTTATTTGTAAAAAAAAATTGAAAACCATTTATCATTTTCCTTCCACTTCACAATTATGTGCCACTTTGTGTTGGTCTATCACATAAAATCACAATAAAGTACATTTACGTTTCTGGTTGTAACATGACAAAATGTGGAAAATTTCAAGGGGTATGAATACTTTTTCAAGGCACTGTAAGTAATTTTTCTCCTTCACTGAAGTTCACTGATAGGTGGTGGCACTGATAGGTGGCACCGATAGGCGGAACCTATGGGCGGTACTGTTGGGCACTGATGGGTGGCAATGATGGGCATTAATGGGTGGCCCTGAAAGGCAGCACTGATTGGTGTCACTGATGGGTATTGATTGGTGTCACTGATTGGCACAGACTGACATCACTTGCTGGGCACTGCTAGGGCTTCACTGTAATCGGTGCCCTAATTGTCTGTACAGTCTCCACTGCGAGGGGATGCCGCTGATCGGCTCTCCTCACATGCTGTCATTTACATGTGATTGGCTGTTATTGGACATAGCCAATCACATGGGTCACTAAAGAAAAGAAGAGACAGGCTCAGCATTTTAACAAGGTTCTTTCAGAAATGCATACTATAGAATCCCAAAACAAAAAAATCACCATCAGCGCCCTTAACTAACAAACTGAACTCCCTCAGGGAAAAACTCAGAGAACTCCTGACACAACAATATGATAAGCGTCTCAGGCGCCTACGACTAAACTATTACACCAATGCCAATAGAGCAGGTAAATACTTAGCAAATAGACTAAAAGCATTTCGCACCAAAACCAGAATAGCATACTTAAAACACCCCACTTCACCACACAAAGTTGTCAACCCCCAAGATATAGCTAACCAATTTGCCGAATATTACAGCTCATTATACAACCTGCATAATGACCCTAATACACCTCAACTGACGGTAGACAGAATACAAACGTTTTTACAGAGAATAAACCTCCCATCTCTCTCAGAGCACCAACTAGATGAATTAAACGCCCCAATCACGGCCCAAGAAATAGAAAAAATCATACACTCTCTTTCAAATGGGAAATCACCCGGACCCGATGGATTCTCCAAGAAATACTTTAAAACGTTTAAAACTATTCTCTCACCTCACATGTCAGCAGTCTTTACTAAAGCCACAAATTCCGCAACCCTACCCCAAGAGATGTTAAGAGCACACATAGTGACGCTACCAAAACCAGGTAAAGACCCCAATACACCCGCTAATTTTAGGCCCATATCCCTTCTCAACTCAGATACCAAGGTTTATGCAAAATTACTAGCCAAGAGACTAACGAATATCATACCCTTAATCATCCAACATGACCAGATGGGCTTTGTGAAGGGGAGACAAACTTCTGATGCAACTAGGAGAATTATTAATGTGATACATCATGCTGAGCGAACTCGAACGCCTTCTCTATTGCTATCTATTCACGTAGAGAAGGCGTTCGACAGAGTCCATTGGACCTATATGGAAATGGTTTTAGCCAAGTTTGGTTTCAAAGGATCCATATTGAAGGCTACTATGGCCCTATATTCTTGCCCATCTGCACAGGTATATTCCGCAGGCTTCCTATCCACACCCTTCAACATCTCCAATGGGACCAGACAGGGATGCTCCCTGTCTCCGACCATTTTTAATTTAATGATAGAACCTCTGGTCGAAGCTATCAGAACACATTCCTTCATTACGGGCTTCCAGTTTGGCTTTAGCATGCACACCATCAATCTATTTGCGGATGATGTAATCCTGCTCCTGACCAATCCTCTCACATCCCCAAAAGAAGCACACACAATCCTCACTGCTTTTGGGGATATCTCCTATTATAAGGTGAATTTCACTAAATCCTTAATACTAGACTTGGGAGTTGGGAGCACAAGTTACTCTAAAATCACAATTATCCTAAACATGGAGCACAGGAGACATCACCTACTTAAGGAATTACACTTACAAACAAAACATCCGCACTTGCTAAAGCTAACATGTCTCCACTAGGGATGAGCCGAACACTCCCCGGTTCGGTTCGCACCAGAACCTGCGAACGGACTGAAAGTTTGCGCAAACTTTAGAACCCTATTAAATACAATGGACGCAAACGTTCAAAATCTAAAGTGCTAATTATAACGGCTAATATGCAAGTTATTGTCCTAAAAAGGGTTTGGGGACCCGGGTCCTGCCCCAGGGGACATGTATCAATGCAAAAAAAAGTTTTAAAAACGGCTGTTTTTTCAGGAGCAGTCATTTTAATGATGCTTAAAGTGAAAAAAAAAAAGTGAAATATTCCTTTAAATATCGTACCTGGGGGGTGTCTAAAGAATGCCTGTGAAGTGCCACGTGTTTCCCGTGTTTAGAACTGTCCCTGCACAAAATGACACTTCTAAAGGAAAAAAAGCCATTTAAAACTGCTTGCGGCTTTAATGTAATGTCTGGTCCCGGTAATATGGATGAAAATCATTGAGAAAAATGGCATAGCCTCCCTTGGACTACAGGAGAGTCAGGATGCCCACTAAAACACACCTCCTTTCTCTATCTGCAACGTAGAGAGCGTCCTGACTCTCCTGTAGAAGGGGGCGAGCACGAAACTCCACACCAGGAAGAAAGCCTTGCATTACTGTGTGGAGTTACAGACAGAAGAACAGGAAGTGAGGATTTCTCAGAAGAAATAAGGACATTTAAAAGCAAAATCGAAGGATGAGGTAAGTGAAGGAGGACTGCACTAAGGTAAAGGAAGCTATTTAGGAAAAAAAAATTGTACCTTTACAACCCCTTTAAGGGGAGCCCCGCACCCAAAATAAAAAAGGCCCTATATACTCTGGACAGCAGTATACAGGCGGTGCAAACAAGACAGGTTTGTTCTTAAGTAGAATCTGTTTGTAATTTGGAACAGGTACATTTTTTAAGTGTAGCTCCAGCCAAAAAATCAATTTTTAAGCTTTTTGGAGAACATAGGGAAGGGTTATCACCCCTGTAACATTTGTTTTGCTGTCTGTGCACCTGTTCAGAACATTTCACCTCACTTTACATCCTAATGACAAATGTTTTTGGAAAATTTGGGTTTTTTAGTGAAACAAGGATTGGTGATAAAGCATCAGTAGAGAGGAGACACCTTTTTCCCATATTAACTCTTACAGGAGAGAATTTGCCTTCCTAGGGGTAGATTTCCTCTCACTTCCTGTTGTCTTCTTCCGTTTGCAAGTAGGAGTCGTTTGTAAGTTGGATGTTTGAAAGTAGGGGCCTGCCGTATATACTCTGCAGAAATTGGCCCCTTAGGTGTTGGTGTTGCCACAACACTGTAAGCCCCCACAGTTACTCTTGGTGGGCGCTGGAACGCCCTGCTGTGAACTATTATATCAGGAATTGTAATTACATGCCATTGTTGAACAGTGGTAGGAAAAATTGGGCCTTTGGTGGTGGTGCTGGTGCCACAACACTGTAAGCCCTCACAGTTACTCTTGGTGGGCGCATGAATGGGCATGTCACATATGAGTCCGCGGTAATATGCACCTTACCGCTGACTGCCCTGTCCAGCAAGGCATGGACATTGCCTCCCACATGCCGGTAGAGAGCCGGAATCGCCTTCCGTGAGAAAAAGTGGCGTTTGGGAACCTGCCACTGAGGAACCGCACATTGCACAAACTCACGGAAGGGGGTCGAGTCTACCAACTGAAAAGGCAGCAGTTGAAGTGCTAGCAATTTAGCCACGCTAGCATTCAACCGCTGGGCATGTGGACGGCTGGGAGTTAACTTCTTTCGACGGTCCAGCAGCTGAGGCAGGGAAATTTGCCTGGACGTCGATGTACTGCTATCAGAGTGCCCGCAAGTACTTGGCTGTGACACACCTAATTCTACACCTTCATTCCTCTCAATGCAGGTTTCAGAGAGGACTGAAGGTATAGTGGGGTTGGAGATCCCAGCTGATGAGGAGCAAGGAGAGGTCCGCTTTGTTCTTTGGTGTGGGTCTTTAAGGTACACTTGCCAACGAGCTGCATGGCAAGTCAACATATGTCTGGTCAAGCATGTGGTGCCCAAGCAGCTGATGTTTTGGCCACGCGATATACGCTTGAGACATATGTTGCAAATAGCAGCTGTGCGATCTGATGCACTCGACTCAAAAAAGGCCCACACCAAAGAACTTTTGGAATAACGCGCAGAGGCAGCGCCCTGCACAGGCGGAGCTCTGCGGTGTGATTCAGTCGGTGTGCTGCCCTTAAGCTGGCCCCCGGAGGGCATCCTGCCTCGTTGGAGATGTGCCTCCTCCTCCTCTCTCCTATCAGGCACCCACGTGGAGTCAGTGACCTCATCATCCCCTCCCTCTTGATCACTGGAGCAAACCTGGCAGTATGCTGCAGCTGGTGGAACATGACTGCCATATTGCTGTCCTTCTTGAGCATCCCCTCTCTCTGCGCTCACGCTACTGCCTTCCTCTAGCTGGGTATCATCATCAGAGCCTTCAAAACGCTGGGCATCCTCCTGGAGCATGTACCCAACACTGTGCTCAAACAGTTCGGGGGACTCCTCAGGAGGACATGGTGAGTCTAGGGAAGGAGTGACTGATGACATTGATACGAGGGAAGAGGACGCGTTGGCAGCTGTTTTGCCAGTACCCTGAGCCTGGGTGAGAGAGGATGAGAAGGATGAGGAGGGCTTGGTCATCCACTCTACCAAGTTTTCGGCATGATGCAGCTCAACACGTCCAGCTGCCGAAAATAAGGACAAGCGTGTCCCATGGCCACGTGCTGGTGACGATGCACCGCGTCCACGACCAGCACTGTTGCCCCTAGACACAGAGCCTGCTTGCCCTCTTTTATTGGCGTGTGACTGTCTGCCTCTCCTTGTTGGCCTTCCAGACATACTAAAGGCCTGCAGGGAGATGAGAAATCTCACATCACACACATGGGATTCCTAATGTTACAGGTGATGAAGTTTTTCCAACGCAAATACACCTTTGCACATTTGTACTGACTAGTACCCCGATGTTTCTCTTCTCTCTCAGTTTTCCTCCGTCTCTCCGCTAATGGGACCCCAGTGCTGACAGAGGTGGGCAGGGGAGGGATAAACAAGGTTGCTGTGCAGGTATTCAACGCCCTCTTTTTTTATCTGATGACATAATTAGTTGTTAGGACGCTGGCGGCTGGAAGGTTGTAATAGTGCACAATGAAAACCTGTGGCTTTGTGTAACTAAAAGGCAGGCTTAATCTTGCTTGCTTGTATACAAATTTGGGAAAATTTTTAGGCTTTTGCCTAAGCACACCTGAAGACACCCCAGGGTGCACGCTGGTTGAAAAAAGCTGCCTTAAAAGTAAACGGTAGACCCCCAAAAGCTTGTCTTGCCTGTAATTGTTAGTGCAATTTATGATGGACAGTACTCAACTGTTAAGCATAAAGGTTAAATCCAAATGTATTCCTTTATAAACTTGGTGTGTTGCCTATTATTACCGTCTATATCTCCCACATTTGTTGCCAGTCATCCTGCTGCTAAAGTAGTTATAAAGCTTAGTTTTTTTTATAAAAATAACAAACATGCCTATACTTACCTCAACTGTGCAATGGTTTTGCACAGAGCAACCCCGATCCTCTTCTTCTGGGGTCCCTGCCAGAGCTCCAGGCCCCTCCTCTTTATCAGGTGCCCCCAGGGTGACCTGTGCATTCTCTTCCTGAGCCCCGCTGCTGCGTCCATTGACACAGACAGCAGGACTCGACCCCACTCCCATGTCACCAGATTTGATTGACAGCAGTGGGAGCCAATCACTCCCGCTGCTATCAGTCTGTCCAATGAGGAGAGAGACAGCGGCGGGAGCCACTGCACTTGTGCATATTACTGGATCGGATGGGCTCAGATAAGGAAAGGAGGAATCTGGGGGGAGCTGAAGCACAGAAGGTTTTTTACCTTCACCAAATCCATCCGTTTACTTTTCTCATCAGCAATCAGCAGAAATAAAATTAAGATTCCTTAATATGTACAAATGACACAAGAAAAAGTTTTCAGGAGAGTCCTACCACCTACCTGCCAGGTATAGATGACCATGTCAGTGTCGCTTGTGTCTGCACCATCCCTATCATACCGCTAGCAGTGCGGCCGCTTTATTGGGGCCCAGTCCACCTCATAAGACTGGCGCTACACTAAAAGCCGGCGGGGACTCTTTTCATGCTGCCCCCCTGCAAAGTGCTGCCCTAGGCCTGGGCCTTGTTGGCCTAGGCCAAGATAAAGCGTTGGGTACAGCTGTATGATCCTGTAATATTGAAAGCCCCTTTTGTGTATGTAACACTTTTTGATGGATTGATTTGGTTGTACAGTTTTAATTGCAGGGCCTGGTTCCCTTATTTGTGACTTCAGAATCAGAATGAAGTTTCCGGATGATAAGTTTATGTCTGAGGTTGGGTGGTTGCCTGAAAGCCAGCACTGGAGATCGATGGAACATTTATTTCAGCATTTTATCCTTGGTTGCAAATCTTTGATTATGTTTTTTTTATCCTTTCTAGTGCTGGATTATATTTGGTTACTACTACTTTGGTGTGTTGGGGTGGAAGGTTAAACTGTGGAGATACTTGCATCTAGTGATGAGCCGAACACCCCCGGGTTCGGTTCGCACCAGAACCCGCGAACGGACCGAAAGTTCGTACGAACATTAGAACCCTATTAAATACAATGGATGCGAACGTTCGAATTCTAAAGTGCTAATTATAACAACTATTATGCATGTTATTGTCCTAAAAAGGGTTTGGGAACCCGGGTTGTGCACCAGGGGACATGTATCAATGCAAAAAGAAGTTTTAAAAACGGTAGTTTTTCGGGAGCAGTCATTTTAATGATGCATAAAGTGAAAAAAAAAAGTCAAATATTCCTTTAAATATCGTACCTGGGGGGTGTCTAAAGTATGCCTGTGAAGTGCCACGTGTTTCCCGTGTTTAGAACTGTCCCTGCACAAAATGACACTTCTAAAGGAAAAAAAAGCCATTTAAAACTTCTTGCGGCTTTAATGTAATGTCTGGTCCCGGTAATATGGATGAAAATCTTTAAGAAAAATGGCATAGCTACCCCATGACCCCCCCCCCCCCCCTACCCCAGCCCATTACCAGCCCCTTTGGGTCTTGTATGGATATTAAGGGGAACCCCGCACATAAAATAAAAAAGGCCCTATATACTCTGAACAGCCGTATACAGGCGGTGCATACAAGACAGGGACTGTAGGTTTGTTCTTATGTAGAATGTGTTTGTAATTTTGAACAGGTACATTGTTGAACTGTAGCTCCAGCCCAAAAATCTATTTTTAAACTTTTTGGGAAACATAGGTAAGGGTTATCACCCCTGTAACATTTGTTTTGCTGTCTGTGCCCCTGTTCAGAACATTTCACCTCACTTTCCGTCCCAATGTCAACTGTTTTTGAAATGTGGTGTTTTTCTTGAAACAAGGATTGCTGATAAAGCATCAGTACAGAGGAGACCCCTTTCTCCCATATTTATTCTTACAGGAGAGAATTTTCCTTCCTAGGGGTAGATTTCCTCTCACTTCCTGTTGTCTTCTTTCGTTTGCAAGTAGGAGTCGTTTGTAAGTTGGATGTTTGAAAGTAGGGACCTGCCGTATATACTCTGCAGAAATAGGCCCCTTAGTTGTTGGTGTTGGCACAACACTGTAAGCACTCACAGTTACTCTTGGTTGGTGCTGGAACACCCTGCTGTCAACTATTATATCAGGAATTTTAATTACATATAATTGTTGAACAGTGGTAGTAAAAATTGGGGCTTTGATGGTGGTGCTGGTGCCACAACACTGTAAGCCCTGACAGTTACTCTTGGTGGGTGCAGCAATGGGCCCTGCTGTGAATTATTAGATCAAGAATTGTAATTGCATGCCCCTGTTGAACAAGGGCTGAAAAATTGGGCTTTTCGTGGTGGTGGTGGTGGTGGTGGTGTTGCCACAACACTGTAAGCCCTCAGAGTTACTCTTGGTGGGTGCAGGAATGGGCCCTGCTGTGAATTATTAGATCAAGAATTGTAATTACATGCCCCTTTTGAACAGTGGCTGAAAAATTGGGCCTTTCGTGGTGGTGGTGGTGGTGGCGTTGCCACAACACTGTAAGCCCTCAGACTTACTCTTGGTGGGTGCAGGAATGGGCCCTGCTGTGAATTATTACATCAAGAATTGTAATTGCATGCCCCTGTTGAACAGGGGCTGAAAAATTGGGCCTTAGGCACTGGTGGCACAACACTACAACCCCTCACAGATACTGTACTTGGAGCACAGCAATGAGCCCTGTTGCAAAGTATTGCTTCAAAAATTGTAATGACACGCCCCTGTTAAACAGGGGCTGAAAAATTGGGCCTTAGGCACTGGTGGCACAACACTACAACCCCTCACAGATACTGTACTTGGAGCACAGCAATGAGCCCTATGGCAAATTATTGCTAAAAAAATTGTAAGTACACGCCCCTGTAAAACAGGGGCTGAAAAATTGGGCCTTAGCCACTGGTGGCGGCACCCATAAACAAAAATGATCTTCCAAGCTATCATCATCAATCGTATCATTGAGGACTCGGAGGAGGAGGATAGCCAGTCAACATAACAGCACAGGCACTCAGCATCAGCATCAGTCTTGAAGGGACGTGACATGTTAAAATCAATTAGTCTGTTATATCAGCATCAGGTGTGTGGTAGCTGGTGGTGATCCAAGACTGGTTCATCTTGATGAAAGTCAGTCGATCAACCGAGTCGGTGGACAGGCGCACCCTGTGATCCGTGACAAATCCTCCAGCAGCACTGAATGTGCGTTCCGAAAGAACGCTGGATGCAGGACAGGCCAGTAGCTCAATTGCATACTGTGCAAGCTCTGGCCAGTGATCCATCCTCAAGACCCAGTAAGCCAGAGGATTTTCGGTGGGGAAGGTGTCCAAGTCTGACCTTGCCCCTAGATATTCCTGCACCATATTTATCAGACGCTGGCGATGGTTGCTGGAACCGATCATACTTTGGGGCTGCGGACTAAAGAATTGTCTGAACGCATCGGTCAGACGGCCACCTTCCCCACCGCTCCTTCTTTGACTGCCCGAAGCCTCAGCAACTCGTTGTCCTGGACCAGGAGTTTGTAACCTCCCAGTCTCTGGGAACGCGTTGCACAGACCTTTCTGCAAGGCCTCCCGGAGTTGTCTCATCCTCTGCTCCCTCTGCGACGGTAACATAAGGTCCGCAACCTTACCCTTGTACCGTGGATCAAGGAGAGTGGCCAGCCAGTAATGGTCCCTCTCCTTGATCCGAAGAATACGAGGATCCTTCCGCAGACTTTGCAGGATCAGGGAGGCCATGCAGCGTAGGTTTGCTGAGGCATTCGCTCCGGAGTCCTCTGGGTCACTAAGGACGACATGATCCGCAGTCACCTCCTCCCAGCCACGTACAAGTCCACTGGTTTCTTGGGACTGTAAATCATCCCTAAAAGACTGCTGCTGATGATGCTGAGTGCCAGCCTCCACCTCCATGCTGACACAATCCTCCTCCTCCTCCTCTTCCTCTTCCTGTGCGATGGGTGGGACAGAAGGAACACTGTCTGGGTAAAGGGGGCCTTGAGAGGCAAGGAAGTCTTCCTCTTCCTGCCTCTGTTCTGCCTCAAGTGCCCTGTCCATTATTCCACGCAGCGTGTGCTCCAACAGGTGGACAAGAGGTACAGTGTCACTGATGCATGCACTGTCACTGCTCACCATCCTCGTGGCCTCCTCAAATGGTGCCAGGACAGTGCATGCATCCCTGATCATGCCCCACTGGCGTGGAGAAAAAAAACCAAGCTCCCCTGACCCTGTCCTGGTGCTGTAGTCGCACAGGTACTCATTGATGGCCCTCTGCTGCGTGTGCAGCCGCTGCAGCATGGCCAACGATGAGTTCCACCTGGTGGGCATGTCACATATAAGGCGGTTCTTGGGCAGGTTCAACTCCTTTTGCAGCTCAGCCAGGCGAGCACTGGCATTATAAGATCTGCGGAAATGCACACAGACTTTCCTGGCCTGCCTCAGGACATCCTGTAAGCCCGGGTACCTGCCCAAGAACCGCTGCACCACCAGGTTAAGGACGTGAGCCACACAGGGCACATGGGTCAGTTGTCCCTGTCGGAGGGCGGAGAGGAGGTTGGTGCCATTGTCGCAAACCACCATTCCTGGCTTAAGCTGGCGTGGCGTCAACCACCTCTCGGCCTGGCCCTGCAGAGCAGACAGGACTTCTGCCCCAGTGTGGCTTCTGTCCCCCAAACACACCAGCGCAAGCACGGCATGGCATCTTTTTGCCTGCGTACTTGCGTAGCCCCGTGAACGGCTACGGAGCACCGCTGGTTCATAGGACAAACCACAGGAAGAGGCCATGGAGGAAGAAGAAGAGGAGGGGGTGGAGGAGAGAGGTGTGTCACAACCAGTAGTAGCATTTTGGAGGCGTGGCGGTGGGACAACCTCCAACACTACTGCACCTTGTCCTGCATCCTTCCCAGCTGCCAAAAGAGTGACCCAATGGGCCGTGAAAGAAAGGTAACGTCCCTGTCCATGCCTGCTGGACCATGAGTCAGCGGTAATATGCACCTTACCGCTGACCGCCCTGCCCAGCGAGGCCAAGACATTGCCTTCCACATGCCGGTAGAGAGCCGGAATAGCCTTCCGTGAGAAAAAGTGGCGTTTGGGAACCTGCCACTGAGGAACCGCACATTGCACAAACTCACGGAAGGGGGCCGAGTCTACCAACTGAAAAGGCAGCAGTTGAAGCGCTAGCAATTTAGCCAAGCTAGCATTCAACCGCTGGGCATGTGGATGGCTGGGAGTGAACTTCTTTCGACGGTCCAGCAGCTGGGGCAGGGAAATTTGCCTGCTAGAATCGGACGTCGGTGTACTGCTAGCAGAGTGGCCGCAAGTACTTGGCTGTGACACACCTAATTCTACACCTTCATTCCTCTCAGTGCATGTTTCAGAGAGGACTGAAGTTATAGTGGGGTTGGAGATCCCAGCTGATGCGGTGCAAGGAGAGGTCCGCTTTGTTCTTTGGTGTGGGTCTTTGAGGTAGGCTTGCCAACGAGCTGCATGGCAGGTCAACATATGTCTGGTCAGGCATGTGGTACCCAAGCGGCTGATGTTTTGGCCACGCGATATACGCTTGAGACATATGTTGCAAACAGCAGCTGTGCGATCTGATGCACTAGCCTCAAAAAAGGCCCACACCAAGGAACTTTTTGAATGACGGGCAGAGGCAGCGCCCTGCACAGGCGGAGCTCTGCGGTGTGATTCCGTCGGTGTACTGCCCTTACGCTGGCCACCAAAGGGCATCCTGTCTCGTTGGAGATGTGCCTCCTCCTCATCCTCCTCCTCCTCTCTCCTATTAGGCACCCACGTGGAGTCACTGACCTCATCATCCCCTCCCTCCTCATCACTGGAGCCAATCTGGCAGTATGCTGCAGCTGCTGGAACATGACTGCCAGATTGGTGTCCTTCTTGAGCATCCCCTCTGTCTGCTCTCACCCTACTGCCTTCCTGTAGCTGGGTTTCATCATCAGACCCTTCGAAACGCTGGGCATCCTCCTGGAGCATGTACCCAACACTGTGCTCAAACAGTTCGGGGGACTCCTCAGGAGGAGGACATGGTGGGTCTAGGGAAGGAGTGACTGATGATGAGTCTGACATTGATACCAGGGAAGAGGACGCTTTGGCAGCTGCTTTGCCAGTACCCTGAGCCTGGGTGAGAGAGGATGAGGAGGAGGAGGAGGGCTTGGTCATCCACTCTACCAAGTCTTCGGCATGATGTGGCTCAACATGTCCAGCTGCGGAAAAGAAGGACAAGCGTGTCCCATGGCCATGTGCTGATGACAATGCACCGCGTCCACGACCAGCACTGTTGCCCCCAGACACAGAGCCTGCTTGCCCTCTTTTATTGCCTCCTGACTGTCTGCCTCTCCTTGTTTGCCTTCCAGACATTCTAATAGATGGCCTGCAGGGAGATGGGAAAAAAGCAATAAGGGCTACCTTCAGGTGTCCTTCTCTGTCCCTTGAAACAAGGACTTGCACAGTGAAAGAAACTGACACTCTCCCTACCTACAGTTTTCTGTCCCTAGAAAAAATGTTTTTTTTAAGCACAATATAGCACAAGGAGAATTCACTCACTGTCCTTCCAGGTCCCTAGAAACAAGGACTTGCACAGTGAAAGAAACTGACACTCTCCCTACCTACAGTTTTCTGTCCCTAGAAAAAATGTTTTTTTTAAGCACAATATAGCACAAGGAGAATTCACTCACTGTCCTTCCAGGTCCCTAGAAACAAGGACTTGCACAGTGAAAGAAACTGACACTCTCCCTACCTACAGTTTTCTGTCCCTAGAAAAAATGTTTTTTTTAAGCACAATATAGCACAAGGAGAATTCACTCACTGTCCTTCCAGGTCCCTAGAAACAAGGACTTGCACAGTGAAAGAAACTGACACTCTCCCTACCTACAGTTTTCTGTCCCTAGAAAAAATGTTTTTTTTAAGCACAATATAGCACAAGGAGAATTCACTCACTGTCCTTCCAGGTCCCTAGAAACAAGGACTTGCACAGTGAAATAAACTGACACTCTCCCTACCTACAGTTTTCTGTCCCTAGAAAAAATGTTTTTTTTTAAGCACAATATAGCACAAGGAGAATTCACTCACTGTCCTTCCAGGTCCCTGGAAACAAGGACTTGCACAGTGAAAGAAACTGACACTCTCCCTACCTACAGTTTTCTGTCCCTAGAAAAAATGTTTTTTTTAAGCACAATATAGCACAAGGAGAATTCACTCACTGTCCTTCCAGGTCCCTAGAAACAAGGACTTGCACAGTGAAAGAAACTGACACTCTCCCTACCTACAGTTTTCTGTCCCTAGAAAAAATGTTTTTTTTAAGCACACTATAGCACAAGGAGAATTCACTCACTGTCCTTCCCAGTCCCTAGAAACAAGGACTTGCACAGTGAAAGAAACTGACACTCTCCCTACCTACAGTTTTCTGTCCCTAGAAAAAATGTTTTTTTTAAGCACACTATAGCACAAGGAGAATTCACTCACTGTCCTTCCAGGTCCCTGGAAACAAGGACTTGCACAGTGAAAGAAACTGACACTCTCCCTACCTACAGTTTTCTGTCCCTAGAAAAAATGTTTTTTTTAAGCACAATATAGCACAAGGAGAATTCACTCACTGTCCTTCCCGGTCCCTAGAAACAAGGACTTGCACAGTGAAAGAAACTGACACTCTCCCTACCTACAGTTTTCTGTCCCTAGAAAAAATGTTTTTTTTAAGCACACTATAGCACAAGGAGAATTCACTCACTGTCCTTCCCAGTCCCTAGAAACAAGGACTTGCACAGTGAAAGAAACTGACACTCTCCCTACCTACAGTTTTCTGTCCCTAGAAAAAATGTTTTTTTTAAGCACAATATAGCACAAGGAGAATTCACTCACTGTCCTTCCAGGTCCCTGGAAACAAGGACTTGCACAGTGAAAGAAACTGACACTCTCCCTACCTACAGTTTTCTGTCCCTAGAAAAAATGTTTTTTTTAAGCACACTATAGCACAAGGAGAATTCACTCACTGTCCTTCCAGGTCCCTAGAAACAAGGACTTGCACAGTGAAAGAAACTGACACTCTCCCTACCTAGAGTTTTCTGTCCCTAGAAAAAATGTTTTTTTTAAGCACAATATAGCACAAGGAGAATTCACTCACTGTCCTTCCAGGTCCCTGGAAACAAGGACTTGCACAGTGAAAGAAACTGACACTCTCCCTACCTAGAGTTTTCTGTCCCTAGAAAAAATGTTTTTTTTAAGCACAATATAGCACAAGGAGAATTCACTCACTGTCCTTCCAGGTCCCTAGAAACAAGGACTTGCACAGTGAAAGAAACTGACACTCTCCCTACCTACAGTTTTCTGTCCCTAGAAAAAATGTTTTTTTTAAGCACAATATAGCACAAGGAGAATTCACTCACTGTCCTTCCAGGTCCCTGGAAACAAGGACTTGCACAGTGAAAGAAACTGACACTCTCCCTACCTACAGTTTTCTGTCCCTAGAAAAAATGTTTTTTTTAAGCACAATATAGCACAAGGAGAATTCACTCACTGTCCTTCCAGGTCCCTAGAAACAAGGACTTGCACAGTGAAAGAAACTGACACTCTCCCTACCTACAGTTTTCTGTCCCTAGAAAAAATGTTTTTTTTAAGCACAATATAGCACAAGGAGAATTCACTCACTGTCCTTCCAGGTCCCTGGAAACAAGGACTTGCACAGTGAAAGAAACTGACACTCTCCCTACCTACAGTTTTCTGTCCCTAGAAAAAATGTTTTTTTTAAGCACAATATAGCACAAGGAGAATTCACTCACTGTCCTTCCAGGTCCCTAGAAACAAGGACTTGCACAGTGAAAGAAACTGACACTCTCCCTACCTACAGTTTTCTGTCCCTAGAAAAAATGTTTTTTTTAAGCACAATATAGCACAAGGAGAATTCACTCACTGTCCTTCCAGGTCCCTAGAAACAAGGACTTGCACAGTGAAAGAAACTGACACTCTCCCTACCTACAGTTTTCTGTCCCTAGAAAAAATGTTTTTTTTAAGCACAATATAGCACAAGGAGAATTCACTCACTGTCCTTCCAGGTCCCTAGAAACAAGGACTTGCACAGTGAAAGAAACTGACACTCTACCTACCTACAGTTTTCTGTCCCTAGAAAAAATGTTTTTTTTAAGCACACTATAGCACAAGCACAAAACACACTGACACTCTCCCTACCTATCCTTCTCTTTCCCTAAACTAAAGGAATCCAGGTTAAGCAAGAAAGAAATAAAAGTCACTGTCCCTGCCTATGCTGCTCTATCCCTGCTCCGGAACACACTACACTAGGCCGCCGTGCTGGCGGCCTTTTATAGTGTGGGGCGTGTACTAAACACCCTCAGCAATAATTGGCCACAGGCATCCTGCCTGTGGCCAATCATTGCTCTCCTCGCTGCCGGCGCTGTGATTGGCCAAGCATGCGGGGTCACAGTGCATGCTTGGCCAATCACAGCGCCTGGATGACACTGCGATGGCGTAGTGCATTGTGGGCCGTTCGCGTCACTCGAATTTGGCGCGAACGGCCCAAATCGTTCGATCTTCGTCGAACGATCGAACAGCCGATGTTCGAGTCGAACGTATGTTCGACTCGAACACGAAGCTCATCCCTACTTGTATCTATCAATGAGTCTCCTGCATCTTGAGGTGTGTAGCTTGTCATCCCCGATCTATACATTTGTGCTTGAATAGTCCATTCTAGTTTTACTGAAATGAGTAAAATGTGTTTATCAACGAGTGAATTTCTTTTCAGATTACAACTTCTGTCCAAATGATAAAAAAAAATCATCAATATAGCGATAGTATCTTTATGGATTTTGTTGTATGCTGTTAAGGAATTTGTCCTTCATGTCAGCCATAAATAAGTTTGCATATTAGAGTGCCATTTAACTTCCAGTGGCGGTACCCATATGTAGCGCTCTGCTCCTGATGACCAGGCGCTATGTTAAATTTAGAGGGTGTCTGAGCTGGTAGTTAGCTCAGACTTTATAATGATTAAGGCTAAATCAGCCTCTGTTCCGGCTATGGCTGTGTTTGAAAGGACTTACCACTGTTTGCCTGTAGGTGGCGTTACCACCCCAGGCCAATGTTGGAACACAAGCAGGCCAAAGTGTATTGGGTACTTCCCCCAGAAGCAGCCCAGTGGGAGTGGTCTCCCCACTGGGCATGCTGTGGAAGGGTACTTAAGGGGCAGACGCCATTTTTTGGCACTCTTCGCCTCGTGGCCCTCCTGGGTCGAGGTATGTGGTGGTGAAATTCCAGCCGCGGAGCCATGTTGGCCCGAGGCTGCATCTCTGCCAGGTAGGCCCAGTTGTTCTGACTGGGGCCTGCACTTTGAAGGTGATCCTGTGCTGTCTGTCCTGCAGGAGGAAGCCGCTCAATGGAGGAAACCGGGGAAGGACCTGTCCTGGAGAGGATCAAGCGGAATGGTGTCTCGGGGAAGGCCTGGTGACCTTATTGGAGGATGCACCGTAGATTATGTTACCTTACAGTGTGCTGGGTCAGCTTAATGGCTCTAAAACTGTAAGGCTGGATCTCTGGATACTAAATCCTGTGGCAGAGGATTGTTGAACAGTTCAGTTATATCGTCCTAAAGTCTGTGGCAGAGACTGATATTTCTTAATTTTGTTTGTGTATCATCCCGGCTGCTAGGCCAAGTGGGAGGGGCCTATCCGGGTGAGCAACACCCACTTGAAGGAGAGTGGTGATTGTGAATTTTGAAACTTAGAAGCTCCCCAGTGATCTGCATCGTGTGCCTGAACCTTCCCCTGACCCTCCATCCCTCTACCTATGCAAGTTTGTGTGAAATAAAACCTAATGAAAAGGATTTGCAACTTGTATGGACATTGAAGTTTCTATAGACTCTCATCCCCTAGACAACGAATGGTGAGGTAACGTGCAAGGCCCAAATCTAAACCAGCAGCTCTTACGGGGGTAGTGTTACACGTGGAGGCTCGTCCGGGATTCCTGTGAGACTCTGTCTGTTGCAGTTGTGAGGCAGGTGACCAACACCAAGGTAACAATATTCAAATATATATATATATATATATATATATATATATATATATATATATATGTAGCGGACCCTTGTCCTCCCCTCTTTTACAATTCTGCTCGCAATGTCTCTGGTCTAGGGGGTATGATAGGGGAGGTAGAGGGTGCACTATGCCTGGCTTCCGCCACAGGTGTATAAGTGGTATTAGCAATGCCTTCCTTTACCTTCGGGCCTGTGTTGTGCATCGGATCCTCCCTCCAAGACTCTCTGAGAACCTTGTCTGCCAGGAACTTGAGCCACACACCGTTAAAGTCCAACACTCCTTTATTTAGAACCTAACATGGACTCCCTTGGCTATAGAACAGAAAAGGAGGTGTGTGTGCGAATAGGCCCAGACACAAGTTCAATCCTCCACTCTCCTCCAAAGAGTGGGTTATGGTCTCCGCACGAGGGAAATTCACCTTCCGGACGGTCTCTGAGAAGAGACTCACCCGTCACCGGCAGTATGCTGCACCGGGTCTTCAGATGAGGAGCTCTCCCCGGTCCATTACGCCCACCTTGGATTCAGGCATCCATCTCCGGAGTACCTTAGGCTCCTTCCCTCGCGGAACTCAGTGTTGGGCACTGAGCTCCGGACCGCCGTCCGAGTACCTCACCTCAGGCTAAAGGTGCCTGAGATGGAACACGATCTCCGGTGGTCCTCTAGGCCTAGGCCGCTAGAGGACAAGCACGAACTCCGTCCGCAGGCTAAAGGTGCCAGGGACCAAGACCCCGTGACCAAGATGGCTGGCCCTTTTATCCCCTCTCCCAGCAGGCACGGCGGGTTCCCCGCCCCACCATACCGCTGCCCAGAGAGGACAAAAGTAGGCTCAACACACAGCGGTGTCCATCCGTCAGCCCATGGCGACAGCGCCACCCAGTGGACCGCCGGAGACCTACCACTGGTGTCACTGAAAAATTCAAAAAATTACGGCGGGAAAGCAAGTACCCGCTACATATATATGTTATTGTATGGTATGATTCTGGTTCCCTACTGTCCGTGGGTCCCACAATCACGTTATTGTCCAGTTGTGCCAAGGGAGGGTTCGAGCCAAACTTTTGGGGTTGATAGGCAGAGCGCAGGCCAAAATCCAAACCAGCAGCTCCTACGGCGGTAGTGCTACACATACACTGAAGATAGATGTCATGATTGAATGTGAAGTAGTTAAGAGACCTTCAATATTACAGAATCATATAACTGTACCTCCAGTAATGTTGTGTACTGCATCCAATGCAAAAAATGCTACAAAAGATCTTATATTGGTGAAAAAGGACAGAAATTACACAAAAATGTATGCATTTACACAGACACACCATTAAGGAATATAAGAAAAAAAAGTTCTGCACTCCTGTGGGACATAATTTCTCACAACCAGACCACACTATGGAAGGGAACTTCAAAACTATTTAGGAAAGGAAAACTTTTGGCCTAAGAATGATAATTCTATCTGACTCAAAAGATAATGTACTAAATCACTATCTGACAGTTTTACTGCCTCTCTCATCTCCTCTCAGCTCCTCACAGATGCAGAATGGTTTTATCACAATTGTGCTCTTTTAAAGGGATTTAGGCAAAATAAGACTGCAGATAAACAAGTAAAAACTATGTAGGACGATTTGTTTCACCTCTGTGTATTACTGGAGGCTATTAACATAACTGGGTATATAAGAGGGCTTACAACCACTTTAGTAATTGTAAAGTCTTGTTTTTTTTTCAATTAAAATAACAAACATGTTATACTTACCTGCTCTGTGTAGTGGTTTTGCACAGGGCAGCCCAGATCCTCCTCTTCTCGGTTCCCTCGCTGGAGCTAATGGCCCCTCCCTCCTGCTGAGTGCCCCCACAGCAAGCAGCTTGCTTTGGGGGCACCTGAGCCAAGAATGCATTACGATAAAAAACCTTCTGACTTTACAACCGCTTTAACCATCAGAATTTAATACCTCTCTGTCTTACTATTTACCATTGTCTTAGTAGATATTGGCTCTGACGTGTCTCTTACAACGAACATACAAAATGACTGGTATTCCACTTACTCCTCTTGCCTGTATCACTTGCCACCAGCAAGTCCATTATGTACACTGCACTCTGGTACTGCTCATACTACGAGTACAAATCAATCCCCACAGCCTTGGGCTCTGGGGTGGACCAGGAACTGCTAGACCTTGCAACCTAGAGAATGCATAGTGTAGGGATCTACTGTAAGGTGACCAGATTTTTAAAATGAAATCCGGGGACATATTTTTTTTTACTAGTAATGGCGGCAATCAGCGACTCTCTGCCCATCGCCGCCGCCCGCCTCACAGCCTGTCAAGTCTTACTCTCTGGGCCCCGGCTACTACTGGGTGGGGAGTGGAGGAAGATCACTCCACCAGGGAAGGCAAGGAGATAAGCAGGCGGCTGGCTGGGACTTGAGCCAAGGCAGAAGAACATGCGAGCGGAGCTGAATGGGCATGCACCCGAAACTGAAGAAATATTACCTTCGCTCCGACCAGCACATGATCATCAGAAAGGGGCACAGAAAATGGAAAAATACACCCCCCTGCACTGACTGTCTGTGAAATTGCCCCAGCCCCTGTTCAAATCCAATCCGGGGACAAAACTGGGGACAGACTTGGTCCGGGGACAGTGTCCTCAATCCGGGGACTGTCCCCTGAAACCGGGGATGTCTGGTCACCCTAATCTACTGCCCTCTACTCTTAGCTTAATATCACAGTATTATATATAATTATGTACATTACTTCTTGCCCCCATTGTCTGGGCCTTGAATCAAGGAAGGAGGAAGAAAAGGGAGAGAGAGAGGGAAAGTCTCTGCCACATGTCTTGTCCAAGGGAGTTGCTGCTGTTGTATTTTCACCCAGCCAGAAGAGACCATAATGTGCCTGTTGATCTTGCAAAGACTATAGTGATTTTCTAACTTTCTGCAGCAAGCTGACAATGCCACCCTGAACTCTCAAACAAGCCTTCTTGAGGTACCTGCATGGACTACAGAACACCTCCCCCATAGACAGAAATTGTGTTACTGTCAGGATTGCCAGTGCCAGATAGCTAGGGCTGCATTCCAGGTTAGATAATGACTGGAGGGTCTCCTCATCACCGCATCCTGTCATCAGATCTGCGACACAAAGACATATGCCGCATCATCCTTAGAGGCCCCTGCAACTGAACTTTGCTGCAACATTCATCTGCATCAATCCATCTCGTCCTGCCGCTTGGAGTTCTGGTTTCTGTAGGCAGGCGGAAGATTTTTCGCTGGCGCTTGTGCGGTGGGCACTTCTCATCCACGCTCGCTCGGTAAAGTCAGACCCGGAGTGAGTGGGAGATATTTAAGGCTGGACACTCCAGCATGTCATCGGCTGGAGAGCAGGGATGACCCTTGTTGATTGCTTTGCTATCACAGGTATTTATCACCAACTAGAGGCCACATTGTGCTGCAACCTTCATTCCTTTTCTCTCTATATGCAATCCTTTGGTAATATGGAGATTTACTTTGTGGGATGTTTTTCTTTCTCCTTCTTACTCATCATACAATGCTGGTGTAGTGATCCCCTCTATCATTCCAACCTAGCTATGTCGATCATAGACTTTTTTTATATTTGAACACTTTCTTCAACCCTCTTTATTTAGGGTTATTTGCTTTGCTTATCATCAGCCTTGTATGTTCAATTATTTCTCTATTACATAACAGTTAAATAACGAGCCCTGTTCCAATATAATTAATCCCCAACACCTGCTTTCTATTGCCTTTATTGTTGAATATTGTTGAAGTTGGTTCTATCTCTATTCTCATGCCTTTTTTATAGTGTCTATCCAAGGCAATTTAACTGAATAGCGACTTTACTATTACAACATCCTTTCAGGTGTCCCTGCCCTAATCTTCATGCATTACTGAGCATAGTAAGTAGAAATTTGAGGCTTTCTTGCCCACCATATTGGACAATGAGTCTTATCCAAAATAATTTGTTTAAAACTTTTTCCATTTTTCTTTTGCAACTGTAGCCTGGTCCTCTTATATCTCCTGTGGATGTGCACGGCCTCCCTCGCCATTCTTTGGTTGGGCTGGTAGGGTATTCCTGTTTTGCGCCCCTTGACTAGGATTGGTGGAGGTCGGTATTTACTCTTGAAGCCATGACAAATGTTGATATGTATTTATATATAGGTATTCCTGCTTTTCTTATATTTGATTACTGATGTAAACTTTTTTGTATTTTACTACTACTCCAGATAAACCCTTGAGCAAGTTTGGGGCATTCATTGATGTCCAAAAATACATCAGGAGGGTTAACATTAAGAGATATTTTTTGTCCCAGACTGCCACAACTACCGTTAAAGAGACGAGTGGAGTGAGGCATTCGGGTCTGGCTAATACCTCTCATTTTAATCTGCCAGGATTCATACCACCTTCTGTATCAGTCTTTAAAGAATTGGTCCTAAAGGATATTGATAAATTAAAAATTAAGAGAAATTATCAAGACTCTAGGTTCCATGAGGGACTAGAATCCTTGAAACAGAGGAATGACAATATTATCCGCCCTGCCGACAAGGGGGGCGGGATAGTGGTCATGGATAAGAGCTCATATGTCTTAGAAATGAACAGGATCCTGTCCGATACTGAAACTTATGTACCATTAAGTCATGACCCCATCTTTAAATTCAAAAGGGAGCTTACTCTACTTGTCGATAGTGGATATAATAACAATTTGATTAATGGAAAGGAGAGGGATTTTTTAATCCCGCTAGCTCCAAGAAAGCCCATCATGTATTTTTTACCAAAGGTACATAAGAGTTTAACTAACCCACCGGGGAGACCCATCATTAGTGAGTTGGACTCAATTACCTCTAGAATTGGTAAATACATTGATGGCTTTCTACAGGCTTTGGTGTCTGGTACTACATCCTATATCAAAGATTCCGCACAAGTTATCCGCAAGTTTGAGAGCTTAGAGTGGAGGGATGGTTACATCATGGCCACGGCCGATGTGACCTCCCTCTACACTATTATCTCACACACTGATGGTTTAGAGGCTGTGGAGATGTTTTTAAAGATAGATTCTGAGCTGATCTTGTCCCAACAGGGATTTATATTGGACTTGTTATAATATGCCATGACTCATAACTACTTTTGGAATTCATTACCTCCGGAACAAAGGGGTCGCAATGGGCGCGAAATTCGCGCCCAGCATGGCTAATTTGTTTATGGCCAAATGGGAGGAGGATGTCGTCTATGCCAACAGGAGACCAGAGTTGATCTTCTGGGGCAGATATATAGACAACATCCTCCTCCTGTGGAATGGCGACATGACGTCACTATCCGCATTCATGCGACAACTTAACGATAATCTGTTGGGAATTGCATTACATTTTGAGACTAGTACGGATAAGATAAATTTCTTGGATCTAAGTATACAGATCAAGAATGGTACATTTGACATGTCCACGTTTTTTAAGAGCACTGATCGGAATGGCTATATCGGGCAGGCTAGTTGTCACCATCCATCGTGGCTAAAGTCGGTTCCTAAAAGCCAATTCCTCCGTTTGAGGCAGAATTGCACTCTTAGAGAAGACTTCTTTATACAGGCCACCACTTTGAAGGAAAGATTTGTTGAGAAAGGTTATGCTGTTAATTAATTAATTGCAACTATCAATGAAATAGGTAACATGGATCGAGCTTCTGTCCTTCAAAACAAAGGGAGGGCCGTTTCCAACAGGACTGATTTAAAATTTTCAATGGTTACCACTTTTTCCCACCAACATCGTGATATTAAGAAAATCAGGACTAAGCATTGGGGAGTTCTGAAAAATGATAAGGTTTTGGGCCCAGTTCTTCCTGAGCGGCCACAGATTGTGTTCAAAGGAGTCCCCCCTTTAAGACTTCAAATAGCACCCAATATATTAGATGCTCCCAATAGGGTGTCATTTTTCCAGAACTCCAAAGGTTACCATCCTTGTCGTTATTGCAATGTGTGTGCAATCAATAAAGACAAAAGTAGAAAAATTTGTCAGTTCAAATCTCATACTACAGGTAGGGTTTTTGACATCAATACCTTCTTCACCTGTACCTCTTTAAATGTAGTATACCTCCTGATTTGCCCATGTGGCCTTCAATATGTGGGCCACACGACACAAGCTATGCATGTTCGTGTTAATGAACATATTGCAAATATCAGGAGGGGTTTCCCGAAGCATACAGTTTCTCGGCACTATTTGGAGTGCCATAATAAAGATCCCAGAGGCACCACTTTTGTGGCCATTGACAGGTTCAATCCACATTGGCGTGGGAGTACTGTATGTCCAAGCGGGAAATTTCCAGACTTGAAACCCGTTGGATATATGATTTGAAGTGTTACACCCCTTTCGGCATGAATGTCGACTGGGATGTAAACTGTTTCATTAATAATAGCTAATACTTTTTTACTTATATGTTCAGACACTAGTGGGCAGTGTACATATGTGGTTCTATATTTTATCCATTTTATATTTAACTTCTATTGCTGCCATATACTGGGGAGCCTCCTTTATATTCCTCTCTATTTTTTGGTATCGATATATTTCATAAGTTTTTTTTTTATTAATATTTTTAATTTTTCACCATATATAAATATATTCATTTTTATTTTTACATTAATATTTTTATACCAGCATTTATGTGTGATTACGTAGCGATCCATTACTTAATATGGGTGTTTAATTACCCCGTGTCCGGCTATGTTAATAGTATGATCACTTTTGGTATAAGTACCGTATTTATCGGCGTATAACACGCACTTTTTTCCCCTTAAAATCAGGGGAAAATCGTGGGTGCGTGTTATACGCCGATACTCCGCCGATTCCCCTGCTGAAACGAGCGAGAGGAGCGAGCGGAGCCGAAGCCGAAGTACACTCGGCTTTACTCGGCTCCTCTCGCAGTCCCGCCCATCTCTGACTGCGCCGCTGACATAGAGAAAGCCGAGTGTACTTCGGCTAGTCTCGGCTCCTCTCGCAGTCCTGCCCCTGATTGTGAGCAGAGCCGAGTCTAGCCGAAGTACACCCGGCTTTCTCTGTCAGCGGCGCAGTCAGTGGAGATGGGCGGGACTGCGAGAGGAGCCGAGTCTAGCCGAAGTACACTCGGCCCCGCTCGCTCCTCTCCACAGAAATCGGCGCCAAATTTAAAAAAACGCAGAGACTGACAAGGCTGCAAAGGCACTGGGCAAGGCTGCAGATGGACAGATGGACACTGGGCAAGGCTTCAGATGGACAGATGGACACTGGGCAAGTCTGCAGATGGACACTGGGCAAGGCTGCAGATGGACAGATGGTCACTGGGCAAGGCTGCAGATGGACACTGGGCAAGGCTGCATGCTGCATTTAAATGTAAGTTTTTTTCCTTGAATTTCCCTCCTAAAAGTTTTTTTCCTTAAAATTCCCTCCTAAACTTGGGGTGCGTGTTATACGCCGGCGCGTGTTATACGCCGATAAATACGGTATGTCTTCTATTGACTTTTAATTGACATGTAATTTATGCATTTTTTGGTAATGAAGACATTTGGTTACTTTCTTTTTTTGTCATCCACCATTCTCTTCCTGTTTCCTCCCTTTGGAGTGCAAATAGGGCCAGAATGTGTTTCAGTGACATCACATCCGGGTTAGAACGATTCACTTCCTTCCACTAGATGTCCTCTGTTGGATGGTGTTCTTCCTTCATTAGTCAGGTGTTTACATCAATTCCTGTGGGCAGTGGTGCTGTCTGCCTCCCAGAAGTATCAGCAAAGGTTGCAGTGTTCTCACCTAACCTTTCTATGTTCACCTGACTATCCACTTTTGTATTGACCTATTATAGACATGTATTTTTAGTGTGATCTGTATTTAAATGGGCATGCTTGCGTCACAGGCCACGCCTCTGATGATATCCGAGTAGGATGAAACATGTCAGGCTGGCCGATGCAAGCACGCTGAGAGCCGCAGAGTTTTTATATGCCTTTTACTCTTGTTTGTCCTGTAAGTAGACTACAAATAAATGTTGCATGGTTTACTTTTATGGGCTTCACTATGATTGCTTTTTTTTTCTTATACTGGGTCTAATCTCCCGTTGATGACTGTGCAATCCATTCATCTGCCTGTTTGAGTCCTGGAGTCCCTGCATTTTGATGTTGATAATATCCACCATTCATCTATCAAGTTAGGAGTGTTGCCTTTTTGTCACTGCCCATCTGCATCTTATGATCACATTGCCTGATTCTCATATATTTCTGTTAAGCAGACTGAGAGCACGTTGGTGTGGTTTGTTTTTCTTCCTGCACACTGAAGCTTGGTGGAGGTGTTCATACCAGTTTTTCATCTCTTATTGATTCCATTACATGAACTTTAACACATATATGTTTTTTCACTGAAGCTCTGCATTTTGGACTTTTATACTTGTGTTTGCTGAATCAACGAACTGTGCTAGCTGCTTTATTATTATTTGTTTTCTTAGTTAGCGCAGATATCTGTGCACCCCCTTTTTTTATCACTTGTATTTTACTAGTGTTAGAGCGGTGTTAATACTGGTGGTCCTAATTAATACCCTGAGGAAGCCAATGCTTGGCGAAACATGTTGGAATATAACATCTACATTTGACCATCTGTGCCCCTGTGGGACACCAGCGACCAGTAAAAAGCAAATTGCATATGCTCTGATTTTTATTGAACCTATTTTTCATTTTATGTAATAATAAAGATTTACAAATTTTACTCTATGTGTATATTTCTTTATTCAAGCACCGCTATAATCCCATTCTCCTATCTTCATTCAATTCATCTGGAGGTATCGCTATTATTAAATGTATATACACGGGTAAATGTGCACAATTCCACCAGGCCTCCTATTGGGCCATTTGCTGATAATTATTGTTTGTACATTAGATGTATGCATGGTTATTCTTTTCTTATATAAACCTTGCATTATTTCTGTACTGGTCTGCATCTACTGTACATGCCTATGATTAATGTTAATTAATCACCTCTGTTCACTGAGGCTCTGTCCTGGGTGAAGGCACTGGCAATTTTAGTATGAATCCCATTCTCTCTTAGCGAACAGGTTTAATGCAATATCCTTTTTGGGAAAGGCTATTTCTCATAACCCCCCCCCCCCCCAAAAAAAAAGAGGGCTACACTAATTAAATCTTACTGGTGGCTTTTAGCATCCTTGCCCATGCTAGTTTGTCTTCGTGGTTCCCTAATGCTGGTCTAGGATCCTTGATTTTGGAGAGTAGGGATCGCATTGGACTGACTTGATTGGTCACTGGTTATAGACAGAAGGTCAAATGATCAAGATAGGAAAAAGTTTCCAGCGTTTGATGCCCGGGTTTTGGGGGGGGGGGGAAATATTAAGCCCTGTTGTGGGCCTGGGCTGCTACCTCAGGATACAGCCAGATGATCACTCCCGTAGTGATCAGAGGAGGTGAGTGTAAAGGAGCGCCCAATAGTTGAAAAATAAACCGCTTTAAGCTTTAAACACTAGGCACAGCGCTGGATCGGTACAGGAGTCAGCCCTGAAAAAGGGGGAGGCCTTGGTCCCCCGAAACGCTTTGGCTTTGTTCTATCACCTGTACCCTTATTGAAGCGGTTTCTTTTTCAACTATTGCATTTTGGGCACTCCTTTACACTGACTTCCTAGAATCCTTGAAGAACCAAAGACTGTTTGCATCACCTTATCTTAGTAGGACGTTTATTCAGCTATGGATTCTGTTTAGCCAGAACTGAGTTGGCATTAGAACTATGATCATAAGATTATAAGATTTCACAATAGAATTACAAAATGCAGAACACAAGATGGCTTATTTTATAATATTTACACACCATGAGTTCTTGAAAGTGGTAGCTCGGTATAGGAAAATAACACATATAAATATTCATTATTTTAATTCTTTGAGGAGAAAACAAAAGGCTTACTTTTTTTCCCATATGTAAATTTAAATGCCAGTGATGGAAAATAACAATGACCATAAAGCTTCAGCACCAGCACTATTTTGCTGTGCCTAACAAATGTATTTGTTAAGACTACCCAGTTTCAATCTAATGCAACGCCTGGGAATTGTATTACTTTAGTGAGCAAAAACATTTTCAAAGAGCAGGAATAGAATTTGAGCAGTTTATTAATTGTAATGGGACATAAAGCCCCATACTTGCATGCATTTTAATAATCTGCACTGCGATTTAATGTGCTGTTTACATTCTATTCATGGCACATTTAAAACTGTTAAAATTCAAGTCCATTACTCGACTCTAGTCTCCCCCAGTTTCCTTGTAATTGATTTACAGAATAAATAAACATATATAGAGGGCTTTTTTTCAGCGGGAACACGGGGGAACGCAGTTCCGACACCTCCTGTGCTGAATGTATGTAATGGAAAGAGGTTCTGGGATGTGCTGGAGAGTCTATTGATGCTGGCTGCTGGGATATCTATTGTTGCTGGAGGGGATCTATTTTAATAATAATAATAATAATACATTTTATTTATAATGCCCTTTTCATCAAAAGATCTCAAAGTGCTACAAATCAAAAAAAAAAAAAGAAAAATAAGCAATTTATACAATGAAACGAACATTTAAAAGGGGAAGGAAGGGGATTTTGCAAAGGAAGGGGGTCTATTGTTGCTGGGGAGTTCTTCTGTTGCTCGTGGGGAATCTATTGTTGCTGGGGGGGGGGTCAGTCATTGCTAGGAGGGATGTACTGTTGAGGGAGGGGTCTTTGTTGCTTGCTGCTGGAGGGTCTATTGATGCTGGCTACTGGGGAATCTATTGTTGCTGGAGGGGATCTATTTTTGCAGGGGGGGTTTATTGTTGCTGGGGGTGGGTCTTATGTTGCAGGGGGTCAATCATTGCTGGGAGGGATCTGCTGGCTGCTGGAGGGTCTATTGATGCTGGCTGTTGGGAGTCCATTGTTGCTGGGGTGGATCTATTGTCACTGGGGTGACTATTGTTGCTAGATCTATTTTACTGCCTTTCTTGTTATCATTAACAAATTCTATACAAAATACTTATAGCACCACAAAATGATAATTGTTTCTGCATTCTCAAAAAGGGGTGGTACTAGGAGGTGAGTAAGGGGTGGAACCAAGGAACGGTGCTCAGAGGTGGGTAAGGGGTGGAGTCAAGGGTGACTTGGAAGGGAGGAGTTCCTGCACATATTCTCATATATATACAATTTTTGACTAAATTCTCATGCGCCGAAAAAAGACTTACAAATTTATGCATTGCTCTTACAGTATGTAATTTATTACACAATATTATGGCATATTCTAAGTAACTGTGTCTGCTTTTTGCCTCTGGAAGCATAATTTAGAAGACAAAAAAAAAAAATGTTTCATAATGTTGAGCCCTATAGCGGAAATCAAATCATGTCTTAAAAATTGTAATACAATCTAATTCCAACCAATTAATGAACATTACACATCAAATAGAGATTAACCTCTTGTTGCTGATCTGTAAGCAGCAATCTATGCAATACTAATGCTGCGTCTCTCATAATAGCGCATGACCTGACATATAAGGCTTTAGGATAGGTCGACTTTAACCCCTTCACGCCTAAGGGTAAAACAATGTTACATGTTAATGCCTAGGCACAATTTTGCAACTTTGACATGTGTTCGTAAAATTGTACATATCGACACAACTACTTTGTGCATCCAGGTGGATTTTACCTTGTTGGTTTTTTTTTTTTCAGAAGGAATTGGGCTTTCTTTTGGTTGTAAATGGTAACAGATATCTCCTGTTTTGGTTTTCTTATTATCAAACAAAAACTGTACGGACACGTTGTTTTTTTTTATTGATGTAAATTGCTGTGAACCACCTTTGAATCAATAAAAACTTTTTTGTTGGAAAAAAAAAACTGACCCAAAATAGTAAAAAAATATATATTTTTTTAAATTTATCTGTATATTTCTTGCTATCATTATAATTAATCACCAAACAACAACCCAAAATAAATTTTCCTGCTCCTAACGATTGCAGCAATACCACATTTGTGTATGTTAGTTGTTGTTTGTACCAGTAGTGCAGCCCAAAAACAATGATGCATATTTAGGCCCCATGCACACGAGACGCTGTTATTTGCTGTTGAACGCGCGTTCAGAGGCAGTTGGACGCTTTTTTCAACTGCTCCTGAACCCATTCAATGTTATCCTATGTGTCCATGCACACACTCTCGTTTTTTGGCGTTTACAAGCAGTTGCGTTTAACCTCGTTTTTCCAGAAGCAAAAAAATGGGTTCAGACGCAAAAGTTTTCCACGTTTCAGACGCTAAACGCTGCTAAACGCGGCTAAACGCGGCTAAACGCGGTACCGGCGTTTTGCCGCGTTTGCGTTTATAAGCGTTTTTAAAGGTGACCTATTTTTTAACATTAGAAATCTCAAAAATGATGGCAAATGATGAAAAACTATTAAAAAATATAAAAGAAAACTGTAATTGCTTGCATTGCATTGTGGACAATCCACAACTTGTGGCAGGTAACGTGGCAAGTGGACAATCAACAACTTGTGTCAGGTGATGTGGCCAGGTGACGTGGCCAGGTGACGTGGCAAGTGGACAATCCACAGCTTGTGGCAGGTGACGTGGCCAGGTGACGTGGCAGGTGACGTGGCCAGGTGACGTGGCAGGTAACATGGCCAGGTGACGTGGCAGGTGATGTGGCAAGTGGACAATTCACAACTTGTGGCAGGTGACGTGGCACGTGATGTGGCCAGGTGATGTGGAAAGTGGACAATCCACAACTTGCGGCAGGTGACGTGGCTAGATGACGTGGCAGGTAATGTGGGCAGGTAACATGGCTAGGTGACGTGGCAGGTGACGTGGCAAGTGGACAATTCACAACTTGTGGCCAGGTGACGTGGCCAGGTGACGTGGCAGGTAACATGGCTAGGTGACGTGGCAGGTGACGTGGCAAGTGGACAATTCACAACTTGTGGCAGGTGACGTGGCCAGGTGACGTGGCCAGGTGACGTGGCCAGGTGACGTGGCAAGTGGACAATTCACAACTTGTGGCCAGGTGACGTGGCACGTGATGTGGCCAGGTGACATGGCAAGTGGACAATCCACAACTTGTGGCAGGTGACGTGGCAGGTGACGTGGCCAGGTGACGTGGCAGGTAACATGGCCAGGTGACGTGGCAGGTGATGTGGCAAGTGGACAATTCACAACTTGTGGCAGGTGACGTGGCACGTGATGTGGCCAGGTGACGTGGAAAGTGGACAATCCACAACTTGTGGCAGGTGATGTGGCTAGATGACGTGGCAGGTAATGTGGGCAGGTAACATGGCTAGGTGACGTGGCAGGTGACGTGGCAAGTGGACAATTCACAACTTGTGGCCAGGTGACGTGGCAGGTGACGTGGCCAGGTGACGTGGCAGGTAACATGGCTAGGTGACGTGGCAGGTGACGTGGCAAGTGGACAATTCACAACTTGTGGCAGGTGACGTGGCCAGGTGACGTGGCAGGTGACGTGGCAAGTGGACAATTCACAACTTGTGGCCAGGTGACGTGGCACGTGATGTGGCCAGGTGACATGGCAAGTGGACAATCCACAACTTGTGGCAGGTGACGTGGCCAGGTGACGTGGCAAGTGGACAATCCACAACTTGTGGCAGGTGACGTGGCCAGCTGACGTGGCAGGTAACGTGGCCAGGTGACGTGGCAGGTAACATGGCCAGGTGACGTGGCCAGGTAACGTGGCAAGTGGACAATCCACAACTTGTGGCAGGTGACGTGGCACGTGATGTGGCCAGGTGACGTGGCAAGTGGACAATCCACAACTTGTGGCAGGTGACGTGGCCAGGTGACGTGGCCAGGTGACGTGGCAAGTGGACAATCCACAACTTGTGGCAGATGATGTGGCAAGTGATACGCTAAATACAAGTACACTGCTGCTCTCTCAGCTGCTGCTACTCACTCTGGTCTCACAAACTGGCTGAAATGGTTAAAATTTACTCTTTTTTGAGCTTAGGGAGGGTCTATGATGAAACGCTTATAAACGCAAACGCGGTTAAACGCCGCTAAACGCGGCCGCAAACGCGGCAAAACGCGCGTTTATAAACGCCGGTTTCAGCGTTTAAAAACGTGTGTTCAGCAGAGTTTGCACCTGCGTCTCATGTGCATGGGGCCTTAGCATTTTGTTTTTCCAATACTATTTTATTGTAAATAAGTAAAGCACAGTACATGTTAATGACATACATAAAGTACATTCGTTTACATAATATCATTTTAAACAATCATCGGTCTGCTCTTTCAGATGTAACCAGTTATAAACTTTTTTAGGAAGGGATCAACTGTAACGGAAGTCAATGTACGTGGTACTGCATGTATAGCTGGAGTCTCGGTTCTGTAAGGTGACGAATTTGGGATTAGGATAAAGGAGACTGGGTAATTAAATGACTGGAAAGAGGTCGAGCCAAAAACGCATCTGTACCTCGTATATTAAATATTAAAGAGGAAGTAAACCCTGGTGGGTTTTACTTCCTCTTTAGCCCGCTGCAAAAGCCTGCCAATGAAAAGCATAATGGGCTAGTATGCATTGCATACTAGTCCATTATGTGTCACTTACCTGCAAAAGAATCCAGCGATGTCCCCAGAGTAGGCAGCATCCATCTTCTGTCTCCTCTTCCTTCCGGGCTGCGGACTCCGGCTCTGTGATTCGCCGGAGCCGCGTGATGTCACTCCCGCGCATGCGCACGGGAGCCGCGATTCACGGCACAGGCTGTGGAATAAATTGCACTTAGTTTAGTTTCTTCCCCGCGCATGCACCGTTGGGATTTTCGGCAGACTACAACTGAAATATCTCCTAAACGGCGCACGTTTAGGTGATATTTCCACTACCTATAGGTAAGCCTTATTCTAGGCTTACCTATAGGTAGAAGTAGTCAAAAAGAGTTTACAACCACTTTAACTACTTGAGAGCCGGGCCATATACAAATGACGGCCTCAAGGTGGCTCTACAAATCCGGGAGGCCGTCAATAGACGTCCTCGGATATTCCGGCCACTTGGGGGTGCGCCACTGAGATGCCGATGCGCGTGCCTGGTGGCCGCGATGTCCACCAGGTACCCGCGATCGGACGGTACACAGACAAGGATGTGGATCTCTGTGTGTAAACACAGAGATCCATGTCCTGTCAGGGAGAGGAGACCGATGCTGTGTCCCTTGTACATAGGGACACAGATCGGTCACCTCCCCCACTCAGTCCCCTCCCCCAGACAGTAGTAATCACTCCCAGGTTACACATTTAACCCCTTCCTCGCCCCCTACTGTTAACCCCTTCCCTGCCAGTGTCATTTTTACAGTAGCCAGTGCATTTTTATAGCACTGAACGCTGGTTTAGGGTTGTCTGGAGGGTATGAGGATTGTAGGGAAAGGTACAGAAGAGGGGAGAATGGGAGAGGGGTTAGGGGTGGTGGAGGGGGGGGGATCCACCACCTTGGTCTCCGTGAATAACACACACTTATTAGGTATCAACATACTTATATGATAAAAGATGGTAAAATGTTAAGGATTCATGAACTAAAATTTGCGTAAAATTATTAGTAGTGGTAGGATTCTTCCTCGACGTGGGGTCCTCCCAGACTCATCCCTTGGGTAGGGTAGGGAGGCCCAGTGTCTATAATTAGAAGTCTTGTTTGTTTGGGGATCGAAAGTTTCTAAGTCTGTGTTCAATTTGGGGAGTTGGCGTGGTCTAGACCAGTGGCGGCTGATGTTTTTTTTTTTGGGGGCAGCAAACTACCCCCCCCGGGCCGCCGGCGGAGCAGCACTACCCCCCGCGGCACTAACACAGCTACCCCCCCACCACCCGCTGTCCTTACCTTGGATGCTGGCAGTGATAGCGCAGTGGGGCTCGGGGAAAGCTGCTCCGGTGATCGGTGTCCTCTCCTGGAGCAATTTTCGTTGCGTCTCTTCTCGCCTTCTCCCGGAGCTAGGTGTCCAATAGAATTGCCTGACGTTTTGGCCAATCGGGAAACAGGTTTCATACCTGCTTCCCGATTGGCCCGGGAGTAGGATCAGTGTTGAAACAGCAAATTTTCATTTGCTGTTGCAACACACCTGGGTGGGCTCATGGTGCAATGCTCTGCATCCCGAGTCCACCCTATTTTAAAGCCTATTAGAGCCTATGGCTCTAATCAGGTTCTTAAAAAAAAAACGTGACCACTCTAATTCATATGCCCGGTGACCCGAAAAGGGGCCAGACACATGAATCGGGGGTGGCCGCGGCGGCCGTGGATAGATTCATGTTGTGCATGAATATATCCACTGCATATAGGGGGTGGTGAGGAGAGAGAGGACGGCGCCCGGGTGCCCCTGGTCTAGACCCAATTTTGTATTTGTCTGTGGTTTGGAAATAGGTCCAGCATTCCCATATGCGTGAGAATTTGGTAGGGGTATCATGTGCTATACAGATAAGTTCTTCCATCTCTGCTATTTTGCTTATGCGTTTAAGCCATTCAAGTATGGTCGGGGTATGAGGCAAGCTCCAGTGTGTTGGAATGCAAAGTTTAGCAGCATTGATCATGTGAATGCGTTTTTTTTTTATCCTGCCTAAAGGCCCATCACACACGATCTGACTTTTTGACAACAAACCTCCGACGGACCTGTTTTTGCGGAAAATCCGACCGTGTGTATGCTCCATCGGACAAACTTTTTCTGTTTTCATCGTACAAATGTTCGCTGTGCAAACAGACAAACTTTCCAGCAACAAAAGTCAGATGGTGCAAAATCCGATCGTGTGTACACAAGCCCATCGGACTTAAGTCCAAGGTACAAACACGCATGCTCAGAACCAATGCTAAAGCTCAACCAGCAATAGCAGAAGTTGCCCAAAGGGTGGCACTAAAGAGCAGAAAAAACACGTAGTACGTCATTTTCGTCACTACGTTCGTGTTTGTTGGCTGAAAAAGTTCTGCCGTGTGTATGCATACCAAGTTCATGGCCAACGCCCTTCGGACAGATATCCACGGAAAAGTTGGTTGGAAGTCTGATCGTGTGTATGAGACTTAAAACACACTGAAATAATAGGATTTTTTACTCACCGTAAAATCCTTTTCTCTGAGTCCATGGACCGACACAGCTTCTCTATTGACAAAGTGGGTATTATCCGTTAATTAGGAGTGACTAGGCAGAAAAACTTGTAAAAAGTGTTGCATCAAACCTTCTACAGTACCGCCCAGGGGGCGGACCCTCTGGGTATACCCTCTCAGTCTGCATCTTCGCAGATCAGTTCGTCAAAAAGCAGTACAAACTTAAAAGGAGGGGTGGGTGCTGTGTCGGTCCATGGACTCAGAGAAAAGGATTTTACGGTGAGTAAAAAATCCTATTTACTCTTTCGTCCATGGACCGACACAGCTTCTCTATTGACAAAGTGGGACGTCCCAAAGCAGTGTCAGAGAAAAAATGAGGGGTGGTAACAGCATAAAAATAAACTTCACCCCAAACACAAAACAGCACTCCTCCAACGGAGGAGTTGCAACTCTAAATAGCCACTTGCAAAACCTTGCGGCCAAAAGAGGCATCCGAAGATGCATCTACATCAATTTTGTGAAAGTGTGAGCGGACGACCAAGTCGCCGCTTTACATAATTGGGAAACAGACACTTGATGTCGGAAAGCCCAAGAGGCACCTATTGCCCTGGTCGAATGCGCCGTGACAGGAAAGGGGGGCGCCTGACCCTTTAAGGCGTAAGCCTGGATTACTATCTGTCGGATCCACCTAGAGATGGTGGCCGATGAGACTGCTTGGCCCTTCTTGGGACCAGCCACCGAAACAAACAGTGAGTCTGACTTCCGGAACAGGGAAGTAGCAGATAGGTATACTCTTAAAGCTCGGACAACGTCCAAGGAATGCAAGGCCGACTCCTTAGGATTCGACGGCTGAGGACACAAGGATGGAAGTACAATGTCTTCGTTGAGATGAAAAGCCGAAACGACTTTCGGAAGAAAGGAAGGCTGCGGCCGCAGCACCACCTTATCCTTGTGGAAAATCAAATAGGGAGCCTTGCAGGACAAGGCTGCCAGCTCAGAGACTCGTCTAACTGACGTAACAGCCACCAAAAAGACCACTTTCTGAGAAAGTGTCAACAGGGGAATATCTCTAATATTCTCAAACGGTGCCTTCTGAAGCACCGAGAGGACCCGGTTCAAGTCCCACGGAGGTAACGGGGGACGGACCGGAGGGGCCACCTGTCGGACCCCCTGCACAAATGTACTCACGAGAGAGTGAGTCGCCAGGGGTCGCTGAAAAAAGACAGCCAGGGCAGATATCTGTCCCTTAAATCGTACTTAGGGCAAGCCCTTGGTCCACCCCATGCTGTAAAAACAGCAGGATTCTGGAAACCAAATAGGTACGCGGATGCCATTTCATTTCCTCACACCTGGAGATGTAGGCCCTCCAAGTGCGGTGATAGACCTTCCTAGAGGACGGTTTTCGAGCACTTCTCATAGTAGAGATTACTGAGTCTGACAGGCCCCGGTCTCTCAGTACCTGGTTCTCAACAGCCATGCCGTTAAAGCCAATGACTGTAAAGCAGGATGGAATATGGGACCTTGCGATAGCAGGTCCTTCCGTAGTGGTAGGCGCCAGGGGACGTCTGCTACCAGACGTACTAGATCGTCGTACCAAGGACGCTGAGGCCAATCTGGAGCGATTAGGATCATTGGAATTCCCTCTGCCTCCACTCTGCGGAGCAGAAGAGGAAGAAGCCTTAAGGGAGGGAAGGATTAGATTAGCCGATACTGACCCCACGATGCTACCAACGCGTCCGTTGCGTCTGCCCATGGGTCTCTTGACCGGGCCACAAATCTCAATACCTTCCGATTGAGTCGGGAAGCCAGAAGATCTACGTCTGGTGTGCCCCATCTTTGGCAGAGGAGTTGGAACACCTCCGGGTGTAAGGACCATTCTCCCTGGTCCAGCATCTGGCGGCTCAGGTAGTCCGCCTGCCAGTTTTCCACACCCGGAATGTACACGGCCGACAGTGCCGGTACGCTCCTCTCTGCCCACTTCAGGATGCGAGCGATCTCCGATGCTGCAGCTGAGCTTCTTGTTCCTCCTAGATGATTGACATATGCCACTGCTGTGGCGTTGTCTGACTGGATCCTAACTGGACGCCCTTGCAGTCTCTGAGACCATTTGAAGAGGCACAGCTTGATCGCCCGGATCTCCAGGACATTGATCGGCAGGAGGGCTTCCTCTGGGGTCCAGCGACCCTGCGCCGACTGGATACCCCAGACTCCCCCCCAACCTGTAAGGCTGGCGTCCGTCGTGATCACTATCCAGTAAACCGGAAGAAAAGACTTCCCGGCCATTACAGCCGGTGCTGTCAGCCACCATACCAGGGATCTCCTGACTAGGTGGCTCACTCGGATTTGATAATCCAGAGATGAAGGGCATCTGTTCCATCTGGACAGAACTTCCTTCTGTAACACTCGAGTGTGGTATTGAACATATGGGACCGCCTCGAAGGAGGCTACCATGAGGCCCAACACTCGCATGCAAAAACAGAGTGACGACCAATTCCTGGAAGTCAGCTGCCGTACTGCAGCCCGGAGGGTCTGCAACTTCTCCACAGGGAGGAATACCTTTGCCTCTGAGGAATCCAGAATCAACCCCAGGTACACTAGGCGTTGAGTGGGCACCAATACTGACTTTTGCGTGTTTAGTATCCAACCACAGTCTCGAAGAGTCTGACAGGTAATGGACACGCTTACCTCTAATTCTGAGCTTGAAGGGGCCTTCAGCAGAAGGTCGTATAAGTAGCCTGTGATAGCGATACCCCGCTGTCTTAGAAGTGCCAGAATCGGAGCGAGCACCTTGGTGAACGTCCTGGGTGCTGAGGCAAGGCCCAACGGGAGGGCCACAAACTGGTAGTGGTCCTTCCCGATAGCAAATCGCAGAAACCTCTGGTGTCTGGAGTATATGGGGACATGCAGGTATGCGTCCTTGATGTCCAAGGAGGCCAGAAAGTCCCCCGGATGGAGAGCCGTGACTACAGATCGAACCGACTCCATCCGAAAACTTTGTACCTTCACAAAGCAATTGAGGGCTCTGAGATCCAAGCTTGGACGAACCCCCTCCTTTTTCGGCACAATGAACAGATTTGAGTAAAAACCCCGTTCCAGTTCTGGAACTGGAATAACTACCCCGCGTTCCAGTAGACCCTGGACCGCCCCATACAGGGCCTCCCGACGGGTCGGTAGTAGCTGGAGATTGGAGGTGTTGAATCTGTCCGGTGGACAAGAGAGAAACTCTATCTTGTAGCCTGAGGAGATTACTTCGCAAACCCACCTGTCGGAGATTAGTGCTGTCCACTGAGTCGTGAATTTGCGAAGACGTCTCCCCACCCGAGAGCTGGGTGGGGGTGGACCTTCATGCGGACGCAAATTTGTCCGCAGGCTTATTGGGTATGCGGGACCAGGGACGCTTTTGTCCTTGGGCAGGCGCTTTATCGGCCTGGGGTCTTTTCCCTGTCGCCCTAGGGGGACGAAAAAAACACTTGTGTGCAGTAAAGGAGGGCCCTTGCCCTTGGCGTGGCCCCTTACCCTTGCTAATTAGGGGAAGCAAAGTGCTTTTACTTCCTGTGGCATCCTTGATGATGTCATCCAGAGAAGCCCCAAAAAGTCTGTCGCCCTTAAAAGGCAGATCCAACAGGGCTTTCTTGGAAGTCTGGTCCGCAGACCAGCCTTTTAGCCAGATCAGGCGGCGTATTGCTACTGCATAAACCGAAGTTTTAGACCGCAGAGGAATAGTATTCATGTCTGACTCGCAGACAAACCTAAGGCCCTGGACCAACAGGTCGGCCAATGTTATCTCATCAGGAGGAGCATCTCGCTCCTTAACCCCTGGAGTAGCAATCTTGCCCATTCAGTAAGTGTGTGAGACACTAGGGCCCCCGCCAATGCCGGGCGTACTGCCGAGCCTACCACTGAGTATAGGTAGCAAGCGAGTGCTTCAGCCTTCTTATCCACAGGGTCCTAGAAAACAGGAGCCCCTTCTACAGGAATTGTGGTGGCTCTATTAAGTCTGGACACCGGAGGGTCCACTATAGGGGGGAGAGGTCCATTTCTTCAGAAAACTCTCCTCAAAAGGGGTACCGTACCGCAAACCTCTTTGGAGCTGTAAAGACCCTCAGTGGGTTCTCCCATTCCTTGTATAAGAGTTTATCAAAAGACACACAAGGGAACACCTTAGCAGTGCGGGCAGGTCTATGAAACCCAAGTGGACCGGAGTCTCTGCTGCTTCTGCAGTATTTTCCAATTTTAGCATATCCCGCACTGCAGTAATAAGGTCAGATACCAAAGCCGTCTCGCGTACTGACCTGGACTTTGAGTCATTTTCACTGTCCGGTCACGGTCTGCAGTCTCTGATGCGTCAGAATCTGGGCCCCGAGCCGTAGCTGGACCTGGTTCTGCACCAGAATTATCCCCAGAAGCTTGCAGGGGATGGAGCGTTTACTACCCCCTGTATTCCCGTGTGCTGCTTCCACCCTGGCAGCAAACGCCTCTAGGATTGCAGTCATAGCGTTCATAGACACCTCAGGGGCACCAGCTGCTAAATCTGGTGTTTCAGGGGAGAAGACATCTGGCTCAGATGCCATGCTGACCACACGCTGACACTCACAGGGCTCCAGGCAAGATATCAATAGGCCACCCTCCTGTGCTGCAGAGAGGCCGGGTCACCCAGAGGACTCACCACCCTGGATAGGTACTGCTATGCTGCGCCTGTGATGCTGTCCCGCTGCTGCTGTGTCAGTCTGCTTCTTTTATCAGCACTTCCTGTGTGAATTTTCGCGCCAGTGTAATGCACCCTAGAGGCCGGAGGCTCTCGAAAAATGGTTGCCAAAAACGTCTGTATGAAAGATAATGTGGGCTCTAAGAAAATGGCCGCCGACAGAAGATAGAGGTCAAGCAGCCATAATCCACAAAAAGATGGCCGCCGAACGGCAATATCTGCATACAGGGTGGACAAACATGGCCGCCGATCAGCTGATAGGGGCCAGTGGGTGTGGCCGAACCACAGGAAGATGGCCGCCGGGCAGTCACAAGAGGCCAAACTTGGCATGGACCACCTCAAAATGGCCGCCGACAGCATGGAGGAGGAAGGACACAAACACAGGTAAGAAAAAATGACATTTCTTTTAAATGTTAGTTACAGCCAGCCCCGCTCCAGTGGGACCCCCTAGGTGACCCCCAGCACCCAGCAACCTTTAGCTAGAAGCCCAGGGAGGAGGGAAAGGCAGGGAGAGAGGGAAGAAAGGGGCCACAACCACTTACTTGATCTCTCCAGGAATGTCCAGCAAAAATCACCCAGCCGAGGCAGGGGAGTTTTACTTACCTATCCTGCATGTATTATGCTGGAAGGCATTCCAAACAGATCATCGTCCGCGCACGGAAGGTGACTGTTGGCCAGGCATGCTGTGATTGGACCCAGAAGGGACGATCATATGTATGCCCTGGAGCATGACGCTCACCGGACAGGCTGCTGCGACTCGGCCGTAAGGTCAGCCGAAGCTGAGCGGTCCGATGCAAGCCTTGGAGCGTAAGCTCACCGGCCAGGCTGCTGCGACTCGGCCATAAGGTCAGCCGAAGCTGAGCGGTCCGATGCAGGCCCTGGAGCGTAAGCTCACCGGCCACCCGTGGAGCGACGGGCATGTCGTGGAAAACCCAGCGCGTAGCTAGGGTCGGCACATGCTCGATGGCCGAAACTGGGGAGACTACAAGGATCGAGGATCCAGCCTGTCACCCAGTCGGCAGTTGATCGAAGATCGCAGGAAACAACAAATGTAGCAAAAAAAAATAATATATATATATATATATATCTTTTTTCCCCGGACCAATGGGCCCGAAGGGAGCCATGTCCTACTCCTTGCTAGACAGAAAAAAACTGATCTGCGAAGATGCAGACTGAGAGGGTATACCCAGAGGGTCCGCCCCCTGGGCGGTACTGTAGAAGGTGTGATGCAACACTTTTTACAAGTTTTTCTGCCTAGTCACTCCTAATTAACGGATAATACCCACTTTGTCAATAGAGAAGCTGTGTCCGTCCATGGACGAAAGAGTAAGGAAGATTACATTGTATTGTAAAAAAAAAAAAAAAAAGAAAAAGAAAAGCTGATTGGTTTCTCTGCAGAAGTGAGACTGATTTTGCATTCTCTAGCTTTCGTAACTAAACCCAATGTAACCACCATAATAACAATGTAACCACTGTACTAACTCAAAGTTTGTGTTCACTCAAAATGCACTATACTTTTCCCTTTTCTTCTCAGGACATCTAAAATAGAAAAAATAGAGCTACAGTAAAACCTCGGATTGCGACTAACGCTGGGTTACGAGCATTTCGCAATACAAGCTGTTGCAAGCGGAATCTCACAAAACGAGCAGGAGCCTCTGAGGTGTGCAGTACCGCATTTGGCTAGAGGTGCGGGGGCACCAGTGACGCTCGTAGCCGCTCGTAACCACGGGAACCGAGTGTCTCAGAGCGTCTCCATGTGTCTCCGAGTGTCTCTGGCGCCCCCGCACCTCTGGCCACATACAGTACTGCATACACCAGCAGTCAATGTGGAACGAATTATCTGAGTTTCCATTGATTCCTATGGGGATTCCTATGGGCTTTGATATAAGAGTGCTTTGGATTGGAAGCTTGCTTCTGGAAAGGATTATGCTCGTAATCCAAGGTACTACTGTATGTTATATATATCTGAATTCATACTCTATCATAATTTTCTCGGTTATCATTGTATTACTTTATTTACTCTATTTCTTTTTACTTACACAGTATGTATTAGAAGTGCTATGAGTATCAGGAAAATATATAAATCGGTGCCTTCGTCCCATCAAATGTTGTATAGGGAGAAAGGGAGGCTTTAGTGGACTATATCGGCACCATATGTAAAACTGATAGACAGACAGTTCAAGATATAAATATAAAAAGTTTTTTTATTACAAAAGTATTAAAGGAAAAGTTTTCACCATGTACACATTTATAGATAAATAGTTTTGTGACAATCGACAATTCATACCATTGCAAATTTTCACTGAAAATAGTATTTGTATCTAGCTCCTGAAGAAGTGGATTCCTTTGAAATCATTAACGCGAAACATGTTGAGCACTGCATACTATGTAACTATATCTGTATGATTTCCCATTGTTTGCAATGGTATGAATTGTCGATTGTCACAAAACTATTTATCTATAAATGTGTACATGGTGAAAACTTTTTCTTTAATACTTTTGTAATAAAAAAACTTTTTATACTTATATCTTGAACTGTCTATCAGTTTTACATATGGTGCCGATATAATCCACTAAAGCCTCCCTTTCTCCCTATACAACTTTTTACTTACACAATAAACTTTATTGTAGAAAAAAAAGAAAAGAAAAATTGGTTTCTCTTCAGAAGTGAGACTGGTTTTGCATTCTCCAGCTTTAGTAAATAAACCCCAATGTAACCACTATAATAACAATGTAATACAATGTAACCACTGTACTAACTCAAAGTTTGTGTTCACTCAAAATGCACTATACTTTTCCCTTTTCTTCTCAGGAAATTTAAAATAGATAAAGTAGAGCTACAAGCTTTTTTTTTTTTTTTTGTTATTTTTTTAGTTTTGTTTATCTTTTTCTTTAAATAATAATACAAAGTATTACATTTTCATTATCCAGAAGCTGCAGTCAAACAAGTACATTTTATGGCTTGTGCTCAGGCTATAATACTGCAGTGGGAATACCTGTTGGGGATAATAAAGACATAACTCATTGCATCACAAGTGATATATAGAACAACTGTTTAGCACCGACTTCTCTCACCTAATTAGAACTGTATTTTTTTCCTTAACAAAGGGGAATCCTTTATAGGGCACCCATAAGCCAATTTGTCATTGGCTCCATTTGCTCCACAGACATAATTTAAAAAGTTATACTAAGGATGAAATTAGGTATTGATTTTGCACTACATCCTGGCAAATTTATTTTTGGTGACTTGCAATGATATTGATGGGACATAGATGCTGATGGAGGGAATGATTGCTCACGCTCAGCTACTTTTCTGATACTGATAAAGTTATTATTGTTATATTGATAGAAAATGGCACACAGAGAGCCCAGGCATAAATTAGAGCTATAAAGCTGAAGGTCAGACATACATCATTGTACGTAAATGTTAATTGGTCCTGTGCAAGAGTATTAGGTTATGGAGGAATATCCACGAGGAAAAGTTGAGTAAGACTATTGTGTTTTAGCAATAAGGACAGTGAAAATGTACAGTACAATACCTTTTCTCACAATTTATCTTGTCTTTTCTAAAACCCCTTTCAGGTGGAGAGTTGTGAAATAATACTTTAAAGGAAAAGCCAAAATAAAAGATGACATTTTCACACATGAGAAGCACGGAAGGAAAATGCAACATTCAATCTTACTCTGACATTACAAAACACTTCAGTTAAAAAAGGAAAAGGGCCTTCTATTCTGATTCATCACAGCCCAAAAAATAAATAAAAAAAATTCTTAGCTGTCGTTAAAGTACCCTGTGGCTAGGGTAGGACACAAAGTAGTTGACGTTTTTACATAATAATAACAAGGAGCACATAATCTTTAAAACAAGCCATGACCGCCTGCTGTAGCTGCAGGCACTGTGGAGCAAATCATCCTCAAAGTTCCTAGCAGAAGCACTGAAGTCCTCTAGGTTGATTTTCCCAGCAGCTCAGGTCACCCTGGTCCCCTTCTCCCAGTAGTGACTCAGTAGCCTTCCATTCTCTTATATCTAATCTTTATTTTATAATTTCTTACAGGGTACTTGCATGCCTCATACTTAAAGAGCCCATCGCTTTTCTTTTGTTCCCATAGATAGAAGAGCTAGAAAGCAGTAATGATAAAACAGGCCCGGGGTTGATACATGAACTGTTACATGAATCTTGCTCAAAATTCACTTAACCTGAACTTTGCATTGAACCCTACTAAAGTCTATGGGAGGATGAATCATGTTGTTCAGTTCTGGTAGAACCTGATTAAAGTATATGGGAGGCAAATCTTGTGATTTAATTCTGGAAATTGGTAGGGCTCATAGGTGTGTGCACCAAAAGCTTGAACATACATGTATGGGTATATATGCATACATACATACCCTTATAAATAAATGTGTACACACATTCTAAAATGTAAAAATGTATTTAAACATGAATGGTGTCAGTAGAGCACTGGATGATGTTGGTAGGGCAGAGGTTGGTGTCAGTAGGACAGTAGATGGTGTCAGTTAGTAGAGCAGTGGATGGTGTCAGTAGGGGGGTTGATGGTGTGAATAGTTTTTTACTTTTACTATTTTTTTTTAATTATTTTTTACAATATTTTTTTTTCAGGAGCCCAGTTTGGGGGCTTTGGTGAAATATCAAGGACCTAAAAAACCTAAACAGACCCCTGATGTCTCAATTTTGAGACAGAAAAAGGGACTGAGGACAGAGATTCCCCAGTCCTAGTACATAATAATAACATGGAGTAAATAAGCTTTAAAATAAGCCATGACAGCCTGCTGTTGCTGCAGGCACTGTGGAGCAAATCATCCTCTAAATTTCTAGCAGAAGTCCTCCAGGTCGATTTTCCCAGCAGCTCAGCTCACTCTGGTCCCTTTCTCCCAGCAGTGAGTCAGTAGCCTTTTATTCTCTTATACCTAATCTTTATTTTATAATTTCTTACAGGGTACTTGCATGCCTCATACTTAGAAAGCCCAGCACTTTACTTTTGTTCCCATAGATAGAAGAGCTAGAAAGCAGTAATGATAAAACAGGCCCGGGGTTGATACATGAACTGTTACAGGAGGCAAATCTTGTGATTTAATTCTAGGCATTTGTAGGGCTCATAGGTGTGTGCAGTCTATTGCATTAGGGCGTGCACCGCAAAGCTTAAACACACATGCATGGGTATATATATACCCTTATAAATATATGTGAAAAAACTTTCTAAAACGTAAAAATGTATTTAAACATGAACGGTCAGTAATATTCAAAATATTGAAGTCAACGAAACATCTAAGAATCGGGTGCATCCAGTTGGCCTGACGTGTTTCGTGTATATAAAATTACACTCTTCAGGGGCAGGTGCAGCAGGTGCACTTAGGTCTACAAAAAAAACATGAATGAGTAAATATGGTCCATGGTTGAAACCAATTGTAGAGAAAGTACATACTTGAAGGAAGAGAGATATGAACTCATCCCTATAGATACTTACAAGCCTGTTGAGTCTGGAACCTGTAAAACCAGAGAAGGGGGGCTACCAGAGGTGTCAGTTCTGGGAGCTGAGGTCGGAAACCCACATGTGAGAGACTGGGCACACAGCATGATCCCAACAATGACAAAGAGCACGTAGACAGATGGTAGTGAATGTGGGTTCAAATTCTGGAAATTAATTACAATATGTGTAACGTAAATATGTGTTTATAGTATACCACTAAAAAATAATCATAATTATAATTGAAACCCAACAATACGGATCCAAAATAAGGATGTAAGTGTGTTAGGAAATAGTATGCGACCTAGAAGACCATAACCTCAGTGAGGGATGGGAATTGAGGAGCTATCATGAAAAAGAAAAAGAGTGAAAAGTGGAAGCTGAAAGCTCAAAACAGATGAATATCAAAGGAGGTGAGCAAGTAATTACCTGATATGGTGGTAAAGAAGTCTTAGTGCACTATCAAACAAGACGTGCTGCCAGGTGGAAAGGCTAGCACTGAATGGGAACACGATATGCGCACAGCATGACCAGCTGGCTCTTTCCAGTGTCACACAGGTGCAACAAATGAGGAAAGGGAGCATCATAGTTACATAGTTAGTCAGGTTGAAAAAAGACACAAGTCCATCTAGTTCAACCATAAAAATAAATAAAATAAATAATATCATACAATCCCAAATACACAATCCTATACCCACAGTTGATCCAGAGGAAGACGAAAAACCCCAGCAGAGCATGATCCAATTTGCTACAGCAGGGGAAAAAAATCCTTCCTGATCGCCCGAGAGACAATCAAATTTTCCCTGGACAAACTTTACCTATACATGTTAGTACTCAGTTATATTATGTACATTTAGGAAAGAATCCAGGCCTTTCTTAAAGCAATCTACTGAGCTGGCCAGAACCACCTCTGCAGGGAGTCTATTCCACATTTTCACAGCTTACTGTGAAGAAACCTTTCCGTATTTGGAGTTAAAATCTCTTTTACTCTAGACATAAAGAGTGCCCCCTTGTCCTCTGTGTTGACCGTAAAGTGAATAACTCAACACCAAGTTCACTATATGGACCCCTTATGTATTTGTACATGTTGATCATATCCACATTAATCTCCTCTTCTCAAGAGAGAATAAATTCAGTTCCTCTAATCTTTCCTCATAGCTGAGTTCCTCCATGCCTGTTATCAGTTTTGTTGCCCTTCTCTGCACTTTCTCCAGTTCCCCAATATCCTCTTTGAGAACTGGTGCCCAAAACTGAACTGCATATTCCAGATGAGGTCTTACTAATGATTTGTACAGGGGGGCAAAATGATATCTCTCTCTCTGGAGTCCATACCTCTCTTAATACAAGAAAGGACTTTGCTCGCTTTGGAAACCGCAGCTTGGCATTGCATGCCATTATTGAGCTTATGATCTACCAAAACCCCCAGATCCTTCTCCACTATGGATCCCCCCAGTTGTACTCCTCCTAGTATGTATGATGCATGCAAATTCTTAGCCCCCAAGTGCATAACTTTATATTTGTCTGCCAGAGCGGCGGCCGCCGCCCATCGAGGCTAGAGACACTCCTATCCGTGTGCTGATGCTGATGTAATAACACATACACCAGCAACGGGACACCACATGACGTCACACGCATGATGTGAAAGTGTGGTGCCGATGCCAGGGCAGACAAGCCCCCCCAATCCCCACATTAGCTGATGCTAATGAGGGGGGGGTGCCCTCACAATCATTGCAGCTCCCGGGTTCTAGACACATTCTAAACACATTTACCAGCCCCTTCCCCACTCTCCATCCTAAAACATCCCCCTAATAGGGATGAGCTTCGAGTTCGAGTCGAACCCATGTTCGACTCAAACATCGTCTGTTCGGCCGTTCTCCGAATTTCGAACATTATGGGCCGTTCGCGACAAATTCGAGTGGCGCGTCACGGCCCATAATTCACTGCGGCATCGCAGTGCATTGCTGGCGGATGATTGGCCAAGCATGCACTATGACCTGCATGCTTTGGCCAATCACAGCACGGAAAAAACAGAGAGCCATAATTGGCCAAAGCCAGCGTGGCTTTGGCCAATTATGTCTCAGGGGGTTTAGTACATGCCCCACACTATATAAGGCCGCCTGCGTGACGGCCTTGTGTAGTGTGTTGCGGCGGTGGTTAAAGACAGAGAGAGAGAGAGATAGTGTCATTTAATTTGAGTTAGATAGAGCAGGCAGGCGAGTCAGTTAGCTGCAGTTACAGTGTGTAGAGGATATATATGCATTCTAGGTGTTATATATATATTTACACACTGTATTCAGTTTAGCCAGATCCGTTCCTGTTATTCTCCATACTGACAGGCAGGCAGGTGATTGTGCTAGCTGCAGTGTTTCACTTAGTGTGCTGTGTCCTTTGCACAGTGTGCACCTAAAGCTTACCTGAATACAATTGCCGGTGCTCTGATACAAATACAGGCAGGGAGCTGCAGTATTTTGCTTTAGTGTCCTTTGCACAGTGTGCACCTAAAGCTTACCTCAATACAATTGCTGGTGTTCTGATACAAATACAGGCAGGGAGCTGCAGTATTTTGCTTTAGTGTCCTTTGCACAGTGTGCACCTAAAGCTTACCTCAATACAATTGCTGGTGTTCTGATACAAATTTAGGCAGGGAGCTGCAGTATTTTGCTTTAGTGTCCTTTGCACAGTGTGCACCTAAAGCTTACCTCAATACAATTGCTGGTGTTCTGATACAAATACAGGCAGGGAGCTGCAGTACCATTGTCACTAGTCCTTTTATTGTGTGTTTTCCTTTTCAGCTTTATGCACAGATTTTTCCATTCATTTAGTCTCATTATCCAGCGCTACACTAATTTCTGTGTATTGCTTTAGACTGTGTTTGTTTGAGTGTTAGCAGCTATTGTCTCTCTAGTTCTTTTTGGTTTAGCGCAGTATTTTTCCCCCTTTTTTCACATATAAGGGTAATACATCCAACGGTAATACACATCTATCCACAAATTCCAAATTACTATGTGCAAAACCATCATGGATTTGCGTGAACTGCAGTGGAGAATACCTTCAGTGAGATCGCTGACCTGACTATGCAGTGCGGCAGGGGTGGGAACCATAAGACTGGCTCAATAGAATTACAAATCCTTTGGGAGGCAATACAGTTTACATATTGTAAGTACTTCAGCAATGTAGATAACTGTTTTCTTGGAATTCAAATGCTGAAGATAAAACACATCCATGGTAAGAGCACATTAGAAAACCCCTTTACAGACAATACACTGAATCTTGACAGACGAGATTGCCATATAGACCATCCTAGGAGATGCTTTTATCATTGAAGTATATAGAGTACTTTCTATTGAAAGCTACCATTTCAAAAAACATCTTTCCCTGCAGATTCTTTGACATTTATGCTTCAACACGGGATATGGCTGCTTTGACAGTATTAATTAACTGGTTCATTACCTGCAACCATTAGCCTAATTTATGTTTCAAAGGAAATGTGTTAATTATTCTCATCATTAGTGTATGTGTTCACATGGGTACTTTTGTATTATAAACCGTCACAGAAGAATGAGAGAAAGCTTTCTTCTCACCAGGAATGAGCCTAAGAAAATAGGCAACAAATAAAAATAAAAATAAAAAACCCCACAGAAAACAATAGCAAATGTTAAAAAAGACATTCCGAAAACAACTCATAGAACCAGAATACCTCTGTGGTTTATAAATTTTACTATGAAGGCTGAAAACAATCAATTGTTATAGGACTCCTGGGTCTTGTTGAAAGAAGGACACCACCTTCCTATACAGTAACTGTTGCCTGTTTATGACCAAGTGAAAAAAAGGAAAGGGACTGACTTTCTCATCTTATCCACATGATGGTCATAATTCTGAAAGTTTTCACTGTTTAAAGTGTAACTTCAGTCAAATGTTTTATTTTTCCATTTTGGATAGAATGGGGGACTTTTCTAGCAATAAAAACCTGACATAGGATCTAATCCTCCTTTAATCTATCCAAAACTGGATAAAATAAGTGTCCTTTTATTCTATAGCCCCATAAGTGAGAATTCCCTGCACTAAGTGGAAATCTCTACAAATGAATGTGAGATTCCACCTCTGTCAGTTGTCACTAGGACAATTCTCCCCATTGGTAGTTAGGTGATAGCGAAATAAGTAAAAGGTAAATTTAGTTGTTTTTGGGATCTACTGTAGCCAGTGGAGTTTGTGGATTGCTTTTTGTCTACTCTGGGTTCTGCAACTGCAGGCTTGCCTATACCCCTCTCTCCTTCCAGAAACCTGTGGAACATATTGGGTGAAGAAGCTACAATTTGAGCTGGCCCTGGATACAGCCTCAGCCAGCCCCTGTTCGGGAGACTGACCAGCGAGGGGCTAAGACGGGTATATAGGGTCTGGAGCAGAGAGTAGCAGGGTCCTTTACTTGCTGTAGAGTGGCACAACCTGGAAGTACTGTTAACCCTTCCAAGGGTCTGAGAAGCTTTAAGAAATCCTGGATGATTCTACCTCACCAAATCATTTGTTGGAGGAGGGATTATGGTGTGGGGTTGTTTTTCAGGGGTGGGCTTGGTCCCTTAAAGCCCGTACATACGATCGGATATTCCGACAACAATTGTGTGATGAACGTGTTTTGTCGGATAATCCGACCGTCTGTATGCTCCATCGGACAATTGTTGTAATTTGGAATTTACGATAACAAATGTTGGCTGTGCATGCTCTCAAATTGTCCGACAACAAATGTGTTCCGTCGGATTATCCGATCGTGTGTACACAAATCCGTCGGACTAAAATCCAAAGTACAAACACGCATGCTCCGAACCAATGCTAACCATCAGACAACATTAGCAGAAGTTGCCCAAAGGGTGGCGCTAAAGAGCTGAAAAACCACGTAGTTTCGTGAACGTTGGCTGAAAAAGTTCTGCTGACTGTATGCAGAACAAGTTGACGGCCATGCCCTTCGGACAAAAATCCACGGATTTGTCCGATGGAAGTCTGATCGTGTGTATGAAGCTTTAGTTCTAGTAAAGGGAACTCTTAAGGCGTCAACATACCAAGACATTTTGGACAATTTTGTGCTCCTGACTTTGTGGTGGCCCCTTCCTGTTCCAACATGACTGCGCACCAGTGTACAAACTAGGTCCATAAAGACATGGATGAGCGAGTTTGAGGTGGAGGAACTTGACTGGTCTGCACAGAGTCCTGACCTCAACCCGATAAAACACCTTTGGGATGAATTTGAGCGGAGACTGCGAGCCAGGCCTTCTCGTCCAACATCAGTGCCTGACCTCACAAATGCGCTTCTGGAAGAATGGTCAAACATTCCCAAAGATACACTCCCTAAACCTTGCGGACAGCCTTCCCAGAAGAGTTGAAGCTGTTATATCTGCAAAAGGTGGGCCAACTCAATATTGAACCCTACGGACTAAGACTGGGATGCCAATAAAGTTTATGTGCGTGTAAAGTCAGGCGTCCCAAAACTTTTGTTTGTTAATATAATGTATCATAGTGAAGAGCTGTACATTACTAGGAGCTAAAGGAATGAAGTCCTTCCCATAACAGCTTGGGGATGGCCCCTTCCTGTTCCAACATGACTGCGTACCAATGCATAAAGCAAGGTCCATAAAGACATGGATGAGTGAGTTTGGGGTGGAGGAACTTGACTGACTTGCACAAAGTCCTGACCTCAACCCGATAGAACACCTTTGGGATGAATTTGAGCAGGGACTGTGAGCCAGGCCTTCTCATCCAACATCAATGCCTGACCTCACAAATGCACTTCTGGAAGAATGGTCAAACATTCCCATAGACACACTCGTAAACCTTGTGGACAACCTTCCCAGAAGAGTTGAAGCTGTTATGGCTGCTAAGGGTGGGCCAACTCAATATTGAACCCTACGGACTAAGACTGGGGTGCCAATAAAGTTAATGTGCATGTAAAGGCAGGTGTCCCAATACTTTTGATAATATAGTGTATCATAGTGAAGAGCTGTACATTACTAGGAGCTTAAGGGATGAAGTCCATCCTTATCTTCTTTTGAAGATCTGATTTATACAGTATGCTCATGTAAACTCATGCACTTATGATGCAGAGCTACAGGGGATGCACCAGTTCCTCTTGTTTCTGCCAACACACTGCACTGATGGAGAGGGTGGAGGGTTGAATGAGGGGAGGTTGGTATACAAGACTACCATAATGCCACCAATTGGCCAATCCGTTGTCAGATCAGCATTTTGTCAGATGATCTTTTAAAAAATTCCCCAAAAAAACAAGTGTTGCAGATTCCTAAAATGAAATAGTTCAGTGCACAGCCGCCCCAGATTTTGCACTCTCCAGCTTTAGTAAATCAACCCCTTTAAGTCACCTTCCTTAACCACTTCCTTGACCGCCGCATGCCGATATACGTCGGCAGAATGGCACGGGCAGGCAAATGGGCGTACCTGTACGTCCCTTTGAATTTGCCACCCAGCGGGCGCGCGCGCCTGCCGCGTGCCTCGGGAGTGTGCTCGCGGGTCCTGGGAACTCGATGTTCGCCGGCGGCCAGCGATTGCGGTCGGGAGAAGCAAAAACGGGGAATTTCCCTGTTCTGCCTAGTGACAGAAGAGTGATCTACTGCTCCCTGTCATCAGGAGCAGTGATCAATGTCGTGTCACAGGTACCCCATCCCCCCACAGTTAGAACACATCCCTAGGACACTCTTAACCCCTTGATCGCCCCCTGGTGTTTAACCTCTTCCCTGCCAGTGTCATTTACATAGTAATCAGTGCATTTTTATAGCGCTGATCGCTGTAAAAATGACAACGGTCCCAGAAATGTGTCAAAAGTGTCCGATGTGTCCGCCATAATGTTGCAGTCCCGATAAAAATTGCAGATCGCCGCCATTACTAGTAAAAAAAAAATAATAATAAAAATGCCATAATTCTATCCCCTATTTTGTAGACGCTATAACGTTTGCGCAAACCAATCAATATACACTTATTGCGATTTTTTTTTACCAAAAATATGTAGAAGAATACATATCGGCCTAAAGTGAGACAGAAATGTATTTATTTATTTTTTAAATTGGGGATATTTATTATAGCAAAAAGTAAAAGATTTTTTAAATTGTCGCTCTTTTTTTTTAGCGCAAAAAATAAAAATTGCAGACGTGATCACATAACACCAAAAGAAAGCTCTATTTGTGTGAAAAAAAGGACGCCAATTTTGTTTGGGCACAACGTCGCACGACCGCGCAATTGTCAATTATGGCGATGCAGTGCCGAATCGCAAAAAATGGCCCGGTCATTGGGCAGCCAATTCTTTCGGGGCTGAAGTGGTTAAATATAAGACACCTAAAAGTATAATAAAATATGTTATACGTTGACTCAAACTGATCAATGAATGAATTCGCATATTTTATTGGTCTGCCGGAATTTGCCATTTTCTTGACAGTGATAAAAATTTCAAAGCATTATGCCACGTCCACACGACCGTTTTTAATGTCATTGAAAAAAAAACGACATTTTTCTCAACGTGATTCTTCTCAAGCCTGCCTTGCCTACACACTATCATGAAAAAAAATGCTCGAGCAAAGCGCGGTGACGTACGAAATGTACGACGGCACTATAAAGGGGAAGTTCCATTCGGATGGCGCCACCCTTTCGGCTGCTTTTGCTGATCCTCGTGTTAGTAAAGTTTGGTGAGAGACGATTCGCGCTTTTCAGCCTTGTGCTCTTCAGTGATATCTCCATTACGAACGCTAGTTTTACCAGAACGAGCGCTCCCGTCTCATCACTTGCTTCTGAGCATGCGCTTTCTTTTCACGCCGTTGAAGCCTACACACGGCCGTTTTTTACGACGAGAAAAACGACGACGTGAAAAACGACGAGAAAAAATAGAGCATGTTCCAAATTTTTAATGCCCATTTTTCACGTCGCAAAAAAAATGCTCTGGAGCCCACACAGAATCGTTTTTCATGACCAAATAAAAAAATTTCATTTTTCTGGTCGTGTGTTCATAGGCTGCTCTAAACTTTCATACCCGACACTGCAGTCACCGTGCTTCTGAGCATGCGCTTTTTTTTCATGCCGTTGAAGCCTACACACGGCCGTTTTTCACGGCGAGGAAAACAACGACGTGAAAAACGACAAGAAAAAATAGAGCATGTTCCAAATTTTTAATGCTCATTTTTCACGTCGCAAAAAAAATGCTCTGGAGCCCACACACAATCGTTTTTCATGACCAAATACATTTTTTTAATTTTTCTGGTCGTGTGTTCATAGGCTGCTCTAAACTTTCATACCCGACACTGCAGTCACCGTGCACCACTTTTTATTCTGGACAGACAAATGATGTTTTGCATACAATCTCATTGGTCTGTGCAGGAAGATCAGTCAAAATAATACAGCATTTCACATACAGGAAACAAGAAAATATATTGTATTTGTAATATTTCCTATACATCGTGATTTTTAGCACACTATTCCATATTATGGAAAGCACTCTGTATATGACATTGTAAATCAGTACTCATGATCTTATATAAGAGAGCTTGTTGAAAGTTGACCTTGAAAATAAATTGGCAATTCAAAAAAAAAAAGAAACCCTTTATATGTGTTTCTGTCTTATTATACCATCAATGTACCGTGTTACATTCTTGTGCCCCATGCATTTCTCCCTTTGGTCTTATATAGAACGTTTTCATTTTCTTGCGTAGTTCATATTTATTGCTTCTGTCACTCACGTCTCCTCATGTATCGCACATCTGAGTATGGAAGGCCTTTGTATGTGAATGCTGAAGAAGGTTTGCTATTCCCTAACCAGATTCTCTAACCAGATCCGAGGCCTTTCTCCGTAACAGTTACAGTAGTTCTCTGTGTGTGTGTATTATTAATATGAGTGATTTACCGTATATACTCGAGTATAAGCCGACCTGAATATAAGTCGAGGCACCTAATTTTACCACAAAAAAATGGGAAAACGTGTTGACTCGAGTATAAGCCTAGGGTGTCCATCTGCATGCCTCACTGTGCCTCACTGTGTCCATGTGCATGCCTCACTGTGCCCATGCCTCACTGCGTCCTTGCCTCTCTGTGCCCATGCCTCACCTCACTGTGCCCATGCCTCACTGTGTTCATGACTAGACTGACGTTTAACATAGGAGTCTATGGAAGGGGTGCCCGGTTTAAAAAATCAGTGCTCCCCGGCCGTAGGTCCCCCAGACAAAATACTTTGCACACTTGTAGAGGAGAAATGGGGCTACATGTGTACCAGGTTTCGGGTCCAGGGGACCTACGACCGTCCGGTACCGGGTTTTCAAGGTCACCAAAAACATTGCCATTTAACATGGGAGTCTATGGAAGGGGTGCCCGGCTTTGAAAAATCGGTGCTCCCTGGCCGTAGGTCCCCCGGACAACAAACTTTGCACACTTGTAGAAGAAGAGTGGGGCTACAAGTTTGGGGCCAGCCAGTACCGGGTCCCCAAATTCCGGGAGATCAGGCGCAAAAAGGTGACTCAAGTATAAAGCCTCGTACACACGACCGAGAATCTCGTCAAGAAAAAACACGTTGTTTTTCTTGACGAGATTCTTGGACAAGAAACTTGTCCCGGCCATGTGTACATACGCTACCTTTAAAGAACCCGTGGTGACGTCATCGACTACGACGAGCGTGCGCTCGTCACATTCGATGCTATCGCCGCCATCTTGCTACACCCTACCTATGCCTAGGAAGCTACCACGCATGCGTCAAAGTCATTTCGTGCATGCGCAGGTTTCCACGGCGAAAGGTAAGTGTACACACACACACTTTTCTCGTCGAGAAACAGGCTGACAAGAATCTCGCCGAGAAAATAGAGAGCAGGTTCTCTATTTTTCTCGTCGAGATTCTTGTCGGTTTTCTTGACGAGAAACCTGATAGCCGCGTACACACGATCGATTTACTCAGCAAGAAAGCTCTGCCAGCAAGTTTCTTGCTGGTTCTTGCCGAGAAACTCGGTCGTGTGTACGAGGTTTAAGCCGAGGGGGGCATTTTCAGCACAAACAAATGTGCTGAAAAACTCGGCTTATACTCGAGTATATACGGTATATGTCATTATCATCATCTTTTGTGGTGCTTTACAAAATGAAAATAACAATGGCAATAAAACATATACACATATGAAATGCTAACAATGAAATCTCACTATCTAGGACCAGACAGAAAAAGATAATGTAGATCGGAAATAGTAATTGAGGTAAGCCCAGAGCTTATAAAAAAAGCTTTAGAAAAATAAATAAAACAACGGGTATACATGATAAGATTAGTAGGGGAGACAGGGAACCAAATGTTAAAAGTTCCAATTATACAAAAAAAAGAAAAGAAAAGAAAAGGTCACTTAGCTCATTGGTTAGGAGTTTAAGTTTGAGAGGGTCTTTGGTGCCCATCTGAAGGGGAGGAAAATGGACAGGCTCACTAGGAATTTGATGACGGTGAGTGAACCTGCCACCTACCCGCCCTATGATTGTCAGGTATTCTAGTTTCTGGAAGTCTTTGAAGCGGTTATATTGGCACTGGTGGTTAATGATGATGGACCCATCTGTGGTATGCCATCCCTGATTTCGTTATAGTTAGCAGTTAGTGATATGGGGAATTCGGGATACTGAGGTTTCTGCAATTAGTCTTGAGATCATCCCCGAGGTGCTATGTGGTGGCCAGGGGCCTACTTTTTTGGGGTTCCACAGAGACAGATATCTGGTGTGTTGTTCATTAGACATGTGCATTCGTTTTCGTCTGAATTTCAGGTATTTTTGTTATCATTTTAACAAACGAAAACGAAAATGCAGAATCCGAAAACCGAAAGATCCGACATAAACAAATGCTTAATTTTCGTTTTCGTTGCAACAACAGTTCGATATAGATAGGAGATTCGACATGACGCTGACAATAACAATCTGTGTCTATCAAACCTGCGGTCGAATGTGCCTAACCTTATCTCTATTAGTCCAAGATTATTCTACATAGAGAGGAAAGATTCAACATTATAGAGAGAAAAGATTCGACATAGAGAGAAAAGATCGCTGCTGGAATTGGGTGGGGGAAATAAAATAAAAAAAATGATGATGATGAATGTTATTGGCTGATTGTAACCAAAGAGGAGGAGCAGTAAAATAGCTAGAACTAACTTGACAATTCAACGTGAACGACGAAGATTTGACAAAGCATCGAAAAACATACAAACGTCGAATCTGTCATTGAAGGCTAATGGTGTCTGTTGAAAGTTCTAAGAAGATTCGACGGAGCAGATAAACTGTACGACGCTGCAATCGTACATTTCCAGTCAAATACTCGGCCCATAGGCTATAGAAGAATTCTAATGTTGGTTGACTAGTAATAATAATTAATAAATATAATTATTACTAGTCATACAACATTATAATTCTACTATAGCTTGTAGGCAGAACATTCGACCGGAAATGTATGATTGCAGCGTCGTACAGTTTCGCTGCTCCGTCGAATCTTCTTTGAACATTCGACAGACACCAAAAGCCTTCAATGACAGATTCAACCTTAATTAATTCAGATTTTCGGACGAATGCAATTTCTAACGAAAAACAAAATAAATTAAAACGAATTTTGGGAGTAACTAAATAAATTTATTTTTTGAACGAAAACGAAATTCCGAAACGAAATATTTCAGTATGCACATGTCTATTGTTCATGCCTTCAAAGGCTTCCAACCTTAACCGCTTGCTTACTGGGCACTTAAACCCCCTTCGTACCCAGACCAATTTTCAGATTTCAGCGCTGACGCACTTTGAATGACAATTGCGCGGTCATACAATGCTGTACCCAAATGATATTTTATTAATCATTTTTTTCCAACAAATAGAACTTTCTTTTGATGGTATTTGATCACCTCTGCGGTTTTTATTTTTTGCGCTATAAACAAAAAAAGACAGAAAATTTGAAAAAAACTCAATATTTTTTTACTTTTTGCTATAATAATATCCTATTTTTTTTTTTTTAAAAAACATTTTTTTTTCTCATTTTAGGCCGATACGTATTCTTCTACATATTTTTGGTAAAAAAAAAAAAAAACGCAATAAGCGTATAGTGATTGGTTTGCGCAAAAGTTATAGCACCTACAAAATAGGGGATAGATTTATGACATTTTTATTATATTTTTAATTTTTTTACTAGTAATGGCGGTTATCTGTGATTTTTGTCAGGCCTGTGATATTGCGGCGGACAGATCGGACACTTTTGACACTATTTTGGGACCATTCAAATTTATACAGCGAACAGTGCTATAAAAAACCATTGATTACTGTATAAATGTGACTGGCAGGAAAGGGGTTAACACTAGGGGGCGATCAAGGGGTTAAATATGTTCCCTGTGAGTGATTCTAACTGTGTGGGGGAGGGGACTGACTGGGGGAGGTGACCGATCTGTGTCCCTATGTACAAGGGACACACAGCATAAAAAAGGTCGTGTGTACGCGGCATTACTGTTGTCTACATATCAGGGTTTTTTTTGCTGGCTTTATCCCTGCTGAGGAGATTCACCCTCTCTACTTGTCCTGGTAACCATTAGCACCGGAACTGAAAATCCAAAGTTAAGATTTTCAGGACAGCATTAGAAATCCTCCAATAGGGACACTTGGCCCAGTGACAATTTTTTAAAGCAGAGTTCCACCCAAAAGTAGAAGCCCCACTTATCAGTCTCCTCCCTGTTTCCGGTGTCACATTAGGTACCTTTCGGGGAGGGGGGAGGGGGAGTGGGGAGCGGGTACCCATCCCACTTTCAAGAGATCTAACCGTGGCAAGATCACTCAGAAGTTATGCCGTGTACACACGATCGAGTTTCACGACGGTGAAAACACCACCGTGAAACCCGACGGGAAAAACGAGGACCGGCTTGGTCCCCTACACACGGCCGGTTTTCATTAAAGGTTTTCTCTTGGTCGATAACCGGCCATGTGTAGGCTCCCTAGCAGTGTTTCCCTATGGGAAAACTGCCGCGGAAAAAATGCCGCGATTCGCGACGAGAAAAATTAGAGCATGTTCTAATTTTTCTCGTCGTGATTCTTGTCGTTTTTCTCGTCAGGAAAAATGCTGGAAAGCCTACACACGGCCGTTTTTCTCGTCCAAGAGAAAAAATGTCATTTTTCCCGACGAGAAAAGTGATCGTGTGTATGCGGCATTAGGCCCCCCTCCTCCTTCCCCCGCCGCTGGGCCATTTAGAAAGTGCAGCTAGCTTCGCACATGCGCAGTAGGGAAGGCTTCACTGCCGGGTTCCCTTACTACGAATGGAGGCGGCAGCACCCGCAAACCGATGGAAACATCAGCTGGGGTGTCAGTATGTGTAGCTGCTGACTTTCACACTGACAACAGGCCGCGTTAGCAGAAAAGCGCCGGTAGTTTTACCGGCGCTTTACCGTTGTTTTAGCTGCGCTTTTTGGCAGCTAGCAGGGTGCTATTAACCCTTTCTTTGGCTGCCAGCGGGGGTTAAAAGCACCCCTCTAGCAGGCGAAATGACAGTAAAGCGCCACTAAAACTAGCAGGTGCTTTGCAGGTGCTTCGGCAGCGCTGCCCATTCATTTCAATGGGCAGGGGTGGTGGAAGAGTGGTGTATACACGTTCCTCCACCGCCCCAAAGATGCTGCTTGCAGGACCTTTTCTAACATCCTGCAAGCGCACCGCCCCAGTGTGAAAGCACTCGGGCTCTTACACTGGGGATGCAAGGGAGGTGTTTTTCTAGGAAGGCAGGAGGCGCTATTTTTAGCCCAAAAGCGTCTGAAGAACGCCTCAGTGTGAAAGGGGTCTTAGAGAGGCTTTCAGGACAGAATTGAAGGGAACTCTCCCAAAAGGCAAACATAAGATAAAATACCAACAGGGGTTTTAATCATTCTCTACTCTAATAAAATTAAATAAATATATACATTTTGGCTTTAGATACTTTTACTGCTACGGTGAACCAACTAGTGAGAGATCTCATTATTAGTTCAGATTGTGAAGGAGTAATTTTGGGGTATGGGGTCTTGGAATTGACTGCAGTAGTGGAATGGGCAGATGGCCAATTTACCAAATGTTCACAAGATCTTTTATTCATGTACATGATACAAGGGAAGAACCTTTCCTCATTCTCCCCAGAGGGCACTGCCTGCAACATCGTTCTTATGCCGCGTACACACAACCGTTTTTCATGACGAGAAAAATGCAATTTTTTTATTTGGTCATTAAAAACGATCGTGTGTAGGCTGCAGAGCATTTTTCACGATGTGAAAAATGGGCATTAAAAATTTGGAACATGCTCTAATTTTTCTCATCGTTTTTCACGTCGTAGTTTTTCTCATCATGAAAAACGGCCGTGTGTAGGCTTTAACGACGTGAAAAAAACACACATGCTCAGAAGAAAGTGATGAGACGGGAGCGCTCGTTCTGGTAAAACTAGCGTTCGTAATGGAGATAGCACATTTGTCACGCTGTAACGGACTGAAGAGCACGAGGCTGAAAAGCGCAAATCGTCTCTCCCCAAACTTTACTAACACGAGGATCAGCAAAAGCAGCCCAAAGGGTGGCGCCATCCGAATGGAACTTCCCCTTTATAGTGCCGTCATACATTTCGTACGTCACTGCGCTTTGTTCGAGCATTTTTTTTCATGATCGTGTGTAGGCAAGGCAGGCTTGAGAAGAATCACGTCGAGAAAAACGTTGTGTGTACGCGGCATTAGAGTTTCTGCATACAGGCGTACAATATTCAGATATAATGTTCAGATATGTAATTTATTTGGATCCGAACACAGCAGCATTGTGTGCTATGTGCCCAGTCACATACTGTAGCTCTGATTTGGTTTGCACATTTGACTGTATTTTACACTGTATCAGTGGCAGCTGGTGATGGGGGGGCATCAGACATCGCCCTCCACGTTGACTCCTCCCACTTATCATAAGCCCCACCCCTTATAGAATTCACCCACTCCATCCCCTGTATTCCACTTGCTTCCACCCATAGGGGTTGATTTACTAAAAGCAAATAGACTGTACACTTAGCAAAGTGCAGTTGTACTCTGCCAGTACAGTTGCTCCAGAGCTTAGTAAATGAGGTAACGCTTCACTTTGCAAAAAATACCCAATCACGGGCAAGGAAAAAAAAAAATTTTTTTGCTTGCACATGATTGGATGATGAAAGTCAGCAGAGCTTCTGCTCATTTTTTAAGCTCTGGAGCCACTACACTTCCAGAGTGCAACAGCGCTTTGCAAAGTGCACAGTCTATTTGCATTTAGTAAATCAACCCCACTTTATCTTATGTCACTTTTTATTTTTCCCAAAGTTTACACCAGGGATCTAACACTAACCTCTCTATCCCTGTAAAGAAAAGATGAGTATACATACCTTTTTGGAAGCCGATCTGACCCGCTCCGACCTGATCTCCAGCACCGGAAGCTCTGCAGACATCACCCATAGAGTTACTATGGGGCTTTCGTTGCCCTCCGTCTCCTCTGCACCCGCCTACACAGAGAAGCCGCGGCTGACAGCTCAGCGTGGGATCAGGTCGGAGCGGGTCAGATCGGCTTCCAAAAAGGTATGTATACTTGTTTTTTCTTTACAGGGATAGAGAGGTTATTGTTAGATCCCTGGTGTCTATAGATGCAGAGATTTTAGATTTTACATGGACTTCCACTTTAATATTTAAGTTCCAAAATAATCCAGACTGACACTGGTTCTTTTTAAATCTCCCTAAAAAGTTTATACTGAGATCCACTTTCATTAAATCCCACCTAAGCTTTTGTAACCTTCAGTTTATTTTAAGATTTAGAGGAGTCCTACTCCAACGAATTATCTAGCAATAGCAGCAGGTTGAAGAAGCCAGTAAATCACTTCAACCAAGCAAACTAAAACCATTCATTTTATTAGACCTCATAAAAGGTCCACAGAACGGGGAAAGTGAAAATAAATCTGGGGCATTCTCTTCATCATACAATGGCTGCTCAGTTAAAAAAGATGGTCTTGGAGCTTCTGAAATTCCAATAAGACCAATGCATTATGTTATCAAGAATCAAATTGGCAATTTTGACTCAACAAACTAATACGTAGCACAAAGTCTTTGTTAAAAAATAAATAAATTAGGGAATGGAAAAAAAAATAACCTTGTGTAGAAGGTTGAACATTATGTGCTACTGAGATGCTGAAACGAGAACATTGGCTTTTTTAAAATGGCTGCGGATGTGAAAAGAAAATTTCAGATACGCAAAATGCTGTTATGCATCATTTATTAAAAGGCTGAATATCTTATAAGATCCAGGAGAACGTAGTCAGCAATCTATGGAGAGTGTGTGAGTGTCAATAAATGTATCACTGGCTAACTCTGTGGTTGTACAATGATACTTCTAAGACAAGATTAGTGGGAGGGCGAATAGATTGGAATTGTTTTTATTCGACTGGCCTTGAAGTTAAAAAATATATATATTTTCAAATAGTCATAATGGCCACCGGGTACTTGTGAGTTATTTTCTTCTATTGCTCATCCGGTTTTATTTATGCCGGTGTTCTATATGTAGTGCGAGTTCAAGTACTGGATTTCAGTTATGGTGGCTGCATGATTTGTGTATACTATTGTAGCGGTGCACTCTGGGCACAAGTTCAACAGATTCACACATCACCTTGTTGTCTGACCCTCCATTCTTCCATTTGTCTCACTCTCCCTCCTTTGGACACAATGAAGAGTCACTTGCGTTACCTTGTGGTATTTTTATTATAAAAGGTTTCTTGGGTAGAGTTGGGTAAAGGTGTAGTGACATGGGATGCCCATAGATAATAGCACTTTAGTAGATTAGATTCTGAGGATAAGGCACAACACAGATTGAAGATAGTTGAGCTGCGTCACTGCAGACTATTGCTCCCTTGTATGCTGTACTGATTCCTGCAGAGTATTGCTTTAAGGATTCCTAAGTAAAAACCCTTTTTAGATTACTTTTGGAATAGTCACTCTGAATGACTTTCTGAGGTAATTAATCAGTCATCCAAATGCTGGCCCTGTGTCTGGAGCTCATTTACACAGACACCCCCCTCCGACACCACAGTCTATCTACTTGCAAATGGTAACTGAGGGACTACTAGGCCCAAATAGTCCAGTGATATGGAAGTTGAGTTCCCCCGGCCACAGCCTTCCATATTGAGTTTAACCCTTTCATGACTAAGCCCATTTCTGACATTTGGTGTTTACAAGTTAAAATGCATATTTTTTGCTAGAAAATTACTTAGAAACCCCAAACATTATATATATATATTTTTTTAGCAGAGAATCTAAAGAATAAAATGGCGATTGTTGCAATATTTTATATCACACAGTATTTGCGCAGCTGTGTTTTAAACGCAACTTTTTTGGAAAAATTAACTTTTATGAATTTAAAAAAAATTAAAAAGCAAAATTAGTCCAATTTTTTTGTATAATGTGAAAGATGATGTTACGCCGAGTAAATAGATACCAAACATGTCATGCTTTATAATTGCCCGCACTCGTGGAATGGCGACAAATTACGGTACCTTAAAATCTCCATAGGCGACGCTTTCATTTTTTTTTACGGCTACTAGGTTCGATTTACAGAGGAGGTCTACAGCTATAATTATTTCTCTCGCTCTGACGATCGCGTCGATACCTCACATGTGTGATTTGAACGCCGTTTTCATATGCGGGCGCGACTTCCGTATGCGTTTTCTTTGCCGCGCGAGCTCGCGGGGACAGGGGAGCTTTAAAAAATGTTTCTTTTTTTTCTTATTTATTTTATTTATTTTTATAATTAAAAATTGTGTTTTTAAAAAAAAAAAAAATTTGATCACTTTTATTGCTGTCACAAGGAATGTAAACATCCCTTGTGACAGTAATAAGTGGTGACAGGTACTCTTTATGGAGAGATTGGGGGTCTAAAAGACCCCCAATCCCTCCTTTGCACTTCAAAGTATTCAGATCGCCGAAAACGGCGATTCTGAATACTGTGTACTTTTTTAAATTCTGCGCCATTGGCAGCCGAGTAACCCGGACGTGACGTCATGACGTCGCTTCCGTGGTTACAGTGAAGAGACTGAATCAAAGCCGTTCGCGGCTTTGATTCAGTCTCTCTCTAGCCGCCCGAGGTGGTGGATCGGGTCTCCCGGTGGGACGGGAGGCCCGGTAAGAGCGGCGGAGGCGGCGGGAGGGGGGGATGTCCCCTCCCGCTCCTCCGGTATAACAACCGAGCGGCTTTTAGCCGCATCGGTGGTTATACCTGGAAAGCCAATCGCCGGCTCTAAACAACGGTACTGGGATGATGCCTGCAGCTGCAGGCATCATCCCGGTATAACCCCCGAAATCCGAGGACGCATATATGCGTACCCTCGGCGGGAAAGGGTTTTAAATAAGATTGGAGTCACTCCTTGTAATATCCTGCTGTGTAAGACTGACCGTGCAACATCCCACCAAAGACACCCCCTTGTGTGCTTTAGTTACTAGGGGCAACAGTGGATATTCCCAAGCTCCTTGAACAGACTCCTCTGGTCCCATCACTTGCTGTAGTGTACCCACTGACCTGTTCCATGGTCCCCGGTCCATGGAAGAGACCACACAGTCCAGCAGTAACAGTTCCAGGATGCTTGATCCTAGTTCTTAGTTCTTCCTATGCGGTGTTAAAGAAAGGTGGTCCTCTTAAGCACCGGGTAGGCCCCAGACCCTCAGGCCGGGGCTTTGTCACACAGACACTACTGCTCCATACTCTTTCCTCTCACGACTCTTCCCCAATGGCATGTTACCTCAGCCTATATAGCAGTCCCTCGCTGGGGATTGGTCAGAGCTGCTGTACAAACTGCCTGTCACTCAAATCTTCCAGCTCCGCCCCCTTCTAGAACATTTCTTCCAGAAGCAGGGGAGGAGTTCCAGAGTCTGAGCACAGGTGGCCACACCCACTGCTACTCTGACACTCCCAGTCCCAGATCAAAACAATCAGGCCTAGCTTAATGCAAAGGCCTGACTAAATTTGCCTGCACTGACAGTTTAAAAATAATAAAAAACACTATTTAGCACATACCAAAAGGTAGTGGGCGCTACACTCACCCCCCTCCAAAGTCACAGCTGTCCTCAGCTCTGGTAAGTAAAGAATTTATGAAAATACCTCCTGCATTCAGGAGAAAAGGCATCCCATATCTGGTATTTTAAAACAAGGGGAAGAAAGGGAAACAATGAATGCACAAAAGTACAAATTGTCATATGTACACATTGACCATATACATTTTTGTACACTTTATACATCCTGACTTAAAGGACCCTGTACCAACATGACATACAAGTGGAGCCAGAGCACTGCTCCCTTGGGAGGAATACTCTGCCTACCACAAGTCTTCATCTGTTCCAGCGATGGAGATGGACAGCCGTCCCATCCCAAAGGTTCCTAAAAGAAGACATAAACAAACACATAGACTAACTTTACACAGACTACACATATTAGCACTTCACTATAGAGAGGGGGTTATGATCCTCTGCATGGTGACAGAACAGCATTTAAATAGCACATGCTTTTCTTCTTTTCTCCACTCCAGCCGGAGAGAGTAAAGGAAGATGCCTCTTGATGGGCACTGTGAGACACAGAGTGCCCAGAAGCAAGAATAAATGTATTGAACTTCCTGAGTAAAGGAGTCCATTAGAAAATTAACTTAGCAACTGGCTTTAAACAAGAAAAAAAAAGTCCCTTTTTAAGCAGATAGCGAGTTTTTACGCAAAGAATTCTCACAGAGCAAATAACAAAGGGACTTGAGCAGAGACAGCACATCCTGGTGTCCATAACAGCGTCCTTCTCACCAGGTACCCTGGATGGCAGACGTGGCTGTCTCTGTGTGGTTTTGTCTTTGGGGAAACCCACCCTAACCCTGCTATCACTGGCAGTCCTGGTAGGTGCTCTCAATTGTGGCTACTACACACAGCAGTCCAACTTCAAGTAAAAGCGGGGATCCGTCAACCTCCTTCGGACGTCCCCCTCCCCTCTGACGGCGACAGAGTGGCTCCTGGTAGACCGACCCGCCTTTACAACCAGGACTCTGTCTTTATGAATTGCACGCTCCAGTCTCCACTCCTTGTAGATGTCCCTAAAACGAGTCCAAGCTTCACCCTCTGGCACTCTTTTAGGCTTAGACACATGGAGCCCCAAATTAGGTAATTCTCCCACTTCTCCCGGGAGCTATCAACAACGTCCATAACTTGGGAGGAGACATAGGGGTAGTCCAGTCCCCACTCTAAGGCGACCCTCCGCTGTACCTCCCGTTGAAACCGGGAAAACCTGGGCAGCTCCTTAGGCTTCCCCCCGGCCGGGCAGGACACAGGAGTCAGGGTCCTTACTGACCCACTGACGGTAGGTGGGTACCTTGGTCTTTGTAGTGGAGGGTGGACTGGTGAAAAGTCTGTGGGAATTTTCCTGGGAACCTGCTGGGTATTGTGGTTCCTCTGTCACTTTGTCCGGGGTTTCTGTGGATGGAGATTCCTCAGTGAGCCAGGGCTCTTCATCACTTGAGGAGGCTTCCTCCGGGGAGGACCAAGTAAACAGATTTTCTAGGGACCCAAATTTTTACAGCGATATGGAAGTTGAGTTCCCCGGCCACAGCCCTCCATATTGAGTTTAAATAAGATTAGAGTCACTCCTTGTAATATCCTGCTGTGTAGGACTGACCGTGCAACATCCCATCAAAGACACCCCCTTGTGTCGTTCAGATACTAGGGGCAACAGCAGATATTCCCAAGCTCCTTGAACAGACTCCTCTGGTCCCATCACTTGCTGTAGTGTACCCACTGACCTGTTCCATGGTCCCCGGTCCATGGAAGAGACCACACAGTCCAGCAGTAACAGTTCCAGGATGCTTGATCTTAGTTCTTAGTTCTTCATATGCGGTGTTAAAGAAAGGTGGTCCCTTCAGCACCGGGTAGGCCCCAGACCCTCAGGCCGGGCCTTGTCACACAGCCACTACTGCTCCATACTCTTTCCTCTCACGACTCCCCCCCAGTGGCATGTTACCTCAGCCTATATAGCAGTCCTGCCCCTGCCAACCCTCGTTGGGGATTGGTCAGAGCTGCTATACAAACTGGCTGTCACTCAAAGCTTCCAGCTCCGCCCCTTCTAGAACATTCCTTCCAGAAGCAGGGGAGGAGTTCCAGAGTCTGAGCACAGGTGGTCACACCCACTGCTACTCTGACACTCCCAGTCCCAGATCAAAACAATCAGGCCTAGCCTAATGCAAAGGCCTGAATAAATTTGCCTGCACTGACAGTTTAAAAATAATAAAAAAACAATATTTAGCACATACCAAAAGGTAGTGGGCGCTACACTATAAATAACATAAAAGAAAATGTAAAAGTTTGACTAAAAACCTTTTTTTTTTTTGTTTCAGATAGAGATGAAAGAAATTTGAACACCTGAACCTGAACTTGAACTTTTTTATTTTGGCTGTCTGTGCCCCCATAAGGCTGGTTTCACACCTATGCAGGTTTAGTGCTTTTTGCATTTTGCAGATTTGCACTACAGTCCATTTAACATGGTTTCCTACGGAACACGTTCTGTAGTGCAAATCTGCAAAATGCAAAAAGCACAAAAAATACATAGGTGTGAATTCAGCCTTATGCCCCATACACACGATTGTTTTTCATGCCGTTAAAAATGCCATTTTTAAAAATGGCCATTAAAAACGATAGTGTGTATGCTTTAATGACGTGAAAAAAAACGCGCATGCTCAGAATCAAGTATGAGACGGGAGCGCTCGTTCTGGTAAAACTAGCGTTCGTAATGGAGATAGCACATTCGTCACGCAGTAACGGACTGAAAAGCACGAGGCTGAAAAGCGCGAATCATTGATCAACAAACTTTACTAACATGAAGGGTGGCGCCATTCGAGCGGAACTTCCCCTTTAAAGTGCCGTCGTACGTGGTATACGTCACTGCTCCTTGCTTGATCGTTTTTTAAAATGATCGTGTGTACGCAAGACAGGCTTGAGAGGAAACATGAAAAAAAACGACGTGAAAAACGGCATGAAAAAAAATGGCAAGAAAAACGATCGTGTGTATGGGGCATTAGGGAGAATCATTTCTATTTTTCCTGGTGAAAGTGAAAGAAAATCCCAAATTCCCAAGTGGCCATTATGTCAGGAATTGGGGGGTTATCTTCCAATGGGGACACTTGGTTGTGGTGCCAAGTAGGAATTCCCCCACTTTGAAGGGATTTGTTGACTTCCTGTTGTGGCTAATGGGACAGACAGTGAAGGGAAATCTACCCATTGGGGCACAGACGACGCCTCTTACGGGGAAACGCCGCGTAGGGTGGAGCTCAGGACCCTGACGTCACCACGCCCCCAGCTGACTGGCTGCCGCCACAGCGGGGTTTCAGTGCTCTTTTGAAAAGTTTTTGTTTTTTCTCCATATGGATGTCAGTTTACCCGTTTTAAGAATAAAGGGTACTTCGTTTTTTACATGCTGCACCATGAAGTCTTCTTATTTTCTCTCCTAAATTGGTATCCTTTACATCGTATGAGCGTGCCTGCAGTCACAAGGCAAACCAGGAGTCAGAGTTTCAATGAGTGGAGTGAGGACACAGAGGACTGCATCGTTGACATCTTATTCGGTGTAGTTGCCGAGCCCTTTTGGTCCCTGTAATAGGGACCCACCTGGTCTGGTAAGCCTCCCATCTATACATCTTGATTGAAGTATATTCCAACTTTTGAAGATCTGTCACCATTTTGATACATGCTTGCTGGCTCTGCATCATCTATGGACTTTTTATTTTGTTTGTTTGTTTATGGTTTATTGCTTCTCCTACTGCCGTGAGAGTCAGGCAGTTGAAGCTTATGGACTTCCTTGGTGTGTTTATATACTTACCTAGTAGGGAATATATATAATTTTTTGTTTAAATATTTTTTGTTTTTGTTTAATATTTTTTATATATATACCAAAAACTTTTTTGTGTGTTAGTTCATACATATATCACTTTTTGGCACGTTGGTTGCCACTTATACGGTTGCGCATTTATTATTTATTTTTGCACATTTTTCTAGCTGCATATTCCAGCTTTTTTGTATTTGCAGCACCATCACTTTTTTACTTCATTGCACAATTATATCATTTAATTTTCTTGGCGTAGTGTGTTAACACTTGGGTATTGATACCGCCTAGGGAGATAGCGCGGATTTTTCACATACAAAAAAAGAAATTGACAGGAGTTATAACTTTTCCTTATCCTATCCAAAAAAAAAAACGGAGTTACTTACCGGTAACATCCTTTTCCACGAATCTTTCAGGACAGCCACCTTAGAAAGATCCCGGCTCCTCCCCTCTCAGGAAACACCGCATTCATTCAAAGATTTAAGCCTCATCCTCCCACCGGGCCCTCAGTTCTTCGAGAGTACCTCCGGTCAACTGGGGAGACACAAGAACACGTCATTCACATATAAACATCTTACCTGACGGCCTCATACGATGAGCTCATAGAAATATCCAATAGTTGGGTGGGTACCACCTCTCTATGTGCAGACAACAGACTGGGCTCTAAGTGAGAAGGTTCTTCTGGGCTGGTAGAAACCAAGGTGGCTCTACCGCCAGACTCTTCAGGATGGAGAACCACGGCCTCCTTGGCCAATGTGGTGCAATTAGAATTAGGGTTGTATTCTCCTCCCGGAATTTCCTCAGCACTGCAGGAATCAGGACAGGAGGGGGGAAAGCATAGCACTTGGAGAATGCCCAGGTCTGAGCCAGGGCATCTACCCCAAGTGCCCCATCTCGTCTGTTCAGGGAAAAGAAGAGGTCTGCTTTGGCATTGTGCCCTGAGGCGAAGAGGTCCACACATGGCACCCCCCACTTTTGAGTGACCATGTTGAAGGCCTCCTGGCTCAAGACCCAGTTGCCTTCCCTTAGGGTTTTCCTGCTGAGAAAATCCGCCAACTGATTCTGTTCCCCCTTCAGATGTAATGCTGAGAGGGACAGAACATTGGACTCGGCCCACCTGAGGATGTCTTCTGTAAGACTCCACAGGGACCCACTCCTGTTACCTCCCTGCCTGTTGATGTAGGCCACCGTTGAGGAATTGTCTGATCGGATTCTCACGTGTTGGCCCTGAAGTTCCCCCTGAAAAGACCTGAGGGCCAGTGAGACCGCCCTCAGCTCCCTCCAGTTGGAGGACCTCCTTGCGTCCTCCTTTTTCCAGGTCCCTTGTACTAACTGGGAATCCAGGTGTGCTCCCCAACCTGTGCCACTCGCATCGGTTGTAACTGTCCTGGATATTTGAAGGACCCAATCTAGACCCTGTGTCAGATTTGCCCCCTTTCGCCACCACCAGAGAGACCGCTTGATCTGACCTGGTACTGTGATCATGGAGTCTATAGACTGCTGGCTGTGGTCCCAGACCTTTAGGATAAACAGTTGTAGGGGGCGAAAATGTAATCCCGCCCACTGAACTGCTGGGAGTGTTGATGTCAGTAAACCTAAGGCTGACATAGCCCTTCTTACCGAGACTAGGCCGCTGCCTTGTAGAACTGACATTGCACTGTTTACCTTCATCCTGTGGAAGGAAGACTCTCTGACCTACTGAGTCTAACCAGTATCCCAGGAAGATGACTTTCTGGGACGGAACCAGGTTGGATTTTTCCAGGTTCAGGAGCCAGCCCAGATTTTCGAGAATGTCTCTTGCTACCTGAAGGTCCCGAGACAGCTGTTCCGGAGAAGGGGCAAACAGAAGCAGGTCGTCTAAATATGCGATCACTGAGACTCCCCTGAGTCGTATGAACGCTAAGACTTCCGCCATCAATTTGGTGAAAATACGGGGGGAAAGATGATAGGCCAAAGGGGAGAGCCTTGAATTGGAGATGGACTACCCTTTTTCCCATATTTACTGCCAGTCTGAGGAACTTCTGATGATCCTCTGCGATGGGAATGTGCAGGTACGCATCCTTCAGATCGATGGATGCCATATAACAGTTTGGAGGAAGCAGGGCTTTCACCGAATAAATTGAATCCATCCTGAATCTTTTGTAGATGACTGAAAGATTCAGGGGTTTCAAGTTCAGAATAAGTCTGAACTTTCCTGTCGGCTTGCGGACCACAAAAATGTGGGAGTAGAAGCCTCTGCCCGACTCTGGCGTTGGGACCTGGACTACCACCTCCTGTTCCTCTAACTCCTGAAGGGAGGTCAGAAGGGCAGATGATTTTTCTGCACATCTTGGGAGGTCTGTGATTAACAGTCTGAGTGGGGGAGGATTGGAAAATTCCAATTTGTATCCTCTCCTGATGATCCCCAACACAAATTGGTTGGACGTGATCATCTCCCACTGTGGGAGGAAGGCCCTCAACCTTCCTCCCACCTTGAACCCGTCACTGGGTCTTTTTGGGCTGTTCAGGAGGGCGAAAAATCGCCCCCCCACGCCCTTTTCCTTTTAGTCCCCATACCCTCTTCTGTTTGGTTTTTGGGGCTTCCTTTTTCCCCTGAGGAAGAAACTCCCTTTTGGTCTGTTCCCCAAATCTCTTTTTAAGGGGAAAGGCCTTTTTATTATCAGCCATTCGATCCAAAACGGCCTCCAAGCCTGGTCCAAATAGCAGGTCCCCTGTGAGGGGAATCCCACAGAGTTTTACTTTGGACGCGCTATCTCCCTGCCAAGTCTTAAGCCACAAGGCCCTCCTTGCAGAATTGGTCAGGGCAGTAGACCTTGCTGACATGCGTATTGACTCCGCAGACGCGTCTGCAAGGTATGCAACTTCTTTGAGTAGCATGGGGAAAGAGGCAAGAATTGTCTCCTTCGCCGCACCTGCTTCAATGTGAGCTTTGATCTGTGTAAGCCAATATTCCATGTTGCGGGCCATCACTGTGGCTGCCATGGCAGGTTTGAGATTTCCTTGGGATGAATCCCATGACTTTTTTAGAAGGGAGTCCATCCTTCTATCCATGGGGTCAGAAAGGACTCCCATGTCCTCAAAGGCCAGGTCTGTGTGCCTTGAGACCTGGGAAAAGGCAGCGTCTAATCTAGGAGATTTATTCCAGACTAGACACTCGTCTTCAGCAAAGGGAAATCTTCCTCTTCAATGTCTTTGAGAAGAAAGGTTTCCTTTCTGGATCCTGCCATTCTCTTTTAATGGCATCGACCAGGACCTCGTGGACCGGGAACACTCTCTTTTTCTGTTCCCCTAAGCCCCTGTACATCTGGTCGTGTAGGGATAGTGTCTTCCTTTATTCCTGAATACCTAAGGTGGTATGGATAGCTCCTAAGAGCTCCTCCACCTCCTCAAGAGAAAGTTTATACGATGAGGAGCTTGTGGACTCCCCGTCCAACTCCTCTAGTGCCGATTCACTTTCAGAATCTGAAGCTGCATTGCGGTTGCTCACCACTACTAGGGAGCATTACCACAAGGGTGGGGGCAACACTCTGCTGCGCTGGTGGAGGATTACTCTGGGGCTGAGGCAACTGGAAAGAGGAAGAAAGTGCCTGAAAGGATTGGAAGGTGCTGGAAAGCTCCTTTACTGATGCTGCCAGGTCCGCCCCCTGCTCTGCTGCCTGCTCCCTAACTAGTCCATCAATGCACTCCCTACAGAGTGCCTTGGCCCAGGAATCCCCCATGGTGGTTCTACATGAAGGACACTTCTTCCTAGACCCATGGGGTGATTTACTCGTGGCTTTCTGAAAAGACAGAGAGAGAGAGAGAGCAGTGTAAAACTAAAATCCACCAGCACCCTAAACAGAGGACCACCAGGGGTGCACCCCCCAGGACCAACCACCACCAGGGTCTCAGACACACCCCTTTACCCCCGACCACCAGGGAGGGCTAAACACCTGTGGAGCTAACGGGGACCGGTAAGGGAACACCACCCCAGGGTTCCACTTACCTTAGAGTGGCTGGTGCTGTTGTCTCCCGGAGCTGTTCATGGAGCCTCTGCTTCCGACATCTCCGCCGAGGAATGTGGTCACAACAAGCCTCCAATAGCTGTCTCTACAGCGCAGGAAGAAAGGGCTGCACCAGCCAGCGCTAGGTCCGCTCTCATATGCCGCGTCCGGAACCGGAAGACGCGGATATTGCGGAAGTGCACACCCCCTCCGGAACTGACGTCACCCGCCATCCAGAACAGCCCATAAGCTCCATACTGACTGCCGCAAGGCAAGGGGGACTTGTTGCAACTCCCACAGTGCCACCCTAGGTGAGATGAGGAGCGGACCTCCCCAGGCTTCTTCCTTCACTAAGGGAAGCCTGGGGCGCGCGGATTTGAAACCGGCGTTGCTAGCGCTCCAGCCGACCGGGTCCTAAGAAGGTAGGAGAGAGAGTGGGACAGCCAGCCAGAGAACTGTCTCCCTCCCTCCCAGGTAATTTCAGCCTCGCCAGCCTCCCCAGGCTTCTCAGCTCAGCTAGGTTCCCTAGCGGTGTCTCCCCACCGGTGGAAACACCATAACTGAGGGCCCGGTGGGAGGATGAGGCTTAAATCTTTGAATGAAGGCAGTGTTTCCTGAGAGGGGAGGAGCCGGGATCTCTCTAAGGTGGCTGTCCTGAAAGATGAAGAGGGAAAAACTTTTGCTGTTAGTTTCTATAGCCTCCATGAATAGAAGATGGGTGGGTGAATAAAAGGCCTGCCTCCTCTATTCGTAGAGCACTTAAAATTCATTAAAGCTATAGTACAACTTCTATTAATGGAGGAATTGGGCGGAAAGGGTTGCCATAGCAAGCTTTCTCTGTGAATACCTGTGATTGCATTAAATGTAAGTTCCATCAGTTTTACCCAAACTTAGGCTTTAAGGTAGGCCAAGAGCTTTCCAAATTAGGCAATGGTGTGTGCAGAAAATGTTATGCATCTAGCATTGCCTGTGGCAGGAATGACTACAGCTTTCCTTATTAGTGCAGCTGTAGCACCCTGGTGTTTAGGCAGGGTTGCTAACAAATTTAGTTTTCCAGGTAGTAATTGTCCCGGCTAATTGTTAGGAGATCCATTGACTTCCCCCTAATTCTGGAATTGCTGTACTTTTCTCTTCTGTCACTAGGTGGCATTGTGGCTGGTGACAATAGATCGACAAGGGCATAGCAAGGATAGATCATGAATGGATAAGATGTCTCAGCCAAATGCCAGGGGTTTCTTTAGTCCCTTGGTCTGCTGGGAGAGCCTATTTTGTTTGGGTGGAGTCAGGTGATCGGGGTTCTGTGCCACCTGGACAGCTATCTGGGTGGACGTGTGTTATGTGGCCCGGGTTGCTAGGTCGGAAGCCAGAGGCCTATCCCGGGGACACCAGGCTGCTAGGCTGCCTGAGGCCTATCTAGGAGCAGGAGAAGCAGCGTAGGGTTGGGACTACAGGAGTGGAGTCCAACCGCGTTGTGAAGGTTCAGCCGGATGGGGAAACAGCTGTGGTCGGAGCTAAAGGGGAAGCAGTCGCCACTAAGGGACCATCCACCTTATTACCGGAGACTACAGTGAGTAAGCTTGAGCAGGTACCAGAGCAGTCTTCTCACCAGCCGGGGACGGTGAAGAAGTGGGAAAGCTTCAGCGAGTGCCAAGCCAGGGACCCAGCAGGTTAGCGAGGGTGATGCTTGAGGTGTTTACAGCGGGATAGCTGTGGAATAGGGATGAGCTTCGAGTTCGAGTCAAACTCATGTTCAACTCGAACATTGCCTGTTCGCCCGTTCGGCGAACAGCGAACAATTTGGGGTGTTCGCGGCAAATTTGAAAAGGCGTGGAACACCCTGTAAAAGTCTATAGGAGGAATCTAAAGTGCTAATTTTAAAGGCTTATGTGCAAGTTATTGTTATAAAAAGTGTTTGGGGAACCGGTCCTGCCCCAGGGGACATGTATCAATGCAAAAAAAAGTTTTAAAAATGTCTGTTCTTTCGGCAGAAGTGCTTTTAATAATGCTTAAAGTGAAACAGTAAAAGTGAAATATTCCTTTAAATTTCGTACCTGGGGGGTATATAGTATGCCTGTAAAGCAGCGCTTGTTTCCCATGCTTAGAACTGTCCCTGCACAAAATGTCATTTCTGAAGGAAAAAAAGTAATTTAAAAGTACTCGCGGCTGTAATGAATTGCTGGACCCTTCAGGTCTGGTATGGATTTTAAGGGGAACTCCGCGCCAAATTTAAAAAAAAAATGGCGTGGTGATCCCCCAAAAAATCCATACCAGACCCTTATCCGAGCACACAACCTGGCAGGCCACAGGAAAAGAGGGGGGACGAGAGAGCGCCCCCCTCCTCCTGAACTGTACCAGGCCATATGCCCTCAACATGGGGAGGATGTCCCCATGTTGATGGGGACAAGGGCCTCATCCCCACAACCCTTGCCCGGTATAAAAATCACTGCTCTCGAAAAAACGTTAGTTTAAAAAAAAAAAATTGCATTGATACATGTCGCCTGGGGCAGGACCCGGGTCCCCAAACACTTTTTATGACAATAACTTGCATATAAGCCTTTAAAATTAGCACTTTAGATTTCTCCCATCAACTTTTACAGGGTGTTCCGCGGCTTTTCGAATTTGCCGCGCACACCCCAAATTGTTCGCTGTTCGCCGAACGGGTGAGCAGGCAATGTTCGACTCGAACTCAAAGCTCATCCCTACTGGGGGCCAAAATATATGCCATCCTAGTAACATGGCAAGATGGGGAATGTATACAATATGGGAGTTTCTTGGCCGGGCTCCGGAGATGCCTCAAAAGGCCTACAGGTATGTGTTGCACCCTCTAGTGCATGCTAGAATTAGTGTAGGAAAAACGAAAAAAGCTAAGCCTGAGCTGTTAAATCTTGGTCAGGTTTCAGTGAGTTAGGGCTGGATAACTCATCCTGACAGCTCCTCTGGAGCCTCCCCCTATTTCTGGGACATTTGAGAATGTTCTAGAACTAGTCTACAGGAAGCTAGAAGGAGCTGCCTGGAATATTTATGAGGGCTTCGGCCAATCCCCAGTAAAGGGCTGGCAGGGGGCAGGGCTTACCTCATAAATAGGCATGAGCTAGGCCAACAGGGGCAGTTAGATGAAAGATGGAGATATAGTGCTGAGGAGGCTGTCGGTGACCCTCTGGGCTACCCCCTAGTCTGGGGGGGGTGACCTTGGGCTGGGGCTCGGGTGCTGGAAAGATCCTACCACAACATATGGAGATAACCTTTCCTGGAGGCACGGGAGGCAAGAGAGAGAACAGTGTGAGTAGAGCAGCACTACTGGGGACTTACAAGGGGGGGAGACTGCCATATGTAGCCAGTTCTCCCCGAAGACAGCAGTGGGCCAAGTCTTCATCCTTCCCCAGTGAATCTCCTGAGAGTCAGCCGGGTGGGCTGGTGAAGAGTCAGTCTGGAAGACTGTTGTGGAGAAGTTAGTCTGGAGGGCTAGTGAAAGGGGCAACTACAACCAGGTGGGCTAGCAGTGCGTGAAGAGGTGGTGCTGATATCAGTAGCCACAGGAGGAGGAGTACAGGCTGATCACTGTATATTGCTACACAACAAGGGGCTGCGAGTTCCTGCCTGCCAAGGGCCATTGCTAAGCAGGCTGAGCTTGTCAGATCAACCAACAGTGATTCAGCTGGAACCAGCGCACACGTGTGTGCAGGAGGAAAATGAGGAGACTGTATATAGACTGTATATAGGAAGATGTCCCTGAAGTTGTTTCTGAAGTTCTGCTAAGTCAAGAGGGCAACCCATAATTTCCCATACCCATCCAAGTTATTAACCCTCAATAAATAACAAAATCAAAGTCAATGACTGTTCTCGGGCTCTGGAGTGCCGGTAAAAACTTGGTGTAGCTGGCTGTGCAGGGTTGGTGGATCCCAATTTATCTGCGGCTCCTAAGAGGATGTGCTACATATGAAAACTGCACTAGGCAATATTTTTTTAAAGCTGCACAGATTTTTTTAAAATCTACTGGAGCACCTTGACTGTATAGTCAATGTTAGGAAAAAGTTGAACTTAGTCTTTAAAGGAATTTATATATCAACGTACTAAAGTTCTAAAGATTTGGCATCTAATTTTAGCCTTGGGAGCCATAGCATAAGTTCATCTATGCAGCCTTACATGTATTCACTTGTCACCCAAATGAAGAAATTTTTCATGCCACGTTCAATGTCACAACAACGTCCCTCTAGAGTGCTGTTCCTGCAAAACACAAATAAATATCTTACACATTAAATCCTCCAAGAAATAACAATGAAAGATGAAGGTGGCACATTCTAAAGTTGATGCCATATTATTTCATGCTTAAACCTTGAGGATTTAATTTAATAGATATGTTCTTGCCTGTATGGTACTGAACAGGAGACAGCAGTTATGAATCAACCTTGGCCTTCCCAGTTCTGTTTATGTAGCACATCGCATGGCTCTGCTTAAAGTTTCAATTAGAACTAAACAGATCTGCTGAACTGTTGGCGTACTGTTTTATTTTTCATTTAATGATGTTAAAAAATCCCTTCATGCACTGGAAGGAATAAATTGACCTCATTGTTTTTTAACACTGATATTGGGAGCAGTTTTAAATTGATTCTATTCACCCTAATAGCTATACAAGCCACTAGAGCATAACTGCGGAGGATTCAAAGACTCCTCGGGGATCATAAGGTCTGTGGCCCAAACTAGCTGCTACCCCCCTTTTTTTATGGCTTGTGATCACAGTATAGTCGATACAGGATAAATATAAAGTCCATTCTTGAGCCTTTGCCATCTGCTGGTTTTTACTGAGAACTGCAGTTTAGGTCGCATTAGTGTGCACACTAGTCTCTAGACATGTGCAAAAGGAAAAAATTCGTTTTGTTTCGTTTTGTTTTAATTCCTTAATTAATTAATTTCGTTTAGTTAGATTAGTTAAATTTGTTAAATTCGTTTTCGGATTTCGTTTTGTTTTCGACCGAATTCGAAAATCGGTCGCATTCGAAAATATTTCAACCGAATTCGAAAATATTTCTACCGGATTCGAAATTATTTCAACCGCATTTGAAACTATTTCAACCGGATTCGAAAATATTTTGCGACCCGAATTTGGGTCCACGTATCTCAGGGTCACTTAGTAATAGAAACCCCAAATTTGTAGATGTTATAGTGCTAGTTCTACTGTGTTTGCATACCAAATTTGGGGTTTCTAGCTACAAGTGGCCCCGAGATATGTGGCCCCAAATTCGGGTCGCAAAATGTCATTCTCTGCTGCAGAAATGTGTTTGACATTTTGCGACCCGATTTTGGGTCCACGTATCTCGGGGTCACTTAGTGATAGAAACCCCAAATGTGGTATGCAAACACAGGAGAACTAGCACTACAACATCCTCAAATTTGGGGTTTCTATCGCCAACTAACCCCGAGATACGTGGACCCAAAGTCGGGTCGCAAAATATTTTTGAATCCGGTTGAAATAGTTTCAAATGCGGTTGAAATAGTTTTAAATGTGGTTGAAATAATTTCGAATCATGTTGATACTATTTAAAGCGGATTCGAAAATATTTTGCGACCCGACTTTGAAAAAAAAAATGAAATTGATTCTAACAGTCTGCAGGAGATCTGCAAAAAAAAAAAAGAAGTGAAATGGCTGTTAATAGTCTACAGGAGATCTGCTAAAAAAAGAAATAGATGCTAATAGTCTGCAGGAGACCTGGTGAGAAAACTAAATAGATACTAATAGTCTGCAGGAGATCTGCAAAAAAATAAAATAAATGCTAATAGTCTGCAGGAGATCTTATGTAAAAAATAGTAATCTGCAAAAAAAATTAAACATGAAATAGATAGTATCTATATTCTATTTTATTCTATTGTTTTTCTAGTCTATTCTCTATTTCTATTCTAATCTATTCTATCCAAAGTTAAAATTAATTAATTACATTTTTTTAATTCCTACTATTCGAAATTCAAATTTATTCTATTCGAAATTCTAATTTCATAAGATGGTTGCATATTCTTTCTATTTTATTCTATTAAATTATATTTTTTTCTATTCTGTTCTAATCTTTTCTATTTGAATTATAAATTTTGGAAGATGGTTAGTTACTTACTTATATACATCTATCACATAAAAAAAAAGATGTGAAATGGATGTCGATCGCAAGGCAAGTACATATGCTGTATGTCATTGTCCGAGTGCCACGTGACCGGCCACGAGTGCCACGTGACCTGCCACGTGACCAAGTTGTGGATTGTCCACTTGCCACGTCACCTGCCACAAGTTATGGGGTTCCTAGCACCAAGTGACCCCCAGATATGGGCGATATGTCAAGTGCTTTTCTGCAGCAGAGAATGAAATTTTGCGACCCGACTTTGAGGCCACGTATCTCGGGGCCACTTATAGCTAGAAACCCCAAAATATTTGGTATGCAAACACATTACAACTAGCACTACAATAACCCCCAATTTGGGGTTTCTATCACCAAGTAACCCCGTTGTAATGCTAGTTCTACTGTGTTTGCATGCCAAATTTGGGGTTTCTAGCTATAAGTGGCCCCGAGATACGTGGCCCCAAAGTCGGGTCACAAAATGTTATTCTCTGCTGCAGAAAAGTACTTGACATATGGCCCATATCTGGGGGTCACTTGGTGCTAGGAACCCCATAACTTGTGGCAGGTGACGTGGCAAGTGGACAATCCACAACTTGGTCACGTGGCAAGTCACGTGACACTCGTGGCCGTTCACCTGGCACTCGTGGCCGTCACGTGGCACTCGTGGCAGGTGTCGTGCCACTCGTGGCAGGTGTTGTGGCAAGTGGACAATGACATACAGCATATGTACTTGCCTTGCGATCGACATCCGTGACAGCCATTTCACATCTTTTTTTTTATGTGACAGATGTATATAAGTAAGTAAATAACCTTCTTCCAAAATTTATAATTCAAATAGAAAAGATTAGAACAGAATAGAAAAAAAATATAATTTAGAAGAATAAAATAGAAAGAATATACAACCATCTTCTGAAATTCGAATTTCGAATAGTATGAATTCAAATTTTTTAATTAATTAATTTTAACTTTGGATAGAAAAGATTATAATAAAATAGAAAATAGACTAGAAAAACAATAACCCCAAATTTGGGGTTTCTATCACCAAGTAACCCCGAGATACATGGACCCAAATTCGGGTCACAAAATATTTTCGAATCCGGTTGAAATAGTTTCAAATGCAGTTGAAATAATTTCGAATCATGTTGATACTATTTCAACCGGATTCGAAAATATTTTGCGACCCGACTTTGGGTCCATGTATTTTGGGGTTACTTAGTGATAGAAACCCAAAATTTAAAGATGTTGTAGTTCTAGTTCTACTGTGTTTGCATACCAAATTTGGGGTTTCTAGCTACAAGTGGCCCCGAGATATGTGGCCCCAAAATCGGGTCGCAAAATGTCATTCTCTGCTCCAGTAAAGTGCTTGACATTTTGGGTCCACGTATCTCGGGGTCACTTAGTTATAGAAACCCCAAATTTGGTATGCTAACACAGAAGAACTAGCACTACAACATCTCCAAATTTGGGGTTTCTATCACCAAGTAACCCCGAGATACGTGGACCCAAAGTCGGGTCAAAAATATTTTCGAATACGGTTGAAATAGTTTCAAATGCGGTTGAAATAATTTCAAATCATGTTGATACTATTTAAAATATATTCGAAAATATTTTGCGACCCGACTTTGAAAAAAAATATGAAATTGATTCTAACAGTCTGCAGGAGATCTGCAAAAAAAAAAGAGAAGTGAAATGGCTGTTAATAGTCTACAGGAGATCTGCTTAAAAAAAGAAATAGATGCTAATAGTCTGCAGGAGATCTGGTAAAAAAACAAAATAGATACGAATAGTCTGCAGGAGATCTGCAAAAAAAATGAAATAGATGCTAATAGTCAGCAGGAGATCTTATGGGAACAAATAGTAATCTGCAAAAAAAATTAACATGAAATAGATAGTATCTATATTCTATTCTGTTCTATTGTTTTTCTAGTCTATTCTCTATTTCTATTCTAATCGTTTCTATCCAAAGTTAAAATTAATTAATTCAAATTTTTTAATTCCTACTATTCGAAATTCGAATTTATTCTATTCGAAATTCGAATTTCAGAAGATGGTTGTATATTTTTTCTATTTTATTCTATTAAATTATATATTTTTTCTATTCTGTTCTAATCTTTTCTATTTGAATTATACATTTTGGAAGATGGTTAGTTACTTACTTATATACATCTGTCACATAAAAAAAAAGATGTGAAATGGCTGTCATGAATGTCGATCGCAAGGCAAGTACATATGCTGTATGTCATTGACCGAGTGCCACGTGACCGGCCACGAGTGCATTACAACTAGCACTACAATAACCCCAAACTGTGTTTGCATACCAAATTTGGGGTTTCTAGCTATAAGTGGCCCCAAGATACGTGGCCCCAAAGTCAGGTCACAAAATGTCATTCTCTGCTGCAGAAAAGTACTTGACATATCGCCCATATCTGGGGGTCACTTGGTGCTAGGAACCCCATAACTTGTGGCAGGTGACGTGGCAAGTAGACAATCCACAACTAGGTCACGCGGCAGGTCATGTGGCACTCGTGGCTGTTCACGTGGCACTCGTGGCAGGTCACGTGGCAGGTGTCGTGCCACTCGTGGCAGGTGTTGTGGCAAGTGGACTATGACATACAGCATATGTACTTGCCTTGCGATCAACATCCATGACAGCTATTTCACATCTTTTTTTTATGTACAGATGTATATAAGTAAGTAAATAACCTTCTTCGAAAATGTATAATTCAAATAGAAAAGATTAGAACAGAATAGAAAAAATATATAATTTAGAAGAATAAAATAGAAAGAATATACAACCATCTTCTGAAATTCGAATTTCGAATAGAATAAATTAGAATTTCGAATAGTATGAATTCAAATTTTTTAATTAATTAATTTTAACTTTGGATAGAAAAGATTATAATAAAATAGAAAATAGACTAGAAAAACAATAACCCCAAATTTGGGGTTTCTATCACCAAGTAACCCCAAGATACGTGGACCCAAATTCGGGTAGCAAAATATTTTCGAATCCGGTTGAAATAGTTTCAAATGCAGTTGAAATAATTTCGAATCATGTTGATACTATTTCAACCGGATTCGAAAATATTTTGCAACCCGACTTTGGGTCCATGTATCTCGAGGTTACTTGGTGATAGAAACCCCAAATTTGGAGAAGTTGTAGTGCTAGTTCTACTGTGTTTGCATACCAAATATGGGGTTTCTAGCTACAAGTGGCCTTGAGATATGTGGTCCCAAAATCGGGTCGCAAAATGTCATTCTCTGCTGCAGAAAAGTACTTGACATATCGCCCATATCTGGGGGTCACTTGGGGTTAGGAACCCCATAACTTGTGGCAGGTGACGTGGCAAGTGGACAAATAACCATCTTCCAAAATGTATAATTCAAATAGAAAAGATTAGAACAGAATAGAAAAAATATATAATTTAATAGAATAAAATAGAAAGAATATACAACCATCTTCTGAAATTCGAATTTCGAATAGAATAAATTCAAATTTTTTCATTAATTAATTTTAAATTTGGATAGAAAAAAGATTATAATAAAATAGAAAATAGACTAGAAAAACAATAGAACAGAATAGAATATATTATATTTTATTCTATTCTGTTCTATTGTTTTTCTAGTCTATTCTTTTATAATCTATTAAAATCTTTTCTATTAAAATCGAAATCATTATATACTAAATTCGAATTTCGGAAGATGGTTATATATATATTTTTTCCGACATTCGAATTTCGTATAGAACGAATTTGAATTTAAATAGAAAAGATTAGAATAGAAATAGAGCATAGACTAGAAAAACAATAGAACAGAATAGAATATAGATACTATCTATTTCATTTTAATTTTTTTGCAGATTACTATTTGTTTCCATAAGATCTCCTGTGGACTATTAGCATCTATTTAATTTTTTTGCAGATCTCCTGCAGACTATTAGTATCTATTTCGTTTTCTCACCAGATCTCCTGCAGACTATTAGCATCTATTTTTTTGTTAGCAGATCTCCTGTAGACTATTAACAGCCATTTCAAGTCTTTTTTTTTTGCAGATCTCCTGCAGACTGTTAGAATCACTTTTCATTTTTTTTTTGCTGATTACTATTTATTTCCATTAGATCTCCTGCAGTATATTAACATCTATTGTATTTGTTTTGCAGATCTCCTGCAGACTATTAGCATCTATTTCATTTTTCTTTTCTTTTTCTTTTTTTGCATTAGAGCAGCCATTTCCTTTAGTTCAGCACATCTCCTGCAGACTATTAGCATCTATTTTTTTTTTTTTGCAGATTACTATTTATTTCCATCAGATCTCCTGCAGACTATTAGCATTTATATATTTTTTTTGCAGATCTCCTGCAGACTATTAGTATCTATTTAATTTTCTCATCAGATTTGCAGACTATAACTATAAGCATCTATTTATTTATTTATTTTTTGCTGGTCTCCTGCAAACTATTAGCAACCATTTCCCTGTGAATAGAGATATAAGCGGTGATGATGTCCCTCTTGTTGTCTCTTCCTTAAACCGTTCCTCCATTCATAAATGAAATAGATGCTAATAGTCTGCAGGAGATATGCTGGAAATAAAGGAAATCGATCGTAATCTGCAAAAAATGAAAAAAATAAAAAATGAAATAGCTATTAATAGACTACAGGAGATGTGCTACAATAATGTGAGGGGTATTAGTGAGTGTGGGGGGATGGATGGAGATGCTAAGCTCTGATTGGATGGTGTATGGAGGTGATTGTCTCTCGGAGGAGGGGGGGAGGTGATGACATCACAAAGTATTTTATATATTTATAAACCCATCTTCCAAAATTAGAATTTCGCATAGAGTGAATTCAAATTCGAATCGAAAAGATTATAATAGAATAGAAAATATTGGAAAGAATCGAATAGAAAAACAATAGAACAGAATAGAATAAATACAATATATATATTATATTTTATTCTATTCTGTTCTATTGTTTTTCTAGTCTATTTTCTATTTATATTCTAATCTTTTCTAATTGGAATTCGAATTCATTCTATACGAAATTCGAGTGTTGGAACATGGTTTTATATATATATATATATATATATATATATATATATATATATATTTTATTGTTCTATTGTTTTTTTATGATATTTTTTTCTATTATTTTAGAATATTTTCGATTCATTTTCGATTTTATTCTATATGAAATTAGAATTTTGGAAAATGGTTATTTATATGTATGTATATATATGTATATATAACCATCTTCCGAAATTCGAATTTAGTATAGAATAAATTCAAATTCGAATAGAAAAGATTAGAATAGAAAAACAATAGAATATAATAAAATATAATATATATATATATATATATATATATATATATATATATATTATATTTTATTCTATTCTGTTCTATTGTTTTTCTAGTCTATTTTCTATTTCTATTCTAATCTTTTCTATTCAAATTCAAATTCATTCTATACAAAATATTTATACATATAACTATCTTCTGAAATTCGAAATTCATACAGAATGAATTCAAATTCGAATAGAAAAGATTAGAATATAATAACTATAAAAAAGAATAGAATAAAAAAAATATAGACGGTCATATTCTATTGTATTTTATTACATTCTATTCAATTCTATTCTATTCTCTACTATTCTTTTATTTCTATTCTATTGCTTTTTATTTTTATATTCTATTTTATTGTATTCTTTTTTTAAAAATGATTTATATTTTTTCTAATTCGATTGAATTTGATTCGAATTCGAGTCGAAAATATTTCGAATTCGATTCGAAAATATTTCGAATTCAATTCGAAAAATTTTGAATGACAATTCGAATTTCGTCCGCGATTTTTCAATTCAAAAAAATTCGGATTCGGTTAAATTCGTTAGTATTGTAATTCGGTAATTCGGATGCATCCGAATGTCCGAATAATGAAAAATTCGTCCGAATTTCGATTCGGAACGAAACGAAATGCACATGTCTACTAGTCTCATTAGTGGACTTTAAACAAAGCCCTGGTTAGAGTTTTTTTCTGTTTCTGACTTCTCCGTGCCTCTTGAATGCCTTGTATTATTTCTTTGCACTAGTTAAACTGTTTTAGTATTTACAGTCAGGTCCATAAATATTGGGACATCAACACAATTCTAATCTTTTTGGCTCTATACACCATCACAAACTGTTGTAATTCCTACACCGTTCACCTGATTTGGATGTAAATACCCTCAAATTAAAGCTGAAAGTCTGCAGTTAAAGCACATCTTGTTCCTTTCATTTAAAATCCATTGTGGTGGTGTATAGAGCCAAAGGGATTAGAATTGTGTCGATGTCCCAATATTTATGGGCCTGACTGTATATTGTGTGTGCTTGTTACTTTGGTTATTATCTGCCATTGCTCCATTTACTGTGCCTGACTCATCTTTCATTTGTCCTGACCTTCTGTCTGAAGACTTATGCCGCGTACACACGATCATTTTTCCCGTCGGGAAAAATATATATATTTTTTTAACAAGAAAAACGACCGTGTGTGGGCTTTTTGTCATTTTTCCCGACGGGAAAAATGGCATTAATCACGACGAGAAAAATTAGAACATGTTCTAATTTTTCTCGTCGTGATTCCCGGGAAAAACGGACGTGTGTAGGGAACCAAGCCGTTCCCTCATTTTTCCTGTCGATTTTCTCGACGGTGTTTTCACCGTCGAGAAAATCGATCGTGTGTATGCGGCATAAGGCCTAGTACACACTAGCAGTTTTTTTTCATTCAACCCAACGGGCTGAATGACAAAAAAATGAAGATGTTAGTACAATGATCTCCCCCCTCCCCTCCACCCTGCTAAACTTTTGTGTTCTGACAGTGGGACGGCCCCTCCCGCCAGAACACACCGGTCATTGGCCATTGGCTGAGAGCGCTGATCGGATACCAAACGGCAGACCCTTTTCGGTCATTTTTGGACCTTTTTCTGGCTGAACGTCCAGCTTCTGTCAGACCGGCTGCCGTACACACAGGCCGAATGTTGGCCGGTATCTATTAGACATGTGCACACTGAAATATTTTGTTTCGAAATTTCGGTTTTGTCCGAAAAATAAATGTATTTAGTTACTCCCAAAATTTGTTTTTATTTATTTTGTTTCGTTAAAAAATGCATTCATACGAAAATCCGAATTAAGGTCGAATCTGTCAATTGAAGGCTTATGGTGTCTGTCGGATGTTCTAAGAAAATTCGACGACGCAGCTAAACTGTACGACGCCGAGATCGCACATTTCTGGGCGAATACTCAGCCCACAAGCTATAGTAGAATTCTAATGTTGTTTGACTAGTAATAATTATAATTATTAATTATTATTATTACTAGTCAAACAACATTAGAATTCTTCTATAGCCTATGGGTGGAGCATTTGACCGTAAATGTCCGGTCGCGGCGATCGTATGTTTTTAGCTGCTTCGTCGAATCTTCATGTCGAACGGTATTGCCACAGGTTCGATAGACACAGATCGCTATTGTGAACGTCATGTCGAATCTTCTATCTATCTCGAACTGTTGTCGCAACAATATGAAAATATAATGTATACGAAAATAAAGCATTTTTTTATTTTAGATGTTTCGGATTTCGGATTCTGCGCATTCGTTATCGTTTGGTTAAAACTAACACGAAAATCCCAGAAATTCCGACGAAAAAGCATTCGGACGATAACGAATGCACATGTCTAGTTTCTATTGAACCGACCGATACCGCCCGATATTCGGCCTGTGTGTACGGGGATTTAGGACTGATTCACACTTGTGCAGGTTGCAGTTTGCATATTGCAGGTGCATTTTGCGTTTTTAAATACACATCTTTAACTGCTTCAGCCCCGGAAGAATTTACCCCCTTCCTGACCAGAGCACTTTTTGCGATACGGCACTGCGTTGCTTTAATTGACAATTGCGTGGTCGTGCGTCATTGCACCCAAACAAAATTGACGTCCATTTTTTCTCACAAATAGAGCTTTCTTTTGGTGGTATTTGATCTGCGGTTTTTATTTTTTGCGCTATAAACAAAAAAAAACGAAACTTTTAAAAAAAATATATATATTTTTTACTTTTTGATATAATAAATATCCCCCAAAAATATATAAAAAAACTAATTTCTTCCTCAGTTTAGGCCGATATGTATTCTTCTACATATTTTTGGTAAAAAAAAAAAAAAAAAAGCGTATATTGATTGTTTTGCGCAAAAGTTATAGCGTCTACAAAATAGGGGATAGATTTATGCCATTTTTTTATAATTTTTCTTTTTAGTAATGGTGGCGATCTGCGATTTTTATCATGACTGCGACATTATGGTGGACACATCGGACACTTTTGACACTGTTTTTGGACCATTGTCATTTATACAGCGATCAGTGCTATAAAAATGCACTGATTTCCGTGTAAATGACACTGGCAGGGAAGATGTTAAACACTAGGGGGCGATCAAGGGATTACGTGTGTCCTAGGGAGTGATTCTAACTGTGGGGGGGATGGGCTACCACTGACATGACAGCGATTACTACTCCCGATCACTGGGAGCAGTAGATTCCTGTCATGTCACAAGGCAGAACAGGGAAATGCCTTGTTTACATCTCTCCGTTCTGCCTCTCGGTCTCACGATAGCGGGCCGCCAGCGAACATCGAGTTTGCGGTTCCCGCGGGTGCAAATTCAAAGGGACGTACCTGTACGCCCATTTGCCTGCCTGTGCCATTCTGCTGACGTACATCTGTGTGCGTCGATCGGCAAGTGGTTAAACGGTTGCAGTTTTAAATGGAAAATCCCTCAAGGGGTTTTTAGCAGCAAAATTTTGAAAAGAGAAGAAATACATTTTTTCATAAAAATGAATATTTATTTATTTGTGTCATGGTATCAAAAAGTATTTCCATAAATACACAGGAGTCATAAAAAACAATTCTGGCCTTGACAGAGCAACATCACTCATCAAAGATAGGGAAAATACACACAACTCATGTTATATAAACTCTTTGTGCTTTTATAGAGTTTCACATGATACCCCTACGCGTTTCGACCTTTTAATTATTGGTCTTATTCAGGGGAAATTTTTTTCAATGCCAAAAGAGGAAATATTCATAGATTATTTTATTTGTAAATACATCATCATTTTTTATAGTCAATATATTGTATTACGACAGAGCAGTATATATCTACCACTTTTTGATGAGGAAGCTGTGTTCTATGGCCAAAGGAATTGCTGTTTCTCTAAAAGCACACCAAGCCTCGATGATCCCAAGATGTCCACATGCAGTTCTCCTGCCTTTCATGGACGAACCTCCGCCTCCACACCACTTGCAAAGAAGTCACCCTTCTATTCGACTGGGGACTGGATGGGGGGGGGGGGTGGGAGAAAGAGGCGACGGGGCTCCCACAGCTTTCTAGATTCTAAGGTTTAAAAATGATTTTATTATTATTAGAGCCCTCAAGGGATGCTAAAAAACAGACCATTTATGACTTAATATTCCTGTATATCAGTAATAATAAAGTATATAATTAATATTATTAGTTTGTATGTTCTTAGAGCTAATATATCCGTACACACATAAGGCCAAGTGACAGTAATTTATTGTGTATGTAAACAATGAAATGAACAAAGTTTAATGAAATGAAGTAATTCATAAACATGGACAGTATTAATATCTAATTAGTATTATCAATTTCATTATCTTAGAACCAATGTGTGTACACATATATAGCCCGGCAACAATTACTGTTTATGTTAAAAAATTTCATGAATACATAATAATTATTAAAAAATTAATTCAAGGATTGTAGTGAATAAAGTGATAATTAAATGAATAAAAATAAAAAAGTGATGTTGTTGTTTATTTTTGTTTTTTGTTTTTAAATGTATGTGTTTGTGCCGTTTAGTTGGAATATATGCGTGCACAGCGCACTCCCAGCACCAAGAGCCCCAAGTCTTGTACTAACAATTTGGAACCAGGAGGCCCAGTTTCTGATCACCTGATGTGATAGCCTCTGATTGGCCATCACAGTGATCAGTCATGGTACAACCCAGCCATGTGTTTTTTTTTTCTCCTCTGAAAGGAGAGAAAAATACATTGCATTGTTTACTCCCTGCCATAGGAGAAAAATGTAAACAAAGAAAAGTGTGTAAAAAAATAAAAATAAAGATAAAATAGCTACAACATAGATCAGGGTTTGATCTAGGTCCAGGTTAGGGTTAGGATCAAGGTTAGGATCAAAGGACAAGGTCAGAGTCAGTGTATTTTAGGTAGGATTAAAAAAAAAAAAAAGCATATGTATTTCAACTATGTATTTAGCAGTTTTCCTGGAGTTCAGCTTTAAGTTTAGGAGTCTGGTCTGGGAGATTTATGCCATTGCTTTTTAATATATTTTTAGTGGTAAAATCCCTGGTGAAGTTTTTGCACGGTCTTCAAACTGCTAAAAAACAACATATACAGGCAGTCCCCGAGTTACGAACACCCAAGTTATGAATGACTCCTACTTACGAACGGCCTCAAATGCCGGCCACTTGTGCTCCACGCTGGTCCTGGATACCTTCGAACACCTCCGGACACATCCCACACTGCCGTACTATGCCCCAGATAACATAACAAACGCCCAGAACATCCCACATCCATGCACAGGCGGCAGTTACACTTACGAATGCAGTGTTCCGACCGGAAGTTACACTTACAAATGCTGTGTCGCGACTTACGAACAAACCTACAGTCCCTATTGTGTTCGGAACTCGGGGACTTCCTGTAGTACTACCCTTTTGGTGCTTCTGTGAGTGGGGACTTAGGAGTGAAAAGGGAATAGCAAGACACAAAATCTCACCAATTCAGAGGTCTGTAAAGGACAGAACTTGAAACCATCCAGGCTTTCAGCTCCATCCTCTGATTTAAGTGACCCAAATATTCCCCGCTTCCAGCAGATCACATTATAGAACAGGGGTTACAAGTCTATGAAATCCTTATTTATTCTGGACCAGTGCCTCATGGTCATATTGCAGAGAATTTATCAATTATTCCTTGTGTATTCATACAGCAAAGAATCCCCTATATCTTTGAGAAAATAAATAAAAGCTAAAAAATGCAGACTCTACGGCATCCAGCCTGGTCAAAATTCTTTACTTCCAATTTATTACCGCCGTAACCTGAAGTTAATTAACTGATGCAATGGCTAGTCTGGACATCAGGTAATTATTGCAGCACATAGAGAAGTGCAACAGTTATTGAAGAAACAAATCACCAGGGAGGATAATATAGGGGTATGGGTGAGTGTAACAGGTCGGTTAAAAATGAAATGCATTCATCTGGACCTATTTAGCATAGCATCTCAATGCGAGAAAACCCCAGTGCCACACTCCAATAAACTCCCCAGTTAATTTTTTTTTTGTATATCTAGATTGGTACCTGCAGCATGCAACAGCTTTTTGATAAGTTCACAGAAAGAAAATCATGTTTCCCCTGCCTGTGCTGTGAGCTTTGAAGCTTAAACCGGAGGTCCGCCAATTTTTATTTTTTTTTAAAGTCATCAGCTACGAATACTGCAGCTGCTGACTTTTAAAATAAGGACACTTACCTGTCCAGGGCACCCGCGATGCCGGCACCCGAAGCCGATCTATCCCTCGGCTCTTGGTTGCTGCTGCCGCCGCCATCTTTGGTAAGGGAATCAGGAAGTGAAGCTTTGCGGCTTCACTTCCTGGTTCCCTACTGCGCATGCATGCACTGTCTTCTAGGACCTCTGTGTCTCCCAGAAGACAGCGGGGGGGGGAAGGAGAAGGCGCTGGAAGGGGCGTAGATACCCACGGGTAGCTCGGGTATCGATGCCCGGACGTGGGAGCAGAATACCTGTCCTAGACAGGTATATGCTCCCCCCTCCCACATTAAAGGTGCCAAATGTGACACCGGAGAGGGGGAGGAACCGGAAAAGCGGAAGTTCCATTTTTGGGTGGAACTCTGCTTTCATTTCTCCACAGTGCCTTTAAATACAAAGATAAATGCGGGCTTGTTTTAAAATTTATTTTAATACTATGTACAGTATAGCCTAGTACTTTAGCATGCATGATCTGGGCACAGGTTGACTTTAGGATAATATTGTCCACAAACTGATATTTTTTCTCTAAAGCCTTGTACACACGAACGGTTTTCTCCGCAAGAAAGCTCTCCCAGCAGTTTTCTTGTCGTTTCTTGCTGAGAAAACCGTTCGTGTGTATGGTTTCTTGTCAAGAAAACTGCCGGGAATCTAGACGAGAAAAATAGGGAACCTGCTCTCTATTTTTTCGTCAGGATTCTCGTTTTTCTCGTCGGGATTCTCGTCGGCCTGTTTCCCGACGAGAAAACCGGTCGTATGTATGCTTTTCCGAGTCTTAAAAAATCGCGCATGCTCAGAATCAAGTATAAGACAGAAGCGCTCCTTCTGGTAAAACTAGCGTTCGTAATGGAGATAGCACATTCGTCACGCTGTAACGAACTGAAAGCACGAAGACTGAAATACGCGAATCGTCTCTCACTAAACTTTTACTAACACGCGGTAACACGAGATCAGCAAAAGCAGCCCAAGGGGTGGTGCCATTGGAATCAAACTTCCCCTTTATACTGCCGTCGTACGTGTTGAACGTCACCGCGCTTTACAACGACGAGATTTTTAATTGACAGTAGTGAAAGCTTGACAAGAATCCCGTCAAGCTTGACAAGAATCTCGTCGAGAAAACCGAAGTTTTTTTTTACGACGGGATTCTCGGCCGTGTGTATGAGGCTTAAGGCTCAGTTCACACTAGCATTAAGAGCAGGCGTTTGACAGGCATTAAAAACACCCCTGAAACGCCTATGCACAAGATATAATAGACAGCACATTGTGCTGTCCACACTAAGCGCTAGCGTCGCGTCGCTTCAAAATTGAAGCCTCATGTTGAGTCAGGAGGCGTTTGAAGCCTTTCAATGCCTCCCATTCAAGTCTATGGTAACGCTCCACAAATGCTCTGGCAGGCATTTTCGGCGCGGTTTGGTGCAGTTTAAATCCGTTTATTTTGTCACTTTCCATTGTGGAGCAGTTTTAACGCGCCCTAACGCTCATCAAACGCAACAAAAGGGCGTTTAGGGAGTGTTTTTAATGCTTGTAAAACACCCTATTCTAAAGCTCATTGACACCTGTCTGACGCCCATACTAATGCCCTACAAACAAACGCTATAGGAGCATTTGTTGAGCGTCAGAAATTTAGTCAAATGTGAACAAGCCCTTAGAATCCCCTATAGCCAAGTTAGTTCAAGAAAACCGTAATGGCCAAGATCACAAGCATCATTTTTTTTATAAGAAATCTTCTTTTCAAGAAGAACTTAGGACAAAACTTCTTTGATGGTTCTCCATGTTATATCTGACTCCGTTGTGCGCTCATTTATCAGTTTAGATAAATGTTAAAAAATAGACGCACTCTACAACAAAATGCACTTTTCCTTTTTGCTCCTTACCCTGAGCTAACCTAACCCACCTTGCCCTGTGCTGCAAAAGTGTTTGGGTTTGGCTTGAAGAAAAGGCGGGGGCCCTAGGCGGACATCGAGTCTGCGGGACCCGTGGGCACGCTCGCGTGGCACGCACGCGCGCTATCCTCCTTGCATGGGACGACATACAGATACGTCGGTTCGCGCAGAAGAGCCGACCTACCGCAGTATATCTGCGTGAACTGGTCGGCAAGTGGTTAAGCAGAAAAGGAAGAAGTGATGTTTGTATTTGCAATGTATCATATATTACATGCGATATTTTCATTATCTGACTAATAGTATCCCTTTAAACACCGTTGATAAATATGATTGGGGCAATGTAATATGCTGTGTGCCTGGGCTAGGGAATACTGCCATTACTCCATAATGTAATTGAAGAATAGTCCTTTTATTGGCAGGAATAGCTTAGTAAACATTGCATTGATCAGGCAGTAACAGTCAATTCAGTATCTCTGTTCTAGGCTGTGTTAGCTAACAATTTTCTTGGTATTTGCAGACGGTTATCTGCTTCATTTCACACACTGCACTTCAGCCCTCTTTCTAAGTGAGTCAATAGAGTATTCAGCACACAAGGAGAAGAGCTTGTCTATCTGCCTATGTAAACCGGCTGGTCAAACATCTGAGGTTCCCATTTCATTTTCAATGTTCGGTGTCTCTAAGGAAGCTTTGAATAACATCACCTGTTTATGAGTCACAACCGGCGCCTAAGAGTGTGCCGTATAATTGAAGCACTTGTTTAACTTGCGTCTACCAGCAAATGATCCGGCTTCCCTTTCAGTGCTTTTCCCAACGTGGAAAATGAAAGGTCGTATGAGGTTTGGTGGAGAGACGTTAAAGAGAAATGTGTATTTTTTCGCAAAATATTTATTTCTAGTTATTGCTCTAAAGTTTTACTGATCTTGACAGGGGCATAATTATGTCTGTTGTGGCCCCCGATAGTAAAACCTTTATAGGTGCTTAGAGCTGTACAGTAGGGATGAGCTCATGTGTGTTCGGATACAAGTCTGAACCTGCCTGAGCTATCCTGCTGGGAAGCTATCAAAGCCAACAGCCAATCATAGGTGGCAGAGGCATTCCCCACAGACACATGTTTACAAGGGGCATGTATAAGTGCGGCTTCAGGGTAGGAAATGACTCTGCCGCCTAAAGCCTCATACACACGATCAGATTTTCTGCTGACAAAGCGTAGGACTTTTGTCCAAAGGGCGTCGGCCATGAACTTGTCTTGCATACAAACGGCAAAGAATTGCCGGCCAACAAACATGAAACTGTGTGTTTATTCAGCTCTTTAGAGCCAAAAAAAATTGAAAAAAGTGATATAGTGTAGCGCTAAATGTCCAAGTTGATAATTGCAATAACAACCAGACTGTGTAAATGAATATTGGGGTGCAAATCCCTGAGTGGTGATATTCAATGGGAATGTGAAAGTGAGATAAACCACCACCGATGAAAATGAAGGCTTACCGGATAGTTTGAACTCAAGGGAACATATGTCAAACAAGCTTGTGTTGTCAAACGACAAACGGGATGAAGACTTTGGAATCCTCAGTGACTAGACCATATGACATAGAGATATTCATAGAATCATAATCTCCATAGAAGGGTAATTTGATAAAGGACAGTATCAGATTCTCAACCAATATGGTATAGATGTTCAAAGACAGGAGAACAAAAGAAGAAGACCACATAGCGTAATTCCGTAAAAAGTGAACAAAAAGTTTAATGAAGCTATAAAACTTACATTTAGAAGGTAGTTAAATGCTTTGATTAAAATGTGGTGGCAGTGGAGTCCTTCCCAACGCGTTTCGTCTTATTAGACGTCGTCGGGCGGGGCTGAGATTCCCCTGCTGATGTCAGTCTGAAGAGGAGGAGGGAGCTGGCTGGTCATGTGATCATAATCTCTGGCTCTTAAATTAGGTGTTTACAGCATTTATATTTATAAATCATTCACAGAGGGGGACACTGCAATAGGAGGCAGTGCTGATGGTGAATACAGGTTAGTGTTATGAGAGCAGCATGAGGGGGGTGGGGTGGCTCACACACAGACAGAGAGGGGAGGGGGAGGAGGACACAGGAGCAGAGAGGAGAGCAGGTAGTAGGCTGCTGATGATGGAGGAACATAAACTGACCACGGTGTCAGGGCTCAGCAGCCATGATAAACTGTTGTCAGTTTACAGATGGGTGGGGAGAAACTGGCAGGATCAGCCAGGTTTTTTAGGTGTTACAGGGGGCCAAATGACATAGGACAAGCATGTTGTCATAACATGCTTTAAAGAAGCAGGATCCTTTTCTTTTTTTTTTTTGGTTAACAAACGCTTTAATGCATTGTTTTCAGTTTACCTGTGCGCCCCCCTTCCCTGTGTGAGTAAGAGAGGGGAAAAGAGATCAGCGCTGTGCACAGCTGCATCTATTCTCCCCTTACTTCCTCTTTACACAGCACTCGAGTAGCAGCAGGAGCCACTGGCTCTTGATGCTGTAAATCAGAGGAAGTGGGGGGCGGGCCTAAGTCCCGCTGTGTAAGTCTATGGAGCGCTGCTCCGTAGATACACAACTCGGGAGTGCGGGGACTTCCTCTCCCCATAGCAAGCGGCTGGCTATAGTAGTACTGCAGAATAAGAGGAGGAGCCAAGATTGCTACCGGGGACCCCAGAAAAGGAGGATCGGGGCCACTCTGTGCAATACCACTGCACAGAGCAGGTAAGTATAACATGTTTGTTATTTTAATAAAATGTGCAACTTTATTTGCATGCTTATAAACAAAAATTCTTCAATTGAGCATCCATGTATTTATGGAGTTACCGCTGAAGATCCCCCCAACCTCAGTTAGCCAGCATTTGCAGCCACAATTCTGTTTCAGCTTTAAACAGTCCTATAAAGATACAGAGCTCTGCACTTCAAGCAACTGCCTTGAAACTATTATTATGGGAATACGCTGCCTACAGAAAACACATAATTCTAACACATTTTACACATAATGCATTAGATCAGAGAAATTCCATGAATAAGTGTATCATGCATTGAATGCCTTAGATTTATTTGTTCAGTGTGAGCACCATTATTCAGCAATGAAAATCTCAAGATTGTGATATTATTAAAAATCAATAAAAGCAAGAAACAATCCTTCAAAAAGATTCCCCACTATAAAAATTTACAGTTGGAGCCACTATAGTAGGGTTTGTTGGATAGCATGCTGGGTGCTGCGATTCCACCTGCTGAACCATATATCATTAGAAAGCACAGTGAAAGAAAATTAGGGGAACTCTATACATCTCAATATATTTTTTTTTTATCTTGACCAATAAATCGGCTGTATTAAACCTTAACCACCTCCCTACCACCACATTGTATAAAAAAATAAATAATAATAATGAACCTCAATATGAAAAAAAAAAAAAAAAAGCATATTGACCAATAAATTGGTTGTATTGAAGCTTAACCACCTCTCTACCACCAAAAAAAATAAATAATAATAATAATAATAATAATAATAATAATGACAAGGAGCTAAATGCGGTGCCTAAAGGCATATGCAGCCATTGGGCCCCTTAAATATCTGTGATGAAGCTGTCCCTACAGTAGGGTTTGTTGTATAGCATGTTACCTGCTGGGTGCTGTGATTCCTCCCGCTGAGCCATATGTCACTACAAGACACAGTATGAAAGAAGATGACTTAGGGCAACTCTATGAACCTCAAAAAAAATAAAAAAAATCTAAACCAATAAATTGGCTCTATTAAACCTTAACCACCTCCCTACCACCACATTGTATAAAAAATAAATAATAATAATAATGCCGGACAGCTAGGCGCCTAAGGCATATGAAGTCATTGGGCACCTTAAATATCTGTGATGAAGCTGTCACTACAGTAGGGTTTGTTGTATAGCATGTTACCTGCTGGGTGCTGTGATTCCTCCCGCTGACCCAAATGTCACTACAAGACACAGTATGAAAGAAGATGACTTAGGGGAACTTTATGCACCTCAATATAAATAAAAAATCCTCTAAACCAATAAAATTGGCTGTATTAAACCTTAACCACCTGCCTACCACCACATTGTATATAAAAAATAATAATAATAATAATGGCGGACAGCTAGGCACCTAAGGCATATGCAGCCATTGGGCCCTTCAAAAATCTGTGATGAAGCTGTCACTACAGTAGGGTTTGTTGGATAGCATGTTACCTGCTGGGTGCTGTGATTCCTCCCACTTACATATACTGTATGTCAGTACAAGATACAGTATGAAATAAGATGACTTAGGTGAACGCTGTACAGCTTGATTAAAAATAATAATAATATAGACCAATAAATTGTCTCTATTTACCACTTTGCGTCTGCGCTGTAGCCGAATGAGGGCTACAGCATGGACCTGCTTTGCCGGGAGGACATCAATAGACGTCCTCCCCTTTGCACTCTCCCCGAGCGCCCCCTGCAGGGGGCATGCTATGCACGCTGTGATCACCGAGTCACTGAGACTCGGATGGTCACAGATTCGAGTAAGGGGCCGATCCCGGCCCCTTACCACGTGATCAGCTGTCAGCCAATGACAGCTGATCACGTGATGTAAACAAAGGCTCGGTAATAAAAAAAATTCTCCTCACGCTAACGGCTTTTGTGCAAGGGACATCGTTTCCGAAGAGGAAGAGGCAAATCCGCCTCAACTGTGCCCACCAGTACGGCCTGCCAGTGCCCACAGTGCCTACCAGTGCCACCTATCAATGCCCACGACTGCCACCTATCAATGCCCACCAGTGGTGCCAATCAGTGCCACCTAGTAGTGCAGCCTATCAGTGTCACCTACCAGTGCTGATCAGTGCCCATCACTGCCATGCATCAGTGCCCATCACTGCCACCCATCAGTGCCCATCACTGCCACCTATCAGTGTCCATCACTGCCAGATATCAGTGCCACCTATCAGTGCCACCTATTAGTGCCAGATCTCAGTGCCCACCAGTGCCACCTATCAATGCCCTTCAGTGCCACCCTTCAGTGCCACCTCTCAGTGTCACCTCTCAGTGCCCACCAGTGCCACCTCTCAGTGCCCACAAGTGCCCCCCAGTTCCGCCTTATCGGTGCCCATTAGTGCCGCCTTATCGGCGTCCATCAGTGCAGTCCATCAGTGCTCATCAGTGCAGCCTATCCGTGCCCATCAGAGCAGCCTCATAAGCGTACATCAGTGAAGGAGAAAAAATACCTGTTTGCAAAATTTTGAAACAAAATATAAAACGAGTGAGAGCTCTGAAGGCTGAAAATTGGTCTGGGCAGGAGGGGGGTTTAAGTGCCCAGTAAGCAAGTGGTTAAACCTTAACCACCTTCCTATCACCTCATTGTAAAAAAGAAAATAATGCAGGGAGGTAGAGGCCTAAGGCATTTGCAGACATATTGGGTTCTTTAACTATCTGTGACGAAGCTGACTTTAGACAGCTCTCACTGCAGACAAAAGGTACAAAGCTGATCCAGGTAGCTCTGTGCCTTGTGATGGCTGTAATGTCCAATCACAGCGACTACAAATGTAAACACAGCTTAAAGCGGAGTTCCACCCACTTTTGAGAGGTGGTCTTAAACGAAAGACCACCTCTCCACCCCCCCGTTTTTGGATATTAAAAAAATATATATTTTCTTCTATAAAGTAGCAGTCTGTAAACACTAAATCTCAGAAAGAGGCTTGGTCCTTAAGTGGTTAACATGTTACACCCTAAAACTGACATGTCAGCTTTGGGTGGATGCCAGAAGGTTTTACACACCTTTGATTACCATTGGCATGAAGGGATCCCACTATTCCTATTGGATTTTTACTTCATTTTATCTTAGAGAGAATAGAAATGAAAGTGTATGATGTAGCAGAAGGATAGACACTTTGCGGTGGGCAGTATAAATGGCAAGAATTATGGCGGTCAGATCTCAGCAGCAGAGTCTGCAGGTGATTCGGCACACCATATTCCTGGGAGTGAAATATTCCTTTTAGCTAAGCAGAACATTTATTAGCAGGTGAGGAATTAAACCACCAGCTTTAATGACCACCCCCTATATATGTACACGGGATCAGGTTTGAAATTCATATAAAAAAAAATTGCAAATAAGGTCAGCGTTTCTTTAATAGATCTAAATTCTAATAAAAAAGGAAGACATTTTATTTAATTTTGCTGCAAGATAAATTGTGGTTTCTCAGCACAACTTGGGTCATATAAATATTCTGAAAATTGCTGTGCAAGGGGTCACCTCCATATGGTCTGTGTCATAAAACAGCAAGGAACAATAACCTGTTAAGGTACATACTGATATTTCACAGCACTCTAGCACAGCTATAAAATCTCTCCGTATTCTTAATCAAGATTCTGAGTTGAAAGACCCTAGGGCACGCTATCTATATTTCTACTTTTTTGCCCGTGAAAAATAGACCTCTGCTGTGTGCAGCGATTCAGTAACTTTTTATCTCTTCTGGTTAAAATACAACTATTAGAACTTTGAAAACTCAATTCAAAGTCACTAATATGTGATAGTTATCAAGAAAAAGTTGAACATTCCAGCAAATATAGAAGGCGACAATGCCTTTTTACTGTGAGATGCTAAAAGAATGGACTAAAGATACATTCCATTCACAACTGAAAATGGGATCCATAAAGGGAGCATAGACTGCTAAGTGCTTAATGCCGCGTACACACGACCATTTTTCATGACGAGAAAAATGCAATTTTTTTATTTGGTCATTAAAAATGATCGTGTGTGGGCTCCATAGCATTTTTCACGACGTGAAAAATGGGCGTTAAAAATTTGGAAAATGCTCTAATTTTTCTCGTCGTTTTTCACGTCGTCGTTTTTCTTGTCATGAAAAACGGCCGTGTGAAAAAAACATGCATACTCAGAAGCAAAGTGATGAGACGGGAGCGCTCGTTCTGGTAAAACTAGCGTTCGTAATGGAGATAGCACATTCATCATGATGTAACGGACTGAAAAGCACGGAGACTGAAAAGCGCGAATCGGCTCTCACCAAACTTTTACTAACAGGCGGTAACACGAAATCAGCAAAAGCAGCCCAAAGGGTGGTGCCATCAGAATGGAACTTCCCCTTTATAGTGCCGTCGTACGTGTTGTACGTCACCGCGCTTTACTCAAGCATTTTTTTCCACGATAGTGTGTAGGCAAGGCAGGCTTGAGAAGAATCACGTCGAGAAAAACTTTGTTTTTTTCAATGACATTAAAAACGGTCGTGTGTACGCGGCATTAGTGTTTTATTCAGATGTTCGAAAAGTGCACTAGAGCATCCCATTCCATTTCTTTTATTAGAAGTTGAAATGAGAACCCCTGAATAAAATCTGCAATTTAACAGAGAACTGGGGGATTTCATTTTGTCCTCCCAACTGTTGGACATGGGCAAGGACTAAGTGGATACACAAATTGACCATTATTACCTTTCTCCCTGTCTATGCTGCCAAAGTCCACTGGTTGAAGAAAGTGATGGGTGCCTGGAGTGATGGGTGCAGGCATTCACCAATGCTTTATGTGGTTTTATTCTCCAACCACTACAGGATGCAATAGTGACATAGCATCCAGCAGAAGGAACCACAATGTACTGTAACGGGACCAGTCATCCAACACATAGCAGCCAGTCCAACCAAGGATCCCAGTTCCAAGTTCACTCTTTGAAATCTGGAAACACAGTCTGTAGACAGAATGTGTGCGTTTTGAAGGTATGTTCTTCTTTATCAGAGACCAGTGTGCGTTCATAGTTAGTCTGGCTGAAAAAGGTCCATTTAGTTCAACCAATAAAAGGGGGGGGGATGTATATATATATTATATATATATATATATATATATATATATATATATACACACACATATATACACACACAGTATCTCACAAAAGTAAGTACACCCCTCACATTTTGTAAATATTTTATTATATCTTTTTATGTGACAACACTGAAGAAATGACACTTTGCTACAATGTAAAGTAGTGAGTGTACAGCTTGTATAACAGTGTAAATGTTCTGTCCCCTCAAAATAACTCAACACACAGCCATTCATGTCTAAACCACTGGCAACAAAACTGAGTACACCCCAAAGTGAAAATGTCCAAATTGGGCCCAAAGTGTCAATATTTTGTGTGGCCACCATTATTTTCCGGCACTGCCTTAACCCTCTTGGGCATGGAGTTCACCAGAGCTTCACAGGTTGCCACTGGAGTCCTCTTCCACTCCTCCATAACGACATCACGGAGTTGGTGGATGTTGGAGACCTTGCGCTCCTCCACCTTCCACAGATGCTCAATAGGGTTTAGGTCTGGAGACATGCTTGGCCAGTCCATTACCTTTACCCTCAGCTTCTTTAACAAGGCAGTGGTCATCTTGGAGGTGTGTTTGGGGTCGTTATCATGTTGGAATACTTCCCTGTGGCCCAGTCTCCAAAGGATGGGGATCATGCTCTGCTTCAGTATGTTACAGTACATGTTGGCATTCATGGATCCCCCCATGAACTGTAGCCCCCCAGTGCCGGCAGTACTCATGCAGCCCCAGACCATGACACTCCCACCACCATGCTTGACTGTAGGCAAGACACACTTGTCTTTGTACTCCTCACCTGGTTGACGCCACACACGCTTGACACCATCTGAACCAAATAAATTTATCTTGGTCTCATCAGACCACAGGACATGGTTCCAGTAATCCATGTCCTTAGTCTGCTTGTCTTCAGCAAACTGTTTGCAGGCTGTCTTGTGCATCATCTTTAGAAGAGGCTTCCTTCTGGGATGACAGCCATGCAGACCAATTTGATGCAGTGTGCAGCGTATGGTCTGAGCACTGGCGGGCTGACCTCCCACCCCTTCAACCTCTGCAGCAATGCTGGCAGCACTCAAATGTCTATTTCCCCCAAAAAAAACTCTGGATATGATGCTGAGCATGTGCACTCAACGTCTTTGGTCGACCATGGCGAGGCCTGTTCTGAGTGGAACCTGTCCTGTTAAACCGCTGTATGGTCTTGACCACCGTGCTGCAGCTCAGTTTTAGGGTCTTGGCAATCTTTTTTTATAGCCTAGGCCAGGGATCTGCAATTAGCGGACCTCCAGCTGTCGCAAAACTACAAGTCCCATCATGCCTCTGTCTCTGGGTGTCATGCTTGTGGCTGTCAGAGTCTTGCTATGCCTCATGGGACTTGTAGTTCTGCAACAGCTGGAGGTCCGCTAATTGCCTATCCCTGGCCTAGGCCATCTTTATGTAGAGCAACAATTCTTTTTTTGCAGATCCTCAGAGAGTTCTTTGCCATGAGGTGCCATGTTGAACTTCCAGTGACCAGTATGAGAGAGTGAGAGCGATAACACCAAATTTAACACACCCGCTCCCTATTCACACCTGAGACCTGGTAAAACACTAACGAGTCACATGACACCGGGGAGGGGAAATGGGTATTTGGGCCCAATTTTGACATTTTCACTTAGGGGTGTACTCACTTTTGTTGCCAGTGGTTTAGACATTAATGGCTGTGTGTTGAGTTATTTTTTTTTTGTTTACAAAAGTTTATTGGAAAAAAATAGATAAGGCAGTTACAAAAAAATAGTGCATGTAAGGTTATGACAAATATAATGCAGTAGATATTGTAGGATACAGCGTTGATTGTATGGATACAGCATATGGAAGATATTCTCTATGTATGTGGATGTGAGATGCAGGAAGATGAGAGGAAGGTGTAATGATTAGGGGGGGGGGGGGGCAGAAGGGGACAAGTGTGTTTTTTTTTTGGGTTATCCGATGGGGATCTGGTCTATGATAGGGATATCCCAATAGGACCATTTTAGTACGTATATGTGTAGCGAGTCGTTTAGGGTATGGAAGATTTTTTCTGAGAGTTTGAGCAGCTCCATTCTGTCGAGTACTTGGGACCAGAGTAGTGTTTGTGATTTCCAATTAAGGGCTACCATCCATTGAATGGAGCTACATAGAGAGTGGAGCAGTCTTAGGCAGGGTTTGGGGATATTAGGATGTTTACCATAAAGGAGACATAATTGAGGAGAAGGGGAGATAGTGTGACCAGAGGAATCTCTAAACCTATCCAGAGCTGTGAGCCAAATCCTGTTCACTTGCGGGCAGCTCCAGAAAATATGAAGGATCGTTCCTTGTTCAGGGCAGCCTCTAAAACAGAAGGGGGAGATAGAGGGGTAGAAGGAATGTAGCTTGGTAGGAGAAAGGTACCATCTAGTGAAGAGTTTTAAAGGAGTTTCTCTAAAAGCAATTGCTTTATTGCTTAAGCGAAGGTTATTCGACATTGTGTTCCACTCCTCAACTGAGATGGAGATATCAAGGTCGGATTCCCAACTGAGCATTGGGTTGGATTTATCTTGTAGGGTAGAGTTGTTGAGGTATTGGTAGAAACTGGAGATGAGACTTCTGTCTCTGGGGGAAGAGATACATATTTTTTCAAAAAGGGTGTTAGAGGTATCTGTTGAGAGCGCATAATACTTAAGAAAGAAGGATTTAATTAGTTCATATTGTACCCGTTCGGATAAGGGTAGGTTAAATTTTTCCTGTAAGGTTGGAAATGAAATGAATTTCCATTTGGATTGTAGGGATTTTAGTGTGGTCAAGTTATTCATTAACCAAGGTGAGAGAGGAGATCTGTCTCTAAAGGCAGTACCAAGTCTAGCATCACCTACATATGATGCCAGGGGTGGGGGAGAGGAGGAAAGAGTGAATGTATCTTTGATTTTAAGCCAGAGTTGGTAAAGGTGTGCAACTATGATATTGTGTTTAGTGAGGTTTCGATATAGGATTGAATTGGACCACTGGATACCCTGTAGGTGATATGGTAATATGGACGAGGATTCAAATCTGAGCCATGGAATGTCTGAGTTCTGAGTATACCACTGGCTCATTTGAGAAAGCTTTGTTGCGATAAAATAAAGCCAGACGTTTGGAAGGCCCAAACCACCTTTTGGCTGAGGTCTATGTGCAAGGATATAACTATGTCTGGGTTTTTTATCTGCCCAGATAAACTTGTTTATTTGTCTTTGAATACGAGTTATTTTAGATTTGAGGATGTTTATGGGGAGAGCTCTAAAGTAGTATAGAAGTTTGGGTATTGTAGACATTTTAACTGTGCATATTCTTCCGAGAAAAGAGATGTGGTAAGAGGACCAAGTTTTAAGTAGGGAGGAGATGTGATTCAAGAGGGGAATATAGTTAAATTTATATAGACGGTTGTGGGAGTGTGAGATATGTACTCCTAAATATTTAAATGACTTTGGGCACCAAGTGAAATGGAAGTTATTTTGTAGCAGAGTTTGGAGATCTTGAGGAATATTAATTGGGAGGGCTGAGCATTTATTGGTATTAATTTTAAGACCTGAAATTTTGTGGAATTGGTCGAGTGTTTTTAAGAGTATGGGGATGGATGTGAGAGGTTCTGTAAGAAACACTAGGGCATCGTCCGCATAAAGACTAATTTTGTATTCATCTTGTAGTTTGGGGTAGCCTTTGATATCGTTATTGTATCTAATGGATAGAGCTAAGGGTTCTAAGGCTAAGGCAAATAATAATGGGGATAGGGGGCAGCCCTGTCTTGTGCCTCTGCCTAAAGGGAAAAAGTCTGAATTGTTTCCTGGGATTTTTATACGTGTTTGTGGGGAATGATAGAGAGCATTGAAGCCCTGAAGGAATTCGTGTGGGATACCAAATTTAGGGAGAAGGGTGTTGAGATAAGGCCAACTGACGCTATCAAAGGCCTTATGAATGTCCAGGCTAAGGAGGCAGACTCTGCTAGAATGTAGATTGGCGTCTTGAATTATATTGGTGGCAAGTCTTATGTTATCTACAATCTGACGACCTGGAATACATCCAGTTTGGTCGGGGTGGACTAGGGGGGAAATAACCTTAGCTAGTCTATCTGCAAGTAGCCTACCGAAGATTTTTATATCGTTATTTAGAACAGAAATGGGACGGAAGTTTTGGGGGAGGGTGTGGTCTTTGTGGGGTTTGGGGATGAGGGACATGTTGGCAAGTAGCATCTCATCAGGGAAGTGATTTCCTTCTAAGATGAAATTAAAGAGTTTAGTAAGGTGAGGGGATATGAGGGAGGAGAATTTTTTGTAGTAAGAAGATGTGTAGCCATCTGGGCCTGGGGCTGTGGAGTTTTTGAGTGATTTGATAATATTGGTTATTTCAGCATCAGTACATGGTATTTTAAGAGAGTCAGCTTGTGCTTGGTTTAGGGAGGGGAGTTGTATATTTTCTAACCAGGTTTCCGAGTTTGGATCAGGGGGGCCACTGGGATTTGAGAGTAAGTTTTTGTAGTAGTTGGTGAATATCTTCAAGACCTCTTTTGGGTGTGTGACTATGTTACCCTTCGTGTCTCGTAGTTTATAATTGTGTGTGGGTCTGCAGTCCTGTTTAAGTTTACTAGCAAACATGGTCGAGGTTTAGTTACTATGTAATAGGAATTTTGCTTTGGAAAACCTGAGGGATCTTTCTGTATTAGATGAGAGAATTAGGTCTAGAGCTTTCCTTTTAGATTGTATCTGTAAAGTGATATCCTGAGAGGGGGAGATTTGTAATTTATTATATAGATGCTCTAGATCTTTGGTGAGAGATCTAATATCTGCGAGTCTCTCTCGATTTCTAGTAGCTGTTAGGTTAATCAAGTGACCGCGGATGACAGCCTTATGAGCAACCCACAGAGTTGTAGGAGAGGTTTCGTCATTTATGTTTTCATTGAAGTAATTTTCTATATGGGTGGTCACTGCCTGTGTGTTAGTGGCATTAGTAAGAAAAGAATCATTTAATCGCCAGTTGAAAGGTGAGGCGGAGAGGCCTATGCATGAAGTTTCCAGAGATGTGATATTGTGGTCAGACCATGGGCAGGGATGAATAAGAGCTTGAGAGGAATTGGCTAAGATGATGGGGGTGCAAAAGATGTAGTCAAGTCTGGCGTAACTATCATGGGGATGGGAGTAGTGTGTGTAGGATTTTACTCCTACGTTATGAGCACGCCATGAGTCCACTAGTTGAAGTTTATTAATGGATCTGTTCATAGATTTCGAAAAGGCCTGTGAAGAGGGAGAGATTTTACTTCTGTCCAATGCTGGGTGGGCGGAGAGGTTGAAATCTCCGCCCACAATAAGATGAGGGGAGCTATAACGGTCCAGGGTTTCAAAAAAATTAGTGAAAAATGTTGATTGGGAGGTGTTAGGTGCATAAACAGATGCAATCGTAACTTCACGGTTGTTTATAGTGCCTTTAAGAATGATAAATCTGCTATTGTCGTCTTTGTGGACTGACTGAATGTCAAAAATGATTGAGTTGTGTATAAATATCGCCACTCCTCGTGTTTTGTTTTCAAAAGTAGTGTAGTGAAATTGATTGTAGGATTTATTAAAGTACTTAGGGCAGTTAGAGTCCGCAAAATGCGTCTCTTGTAAGAGAAGGATGTCTGCACCCAATCTTTTGTAATGGAGAAAAGCCTTTTTCCTTTTATGGGGAGAGTTGAAACCCTGGACGTTATGGGATAATATTTTAAGACCCATTATATATCAGAATAGTGTAGCTATGATTAAGGGGGACCCCCTCTGTATGGATATGGGGAGAAACAAACCACTGTATATTGATCTCATGTGAGTAATTTGTAAGGTGAATAGAGTTAAACCAATGTTTGTACTGCAATACGTTGAGAATATATGGAAGTGAGCATAAGTCAAATGTTCCAGATGCTGTAAGAAAGTAAACTATAGTTTCAGATATAAGAATACTGTACCAAGTAGATATTAATGCCTTAACATTTCCAAATTTTGAGATTTTTCTAAAGTGTGCCCTAAGGGCCGTTAGAACTGAGAATAGAAAGATAACATGTATAAACGTGGGGACAGAAGAAATTCTGTCACAAAAACAGTTAATTGAAAAATTGGTAGGACTAAAAGTCCTAATCCCGCTATACAAGCCTGGGGTCCCACCATATAATGGAGAGATCACCTGACCTGCCAGCAGGAGTGGGGGTCAATCTAGCGACGACGGAAGCTCCAGGCCTATTGAAAAACAATATATTCTTTTTTCTGTCCTTTTTCTTTCTTTTCCTTACTCCTTTCTCGTAGCGGCTGAACCAGCCAGTTAGAAACTGAGAGCATTTTCAAGAGATTAGTGTGAACATATTCTGGGAAGGGGAAAAAAAAACAAAAAAAAAACAACATTTCTTTCAAACCCAGGCAAGCAGCATGAATTATGTGGATATCATAAGAAGATAATAGACATGTCTAAGAACATATGAGTATAAAGGGCCATGCAAATTCTGTCTTTTTGTGAGAAGAGAAAAAAAACAAAAAACCTGAGCAATAATGTTCGTTCTGGTGTCGAATGAGAAGAAGAGCAGACAGCTGCCTGCATGAAGAGGGAGTCGCCATAAGTGGGGACTTTGCCAGGAGATATCCATGCTGAAGTACAGTACCTAATAATAGCACAGGGACGGTGAAAGTATTATGAAAAAAAAAAAAAAAAAATATTTTCTTTTTTTTAAAAAAATCTTTCCCTCTCCCCTTTTCCCCTCTTCTGGACCCTCCTCCATCCCTCGATGTATCGGTCCAATCTTACTTGATGGTGTTCCCTTGGCCTCGGAAAGGATGAGGTTCAGAGTGGTGTGTAGAGGGCGGTAGAGGGCTGAGAAAATTCCAGATCACGTTTCTGATTCTAGTAAGCTTGAAAGAGTCTTCTTTGATCTCTCTGATTTCTTCTAGTGGGGGGGGGGTAGACCAGATAGGAGAAGGTCTGGGAGTCGGTGGGGGGCGATTCGGGGGGTCTTGTTGAAGAAGGCCCAGTTTCACTAGCAGCTCCTTACCCTCTATAATGTTATATACTGTGTAAGTCGTACCATTATGAGGGATAGAGAGTTTAAATGGAAAACCCCATCGATATTTGATTCTTGCTGCTTGAATTATATTAGTAACTTCTTTCATCCTACGCCTCCTGTCCAGCGTGGCTGGGGAAATATCAGGGTATATCTGCAGTCTTTTACCCTCAAAAGTGATATTAGGTGTGTTTCTGGAAGCGTGCATTATTTCCTCCTTAACGAGAAAGTCACGCATACACATAATTATGTCTCTGGGGGGCTTGTCTGGAGTGGGTTTGGGGCGGAGAGCTCCGTGAATCCTGTCACACAGAAACTCTGTGGAGGATTTGCCAGGCAGGAGGTCCTGAAAGATTTTTGTGACTGCAGGCACCAAGTCTGTAACGGTTTCAGGAACTCCACGCAGTCTTATATTATGGCGCCTGTTTCTATTGTCTAAATCTTCGACTTGGGCCTGCATAAAGGCAAAGTTATCTGCAAGATTCTCATGGTCTTTTCTCAAATCATTGTGGGCCAGGGAGAGCTCATCATGTTTGGCCTCAAGTTTGTCTGTGCGGTTGCCTATGCTGGCTATCTCAAGTGAGAGGGCCGCAGTAGAATTATGTACTGCCTTTTCAATTTTTTCCACTAGCTTCTCAAAAATAGTGGTGAGGCTAGCATCTAGGTCTGCTTTAGTGAGGGGGGGATTGTACTCACTGTTCCCCTGGGAAGCTGCCGGGATGTGGTTAACATGAGACACATGTGTCTCAGTGCTGCTGCCGCCGCCATCTTGAGGAGTCTTGCAGGCTCTCTGTTCCATGTTCAGGAGAAGGTTGGTGAGGCACTTTTGAGGGCGCCGATATCGCTGTTTTTTGCCAATTGGCATGCACAGAGCTTTCCCACAGGGGTGCTGGGTGAAATAGCCGGGAAGAAGTGCAAATTGCCCTGGGTAGCTGGCCTGGAAGGACCGGGTCTCACGGAGCACGGCTCAGGCACGTCCTTCCTGCATCGCGTCGCGCATGCGCCCCCGTGTTGAGTTATTTTGATGGGGACAGAAAATTTACACTGTTATACAAGCTGTACACTCACTACTTTACATTGTAGCAAAGTGTAATTTCTTCAGTGTTGTCACATGAAAAGTTATAATAAAATATTTACAAAAATGTGAGGAGTGTGCTCACTTTTGTGACACACACACACACACATACTGCACATGTATAGTCCTATATATACACAATCCTATACCCACAGAAAATCCAGAGGAAGGCAAAAAAAAAAACAATAAAGCATGATTCAATTTGCTACAACAGGGGAAAACATTTCTTCTGATCCCCCAAGATGCAATCAGATTTTCTCTGGATCAACTTTACCTATAAATGTTAGTATCCAGGTATAATATGTACATTTAGCAAAGTATCCAGACCTTTCTTAAAACAATCTACTGAGCTGGCCAGAACCACCTCTGCAGGGAGTCTATTCCACATTTTCACAGCTCTTACTGTGAAGAAACCTTTCTCTTTTCCTTCAGACGTAAAGAGTGCCCCCTCCTCTGTGGTGACCTTAAAGTGAATAACGTACCACCAAGTTCACTATATGTATAAATGTTGTCCATATCCCCCCTTAATCTCCTCTTCTCAAGAGAGAATAAATTCAGTTCCTCTAATCTTTCCTTATAGCTGAGCTCCTCCATGCCTCTTATTAGTTTGGTTGCTCTTCTCTTACTAATGATTTGTATGGGGGAAAAATTACGTCTCTTTCTCTCTGCATACCTCCCTCAAGGCTGGGTTTACACTTATGCGAATTGGGTGTGGGATTTCCCCACATCCAATTCGCATGACAGGAGAGTGTGACCAGCTCACAATGGAGCCGGTGCAGACAGAAGTCCTGTGTATCTTTGGCTACATTTCAGGTCCAAATTCAGGCAAAAATTCGGGACCTGATTCGCCTCTAAAATGGTGAACAGGGATGCACGGACACCTGCTGCGAGCCGTGCACATAGTGTGAACCCAAGAAAGGACTTTGCTCATTTTGGAAACAGCAGCTTGACATTGCATGCTATTATTAAAGGGATTGTAAACCTTCCTGTTTTTTCACCTTAATGCATCCTTTGCATTAAGGTGAAAAAACACCTTGCAGTGTCCGGCCCCCCAGCCCCCCCCCCCCGTTTTACTTACCTGAGCCGGAATTTTCGTGAGTGCGTCCCCGCAGTTGCTCTCTCCACGGCTTCCCGACTCTTGATTGGAAAGATTGATAGCAGCGCAGCCATTAGCTCCCACTGCTGTCAATCAAATCCAATGACGCGGGCGCCGGGGGGCGGGGCCGAGTCATACATTCGGTGGCTATGGACGCCGAACGACCATAAATCAGGATAAATAAATAAATCAGGAGCGCGCCCGCAAGGTAACCCCCTTGGGAGAGAGCTTCCCAGAGGGGGTTATCTAATGCGGAGAGGAGCCGCGTGAGCCGCCGTGGAACCCCAGAACAGGTAGTTCGGGGTCACACTATGACATGTTTGTTATTTTAAAAAAAAAAACACGAACCTTTAGTGTCACTTTAAGCTTATGATCTACCAAAACCCCCTGATCCTTCTCCACTATGGATTCCCCCAGTTGTATTTCCCCTAGTATGTATGATGCATGCATATTCTTAGCCCCAAGTGCATAACTTTACATTTATCAACACTAAACCTCATTTGCCACATAGATGTCCAATTAAACAGTTCATTGAGGTCGGCTGGAAAGTTGGAGACATCCTGTAAGGATGTTATTCCACTGCAAAGCTTGGTGTCATCTGCAAAGACAGAAATGGTAGTTTTAATCCCAGACCCAATATCATTTATAAAGATAATAAAAAGTAAGGGTCACGACACTGAACCTTGGGGTACACCACTGATAACCTTAAATCACATATGTCAAACACAAGGCCCGATGGCCAAATCCGGGCCTCCAGGCCTTGTCATGTGGCCCTCGCACCCAAGTTTGCAGCCGGAACTTGGTGGAACTCCATTTCGCTATTGCCAGGGTCTCACCCTCCGTTCCTGCTCTCATATGTAAACATAGAAGCCTTCTGTGTTTACAAGGGACAGCTTTGCTCTCAGCGGCTTTAAGAACTAACAGATCCCTCCACACACTCACAGCAGGGACAGATATCCAGAATCTGAGAGAGCGAACTCCCTGCAAGGTGCGGCAGAGCCACCTACACAAGGAGGTACTAGAGCAAGGCAAGGTGGGAGAGGGAGATGCGAGGAAGCTTTGGGGGAGGAGGGTGTTGAGGGTTGCACACTGTGCATAGCGTACAAATATGTGTCTTTCGCGCTAATAAAGAGTAAAGTGAAAGGAACTAAGGTAAAAACAATGGCTGCAAAATCAATCTGTGTTCACTCTACACATAAAGAATATCAGAAACAAAAAGGGGGGGGGGGGATTTTGCGCTAATGTGTAATAATAATAAAACCCACACACTACATGACAAGTTGACAAATAAGAAGTGCATATCACAATAACACAATGTCTCTAACAATCGTGAAAGTATAACTAATATTCTGGATCCGATATAGCAGTAAGTAATGTTACTAGAATGCACCAGTGAAATAATAACATGCAAAACAGTGAATGTGAAAAATAAACACAAAAAACTTAAAGGTTCAATATTGCAATGGTTTAATGGTAAATGAGATCATAAAGTCCATGGGTTATTGATGGAGGTTGTCTAATTCGCATAGTCCTTAAATGGGGTCAGGGTCTTCTAAATTATAAATCCAATTGGAGTATTGAACCACTGGTATATCCTCCACCTGTCTCCCAATATGCTCACCTCATTAAGGAATTAAACTGGCTTGGCATGGGGTCTTGTCTTTCTCTTTGAATCATCTCCACTTAGATATAACAAAAAATCTGGCCACCACCACTTACGCTACCTACAAATGGAAGGGGAAGGGGAAGGGGGAGGGGGGGGCGGAGGTACGTGACGTTACGCCGTAGGGAAAGGATTGCGGCATCACATCCAGGATCAGAAACAGCAGAATAACAGTAAGACGGCGCTTTGCACGCCGCGATTCTCTGTATTGCTTATTTCTTTCAGTTGTGATGTAAGAGTCCACCCATATACTCTTAATAAAACCCTATATATTTTTTTACCATACTACTACACTATTGGAGGTTTCTTGTCTGTTCCCCTGCCGGACCCTGGGTTGGAAAAAACCTTTTAAAAAACAGAAGAAACCATACAATAACTGGCAACAAAATAGAGGACCACCTCAGTGGCAACAGCAACATGGTGGACAACACCAACATGGAGGCCAATATGGAAGCCGAAGAGACAATAGAGCACCTCCCCATACACAGGACTTTTATGGTGATTACAATAGGACACCGGTGACAACATATAATAGATTTGATCCTATAAGAGACCAGCAGGACCAATATCATTATGATCAAAGATACTACCAACAAGCACCACATTATGACACCCAGCGCCCTTTTGTGGACAGGGAGAGGAGGGATCGCTCTCCCAAAAGAAAAATCCAGGATCCCATGTACTCCTTAAGAAGACCGATACGAGAGGACCGAACAAAGCCAAATCAGGAACCAGAAGAGGAAACAGAGCAGGAAAGAGACTCAAAAAGAAAGAAAAGAGAGAGAGATTACTAGGAGAAAATGTTGTTAATCTCAGTGGAGTAACACTGACAGCTGAAGAACTGGCTACCCTAGATAAGGGCCTAAAGCATGCACCAGTAAAAAAAAAAATACATTTGATACCTACATAGGAATTAAAAAGTATATACGTAAGATCAACATCAAAAAATATATTATGAACAATCCTTTTCAAAAACAAGGGACCAATACAGAAATACCAAAGAGAATTATACACAGTGATCTCAGAAACAACTCTATATATAACCCTAAAGTATCAGACGGACACCACATTGAAGTCTTTAAAAATCTAGTCCTGCAAGATCTTGAGTCCCTGGAATTAAAAAAGAAAAGAGACCCGATATACATCAAAAAGGGAATCCAAGCCTTGATAGACAGAAAAGACATCGTAATTTGCCCGGCAGACAAAGGCGGAGCAGTGGTCATCCAAGCGAAAGACCAATACATGAAGGAAATCGAAAGGCAATTACAACAAGAGGACACTTACATAAAACTACGAGGGAACCCCACAACTAGCTACAAAAAAGAATTACAATTACTAGTTGATCTAGGCATCAAAAAAGAGATCCTCAACAAAAAGGAGTCGCGCTATTTAATACCATAAGTATGTAGGATTCCTATTATTTACACGGTCCCTAAAATACATAAAGACAGAGAGAATCCACCTGGAAGGCCAATAGTGAATGACATAAACTCACTGACATCCAGGTTAGGTCAATATATTGACCATTATATTCAGCCGGCAGTTCAAAGCACTCGTGCATACCTTAGGGATACTAAGCATATATTGCAATTATTAGAAACAATACCAGTATTAGAAGGAAGGACATATTTAGCCACCGCAGATGTTACATCATTATATACGATTGTGCAACATCACAATGCTTGTCATGCTAAGAAATGGCTGTTAAGAGCATACAGTAATCTCATGTGCAAACAGAGAAAGTTCCTTATCAGATGTTTAGACTTCTGCCTCAAGTTTAATTACTTCTGGCATGATCAGTCTTATTACAAACAAAATGTCGGTATAGCAATGGGTGCCAAATTTGCCCCGAGCGTTGCCAATGCGTTTATGGCCCAGTGGGAGGAGGGGGCAGTATATGCTAACACACCTCCGGAACTAACGCTATATAAAAGATATACCGACGACCTGATAATAGTTTGGAACGGCAGCAGAGAGAAACTGGAATATTTCCTTGCCAATTTAAATGAAAATGATAGCAATATTAAACTGGTATGGAAAATAGATGCTAAAACTGTGGACTTTCTAGATTTGACCCTTAAGTTGGGGGGAGACAAAATTACCACCAAAACCTTTTTCAAATCAGTAGATGCGAACAGCTACTTGTCTCTAGAAAGCTGCCATCATAAATCGTGGCTCTATAATATCCCTAAAGGCCAACTAATAAGAGTGAAAAGAAACTGCAGTAAAGAAGAAGACTTCGACCAACAAGCACAACTAATAGGAAGTAGGTTTGAAGAAAAGGAATACGATCATTCTTGGCTGAATAAACAGATAGAAGAAGTCAAGGATATGGATAGAAATACAATGATGCTCAACAGGGTTAAAAATCAACAATATCAAGATGCTCCATGCCTCATCTTGGATTTCAACATACAGCATAAAGATGTGGCCAGACTAGTGGAACGTCACTGGCACATCTTGAAAAAAGACAAGGACCTCAAACATATATTGCCGGATCGTCCCAAAATTATATATAAACGGGCACCTATTCTGAAGGATATGATAGCAAAATCAGTGGTAGTTTCCCCCCCAAAACCAACCTTTTCTTTTTTTGATGGGAAAGGGTTTTTTCCGTGTAGGAACTGCTATGCCTGTAAATGGGCAAAAAAGTTCCAAGGCAAAAGGACAGAGTTTAAGGGGACCAACACAGGGGAGATATACCCAATTAAAGAATTCATAGGATTCCATTCAGAAGGAGTCATATACGTATTACAATGTAGTTGCAATCTACAATATGTAGGAAGAACAAAAAGAGCTTTGAAGATTAGAATAAAGGAGCATGTGCAAAACATAGTTAATGGATTTCCAAAGCATAATGTCTCACGACATTTTGCACTAGTGCATAACCAAGACCCCTCACAACTACAGTTCTGGGGTATTGATAAATTTAAAAGTTCCCGGAGAGGCAGTCACTTAGTCAGAAGTATAAGTCAAAAGTAATCTCGGTGGATACACACATTAAGAACATTAACACCGAGGGGAATGAATGTGGAGTTTGACTTAAATTGCTTTTTAAGCAACTTTTAATTTTCTACTCCTCATTATTTTATTTTATTTTATATTTTTTTTCACATTAAATAGGATTGTTTTCAGCTTTATTGTATGATGTAATACTTGGAATGTATGTTGGGAGTTATCCTGCTGTTTTGGATCATGTGATTACACTATCCAGTCAGGTAGACATACATTAGGGATTATATATATATTTACTTATATTTTCCTTTTTAAATGGTTCATATGTTGTATATACGACAATGGATATACTAGTGGTTGGCATTTATCGTAATATGCACAACAATATAGGTTAGTATTATCCTTATTTTATTCAGGTAGTAGCTCTTATTTAAGACATCAACTAGAGTAGGTGGATTAGACACATATATGCTTGCTTAGTCTCCCATTATCATAATCTGCCCAGTCAGACTGCTGTGGCTGTTGTGGATTAATGTTATCACCTAGCAGGCTCTATGACTAGATATCCACATACACCTTATTAGAGCAACATAGAGATTTAGTCCGAGGGATGAGCTATTTAGACTAATCACGCTAGGTAGCGTGATATGTTTTCATTAGCAAACCGCCACCCACAGACTCTGGGAAAATGGCGGCGCCCATACTGTTTACATTGGTATTCAAAAAAATGTCGGACCCGCTATTTCCGGTTCGCGTACTATTTATTGTTTGCCCCAACAACCAATCAGGCTCCCCTGAAGAAGTCACGAGGTACGTGACGTAACGCCGTAGGGAAAGGATTGCGGCATCACATCCAGGATCAGAAACAGCAGAATAACAGTAAGACGGCGCTTTGCACGCCACGATTCTCTGTATTGCTTATTTCTTTCAGTTGTGATGTAAGAGTCCACCCATATACTCTTAATAAAACCCTATATATTTTTTTACCATAATACTACACTATTGGAGGTTTCTTGTCTGTTCCCCTGCCGGACCCTGGGTTGGAGGTCCGCTCCCCCTTCCCCTTCCCCTTCCATTTGTAGGTAGCGTGAGTGGTGGTGGCCAGATTTTTTGTTATATCTAAGTGGAGATGATTCAAAGAGAAAGACAAGACCCCATGCCAAGCCAGTTTAATTCCTTAATGAGGTGAGCATATTGGGCTGATTTACTAATAACAGTGCGCTGCGCTGGTTCTAACCTTAATTGGTGCGCCGGATAACTCCTTCACTGGGCGCAGGAAGCAGCGGCGCACTGTTATAGTAAATAGAAATGTCAGCGGCGCTCTATTGAAAATGAATGGTTCCCTATGGGAGCCCATTGATTTGAATAGAGGTCGCCCAGGAAGTCGGATCCGACTTGCGGGCGACTCATGTGCCGGCTGACACAGGGACAGCGCGACTCTGCGAGGCGACCTGGACACGACCTGAGCGTGCAGCAGCCGCTCAAGTCGTGTCCTAGAGGCGACTAGCCGGCCGAGAATGTGTCCAGCGCGCTGGTCCTCAGCAGCCTCGCTGTCCCATGTTTGGTATGAATCATGAAGGGGAACTCCAGGCCAAATTTTAATGAAAAAACCGGCATGGGTTCCCCTCCAGGAGCATACCAGGCCCTTAGGTCTGGTCTGGATTTTAAGGTGAACCCCCTAAGCCGAAAAACGGCGTGGGGGTCCCCCAAAATCCAAACCAGACCCTTAGGTCTGGTCTGGATTTTAAGGTGAACCCCCTTAAGCCGAAAAACGGCGTGGGGTCCCCCCAAAATCCAAACCAGACCCTTATCCGAGCACGCAACCTGGCAGGCAGCAGGGGAAAAGGGGGGGACGAGAGAGCGGCCCCCCCTCCCTCCTGAATCGTACCAGGCCGCATGCCCTCAACATGGGGGGTTTGGTGCTTTGGGGCAGGGGGGCGACCTGTGGCCCCCCCACCCCAAAGCACCCTGTCCCCATGTTGATGGGGACAAGGGCCTCTTCCCGACAACCCTGGCCGTTGGTTGTCGGGGTATGCGGGCGGGGGGCTTTTCGGAATCAGGGCGCCCCCTTTAAAAAGGGGGCCCCCAGATGCCGGCCCCCCACCCTATGTGAATGAGTATGGGGTACATCGTACCCCTACCCATTCACCTGGTGGCAAAATAAGTCAATAAAAAAAGACAACACAGGTTTGAATAGTAATTTATTGGGCAGCTCCGGGGGTCTTTCTGCCGGGCCCCCGCTATCTTCTGCTAGCTCTTTTGCTAGCGGGGGTCCCGGGCTTCCTCGCCGTCTTCTGGGGTCTTTCTGCCGGGCCCCCGCTATCTTCTGCTAGCTCTTTTGCTAGCGGGGGTCCCGGGCTTCCTCGCCGTCTTCTTCCGACTTCGGGGTTCTTTCTGCCGGGCCCCCGCTATCTTCTGCTCGCCCCCCCTGCCCCGAAGCACCAAACCCCCCATGTTGAGGGCACGTGGCCTGGTACGGTTCAGGAGGGAGGGGGGCCGTTCTCTCGTCCCCCCCTTTTCCCCTGCGGCCTGCCAGGTTGAGTGCTCGGATAAAGGGTCTGGTGTGTATTTTTAGGGGACCCCACGCAAATTTTTTTTGTTTTTGGTGCGGGGTTCCCCTTAAAATACATGCCAGACCTGAAGGGCCTGGTATGGATTCTGGGGGGACCCCCACGCCAGTTTTTTTTCAATTTTTTTTGGGGGGGTCCCCTTTGAATCCATACTAGACCCAAGGGCCTGGTATGGACCTGGGGAGGGGACCACACGCTGTTTGTTTGTTTTTTAAACGTTTTTTTTTTTTTTTTACATTTCATTTAACAACCAGCTATAAACAGGTAAAACAAAAAAACGCTGCAAAATTGCGGTACTTGCGTTTTGGATGCGGGTCCATTGAATTCTATTACATCCAAAACACTGTTTTTGGCCTGGCAAAAAAAATCTGCAGTTGCGTTTAAAATAGTTTTTCACAAACCCTCAAAATGCCTTCAGACGCCAAAGATTTCCACGTTTCAGACGCGGTACCAGCGTTTAGCCGCATTTTAGTTTAGAAGCGTTTTTAAAGGTGACCTATTTTTTTACATTGATAAACTCCAAATTTATGGCAAATGAGGAAAAACCACTATATATATATATATATATATATATATATATAATATAAAAGAAATTGCTTCCATTGCATTGTGGACAATCCACAACTTGGGGCAGCTGACGTGGCAAGTGGACAATCCACAACTTGTGGCAAGTGATGTGGCAAGTGACACGCTAAATACAACTACACTGCTGCTCTCAGCTGCTGATATCACTCTGGTCTCACTAAATAGCTAAAATCGTAAATAATACTGTTTTTGGAGCTTAGGGTGGCTCCTTATCATATACACGCAAATGTGGTAAAACACGGCATGCAAACGCCACAAAGCGCGCCTTTCTAAACGCCACTTTCAACCTTAGTTCTGAACACTTTGCACCAGCGTCCCGTCTACATGGGACCTAAAAACGCCTATGCCATTTACAGCTCCAAAACGCCATGGTGGCCACGAGGCCATAGGCTAACATGGGGAGATGTTTTTAAGCTGCAAAAAACGCTCAAACAAGCGGCTTGAAAAACGTCCGTGTGCATGTAGCCTTATATTAACCACTTGCGCACTGCCCAGACCAAGTTTCACATTTCAGCGCTGATGCACTTTTAATGACAATTGCACGCTCATACAACACTGTAACCCAATGAAAATGTTTTATTTGTTGGCACACAAATAGAGCTTGCTTTTGGTGCTATTTGATCACCTTTGTGTTTTACTTTTTATTTTTTTCGATAAATACAAAAGACCGAGTTTAAAAAAAATAAATGGATATTTCACCCACTTCAGCACTGGGCCTATTCTGCCACTTCTCTCCTTCATGTAAAAATCATAAATTTATGGCTATAAAATTACTTCAAAACGCCAAACATTATATATGTTTTTGGAGCAGACACCCTAGGGAATAAGATGGCGGTCATTGCAAATTTTTATCTCGCTCGGTATTTGCGCAATAAATTTTCAAACGCCTTTTGTTTGCTAAAAATATTACAAAACAGTAAAGTTACGGCCAATTTTTTGGTGTAATGTGAAAGATGTTGTTATGCTGAGTAAATATATACCTAACACGTCACGCTTTAAAATTGCGCACACACATGGCATGACACAAAACTTCAGTAATTAAAAATCTCCCTAGGCGATGCATTACATTTTTTTACAGGTTACCATTTTGGCATTACAGAGGAGGTCTAGTGCTAGAATTGTTGCACTCGTTCTAACGCACGCAGCAATAACTCACATGTGTGGTTTGAACGGTGTTTACATATGTGGGCGGGACTTACGTGTGTGTTCGCTTCTGAGCGGGAGCTACCGGGGACATAGGCATTTTTTCTTATTTTTTTTATTTTGCTTTTTTACTTTTTTGTATTTCTTACTCTTTTTTTTCTTTTTTTTGGATCACTTTTATTCCTATTACAAGGAATGTAAACATCCCTTGTAATAGGAATGTGTGTGACAGGTCCTCTTTATGGAGAGATGCGGGGTCAATAAGACCCCGCATCTCTCCTCCAGGCTGGAAAGCATGATATTGGTCCAAAAAAAACCCACCAATCTCATGCTGACAGCCGAGATCACGGCTTGGTTAACATACGGGAACACGGCGTGATGTCATAACGTCGTGCCCACGCTTCCGACGGTCATAGAGATGACTGATGACCATCTGGTCACCAGTCATCTCCAAATCGTTCTCCGAGCCCCAGATGGCACGGGAGAGCCCGGAGAAGCACCGGATGGCGGCAAGAGGGGGCAGGGAACGTCCCCTCCCCCCGCCTATAAGAACGATCAAGCGGCGGAACTGCCACTATGATCGTTTTTATTGTGCACAGAATCGCCGGCTGAAAAGAATGATATCTGAATGATGCCTGCAACTGCAGGCATCATTCAGATGTCACCGCCCAAAGCCAAGGATGTCATTTGACGGTGGGCGGTAGGAAACTGGTTAATATTTTTAAAAAAGGTACTTTTTCTTCTTCATTGATGTACACTGATGAGACTGCACTGATGGGCACCAATAAGGTGGCAAGGGTGGGCACTGAGAGGTGGCATTGCTATTTGGCACTGGTGGGCAGTGAGAAGTGGCACTGCTAGGTGGCAATGATAGTTGGCAGTGATGGGCACTGATAGGCAGCACTGCTAGGTGCCACTGATTGGAACCAGTGGTGGGCATTGATAGGTGGCACTGGCAGGGGCTACTAATTGTCACAGATGATGCAGAATTGCCTCTTCCTCTTCGGGCCCCATGTCCCTTGCACATAAGCCGGTGATTGCCTTCTTTTATGCTCACGCTGTCGGCACAAGGAGAAAACAAAAACCATTACCCAGCTTTTGTTTACATCACGTGATCAGCTGTCATTTGCTGACAGCTGATCACATGGTAAAGGGCAGGGATCGGCCCCTTACTCGGATCTGTCATCACCTGAGTCTCAGTGACTCTGTGACCACAGCGCGCGCAAAGGGGAGGACGTTTATTGACGGACTCCCGGCAATTGAGGACCATGCTGTGGCCGTCGATCAGTTATAGCGCTGATCTCAAGTGATTAAAGAGGGTCTAAATGGGCCATTGACATGCATCACTATTCAACTTAGGAATGAGTTTTGAAAAGTTAAACTAAATAATTTGGCCACTTTATCCTTCCAAATAATTCACTTCCTGTCACTAAGCCACACAGGAAGTGAGGGAAAATCCCTAACAATGTCTTTCCTTGGGGACACACAGGTCAGTCTAAATACTTTCCCCATTATGCACATTGCACTCCAGCATATTGCGGGGTACACCACAATTTATTAGGTAGTTTGGACTGTGGGGTTTATTTACTAAAGGCAAATCTACTTTGCACTACAAGTGCACTTGCTGTATATCTGAGGGGGACATGCAAGCCAAAAAAAAATACATATTTGCTTTTACATGATTGTAACATCCAATCACCAGTACTTTCCCTCAGATTTTCAGCAGCTACACTTTTACTGCAGAGTGGATTTGTCTTTACTAAACCCCAAACTACCCAATGATTTGGGGTGTACACAACAAAGTGCTAGAGTGCAATTTGCTTAATGGGGACACTAGATTGATCTGTGTGTCCCCAAGAAAAGACATTGGTAGGGTTTTACCTTCACTTCCTGTTTAGCTGTGTGACAGGAAGTGAAGCCAATGTTAAGAAAAGGAGACACAAAAGCCAAACTACAAAAAATTAAAAATAAATCTAAAAAAAAACCACACTTACTGCGTTTCCCTCAAAATGCCCACAATTAGAATTGTATGGCCTTGAGCTATTTTTAAGTGCAGTGCTCTAAATCAGTGCTTCTCAAGTACCCCCAACAGGCCATGTTTGCAGGTTTTCCTTCATCTTGCACATGTGCTTTAAATCACAGTCAATGGTTTTGATTTTTGGACAGCAATTCTCGATAAGATAAATTCACAAAACATGTCCTGTTGCGGGTACTTGAGGACTGAGGCTGAAAACCACTGCAGTAAAAAAGGAAAATTGAATACTTACCGCTCTGTATTTTTCATTTCCTGGTGACGCTCCATGGCAGCACACAATCCATACATATGCTAGCATGAAGGCACCAGATTAGACAAATCACACCAGTTTTGTTTTGACATGCCAATCAGCTGTCACATTTGTTGCAAAGAAAACACAAAACAAACATCAAAACTTTGCATCAAATTTTATTGTTCAACAAAACAAAAGGGAAGGCAAAATAAAAAACATGGTCAATTTGAAACAGTTACAGACTCAACATCTTGAGCAATTTTTGGCCATAAAAATGCAGCACAAACAACATCAGAATTATTTCAGGGGAACACTTCCCCCACACAAAAAATATACAATCCACAAAAGTTAACCAATCACCTGTTTTGCAAAGACATAACAAATAAAATACATGTGTTACAAACTCGATAAGGACACCAACATGTACATTTTGCCCCCCACACGCACACACTTGCCTCTTCTCAGGGCAAGCGACCGAATGCTCTGTGAGCTTTATATAACATATGTTTGTGTGCTAATGAGGCAATTGAAAACACATGCACAGTCCATGAAACACCCAAAATGCAAGTTCACTCAATGTAGAGACTGAAATTCGAAGTGGGTACACCTGTTAAGGATGTCCTTCAATTACTAACCCATAAAAACACTCTCTGAGTGAGCATGCCCAGAAATACCCAGGTGCTGTTCACACACAAAAAGCACCCAAAAAAAAAAAAACTAACTGGCTGGGCATGTGCAGAACAACACCAATGCAGCTAGCAAAAAATACCCCCCCCCTCCCCCCGTCCAAAATTAAGCACATCATCCAGCATGCTACAAAATTAGAGATGGGACAATCACCCCTCCCCCCTACCAACAAATGCCATTGCAGTCTATGGGAACTGACTTGTTAATTTTGCTAGTCCCCACTTGGCTGGCTTATCTTCTAGTTATTGGCCTTAAAATGGGGGCCCAGGTCCCACCCTAAGGGACATATATCAATGTCACCAATTTGGAAAACACCAAAAACATAACAAGGAGAAGTGCCTTTAAATATGCCAAATTGCTTAAGGGCCATTTCACACCACATGCAGTGCATTGCGTTTTTTATGCATCCAAAATGCATGGAAAGTTGGTTATATGGTTCTAAATGGCAGTGTTTGTTCCAGTGCGTTCCACTTCCACCAAAAAAGTAGAACATGCTGCATTTTACCTGCACTGGACTGTACTGGAACGCATCAAAACGCATCATAAACTCACTGGAATGCACAGGAACACACCTAAATGCACCAAAAACGCACTGGAACACACTTGTCCTTATCTATGGTTAATAAAAAAGAGGGGTGAAAAAAAGCACTGGACTGCATCAAAAACGTACCAAAAATGCACTGGAACGCATGAAAAACATGCATGCAGAAAAGCACCTGGAACGCATCCGGATTGTGTTTCTATGGTGTGAACTGGCCCTAGTTCACACCATAGAAACGCAGTCTGGGTGCGTTCCAGGTGCTTTTCTGCATGCACGTTTTTGACACATTCCAGTGCATTTTTGATGCATTTTTGATGCAGTCCAGTGTTTTTTCCCCCTCTTTTCACTTAGGACAAGTGTGTTGCAGTGCGTCTTGGGTGCATTTAGGTGCGTTCCGGTGCATTCCAGTGCATTTTTGGTACGTTCCGTTGCGTTTTTGATGTGTTTTACTGCGGTACAGTACAGTTCTGTACCTAAAAAATGCAGCATGACAAATTTTTTTTTTGCTTTCTGAAACGCACTGGAACGGACTGCAGTGGTGTGAACTATGCCATTGGCATTAATGTGATCAACTTTCTTTGCGTTTTTCAGGCATCAAAAAAACGCACTGCACTGCATCCGGTGTGAACTGGCCCTAAATATCATACCGGGGGGTGTCTATAGTATGCCTGTAAAGTAGCACATGTTTTCCATGTTTATAACAGTTGGAGAGCAAAATGACATTTCTAAAGTAAAATAATAGTAATTTAAAAGTCCTTGCGGCTGTAATGAATTGCTGGTTCCCGTCAATACAGATAAAAGTAATTGAAAGTCTTTGATTACACAAAAAAAAAAAAGCGTGGGGGTTCCCTCAAATTCCATAACCAGGCCCTACAGATCTGGAATGGATATTAAGGGGAACCCCGCTGCAAATTTTTAAAAAAAATGACGTGGGGTTCCCCCCAAATATCCATACCAGGCCCTTCAGACCTGGCATGGATTTTAAGGGGAACTCCACCCCAAATAAAAAAAAAATGGTGTGGAGTCCCCCCAAAAATCCACACCAGACCCTTATCCGAGCACGCAACCTGGCCGGCCGCAGGGGAAAAGGGGGGGACGAGAGCGGCCCCCTCCCTCCTGAACCGTACCAGGCCACATGTCCTCAACATGGGGAGGATGTCCCCATGTTGATGGGGACAAGGGCCTCATCCCCACAACCCTTGCCCGGTGGTTGTGGGGGTCTGCGGGCGGGGGGCTTATCGGAATATGGAAGACCCCTTTAACAAAGGGGACCCCTAGATCCCGGCCCCCCCCTGTGTGAAATGGTAATGGGTACAAATGTACCCCTACCATTTCACAAAGAAAGTGTCAAAAATGTAAAAAATGACAAGAGCCGGTTTTTGACAATTCCTTTATTAATGTCTTTTCTTTTCTTCCATCTTCTTCTTCCTTCTTCCATCTTCTTCCATCTTCTTCTTCTTCCATCTTCTTCCATCTTCTTCTTTTCTCCATTCGGGTTTCTTCCTCCATCTTCATCTTCCTCTTCATCTTTATCTTCATCTTCATCTTCCTTCTTCCTTCAGTGTTCTCATCCGCATCTTGCTCCGGCGTCTTCCCTTCTTCTTTCTTCTCCGGCCGCTCCGTTTGAATTGGAGGTTCCCGCTGTGCGAAGCTTCAGTTCTTCAGTTCCCCATCGGGTCCGCTTACACCCGGTGACCCCGCCCCCCTCTGACGCACATGGATTTCACGGGGACTTTCCCCGTGGTGTCAGAGGGGGGCGGAGCCACCGGGGGGCAGTGGACCAAGTGGGGAACAATTCAAACGGAGCGGCCTAAGAAGGGAAGAAGAAGGGAAGATGCCGGAGCAAGATGCGGACGAGAAGACCGAAAGAAGAAGGAAGATGAATATAAAGATGAAGAGGAAGAAACCCGAATGGAGAAAAGAAGAAGATGGAAGAAGAAGAAGGAAGAAGAAGAAGGAAGAAAAGAGAAGCCATTAATAGAAATTGTCTAAAACCGGCTCTTGTAATTTTTTACATTTTTTGACACTTTCTTTGTGAAATGGTAGGGGTACAATGTACCCCTTACCAATTCACATAGGGGGGGCCGGGATCTGGGGGTCCCCTTTGTTAAAGGGGTCTTCCAGATTCCGATAAGCCCCCCGCCCGCAGACCCCCACAACCATCGGGCAAGGGTTGTGGGGATGAGGCCATTTTTTTTTAAATTTGGGGTGGAGTTCCCCTTAAAATCCATGCCAGATCTGAAGGGCCTGGTATGGATATTTGCGGGAACCCCACGTCATTTTTTTACAAAATTTGCAGCGGGTTCCCCTTAATATCCATTCCAAACCTGAAGGGCCTGGTTATGGAATTTGGGGGGACCCCACGCTTTTTTTTTTGGGTTAGCAAACACTTTCAATTACTTTTCTCTATATTGCCGGGAGCCGACAATTCATTATAGCCGCGGCTGCTTTTAAATGGCTTTTTTTTTCCTTTAGAAATGTCATTTTGCAGGCGCACTGGGAAGTTCAGAGCTGCGCCTGTTCAACTTATGCAAATTGATTTACGTGACTTGACATTTACTAAGATTTTGCCGGCGCAGTGTCTTGGCGCATTTGAACCATTGAAATTCCTGCGCTGAGCTCAAAAAAACCTCTCGCAGCTCGAATCGTACTTGCCGGCGCAGCGGGCTGGTTTTGAAAAAGTTACTTTATCACTCAATTTTGGCCATGTTTGTTATTTGGGCAAATGTCACTACACTTCCTCACATCACCCGACATCACCCCCATTATATTCTCACTTCCAGCTTCTTTATATTTATATTTTAACATGCTGTGCGCCAGGTCCCTAGTGGCACACTGAGTGCCTCCTCCCGTCCGCCGACAACACTATATTAAATGGGAAATAGGGCTGCGCTACAGGCGCTAATGTTTTGTAAATACCAAAACAGCCATTGCGCACGCAGATGCGCCAATGCTCATGGCGCAAACGTTTTGTAAATCAGCCCCATTGTGTTATTGTGATATGCACTTCTAATTTGTCACCTTGTCACGTAGTGTGTGGGTTTTATTATTATTATTACACATTAGCGCAAAATCCCCCCCCCTTTTGACACTGTGCATAGTGCACCCCTAAACCCTGCACTCTGTACACAGCACACCCCTGAATTCTGTACATAATGCACTCCTGAACTCTGCACTCCACACCCCTGAAATGAACTCTACACTCTGTGCCTCGCACACTCCTGAGCTCTGTACTCTGTGCTTAGCACAACCCTGAACCATGCACTCTGTACACAGTGTACTCCTGAACTCTGTACACAGTGCACTCCTGAACTCTTCACTCTGTACACAGTGTACTCCTGAACCCTGCACTCTGTAGACAGTGCACTACTGAACCCTGCACTCTGTAAAAAGTGTAATCCTGAACCCTGCACTCTGTACACTGTGTACTCCTGAACCCTGCACTCTGTACATAGTGTACTCTAGACATGTGCGCACTGAAATATTTTGTTTCGGAATTTAATTTTCGTCCAAAAAATTAATTTTTTAAGTTACTCCCGAAATCCGTTTTTATTTATTTTGTTTCGTTAAAAAATGCATTCATCTGAAAATCCGAATTAAATAAGGTCGAATCGGTCATTGAGGGCTTATGGTGTCCGTCGAATGTTCTAAGAAGATTCGACGAAGCAGCTAAACTGTACGACGCCGCAATCGTACATTTCCAGTCGAATGCTCCGCCCACAAGCTATAGTAGAATTCTAATGTTGTGTGATTAGTAATAATTATATTTATTAAATATTATTACTAGTCAACCAACATTAGAATTCTTCTATAGCCTATGGGCGGGGCATTTGACCATAAATGTCCGTTTGTGGCGATCGTATGTTTTTAGCTGCTTTGTCAAATCTTCATGTCTCTATAATGTCAAATCTTTTCTCTCTATTTCGAATAATCTTGGACTAATAGAGATAAGGTTAGGCACATTCGACCGCAGGTTCGATAGACACAGATTGCTATTGTCACCGTCATGTCGAATCTTCTATCTATATCGAACTGTTGTTGCAACAAAACAAAAATAAAGCATTCGTTTATGTCGGATCTTTCGGATTTCGGATTCTGCACGTTCATTATAGTTTGTTAAAACGAACGCGAAAATCACAGAAATTCAGACGAAAACGAATGCACATGTTTAGTGTACTCCTGAACCCTGCACTCTGTACACAGTGTACTCCTGAACCCTGCACTCTGTACACAGTGTACTCCTGAACCCTGCACTCTGTACACAGTGTACTCCTGAACCCTGCACTCTGTACACAGTGTACTCCTGAACCCTGCACTCTGTACACAATGCACTCCTGAACTCTGCACTCCCTATGTAGTGTAATTCTGAGCTCTGCACTCTCTATGTAACACCCTCCGCAACCCCGGACTCTGTACATAGCACACTCCAGATACAACCAGCCCTTTGAGGACAACCATACTGCTGATGATGAAATTAAGTAGGACACCCCTGCCTTAGACTTTTCAGAGTAAGAATCATTAACCACTACTCTCTGAATTCGGTCTTTTAGCCAGTCTATTCTATCTATTAATAAACAGATCTTTACAAGCCTGTAGACTTTACCTTACACATTAAGTAACCTTACCCCCCTAGGTATGGCATATGCATACTCACATTAGTTGAAGCTGGACCAATGAAACTATGCAAAAAAAAAAAAACACACCATAGCTGTAAATCAGCCTTAAAATATACAGACTGTACTGAAAATCAATCTTGTTATGATTGCAGATATCCCACTTAGCCACTTTTTTAGTGATTTTAGGACTTATTTTTCATGCTATATTTTCTAAACATATTTATAAGTACATTTAGTTGTTCCCAAATTGCTCCAAACATAGCATTTATGTTTGATTTTTTATGAGATTTGAAGAACCTGTCCCATGGAGAAGCAGAGTACAATGACTTTCGTGGAAGCGATGGTGTCCCGCTATTTTTAATCTGGATTCATACTGAGTATCCAGCTGAAGATAGTTCACTTGAGAATACTCTTAAGACGAATCAACCTGCAGTTATTATTACATCCGCCTTTTCTTCAAATCTCTCCAAATCTCTCCAATTTGAATCAAATTGTCCTGCTGTACTTTCAGTCACAAACTCTAACCCACGCAAAGGGAGAAAAAGCAGTGCCTGCTGATACTCTTAGAAGATGTGGAATAGACTAAATGTAAGCAGATCTCTTTTTTAGCTCATAATATTTATCGATCTTTAGCTGACTGGTGTGTTTTCAAAGAGTATTGAAACCCAAGAAAATTGGAATGTCTTGCAGCTTATCAGTCTTAAATTTGGTGGCTGCATTTGTTTTCTTTTTTTGAGGTTTTCTTATTTAAATTTTTTTTTACCTGGTGTTCCTGCCAGTAACGCCCTTCTTGTCCTGGGGTGACAACACTCACTCATTGTGCTGTAGAAGAAGCATAGCTCCCAACTGTCCCTGATTTCGAGGGACTGTCCCTGATTTTGAGCAATGTCCCTCTGTCCCTCTTTCCCCCACATTTGGTCTGATTTATATAATTGTATGTAAAATGCACTATTTATCTTTCAAAAAGTGTTTCCCAGTGCTAAACCTTTCATCCACATTCTAAATAGCTGCATTTGTAAATTTTAAAAGCCAATATAAAGGAATAGTAGTGGTAAAGTAGTGGTAAAAAAAAAGCACTTGTGGATTTAATTAACCTTTTTTGGGGGTTTAATTCTCCTGTAAGGGGGTGTGGCAGGGGGCAGGTCCAAGGTCTACATAAGTTTGCTAGTAGGTGTCCCTCATTCCTATCTCAAAATGTTGGGAGGTATGGAAGAAGCAGTGTTGTCCCCCTAGTTTGCTCACTGCGGATTTAGGCTACAGAACACATTCTCATCTCCGTAACATGAAGGGAGTTATCCTCTAGCTACAGAGGTGATTTATGCAGGGCTGATAATACGGTTTGAGCTTGCTGGATTTCCGAGCAGGTCATTTTTTTGTTAATCCAACAGATGTAACAAAATATGTTTAATGGTGTATATAATGAACTAACAACAAGACTAGTACGTGATCTGACACTTCTGGGTCTGACCTGCTCCCGCTGTGATTGAACACAATGGGGGGACAGCGGCAGGTACCGTGGACTCGATGTCACCCGCTGATTAGACAGCCCACAGGCAGAATGGCAATCTGCCTTTGTAAACAAGGCAGATTGCTGTTCTGTCGGAAGGGAAGGTATTGATCCTGTGTTCCTGCAAAGCAGGGACATGGATCAATGCCTTCCCCGAGACATGTGCAATTTGTTTCGTTCCGAATTAGTTTAATGAGTTTCGACAAATTTGTTAATTGGAAATATCTGAATTAAAGAAAACCTGTTTAACAAATTTTTCTGAATATTCGAAAATTTGAATATTCGGAAATTCAAATATCTGAAATAACTAACTAATAATAACTTAACTATTACTAACTATTAAATTATAGGTATTGGAATTTCCTTTCAAATTTGGCTGTTACAAATGCTGTATCTAAATGAATGGGACATAGCGAACAAATAATAATAAATAATAATATTAACTTTTTATGTAGTTATGTAGTTAGTGTTCAGCAGTGTTCTTCTATGACAGTCCCTTGTTTTGCATTCCTACTGTGAAAATACACTTGTACAGAATATCCACAGGCAGTCACCGTGTTCCTTAGCAAACTTCAATTATTCCAAAACATAAAGTGTAAGCTGTAGATTCTCATTATCAGTAGGCACAGACCATATGCCTCTTAGGGTTCAATTTAAGGATGTGCAGTTGACCATGTCTTTTATTCTGATCTTGTTATGTGTTATAAGCTGATCCCAGGTGAAATAAGCTTTTCTAGGCAGCTGAATTTTAACTTTTATGTTTCATGGAACAAGGTAACCATTGTATTTTATTTTTTCTTCTTTATAAAGCAGATGGATGGACCATCTTTTTCTTCTATATACATACCACCCAACTTTTTGAGATGGGAATGAGGGACACCTATTAGCAAAAGTATGTAGGCATAGGACACATCCCCTGTCACACCCCCTTAAAGGAGAATTATACAAAAAAAATATTTTTTTTTGACCACGGTACTCCTTGGTGAGCACATACGGCGGTGTCCTCCTGTTACCCTACAAAAGCCTTTTAGGTTACTGGCTACCAGAGCTAATACTCTCCTTCCTTTTTGGTTATTGGACATTTGTGTTTACTCTAACAAAATATAGTGACGCCTGTTCACTTACACCACCGTTATTGGCGTATAACACTCACTTTTTTACCACGAAAATAGAGGGTAAACTGTGCCTGCATGTTATACGAAGGGAGCTGTGGAAAGTTTTTTTCCTGAAACTTCCCTCTTAAAGTTAGGGTGCGTGTTATACGCCTGTGCGTGTTATACGCCGATAAATACGGTACTTACTACTCCTGTGTGTATCTATCATTACTTCCGTGTTGAACCCTATGTGCACCAGCCTATCAGGTTTGTGATTATGCGTCTATATTGAGCTCATGATTTACAATTTTTCATGATCAAATTTTTGGAACAATTATTTGACCCTTAGTACGATACCAATCTTTACACTTTGCTATCCTAAATCTTCCCAGCTCTATACTCAAGCTCTGTCCTGAAGAAGCGCATGAATATGCATAACATGTAGAGCAATCCCCATGAGCGACTTTTCATCACAACTCAACCACCTCATGTATCAAACAATTTTGGATTTATATTGATACTGTATGTTTCTACTCGTGTACACTTATATATTCGACCAATTTTCTGTACTATAGGTGGTATAAGAGTCAATGAGGTCAATTATTTACATGTTCTTTAATATGTGTTTAAATTGTTTTTAACTTTATCCAATTAAAATATAAAACATTTTTTATATAAAGTCTATGTGTGTGCCTATAAAGTCCATATCTTTATCCAACCATTCATTGTCTCTTCTATATACATACCACCCAATGCATTGAGATGGGAATGAAGGACACCTATTAGCAAAAGTATGTAGGCATAGGACACACCCCCTGCCACACCCCCTGCCACACACCCTTAAGGAGAATTATACAAAAAATTATTAGTTAAACCCACTTTTTGTTTTACAGCTACTATTCCTTCATATTGGCTTTGAAAATTTACAAATGCAGCAATTTAGAAATTGGTTTAGCACTGGGAAACACTTTTTGATGAATAAATAGTGCATTTTTTAAACAACTATATAAATCAGACTAAAATGAGGGACAAATGAGGAGGAAAGAGGGACAGAGGCACATTGTTCCAAAACAGGGACAGTCCCTCGAAATCAGGGACAGTCTCTCAAAATCAGGGACAGTTGGGAGCTATGTATATATATATATATATATATTTGTGTGTATGTACAGAGAGAGAGAGAGAGAGAGAGAGAGAGAGAAATAGTATGGATACATATACTGTGTATATACTTGTATATATAATATATATGTAGCGCCCTGCTCCCAATGACTGGGCGCTATGTTCAATTTAGGGGGTATCTGAGCCAGTAGCTAGGCTCAGATGTACATAATTGATGTTAAATTAGCCTCTGTTCCGGCTATGGCTGTGTTAGGCAGACTTCCCACTGTTTGCCTGTAGGTGGCGTTACTACCTCAGGCCAGTGTGGAAGACTGACAAGCCAGAATGTATTGGGTACCTTCCCCCGGGAACAGTTCAGTGGGCGTGGTCTTCCCGCTTAGCAGGATGGGGAAGGGTACTTAAGGGGCAGACGCCATCTTTTGGGGTCTTTCGTCCCCTCGCGCCCCTCCGGGCGTGAGGGTTGTATTGTGTGATTCTTGGCCTCAGAACCATGCTGATCCGAGGCCGCAACTCCAACAGACAGGCCCAGTTATGCTGACTGGGTCTGTACTTTGAAGGTGATCCTGTGCTGTCCGTCCTGAGGGAGGAAGCCACTCAATGGAGGAAACCAGGGGAGGACCTGTCCTGGAAAAGACCAAGCGGAAGGCTGGTGTCTTGAGGAAGGCCTAGTAATTCTATTGGAGGATGCACCACAACTAAAGTTACCTTGCCATCTGCCGGGTCGGCTTAATGGCTCTTGACTGCTTGGCTGGAAGTTCGGGTGTTGAGTCCTGTGGCAGAGGATCCCGGATTATCCAAATTCTGTGCACCGCCTGTCTGTGGCAGAGACTGGTCCTGACTTATTGTTCGTGCATCATACCGGCTGCTAGGCCAGGTGTGAGGGGCCCATCTGGGTGAGAAACACCCACTCCAGGGAGAGTGATGAGTGACTGTATTTTTAAGGAGTTCTCCCCAGTGATCTGTACCGTGTGCCTGAACCTACCCTTTCCCTTCACCCTTCTAAATGTTTATGCAAAAAGGAAAATAAAACCTAACTGCTTAAGGTTTTACATCTTGAGTGGACATTGGAGTTTCTACAGACTTTCTTCCCCTGGACAACGAATACTGAGGTAACGTGCAGGCCCAAAATTAAACCAGCAGTTTCTTTCGGGGGTGTGCTACATATATATTGTAAGATTGGGGTAATTAAACTCATGAGGTAGGTGCACATACAATGAGTTGTGGCAGTCCAAAACTGTATTTTAAGGCATGGCAGCCCACTTTTATTTAAAAACAAGTTAAAGTTCATACAGATAGCACTTCCCATGCAGAAGATTCTCACCATCACTACAAAGACATATCATTCAGCCTCCTGGCTCTCTTGTGGCAGGTTTACTACTCCGAGTACCTCTGCAGGGTCTTCTTGACCATCAAACACCTTTTGGATCCTGACCATCAAACACATCCCAGTGCTTACAGCTAACATCAAATGAAATCATGTTATGGTCACTGCTACCCAGGTGTTCCTTTATCTTAACATTGTACATTGCACTATCATTCGGACTGTATTATCATATGCTGGCACTAGTTATTCACAGCATTTGCCGCTGTGTTTACACAGATTACATTGCACTTTGCACCAGGACTAATGCTTTGTTGCGGTTTAAGAACTTTTTTGGGTTTATATTACAGATAGCATTTTTTGCACTTATTGTTTAATTCCTTGCACAATTTTATTTGTTATTTTCACCAGACTAGGTAGAACCGGTATGGTTATACCCAGTGCACATTTATTCTTTATGCACGCTGCACTTTATATGTTTATTAGTTATATTTATATTTTAACATTTTAGCATTTTATGTACTGTTCTTATCCTGTCTATTAGAAGTATAGCTTAGCATGCTAGGGCTGCAACTAACGATTATTTTCATAATCGATTAGTTGGCCGATTATTGTTTCAATCAATCGATTAATCAGTTAATAACCGTAAAAAAAAAAAAATAATAATTTTGCTGCATTTTTACATTTATTTATTTTTCGCCAATATGTTGTTGGGCAGACTAAAAAAACACAAATTGCCGCAAAAACACATTATTACATGCTTTTCTGCAGCTTCTCTATTGAAGTATATTGAACCAAAAAAAAACAAAATAGCACCGTTTTGCGTTAAAAAAAGTCCTTGCCCTTTCCAAATACGCAGCAGCTGAAAAAATCATGGATGTGAACGTGTCCCATAGGAAACCATGTAAATGACCTGTAGTGTGTTTCTGCAAAAAGCACCAAAAAACACAGAGGTGTGACCCGGGCCTGAGATGTTTAGTAACATAATAGTGTTAAAAAAACTAAAATTAGTACAAAAAGAGCAAATAATCGCTGTAAGGGGTTCATTTTTTCCTGTGGGACAGTGAAAATAATATTTACAGTAGCGATTTGCTCTTTTTGTACTGTAAAGGGCTCATTTTAGTTTTTTTTAACCCCATTATGTTACTGGCCGATTAATCGATTATGAAAATGGTAATCGATTAATTTCATAATCGATTAGTTGTCGATTAATCGATTAGTTGTTTCGGCCCTACATGCTGCACTGTTTTATACTTTTACACCAGGAGTAGACTGTGATAATAACTTATTTACTTAATCATTAGGATTAATGCAATCTTCAGATTAGGAGTACTACCTCCTTCATTTATATTAGCCCATTGGCATTATCCCCTTTAGGGACAGCGCAGCACCACCCCCACCTTTATCTATTGTTTTTAAAATCTTACTGAGTCTACAACTCCAGTAGTTATCTTTCACGGTTTACCTTACTGACCTTGTGGACCGTGGCTCATCAGTGAACAGGACGTTCAGTACTGCAGTATATAATAAACCAAGGACTAATGAAACTGTATTGACTGTTCCCACCATCACAAGTAGGGATGAGCTTCGTGTTCGAGTCGAACATACGTTCGACTCGAACATCGGCTGTTCGATCGTTCGACGAAGATCGAACGATTTGGGCCGTTCGCGCCAAATTCGAGTGACGCGAACGGCCCACAATGCACTACGCCATCGCAGTGTCATCCAGGCGCTGTGATTGGCCAAGCATGCACTGTGACCCCGCATGCTTGGCCAATCACAGCGCCGGCAGCGAGGAGAGCAATGATTGGCCACAGGCAGGATGCCTGTGGCCAATTATTGCTGAGGGTGTTTAGTACACGCCCCACACTATAAAAGGCCGCCAGCACGGCGGCCTAGTGTAGTGTGTTCCGGAGCAGGGATAGAGCAGCATAGGCAGGGACAGTGACTGTTATTTCTTTCTTGCTTAACCTGGATTCCTTTAGTTTAGGGAAAGAGAAGGATAGGTAGGGAGAGTGTCAGTGTGTTTTGTGCTTGTGCTATAGTGTGCTTAAAAAAAACATTTATTCTAGGGACAGAAAACTGTAGGTAGGGACAGTGTCAGTTTCTTTCACTCTGCAAGTCCTTGTTTCCAGGGACCTGGAAGGACAGTGAGTGAATTGTCCTTGTGCTATATTGTGCTTAAAAAAACATTTATTCTAGGGACAGAAAACTGTAGGTAGGGAGAGTGTCAGTTTCTTTCACTCTGCAAGTCCTTGTTTCCAGGGACCTGTAAGGACAGTGAGTGAATTGTCCTTGTGCTATATTGTGATTAAAAAAAACATTTTTTCTAGGGACAGAAAACTGTAGGTAGGGAGAGTGTTTTTTTTCTTTCACTCTGCAAGTCCTTGTTTCCAGGGACCTGGAAGGACAGTGAGTGAATTGTCCTTGTGCTATATTGTGCTTAAAAAAAACATTTTTTCTAGGGACAGAAAACTGTAGGTAGGGAGAGTGTTTTTTTTCTTTCACTCTGCAAGTCCTTGTTTCCAGGGACCTGGAAGGACAGTGAGTGAATTGTCCTTGTGCTATATTGTGCTTAAAAAAAAACATTTTTTCTAGGGACAGAAAACTGTAGGTAGGGAGAGTGTTTTTTTTCTTTCACTCTGCAAGTCCTTGTTTCCAGGGACCTGTAAGGACAGTGAGTGAATTGTCCTTGTGCTATATTGTGCTTAAAAAAAACATTTATTCTAGGGACAGAAAACTGTAGGTAGGGAGAGTGTCAGTTTATTTCACTCTGCAAGTCCTTGTTTCCAGGGACCTGGAAGGACAGTGAGTGAATTGTCCTTGTGCTATATTGTGATTAAAAAAAACATTTATTCTAGGGACAGAAAACTGTAGGTAGGGACAGTGTCAGTTTCTTTCACTCTGCAAGTCCTTGTTTCCAGGGACCTGGAAGGACAGTGAGTGAATTGTCCTTGTGCTATATTGTGCTTAAAAAAACATTTATTCTAGGGACAGAAAACTGTAGGTAGGGAGAGTGTCAGTTTCTTTCACTCTGCAAGTCCTTGTTTCCAGGGACCTGTAAGGACAGTGAGTGAATTGTCCTTGTGCTATATTGTGATTAAAAAAAACATTTTTTCTAGGGACAGAAAACTGTAGGTAGGGAGAGTGTTTTTTTTCTTTCACTCTGCAAGTCCTTGTTTCCAGGGACCTGGAAGGACAGTGAGTGAATTGTCCTTGTGCTATATTGTGCTTAAAAAAAACATTTTTTCTAGGGACAGAAAACTGTAGGTAGGGAGAGTGTTTTTTTCTTTCACTCTGCAAGTCCTTGTTTCCAGGGACCTGGAAGGACAGTGAGTGAATTGTCCTTGTGCTATATTGTGCTTAAAAAAAAACATTTTTTCTAGGGACAGAAAACTGTAGGTAGGGAGAGTGTTTTTTTTCTTTCACTCTGCAAGTCCTTGTTTCCAGGGACCTCTAAGGACAGTGAGTGAATTGTCCTTGTGCTATATTGTGCTTAAAAAAAACATTTATTCTAGGGACAGAAAACTGTAGGTAGGGAGAGTGTCAGTTTATTTCACTCTGCAAGTCCTTGTTTCCAGGGACCTGGAAGGACAGTGAGTGAATTGTCCTTGTGCTATATTGTGATTAAAAAAACATTTATTCTAGGGACAGAAAACTGTAGGTAGGGACAGTGTCAGTTTCTTTCACTCTGCAAGTCCTTGTTTCCAGGGACCTGGAAGGACAGTGAGTGAATTGTCCTTGTGCTATATTGTGCTTAAAAAAACATTTATTCTAGGGACAGAAAACTGTAGGTAGGGAGAGTGTCAGTTTCTTTCACTCTGCAAGTCCTTGTTTCCAGGGACCTGTAAGGACAGTGAGTGAATTGTCCTTGTGCTATATTGTGATTAAAAAAAACATTTTTTCTAGGGACAGAAAACTGTAGGTAGGGAGAGTGTTTTTTTTCTTTCACTCTGCAAGTCCTTGTTTCCAGGGACCTGGAAGGACAGTGAGTGAATTGTCCTTGTGCTATATTGTGCTTAAAAAAAACATTTTTTCTAGGGACAGAAAACTGTAGGTAGGGAGAGTGTTTTTTTTCTTTCACTCTGCAAGTCCTTGTTTCCAGGGACCTGGAAGGACAGTGAGTGAATTGTCCTTGTGCTATATTGTGCTTAAAAAAAAACATTTTTTCTAGGGACAGAAAACTGTAGGTAGGGAGAGTGTTTTTTTTCTTTCACTCTGCAAGTCCTTGTTTCCAGGGACCTGTAAGGACAGTGAGTGAATTGTCCTTGTGCTATATTGTGCTTAAAAAAAACATTTATTCTAGGGACAGAAAACTGTAGGTAGGGAGAGTGTCAGTTTATTTCACTCTGCAAGTCCTTGTTTCCAGGGACCTGGAAGGACAGTGAGTGAATTGTCCTTGTGCTATATTGTGATTAAAAAAAACATTTATTCTAGGGACAGAAAACTGTAGGTAGGGACAGTGTCAGTTTCTTTCACTCTGCAAGTCCTTGTTTCCAGGGACCTGGAAGGACAGTGAGTGAATTGTCCTTGTGCTATATTGTGCTTAAAAAAACATTTATTCTAGGGACAGAAAACTGTAGGTAGGGAGAGTGTCAGTTTCTTTCACTCTGCAAGTCCTTGTTTCCAGGGACCTGTAAGGACAGTGAGTGAATTGTCCTTGTGCTATATTGTGATTAAAAAAAACATTTTTTCTAGGGACAGAAAACTGTAGGTAGGGAGAGTGTTTTTTTTCTTTCACTCTGCAAGTCCTTGTTTCCAGGGACCTGGAAGGACAGTGAGTGAATTGTCCTTGTGCTATATTGTGATTAAAAAAAACATTTTTTCTAGGGACAGAAAACTGTAGGTAGGGAGAGTGTTTTTTTCTTTCACTCTGCAAGTCCTTGTTTCCAGGGACCTGGAAGGACAGTGAGTGAATTGTCCTTGTGCTATATTGTGCTTAAAAAAAACATTTTTTCTAGGGACAGAAAACTGTAGGTAGGGAGAGTGTTTTTTTTCTTTCACTCTGCAAGTCCTTGTTTCCAGGGACCTCTAAGGACAGTGAGTGAATTGTCCTTGTGCTATATTGTGCTTAAAAAAAACATTTATTCTAGGGACAGAAAACTGTAGGTAGGGAGAGTGTCAGTTTATTTCACTCTGCAAGTCCTTGTTTCCAGGGACCTGGAAGGACAGTGAGTGAATTGTCCTTGTGCTATATTGTGATTAAAAAAAACATTTATTCTAGGGACAGAAAACTGTAGGTAGGGACAGTGTCAGTTTCTTTCACTCTGCAAGTCCTTGTTTCCAGGGACCTGGAAGGACAGTGAGTGAATTGTCCTTGTGCTATATTGTGCTTAAAAAAACATTTATTCTAGGGACAGAAAACTGTAGGTAGGGAGAGTGTCAGTTTCTTTCACTCTGCAAGTCCTTGTTTCCAGGGACCTGTAAGGACAGTGAGTGAATTGTCCTTGTGCTATATTGTGATTAAAAAAAACATTTTTTCTAGGGACAGAAAACTGTAGGTAGGGAGAGTGTTTTTTTTCTTTCACTCTGCAAGTCCTTGTTTCCAGGGACCTGGAAGGACAGTGAGTGAATTGTCCTTGTGCTATATTGTGCTTAAAAAAAACATTTTTTCTAGGGACAGAAAACTGTAGGTAGGGAGAGTGTTTTTTTTCTTTCACTCTGCAAGTCCTTGTTTCCAGGGACCTGGAAGGACAGTGAGTGAATTGTCCTTGTGCTATATTGTGCTTAAAAAAAAACATTTTTTCTAGGGACAGAAAACTGTAGGTAGGGAGAGTGTTTTTTTTCTTTCACTCTGCAAGTCCTTGTTTCCAGGGACCTCTAAGGACAGTGAGTGAATTGTCCTTGTGCTATATTGTGCTTAAAAAAAACATTTATTCTAGGGACAGAAAACTGTAGGTAGGGAGAGTGTCAGTTTATTTCACTCTGCAAGTCCTTGTTTCCAGGGACCTGGAAGGACAGTGAGTGAATTGTCCTTGTGCTATATTGTGATTAAAAAAAACATTTTTTCTAGGGACAGAAAACTGTAGGTAGGGAGAGTGTTTTTTTTCTTTCACTCTGCAAGTCCTTGTTTCCAGGGACCTGTAAGGACAGTGAGTGAATTGTCCTTGTGCTATATTGTGCTTAAAAAAAACATTTATTCTAGGGACAGAAAACTGTAGGTAGGGAGAGTGTCAGTTTATTTCACTCTGCAAGTCCTTGTTTCCAGGGACCTGTAAGGACAGTGAGTGAATTGTCCTTGTGCTATATTGTGATTAAAAAAAACATTTTTTCTAGGGACAGAAAACTGTAGGTAGGGAGAGTGTTTTTTTTCTTTCACTCTGCAAGTCCTTGTTTCCAGGGACCTGTAAGGACAGTGAGTGAATTGTCCTTGTGCTATATTGTGCTTAAAAAAACATTTATTCTAGGGACAGAAAACTGTAGGTAGGGAGAGTGTCAGTTTATTTCACTCTGCAAGTCCTTGTTTCCAGGGACCTGTAAGGACAGTGAGTGAATTGTCCTTGTGCTATATTGTGATTAAAAAAAACATTTTTTCTAGGGACAGAAAACTGTAGGTAGGGAGAGTGTTTTTTTTCTTTCACTCTGCAAGTCCTTGTTTCCAGGGACCTGGAAGGACAGTGAGTGAATTGTCCTTGTGCTATATTGTGCTTAAAAAAAACATTTATTCTAGGGACAGAAAACTGTAGGTAGGGAGAGTGTTTTTTTTCTTTCACTCTGCAAGTCCTTGTTTCCAGGGACCTGGAAGGACAGTGAGTGAATTGTCCTTGTGCTATATTGTGATTAAAAAAAACATTTTTTCTAGGGACAGAAAACTGTAGGTAGGGAGAGTGTTTTTTTTCTTTCACTCTGCAAGTCCTTATTTCCAGGGACCTGTAAGGACAGTGAGTGAATTGTCCTTGTGCTATATTGTGCTTAAAAAAAACATTTATTCTAGGAACAGAAAACTGTAGGTAGGGAGAGTGTTTTTTTTCTTTCACTCTGCAAGTCCTTGTTTCCAGGGACCTGTAAGGACAGTGAGTGAATTGTCCTTGTGCTATATTGTGATTAAAAAAAATATTTTTTCTAGGGACAATAAACTGTAGGTAGGGAGAGTGTCAGTTTCTTTCACTGTGAAAGTCCTTGTTTCAAGGGACAGAGAAGGACACCTGAAGGTAGCCCTTATTGCTTTTTTCCCATCTCCCTGCAGGCCATCTATTAGAATGTCTGGAAGGCAAACAAGGAGAGGCAGACAGTCAGGAGGCAATAAAAGAGGGCAAGCAGGCTCTGTGTCTGGGGGCAACAGTGCTGGTCGTGGACGCGGTGCATTGTCATCAGCACATGGCCATGGGACACGCTTGTCCTTCTTTTCGGCAGCTGGACATGTTGAGCCACATCATGCCGAAGACTTGGTAGAGTGGATGACCAAGCCCTCCTCCTCCTCCTCATCCTCTCTCACCCAGGCTCAGGGTACTGGAAAAGCAGCTGCCAAAGCGTCGTCTTCCCTGGTATCAATGTCAGACAAATCATCAGTCACTCCTTCCCTAGACCCACCATGTCCTCCTCCTGAGGAGTCCCCCGAACTGTTTCAGCACAGTGTTGGGTACATGCTCCAGGAGGATGCCCAGCGTTTCGAAGGGTCTGATGATGAAACCCAGCTAGAGGAAGGCAGTAGCGTGAGAGCAGACAGAGGGGATGCTCAAGAAGGACACCAATCTGGCAGTCATGTTCCAGCAGCTGCAGCATACTGCCAGATTGGCTCCAGTGATGAGGAGGGAGGGGATGATGAGGTCACTGACTCCACGTGGGTGCCTAATAGGAGAGAGGAGGAGGAGGAGGATGAGGAGGAGGCACATCTCCAACGAGGCAGGATGCCCTTTGGTGGCCAGCGTAAGGGCAGTACACCAACGGAATCACACCGCAGAGCTCCGCCTGTGCAGGGCGCTGCCTCTGCCCGTCATTCAAAAAGTTCTTTGGTGTGGGCCTTTTTTGAGGCTAGTGCATCAGATCGCACAGCTGCTGTTTGCAACATATGTCTCAAGCGTATATCGCGTGGCCAAAACATCAGCCGCTTGGGTACCACATGCCTGACCAGACATATGTTGACCTGCCATGCAGCTCGTTGGCAAGCCTACCTCAAAGACCCACACCAAAGAACAAAGCGGACCTCTCCTTGCACCGCATCAGCTGGGATCTCCAACCCCACTATAACTTCAGTCCTCTCTGAAACATGCACTGAGAGGAATGAAGGTGTAGAATTAGGTGTGTCACAGCCAAGTACTTGCGCCCACTCTGCTAGCAGTACACCGACGTCCGATTCTAGCAGGCAAATTTCCCTGCCCCAGCTGCTGGACCGTCGAAAGAAGTTCACTCCCAGCCATCCACATGCCCAGCGGTTGAATGCTAGCTTGGCTAAATTGCTAGCGCTTCAACTGCTGCCTTTTCAGTTGGTAGACTCGGCCCCCTTCCGTGAGTTTGTGCAATGTGCGGTTCCTCAGTGGCAGGTTCCCAAACGCCACTTTTTCTCACGGAAGGCTATTCCGGCTCTCTACCGGCATGTGGAAGGCAATGTCTTGGCCTCGCTGGACAGGGCGGTCAGCGGTAAGGTGCATATTACCGCTGACTCATGGTCCAGCAGGCATGGACAGGGACGTTACCTTTCTTTCACGGCCCATTGGGTCACTCTTTTGGCAGCTGGGAAGGATTCAGGACAAGGTGCAGTAGTGTTGGAGGTTGTCCCACCGCCACGCCTCCAAAATGCTACTACTGGTTGTGACACACCTCTCTCCTCCACCCCTCCTCTTCTTCTTCCTCCATGGCCTCTTCCTGTGGTTTGTCCTATGAACCAGCGGTGCTCCGTAGCCATTCACGGGGCTACGCAAGTACGCAGGCAAAAAGATGCCATGCCGTGCTTGCGCTGGTGTGTTTGGGGGACAGAAGCCACACTGGGGCAGAGGTCCTGTCTGCTCTGCAGGGCCAGGCCGAGAGGTGGTTGACGCCACGCCAGCTTAAGCCAGGAATGGTGGTTTGCGACAATGGCACCAACCTCCTCTCCGCCCTCCGACAGGGACAACTGACCCATGTGCCCTGTGTGGCTCACGTCCTTAACCTGGTGGTGCAGCGCTTCTTGGGCAGGTACCCGGGCTTACCGGATGTCCTGAGGCAGGCCAGGAAAGTCTGTGTGCATTTCCGCAGATCTTATAATGCCAGTGCTCGCCTGGCTGAGCTGCAAAAGGAGTTGAACCTGCCCAAGAACCGCCTTATATGTGACATGCCCACCAGGTGGAACTCAACGTTGGCCATGCTGCAGCGGCTGCACACGCAGCAGAGGGCCATCAATGAGTACCTGTGCGACTACGGCACCAGGACAGGGTCAGGGGAGCTTGGTTTTTTTTCTCCACGCCAGTGGGGCATGATCAGGGATGCATGCACTGTCCTGGCACCATTTGAGGAGGCCACGAGGATGGTGAGCAGTGACAGTGCATGCATCAGTGACACTGTACCTCTTGTCCACCTGTTGGAGCACACGCTGCGTGGAATAATGGACAGGGCACTTGAGGCAGAACAGAGGCAGGAAGAGGAGGACTTCCTTGCCTCTCAAGGCCCCCTTTACCCAGACAGTGTTCCTTCTGTCCCACCCATCGCACAGGAAGAGGAGGAGGAGGAGGAGGAGGAGGAGGAGGATTGTGTCAGCATGGAGGTGGAGGCTGGCACTCAGCATCATCAGCAGCAGTCTTTTAGGGATGATTTACAGTCCCAAGAAACCAGTGGACTTGTACGTGGCTGGGAGGAGGTGGCTGCGGATCATGTCGTCCTTAGTGACCCAGAGGACTCCGGAGCGAATGCCTCAGCAAACCTACGCTGCATGGCCTCCCTGATCCTGCAAAGTCTGCGGAAGGATCCTCGTATTCTTCGGATCAAGGAGAGGGACCATTACTGGCTGGCCACTCTCCTTGATCCACGGTACAAGGGTAAGGTTGCGGACCTTATGTTACCGTCGCAGAGGGAGCAGAGGATGAGACAACTCCGGGAGGCCTTGCAGAAAGGTCTGTGCAACGCGTTCCCAGAGACTGGGAGGTTGCAAACTCCTGGTCCTGGACAACGAGTTGCTGAGGCTTCGGCCAGTCAAAGAAGGAGCGGTGGGGAAGGTGGCCGTCTGACCGATGCGTTCAGACAATTCTTTAGTCCGCAGCCCCAAAGTATGATCGGTTCCAGCAACCATCGCCAGCGTCTGATAAACATGGTGCAGGAATATCTAGGGGCAAGGTCAGACTTGGACACCTTCCCCACCGAAAATCCTCTGGCTTACTGGGTCTTGAGGATGGATCACTGGCCAGAGCTTGCACAGTATGCAATTGAGCTACTGGCCTGTCCTGCATCCAGCGTTCTTTCGGAACGCACATTCAGTGCTGCTGGAGGATTTGTCACGGATCACAGGGTGCGCCTGTCCACCGACTCGGTTGATCGACTGACTTTCATCAAGATGAACCAGTCTTGGATCACCACCAGCTACCACACACCTGATGCTGATATAACAGACTAATTGATTTTAACATGTCACATCCCTTCAAGACTGATGCTGATGCTGAGTGCCTGTGCTGTTATGTTGACTGGCTATCCTCCTCCTCCGAGTCCTCAATGATACGATTGATGATGATAGCTTGTAAGATCATTTTTGTTTATGGGTGCCGCCACCAGTGCCTAACGCCCAATTTTTCAGCCCCTGTTTAACAGGGGCGTGTAATTACAATTTTTGAAGCAATACTTTGCAACAGGGCTCATTGCTGTGCTCCAAGTACAGTATCTGTGAGGAGTTGCAGTGTTGTGCCACCAGTGCCTAAGGCCCAATTTTTCAGCCCCTGTTTAACAGGGGCGTGTCATTACAATTTTTGAAGCAATACTTTGCAACAGGGCTCATTGCTGTGCTCCAAGTACAGTATCTGTGAGGAGTTGCAGTGTTGTGCCACCAGTGCCTAAGGCCCAATTTTTCAGCCCCTGTTTAACAGGGGCGTGTCATTACAATTTTTGAAGCAATACTTTGCAACAGGGCTCATTGCTGTGCTCCAAGTACAGTATCTGTGAGGGGTTGCAGTGTTGTGCCACCAGTGCCTAAGGCCCAATTTTTCAGCCCCTGTTCAACAGGGGCATGTAATTACAATTCTTGATCTAATAATTCACAGCAGGGCCCATTGCTGCACCCACCAAGAGTAACTGTCAGGGCTTACAGTGTTGTGGCACCAGCACCACCATCAAAGGCCCAATTTTTACTACCACTGTTCAACAATTATATGTAATTAAAATTCCTGATATAATAGTTGACAGCAGGGCGTTCCAGCACCAACCAAGAGTAACTGTGAGTGCTTACAGTGTTGTGCCAACACCAACAACTAAGGGGCCTATTTCTGCAGAGTATATACGGCAGGTCCCTACTTTCAAACATCCAACTTACAAACGACTCCTACTTGCAAACGCAAGAAGACAACAGGAAGTGAGAGGAAATCTACCACTAGGAAGGAAAATTCTCTTCTGTAAGAATAAATATGGGAGAAAGGTGTCTCCTCTGTACTGATGCTTTATCAGCAATCCTTGTTTCAAGAAAAACACCACATTTCAAAAACAGTTGTCATTGGGACGGAAAGTGAGGTGAAATGTTCTGAACAGGGGCACAGACAGCAAAACAAATGTTACAGGGGTGATAACCCTTACCTATGTTTTCCAAAAAGTTTAAAAATAGATTTTTGGTCTGGAGCTACACTTCAACAATGTACCTGTTCAAAATTACAAACAGATTCTACATAAGAACAAACCTACAGTCCCTGTCTTGTATGCACCGCCTGTATAGGGCTGTTCAGAGTATATAGGGCCTTTTTTATTTTATGTGCGGGGTTCCCCTTAATATCCATACAAGACCCAAAGGGGCTGGTAATGGGCTGGGGTAGGGGGGGGGTCATGGGGTAGCTATGCCATTTTTCTTAAAGAATTTCATCCATATTACCGGGACCAGACATTACATTAAAGCCGCAAGCAGTTTTAAATGGCTTTTTTTTCCTTTAGAAGTGTCATTTTGTGCAGGGACAGTTCTAAACACGGGAAACACGTGGCACTTCACAGGCATACTTTAGACACCCCCCAGGTACGATATTTAAAGGAATATTTGACTTTTTTTTTTTCACTTTATGCATCATTAAAATGACTGCTCCCGAAAAACGACCGTTTTTAAAACTTCTTTTTGCATTGATACATGTCCCCTGGTGCAGAACCCGGGTTCCCAAACCCTTTTTAGGACAATAACATGCATAATAGTTGTTATAATTAGCACTTTAGAATTCGAACGTTCGCATCCATTGTATTTAATAGGGTTCTAATGTTCGTTCGAACTTTCGGTCCGTTCGCGGGTTCTGGTGCGAACCGAACCCGGGGGTGTTCGGCTCATCACTAATCACAAGATATATCATTTAAAAACTACCTTGCAGCGAGGAGATATAGTGAACCAGCCATGTGTCTTCCTCATTATCTGTAACTTATTAGTACCAAGTAAAGTCATTTAGGTCAGCACTCAAAAGAGAATCTCCTCTGAAGGCAGAACTACATAATATATAGTTATGTGCAGAAAAGCAGACATAAGCAAAGCGCTGTGTATTCATTATAGATAGTACTGCAGCCTTGTAGATTGGGCTTTAGATTTCTCTTACTCGGAATCAAAGTATTTTAATAACTGTAAGCTTTCAAATCTAGCGGGAAACCTATACTGTAATAGGTAGGTTGCCATTTTTGACCTTCTTCTGAAAATACTATTTACAGGCAGTGGTGGCTGGTGCTTCAAATTTTTGGGGGGCGCAAACAAACTGAAAAGAAAAATTGAAAAAAAAACATCAATTGCAGCCACTGTGGCATCAAATGCAGGCACTGTGCCCATTAAATGCTGCCGCTGTGCCATCAAATGCATCCACTGTGCCCATTAAACGCTGCCACTGTGCCATCAAATGCAGCCACTGTGCCCATCAAATGCTGCCACTGTGCCCATCAAATGCTGCCACTGTGCCCATCAAACGCTGCCACTGTGCCATCAAATGCATCCACTGTGCCCATTAAACGCTGCCACTGTGCCATCAAATGCAGCCACTGTGCCCATCATACGCTGCCACTGTGCCATCAAACGCTGCCACTGTGCCATCAAATGCTGCCACTGTGCCATCAAATGCTGCCACTGTGCCATCAAATGCTGCCACTGTGCCATCAAACGCTGCCACTGTGCCAAACGCAGCCACTGTGCCAAACGCAGCCACTGTGCCAAACGCAGCCACTGTGCCCATCAAATGATGCCACTGTGCCATCAAACGCTGCCACTGTGCCATCAAATGCTGTCACTGTGCCATTAAACGCTGCCAGTGTGCCCATCAAATGCTGCCAGTGTGCCCACCAAATGCTTCCAGTGTGCCCATCATTTGCTGCCACTGTGCCATTAAATGCTGGCAGTGTGCCCATAAAATGCTGCCAGTGTGCCCATTAAATGCTGCCAGTGTGCCCATCAAATGCTGCCAGTGTGCCCATCAAATGCTGCCAGTGTGCCCTTGAATGCCGCCAGTGTGACCCCCGCCCACTCACCGTCTGCCTGGAATTTACCCTGTCTTTGTGGGGCAACGGGTAACGGCGACGAGCGGGGTTCTTCATGCGTCTCCTGCCTTCCTCATCTCCCGTCCTCTCCTCCTGATAGGCGTCCAATAGCGGCGCCTGTCGTTTCAGTCAATCAGGTGACAGGTAAGAGACCGAGCACATGATTGACAGAGGAGCAGTTCAGTGTTAGGAAAGCAAATATTCATTTGATTTTCTAACACAGCTGGGTGAACTGCGAGCGCCAAGCATGGTGCTCGCTGTTTACCTTTTTTGACGCCTATCAGAGCCCCCTGCTGTAATTCTGGCACCCAAAAAGGGGCCGGGCGCCTGAATAGGGGGTGTCAGCGGCGCCCATAGATAGATTCATGCAATGCATGAATCTATCTATTGGTGATTGGTGATAGAGGGGGTGGCAGGAGAGAGGGGGCCGCGCCTGTGCCACTGGTTACACGGCAGCAAAGCTGATCCTTGGCTTCAATACTTTCTGATTCACTGACCTGGAACAAGTGAAAAGATGAGAATTTATTTTATTTTTCATTTGCCAGGCCATTAGCATTTTAAAGAGGCCAGCAACAGAAGCCCATATATTTCACCCACAACATGTGTTTTTAAAAGGAAAGAGTAGTCTTTAAACGTTTTTTTGATACATATGGCAATCTAATCTCAATTATATAAATGAGGCCCTTATTTGTATTTTGTTTATATGGCTGTAAACAAATCTCTTGCGGTCTTATTCAATGAGGGTTATTCATTCTTAAAGTATATATAAAGCTAAAATTTTAAAGCTTAAAGTGGTTCCTAAAGGCAGAAGGTGTTTTACCTTAATGCATTCTTTGCATTAGGTAAAAAACCTTTGGGGTTCAGCTCCCCCCCTTATACTTACCTGAGCTCAATCTCGATTCAGCAATGTGCACGAGAGCAGCGTCTCTCCCGGGTCTCTCCTTCCTCATTGGTTCACACAGCAGCAGGTGCCATTGCTGTCAGTCACAGACAGTAAGCCAATAAGGAGAGAGTGGGGGAAAAGGCCGATCTGCTCTCAGTGTGTGAATGGACAATTTCCATTCACAGGAGCATGGCTCGTGAGGAAAAAAGCCTGGTCGAGTGCCCCCATAGCAAGAGGCTTGCTATTGGGGGTACTCGGCAGGGTGGAGGAGCCAAGACCGCCAGCAAGGGACACAAAAGAAGAGGATAGGAGATGCCCTGTGCAAACCCATTGCACAGCGCGTGTAAGTATAACATGTTTGTTTTTTTTTTATTGTGTTTTTTTTTTTATTTGTTCCTTTAGAATCACTTTTTGTTTAATCTGCTTGCCTTCCCTGGTTTTCTCTCTTTTATCAACCTGCTAATTAAACTTTTAAATAAAACCTTTCTGATTTCATTGTATACCTAATTTTGATGGGTGGATGCCAGTCCAAAGGAATAGGTGTTCCTAGGTAGACTGTATTTGCATGCAGGCTGCCCCCTATGTGATGCTCCAGTGACAGTAATGCTAGGGGGGAAAATATTTGAATCTGCAGTGCGCAAAAACTAAACACCAAAAATTAACAAAAAAGTGTGTGTGTTGTATAGTCCCCTTCTGAAGAGAAAGGGCCCTCCCCTGACCCCCTGGGGCATAGGATTCCTGAGGGGGGTAAGCAAACTCAGGTCCACCTAGCCAAAAGGCCTGATGGACCCCTTTCCTTAATTAGCCGAAGCTGGCCAATGAACAATAGGTGGGGGCTCTCCCAAAGAGAGACCCCCCAAAGCATATACAAATATGAACTCACCAAGGGGGACCAGTGGTTGCCAATCCCAGTAATGATATAACAGAAAAGAAGATCTCCCCAAAATGAGAGAATAGGGACTTTGTAGGCAACAAGATTAGATGAAACAATTTTGTTTGATAAATTAGTATCATTTAATGAAAAAAGAATAGAATATAAAAGTCTATGAGGTGTAGACAACACCAACAATGTAACATCATAAAATCACCAATATACAATAATGAGATATTTTCATGCAGTCAGTATTCCATCCGACGCGTTTCGGGACTTATTGGGGGTCCCTTCATCAGGGTTATTCCAGATTGACTGACCATAGCATGTTCTAGACGAGATACAAAAACAGAAATACACATAATAGAACCATATATACATACATATCAAAACATATCGACAAAGTATACATATATACATAGAATACATAATCATCATGTATGGGGGCAGAGGAAGGGAGCATTGTTGAGGACAGGACTCCAAATAGCCACCTACCGACTCAATAGAAGTTGTCATGTGTGTTTCCAAAGAATTGTGTCAGACCCAAAAGAAGAAAATGCATGAGGTGTGACAGTTGATAAAAATGCTCCAAAACTGGGGCCACGCAGGGAATAGTTGGGTTGTGGACGCTTGGCTATACACTGGCGTGGCCAGGACAGATATCGTGGATATCTATAAAGAAAACAGTGGGCAGATTATATACATGCTGTTTGCTTGAAAAAGTTGGTGTTTTAAAATGAACAGTTGACTGTTGTAATTATCTATCCATGGTTTTATATATATATATATATAGATGCACAGAGCAGGGGAGAAAGGTACCTAATAGCTACACATCCTCTCCCTAGACTTTAGGGTAGACTCGAAGAACCACAACCTACATCCTACAATCCCAATGAAGAGGGAAAACACATACATAAGTGCAGGTGACACACATGTAGAGAAAATAAATAAGTAAAAATAAAAAAGTGCAAGTGCATGTGCAAGCACATTGGCAAGCCCTTGTGGTCTGGTAACAAGATTTGCCCCGGGTCTCTGCCAAAAGACCTAGCCGATGAGATGTTGTGCAGAAAAAAGCAGAGGTGTCATAGCCAAGTGCAGTTTCACACAGTGGGGTTCCAAAGCGATAGTGCTACTACAGCATCCCCAGGACACCATTCCCAGGGAGAACTTGACTGTGGGCCTTTCCAGCCTTCAGCTCAGCTCATATTAGGAGGCACTGGGCCCCTCAGAATACACAACACCAGGGAATTACTCCTGAACCCACTTTAACTGATGGGCAGGAAACAAAAAACAAGACGCTGCTCCAGGTGAGTGAGATAACCCACAAGGCTCAAAGGTCTGGGTGCAACCCCCCGCTCACGTCCTTGAGCATTAAAGAGAAGAAATTGGCTGCACACCTTCGCAAATCCAACAGATTTATTGAACATATAATGGACTTCTATCATGACCAGGACACAGACAAGGTTAGAGGTGACGCGTTTCACACTGACATTGAACTTCTTCAAAACCAGTTACCTGATGGGCGCTTTGGTTTCTGTTCCCATGGAGGATATCTCTCAAGACCCCCATATTACCAGCAGGGATACTAGACAGCCAGCCATCCCAACCATAAGGGTAAAATGACAGTGGAGCACCCCTACTGGACACTGATAAAAACAGATACTTTTGGTTGTAGCCAAAAGGCCGCAGAACGTACAGTATTAAGTGACAAGGTTAGGATGCTGGACATCCTTCAGCCAGGAAATAAGTTGGGATAAATCTGATTTGCTACAGCTTCTAATGCAAACTGTGAAAAGCTTGCAGTGTGCAGTAAAATCAGAGTAAGCAATTTCAATACCGGAGAGGAGCCTGCACTGTACAAGAATAAAGAGAAGGCTAAAGTTCAGCTTCAAAGGAAAACAACCCCTTTGCCCAAACTACAATTTTCTACAACCCAATAAGTTTCGCCTGTAAGCCATGAGCAGATAAAACATATTGCACCATAAACATCACTACCGGAAGTCGTTTTTTTTTTTTTTTATTTAGCCTTGATGATCTCTTTAATTCATTAATTGCACATACAGTGGAAACCCTTTGATATGCGAGTGCTTTGGATTACAAGCATTCTCCTGGAGCAGATTATGCTCGTAATCCAAGGTTCATCCTTGGATTACGAGCATAATCCGCTTCAGGAGAATGATTGTAATCCAAAGCACTCGCATACCAAAGCGAGTTTCCCCATAAAAGTCAATGGAAACGAATATAATTTGTTCTGCATTGACTTCTATGGCATGCAATACCGCATGTGGCCAGAGGTGGGGGGGCAGCGGAGAGCCTCGGAAATACTCTGGGACAGCTCGGCTAATCTCGGAAACGTGTTTCTGAGTATTTCCGAACAGCTCGGAACCGTTCCGAGTGTCACCGGCGCCCCCCCGCACCTCTGGCCAAATGCGGTACTGCACACCCCATTAGCTTGAATTCTGCTCATATTGCGAGACAACACTCGCAAACCGAGTCAGTATTTAAAAAAAAAGTTGCTCGTTATTCAAAACGCTTGTTAACCGCATTACTCGTATACCAAGGTCCCACTGTATTGTGGTGTTGTTGCTCTCTCCTCCACATTAGAAGACTATTACCCTTCAATGGACTGTAGGTATTAAACTGTCTGGCACAGTGAAAATGTGAACCTCATGCATGGTATTTGTTTTTGAGTGACGTATTATGTATTATTCACTTGAGTTGGCTTTAATAGCTTAGCAAATGTGACCCACTATACTATATGCATAATTAAATTGCTTCTACATTATTTACTCAGAACTCAATAATACCATTCAATACCTTCCCCCAACGATGACGTTACTGTTAAAAAAGATTAAATGACGCAGTTTACCTTAATTAGAAAAGATCAATCATATACATTTTTCTGGAGCCGGATCGGATTGCTTAATTAGTAATTATCTCTTCGCAAACAGTACACTCAAATATTACTGCAAGAATTGTTTTAAACCATGACTTAATGATTCTTACCTTGAAGTGTTTCATATGTAGATTTTGAGTTATAGGTATGTAATAAAAAATCCTACTGCTTGTTGCTTAAAGCTCATCTTCAGGCAGATGTAATGAAACATTTTAATGCAATTATATAGTCATTAAAAAATATCAAATTTATGTTTATATGCAGCTAGCTTAGGTACCTGAATCTGTCTTATTTACAACCTTCTTTAACCCCTTGCCGACTGCCTAACATACATTTACGTCGGCAGCATGGCACGGGCCAGGCAAAGCAATGCACCTGTACATTGCTTTGAAACTGCCACCTAGTGGGCGCGCACACGCCCGCCGTGAGCTCCGTGACCGTGCCCGCGGGACCTGCGGACTTGATGTCACGGAGCGGCAGAACGGGGAGATGCCTATATAAACAAGGCATTTCCCTGTTCTTTGTAGTGACAAGACAGTAATCTACTGCTCCCTGTGATCGGGAGCAGTGATCGCTGTTGTGTCACTTGTAGCCCAGCCCCCCCACAGTTAGAATCACTCCCTAGGAGACACTTAACCCCTTCCTCGCCCCCTAGTGGGTAACCCCTTCCCTTCCAGTGTCATTTACACAGTAATCAGTGCATTTTTATAGCATTGATCGCTGTATAAATGACAATAGTCTCAAAATAGTGTCAAAAGTGTCTGATGTGTCCGCCGCAATATCGCAGTCACGATAAAAAAAAAAAATCGCTGATCGCCGCCATTACTAGTAAAAAAAAAATTTTTTTATAAAAATGCCATAAAACTATCCCCTATTTTGTAGACGCTATAACTTTTGCGCAAACCAATCAATACACGCTTATTGTGATTTTTTTTTACCAAAAATATGTAGAAGAATACATATTGACCTAAACTGAGGATTTTTTTTATATATATATATATATATATATATATATATATATATATATTATTTGGGGATATTTATTATAGCAAAAAGTAAAAAATATTGCTTTATTTTCAAAATTGTCGCTCTTTTTTTGTTTATAGCGCAAAAAATAAAAACCGCATAGGTGATCAAATACCACCAAAAGAAAGCTCTATTTGTGTGAAAAAAAGGACGGAAATTTTGAGTGCAACGTCGTACAACCGTGCAATTGTCAGTAAAAGCGACGCAGTGCCGAATCGCAAAAAATGGCCCGGTCATTGGGCAGCCAAATCCTCCGGGGCTGAAGTGGTTAAAGGGTAACTTCACCCCCTTCCTGACCAGAGCACTTTTTACAATTTGGCACTGCATCGCTTTACCTGACAATTGCGCGGTCGTTCGACGCTGTATCCAAAAAAAATGCGTCTTTATTTCCCCCCACAAATAGAGCTTTCTTTTGGTGGTATTTGATCACCTCTGCGGTTTTTATTTTTTGCGCTAGAAACAAAAAAAGAGCGACAATTTAGAAAAAAAAAATATTTTTTTTTACTTTTTGCAATAATAACAAATTTATTCATCAGTTTAGGCCAATATATATTCTTCTACATATTTTTGGTAAAAAAAAAAAATATAAAAAAAAAAAAAAAATCGCAATAAGCGTATATTGATTGGTTTGCGCAAAAGTTATAGTGTCTACAAACTAATGGCGGTGATCTGCGATTTTTAGTGGTACTGTGACATTGCGACAGACAGATCGGAGACTTTTGACACATTTTTGGGACCAATGGCATTTATACAGCGATCGGTGCTATAAAAATGCACTGATTACTGTGTAAATGTCACTGGCAGGGAAGGGGTTAACACTAGGAGGCGATCAAGGGGTTAATTGTGTGTTTCCTCAGTGTGTTCTAACTGTATGGGGATTGGATTGACTTGGAGAGGAGACATATCGTTTTTCTTACTTAGTAGGAACAAAAGATATGTTTCCTCTTCCCTGACAGCACAGGGATTTGTGTGTTTACACACACAAATCCCCGTGCTAGCGCTCGTGCACGCGATCCCACGTGGCCTATAATGATTGTGCCCGCCGGCCACGCGCATCGGGTAGTGGGTGTGCGCGCACCCTCTGGTGGCCGATAAAGAGAAGGACGTACCCGTATGGGATTTCGCCCAGGGTAGCCATTCTGCCACAGTATATGTGCGTGAGCTGGTCGTGAACCGATTAATGTGTTGCACATCAGTACTCATACTGGCAGTGGGTTGGTCGGGACTAGGAGCCAATACAGTTCTGTTGCAGTGCATATGTGCTGAAAGAAGGAGAGAGATGATCTCATCAGTCTGCTCCTCCTGCATTGTCTCATCAAAGGTTGGAGAAAAAAGGAGCAGACGCAAAGGCAGGGAGGTGACCTGTCTGTGTTGCTTAAAGCTGAATTCCAGACACAAAAAAAAAAACAGCCTTGCAGTTAGGTTCCCCAACATTGCCAGTTTTGTTATGTCTAGGGGTACTGAAAAAAGGAGAAATATTTACCCTATTTGTACTGCAGCAGCCAGCAGGGTCCCTGCAATAGTGCAACCTTCTCTCTAATCCATTCACAGGCTCAAGTAATTTCCCACAGACCTGGCCTTAGGGGAGAGGAAAGAAGTGCTGAACCCGGACAGAATGAGTTATAGGGTTAGTAATAATTCCTGTTCCTGTATCTCTTTACGTTTAACCCTTGCAGTCTGTGGTGGGCGACAAAGGCAACGTTTTTCTTATTCCTGAAGTTGTGCTTTAACTGTAGTAAAGAAAACAAGGTCACCTGTAGAGGTCGACCGATATGGGTTTTTCTCTGGCCGAATCCGATGCCGATATTTAGAAATTGGGGCGGCTGATGGCCGATATATGATACCGATTTTTGTGGCCGATAATTTAGGCCAATTTAAAAAAAAAAAAACTCACCCACTCCACTCCTCCCTGCTTGCTCCTGTCACTCTACCACACACTTGATGTCCTCAGTACAGATGGCACTGGTTGGGTCTGGCAGGTGGCTCTAGCAGGTGGCACTGGTTGGCACTGGCAGGTGGCACTGATTGGCACTGGCTGGTGGCACTGATTTGGAACTGAAAGATGGCACTGATTGGCACTGGCAGATGACACTGGTTGGCACTGGCAGGTGGCCCTGGTTTGGAAATGACAGGTGGCACTAGTTGGCACTGGCAGGTGGCACTGGTTTGGAACTCACAGATGGCACTTATTGGCACTGGCAGGTGGCACTGGCTGGCAGATGGCACTGGCTTGCACTGGCAGATGGCACTGATTGGCAGTGGCAGGTGGCACTGATTGACAGTGGCAGATGGCACTGGTTTGGAACTGACTGATGGCACTGACAGGTGGCACTGATTGGCAGTGGCACTGGTTTGGAACTGACTGATGGCACTGGCAGGTGGCACTGATTGGCAGTGGCAGGTGGCACTGGCAGTGGCACTGGTTGGCCCTGACAGATGGCACTGGTAGGTGGCACTGGTTGGCACTGGCAGGCATTGGCAGGTAGCACTGGTTTGGAACTGGCAGGTGGCACTGTCTGGCACTGGCAGGTGGCACTGATTGGCGTTGGCACGGGCAGGTGGCACTGGCATATGGCACTAGTTGGAACTGACAGAGGGCAGTGGCAGGTGACACTGATTGGCAGTGGCAGGTGGCACTGGTTGGCACTGGCAGGCATTGGCAGGTAGCACTGGTTTGGAACTGGCAGGTGGCACTATTGGCACTGGCAGGTGGCACTATTGGCACTGATTGGCGTTGGCATGGGCAGGTGGCCCTGGCTGGCACTGGCAGGTGGCACTGGTTGGAACTGACACATGGCAGTGGCAGGTGGCACTGATTGGCAGTGGCACTGGTTGGCAGTGGCAGGTGGCACTGGTTGGCACTAGCATATGACACTGGCAGGCATTGGCAGGTGGCACTGGTTTGGAACTGGCAGGTGGCACTGGTTTGAAACTGGCAGGTGGCACTGGTTTGAAACTGGCAGGTGGCACTATTGGCGGTGGCGCTGGCAGGCACTGGTTGGCACTGGCAGGTGGCACTGATTGGCAGTGGCAGCTGGCGCTGATTGGCAGTGGCAGGTGGCACTGGTTTGAAACTGGCAGGTGGCACTATTGGCGGTGGCACTGGTTGGTGGTGGCACTGGAAGGCACTGATTGGCACTGGCAGGTGACACTGGTTGGCACTGGCAGGTGGCACTGGCTGGCATTGGCAGATGGCACTGATTGGCAGTATCAGGTGGCACTGGTTTGGAACTGACAGATGGCACTGGTTGGCAGTGGCACTGGTTGGCAGTGGCAGGTGGCACTGGTTGGCACTGACAGGTGGCACTGGCAGGCATTGGCAGGTGGCTCTGGTTTGGAACTGGCAGGTGACACTATTGGCACTGGCAGGTGGCACTATTGGAACTGGCAGGTGGCACTGATTGGCATTGGCACTGGCAGGTGGCACTGGCAGGTGGCACTGATTGGCACTGGCAGGTGGCACTGGTTTGGAACTGACAGATGGCACTTGCAGGTGGCACTGATTGGCAGTGGCACTGGTTGGCAGTGGCAGGTGGCACTGGTTGGCACTGGTTTGGAAATGGCAAGTGGCACTATTGGCGGTGTACTGGTTGGCACTGGTTGGCTGTGGCACTGGCAGGCACTATTGGCACTGGCAGGTGGCACTGGTTGGCACTGGCAGGTGGCACTGGTTGTTCACACTAACTGTGTGAAACTGACAAGTAACAGAGAGGAGAGAGAGAGGAGCTGTCAAAATTGAGCTTAATGTCGGGGGTGGGCGGGACCTGGTCGGGGTGGGCGGCACCCAGCAGCTATCAAACACCAGCCAATAATTAGGCTGCCTAAGGAAAAAGGCGGGGCAACATACACGTAGCGGCCCGCCCAGATCCCATCCTATTGGCTGGTGTTTGATAGCTGCGCTGGGTCCCGCCCCCCCGGCTGGGTCCCCCCCACCCCGACATCTAGCTTAATTCTGACAGCTCCTCTCTCTCTCCTCTCTCAGTTACGTGTCAGTTTCACACACTCAGCGGCTCTGGCAAGTATCAAGCGCTGCGCTGAGTGTGGAGAAGGAGGAGGAACGGCTGTCAGTGTTAAATATCAGCCTAATTTTGATAATAATCGGCTGATGCCAATTTTTCAAAAATGGGCAAATATCGGCCGATATATCGGTCGACCTCTAGCATAGTTGCCAACATTGCAAAAAAAACATCCGGGACACTTTTTTTGCATTGAGGCAGAGCCTTGCTATAATTAGGGGGCGGGGCATTCGTTTTTAGGCGTGTCACACTGTAATGGAAAATGCGGCGCGCGGAAAATGGGCGTGGTTTTCGGGCGATAGTGGGTGTGGCTTAAATAGGCGTGGCTCGCAAGGGGTGTGGTTAGAGTCCGAGATGAAGGAAGGAAGGAAAGAAAGAAAGAGAGAGAGAGAGAGAGAAAGAGAGAGAGAAAGAGAGAAGGAGAGAAAGAAGCCAGATCCTACACCACAATAGAAATGTGTATTCCAGAAAGTTTAACAAAATTGGCAGATAAAGATACTCCAAAACACCTGTTGTTGGCGCTTCAATCATCCCGGCACCATTGTTGTTATGGTGTCAGGATGATTGAAGCGCATTATTTCTATTATTACATTGCAATATAAAATGAAATCATTCAACTCACCATAATGCCGAATCAGTGGAAGCCCTGAGCGTGTCACCTGCCATGTCGCCTGCCACCAGATGGCCTCCCCAGCAGTCCGTCCTTGCATCAGGTGCCTCCCCAGCAGTCCATCCTTGCAGCACGTGCTTCCCCAGCAGAGTCCGTCCTTGCATCAGGTGCCTCCCCAGCAGTCCATCCTTGCAGCAGGTGCTTCCCCAGCAGAGTCCGTCCTTGCATCAGGTGCCTCCCCAGCAGTCCATCCTTGCAGCAGGTGCCTCCCCAGCAGTCCGTCCTTGCATCAGGTGCCTCCCCAGCAGTCCGTCCTTGCATCAGGTGCCTCCCCAGCAGTCCGTCCTTGCATCAGGTGCCTCCCCAGTAGTCCATCCTTGCATCAGGTGCCTCCCCAGCAGTCCGTCCTTGCATCAGGTGCCTCCCCAGCAGTCCGTCCTTGCATCAGGTGCCTCCCCAGCAGTCCGTCCTTGCATCAGGTGCCTCCCCAGCAGAGCCCCCTCCACACTTGTGGACAAGGGTCCAAAAATCATGATTGTCCTGGGAAATTCGGGACTGTTTGGCAACTATGCACTACACTGATTACCCGCCACCCACTACACTGATTACCCCGCCACCCACTACACTGATTACCCCGCCACCCACTACACTGATTACCCCGCCACCCACTACACTGATTACCCCACCACCCACTACACTACACTGATTACCCCGCCACCCACTACACTACACTGATTACCCTGCCACCCACTACACTACACTGATTACCCCGCCACCCACTACACTGATTACCCCGCCACCCACTACACTGATTAACCCGCCACCCACTACACTGATTAACCCGCCACCCACTACACTGATTACCCCACCACCCACTACACTGATTACCCCACCACCCACTACACTGATTACCCCACCACCCACTACACTACACTGATTACCCCGCCACCCACTACACTGATTACCCCACCACCCACTACACTACACTGATTAACCCGCCACCCACTACATTACACTGATTACCCCGCCACCCACTACACTACACTGATTAACCCGCCACCCACTACACTGATTACCCCGCCACCCACTACACTACACTGATTACCCCACCACCCACTACACTACACTGATTAACCCGCCACCCACTACATTACACTGATTACCCCGCCACCCACTACACTACACTGATTAACCCGCCACCCACTACACCAATTACCCCGCCACCCACTACACTACACTGATTACCCCGCCACCCACTACACTGATTACCCCGCCACCCACTACACTGATTACCCCGTCACCCACTACACTGATTACCCCGTCACCCACTACACTGATTACCCCGTCACCCATTACACTGATTACCCCGCCACCCACTACACTGATTACCCCGCCACCCACTACACTGATTGCCCCGCCACCCACTACACTGATTGCCCCGCCACCCACTACACTGATTGCCCCGCCACCCACTACACTGATTGCCACGCCACCCACTACACTACACTGATTACCTCACCACCCACTACACTACACTGATAACCCCACCACCCACTACACTACACTGATTAACCCGCCACCCACTACACTGATAACCCCGCCACCCACTACACTACACTGATTACCCCACCACCCACTACACTACACTGATTACCCCACCACCCACTACACTACACTGATTACCCCACCACACTAATTTCTACACTACACTGCAATAGTACGGTACCTGCGGTGCGTGAGGATGTGCTGGTGGTCCGAGGGGTCTGCCAAATGGAGTGAGCCAGGACCATCACATCGTCCCCAGCCAGTGGAGCCCCGGTCCTTCCATCAGTGTCCACACTCGTCGGACACACGGGGGCGGGGCGGAGGGTTGTTGGCAGCGGCGGGTGCTGATAGGTGTCAGTGTCCCCAGCCAGCGGAGCCCCGGTCCTTCCATCGGTGTCCCCGCTCCTCGTCGGACACACGGAGGTCGTTAGCAGCAGCAGCAGCGGCGGCGGCGGGTAGCAGGCTTTCTTGTGTTCAGTGGAGAGCGGGAAGGAGTCGCCAATCCCTGCAGCCAATAGCCTTCAGTGTACAATAGAATATTTCTATTTGTACACTGAAAAGAGAAGCCGATTGGCTGCCCCAGTTTCTACACTGAACACAAAGGGAAACAGTAAACAATCATGGCGGCGGCAGCGGCCATTTTTGTGTAGCCGCTGCCGTTTTTAGCCTAAAGCATTCCCGAATTTACCGGGACAAAACGGGACAAAAAGAATTGGGCTTGTCCCAAATCGGGACAAGCCCAATTCGGGACAAGGGTCCAAAAATCGCGCTTGTCCCGGGAAATTCGGGACTGTTGGCAACTATGTATCAGGCTACGTACTTACCGAGGCCGAGATGCCGAGAGTGGTTCACCCTTGCACCCAAGCGCACTCCTCCCCCTGGAGGTGAGACAGGGAGAGGACAGCACGAGGGAGCACTGGCCACCAGCAGGTAGAGGTGTCTTGCTGAAGAATCTAGCAGGGATGAGTCTGAAGAACAGGCCAGGAGTCAAACACCAAGGGTAGACAGGGTCAAACAGCAAGCAGTAGCAAAGGTACAAGTCCGTTTAGGAGTTTAGCAGAAGGCACCAGAATAGTCAGGTTAGGCAAGAAGTCCAGGGTACAGGCAGAAGGTAGAGGGCTGGAGACAGGCAGCAGATCCGGGCCACAGGCCGAGGGTCAAGCACAAGGAGAGAGGTAGAAGTCCGTTTAGCAAGCCAAGGGGTCAGGTTCAGGAGAAGCAGAAGCGTAGTCAAATCCGGTCCGGGTCACAGCAGGAGAACTTTAACTTCTTTCAGGCACAAGGAAACACAGTAAAGCTGACAAACCAGCAACCAGATAGTGTTACTGCGTCTATTTAAATAGGCCCGCCTGTAGTCCCATTGGCGAGCTATTGCGCATGCGCATTCGTCGTTGCGCCGGTGCGCGCACCCGAGCACGCCGAAGCGCCGTCCCGCCACGCACGCGCATGCGCCGATGCGCCGTTTTGCCGCGCATGCGCACTGAGCGCAGATTGGTGACAACAGACGGGGAATTTCCCTGACACTATGCCTCTAGTCACCTGGCCATGCTGTCTGGCAGGACTCTGTATATCTCAGTATTGGCTGGACAAAATTACAGCTTGCTTGGCAGGTTAATGTGTATCTATATGTAGCACCCTCTACCTTACGTAGGTGCTAGAGATTTTTTTTTGAGTGCAGGTAAATTTAGGCAGGCCTAGCCAGAAGCTAGGCCTGTTTGCTTTGATCTGTGGGCTGGGAGTGGCTTAGAGTAGACTGGTGACTCACCGCTGGTTTCATCTTTCGGTTACCTCCCTTCTGCTTCTAGAGGCTTCTAGAAGGAAGGTGGGGAAGAAAAGTGGAGCTGTCTGGGGTGTTCTAAGAAGCTCTGACCAATCCCCAACATGAATTAGCCTTTTCAAATACCTAGAGTCAGCCAGCTGGGGAGAAGTTGTTTGGATGGAAGAACTGGAGATGGAGTATTAGGCTGTCGGGGCCTTGGAGGGAGCCCCTCAGTATGGGGGGGTGACCTTGGACCAGGGGCTCGGAGCTGAACAGGAATACCACACAACACAAGGGGTGTCCTGAATGGGAGAAGGAGAGGACAGCGGGGAACACTGCCGGGCAAGTCTCCAGGAGGGATCCATCAGGTGTCATTGAGTGGGAGGCACAGTCGGGAGAGCTGGGAGAGGCATGCTGGAGAGGACTGGGAGTGTGCATTCGGAGATGGATGTAGATCCAGCGGGAGAGACTGTGATGTTACTGACAGTGAAGTCGGGTCGCTGCAGTCAGGAGGGCTGTCAGGGTCTGCAAGGGGCTGACTGGGATCAGTAGTCCACCAAATAGGGCAGCTAGCACCAGAACTGTCTTTTGCTACACTATAGGGGCCCGCGGTCCCTGCCTGTAATAAGAAACTTTGCTAAGGCTTGGCTGGAACCAGAGTTAGGTGTAACCATGTGCTAGCTGCGCCTTAAGAACTGTGCTGGAGGGAGAAGGAGAGATAGACTGCAGCAAGTGTTGTGCAGGAGAAGAATATGTGAATTGTCCCATACCATACAAGAATAATTTTTCTTTGCATCCCAAAGCTGATGGACTTGTTCATTGTCTTGGAGTGTCTGGAAGTCAATGCCGGGCTAGGCAGGATGACAGGTGGGTCACATCACTCAGAAGCCCCTACAGGGGTACCGCACCGCTACATATAGCAAGAACTTTTTTTTTTGCTTTTGGATGTAATGGAGAAGGATAGGAACCCCAGAAAAATGTTACTGCTGTATGGGGCTCTGTAAGAAAGAAATTCCCCCCTTGTCACTGTCCCAGGGAAACCTTTTACCTGTGTGATTCCAGCAATAAAGAGAACTTCTTGGCTTCTCCCGAGCCCAGCTTCATCACAAGAAGAGGATCAGCTCACAGATCTTCTGCTGATCAGAGCAGAGTGGAAGGATAACACATGGGCGGCTGGTTGTAAATGGACTCCACTGCCTATTTAAAACCGACTACCCTCTGATCAGCTTCCCCTAAATGGAAGAGGATGAATCCCTTTCTGTTTTTTTTTTTTTTTTTTTTTTTAGCAGACCAGATTGAACCTGGAGGTAGGACCTTCTGATCAGGTCCTCCTGAAATACTGATGGGCAGACCTGATCTGATCACCTGTGTGAAAGGGGTCTAACTGTACAGTCTCCCTTTATATTGTAAGTTGCTGTGCAAGCCATAGGTGCTGTATAAATCCCGGTCGAAGTCTTTGCAGACGAAACGCGTAGGGTTAATACGCTGGCCCTAGCCACCTCCAACTGCGCTTTTTTATTGTTCAATTGAACTGTTTTTATACAATATTCATTTGTTTGGATATTTTTATTTCAATAAATTCCATCATTTGGATTTACGCTATGTGGAGGCTTTTTTTCTCTCTTTTTTATACCTGGAAAATAATACTACCATTTCGGAGGAGACATATTTTGGAGAGCCATGCTCACAATTGCCCATTGTTTGGAGCATCTACCATCTCCATAATTACTGGCCCTTTGGATTTATCACCGGCTTACAGAGGAGGGGATTGAAAGGTTCGTCCTTAGAGCTTGACTCTACGTCTCCACTTACATGCTTGACAGATCCACCACTGTATGGTGAGTTGGGTCCACTACTACGGGTAAGAGTACCTTTTTCTCTCCCCCATTCCTGGAAGGTGAAGGCACTCCTGGGTGTATTTACTCACTGTTCATCACATCTATCCAAGAGACTGTTAAGCCTCGTACACACGATCGGATATCCTATGGATTCTAATCCGATGGTTTTGTCCATCGGAAATCTGATGAAGCTGACTTCCATCGGTCTTGCCTACACAGCATCAGTCAAAAAACCGACCGTTCCAAACGCGGTGACAAAGTTCAATGCTTCTGAGCATGCGTCGACTTGATTCTGAGCATGCGTGGGTTTTTTATCCGATGGACTTAGACGCCCATAGACGATCGGAATTTGCTATCGGTTTTTGATCCATCGGAAAATTTTAAAACATGTTCTATTTTTTAAAACCGATGGAAAAAAGACCGATGGGTCCCATACACGATCGGTTTGTCCAATGAAAAAAGTCCATCGGACTGTTTTCATCAGTAAAACCGATCGTGTGTACAGGGCTTAAGACATCTGCAGCAACAGAGTGTCTTTTTCATATGTCACTGTTTACCACTGGTGTCTTAAACCCCATGGACTATCATGTTTTCAGATTTATCATAATTTGAATTAATATTGTGTTTGCTGCTTTTTTTTTTTTTTCACATATTTATGGGTTGTGTTACCGAACATAGTCACTAATATCATAATATTTATCCTATTGTGCATGATAATGTGATTTCAATAGTCACTCATCATATCACCATTAGTAGATATATTTTTTTGTTTTTGTTTTAAAGTGTGTGACTTTCTTGCGACTCAACAACGCATGAGGTCCTTTGCATATACCGTATTCATTGTGGGATTTTTCACACTACAGTATATTGTTTGGATTATTCAGCTTTTTGAAGGTCTTGCTAGGTTTACTTACCTTGCACATTCTGCTGGACCTCAGTGCAGCGTTCGACACAGTAGATCACAAAACTCTACTCATTCGCCTTAAAGAAGTAGCAGGAATCACAGACTCAGATCTACCCTGGTTCGCATCCTTCCTAGATAATCGTTCACAGACAGTGAAACTAGGAGCCTTCACCTCTGAAACTCGCGCAATTTATGTCCCTCAAGGATCACGCCTGTCACCCGTGCTTTTCAACATCTACCTCCGCCCAGTGGCGGCTGGTAAAGTTTTAGGATGGGGGGGGGCGCAAGACCCCGCCCCTCCACATTTGGCCACATCCCACTTCTCATAAGCCACACCCCTTATATAATCCACCCACTCCGTCCCCTGTATTCCACTTGCTTCCACTCATAGTGTCAGGAGTATACAGCTCAGCATCACAGGACAGAGTATATAGCCCCAGCACCACAGGACAGAGTATATAGCCCCAGCATCACAAATCATGGTAATATCTTTATGGATGTAAATCCCAAAATATCTAAAATGGTCAAGAAGTCATAAATTAGTGCATAAAAGATACTTATAGGGCTGTAATGGGCCTATGGGAAATAACATGTATGGATAACCAACTACAAGTAAGCATACAGAAAGGAGCCAGTGCCACTTTAAGTTAACACCAAATCCTGCCTTAATGTCATTTGACATGTGCTAGACAGCTTTATAAGGCAAAGTTTATTGTGAGACTTCATTGTGCTATTCATTCCCCTATCCTATCGGTAAGACAGCACATGTCCCTCATGTCCTGGTATACTCCAATTGCTTCAATTGAGACATCTCCTTTGTTCCCTCAAGCAAGCACCTATCTTGTGTCGGCGTTCACACTTAATAATTGGATATAAAAAGTGTCCTTGAATTGGTGCCCTTGCATCCCTCTCTTCCAAGACATATTAACATTTACGTTTAACCAGGGCAGAATTCATTAGTATTGTCCAGGGGCCATTAATGTAACATATGACTGTAAGAGGTATGCAATGTATAGCACAGCATACAGTTATGATTAGGTAATGAACAAGGTAGTTTAGTAAATCCTCACTGTTGCACCCTGCACAGTAGTGTATTTAGGTTTTGTGCTGCCCTAGGCCTGACTAAACTCGTGCACCCCCTAATTTATAAATGACCCATGCCTTCCTGTCAAGGCCACACCCCTTTCTGTTTAAGACCCACCCTGAAATTTTCGAGTGGGGACACTAGTTCTTAGGGCCTGGGGGGGCATTGGATTCCCTTAATTTGCATAGATTTCCTCTCATTTCCTGTTTGGCTATGGGGCAGGAAGTGAAGGGAAATCTCTGCAATAGGACAGGGATAGTAAAAAATAAACTGACAGGGGCTATAACTCTCCCTCCCTCTATCCAAAATGAAAAAAAATAAAAATAAAAGTGTTGCCTACTTTAAGCACAAATTTCTGATAATTTTATGGAGAGGACCAAGAAGATATAACCATGCCAATGGTGCAGCAGAAAACATAGCACAGTGAGGAAGGTTTGTGGTCCAGGATGATAGGGCAGTCAAAATTAGAAGCAGCTTGCAAACTAACACTAACAGTGTAGCGCAAGCCGGAGGGGACTCTTTCCGTGCTGCCCCCCCTGCAAAGTGCTGCCCTAGGCCTGGGCCTTGTTGGCCTAGGCCAGGATACAGCATTGGACCCTGCATACCCTGCCATACATGACATACTCTTGGTTACTGAACTCTGTATACTTTGCTACCCCCCAGCAAAGTTCTCTTGTCCTCTCCAAGCAAAAATCCTTCACCCTTCAAAGTAACCATCAATTACTCGCCTCTGCACACCTCTTTGCTTTCTTCTGTGCCCAACATCCACAGCCCACCTCTTCTGCCCCATCCACAGCTCAACTCTGCACTTTTTCCACAGTTTACCTTAGCACCCCATTCACAACTCTCCTTTGTACCCCATTAACATCTCACCTCTGCACCCCTCCATCCACAGATTACACCCCCAGTCCACAACTTACCTCAGCACTAGACATGTGCAATTCGTTTCGTTCCGAATTCGTTTTTAACGAATTTCGACAAATTCGTTAATTCGGAAATATCCGAATTAACGAAAACTCATTTAACGAATTTTAACGAATATTCGTAAATTCTAATTTACGAATGTACGAATTTACGAATATACGAATTTACCAATGCACGAATTTACGAATGTACAACTATCCGGAAATTCGTAAATTTGAATTTACGAATTTCCGAATATTCGTACATTCGTAAATTTGTACATTCGTACAATCGTAAATTAGTAAATTCGGAAATCTGAAATAATAATTAACTAATAACTTAACTATTACTAACTATTCAATTATAGGTATTGTAATTTCCTTTCAAATTTGGCTGTTAGTGAACTTAACGAAGTTACGAATTGTTTTCCGACATAATGAATGCCGTATCTAAATGAATGGAACGTAATGAATTAATAATAATAATAAATAACAATAATAATAATAAAAACGTTTTATTATTATTATTATTAATTTGTTCCGTTCCATTTGTTTAGATGCGGCATTTGTTATTTCAGGTTATGCGTAACTTCAGATAAATTTGTATTCGTTACGTTCGCTAACAGCCAAATTTGAAAGGAAATTACAACTATAATTTAATAGTTATTTTTTCCGATTTTCAAATTTTCGGGTTTTCGAAAATATCGAATTTCCAAATTTCCGAAATTACGAATGTATAAATTTACGAATGTATAAATTTACGAATGTACAAATTTACGAATGTACAAATTTACGAATGTATAAATTTACGAATGTACAAATTTACGAATTTACGAATTGCGATCATAACGAATGACCCGAAAAACGAAAAAAACAAAAAACGAATGAAACGAAAACGAAAACTAACGAATTTTTTGGCAGTGCACATGTCTAGCACCCCCATATACAGTTTATCCTCACAGCTTTCACCTCTGCACAATCTGCAAACCCCCTTCCCTGCTATAACCTCTGCATAAATCTCTCACTTTTTTCACAGATCCCTCCTTCCAGCTCTCTCACCTGTTCACAGATTGTCCTCCTCCCCCACACCTCTCTGTCACCTCGTGCAGAATGCAGCCATCACGGCTCCTGTTAGTTGTGCCCAGGCTTTTTTTTTCCAACACAATGATGTTCCTGCAGCTCTGCCTATTAGCAATGTAGCACGGAGCAGAGGAGTTTCACAGCATGGAGCTCCTCTCTGTGTTACACAGTTGTGACAGGCTGCAGGTGGAGATGAGAAAGAAGCTGCCTCCCCAAGTCCCATATTATCAAACAATGTGGGTGATTGCAGCATCGAGACCCGGGACATCTATCTGTAAATATGCAGCATCATGTGCCCTGGATGCAGTGCTGACACTACTACACAGAAGCCGGTGGAGGAAGTGATTCCTTTACTTTTCTGTGTTATGTGACAAGAGGGAGAGGACAGGGCTGCCAGAGGTGGCAGAAAAAAAGCCCTGGGTTTAACCCAGTCTGGCATGCCTTATAGAAGAGGGACAGCTTCGGTATCATCACATAAGGCTCCGTCTGTCTGCAGTAACAGAAAACAAGGATGTACATTCTGCACCTAATAAAAATCTTACAGTCCTAACATGGTAAACAGACTAAGATAAGATAATATCTTATCTGATGCTGCATGGGGGTCAGGAAGGCATGGCGAGCTTCAGCTTACCTTATTGAAGTTCCGCTCTGGCTGTGCATTCCACGGAGCTGCCAGGTGCCGATGTCACTTCCTGAAATCCCCTGGTGCATGTAAAACAGGAAGTGACATTGGAACTATAACAAAAAGCACCGCCCATGTCCTAGGGCGGTGAAAAAAAGTAAATCCACCCGGCCATACTACAGTCCATCGCGCCGGAAGCTGTGGCGTGATCGACTGCGCCACAAAGGCAGTTTTTGCCTGCAAATGAAGCGCCTCGTCTGCAATTGATGTGGCGCTTCCCATATGGCACTGCACCAGGTGGCCAGACACAGTGCACATAGGGACCTTTTTTTAAAATTTTTGCTTATTCTTAAAGGGACACGTTTAAACAAATTATTATTTTTTGACTGCCTGGGGGAGGGGGGCGGCACCCGAGCGCCCCCTATGGACGGGCTGCCACTGCCGCCGCCCACTCTTCAAAATCATCAGCAAACAGGACCTGTGCTACCACTCATATGCTGATGACACTCAACTCTACTTTCGCATCACCGGAAAAAAAGACCAATATCACAGACTAGTGTAGCAGGATGTCCATATGAAAGAAGGAATCCGGCTCCCTCCGGTGGTATAAGTGTTACAATGCAACTAATGCACTTTGGGACAGATATCAGCTAGGAGAAAAGACTTTGTTGCTTTTAGTAAAAGACAGACTACATTACCCAGGGTGCATTGCAACACCGCAAAGCATTCTGGGCAGAATACTTAAACCAGGGGAGGGGCCAGCGTCTCTCTCTCTGGATCCAGCTCTCAATCAAGCAGGAAGTTGGCACGGAGGCCTGCTTCCTAAGTATTAGGCCAGAAGCCTGGGCCTAAATTATGGGAGTGCCTGAGTGATTTCCAGCAGAGGATCGTCCACAGCATCCTGTGATTGCCCAGCAGAGACCGGAGTCGTCTATCACCATATGCTGTTAGTGACGGAGTCCGGAGACTGCAGCTGAAGCAGAAGCATGGAGATCAAGTGACCGGGACAAGCCAGAGGAGACTATCTGAAAGTCGGGCCTGTTTGGTGAGAAGGGCACCTGCCCAGAATTGACTACTACCTTAGAGGAAAGTGATTTAGTTAGTGCCAGCCACACTTCACCTATCACGCCACAGCTTGCGGCCTAGTGTATCTCACTGGAGACTATGTGATCAGAGATTGGTGCATCCGTCATTAGTGGGTGGCAGGCACACGAGTACTCAGGTATATTGCGGATAATTACAGCATCTTGTTGAAACCCTGTGGATTACAATTTAACTTGTGCACCGACGGTGGCTAGCGAAGACTTCATTGGAGAAAGGAACTTTGAGTGGGACGCAGATAGGCCTTGCTTACCTATTATAGGGAATGAACACGTGCAAGGTATTGCAATAAAGGGGGAGCTTGCGAGCAACCAGTTAGCCGTGCAGAGACACATATAGATACATGTACATATATATAGCTGATGTTATTTCCTGTTATTACCTAATCTCAGTGATACCTATCCTTATTGGTTTATTGACTCTGCAATGCGCATGCAGAGTCAACTGTGTGTATTAATGTGATTCTTTACCCTTCCCTTTTATACTGAGTAAAGGTACCTTTGATTAAGCATATAACTTGTGTGAAGTATCTCTGTCACTTAGAAGGACTAGTGACCAGCAAAGGTAATAACATTTACAGGTTATTGTGTGATGTATGCAGGATTGTGTCTCCTAATACTCAATAGGTCTCACACTCCTTATTCATATCAGTTGTGCTAAGGGAAGGTTTGAGCCACTTCCAGGGGTTGATAGGCAGGACGTAGACCCAAATCAAACAAACAGCAGCTCCTACGGGGGTAGTGCTACACGTGGGGGCTCGTCCGGGATATTCTACGGTTCTGCAATCAACTTTCCCCCTAGACAGAACCCTTACAGCACAGAAATGGACCCTGCTGCCGTAGCCCGGTGGTGCAGGGATGAAGGCATCCTACCCGGAAATGGCCTGGTGGTTGAAATCCAGAGAGAGGCCTGGGTAGAGGAGCAGCTAACTCCAGTCTTGAGAGCATTGTCCACGGACAGGAAGCCATGGGTGATTGACATAAAGACAGATACTGTAAATCCCCACACCTATGCATTATGTGAGTGGAGGAACGGAATCTCTGACTACTTCAAGGGTGCCAGCATAAAAACTACAAACCAAGTAGAACTCCTCCTGATACACCCAGAAGAGAATAAAGATGGCCCCACATCCACTACTTCAGGAGGCCCCAGCACAGGAGGGAGCGCCCAACAAAAGGGTCCCGGTTCACCACCATTGACCACCCTTAGCTCAGAATTGTGCGCTGTCCTGGGGGAGATTGTGACCAAGTGTAAAAAGGACCCTCCAGACTACCTGATGTCAGGATACAGGAAACTCAGGACCTTTTCTGGGAAGAAACCTGTACCTTCAGTGGAAGATGGATTTGAAGAGTGGCTAGATGGCGCCACTCAGGCCCTAGAAGAATGGGAGGTGCCAGAACAACAAAAAAAAACAACGGATTGTGGAAAGCTTAAAGGGGCCTGCTCTGGAGGCCATACGTAACCTCAAGTTAAGCAAGAAGGACTGCAATGCACAGGATTATCTGGATATTCTGCAGAATGTGTTCGGCAGGACGGAAAACGTCACTGAACTCACTTACCAGCTGGGGCATTGCTACCAAAAAGAGGGAGAGAAGCTGTCAGAATTCATAGGACGCCTGGATAAGATCCTGCATCGGATCCTACTGAAGAAAGGGATCGATCCAAGAAAAGTGGATGAGGCCCGTGCCCAGCAGGTGTTGAGGGGAGCTCAACCCTTGGACCCCATCGCATCATTGCTACGCACCCCGCGGGACGGGAGCAGCCTGGAATACCCCGACTTGATCCGGATAGTCAGGGAGGAGGAGGCCATGTTGGAAGACAAAAGGAGGAGTCAACACAATGAACCAACTGCCTGAGTCAGAATGTTAAGTGCAGAAGAAGGTGATTCAGAAGTTGAACTCCTAAAGATCCAGATGTCACAACTAGTAGAAATGGTGTCCATGCTGACTAGCCAGGCCTCTGTGCCACACAACAAGAACACGTCAGAGGAACCAAAAAAACCTCCTAGCTCCAATATGGAACTAGTACAGAAGCCTAAGAGATTGATAACATGCTTCAATTGTGGGAGAATCGGGCATGTTAGAGCAGTGTGTCCCAGCCCAGATGAAGTTGCATCCAGATATCGCAAGCCGGCGGAAAACTTCAGAGGGCCCCGGTGAAGGAGTCAGCCGGGCGCCCACCAGTTTCCACGAACTCCTTCAAGAAGTCCAATGATCCAAAACATCAGAGTCAGGGACCTAAACCTCTGCCAATTAGGCCCCGTCCCACAACTCAGGCTGCTGTTGAACAGAAGGCCAGTGCACACCAGACCCAGAAGGGACTGAGACCCACCGGAAACTCAAGAAAAAAAGAAGTGAGGGTACAGGTAACTGAACCCAGCAAGAAGTCTGTGTTGAAGGAGTTCCCTGCCAAGTTAGTGGGGCCTTCTCCAGTAGTCTCCATACAAGTAGAAGGGATCTACACCAAGGCTCTTCTTGTATAGGGATTTCTATGATAAACATCTTAAACATCTGCCCCTACAGAAATTAGAGGAACTGGAAATATGGGGTATTGGAACTCAGAGCTTTCCCTATGACGGTTACCTGCCAATCAAGTTGACTTTTGATCCCTCAGTGGCTGGGGAGACAGAGACCTTCGATACTCTGGCAGTAGTGTGCCCTCGCCCACCAGGGGCCAGCAAGAGCTCACTCATCATAGGGACCAACACTGATCTAGTCAGGCAACTGCTGACACCGTTGGCCCAACAGGAAGAAGCCCCGACCACAAGAGTCCACCCCATGTTAAGGCAAGCCTACCAGCGCCTGATACTGGAGCAGAAGGCCCCGGCTGAGGGAGTTGGCAAGATTTGGAAGCTAGACAAGACGGAGAAGGTATTACAACCGGGAGAGGTGACCTGCCTGAGGGCTTCTGTCAAGCTCACATGGAAACAGCCAGGCCCCTTCATTGTCTTCGAACCAGGCCCACAGGAAAGACAGAAAGGGATTGACGTAATCCCCGAAGTGATCCCATTGAAGGCCCTACAGAAAAGCCATGGGAGGGTTTCAGTGAGTATAAGGAACACTGCTAATACACCAGTGAAGGTGCCGGCCAGAATGCTGTTGGGCCAGGTGAATCCAGCCACCCCCATTGCCCCGTGTGAATTGAAGAAAGAAGAAAGGGGTGACGTCACCATAGAGAAGCTCTGTTCTGAAGACACGGCCCTCCCACCAGAATGGAGAAAAAGGGCCAAAGCTCAACTTGCAAGGTGGGAAAAGATCTTCTCTAAAGATGAGTTTGATGTGGGGTGCGCAAGGAGTGCCTCTCACAAGATACGCTTACAAGAAGATAAGCCCTTTAGAGAGAGAGTTTGACGGGTCCCACTGGGTGACTTAGAAGACTTGCGGGAACAGTTGGCTGAGCTGAAGAGGACGGGGATTATTCGAGAATCCAGGAGCCCTTACGCTTCTCCAATAGTGGTAGTCCGAAAGAAGAACGGGTCGCTGAGACTGTGTATCGACTACAGAACACTAAACAGAAGGACCATCCCAGATCAATACACCACTCCCCGAATTGAAGACGCCCTGCAGAGTCTGTCAGGGGCCAAGTGGTTCAGTGTAATGGATCTAAAAAGTGGATATTACCAAATCCCCATGCACCCTGAGGATCGGGAGAAGACAGCCTTCATCACCCCTGTGGGGTTCTTTGAGTTCAACCGTATGCCTCAAGGGTTATCAGGAGCCCCCACCACTTTCCAAAGGCTAATGGAGAGAACCGTCGGGGACATGAATCTAATAGAGGTACTGGTATATTTGGACGACGTTATCGTGTTCGGGAGAACCCTAGAAGAGCATGAAGAGAGACTGGAGAAGGTCCTGAAGAGGCTCAGTGAAGAGGGCCTGAAACTCTCCCCAGAGAAGTGTCAATTTTACCAGTCCTCAGTCCATTACCTGGGCCATATCGTTTCTGCAGAAGGGGTGGCCACGGACCCAGAGAAGCTGGATGCCATCACCTCTTGGCCGAGACCTACCAACGTGACTGAGCTTCGGTCATTCCTGGGGTTCTGTTCTTACTACAGAAGATTTGTAGAAGGATTCGCCAAGATTGCCAGACCCCTGAATGAGTTACTCAGAAACGAAGGGGAAGATGATGTTCCAGAGCTGGTCAAACCAGTGAAGCTCACCATGGGACCCCGAAGGCCCAAAGAGTCGATTCAAGACCAGTGGACAGGGGAGTGCGAGGAAGCCTTCCAGATGTTAAAGAAGAGTCTTACCACTGCACCAGTCCTGGCCTATGCTGATCCAAAGAAGCCTTATGAACTGCATGTAGATGCCAGCCGAGATGGGCTGGGTGGGGTGCTGTACCAGGAACATGATGGTTACCTAAGACCCGTCGCATATGTGAGCAGGAGTCTGATACCTACTGAGAAGAATTACCCCACCCACAAGCTTGAATTCCTGGCCTTGAAATGGGCAGTGGTAGACAAACTGAGAGACTACCTATATGGGGCGGAGTTTGTGGTGAAGACAGATAATAACCCGCTCACCTACCTTCTGACCACTGCCAAGTTGGATGCAATGGGACACCGGTGGTTGGCTGCCCTTTCAAGCTTCACCTTCAGCTTGAAGTACCGACCCGGAGTGGGAAATAGGGATGCAGATGCCCTGTCCAGGAGGTCTCATGCCCCCACCGACCCTACCGAACAATGGGCCCAACTAGACCCAGAGGGAGTGCGAGCCCTATATCAGGGGACAGAACTTCAAGCCAGAGGTGGGTCAAGAGCCGAAGAAATTGGGGTCTCAGCTGTTGGAGTACCGAAGTGCTATTGCAGTGTGACCCAAGTCGAAGGGGAGGGCTTGCCCAAGCTGACAAAAAGGGATTTGAGAAAGGAGCAAGAAGAAGACTCTTTAGGGAAACTCCTGATAAAGGCCCTGGAAAGCCAGCGTCCCGAGATGCTTGAAACAGACTCCCCAAGAGAAGCCCGATTGTTGCGCAGGGAGTGGGATCGGCTACACATACGTCAAGGGGTGGTCTACCGAAGGGGCACCTCTGACGACTCAGAAGAGAAGTGGCAGCTGTTTCTACCAGCCAAATATCGAGAAGCGGTCCTAGCTGCCCTCCATGACAACCATGGTCACCTAGGGTCCGAACGGACTTTTCACCTTGTACGGGATAGGTTCTATTGGCCCTGCATGCGGGCTGAAGTGGAAGGATATTGCCATTCCTGTGTCCGATGCATTCAAAGGAAGACCTTGCCACGTCAAGCAGCCCCAATGGGCCATCTGCAAAGTCAGGGACCTATGGAACTGGTGTGCATTGACTTCCTTTGCCTGGAGCCTGATCTGAGTGGTCAAGGGAATGTCTTGGTGATAACAGATCACTTTACCAGATATGCTCAAGCATTCCCAACAAAAGACCAGAAGGCCTCAACAGTAGCCAAAGTACTGGTAGAAAAATTATTTGTGCACTATGGTCTACCCCAACGCCTTCATTCAGATCAGGGCAGAGACTTTGAAAGCAAATTAATAAAGAAGTTATTAGACCTGTTAGGCATCCAGAAGACCAGGACAACCCCTTATCACCCACAAGGAGATGCTCAGCCTGAACGGTTTAACCGGACTCTCTTGGATATGTTGGGGACTCTGAGTTCAGAGAAAAAGCAGCATTGGAGCAAGCATGTAGCTGCCATAGTGCATGCCTACAATAGCACTGCCAGTGATGTCACCGGGTATTCCCCATACCGTTTGATGTTCGGGCGGGAGGCTCGGTTGCCAGTGGACTTGGCCTTTGGCATATCGCTGGATCATACTTCAGCAGCATCCCACAAGGGGTATGTAGACCGATTGAGAAAGAGTCTGAAGACAGCTTTTGAAAAGGCCCAAGCAGCATCTGACCAACGGGGGCTGAGAAATAAAAGAAACTTTGACCTAAGAGTCAGAATTCAAGATTTACAGCCAGGAGATAGAGTGCTGTTGAGGAACTTGGGAATTCCGGGAAAACATAAGTTGGCTGACCGTTGGAAATCCCAACCTTATGTTATCTGCAAGAAGCTGGAAAACCTTCCTGTGTACCAAATTAGGCCAGAAGGAAGCGTGGGACCGTTAAAGACCTGGCACAGGAATCACTTGTTGCCCCTCTCCGAGGCAGTTCGCATGCCTCCTGCATCTGACTCACAAGAAACCCCTTCAACTTCTCAAGGTTCCAGACCCATCACCCGATCTCAAACAGTGCTTCCAGATGTGAGAGATGGAGACTCTGACAATGAAGGTCAAGAGGATGAAGAAGCAGAATCTGACTGGTTGTGGTCATCCCAATTGCCAGAACCCATGACCACCTCCCAAACCTCACCCAAAACAGTTGACAATGGAACTCTTTGGGCAGAAGCTCCTGAATTCGTGCCTTCAAACATTCTCATTGAGGAGGTGGCTGATGACTCAGACTCTTTGTCAATGGAAGACCCAGAAGAAGGGTCGTTGTCTCTATCTGAAGGAGAGCGGGACGCTCCTGAAGTTCTGGAGCCCAACATGCCTGAACTAGATGAGGAAGCCCCTGAAGAGCTTCTAGAAACAGCCAGCCCCAATGTCCTTGAGAATATGATACCTAAAGAGCAGAGGGAAAGAAGAGTAATTCACCCCCCAAAAAGACTGACGTACGACCAATTGGGTGAATGCTCTGAGGAGGCCATCATCACTTCTAAGAGAACCATTGATCAGTCTAGCTCTTCCACTCCAGATTCAGATTCAGTGGAAGACAACCCCAGCTCACTCCCTAGCACATCTGAAACAGACACCCAAGTGTCGGTGGTCCGTATACAGGACAACCTCCCTCCTTGTGATAATTGGTGGGAGGTTCCTCTGTCGGCTCTGTGTTATGATATGAGCTGTTTAAGTTTAAATCCTGCTTATGAAAAGGCAAGTTGTTTATTGTCATGCATAAACTAACAAATATCCCTGCAGGTATTGCCAAAGTATGTGTTAGGTTACATACTGTTGTCCTCTTTGGGGACCAAAGACTTTAAGTGTGGGGAGTGTGTAGCAGGATGTCCATATGAAAGAAGGAATCCGGCTCCCTCCGGTGGTATAAGTGTTACAATGCAACTAATGCACTTTGGGACAGATATCAGCTAGGAGAAAAGACTTTGTTGCTTTTAGTAAAAGACAGACTACATTACCCAGGGTGCATTGCAACACCGCAAAGCATTCTGGGCAGACTACTTAAACCAGGGGAGGGGCCAGCGTCTCTCTCTCTGGATCCAGCTCTCAATCAAGCAGGAAGTTGGCACAGAGGCCTGCTTCCTAAGGATTAGGCCAGAAGCCAGGGCCTAAATTACGGGAGTGCCTGAGTGATTTCCAGCAGAGGATCGTCCACAGCGTCCTGTGATTGCCCAGCAGAGACCGGAGTCGTCCATCACCATATGCTGTTAGTGACGGAGTCCGGAGACTGCAGCTGAAGCAGAAGCGTGGAGATCGAGTGACCGGGACAAGCTAGAGGAGACTATCTGAAAGTCGGGCCTGTTTAGTGAGAAGGGCACCTGCCCAGAATTGACTACTACCTTAGAGGAAAGTGATTTAGTTAGTGCCAGCCACACTTCACCTATCACGCCACAGCTTGCGGCCTAGTGTATCTCACTGGAGACTATGTGATCAGAGATTGGTGCATCCGTCATTAGTGGGTGGCAGGCACACGAGTACTCAGGTATATTGCGGATAATTACAGCATCTTGTTGAAACCCTGTGGATTACAATTTAACTTGTGCACCGACGGTGGCTAGCGAAGACTTCATTGGAGAAAGGAACTTTGAGTGGGACGCAGATAGGCCTTGCTTACCTATTATAGGGAATGAACACGTGCAAGGTATTGCAATAAAGGGGGAGCTTGCGAGCAACCAATTAGCCGTGCAGAGACACATATAGATACATGTACATATATATAGCTGATGTTATTTCCTGTTATTACCTAATCTCAGTGATACCTATCCTTATTGGTTTATTGACTCTGCAATGCGCATGCAGAGTCAACTGTGTGTATTAATGTGATTCTTTACCCTTCCCTTTTATACTGAGTAAAGGTACCTTTGATTAAGCATATAACTTGTGTGAAGTATCTCTGTCACTTAGAAGGACTAGTGACCAGCAAAGGTAATAACATTTACAGGTTATTGTGTGATGTATGCAGGATTGTGTCTCCTAATACTCAATAGGTCTCACACTCCTTATTCATATCAGTTGTGCTAAGGGAAGGTTTGAGCCACTTCCAGGGGTTGATAGGCAGGACGTAGACCCAAATCAAACAAACAGCAGCTCCTACGGGGGTAGTGCTACACTAGAAAAATGCCTTACGCTGATCGATGATTGGATGACTGAGAGCTCCATCAAACTCAATGGATCCAAAACAGAACTGCTTCTTCTCCACGCAAACTGAAAGACAAAAGCTAAGACCTCATGGACACCACCCACCATCCTTGGACAGACCATCACCCCAAGCACCAAAGTCAAAAGTCTCGGAGTCATTTTTGACTCGGAGATGTCGATGGATGCACAAATTGGATCAGTAGTCAGCGGATCTCACCACCTTCTCCGCCTGCTGCGTAGACTCATCCCCTTCATCCCAGAAGAGGAGATAGCAGTAGTAGTTGGAACAATCATCAATTCCCGAATCAACTACGCAAACTCCCTCTACATAGGACTACCTAAATACCAGATGGCGCGCTTACATGTCATCCAGAACACGGCAGCCAGACTGGTAACGGGAAAAAAAAACTGGGAATCAATCACCCCGTCCCTGAGGACCTTCATTGGCTAACCGTAAAGGATCTAATCACTTTCAAGACCCTCTGCCTCACCCACAAGTGCACACAAGGAAAGGCTCCTCAATACTTATGCGAGAAAATAAAACACTACTCACCCAATCGCATTCTCCGATCAACTAACCAAAACCTCCTCCACATCCCCAAGTCCTACTACAAATCGAAGAGAGAACGAAGATTTGCAGTCCAAGGACCACGGCTATGGAACGCTCTACCCACAAACATCCGCATGGAAGAAAACCACCGGGTCTTCAGGAAAAAACTTAAGACCCACCTCTTCTGATGGATCAGGACGACACTGAAAGGAAAAAAGCGCCTTGAGGCGTTTTAGTTCGCATTTGTAGCGCTATACAAGGTATTCACTCACTCACTCACATTCTCAGCGCTACACTTTCCACTTACACATTTGTTCACAATTAGTCTTATTGTTGTGTTGGCTGCTCATATTTGGGGTTGGCACAGTATTTCACCACATCTATTTCTGTATAAATCCTGTGTACTAATAATAATGAAGATAAAAAAGTTGCAAGGTGGAAAGTATAAGTTTTTTTCTTATAAATTCAGAGGCTTTCATCATACCTCCTTTATGACCCAGGGCCTGGTCTTTACAACTTAAGTCATTGTGACTGGAAAGTATTTATTTTATCTTTTTCTTCTGTTGTGAACAAGCATTGCATGAGCACTGCAGACACTTTTCCACTCTATGATGATAACAAGAAGTGCCGGAGGGAAATACATTTGTTGAGACACAGGTTTGCCTCATTTCTATCACTGCTTTGCCTCATGATTACTGTCATATCACAATGATTACCAGCTGGGAACTGCTGTGTCAAATTCCCAGCTTCATCTCAATTATCAGAATTATAAGTAACAGCCAAGTTTTAACAGTGGTGGAGTGCATGTGAATGTACACAAATATTGATCCATTCCTGTAAGTGCTAACATACTTGTATGTGTTAATTGCAGCTATATAACCCCTTTGTGACCAGAGTTTAACTACTTGCCGACCAGCCGCCGCAGTTGTACCAGGGGTGGATCCAGAGTCTAGTCTCGGGAGGGGCACTGCCAGAAAATAAAAATTTTTTGGAGGAATTTATCTGGGAAATGGCTGGTATTGGCGCTTCAATCATGCGGATTGTCACTTGCCATGTCGCTTGCCACCAAATGCGGATTGTCACTTGCCATGTCACCTGACACACGTTGCGGATTGTCACTTGCCACGTCACCTGCCACACGTTGCGGATTGTCACTTGCCATGTCACGGATTGTCACTTGCCACGTCACCTGCCACACAATGCGGATTGTCACTTGCCACGTCACCTGCCACACGTTGCGGATTGTCACTTGCCATGTCACCTGCCACACGTTGCGGATTGTCACTTGCCACATCGCCTGCCACACATTGCAGATTGTCACTTGCCACGTCCCCTGCCACACGTTGCGGATTGTCACTTGCCACGTCACCTGCCACACATTGCAGATTGTCACTTGCCACGTCGCCTGCCACACGTTGCGGATTGTCACCTGCCACACATTGTGGATTATCACTTGCCACGTCACCTGTCACACATTGCAGATTGTCACTTGCCACGTCGTCTGCCACACGTTGCGTATTGTCACTTGCCACACGTTGCGGATTGTCATTTGCCACGTCACCTGCCACACGTTGCGGATTGTCACTTGCCACGCCACCTGCCACACATTGCGGATTGTCACTTGCCACGTCGCCTGCCACACATTGCGGATTGTCACTTGCCACGTCACCTGCCACACGTTGCGGATTGTCACTTGCCACATCGCCTGCCACACATTGCAGATTGTCACTTGCCACGTCCCCTGCCACACGTTGCGGATTGTCACTTGCCACGTCACCTGCCACACATTGCAGATTGTCACTTGCCACGTCGCCTGCCACACGTTGCGGATTGTCACCTGCCACACATTGTGGATTATCACTTGCCACGTCACCTGCCACACGTTGCGGATTGTCACCTGCCACACGTTGCGGATTATCACTTGCCACGTCACCTGCCACACGTTGCGGATTGTCACTTGCCACATCACCTGCCACACGTTGCGGATTGTCACTTGCCATGTCACCTGCCACACATTGCGGATTGTCACTTGCCACGTCGCCTTCCACACATTGCAGATTGTCACTTGCCACATCACCTGCCACACGTTGCAGATTTTCACTTGCCACGTCACCTGCAACACATTGCAGATTGTCACTTGCCACGTCGCCTGCCACACGTTGCGGATTGTCACTTGACACGTCACCTGCCACACATTGCAGATTGTCACTTGCCACGTCGCCTGCCACACGTTGCGGATTGTCACTTGCCACGTCGCCTGCCACACGTTGCGGATTGTCACTTGGCATGTCACCTGCCACACGTTGCGGATTATCACTTGCCACGTCACCTGCCACACATTGCAGATTGTCACTTGCCACGTCACCTGCCACACGTTGCAGATTGTCACCATAGAAGTCAATGGAAACGAAAATAATTAGTTCCACATCAACTTCTATGGCATGCAATACCGCATGTGGCCAGAGGTGGGGGCGCCAGAGAGACTCGGAAATACTTGGAGATCATTCGGTTGCCCTTGGAAACCCCCGGAAAGGCTCGGAAATACTCCGTTCAAGGGTGTTTCCATGTATTTCCGAACGGCTCTGATCGGCTCCGGCACCCCCACACCTCTGGAAAATGCGGTACTGCACACCGCAGAGGCTTGAATCTTGCTCGTTTTGGGAGACAGCAAACCGAGACAACAAACCGAGTCAGGATTTTAAAATAAATATTGCTCGTATTGCGATTATTTTTTTTACCAAAAATATGTAGTAGAATACATATTGGCCTAAACTGATGAAAAAAAAAATATATTTTTATCTTTTGGGGATAATTATTATAGCAAAAAGTAAAAAAATATTGTCAGACTTTTTTTGTTTATAGCGCAAAAAATATAAAAAACGCAGAGGTGATCAAATACCACCAAAAGAAAGCTTTATTTGTAGGAAAAAAAAAGGACACAAATTTTATTTGGGCACAACGTCACACAACCGCGCAATTGTCAGTTAAAGCAACGCAGTGCCGTATCGCAAAAAAATTGCCTGGTCATTAAGGGGGAAAATCTTTCCGGTCTTTAAGTGGTTAATGAAGTTTGGATTAACATCCTCCACACTCCATGACACCTTGGAAACATTGTGGATTGCTAGAGGGTCATATGTACATATGGTTAAACCACACTCGGGGGAACTTTTGTTACATGGTTTATTGTAAAACACTGTTTATGGCACTTTATTGATTGTCGTTCTATAAAGTGTTGCTCTGTCTTTTGTACCTACTTTTTTTTTTGCAATAAACAGAATAAAAAAAAAAAAAAGATTGGATGCCCAGGATGAATTTTACAGCATCAGCTTACTTGATTATAAGCCCATGACTAATTTCTCAGCTTGAAAGTAGGGTCTGAGAACTACAAATGTGCACAGTTGCGCATTCCTACTTCATTACTGAATATTACCCAATATACTTATTGAATGGCATTGTGCCGGAGGACTTGAATAAGAATATTGCAGTCTATTGTTGTCTTCTACTGCCCCTGCACTTCTGGATTTTAGGGTTGTAAATCATTGGAGCTGAGCATTTTATTTTATCCCTTCCCCACCTGGAATCTGCTTATTAACCCCTTGGCGCTGGCTGTACAGAAATATGCGTTCTCTCTGCGTCTGGTCCTTAGCACCGAGGGGCCGCATATTTGCGTTAACTGCCCCCAATACACCTGTGCCGAGAGCGTGTGCGCTCCCTGCACAGTTACCATCGCTTTACGGAAATCACACGATCGCTCCTTGCTCCAGCCAATCATGGCGGTCACATGATCTTAAGCCATGCCCCACCTCCTGGTGTCATAAAATTCTCAAAAGGCTGGGAGGCGCCGGTGCCAAGTCGTTAATAATCCCCAGTATGATGCCCTGTGCTGAAGATATGTTAAAGTCACCCTAAACAATAGCCTTTTTTTAAATTATCTATACACTATTTAATGGACCTATAATTCATTTTTCACAAAATTGTTTATTACTGTGTTTTTCTGCCTCTTTGGAACATCCTATGCAAGCATCCAAACCCCCTCTCACTTCAATTTGAGCAGTGTATGGTAGGCAGCTGTGTGTGGTCATGTGCACTGCTCCATGCACACTACAAATCCCATAGGCCAGAGATGGCGAACCTTGGCACCTCAGATGTTTTGGAACCATATTTCCCATGATGCTCAACTACATTGCAGAGTGCATGAGCATCATGGGAAATGAAGTTCCAAAACATCTGGGGTGCCAAGGTTCACCATCACTGCCATAGGCCATAGTCCCTGGTCCATCTCGTGAGTGATCAGAAGAGGGTGGATGCATTCCTACATACAGTGGGACCATGAGGAACAAACATATACAACCTCTAACAAGAAGACGGATCACAGCAGCAAAAATAATTTAAAAAAAGGAAATTTGGAGAAGGCTGAGAACAATAGAAGGGACTTATATGAGTTAAGTTTAGTATCACCTTATTTAACACCCTCCCTTTGACAGCAATTGTTCAACACTTTGCAAGACTACTCACTCTTAAAGTGGTTGTAAAGGCTGAAGGTTTTTTAACTTTTATGCATTTCTTTGCATGAAGGTAAAAAAAACTTCTGTGTGCTACTCCCCCCACAGCCCCCCCCCCCAAAATGTACCTGAGCCACCTCTCAATCCAGCAATGTGCACAAGAGCCTGGGCTATCCCAGGGCTCCATCTCCTCACTAGCTGAGACAGCAGCGAGAGCCATTGGCTCCCGCTGCTGTCAATCACAGCCAGTGAGCCAATTAGAAGAGAGCGGGGGTGGGGTTGAGCCTCTATGTGTCTTATGGACGCATAGAGCAGGGCTCAGGAGAGAGAACGCACCAGTGCCCCCATAGCAAGCAGCTTGCTATTGGGGCCACTGGTCAAAGGGGAGGAGTCAGGAGTTCTGGTGGGAGACCCAAAAAGAAGAGGATCGGGGCTACTCTGTGCAAAACCATTGCACAGAGCGCGTAAATATGACATGTTTTTTTTTTTTCTTAATGCCAAACCTTTAACAACTCTTTAATACGCCAGGGTCCCCACTGATGATTTAGAAACAATCAGAGTGGTTCATGATCGTGTGACAGCTAGGTCAGCCTTTCCCTGAATTGTCTGAGCTGTAGTCCTAAAGACAGAAGCAACGTAACTGGCAGTGCCAGGACACTGCAACTTTCTATTTCACACTTGCTTTTCAGAGGGCATTTGACAAATTGTGAGGAGGCGTTATATTTCCTCTTTACTGCTTGATTTAACCCTGTGATGCTACCAGACCCATTGATCTCAATGGGGCATTGCCTCGTGTCAAACTCTACATCCCAAATTCAACCACGAAGCAAAGCATCATGGTTGCAGCATGTCTACATCCCTGTCTGGCTATATTGTTAGCACTCCAAAACAAACTGAAATCTTTTAGGGGGGGAGTAAAAAAAATAAATAAAAAAATAATGTGGTTGCATAAGTGTGCACACCCTCTTATATCTGGGATGTAGCTGTGTTCAGAATTAAGCAATCACATTCAAACTCATGTTAAATAGGAGTCAGTACACACCTGCCATCATTTAAAGTGCCTCTGATTAACCCCAAATAAAGTTTAGCTGTTCTAGTAGGTCTTTCCTGACATTTTCTTAGTCACATCCTACAGCAAAAGCCATGGTCCGCAGAGAGCTTCCAAAGCATCAGAGGGATCTCATTGTTAAAAGGTATCAGTCAGGAGAAGGGTACAAAAGAATTTCCATGGCATTAGATATACCATGGAACACAGTGAAGTCAGTCATCATCAAGTGGAGAAAATATAGCACAACAGTGACATTACCAAGAACTGGACGACCCTCCAAAATTGATGAAAAGACGAGAAGAAAACTGGTCGGGGAGGCTGCCAAGAGGCCTACAGCAACATTAAAGAAGCTGAAGGAATATCTGGGAAGTACTGGCTGTGTGGTACATGTGACAACAATCTCCTGTATTCTTCATATGTCTGGGCTATGGGGTAGAGTGGCAAGACAGAAGCCTTTTCTTACGAAGAAAAACATCCAAGTCTGGCTAAATTTTGCAAAAACACATCTGAAGTCCCCCAAAAGCATGTGGGAAAATATGTTCTTGTCTGATGAAACCAAGGTTGAACTTTTTTGGCTATAATTCCAAAAGATATGTTTGGCGCAAAAACAACACTGCACATCACCAAAAGAACACCATACCCACTGCGAAAGCATAGTGGTGGCAGCATCATGCTTTGGGGCAGTTTTTCTTCAGCTGGAACAGTCAAGGTAGACGAAATTATAAACAGTTTCAAATACCAGTCAATATTGGCACAAAGCCTTCAGGCTTCTGCTAGAAAGCTGAACATGAAGAGGAACATCAACATGACAATGACCCAAAGCATACATCCAAATCCGCAAAGGAATGGCTTCACCAGAAGAAGATTAAAGTTTTGGAATGGCCCAGCCAGAGCCCAGATCTGTATCCCATTGAAAATCTGTGGGGTGATCTGAAGAGGGCTGTGCCCAAGAGATGCCCTCGCAATCTGACAGATTTGGAGTGTTTTTCCAAAGAAGAGTGGACAAATATTGCCAAGTCAAGATGTGCCATGCTGATAGACTCATACCCAAAAAGACAGAGTGCTATAATAAAATCACTGGGCACTGATGAGGTGGCACCAATGAGGTGGCACTGATGAGGTGGCACTGATGAGCACTGATGATGGGCACTGATAGGCGGCACTGATGGGCACTGATAGGTGGCACTGGTATGCAGCACTGATGGGCATTCATAGGCGGCACTGATGGGCACTCATAGGCAGCACTGATGGGCACTCATTGGCGGCACTGATGGGTACTTATGGGTGGCACTGATGGGTACATATGGGTGGCACATATGGGCACTGATAGGTGGGCACTGATGACACCGATGGGCACAGATGGGCACTGATAAGTGGCACTGAGGTACACTGATGAGCGGCACTGATTACTGGTGGGTGGCATTGCTGGGCATCACAGTTTTTTTACTGTAGTATTATGGTGCCAGTCAGTGCCCATTTGTGGGCACTGATTGGCACATATTTTGCATGTTTTGGAACATGTGGATGGCCATGGGGGATGTACCTGGCCATCCACATGTTGAAGGCTTCCCTGGTGGTCCTGGCGGCTTCCCTGGTGGTCCAGTGTTGGCATCCGAGGTGGTGCTGTGCTGATGAACAATCAGCGCGACCCCCCCTGTCAGGAGAGCCGCCGATCGTCTCTCCTCTACTCGCGTCTTCCTGATTACATCGTGATCAGCCGTGATTGGACACGGCTGATCATGACGGAGGCTCTTTACCGAGATCGGTGTAGCAGTGTGTCAGACTGACACACCGCACCACCAATTGCCGCGATGCGCGCCCCCACGGGCGCGCGGCGGCTGTTATCCTGCAGAACGTCAATAGACGCCCAATCAGGATAACGCAACCACCGCCCGCCCGTCATTTTGCTATAGGCTGGGCGGGAAGTGGTTAAAGGTGGAAAAAGTTCTGAAATGATTTATCTTTGTCTCATTTTTTTACATCACAGATACCTGACATTTTAACAGGGGTGTATAGACTTTTTATAGCCACTGTATAGTGCTTTTTGGTCCCCCAGCCTAGTATTGTAGGTGACAGTTGTAGGTATTCCAGCTCAGCTGCAGTGCTCATAATAATAACCCTAAAATTCTGGTGAATATGTGGATCTACTTTTCTGGTTATTAAGGGGTTAAGTTTTAATGCATGCAATGCTCCAGCTTCCTCATAAGAGTGTTTACCCTACAGGGAAATAAAAGACAAATGATGATCTCCAACTGTCTACCTTCTAATATACAAAGCTCGTATTTAGCTCTTAACAGTAGGAATAATTCCATCATGTGCTATATGTTTCCTCTGCCCTTGTCTATAGAGAATCCGCAATTCTTTTCACAATATACATGCCTGGCTTATAACCGTCTCTAAAGTCTACTCGCTGAATTGCCAGAACAAGAGGCCTAATGGCGTTAAACTAATTTTCTTTTCTTTTATTGCTATCGCGGAGTCGGCTGTGTAACCTTCAAATTCCCGAGAAGCTATCACCTTTCTCAGATAATAAAACTTGTATAATGGTGGCAGCAGGAAAACAAATTGTGGTCTTGCATATGATTCCCGATAGCTGGGTCTTTTTTGCATTCCTCGAGTCTTTGTGCCTCCTTCGGGAACGAGGATGTAATGAAAGAAAGATCACTCAACCTTGCAGAAACATTTAATAGACCGCAACTGTCACATTACATTAACACGCATGTCCTGAAATTAAATTGATACAATAATAATCCTTATATTACAAAATGTGTTACGAAGCTTCATTATAGCAACAAAGATTGTGGATTTAAGTCAACGCTATCAACAATCTCATTAAAGTCATTTTTGCCTTTTTTTTTCCTCAATTCTCTGTTGGGCCATGTTAGCAGTTTTCTGCTGTTCAAGGTAGTGTATTTTGAAGACATCAGTATCTGTGGAACGGCCATATCCCTGTAGTTGGCCCCATATGAAGATGCAAATGAGTAGTGCTTATGAGGGAATATGTTATTAAAAAGGATTTTTATTTATGTATTTTTTTTTAACTGCAGGCTCTATACCATATTTATCTCTATGGACATTCAACAAACGCAACCAATTCTGACAGCTAGTGTCAGAAGCAAAGGAGTACTTAGCGGATCTTTTTTTAATGTCTTGAAGAGGATGCCATTTATAAACACAGCTTGTCTTTTTCACAGGAGATTCTTAGTATCTACAGTAGCTAGTCTTGAAATCTGAGAATAAATTGAACATGGGTTAAGACACATCTTAGATTTGAAAGGAGAACTAAAGTCAAGTCTATATGAAGTTTGGGTTTGCCACTACCATGGGTTCCCAAGTATTTGTAGACCTGGAATACTAATGCTGGAATTCTCCAACCCAAATTCTTTGTAAATCGAAATGCACTACCTGGTCTTTGAACTTAGCTCAGCTGGCTATAAAGGCCAATAAGGGCCTACAGAATAAGTAAAGATTCTCTCTATTTAGAGGTGAAGTCACAGCATCCATATTGACAATGTACTTTAGCTGTGATAGTGAATGCATAGAGGGTACTGCGATAAAGTGCTTAGGGAGAAATTAGTGTGAAGCCTCGTACACACGATCAGATATCCTATGGATTCTAATCCGATGGTTTTGTCCATCGGAAATCCGATGAAGCTGACTTCCACCAGTCTTGCCTACACACCATCAGTCAAAAACCCGACCGTTCCAAACGCGGTGATGTAAAACACTCTGATGAGCTGAGAAAAATGAAGTTCAATGCTTCTGAGCAAGCGTCGACTTGATTCTGAGCATGCGTGGGTTTTTTATCCGATGGACTTGCCCATAGACGATCGGAATTTGCTATCGGTTTTTTATCCATCGGATAAATTTAAAACATGTTCTATTTTTAATCACCGATGGAAAAAAGACCGATGGGGCCCATACACGATCGGTTTGTCCGATGAAAAAAGTCCATCGGACTGTTTTCATCGGTAAAACCGATCGTGTGTACAGGGCTTAAGACTTGTAGGCACTGGCAGGTCTGTTAAAGTAGATGTACTAAATGTCATGTAAGTAGCAAAATTCTGTGTAACTTGCAGCATTTAGGGGTGGGGGAGGGAATGTTTTTTTTACATTTCTTCATCCCTTTGTTATATCTTAAAACTGAATTCCAAGAATTCAGCCACTTTGCAAAAAGTAAAGGCACACAACGAGTTAAGTCTAAAGAGGTGCATGACATCTCCTGAACTTATCACCATTATTTATATCTGACAGGTGCATGGCCCTGCGGGAGCATACGCTGACACTCGGGGTTGTGAAAGAGTCAGACAGAGGATCTATGCCCACCCCTCCTCTCTGCTGCTTATTCATAGTTACATTGTTGGCAAGTAGGGATGAGCTTCAAGTTCGAGTCGAACTCATGTTCGACTCGAACATTGCATGTTCGCCCGTTCGCCGAACAGCGAACAAATTGGGGTGTTCGCGGCAAATTCGAAAAATCTATGGGAGAAATCTAAAGTGCTAATTATAAAGGCTTATATGCAAGTTATTGTCCTAAAAAGTGTTTGGGGACCCGGGTCCTGCCCCAGGGGACATGTATCAATGCAAAAAGAAGTTTTAAAAACGGCCGTTTTTTCGGGAGCAGTGATTTTAATAATGCTTAAAGTGAAACAATAAAAGTGAAATATTCCTTTAAATTTCGTACCTGGGGGGTGTGTATGATATGCATGTAAAGTGGCGCATGTTTCCCGTGCTTAGAACTGTCACTGCAAAAAATGTCATTTTTGAAAGAAAAAAATGCAATTAAAACTGACTCGCGGCTATTAATGAATTGTCGGCTCCCGGCAATACATACAAAAGTCATTGATAAAAAAAAAAAAAAAAAGCGTGGGGGTTCCCCAGAATTCAATTACCAGGCCCTTCAGGTCTGGAATGGATATTAAGGGGAACCCCGCCGCAAATTAAAAAAAATATTGACGTGGGGTTCCCCCAAATATCCATTCCAGGCCCTTCAGATCTGGCATGGATTTTAAGGGGAACTCCACCCCAAATTAAAAAAAAAATGGCGTGGAGTCCGCCTAAAAATCCATACCAGACCCCTTATCCGAGCACGCAACCTGGCCGGCCGCAGGGGAAAAGGGGGGGACGAGAGAGCGGCCCCCCCTCCCTCCTGAACCGTACCAAGCCACATGCCCTCAACATGGGGAGGATGTCCCCATGTTGATGGGGACAAGGGCCTCATCCCCACAACCCTTGCCCGGTGGTTGTGGGGGTCTGCGGGCGTGGGGCTTATCGGAATCTGGAAGACCCCTTTAACAAAGAGGACCCCCAGATCCCGGCCCCCCCCCATGTGAATTGGTAAGGGGTACATTGTACCCCTACCATTTCACGAAGAAAGCGTAAAAAATGTTTAAAAAAACACACAAACACCTTGAAAAAGTCCTTTATTTAAAAAAACAAAACAAAAAAACATTCCAGCGGTGAAATCCAGTGTCCCGCGGCGATCCCGATGTCCAGCGCTGTCCTTCATTGGTTGTGCCTGAGCGGACCTGATGGGGAACTCCCTCTCAGTATTTTAAATGTATAGACCCGCCCCTTCTAAAGTTCCCCATCAGGTCCGCTCAGCGGACCAGATGCGGAACATGAGAAGGGGCGGGTCTATACATGTATTACCAAAGTGAGAGCGGTTCCCCATCAGGTCCGCCCCCTCGGTATGTCGGACCCGCCTACGTCATTGGCTTGAGCGGGGAACTTCCTTCACTGTGTAATTTAAATTTACATAGTGAAGGAAGTTCCCCGCTCAAGCCAATGACGTAGGCGGGTCCGACATACCGAGGGGGCGGACCTGATGGGGAACTGCTCTCACTTTGGTAATACATGTATAGACCCGCCCCTTCTCATGTTCCGCATCTGGTCCGCTGAGCGGGCCTGATGGGGAACTTTAGAAGGGGCGGGTCTATACATTTAAAATACTGAGAGGGAGTTCCCCATCAGGTCCGCTCAGGCACAACCAATGAAGGACAGCTCTGGACATCGGGATCGCCGCGGGACACTGGATTTCACCGCTGGAATTTTTTTTTTTTTTTTTAAATAAAGGACTTTTTCAAGGTGTTTGTGTGTTTTTTTAAACATTTTTTTTACGCTTTCTTCGTGAAATGGTAGGGGTACAATGTACCCCTTACCAATTCACATAGGGGGGGCGGGATCTGGGGGTCCCCTTTGTTAAAGGGGTCTTCCAGATTCCGATAAGCCCCCCGCCCGCAGACCCCCACAACCACCGGGCAAGGGTTGTGGGGATGAGGCCCTTGTCCCCATCAACATGGGGACATCCTCCCCATGTTGAGGGCATGTGGCTTGGTACGGTTCAGGAGGGAGGGGGGGCCGCTCTCTCGTCCCCCCCTTTTCCCCTGCGGCCGGCCAGGTTGCGTGCTCGGATAAGGGGTCTGGTATGGATTTTTAGGGGGACTCCACGCCATTTTTTTTTAAAATTTGGGGTGGAGTTCCCCTTAAAATCCATGCCAGATCTGAAGGGCCTGGAATGGATATTTGGGGGAACCCCACGTCAATTTTTTTTTTAAATTTGCGGCGGGGTTCCCCTTAATATCCATTCCAGACCTGAAGGGCCTGGTAATTGAATTCTGGGGAACCCCCACGCTTTTTTTTTTTTATCAATGACTTTTGTATGTATTGCCGGGAGCCGACAATTCATTAATAGCCGCGAGTCAGTTTTAAATGCATTTTTTTCTTTCAAAAATGTCATTTTTTGCAGGGACAGTTCTAAGCACGGGAAACATGCGCCACTTTACATGCATATCATACACACCCCCCAGGTACGAAATTTAAAGGAATATTTCACTTTTATTTTTTCATTTTAAGCATTATTAAAATCACCGCTCCCGAAAAAACGGCCGTTTTTAAAACTTATTTTTGCATTGATACATGTCCCCTGGGGCAGGACCCGGGTCCCCAAACACTTTTTAGGACAATAACTTGCATATAAGCCTTTATAATTAGCACTTTAGATTTCGAACGTTCGAGTCCATTGTATTTAATAGGGTTCTAAAGTTTACACGAACATTTTGTCTGTTCGCAGGTTCTGGTGCGAACCGAACAGGGGGGTGTTCGGCTCATCCCTGTTGGCAAGGTTGAATAAAGACAATAGTCCATAAGGTTCAAGCTGCGTAGGTGTGTGTGTGTGTTTAGAAAATCATTTCCCATATCCCCGTATATTGTTTGCGCTAAGAAGCATGTCCAAGAGTCTTTTAAAACTATCCATACTACCGGGATGCAAGGCTTCCTGGTACATTGTTTTGCTACACATAGTTGCACAGTTTTAAGTCCTTGAGTCTATCTTCTGGGTCCCTCTTGCCGCTGTCATATGTGCCATATATCCTGTGTCAGCTGATGACCATTTTCAAATCTGTATTGTTATATATGACCGTCTATACCGTGTTATGCTAGACTTGTTGGCATTGGATCTACAGTATATGTGAGACTATCAGTATTACTTGACTATGTTTTGTTTTCTATTTGACTGTAAACTGCAACTTCCTGTAAAATAAAGGAATTACAAAAAAAAAAAAACTACCCATACTTCCTGCTGACACCACCGATTGTGGAAGAGAGTTCCACATCCTTACCGCCGATAGTGAAAAAACACCCAATGCAGCTTAACCTCCCTGGCGGTATGATTCTGTCTGGAATTATGTACCAAAAGCGGTACAATTATTTTGCATGGAAATTTGGTGTTATGTATTGTAGGCCTGCGATTCTTAGTAATTACTTACGGTACTTAAACCTGACCAAACAAGAGTCTAGTAGACATCCCGGGTATGATAAAGTTTGAAACACAAAATCATAAATTATAATATAATAAATAACTATAAATAATTATAACAAATAGTAATGTAATTATAATAAAAATTATTCAATAATGTAATCAAATCAAAAACACTGAAATTTGCTCAGTTGCAGAATTGTTGCTGTCATTAGATTTTTTTGTTTGATGATGAATTTCCCCACAAATCGCTATCGCTCAATTCTGCGAGTGATTGTAATTTATTGTCGCTGTTTTTTAGCTGGTCTAAAATCACTTTTGACATAAAGGGACACTTTTTGGTTGCTATGGACAATCTCCAGTTTCCAGGCAGAAATATAAATATATAAATATAAATATAAATATATAAAAGTGCATGCAGGACACTGGGCAGACCACTAAGGACAAAGGGGGGGGGGGGTGTAATTATTACATACAGTACTGTAATCTGTAAGATTACTATACTGTATGTATACTATGTGTTTACTTTTTTGAATTCGGCGCCGAACTCCGCCCCCGTGCGCCGCAACGTCGCAGGGAACGGAGCTCGTCACTCGGCAGTGAGGATCGAGCGAGACACGGCTCGCAGACACTGCGGGAGGACATCACAGGATCCAGGGAACAAGGTAAGTTTTTTCCACTCGATACTACGATGCAGCCCGAGTCTGGCTCGGGGTTACCGCTCTTAGCATAAAAAAATCACCCCGAGCCGACTCGGGATTACTGCCAGGGAGGTTATGGTTAAACTGCTTCTCTTCCAGTCTCATTGTGTGGCCCCGTGTCCTCTTACATTCCTTAGGACTGAAAAGTTTCATACTTACGCTGGGATCGCCATTAGGATATTTGTATATTGCTATCATATCTCCTCTCAAGCGTCTCTTCTCTTCTTTGTCTCCAACAAAATTGGAAAACTCAACAATGGCCACAGGACTGTAAGAGGTCTGTTTGCATTCCAATACCAAAAAAAGGGCAGTGCCAAAATATGTTCAAACTATTGTACGATCGCACGCATCTCACACGCTAGCAAGATTATGCTGAAAATTCTACAAGCTAGTCTTCAGCAGCATGTGAACCGATAGGTACCACAAGTACAAGCTGGATTTTGAAGAGGCAGAGGAACTAGAGATCAAATTGCCAACATTCGCTAGATTATGGAGAAAGCAAGGAGTTCCAGAAGAATGTCTACTTCTGCTTTATTGATTACAGTAAAGCCTTTGATTGTGTGGATTACAACAGGATGTGGCAAATATTAAAAGAAATGGGAATACCAGACCACCTCACCTGTCTTCTGAAAAACCTGTATGCAAGTCAAGAAGCAACAGTTAGAACAGGACACGGAACAACTGACTGGTTAAAATTTGAGAAAGGAGTGTGGCAAGGATGTGTATTGTCACCCTACTTATTTAACGATATGCAGAGAACATCATGCCAAGATCGACGAATCACAAGCTGGAATTAAGATCAGCGGGAGAAATATCAACAACCTGAGATATGCAGACGATACCACATTAATGACAGAAAGTGAAGAAGAACCAAAGAGTCTCTTGATGATAGTGAAAGAGGAGAGCCCAAAAGCTGGTCTACAATTCAACATTAACCACATAAGCCCCGGACCATTTGGTAGCTAAAGGACCAGAGGTGATTTCAGAATTTTGCACTGCGCTATTTTAACTGTAAATTGTGCGGACATGCAATGTTGTACCCAAACGAAATTTGCATAATTTTCTTCCCACAAATAGAGCTTTCTTTTAATGGTATTTGATTGCCTCTGCGATTTTTATTTTTTGCAATATAAACAGAAAAAAATACGAAAATTTCAAAAAAAAAATGATATTTTCTAGTTTTTGTTATAAGAAAAATCTAATAAACTCAATTTTAGTCATACATTTAGGCCAAAATGTATTCAGCCACATGTCTTTAGTAAAAAAAATGTCAATAAACGTATATTTATTGGTTTGCGCAAAAGTTATAGCGTCTACAAACTAGGGTACATTTTCTGGAATTTATACAGCTTTTAATTTTTGACTGCCTATCTCAATTCTTGAGGTGCTAAAATGGCAGGGCAGTACAAACCCCCCCCCCCAAATGACCCCATTTTGGAAAGTAGACATCCCAAGGAAATTGCTGAGAGGCATGTTGAGCCCATTGAATATTTTTTTTTTTTGTCTCAAGTGATTGAATAATGACTAAAAAAAAAAAAAATTACAAAAAGGTTGTCACTAAATGATATATTGCTCACACATGCCATGGTTATATGTGGAATTGCACCCCAAAATACATTTTGATGCTTCTCCTGAGTACGGGGATACCACATGTGTGGGACTTTTTGGGAGCCTAGCCGCGTACGGGACCCCGGAAACCAAGCACCGCCTTCAGGATTTCTAAGGGCGCAAATTTTTGATTTCACTCCTCACTACCTATCACAGTTTCGAAGGCCATAAAATTCCAAAATAGCACAAAACCCCCCCAAATGACCCCATTTTGGAAAGTAGACACCCCAAGCTATTTGCTGAGAGGCATGGTGAGTATTTTACAGCTCTCATTTGTTTTTGAAAATGAAGAAAGAAAATATATATATATATATATTGTGACAGCAGGAAGGTAAAGTCACCTGGTTGCATCCAGGGGGGTAGATATATTTCTCCCAGATTCAGGCTTTATGCCGACTTATACAACTAGGGAGTTGATGAAGCCCAGCTGAGGCTAGTGGGCTCATGAATGACTCATACCTCTAGGGAGAGTGCTGGGCGTCGTGAGGCAGGGAGTTGATGAGACCAGCTGAAGCCTGTCAGTTCGTTTAAGGCCTCTATAAAAACTCCCAGCTTCATTAGATGTTAGCTCATGCCTGGAACCAGACCTGTGTGGACTGTCTAGGGAGAGTGAACCCCTGTGCGGTGAGGCAAAGCCTGTGTGGCTATTTGTTTGGACTTTTACTAAACCAGGGACTTAGGGACTAGGACAGCACTAGGCTGATCCCAGTTGTTAGTTTAGGAAACCTGCATGTTTAGTCAGAGGTCAAACTGACCAGGATTTATTTTGTTTGTTTCTTTTTGGCTTTGCTGTGTTTTTGTCACTGTACATAGAGAAATAAACCGCACCTTTTGATTTTGAAAACCACAACCTCCGTCTGCTGGCCCTGTTTTTGTGTGGGGAGCCCAACCAGGGGGTCACACACACCCGCTACCGAGTTAACCCCCTCACAGTTGGTGGAGAATGCGGGTAGTTTTTTTTAAGCCAGCATGGAGGAGATACTGAAACAGCTGGCTCTAGCAAATGCCAATCAACAGCAGACAAATGCAGGTTTGCAAAGGAGCCTTGCAGCCCAGCAGCAAGCTCATCAACAAGCCCAGCAGCAATCTGAGGCCCGCTTCATAGACCTGTTACAGAAGCAAGAGCAGAGACTACAACAAATGGAAGCAGTAATGCAGCAACGTCCGCAGACCAGTGAGGAAAGCCGTCCCACTAATACCGCGTCCTTTGGGGTGAGTCGTTTATTGACAAAAATGACTGGAGAGGATGATCCAGAGGTATTTTTGACCACATTTGAAAGGACTGCTGAAAGAGAAAAGTGGCCTGAGGAGCAGTGGGCTGGACTGGTGGCTCCTCTGTTAACTGGTGAATCGCAGAAGGCTTACTATGACCTAGAGCCTGACCAAGCAAAAGACTATGTGATGCTAAAAGCTGAAATATTGGCAAGGCTGGGTGTCACCCTGGCTGTCCGGGCTCAGCGTGTGCATAACTGGACTTTCCAGCTTGGAAAACCCCCCAGGTCTCAAATGTATGATCTCATTCACCTGAGCAGGAAGTGGCTACAGCCAGAGACTTTGTCCGCACCGGAGATTGTGGAACGTGTTGTGATGGATCGTTTCTTGAGAGCTCTTCCTACCGCCATTCAAAAGTGGGTAAGCCACGGAGACCCAGAAACGGCCGGTAAACTTGTGGATCGTGTAGAGAGATACTTGGCTACAGAGAACCTGACGGCCTCTTCCAGAGACTCTCGGACTTTCCACCCTAAGACCAGACCATCCCCAGGGGCGGATAAGAGGATTCCAAGGGGTGAGGGTGGAGAGAGTGAGAGGGTGGGAGCTCTACCCCAAGTTTGGCGAGAACAGCCTGGGAAATCAGCGGCTCAAGAGGCCGCAAGAAGGATCGTTTGCTACCGCTGCCGGCAAGCGGGACATATTGCAGCCAATTGCCCGGTTGTGGAGGAACCCATGCAGTGTGACTTTCTGACGGGCAGACGTCAGTCGCTGTGTGCGACAGTCGCATGCACTGCCATTCGAGGAACTGAGAAACATTTATGCAAAATGTGTGTTAATGGTAGAAATGTTGTGGTATTGTTGGATTCAGGTAGCCTTGTGACCCTGATAAAGGCTGAGTTAGTTAAAACAGAGGTCTCTGGGAATAGCAAGGTAGCTGTTATTTGTGTGCATGGGGACACCCGAGAGTATCCAGTGACTACAGTGTGTTTCGAGACCCCCAAAGGTACCCTCTCTCATCCAGTGGGCTTAGTATCTCAGTTACCGCATGACGCCATTGTGGGAAGGGATTTTCCGAAGTTCTGGGAACTGTGGGATGATCCTGAGCCCCCCACTGGTGCCCCTATGTACCAGGAATGTGATAGCCAGAACTCCTCTGAGAGTGGTGAGGACTCTCCAGAATTTCCCTTGTCAGTATTGGCAGGGGAGACTCAAGAAACTGGAGAGGAGCCCACCTCCTCAGACGAAAACCTACCGTCTGTGGAGTTTTCTGATCTGGAGGTTCACAGGGAAAATTTTGCCACAGAACAGTTAAAAGACCCCGCCCTAATAAAGGCACGGGAAAACGTAGTGGAAATAGATGGCGAGTTAGTGAACCCAGATAATACCTGCACTTACCCATACTTCAGCGTAGAGAAGGACCTACTGTATCGGGTGGCAAAAAGGGCAGAAGAAACCGTTGAGCAGCTGGTGGTGCCCAAACCTTACAGGAAGTTGGTGTTGGAGTTGGCCCATGGGCACATTCTTGGAGGTCATCTGGGGACAGAGAAAACCCGAGAGAGGGTATTACAGAGATTCTATTGGCCTGGGGTGATGAAGGACATAGAAAATTATTGTTCCTCCTGCCCTGTGTGTCAGAGGTCGGCCCCGATGCCACATTTCCGTAGCCCGCTGGTCCCTCTACCCATCATTGAGGTCCCGTTTGAGAGAATCGCAATGGATTTGGTAGGTCCTATAATCAAGTCCGCTAGGGGGCACCAGTACATATTGGTTATAATGGACTATGCCACCCGTTATCCAGAAGCGATCCCTCTCAGAAATACCTCGGCCAAAACCATAGCCAAAGAGCTATCTCTTGTTTTTAGCCGGGTGGGTATTTGTAAAGAACTGCTTACGGACCAAGGTACACCCTTTATGTCCCGGGTTATGAAAGAGCTGTGTAAATTGTTCAAAGTGACGCAATTGCGTACATCTGTGTATCACCCCCAAACCGATGGGCTGGTTGAAAGATTCAACAAAACCCTAAAACAAATGTTGAAGAAAGTGGTGGATAGAGATGGAAAGGATTGGGACTGTCTACTTCCTTATTTGATGTTTGCTATTAGGGAGGTGCCCCAATCCTCTACGGGATTCTCCCCCTTTGAGTTACTGTATGGGAGACACCCAAGAGGGCTGTTGGATATTGCCAAGGAAACTTGGGAAAGTGAGAGTTCTCCCCACAGGAGTGTGATTGAGCATGTCGCCCTGATGCAAGATCGAATTGCACAGGTAATGCCCATCGTGAAGGAACATTTGGCCCAAGCGCAGTTGGCACAGCAGAGAGTGTACAACCGTGGAGCAAAGACCCGTACCTTTTCCCCGGGGGATAGGATATTGGTACTTGTCCCTACGGTTGAAAGTAAATTCCTTGCCAAATGGCAAGGCCCCTACGAGATAATGGAAAAAGTGAGCGAAGTGAATTACAAGGTCAGACAACCAGGAAGGCGAAAGCCCGAACAGATATATCACGTTAATCTGTTGAAAGCCTGGAGGGATAGAGAGTCCCTAGTCGCAGAAACTTGGTCACCAGCTCAAACTGGTTGCGTGATTCCGGAGGTTGGAATAGCAGCCACCTTGTCACAACCCCAACAACAGGAGGTTAAGGAGTTTGTGCTTCGCAACAAGGAGGTGTTCTCTGAGCTGCCGGGACAAACATCTGGGGTAGAGCATGATATTATTACCCCGCCCGGTGAAAGGGTGAAGTTAAAACCCTATCGGATCCCAGAGGCCCGACGGGAGGCAATACGGGAGGAAGTACAGAAAATGCTGAACTTAGGGGTGATAGAGGAGTCCCAAAGTGATTGGTCTAGTCCCATTGTGTTGGTGCCTAAACCGGATGGGAGCTGGCGATTTTGTAACGATTTTCGTCAGTTGAACAAAGTTACAAAATTTGACACCTACCCCATGCCACGTATAGATGAGTTGATCGACCGGCTGGGAACAGCCCGATACATGACGACTCTTGACCTCACAAAAGGGTATTGGCAAATTCCCCTGGCCAAGTCGGCCAAAGAGAAAACCGCATTTGTAACCCCAGACGGGGCGTTCCAATATAAGAGAATGCCGTTCGGGTTACAGAATGCGCCGGCCACATTCCAGCGGAAAATGGACCAGATGCTGAGGCCCCATCGGAAGTATGCTGCGGCTTACCTGGATGACGTAATTGTCCATAGCACAGATTGGGCCTCACATCTGCCAAAAGTGCAAGCAGTCCTGGACTCTGTTCGGGAAGCGGGGTTTACGGCTAACCCCAAGAAGTGTACCATTGGGCAGGAGGAGGCCAAATATCTTGGGTACACCATTGGCAGGGGAGTAATAAAACCCCAACTCAACAAAGTCGAGGCCATCCAGAGTTGGCCACGTCCCAACAGCAAGAAGCAGGTACGAGCCTTTCTGGGAATCGCGGGTTATTATCGGCGCTTCATTCCCCACTTTGCTTCTAAGGCTGTGCCCCTAACCAACCTGACGAAAGGGAAAGGGTCGGTCATGATTAAATGGACCCCCGAGGCTGAGGCAGCATTCCAATTCTTGAAACAAGCCTTATGTAGCCAGCCAGTGTTGTACTCACCCGACTTCTCTAAAGACTTTGTCGTACAAAGTGATGCGTCAGATGTGGGGTTAGGAGCAGTATTGTCCCAGGTCTGGAACGGGGAAGAGCACCCAGTCATTTACCTCAGCAGGAAGTTGAAGTCCCATGAGGTAAATTACGCCACGGTTGAAAAGGAGTGTTTAGCGGTGAAGTGGGCTCTAGATTCCCTTCGGTACTATCTGCTAGGTAGGCACTTTGACATGGTTACGGATCACGCTCCGTTAAAGTGGATGGCTCAAAACAAGGAGACAAATAGAAGAGTGAATAGGTGGTTCCTGGCCCTACAGGAATTCAACTTCACAGTAAAGCATCGCCCTGGCGTTCAAATGGGGAATGTGGATGCTTTGTCTCGAGTACATGAATGCCTGATTGCTGGTGTTCCAACCCCAAGGTTAAAACAAGAGGGGGGGGTATGTGACAGCAGGAAGGTAAAGTCACCTGGTTGCATCCAGGGGGGTAGATATATTTCTCCCAGATTCAGGCTTTATGCCGACTTATACAACTAGGGAGTTGATGAAGCCCAGCTGAGGCTAGTGGGCTCATGAATGACTCATACCTCTAGGGAGAGTGCTGGGCGTCGTGAGGCAGGGAGTTGATGAGACCAGCTGAAGCCTGTCAGTTCGTTTAAGGCCTCTATAAAAACTCCCAGCTTCATTAGATGTTAGCTCATGCCTGGAACCAGACCTGTGTGGACTGTCTAGGGAGAGTGAACCCCTGTGCGGTGAGGCAAAGCCTGTGTGGCTATTTGTTTGGACTTTTACTAAACCAGGGACTTAGGGACTAGGACAGCACTAGGCTGATCCCAGTTGTTAGTTTAGGAAACCTGCATGTTTAGTCAGAGGTCAAACTGACCAGGATTTATTTTGTTTGTTTCTTTTTGGCTTTGCTGTGTTTTTGTCACTGTACATAGAGAAATAAACCGCACCTTTTGATTTTGAAAACCACAACCTCCGTCTGCTGGCCCTGTTTTTGTGTGGGGAGCCCAACCAGGGGGTCACACACACCCGCTACCGAGTTAACCCCCTCACAATATATATTTTTTTTCAATTTTCAAAACTTTGTGACAAAAAGTGAGATCTGCAAAATACTCACAATACCTCTCAGCAAATAGCTTGGGGTGTCTACTTTCCAAAATGGGGTCATTTGGGGGGGTTTTGTGCCATCTGGGCATTTCATGGCCTCCGAAACTGTGATAGGCAGTGAGAAGTGAAATCAAAAATTTACACCCTTAGAAAGCCTGAAGGCGGTGCTTGGTTTTTGGGGTCTCGTACGCGGCTAGGCTCCCAAAAAGTCTCACACATGTTGTATCCCCGTACTCAGGAGAAGCAACAGAATGTATTTTGGGGTGTAATTCCACATATGCCCATGGCATGTTTGAGCAATATATCATTTAGTGACAACTTTGTGCAACAAAAAAAATAAAAAATAAATAAATTTTCTTTTTTCCGCAACTTGTGTCAACATATAAAATATTCCATGGACTCGTCATGCCTCTCAGTATATAGCTTGGGGTGTCTACTTTCCAAAATGGGGTCATTTGGGGGGTTTTGAACTGTTCTGGCATTTTATACACAACATTAGGAAGCTTACATCCACTCTTCTAACCACTTGAAGACAAAGCCCTTTTTGACACTTTTTGTTTACATGAAAACATTTTTTTTTTTTGCAAGAAAATTATGTTGAACCCCCAAACATTATATATATTTTTAAAGCAAAGGCCCTACAGATTAAAATGGTGGGTGTTGCATTTTTTTTTCTACACAGTATTTGCCCAGCGATTTTTCAAACGCATTTTTTGGGGAAAAAATACACTTTTTTAAATTTTAATGCACTAAAACACACTATATTGCCCAAATGTTTGATGAAATAAAAAAGATGATCTTAGGCCGAGTACATTGATACCAAACACGACATGCTTTAACCACTTAAGCCCCGGACCATTTCGGACCATTAGGACCAAGCCTGTTTTTGGGATTCGGCACTGCGCTGCTTTAACTGTAAATTGTGCGGACATGCAATGTTGTACCCAAATGAAATTTGCGTCCTTTTCTTCCCACAAATAGAGCTTTCTTTTAATGGTATTTGATTGCCTCTGCGATTTTTATTTTTTGTGATATAAATGGAAAAAGAACGAAAATTTTGAAAGAAAAAGATATTTTCTACTTTTTGTTATAAGAAAAATCGAATAAACTCAATTTTAGTCATACATTTAGGCCAAAATGTATTCAGCCACATGTCTTTAGTAAAAAAAATGTCAATAAGCGTATATTTATTGGTTTGCGCAAAAGTTATAGCGTTTACAAACTAGGGTACATTTTCTGAAATTTACACAGCTTTAAATTTATGACTGCCTATCTCATTTCTTGAGGTGCTAAAATGGCAGGGCAGTACAAAACCCCCCCAAATGACCCCATTTTGGAAAGTAGACACCCCAAGGAAATTGCTGAGAGGCATGTTGAGCCCATTGAATATTTTTTTTTTGTCCCAAGTGATTGAATAATGACAAAAAAAAAAAAAAATTACAAAAAGTTGTCACTAAATGATATATTGCTCACACATGCCATGGTTATATGTGGAATTGCACCCCAAAATACATTCTGCTGCTTCTCCTGAGTACGGGGATACCACATGTGTGGGACTTTTTAGGAGCCTAGCCACGTACGGGACCCCGGAAACCAAGCACCGCCTTCAGGATTTCTAAGGGCGCAAATTTTTGATTTCACTCCTCACTACCTATCACAGTTTCGAAGGCCATAAAATGCCAAAATAGCACAAAACCCCCCCAAATTACCCCATTTTGGAAAGTAGACACCCCAAGCTATTTACTGAGAGGCATGTTCAGTCCATGGAATATTTTATATTTTGCCACAAGTTGCGGGAATATGACAAACTTTTTTTTTTTTGCACAAAGTTGTCACTAAATGATATATTGCTCACACATGCCATGGGCATATGTGAAATTACACCCCAAAATACATTCTGCTGCTTCTCCTGAGTACGGGGATACCACATGTGTGGGACTTTTTGGGAGCCTAGCTGCGTACGGGACCCCAAAAACCAAGCACCGCCTTCAAGGTTTCTAAGGGCATACATTTTTGATTTCACTCCTCACTACCTATCACAGTTTTGAAGGCCATAAAATGCCAAGATGGCACAAAACCCCCCCAAATGACCCCATTTTGGAAAGTAGACACCCCAAGCTATTTGCTGAGAGGCATGTTAAACCCCATGGAATATTTTTTTTTGTCCCAAATGATTGAATAATGACAAAAAGAAAAAAAAATGTACAAAAAGTTGTCACTAAATGATATATTGCTCACACATGCCATGGTTATATGTGGAATTGCACCCCAAAATACATTCTGCTGCTTTTCCTGAGTACGGGGATACCACATGTGTGGGACTTTTTGGGAGCCTAGCCGCGTACAGGGCCCCAAAAACCAAGCACTGCGAACGCTGCAGTTATGTGTGTTGTGTTTGGTAAGTGACAGTGATCGATCGATACTGCACTTGGGTGGGCTGGGCTGGGCTGGGCTGGGCGGAGGGGCTAAACGCAGGCGCTAGCAGGTATCTGGGCTGATCCCGCTAACACTGCGTTTTTGGGAACCCTAAACCGCTGGGGATGCTAGTATAGATCTGATCAGATCTGATCAGATACTATACCACTAAGGGGGGTGTATGCTTTGCGCGTGGGTGTTAGCGTTACTGTCACTAACCTAACACTGCCTGGGGCGACGCAGACCCTCTCTGGCGCTAAAACCTAATTGATCTCACCCGCCGGGCGATCAGGGGGGTTAAACCTTTATTGGGTTATATACGGCGGGTGCCCTGATGCTATAAAAAGCAAACTAATCAACCAGCGTCACCCGTAACCTTTATATGGTGATCACTGGTGAAAGGGTTAACTAGGGGCAATCAGGGGGTTAAAACCTTTATTAGGTTAAATATGGGGGTACCTGACACTATATAAAAACCTGACGGGTAACCTAAATAACTAAATAACTTACTGGCTAACCAGTGACACCAGTGACACTTATACGGCGATCACTGGTGAAAGGGTTAACTCTAGGGGCAATCAGGGGGTTAAAATAATATATGGGGGTACCTGACACTAATAAAAACCTGCGGCGAACCTAAAAAAAAATAACTGCCTATCTAAAACACCAGCGACACGAATACAGCGATCGGAAAAACAATCACTTAGTGACGCTGAAGTTAGGGGGTGAAAGGGTTACCTGGGGGGTGATCAAGGGGTTAAACCTTTATTAGGGGGGGTTAGGGGGCTACCCTGGACCTAAAGGGGCCTAATCCTAACTGCCCTGTAACTTTTTACAATCACAGATGACACTAAATGCAGTGATCAGTAAAATAAATGATCACTGCAATCAGTGACACTGTGATTGGGGGCTTTGGGGTGACCTGGGGGGTGATCTGGGGGTGACTGGGGGGTGATTTGTGTGCCTATGTGTACCTACGTGTCAGTGGACTGTTGGTGCACTAACCTCTGTCTTCTCTGCTCGGCGCCGGGAACGGAAAGACCGCGGCGAGGGAGATGACATCACTTCCTCCAGCCTTGTTTACATCACATGGCGGAGGAAGCATTTTCATTGGCCGGGAGCGATCGCGAGGGGGGGGGCGGAATCGAGCGGCCGCCCCCTCATGCCTGATCGCTCCCGAACACTTAACGGCCGCTCACTGCAGTGAAGGGGGGTCCGGATGGACCCCCCAACTGCACAAAGGCGATCACGTAGATCTACGTGATTCTGCCTGTCCGTGCCATTCTGCCGACGTTTTAAGTTAATTTCGCACAAACGCGCATTGGCGACAAACTACATACATTTTTAAAAGCCTTTAAAAGCCTTTACAGGTTACCCCGTTAGATTTACAGAGGAGGTCTACTGCTAAAATTACTGCCCCCGATCTGACCTTCGCGGTGATACCTCACATGCATGGTGCAATTGCTGTTTACATATGACGCCAGACCAGCGCTTGCGTTCGCCATTGGGCAAGAGCAGGGCAGGACAGGGGTGCTTTTTTTTATTTTTTTATTATTAATTTTGCTTTTTTATTTTATTTTTAAATTGTTCCTTCTGTAGCGATACCTCCAACTAAGGAGGCCGCAGAATTCGATTTGGGCCCTGAGTGCAGCTCCGCCAACCCCCGGCAATAGGCTCTACCCCCTTCTGGCACAGCTAGTACTAATAATCAATGATATATCCTATGCAATATAATAACTAAGCCAGGACACAGTAATGAATTGTAATAGATAAAGTGTTTTACTTATTTTATCAATATGGATAAAAGGGGGTAACAGTAATCACAGTTTAAGATAATCACTCCTAAGGGCAGCGTCCTGCCACTCTAACACACTATGTAGTAACACACGCTGCAGGTGCGCCATACGGGCGACCGTTAACTAAGTGCCCTATGGCGCAGTAATTAAACACGCTAGAATCCCCACCAGGCCTGGTTCTAATATTTAACTTAGTCCTTCTTTCTTCACCGGCAGGTCTGTAATGGTGGTGCACTTTAAACAGAGTATAACTTTGTAAATCCAAGGGGTATAGAACTTGGTTAAATAAAGCCGCAAGCTCAGTTCTGACAAGGCTCTTCAATAGGGGTATCAAAATAACTTGTAGGCCACGGCAGTCTATAGGCCTATATACAGTAACAGTATCTTAGCTGGGCTTATGCCCTCTCACCCGCCGGACTACGGATCCAGTCCGGGAAACCTCCACCGGCCGTGTCACACACACACGATCTCTCCAACGATCGGGCCCCCGATCCGACAAGGATGTAGCGCACAAAGTCAGATGCCACCCAGGCTCGCAGAGGGGGGTGGAAGGCTCTTTGATGCAGAGCAAGGCCTCAGGCTTCAGGCCTTGCACTCCGACACATCCACACAGGAGGATCCGTCTGTGAAGTCTCGTGTCCCAAAGAGGCCGAGCCTGGCCTCGCCTCCTCCTTTTATAACCCCTCCCATGAGTCTCTGCGGTGGAACATGTGAAGAATGGGGTTATGGGTGATGTAGTTTCTTCCCAATATAGGGGAATACCCCGCTACACACTCCCCCCACTTAAACTCTTTGGTCCCCAAAGATAAATTTTAACAACAACTATATATAACACTGGACAATTCTGAAAACGATGTTGGGATAGGGGATTCCCACCATAACTGAGGGGTTGAATTCCCTTGCCCACAGGTCACATTATCATGAGTGGCCTGCCTAACTGTGCCAGAGAGTGAGCTGGGGTTGTTCTTCTCAGAGGGGGTCAGGCTCCTACTCACATAGGCAACAAGTCGCAATTGCCCCTCATGTTCTTGGTGAAGTACTCCTCCCAGACCGTCATGACTAGCATCCACGTGCAGTTCATAGGGTTTGGTTGGGTCTGCGTAGGCCAAGACTGGTGCAGTGGTCAGGCTCCTCTTCAATTCCTGGAAAGCCTCTTCACACTTCTGATTCCACTGATCTCTGAGGGACTCTCCTGGCCTCCTGGGCCCCAAGCCATCCTCTTCTCCTTCAGTCTTGAGCAACTCATTCAATGGTCTAGCAATTCGGGCAAATCCCTCCACAAACCTCCTGTAGTAGGAGCAGAAGTCCAAGAAGGATCTGAGTTCTGTTACTGTGGTGGGCCGTGGCCAGGAGGTAACTGCCTCCAATTTCTCAGGGTCTGTGGCCACCCCTTCTTCAGACACTATGTGCCCCAGATAGTTCACAGAAGACTGGTAGAACCGACACTTCTCAGGCGAAAGCTTGAGTCCCTCCTCACTGAGTCTTCTCAACACTTTTTCCAGCCTCTCTTCATGTTCCTCCAAGGTTCTCCCAAAGACAATGACATCGTCCAGGTATACAAGGACTTCGATCAAGTTCATGTCTCCTACTGTCTTCTCCATGAGACGTTGGAAAGTAGCTGGGGCTCCAGACAGACCTTGGGGCATCCGGTCGAATTCAAAGAACCCCACTGGAGTTATGAAAGCTGTCTTCTCCTTGTCTGCTGGGTGCATCGGAATCTGATAGTACCCACTCTTGAGATCCATAACGCTGAACCATTTGGCTCCAGACAAGCTCTGTAGGGCATCCTCTATCCTCGGAGTGGTGTATTGGTCAGGTATGGTTCTCCTGTTGAGAGTCCTGTAGTCGATACAGAGCCTCAATGATCCATTCTTCTTTCGGACCACCACTATGGGAGAGGCATAGGGGCTTCTGGACTCCCGTATCACACCAGTCCTCTTGAGTTCTGCAAGTTGTTCCCTCAGATCCTCCAGATCTGCTAGCGGGACCCGCCTGACCCTCTCTCGGAAGGGCTTATCTTCCTGGAGGCGGATCCGATGGGTGGCACTCCTTGCACACCCCACATCAAACTCATCCTTAGAGAAGATCTTCTCCCATCTATTCAACTGGGCCTTGGCTCTCTCTTTCCAAGCCCTGGACAGATTCGGGTTTTCCATGGACAGCTTCTCCCAAACATCCCCTCCTCCACCTGTCCTCTTCACTTCTGACAGGGTAACAGGGGCCGCCGGGCTCACCTGGCCTAGCAACATTCTGGCTGGGATATCCATGGGGACTTTGGTAGTATTCCTAACACTCACTGGAACTCTATAATGGGCCTTCTTCAGGACCTTCAGCGGAATCACTTCCGGTATCACCTCCAGGCCTGAGGACTCACCCCTTGGGTCTGACTCCAGCATGACAAAGGGACCAGGCTGCTCCCAAGTAAGCTTCACAGTGGCCCTGAGACAGGTTACTTCGCCGGGCTGCAACACTACCCCTTCTCTTCCAAGTCTCCACACCTTCCCTATCTCCTCTCCAGGGGTCTCCCGCTCTTGGACCAGCCGTTGGTAGGCTGTCTTCAGCATGGGATGGATCTTGGTAGCTGCTTGTCTTTCTTCTGTCACGAGAGGGGTCAGGAGTCTTCGGACCAGGTCCGTGTTCGTCCCTATTATAAGGGAATTCTTGTTGGCTCCAGGCGGCCTAGGGCACACAACTGCCAGGGTGTCAAACACTTCGGCCTTCCCAGCCACGGATGGGTCAAAGGTCATTTTGATGGGAAGGTAGCCGTTGTAAGGGAAACTCTGGGTTCCAATTCCCCATATTTCCAGCTCTTCTATCTTCTGGATAGGCAGATGACTCAGGTGCCTGTCGTAGAAGTCCCGGTATAGTAGGGTCACTTGTGCCCCGGTATCCAGGAGGCCCCTGGTGTAGACTCCCTCCACTTCAATGGGCACTATAGGGGATGGGCCTACCAGCTTCTCTGGATATGGTCCGGCAGGAGCCGCCTTCTTTTGACCTTTTCCCTTTGGACTCTCTCTTGTCCTATTCCCTTTGGACTTGAACCTTTCTTGAGCCTGGTATGCACTGACTTCCCTCCTTTTAATGGGTGTAGGAACCCGCTGAGGGGTACTATTATTTTTCTTGGGTGGGCACCCCCTTTGGGGAGTGTTGTGCCTCTCCTGAGGGGTCTCCCCCCTTCCTCCTGGAGTATAGCTTTGTTGAGGGGTATTGCGTTTCCCCTTTGGTGTTCTATCTCTCTTTTTGTTTTTCTTCCCATTCAGCTTGGAGTTTACTGAAGATGATGGGCACCCGGTTGACTCCTTCACCGGGGCCCTCTGGAGTTTCCCGCCGGCTTGCGGTTGTCTGGTCTCTTCTACTTCGGACTAGAACATGTGGCTGCAATGTGGCCAACTCCCCCACAGTTGAAGCAGACTATATCTCCCCATTCTTGTAAAGGTTCGGGTGCTGAGGCAATCGGGAACAATTCCTTCCTTGGACTTTCCTTCTTCTTGGGACACTCTGTGTCTTTTGCTATCAGAGAGGTCAATATCTCTAACACCTTGGACATCTGAGTTTTTAGGGTGTCTATCTCCGCCTCTCTTTCAGGGGTCATTACTGGATTGACCAGCACCTGTGCGGGTACAACACTTGTCTTATCCTTCTGCTGGTCCTGTTGCAGCGCCTCCTCATCTCTGATGATTTTTATTAAATCAGCATAAGTCAGCAACATTCCTCCTCCCAAGGTTTTCAGGTACAGCCAGACTGGATTGGAGCGTAGCGCTCCCTTTAAGACTTGCTTCATTCTTGCCGCATCGGCATCTTGGGGCTTCATCCCTTTCTTTAACACAATCTTGCACAGCAGCCTGTTTAGCCTTCTGACATACTCGGAAAGTTTCTCCTCCGGTTTTTGGAAAGTGTGTTCAAACTGGTAGACCATCTCTGTCACCTTGTCTAATTGACCAAACTCTTCCTGCAGCATAGCTAGACAGTCCTGCGCCGTGCACCCTGCATTCCCAAACCGGAAACTTTTCACTGCTTCTGCTGCTGCACCTTTAAGGCTTTCTAACACTCGCTGCCTCTTCTGTGCTTCAGGTACCTCCCATGCCTCCACCGCCTGTAATGCCTGCTCCACCCAGGTATCAAAATCTTCTTCCCCTGCCGGGACAGGGAGCTTCCCTGAGAATATTTTTAGTCTCCGGTAGCTAGTTTCCACATGCACCGTACTTGTCTTCTGACATTTGGCTAGCAAATCCCCTATTGCATTTATCAGTTCTGGTGATATAGTAGTGGCCGGTGCAGGTGCTACCGGGGGTGTCACCCTGTCTTTTCTTTCAGGTGGAGTTCGGGCCGCAGCCCGTGGCGATCCCGTAGGGGATGGTTCCTTTACTTCAGCTATTGCGTGCGCCAGCCTAAATGTTCTGTTGTCTGGCGTCCGCAGACACTTGTGCTTACAGGCCTCTGGCATCCCGTCCCAATATTCCACTAATGCGTATTGGTATGAGATTTCTGGGTCTGACTTTATGTCCATCACCCACGGTGTGTGATCTGGGGACACTGATTTCATTAGTTCCTCTACTGTCTCACTCGACCAGTTCTCCCCCGGGAGGCTAATGGCTATCGACTGTTTTGGCTCTGTATTAGCGGCTTTGCACCATTCTTCTACCGCTCTTGGATCCATGGGGTCCATGCCGGCACTTCTGGCGTTCGCTTGCTGCATCAGGATCCCGGACGAGAACCCCCACGTGTAGCGATACCTCCAACTAAGGAGGCCGCAGAATTCGATTTGGGCCCTGAGTGCAGCTCCGCCAACCCCCGGCAATAGGCTCTACCCCCTTCTGGCACAGCTAGTACTAATAATCAATGATATATCCTATGCAATATAATAACTAAGCCAGGACACAGTAATGAATTGTAATAGATAAAGTGTTTTACTTATTTTCTCAATATGGATAAAAGGGGTAACAGTAATCACAGTTTAAGATAATCACTCCTAAGGGCAGCGTCCTGCCACTCTAACACACTATGTAGTAACACACGCTGCAGGTGCGCCATACGGGCGACCGTTAACTAAGTGCCCTATGGCGCAGTAATTAAACACGCTAGAATCCCCACCAGGCCTGGTTCTAATATTTAACTTAGTCCTTCTTTCTTCACCGGCAGGTCTGTAATGGTGGTGCACTTTAAACAGAGTATAACTTTGTAATCCAAGGGGTATAGAACTTGGTTAAATAAAGCCGCAAGCTCAGTTCTGACAAGGCTCTTCAATAGGGGTATCAAAATAACTTGTAGGCCACGGCAGTCTATAGGCCTATATACAGTAACAGTATCTTAGCTGGGCTTATGCCCTCTCACCCGCCGGACTACGGATCCAGTCCGGGAAACCTCCACCGGCCGTGTCACACACACACGATCTCTCCAACGATCGGGCCCCCGATCCGACAAGGCTGTAGCGCACAAAGTCAGATGCCACCCAGGCTCGCAGAGGGGGGTGGAAGGCTCTTTGATGCAGAGCAAGGCCTCAGGCTTCAGGCCTTGCACTCCGACACATCCACACAGGAGGATCCGTCTGTGAAGTCTCGTGTTCCAAAGAGGCCGAGCCTGGCCTCGCCTCCTCCTTTTATAACCCCTCCCATGAGTCTCTGCGGTGGAACATGTGAAGAATGGGGTTATGGGTGATGTAGTTTCTTCCCAATATAGGGGAATACCCCGCTACACTTCCATAATTATTTTTTTTATCATTTTTATTGTTATCTCAGGGAATGTAAATATCCCCTATGATAGCAATAGGTAGTGACAGGTACTCTTTTTTTTTAAAAACTGTGGTCTTCTAGACCCTATATCTTTCCTCTGCCCTCAAAGCATCTGACCACACCAAGATCGGTGTGATAAAATGCTTTCCCAATTTCCCAATGGCGCTTTTTATATCCGAGGGGGGGACATTCCCTCCCACTGCTTGTAAAAGCAGTCCAGAGGCTATTTAGCCACTAGGATTGCTTTTACATGAAAGCCGGCCGCTGGCTGAAAAGAATGATACCAAGATAATACCTAAACCCGCAGGCATCATTCTGGTATACACATTCAAAGTCCAGCAACATACCAGTACTTTACTGGTCCTTGTTGGACATGTATTGTAATCTTTTTTTTTCATGCAGCCAGTTGGCTGAATGAAAAAAGAGATTGATCGGTGAGTATGCCCACCATTAGAATACCGCCCTTCATCCACCCACTTCTAATGATGGGCATACATGCACCATTTATATATGCCGAAGCATGGGGGCATCCTCCCGCAAAAAAGTTATGCCGCACACACATGGTCGGACTTTTCCACGGGCAAGTCTCCGTCGGAATTTCGACCGTATGTACGCGGCATTAGGAGCAAAATCGCTCCTCCGCCCCTGCTGCCCCAATGCTTCGGCATATATGCTTTTTTTTTTTAACTGTGGTGGTGAAATCACCTCCTACAGCACTGGAGTCGCAGGGATCAGGCCTGTCTCTGTGAACGCTGCAGTTATGTGTGTTGTGTTTTGTAAGTGACAGTGATCGATCGATACTGCACTTGGGTGGCCTGGGCTGGACGGAGGGGCAAAACGCAGGTGCTAGCAGGTATCTGGGCTGATCCCGCTAACACTGCGTTTTTGGGAACCCTAAACTGCTGGGGACGCTAGTATAGATCTGATCAGATCAGATATTGATCTCTTCAGATACTATACCACTAAGGGGGGTGTATGCTTCACGCGTGGGTGTTAGTGTTACTGGCACTAACCTGACGCTGCCTGGGGTGTGACACAGACCCTCTCTGACGCTAAAACCTAATTGATATCACCCGCCGGGCGATCAGGGGGTTAAACCTTTATTGGGTTATATACGGCGGGTGCCCTGACACTATAAAAAGCAAACTAACTAACCAGCATCACCAGTAACACTTATATGGTGATCACTGGTGAAAGGGTTAACTAGGGGCAATTAGGGGGTTAAAACCTTTATTAGATAATATATGGGGGTACCTGACGCTATAAAAACCTGCGGCGAACCTAAAAAAAATTACTGGCTACCGATTTGCATCACCGACACTAAAGCCCTGTACACACGATCAGATATCTTATGGATTTTCGTCTGATGGATTTGTCCATCAGAAATCCGATGAAACTGTTTTCCATCAGTCTTGCCTACACACCATCAGTCAAAAAACCGACCGTTCCAAACGTGGTGACGTAAAACACTCCGATGAGCTGAGAAAAATGAAATTCAATGCTACTGAGCATGTGTCGACTTGATTCTGAGCATGCTTGGGTTTTTTATCTGATGGATTTCCCCACAGACGATCGGAAATTGCCATCGGTTTTTTATCCATCAGATAATTTTAAAACATGTTCTATTTTTTAAAACCGATGGAAAAAAGACTGATGGGTCCCATACACGATCGGTTTGTCTGATGAAAACAATCCATCGGACGGTTTTCATCAGTCAAACTGATCGTGTGTACAGGGCTTAAGACAGCGATCAGAAAAACGATCGCTTAGCGACAGTGGTGATAGGGGGTGAAAGGGTTACCTAGGGGGCGATCAAGGGGGTTAAACCTTTATTAGATAATTTTTGGGGGTACCTGACGTTATAAAAACCTGCGGCGAACCTAAAAAAAATTACTGGCTACCGATCTGCATCACCGACGCTAAGACAGCGATCAGAAAAATGATCGCTTAGCGACAGTGGTGATAGGGGGTGAAAGGGTTACCTGGGGGGTGATCAAGGGGGTTAAACCTTTATTAGATAATTTATGGGGGTACCTGACGCTATAAAAACCCGCGGCGAACCTAAAAAAAATTACTGGCTACCGATCTGCATCACCGACGCTAAGACAGCGATCAGAAAAATTATCGCTTAGCGACGGCAGTGATAGGGGGTGAAAGGGTTACCTGGGGGGCGATCAAGGGGGTTAAACCTTTATTAGATAATTTATGGGGGTACCTGACGCTATAAAGACCTGCGGCGAACCTAAAAAAAATTACTGGCTACCGATCTGCATCACCGACGCTAAGACAGCGATCAGAAAAACGATCGCTTAGCGACAGTGGTGATAGGGGGTGAAAGAGTTACCTGGGGGGCGATCAAGGGGGTTAAACCTTTATTAGATAATTTATGGCGGTACCTGACGCTATAAAAACCTGCGGAAAACCTAAAGAAAATTACTGGCTACCGATCTGCATCACCGACGCTAAGACAGCGATAAGAAAAATGATCGCTTAGCGACGGAGGTGCTAGGGGGTGAAAGGGTTATCTGGGGGGTGATCAGGGGGTTAAACCTTTATTAGGGGGGGTTAGGGGGCTACACTGGACCTAAAACTAACTTTAGTGACACTTTTAGTCACAAATGTCACTGATTGCAGTGATCAGTAAATAAATGGTCACTGCAATCAGTGACACTGTGACTGGGGGCTGGGGGGTGATCTGGGGGTGTGTGGGGGGGGGCGATTTGTGTGCCTATGTGTCCTGGTGTCAGTGTAGTGTTTTGTGTACTGACCTGATGTCTTCTCTTGTACGGCGCTCAGTATATGTGAGTGCCGCATGAGAGATGACATCACTTCCTCCTGCTTCCTCTGCCTGTGTTTACATTACAGGACAGAGGAAGCATTTTCATTCGCCGGTAGCGATTGCGGGGGGGGTGGCCGGAATCGAACGGCCGTCCCCTCATCTCGGATCGCTCCCCAGTGAATACCGACCGCTCCCTGTATAGGTATATCGGTGCCATTCTGCCGACGTACATATACAGTGAGCGGTCGTTAAGTGGTTAAGAAAACTAAGATCATGGCAATCGGTCCCATTACTCCTTGGCAAATAGAAGGAGAAGAAATGGAAGCAGTGACAGATTTTATCTTCCTAGGCTCCAAGATCATGGCAGACGGTGACTGTAGTCATGAAATTAAGAGACGCTTGCTTCTTGGGAGGAAAGCAATGGCAAACCTAGACAACATTATAAAAAGCAGAGACATCACCCTACCGACAAAGTGCCGTATAGTCAAAGCTATGGTATTCCCAGTAGTAACCTATGGCTGCGAACGTTGGACCATAAGGAAGGCTGAATTTATGATTTTGAACTATGGTGTTGGTGAAGACTCTTGAAAGCCCCTTGGACAGCAAGAAGATCAAACCAGTCAATCTTGAAGGAAATCAACCCTGTTTATTCACTGGAAGGCCAGATCCTGAAGCTGAAACTCAAATACTTTGGCCACCTAATTCGAAGAGAGGACTCATTGGAAAATACCCTGGGAAAACATGGAAGGGAAAGGAGACAAGGATGACAGAAAACAAGATGGATAGATAGCATCATCAAAACAACGGACATGAAGTTAAGCAGGCTCTGGGAGGCAGTGGAGGACAGAAAAGCCTGGCGTGCTATAGTCCATGAGGTCACGAACAGTCAGACACGACTAAATGACTGAACAACAACAATATTGCTATCGTATCTCCTCTCAAGCGTCTCTTCTCCAGTGAGAATAAATTTAGTGCTTATAGTCGTTCCTCATAATTGATGTCCTCCAGTCCCAATATTATTTAGTTGCCCTTCTCTGGACCCTCTCCAGCAAATCCTTTCTGAGGATTGGTGACAAGAACTAGACAGAATACTCCAGACGCTTTCGAAACAGAGTTTTATTAAGTGGCAGGATTATCGTTTTACTCCTTGGAGTAAATTCCCTTTTTAATGCATGCTAATATTCTGCCGGCTTTGGTAGCTGCATGATATTGCTCAGTCTGTCTTCTACTTGGACCCCTAGATCCTTCTCGATCCTGGAATCTCCTAGAGTTTCTTCCCCCAAGTGTTTTTTTTTAATATATTTTACCGCCCAAGTGCATTAACTTACATTTACCAATGTTAAACTTAATTTGCCATCTAGTAGCCCACTCCATTCATTTATTTAGGTCCTCTTGCAAAGTTTCTATATCCTTCTGTGATGTTATTGCCCTACATATTTTGTGTCGTCAGCAAACACTGAGCTTTATTTATCCCATACTCTATTGCATTTATAAATAAGTTAAACAGAATTGGTCCCAGGACAGAGCCTTGGGGTACTCCACTAACCACTCCAGACTATTCTGAGTACACGTTATTATTTATCACCAGCCTTTGGACTCACCCCCGCAGCCAGTTTTCTATTCAAGAACAAACCCTATGGTCTATACCCACCGACCTCAGTTTGTAGATTAAGACATTCAGAGAAGTATTTGTATTTTGTGAATGAGTTCACATATTACAAAGGCTTGTGTGATTGGACAGGAGGAGGGGAGGGGCAGGCATAGCAGATGCACCAACTCTAGTGTTGAAGATGTCTGGACCTGAAGCATCAGTGTTGAGCTTCCGGAAATACAGCAATAGATGTCTTCCGGGAGTGCAATAAAACTGTCAAATGTAAATAATATAGATAATCTTAAATTCAAAAGAAACTGCGCTTGAGAAAAACTGAGGAAAAAATTTGTATTAACGTGAAATAATATAGTGACACAAGCAGCATCTCAACCGTGGGATATTAACATAGTAGAAACCAGTTACCGTATATACTCGAGTATAAGCCGACCCGAATATAAGCCGAGGCACCTAATATTACCACAAAAAACTGTGAAAACGTATTGACTAGAGTATAAGCCTAGGGCGTCCATCTGCATGCCTCACTGTGCCTCACTTTGCCTCACTGTGTCCATGTCCATGCCTCACTGTGTCCATGTCCATGCCTCACTATGACCATGCCTTACTGTGCCCATGCCTCACTGTGCCCATGCCTCACTGTGCCCATGCCTCACTGTGTCCATGACTAGACTGACGTTTAACATGGGAGTCTATGGAAGGGGTGCCCGGTTTGAAGAATCTGTGCTCCCTGGCCGTAGGTTCCCTAGACAACAAACTTTGCACACTTGTAGAGGAGAAATGGGGCTACATGTGTGCCAAGTTCTGGGTCCAGAGGACCTATGACTGGCCGGTACCGGGTCCCCAAAATCACCAGAGAAATTACTGTTTAACATGGGAGTCTATGGAAGGGGTACCCAGCTTTGAAAAATCGGTTCTCCCCGGCCGTAGATCCCCTGGACAAAAAACTTTGCATACTTGTAGAGAAAGAGTGGGGCTACATTTGTGCCGGCCGGTACCAGGTCCCCAAAGTCCGGGAGATCAGGCGCAAAAAGGTGACTCGAGTATAAGCCGAGGGGGGCATTTTCAGCACAAAAAAAATGTGCTGAAAAACTCGGCTTATACTCGAGTATATACGGTAACATAAAAATAGCCACTGTACTAGATGATAATGGAAATTTTTTAAACAAAAACACACATTAACAATGGTACTCATATAATATGTGCAATCACCACCAATTAAGAGGTAACTGAAATTAAATACCAAGAAATGTCCAAGTGCAGATACAGAGTTTGTGAAACTGAAGAATGAATCCTCTTCTTAATCAATCAAGGCAATCCGTGCATGCAATTGACATCTATCACCTCGAAAAGGAATGGAAGCCATGTCACCACCACTTCTTCTGTATGAAATGTAGGCTTAACAGCTAGAAAGGACCCTCTAATTAAAGAGAGGTCAGCAGAGCATGTGGCCAAGGTCATCCAGGGGCAATTCTAAAGGCTACCCTTAGAGGCAGACAGTTTAGACAATAGTCATCCCAGCAACATCCAAAAGATTCATCCCCAGGACATAGAAAAAAGAATGCCAAATAGTGTAAAACCTTCTCAATATATTTATTAAAATTGAAATTGCACTTACATCGATGTATAAAAAATAGCGCTATACAAACATCTTCATCAGGCGAACATACAGCATACACCCACGCTTCCGGGACACGCGATGATGTCAGCATGTCGCTCTGCCCAGGATTGGCGACCAGAACTGGACAAAATACTCCAGATGTGGCCAAACCAGAGTTTTGTAAAGTGGCAGGATTATAATTTTATCTCTGGAGTATGTTTATCTTCTTTAGTATGACTTTTTAAGGTATGGCTTAGCCACCCAGGTTCAACCTTCTTTTTCTATATTTATTACCCATTGGAATACACTGTTATTTAATATTTTTTTAAAGCACTCAGATTTTTCCTCTGTGTTCAATGTATCTAGGATTTGGTTCCATGTAATATCTTGTAGTATTGAGTGCAGTTTAAAAAATTGGCTCATTTGAAATGTGAAATTTCAAACTTGGGGTGATTCAAGCACATTGAGTAGTTGTTGCTAACAGTTCATATAAGAGCTGCCTTTTTTTGAAAAACTGCACTATATTCTTTTAAAAAAAAAAAAAAAAAACTGTAAAGACACTGTGCACTCAAAACACTACATACACTGCACCGCAACCCCCTGCTTTATCCCTATGTGCCCAAAAAGTGTTTGATCTTTTCTTAAACTGATCTTAAACGGAGCTTTGCAGAAACACAGGATCGATCGGTGCCGTCCCTTCTAACAGAACAACAATCTGCCTTGTTTACATAGGCAGATTGTCATTCTGCCTGTGCCCTGTGTAATTGGCTAGTGCTGGTGGACATCGAGTCCGCGGTACCCACTGCTGGTGTCTCGCCATGTATAGTCACAGCAGGAGCGGGTCCCCGGTGGCACGAGTGCGCATGCCCCAGACCCGTGATCTGGCACAGAGCGGCCACCCTGCTGCCGTAAATGCACAGTGGGTGGTCCGCAAGTGGTTAAAGGACTGGTGTTTCTTCCATGTTAGTGGTTGTAAAGGCAGAAGGTTTTTTATCTTAATGCATTCTATGCATTAGGATAGAAAGCCTTCAGTGTGCAGCAGCCCCCCTAACACATATCTGAGGCCCCTCTCTGTCCAGCGATGTCCATGAGTGATTCAGCCATCTGAGATTCTCCCTCCTGATTGGCTGAGACACAGCAGTGGCGCCATTGGCTGCTGCTTCTGTCAATCAAAGTCAGCTAGCCAATCAGGTGAGAGAGGGGGAAAGGGCCAGGTCAGGGCTCCGTGTCTGAATGGACACAGGGAGCTGTGACTCGGCTCCGGTGCCCCCATTGCAAGCTGCTGAACAGGAGGGAGGGGCAAGGAGGGGCCAGGAGCACAGAAGATGGACCTGAGAAGAGGAGGATCTGGGCTACTCTGTGCAAATCCACTGCAACAGAAGAGGTATGTATAACACGTTTGTTATTTTTATAGGAAAAAAACAAGACTTTACTATCACTTTAAAGTGGAGTTCCGCCCACCCCTTTGTAGCTGCTGACTTTAAACATTAGGACACTTGCCTGTCCTGGAGCCCAGCGATGTTGGCACCGCAGCCGATGCTTACATCGGCTGGTCAGGTGGTGCCGCCACCATTGCGGGTACGGGAACCTGACAGTGTAGCCTTTCGGCTTCAAGGCAGGGTCCTTACTGTGCATGCGCGAAGTGCGCTGTGCTCTCTCACTGGCCCTGCAGAAGGGGAGGGAGGAGGGAGGAGGAGGGGGGCCCAGCTGCTGACATAATTTGCCGTGGCCTGGTCTCCCGGAAGTGGGTACCTGCTCCCCCTCCCCACCGAAAGGTGCCAAATGTGGCACCGGAGGGGAAGGAGGAATCAGATAAGTGGAAGTTCGGCTTTTGGGTGAAACTCTGCTTTAAGCTTGAAGTCACATTAAAGGACCCCCTCCTTAGGTACTTTTTTTACAGTTTGTTTTGCATTGTTAAATGATCCAAATGGAAGTGCCTGGCTCCCTATGTCCTTTTTGACAATAGCTAGGCTATTAGTCCTGAAATGGCCAGAATTTAGTATCAAGATTCACCCCCCTTTAATCAGGTTCTCTACAAAGTTCACGTTGTGCAGACTTCAAGCAGGATTCAATGATTTCTCTGCAAATCGAACTCGGTCAGATTCGCTCATTCCTAATCAAGAGGCACCATCAGGAAGGAAAAGACTCAATTTCTATTCAGAGTAGGATTTTATTACAAGACACCATTAGAAAGGAAGAGTCTCAATTTCCATTGAAAAGGGAGCTGTAACTACTCGATGATATATTCTAAAGTGATTTAACAGCCTGTAACACATAATATTAAGTGAAGGGTATGAGCCTAAGCTCCACATTCCTTTTTTAAAGTACATGGCATTTGCTGAATCAAACTTCTATTATATTCAGTACATTTAACAAGTTACTTTTACATTACTTATTTAGCACACAATTTGATCTTCAGGGAGAAAAGTAGAGTCGGATGAATGTTAGCACACAGATTCACTAAGCTGCATTCACGCCTACATTGTGTTCATCATTAAAGGGGTTGTAAAGGTTCGTTTTTTATTTTCTAAATAGGTTCCATTAAGCTAGTGCATTGTTGGTTCACTTACCTTTTCCTTCGATTTCCCTTCTAAATGTTTTTTTTCTTTGTTTTCTTTGCCTGAATTTCTCACTTCCTGTTCCTCCTCAGTAAGCTGTTCTGACTGACTAAACACGGCTCTGATGATGGGGGCAAGCTTACTGAGGAGAAACAGGAAGTGAGAAATTCAGACAAAGAAAAAAAGCATTTAGAAGGGAAATCGAAGGAAAAGGTAAGTGAACCAACAATGCACTAGCTTCAAGGAACCTATTTAGAAAAGAAAAAACGAACCTTTACAACCCCTTTAACATGTCAGTCTGCTAGGGTTAGAGAAAGTATGGAAAGGGTGCTCTGATGCACTTCTGCTGCTGAGTACAGGTCTCCAGTGAGGACAACACCAGGGGATAATTATAGTAAAATAACTAAGTCCCCAATATGCTACATTTCTAAAAATGAAACAATCTTATATAATAGTTAATTTTATCTTGATGATCTAAACCCAAGCTGGATGACATCAACCTAAAGCCTCGTACAGACAACCGGTTTTCCCGGCAGGAAAACTGCCAGGAGAGCTTTTGGCCAGGAATCCCGGCCGTGTGTATGCTCCCTAGCAGTTTTCCCGACAGGAAAACTGCTGGGGAAAAATAGAGAATCTGCTCTCTATTTTCCCGTCGGGATTCCCGGCAGAGTGTTTCCTGCCGAGAAAACCGGTCGACTGTATGCTTACCTGCAGGGGAAAGAAACCGCACATGCTCGATAACACTTTGACGCATGCGCGGTAGCATACAACTTAATTTAGCCGGTGTCTCGTCACATTCGGCTCCCCATCACAGATTGCTCCGGAAGTGACGTTCCGTCGCCGCCATCTTGCTACACCCCACCCTCCTGCACAGTAATGATAGAGTGAGAAGGGGACAAGCGGACATCTTGTTACACCCACTGGCTTGTCGTAGTCTTTGACATCACCGCGTTCTTGCCATTCAAAGAACGGCAGGTTTTTGGAGTGGACGTGTGTATACATGGCTTTGCAAGGCAAGCTTGCCAGGAATCCTGCCAGGAAAACCAACGGTTTTCAAATAGACGGGATTCCCGGCCGTGTGTACAGGGCTTAAGTGTGCATGTCTCATACATGAGGGGCTGCTGGGGATAGCAACGATATTCCAGGTCCTGTGCTGAGCAGGCTCCCCTCTGCACACTGACTACAGAGGGTCAGTTGCTTGGCACAGCCACCATTCACAAAATAGTCTGTCATTTTTTTCTTATGACTACAAAGCATTCTCTGATTTGGATGAGGTGGAGATTGTGATGTCACTGCCCCTTCTCTCCAACTCCTCCAATTAAGAAAAATAAACAAGGTTTTCTGTGAATGCCGGTGTTCTGTCAATATCTCCAACCCATCAAACATGTCAACCACGTCACTTCTGGTTTATTGAAAACCTTAGTCATTGGAGATTTTGACGAATTGGTGGTTGGACACAACACCGACAACCGAATAGAGTTCGGTACAGGAAGATTGAGCTGTTTTGACAGCACAGCGGCTAACGAGGACAAAGTTGTCGCCACCTCGGAGGTGTCCATTTTGTTGGCTAGTATCGGAGCGGAGTAAGAATCTGCGCTCATAATATCCTGCATCGGACTCTATTCGGTTGCCAGTGTTGTGTCCAATCACCAATTTGCCAAAAACTCCAATTACTGCTGATTTAAAGAAACCGGCAGTTACGTGGTTGGGGTTTCTGACGGGTTCGAGAATTTGACAGAACTGCTGAGTGAGTGACCCCCTCTGGTCGTTGTGGGAAAGCCATTCGACACAGGACCCAGAAGATCACAGGTATCATTGAGGTAATGCCAACTACTACAGTGATTGTCAGCTTTCCCAGCAGCCACTCAGGTATGAGATATGCATTCATATACTGTGCCGAGCAATGTAAATATACAAGAGATAATACCAGAAGTTCAGGTTTTATGTATGCCAGAACTGCTGCTTATGCCCTATACACACGATCGTTTTTCTTGGCATTTTTTTTCTTGCCGCTTTTCACGTCGTTATTTTTCATGTTTCCTCTCAAGCCTGTCTTGCGTACACACGATCATTTTAAAAAACGATCAAGCAAAGTGCAGTGACGTATACCACGTACGACGGCACTATAAAGGGGAAGTTCCGCTCGAATGGCGCCACCCTTCATGTTAGTAAAGTTTGGTGAGAGACGATTTTCAGCCTCGTGCTTTTCAGTCCGTTACTGCGTGACGAATGTGCTATCTCCATTACGAACGCTAGTTTTACCAGAACGAGCGCTCCCGTCTCATACTTGATTCTGAGCATGCGCGTTTTTTTTCACGTCGTTAAAGCATACACACTATCGTTTTTCACGTCGTTAAAAAAAACGACATGAAAAACGACGTGAAAAAAGAGAGCATGTTCGAAATTTTTAATGGCCGTTTTTCACGTCGTTAAAAATGCTCTGGAGCGTACACACGATCATTTTTAATGGCCATTTTTAAAAATGGCATTTTTAACGGCATGAAAAACGATCGTGTGTATGGGGCATTAGAGTCTCCACTGGAAGCACTTGTGAGAGGGGGATTACACAGGAGAGCAAATGGGAGACAGGGACAAAGAACTGTCATCCAATTACAGCAAATGTGTCTGAGGAAGGACCTTCACAGCAGGATCACTAAGTATTATTCTAATAAAAGCTGCAGATTTTAAAACATGGAAAATAAACAATTGCAATTACATTTGCATGTTAAAGTGCATCTATGATCAAAACCTTTTAATTAGTTCCATCAGGTGTCGCCATCAGTGTGCCCCATTGCATTAACTGTCTGTATCAGAGTAGCTACTTACATCAACTGTCCCCATCAGAGTCCCCCTTACATCAGCTGTCCCCATCAGAGTCTTCCTTATATCAACTGTCCCATCAAAATGCCCCCTTACATTAACTGTCCCTATCAGAGCACCTCTTAAGCCTCGTACACACGGCCGGGAATCCCGTCAGGAAAAAAAACGTCGGTTTTCCTGACGGGATTCCTGGCAAGCTTTCCTTGCCAAGCCGTGCATACAGACGGCCGTTCAAAAGAATGAATGGCAAGAACGCGGTGACGTCATTGACTACGACGAGCCTGTGCTCGTCACATTCAATGCCGTCGCCGCCATCTTGCTACACCCTACACTACCCTTGTATGCTACTGCGCATGCGTCAAATTCTTTTCGACCTGGGGACAGGTAACATACACACTCATGGTTTTCTCAGCAGGAAACACTCTGCCGAGAATCCCGATGAGAAAATAGAGAGCAGGTTCTCTATTTTTCTCGTCGGGATTCCTGGCAGTTTTCTCGCCGAGAAAGCCTACACACAAACGGTTTTCATAACAAAAAGCTCTCCCAGCAGCTTTCTTGCCGAGAAAACCGGTCGTGTGTACGAGGCTGTACATCAATTATCCCCCTTGCATCAATAGTCCCCATCAGAGTGCTCCATACATCAATTGTCCCTATCAGAGTGCCCCTTATATCAACTGTCCCCATCAATGTCCTCATTACATCAACTGTCCCCATCAGAGTCCCTAATGGACCAGTGGATGCACTCTTGGAGACCTAAGGGGCACAATTAATATCTAGGGGGCACAGCCCATCCCAACACCCCACTAGATCTGAGCCCGTTGTCTCACAGCCACATGCGGCAAGGACACTATATTTGGTCAATGATGTCACCAGCTCCATGGCCGCAGCTGATTGTCATGTGACAGTTTCCGATAGTTTTAGGTCGAATCTTACTGTAGGGTGACCAGACATCCCCGGTTTCAGGGGACAGTCCCCGAATTGAGGACACTGTCCCCGGACCAAGTCTGTCCCCAGTTTTGTCCCTGGATTGGATTTGAACAGGGGCCATGGGGCAATTTCACAGACAGTCAGTGCAGGGGGGTGTATTTTTCCATTATCTGTGCCCCTTTCTGATGATCATGTGGTGGTCGGAGCGGAGGAAATATTTCTTCAGTTTCGGGTGAATGCCCATTCAGCTCCGCTCACATGTTCTTCTGCCTTGGCTCAAGTCCCAGCCAGCCGCCTGCTTATCTTCTTGCCTTCCCTGGTGGAGTGATCTTCCTCCACTCCCCACCCAGTAGTAGCCGGGGCCCAGAGAGTAAGACTTGACAGGCTGTGAGGCGGGCGGCGGCGATGGGCAGAGAGTCGCTGATTGCCGCCATTAATAGTAAAAAAAAATTATGTCCCCGGATTTCATTTAAAAAATCTGGTCACCTTATCTTACTGGTGACCATTGTCATTGGAATGGAAAGTGTTGGGCATTCCAATTTGTCACCAGAACACGCAGTGGGGGGGGGGGGGGGGGTATTCCTGTTAGCTAAATATGTTCTGGTGATAACTGTTTCCCCTTTTCTTTGAGGACATTTCCCCCATTTTTCTTTGTCATATCTGTGGTGGTGCAGGAAATAAAAGGAAAGGACTTACAAAATCACAAAAAGAATATTGGTTTTGCCTATTCTCTACTCTATCCAAACCTCAATAATAGTTTAAGTATGCTTTAATGCAGATTAGGAGGATTAAAGTGGTTGTAAACCCTTCCGGGGAAGTTACACCTACAGGTAAGCCTGGATTTAAGCTCTGTACACACGATCGGATTTCCTATGGTTTTTAAACCAATGGATTTTTCCATCGGAAAACCGATGAAGCTGTCTTCCATCAGTCTTGCCTACACACCATCAGTCAAAAAAACGACCGTTCCAAACGCGGTGGCGTAAAACACTCCGATGAGCCGAGAAAAATTAAGTTCAATGCTTCTGAGCATGCGTCGACTTGATTCTGAGCATGCGTGGGTTTTATATCCGATGGAGTTCCCCACAGACGATAGTAATTTGCTATCGGTTTTTTAACCATCGGATAAATTTAAAACATGTTCTATTTTTAAACACCGATGGAAAAAAGACCGATGGGGCCCATACACGACCGGTTTGTGTACACGGCTTTAAGGCTTACCTGTAGGTGTTTGCAATATCTCCTAAACCTACACGGTTTAGGAGATATTTGCCAAAAGGAATACACCGTTGTCTACGGCGCATGCGCGCCATAGACAACGGCGCAGGCGCACTGAGAATCCCATTCATAAAACCGGCAGAGCTGGCTTTTACGGCTCCCGCACGCACGCGCGGAGTGACGTTTTTGCCGCTCTGGCCAATCACAGCGACAGAGCGGCGATACCCGGAAGTAACCTTCCGGAGCGATGTCTGTGGCCCGGAGGGGGAGATGAGGACGGCTTTGGGGGCTTCGATCTAAGGTAAGAAATGCATAATGAGCTAGTAGTCATACTAGCTCATTATGGCTTTGTCTTGCAGGTTTAAAAAAATAAAAAAATCAGGGTTTACAACCACTTTAAATTGCTCTTGTTTCTGTAGTGCAAAGGGGATATATTTGTCCTCATGCTTTGTTTGTCATTCAGTACATCTGTTATTATTTTGTACTGTATGTTAGTACTGAGTAACCTATTGGTAACAGACCACATTGCCTTTGGCCTTGCAGGTCCGTACTGACAGCGTCTACTGATATATATGTATGTATATGTGATCTATTTATATCTATCCATGCTTTCTAAATATGTCACATGTGCATTAAGATTCATCTACTGTAGCTCACATTTCCTTTGTGTATATGTTGAACTTATCTTATAGCTGAGTAAGATGCATACAATGTTTTCTGCGTCTTCCATATTTAAAGCTGACCTTCAGGCAGATACATAAGACACTCATTTTCACAGCTCTGTATTCATTAGTAAACCAGTAAATATATTTTTTATGCAACTAATGTACTCAAATTTGAATTGATTTTATCTTATGTTATTCTCCTGCATATCAGCATCCAAATCCAGTGAGGGAGGGGCATGATAGAGAGCAGTGGTGCACAATGACGTGAGGGCGGCGATTCCCCCCCCCCGCACGCGGGAGACGGATGGGAAGGCGACGATCCCCCCTCTTTCTAATGCCGTGTACACACGATCGGTTTTACCAATGAAAACAGTCCGATGGACTTTTTTCATCGGACGAACCGATCGTGTATGGGCCCCATCATTTTTTTTTCCATCGGTGAGAAAAAATAGAACATGTTTTAAATTTATCCGATGGGAAAAAAAACGATAGCAAATTCCGATCGTCTGTGTGAAACTCCATTGGACAAAAAACCCACGCATGCTCAGAATCAAGTCGACGCATGCTCAGAAGCATTGAACTTCATTTTTCTCGGCTTGTCGGAGTGTTTTACGTCACCGCGTTTGGGACGGTCGGATTTTTGACTGATGGTGTGTAGGCAAGACTGATGGAAGTCAGCTTCATCGGATTTCCGATAGAAAAATCCATCGGATTAGAATCCATAGGAAATCCGATCGTGTGTACAGGGCTTTAGACTCCCTGGACAATCGGGTCTCAGGACCCGCTTCCTAATTGGCCAGGAGGAGAGTCAGGAAGACAATAGCGAATATTCATTTGTTATTGTCACACAACTGGGTGGGATCAGGGTGCAGTGCTGCGCCCCAAGCCCTCCCTTTTTTGAAGCCAATTAGAGCCTCAGGCTCTAATCATGTGCTTAAAACTAAAAAATAAAATATCCCATTGAAATCCATGCGTTCGGCGCCTGCATGTAGATTAGGGGCCAGGCACATGGACGGACTGCCACTCATAGGGAGCCAATCAGGTGCATTGCATGCAAATTTGATAATATAAAACAAACGTACAAAAGGAGAGAATAGAAAGAGCTGACCTTACCAGTCTCCTGCTGCTTATTTACTGTTCACTCTCCAGGATAGGGGAGAGGGGTGTCAGAAGTGTGTTCCTCAATTGTAACAGAGTGTGAGGAACCATAAAACAGATGGAGACAGAAAATGCAGTAAAAATCACACCTTTAAATAAAATGGTAAAAATGGTACAACTGATAAACGTAGTCAAAACACAGACAGGGTTCGGTAGCCAAAGCAGGTAGTCAGAACAAGCCAGGAAATCAGGAAGCCAGAGATCAGCGTATTCAGAGGCAGTAGACAGGATCAGGAACCAGAAGGGATGTCAGCCAGGCAAGTCTTAAACAGAAACACATCAGAGAGTCTCAAGATATGTTGACCAAGGTGAAGGCATTGAAGAAATGAACCAGGCAGTTTAAATAGCCAGGAGGACCTGGCTGTGGGCTTGACTGAAGAGCAGGAGGTGATCAACAGGTGAGCCACTGTGGAACAATGAGTACACGAGTACTAGCAATTAACTGACAGCTGAGCAACCTGAGCACAGAGAAGGAAGGGCTGAGAGCCCAGCCCTGACAAAGATATAGTGGTTTCACCCTCTTGGGTCTGCTGATCTACCTTTAGTAGGTAAAACAGCTCCCATATATTGATTTTATCTGTATATTTAGCTGTTTGGAGTTCAGTCTTGAAGGGAATTAGTCAGAGTAGACTACAGTAGCGGCTTTGCTTTACACCTAGCCACCTAACCTGATTATCAGTACAATAGACTGCAGGGCTATTGTACATTGCACCTATACTACCAGCATTGAGGGAACAAACAAACATTTGGATTAAACTGAGGTTTATTTGTTCACCTGGAGTTCTTACAAGGACCCATTAAGACAGCCATTATCTGTCACAGGTGAAGGTGTCACTAAGGCTGTAGTTATTGGGCATAGTACACTTCTGCAGTATCACACAGAAGGACATTTGGCTCCAGAACTAGCAATGCTTCCAGGTGCTTCAGACAGTTTTAAAAAGTATATTTGTAGAGCCAAATATTTTAATAAAGGATTAGAGCACCATAGGTGTGCATTGGGTCCAGGAAAAGTTAATGATAACAACAGATCTGGGAATATAGCCAGCACATGTCAGGGGTTCAAAAAATCCCCTTCATCAGGGATGAAGGGCAAGATATGTTAACGACTTGCCGACCTGCTCAGGCAGATATACTGTGGCAGGTCGGCTCTCCTGCACAAACTGACGTACCTGCATGTCAGTCTGTACAAGGAGGATAGCGCGCACGCACGCACTCCACAGACTCGATGTCTGCCGGCGGCCCGCAATCACCTTGTACACAAGCAGAACGGGGAACTGCCTATGTAAACAACAGTTTTGATCAGGTCATTTGGGTAAGTAAAAATATAAGGGTAACGGGACTTTTAAGGTGCATGAAACACATAATATTCAAAAAAAATATAAATTTATTACAAATATTATAAAATTCATACATACATGAACCATCAAATGTACATAATAAAGTTTCCAAATTGCATACAGACAAATGTCTCTACATGTTTCGCCATATATTTGGCTTCCTCAGGAGTTTGTCATGCAAAATACTGGAAACAAAGAAAAAAAAAGGTAAATACATAATAATAACACAAAATTTATACTCTAAATTACACCAAAACATAATATTCTTTTAAATGACTGAAAACCATATCACACCAAAGAGTGCTCCAACATCAATGAACTCATCTCAATATTGTGTCTATTTTTTGAAAGTAATATCATTATATGTACAATACCTGTAACATTTTGATGGTGCAGTCCAAAAAGAATGATCTGAGAACTAATGAGCCAACCAACTCGGGAGCGCCCAATAGGGGGGGATAAAACGGTGTATCATAGAGGGGGGGATACTGACAAAATTAGCCACCCGATATTGCTAGCACAAAAGCAGAGGGCCATCTGGGAGAAATTGTAAAAGAAAAAAGAAAAAGATCCAATAAATCAGACATCAATCTATATATAAATGTAAAATATAGATTGACATAGTCATCTCCCTCCAAATACATGGGACCTTACCCATCAGTATTTACCTGTTAGTAGCCTATTGACAATCAAGCTTTAGAATTGGGAAAAAGGAGAAAATATCTCCAAATAACCCCAAGTAGTGTCCACTCTAGAAGGAAAAGAAATAGTGGAAAAACACTATAAGTATTATAAATATTATATTTCTATCTAATAGGTCAGGGATATGCAATTAGCGGACCTCCAGCTGTTGCCAAACTACAAGTCCCATGAGGCATAGCGAGACTCTGACAGCAGCAAGCATGACACCCAGAGGCAGAGGCATGATGGGACTTGTAGTTTTGCAACAGCTGGAGGTCCGCTAATTGCATATCCCTGTAATAGGTGATCAATCAGAAATTCACCATAAGATTGTTAGCTGTTCAGTACCTGATTAATCCAAATAGACAAAGTATATCCGCATTAGGGCACAACTGCCAAAAAGACCTGTCCCACAAAAACCGACAAATTCTCTGAAAAAGATACACACATAAACTATTTTAAATTCCAGACCAATATGCCAAACAACAGGATAAAGGCCAATGATGCCCATGGAGGAATCTATTGCCTAAGTATATTACCTTTAACTGTTATTGGAAACATCTTCTCCCCAGGATGTTGGTCATGCTAATGGATTGCAAAGCTGCAATCCGGACTATATACCCCCCTCCCCCTTCCCATTGGACGCACAATGGCGCCAAATCAATGGGCGGAGCGGGCACGTCAGTTCCGGCGTCCGCCCACCGTCATATCCGACCCGGAAGTGACGGAATCACCAAAGAAAACCAGAGACGTCCACCGGAAGTGCCGCCCCGCTCATCAGGAAAAAACATTGCCTGAAGTATAGAATAGAGGCAAACTTCCTTTTTAAACCAAGGCAGAAACGGCACAATAGAATGGTACAGAAAAAGGGTCCGGAAATCCGGTAGGCTTAGTCAGATGGCGCTCACAATGTCTCCTAAAAGGAGAACACAGAGAGACGCCCTGGGCACCCATATGATCACCTATTCCCCCCCTAAAAATGGGAAAAGCCACCCGAAGACTGGTAAATTCTGTTAATATCAATAAAATATGATTAATCAAATGATAGATGTTGAAAGGAGCCCCTAAAGGATATAGAGATATGGCGAATCCAGTCACCTGTACATAAAAACAAATTTAATAAACAAAAGAAAAAAATGTAAAACAAAATATTATTTGTTTTAAACAGAATCAACACACAAAGCATGACTAATTTTATCCTACAAAAAGGATTTGAAACTCATGGACTCATTTAGCCCGGGATACAAGGTAGCTCTCAAGGTATGTATCCATCTGGTTTCCCGTTGTAGGAGATTTTTATCCACATCACCACCTCTTTCGTTAAGAGGTATATATTCTAAAGCAAAGAATTTAATCTTTGACAAATCAAAAGAGTGAAACAGACCACTGTGTCTGCTGATGGGAGTCTCCATTTTCTTCTTTTGAATGAGAGATACATGGTCTCTCATTCTGTGGAAGAAAGGCCTCTTAGTTTTGCCGACATAGAAGGCCTTGCAATCACAGATCATCAGATAAATGATGCCAATCGACTGACAGTTAACGAAAAAATTTGGTCTGTAAGTGGATCCATTAGGGAGAACTATTTCAGTAGCATTATAAATAAACCTACAAAACTCACAGTGGCCACACGGGGCCGACCCTCTCCTACTTTCAACCCCCTTGGTTTGAAGATGGCTATGAACTAATTGATCTTTTAAGGACCTAGATTTTCTGTATGTAATTTGAGGAAATGGCTTAATATATTTGGAAATAATCTCGTCTGTTGCTAACAAAGGCCAGAATTTTTGAATAATCTTTCTTACTTTCTGATGTTCACCAGAATATCTGGTAATTAATCGTACCTGCTGGTCAGTGGTTTGAAGTTTCTTAGTATGTATTAGATCTTTCCTATTTTTGTTTTTAGCTCGTTTATAGGCTTTTTTGAGGATTGAACGACTATATCCTCTAGCAATTAGTCGAGATTGGAGAGCTGAGGCTTCCATCTCAAAATCAGCATCCTTACTACAGTTTCTTCTAATTCTTAAGTACTGACTGTAAGGAATACTTTGTATCAGAGTCTTGGGGTGAGAACTTGTGGCATGCAGGATGGTATTACCTGAGGAGGGCTTTCTATACAATGAAGAGCCCAAAGTGCCATCAGAATACAAATAGATGGAAATATCCAAGAAATTTATCACCTTCTGGTCACAAGTCATTGTGAATTTAAGATTGAAGGAATTTACAGCTAATAAGGACATGAAAGAAATTAATTCCTCCGAAGAGCCGGTCCAAACCACAAAAATATCATCAATAAAGCGTCGCCATATCAAGACCTTGTCAAAGAACTTTTCATAATAATTCTGAAGAAAAAATCTCCCGTTCCCACCCCCCCAGGTACAGATTGGCGTACGATGGGGCACACTTGGTCCCCATTGCCACACCCTGCACCTGGAGGTAGTGGGAACTATCGAAAACAAAAATGTTGTTGGTAAGTATAAACAGCAACAGTTCCAAAATAAACTCGTTGTAGAGCCTCGCTCCAGGTCCTCTATCAGAGAGGAAGCCCTCTACAACTTGAACGCCCCTATTGTGGGGAATAGAGTTATAGAGGGCTTCCACATCAATAGCTACTAGCCACGATCCAGGTGGTATACACAGACCGTCTAAGGATCTCAATAGATCTGCAGTGTCTTGAATGTAGGAACTTAAAGAACCTACATGAGGCCTTAAGTAATCATCTACCAGCTTACTAGCTGGCTCTGTAGGGCAGCCAAAGCCTGACACAATTGGACGGCCGGGAGGACTCTCCAAGTTTTTGTGCACCTTTGGTAGGGCATAAAAGGTGGGAAGTCTGGGCTTTTCCATAACCAAGAACTCACACGTTTTTTTATCTATGAGATTATCACGAAATGCCCGGTTAATAAGAATGCGGTATTTGGTCTCCGCATATTTCACCTGTGCAAAAGGGATAGAGCGATACCATTGTTTGTTTAGGAGGAGGTTCATAACCATCTGCTTGTATTTAATCAAATCCATTACCACTATATTACCTCCTTTATCTGAGGGTTTTATCACTATATGTTCATTCTGTTTTAAAGATAGCAATGCTTTTCGTTGGGATGGTTTAAGATTGGTATTTGCTCTAAATTTTTTCCAATTCGTGCCTCCCGGCCGTCCAATTGTATCAGGCATTGGCTGCCTTACAGAGCCAGCTAGTAAGCTGGTAGATGATTACTTAAGGCCTCATGTAGGTTCTTTAAGTTCCTACATTCAAGACACTGCAGATCTATTGAGATCCTTAGACGGTCTGTGTATACCACCTGGATCGCGGCTAGTAGCTATTGATATTGGAAGCCCTCTATAACTCTATTCCCCACAATAGGGGCGTTCAAGTTGTAGAGGGCTTCCTCTCTGATAGAGGACCTGGAGCGAGGCTCTACAACGAGTTTATTTTGGAACTGTTGCTGTTTATACTTACCAACAACATTTTTGTTTTCGACCGTTCCCACTACCTCCAGGTGCAGGGTGTGGCAATGGGGACCAAGTGTGCCCCATCGTACGCCAATCTGTACCTGGGGGGGGTGGGAACGGGAGATTTTTTCTTCAGAATTATTTGAAAAGTTCTTTGACAAGGTCTTGATATGGCGACGCTTTATTGATGATATTTTTGTGGTTTGGACCGGCTCTTCGGAGGAATTAATTTCTTTCATGTCCTCATTAGCTGTAAATTCCTTCAATCTTAAATTCACAATGACTTGTGACCAGAAGGTGATAAATGTCTTGGATATTTCCATCTATTTGTATTCTGATGGCACTTTGGGCTCTTCATTGTATAGAAAGCCCTCCTCAGGTAATACCATCCTGCATGCCACAAGTTCTCACCCCAAGACTCTGATACAAAGTATTCCTTACAGTCAGTACTTAAGAATTAGAAGAAACTGTAGTAAGGATGCTGATTTTGAGATGGAAGCCTCAGCTCTCCAATCTCGACTAATTGCTAGAGGATATAGTCGTTCAATCCTCAAAAAAGCCTATAAACGAGCTAAAAACAAAAATAGGAAAGATCTAATACATACTAAGAAACTTCAAACCACTGACCAGCAGGTACGATTAATTACCAGATTTTCTGGTGAACATCAGAAAGTAAGAAAGATTATTCAAAAATTCTGGCCTTTGTTAGCAACAGACGAGATTATTTCCAAATATATTAAGCCATTTCCTCAAATTACATACAGAAAATCTAGGTCCTTAAAAGATCAATTAGTTCATAGCCATCTTCAAACCAAGGGGGTTGAAAGTAGGAGAGGGTCGGCCCCGTGTGGCCACTGTGAGTTTTGTAGGTTTATTTATAATGCTACTGAAATAGTTCTCCCTAATGGTTCCACTTACAGACCAACTTTTTTCGTTAACTGTCAGTCGATTGGCATCATTTATCTGATGATCTGTGATTGCAAGGCCTTCTATGTCGGCAAAACTAAGAGGCCTTTCTTCCACAGAATGAGAGACCATGTATCTCTCATTCAAAAGAAGAAAATGGAGACTCCCATCAGCAGACACAGTGGTCTGTTTCACTCTTTTGATTTGTCAAAGATTAAATTCTTTGCTTTAGAGTATATACCTCTTAACGAAAGAGGTGGTGATGTGGATAAAAATCTCCTACAACGGGAAACCAGATGGATACATACCTTGAGAGCTACCATGTATCCCGGGCTAAATGAGTCCATGAGTTTCAAACCCTTTTTGCAGGATAAAATTAGTCATGCTTTGTGTGTTGATTCTGTTTAAAACAAATAATATTTTGTTTTACATTTTTTTCTTTTGTTTATTAAATTTGTTTTTATGTACAGGTGACTGGATTCGCCATATCTCTATATCCTTTAGGGGCTCCTTTCAACATCTATCATTTGATTAATCATATTTTATTGATATTAACAGAGTTTACCAGTCTTCGGGTGGCTTTTCCCATTTTTAGGGGGGGAATAGGTGATCATATGGGCGCCCAGGGCGTCTCTCTGTGTTCTCCTTTTAGGAGACATTGTGAGCGCCATCTGACTAAGCCTACCGGATTTCCGGACCCTTTTTCTGTACCATTCTATTGTGCCGTTTCTGCCTTGGTTTAAAAGGAAGTTTGCCTCTATTCTATACTTCAGGCAAAAAACCATTTCCGGATCCGTCCTATGGTGCGTCCTGCCTGTCTGGATGTTTTTTCCTGATGAGCGGGGCGGCACTTCCGGTGGACGTCTCTGGTTTCCTTTGGTGATTCCGTCACTTCCGGGTCGGATATGACGGTGGGCGGACGCCGGAACTGACGTGCCCGCTCCGCCCATTCATTTGGCGCCATTGTGCGTCCAATGGGAAGGGGGAGGGGGGTATATAGTCCGGATTGCAGCTTTGCAATCCATTAGCATGACCAACATCCTGGGGAGAAGACGTTTCCAATAACAATTAAAGGTAATATACTTAGGCAATAGATTCCTCCATGGGCATCATTGGCCTTTATCCTGTTGTTTGGCATTTTGGTCTGGAATTTAAAATAGTTTATGTGTGTATCTTTTTCAGAGAATTTGTTGGTTTTTGTGGGACAGGTCTTTTTGGCAGTTGTGCCCTAATGCGGATATACTTTGTCTATTTGGATTAATCAGGTACTGAACAGCTAACAATCTTATGGTGAATTTCTGATTGATCACCTATTAGATAGAAATATAACATTTATAATACTTATAGTGTTTTTCCACTATTTCTTTTCCTTCTAGAGTGGACACTACTTGGGGTTATTTGGAGATATTTTCTCCTTTTTCCCAATTCTAAAGCTTGATTGTCAATAGGCTACTAACAGGTAAATACTGATGGGTAAGGTGCCATGTATTTGGAGGGAGATGACTATGTCAATATATATTTTACATTTATATATAGATTGATGTCTGATTTATTGGATCTTTTTCTTTTTTCTTTTACAATTTCTCCCAGATGGCCCTCTGCTTTTGTGCTAGCAATATCGGGTGGCTAATTTTGTCAGTATACCCCCCTCTATGATACACCGTTTTATCCCCCCCCTATTGGGCGCTCCCGAGTTGGTTGGCTCATTAGTTCTCAGATCATTCTTTTTGGACTGCACTATCAAAATGTTACAGGTATTGTACATATAATGATATTACTTTCAAAAAATAGACACAATATTGAGATGAATTCATTGATGTTGGAGCACTCTTTGGTGTGATATGGTTTTCAGTCATTTAAAAGAATATTATGTTTTGGTGTAATTTAGAGTATAAATTTTGTGTTATTATTATGTATTTACCTTTTTTTTTCTTTGTTTCCAGTATTTTGCATGACAAACTCCTGAGGAAGCCAAATATATGGCGAAACATGTAGAGACATTTGTCTGTATGCAATTTGGAAACTTTATTATGTACATTTGATGGTTCATGTATATATGAATTTTATAATATTTGTAATAAATTTATATTTTTTTATTGAATATTGTGTGTTTCATGCACCTTAAAAGTCCCGTTACCCTTATATTTTTACTTAGCTTTCAATTAAGGGATGTGGTGCTTATCAAATATAGATGCCAGGTATTTTCTTTAAATTCTCCAGGTCATTTGGGTAGTTTCTGTTGTCATTATGATTTAAAAAGAGTAAACACAGTTGATTGATAATAAATGGCTTCAGCCAAACACTAACCATGAGTGAAAGAAAAGTTTTTGTGTTATCATTCATATTCTCTGAAAAATAGCCAAGAAACCATAAATTCTGCCAGGGTATGTAAACTTATGAGCACAACTGTGTGTATATATATATATATATATATATATATATATATATATATATATTTTTTTTTTTTCTTTCTTTTTGATAAATACCGTATATACTCGAATATAAGCCAACCCGAATATAAGCCGAGGCACCTAATTTTACCACAAAAACTGGGAAAACGTATTGACTCGAGTATAAGCCTCGGGTGTCCATCTGCATGCCTCACTGTGCCTCACTGTGTCCATGTGCATGCCTCACTGTTTCCATGCCTCACTGTGTCCATGCCTCACTGTGTCCATGCCTCACTGTGTCCATGCCTCACTGTGCCCATGCCTCACTGTGCCCATGACTAGACTGACGTTTAACATTGGAGTCTATGGAAGGGGTGCCCGGCTTTGAAAACTCGGGTCTCCCCCCGGCCGTAGGTTTCCCAGACAAAAAACTTTGCACACTTATAGAGGAGAAATAGGGCTACATGTGTGCTAAGTTTTGGGTCCAGGGGACCTACGACTGGCCGGTACTGGGTCGCCAAAGTTACCATTTAACATGGGAGTCTATGGAAGGGGTGCCCGGCTTTAAAAAATGGGTGCTCCCCGGCTGTAGGTCTCCCAGACAAAAAACTTTGCACACTAGTAGAGGAAGAGTGAGGCTACATGTGTGCTAAGATTGGTGTCCAGGGGACCTACGGCCGGCCAGTACCGGGTCCCCAAATTCTGGAAGATCAGGCGCAAAAAGGTGACTCGAGTATAAGCCGAGGGGGGCATTTTCAGGACAAACAAATGTGCTGAAAAACTCGGCTTATACTTGAGTATATACGGTATATGTTTTTGTGCGTGAATCGCCATCATTGTACTTCAGGCACGTACACGGCCTCCGGCGGCGCTCACGCGCCCATTCACGAGTGGGGGAGCCAAACGGCGGGTCCGGCGGACTTTATGTCCGCCGGCCACCCGTGATCGCTCCAGAAACAAGCAGAACAGTGATCTGTCAGTGTGACCTAACAGATCCCCATTCTGTCAGGGGGGGGGAGACAAATCGTTTGTTCCTAGTGATTAGGAACAGCGATCTTTCTCCTCCTCTAGTCAGTACACTCCCCCCATACAGTTAGAAACACCTCCCTAGTGTTAACCCCTTCCCTGCCAGTGACATTTATACAGTAATCAGTGGCTATTTTTAGCTCTGATCGCTGTATAAATGTCAATGGTCACTTTTGACACTTTTTTGTAACCAATCTGTTGCCGCAATGTTGCAGTCCCGCTAAAAATCGCAGATCACTGCCATTACTAGTAAAAAAAAAATAATAATAATAAAAACGCCTTAAATCTATCCCATAGTTTGTAGACGCAATAGCTTTTGCGCAAACCAATCAGTATTCGGCTTTTGCTAATTTTTTACCAAAAATATGTAGCAGAATCATATTGGCCTAAACTGAGGAAGAATTTTTTTTTTTTCAATTTTTTGGGGGATATTTATTATAGTAAAATATATATATATATATATATATATTTTTTTTTTTTTCAAAATAGTCGCTCTTTTTTTGTTTATAGCGCAAAAAATAAAAACCGCAGAGGTGATCAAATTCCAATAAAAGAAATCTCTATTTGTGGGAAGAAAAGGACATCAATTTTGTTAGGGTACAGTGTCGCATGACCGCGCAATTGTCAGTTAAAGCGATGCAGTGCCATATCGCAAAAAATGGCCTGGTTATTAAGGGGCAAATCCTTCCCGTCTTTAAGTGGTTAATGCAATTTTATTGTGTCTCTTATGTAATTTATTAAATTATACCTAGCACAAGGATAGCGCGCTTTTTATCGCTTGGTTTAATAAATCCTAAGAAAGGTCACTTGGTTGTATTTGCCCCCGTTCCCTCCCTAGGCTAAAGGTCCTTCACTGCTGTAAGTCGTACAAACATCTGCCTTTAGGCTGGGTTCACACTACTGCAAATTGGATGTGGGTTCCCGCATGCAATTCGCAATAGCTGGAGATTTTAACCAGCTCTCTATGGAGCCGGTTCACAGACCTCCGCTGCGGCTCCGGTGCAAATTTGCACAGGAGCCCTGTGCGTCTTTTGTTCTGTTTCAGGTCCGAATGCAGCCAAAAATTCGGGCTGTAATCTGACCTGAAATGGTGAACGGGGATGCACTGGACCCCGCATGCAAAGATAGTGTGAACCCGGTCTCGCACCACTTTACAAAATCAGTCTCACTGTTTTTGAAATCCAGCTATTCTATGCTGCTATGAGATGAGGTCACTTTCCCCTTTAAAACAGCAGCTTTCCTTCTGCCAAATGCCTGGAATTCTACAAACCGACAATTTCCATAGAAATGGAAGCTCTTTTCTATGCATATATTTGCATTTTGGTTGAGCGGTTTAAGCAAAGATATTCAATTAAGAATTTAATTTCTATTTATATGCAAATCATTCTGTTGTACACATGAATGGCTTTACAATTAATGAAACAGCACAGTAAAAGGCATATAGTTGTCTCATTGTCTTTTTATTGATGTCAACAATCTCCAATTTCTCTTTGTCTGTGATTAACCAATTAAATCCGTTCTGTAAAAAACGCTCCTCATACGTGGGATTAGAGTGCGAGTACAGAAAGAAAACAGAGACGTGGGTAGAAATTTTAGGAAGCAAACATTATTGCCCCTGTACAAATCATTAGTAAGACCTCATCTGGAATATGCAGTTCAGTTTTGGGCCCCAGTTCTCAAAAAGGATATCAGGGAACTGGAGAAAGTGCAGAGAAGGGCAACCAAACTGATAAGAGGCATGGAGGTCAGCTATGAGGAAAGATTAGAGGAACTGAATTTATTCACTATTGAGAAGAGGAGATAAAGGGGGGATATGATCAACATGTACAAATATATAAGGGGTCCATATAGTGAACTTGGTGTTGCGTTATTCACTTTACAGTCAACACAAAGGACAAGGGGGCACTCTTTGCGTCTAGAGGAAAAGAGATTTCACCTCCAAATACGGGAAGGTTTCTTCACAGTAAGAGCTGTAAAAATGTGGAATAGACTCCCTGCAGAGGTAGTTCTGGCCAGCTCAGTAGATTGCTTTAAGAAAGGCCTGGATACTTTCCTAAATGTACATAATATAACTGAGTACTGACATTTATAGGTAAAGTTGATCCGGGGAATATCCGATTGCCCCTCGGGGGATCAGGAAGGAATTTTTTCCCCTGCTGTAGCAAATTGGATCGTGCTCTGCTGGGGTTTTTCACCTTCCTCTGGATCAACTGTGGGTATAGGATTGTGTATATGGGATTGTATGATATTATTTTATTTTTTTATGGTTGAACTGGATGGACTTGTGTCTTTTTTCAACCTGACTAACTATGTAACTATGTAACTATGTAACATGTTCTACGCCACATTGGCCGGCAAGAAAAAAATTGACTTTGAAGCTGCTGGGAGAAGTCGTGATCTTTTTTTTTTTTTGCAATTGCTTTCTACCTCCACAATGGTTATTGCAGGGGATTCCATTATCATTGGTACTGGTACACTTGTCTAATTATTGCAACACTGGCCAATTACCTTCACAGCTGTGCCCCCGCATCACAACAAAAATCATCCTCCATTCCCATTAGGGGTGCCACACTAGGGGAAAGGACCGATTGTACTTTAGCTACATACACCGTTATCCACCCTTTGTTTGAATCTAATGCAACCTGTTAATGGAATAAGTTAATATGTCAGATTGTATACAATGATGTCGTTGTACAACATACAATACCTAATTGTACATTGTAATTTCTATACAAAATCAATAAACATTTGATGAAAAAAAAAAAATCATCCTCCATGATACATAGACAGGCATCTCCCATAGAGCTGTATGATTTGTTGGTGCTGCTTGTCACTGATAAACTCAATATGCATTGCATCTGAGCAAGCCGCTACATGCCACAAAAATCACAATCTAGTATAGAGCATTCAGATCTGGGTAAGACAACCTTCAGCTGCTAAGTACACAGCCGAAATACAGTACAGTGGAACCTTGGATTACGAGCATAATCCGTTCCAGGAGAATGCTTGTAATCCAAAGCACTCGCATATCAAAGCGAGTTTCCCCATAGAAGTCAATGGAAACTAAGATAATTTGTTCCGCATTGACTTCTATTGCATGCAATACCGCATGTGGCCAGAGGCGGGGGGCGCTGGAGAGTTTTGGAAATACTCAAGGACAGCTTGTCTGAACTCAGAAACCCTCGGAAAGGCTCGGGTACAGAGAATTTCGAAAGTGTTTCCGAGTATTTCCGCACCTCTGGCCAAATGCGGTACTGCACACCCCATTAGCTTGAATTCTGCTAATTTTTCGAGACAACACTCTCAAACCGAGTCAGGATTTAAAAAATAAATAGTTGCTCTTCTTTCAAAACGCTTGTTAACTGTGTTACTCCTTAACCAAGGTTCCACTGTATATTTTTTACATATATGTATAATTTTGGTAATCTACATATCAGTGCAAAGTGGTATGCTGTGCTACTACTACACTACAGGTACAGCGAGTCAGTGGCGGTGCATCCGCAAGGGCGCACGGGCGCCACCCCCTCTCTCCAGCCACCCCCTCTATGACCAATGGATAGATTCCAAAATACCGATCTTGATGCCGATCTTGACGTTTGGAATACTTTCAAGTGCAGGGGAGGGAATTGGGGTCTTATAGATCCCTTCATAAAGAGTACCTGTCACTGCCTATTACTGTAATAAGTTATGGTACATTCCTTGTGACAGCAATAACAGTGTTAAAAAAAAAAAAAGTAATGTAAAAGGACAGTGTAAATATAAAAATTTTAAATGTACAGAATATCGGCAGAGAATATCGGCCTGTGAGGTGGCAGAAATATCCTATCGTATCGGCACCGAAAAAACAATATCGGTCAATCCCTACTCAAGAGTACGGGGGTCTGTCACAGTGTTATCCCAATTTGCTTGCAAAAGTGAAAATACATTTAAAAAAAAAAGTGCAAGCCATTAAAAACAGATGGTTGACATTCACACATACGTTTGTATTGAGCACATTTATATTCGCTAGCGCTGCATTTTATAATTTTTTATTAAAAACATTCTGGCAATGGACAGAAAGATTAAAATATATAATAAAGAAGATACAAATCATCTGTTTAAACCTTAAAAATTACAGTTGACCCAAATCCATTATTGTTGCTGCTTATGCAAAAAAATGACTCACCCAAAGTGTTGAGGGAAACAGATCTTCATTTGTGGAACAACTATGAGAGCACTCTGGAGAGACTTTTGTTTCAAAAAATAAAAATACAGAAAACTGTATTTGTTCCAATTAATTTCAACAATGCAAAGCTGTCAAAGTACCGTATACGTTCAATAAAAGTAAAATAAAAGTGTTGCACAGTATATTTTCCCCAATGTTTAATCCATTGCTGCTGGAATAGAGAACACATTTGAGCTTTCTAATTTATAGAACACTTGACAGATCGTACAACTGATCCTTCCATATCCAGCGTCACTAATTAGAGACCTCTCACTTGCATAAAGTTCCCAAATTATTGACAGACTGACCTTTCTCGGATGAGTGTCAGACATGAAATATGCACTTAGGCTTCACTTATGTGATCCTTGCTTCCATCAATTCTGCATGTTTATTTGTTCTTACTTGAACACAATTTTAAATGTCAATTAAATACTTCAATTACCAGTTTCCGGAAAAGATGGAATCCCTACGAAGAATAGAAAGCCCATTACAAGAGCATTCTTTATCCTTTCTGCTATTTATGGCAAAAGGCTAGGAAGTTTGGCCAAGTGAATTTTCTCTTAGCTTAGTGAATGTGGTGATGCTGTGTGTTGGCAGTATGGGGAAACTGCATGCTGTCAACTTTTTAATAAATAGCATATTTATTAGGCTTGTGCAATTCGTTTCGTAACGAATCGAAATTCGTCCGAATTTAGCAACTTTCGGACATTCGGAAGCATTCGAATTTCCGAACAAAGCAATTACGAATAAAACCGAATCCGAAATAAATTATACCGCAAAATAGCGAATGCCCGAATGTCTTCGGCATAATTCGTTATGAAAAAAGTTACGAATGTACGAATCCATTCGAAGCACAATAACACTCACTCTGCTCTCTGCTTCTCCCTCACCATGCTGAACTCCCTCTCATAATGGTGTACAGGGGCGGAGGCTATAGCCGCATGAAAAAACGAAAGTAAAATACGAGATTTCGAATCCATTCGAAGCACAATAACACTCTGCTCTGCTCTCTGCTTCTCCCTCACCGTGCTGAACCCTCTCAAAATGGTGTACAGGGGCGGAGGCTATAGCCGCATGTAAAAAACGAAAGTAAAATACGAGATTTCGAATCGTTACAAATAACCGCAATGTATTTAGAAAAGTACAAATCCATTCGAAGCACATTAGGCATAATAGGCAGCGTCGTTGTGAGAGAGACATGGAAAATTACGAATCAACTAACCCCAAAAAAGTTACGAAAGTAGGAGTTGTGTCCAGAATCAAAGAAAAACAACGTACCCTACCGAAAGTACGAATTATAAATCAACTAAAAATTAAACGAAAAATGACGCTTGCGAAAATACGAATTAGTCCGAACACGAAAAATCCCGTCTAGCAAAATTACGAATGATTACGAATCAACAGGACCGAAAAGAAACGAACCGAAACGAAACTAATTTTTCCGTTGTGCACAAAAAACTAACCGAAACTAAACAAATTTTTCCGTTGTGCACAAGTCTAATATTTATTGGCGTATAACACGCACCCCAATTTTAAGAGGGAAGTTTAAGGAAAAATGTTTTCACTGCCCCTTTTACAGTACACAGTCCCCCTCTCCCTGCACAGTACACAGCCCCCCATACAGAACACAGCCCCCTTCCCCAGTACACAGCCCCTCCATTCAGTACACAGCCCCCATCCAGTATACAGCCACCCTCCCCAGTACACATCCCCCTCCCCAGTATACAGCCCCCCTCCCCAGTATACAGCTTCCCCATCCAGTATACAGCCCCCTCCCCAGTACACAGCCCCCATCAATTATACAGCCCCCCTTCCCAGTATACAGCCCTCCCATCCAGTATACAGCCCCCCTCCCCAGTACACAGCCCCCATCCATTATACAGCCCCCCTCCCCAGTATACAACCCCCCATCCAGTAAACAGCCCCCACCCATTATACAGCCCCATCCAGTATACAGCCCCCCATGCATTATACAGCCCCCTCGCTAGTACACAGTCTCCTCATCCAGTAAACAGCCCCCATCCATTATACAGCCCCCCTCCCCAGTACACAGCCCCCTCATCCAGTACACAGCCCCCTCATCCAGTATACAGCCCCCTCATCCAGTATACAGCCCCCTCATCCAGTACACAGCCCCCATCCATTATACAGCCCACCTCCCCAGTACACAGCCCCGTCATCCAGTACACAGCCCCCTCATCCAGTATACAGCCCCCTCATCCAGTATACAGCCCCCATCCCTTATACAGCCCCCCTCCCCAGTATACAGCCCACCCATCCATTATAGAGCCCCCCTCCCCAGTACACAGCCCCCCCATCCAGTATAAAGCCCCCTCCCTGCACTCCCAGGAGACCAGCAGTCTCCTGGGACAGCACTGCTAACATACTCTACAGTTAAGAAAAAAATCACTGCCAGCCCCTTCCACACTGCTCCTCCTGTGTCACTCCTATTGCAAAATAAAGCTTCCATATACCTCAATAGCTCATTTTTTTCCACTGACCTGGTCACATGACTGCTCTCTTCTGACATTACATAGATGTCATGTGACCGCTCTCCTCCTCCAATCTAAAGCTACACTCAGAGGAGGAGGAGTGGGAGGAGTAGAGCAGCCAGAAAAAACTGAGCTATTGAGATATTTACAAGCTTCGTTTTACAATGACACTGACACAGGAGGAGTGGTGTAGAAGGGGCTGGCAAGTGATTTTTTTTCTCAACTTTAAACTATGCAGGCAGGGCTGTCCCAGGGCCAGGCGAGGCGGGACGGTCGGCCTGACACCCCCCCAATGGGTGGCTCTTGGGGCGGACCGCCCGATCCCCGCCCCCTGTTGGTAAAACATGATATCGGTGTATAACATGCAGGCACTGTTTACCCTCTGTTTTCAGGGGGAAAAAGTGTGTGTTATACGTCGATAAATATGGTACTTTCACCAAGTGTTAGCATGGTGGTGTTGCTTTAATGTGTGAGTTAGTGTCCCTCATAGCTGGAGGCCAAAATACTCCACCCAGCCTCATACCGGGTGAATAACAACTTTTCTCCTGTTAGTGAAACCTTTCTCAGCCCCTTTCTCAGCCCCGCATGCCATGTTGATGGCATTCTACCGCCACCATGGGCGTGTTAGTAGCTGGATGGGACCTCGCAGCTCCATCCTATTAGCATGATGTTCAGTGGGGGTGGCCTTTTGGGCTGTAGCACCATATATATAGGATCCTTTTCTGTGCGGCTCTGTATTCATTCTTGGTGGTTGGACGAGTATGCACGGTGGTCTCTGTGGGCTGTTTTACAAGGTATCATATATGGGCCTTGTTTTGGTGGCTTCATTATGCTACTTGTATAGCCTGTCTTGTTTGGACCTTTATATTAGCCTCAATCAACCATCTATTACTTATGGTCTGAGCGTTTCGGGTTTTTTTTTTCTCCTGTTTTCTTACATCTTCTTTTTCTAACACCATTTTATTTTACTTCTTTTTCACTTTCACTACTCTCTATGGGGTTTTTTATGCTATTCTATTTGTACCCATGAGGATTCTTTCCCTCTGGGCCACGCTTTTGCCTTAGCCCTTGGCCTGCTACACTTTCAACTCCTGGACAAAGCTTACCTTGTGGATTTACTCCCACTCCATTGTTATCCTATAGACATCTACCTTTAGATGGTGTATTTTTTGCTTTTACTTTTCTTTTGGCTAATATGTAAGTATGGTTATTGGTTAAGTGATTAAATCACTATCCTTATTGGTCACCTACTTATATTTAGATTCAAGTTTGTTATTAACGTTGGTCTGTTTTGTAGACATGGTCTGACAGACAAAATCTGGCTATCACCTGAGGAAGTGTGTGCTGTTCCATGAAACGTGTTGCGACTTTAGCTCGAATGCGTACCTCTAAATGTGTTGGCAATATTACATATATTCAATTAATGTATATCAACATTATACATTCATTCATTAACAATACATTGAATATCTGGTTTTAACTTTAATACAGAATAAAAAAATTCAGATTTTTAAAGTGGTTGTAAACCCTTTTTAACAACTTTATGCTACAGGTAAGCCTATATTAAGGCTTACCTGTAGCTACCCAGGATATCTCTTATACCTGCACGGTTTAGGAGATATCCCCCTGTGTCTGCATGTGCCAAAGTCATCGGCACATGCGCACTGGGGCAAACTGAAGCAATGGCACCTATGTGCCGTTGCTTCAGTCTTCGTCCCCTTACTGGCGGCTCCCGCGCGCATTCGCGGGAGTGGCGTCATCGCGGCTCTGGCCAATCACAGCGCCGGAGCCGCGATACCCGGAAGTAACTTAGAGGACGACATGTCGGCGGCCGGAGGGGGAGACGTGAACCGCTGCGGGGGCTTCGATCTGAGGTAAGTAATACATAATGAGCTAGTATGTTATGCATACTAGCTCATTATTTCTTTGTCTTGCAGGGTTTTGTTTTTTGGGGGGATTTTTGGACGAGGGTTTACTTCCTCTTTAACCACTACATTACCGAGCCTATTTCTGAGATTTGGTGTTTACAAGTTAAAAACTGTTTTTTTTTTATAGAAAATGACTTAGAACCCCCAAGCATTATATATATATACATATATTTTCTAACACCCTAGAGAATAATAAAATGGCAGTTGTTGCAATACTTTCTGTCACACCGTATTTGCGCAGCAGTCTTCCAAGCGCACTTTTTTTGGAAAAAATACACTTTTTTGAATTAAAAAATAAGACAATAGTAAAGTTAGCCCAATTTTTTTTATAATGTGAAAGATAATGTTACGCCGAGTAAATTGATACCCAACATGTCACGCTTCAAAATTGTACCCGCTCGTGGAATGGCGACAAACTTTTACCCATTAAAATCTCCATAGGCGACATTTAAAAAATTCTACAGTTTGAAGGTTTTGAGTTACAGAGGAGGTCTAGGGCTAGAATTATTGCTCTCACTCTACCGATCGTGGTGATACCTCACATGTGTCATTTGAACACCGTTTTCATATGCGGGCGCTACTCATGTATGCGTTCGCTTCTGCACGCGAGCTCGGCTGGACGGGGCGCGTTTGAATTTTTTTATTTTTTTTTCTTATTTATTTTACCTTTTATTTTACATTTTTTCACTGTTCTTTAAAAAAAAATTGTGCCACTTTTATTCCTATTACAAGGAATGTAAACATCCCTTGGAATAGAAAAAAGCATGACAGGTCCTCTTAAATATGAGATCTGGTGTCCAAAAGACCTCAGATCTCATATTTACACAAAAATTCAATAAAAAATAAATAAAGAAATTGTCATTTGAAAAAAAAATAATATTAAATGTCCCTTTAAGGGCTATGGGCGGAAGTGACGTTTTGACGTCGCTTCTGCCCTGCAATGACTTGGAGACGGGTGGGGGCCATCTTCCCCTCACTCATCTCCATGTCACAGAAGGGACAGGTCCGGATCGCCTCCACCGTTACCGACGGCCACGGTAAGCGGTGGAGGGCACTGGAGCGCGGCGGGAGGGGGGGCCTCTCCCACCGCCGATAAAAGTGATCTTGCGGCGAATCCGCTGCAGAGACCACTTTTATCTGAAAGGGAATTGGTGGCTCTTGAAGAGGATACCAGGGTTATGGTAGCTAGCTGCTACCATAACAATGGTATTCCTCTTTAAAGACAGGACGTTTATAGTCGTTCTACAGTAGGGAAGTGGTTAAGTAAACTGTTTATTAATCTTCATTGGGCACAACTCATAAATTCCCATGGGCCCTAATGGCGCGTACACACGATCATTTTTCCCGTCGGGAAAAATGACATTTTTTCCTTTGGACGAGAAAAACGATCGTCTGTGGGCTTTTTGCCGTTTTTCCCGACGGGAAAAACGGCATTAATCACGACGAGAAAAATTAGAACATGCTCTAATTTTTCTCGTCGTGATTCCTGTCATTTTTTTCCGCAGCAGTTTTCCCATAGAGAAACACTGCCGCGGAGCCTACACACGGTCATTTTTCTTGTCAAGAGAAAAAATGTCGTGATTCACGGCGGTGTTTTCACCGCCGTGAATCACGATCGTGTGTACGCGGCATGACTCTTTTTCTTCTGTCTACTTCAATTACCAGTTTTCGGAATAGATGGAATCCCTACGTTGAATAAAAAGCCCATTACAACAGCATTCTTTATCCTTTCTGCTATTTATGGGAAACTGCTAGGAAGTTTGGCCAAGTGAATTTCCTCTTAGCTTAGTGAATGAGGTGATGATGTGTGCTGGCATCATGGTGGAACTGCATGCTGTCCAACTTTTTATAATTACTTTCACCAAGTGTTAGCATGGCGGTGTTGCTTTAATGCGTGAGTCAGTGCCCCTAATGGCTGGAGGCCAAATTACTTCACCGAGCCTCACACCGGGAGAATAAAATATTTTCACCTGCTAGTGAAAACTTTCCCAGCACTGACTACAAACCATAAATTACCCCTCTGATGAAACCTCTGTCACCAGCCACCGCCTCCTCCTCCTCCTCCTCTTCCTTCCTTTCTTCTTCTTACTTTCTGTTACCCATAAGGTTAACATCAACGTTACACTTTATTATGTTCCTTTTCACTATAGGAGCATACTCTTATTTTGTCTTCCCAAAGTAATTTAGATCAGGCAATTCACTTAACCAACAACCTCTTTTATTAGTGAACTAGTTGTCATTAGGGATGGGCCCGGTGCTCGATTCGAACCCATGTTCGAATCGAGCACCGGGCGTTCGCTCGCTCGTCGAGGCCAGAACTATTTGGGCCGTTCGCATCACATTCGTGTGATGCGAGCGGCCCCGCAATGCATTGCGGCCGGCGCAGTGCATTGCTGGCTGATGATTGGCCAAGCATGCACTGTGACCCCGCATGCTTGGCCAATCACAGCGCCCGAAACTCGGAGAGCAATAATTGGCTACAGGCAGGACGCCTGTAGCCAATTACAGCTCAGGGGCTTTAGTACATGCCCCACCATTTAAAAGGCCGCCACGCCATCGGCCCCGGTCACATGAGTTCCGGCTTTAGGAGAGATCAGTCTGCTGATTCTGTCTTTGCTTGATACTGAAAGATTTGCTCTTCTTTGCTAAACCATTGGCTATTTCTTTGCTAAACCATTGCTACCTAAGTCATTGATCGTTCATTGCTGCTGATTGCACAGTTAGCGTGTTATTAGCTGCTGCTGGGGATTAGTCTGGTGCGTGCTTACTGTTAGTACAGTATTGCAGTAGTACCAACCGCAGTGCTGTTAGCACAGCATTGCACCCCAACAGCACCCATAGGACTTCTAGTGTGTTAGTGGCAGCAAACAGAGCTCCTATATTTTCTTCTCAGCAGCACCCATAGGACTTCTAGTGTGTTAGTGGCAGCAAACAGAGCTCCTATATTTTCTTCTCAGCAGCACCCATAGGACTTCTAGTGTGTTAGTGGCAGCAAACAGAGCTCCTATATTTTCTTCTCAGCAGCACCCATAGGAATTCTAGTGTGTTAGTGGCATCACACAGAGTTCCTATATTTTCATCTCAGAAGCACCCATAGGACTTCTAGTGTGTTAGTGGCAGCAAACAGAGCGCCTATATTTTCTTCTCAGCAGCACCCATAGGACTTCTAGTGTGTTAGTGGCAGCAAACAGAGCTCCTATATTTTCTTCTCAGCAGCACCCATAGGACTTCTAGTGTGTTAGTGGCATCACACAGAGTTCCTATATTTTCATCTCAGAAGCACCCATAGGACTTCTAGTGTGTTAGTGGCAGCAAACAGAGCTCCTATATTTTCTTCTCAGCAGCACCCATAGGACTTCTAGTGTGTTAGTGGCAGCAAACAGAGCTCCTATATTTTCTTCTCAGCAGCACCCATAGGACTTCTAGTGTGTTAGTGGCATCACACAGAGCTCCTATATTTTCTTCTCAGCAGCACCCATAGGACTTCTAGTGTGTTAGTGGCAGCAAACAGAGCTCCTATATTTTCTTCTCAGCAGCACCCATAGGACTTCTAATGTGTTAGTGGCATCACACAGAGTTCCTATATTTTCATCTCAGAAGCACCCATAGGACTTCTAGTGTGTTAGTGGCATCACACAGAGCTCCTATATTTTCTTCTCAGAAGCACCCATAGGACTTCTAGTGTGTTAGTGGCAGCAAACAGAGCTCCTATATTTTCTTCTTAGCAGCACCCATAGGACTTCTAATGTGTTAGTGGCATCACACAGAGTTCCTATATTTTCATCTCAGAAGCACCCATAGGACTTCTAGTGTGTTAGTGGCATCACACAGAGCTCCTATATTTTCTTCTCAGAAGCACCCATAGGACTTCTAGTGTGTTAGTGGCAGCAAACAGAGCTCCTATATTTTCTTCTTAGCAGCACCCATAGGACTTCTAATGTGTTAGTGGCATCACACAGAGTTCCTATATTTTCATCTCAGAAGCACCCATAGGACTTCTAGTGTGTTAGTGGCATCACACAGAGCTCCTATATTTTCTTCTCAGAAGCACCCATAGGACTTCTAGTGTGTTAGTGGCAGCAAACAGAGCTCCTATATTTTCTTCTCAGCAGCACCCATAGGACTTCTAGTGTGTTAGTGGCATCACACAGAGTTCCTATATTTTCATCTCAGAAGCACCCATAGGACTTCTAGTGTGTTAGTGGCATCACACAGAGCTCCTATATTTTCTTCTCAGCAGCACCCATAGGACTTCTAGTGTGTTAGTGGCATCACACAGAGCTCCTATATTTTCATCTCAGAAGCACCCATAGGACTTCTAGTGTGTTAGTGGCATCACACAGAGCTCCTATATTTTCTTCTCAGCAGCACCCATAGGACTTCTAGTGTGTTAGTGGCAGCAAACAGAGCTCCTATATTTTCTTCTCAGCAGCACCCATAGGACTTCTAATGTGTTAGTGGCATCACACAGAGTTCCTATATTTTCATCTCAGAAGCACCCATAGGACTTCTAGTGTGTTAGTGGCATCACACAGAGCTCCTATATTTTCTTCTCAGAAGCACCCATAGGACTTCTAGTGTGTTAGTGGCAGCAAACAGAGCTCCTATATTTTCTTCTTAGCAGCACCCATAGGACTTCTAATGTGTTAGTGGCATCACACAGAGTTCCTATATTTTCATCTCAGAAGCACCCATAGGACTTCTAGTGTGTTAGTGGCATCACACAGAGCTCCTATATTTTCTTCTCAGAAGCACCCATAGGACTTCTAGTGTGTTAGTGGCAGCAAACAGAGCTCCTATATTTTCTTCTCAGCAGCACCCATAGGACTTCTAGTGTGTTAGTGGCATCACACAGAGTTCCTATATTTTCATCTCAGAAGCACCCATAGGACTTCTAGTGTGTTAGTGGCATCACACAGAGCTCCTATATTTTCTTCTCAGCAGCACCCATAGGACTTCTAGTGTGTTAGTGGCATCACACAGAGCTCCTATATTTTCATCTCAGAAGCACCCATAGGACTTCTAGTGTGTTAGTGGCATCACACAGAGCTCCTATATTTTCTTCTCAGCAGCACCCATAGGACTTCTAGTGTGTTAGTGGCATCACACAGAGCTCCTATATTTTCTTCTCAGAAGCACCCATAGGACTTCTAGTGTGTTAGTGGCAGCAAACAGAGCTGCTATATTTTCTTCTCAGCAGCACCCATAGGACTTCTAGTGTGTTAGTGGCATCACACAGAGTTCCTATATTTTCATCTCAGAAGCACCCATAGGACTTCTAGTGTGTTAGTGGCATCACACAGAGCTCCTATATTTTCTTCTCAGCAGCACCCATAGGACTTCTAGTGTGTTAGTGGCATCACACAGAGCTCCTATATTTTCATCTCAGAAGCACCCATAGGACTTCTAGTGTGTTAGTGGCATCACACAGAGCTCCTATATTTTCTTCTCAGCAGCACCCATAGGACTTCTAGTGTGTTAGTGGCAGCAAACAGAGCTCCTATATTTTCTTCTCAGCAGCACCCATAGGACTTCTAGTGTGTTAGTGGCATCACACAGAGCTCCTATATTTTCTTCTCAGCAGCACCCATAGGACTTCTAGTGTGTTAGTGGCAGCAAACAGAGCTCCTATATTTTCTTCTCAGCAGCACCCATAGGACTTCTAGTGTGTTAGTGGCATCACACAGAGCTCCTATATTTTCATCTCAGAAGCACCCATAGGACTTCTAATGTGTTAGTGACATCACACAGAGTTCCTATATTTTCATCTCAGAAGCACCCATAGGACTTCTAGTGTGTTAGTGGCATCACACAGAGCTCCTATATTTTCTTCTCAGAAGCACCCATAGGACTTCTAGTGTGTTAGTGGCAGCAAACAGAGCTCCTATATTTTCTTCTCAGAAGCACCCATAGGACTTCTAGTGTGTTAGTGGCAGCAAACAGAGCTCCTATATTTTCTTCTCAGCAGCACCCATAGGACTTCTAGTGTGTTAGTGGCATCACACAGAGCTCCTATATTTTCTTCTCAGCAGCACCCATAGGACTTCTAGTGTGTTAGTGGCATCACACAGAGCTCCTATATTTTCTTCTCAGCAGCACCCATAGGACTTCTAGTGTGTTAGTGGCATCACACAGAGCTCCTATATTTTCATCTCAGAAGCACCAATAGGACTTCTAGTGTGTTAGTGGCAGCAAACAGAGCTCCTATATTTTCTTGTCAGCAGCACACATAGTACCTATAGTGTGTTAGTGTCAGCACCCATAGGACCTACAGTGTGTTGTGAGCACACATAGGAGTTCTATTTTTTATACTATATACACTACCGACTACAATGGCTGGAAGACCGCCAAGGAGAGGCAGAGCGTGCCGAGGCAAGAACACAGGGCAGGCAGGCTCTGTTTCTAGAGACAACAGTGCTGGCCATGGACGTGGTCGTGCATCGTCATCAGCACGTGGCCATGGGACACGCTTGTCTTTGTTTTCGGCAGCTGGACATGTGGAGCCGCATCATGCCGAAGGCTTGGTAGAATGGATGACCAAGCCCTCCTCATCCTCCTCATCCTCTCTCACCCAGGCTCAGGGTACTGGCAGAGCAGCTGCCAACGCGTACTCAATGGCATCATCAGCCACCCCTTCCCTAGACCCACCATGTCCTCCTGAGGAGTCCCCCGAACTGTTTGAGCACAGTGTTGGGTACATGCTCCAGGAGGATGCCCAACGATTCGAAGGCTCGGATGATGATACCCAGCTTGAGGAAGTCAGTAGTGTGCGCGCAGAGAGAGGGGATGCTGAAGGACAGCAATCTGGCAGTAGTGTTCCACCAGCTGCAGCTTACTGCCAGGTTTGCTCTAGTGGTGAAGAGGGAGGGGATGATGAGGTCACTGACTCCACGTGGGTGCCTGAAGGGAGAGAGGAGGAGGAGGAGGAGGATGCAGCGTCACATGTCCAACAAAGCAGGATGCCCCCTGGAGGCCAGCTAGAGGCCAGCACAGCAACTGTACCACACCGCAGAGCTCCGCCTGTGCAGGGCGCTGCCTCTGCACGTTATCACAAAAGTTCTTTGGTGTGGGCCTTTTTTGAGACGAGTGCATCAGATCGCACCACTGCTATTTGCAATATTTGTCTCAAGCGTATCTCGCGTGGCCAAAACATCAGCCGCTTGGGCACCACAAGCATGAGCAGACATATGTCGACCTGCCATGCAGCTCGTTGGCAAGCACACATAAAAGACCCACACCAAAGAACAAAGCGGACCTCTCCTTGCTCCTCATCAGCTGGGATCTCCATCCCCACTATATCTTCAGTCCTCTCTGAAAGCTGCTCTGAGAGGACTGAAGGTGTAGAATTAGGTGTGTCACAACCAAGTACTTGCAGTACACCGACGTCCGATTGTAGCAGGCAAATTTCCCTGCCCCAGCTGCTGGACCGTTGAAAGAAGTATACTCCCAGCCATCCACATGCCCAGCGGTTGAATGCTAGCTTGGCTAAATTGCTAGCACTTCAACTGTTGCCTTTTCAGTTGATAGACTCGGCCCCCTTCCGTGAGTTTGTTCAATGTGCGGTTCCTCAGTGGCAGGTTCCCAAACGCCACTTTTTCTCACGGAAGGCGATTCCGTCTCTCTACTGGCATGTGGAAGGCAATGTCCATGCCTCGCTGGACAGGGCGGTCAGCGGTAAGGTGCATATTACCGCTGACTCATGGTCCAGCAGGCATGGACAGGGACGTTATCTTTCTTTCACGGCCCATTGGGTCACTCTATTGGCAGCTGGGAGGGATGCAGGACAAGGTGCAGTAGTGTTGGAGGTTGTTCCGCCACCACGCCTCCAAAATGCTACTACTGGTTGTGACACACCTCTCTCCTCCACCCCCTCCTCTTCTTCTTCCTCCATGTCCTCTTCGAGTGCTCTGTCCTCGGAACCAGCGGTGCTCCGTAGGCGTACAAGGGGCTACGCGAGTACGCAGGCAAAAAGATGCCATGCCGTGCTTGCGCTGGTGTGTTTGGGGGACAGGAGCCACACTGGGCCAGAGGTTCTGGCAGCTCTGCAGGGGCAGGCCGAGAGGTGGTTGACGCCACGCCAGCTTAAGCCAGGAATGGTCGTTTCTGATAATGGCACCAACCTCCTCTCCGCCCTGCGACAGGGGCAGCTCACCCATGTGCCCTGTATGGCTCACGTCCTCAACCTGGTGGTGCAGCGGTTCTTGGGCAGGTTCCCAGGCTTACAGGATGTCCTGAGGCAGGCCAGGAAAGTCTGTGTGCATTTCCGCCGATCTTATAATGCCAGTGCTCGGCTGACTGAGCTGCAAAAGGAGCTGAACCTGCCCAAGAACCGCCTAATATGTGACATGCCCACCAGGTGGAACTCAACGTTGGCCATGCTGCAGCGACTGCACACGCAGCAGAGGGCCATCAATGAGTACCTTTGCGACTACGGCACCAGGACAGGGTCAGGGGAGCTTGGCTTTTTTTCCCCACGCCAGTGGAGCATGATCAGGGATGCATGCACTGTCCTCTCACCATTTGAGGAGGCCACGAGGATGGTGAGCAGTGACAGTGCATGCATCAGTGACACTGTACCTCTTGTCCACCTGTTGGAGCATACGCTGCGTGGGATAATGGACAGGGCACTTGAGGCAGAACAGAGGCAGGAAGAGGAGGACTTCCTTGTCTCTCAAGGCCCCCTTTATCCAGACAATGTTCCTTCTGTCCCACCCATCACACAGGAAGAGGAGGAGGAGGAGGAGGAGGAGGATTGTGTGAGCATGGAGGTGGAGCCTGGCACTCAGCATCAGCAGCAGCAGTCTTTTAGGGATGATGTACAGTCCCAACAAACCAGTGGACTTGTACGTGGCTGGGAGGAGGTGGCTGGCGATCATGTCATCCTCAGTGACCCAGAAGACTCCGGACCGAATGCCTCAGCTAACCTACGCTGCATGGCCTCCCTGATCCTGCAAAGCCTGCGGAAGGATCCTCGTGTTCTTCGGATCAAGGAGAGTGACCATTACTGGCTGGCCACTCTCCTTGATCCACGGTACAAGGGTAAGGTTGCGGACCTTATCTTGCCGTCGCAGAGGGAGCAGAGGATGAGACATCTCAGGGAGGCCTTGCAGAAAGGTCTGTGCAACGCGTTCCCAGAAACTGGGAGGTTACAAACTCCTGGTCCTGGACGACGAGTTGCTGAGGCTTCGGTCAGTAGCAGAAGGAGCGGTGGGGAAGGTGGACGTCTGACCGATGCGTTCAGACAATTTTTTAGTCCGCAGCCCCAAGGTATGATCGGTTCCAGCAACCATCGCCAGCGTCTGATATACATGGTGCAGGAATACCTAGGGGCAAGGTCAGACTTGGACACCTTTCCCACCGAAAATCCTCCGGCTTACTGGGTCCTGAGGATGGATCACTGGCCAGAGCTTGCACAGTATGCAATTGAGCTACTGGCCTGTCCTGCATCCAGCGTTCTTTCCGAACGCACATTCAGTGCTGCTGGAGGATTTGTCACCGATCATAGGGTGCGCCTGTCCACCGACTCGGTTGATCGACTGACCTTCATAAAAATGAATCAGTCTTGGATCACCACCAGCTACCAGACACCTGAAGCGGATATAACGGAATAATTTATAATGTCACATCCCTTCAAGACTGCCTATGCTGATGCTGAGTGACTGTCCTGTTATGTTCACTGACTATCCTCTTCCTCCTCCTCAATGATCCATGCCACCACACCAGTGCCTAAGGCACAATTTTTCAGCCCCTGTATAACAGGGGCGTGTAATTACAATTTTTTAAAAAGATGCTTCGCAACAGGTGTGACTGCTGTGCTCAGAGTACAGTATCTGTGAGGGGTTGCAGTGTTGTGGCACCAGCACCAGTGCCTAAGGCACAATTTTTCAGCCCCTGTTGGGGCGTGTAATTACAATTTTTAGGCAATGCTTTGCAACAGGTCTCATTGCTGTGCTCAGAGTACAGTATCTGTGAGGGGTTGCAGTGTTGTGGCACCAGCACCAGTGCCTAAGGCACAATTTTTCAGCCCCTGTATAACAGGGGCGTGTAATTACAATTTTTTAAAAAGATGCTTCGCAACAGGTGTGACTGCTGTGCTCCAAGTACAGTATCTGTGAGGGGTTGCAGTGTTGTGGCACCAGCACCAATGCCTAAGGCACAATTTTTCAGCCCCTGTTTAACAGGGGCGTGTAATTACAAATCTTGATCTAATAGTTCACAGCAGGGCCCATTCCTGCGCCCACCAAGAGTAACTATGAGGGCCTACAGTCTTGTGGCAACACCGTCCACCACCACCACCACCACCAAAGGCCCAATTTTTCTGCCCTGTTCAACAGGTGCATGCAATTACAAATCTTGATCTAATAACTCACAGCAGGGCCCATTCCTGCACCCACCAAGAGTAACTGTGAGGGCTTACAGTCTTGTGGCAACACCGTCCACCACCACCACCACCACCACCAAAGGCCCAATTTTTCTGCCCGGTTCAACAGGTGCATGCAAGTACAAATCTTGATCTATTAACTCACAGCAGGGCCCATTCCTGTGCCCACCAGTCTTGTGGCTACACCAACATCTAATAGGGCAAATTTCTGCAGAGTATATACGGCAGGCCCCTACTTTCAAACATCCAACTTACAAACGACTCCTACTTGCAAACGGCAAGAGAAAACAGGAAGTGAGAGGAAATCTACCCCTAGGAAGGAAAATTCTATCCTGTTAGATTTAATTTGGGAAAAAGGTATCTCCTCTCTACTGATGCTTTATCACCAATCCTTGTTTCAATTAAAACCCCACTTTTCCAAAAACATTTGTCATTGGGACGGAAAGTGAGGTGACATGTTCTGAACAGATGTGCAAAGACAGCAAATGTTACAGGGGTGATAACCCCTCCCTATGTTCTCCAAAAAGCTTAAAAATTGATTTTTTTGGGATGTAGCTACACTTCATAATGTACCTGTTCAGATTCTACTTAAGAACAAACCTACAGTCCATGTCTTGTTTGCACCACCTATATACTGCTGTTCAGAGTATATAGGGTTGTAGGTATAGGGTTTTATTTTGGGTGCGGGGTCCCCCTTAGTATCCATACAAGACCCAAAGGGGCTGGGGTGGGGGGGGGGGTGATGGGGTAGCCATGCCATTTTTCTCAAGGATTTTCAGCCATATGGCGGCCAGGACAAGACATGACATTAAAGCCGCAAGTGGTTTTAAATGGCTTCTTTTTTTCCTTTACAAATGTCATTTTGTGCAAGGACAGTTCTAAACACGGGAAACACATGCCACTTCACAGGCATACTTTAGACACCCCCCAGGTACCATATTTAAAGGAAAATTTCACTTTTTTTTTTTTCACTTTATGCATCATTAAAATGACTGCTCCCGAAAAAACTTTAGTTTTTAAAATTTCTTTTTGCATTGATATATGTCCCCTGGGGCAGGACCCGGGTCCCCAAACCTGTTTTATGACATTAACATGCATATTGGCCGTTGTAATTAGCAATTTTGATTTCGAACGTTCGCGTCCATTATAACGAATAGGGTTCGAAAATTCGCGCGAACTTTCGGTCCGTTCGAAGGTTCTGGTGCGAACCGAACCCGGGGGTGTTCGGCTCATCCCTAGTTGTCATACAATCTTTATTAAATTCCAATAAAGTTACACAGTATGGTACACTCTCCAGTTACAATGAAATGCAATTGCCTTCCCATTAAGTGCTGTGATGCTCATAGCTGTTTGCTTATGTTAGCTTCTCCTCAGTAGTAGTTTGGCTTCACTTAATCCCATTTCAGGGTGCTGTTAAAAGAGAAGTTTGATTTTTTTCCGTCAGCTCTAAGTCTGAGAACCGATCGATCAAACATCGCCGATCACTCAGTTCTCAGAGCTTTGTGAGCAGAGAGCTGGTGACTGTTAGTCACCAACTCCCTGCTTGCCCCCCCCCCTCCCGCGTGCTCACTGGAGCACTGAGCTGTGGAGGGGGCAGGAGAGGCTAGCTCAAGCTCTTAGAGCAGGGATCCTCAAACTACGGCCCTCCAACTCTGACATTCAGAGACATGACTGGGCATGATGGGAATTGCAGTTCCTGAACAACTGGAGGGCCGTAGTTTGAAGACCCCTGTTTAAAGCCCTGTACACACGATCGGATTTCCTATGGATTCTAATCCGATGGATTTTTCCATCGGAAATCCGATGAAGCTGACTTTCATCAGTCTTGCCTACACACCATCAGTCAAAAATCCGACCGTCCCAAACACGGTGACGTAAATCATATAACACGCAGGCACTGTTTACCCTCTGTTTTCAGGGGGAAAAAGTGTGTGTTATACGTCGATAAATATGGTACTTTCATCAAGTGTTAGCATGGTGGTGTTGCTTTAATGTGTGAGTTAGTGCCCCTCATAGCTGGAGGCCAAATTACTCCACCCAGCCTCATACCGGGAGAATAACAACTTTTCTCCTGTTAGTGAAACCTTTCTCAGCGCTCTAGCTGCCCCGCATGCCATGTTGATGGCATTGTACCGCCACCATGGGCGTTTTAGTAGCTGGATGGGACCTCGCAGCTCCATCCTATTAGCATGACGTTCAGTGGGGGTGGCCTTTTGGGCTGTAGCACCATATATATAGGGTCCTTTTCTGTGCGGCTCTGTATTCATTCTTGGTGGTTGGACGAGTATGCACGGTGGTCTTTGTGGGCTGTTTACAAGGTATCATATATGGGCCTTGTTATGGTGGCTTCATTATGCTATTTTTTTTTCACTTTATATTAATGCCACTTGTATAGCCTGTCTTGTTTGGACCTTTATATTAGCCTCAATCAACCATCTATTACTTATGGTCTGAGCATTTCGGGGTTTTTTTTTCTCCTGTTTTCTTACATCTTCTTTTTCTAACACCATTTTATTTTACTAGTTTTTCACTTTCACTACTCTCTATGTTTTTTTTTATGGTATTCTATATGTACCCATGAGGATTCTTTCCCTCTGGGCCACGCTTTTGCCTTAGCCCTTGGCCTGCTCCACTTTCAACTCCTGGACAAAGCTTACCTTGTGGATTTACTCCCACTCCATTGTTATCCTATAGACATCTACCTTTAGATGGTGTTTTTTTTGCTTTTCTTTTGGCTAATATGTAAGTATGGTTATTGGTTAAGTGATTAAATCACTATCCTTATTGGTCACCTACTTATATTTAGATTCAAGTTTGTTATTAACGTTGGTCTTTTTTGTAGACATGGTCTGACAGACAAAATCTGGCTATCACCTGAGGAAGTGTGTGCTGTTCCATGAAACGTGTTGAGACTTTAGCTCAAATGCGTACCTCTAAATGTGTTGGCAATATTACATATATTCAATTAATGTATATCAACATTGTACATTCATTCATTAACAATACATTGAATATCTGGTTTTAACTTTAATACAGAATAAAAAATGTCAGATTTTTAAAGTGGTTGTAAACCCTTTTTAACAACTTTATGCTACAGGTAAGCCTATATTAAGGCTTACCTGTAGCTACCCAGGATATCTCTTATACCTGAACGGTTTAGGAGATATCCCCCTGTGTCTGCATGTGCCAAAGTCATCGGCACATGCGCACTGGGGCAAACTGAAGCAATGGCACCTATGTGCCGTTGCTTCAGTCTTCGTCCCATTACTACCAGCTCCTGCGCGTATTCGCGGGAGTGGCATCATCGCGGCTCTGGCCAATCACAGCGCCGGAGCCGCGATACCCGGAAGTAACTTCGAGGACGAAATCCGATGAAGCTGACTTCCATCAGTCTTGCCTACACACCATCAGTCAAAAATCCGACCGTCCCAAACACGGTGACGTAAAACACTCCGACAAGCCAAGAAAAATTAAGTTCAATGCTTCTGAGCATGTGTCGACTTGATCCTGAGCATGCGTGGGTTTTTTGTCCGATGGAGTTCCACACAGACGATCAGAATTTGCTATCGTTTTTTTTCCCATCGGATAAATTTCTATTTTTTCTCACCGATGGAAAAAAGACTGATGGGGCCCATACACGATCGGTTTGTCCGATGAGAAAAGTCCATCGGACTGTTTTCATCTGTAAAACCGAACGTGTGTACACGGCATTAGAGGCTCGCTGGGAGACTGAGCCAGGTGCCAGTCCACAACTGTCGGTGGATCCTAACTTTATTGTCACGATCGTGCCCGAGCCTGGACAGGCTCTGTGAAGTCCCCTGACAGCGAGCTTCAGCCCGCTGTCTGCTGAAAACTGGGGTCACGGGAGTGAACTGCACTCCTGTGATCCACAGGAGAAGTACAGCCAAACGAGCTTAGGCTGTACTTCTCCTTTAAGGGTTTACCCCACTTTAGGTGTAACACTACATTTCCACATGTATGGTCCTTCCAACTACCACAACCAACCCCCCCTCATGCTGTATGCAGTATACCCCCACTATGGGAAACATCACAGACCAAAAAGGCAAAAACCACAGCATATTAACCCATGCATTACCAGACAGTAATCTTTTTTTATTTTATTAAAATCTGATTTTTTTTAATTTAAATCTGATTTTTTTATTTTCATCAAATTTTTTTTAATAAAATGTGTTTTGGCGTAAAAATCTATCTAACAGATAGTTTTCTATTTAAGATACATTAATAATTTAGTTTATTCAGCATGAAATGGAGCTTATTTAGCATGAGGCAGCATATTCTGCAATATTTACAGTGGGGCAAAAAAGTATTTAGTCAGCCACCAATTGTGCAAGTTCTCCCACTTAAAAAGATGAGAGAGGCCTGTAATTGTCATCATAGGTATACCTCAACTATGAGAGACAAAATGTGGAAAGAAATCCAGACAATCACATTGTCTGATTTGGAAAGAATTTATTTGCAAATTATGGTGGAAAATAAGTATTTGGTCACCGACAAACAAGCAAGATTTATGGCTCTCACAGACCTGTATCTTCTTCTTTAAGAGGCTCCTCTGTCCTCCACTCATTACCTGTATTAATGGCACCTGTTTGAACTTGTTATCAGTATAAAAGACACCTGTCCACAACCTCAAACAGTCACACTCCAAACTCCACTATGGTGAAGACCGAAGAGCTGTCGAAGGACACCAGAAACAAAATTGTAGACCTGCACCAGGCTGGGAAGCCTGAATATGCAATAGGCAAGCAGCTTGGTGTGAAGAAATCAACTGTGGGAGCAATAATTAGAAAATGGAAGACATACAAGACCACTAATCTCCCTCGATCTGGGGCTCCTTGAAGATCTCACCCCATGGGGTCAAAATGATCACAAGAACGGTGAGCAAAAATCCCAGAACCACACGGGGGGACCTAGTGAATGACCTGCAGAGAGCTGGGACCAACGTAACAAAGGTTACCATCAGTAACACACTACGCCGCCAGGGACTCAGATCCTGCAGTGCCAGACGTGTCCCCCTGCTTAAGCCAGTACAGGTCCGGGCCCATCTGAGGTTTGCTAGAGAGCATTTGGATGATCCAGAAGAGGATTGGGAGAATGTCATATGGTCAGATGAAACCAAAGTAGAACTGTTTGGTAGAAACACAACTCGTCGTGTTTGGAGGAGAGAGAATGCTGAGTTGCAACCAAAGAACACCATACCTACTGTGAAGCATGGGGGTGGCAACATCATGCTTTGGGGCTGTTTCTCTGTAAAGGGAACAGGACGACTGATCCGTGTACATGAAAGAATGAATGGGGCCATGTATCATGAGATTTTGAGTGCAAAGCTCCTCCCATCAGCAAGGGCATTGAAGATGAAACGTGGCTGGGTCTTTCAGCATGACAATGATCCCAAACACACCGCCCAGGCAACGAAGGAGTGGCTTCGTAAGAAGCATTTCAAGGTCCTGGAGTGGCCTAGCCAGTCTCCAGATCTCAACCCCATAGAAAACCTTTGGCGGGAGTTGAAAGTCCGTGTTGCCCAGCGACAGCCCCAAAACATCACTGCTCTAGAGGAGATCTGCATGGAGGAATGGGCCAACATACCAGCAACAGTGTGTGACAACCTTGTGAAGACTTACAGAAAACGTTTGACTTCTGTCATTGCCAACAAAGGATATATAACAAAGTATTGAGATGAACTTTTGATATTGACCAAATACTTATTTCCCACCATAATTTGCAAATAAATTCTTTCAAAATCAGCTAAGATATCTCTGCAAGCTAAGATAACATGCACTGCAATGATGCATTCACACAATTTCACAGTAACCATGACATAAACCAAAGTTCAGGAATATTCCTTTATTCCATTGTTTTGCAAATCTATGTACACTATAAACTGTATGATTGAATTGGTTCTGATATCACTGTTTTAATAACCTGACAGCTTATTATTCTAAATAGGAAACCTTAATTTTGTTTGCAAATATTAAAGATTCTAACTACCAGCAAGATTGAGTCCTTACATATAAAGAGCACCTGTCATTTCAGATCTATCATGGCAGCGCCTGTTAGCGGGTATCCACTCACCTGCTGCCGCCACGTCCCTCGCCTTGCTGTGTCACTGCCACTTCACCAGCCGTTTTATTAAAGTGAATGGGACTGTCGGTGAGTCAACAGCAGGTCAGAGGAGGAGCCACTGTGGGACAGAGATGACAGTTGCTCTTTAAAAATTATGATTTTTTACTAATGATTTAAATCAAATCCACCCTGGCAATAACATAAAGGCACATACCCACACGTGCTTACTTCAATTATCCCTTCATATGCAAGCAAAATTCCTGTGAATTTGCACTTAATGATACCTCATTCCATATGCTGCCAAAGACCAGCCATCCAGTGCCAGAAGATACAAGCTCTGGGATAATGGCACCAGCATGTACTGTTTCAGCACGCAATGATGACGTTTTGTGAAATAATGGCAGGTATGATTAGCTTTCATACTACTCTAGCCGAGAAGTGCTTTTAGTTAGTTACAATGGTAATAATTGCTGTTTTCTACACACTGCATAAACTTTCTGCTTCAAAACTTTTATACAGTCAGCCTATTGTATCCGTCACCTCAACAGAGTTTTAAACATCGGATCTCAATGCATAAAGTGGTCCTTTTATTGTAACATTTTTTTCTAGTGGTTTAATCAACTCTGCAATACAGTAGGTGATTGTGTGATTCTTGCCAATATGTAAATAGTTAGTATAAAAATGTAGGCTTAGAATTTGAGTGTTCCATTTGGACTTATGCCTCGTATACACGACCATTTTTCTCGTCGGGAAAAATAATTTTTTTTCTCTTTGACGAGAAAAATGATCGTCTGTGGGCTTTTGGTAATTTTTCCTGATGAGAAAAACGTCATTAATCACGACGAGAAAAATTAGAACATGCTCTAATTTTTCTCGTCGTGATTCACGGCATTTTTTCCCGCTGCAGTTTTCCCATAGGGAAACACTGCTGGGGAGCCTACACACGGTCGGTTTTCTCGACCAAGAGAAAAAATTTCGGGAAAAACGGCCGTGTGTAGGGGAACAAGCCGTTCCTCGTTTTTCCCGTCGATTGTCTCAACGGTGTTTTCACCGTCGAGAAAATTGATCGTGTGTACGCGGCATTACAGTACAGAGTCAATTGGGCAGAAGCTAAAAAAACATTATTGCTGTATTTGTATATATATAGAAAAAAGATATCCAACCTTGCAAGAATGATCAATACCTAACCATGGAAGGAGACCAGTAGTATTTCCTGTGCAAAGTAAAATAGATGGAGTGAACTCATACACATTATGACATGGCATTATGGCATAGCTGCAGTAATGATTTTTACCATACAATACATGTACCTGTTGACCCGCTAAAAAAAGATCTTCATACTCCAGCCAATTCTCCCACAGTCCTTTCATCCCCTACCCTTAAACTTCACCTTCTTGTATTATTATTTTTTTAAGTTCTTACTGTACATGCATACCATAAAGTGGTGTAGCACCTTGATAGTAGGCAGGGTTGCTAACAAATTTAGCTGGCTAGGTGGTAACTAGCCTGGCTCATTGATAGGGGATTCACTGGCTTTTCCCTAACTCTGGATTTGATGCACCTCTCTCTTTTGTCACTAGGTGGCATTGTTGCCTGTGGCATTAGAATGACCAGGGCATAGTGAATTCAGATTAGGAGTGCATGGCTTGTCTCAGCCAATTGACAGGGGATTCTTTAGTCCCTTGCACTGCTGGAAGAGCCTATTTATTTGGGAGGAGTCAGGTGATCAGGGTTCTGTGCCACCTGGACAGCTGTCTGGGTGGATGTTTGTCACAAGGCTCCTGGTTTCTAGGCCAGAAGCCTGAGGTCTATCCTGGAGCACCTGGCTGCTAGGCTGTCTGAGGCCTATCCAAGTTTGAGAGAGGCATTGCGGGGTTGGGGCTTTCAGCCGGAAGCCCAACCAAGTTGCAGAGGTTCCGCCGGACGGGGGAACTGGATCGTTGCCAGCAGGGAGGTAGAAGCGGTTGCCACAAGGGACGACCACTCCTGTTGCCAGGGACAAGTGATTATCAAGGTCAGAAGAAAAGGAAGGAATAGTCACCAGCAAGGGACAACCATTCCTGTTATCAGAGGCCAGTGTATGGAAGTCTGAAGGAGTACCAGAGCAGACTTTTTACCAGCCGGGGACGGTGAATAAGTGGGAAAGCTTCAGCAGAGTGCCAAGCGAGGGACCCAGTGGGTTAGCGTGGGTGAAGCTTGAGGAGTTTACAGCGGATTAGCTGTGGAAGAGCTCAGGGGATCCGGTGACGACTGGGATCTTGAAGTCTAGTGAGAGACCAGGAGCTCAGTGAGTGAAGATCTACAGTGGGATACTGTGAGATGTAAGAGAAGATTTTTAAGGGGTTACTGTGAGTTTCATGTACAGTAGGTGCCGCCGATTTTGTGTCAATCTCGCCTCTGCTAGCGGCGAGATTGACCACCCGCGATCCCCGTCGCGGGAGCCAGCACTGAGCTATGTCGCTCGCCACCCCCAATGGATTACTATGCATCTCGTGGGGACAGTGAGCGCAAGAAGCACAGCCTCCAGTGGCGATATCCAGCGTGATCCCATCGCGCTGGATATACAAAATCTGAGGCACTTACTGTATGGATCTCTGTTGACTGTTTAAAGTTCAGTTGCCATAGGAGGCAGCAGATCTACCAGATCTACAAATACTGTTGCTGCATCCAGCTTAAAGCCCTCCTACCTGTATAGCTGTCTGCCCATTTTTGCTATTGCCTCTGCCTAAAGCCCTGTACACACGATCGGATTTCCTATGGATTCAAATCCGATGGATTTTTCCATCGGAATTCCGATGAAGCTGACTTCCATCAGTCTTGCCTACACACCATCAGTCTAAAATCCGACCGTCCCAAACGCCGTGACGTAAAACACTCCAACGAGCCGAGAAAAATGAAGTTCAATGCTTCTGAGCATGCGTCAACTTGATTCTGAGCATGCGTGGGTTTTTTCTCCGATGGAGTTCCACACAGACGATCGGAATTTGCTATCGTTTTTTTTCCATCGGATAAATTTAAAACATGTTTTATTTTTTCTCACCAATGGAAAAAAGACTGATGGGGCCCATACACGATCGGTTTGTCCGATGAAAAAAGTCCATCGGACTGTTTTCATTGGTAAAACCGATCGTGTGATCAGGGCATAAGGGCGTCCTGCCCCTAACCCTTTCTCCCTCAGTTCTGTTTTAAGAGACAAGAAATATCTTTTCTTTCATTCCAAAAAGTGACTGACGCCCATGTTTCCAACTTGCAATACACCCACCATGCCTAATAACCTATACTGTGAAGGATGTCAGCTCTCCCTCACTCTGGAGGTCACCATTAGGCCTGTGGAGGCCAGGGATGCTGCTACAGTGGTAATAAACCCAAAAACAAAAATGTAATATATTGCAGCTTACGAAGCCTTCTGCCGCGTACACACGATCATTTTTCCCGTCGGGAAAAATTTAATTATTTATTTTTAACAAGAAAAACAAGAAAAACGACCGTGTGTGGGCTTTTTGTCATTTTTCCCGATGGGAAAAATGACATTAATCACGACGAGAAAAATTAGAACATGCTCTAATTTTTCTCGTCGTGATTCCCGTCGTGATTCCCGTACACTGCCACGGAGCCCACACACGGTCGTTTTTCTCGACCAAAAAAAAAAATGTCGGGAAAAACGGCCGTGTGTAGGGAACCAAGCCGTTCCCTCGTTTTTCCCGTCTATTTTCTCGACGGTGTTTTCACTGTCGAGAAAATCGATCGTGTGTACACGGCATTAGGTGTGGTTTCTTTAGGCTTTTTTCCTTTATTTCACCTGGTAATATGGCCAGTAACACACGTCCATTTTTAGGGTGACTTCACTCTGGATGGAGGAACAATGGAGACACCATTGGACAGAAGCATTGTCAGTCTGGGGAGAGGGTAATGTTAGACTAGCAGATTCAGAGGAACATGACTAACAAATTAAAGCTATCCTATTTTGGGATATTGGTTTTACATAAATGAATAAAAGCTGACCATTGTAAGCACTCCTGTCAGTTTCAAATGTCTCAACCCTCTAACTACCATTTTGTCTGGATAGTTTGCTCTTGTAAATGTTGAAAAATTCTGCAAGAGGGGCTCCAGAGCTTAGTAAATGAGCTAAGGCTTCACTTTGCAAAGAATACCCAATCAGATGCAAGGAAAATTTAAAAAACATTTTTCCTTGCATATGATTGGATGATGGAAGTCAGCAGAGTTTCTGTTCATTTACTAAGCTCTGGTGCAACTGCACTTTGCAAAGCGCACAGTCTATTTCCCTTTAGTAAATCAACCCCTTAGTGAGATTGACTTTATTATGTTCCACCACTAAGGCCCCTTTCACACTTGTGCAACCTGAGAGTCGCGTGATTTTTGCCGCGATTTTGACAGGACTTAAAGGAATGCCTGTGTCTATGGACCTTGAGTCGCATGAAAGTCGGACCAAAGTAGTGCGGGGACTACTTTGAAGTCGCTGCAACTTGAAGTGGCACTGATCTGAATGGTACTCATTGGAAATCATGGGATACGACTTGTCATGCGACTTTGCAGTCCCAAGTCACAGGACAAGTCGCACAAGTGTGAAAGTGGTGTAGTTGTAGTTGTTTACCTTGTTGTACCTATAGCCAGGGAACGCTCGGGTGGCCATGTTTTGCACTTAACCTAAAAATATAATAAAAATAATTTATTTAAAAAAAAAGTAGAACTCCCAGCAAAACCTGTGGGAAGGAATCAAGGAGCCGGGTCAACTGCAAGCCAGTGAAATAGGTGTGCAAACAGCTGAGTAACTAGGTACACATGGAGGGAAGAAAAGGATACACACCCTCTAAGTGTGGGGTACTAGTGGGTTGAAATGGGGATGCTCTGCTTTACCACTGCAACTATGGCAGACACAGTATTCCTGGCACGCCAGGTTATTAGCAGTAGGTTATACAGCAACACCAGCTTATACAGCAGACAGGAGTGCAACAGAAATTACTGATTATTTTAACCCTTTCATACCTAAGTCTATTTCTGACATTTGTTGCTTACAAGTTAAAATCCATATTTTTTGCTAGAAAATTGCTTATAACTCCCAAACAATATATATGTATCTATATATAGATATATATCTATATCTTTTTTTTTTTTTTTTTAGCAGAGACCCTAGAGAATAAAATGGCAATTGTTGCATTATTTTATATCACACGGTTTTTGTGCAGCGGTTTTTCAAACGCAATTTGTTGGAAAAAAATACACTTTCATGAATTAAAAAAATAAAAATAAACAGTAAAGTTAGCCCATTGTTTTTTGTATAATGTGAAAGATGATGTTATGCCAAGTAAATAGATACCTAACATGTCTTGCTTTGAAATTGTGCCCACTCGTGGAATGGGGACAAACTATGGTACCTTCAAAATCTTCATAGGCGACTCTTTGAAAAATTTAATAGTTACCAGGTTAGAGTTACAAAGGAGATCTTTTGCTAGAATTATTGCTCTTACTCTGACGATCGTAGCGATACCTCATATGTGTGATTTGAACACCGTTTACATTTGCGGGAGCGACTTACGTATGCATTTTCTTTGCTGCGCGAGCACGCGGGGATGGGAGTGCTTTAACCACTTAAGGACCGCCTCACGCAGATATACGTCGGCAGAATGGCACGGCTGGACACATCAACGTACAGGTACGTTGCCCTTTAAGAGCCCAGCCGTGGGTCACCCACCGGCGGCGCGCTCGTGACCCGGTCCTGAGCTCCATGACCGTGCCCCCGGGACCCTTGAACCCGATCGCCGCCGGTGTCTCGCGATCAGGTCACAGAGCTGAAGAACGGGGAGAGGTGAGTGTAAACAAACCTTTCCCCGTTCTTCTCCGTGGCATGTCAGTGATCGTCTGTTCCCTGTCATCGGAACAGACGATCAGTGAAGTGTAACGGGTAGCCACGCCCCCCTACAGTAAGAATCACTTCTTAGGGTACACTTAACCCCTACAGCGCCACCTAGTGGTTCACACCTTCACTGCCAGTGTCATTTTCACAGTAACCAGTGCATTTTTATAGCACTGATCGCTGTGAAAATGACAATGGTCCCAAAAATGTGTCAAAAGTGTCCGATGTGTCCGCCATAATGTCACGAAAAAAATTGCTGATTGCCACCATAACTAGTAAAAAAAAAAAAAAATTATAAAAATCCATAAAACTATCCCCTATTTTGTAAACGCTATAACTTTTGTGCAAACCAATGAATAAACGCTGATTGCGTTTTTTTTTTACCAAAAATATGTAGAAGAATACGTATCGGACTAAACTATGGAAAAATTTTTTTTTATATATATATGGGGGATATTTATTATAGCAAAAAGTAAAAAATATTGAATTTTTTTCAAAATTGTCGCTCTATTTTTGTTTATAGCGCAAAAAATAAAAACCGCAGAGGTGATCGAATACCACCAAAAGAAAGCTCTATTTGTGGGGAAAAAAGACGCCAATTTTGTTTGGGAGCCACGTCGCACAACCGCGCAATTGTCAGTTAAAGCGACGCAGTGCCGAATCGCAAAAAGGGGCCTGGTCCTTTAGCTGCATATTGGTCCGGGGCTTAAGTGGTTAAAAAATAAATAAAAATCTTATTTAAAAAAAAAATTACATTGTCCCTTTAAAAAGAAAAAGACCCCAAATCCCTCCTTTGCACGTAAAAGTATTCAGAACACCAAAATCGGTGATTCAGATTACTGTTTTTTTGTTTTAAATCTGCGCCATTGGCAGCTGAGTGAGCCGGAAGTGACGCTGTGACGAGCATCTTTTTGCCGCATCGGCTGTTATCACTAAAAAGCCAACCGCCTGCTCTACAAAATGGCACCGGGGTGATGCCTGCAGCTGCAGGCATCACCCCGGTTTAACCCCTTCAAGCCATGAACGCAAAGTTGCGTACGATCGGCGCGAAGGGGTTAAAAATAGAAGCCCATTAGTACTTGTTAGTAGACATGTGCACACTGAAATATTTTGTTTCGGAATTTTGTTTTCGTCCAAAAAATGTATTAATTTAATTACTCCCGAAATTTGTTTTTATTTATTTTGTTTCGTTAAAAAATGCATTCGTCCGAAAATCCGAATTAAGGTCGAATCTGTCAATTGAAGGCTTATGGTGTCCATCGAATGTTCTAAGAGGATTCAACGAAGCAGCTAAACTGTATGACTCCGCAATCATACATTTCCGGTCGAATGCTCCGCCCATAAGCTATAGTAGAATCCTAATGTTGTATGACTAGTAATAATTATATTTATTAATTATTTTTACTAGTCAACCAACATTAGAATTCTTCTATAGCATATGGGCGGAGCATTTGACCATAAATGTCCGCTCGCGGTGATCGTATGTTTTTAGCTCCTTCGTCGAATCTTCATGTCTCTATAATGTCGAATCTTTTCTCTCTATGTCGAATAATCTTGGACTAATAGAGTTAGGTTAGGCACATTCAACCGCAGGTTCGATAGACACAGATCGCTATTGTCACCGTCATGTCGAATCTCCTATCTATATCGAACTGTTGTTGCAATGAAACGAAGATAAAGCATTTTTTATGTCAGATCTTTCGGATTTCGGATTCTGCGCGTTCGTTATCGTTTGTTAAAACGAACGTGAAAATCCCCGAAATTCAGACGAAAATGCATCCGGACGAAAACGAATGCACATGTCTACTTGTTAGTGGGGTTCATTTTATATGTTGGCAGAAGCAGGTCTTTAATAAAGAGACACATTGATAATAATGCAATGTGGTTGAAAATTGTTCATTAAAATACAATAATCATCACACTAATGAAACATTTACTAAAATATTTATGTTCCAATTCAATAAAATAATGTCTATCTTTGGTATATTTCAACACCACACCTGGCAATAATTTGGCAGGTAAGGGTTAAAGTTCTAGGCAGGGTACATACTGTAATATAACATTTGTGTTCCACATCAATGACCATTATCCACTGTGCCTGACATCATTGTAAATATCATAGAAATGTATTGAGAACCTGTCTGATGCTTTGGAAGTGTTGTTCTTATTAAATATAAATTACATTGTGATTTTATTACACAGAAAACATCAAGTGCCATAAACAGTTGATTACAAAGACACAGTAAGTAATTATTTTCATAATGACACATTCTAGGCTCAATATCATCAGAAACAAGAGACGTGCCGCTATTGTCCGTGTGTTTTACAACCTCAAAGTAATTGCCAGTGTGAATCACCACAGGGCCATGGAATGTCTGCTATGTAAATCACTTTAGTGTTTTCTATCATTTACCGCATACACTGTGCTTTGGATAATGGTATAGTGAGCCAGAAAGATCGCAAGGCGCGATAGATAGGACTGAGTAATGGGGGAATTACACAGTAAAGTCATTTCAAGCAATCTGTTGTAGCAAAAGGTAGTGCTGATCATACTGAGAGTTGTAGAAACAAAAACTGGTCACCCAAACCAACATTTGACTTTTGGTAGCTTTCCAAGAACCTGAAAATGACCAAATATTAGGTGCTTGACTGGGAAAACCAAACCACTAACAGCTCCCAACCATCCCTCATTTTGAGGGACTATCCCTACTTTGAAACTAAATACCACTGACCAGGGGCGGCCCATCCATTAGGGGAACATGGGTGCCACCCCCCCCATCCATCGCCGAATCCCCTATCCATGGGTCCGGCCCTTACAGGACACCGGCGCATGTATTCCAATGCGGGGGGGCTGTTTTTTTTGAAGCACAGATAAGAGCCAGAAGCTCTAATAGGCTTCAATATAGGATGGGCTCGGGTCACAGAGAGTGTGCTCCGATCCCACCCAGATGTGTTACAACAGTGAATCAATATTCGCTGTTGTAGCACTGATCCTCCTCCCGGCCAATCAGGAAGCGGGTTTTGACACCGGTCACCATGGCTGAAAGGACAGGCGATCCTATTGGATGCCTATGAGTAGGAGGGGAGGAGCTGGAAGCCACCACGGAGGAGAGGACTCAGAGCCAAACCGCTGCACCACGCTGATTGCCACCTGCAACCTGCCATGATGGGTTAAGTGCCGGACTGACCAGCAAACATCGGGGGGGAAGGGGTGGGTGGTTGTTTTCCACCCCCCCCCCCCCAAAAAAAAAAACACAACCCGCAACTGCCGCTGACCCTCTTTACTAAACATTTCATTCAACCTCTAAATTATCCTATTTGTAATTGAAAAGTCTATTGTAAGGTAAAAATAGTTGTGTAAAAAAGCACTCGTGGTTTTTTTTTATGTATGTTTATTAAGGATTTTTCCATACAAAAGGCCATAGACAAGAATAAAATGGTAGTCTAGGCATCAAAACAAAAAACATAACCTGCATTTTAATTCTTCTTAGTCCACATGGGGGGTGGTAGAGGTTTGTTCTTTGCCTATTATTATTATTATTATTATTATTATTATTATAATTATTATTATTATTATACAGGATTTATATAGTGCCAGCAGTTTGGCTAGCATTTTACAATATAAAGGGACACGGTACAGTTACAATACAGTTCAATACAGAAGAATTAGGAGCGCCCCTGCTCACAGAGTTTACAATCTAAATAGGGAGGGGGATATGATACAAAAGGTGATAGTGGTGCGGGAAGAGCTGATTAATTAATGGGGTGAGCTACTACATGGCAAATGAGGTTTAATGTTGAAAAATGTAAAATAATGCACTTGGTTGCCAATAATATGAATACAATCTATACACTGGGTGGAGAACCTCTGGGGGAATCTATGATGGAAAAGGATCTGGGGGTTCTAGTAGATGATAGGCTCAGCAATGGCATGCAATGCCAAGCTGCAGCAAGCAAAGCAAACAGAATATTGGCATGCATTAAAAAGAGGATTCACTCCAGAGATAAAACAATAATTCTCCCGCTCAACAAGACTCTGGTCCAGCCACACCTGGAGTATGCTGTCCAGTTCTGGGCACCAGTCCTCAGGAAGGATGTGCTGGAACTGGAGAGAATCCAGAGAAAGGCAACAAAACTAATAAAGGGACTGGAGGACATTAGTTATGAGGAAAGACTGCAAGCACAGAACGTATTCTCTCTGGAGAAGAGACGCTTGAGAAGGGATATGATTTCAATGTACAAATACCGTACTGGTGACCCCACAATAGGGATAAACTTTTCTGTGCCAAGGAATTTAAAAAGACACGCGGCCATTCACTAAAATTAGAATAGAAGCAGTTTAACCTTAAACGGCCTAGAGGGTTCTTTACCGTAAGAGTAGTTAGGATATGGAATTCTCTTTCACAAGCAGTGGTATTAGCAGGAAGCATCAAAAATTTCAAAAAACTATTAGATAGGCACCTAAATGACCACAACATACAGGGATATACAATGTAATATTGACATAAAAGCGCACATACTTGATGGACTTGTGTCTTTTTCAGCCTTACCAACTATGTAACTTAATGGAGGTGGTTGACGTATATTTTTTAATTGGCTTCTCCGAATAAATTCGTTTTCTGGGATTGCCTAAAGGTGGAGAGGGTGGAAGATAACTGGACTAATTGGAGTAGGGATTTTCAGAGGATGGGAAAGGTTATGCAGAAGTCCTGTAGTAGACCGTAGGTGGAGGTGATGAGGAGCTAGAAAAAGGGAGGCCTTGGAAGGAGCGTAGTGAACAATTCGGGTGATTTGCCTGCATACTCTTTTTAATCTCAGACAATTGGGATGTATACACTAACAATACATCCTTCCCAAAATGAGTTGTGGATGGAGTGTTCTTCTCAAGCCTGAGCATAAGCCCCGGGCTTCCTTACTATCTGAACATAGAGGAATGCAGATTTACTATATCCCCACTCCATCATCATGATGTCATTAACCCAATAAGAAGGCAGCGTGCCTTCTTATTAGGTGCATTATCTAATTATAGAATGATGAAATGTAATAACAGAAAATGCACTACTTCCATACTTGTATAACTACCATATTTATCGGCGTATAACACACACTTTTTTCCCCTTAAAATCAGGGGAAAATCGTGGGTGCGTGTTATACGCCGATACACAAAGCCGAAGTACACTCGGCTTTACTCGGCTCCTCTCGCAGTCACCCACACCTCCACTGATTGCGAGAGGAGCGAGCGCCGCTGACATACAGAAAGCCGAGTGTACTTCGGCTAGTCTCGGCTCCTCTCGCAGTCCCGCCCCTGACTGTGAGCAGAGCCGAGTCTAGCCGAAGTACACTCGGCTTTCTGTATGACAGCGGCGCTCGCTCCTCTCCTCTCGCAATCAGTGGAGATGGGCGGGACTGTGAGCAGAGCCGAGTCTAGCCGAAATACACTCGGCTTTCTGTATCTCGGCTCCGCTCGCTCCTTTCCGCTCACAGTCAGCGGAAATCGGCGCCAATTTTAAATCAGGACAATTCTGCAAAGAGACTGGCAAGGCTGCAAAGGCACTGGGCAATGCTAAAAAGGCACTGGGCAAGGCTGCAGATAGACACTGGGCAAGGCTGCAATGATGGACAAGGCTGCAGATGGACACTGATAAGGCTGCATTGATGGGCATTTAAATGTAAGTTTTTTTTTTCCTTAAACTTCCCTCCTAAACTTGGGGTGCGTGTTATACGCCGGTGCGTGTAATACGCCGAAAAATAGGGTACTTCTGGGGCTAGGCTAGGTGAGCCACCAGATGCCCTCAACTCTGGTAGTTTCTATTGGTTGTCAGTCGCACAACATGGTTCAGTTCTCACAGCTCCTGTACCACAACATGTTGTGTTTGACTTATTAATGAAAACTACTTGTGAGACCGGTTTGGTGCTTACTTCATTTCTATAATTACTGCATTAAAGCCTTTGTTACCCCAACACTCCATATTCCTGATATGTGCCGGCTGTACCATGTACTTGTATGAGAAAATACCCTGTTCTTTGTATTGCTTCCTTTGTGTGAAATCCCTGGTGTTCCTGCTAGTCCTCTTGCTTTCCTATTAAAAACTGACCACACTAAGCAGGAGAGCACACTGGTCAGTTTTCTAGCTATGCTGGGAACTCAGCCTGGTCTCCTCCAATGATCAGACTTGTTCTGACACCCCCCCCCTCCCGCTGCACAGCCATTCACTGGGAAGCTCAGTGTGCTTCTGTGTCTTCTCCCCCAACCCCTTTGCAGCTGAGGACAGACGTGATCACTTATAAAAAGGGGAAAAAGGTATTTATAATGTTTATTTTATTTTATATCTATACAAAAATGGTTTGCACCTCATTTCTTTTTTAAACTGAATGGGTTGTTTTGCAAGGTGGTCGTTTACAATCACTTTATCAATAAACTCAAGGTGGACTTCAGCAATCCAACACAGTTGGTGTAAGGTCATTATTGAATATTGAAGCATGGAAAATTATTTCAGGAAACGCATGGGTGATATGGTAGGTGGTAGTAGGTGTTTAGATCCTATGCTTTGGTATTAGAATGTTCCCAACACAGAAATCAAGTGAACCCCACAGTTTCTATCCTGCTTTGTGCAAAAAATAGCTCACATTTTGGTTATTAGTTATTTGCTGGCTGCTCTTTGAAACCAGTACAGAGAAAAGATGTAGGCTGCTGTTGCTGAGCTCTCCCTGTTGCCTGGCCGTTACATTGATCAAAAGGCTTCAATTCTCTCAGAGTCACTAACTTGAAGCAATTATGTAGACCAGAACTTCTAACTTTCTTCTGACTTCACTAGCTGCAGGTATTAAATCCGGACACAGACATATAAATCCAGCCATTGCCACAGCCCGGGAATGAGCAGATAGGTGCGAGTTCTCAAAATGTATCTGAACTAAAGACCTTAATTCCTAATACACATGGGGCTCAGGTTCCAGAAAAGTATATTTGATCATGCAAGAACCTGTATTGAAAGCATCATAGCTGGTTTCTTTTTTTTTCAAAATGTCCCCTGATGTGCCTAGCAAAGTCAATCCCAGCATGTGGCTCATCTCAGCCTTTCAGCAGGTGTGCCATTGTGAAATACTGCCTTCTGAATTGTTATTATTATCATGATGTTGTGCATGGTGCTGAAATGGCTCATGTGTGTATCATAAATGGATCATGATATTGTCCATGGTGCTGAAATGGCTCATGTGTGGATCATAAATGGATCATGATATTGTCCATGGTACTAAAAATTACTCGTGTGTATCATAAATGGATCATGATATTGTCCATGGTATTAAAAATTACTCGTGTGTATCATAAATGGATCATGCTGTTGTCCATGGTGCTGAAATGGCTCATGTGTGGATCATAAATGGATCATGATGTTGTCCATGGTGCTGAAATGGCTCATGTGTGTATCATAAATGGATCATGATGTTGTCCATGGTGCTGAAATGGCTCATGTGTGGATCATAAATGGATCATGATATTGTCCATGGTACTAAAAATTACTCGTGTGTATCATAAATGGATCATGATATTGTCCATGGTACTAAAAATTACTCGTGTGTATCATAAATGGATCATGATATTGTCCATGGTACTAAAAAGTACTCGTGTGTATCATAAATGGATCATGATATTGTCCATGGTACTAAAAATTACTCGTATGTATCATAAATGGATCATGCTGTTGTCCATGGTGCTAAAAATGATTCATGTGTGTATTATAAATGGATCATGATTTTGTCTATGGTGCTGAAATGACTCATGTGTGTATCATAAATGGATCATGATGTTGTCTAGAGCTGCACGATTAATCGTTATAAGACCGCAATTTAGATTCACCCCCGCGATCTCCAGGCTGGATTAGCTCGATTTTTTTTATTTTCGCATTTCCGCGCCAGAACCAGCGTGGAACGCAAATGGCGCCGATTGGAACTGACATCAGCAATAGGAACTGACGTCAGTCAGCAGAGACCGTGATGCGCCGCAGCGCCGCTGGATGATGCCTGGGCGTGGGCGGTACCACCACCTTTTTTTTTCGGCCAGGAAGCGAAACACCACAGTGAGTGCGCATTGCACACTGTGAGTCTGTGTGTGCACCAGCATTGATCCGATGATTCCAACACACGTGAGTACCGGCAACCACTGGCACTGTCCCTTATAAAATATTATGAATATTACCACAGTCTGAGTCAGCTACCCATATTATGAATATTACCACAGTCAGCTACCCCAAACTTAGTATTCGTTACGTTCACTAACAGCTAAATTTGAAAGGAAATTCCAATAACTATAATTTAATAGTTTATAACTGTTATTATAGTTTTTATTAATATTTATTATTAATTATTTGTTACATTCCATTCAATTAGATGTGGCATTCGTTATTTCGAATAATTCATAACTTTGGATAAATTTGTATTCGTTACATTTACTAACAACCAAATTTGAAAGGAAATTCCAATACCTATAATTTAATACTGTATAACTATTATTATAGTTTTTATTATTATTATTTATTATTATTAATTTGTTACATTCCATTCATTTAGATGCAGAATTTGTTATTTTGGATTATTCGTTACTTTGGATAAACTCGTATTTGTTACATTCACTAACAGCCAAATTTGAATGGAAATTCCGATACCTATATTTTAATAGTTTATAACTATTATTATAGTTTTTATTATTATTATTATTTTTTATTATTATTCGTTCATTACGTTCCATTCATTTAGATGTGGCATTCGTTATTTTGGATAATTCGTAACTTCGGATAAATTCATATTCATTATGTTCACTAAAAGCCAAATTTGAAAGGACATACAAATACCTATAATTTAATTGTTTATAACTATTATTATAGTTATTGTTATTAATATTATTATTTATTATTATCAATTTGTTACATTCCATTCGTTAAGATGCAGCATTCACTATTTCGGATAATTCGTAATTTTGGATAAATTCATATTTATTACGTTCACTAACAGCCAAATTCGAAAGGAAATTCCAATTTCTATAAAATAATAATAAATACTAATGGTTAGAAAACTTAAGATTTTAATTATGGATAGAAAGAAATCCTGGACTGCCGCACTCCATAAAACAACATCTTTAGACCCTATTCACACAGGGGCGACAGGCGACGCAGCCGCCTGACAAGTCGCGTCCCATTCTGTACAATGGAACCGTTCTAATCGGAACGACTGAAGTCGCTCCGACTTAGAAAAAGGTTCCTGTACTACTTCAAGACGACTTCAGGGCGACTTCCATTGACTTCAATACAGAAGTCATTTTTGAAGTCACCTCTGAAGTCGTCTTCAGATCGCCCAGCACAGTCGCGGGACAAGTCGTGCCGCCCCTGTGTGAATGGGCTGTTATTAGGTAGGTAAAATCCAAAAACAACCAAAACGATACAGTCAAAATAAAGTGAAAAACAGGAAAAAAATAGCTAACATGTTTCACATCGTGTGATGCTTACTCATAGCAGATATTTTAATTATAATAGAAATTATCCAAATGTTTTTGTTCTTTCGGATTTTCACATTTTCAGATTTTCGTTCTTCTGATTTTTTTAATCTTCTAAATTTTCGTTCTTTCGAATTTTCCCATTTCAAATGTTCCCATTTCAGATTTTCGTTCTTTCGAATTTTTGTTCTTTTAGAAAATTTGTTTTCGGAAAAATTAGTTAAACGGTCTTTCGTACATTCGGATGTTTCCGAATTAATGAATATGACGTATTTTGATGAAGAAACTAATTTGTAACTAAATGGATTGCACATGTCTAATAAAAAGCAGGTGACTCAACCACCCCGAGCTATACCTACTACAAAATATTGCTTTTTGGTGGACCCTAAAACAGAAATCCATCTTTCACTGGTACATGAGTAAAATGAACGCTGGTTGTTGACTTGACTACTATTTGCACTGCCCTGTTAAGTAAAGCTTTTTTTTAAAGCAAGACAAGTAGTGTGTGCAATAACAAAGACAAATAAATGTGGAAGGCTGGAATCCTTTGATTGCTATAGATAACAATGATACTTGCTCCAGGATTTTATAAATTCACACTGGTGTGTAGTTTTAATTAGACATGTAGCCTGTTTTCTGCAGTATGATTCCTCTTCAGCTGAGAGCTCTGATCCCACAGGATCTACTCCTGAACTTCTAAGCCAATTAATGGTTATGTAAAACATTTCTGAACAATACAGTTCAGCTATAGTATAAATCATCCCTGAAGTATACAAAACAATATATTACCAAATCATTATAAAACATGTGAAATGAGAGGGCTCTCTGATGGGTAATGGTTGTTTTCTCCTTGAACTAGCATTGTAGTGTTCATATTAATAACTATCTGTATTGAGCGCCTTTTTAAAATGCTGTTTTCTTATCTGACATTTTTGAGAAAATAGAGCATCAATGTCACACTGATAAAGATAATATTTCATAAATGAGAACTTCCATTTAACAGGAATTCATGTACAGTGCCTTGAAAAAGTATTCATACCTCTTGAAATGTTCCACATTTTGTCAACTTACAACAAAAAACGTGAATGTATTTTATTGGGATTTTATGTGATAGACCATCACAAAGTGGCACATAATTGTGAAGTGGAAGGAAAATGATAAATGGTTTTCAAAATGTTTTACAAATAAATATGTGAAAAGTGTGGTGTGGATTTGTATGGCACCCCCCTTAGTCAATACTTTGTAAAACCTCCTTTCACTGCAATTACAGCTACAAGTCTTTTTGGGGATGTCTCTACCAGCTTTGCACATCTAGAGAGAGACATTTTTTTCCTATTCTTCTTTGCAAAATAGCTCAAGTTCTGTCAGATTGGAAGGAGAGCGTCTGTGAACAGCAATTTTCAAGTCTTGCCACAGATTCTCGATTGGATTTAGGTCTGAACTTTGACTGGGCCATTCTAACACATGAATATGCTTTGACCTAAACCATTCCATTGTAGCTCTGGCTGTATGTTTAGGGTCATTGTCCTGCTGGAAGGTGAACCTCCGCCCCAGTCTCAAGTCTTTTGTAGACTCCAACAGGTTTTCTTCTAAGATTGTCCTGTATTTGGGTCCATCCATCTTCCCATCAATTCTGACTAGCTTCCCTGTCCCTGAAGAAAAGCATCCCCACAACATGATGCTGCCACCAACATGTTTCACGGTGGGGATGGTGAGTTCAGGGTGATGTGCAGTGCTAGTTTCCCGTCACACATAGCATTTTTGCTTTTTGGCCAACAAGTAAAATTTTGGTCTCATCTGACCAGAGCACCTTCTTCCACATGTTTGAAGTGTCCCCCACATGGCTTCTCACAAACTGCAAACGGGACTTCTTATGGCTTTCTTTCAACAATGGCTTTCTTCTTGCCGCTCTTCCATAAAGGGCAGATTTGTGGAGTGCGCGACTAATAGTTGTCCTGTGGACTGATTCTCCCACCTGAGCTGTGGATCTCTGCAGCTCCTCCAGAGTTACCATGGGCCTCTTGGCTGCTTCTCTGATTATTGCTCTCCTTGCCCGGCCGGTCAGTTTAGGTTAACGGCCATGTCTTGGTAGGTTTGCAGTTGTGCCATACTCTTTCCATTTTTGAATGATGGATTGAACAGTGCTCTGTGAGATGTTCAAAGCTTGGAATATTTTTTATAACCTAACCCTGCTTTAAACTTCACAACTTTATCCCTGACCTGTCTGGTGTGTTCCTTGGCCTTCATTAAGCTGTTTGTTCACTAAGATTCTATAAACAAACTCTGAGGGCTTCACAGAACAGCTGTATTTATACTGAAAATCAATTACATTCAGGTGAACTTTATTTACTAAATAGGTGACCTTTGAAGGCAATTGATTCCACTAGACTTTAGTTAGGGGCATAAGAGTAAAGGGGGCTGAATACAAATGCACGCCACACTTTTCAGATATTTATTTGTAAATAATTTGGAAAACCATTTATCATTTTCCTTCCACTTCACAATTATGTGCCACTTTGTGTTGGTCTATTACATAAAATCCCAATAAAATACATTTACGTTTTTGGTTGTAACATGATAAAATGTGGAAAATGTCAAGGGGTATGAATACTTTTTCAAGGCACTGTACACAAGTCTGTCCCTTCTAGGGCTGCATTTTTTCGGTCCTCCATGCTGCCACACTTGGGTCATCACACCACATGGCATTTTTATCTTTAGGCACAGGTCCCACTGGTGCCGCTACCCTAATAGCAAATTAAACAGCATGCATGGTCATTTAATGCTTGTTTTTATCTATTTGTTTACTAACTTTTGTTACATGCTTATGTTGTTGGGTTGAAAAAATACACCTCTTTATTGAGTTCAACCAAAAACAAAAATGAATAAATTAAAAACCCGCATTCACAGATCCCGAAACCCACAGTTGATCCAAAGGCAAAAACCCTTATAAAAACAGGGTCCAATTTCTCCAGTAGGGAAAAAAATCCTTTCTGATCCCCTGCGGTAATTGGGTACTCCCTGGAACATCAATCTTCTATATTATGTCTTATCAAAAAATGGTAGATATTTATATTTAGTGTATTTAGGGATGTACCAGCCTTTTTCAAGCAAACTACAGAGTTATGATCAGTGGGAAGAATGCTCCTTACATTTGGGGTCAGTGGGAAGAATGCTTCTTACATTGGGGGTTAGTGGGAAGAATTTTCCTTACATTGGGGGTCAGTGGGAAGAATGTTCCTTACATTGGGGGTCAATAGGAAGAATGCTCCTTACATTGGGGGTCAGTGGAAAGAATTCCCCTTACATTGGAGGTCAGTGGGAAGAATTCTTCTTACATTGGGGGTCAGTGGGACGAATGCTCCTTACATTGGGGGTCAGTGGAAAGAATTCACCTTACATTGATGGTCAGTGGGAAGAATTCTCCTTACATTGGTTGTCAGTGGGAAGAATGCTCCTTACATTGGGGATCAGTGGGAAGAATGCTCCATATATTGGGGGTCAGTGGGAAGAATTCTCCTTACATTGGGGGTCAGTGGAAAGAATTCTCCTTACATTGATGGTCAGTGGGAAGAATGCTCCTTACATTGGGGGTTAGTGGGAAGAATTCTCCTTACATTGGGAGACAGTGGGAAGAATTCTCCTTACATTGGGGATCAGTGGGAAGAATTCTCCTTACATTGGTTGTCAGTGGGAAGAATGTTCCATATATTGGGGGTTAGTGGTAAGAATTCTTCTTACATTGGGGGTCAGTGGGAAGAATGCCCCTTACATTGGGTATCAGTGGGAAGAATGCTCCATATATTGGGGGTTAGTGGAAAGAATTCTCCTTACATTGATGGTCAGTGGGAAGAATTCTCCTTACATTGGGGATCAGTGGGAAGAATGCTCCATATATTGGGGGTTAGTGGGAAGAATTCTTCTTACATTGGGGGTCAGTGGGAAGAATGCCCCTTACATTGGGTATCAGTGGGAAGAATGCTCCATATATTGGGGGTTAGTGGAAAGAATTCTCCTTACATTGATGGTCAGTGGGAAGAATTCTCCTTACATTGGGGATCAGTGGGAAGAATGCTCCATATATTGGGGGTTAGTGGGAAGAATTCTCATTACATTGGGGGTCAGTGGGAAGAATGCCCCTTACATTGGGGGTCAGTGGGAAGAATGCCCCTTACATTGGGGGTCAGTGGGAAGAATGCCCCTTACATTGGGGGTCAGTGGGATGAATGCTCCTTAAATTGGGGGTCAGTGGGATGAATGTTCCTTACATTGGGGGTCAGTGGGAAGAATGCTCCTTACATTGGGAGTCCCTGGGATGAATGTTCCTTACATTGGGGGTCAGTGGGAAGAATGCTCCTTACATTGGGGGTCAGTGGGAAGAATTCTCCTTACATTGATTGTCAGTGGGAAGAATGCTCTTTACATTGGGGGTCAGTGGGATGAATGCTCCTTACATTGGGGGTCAGTGGGATGAATGCCCCTTACATTGGGGGTCAGTGGGAAGAATGTCCCTTACATTAGGGCTCAGTGGGAAGAATGCTCTTTACATTGGGGGTCAGTGGGAGTAATTCTCATTACAATGAGGGTCAGTGGGAACAATCCTCCTTAAATTGGGGGTCAGTGGGATGAATGTTCCTTACATTGGGGGTCAGTGGGAAGAATTCTCCTTACATTGGGGGTCAGTGGGAAGAATGCTCCTTACATTGGGGGTCAGTGGGAATAATTCTCCTTACATTGAAGGTCAGTGGGAAGAATGCTCCTTACATTGGGTGTCAATGGGATGAATGCCCCTTACATTGGGGGTCAGTGGGATGAATGCCCCTTACATTGGGGGTCAGTGGGATGAATGTTCCTTACATTGGGGGTCAGTGAAGTTTGTTCCACATTTTTACAGCTCTTATTGTAAAAAAAAAAACTTTTTCCTATGCAGAGGTTCAACTTCCCCTCCTCTAGGCACAAAGGGTGGCCCTATGTGATGTAATGCTTTTTATAATCAGATCAATATGAACTATTGTACTCCACTTGTGTCAATGGGGGAAGGCAACCTGCTTTCAGGTGCACTTAGCACATTGACAGTTGCAATTAACTTGCAGTGGACCTCTTTCTCATCTGCATTTGACATTCTAAGTTGCATCATCCTGCTATATGCTGCTTTTGCATTCCCATTGACTTGCACTTGGGAGCGAACTAGTTCTAAAGCAAACAAAAGCCTGTTTTTTGCCACTTGCAGCCTACCCCATCCCAGAAATAGCTTTCTATTTGCTCAAAGAGATGGCTTGAATGTATAACGAACGCTTTATAATGGGACCAAAGTTTACGTATATCAAAAATAAGACACATTTAGGATCCCTGAGCAATGCATTATATGTATATGGTCAAAAAAATTAGGTTGCAGGCAGAGCACTGCCTAGACATCCTCACATACCAGAAAGTCTTCGATTATTTTATTATTTTTTATTTATCTATGTTTTTTTAAGAGATGTGCAGGATGAAAAAATTTGTTTTGTTTTGATTTGTTATTTAAATAAATTAGTTTCATTAAATTCATTATATTTGTTTCATTCGTTTTCGGAATTAGTTTAGTTTAGTTTCGTATTCGAATTTAAAAAAATTTGACCGCATTCGAAAAAATCCAACTGCATTCAAAAATTCTAAAAAGTATCGAATCAGAAATTCCAATTTCGAATAGAATAAATTCAAATCCGAATAGAATAGAAAATAATAGAAAATAATATAATATAAAATAAGAAAATACAGTAGAACGGAAAATAATTGAATAGAAAAACAATAGGATAGAATAAAATAGAAAGAATATAATATATAACCATCTTCCGAAATTTGAATTTCGAATAGAATTATTTGAATAGAAAAGATTAGAAAATAATAGAAAAGAATAGAAGAGAAAAGAAAATAAGAGAATAGAAAAACAATAGAACAGAATTGAAAAGAATAGAATAACAATAGAATAGAATAAAATAGAAAGAATATACTATATAACAATTTGAATTTCGAATAGAATGAATTCGAATTTGAATAGAAAAGATTGGAATAGAATAGAAAAGAATAGAAAATAAAAGAACAGAATAGAAAATCAATAGAATAGAATAAAATAAAATAGAAAGAATATAACGGTTATATTCTTTCTTTTTTTCCCCTTCTATATTAATTGTTTTTCTATTCTTTTCTATTCTATTCTCTTATTTTCTATCATAGTCTTGTCTATTATTTTTTATTCCTAGCTTTTCTATTCAAATTCATTCTATTTGAAATTCGGATTCCTGAAGATGGTTATATTCTTTCTATTTTATTCTATTCTATTGTTTTTCTATTTTATTCAATTATTTTCTCTTCTATTCTTTTCTATTCTATTATGTTCTATTATTTTGGATTCCATTGTTTTGAATCCTATTCTATTCTAAATTCGAATTTCGGAAGACGGTCATATGTTATTTTATTCTATTCTAATAAATGGTATTCTATTCTTTTATTTTTGTTATATTTCTTTATTATTTTAAATTCAATTTTATAGTATTATTTTTTCAAAAATCTATTTAAAAAAAAATTGAATTTCATTTTGATTTGATCTTGTTTTCTAATCAAATTTTGTCCAAATTTAAGTTTGTTATTTCAGATTCGTTTAAATTCATTACTATTGTAATTTGGTAATTCAAATACGTCTGAATTTTCGAATAACGAGAATTTGTCCGAATTTTGATTTGGAACTAAACAAATTGCACATGTCTAGTATTTATTTATTATCATATTAAGGCAGTCAAGACAAAAAGGTAAATTAGGCACAAATAACATTTCAAAATATTTCTGAATACAAATTTGCGCTTTCTGAGTTCATTTCTACTTTAACCACTTGCCACCCTGTGTGAATGGCCATAGCTGTATGGCGGGCGCTTTAAGGGGTATAGGGGGCACGCATGACGTAGGAGCTACTGCGCATGCCCGGCAGCCGCGATGTCCGCCGGGCACCCGGGATCGCTCCTGACAGACAGAACGGAGATCGCTCAGGCCCCTTTCACACTGACACGTTTTTGCAGGTGGTTTAGCACTAAAAATAGCGCTGCTATACCGCCTGAAAAAATCGTGCCCTGCAGTCTTCAGTGTGAAAGCCCGAAGGCTTTCACTCTGAAGCGGTGTGCTAGCAGGACCGCTCCAAAAGTCCTGCTAGCCGCATCTTTGCAGCGGTGAAGGAGCGGTGTGTTTACCGCTCCTTTACTGCTGCAGCTCATTGAAAGCAATGGGAAACCGTGGTAATACCGCCGGCAATGCGCCTCTGCAGAGGCGCATTGCCGGCGGTATTAATTCTTTTTCGGCCGCTAGCGGGGATTAAAATTACCCCGCTAGCAGCTGAATATCGCGGTAAAAACAACAGTATAGCAGCGCTAAAAATAGCGCCGCTATACCGCCAGCGCACCTCCCCGCCCCAGTGTGAAAGGGGCCTCAATGTACTGTAAACAGACAGATCTCCATTCTGTCAGGGGTGAGGAGACAGATCTGTTGTTCCTAATGCTTAGGAACAGTGATATGTCTCCTCCTCCAGGCAGGCCCATCCCCCCACAGTTAGAAACACTCCCTAGGGAACACACTTAACCCCTTGATCGCCCCCTAGTGTTAACCCCTTCTCTGCCAGTGACATTTACACAGTAATCAGAGCATTTTTATAGCACTGATCGCTGTATAAGTATCACTGGTCCAAAAAAAGTGTCAAAAGTGTCTGATCTGTCCGCCACAATGTCCCAGTACCGCTTAAAAATCCCAGATCACCACTATTACTGGTAAAAAAAATAAAAAATAAAAAAAATCCCATAAATATATCTATTATTTTGTAGTTTCTATAACTTTTGTGCAAACCAATCAATATTCGCTTATTGAGATTTTTTTGACCAAAAATGTGTAGAAGAATACATATCGGCCTAAACTGATAAATAAATTATTTTTATTTTTTATTTTTTGGGGGGATATTTATTAGAGCAAAAAGTAAAAAATATTGTGCTTTTTTCAAAATTTTCAATATTTTTTTTGTTTATGGCGCAAAAAGTAAAAAAACGCAGAGGTGATCAAATACCACCAAAAGAAAGCTCTATTTGTGGTGAAAAAGGACATAAATTGTATTTGGGTACAACGTCGCACGACCGCGCAATTGTCAGTTGAAGCGACGCAGTGCCGTATCGCAAAAAAATGGCCCGGTCAGGAAATGGGTAAATCCTTCTGGGGCTGAAGTGGTTAAAGGCCAATGAGATGCCCCAAATATAAGCACACTTTCCTCATTCTGCTCATAACCTTAGAATAATACTCAAATAAGATACTTTTTAAAATGAGAAGAATAATTTTTCAGCCGTTCAGTACATCATCATCCACAGCTCGCCCTTATTAAATGTGGATCTTCTTGTATGAGGATATTTTTTATTTGCTTCTGTCAACAAAAATAGGTTATGCCTTGATTAATCTTTCATCAAAGTTATGTACAATGGCTCTGTCAGGATATAATTAAAATCTGTAAATTTGTAGATTAAAGTAGATTGGCTGTGTGACTAAATTGAGTTTATGTGAGTGTTCCGAAAGACGGCTCAAACACATATTGAAGATTTTTATAATGTGGCGCTACTGCATAAATTAGATGGTTGTATTGTTCCTTTACAATAATAGCATCAAAAGCCTTGGCTTATAGAAATGAAAGCAAGGTTAACCTTATATGATCTGGTGATTACTGAGTATAGGCAGCTTCATTAGACAAAATAGTATTTCCAAGAGGTTGTGTAATAAATAATAAATACAATAAATCAGGTCTTTGTAATATAAGTACAGGCATACCCTGCTTTAAGTACTCTCACTTTACATACACTCGCGAGTCGCGAGTCGCGAGTCGCGAGTAAGGACATACCCCCGAGTCTATGTAAAGTGCCTCACAAGTACTGTACAGACATTTTGCAGCCACAGTAGAAGGAGCTTAAGCTCCAAGAGCATAGCCTGCCCTGTTCCAGTGGGCCCCTGACAACCCCACTACAGCCCCTGATACCCCCACTACAGCCCCTGACACCCCCACTACAGCCCCTGAGACCTCAACTACAGCTCCTGAGACCTATACTACAGCTCCTGAGACCTCAACTACAGCTCCTGACACCCCCACTACAGCCCCTGAGACCTCAACTACAGCTTCTGACACCCCCACTACAGCCCCTGAGACCTCAACTACAGCTCCTGAGACCCCCACTACAGCCCCTGAGACCTCAACTACAGCTCCTGACACCCCCACTACAGCCCCTGAGACCTCAACTACAGATCCTGACACCCCCCTACAGCCCCTGACACCCCGACTACAGCTCCTGACACCCCCACTACAGCCCCTGAGACCTCAACTACAGATCCTGACACCCCCACTACAGCCCCTGAGACCTCAACTACAGCTCCTGACACCCCCACTACAGCCCCTGACACCCCCACTACAGCCCCTGAGACCTCAACTACAGCTCCTGAGACCTCAACTACAGCTCCTGACACCCCCACTACAGCCCCTGAGACCTCAACTACAGCTTCTGACACCCCCACTACAGCCCCTGAGACCTCAACTACAGCTCCTGAGAACCCCACTACAGCCCCTGAGACCTCAACTACAGCTCCTGACACCCCCACTACAGCCCCTGAGACCTCAACGACAGATCCTGACACCCCCACTACAGCCCCTGACACCCCCACTACAGCCCCTGACACCCCCACTACAGCTCCTGACACCCCCACTACAGCTCCTGACACCCCCACTACAGCCCCTGAGACCTCAACTACAGCTCCTGACACCCCCACTACAGCCCCCTTCCAAGTGCACTTGCAGTGCAAAGTGGATTTCCCTTTAGTAAATCAACCCCCTACATGTCAAACTACAAAGAGAAAAAAAAACCACAACATTAATCATAATAATAACAGAAAAACAAAATAAGAAAATACATAATAGCAATAGCAGTGCTTATCACATGCATGGTGCCACCTCACCCAGAGCAGGATCACCCATTGCTCTTCCATTGATAGAAGAGACACTCTAAGACAGGAAGTGTGGTACTGGCCCAGATCACCAGGTGAAAAAAAATGCGCTTAAAGCCATGTATTGCACACGCTTTTAGGAGCATCAATAGTGAGCCTTAATGGATTCCATTATATAGATTGCACCACCAGAGTAGAGCCTAAATTGTTGCCAACATCCCTATAGTTGATAAACCAATACAAGAAAGTACCCCCCGGCACATTGGAACTTTAAGGACAACTCAAATATTGAAAAAATATGTATAATAAAAAAAAAGTTTTATTAATTTACAAAGATAAAAAATTTGTGCATACATCACCATTAGAAAACATGCCAAAACACAATAAAATAGTGACTGTGGAGCTAGATGTTGCAGTATATAGTCTCTTCTCATTATGCCCGATGCGTTCCAGGAAAAGACTTGAATCCCTTCTTCAGGGGTATTCCCTTAGAGACGACCATTAACCACTTGCCGACCAGCCACAGTACATATACTGTGGCAGGTCGGCTCTATTGCGCAAAACGACGTACCTGTACGTCGCTTCATGCAATAGATACTGTGGTCGTGTGCACGCGCGGGTCTGGCGGACTCGATGTCTGCCAGCCACCCGCGATCACGGTACAGAGTGGCAGAACGAGAACGATGTAAACAAGGCGGATCCCTGTTCTGACAGGGGACAACATGGAGATCTGCTGTTCCTAGTGATCAGGAACGGCGATCTCTGTGTTGTCCCAGTGAGCCCATCCCCCCTACAGTTAAAACACATTGAGGGGACACAGTTAACCTTTTGATCACCCCCTAGTGTTAGCCCCTTCCCTGCCAGTGTCATTTATACATTGATCGGTGCATTTGTTTTAGCACTGATCACTGTAATGATGTCACTGGTACCTAAAAAGTGTCACTTGGGGTCACATTTGTCCACCGCAATGTCGCAGTCCTGCCAAGAATCTCAGATCGCTGCCATTACCAGTAGAAACATAAAATAAAAAAAAAGTCCATAAATCTATCGCCTATTTTGTAGACGCCGTAACTTTTGCTCAAACCAATAAAAAAACGCATATTGCGATTTTTTTTTTTAACCAAAAATACATAGCAGAATACATATCGGCCTAAACTGATGAATATTATTATTTTTTTTTGGATATGTGTTATAGCAGAAACTTAAAAATAAAAACCGCAGAGGTGATCAAATGCCACCAAAAAGCTCTACTTGTGGGGAAAAAAAGGACATCAATTTTATTTGGGTACAGCGCTGCACGACCGCGCAATTGTCAAATGCCTGGTCATTAAGGGGGTAAATCCTTCCAGGGCTGAAGTGGTAATTTAAAACACTCTATAACAGAACATAACATTTATTAGGAACAATGAAACAGGGATATGGTATATATAGATGGTAATGGAAGTAAACAATGCCATACCAACAAAGCAGCCCGCACCAAGATTGTCACAGATAAAAACAGCAAGAGTTTTGCTAGCACCAGAGTCAAAATGGTCCCCCACATGTGACCCCCTGACGAGGGCAACGAGGCCTCAGATGCTCCACACGAGGATCCCAAGGATGACCTCAAATCGCAGCAAAACAGATGTCAATGCATAGATAAAAAAACTTGAGGTTGCTGGAGGGAATGTCAGTTATCAGCGTGTGGTGTATATACTGTTATATGCTAAGTAGTGAATCCTTTATAATTACCATAAAGAGCAAGCAGACAGGGAATATTACCAGCATTACATTATACAGTATCCCACAAAAGTAAGTACACCCCTCCCATGTTTGTAAATATTTTATTCTATCTTTTCATGTTACAACACTGAAGAAATGACACTTTGCTGCAATGTAAAGTAGTGAGTGTACAGCTTGTATAACAGTGTAAATTTGCTGTCCCCTCCAAATAACTCAACACACAGCCATTAATGTCTAAACCGCTGGCAACAAAAGTGAGTACACCCCTAAGTGAAAATTTCCAAATTGGGCCCAATTAGCCATTTTCCCACCTCGGTGTCATGTGACTTGTTATGCGGTGTACACACGATCGTTTTTCATGCCATTTTTTTAACCGACGTTTTTCTCGTCGTTTTTTTTCATGTTTCCTCTCAAGCCTGTCTTGCATCCACACGATCATTAAAAAAAACGCTCGAGCAAAGCGCAGTGACGTACGACGGCACTATAAAGGGGAAGTTCCATTCGAATGGCGCCACCCTTCATGTTAGTAAACTTTGTTGAGCGGCGATTCACGCTTTTCAGCCTCGTGCTTTTCAGTCCGTTACAGCGTGACGAATGTGCTATCTCCATTATGAACGCTAGTTTTACCAGAACGAGCGCTCCCGTCTCATACTTGATTCTGAGCATGCGCGTTTTTTTCCCCTCGTAAAAGCATACACACTATCGTTTTTCACGTTGTTAAAAAAAACGACATGAAAAACGACGTGAAAAAATAGAGCATGTTTGAAATTTTTAATGCCCGTTTTTCACGCCGTTAAAAATGCTCTGGAGCATACACACGATCGGTTTTAATGGCCATTTTAAAAAATTGCATTTTTAACGGCATGAAAAACGATCGTGTGTACGCCGCATAAGTGTTACAAGGTCTCAGGTGTGAATGGGGAGAAGGTGTGTTAAATTTGGTGTTATCGTTCTCACTCTCTCATACTGGTCACTGGAAGTTCAACATGGCACCTCATGGCAAAGAACTCTCTGAGGATCTGAAAAAAAGAATTGTTGCTCTACATAAAGATGACCTAGACCAGGGTTTCTCAACAAGGGTTCCTTCCAAGGTTGGTAGGGGTTCCTTGAGCAATGAGAAATTTCTGCCCCTCAGATAAGTTACTTCTGTCACCATTGATCCCTTTAGCTATCTGTAAGGAGGGAATTCTTTCAAATGACCACAAGTGTGAGGCCTCGTACACACGGTCGATTTTGTCGTCGTAAAAAACACGTCGTTTTTTTCGACGAGATTCTTGTTAACCTTGACGATTTTCTCGTCAAGCTTTCCATACGTACACACTGACATTTCCCAAATTCCTCGTTGTTCTCTGCGGTCACGTCCAGCACGTACGACGGCACTATAAAGGGGAAGATCTATTTCCCTGGCGCCACCCCTTGGGCTGCTTTTGCTGATCTCGTGTTACCGCGTGTGAAGTAAAAGTTTGGAAAGAGACGATTCGCGCTTTTCAGTCTTCGTGTTTTTCAGTTCGTTTTCTGCGGTTCAGTTTGTGCTTGTGGGTTCGTATCTTGTCTTTCAGGGTGTCTAGGCAGGTCGTATATGTTTTACAGTGCGTTCTTGCCCGTTCGTTTCTGATTTTCAGTTCGTTATTCATAGGCCTTGCTGTTCTAAAGTGCGTTCTGTTCTGTACGTTCTGATAAGACGACCGTTTCCTAGCCATGTCGCCTGTACGTTCTCGTCGTCGAGTTCGTGCTGTGCGTGCGCTTGGTGTTGGTCTGCTTGTTTTGGACCAAGACCAGTCCATGAACGGTGTGAGGAGGAGTTCATGGACCAAGAATTGGTTGCTCCAGTGGGACCAATTCTGCCACATGCCTCTGCTGCGGGAGATCGTCGAGAATAATCCTGAGGACTACAGGAATTTTCTGCGGATGTCTGACCCCGTTTTTCAGCATCTGTTGGCTTTGGTGTCCCCCTATATTACCAGGAAGGACACCGTTATGCGGGAAGCCATCAGTGCTGAGCAGAGGCTCATCGCCACCTTACGTTACCTGGCGACAGGGAGAAGTCTGCAAGACTTGAAGTTCACGACAGGCATCTCCCCCCAGGCTCTGGGCCTCATAATCCCAGACACCTGTTCTGCCATTATACAAGTCCTGCAGGGGGACTATATTAGGGTAAGTTTTCTCCATTAACATCACATTTTATGTATTTCATGTATGCTAATGTATTGCATTTCTTTCATCCTTCCCTAATTACCATGATTGTAATATGCTGAGAATGTCCCCTTTGTCCTCATGCATGCTGGAAGATTTTAAATGCCCCTTTTTTCTCCTCCATGCATATTTCCCTTCACTAACCTTTCCAGCAGGGGCGTCTGTTGCTCCAAATGTTTGGGGGTCCAACCCCAATTTTAGGAACTAAACTTCCTCCTTTTTAGCGACTGTGCCTATTAAACGCCACCAGTTGCCCCTTCCAATGCAGCCATTTTGTCCCCTCCAATGCAGCCATTTTGTCCCCTCCAATGCAGCCATTTTGTCCCCTCCAATGCAGCCATTTTCCCCCCAGCCCTGCACTTACTTTCTTCTGGTCAGCGCCATCCTTCTTCTGTCCTTGATGTCTTTTCCTGCCCTCGATGTTGCATCAGCCAATCATGTAACCGTAAAACAGACTTGGTGAACATGATTGGCAGAGCAGCCTGTCAGTGTTTACCCAAGGAATGTCCCCCCCCCATGCGTCCCCTATTTTACTTTTATCAAGCCAATTACATCCCTCAGGCTGGATTTTGCAAGCCTATTTGCCCCCTGTTTCTGATATGCAATTTTCACCCCCTAAATGCCGCAGTTATTCATATGGCCGTCGCTCAACAGGGGGCTATCCACCTGAATAGTGGGCAGCATTTACAATACATAGGTTCATGCAAGGCATGAACCTATGTATTGTTCTGAGTGACGGGCACAGGTGAGAGGGGGCAGTGCTCCAGCGCCCACTCTGGACGCACCGCCACTGCAATGCTATCCTGTGGCCAAACACATCTACCCCCCCCCAAATTTAGTTTGAATGGACCATCACAGGGGGTGATGAATATGAAACATGAGCCTTCCATTATACTTATTAAAAACACCTTAAACTGAGATTTTTATTGATGTTGGCCTCTAATGTATTTTCTTATAATCTGCTTGCAATGTTCTATTTAAAATTTGTAATTTTTTTTCATCTTGTTTGACTCCCCAGCTTCCTTCCACGCCACAGGAATGGCAGACTGTGGCATTGGAGTTTGCCACGCGGTGGGACTTCCCCAACTGCGGTGGTGCCATAGACGGGAAGCACGTCCGCATCGTGCCGCCACCCCGTTCTGGGTCCTACTACTTCAATTACAAGGGGTTTCATAGCATTGTGCTGATGGCGGTGGTGTCAGCACGGTATGAATTCCTCTATGTTGATGTAGGGAAGAATGGCCGGATGTCCGATGGGGGATCCTTCATCCAGACGGAGTTTGCCCTCCGTCTCCAGAGTGACGACCTTGCATTGCCACCGGATGCAGGGAATGTTGAAGGACTCCCCTTTGTTTTTTTGGCTGATGAAGCCTTCGGACTTGGACCACACCTCATGAGGCCATTTCCACAGAGGACCCTGACCCCAGAGAAGAGGGTATTCAATTACCGGCTGGCCAGGGGCCGAAGAGTCGTTGAAAATGCCTTCGGCATAATGGCCAGCCGGTTCCGCCTTTTTATGACTCCCATCCACTTGGCGGAGTACAAGATAAACTATGTCGTTTTATGCTGCTGTGTGCTCCATAATTTTCTGTGCCGAAAATCAACTACTTATATGGCCTCAGTATTGCCTGAGGCAGGACTTTCATATGCCAATCCCCTGCTGGGCCTCAAATCTGCCCGCCCTGGCTTGCCCCCCCAAAATGCCCGTGAGGTTCGGGAGAAATATATGGACTATTTCATGGGTAGGGGGGCAATTCCTATGCCAGGCCATGACTAAAGAATTGTGCATTAAAAACTCATTAAAATTCTTTTTTAATCTGGTAACTTTGTTTGTTTCCTGTCTCCTAGTTTGTCTTAGTGCATTTGTAGTGGCAATTTTTTTTTCCTTTAGTAAATAACAACCATTTCACTATGCAAGCCAAAAAAATACACAAATAAGGTTAGAGCGTATTTGAAAAAGAAGCTACACTTTGTTGGTGTTCAAATATTTTACTCTGTGCACATTCACACACATGGTAAATTTTTTTATTTTTTTAGTTTTTTGGCTGGCCACAAACCGGCAATTGTTTTCTTATGAAAATACAAAACCATTAGTTGCATTCTAAAAAGTACAACATTGGATACCTCTGAGCAATATGAGACATTCACTTACACAAACTATGTCTCTATGTGCCCGTCCTAATATGGGGTATTGGCACCCCTTGCCCAGCCAAAAATTGAATATGCACACATTTTGAAGTAATTTCCAATAGGGAGTTTAGACTCGTGATCCCTATTGACAACATGTGCCATCTGCCATCAGGGGTGATCAATGGATGTGTTTTGTGGGTGCAACCCCTTCTTCAGTTCACCTACTTTAGATATGAGGAAGGGGTTGCACCCCCAAAAGCCGTACATGGATATCCCCTGATGGCAGATGGCACATGTTGACACACTGTGTGCATATTCAATTTTTGGCTGGTTTGATTGTCAAAAATACATTAAAAGGGTGAATAACAAACTGAAAACAAAAATGGGGGTTTTGAGGCCTTATTCAATTCTCCCCAAAACATCTAGGATGTCTTTAAAGGTTTGATCCATCACATGAATTATTTGTTTAATTCTGTCCAGTTCTGTGCTACATTCCATCACTTGCTGTATTATTCGTAGGGCACTGTCAGCAGAGAAACGTGTACTATCTTTCACCACAACATTTACATCCCCTAAAATATATAAAAAAAAGGTATTATAACTCTGCAGGCCTACATCTCTTACCTGAAGCTGTGGTGACAGATACTGACCTGTTGTGGTGACCAGATCCACAACGTCATCCACCTCTCCTTCCTGCACTTCTCCTTCCTCCACCTCTTCAACTTCCTCAACACCCTCAGGTTGTGGGTCTTTGTGAGGTTGGGTTTGTTTCGAAGCTGTAGGTTTCATGTGCTCCCTGGAGTGTTCTCCTCCCAGTCTTCTCTCCCCTATGAGAATCAAAAAAATAGGATTTTTATAACAGCTTACCTGTAAAATCCTTTTCTTGGAGTACATCACGGGACACAGAGCGACATAGTCATTACTAATGGGTTATATAGTTACCGTCAGGTGCTGGCACTGGCAACTTCCAAAACCGGAAGTACCCTCCCCTATATAAGCCCCTCCCATCCGGGAGCACCTCAGTTTTGTAGCAAAGCAATAAGTGTCCCCAAAGAGGGGTGGGAGCTCTGTGTCCCGTGATGTACTCCAAGAAAAGGATTTTACAGGTAAGCTGTTATAAAAATCCTATTTTCTTTCTCGTACATCACGGGACACAGAGCGACATAGTCATTACTAATGGGATGTCCTAAAGCAATGCCAAATGAGGGGGGGGATACACCATATATAAGCTGAGCGCTATCAGACATGAGGATCTTTTGCGGCCTGCAACACACTGCGCCCAAAGGCGACATCCTCCTGACTTCTAACGTCCACCTGGTAGGACCTAGTAAACGTGTGTACCGAAGACCATGTTGCGGCCTTACAGATTTGAGCCAGGGAGGCCTGGTGATGCACTGCCCATGAAGTTCCAACTGCTCTCGTGGAGTGCGCCCTAACTTTGAACGGAGGCGGTCTACTTCTCAAGCTATAGGCTTGTATTATGACCTGTCGAATCCACTTGGCTAAAGTAGATTTTGACGCTGCCTGACCCTTTCTGGGGCCTTCCGGCAGAATAAACAAAGTATCCGTTCTGCGAATCTGAGCAGTGGCTTTTAGATAAGCTTTAACTGCTCTTACTACATCCAAAGAATGCAATAACTTTTCCTCTACCGAAGTAGGTTTGGGGAAAAAAGAAGGAAGAACCACATCTTGGTTCAAATGAAACCTCGATACCACCTTAGGAAGAAAGGCTGGATGAGGACGTAACACTACTCTGTCCTTATGGATAACCAGATATGGCTCCTTACAGGACATAGCTGCTAATTCCGATACTCTTTTTAGCCGAACAAATGGCTACTAGAAAAATCAATTTCCTGGTAAGAAACACCAAGGAAATATGCTGTAATGGTTCAAATGGTTGTTTCTGTAGAACCGACAGAACCAAGTTTAGATCCCATGGACATATGGGAATATTAACCGGAGGACTAATACGCATCACTCCTTGTATAAAGGCTTTGACTAGTGAATGCGAAGCCAAGGGCCTTTGAAAAAATATTGACAAGGCCGAAATCTGACCCTTGATAGGAAGCTTGCCTTGAGTACTATCTACAGCCCACTGTAGGAAGTCCAGAATCCTACCTATTACGTACTTATGTGGATGCCATTTCTTGGCCTCACACCACGCGATGTACGCCTTCCAGATTCTATAGTAGATCTGCCTGGATACCGGCTTCCTGGCATTGATCATGGTAGATACCACAGCATTAGAGAGCCCTCTCTTTTTTAGAATGTGGGCTTCAATAGCCAGGCCGTCAAACCTAGGGCTGGTAAGGAAGGGTGGTATATCGGTCCTTGCGAAAGCCGGACGACGTGGGAGAGTCCAAGGACTCCCCACTGAAATTTTACAATCTCCGCGTACCACGCTCTTCGGGGCCACGCTGGAGCCACCGGAATCACTGGTTTCTTTTCTACCCTGATTCTGCGGAGTAATCGAGGTAACCATTGTGGCGGTGTGAATGCATATATCAGCTTGAACTGATCCCCAGGGAACACTAGGGCATCCGAGCCGCAAGCTAGGGGATCCCTTGTCCGAGAGACAAACCTATCCCCCTTTGCGTTGAATCTGGATGCTAGAAGATCTACATCCGATGTTCCCCACCGCTGACATATTGTCCAGAAAACCTCGGGGTGAAGGGACCCTTCCTCTGGGCCTAATTGCTGGCGACTTAGAAAGTCCGCCTTCCAATTCTCCACTCCTGGAATGAATACCGCAGATATGGCTGGGACATATTTTTCTGCCCATCTCAGGATGTAATTTACTTCCCTTTGGGCTGCACGACTCCTGGTGCCCCCCCGATTGATATATGCCACTGCTGTGGCATTGTCTGATTGAATTCTGACAGGGGACCCTTGGAGTTTGGATGTCCATGCTACTAGGGCATACCGGGCTGCTCGTATCTCTAAGAGATTGATGGGCAGGGCCTTTTCTGCATCCGACCATCTGCCCTGGAGAGACTATTGCTCCAGTACTGCTCCCCAGCCTATAAGGCTGGCATCTGTAGTGACCACCTTCCAAGAAATCGCCAACGGAGGCTCTTGCGAACGGAAGGGGACAAGGACATTGTAAGTCTAGGGCCTGAACTTTTTTGTTCCAGGCTGACAGTATGGCCCCTTGCAAATTCCTTGAATGGAATTGACCGTAGGGTACTGCTTCGAATGATGCCACCATTTTTCCCAGCAGCCTCATATACAGGCGTATGGACGGCTGTCTTTTTTGTACCCACTAAGTGGATCAAATCTTTCAAAGACAACACCTTTCCTCGAGGCAAGAATATTTTTCTCTGGCCTGAATCCAACCTTAGCCCCAAGTATTCCAGACTTTTGACTGGTTTTTAGGGCTGACTTGTCTCGGTTGATAATCCAACCGTGAGATTCCAGATACTTGATCGTCTTGTGAACGACCACGTCTAGTTTTTTCACTGAGTGGTCTATCAGCAACAAGTCATCCAGATATGCCATTATCATTACACCTTGTGTTCTTAGATTGGCCAATAAAGGGCCAGAATTTTTGTAAACACTCGTGGTGCTGTGGCCAAACCGAAGGGTAAGGCTCTGAACTGAAAATGGCGCCCTTCTACTGCAAAGCGTAGAAATTTTTGGTGGACTGGAAAGATGGGAATGTGCAAATAAGCATCTTTGATGTCGATCGCGGCTAACCAATCCTCCCCTTGTAGGGCAGTGGCCACCGATCGGATCGACTCCATCGGAAAGTCCTGATATACAGGAATTTGTATAGCCCTTTTAGAATTAATATGGGCCTCCCGTCCGCATTTGCTTCGGGACTGTAAAGAGGTTTGAGTAAAACCCGAACCCTCATTCTTCCAGGGGAACCTCCATAATTACTCCTTGGAGCAATAGTTGTTCTAGTGCCAACAGGAGGGACTCTCTCTTCCGGGGATCCCTTGGCACGTTTGACCTCAAAAATGGGAAGGAGGAGAGTCTTTTAACTCCAAACTGTATCCCAAACCTACTGCGGAGAGCACCTATCTGTCTTGATCGTGTCCCGCCAGGTCTCTTGCGAACAACTGGAGTCCTCCCCCCACCCGACTGAGTGGGGGCTTCAATGAATTTAACTTTGGGGGAGGTTTTGTACCTCCCCTGACCCAGGGTTTCTCATTACCCTGCTACTGTCCCTGTTTTTTACCCCCGGGATTTGACCGAGGAGGCCGTCGGAACTGTTACACAGCCGATGCCCCAGGGACTGGAGAAGCAGGCCTCTTAAAGAGGGACCTCTAACTCTGCTTTTAACCGGCAAGAGCGTATTTTTACCGCTGGAAATTTTCTGGATATATTTGTCCAGGTTTTCCCTGAATAAGCGTTCACCATGAAATGGGACGCTAACCAGCCATTCTTTACAGGGAGCTTCAGCAGACCAGTTTTTTAGCCATAGGAGCCTACGCATATGTACTATAGACAGCGTAAGGCGGGAGGCCTGATGGACTGAATCCTCTATGGCGTCAACCGCAAAGCCTAAGGCTCTAGGTAGATCAGCTAGGGCAAAGCCTGCTGATCTGTCAAGTCCCTCAAGACCTGTTTCAACTGATCCTTCACTGCTTAGCAGACCCCAATAGCTGCTACTGCTGGTTGTATCACCAAGCAGATTTTCATAAGGACTCCAATCTTTTATCTATTGGGTTCTTGAACATTTGGACATTATCCACTGGACATGTCAGTGATTTATACATACAAGAGATGGCTACGTCCACTGTAGGGACCTTCCATTTTTTTTTTTTTTTTTTTTTTTTGATGAACTTATCCTCCATGGGATAGACCACCGGAAATCTCTTGGGGGAATAAATATTTTCTCAGGACGTTCCCAATCCTGGTAAATGAGCCCTTTCAGTAAAGGGTGAAGTGGAAAAGAACAAACAGTCTGGGGGCTTCTAGCGACCCCAACGAGGATACAGTAGTGGTTGATGGTTCCGCAAGGTGCATTTTTAAATGCTGATCGGACCATGTTAGTCAGAGACTGAACCCATAATCTTTCAGCTTAAGATGCTGAGAAAAGGTTCCCCCACTGTTGATTCCTCTATAACAGAATCAACCTCATCCTGATCCCCTTCAGGCAGGTCGATCCCTGTATGGGACTGTTGCTCTGCTAACAGGCACTCTGACGGAGGAGACGGAGATCGGACGTGCTTTCCCTGACAGGGAGGCAGCGATAAATGTTGACAATCTCTCTCTAATCCTCCCAGAGCTGAGGAAAAAACCTCCTCTGTTACATACACAGGAGCAGGTGACTGAGGACAGCCACAGTACCAAGTACCCCTGCGGGGTCTCTACGGTCACTTACCTCTGAACTTCAGGGGAGACTGGTGCAGCAGGAGTATGCCCAAGATCCTCAGAGCCCGATGAGACCCCCTTCGCTTCCTGGAAGATTCAGTTCCGGAGCTACTGGACGGCATATTCCTAAGCCTAAAGCTGAGGTATTCCAGCCGTAATACACCACTTTTACTGAGAATAGTCTAGCACAATTGCTGCTATATCACAGTTGGTGTCTACTAATGTGCCTTTCTAGGGGATGCCTGTATCAACCGCTTGCTGTATGCCTTTAAATGTTGCCAGCTCTGTCTCTGTACTTCATAGCCAGCTTACTGCAATAATGTGGCTTTTTAAAAACCTGCTGGGACGCCCGCACATGCGCAGAAGCGCTGCGGCGCGCACAGAGCGTCATCCCCCAGGCCCCGCCCCTTTTTCCGGCCACCTCTATATATAGAGGCGCGTGCACGCGCACGCGCGCGGCCACGTGCGCCTCGGCGCTAATTTTCAAACATGGAAACCAGGGACAGGAGCCAGGGCCCCCTTTGCCGCAGGCCGGGGGATAGACGAACACTGCAACATGGCAGAGGAAACAGTTTCCTGTAGGAGAACTCACCAGCTGCCTGGACTTTGCTCTCTGAGAAGAAACTAGTCCATATGACAAGAAAAACATTCCACAGCGGCCTCTAGTGGACAAACACAGGTACCGCAGTTTAATATACTAAACATATATAAAAAAACATTCTTTTTTTTTTTTTTTTTTCTTGACCACCATTAAAAATTATTACATTTTTTTAGTAGTTACAGGCATGCACAGATATTAGCGGGAATACCGTTAGGTAACAGACAGAAAGACAAATTAGGCTTGGGGGTCCCCCAATAGAACCAAGTTCCTGGGGGCCCCCACTTACCTGTTCCCCGCCGCAGGACTTTGTTTGGTCCACAAAAGCCCAAACTTCACCTATCACGGCAGGCATTGTAATCAAACCTTCAGGGACCGGGTTCCCAAGGATTCCACTCCCCTGGACCTGTATAGCACCCTGCACAGAAAACATCTTGGTCGTGGGTATGACCAGAGCTCTGGATCCCAGGGTCCAGCTCTCCTAAGAGAAGCATTACAGGCAGAACCTTGCTCTTCTCTGCAAGGCCCGGGTACCGACCGTTTAGCTATGAAGCTTTTTTGGTCGGATCCGGAATGGCTTACTGAGGCCCAAAAGAACCTGTACGCAAGCTCAGTGAAAAACACATGTTTCTTCTTGGCCAACACCTTAGACACTGGCAAAAAACTGAGGTGCTCCCGGATGGGAGGGGCTTATATAGGGGAGGGTACTTCCGGTTTTGGAAGTTGCCAGTGCCAGCACCTGACGGTAACTATATAACCCATTAGTAATGACTATGTCGCTCTGTGTCCCGTGATGTACGAGAAAGAAAAAGGTCTAGTTATCACACAGAAATTTTCTCTAAAAAATAAAAACAGGCTAAATTGATTGGAAGTGGGGTACAAGTGTCTGTTTGTGCAGAATTTCCACATGAAGACATTATTTTGTCTAAAAAATATGTTTAGTATTCACCTTTGGCTGTCAATTTTGAGACATGGAGGCACCACAAAATTTCACTGATGCACCTGTGTGTGGCACCCAAAAAAGGTGTTTCTGGTGGGCCACACTATAGTGCTCAAAAGCACAGATGTGGAACCAGCTGCTGAGTGTCCTCTCCTTTACACTGATTAAAATGTTTGCATTTCATTCTCTTTACAAACACATCATCTAGCCAACAATGTAAGAACCACAATTTTATCAAAACAGGCAGATGTCTAATAAAATTTGAGGCTGAAAAAGAATCCAAAAACGAGGATAGTGACCGAATGATGTGTCTGTAACGAACGCTTGCTGTGCCCAACAAAGTTCAAAATATTACATTTTGGAAGGGAGTACACTTGTAAAATAAATAAACTTGGAGCAACATGTAAGTTGATAAATACATTAATAGCATTAAAGTTTCCAAAGTACTTACTTTTTCCTAGCATTCTCTTAATGCTCCTTAACTGCTCCCTCAGTTTGAGGTCTGACCACCTCTTTCTGAGCTGCTCATTTGAGCGTTTCACCCCAAAATTCGTCTTCAGACTCTTCACGACTTTCTTCAGGATTTTGTACTTCCTTCTATTAGGTTTGCTATACGGCCCATGCTTTGCGTCATAATCCGACTTTAGCAAGATGTCCACCATCTCCGCCATCTCCCCATAAGACATATTAGATGCCTTGAATCTCCTCCTTGATCGTGACGTTTCCTCAGTCTCCGGGCTTGTCTCCTCCTCGTTATTTGAGAAATTATCAGACACCTGCTGTAAATCCGCCATATCTGTCTGCGCGCCGAAAGAGAAGGGGCGGGGAAAAGATGTTAGTTAGAACGTCATGGGCAGGCGACGTGTGCGGAGTGACGTGTGCGTAGTTTGACGCATGCGTGGTGTATATATAGCAAACACACATGTGACTATACTACGTTTGGTGTGCGGAGAGAGGAGTTCAAGTGACGGACGTGCGAACGAAGGTATGTGAATTTGTGACTTTGAAAAATTGTTGCCCTATACTGTCTTGAGAATGTTGGAGGATATATATGGTGAATAAGATTTTAAGGAGGTTAGACTGTGTGCCTCACATTAGTTATATAATTTTTTTTTTACTTGCAGAGCCAATATGAATGTCTTTATTAGCGACAAAGAATTCCTTGCGGAATTTATAGACCGGGTAAGGGAGTTGCCCGCTCTGTGGGAAACCAAAAACCCCATACATAAAAAAAAAAAGGTGTGAGAAAAGCAGCGCTGGAGACCCTGTTCCCATTTGTGCATACCAAGGTGCCCACAGCCACAGCAAAACAGGTGGACACTAAAATTGGGAGCTTGAGAGGCACATACAGGACTGAACGCTCTAAGGTCCTGGCTTCTCAGAGGTCAGGAGCAGCAGCAGATGATGTGTATGTCCCCAGTTTGTGGTACTACAGCAGGATGTCCTTTCTGGATGACCACATTGAGGTAAGGCCATCACTATCCACTCTTCCCCCCAGACTTCCCTGCAGCCAACCTGAGCCTTCTTTGGAGCAAGAGGAGGCAGCCATCCTGGATGAACCTGATTTGGCCATCTGGAGCCAGGTATAGTATTTATAGAACATGTATTGGGATAAACCTAATGTTTGAAAAATATGTCAAGATGACAAACATAAACTATTTTGTGTTCCACACGTAAAATCAAGATCTCTAGACATTAGTCTTGCCTAAATTGGGTGCTAAATAGTCAATCTGATGTAGTTGTAAATGTTTGGAAATTTATTCTTGATTTACATTCAAATTGCTACAATCTAGATCTGAAAGTTGTATGAAAATAATAAACCAAAATATTAAACTGTCCCTTTTTCATACACAGGATGAAATCAGCCAGGAGGAGGGTCAGGAAACTGTCAGGCAGGAGAAGGCAGGGCCCACTGTGAGCCAGGAGGAGGCAGGGCCCACTGTGAGCCAGGAGGAGGCAGGGCCCAGTGGCAGCCAGGAGGAGGCAGGGCCCAGTGGCAGCCAGGAGGTGGCAGGGCCCAGTGGCAGACAGGAGGTGGCCGGCCCGAGGAGAACCACAAGATCACAGGTGCCTCCCATCCGACTTCCCAGAAGAAGCAGGAGGGACAGGACCACGAGTGAGGTAGCAATGGCCCTTATTCGAGAGGCCCATGCCACCCTCCAGGAGCCCACATCCCCTGAAGAGGCCATTGCCGGCCTAGTGGAGGCCAAGTTCAAGGTGATGAGCATGGAGCAACGCCTCCTATGTGAGCCCCTGCTCATCACCTTGCTGAACAAGGGGGTGATGGAGAAAATTACCCCCAATACGGCCATATGTGAGGTGGCACAACTATCCCAACCTCAACCTCCTCCTCCACCTCCACCTTCTTCTTCTGCCCCACCCCCTTCTCCTCCACCTCCTCCTCCACCTCCACCTTCTTCTTCTGCCCCACCCCCTTCTCCTCCACCTCCACCTTCTTCTTCTGCGCCACCCCCTTCTCCTCCACCTCCTCCTCCTCCTGACAGGAGTACCCCTCCAGTGGCCCAGCCTCCAGCCACACGAAGAAAGAAGGCTGCAGGGAAGGCTTCAGGGAAGGCTGCAGGGAAGGCTGCCAAGAAGACGAGGAAGTGATGGCCTTGCTTCATTGTGGTCGGACAGAAGGCAGCCTGTTGTAGTACCACACACTTGGGACATATATATCACCTGCTGCTGTTCCTGACCTCTGGGAGGCCAGCATCAGATTGTGCTCAGAACTGTTGGCCTTCTCAAGCTCCCAATTTTAGTGTCCACACAGGGTTGATGTGTGCTCTGGGGTCCCATGGATGCACAAATGGCAGCAGGTTCTCCAGCGCTGCCTTCTCTTTATTTTTTACAAAACATGAATAAATGTTATTTTTGTTTAAGTTCATACTTGACTATGTTTATTTTTCCAATTTTTTAATTTAGCTTTGGAGTAAGCAGATACATTTGACAGCCAAAAAAAGGGACAGATAACAACCCCCCAAAAAACAATAAAATAATAATGTAAAAAATATAGGGTGTAAAATTTACAATTAAAAAAAAAAAATCTACAATGGGAGATCACTAGCAAAACATTGCCAAATTAAAATTAACATCTGTTAGAAAAATCTAAAACAGTAAAATATTCCGAAGATCTTGCACGATATAATTCACCTAAATCTTCTTAAGAGCAGCATGAAAAAGGTTAAAAAACATAGTCATAACTCTGTGTGAATATCAGCAGCAAAAGAAGTTCATTCGTTTTGATTAATGTAACATTCTAAAGAAGATTTCAATGCACAACATTTAAACGATGCAATAATTTTGACGAATGTGCTATCTCCATTACGAAGGCTTGTTTTACCAGAAGATGCGCTCCCGTCTCATACTTGATTCTGAGCATGCGCGCTTTTGGAAGAGTCGTAAAAGCATACACACAAACCATTTTCTCGTCACAAAACAGGCCGACGAGAAACACGACGAGGAAATCTTGAATCCTGACGAGAAAATAGAGAGCAGGTTCTCTATTTTCTCGTCGAGATTCACGGCAGTTTTCTCGTCGTAAAACCATACACACGGACGGTTTTCTCGACAAGAAAGCTCTTGCGGCACTTTTCTTGCCGGTTTTGGACGAGAAACTCGGTCGTGTTTACGAGGCTTAAGGAGCATTCTTCCCACTGACTATCACACGAATGTATCATAAGCTGTAACTTTTAGCAGGGGTTCCCTGAGACTGGAAAGTTATTTTAAGGGTTCCTCTGTGTTGAAAAGGTTGAGAAAGGCTGGCCTAGGCCAGTGTTTCTCAGCTCTAGTCCTCAAGGCGCCCCAACAGGTCATGTTTTTAGTATTTCGCTCAGATGAAACAGCTGTGGAAATGACTAAGGCAGTGAAACTGATCAAATCACCTATGCAAAATAATGGAAAGCCTGAAAACATGACCTGTTGGGGCACCTTGAGGACTGGAGTTGAGAAACACTGGCCTAGGCTATAAGAAGATTGCCAAGACCCTGAAACTGAGCTGCAGCACGGAGGCCAAGACCGTACAGCGGTTTAACAGGACAGGTTCCACTCAGATAAGGCCTCGCCATGGTCAAACAAAGAAATTGGGTGCACGTGCTAGACTATCACTACAACATCTAGCTCCACAAATAGTCTCTATTTTATTGTGTTTTGGCATGTTTTCTAATGGTGATGTTTGCACCGATTTTATTTATCTTTGTAAATGAATAAAACTTTATATACAGTGGTGTAGTGGTTAGCACTTTCACCTAGCAGCAAAAAGGGTCGCTGGTTCGAATCCCAACCATGACACCATCTGCCTGGAGTTTGCATGTTCTCCCTGTGCCTGCATGGGTTTCCTCCGGGTACTCTGGTTTCCTCCAACACTCTAAAGACATGCTGGTAGGTTTATCGGATCCTAGTATGTATGAATGAGTATAGGGACCTTCGATTGTAAGCTCCTTGAGGGCAAGGACTGATGTGAATGTACAATGTATATGTAAAGCACTGCGTAAATTGACGGCGCTATATAAGTACCTGAAATACATAAATATTTTAATATACATATTTTTTAAATATTTGAGTTACCCTGAAAGTCCCTTATGTACCGTTGGGTACTTTCTTGTATTGGTTCTTAATGTATTCCATTGGCCAGAATATTAATTTATTGTGGCCATTGGTATGCATTAACGCTCAAGTGTGCCTATGCAAAACAATTTTTTTCTGCTCAAATGCTCCTCTCCTGAATGCGCTTTTTTTCAGCCTGTATACACTTGTTCTAATACACCTGTAAAACGTATATGTATGCATGGACACATGGCTAACATAGAGGTGTTTTTACAGACTGAAAAAAAAAAGCCAAACATCTGTAAAAGCAGCCATTTTTAAGCCCAGTTTGCATAAGGCTTTAAACATGAGGTCATTCTGCTCTTGCGCCGCTGACTATACATTGTTTGTTTACATCTCAGCCCTCAATTCACTAGGCAGCATATGGTCTATTTGTGCTGCATTCATGTACTGTAACAACTTGCATAAGCACATAAAGTGCATACAGTGCAGTGGCGAGCCCCCCCCCCAAGCTATTCACAACAAAAAAAGGGGTCACTTTAATAGTGTCCAGGCGCCGGACACACAGTCGTCTATGGGAAGCTTTCACAGCTTGTAATCTGCTGAATGCAACTGGAAAGCTGATTTTCCAGTGTTTAGGGAGTGTTCGGGTGCCCGTAAACACTCCCGCTCTCCATTAATTTGTCTCTGGCCTCCTTTCCTTTTTTTTTTTTTTATTGGCGCCACCACAGAGTCACTTCCAGTTTCCCGACCATCACTCACTATGCTGTGTGGAGTGGAGCTCAGTGGACTGTGCGTGCGGCTATGGTGGATCCAATTAGGAAGGCCTGAGCGGCGCCTGTAATTCTGGTGGCTAACGGTAAGTGCTGGTGCCGCGGGCCTCAGGCTCAGACTTCTACAGTGCACTCCTACTCTCTCAGTCTTGCCGACCCTCCACTCTGCACACACTTTCCTAGCTTGCGCCTCTCCACTCAGACTGGGCCCAGGCCAGGGGCGGATGATCGTGCGGCTAGACTGGAGCATGAGGGTGACAGTTTGAGGATTATTTACTGCCATGTGATGTCCAATCCCCTGATCTGTGAGGCTGAGCTATATACCCTGATCTGTGAGGCTGAGCTAAATACCATGATCTGTTATGCCTCGTACACACGATCGAGTTTCCCGGCGGTCAAAAGCCTGCCGGGAAAACTGAGTACCTGCTCGGTTGCTTTTCCCCATGTACACACGGCCGGTTTTCCCGACAGGAAAACTGCCATGACAGCTTTGGTCGGGAAAACTGGCCGTGTGTATGCTCCACTGCAGTGTTTCCCATGGGAAAACTGCAGAGCAAAAAAATGCACAGAATCGCGGCGGGAAAAAAGAGAACAAGTTCTCATTTTTTTGGTCGTAGTTTTCCTGTAGGGAAAACTGCTATAGAGCATACACGCGGCCGGTTTTCCCGACCAAAAGCAAACATGGCAATTTTCCTGTCGGGAAAACTGGTCGTGTGTATGAGGCATTAGGCTGAGCTATATACCCTGATCTGTGAGGCTGAGCTGTATACTTTGTCCTGTGGTGCTGGGGCTGTATACTATGTCCTGTGATTCTGAAGCTGTATACTCTGTCCTGTGATGCTGAACTGTATACTCTGTCCTGTGATTCTGGGGCTGTATACTCTAGCCTGTGATGCTGAGCTGTATACTCCTGACACTATTGGCTAAAGTTACTATTTAGCTGAGAATTTTCCATCAAGCACCTTCAATTTTCAGATCTAGATTCAGCAGGAATCATTAGAAGATTAGAGCATATATGGCTGGCATTAGTCTGTTATTTTTCAATTTCCTTTAACCACTTCCCACCCGGTCTATAGCAGAATGACAGCTGGGCGGTGGTTCTCTTATCCTGACTGGACGTCATATGACGTCTTTCAGTATAACATGGCGGCGCGTGCCCGCAGGGGCACGCAGCATGGCGGTCCGGGGGTGCGGGGTTTCCCTCTGACACACTGCATCTCAGATCATGGTAGGGAGCCTCTGACGAAGGCTCCTTACCACGTGATCAGCTGTGACCAATCACAGCGTGAACCAGGAAGTGCCGGTAAATGGCTTTACTCGGTTCGCGCTGACAGGGAGAGCCGATCGGCGGCTCTCCCTGTCAGAGGGGGGGTCTGCTCTGATAATCAGCACATTGATTATCAGCGCAGTCCCCATGAGAGGTGCCATTCAGCTGCCAATCAGTACCCATCAGCTGCCTGTCTGTGCCCCATCAGTAACGCCTGTCAGTGCCCATATATGTGCCAATCAGTGCCCATATATGTGCCAATCAGTGCCCCATAAGTAATGCCTGTCAGTGCCCTTCAGATGTCAATTAGTAAAGTCTGTCAGTAGCTCCTCATCAGTGCTGCCTATCCAGTGCCATCTATCAGTGCACATCAGTGCCCATCAGCCCTGCCTATCAGTGCCCATCATTGCCACCTATCAGTGCCCAATCAGCACTGTCCAGACAGAGGGTTAGGGCTCATGCAGCCTCATAGGACAGTCAGAGGAGATCAGGAGAATGACAACTTCTCCTACAAGCTTTAAAGGGGTTGTAAAGGCTCGTGTTTTTTCACCTTAACGCATCCTATGCATTAATTTGAAAAAACACCTGGCAGTCACCGCCCCACCATCCCCCCCCCCGTTTTACTTACCTGAGCCCCTTCATCTACTCAGCGCGTCCCCGCCATCCTTCTCTCCACGGAGTCCCAGCTTTGATTGGATAGATGGATAGCAGGGCAGCCATTGGCTCCCACTGCTGTCAATCAAACCCAATGACGCGGGCGCCGGGGTGCAGGGCCGAGTCATACACTCGGCATCTATGGACGAATGACTCAGGAGCGCGCCCGCAAAGTAACCCCCTTGGGAGAGCGCTTCTCCTAGGGGGTTATCTAATGCAGGGAGGAGCCGCGAGAGCCGCCGAGGGACCCCAGAAGAGGATGTTCAGGGCCACTCTGTGCAAAACGAGCTTCACAGTGGAGGTAAGTATGACATGTTTGTTATTTTTATATTTTTTAAACAAAGCTTTAGTATCACTTTAACCAATGTTCCGCGAGACACTGATAGAGGTCATAAGACTGCTATATACTGCTCATAAGAAAAGCAGAATAGCAGTTTATATTTACTAAAGCTATTGCATTTCCATGTTTTGTGTACTGTGGGAGACCAGATATATTAAATGCAGGCTCCTGTGTTTAGTAAAATTTTTCCTAAGAATTTTCATTCCAAATTCTATCCATCTATGGCCAGCTTTATACTGCCCTCTCCACAGGTTGCCATTAGTGCTGTTCAATGGTAGCTGGGCTGCTCCTCATACATACAATGGGGGAATGAGTGTAGCCAACCTAAAACAGGAAGCATGTTAGTGAAAGAATCACCAGGTGAAAATAGAATTTTAAAAATTCCTGAAAAAGAAAATGAATGCAGCCACTGTATCTAAAGAATGAGTAGTCTGCAATGTATTACATGTATGCTTTTGGATTTAGAGAGGTTGGTTTATGAGCAGTTTTTTTCATTTAAACGTATTACTTTTAATGATTTAAGAAAATCTGTGCACAACAAGTATAGGAGCACAGATGTCAAAACTTAAATCAGTTCTTTAATCAAGCACTGAGCAAAACGCTTCTTTGAAAATCTTGAATGTGTGCCCTCCATTTAGTTAAGTTCCCTTCTTATATCTCTGTGATGACTAGGTCCTCACATACTTGAAATGTACAATAACCATCACAACAAGTATCTAAAGAGCTTGACAAAAGCTTCCAATCACTCTGAAACTTAATGGGCCATCTCTAGTGCTCATACAGTGCCTCGAAAAAGTATTCATACCCCTTGAAGTGTTCCACATTTTGTCATGTTACAACCAAAAAACGTAAATATATTTTATTGGGATTTTATGTGATAGACCAACACAAAGTGGCACATAATTGGGAAGTGGAAGGAAAATTATAAATGGTTTTCAATTTTTTTTTACAAATAAATATGTGAAAAGTGTGGCGTGCATTTGTATAGCGCCCTCCCCCCCCCCCCCCCCGTGTCAATACTTTGTAGAACCTCCTTTCACTGCAATTACAGCTGCAAGTCTTTTTGGTGATGTCTCTACCAGCTTTGCACATCTAGAGAGTGAAATTTTTGCCCATTCTTCTTTGCAAAATAGTTCAAGCTCTGTCAGATTGGATGGAGAGCGTCTGTGAACATGTCATGAACAGGTGTGACCAGAACTGTGTGGACTGCAATAAGGGAACCAAACGCATGTAAAGTGAATAATATGTTTATTAAGGAAAGTGAATATAAATAAACACACCACCAATATCAAACTGTATACAATAAACCCACAACAAGATGGTGACCCACAAACAATAACAGACAAACAAGCAAGAACAATAGAAGGGGATTACCAAAATCATAATATAGCCAGGCCGGGGTCATGCACAGGAGATCAGCAGATGGGGGCAAGGAGCAGGACAGGACAGAGGGAAGGTGGATGGGATCAGGCAGCAGGGCAGGGATACAGGGTAACAGGCTCAGGATCAGGATCAAGGGTATACAGGGAAACAGGATAACAAGATCAGGATCAGGTTAACAGGTACATGTCAGGGCACAAGGAAAATACCAGGGCAAGTATGTGAATGCTTGCCGGGTATTTATACACACACCTGTAATTGGCCTCAGGTGACGCCTGATCGCAGGAGGTGATGTCTTCTCCATACTGCCAGGAGACATCCGCTGGTGGACATTGGTACTGCGGCCCAAATATCTAACAGTGCCACCAGCAGGTGAAACCTTTCATGACAGCTCCCAACTGTTAGGAGACACCTGCTGGTGGACACCAGTACTGCGATCCACAGGAACGACAGCGACAACAACGGGTGAAACCTTTCCTAACAGAACAGCAATTTTCAAGTCTTGCCACAGATTCTCAATTAGATTTGGGTCTGGACTTTGACTGGGCCATTCTAACACATGAATATGCTTTGATCTAAACCATTCCCTTGTAGCTCTGGCTGCATGTTTAGGGTTGTTGTCCTGCTGGAAGGTGAACCTCCCCCCTAGTCTCAAGTCTTTTGCAGACTCTAGCAGTTTTTCTTCTAAGATTGTCCTGTTTTTGGCTCCATCCATCTGCCCATCAACTCTGACCAGCTTCCCTGCTGAAGAAAAGCATCCCCACAACATGATGCTGCCACCACCTTGTTTCACAGTGGGGATGGTGTGTTCAGGATGATGTGCAGTGTTAGTTTTCCACCACACATAGCGTTTTGCTTTAAGGCCAAAAAGTTCAATTTTGGTCTCATCTGACCAGAGCACCTTCTTCCACATGTTTGCTGTGTCCCCCACATGGCTTCTCGCAAACTGCAAACAGGACTTCTTATGGCTTTCTTTCAACAATGGCTTTCTTCTTGTCCCTCTTCCATAAAGGGCAAATTTGTGGAGTGCACGACTAATAGTTGTCCTGTGGACAGATTCTCCCACCTGAGCTGTGGGTCTCTGCAGCTCCTCCAGAGTTACCATGGGCCTCTTGGCTGCTTCTCTGATTAATGCTTTCCCTGCCCGGCCCGTCAGTTTAGGTGGACGGCCATGTCTTGGTAGGTTTGCAGTTGTGCCATACTCTTTCCATTTTTTGGTGATGGACTGAACAGTGCTCCGTGAAATGTTGAAAGCTTGGGATATATTTTTATATCCTAGTCCTGCTTTAAACTTCTCCACAACTTTATCCCTGACCTGTCTGGTGTGTTCCTTGGCCTTCATGATGCTGTTTGATCACTAAGATTCTCTAACAAACCTCTGAGGGCTTCACAGAACAGCTGTATTTATACAGAGATTAAATTACACACAGGGGGACTCTTATTTACTAATTAGGTGACTTCTGAAGGCAATTGGTTCCACTAGATTTTAGTTAGGAGTATCAGAGTAAAGGGGGCTGAATACAAATGCACGCCACACTTTTCAGATATTTATTTGTAAAACATTTTGGAAACCATTTTAATTTTCCTTCCACTTCACAATTATGTGCCATCACATAATGTGTTGGTCCATCACATAAAATCCCAATAAAATACATTTACATTTTTGGTTGTAACATGACAGGGGTAGGAATACTTTTTCAAGGCAATGTACGTGGGGACAGCTTCTTCCATCCTTCATGTAAATGCTGTCAGGTGACTCTCTGCAGTTATGATTGGGTATAGAGATCACATGATCCTGGCTGCCTTGGCTTGGAAGTTGTAAGCAGCAGGTTTTTTTTTTTACTTATGACAAGATGTATTTTAGTAGCCAATATAATAAAGTGATTTGGCAATGCTGACACGTGTTCCGTCAATTTCATGTTAAATATGAATTTTAATGCCATGTCCAATTTTAAGAGTATGAAAAATTTCACGCAAAACTCAAAGCAAACAAAACTTACTGGATCAAATCTCAATATATAATTTATAATGTGGAAGGCAGAGGATGTTGAAGCATGGCCACAGGCTATTCTGGATTGTTGTGGTATATTCATCAAACTTGAGCAGACCAAACTGGCAGAAACTGGGATGTATATACATTTTTTATGCTTGTTTGTGAGCAGTACAACCAATGACACAAATGGTTTGTCACTTCTAAGAAGTAACAGCAAATTCAAAAGCGTTAATGAGTCCTTCCTGGAAGGACATAAACAGATGCCAATTTTGCACACATAAAATACAGACGTGAACTGGTACATTTTGTGTCTTGTAATTGCTTTTATTTCTTATTTAGTATGAACGGTGATTATGTTCCCGATCTGTCCTTGGCTGTAGGTCACCAGCTCTGTTGTTCTCTTTTGCCTCGTACACACGGCCGAGAATCTCGTCAGGAAAAAACTCGTCGTTTTTCTTGACGAGATTCTTGGACAAGAAACTTGTCCCGGCCGAGTGTACACACGCTCAATTCAAAGAACCCGCGGTTCTTTGAATGGAGCGAACGCGGTGACGTCATCGACTACTACGTTACATTCTATGCCATGGATATGCAATTAGCGGACCTCCAGCTCATGGGACTTGTAGTTTGGCAACAGCTGGAGGTCCGCTAATTGCATATCCCTGTTCTATGCCGTCGCCGCCATCTTGCTACACCCTACCTATGCCTAGGAAGCTACCGTGCATGCGTCAAAGTCATTTCGAGCATGCGCGGGTTTTCCACGGCGACAGGTAAGTGTACACACACTTGGGTTTCTCGTCGAGAAACAGGCCGACGAGAAACCCAAAGAGAAAATAGAGAGCAGGTTCTCTATTTTTCTCGTCGAGATTCTTGTCGGTTTTCTTGACGAGAAAACTGAAAGCCGCATACACACGACCGATTTACTCGGCAAGAAAGCTCTACCAGAAAGTTTCTTGCTGGTTCTTGCCGAGAAACTCGGTCGTGTATACAAGGCTTTTGGCTTAAAATGGATCTAAAGCAGCACTTCTTTTCGATTTAGGAAAGAAGGTTAGAAGTCCTGCCATTTTTTTATTGCGGAAAAACAATAGAACTACAGCAAGAAGTGCCAGACCGAAATACGAAAAAAAAAGTCCAAGATCATTTTAATTGTTGGTGGCAACACCACTCCACCTTCATCAGGGCTACAAGAATAAACAGCCTTGTTTATCTTTGCACTCCCGCCTCTTTTTTCTCCCCCCCCCCTTCTCCCCCTTTTTTTTCCTTCTTTCCCTTTTTATCCACTTACAGACTGGAAAATTTGCCCCCTTAATGACCAGGCCATTTTTTTGTGACACGGCACTGCGTCGCTTTAACTGACAATTGCGCGGTCGTGTGACGTTGTACCCAAACAAAATTGATGTCCTTTTTTCCCCCACAAATAGAGCTTGAAGCCTCGTACACACGACCGTTCGTGTGTATGGTTTCTCGTCGAGAAAACTGTTGTGAATCTCGACGAGAAAAAAAGAAAACCTGCTTTCTTTTTTCTCGTCGGAAGTCTCATTTTTCTCGTGATTCTCATCAGACTGTTTTTGGATGAGAAAACCGTTCATGTGTATGCGTTTCCGAGTCTTCAAAAACCGCGCATGGTCAGAATCAAGTATGAGACGGGCGCGCACCTTCTTGTAAAACTAGCGTTCGTAATGGAGATAGCACATTCGTCACGCTGTAACGAACTGAAAGCACAAAGACTGAAAAGCGCCAATCGTCTCTCACTAAACTTTTACTAACATGCGGGAACACGAGATTAGCAAAAGCAGCCCAAGGGAATGGAACTTCCCCTTTATACTGCCATCGTACGTGTTGTACGTGACCGCGCTTTACAACAACGAGATTTTGGATTGACAGTGTGTATGCAAGGAAAGCTTGACAAGAATCTCGTCAAGCTTGACAATAAACCCATCGCGAAAAACAACGTTTTTTTTGCGACGAGATTCTCGGCCGTGTGTACTAGGCTTCAGTCGTGCAACGCTTTAAGCAATCAGAGCTTTATTTTTGTGGTATTTGATTCCCTCTGCAGTTTTTATTTTTTGCACTATAAACAAAAGAGCGACAATTTAAAAAAAAAAAAAAAATATATATATATATATATATATATATATATATATATATATATATACATATACATATATATTTTACTTTCTGCTATAATACATTTCCAAAAAAAAATAAAAAGTGTAAAAAAAATAATTTTTTTCTTCAGTTTAGGCTGATATATATTCTGCTACATATAAGCAACAAGCGTATATTGATTGGTTTGCTCAAACGTTTTCGTGTCTACAAAATGGGGGATAGATTTGTGGCAAAAAAACTTTTTGCTATAAAACATTTCCAAAAAAAAAATAATATTTATTTTGGAAAAAAAATCTATAAAAAGCCTTGTTTACCTTTTTTTATTTTTTATTTTTTATTTTTGTAAAAAATAAATAAAATAAAAGCCTTGTTTATCTTCACACTCCTCCCTTTTTTCTCCCCCTCCCTCTTTTTTTCCCCCCCTTTTTAACCACATCAGCCCAGGAAGGATTTACCCGCTTCCTGACCAGGCCATTTTTTGTGATACGGTACTGCGTCGCTTTAACTGACAATTGCGCAATGGTGCGACGCTGTATCCAAACAAAACTGACGTCCTTTTTTACTCACAAATAGAGCTTTATTTTGGTGGTATTTGATCACCTCTGCAGTATTTCTTTTTTGCACTATAAACAAAAAAAGAGCGACAATTTAGAAAAAAATAAAAATTTCTTTACTTTCTGTTATAATACATTTCCAAAAAAAAAAAATGTAAAAAAACTAATGTATTCTTCAGTTTAGGCCGATATGTATTCCGCTACATATATTTGGTAAAAAAATCAGTTAAAAAAATTGCAATAAGCGTATATTGATTGGTTTCGCAAAAGTCTACAAAATAGGGGATATATTTATGGCATATTTTTTTTTTTTTACAAGTAATGGCAGTGATCAGCGATTTTCAGCGGGACTGCGACATTGCAGCGGACAGATCGGACACCTAACTGCCATTTTTGACACTTTTTTGGGAACCAGTGACATTATTACAGTGATCAGTACTAAAAATATGCACTGTTATTGTACTAATGACACTGGCAGGGAAGGGGTTAACATCAGGGGCGATCAAGGGGTTGAATGTGTTCCATGTTTGTGTTTTCGAACACACAGGTCCGTCTTCCTGCATAGCAGAAAGACAGGATCTGTGTGATCTCCTCTGCCAGAACGTGTTTACACAGGCAGATCCCCGTTCTGTCACTGCAGGGAACGATCGCGGGTGGCCGGCAGACATCGAGACCCACTGATTGGTTCTCCCGCTGGACAAAAAATTGAGTTCATGAGCCGATGTACACCTACGGCGATTCACAGGAACGACTCGACCTGCCGCAGTACAATGACGATGGCAGGTCGGCAAATGGTTAATATATTTACAAAAGAAATAGAAAAAATAACCGCAGGGCACAGAGACAACTAAACGCATAATCCCTTTGTTTTTGAGGGGGAACTTGTGATGACTACATACCCCTCTTAGATGGGTTCTTGCTGTAATAGTGGATATTGTTTCTTATTGTGATCAGATTCCACGGGTGTTTGGCCTCCTGCTGTTGAACCCTTTTTCTTACCTGGTACTATCTCATCTGTTTATACTATAAAAATATATATATATATATATATATATATATATATATATATATATACGCACTCACCGGCCACTTTCTTAGGTACACCTGTGGCAACAACTCAATGTATTTAAGCATTTAGACATGGTGAAGACAACTTGCTGAAGTTTAAACTGAGGATCAGAATGGGGAAGAAAGGGGATTTACAGCGGAGTGTGATAGTATGGCGGCCAATCTGACACTAGCTGACGCTGGCTGGGGGAGCAAATACGCAGAAAAAAATATCTATTTTTTTTTTTTTTTTTTTTTACACTGTCCCTTTAAAAAGAAATAAAAAATCGGATATTTTTTATTGCTGTCACAAGGAATGTAAACATCCCTTGTCGCAGTATTAGGCAGTGACAATCCCTCCTTTGCACTTCAAAGTATTCAGATCGACAAAATCGTTGTGACGTCGCTTTCGGGATTTTACATCAGAGACCCGATCTAAGCCAAATCCGGCTTCGTGCAGGTCTCAGCCTAGCCGGTGGATGCGCTGTATTGTGGCTCGGGTTCCCCGGTGGAATGGGAGGCCCGGGAAGAGCGGCGGAAGGCGGCGGGAGAGGGGGATGTCCCTTCCCGCTCCTTTAGGATAACAGCGAAGCGGCTTTCAGCCGCATCACCCCGGTATAACCCCTTCAAACCATGAACACAATTTTGCGTACGGTCGCCGTGAAGGGGTTATACAATGGTTAAGAAAATATGATCTAGGAGGGTTTGTAAAAAAAAAAAAAAACGCTTATGCGGCGTACACACGATCGTTTTTCATGCCATTTTTTAAACCAATGTTTTTCTCGTCGTTTTTTTTCTTGTTTCCTCTCAAGCCTGTCTTGCGTACACACGATCATTAAAAAAAACGCTCGAGCAAAGCGCAGTGACGTACAACACGTACGACGGCACTATAAAGGGGAAGTTCCGTTCGGATGGCGCCACCCTTCATGTTAGTAAAGTTTGTTGAGCGTCGATTCGCGCTTTTCAGCCTTGTGCTTTTCAGTCCGTTACAGCGTGACGAATGTGCTATCTCCATTACAAAAGCTAGTTTTACCAGAACGAGCGCTCCCGTCTCATACTTGATTCTGAGCATGCGCGTTTTTTTTCACCTCGTAAAAGCATACACACTATCTTTTTTCACGTCGTTAAAAAAAAACGACATGAAAAACGACGTGAAAAAATAGAGCATGTTCGAAATTTTTAATGCCCGTTTTTCACGCCGTTAAAAATGCTCTGGAGCATACACACGATCGGTTTTAATGCCCATTTTTAAAAATGGCATTTTTAACGGCATGAAAAACGATCGTGTGTACGGGGCATTATGCTCAAAAAAGCTCGATAGAGCTCAATAAAAATGTGAGAGAGCACAGAAAACAACAAGCTTCTTCAAGCTTTTGTAGGCAGAAATAAAAGCTCAAACAGCCTTTTTTTTTTTTTTGTGCTGCAGTGTGCATGAGCCCTAAAAGTGAGCTGGATTGCTTATAATATACACCCTGTTCCAAATTATTATGCCAATGATATTTTTCTCATTTACCTAAATAATTGATGTAAACAACAGTCAGCATAATTCTCATGTTATCAACTATTAAGAGTACAATTCAAATTTTATTGAACAAACCTCCTAATGATAACAGTTTATTTTTTTCAAAATAAAAAACTTACAATGCACTGTTCCAAATTATTACGCACAGTAAGTTTTAAAACACTTTATACAGGTCCTTCTCAAAAAATTAGCATATTGTGATAAAGTTCATTATTTTCTGTAATGTACTGATAAACATTAGACTTTCATATATTTTAGATTCATTACACACAACTGAAGTAGTTCAAGCCTTTTCTTGTTTTAATATTGATGATTTTGGCATACAGCTCATGACAACCCGAAATTCCTATCTCAAAAAATTAGCATATTTCATCCGACCAATAAAAGAAAAGTGTTTTTAATACAAAAAAAGTCAACCTTCAAATAATTATGTTCAGTTATGCACTCAATACTTGGTCGGGAATCCTTTTGCAGAAATGACTGCTTCAATGCGGCGTGGCATGGAGGCAACCAGCCTGTGGCACTGCTGAGGTGTTATGGAGGCCCAGGATGCTTCGATAGCGGCCTTAAGCTCATCCAGAGTGTTGGGTCTTGCGTCTCTCAACTTTCTCTTCCCAATATCCCACAGATTCTCTATGGGGTTCAGGTCAGGAGAGTTGGCAGGCCAATTGAGCACAGTAATACCATGGTCAGTAAACCATTTACCAGTGGTTTTGGCACTGTGAGCAGGTGCCAGGTCGTGCTGAAAAATGAAATCTTCATCTCCATAAAGCTTTTCAGCAGATGGAAGCATGAAGTGCTCCAAAATCTCCTGATAGCTAGCTGCATTGACCCTGCCCTTGATAAAACACAGTGGACCAACACCAGCAGCTGACATGGCACCCCAGACCATCACTGACTGTGGGTACTTGACACTGGACTTCAGGCATTTTGGCATTTCCCTCTCCCCAGTCTTCCTCCAGACTCTGGCACCTTGATTTCCGAATGTACTTTGGACCACTGAGCAACAGTCCAGTGCTGCTTCTCTGTAGCCCAGGTCAGGCGCTTCTGCCGCTGTTTCTGGTTCAAAAGTGGCTTGACCTGGGGAATGCGGCACCTGTAGCCCATTTCCTGCACACGCCTGTTCACAGTGGCTCTGGATGTTTCTACTCCAGACTCAGTCCACTGCTTCCGCAGGTCCTCCAAGGTCTGGAATCGGTCCTTCTCCACAATCTTCTTCAGGGTCCGGTCACCTCTTCTCGTTGTGCAGCGTTTTCTGCCACACTTTTTCCTTCCCACAGACTTCCCACTGAGGTGCCTTGATAAAGCACTCTGGGAACAGCCTATTCGTTCAGAAATTTCTTTCTGTGTCTTACCCTCTTGCTTGAGGGTGTCAATGATGGCCTTCTGGACAGCAGTCAGGTCGGCAGTCTTACCCATGATTGCGGTTTTGAGTAATGAACCAGGCTGGGAGTTTTTAAAAGCCTCAGGAATCTTTTGCAGGTGTTTAAAGTTAATTAGTTGATTCAGATGATTAGGTTAATAGCCCGTTTAGAGAACCTTTTCATGATATGCTAATTTTTTGAGATAGGAATTTTGGGTTGTCATGAGCTGTATGCCAAAATCATCAATATTAAAACAAGAAAAGGCTTGAACTACTTCAAGTTGTGTGTAATGAATCTAAAATATATGAAAGTCTAATGTTTATCAGTACATTACAGAAAATAATGAACTTTATCACAATATGCTAATTTTTTGAGAAGGACCTGTACATCGTAAAGAACTGAAAATTGTAATTTGTTGTGTTTGCAGCATATGTACTGAAATCAAAAGCTATTTCAATCAAACTTTGAACAACATTTTAACTTTTTAAACATTTTAACAGGTCACGTTACATTCTAACATAGGACCCCTTATTTGATAGCAGCTTCACAAGTCTTGCATCCATTGAACTTGTGAGTTTTTGGACAGTTTCTGCTTGAATTTGTTTGCAAGATGTCAGAATAGCCTCCCAGAGCTGCTGTTTGGATGTAAACTGCCTCCCACCCTCATAGATCTTTTACTTGAGGATGCTCCAAAGGTTCCCAATAGGCTTGAGGTCAGGGGAGGATGGAGACCACACCATGACTTTCTCTCCTTTTATCCCCATAGCAGCCATTGATGCAGAGGTATTCTTTGCAGCATGAGATGGTGCATTGTCATGCATGAAGATGATTTTATTACGGAAAGCATAGTTCTTCCTTCTGTACCGGGGAAGGAAGTGGTCAGTCAGGAACTCCACATACTTTGCAGAGGTCATCTTTACACCTTCGGGAACCCTAAAGGGGCGACCAGCTCTCTTCCCATGATTCCCGGCCAAAACATGACTCCACCACTGCCTTGCTGACGTTGCAGCCTTGTTGGAACATGGTGGCCATTAGGGATGGGCCCGGTGCTCGATTCGAACCCATGTTCGAATCGAGCATCGGGCGTTCGCTCGCTCGTCGAGCCCAGAACTATTTGGGCCGTTCGCATCACATTCGTGTGATGCGAGCGGCCCCGCAATGCATTGCGGCCGGCGCGGCCGGCGCAGTGCATTGCTGGCTGATGATTGGCCAAGCATGCACTGTGACCCCGCATGCTTGGCCAATCACAGCGCCCGAAACTCGGAGAGCAATAATTGGCTACAGGCAGGACGGCTGTAGCCAATTACAGCTCAGGGGCTTTAGTACACGCCCCACCATTTAAAAGGCCGCCACGCCATCGGCCCCGGTCACATGAGTTCCGGCTTTAGGAGAGATTAGTCTGCTGATTCTGTCTTTGCTTGATACTGAAAGATTTGCTCTTCTTTGCTAAACCATTGGCTATTTCTTTGCTAAACCATTGCTACCTAAGTCATTGATCGTTCATTGCTGCTGATTGCACAGTTAGTGTGTTATTAGCTGCTGCTGGGGATTAGTCTGGTGCGTGCTTACTGTTAGTACAGTATTGCAGTAGTACCAACCGCAGTGCTGTTAGCACAGCATTGCACCCCAACAGCACCCATAGGACTTCTAGTGTGTTAGTGGCAGCAAACAGAGCTCCTATATTTTCTTCTCAGCAGCACCCATAGGACTTCTAGTGTGTTAGTGGCATCACACAGAGCTCCTATATTTTCTTCTCAGCAGCACCCATAGGACTTCTAGTGTGTTAGTGGCAGCAAACAGAGCTCCTATATTTTCTTCTCAGCAGCACCCATAGGACTTCTAGTGTGTTAGTGGCAGCAAACAGAGCTCCTATATTTTCTTCTCAGCAGCACCCATAGGACTTCTAGTGTGTTAGTGGCAGCAAACAGAGCTCCTATATTTTCTTCTCAGCAGCACCCATAGGACTTCTAGTGTGTTAGTGGCAGCAAACAGAGCTCCTATATTTTCTTCTCAGCAGCACCCATAGGACTTCTAGTGTGTTAGTGGCATCACACAGAGCTCCTATATTTTCTTCTCAGCAGCACCCATAGGACTTCTAGTGTGTTAGTGGCAGCAAACAGAGCTCCTATATTTTCTTCTCAGCAGCACCCATAGGACTTCTAATGTGTTAGTGGCATCACACAGAGTTCCTATATTTTCATCTCAGCAGCACCCATAGGACTTCTAGTGTGTTAGTGGCATCACACAGAGCTCCTATATTTTCTTCTCAGCAGCACCCATAGGACTTCTAGTGTGTTAGTGGCAGCAAACAGAGCTCCTATATTTTCTTCTCAGCAGCACCCATAGGACTTCTAGTGTGTTAGTGGCAGCAAACAGAGCTCCTATATTTTCTTCTCAGCAGCACCCATAGGACTTCTAGTGTGTTAGTGGCATCACACAGAGCTCCTATATTTTCTTCTCAGCAGCACCCATAGGACTTCTAGTGTGTTAGTGGCAGCAAACAGAGCTCCTATATTTTCTTCTCAGCAGCACCCATAGGACTTCTAGTGTGTTAGTGGCAGCAAACAGAGCTCCTATATTTTCTTCTCAGCAGCACCCATAGGACTTCTAGTGTGTTAGTGGCAGCAAACAGAGCTCCTATATTTTCTTCTCAGCAGCACCCATAGGACTTCTAGTGTGTTAGTGGCAGCAAACAGAGCTCCTATATTTTCTTCTCAGCAGCACCCATAGGACTTCTAGTGTGTTAGTGGCATCACACAGAGCTCCTATATTTTCTTCTCAGCAGCACCCATAGGACTTCTAGTGTGTTAGTGGCAGCAAACAGAGCTCCTATATTTTCTTCTCAGCAGCACCCATAGGACTTCTAGTGTGTTAGTGGCAGCAAACAGAGCTCCTATATTTTCTTCTCAGCAGCACCCATAGGACTTCTAGTGTGTTAGTGGCAGCAAACAGAGCTCCTATATTTTCTTCTCAGCAGCACCCATAGGACTTCTAGTGTGTTAGTGGCATCACACAGAGCTCCTATATTTTCTTCTCAGCAGCACCCATAGGACTTCTAGTGTGTTAGTGGCATCACACAGAGCTCCTATATTTTCTTCTCAGCAGCACCCATAGGACTTCTAGTGTGTTAGTGGCAGCAAACAGAGCTCCTATATTTTCTTCTCAGCAGCACCCATAGGACTTCTAGTGTGTTAGTGGCAGCAAACAGAGCTCCTATATTTTCTTCTCAGCAGCACCCATAGGACTTCTAGTGTGTTAGTGGCATCACACAGAGCTCCTATATTTTCTTCTCAGCAGCACCCATAGGACTTCTAGTGTGTTAGTGGCATCACACAGAGCTCCTATATTTTCTTCTCAGCAGCACCCATAGGACTTCTAGTGTGTTAGTGGCAGCAAACAGAGCTCCTATATTTTCTTCTCAGCAGCACCCATAGGACTTCTAGTGTGTTAGTGGCAGCAAACAGAGCTCCTATATTTTCTTCTCAGCAGCACCCATAGGACTTCTAGTGTGTTAGTGGCAGCAAACAGAGCTCCTATATTTTCTTCTCAGCAGCACCCATAGGACTTCTAGTGTGTTAGTGGCAGCAAACAGAGCTCCTATATTTTCTTCTCAGCAGCACCCATAGGACTTCTAGTGTGTTAGTGGCAGCAAACAGAGCTCCTATATTTTCTTGTCAGCAGCACACATAGTACCTATAGTGTGTTAGTGTCAGCACCCATAGGACCTACAGTGTGTTGTGAGCACACATAGGAGTTCTATTTTTTATACTATATACACTACCGACTACAATGGCTGGAAGACCGCCAAGGAGAGGCAGAGCGTGCCGAGGCAAGAACACAGGGCAGGCAGGCTCTGTTTCTAGAGACAACAGTGCTGGCCGTGGACGTGGTCGTGCATCGTCATCAGCACGTGGCCATGGGACACGCTTGTCTTTGTTTTCGGCAGCTGGACATGTGGAGCCGCATCATGCCGAAGGCTTGGTAGAATGGATGACCAAGCCCTCCTCATCCTCCTCATCCTCTCTCACCCAGGCTCAGGGTACTGGCAGAGCAGCTGCCAATGCGTACTCAATGGCATCATCAGCCACCCCTTCCCTAGACCCACCATGTCCTCCTGAGGAGTCCCCCGAACTGTTTGAGCACAGTGTTGGGTACATGCTCCAGGAGGATGCCCAACGATTCGAAGGCTCGGATGATGATACCCAGCTTGAGGAAGTCAGTAGTGTGCGCGCAGAGAGAGGGGATGCTGAAGGACAGCAATCTGGCAGTAGTGTTCCACCAGCTGCAGCTTACTGCCAGGTTTGCTCTAGTGGTGAAGAGGGAGGGGATGATGAGGTCACTGACTCCACGTGGGTGCCTGAAGGGAGAGAGGAGGAGGAGGATGCAGCGTCACATGTCCAACGAGGCAGGATGCCCCCTGGAGGCCAGCTAGAGGCCAGCACAGCAACTGTACCACACCGCAGAGCTCCGCCTGTGCAGGGCGCTGCCTCTGCACGTTATCACAAAAGTTCTTTGGTGTGGGCCTTTTTTGAGACGAGTGCATCAGATCGCACCACTGCTATTTGCAATATTTGTCTCAAGCGTATCTCGCGTGGCCAAAACATCAGCCGCTTGGGCACCACAAGCATGAGCAGACATATGTCGACCTGCCATGCAGCTCGTTGGCAAGCACACATAAAAGACCCACACCAAAGAACAAAGCGGACCTCTCCTTGCTCCTCATCAGCTGGGATCTCCATCCCCACTATATCTTCAGTCCTCTCTGAAAGCTGCTCTGAGAGGACTGAAGGTGTAGAATTAGGTGTGTCACAACCAAGTACTTGCAGTACACCGACGTCCGATTGTAGCAGGCAAATTTCCCTGCCCCAGCTGCTGGACCGTCGAAAGAAGTATACTCCCAGCCATCCACATGCCCAGCGGTTGAATGCTAGCTTGGCTAAATTGCTAGCACTTCAACTGCTGCCTTTTCAGTTGATAGACTCGGCCCCCTTCCGTGAGTTTGTTCAATGTGCGGTTCCTCAGTGGCAGGTTCCCAAACGCCACTTTTTCTCACGGAAGGCGATTCCGTCTCTCTACTGGCATGTGGAAGGCAATGTCCATGCCTCGCTGGACAGGGCGGTCAGCGGTAAGGTGCATATTACCGCTGACTCATGGTCCAGCAGGCATGGACAGGGACGTTATCTTTCTTTCACGGCCCATTGGGTCACTCTATTGGTAGCTGGGAGGGATGCAGGACAAGGTGCAGTAGTGTTGGAGGTTGTTCCGCCACCACGCCTCCAAAATGCTACTACTGGTTGTGACACACCTCTCTCCTCCACCCCCTCCTCTTCTTCTTCCTCCATGTCCTCTTCGAGTGCTCTGTCCTCGGAACCAGCGGTGCTCCGTAGGCGTACAAGGGGCTACGCGAGTACGCAGGCAAAAAGATGCCATGCCGTGCTTGCGCTGGTGTGTTTGGGGGACAGGAGCCACACTGGGCCAGAGGTTCTGGCAGCTCTGCAGGGGCAGGCCGAGAGGTGGTTGACGCCACGCCAGCTTAAGCCAGGAATGGTCATTTCTGATAATGGCACCAACCTCCTCTCCGCCCTGCGACAGGGGCAGCTCACCCATGTGCCCTGTATGGCTCACGTCCTCAACCTGGTGGTGCAGCGGTTCTTGGGCAGGTTCCCAGGCTTACAGGATGTCCTGAGGCAGGCCAGGAAAGTCTGTGTGCATTTCCGCCGATCTTATAATGCCAGTGCTCGGCTGACTGAGCTGCAAAAGGAGCTGAACCTGCCCAAGAACCGCCTAATATGTGACATGCCCACCAGGTGGAACTCAACGTTGGCCATGCTGCAGCGACTGCACACGCAGCAGAGGGCCATCAATGAGTACCTTTGCGACTACGGCACCAGGACAGGGTCAGGGGAGCTTGGCTTTTTTTCCCCACGCCAGTGGAGCATGATCAGGGATGCATGCACTGTCCTCTCACCATTTGAGGAGGCCACGAGGATGGTGAGCAGTGACAGTGCATGCATCAGTGACACTGTACCTCTTGTCCACCTGTTGGAGCATACGCTGCGTGGGATAATGGACAGGGCACTTGAGGCAGAACAGAGGCAGGAAGAGGAGGACTTCCTTGTCTCTCAAGGCCCCCTTTATCCAGACAATGTTCCTTCTGTCCCACCCATCACACAGGAAGAGGAGGAGGAGGAGGAGGAGGAGGATTGTGTGAGCATGGAGGTGGAGCCTGGCACTCAGCATCAGCAGCAGCAGTCTTTTAGGGATGATGTACAGTCCCAACAAACCAGTGGACTTGTACGTGGCTGGGAGGAGGTGGCTGGCGATCATGTCATCCTCAGTGACCCAGAAGACTCCGGACCGAATGCCTCAGGTAACCTACGCTGCATGGCCTCCCTGATCCTGCAAAGCCTGCGGAAGGATCCTCGTGTTCTTCGGATCAAGGAGAGTGACCATTACTGGCTGGCCACTCTCCTTGATCCACGGTACAAGGGTAAGGTTGCGGACCTTATCTTGCCGTCGCAGAGGGAGCAGAGGATGAGACATCTCAGGGAGGCCTTGCAGAAAGGTCTGTGCAACGCGTTCCCAGAAACTGGGAGGTTACAAACTCCTGGTCCTGGACGACAAGTTGCTGAGGCTTCGGTCAGTAGCAGAAGGAGCGGTGGGGAAGGTGGACGTCTGACCGATGCGTTCAGACAATTTTTTAGTCCGCAGCCCCAAGGTATGATCGGTTCCAGCAACCATCGCCAGCGTCTGATATACATGGTGCAGGAATACCTAGGGGCAAGGTCAGACTTGGACACCTTTCCCACCGAAAATCCTCTGGCTTACTGGGTCCTGAGGATGGATCACTGGCCAGAGCTTGCACAGTATGCAATTGAGCTACTGGCCTGTCCTGCATCCAGCGTTCTTTCCGAACGCACATTCAGTGCTGCTGGAGGATTTGTCACCGATCATAGGCTGCGCCTGTCCACCGACTCGGTTGATCGACTGACCTTCATAAAAATGAATCAGTCTTGGATCACCACCAGCTACCAGACACCTGAAGCGGATATAACGGAATAATTTATAATGTCACATCCCTTCAAGACTGCCTATGCTGATGCTGAGTGACTGTCCTGTTATGTTCACTGACTATCCTCTTCCTCCTCCTCAATGATCCATGCCACCACACCAGTGCCTAAGGCACAATTTTTCAGCCCCTGTATAACAGGGGCGTGTAATTACAATTTTTTAAAAAGATGCTTCGCAACAGGTGTGACTGCTGTGCTCAGAGTACAGTATCTGTGAGGGGTTGCAGTGTTGTGGCACCAGCACCAGTGCCTAAGGCACAATTTTTCAGCCCCTGTTGGGGCGTGTAATTACAATTTTTAGGCAATGCTTTGCAACAGGTCTCATTGCTGTGCTCAGAGTACAGTATCTGTGAGGGGTTGCAGTGTTGTGGCACCAGCACCAGTGCCTAAGGCACAATTTTTCAGCCCCTGTATAACAGGGGCGTGTAATTAAATTTTTTTAAAAAGATGCTTCGCAACAGGTGTGACTGCTGTGCTCAGAGTACAGTATCTGTGAGGGGTTGCAGTGTTGTGGCACCAGCACCAGTGCCTAAGGCACAATTTTTCAGCCCCTGTTGGGGCGTGTAATTACAATTTTTAGGCAATGCTTTGCAACAGGTCTCATTGCTGTGCTCAGAGTACAGTATCTGTGAGGGGTTGCAGTGTTGTGGCACCAGCACCAGTGCCTAAGGCACAATTTTTCAGCCCCTGTATAACAGGGGCGTGTAATTACAATTTTTTAAAAAGATGCTTCGCAACAGGTGTGACTGCTGTGCTCCAAGTACAGTATCTGTGAGGGGTTGCAGTGTTGTGGCACCAGCACCAATGCCTAAGGCACAATTTTTCAGCCCCTGTTTAACAGGGGCGTGTAATTACAAATCTTGATCTAATAGTTCACAGCAGGGCCCATTCCTGCGCCCACCAAGAGTAACTATGAGGGCCTACAGTCTTGTGGCAACACCGTCCACCACCACCACCACCACCAAAGGCCCAATTTTTCTGCCCGGCTCAACAGGTGCATGCAAGTACAAATCTTGATCTATTAACTCACAGCAGGGCCCATTCCTGTGCCCACCAGTCTTGTGGCTACACCAACATCTAATAGGGCAAATTTCTGCAGAGTATATACGGCAGGCCCCTACTTTCAAACATCCAACTTACAAACGACTCCTACTTGCAAACGGCAAGAGAAAACAGGAAGTGAGAGGAAATCTACCCCTAGGAAGGAAAATTCTATCCTGTTAGATTTAATTTGGGAAAAAGGTATCTCCTCTCTACTGATGCTTTATCACCAATCCTTGTTTCAATTAAAACCCCACTTTTCCAAAAACATTTGTCATTGGGACGGAAAGTGAGGTGACATGTTCTGAACAGATGTGCAAAGACAGCAAATGTTACAGGGGTGATAACCCCTCCCTATGTTCTCCAAAAAGCTTAAAAATTGTTTTTTTTGGGATGTAGCTACACTTCATAATGTACCTGTTCAGATTCTACTTAAGAACAAACCTACAGTCCATGTCTTGTTTGCACCACCTATATACTGCTGTTCAGAGTATATAGGGTTGTAGGTATAGGGTTTTATTTTGGGTGCGGGGTCCCCCTTAGTATCCATACAAGACCCAAAGGGGCTGGGGTGGGGGGGGGGGTGATGGGGTAGCCATGCCATTTTTCTCAAGGATTTTCAGCCATATGGCGGCCAGGACAAGACATGACATTAAAGCCGCAAGTGGTTTTAAATGGCTTCTTTTTTTCCTTTACAAATGTCATTTTGTGCAAGGACAGTTCTAAACACGGGAAACACATGCCACTTCACAGGCATACTTTAGACACCCCCCAGGTACCATATTTAAAGGAAAATTTCACTTTTTTTTTTCACTTTATGCATCATTAAAATGACTGCTCCCGAAAAAACTTTAGTTTTTAAAATTTCTTTTTGCATTGATATATGTCCCCTGGGGCAGGACCCGGGTCCCCAAACCTGTTTTATAACATTAACATGCATATTGGCCGTTGTAATTAGCAATTTTGATTTCGAACGTTCGCGTCCATTATAACGAATAGGGTTCGAAAATTCGCGCGAACTTTCGGTCCGTTCGAAGGTTCTGGTGCGAACCGAACCCGGGGGTGTTCGGCTCATCCCTAGTGGCCATCCACCAACCATCCACTACTCCATCCAGGGTTGCACGGCACTCATCAGTGAACAGGACTGTTTTAAAATTAGTCTTCATGTATTTTTCTGCCCAATGCAGCCATTTCTGCTTGTGAGCATTGGTTAGTGGTGGCCGAATGGAAGGTTTATGCACAGTTGCAAGACTCTGGAGGATTCTACACCTTGATGTGCGTGGGACTCCAGAGGCACCAGCAGCTTCAAATATCTGTTTGCTGCTATGTAATGGTGTTCTAGCAGCTGCTCTCTTGATCCGATGCATGGATCTGGCAGAAATCTTCCTCAATGTGCCTTTATCTACACGAAACCCGTCTGTGCTCTGAATCAGCCACAAATCTCTTAATAGTGTGATGATCACGCTTACGTTTTCGTGAAATATCTAATGTTTTCATACCTCGTCCAAGGCATTGAATTATTTCACTCTTTTCGGCAGCAGAGAGATCCTTTTTCTTCCCCATATTGCTTGAAAATGGTGCTCTGCTTAAAGTGGAAGTAAACCCTCCTATCATTTTCAGGCAAGGAAGCTGCCATCTTGGCCTCTGTTTAATCTTCAACTGCCATGATGCTGCACATGTGATCAGTTATGACACCAGCCATTGGATGGTTTGACAGTTTGGTTGAGAGCACAACCAATGTGACAGTTGGCATTCCCGGCATGCCGGGAATGTAACTGCTTTTTGAAACTGTTAAATCGATGGGTTTACTTCCGCTTTAATAATGTGGAACACCCTCCTTTAGTAGTTCTTCTTTTAATTGGGCTCACCTGGCAATCTAATTATCACAGGTGTTCGAGATTGTTTTCAGTGATCAAAAGAGCCCTGAGACACAATGCCATCCATGAGTTAAATTGAAAAACTAAATATTTAATCTTTGTGACACTGAAATAGAATTTGCATAATAATTTAGAACAGGGTGTATATATATATATACAGTTGCAAAAAAAAGTATGTGAACCCTTTTGGCATGATATGGATTTCTGCACAAATTGGTCATAAATGTGATCTGATCTTCATCTAAGTCACAACAATAGACAATCACAGTCTGATTAAACTAATAACACACAAAGAATTAAATGTTACCATGTTTTTACTGAACACACCGTGTAAACATTCACAGTGCAGGTGGAAAAAGTATGTGAACCCTTGGATTTAATAACTGGTTGAACCTCCTTTGGCAGCAATAACTTTAACCAAACGTTTCCTGTAGTTACAGATCAGACGAGCACAACGGTCAGGAGTAATTCTTGACCATTCCTCTTTACAGAACGCTGTTTACATGGTGTGTTCAATAAAAACATGGTAACATTTAATTCTTTGTGTGTTATTAGTTTAAGCAGACTGTGACTGTCTATTGTTGTCACTTAGATGAAGATCAGATCACATTTTATGACCAATTTGTGCAGAAATCCATATCATTCTGTAGCGGGTATATACTTTTAAATTCTGGTGAAGACACCAGTGATGTATAGTTCCCTGCGGCCCAGCAGGTGGCGCTGTCACTTTGGCCCAAGCTTGAACCATCGCTACAGTGCCGTACCCTTTGTGGCCTCTCGCAGCGGTTGTACGGTGGGGCGGGGAACTCGCCGTGCATCCTGGGAGAGGGTATAACGGGGGCGGACATCTTCGCCACGAGGTGGGAGTCCCAGGCACCTTCAGCCTGAGGGCTGCTGTTCCCGGTTGGGGGTGCAGGCGGCCTAGGCCTGGACACCGGGAGTTCGTGTTCCATTCCAGACACCTTCAGTCTGGGGTGAGGTACTCAGCCGGAGGCCTTGGGCCCAGTACCTTCCGCTGGGTCCCGTGAGGGAGGGATTGTCCTAGGGGGCCCCGGGAGTGGGGCACCCGAATCCAGAGGCGTAAGGGACTGGAGGAGGGACTCATCCGAAGATCTGGTGCAGCACATTGCCAGTGCCGGGTGAACCTCTGGAGACCACCCGGATGGATATCTTTCCCGAACAGGGGCCAAGTTCAGAGAGAAAGGTGGTTCATGTTCTATGACCGGTGACAGCGGTCCAGCTATTCAACTCAGGTCAGTGGCAGAGGCCTGCTATTAGGCCTGTGGCAGGGGCCTCAACAGTTCATCCGCTCGGTGGCAGCGACCAAAACTCACGGTCGGTGGCAGAGACCGTGCGCCAAGCCTATTTGCTAGCAAAGGAATAGGAGAGTTCAGTTGTGCCTGGGCCTACTCGTATCCACACCTCTGTTTGTTCATTGCTGAAAGTTCAACTGATTGTGTCCACCCTGCAAGAAAAGAAATAAAGGAGTGTTGGACTTTCGATTGGTGTGGGGCTCTATGTTATTGGCAGATACATCTCCACAGAACAACTAAGGCTTCGTATGCAGTGAACAGACCCGGAGGTAATTCAAGTAACTCTGCTCAACCCTTATACACATATGAGAGGAGAGCTTGGCGTAGTGTTCCTGCACTCTCCTCTCTCAGGTACCCCTAGACATAAGCCATTCACAATAGGCGAGAGGGGGAGTGAGGCTCCGCTACAATTCCAAAAGGGTTCACATACTTTTTTTGCAACTGTATATACATAATATAATAATATAATAATAATAATAATAATAATATAATAATGTATATAATAATATATTATATTATATTATATTACATTATAGAGCATTGTCAGCTCTTAAAAAAAAATAAAAAAATACAAGGGTCGCGACAGTGGCTGCAACCATGGCCCTGGTAGAACCTCTGAATCCCTGGGACATACAGGTACATCAATTTGTGAGAAGAAGATTAAAAAAAAAAAAATAGCCATGGTTATTGCAGTAAAAGGTAATTCTACTGTAAACTAGACATTTTCAAACAGTACAAAAATGCAAAAAATAAATATAATGTACAGTGCGTGGTGTAATGGATGTGTTGTTCGGCAATTACAACAGGTACTGTTTTAGTCCCCACAGATAACAAATGGGAAAGGCTTATCAGTGGAGTTTTTTTTCTATAGCTGAATAGTGTATGTGGAGCATGTGATTGCATTTGAAATCCCGAGGGCATGAATATCAATGGGAAAGCAGCTGGATTAGGAATTTTTATTCCTCCTACTTGTGAGATGTTCAAAGCTACATTTGTATAAATTCATATTAAAGGCCCTAAAATAAATGTATATTTTCCTTGTACCTAGAAATTATCAACACACACAGGTACTGTACATCAATAACAATAGGAACTGCACATGGTATAATCATCTGTATTCCTTCCTTCTACTGCGTTTTCTCCTTTTTTTTTCAACAAATAGAGATTTCTTTTGGTAGTATTTGATCACCTCTGTTGTTTTTATTTTTTGCGCTATAAAAAAAAAAATGAAAATGTAAAACACGACAAAAAATAAATAATTATTTTTTTTGTTTTCTGCTATAAAACACATCCAATAATAATAATAATAATAAAAAATCGAATTTCTTCATCAATTTAGGTCAATATGTATTTTACTACAAATTTTTGGTAAAAAAAAATCCCAATAATAATATATTGATTGTTTTTTGGAATTTTTATTTATTTTTTATTGTTTTTACTAGTAATGGCGGCGATCAGCGGTTATTAGCGGGACTGCGACATTGTGGCAGAAAAATCTGACCAAGGCCCCATACACACTATTAGATTTTCTGCAGATTTTTTTCTTTAGATTTACCAAAACCATGTAGTGCAAGGGCCTGCCTGATTGCATACAATTTTAAACTCTTATGCCCTGTACACTCGATCGGATTTCCGATGGAATAAAATCCGATGGAATTTTCCATCGGAATTCCGATGAAGCTGACTTCCATCAGTCTTGCCTACACACCATCAGACAAAATTCCGACCGTCCAAAACGCGGTGACGTAAAACACTCAGATGAGCCGAGAAAAATTTGATTCTGAGCATGCGTGGGCTTTTTCTCCGTTGGAGTTATACATAGACGATCGGAATTTCCTATTGTTTTTTTTTCCATCGGAAAAATTTAAAACATGTTCTATTTTTTTACACCGATGGAAAAAAGTCTGATTGGAGCCCACACACGATCAGTTTTTCCGATGAAAAAAGTCCATCAGACTTTTTTCATCGGAAAAAATGATCGTGTGTACAGGGCATTAAGGTTTAACCTCATATTATATGATTTTGGTAAATCTGAAGACAAAAATCTGCAGAAAATGTAATAGTGTGTATGGGGCCTTAGTGACACTTTTTCAGGACCAGTGACACCAATACAGTGATCAGTGCTAAAACAAAAATGTACTGTCACTAGGGATGCACCGATACCAATACTGGTATTGGTATCGGTGCCGATACTGAGCATTTTCACGGGTATCGGTACTCGCGAAAATGCTCCGATACTCTAACCCGATACCGGAAGTGATGTAACAGCGTTGCTGGGCGGGTGCCTAACACTGCCCGCTGCCCTGATTAGCTGTGCCTCGCGCCGCTGTGTCCCTCAGCGGAGCAGCCCGAAGCCGCCTCCCCTCCTCTCTGTTTACATCCACAGAGGAGGAGGAGCCTGTGCTCGAGGGACACACCGCTGTGTGTATCTGGAGACTGTCAGTGCTGTTCTGAGGTATGTAAGAGGGGGCGTCTATACTACTGAGGGGTGTCTCTGTGCTACTGAGGGGTGTCTCTGTGCTACTGAGGGGTATCTCTGTGCTACTGAGGGGTATCTCTGTGCTACTGAGGGGTGTCTAATGATGGGGGGTCTGCACTTTGGTGGGGCTGCCCTCCAAACCCCCTGTACTGTGCCCACCAGCTGCCACCTCTGTTCCCATGTCTCCCAATGACCCTCCCATCCCCACCATCTTCCCCTAGTGATCACAGCCTTTTCCATCCCAACTCTCCCACCCCACAATCCCTATTTCACCCCACACTACCGCCACCTCCCAAACCACCCCTCTCCCTAGGCGATAGGTATCTGTAATTGGTATCGGCGAGTACCTGAGGTAAAGTATCGGTACTCGTACTCGGTGTTAAAAAAGTGGCATTGGTGCATCCCTAACTGTCACTGTATAAAGAACACTAGCAGGGAAGGGGTGATCAAAGGGTTAAGTGTGCTCCTAGGGAGTGATTTCTAACTGTGGGGGAAGTCTGTGCTGTGACTGGAGGAAAACAGAGATCCATGTTTCTGCTTAGCAGTAACCCAAGATCTCCATTTTCCTTTCTGGCAGAGCGGTGGTCTGCCTCTCCTGTGAACTATCAGGGAGTTCAATCACAGCGGGATTGGGCTCCGGCGGCGCATGCGCATGCCCCAGAGCCGAGAGGAGAAATCACGTAGAGGTACGTGATTTTGCACTTATGGGCCGCTCTGCCACAGTATATGTCCTTAAGCGGTTAATGGAAATATATGGTCAAAGCATACACTTTTAGATTTTTTTAACATCAGTATTTTAGTAGCAATACAAACAATAGTTGTTTTTGACGACCCAAAATAAACATTTCTGTATTAGCTCCGCCTCTTGAAAATCCTCATCTCAGGCTCAGCACCCCTGTAATTCAGAATGCGGGCTCTATGAAATGTGTGACACAGCAGTGCCTATTCACAGGTCATAGTAAATGTGTCACGGAATCAGTGTTGCAAGCTGTCCCGTGAATTTATGGAGGATTTGTAAAAAAAACTGTCACTTTTCTCCGGGAACCAGCCAATTAGAGGACTGCCGAGCTCGGCCTCGGATCGGGCAGCAGGAGTGGCTGATATTCACACACCCTGCTGCACAAAAGGAAGCCAAGCCCGGCAGTCCACAAATCGCCTGGCTCAGAAACTGCACATGCACTTTGGAGGCACTTAGGGGGCACTCTGGAGGGGGACGTAAGGGGGCACTCTGGAAGTTCTATCTTAGTACCTCCAGAGTGCCCCTTACATCTCCCATAGTGCCCCCCTACATTCTCCAAAGTGCCTCCTTAGGGGGCACTCTAAAGGATGTTGGGGGCACTCTGAAGGATGTAAAATTGCACTCTGGAGGCACTAAAGGAGCACTCTGGAGGCACTGATGAAAGAGGGCCCTGTGGAGGCACTATGGGTGCCCTATGGAGGATCTAAGGGGGCACTCTGGAGGCACTGATATAAGTGGGAACTCTGAATGCAGAAAGAGGGCACTCTGGAGGCACTGATGTAAGGGGCACTTTGGAGGCACTAAGGGTGGACTATGGAGGATCTAAGGGGGCACTCTGGAGACACTGATGTAAGGGGGCACTATGGAGGCACTGATGTAAGGGTGCACTCTGGAGGCACTAAGGGTGGACTATGGCGGATTTAAGGGGAAACTCTGGAGGCAGTGATATAAGTGGGCATTCTGAATGCAGAAAAGGAGCACTCTAGAGGCACTGATGTAAGGGGGCACACTGGAGGATGTAAGGGGCACTCTGAAGGCACTTTTATAAGTGGGCACTCTGGAGGATGTAAGGGGCACTCTGGAGGCACTGATGTAAGGGGGCACTCTGAATGCAGAAAAGGAGCACTCTAGAGGCACTGATGTAAGGGGGCACTCTGGAGGATGTAAGGGGCACTCTGAAGGCACTTATATAAGTGGGCACTCTGGAGGATGTAAGGGGCACTCTGAAGACACTTATATAAGGGGGCACTCTGGAGGATGTAAGGGGCAATCTGGAGGCACTGATGTAAGGGGGAAATCTGGAGGACGTAAGGAGGCTCTGATGTAAGGTGGGACATTGAGGGCATGGATGTAAGGGGGGATTCTGATTTACAGGGGAATGTTGGGCATTTTGATGTAAGGGAGGACTCTGATGTGAATGTAGCGTTCATCGTGACTGCTGCACTCTATATGTTGTTTTGTTTGTTACCTACTCCTGACCCCTGGACTCTATAAATTATGCTGTACATGGACCTGACTAAGGTGTTCATTGTCAAAATGTTGTCCTCGCTTCAGCAGGACATATACTAAAATTGGAGCGATACAGAGAACATTAGCATGACCCCTGCGCAAGGATGAAACGCAAATTCGTGAAGCGTTCCATATTAAAAAAAAAAAAAAAATGTTCCTTTGTCCTGAGGTTTATTTGTGTCTATCAGGCTGTCGAATGTGACACAGTAATTACTTTTTTGTTGGTACAAGGACTATGGTATATGTGTGTACAGCAGGCACAAATTCTGTTAAAACGCTCTTTAAAACCTTCCACTGGCCATGCACATTGTTCATCATGCCACATAACTTACTTTTCTGTTCTTTCCCAGGGTCTCCCAAGTCTTTCATATTCCTAGCCATGCTCACATTTTCTAATGCTGTTTTGACTTCATAATTGTAAATTAATATATTGTTTATACTGTTTAAAGGCTAAGTTCGCCTTTAGGAGCATGTTATATGTTACACCCGTATTTAGGGTATAAGATGTTGCTAAGCACCCCAACTGTCACCCTCCGATGAGCACACTCGTATTCCTTTGATATCTCAGCAATAAATAAAGTCAGTGCTTAATTTTCTCAGAAAATAGGTGCAGGTACTTTCCTCTTCCATTTTACCCCTTGCCTCTGAGCACCGTCCCTTGGTTCCACCCCCTAATTTGTATGGAATTTGTTAATGATAACAAGAAAAGCAGTGAAATAGAATCCCTTCAGTGAGCAGCAATAGCCCCCCCCCAAAGCAACAAAACACCCCAACAGATCTACCCCAGAAATAATAGCCCCCTACCAGCAACTTCAGATCTTCCAGCAGCCAGCATGAATAGACCCTTCAGCAGCCAACACCAATAGACCCCTCCTTCCTCGAGAGCAGATCCCTCCCAGCAATAATAGACAACTCCCTCAACAATAGATTCCCCCACCCAGCAACATTAGATCCCCCAGCAGCCAGCATCAAAGGACCCCTCAGCACACCCCACCACTCCTTGCCATTACATACAGTACATTCAGTGCTGGGGGTGCTGGAACTGCGACTACAACCCAGCGTTCTCACTGAAAAAAAGTCCTGAATAAAGTAATAACCCAGATAGCAAGCAATTGTGCTGCAAGTTGGAAAATGACATGCTAAGCTATTTCTAGCCACTTAAGCCCCGGACCATTTGGTAGCTAGAGGACCAGAGGTGAATTCAGAATTTTGCACTGCGCTGCTTTAACTGTAAATTGTGCGGACATGCAATGTTGTACCCAAACGAAATTTGCGTCCTTTTCTTCTCACAAATAGAGCTTTCTTTTAATGGTATTTGATTGCCTCTGCGATTTTTATTTTTTGCGATATAAACGGAAAAAGACCGAAAATTTTGAAAAAAATGATATTTTCTACTTTTTGTTATAAGAAAAATCGAATAAACTCAATTTTAGTCATACATTTAGGCCAAAATGTATTCAGCCACATGTCTTTAGTAAAAAAAATGTCAATAAGCGTATATTTATTGGTTTGCGCAAAAGTTATAGAGTTTACAAACTAGGGTACATTTTCTGGAATTTACACAGCTTTAAATTTATGACTGCCTATCTCATTTCTTGAGGTGCTAAAATGACAGGGCAGTACAAAACCCCCCCAAATTACCCCATTTTGGAAAGTAGACACCCCAAGGAAATTGCTGAGAGGCATGTTGAGCCCATTGAATTTTTTATTTTTTTGTCCCAAGTGATTGAATAATGACTAAAAAAAAAAAAAAATTACAAAAAGTTGTCACTAAATGATATATTGCTCACACATGCCATGGTTATATGTGGAATTTCACCCCAAAATACATTTTGCTGCTTCTCCTGAGTACGGGGATACCACATGTGTGGGACTTTTTGGGAGCCTAGCTGCGTACGGGACCCCGAAAACCAAGCACCGCCTTCAGGATTTCTAAGGGCGCAAATTTTTGATTTCACTCCTCACTACCTATCACAGTTTCGAAGGCCATAAAATGCCAAAATAGCACAAAACCCCCCCAAATGACCCCATTTTAGAAAGTAGACACCCCAAGGAAATTGCTGAGAGGCCTGTTGAGCCCATTGAATATAAATTTTTTTGTCCCAAGTGATTGAATAATGACAAAAAAAAAAAAAAAATTACAAAAAGTTGTCACTAAATGATATATTGCTCACACATGCCATGGTTATATGTGGAATTGCACCCCAAAATACATTTTTCTGCTTCTCCTGAGTACGGGGATACCACATGTGTGGGACTTTTTAGGAGCCTAGCCGCGTACGGGACCCCGAAAACCAAGCACCGCCTTCAGGATTTCTAAGGGCACAAATTTTTGATTTCACTCCTCACTACCTATCACAGTTTCAAAGGCCATAAAATGCCAAAATCGCACAAAACCCCCCCAAATGACCCCATTTTGGAATATAGACACCCCAAGCTATTTGCTGAGAGGAATGGCGAGTATTTTACAGCTCTCATTTGTTTTTGAAAATGAAGAAAGAAAATATATATATATATATTTTTTTTTTTTTCAATTTTCAAAACTTTGTGACAAAAAGCGAGATCTGCAAAATACTCACAATACCTCTCAGCAAATAGCTTGGGGTGTCTACTTTCCAAAATGGGGTCATTTGGGGGGGTTTTGTGCTATCTGGGCATTCCATGGCCTCCGAAACTGTGATAGGCAGTGAGAAGTGAAATCAAAAAATTACACCCTTAGAAAGCCTGAAGGCGGTGCTTGGTTTTTGGGGTCCCGTACATGGCTAGGCTCCCAAAAAGTCTCACACATGTGGTATCCCCGTACTCAGGAGAAGCAACAGAATGTATTTTGGTGTGTAATTCCACATATGCCCATGGCATGTTTGAGCAATATATCATTTAGTGACAACTTTGTGCAAAAAAAAATTGTCGTTTTTCCGCAACTTGTGTCAACATATAAAATATTCCATGGACTCGACATGCCTCTCAGTATATAGCTTTGGGTGTCTACTTTCCAAAATGGGGTCATTTGGGGGGGTTTTGAACTGTTCTGGCATTTTATACACAACATTAGGAAGCTTACATCCACTCTTCTAACCACTTGAAGACAAAGCCCTTTTTGACACTTTTTGTTTACATGAAAACATTTTTTTTTTTGCAAGAAAATTATGTTGAACCCCCAAACATTATATATATATTTTTAAAGCAAAGGCCCTACAGATTAAAATGGTGGGTGTTGCATTTTTTTTTTCTACACAGTATTTGCGCAGCGATTTTTCAAACGCATTTTTTGGGTTAAAAAATACACTTTTTTTAATTTTAATGCACTAAAACACACTATATTGCCCAAATGTTTGATGAAATAAAAAAGATGATCTTAGGCCGAGTACATAGATACCAAACACGACATGCTTTAAAATTTCGCACAAACGCGCATTGGCGACAAACTACATACATTTTTAAAAGCCTTTAAAAGCCTTTACAGGTTACCCCAGTATATTTACAGAGGAGGTCTACTGCTAAAATGATTGCCCTCGATCTGACCTTCGCGGTGATACCTCACATGCATGGTGCAATTGCTGTTTACATATGACGCCAGACCGACGCTTGCGTTCGACATTGGGCAAGAGCAGGGCAGGACAGGGGTGCTTTTTTTTTTTTTTTTTTTTTATTATTATTAATTTTGCTTTTATATTTTATTTTTAAATTGTTCCTTCCAAGTATTTTTTTTTTTTATCATTTTTATTGTTATCCCCTATGATAGCAATAGGTAGTGACAGGTACTCTTTTTTTGAAAAAACTGGGGTCTTCTAGACCCTAGATTTTTCCTCTGCCCTCAAAGCATCTGACCACACCAAGATCGGTGTGATAAAATGCTTTCCCAATTTCCCAATGGCGCTTTTTATATCCGGGGGGGCATTCCCTCCCACTGCTTGTAAAAGCAGTCCAGAGGCTAATTAGCCGCTAGGATTGCTTTTACATGAAAGCCGGCCGCAGGCTGAAAAGAATGATACCAAGATGATACCTAAACCCGCAGGCATCATTCTGGTATAAACATTCAAAGTCCAGCAACATACCAGTACGTTGCTGGTCCTTGTTGGACATGTATTGTAATCTTTTTATTTCATGCAGCCAGTTGGCTGAACGAAAAAAGAGATTGATCGGTGGGTATGCCCACCATTAGAATACCGCCCTTCATCCACCCACTTCCAATGATGGGCATACACGCACCATTTATATATGCCGAAGCATGGGGGCATCCTCCCGCAAAAAAGTTATGCCGCACACACATGGTCGGACTTTTCCACGGGCAAGCCTCCGTCGGAATTTCGACCGTATGTACGCGGCATTAGGAGCAAAATCGCTCCTCCGCCCCTGCTGCCCCAATGCTTCGGCATATTTGCTTTTTTTTTTTAACTGTGGTGGTGAAATCACCTCCTACAGCACTGGAGTCGCAGGGATCAGGCCTGTCTCTGCGAACGCTGCAGTTATGTGTGTTTTTGTTTTGTAAGTGACAGTGATCGATCGATACTGCACTTGGGTGGCCTGGGCTGGACGGAGGGGCAAAACGCAGGTGCCAGCAGGTATCTGGGCTGATCCCGCTAACACTGCGTTTTTGGGAACCCTAAACTGCTGGGGACGCTAGTATAGATCTGATCAGATCAGATATTGATCTGTTCAGATACTATACCACTAAGGGGGGTGTATGCTTCACGCGTGGGTGTTAGCGTTACTGGCACTAACCTGACGCTGCCTGGGGTGTGACTCAGACCCTCTCTGACGCTAAAACCTAATTGATATCACCCGCCGGGCGATCAGGGGGTTAAACCTTTATTGGGTTATATACACGGCGGGTGCCCTGACACTATAAAAAGCAAACTAACTAACCAGCGTCACCCGTAACACTTATATGGTGATCACTGGTGAAAGGGTTAACTAGGGGCAATCAGGGGGTTAAAACCTTTATTAGATAATATATGGGGGTACCTGACGCTATAAAAACCTGCGGCGAACCTAAAAAAAATTACCAGCTACCGATCTGCATCACCGACACTAAGACAGCGTTTAGAAAAACGATTGCTTAGCGACAGTGGTGATGGGGGTGAAAGGGTTACCTGGGGGGGCGATCAAGGGGGTTAAACCTTTATTAGATAATATATTGGGGTACCTGACGCTATAAAAACATGCGACGAACCTAAAAAAAAATACTGGCTACGATCTGCATCACCGACACTAAGACAGCGTTAAGAAAAACAATTGCTTAGCGACAGTGGTGATAGGGGGTGAAAGGGTTACCTGGGGGGCGATCAAGGGGGTTAAACCTTTATTAGATAATATATTGGGGTATCTGACGCTATAAAAACCTGCGGCGAACCTAAAAAAAATTACCGGCTACCGATCTTCATCACAGACACTAAGACAGCGTTTAGAAAAACGATCGCTTAGTGACAGTGGTGATAGGGGATGAAAGGGTTACCTGGGGGGCGATCAAGGGGGTTAAACCTTTATTAGATAATATATTGGGGTACCTGACGCTATAAAAACCTGCGGCGAACCTAAAAAAAATTACCGGCTACCGATCTGCATCACAGACACTAAGACAGCGTTTAGAAAAACGATCGCTTAGTGATAGTGGTGATAGGGGGTGAAAGGGTTACCTGGGGGGGGCGATCAAGGGGGTTAAACCTTTATTAGATAATATATTGGGGTACCTGACGCTATAAAAACCTGCGGCGAACCTAAAAAAAATTACTGGCTGCCGATCGGCATCACTGACGCTAAGACAGCGATCAGAAAAATGATCGCTAAGCGACAGTGGTGATAGGGGGTGAAAGGGTTATCTGGGGGGTGATCAGGGGGTTAAACCTTTATTAGGGGGGGTTAGGGGGCTACACTGGACCTAAGACTAAACTTTGGTGACACTTTTACAGTCACAAATGTCACTGATTGCAGTGATCACTAAATAAATGGTCACTGCAATCAGTGACACTGTGACTGGGGGCTGGGGGGGGTGATCTGGGGGGTGATCTGGGGTGTCTGGGGGGGCCTGGGGGGCGATTTATGTCCCTATGTGTCCTGGTGTCAGTGTAGTGTTGTGTGCACTGACCTGATATCTTCTCTTGTACGGCGCTCGGTATATGTGAGCGCCGCACCAGAGATGACATCACTTCCTCCTGCTCCCTCTGTCTGACACAGACAGAGGGGACATTTCTATTCGCCGGGAGCGATCGCGAGGGGGTGGCCAGAAACGAATGGCTGCCCCCTCATCCCGGAACGCTCCCGGACACTTAGCCACTGCTCACTGTATAGAAGGGGGGTCCGATTGGACCCCCCAACTGTACAAAGGCAATCACGTACACTCTACGTGATTGTGCCTGTCGGTGCCATTCTGCCGACGTATATATACAGTGAGCGGTCGTTAAGTGGCTAGACTTGCCAGGCTTCACAAGTTTGTTGCACAGTTGCAGCAAGTCCACATTGCATGACTCCAGATCAACCTTCTTTGCAAACATTCTGCAAGTCTGCAGCAAGTTCTGGTTCAGTTATGTTGTGCAATAGTCATCCCACCACAGGGGGTCACTGTGACTGAATTTTCATGCTGTAGAATTGCATAGCTCTTGGCTGCAACTTTGCTCTTGCTAGAGACTTTTAATGCAAATTTTCTACAAATTGAAAAAGTGTCAACTAGAACTTTTGTGCTTCAAGTACTCTGTAAGTGTACAACTTGCCAGTGAAAATGTGCAGCAAGTTAACAGACTTAAGCCTCGTCCACACGATCGGATTTTCCACGGACCAAACTTCGGACTTTTGTCCGAAGGGCATTGGCCAGGAACTTGTATTTCATACAAACGGCAAAGAATTGTTGGCCAACAAACACAAAACAATGTGGTTTTTCAGCTCTTTAGATCCACCATTTGGGAAACTTATGCTATTGTTGTGTTATGGTGAGCATTGCTTCTGAGCATGTGCGTTTGTACACAATCGGAAAATCCAACATCACACATTTGTTGTCGGAAAATTTTAAAGCATGCTTTCCCACATTTGTTGTCGGAAAATCCGTCAACAATTGTCCGATGGAGCATACAAACGGTCACAGTCTGCCATCACACAATACCCGTCGGAAAATCCGATCGTGTGTACAAGGCTTTACAATTCAACACTGCCACAAATTTATGGCAAGTTATCATTGCTATCTGGAAACATACATCTCAATGTTAAACAGCAGGGATGAGCCGAACACCCCCCTGTTCGGTTCGCACCAGAACCTGCGAACAGACAAAATGTTCGTGTAAACTTTAGAACCCTATTAAATACAATGGACTCGAACGTTCAAAATCTAAAGTGTTAATTATAAAGGCTAATATGCAAGTTATTGTCCTAAAAAGTGTTTGGGGACCCGGGTCCTGCCCCAGGGGACATGTATCAATGCAAAAAGAAGTTTTAAAAACGGCCGTTTTTTCGGGAGCGGTGATTTTAATAATGCTTAAAATGAAAAAATAAAAGTGAAATATTCCTTTAAATTTCGTACCTGGGGGGTGTGTATGATATGCATGTGAAGTGGCGCATGTTTCCCGTGCTTAGAACTGTCCCTGCAAAAAATGTCATTTTTGAAAGAAAAAAATGCATTTAAAACTGACTCGCGGCTATTAATGAATTGTCGGCTCCCGGCAATACATACAAAAGTCATTGATAAAAAAAAAAAAAAAGCGTGGGGGTTCCCCAGAATTTAATTACCAGGCCCTTCAGGTCTGGAATGGATATTAAGGGGAACCCCGCCGCAAATTAAAAAAAAAATTGACGTGGGGTTCCCCCAAATATCCATTCCAGGCCCTTCAGATCTGGCATGGATTTTAAGGGGAACTCCACCCCAAATTTAAAAAAAAAATGGCGTGGAGTCCCCCTAAAAATCCATACCAGACCCCTTATCCGAGCACGCAACCTGGCCGGCCGCAGGGGAAGAGGGGGGGACGAGAGAGCGGCCCCCCCTCCCTCCTGAACCGTACCAAGCCACATGCCCTCAACATGGGGAGGATGTCCCCATGTTGATGGGGACAAGGGCCTCATCCCCACAACCCTTGCCCGGTGGTTGTGGGGGTCTGCGGGCGGGGGGCTTATCGGAATCTGGAAGACCCCTTTAACAAAGGGGACCCCCAGATCCCGGCCCCCCCCCTATGTGAATTGGTAAGGGGTACATTGTACCCCTACCATTTCACGAAGAAAGCGTAAAAAAATGTTTAAAAAAACACACAAACACCTTGAAAAAGTCCTTTATTTAAAAAAAAAAAATAAAGAAAAAACATTCCAGCGGTGAAATCCAGTGTCCCGCGGCGATCACGATGTCCAGCGCTGTCCTTCATTGGTTGTGCCTGAGCGGACCTGATGGGGAACTCCCTCTCAGTATTTTAAATGTATAGACCCGCCCCTTCTAAAGTTCCCCATCAGGTCCGCTCAGCGGACCAGATGCGGAACATGAGAAGGGGCGGGTCTATACATGTATTACCAAAGTGAGAGCAGTTCCCCATCAGGTCCGCCCCCTCGGTATGTCGGACCCGCCTACGTCATTGGCTTGAGCGGGGAACTTCCTTCACTATGTAAATTTAAATTACACAGTGAAGGAAGTTCCCCGCTCAAGCCAATGACGTAGGCAGGTCCGACATACCGAGGGGGCGGACCTGATGGGGAACTGCTCTCACTTTGGTAATACATGTATAGACCCGCCCCTTCTCATGTTCCGCATCTGGTACGCTGAGCGGACCTGATGGGGAACTTTAGAAGGGGCGGGTCTATACATTTAAAATACTGAGAGGGAGTTCCCCATCAGGTCCGCTCAGGCACAACCAATGAAGGACAGCGCTGGACATCGGGATCGCCGCGGGACACTGGATTTCACCGCTGGAATGTTTTTTTTTTTTTTAAATAAAGGACTTTTTCAAGGTGTTTGTGTGTTTTTTTAAACATTTTTTTACGCTTTCTTCGTGAAATGGTAGGGGTACAATGTACCCCTTACCAATTCACATAGGGGGGGGCCGGGATCTGGTGGTCCCCTTTGTTAAAGGGGTCTTCCAGATTCCGATAAGCCCCCCGCCCGCAGACCCCCACAACCACCGTGCAAGGGTTGTGGGGATGAGGCCCTTGTCCCCATCAACATGGGGACATCCTCCCCATGTTGAGGGCATGTGGCCTGGTACGGTTCAGGAGGGAGGGGGGGCGCTCTCTCGTCCCCCCCTCTTCCCCTGCGGCCGGCCAGGTTGCGTGCTCGGATAAGGGGTCTGGTATGGATTTTTAGGGGGACTCCACGCCATTTTTTTTTAATTTGGGGTGGAGTTCCCCTTAAAATCCATGCCAGATCTGAAGGGCCTGGAATGGATATTTGGGGGAACCCCACGTCAATTTTTTTTAAAATTTGCGGCGGGGTTCCCCTTAATATCCATTCCAGACCTGAAGGGCCTGGTAATTGAATTCTGGGGAACCCCCACCCTTTTTTTTTTTTTTTTTATCAATGACTTTTGTATGTATTGCCGGGAGCCGACAATTCATTAATAGCCGCGAGTGAGTTTTAAATGACTTTTTTTCTTTCAAAAATGACATTTTTTGCAGGGACAGTTCTAAGCACGGGAAACATGCGCCACTTTACATGCATATCATACACACCCCCCAGGTACGAAATTTAAAGGAATATTTCACTTTTATTTTTTAATTTTAAGCATTATTAAAATCACTGCTCCCGAAAAAACGGCTGTTTTTAAAACGTCTTTTTGCATTGATACATGTCCCCTGGGGCAGGACCCCGGTCCCCAAACACTTTTTAGGACAATAACTTGCATATAAGCTTTTATAATTAGCACTTTAGATTTCTCCCCTAGATTTTTCGAATTTGCCGCGAACACCCCAATTTGTTCGCTGTTCGGCGAACAGGCGAACAGGCAATGTTCGAGTCGAACATGAGTTCGACTCGAACTCGAAGCTCATCCCTATTAAACAGATACTAGAGACTCCTCAGAACTATTGTAACCACCAATCCGCCATGTTTAAGTACAATACAATGGAGCAACCAGGAGAGTGGTAAAATGCCAGAACACTGTTAAGGCCTAGGTCAATGGGCTTTTGCTTGATTCAAGTTGGTTTTGCATTCACCTACAATTTTTTGGTAATGCAAAACCTGCATTAGGAAGGTCAAATGCAGGTCGAAAGGAAGTCCGCTACAGGTTATGGGCACCTCTCACTGAATTCTAAAGGATTTTAGAATTCAAAGCCGATCAAACTGACGGCTTTGACAAAAACCCAAAGTTTGTGAACATAGGCTCCTACCTTGTATGGAACACTCAGGTATGCTAAGGGACTAATCTAGACAATTTTGTGTCCTGACACCTCTGACCTCAGACTTATGCCCTGTACACACGAGCGGAATTTCCGCTCAAGCTTGGCTTGCATACACACGGTCACACAAAAGTTCTCTGAAATTCCGACGTACAACACTACGACGAGCCAAGAAAATTAAGTTCAGTGCTTCCGAGCATGCGTCGAATTGTTTCCGAGCATGCGTAGGAAATTTGCGCGTCGGCATTGCTACAGACGATAGGATTTTTTTCCGTTAGAAAAATAGAGAACCTGCTCTCAATCTTTTGCTGGCAGAAATTCTGACAGAAAAAGTTAGATGGAGCATACACACGGTCGGAATATCCAACCAAAATCTCCCATCACACTTTTTCTGACGGAAATTCCACTCGTGTGTATGGGGCATTACTCATTCTTTTTCTCTAAATAGTGTAGCGCCCTCCTCACTCCCCTCTTTACTTCAGCTCGTCTGTCTCTTGTCTAGGGGTACCTTCAGAGGGGAAGGGAGCGGGGACACCACGCCTGGCCTTCACCACAGGTGTCAGTGTGATACAAGCAAAGTTCTTTTACCTTCGGGTCAGTGCTGTGCACCTGGAGCCTCCACCGAGAGTTACCTTGAACAATGTCTGTCAGGAAATGAGCCCCACACCATTAAAGTTCAACACTCCTTTATTCTTCTCGAATGAACACAATCAGTTGAACTCCCTTAGTAGAAACAGAACAGAAAAGGAGGTGTGAATGCGAGTAGGCCCAGACACAGCGGGGGGGGGGATTTCCTTCCAGGCGGTCTCCGATGAGAGGCTCACCCGTCACTGGCAATATGCTGCACTAGGTCTTCGAGTGAGGAGCTCCCCCCGGTCCATTACGCCTTCCGGATTCGGGTACCCAGTCCCTAGGATCTCCTTCCCTCGCGGAACTCAGTGTTGGGCACTGAGCTCCAGACCTCCATCCGAGTACCTCACCCCAGGCTAAAGGTGCCTGGAATGGAACACGACCTCCGGCTGTCCTCTAGGCCTAGGCCCGCCTAGAGAACCGACACGAACCACCGTCCACAGGCTGAAGGTGCCTGGGACTCGACCCAGTGACAAAGATGGCCGACCCCTTTATACCCTCTCCCAGCAAGCATGGCGGGTTCCCCGGCCCACCATACCCCTGCCGAGGAAGGACAAAAAGGAGGCACAGCACACAGCAATGATTCAACCCCAGCCCAGGATGACAGCACCACCTGCTGGGCTGCAGGGAATTACACATCACTGATGTCTCTGCCAAGTTCAAATTACACCCGGGAAAGTACATACCCGCTACAATAGAAATCAAGATTTGTCTCAATATAATGAAGTCATCTAACATTTCAGAAGGCTCAGGCATCACAAATAGAGAAAAAAGTACAACCAAACAAGTATTGATTAAAATTGGTAATTCATGATACTGCTATTGTTAGACTAACTGCAAATCACCTGTTTTAAAGCTAAGTCCAGTCCTAATTAGAAGATTACACAGCACCGGAGATGTATAACGTTGTTCAGACTGCATCACAAATCACAAAATCAATATGTTTCAAAGCAGTATTCCTTTTGCTTGAGAAATTGGGCCAATAGCTGTACACTGCTGGGCATGGAAGTGTTTAAAAGCACTTGTATTTAAATATATTTAGTTCAACACAAACTGTGTATTTAGAAAAAAAGAAGACAAAATTCAGATCTATAAAGACAGGCCCAGAGTTAGAAAAGAAAAATAATAAACGCAGGGCCACCATGACAGGGTTAAAAGGGGTTTGGTTTGGGGAAGCTGTTGCTGGGCAGTTTAAAGCATTATTAAATAGCACTTACATGATTGGGGGGTGGGCGGTAGAAAGTGGGGCTTGCAGAAAGATGATCTGTAGGAGGGTCTCAAGTCTTCATTCAGAGGAGAGCGTACTTGAGGCAATTGTTGTGGCAGCCGGCAGGGGGACAAGGTAGGGTTGCCACATCATCCCTTTAATCCAGGACACATTTGAATTACACAGGTTCTGAGGCTGATTTAATGCAGATAAGGCTGGGTTCACACTAGTGCGTCACGACAGCCGTCCGACTTTGCCCTGTGACATGAAGCCGACATATGTCCGACTTTCAATGAACGGGGATCCGACTTGGATCCCCGCCAATAGCAGGCACTGTGTTTGGTATGAATCTTAAGGGGGAACTCCACGCTAAATTTTAAATAAAAAAAACGGCATGGGTTCCCCCTCCAGGAGCATACCAGGCCCTTAGGTCTGGTCTGGATTTTAGGGGAACCCCTACGCCGAAAAAACGGCGTGGGGGTCCCCCCAAAATCCAAACCAGACCCTTATCTGAGCATGCAACCTGGCAGGCCGCAGGGGAAGGGGGGATGAGAGAGCGGCCCCCCCTCCCTCCTGAACCGTACCAGGCCGCATGCCCTCAACATGGGGGGTTTGGTGCTCTGGGGCAGGGGGGCGACCTGCGGCCCCCCCACCCCAAAGCACCCTGTCCCCATGTTGATGAGGACAGGGCCTCTTCCCGACAACCCTGGCCGTTGGTTGTCGGGGTCTGCGGGCGGGGGGCTTATCGGAATCCGGGAGCCCCCCTTTAATAAGGGGGCCCCCAGATCCCAGCCCCATACCCTATGTGAATGAGTATGGGGTACATCGTACCCCTACCCATTCACCTGGTGGAAAAAAATGTCAATAAAAAACACACACAGCTTTTTAAATTAATTTGTTGCACAGCTCCGGGGGTCTCCGGTGTCGTCTCTGCGCTCTCCGGTTCTTCCTTCTGCTGGGCCTCCGCTATCTTCTTCCAGCTTTTTTGCTAGTGGGGCCCGGTCTTCTCCGTCGCCTTCTTCTTCTCCCGCTCTCCGGTTCTTTCTTCCCGTCGTCTCGTCCGGCTCTCCGTTGTCCTTCTGCCGGCCCCTCCACTATCTTCTTCCAGCTCTTTTGCTAGTGGAGGGTCCGGTCTTCCCGTCGCCGTCGCCGTCTTCTTCTCTCTTCTCCTCCTCGATGTTGACTCGTCGCTTCCTCCCGCTGTAATGCTGGCTGTTCGCTCCGCTCTGAATTAATATAGGCTTCTCATGACGTCACAGTCACATGCTCCAGGTGGCCCCGGAGCATGTGACTGTGACGTCATGGGAGCATGTGACTGTGACGTCATGAGAAGCCTATATTAATTCGGAGCGGAGCGAACAGCCAGCATTACAGCGGGAGGAAGCGACGAGTCAACATCGAGGAGGAGAAGAGAGAAGAAGATGGCGATGGCGACGGGAAGACCGGCCCCTCCACTAGCAAAAGAGCTGGAAGAAGATAGTGGAGGGCCTGGCAGAAGGACAACGGAGAGCCGGACGAGACGACGGGAAGACCGGGCCTCTTCGCTAGCAAAAGAGCTGGAAGAAGATAGCGGAGGCCCGGCGGAAGAAAGAACCGGAGAGCGAGAGAAGAACCGGAGAGCGGGAGAAGAAGAAGGCGACGGAGAAGACCGGGCCCCGCTAGCAAGAGAGCTGGAAGAAGATAGCAGAACCCCGGCAGAAGAAAGAACCGGAGAGCGCGGAGACCCCCGGAGCTGTGCAATAATATAATTTAAAAATCTGTGTTTGTTTTTTATTGACATTTTTTTTTCCACCAGGTGAATGGGTAGGGGTACGATGTACCCCATACTCATTCACATAGGGTGGGGGGGCAGGATCTGGGGGCCCCCTTATTAAAGGGGGCTCCCGGATTCCGATAAGCCCCCCGCCCGCAGACCCCAACAACCAACGGCCAGGGTTGTCGGGAAGAGGCCCTGTCCTCCTCAACATGGGGACAGGGTGCTTTGGGGTGGGGGGGCCGCAGGTCGCCCCCTGCCCCAGAGCACCAAACCCCCCATGTTGAGGGCATGCAGCCTGGTACGGTTCAGGAGGGGGGCCGCTCTCTCATCCCCCCCTCTTCCCCTGCGGCCTGCCAGGTTGCATGCTCGGATAAGGGTCTGGTTTGGATTTTGGGGGGGACCCCCACGCCGTTTTTTCGGCATTAGGGTTCCCCTTCAAATCCTGACCAGACCCAAGGGCCTGGTATGCTCCTGAGGGGGGAACCCATGCCGTTTTTTTATTTAAAATTTGGCGTGGAGTTCCCCCTCAAGAGCAGCACAGCACAAGTCGCATGCCAAAGTCGGATCATGCAAGACTGCGGTCCGACTTTGATCTGACTTCAATGATAGTCAATGGGCTGAAGTCGGATCAAAGTCGGACCGAAGTAGTACAGGGAGCATTTTCAAAGTCGGACCGACATGTGTCGGACCAGTTAAGATGGCTCCCATAGGGAAACATTGATTTTCACAAGTCATGCGACATGAGCTCCCAATGTCGGAGCGTTTGTCGCCCCAGTGTGAACCCGGCCTAAGGCATCAAGTGAGTTTAATTACCACCTTAATCAGCCTCAAAACCTGTGTAATTAATATGGATTAAAGGGAAGATGTGGAAACCCTAGTACAAGGTCCTTATATGGGTTTGACTATGGAACAATTATGTACATTTGTAGGGACTCGCTCACATTATTATAGTTGGGACTCGTCCTTGGTACGGCTCCCATTATTATGGTTGTGACCTGTTCTCGGTATGGCTCCCATTAGTATAGTTGGGACCTGTCCTCGTTACGGCTCCCATTATTATAGTTGGGACTCGTCATCGGTACGGCTCCCATTATTATGGTTGGGACCTGTCCTTGGTACGGCTCCCATTATTATAGTTGGGACTCGTCCTTGGTACGGCTCATATTATTATGTTTGGGACCCATCCTCGGTACGGCTGCCATTATTTGGGTTGGGAACTGTCCTCGGTGCGGCTCACATTATTATAGTTGGGACTCGTCCTTGGTACGGCTCCCATTATTATGGTTGGGACCCGTTCTCGGTATGGCTCCCATTAGTATGGTTGGGACCTGTCCTCGGTACAGCTCCCATTATTATAGTTGGGACTCGTCCTCGGTACGGCTCCCATTATTATGGTTGGGACCCGTTCTCGGTATGGCTCCCATTATTATGGTTGGGACTAGTGATGAGCCGAACACCCCCGGGTTCGGTTCGCACCAGAACCCGCGAACGGACCGAAAGTTCGAACGAACATTAGAACCCTATTAAATACAATGGATGCGAACGTTCGAATTCTAAAGTGCTAATTATAACAACTATTATGCATGTTATTGTCATAAATAGGGTTTGGGAACCCGGGTTGTGCACCAGGGGACATGTATCAATGCAAAAAGAAGTTTTAAAAACGGTCGTTTTTCGGGAGCAGTCATTTTAATGATGCATAAAGTGAAAAAAAAAAAGTCAAATATTCCTTTAAATATCGTACCTGGGGGGTGTCTAAAGTATGCCTGTGAAGTGCCACGTGTTTCCCGTGTTTAGAACTGTCCCTGCACAAAATGACACTTCTAAAGGAAAAAAAAGCCATTTAAAACTGCTTGCGGCTTTAATGTAATGTCTGGTCCCGGTAATATGGATGAAATTCTTTAAGAAAAATGGCATAGCTACCCCATGACCCCCCCCCTACCCCAGCCCATTACCAGCCCCTTTGGGTCTTGTATGGATATTAAGGGGAACCCCGCACATAAAATAAAAAAGGCCCTATATACTCTGAACAGCCGTATACAGGCGGTGCATACAAGACAGGGACTGTAGGTTTGTTCTTATGTAGAATCTGTTTGTAATTTTGAACAGGTACATTGTTGAAGTGTAGCTCCAGCCCAAAAATCTATTTTTAAACTTTTTGGGAAACATAGGTAAGGGTTATCACCCCTGTAACATTTGTTTTGCTGTCTGTGCCCCTGTTCAGAACATTTCACCTCACTTTCCGTCCCAATGACAACTGTTTTTGAAATGTGGTGTTTTTCTTGAAACAAGGATTGCTGATAAAGCATCAGTACAGATGAGACCCCTTTCTCCCATATTTATTCTTACAGGAGAGAATTTTCCTTTCTAGGGGTAGATTTCCTCTCACTTCCTGTTGTCTTCCTTCGTTTGCAAGTAGGAGTCGTTTGTAAGTTGGATGTTTGAAAGTAGGGACCTGCCGTATATACTCTGCAGAAATAGGCCCCTTAGTTGTTGGTGTTGGCACAACACTGTAAGCACTCAGTTACTCTTGGTTGGTGCTGGAACGCCCTGCTGTCAACTATTATATCAGGAATTTTAATTACATATAATTGTTGAACAGTGGTAGTAAAAATTGGGGCTTTGATGGTGGTGCTGGTGCCACAACACTGTAAGCCCTGACAGTTACTCTTGGTGGGTGCAGCAATGGGCCCTGCTGTGAATTATTAGATCAAGAATTGTAATTACATGCCCCTTTTGAACAGGGGCTGAAAAATTGGGCCTTTCGTGGTGGTGGTGGTGGTGGCGTTGCCACAAGACTGTAAGCCCTCAGAGTTACTCTTGGTGGGTGCAGCAATGGACCCTGCTGTGAATTATTAGATCAAGAATTGTAATTGCATGCCCCTGTTGAACAGGGGCTGAAAAATTGGGCCTTAGGCACTGGTGGCACAACACTACAACCCCTCACAGATACTGTACTTGGAGCACAGCAATGAGCCCTGTTGCAAAGTATTGCTTCAAAAATTGTAATGACACGCCCCTGTTAAACAGGGGCTGAAAAATTGGGCCTTAGGCACTGGTGCCACAACACTCCAACCCCTCACAGATACTGTACTTGGAGCACAGCAATGAGCCCTATGGCAAATTATTGCTAAAAAAATTGTAATTACACGCCCCTGTAAAACAGGGGCTGAAAAATTGGGCCTTAGCCACTGGTGGCGGCACCCATAAACAAAAATGATCTTCCAAGCTATCATCATCAATCGTATCATTGAGGACTCGGAGGAGGAGGATAGCCAGTCAACATAACAGCACAGGCACTCAGCATCAGCATCAGTCTTGAAGGGATGTGACATGTTAAAATCAATTAGTCTGTTATATCAGCATCAGGTGTGTGGTAGCTGGTGGTGATCCAAGACTGGTTCATCTTGATGAAAGTCAGTCGATCAACCGAGTCGGTGGACAGGCGCACCCTGTGATCCGTGACAAATCCTCCAGCAGCACTGAATGTGCGTTCCGAAAGAACGCTGGATGCAGGACAGGCCAGTAGCTCAATTGCATACTGTGCAAGCTCTGGCCAGTGATCCATCCTCAAGACCCAGTAAGCCAGAGGATTTTCGGTGGGGAAGGTGTCCAAGTCTGACCTTGCCCTTAGATATTCCTGCACCATGTTTATCAGACGCTGGCGATGGTTGCTGGAACCGATCATACTTTGGGGCTGCGGACTAAAGAATTGTCTGAACGCATCGGTCAGACGGCCACCTTCCCCACCGCTCCTTCTTTGACTGGCCGAAGCCTCAGCAACTCGTTGTCCAGGACCAGGAGTTTGTAACCTCCCAGTCTCTGGGAACGCGTTGCACAGACCTTTCTGCAAGGCCTCCCGGAGTTGTCTCATCCTCTGCTCCCTCTGCGACGGTAACATAAGGTCCGCAACCTTACCCTTGTACCGTGGATCAAGGAGAGTGGCCAGCCAGTAATGGTCCCTCTCCTTGATCCGAAGAATACGAGGATCCTTCCGCAGACTTTGCAGGATCAGGGAGGCCATGCAGCGTAGGTTTGCTGAGGCATTCGCTCCGGAGTCCTCTGGGTCACTAAGGACGACATGATCCGCAGCCACCTCCTCCCAGCCACGTACAAGTCCACTGGTTTCTTGGGACTGTAAATCATCCCTAAAAGACTGCTGCTGATGATGCTGAGTGCCAGCCTCCACCTCCATGCTGACACAATCCTCCTCCTCCTCCTCCTCCTCCTCCTCCTCCTCTTCCTGTGCGATGGGTGGGACAGAAGGAACACTGTCTGGGTAAAGGGGGCCTTGAGAGGCAAGGAAGTCCTCCTCTTCCTGCCTCTGTTCTGCCTCAAGTGCCCTGTCCATTATTCCACGCAGCGTGTGCTCCAACAGGTGGACAAGAGGTACAGTGTCACTGATGCATGCACTGTCACTGCTCACCATCCTCGTGGCCTCCTCAAATGGTGCCAGGACAGTGCATGCATCCCTGATCATGCCCCACTGGCGTGGAGAAAAAAAACCAAGCTCCCCTGACCCTGTCCTGGTGCCGTAGTCGCACAGGTACTCATTGATGGCCCTCTGCTGCGTGTGCAGCCGCTGCAGCATGGCCAACGTTGAGTTCCACCTGGTGGGCATGTCACATATAAGGCGGTTCTTGGGCAGGTTCAACTCCTTTTGCAGCTCAGCCAGGCGAGCACTGGCATTATAAGATCTGCGGAAATGCACACAGACTTTCCTGGCCTGCCTCAGGACATCCTGTAAGCCCGGGTACCTGCCCAAGAACCGCTGCACCACCAGGTTAAGGACGTGAGCCACACAGGGCACATGGGTCAGTTGTCCCTGTCGGAGGGCGGAGAGGAGGTTGGTGCCATTGTCGCAAACCACCATTCCTGGCTTAAGCTGGCGTGGCGTCAACCACCTCTCGGCCTGGCCCTGCAGAGCAGACAGGACCTCTGCCCCAGTGTGGCTTCTGTCCCCCAAACACACCAGCGCAAGCACGGCATGGCATCTTTTTGCCTGCGTACTTGCGTAGCCCCGTGAACGGCTACGGAGCACCGCTGGTTCATAGGACAAACCACAGGAAGAGGCCATGGAGGAAGAAGAAGAGGAGGGGGTGGAGGTGAGAGGTGTGTCACAACCAGTAGTAGCATTTTGGAGGCGTGGCGGTGGGACAACCTCCAACACTACTGCACCTTGTCCTGCATCCTTCCCAGCTGCCAAAAGAGTGACCCAATGGGCCGTGAAAGAAAGGTAACGTCCCTGTCCATGCCTGCTGGACCATGAGTCAGCGGTAATATGCACCTTACCGCTGACCGCCCTGTCCAGCGAGGCCAAGACATTGCCTTCCACATGCCGGTAGAGAGCCGGAATAGCCTTCCGTGAGAAAAAGTGGCGTTTGGGAACCTGCCACTGAGGAACCGCACATTGCACAAACTCACGGAAGGGGGCCGAGTCTACCAACTGAAAAGGCAGCAGTTGAAGCGCTAGCAATTTAGCCAAGCTAGCATTCAACCGCTGGGCATGTGGATGGCTGGGAGTGAACTTCTTTCGACGGTCCAGCAGCTGGGGCAGGGAAATTTGCCTGCTAGAATCGGACGTCGGTGTACTGCTAGCAGAGTGGCCGCAAGTACTTGGCTGTGACACACCTAATTCTACACCTTCATTCCTCTCAGTGCATGTTTCAGAGAGGACTGAAGTTATAGTGGGGTTGGAGATCCCAGCTGATGCGGTGCAAGGAGAGGTCCGCTTTGTTCTTTGGTGTGGGTCTTTGAGGTAGGCTTGCCAACGAGCTGCATGGCAGGTCAACATATGTCTGGTCAGGCATGTGGTACCCAAGCGGCTGATGTTTTGGCCACGCGATATACGCTTGAGACATATGTTGCAAACAGCAGCTGTGCGATCTGATGCACTAGCCTCAAAAAAGGCCCACACCAAAGAACTTTTTAAATGACGGGCAGAGGCAGCGCCCTGCACAGGCGGAGCTCTGCGGTGTGATTCCGTCGGTGTACTGCCCTTACGCTGGCCACCAAAGGGCATCCTGCCTCGTTGGAGATGTGCCTCCTCCTCATCCTCCTCCTCCTCCTCTCTCCTATTAGGCACCCACGTGGAGTCAGTGACCTCATCATCACCTCCCTCCTCATCACTGGAGGCAATCTGGCAGTATGCTGCAGCTGCTGGAACATGACTGCCAGATTGGTGTCCTTCTTGAGCATCCCCTCTGTCTGCTCTCACGCTACTGCCTTCCTCTAGCTGGGTTTCATCATCAGACCCTTCGAAACGCTGGGCATCCTCCTGGAGCATGTACCCAACACTGTGCTGAAACAGTTCGGGGGACTCCTCAGGAGGAGGACATGGTGGGTCTAGGGAAGGAGTGACTGATGATGAGTCTGACATTGATACCAGGGAAGAGGACGCTTTGGCAGCTGCTTTTCCAGTACCCTGAGCCTGGGTGAGAGAGGATGAGGAGGAGGAGGAGGGCTTGGTCATCCACTCTACCAAGTCTTCGGCATGATGTGGCTCAACATGTCCAGCTGCCGAAAAGAAGGACAAGCGTGTCCCATGGCCATGTGCTGATGACAATGCACCGCGTCCACAACCAGCACTGTTGCCCCCAGACACAGAGCCTGCTTGCCCTCTTTTATTGCCTCCTGACTGTCTGCCTCTCCTTGTTTGCCTTCCAGACATTCTAATAGATGGCCTGCAGGGAGATGGGAAAAAAGCAATAAGGGCTACCTTCAGGTGTCCTTCTCTGTCCCTTGAAACAAGGACTTTGACAGTGAAAGAAACTGACACACTCTCCCTACCTACAGTTTTCTGTCCCTAGAAAAAATGTTTTTTTTAAGCACAATTTAGCACAAGGAGAATTACCTCACTGTCCTTCCAGGTCCCTGGAAACAAGGACTTTGACAGTGAAAGAAACTGACACACTCTCCCTACCTACAGTTTTCTGTCCCTAGAAAAAATGTTTTTTTTAAGCACAATTTAGCACAAGGAGAATTACCTCACTGTCCTTCCAGGTCCCTGGAAACAAGGACTTTGACAGTGAAAGAAACTGACACACTCTCCCTACCTACAGTTTTCTGTCCCTAGAAAAAATGTTTTTTTTAAGCACAATTTAGCACAAGGAGAATTACCTCACTGTCCTTCCAGGTCCCTGGAAACAAGGACTTTGACAGTGAAAGAAACTGACACACTCTCCCTACCTACAGTTTTCTGTCCCTAGAAAAAATGTTTTTTTTAAGCACAATTTAGCACAAGGAGAATTACCTCACTGTCCTTCCAGGTCCCTGGAAACAAGGACTTTGACAGTGAAAGAAACTGACACACTCTCCCTACCTACAGTTTTCTGTCCCTAGAAAAAATGTTTTTTTTAAGCACAATTTAGCACAAGGAGAATTACCTCACTGTCCTTCCAGGTCCCTGGAAACAAGGACTTTGACAGTGAAAGAAACTGACACACTCTCCCTACCTACAGTTTTCTGTCCCTAGAAAAAATGTTTTTTTAAGCACAATTTAGCACAAGGAGAATTACCTCACTGTCCTTCCAGGTCCCTGGAAACAAGGACTTTGACAGTGAAAGAAACTGACACACTCTCCCTACCTACAGTTTTCTGTCCCTAGAAAAAATGTTTTTTTTAAGCACAATTTAGCACAAGGAGAATTACCTCACTGTCCTTCCAGGTCCCTGGAAACAAGGACTTTGACAGTGAAAGAAACTGACACACTCTCCCTACCTACAGTTTTCTGTCCCTAGAAAAAATGTTTTTTTTAAGCACAATTTAGCACAAGGAGAATTACCTCACTGTCCTTCCAGGTCCCTGGAAACAAGGACTTTGACAGTGAAAGAAACTGACACACTCTCCCTACCTACAGTTTTCTGTCCCTAGAAAAAATGTTTTTTTTAAGCACAATTTAGCACAAGGAGAATTACCTCACTGTCTTTCCAGGTCCCTGGAAACAAGGACTTTGACAGTGAAAGAAACTGACACACTCTCCCTACCTACAGTTTTCTGTCCCTAGAAAAAATGTTTTTTTTAAGCACAATTTAGCACAAGGAGAATTACCTCACTGTCCTTCCAGGTCCCTGGAAACAAGGACTTTGACAGTGAAAGAAACTGACACACTCTCCCTACCTACAGTTTTCTGTCCCTAGAAAAAATGTTTTTTTTAAGCACAATATAGCACAAGGAGAATTCACTCACTGTCCTTCCAGGTCCCTGGAAACAAGGACTTTGACAGTGAAAGAAACTGACACACTCTCCCTACCTACAGTTTTCTGTCCCTAGAAAAAATGTTTTTTTTAAGCACAATTTAGCACAAGGAGAATTACCTCACTGTCCTTCCAGGTCCCTGGAAACAAGGACTTTGACAGTGAAAGAAACTGACACACTCTCCCTACCTACAGTTTTCTGTCCCTAGAAAAAATGTTTTTTTTAAGCACAATTTAGCACAAGGAGAATTACCTCACTGTCCTTCCAGGTCCCTGGAAACAAGGACTTTGACAGTGAAAGAAACTGACACACTCTCCCTACCTACAGTTTTCTGTCCCTAGAAAAAATGTTTTTTTTAAGCACAATATAGCACAAGGAGAATTCACTCACTGTCCTTCCAGGTCCCTGGAAACAAGGACTTTGACAGTGAAAGAAACTGACACACTCTCCCTACCTACAGTTTTCTGTCCCTAGAAAAAATGTTTTTTTTAAGCACAATTTAGCACAAGGAGAATTACCTCACTGTCCTTCCAGGTCCCTGGAAACAAGGACTTTGACTGTGAAAGAAACTGACACACTCTCCCTACCTACAGTTTTCTGTCCCTAGAAAAAATGTTTTTTTTAAGCACAATTTAGCACAAGGAGAATTACCTCACTGTCCTTCCAGGTCCCTGGAAACAAGGACTTTGACAGTGAAAGAAACTGACACACTCTCCCTACCTACAGTTTTCTGTCCCTAGAAAAAATGTTTTTTTTAAGCACAATATAGCACAAGGAGAATTCACTCACTGTCCTTCCAGGTCCCTGGAAACAAGGACTTTGACAGTGAAAGAAACTGACACACTCTCCCTACCTACAGTTTTCTGTCCCTAGAAAAAATGTTTTTTTTAAGCACAATTTAGCACAAGGAGAATTACCTCACTGTCCTTCCAGGTCCCTGGAAACAAGGACTTTGACAGTGAAAGAAACTGACACACTCTCCCTACCTACAGTTTTCTGTCCCTAGAAAAAATGTTTTTTTTAAGCACAATTTAGCACAAGGAGAATTACCTCACTGTCCTTCCAGGTCCCTGGAAACAAGGACTTTTGCAGTGAAAGAAACTGACACACTCTCCCTACCTACAGTTTTCTGTCCCTAGAAAAAATGTTTTTTTTAAGCACAATTTAGCACAAGGAGAATTACCTCACTGTCCTTCCAGGTCCCTGGAAACAAGGACTTTGACAGTGAAAGAAACTGACACACTCTCCCTACCTACAGTTTTCTGTCCCTAGAAAAAATGTTTTTTTTAAGCACAATTTAGCACAAGGAGAATTACCTCACTGTCCTTCCAGGTCCCTGGAAACAAGGACTTTGACAGTGAAAGAAACTGACACACTCTCCCTACCTACAGTTTTCTGTCCCTAGAAAAAATGTTTTTTTTAAGCACAATTTAGCACAAGGAGAATTACCTCACTGTCCTTCCAGGTCCCTGGAAATAAGGACTTTGACAGTGAAAGAAACTGACACACTCTCCCTACCTACAGTTTTCTGTCCCTAGAAAAAATGTTTTTTTTAAGCACAATTTAGCACAAGGAGAATTACCTCACTGTCCTTCCAGGTCCCTGGAAACAAGGACTTTGACAGTGAAAGAAACTGACACACTCTCCCTACCTACAGTTTTCTGTCCCTAGAAAAAATGTTTTTTTTAAGCACAATATAGCACAAGGAGAATTCACTCACTGTTTTTCCAGGTCCCTGGAAACAAGGACTTTGACAGTGAAAGAAACTGACACACTCTCCCTACCTACAGTTTTCTGTCCCTAGAAAAAATGTTTTTTTTAAGCACAATTTAGCACAAGGAGAATTACCTCACTGTCCTTCCAGGTCCCTGGAAACAAGGACTTTGACAGTGAAAGAAACTGACACACTCTCCCTACCTACAGTTTTCTGTCCCTAGAAAAAATGTTTTTTTTAAGCACAATTTAGCACAAGGAGAATTACCTCACTGTCCTTCCAGGTCCCTGGAAACAAGGACTTTGACAGTGAAAGAAACTGACACACTCTCCCTACCTACAGTTTTCTGTCCCTAGAAAAAATGTTTTTTTTAAGCACAATTTAGCACAAGGAGAATTACCTCACTGTCCTTCCAGGTCCCTGGAAACAAGGACTTTGACAGTGAAAGAAACTGACACACTCTCCCTACCTACAGTTTTCTGTCCCTAGAAAAAATGTTTTTTTTAAGCACAATTTAGCACAAGGAGAATTACCTCACTATCCTTCCAGGTCCCTGGAAACAAGGACTTTGACAGTGAAAGAAACTGACACACTCTCCCTACCTACAGTTTTCTGTCCCTAGAAAAAATGTTTTTTTAAGCACAATTTAGCACAAGGAGAATTACCTCACTGTCCTTCCAGGTCCCTGGAAACAAGGACTTTGACAGTGAAAGAAACTGACACACTCTCCCTACCTACAGTTTTCTGTCCCTGGAAAAAATGTTTTTTTTAAGCACAATTTAGCACAAGGAGAATTACCTCACTGTCCTTCCAGGTCCCTGGAAACAAGGACTTTGACAGTGAAAGAAACTGACACACTCTCCCTACCTACAGTTTTCTGTCCCTAGAAAAAATGATTTTTTTAAGCACAATATAGCACAAGGAGAATTCACTCACTGTCCTTCCAGGTCCCTGGAAACAAGGACTTTGACAGTGAAAGAAACTGACACACTCTCCCTACCTACAGTTTTCTGTCCCTAGAAAAAATGTTTTTTTTAAGCACAATTTAGCACAAGGAGAATTACCTCACTGTCCTTCCAGGTCCCTGGAAACAAGGACTTTGACAGTGAAAGAAACTGACACACTCTCCCTACCTACAGTTTTCTGTCCCTAGAAAAAATGTTTTTTTTAAGCACAATTTAGCACAAGGAGAATTCACTCACTGTCCTTCCAGGTCCCTGGAAACAAGGACTTTGACAGTGAAAGAAACTGACACACTCTCCCTACCTACAGTTTTCTGTCCCTAGAAAAAATGTTTTTTTTAAGCACAATTTAGCACAAGGAGAATTACCTCACTGTCCTTCCAGGTCCCTGGAAACAAGGACTTTGGCAGTGAAAGAAACTGACACACTCTCCCTACCTACAGTTTTCTGTCCCTAGAAAAAATGTTTTTTTTAAGCACAATTTAGCACAAGGAGAATTACCTCACTGTCCTTCCAGGTCCCTGGAAACAAGGACTTTGACAGTGAAAGAAACTGACACACTCTCCCTACCTACAGTTTTCTGTCCCTAGAAAAAATGTTTTTTTTAAGCACAATTTAGCACAAGGAGAATTACCTCACTGTCCTTCCAGGTCCCTGGAAACAAGGACTTTGACAGTGAAAGAAACTGACACACTCTCCCTACCTACAGTTTTCTGTCCCTAGAAAAAATGTTTTTTTTAAGCACAATTTAGCACAAGGAGAATTACCTCACTGTCCTTCCAGGTCCCTGGAAACAAGGACTTTGACAGTGAAAGAAACTGACACACTCTCCCTACCTACAGTTTTCTGTCCCTAGAAAAAATGTTTTTTTTAAGCACAATTTAGCACAAGGAGAATTCACTCACTGTCCTTCCAGGTCCCTGGAAACAAGGACTTTGACAGTGAAAGAAACTGACACACTCTCCCTACCTACAGTTTTCTGTCCCTAGAAAAAATGTTTTTTTTAAGCACAATTTAGCACAAGGAGAATTCACTCACTGTCCTTCCAGGTCCCTGGAAACAAGGACTTTGACAGTGAAAGAAACTGACACACTCTCCCTACCTACAGTTTTCTGTCCCTAGAAAAAATGTTTTTTTTAAGCACAATTTAGCACAAGGAGAATTACCTCACTGTCCTTCCAGGTCCCTGGAAACAAGGACTTTGGCAGTGAAAGAAACTGACACACTCTCCCTACCTACAGTTTTCTGTCCCTAGAAAAAATGTTTTTTTTAAGCACAATTTAGCACAAGGAGAATTCACTCACTGTCCTTCCAGGTCCCTGGAAACAAGGACTTTGACAGTGAAAGAAACTGACACACTCTCCCTACCTACAGTTTTCTGTCCCTAGAAAAAATGTTTTTTTTAAGCACAATTTAGCACAAGGAGAATTACCTCACTGTCCTTCCAGGTCCCTGGAAACAAGGACTTTGGCAGTGAAAGAAACTGACACACTCTCCCTACCTACAGTTTTCTGTCCCTAGAAAAAATGTTTTTTTTAAGCACAATTTAGCACAAGGAGAATTACCTCACTGTCCTTCCAGGTCCCTGGAAACAAGGACTTTGACAGTGAAAGAAACTGACACACTCTCCCTACCTACAGTTTTCTGTCCCTAGAAAAAATGTTTTTTTTAAGCACAATTTAGCACAAGGAGAATTACCTCACTGTCCTTCCAGGTCCCTGGAAACAAGGACTTTGACAGTGAAAGAAACTGACACACTCTCCCTACCTACAGTTTTCTGTCCCTAGAAAAAATGTTTTTTTTAAGCACAATTTAGCACAAGGAGAATTACCTCACTGTCCTTCCAGGTCCCTGGAAACAAGGACTTTGACAGTGAAAGAAACTGACACACTCTCCCTACCTACAGTTTTCTGTCCCTAGAAAAAATGTTTTTTTTAAGCACAATTTAGCACAAGGAGAATTACCTCACTGTCCTTCCAGGTCCCTGGAAACAAGGACTTTGACAGTGAAAGAAACTGACACACTCTCCCTACCTACAGTTTTCTGTCCCTAGAAAAAATGTTTTTTTTAAGCACAATTTAGCACAAGGAGAATTCACTCACTGTCCTTCCAGGTCCCTGGAAACAAGGACTTTGACAGTGAAAGAAACTGACACACTCTCCCTACCTACAGTTTTCTGTCCCTAGAAAAAATGTTTTTTTTAAGCACAATTTAGCACAAGGAGAATTACCTCACTGTCCTTCCAGGTCCCTGGAAACAAGGACTTTGGCAGTGAAAGAAACTGACACACTCTCCCTACCTACAGTTTTCTGTCCCTAGAAAAAATGTTTTTTTTAAGCACAATTTAGCACAAGGAGAATTACCTCACTGTCCTTCCAGGTCCCTGGAAACAAGGACTTTGACAGTGAAAGAAACTGACACACTCTCCCTACCTACAGTTTTCTGTCCCTAGAAAAAATGTTTTTTTTAAGCACAATTTAGCACAAGGAGAATTACCTCACTGTCCTTCCAGGTCCCTGGAAACAAGGACTTTGACAGTGAAAGAAACTGACACACTCTCCCTACCTACAGTTTTCTGTCCCTAGAAAAAATGTTTTTTTAAGCACAATTTAGCACAAGGAGAATTACCTCACTGTCCTTCCAGGTCCCTGGAAACAAGGACTTTGGCAGTGAAAGAAACTGACACACTCTCCCTACCTACAGTTTTCTGTCCCTAGAAAAAATGTTTTTTTTAAGCACAATTTAGCACAAGGAGAATTACCTCACTGTCCTTCCAGGTCCCTGGAAACAAGGACTTTGACAGTGAAAGAAACTGACACACTCTCCCTACCTACAGTTTTCTGTCCCTAGAAAAAATGTTTTTTTTAAGCACAATTTAGCACAAGGAGAATTACCTCACTGTCCTTCCAGGTCCCTGGAAACAAGGACTTTGACAGTGAAAGAAACTGACACACTCTCCCTACCTACAGTTTTCTGTCCCTAGAAAAAATGTTTTTTTTAAGCACAATTTAGCACAAGGAGAATTACCTCACTGTCCTTCCAGGTCCCTGGAAACAAGGACTTTGACAGTGAAAGAAACTGACACACTCTCCCTACCTACAGTTTTCTGTCCCTAGAAAAAATGTTTTTTTTTAAGCACAATTTAGCACAAGGAGAATTACCTCACTGTCCTTCCAGGTCCCTGGAAACAAGGACTTTGACAGTGAAAGAAACTGACACACTCTCCCTACCTACAGTTTTCTGTCCCTAGAAAAAATGGTTTTTTTAAGCACAATTTAGCACAAGGAGAATTACCTCACTGTCCTTCCAGGTCCCTGGAAACAAGGACTTTGACAGTGAAAGAAACTGACACACTCTCCCTACCTACAGTTTTCTGTCCCTAGAAAAAATGTTTTTTTTAAGCACAATATAGCACAAGGAGAATTCACTCACTGTTTTTCCAGGTCCCTGGAAACAAGGACTTTGACAGTGAAAGAAACTGACACACTCTCCCTACCTACAGTTTTCTGTCCCTAGAAAAAATGTTTTTTTTAAGCACAATTTAGCACAAGGAGAATTACCTCACTGTCCTTCCAGGTCCCTGGAAACAAGGACTTTGACAGTGAAAGAAACTGACACACTCTCCCTACCTACAGTTTTCTGTCCCTAGAAAAAATGTTTTTTTTAAGCACAATTTAGCACAAGGAGAATTACCTCACTGTCCTTCCAGGTCCCTGGAAACAAGGACTTTGACAGTGAAAGAAACTGACACACTCTCCCTACCTACAGTTTTCTGTCCCTAGAAAAAATGTTTTTTTTAAGCACAATTTAGCACAAGGAGAATTACCTCACTGTCCTTCCAGGTCCCTGGAAACAAGGACTTTGACAGTGAAAGAAACTGACACACTCTCCCTACCTACAGTTTTCTGTCCCTAGAAAAAATGTTTTTTTTAAGCACAATTTAGCACAAGGAGAATTACCTCACTATCCTTCCAGGTCCCTGGAAACAAGGACTTTGACAGTGAAAGAAACTGACACACTCTCCCTACCTACAGTTTTCTGTCCCTAGAAAAAATGTTTTTTTAAGCACAATTTAGCACAAGGAGAATTACCTCACTGTCCTTCCAGGTCCCTGGAAACAAGGACTTTGACAGTGAAAGAAACTGACACACTCTCCCTACCTACAGTTTTCTGTCCCTAGAAAAAATGTTTTTTTTAAGCACAATTTAGCACAAGGAGAATTACCTCACTGTCCTTCCAGGTCCCTGGAAACAAGGACTTTGACAGTGAAAGAAACTGACACACTCTCCCTACCTACAGTTTTCTGTCCCTAGAAAAAATGTTTTTTTTAAGCACAATATAGCACAAGGAGAATTCACTCACTGTCCTTCCAGGTCCCTGGAAACAAGGACTTTGACAGTGAAAGAAACTGACACACTCTCCCTACCTACAGTTTTCTGTCCCTAGAAAAAATGTTTTTTTTAAGCACAATTTAGCACAAGGAGAATTACCTCACTGTCCTTCCAGGTCCCTGGAAACAAGGACTTTGACAGTGAAAGAAACTGACACACTCTCCCTACCTACAGTTTTCTGTCCCTAGAAAAAATGTTTTTTTTAAGCACAATTTAGCACAAGGAGAATTACCTCACTGTCCTTCCAGGTCCCTGGAAACAAGGACTTTGACAGTGAAAGAAACTGACACACTCTCCCTACCTACAGTTTTCTGTCCCTAGAAAAAATGTTTTTTTTTAAGCACAATTTAGCACAAGGAGAATTACCTCACTGTCCTTCCAGGTCCCTGGAAACAAGGACTTTGACAGTGAAAGAAACTGACACACTCTCCCTACCTACAGTTTTCTGTCCCTAGAAAAAATGGTTTTTTTAAGCACAATTTAGCACAAGGAGAATTACCTCACTGTCCTTCCAGGTCCCTGGAAACAAGGACTTTGACAGTGAAAGAAACTGACACACTCTCCCTACCTACAGTTTTCTGTCCCTAGAAAAAATGTTTTTTTTAAGCACAATATAGCACAAGGAGAATTCACTCACTGTTTTTCCAGGTCCCTGGAAACAAGGACTTTGACAGTGAAAGAAACTGACACACTCTCCCTACCTACAGTTTTCTGTCCCTAGAAAAAATGTTTTTTTTAAGCACAATTTAGCACAAGGAGAATTACCTCACTGTCCTTCCAGGTCCCTGGAAACAAGGACTTTGACAGTGAAATAAACTGACACACTCTCCCTACCTACAGTTTTCTGTCCCTAGAAAAAATGTTTTTTTTAAGCACAATTTAGCACAAGGAGAATTACCTCACTGTCCTTCCAGGTCCCTGGAAACAAGGACTTTGACAGTGAAAGAAACTGACACACTCTCCCTACCTACAGTTTTCTGTCCCTAGAAAAAATGTTTTTTTTAAGCACAATTTAGCACAAGGAGAATTACCTCACTGTCCTTCCAGGTCCCTGGAAACAAGGACTTTGACAGTGAAAGAAACTGACACACTCTCCCTACCTACAGTTTTCTGTCCCTAGAAAAAATGTTTTTTTTAAGCACAATTTAGCACAAGGAGAATTACCTCACTATCCTTCCAGGTCCCTGGAAACAAGGACTTTGACAGTGAAAGAAACTGACACACTCTCCCTACCTACAGTTTTCTGTCCCTAGAAAAAATGTTTTTTTAAGCACAATTTAGCACAAGGAGAATTACCTCACTGTCCTTCCAGGTCCCTGGAAACAAGGACTTTGACAGTGAAAGAAACTGACACACTCTCCCTACCTACAGTTTTCTGTCCCTAGAAAAAATGTTTTTTTTAAGCACAATTTAGCACAAGGAGAATTACCTCACTGTCCTTCCAGGTCCCTGGAAACAAGGACTTTGACAGTGAAAGAAACTGACACACTCTCCCTACCTACAGTTTTCTGTCCCTAGAAAAAATGTTTTTTTTAAGCACAATATAGCACAAGGAGAATTCACTCACTGTCCTTCCAGGTCCCTGGAAACAAGGACTTTGACAGTGAAAGAAACTGACACACTCTCCCTACCTACAGTTTTCTGTCCCTAGAAAAAATGTTTTTTTTAAGCACAATTTAGCACAAGGAGAATTACCTCACTGTCCTTCCAGGTCCCTGGAAACAAGGACTTTGACAGTGAAAGAAACTGACACACTCTCCCTACCTACAGTTTTCTGTCCCTAGAAAAAATGTTTTTTTTAAGCACAATTTAGCACAAGGAGAATTCACTCACTGTCCTTCCAGGTCCCTGGAAACAAGGACTTTGACAGTGAAAGAAACTGACACACTCTCCCTACCTACAGTTTTCTGTCCCTAGAAAAAATGTTTTTTTTAAGCACAATTTAGCACAAGGAGAATTACCTCACTGTCCTTCCAGGTCCCTGGAAACAAGGACTTTGGCAGTGAAAGAAACTGACACACTCTCCCTACCTACAGTTTTCTGTCCCTAGAAAAAATGTTTTTTTTTAAGCACAATTTAGCACAAGGAGAATTACCTCACTGTCCTTCCAGGTCCCTGGAAACAAGGACTTTGACAGTGAAAGAAACTGACACACTCTCCCTACCTACAGTTTTCTGTCCCTAGAAAAAATGTTTTTTTTAAGCACAATTTAGCACAAGGAGAATTACCTCACTGTCCTTCCAGGTCCCTGGAAACAAGGACTTTGACAGTGAAAGAAACTGACACACTCTCCCTACCTACAGTTTTCTGTCCCTAGAAAAAATGTTTTTTTTAAGCACAATTTAGCACAAGGAGAATTACCTCACTGTCCTTCCAGGTCCCTGGAAACAAGGACTTTGACAGTGAAAGAAACTGACACACTCTCCCTACCTACAGTTTTCTGTCCCTAGAAAAAATGTTTTTTTTAAGCACAATTTAGCACAAGGAGAATTACCTCACTGTCCTTCCAGGTCCCTGGAAACAAGGACTTTGACAGTGAAAGAAACTGACACACTCTCCCTACCTACAGTTTTCTGTCCCTAGAAAAAATGTTTTTTTTAAGCACAATTTAGCACAAGGAGAATTACCTCACTGTCCTTCCAGGTCCCTGGAAACAAGGACTTTGACAGTGAAAGAAACTGACACACTCTCCCTACCTACAGTTTTCTGTCCCTAGAAAAAATGTTTTTTTTAAGCACAATTTAGCACAAGGAGAATTCACTCACTGTCCTTCCAGGTCCCTGGAAACAAGGACTTTGACAGTGAAAGAAACTGACACACTCTCCCTACCTACAGTTTTCTGTCCCTAGAAAAAATGTTTTTTTTAAGCACAATTTAGCACAAGGAGAATTCACTCACTGTCCTTCCAGGTCCCTGGAAACAAGGACTTTGACAGTGAAAGAAACTGACACACTCTCCCTACCTACAGTTTTCTGTCCCTAGAAAAAATGTTTTTTTTAAGCACAATTTAGCACAAGGAGAATTACCTCACTGTCCTTCCAGGTCCCTGGAAACAAGGACTTTGGCAGTGAAAGAAACTGACACACTCTCCCTACCTACAGTTTTCTGTCCCTAGAAAAAATGTTTTTTTTAAGCACAATTTAGCACAAGGAGAATTCACTCACTGTCCTTCCAGGTCCCTGGAAACAAGGACTTTGACAGTGAAAGAAACTGACACACTCTCCCTACCTACAGTTTTCTGTCCCTAGAAAAAATGTTTTTTTTAAGCACAATTTAGCACAAGGAGAATTACCTCACTGTCCTTCCAGGTCCCTGGAAACAAGGACTTTGGCAGTGAAAGAAACTGACACACTCTCCCTACCTACAGTTTTCTGTCCCTAGAAAAAATGTTTTTTTTAAGCACAATTTAGCACAAGGAGAATTACCTCACTGTCCTTCCAGGTCCCTGGAAACAAGGACTTTGACAGTGAAAGAAACTGACACACTCTCCCTACCTACAGTTTTCTGTCCCTAGAAAAAATGTTTTTTTTAAGCACAATTTAGCACAAGGAGAATTACCTCACTGTCCTTCCAGGTCCCTGGAAACAAGGACTTTGACAGTGAAAGAAACTGACACACTCTCCCTACCTACAGTTTTCTGTCCCTAGAAAAAATGTTTTTTTTAAGCACAATTTAGCACAAGGAGAATTACCTCACTGTCCTTCCAGGTCCCTGGAAACAAGGACTTTGACAGTGAAAGAAACTGACACACTCTCCCTACCTACAGTTTTCTGTCCCTAGAAAAAATGTTTTTTTTAAGCACAATTTAGCACAAGGAGAATTACCTCACTGTCCTTCCAGGTCCCTGGAAACAAGGACTTTGACAGTGAAAGAAACTGACACACTCTCCCTACCTACAGTTTTCTGTCCCTAGAAAAAATGTTTTTTTTTAAGCACAATTTAGCACAAGGAGAATTCACTCACTGTCCTTCCAGGTCCCTGGAAACAAGGACTTTGACAGTGAAAGAAACTGACACACTCTCCCTACCTACAGTTTTCTGTCCCTAGAAAAAATGTTTTTTTTAAGCACAATTTAGCACAAGGAGAATTACCTCACTGTCCTTCCAGGTCCCTGGAAACAAGGACTTTGGCAGTGAAAGAAACTGACACACTCTCCCTACCTACAGTTTTCTGTCCCTAGAAAAAATGTTTTTTTTAAGCACAATTTAGCACAAGGAGAATTACCTCACTGTCCTTCCAGGTCCCTGGAAACAAGGACTTTGGCAGTGAAAGAAACTGACACACTCTCCCTACCTACAGTTTTCTGTCCCTAGAAAAAATGTTTTTTTTAAGCACAATTTAGCACAAGGAGAATTACCTCACTGTCCTTCCAGGTCCCTGGAAACAAGGACTTTGACAGTGAAAGAAACTGACACACTCTCCCTACCTACAGTTTTCTGTCCCTAGAAAAAATGTTTTTTTTAAGCACAATTTAGCACAAGGAGAATTACCTCACTGTCCTTCCAGGTCCCTGGAAACAAGGACTTTGACAGTGAAAGAAACTGACACACTCTCCCTACCTACAGTTTTCTGTCCCTAGAAAAAATGTTTTTTTTAAGCACAATTTAGCACAAGGAGAATTACCTCACTGTCCTTCCAGGTCCCTGGAAACAAGGACTTTGGCAGTGAAAGAAACTGACACACTCTCCCTACCTACAGTTTTCTGTCCCTAGAAAAAATGTTTTTTTTAAGCACAATTTAGCACAAGGAGAATTACCTCACTGTCCTTCCAGGTCCCTGGAAACAAGGACTTTGACAGTGAAAGAAACTGACACACTCTCCCTACCTACAGTTTTCTGTCCCTAGAAAAAATGTTTTTTTTAAGCACAATTTAGCACAAGGAGAATTACCTCACTGTCCTTCCAGGTCCCTGGAAACAAGGACTTTGACAGTGAAAGAAACTGACACACTCTCCCTACCTACAGTTTTCTGTCCCTAGAAAAAATGTTTTTTTTAAGCACAATTTAGCACAAGGAGAATTACCTCACTGTCCTTCCAGGTCCCTGGAAACAAGGACTTTGACAGTGAAAGAAACTGACACACTCTCCCTACCTACAGTTTTCTGTCCCTAGAAAAAATGTTTTTTTTTAAGCACAATTTAGCACAAGGAGAATTACCTCACTGTCCTTCCAGGTCCCTGGAAACAAGGACTTTGACAGTGAAAGAAACTGACACACTCTCCCTACCTACAGTTTTCTGTCCCTAGAAAAAATGGTTTTTTTAAGCACAATTTAGCACAAGGAGAATTACCTCACTGTCCTTCCAGGTCCCTGGAAACAAGGACTTTGACAGTGAAAGAAACTGACACACTCTCCCTACCTACAGTTTTCTGTCCCTAGAAAAAATGTTTTTTTTAAGCACAATTTAGCACAAGGAGAATTACCTCACTGTCCTTCCAGGTCCCTGGAAACAAGGACTTTGACAGTGAAAGAAACTGACACACTCTCCCTACCTACAGTTTTCTGTCCCTAGAAAAAATGTTTTTTTTAAGCACAATATAGCACAAGGAGAATTCACTCACTGTCCTTCCAGGTCCCTGGAAACAAGGACTTTGACAGTGAAAGAAACTGACACACTCTCCCTACCTACAGTTTTCTGTCCCTAGAAAAAATGTTTTTTTTAAGCACAATATAGCACAAGCACAAAACACACTGACACTCTCCCTACCTATCCTTCTCTTTCCCTAAACTAAAGGAATCCAGGTTAAGCAAGAAAGAAATAAAAGTCACTGTCCCTGCCTATGCTGCTCTATCCCTGCTCCGGAACACACTACACTAGGCCGCCGTGCTGGCGGCCTTTTATAGTGTGGGGCGTGTACTAAACCCCCTCAGCAATAATTGGCCACAGGCATCCTGCCTGTGGCCAATCATTGCTCTCCTCGCTGCCGGCGCTGTGATTGGCCAAGCATGCGGGGTCACAGTGCATGCTTGGCCAATCACAGCGCCTGGATGACACTGCGATGGCGTAGTGCATTGTGGGCCGTTCGCGTCACTCGAATTTGGCGCGAACGGCCCAAATCGTTCGATCTTCGTCGAACGATCGAACAGCCGATGTTCGAGTCGAACGTATGTTCGACTCGAACACGAAGCTCATCCCTAGTTGGGACCTGTCCTCGGTACGGCTCCCATTATTATAGTTGGGACTCGTCCTCGGTACAGCTCCCATTATTACGGTTGGTGGTATCTGCGAGTAGTTGTTTGTCTCAGAGTTGGTGTTTGTTGCGGCTGGAGGCCTAAACATTTACAGTGGTTACGCAGGTACTAGAAGTTGATGCCCACAAGGACCTTGTGACTCCTATTTGTCAGACTGTTCTGGATGTTCATATGCTGCATATGTTTATAGGTTCATATGTTTATATGTTATTTTTAATTGTGTTAATAAAAGACTGCTATGGCCATTAAACTCTATCTTGAGTTTCATGTGTTTTTTCTTAGTTTAGTGGTGGAGTGGTGGTCCAGCAGTTAGGAGAACAAAGCATCTTTTATACCCTAGTCATGAGCATTCTTCATAGAAGGAAGTCACAGATGGGATTGAGGGCTGGTTCACACCAAGACACAGTGTAGGAAAGGCGTGTTCCATGCCCCTTTCCCACACCACATTCAAAACGGCTCAAAACTGTTCCCACACCGCATCCTGCTGCAGGTGCCAATACATTGTTAACATCACCCCAAACGCAGAACGCAAATGCAGGCACCAGATCACATGGTACCACAATACATGCACTACTATTTATGTGGTCTGGTGCAATTTGCACCCCAGTTAAATGAGTGGCCAAATTGCACTGCATGGGAAAGCAAAGGAATCTCGCCGGAACTGGGGCCGCATTCCTATGTGATTCTTGTGTGCCCTCAAAGTGTATTTCCACTTTTACAGTTATGTGTTCCCATTCACACGGCATACCTAAAAGTGTCACACCCCTGAAGGGGTGTGATACAGCCTGTGACTGACATAAATCCACCCACACCATATTTTTTGGCAAAAATAATAAAGATTTGATTTCAAATATATATATAAGAATTTTATACAGTTTATTGATATTATTTATTTTTACTGTTTTCTAAAGGCTGTTTTTTTTTTTTTTTAACATATGACCAGTAGCAGAGGACTAGAAGCTCCTCCTGCTTATGTTTTCCTGCAGACCGCCTGGGAAAGTCCTGGGTCACGTGACAGCTGTATACAGATTAGAAGAAAGGTAGTTAGATATACATATATATATATATTTTTTTTTAATAATTACAGTGCCATCATCCACATACAGAAAGAGACATAATGTAAACTAAAGTGTGTTTAGTATCACTTTAAATAAATAGTGGCACTGTTCAAATGAACACCAGGGCTAGGCGGCTTTTAGTTACTTATCTAAATCCACAACAGTAAAATCAGTCTGTATATGCAGTAAAGCATGCTTGTTATACTCACTGTGGAACCTAAGGGGTTAACCCTCTGCATTGTGTAAAAAGGCTGTTTGATCCTGTCTTCTCTGATCCTCCCCTTCTCTCTTCTTCCAGAGTCCCAAATCCATCTCCTGATAGTACAGAGCCTTGGGGGCACTCTGCACATGCTCAGTTTGGTTTGTATTGCTAGAGAGATTTTTTTGGGGCGAGGAGAGTACATGTGATCAGCATAGGGCCAATCAGCACTTTCCAGAGAGAGGGTCAAATGTCATGCAGCCTCACAGGACAGTGACAGGAGAATGAAAACTGCTCCTATAAGCTATAACCAGTGCTCGGCCAGACACTGATATAAATCACAAGACTGCTATATACTGCTGATAAGAAAAGTTATTTAGCAGTTTATATTTACTAAAATAGTTGCATTTCCATGTTCTGTGTACTGTGGGAGACCAGATATAGTTGTGATGGGAGTCACTTTGGGCAGGGGGGCCCGTGGAACGCAGAATCCCTTGGAGAGATTGGGAAACCTTTGCTTCAACTCCCCATGCACCTCCTATGTCTAAAGCCTCGTACACACGGTCGGACTTCCATCGGACTTTTCCCTGTTTTTTTGTCCGAACGGAGTTGGTCGGGAACACCCATAGCATACACACGCTCGGACTTTTCTGCAAACTTTCCCAAAACTTTTTGCAACATCACGTGGTTTTTCTGCTCTTTTCTGCTCTTTACCGCCACCCTTTGGTCAACTTCTGCTATTGTTGGTTGATTTTAACATTAGTTGTTTTGTCCATCGGACAAAAGTCTGATGGTTTTCTGTACACACGGTCGGACTTTGCTCCATCGGACTTTTGTTGGGCAAAAGTTTGTCCGTTTGCAGACCCAACTTTTGTCCGATGAAAACAATAAAAAAGCAAAAAAAGTTTGTCCGATGGAGCGTACACACGGTCGGATTGTTGGTCCAACTTGCTCAAAATTAAGTTTGTTGGCCAAAAGTCCGACCGTGTGTACGGGGCTTTAGTCATCCTGTGTCTATTAGGGGCACAGGGTGACCGAGAACCCCAGTCTGATCTGTAATAATCGGACTCAGTGTACAACCACACTGGAATGTTGTGTGTTTGTATATGTATATATATGTATATATATATATATATATATATATATATATATATATATATATATATATGTAGCGGGTATATACTTTTAAATTCTGGTGAAGACACCAGTGATGTATAGTTCCCTGTGGCCCAGCAGGTGGCGCTGTCACTTTGTGCCGGGGTTGAACCATCGCTGCAGTGCCGTACCCTTTGTGGCCTCTCGCAGCGGTTGTGCAGCGGGGCAGGGAACCTGCCCTGCATCCTGGGAGAGGGTATAAAGGGGGCGGACATCTTCGCCATGAGGTTCGAGTCCCAGGCACCTTCAGCCTGAGGGCTGCTGTTCGCAGTCGGGGTCCAGGTGGCCTAGGCCTGGACACCGGGAATTCGTGTTCCATCCCAGACACCTTCAGTCTGGGGTGAGGTACTCAGCCGGAGGCCTGGGGCCCAGTACCTTCCGCTGGGTCCCGCGAGGGAGGGATTGTCCTAGGGGGCCCAGGAAGTGGGGCACCCGAATCCAGTGGCGTTAGGGACCGGAGGAGGGACTCATCCGAAGACCTGGTGCAGCAGATTGCGAGTGCCGGATGAACCTCTGGAGACCACCCGGAGGGATATCTTCCCAAACAGGGGCCAAGTTTAGAGAGGAAGGTGGTTCATGTTCTATGACCGGTGGCAGCGGTCCAGCTATTCAACTCAGGTCAGTGGCAGAGGCCTGCTATTAGGCCTGTGGCAGGGGCCTCAACGGTTCATCTGGTCGGTGACAGCGACCAAAACTCACGGTCTGTGGCAGAGACCGTGCGCCAGGCCTATTCGCTAGCAAAGGAATAGGAGAGTTCAGTTGTGCCTGGGCCTACTCGTATCCACACCCCTGTTTGTTCATAACTGAAAGTTCAACCAATTGTGTTCACCCTGCAAGAAAAGGAATAAAGGAGTGTTGGACTTTCGATTGGTGTGGGGCTCTATGTTATTGGCAGATACATCTCCACAGAACAACTAAGGCTTCGTATGCAGTGAACAGACCCGGAGGTAATTCAAGTAACTCTGCTCAACCCTTATACACATATGAGGGGAGAGCTTGGCGTAGTGTTCCTGCACTCTCCTCTCTCAGGTACCCCTAGACACAAGCCATTCACAATAGGCGAGAGGGGAAGTGAGGCTCCGCTACATATATATATATATATATATATATATATATATATATATAGTGTAGTGTATATTGTCTCATACAGTCGGGGACTCTTTGCTGGGTCGTTTGGGGTGTGGCTGTATTCCATTATTCTATTGTGTCTGTCTGCCTTGGGTATTATATATTATATTATCATATGGGATGTGCATGTACAGGTCCTTCTCAAAAAATTAGCATATTGTGATAAAGTTCATTATTTTCTGTAATGTACTGATAAACATTAGACTTTCATATATTTTAGATTCATTACACACAACTGAAGTAGTTCAAGCCTTTTCTTGTTTTAATATTGATGATTTTGGCATACAGCTCATGAAAACCCAAAAATCCTATCTCAAAAAATTAGCATATTTCATCCGACCAATAAAAGAAAAGTGTTTTTAATACAAAAAAAGTCAACCTTCAAATAATTATGTTCAGTTATGCACTCAATACTTGGTCGGGAATCCTTTTGCAGAAATGACTGCTTCAATGCGGCGTGGCATGGAGGCAACCAGCCTGTGGCACTGCTGAGGTGTTATGGAGGCCCAGGATGCTTCGATAGCGGCCTTAAGCTCATCCAGAGTGTTGGGTCTTGCGTCTCTCAACTTTCTCTTCCCAATATCCCACAGATTCTCTATGGGGTTCAGGTCAGGAGAGTTGGCAGGCCAATTGAGCACAGTAATACCATGGTCAGTAAACCATTTACCAGTGGTTTTGGCACTGTGAGCAGGTGCCAGGTCGTGCTGAAAAATGAAATCTTCATCTCCATAAAGCTTTTCAGCAGATGGAAGCATGAAGTGCTCCAAAATCTCCTGATAGCTAGCTGCATTGACCCTGCCCTTGATAAAACACAGTGGACCAACAGCAGCAGCTGACATGGCACCCCAGACCATCACTGACTGTGGGTACTTGACACTGGACTTCAGGCATTTTGGCATTTCCCTCTCCCCAGTCTTCCTCCAGACTCTGGCACCTTGATTTCCGAATGTACTTTGGACCACTGAGCAACAGTCCAGTGCTGCTTCTCTGTAGCCCAGGTCAGGCGCTTCTGCCGCTGTTTCTGGTTCAAAAGTGGCTTGACCTGGGGAATGCGGCACCTGTAGCCCATTTCCTGCACACGCCTGTTCACGGTGGCTCTGGATGTTTCTACTCCAGACTCAGTCCACTGCTTCCGCAGGTCCTCCAAGGTCTGGAATCGGTCCTTCTCCACAATCTTCTTCAGGGTCCGGTCACCTCTTCTCGTTGTGCAGCGTTTTCTGCCACACTTTTTCCTTCCCACAGACTTCCCACTGAGGTGCCTTGATACAGCACTCTGGGAACAGCCTATTCGTTCAGAAATTTCTTTCTGTGTCTTACCCTCTTGCTTGAGGGTGTCAATGATGGCCTTCTGGACAGCAGTCAGGTCGGCAGTCTTACACATGATTGCGGTTTTGAGTAATGAACCAGGCTGGGAGTTTTTAAAAGCCTCAGGAATCTTTTGCAGGTGTTTAGAGTTAATTAGTTGATTCAGATGATTAGGTTAATAGCTCGTTTAGAGAACCTTTTCATGATATGCTAATTTTTTGAGATAGGATTTTTGGGTTTTCATGAGCTGTATGCCAAAATCATCAATATTAAAACAAGAAAAGGCTTGAACTACTTCAGTTGTGTGTAATGAATCTAAAATATATGAAAGTCTAATGTTTATCAGTACATTACAGAAAATAATGAACTTTATCACAATATGCTAATTTTTTGAGAAGGACCTGTAGATTAGCTGTGAGAGGGGAGGGGGGGGAAATTCCTCCAACAGCTCTCCCTGCTGGTTGGACAGTCTACTGATGAGATGTTTGACTATCTCTGTTTACCTGTGTTTCAATAAATAGTTCATGTTGAGCAACCAAAATGAGTACTGCCTAGTTATTGGTTGTCAGCGGTTTGGAATACAGTGGAACCTTGGATTACGAGCATAATCCGTCCCAGGAAAATGCTTGTAATCCAAAGCACTCGCATAGCAAAGCGAGTTTCCCCATAGAAGTCAATGGAAACAAAGATAATTTGTTCCACATTGACTTCTATTGTATGCAGTACCACATTTGGCCAGAGGTGAGGGGGGCGCCAGAGAGACTCAAAAATACCCGGAGACCGCTTGCAGCCGCTCAGATGGACTCGGAAACCCTCGGAGGTTCGGAAACACTTGGGAACGGAGTATTTTCAAGTGTTTTCGAACGGCTGAAGCCTCGTACACACGATCGAATATCCTATGGATGAAGCTGACTTCCATCAGTCTTGCCTACACACCATCAGTCAAAAAACCGACCATTCCAAACGCGGTGACGTAAAAGACTCTGATGAGCCGAGAAAAAGGAAGTTCAATGCTTCTGAGCATGCGTCGACTTGATTCTGAGCATGCGTGGGTTTTTTATACGATGGACTTGCCCATAGACGATCGGAATTTGCTATCGGTTTTTTATCCATTGGAAAAATTTAAAACATGTTCTATTTTTTGACACCGATGGAAAAAAGACCGATGGGTCCCATACACGATCGGTTTGTCCGATGAAAAAAGTCCATCGTACTGTTTTCATCTGTAAAACCGATCGTGTGTACAGGGCTTCAGAGTGTCACCGGCACCCCCACACCTCTGGCCAAATGTGGTACTGCACACCGCAGAGGCTTGAATCATGCTCATTTTGCGAGACAACACCGAGTCAGGATTTTTTTTAAATAATAGCTTGTATTGCAAAACGCTTGTTAACCGCGTTACTCGCAATCCGAGGTATTACTGTATCTGATATCTCTATTCAGACTGGTGGAAGTGGTATATGACGAAAGCACTCAAGCGGAGTGTGGAACGTTTAGTTACATTGGTGTCAAGCAGTGGGACGCTTCCTGAAGTCTGGGACATCCAAACCTCCACCGGGATCCAAGATCAGGATAGCAGACTTTGGTCACCCCAGTGGAGATATGGACCTGGCATCAGAGTTCCTGGGGCCGTTAAAGCAGAGTGTGGGACGTTTCGTTACAATAGAGAATGCAGGTTCCTTTGTTTAGTAACACTTTAACAATAATAATTTACTAATATAATATATACATTTTTATTATAAAAATAAATAAAATCAAGCTTAACAATAGCATAGAAACAAATACAGTTTTGTTTGGCGTGGTTTTTCTTATGTGGCAATGTATTTAAATACAAAAAAATTAATAAATAATAGTTTTTCATCTGTAAATCAGTATGCTGGGCCTTTGCAAATGATTTGCCTTGGGGGAACCAATAACTGCATTTTACCTACCTCTTCCTTTCCTAATCAGATCAACTTGACAATGTGAAGAGAACAATCTATTTGCGGGCTGTTCGGCACACTTCAGGCACGCAGTAACGGAAGCTCATAGCTGACTTACATAGAAAATATTGCTGTCAATCCCCCAGACCACTTTTTCATGAGGAAATAGGAGGCTTCTATAGACACAAGATCTCACCTTGCATTTGAATACGATCCGTACACAAAGATCTTATAGAAATGAAGCCTGTTCATTTATGAAAATCTCTAATAAAACAGTGAATATTGTAGAACCCCACACTGCATTGAAAACATATTTGTGAGAATAAAAAAAAAAAAATGGTACCGTATATACTAGAGTATAATGCCGCGTACACACAATCATTTTTCCCGTCCGGAAAAATTTTATTTTTTTTTAAACAAGAAAAACGACCGTGTGTGGGCTTTTTGTCATTTTTCCCGACGGGAAAAACGGCATTAATCACAACGAGAAAAACTAGAACATGCTCTAATTTTTCTCGTCGTGATTCCCGTCATTTTTTTCCGCGGCAGTTTTCGCATAGGGAAACACTGCCACGGAGCCCCCACATGGTCGTTTTTCTCGACCAAGAAAAAAAATGTCCGGAAAAACGGCCGTGTGTAGGGAACCAAGCCGTTCCCTCGTTTTTCCCGTCAATTTTCTCGACGGTGTTTTCAGCATCGAGAAAATCGATCGTGTGTACGCGGCATAAGCCGAGTTTTTGAGCACATTTTTTTATGCTGACAATGCCCCCCTCGGCTTATACTCGAGTCTGTTTCATCTGCATACTTGAGTGTTCAGTGTTCCGCCTATCACGGACATCCTCGTCCCACGGACGAGGATGAGAGGATGTCCGTGATAGGTGGAACACTGAACACTGACTCACTGCTGGGAAACTGAGTGTTCCGCCTATCACGGGCGAGGACGAGGAGGAGGCACGGCTTATGTACATTGGATGGCCGCCGTCTGACTGCAATGCATGACATGGGCTGATCAGGTATGGCACAATGAGGCTACAATGGGCACAATGAGGCTACAATGGACACAGTGAGGCATCAATTGGCACAGTGAGGCATGCAATGGGCACAGTGAGGCTGCAAATGGGCACAGTGAGGCTGCAAATGGGCATTGTTGACCCTCTTTTCCACTTACAGTAGCTGCTGCATTTCTCACCCTAGGCTTATACTCGAGTCAATAAGTTTTCCCATTTTTTTGTGGTAAAATTAGGGCCTCGGCTTATACTCGGCTCGGCTTATACTCGAGTATATACGGTAATTAGATATCTTTAAAAATTAATAAATCATTTGAGATGGGTGTTTTTACCATTTAAGACCTGGATGGACTTTTTTAGGGCCTGGAAGCACAGACATTTTTTTTCCCAAGCCCCACCTCTTCCACACCCTTTTTACAGAAATCATTTTCTGATTTTGATGGTTCTGGTAGAATAAAACTTTCTATATTCATTTATTTACATTGTTTCACAGTTATGTTGAACAAAGATCAAGTCTGTTGGGAACAACCAATAGAACAAAAAAAAAAAAAAATAGATTGAAACACACATACCCTATTGCTCCGTTTCAAATGCCACTTTATGCACTGACAGACCTCCTTGGACCCAGTCTGTCCGGACAGTAAGTTCACCTGCTGACTTGGCATCATTCACAGGCCGTTTAACTCATAGGCGTGCGTAACCTATTGCATTAGGGTGTGCACCCCAAAGCTCAAACATGTGAGAGGGTGTGTATGTATGCATAATATATACACACACTCTTATAAATAAATGTAAATAATATATAAATGATTATACAGTGGGGCAAAAAAGTATCTAGTCAGCCACCAATTGTGCAAGTTCTCCCACTTAAAAAGATGAGAGACGCCTGTAATTGACATCATAGGTATACCTCAACTATGAGAGACAACATGTGGAAACAAATCCAGACAATCACATTGTCTGATTTGGAAAGAATTTATTTGCAAATTATGGTGAAAAATAAGTATTTGGTCAATATCAAAAGTTCATCTCAATCCTTTGTTGGCAATGACAGAGGTCAAACGTTTTCTGTAAGTCTTCACAAGGTTGTCACACACTGTTGCTGGTATGTTGGCCCATTCCTCCATGCAGATCTCCTCTAGAGCAGTGATGTTTTGGGGCTGTCGCTGGGCAACACAGACTTTCAACTCCCTCCAAAGGTTTTCTATGGGGTTGAGATCTGGAGACTGGCTAGGCCACTCCAGGACCTTGAAATGCTTCTTACGAAGCCACTCCTTCATTGCCCAGGCGGTGTGTTTGGGATCATTGTCATGCTGTAAGACCCAGCCACGTTTCATCTTCAATGCCCTTGCTGATGGGAGGAGGTTTGCAGTCAAAATCTCACAGTACATGGCCCCATTCATTCTTTCATGTACACGGATCAGTCGTCCTGTTCCCTTTGCAGAGAAACAGCCCCAAAGCATGATGTTGCCACCCCCATGCTTCACAGTAGGTATGGTGTTCTTTGGTTGCAACTCAGCATTCTCTCTCCTCCAAACACGACGAGTTGTGTTTCTACCAAACAGTTCTACTTTGGTTTCATCTGACCATATGACATTCTCCCAATCCTCTTCTGGATCATCCAAATGCTCTCTAGCAAACCTCAGACAGGCCCGGACATGTACTGGCTTAAGCAGGGGGACACGTCTGGCACTGCAGGATCTGAGTCCCCGGCGGCGTAGTGTGTTACTGATGGTAGCCTTTGTTACGTTGGTCCCAGCTCTCTGCAGGTCATTCCCTAGGTCCCCCCGTGTGGTTCTGGGACTTTTGCTCACCGTTCTTGTGATCATTTTGACCCCATGGGGTGAGATCTTGCGTGGAGCCCCAGATCGAGGGAGATTATCAGGTCTTGTATGTCTTCCATTTTCTAATTATTGCTCCCACAGTTGATTTCTTCACATCAAGCTGCTTGCCTATTGCAGATTCAGTCTTCCCAGCCTGGTGCAGGTCTACAATTATGTTTCTGGTGTCCTTCAGCAGCTCTTTGGTCTTCACCATAGTGGAGTTTGGAGTGTGACTGTTTGAGGTTGTGGACAGGTGTCTTTTATACTGATAATAAGTTCAAACAGGTGCCATTAATACAGGTAATGAGTGGAGGACAGAGGAGCCTCTTAAAGAAGAAGATAAAGGTCTGTGAGAGACAGAAATCTTGCTTGTTTGTAGGTGACCAAATACTTATTTTCCACCATAATTTGCACAAAAAAATCTTTCCAAATCAGACAATGTGATTGTCTGGATTTGTTTACACATTTTGTCTCTCATAGTTGAGGTATACCTATGATGACAATTACAGGCCTCTCTCATCTTTTTAAGTGGGAGAACTTGCACAATTGGTGGCTGACTAAATACTTTTTTGCCCCACTGTATATCTGAAAAATCCAATAAAAAATATTTGAACTAAATAAATGCAAAACACATTTTAAAATGTATTAAAACATGAACGGTGTCACTGTCAGTAGGGCAGAGGTCGGTGTCTGTAGTTTTTTATTTTTATTATTTTATTTTCATATTATTTTTTATATATTTTTTAGAAGCCCCGTTGGGGGGCTTTGGTGAAATATCAGCAGGGGGAATCTGCGGCGCACAGGATGATTAGGGTGTGCCCAGGCACACCTGGCACACCCCCTGAGCACGCCTATGGTTTAACTCTTGAATAAGACACAGAAGTTCTACTTCAGATAAATGCAGTACAGATAATGTTTTTAGACAAACTGTTTTTATAGCACTGTAATAATGTCACTGGTCCCTAAAAAGTGTAATTTGGGGTCAGATTTGTCTGCCGCAATGTCGCAGTCCCGCTAAAAAAAATCACAGGTCGCCGCCATTACCAGTAAAAACAGTAGAAAAAAATAAAAGTCCCTAAATCTATCCCGTAGTTTGTAGATGCAATAACTTTTGCGCAAACCAATCAATTTCCGCCTATTGAGAGTTTGTTTTTACCAAAATTTTATATCATTCAGATATTTATACAGCAGCTTGGGTTAAACGGGTTTAGGGTGAGCGCAGACATTTTTAAATTTGCTTTCTGAGTAGCCTAAAGTGACAACGCTGCTGCTCCCTGGATACAATACAGTGAGTGAGCATTTTCACTTAGTATGGGAAGCAAGTTATTGGCAGGATCACAAGTGAAAATGAATGTGAAAAAAATAATAATGTAGCCACCACATCTAAGAACTGGTAAACTGCATGAAATTACATTTTTATTCTGGGGTTTAGATACACTTTAACAGGCACCTGGAGCTTGTGCAAAATTCCTAATGACTGTGCCTTCAACATTTATGAGTTAGCTGAGGGATTGGAAGCTGAGAAAACCGCTGCGTACTGCAAGGGGATTGGTGGATCAGTCTTGGTACCCAAAGGCAAAGTGTTTCGCCACCATTTAGCACATCAGCCAGCTGCATCTATTAGAACCGTACAGAGTCATACCGAATCCATAGCAAAGGCAAAGACACAGTGCAATGCTTTAACAATGCTTCATGGGAAATTAAACATCATGCTGGGAGCCAAAGTATACTCTCTAATTTTAAATACAAATGAATAAACCTACCATAGAAATGCATAGAAAATGCAAATATGTTGCAGAATGCATGTGTTTGAATGTATTTACATAGCTTTTGAAAACGCAGAATGATGTACATAGCCTAACATGATTCTCAAATACTCCATAATTGTCTCAAATCAAAAGAATAATGTTAAATCTTGCTGGACCAGTAAGAATACACAATACAGTTTACTGGGGATTATGCCATATTTTCACCTTTTAAATTATTATTGGTTTATAAGCTCTACCTGAAAGCAATTCTGATCTGCTTTTGACATTTCTCCTGCTTGCTATTCTATATTTTCATTATTATTACAGGTGCTTGTATAGTGCCTCCAATTTACGCAGCGATTTACATATATATTATACATTCACATCAGTCCCTGCCCTTGAGGAGCTTACAATCTAAGGTCCCTAACTCACAATGATACAGTATCTCACAAAAGTGAGTACACCCCTCACATTTTTGTACATATTTTATTATATCTTCTCATGTGACAACACTGAAGAAATTACACTTTGCTACAATGTAAAGTAGTGAGTGTACAGCTTGTATAACAGTGTAAATTTGCTGTCCCCTCAAAATAACTCAACACACAGCCATTAATGTCTAAACCTTTGGCAACAAAAGTGAGTACACCCCTAAGTGAAAATGTCCAAATTGGGCCCAATTAGCCATTTCCCCTCCCCGGTGTCATGTGACTCGTTAGTGTTACAAGGTTTCAGGTGTGAATGGGGAGCAGGTGTGTTAAATTTGGTGTTATCGCTCTCACTCTCTCATGCTGGTTACTGGAAGTTCAACATGGCACCTCACGGCAAAGAACTCTCTGAGGATCTGAAAAAAAAGAATTGTTATTTATTTAATTAGGCTATAAGAAGATTGCCAAGAACCCAAAACTGAGCTACAACACGGTGGCCAAGACCATACAGTGGTTTAACAGGACAGGTTCCACTCAGAACAGGCCTCGCCATGGTCGACCAAAGAAGTTGCGCGCACGTGCTCAGCGTCATATCCAGAGGTTGTCTTTGGGAAATAGATGTATGAGTGCTGCCAGCATTGCTGCAGAGGTTGAAGGGGTGGGGGGTCAGCCTGTCAGTGCTCAGACCATATGCCACACACTGCATCAAATTGGTCTGCATGGCTGTCATCACAGAAGGAAGCCTCTTCTAAAGATGTAGCACAAGAAAGCCCGCAAACAGTTTGCTGAAGACAAGCAGACTAAGGACATGGATTACTGGAACCATGTCCTGTGGTCTGATGAGACCAAGATAAACTTATTTGTTTCCGATAGTGTCAAGTGTGTGTGGCGGCAACCAGGTGAGGAGTACAAAGACAAGTGTGTCTTGCCTACAGTCAAGCATGGTGGTGGGAGTGTCATGGTCTGGGGCTGCATGAGTGCTGCCGGCACTGGGGAGCTCCAGATCATTGAGGGGACCATGAATGCCAACATGTACTGTGACATACTGAAGCAGAACATGATCCCCTCCCTTCGAAGACTGGGCCACAGGACAGAATTCCAACATGATAACGAACGACCCCAAACACACCTCCAATCCGACCACTGTCTTGCTAAGCTGAGGGTAAAGGTGATTGACTGGCCAAGCATGTCTCCAGACCTAAACCCTAGGTCGGTCTTTTTTTGTTAATAGCGCAAGATATAAAAACCGCAGAGGTGATCAAAAACCACCAAAAGAAAGCTCTATTTGTGGGAAAAAAAGGACAAATATTGTATTTGGGTACAGCATTGCACGACCGCGCAATTGTCAGTTAAAATAACGCAGTGCCATATCGCAAAAAATGACCTGGTCAGGAAAGGGGTAAAACCTTTCTGGAGCTGAAGTGGTTATTGATAATTGCAAAAAAAAAATCACATCATTAAAAACTACCACGGCTATGTACTCTTCAGAATAAGTTAAATCACCATACAAAAAAAAAAAATCATAAGTTGGGCAGTAAATAACTTCAGAGACACATTCTGTACTTTTTACTTACTCAAGCTTTTTTTCCCTCTAACTCATTGCAGGAAAATAAGCCATTATGTTGATTTTAAATTATAGTTCTCTATAAGACATGTCGAGTAAGTAAACACTTTCTGAGCAAGCATATAATTTCCTCTATAATCAGTTACTGTCTTCCAGAGGGAAATTGCATTACTAATTTAATGGGAAACACAGGCCGTCCACCATCTCTGCAATGTATTTTTCCTACAATTTAGGATTAGGTACGTAATTGAAAGGGAACACTGGTGGATGCATTCAATGTGTATTGTCAAGATAAGAAATATTATTGCTATACTGTGTCTGCCCAGGCAGTTCCTAGTGAATACAATTTCATTTCTTTTGTCGGGCAATAAACGTCGTTGAGTAGCATTTGTGCATACCTATGTAGGTTATAGATTCACTTTTTATTTGTAGCATGACATATGGCCTGCTGCAAAAACAGATATCTGCTGAGACGGCTGAATTGTTTAAAAGTGGAAATGTTATATTTTATTGTACTCTAAGTTCAAAAAGTAAGAAGGAACTCATGAGGATGAAGTTTACTTTAATTGAAAAGCGGCATAAAGGTTTGATTTATAAATATTATACTATAAAAGAAGAAGGTTGATTGTAAAGTATAGTTTTTTTTTTAAGTTAAAAATAACAAACATGTTATACTTAGAGCCCATTCACACTGGGGCAACACGACTTCCAGCGCGATTTTATGAGGCAACTCAGACACGATTTTATGAGGCAACTCAGCACGAGTGCCTGCAGGACAGGAGACATTCCAGTGGCCAATCAAACAAGAATCAGCTCTGTGGGAGGGAGGGGGGAGGGAGAGTTTTGCAGGAGAAATGTATGTTTTCTTCCTGGAGAGTTGCTCCTATTAAGACAGTGAGAGGCGACTCCCATTGAAATGAATGGTTACAGGTCGCCTAGGAGTCGGATTGAAGTAGTACAGGGACCTTTTTTGAAGTCGGAGCGACTGCAGTAGTGTGCATAAGGACGGCTCCATTAACTTACATTCATTTCTTCAGCCAGCGCGACCTGAGGCGACTAGGGGCGACCTGGGGCGATTTGGAGTCGGATCCAAAGACGCCCCTGTGTGAATGGGCTCTTACCTCCTCTGTTGCAGTGGATTTGCACAGAGCAGCCCAGATCCTCCTCTTCTCGGGTCCCTCTTCGGTGTTCCTGGCCCCTCCCTCCTGTTGAGTGCCCCCGCAGCAAGCAGCTTGCTATGGGGGCACCCGAGCTGAGCCACAGCTCCTTGTGTCCATTCAGATACGGAGCCACAGCCCAGCCCCGCCCCTTTCTCTCCTGATTGGCTGACTGATTTTGATTGACTTTGATTGCTGTCTCAGCCAATGAGGAGGGAGAGGCACGGGCAGTCGAGACACTTCAACAACATCGCTGGATCTAGATGGACCTCAGGTAAGTATTAAGGAGGCTAAGGGGGGGATGCTGCACAGAAGGCTTTTTATCTTACTGCATAGAATGCAGTAAGATAGAAAAACCTTCTGACTTTACAATCACTTTAATGCCTTTCAGTGGGAGATGTTCAATTTTGTTTCTTGAAAAGCGTAGGGTACTGCTACTATATGACGTTGTGATGGATAACCCCTATGGGTGTTGTGACTCCTCCCGCTAGCTGCTATGTTTCTTCAGGACACATCTACAAGGCTGCTCAGTTTCGTAAAGACTGGTATCAGTCTTGCCCTGCAGTGGGCAGTAGTGCGGCAGGGGTTAATCGAGCCAAAGGACATGTGATGGCCACTCATCAAGAGCGCTAAATAAGCCTGCCCTTTCTACACTCATAGAAGCTGTACTATAGCTTCTGTGAACGAAATGTTATCTATGAATGGTGGGATAAATGAAGGGATTGCCTCCTGTGTTCAGAGAACGTTTTGTGCAATGTGACAGAGTGTTAGGACCCGGATCTGAATCTGCCACCTCTGCTGTGTCTGGTAATGTCTCTTCTTGCTGAGCCACCTGAGATGCTGGACAGCTCCCTGCCTGATTCCTTAGACAACCCTGCCATGTGTATTGTTTCTCTTGAACCTTGAACCCTTTCCTCCTCCCATATTTTAAGCCATGTTTTGCATTTCCTGTTTGCCAGATTATTGTGCTCACTCCAGGCAATATCTTTCTCTTGTCACTCCTGCTGTCATCCGTATCTTCTCTACCGCTCGTTACAACTCTTATGCCCCGTACACACGAGCGGTTTTCCCGTCGAAAAAAAAAAACAATAGTTTTCCCAACAGAGTTCCTCTCAAACTTGCCTTGCATAAACACGGTCACCCAAAAGTCCGGTGAACTTTTGACTGCCAAGAACGCGGTGACGTAAAAGACTACGTCGAGCCGACAAAATAAAGTTCTATGCTTCTGAGCATGCGTCAAATTGATTAAGAGCATGCATGTTTTTTTTCCTGTCGGAAAAGCATACAGACGAACGTTTTTTTCCGCTAGGATTTTTCCTGACGGGAAAAAAGAGATCCTGCTCTCTTTTTTTTCTGGCAGTTTTCCTGTTGGAAAAAGTATGATGGAACATATACACGGTCGGGATTCCCGACCAAAAGCTCTCATCAGACTTTTTCCTACCGGAAAACCGGTCGTGTGTACTGGGCATTTGGCTTTTTCCTCGACTATGCTTCCACTTGATCCCAACCTGAAACCATACCTCCCAACATTTTAAGATGGGAATGAGGGACAACTATTAGCAAAAGTATGTAGACAAGGGACTCACACCCTGCCATGCCCCCTTAAAATAAATTATACCATAAAAAATAAATTTGTTAAACGCACAAGTGATTTTTTTTTTTACCACTACTATTCCTTTAGTTTGGCTTTTGACATTTACAAAATTGGATGAAATTTAGAAATTGGATGAAAGGTTTAGCGCTGGGAAACACTTTGTGAAAGATAAAAAGTGCATTTTATACACAACTATATAGATGAGACCAAAATGAGGGACAAATGAGGAGGAAAGAGGGACTTTGTTCCAAATCAGGGATAGTCCCTGAAAATTAGGGACAGTTGGGAGCTATGCTGAAACCACAGGATAAAAGAGTCAAAATTCATCTATTAGTTTGTACTAAAAACAGCCAACACATTTTGAGGGTCAGAAAAAAACTCCCCCTTCATCAGGGCTTGAGGTAAAATAAGATATGTCTTATCTTGTATTGCTCACACAGATACTGCTGGCCAGTAACTCTCCTGATCCAATAATTAGATTCCCTACATAGATTCACATAGGTAAGATATATTTTGAGTCCTTTCAAGGTTCCTTTTTTACCTGAAGCCCTGATGAAGGGGGTGTTTTTTTGGACCCTCAAAATGCGTTTTCTGTATTTTAGTACAAACTAATAAATTAATTTGGGCTATTTTATCCTTTTGCCTGGCACTCCTTCCATTTATGCATGTTTTTTTCTGGTAACCTGCTAATGTACCTACCAGAGGATAGCCTTGTTTGTGGTGAGCAGCCTAACCTAAGCCAGGGAGTTCTTCAGATTATTTGTCCTCTCACTACTCTGTATAAATTCACATCAAAGTGCCAGTGCCTTTTGGATGTTTTTTTCTCTTGCCCTGCCTGACAGTGCCCTGATTACAGGAAAGTCCCAGCAGTGCCAGCACTGTCACCAATCAGTGCCACCAATCAGTACCCATAAGTGATGCCAGTCAGTGTCTCCCATCAGTGCTTGCTCATCAGTGGTTAACATCAGTGCCCGTCAGTGCTGCCCATCAGTGCCTATAAGCACCGCCTAAAAAACAAGCGCCTCTGAGATAGATATCAATACAACATTTATTAATAGTAATTAGTGTTGAGCGGACCCGAACTGTAAAGTTTGGGTCCGTACCGAATTTTGGCGTTTTCCCGACCCCGGACCCGGACCCGGATTTTGCGCTAAAGTCCGGGTTCGGGTTCGGATTCGGGAATTTAATGGCGCAGTTAGAAATGCTTCAGGGGCCAGCCAATCACCATTTGATTAGCTGGTGTGCCCTTAGAAGCCATCATAGCCATGCCTACTAATGGCATGGCTGTAATTGGTCAGTGCAACATGTGACCCAGCATGTGACCAGCTTCTATATAAGAAAGAGGCACACAGCACAGATCGTCACTCTGCTTTTAGACAGTGTAGGGAAAGGATCCTGGCTGCTGTTGCTGTGAGGGAGAGAATTATATGATAGGAGTTAGTCCTGATTCTGCAATCTACTGATAGAAAAGATAGGGAGACAGTGTAGTGTAGTGTAGTGTAGGGGCAGGATCCTGTTTGTGCTTTCAGGGAGAGAGATTTAGATAGGAGTCCAGATTGAGAGATATAATAGCTCAGCGATCTGCATAGGTTTATCTGTTTGTGTTGCAAGCTCAGTGCACCAGCACTGCATTAGGTTGAGTGATACACCTATTCCATACTGTGGCTGTATTGTGCTCTTGCTAAAAGACCTATTTTGGTCAGAAAAAAAAAAAAAAAAAAAGGCACTTTATTGTGCTTTTGCTAAAAAGACCCATTTTTGGGCCCCAAAAAAAAAAAAAGGCACTTTATTGTGCTGTTGCAAAAAAAAAAAAGGCACTTTGTTGTGCGCAAAAAAGACCTATTTTTGGGCAAAAAAAATATTTTGCAGTGTATATCTCTAGTTGTGTGAAATAACCAATTTCTATATATTTTTCTTGTACTATGCTATACTAAAAAAAAAAAAAAAACTTTTTTTTGAATAGCATTCTCTGCAGCTGTGCGATTCAGCGGTTATATACTGTGGTTGTGTTGTGCTCTTTCAAAAAACGCCATTTAGGGCCACAGAAAATATTTTGCAGTGTGAAATACACATGTGGAGGTGTGTAAAATAAACAATTTCTATATATTGTACAGTGCTATACTAAAAAAAACAACATTTTTTTTGAATAGCATTCTCTGCACTTCTATAGCTGTGCGATTCAGTGGTTAAATACTGTGGTTGTGTTGTGCTCTTGCAAAAAACGCCATTTAGGGCCACAGAAAATAAATTGCAGTGTGAAATACACATGTGGAGGTGTGTAAAATAAACAATTTCTATATATTGTACAGTGCTATACTAAAAAAAACAACATTTTTTTTGAATAGCATTCTCTGCACTTCTATAGCTGTGCGATTCAGTGGTTAAATACTGTGGTTGTGTTGTGCTCTTGCAAAAAACGCCATTTAGGGCCACAGAAAATATTTTGCAGTGTGAAATACACATGTGGAGGTGTGTAAAATAAACAATTTCTATATATTGTACAGTGCTATACTAAAAAAAAAAACATTTTTTTTGAATAGCATTCTCTGCACTTCTATAGCTGTGCGATTCAGTGGTTAAATACTGTGGTTGTGTTGTGCTCTTGCAAAAAACGCCATTTAGGGCCACAGAAAATAAATTGCAGTGTGAAATACACATGTGGAGGTGTGTAAAATAAACAATTTCTATATAATGTACAGTGCTATACTAAAAAAAACAACATTTTTTTTGAATAGCATTCTCTGCACTTCTATAGCTGTGCGATTCAGTGGTTAAATACTGTGGTTGTGTTGTGCTCTTGCAAAAAACGCCATTTAGGGCCACAGAAAATAAATTGCAGTGTGAAATACACATGTGGAGGTGTGTAAAATAAACAATTTCTATATATTTTCCTTGTACTGTGCTATACTAAAAAAAACAACCTTTTTTTTTTAATAGCATTTTCTGTAGCTGTGCGATTCAGCGGTTACGTGCTGTGGGTGTGTTGTGGTCTGGCAAAAAACGCCATTTAGGGCCACAGAAAATATTTTGCAGTGTGAAATACACATCTGGAGGTGTGTGTAAAAAAACAATTTCTATATATTTTCCTTGTACTGTGCTATACTAAAAAAAACAACCTTTTTTTTTTAATAGCATTTTCTGCAGTTCTGTAGCTGTGCGTTTCAGCCATTACGTACTGTGGGTGTGTTGTGGTCTTCCAAAAAATGCCATTTAGGGCAAGATCCTAAATTTGGAAAATATGAGGGGAAGGTCAAAGGGACGTGGTGGCCCCGGTCGTGGTGCTGCTGGTGGAGCTCCTGTTGCAGGGAGAGGACGTGGTGGATCTGTGCCAGCTACACGCACAAGTGAAACACCTTCCTCAGGTGCGAGTAGGCGACCGAGCCTGCGGCGGTATTTTGTCATGCCTAATGAGGCTGTACCAATGTTTAGGCCAGGACAAGTACAGGCGATAGTAGATTGGGTTGCTGACAGTGCCTCGTGTTCCTTCACATTGTCTCCCACCCACTCTTCTGCTGAAAGATCAGAGTTGGCACCTGAAGCCCATGTCCATCAGTCTTTCACCTCACCCCCTTGCAAATCAGCCAAGCAGTCTGAGCCCCAAATCATGCAGCAGTCTCTTCTGCTTTTCGATGACTCTGTTAGCAGGGTTTCCCAGGGCCATCCACCTAGCCCTGCCCCAGAAGTGGAAGAGATTGAGTGCACCGATGCCCAACCACTTATGTTTCATGATGGGTACATGGGAGGACCATCGCAGCACGTCTCGGATGATGACGAAACACAGGTGCCAACTGCTGCTGCTTTCGCAATTGTGCAGACAGACATGGAGGGCAGGGGTGAAGACTGGGTGGAAGATGATGTGGAGGACGATGAGGTCCTCGACCCCACATGGAATCAACGTTATGCAGGTGACCAGTGTAGTTCGGAGGAAGAGGCGGTGGTCGCACAGAGCCACCAGCACAGCAGAAGAGGGAGCAGGGTGCAAAAACGGAGCATTCGTCCCCTAGACAGTACATCTGCTACTGCCCAACGCAGCAAGGGACCGAGCACACCAAAGCCAGGTCCAAGGACTTCCCTAGCGTGGCAGTTCTTCACACAGTGTGTTGATGACAAGACACGAGTGGTTTGCACGCTGTGCAATCAGAGCCTGAAGCGAGGCATAAACGTTCTCAACCTGAGCACAAGCTGCATGACCAGGCATCTAAGTGCAAAGCACGAGCTGCAGTGGAGTAGACACCTCAGAAACCAAGAAAGGTCTCTGGCTCCTCCTGCTTCCTCTTCTGCTGCAGTCTCGGCCTCTTCATCCACCTCTGTAGTGACAGTGGCACCTGTCACCCCGCAAACAGAGGATCTGCCAGCAACACTACCACCTGGGTCACCGACCATCTCCACAATGTCCCATGGAAGCGTTCAGCTCTCTATCTCCCAAACATTGGAGCGGAAGAGGAAGTACCCCCCTAGCCACCCGCGATCCCTGGCCCTGAATGCCAGCATTTCAAAATTCCTGGCCTTTGAAATGCTGTCATTCCGTCTGGTGGAGACGCAGAGTTTTAAAAGCCTGATGGCATTGGCTGTCCCGCAGTACGTCGTGCCCAGCCGCCACTACTTTTCCAGGCGAGCCATCCCTTCCCTGCACAACCAGGTGGGGGACAAAATCAGGTGTGCACTGCGCAACGCCATCTGTGGCAAGGTCCACCTAACTACGGATGCGTGGACCAGTAAGCACGGTCAGGGACGTTATATCTCCCTAACAGCACACTGGGTAAATGCAGTGGCTGCTGGGCCTGAGGCAGATAGCGGTTTGGCGCATGTCCTTCCACCACCGAGGATTGCAGGGCGCTTCAGTTTGCCTCCTGTTGCTAACTCCTCCTTCTCCGCTTCCTCATCCTCTACCGCCTCCTCATCCATTCAGCGTAACACCTTCACCACCAACTTCAGCACAGCCAGGGGTAAACGACAGCAGGCAGTTTTAAAACTTTCCTGTTTGGGGGAAAATCCCCACACCGCGCAGGAGTTGTGGAGGGACATGGAACAACAGACCGATGAGTGGTTGCTGTCAGTGAGCCTCAAGCCCGGCCTGGTGGTGTGCGATAATGGGCGAAATCTCGTAGCAGCTCTGGGTCTAGCCGGTTTGACGCACATCCCTTGCCTGGCACATGTGCTGAACTTGGTGGTCCAGAGGTTCCTTAAAAATTACCCCAATATGCCAGAGCTGCTGCAGAAAGTGCGGGCTGTGTGTGCGCACTTTCGGCGTTCTCACCCTGCTGCTGCTCGCCTGTCAGCGCTGCAGCGTAACTTCGGCCTTCCAGCTCACCGCCTCATATGTGACGTGCCCACAAGGTGGAACTCCACCTTGCACATGCTGGCCAGACTGTGCGAGCAGCAGCAGGCAATAGTGGAGTTTCAGCTGCAGCAATCACGCGTGAGTCGCTCTGCGGAACAGCACCACTTCACCACCAATAACTGGGCCGCCATGCGAGACCTGTGTGCCTTGTTGCGCTGTTTCGAGTAGTCCACCAACATGGCCAGTGCCAATGACGCCGTTCTCAGCGTTACTATCCCAGTTCTATGCCTCCTTGAAAAAACGCTTCGTGCGATGATGGAAGAGGATGTGGCACAGGAGGATGAGGAGGAGGAGGAGGAAGCGGGATCATTTCAAAGGCTTTCAGGGCAGTCTTTCACAAGTGGCTACGAGGGTGGGTTCCTGCACCAACAAACGCCAGGTACACAATTGTCCGGCAGAAAGGGCACAGTTCTGGAGGATGACGAGGTGGAGGAGGAGATGGAGGAGGAGGAGGAGGAGGAGGAGGAGCCATGTTCACAGCAGGGTGGCACTCAGACCAGCTCGTGGCCATTACTGGTGCGTGGCTGGGGGGATACAGAGGACACAGACGATACACCTCCCACAGAGGACAGCTTTTCTTTGCCTCTGGGCAGCCTGGCACACATGAGCGATTACATGCTGCAGTGTTTCCGCAACGACAGCCGAGTTGCCCACATTTTAACTGGTGCTGATTACTGGGTGGCCACCCTGCTGGATCCCCGTTACAAGGACAACGTACCGTCCTTAATTCCCTCACTGGATCGGGATCGTAAGATGCGCGAGTACAAGCGCACGCTGGTAGACGCGCTGCTGGTGGCATTCCCACCTGACAGCGGGCGTACGGTGGAAGCACAAGGCGAAGGCAGAGGAGGAGGAAGAGGTCGCCAACGCAGCCGGGGCACCGGCAGCACCTCAGAAGGCAGGGTTAGCATGGCCGAAATGTGGAAAAGCTTTGTCAGCACGCCACAACAACCAGCACCACCAGCTGAGATGGAACGTCTTAGCAGGAGGCAGCATTTCACCAACATGGTTGAGCAGTATGTGTCCACAGGCCTACACGTACTGGATGACGGGTCTGCCCCCTTCAACTTCTGGGTCTCCAAATTGGGCACATGGCCTGAGCTTGCCGTTTATGCCTTGGAGGTGCTGGCCTGCCCTGCAGCCAGTGTATTATCTGAACGTGTATTTAGCACGGCAGGGGGCGTTATCACAGACAAGCGCAGCCGCCTGTCCAGAGCCAATGTGGACAAGCTCACGTTCATTAAAATGAACCAGGCATGGATCCCACAGGACTTGTCCGTACCTTGTGCAGAATAGACATGTATACCGGTGTTGTGACAAAAACTGTCCGGCCATCGGATTGTGCCCGGCCCGTACTGCGCAGGCGCAGCGCTTGCGCAGTACAGAGGACAAGGAGATTCACAAAATCTCCGAAGATGAACGGCGCCTGCGCTGTGAGTGCAGGTTCAAGCCCCACCATCCAAGAGGACATACGGTAGCACATAGTAACAGGGCCCCTCACGGGCTCGCTTCGATCGCGGCCTTGCTTGGCTCGGCTTGAACCACGGATGGTGTGGCCTTCACCTGAACTCAACACGCAGGCGCCGTTAGTCTTGGGAGATTTTTGAAATCCCCTTGTCCTACATACTCAGCAAGCGCAGTACAGGGCGGACACTATTCGACAGGGGACAGAATTCGACACATCACCGGCCTTACCCAGCCATTGTTGTATTTTTGAACCAGTGTTGGCTACCTCGTCCTCCTCCACCGCCGCTTCCACCTACACAGCCACATCCACCGCCACCTCAACCTCCTACTCCATAAGGACCTCGTCCTGCTAGGCCAAGATTAAAATTTTTATTTTATTTTTTTGTAGCGCACAGATCCTTTCCCCCTTACCTGCCTTTATGTTGTTGGCTCTTCGCAGGAGGGAGAAAGGCACACCGCACTACCAGCCCGTATCATCCTATATAAAGAGGTTGAGCGGTGTACTTGACGGGCCGTGTCCACAGCCGGAGTCAAAACTCCTCCAGAGGATGATTCTCACCTCTACTGTAGGTAGAGGCAAGTCCTTTAATTGCCAGTAAAGTCAATGTCCACACCAGCTGAAACTCCAACTCTTATTCTCTCATGGCAAAATAAACTGTACTCAGATAGAAAAGGTTAGAGCAAAGAAACAGGACAGCTTAAGGTGTGGAGGAGGTCCAGGCACAAACGTAGCACATTCACTTCACTGCTTAGGTTTCTCAAACAGTTTTTGGCGCACGGTCTCTGCCACAGACATTGAGGTTGGTCTCTGCCACAGACCGGGTGTACAAGGCCCCTGCCACGGGCCTGGAGAACTTTGGTCTCAGCCACAGACCAGGGTGTATAAGGCCCCTGTCACGGGCCGGTTGAATAAGGCCTCTGATACAGTCAAGGTGACCTTGAGCTTCTCCTTCTACGAACCTAGCCCATATCAAGGGGAAGACATCTCTCCAGGGAGTCAACAGACCATTCCTTCACCGTGACTCCCGCATCGGTCCATCAGAATGATCCTCCCTTCCCTGGAACAGGGTCCCCTACACGAGGCGGCTCTGGACTCCAGGCTTTACTCCCGCCCCTAGGCCTCCATACCCAGGGCAGCAAGAACTCCAGGATAGTACCTCACCCCGGGCTAAAGGTGCCCGAGATGGAACAGGAACACATGCACCCAGGCCGAAGGCACCTGGGCGCGGACCCCACTGGACATCAGCCCCCAGGCCAAAGGTCTGCCCCTTTTATATGCTCTCCCGGCATGCAGCGCAGGTTCCCCGCCCGCTGTACTACTGCCAAGAGGGGACACAAAAGGCGCCACCTGTAGGCCGCAGGGAACTGCACACCAATACTGTCCACCGAGGACAAAATGGTCCATGAATCCTACAGAATTAGGGTATTTGAGCCTATTTACCACTCAAACACTTTCCTTAAATTTAGCACCCCTCTACATTTTTATTTCAAAGTATTTTATTTTCCCACTAGCTTATCCATTAAATTAAATAATTTATTCCAGAAAGGGCGTATTCTGGGGCATTCCCACCATATGTGTGGCATTGTGCCGTTGAGTTTCTGAGGTTCTTAATGACTTCCTGTACCTCTTCTGCTGAAAAGGGGGCCTCCAGCATATTTTTTTATTTTTTTATTTTTTTTATGTTCTTTTAAGTTATTTCCTATCCACATTTGTTTGCAGAGCACTTGCCATGTTCTTAACAACATTTTGCTGCCATTTGCAGCCCTCTAGCCCTTTCCATTACCTTTTTAGAGCCTTTTTAGTCGTCAGAAGTCCGGGTCCCCATTGACTTCAATGGGGTCCGGGTCCGGGTCCGGGTTCGGGTTAAAGTTCGGTCCCGAATCCGAACTTTTTTCCGAAGTTCGGCCGAACCCGCCGGACCCGAATATCCAGCTACCCGCTCAACTCTAATAGTAATATTCACTCACATGTGGAATGAAGTAGTAGTATTCAGCTGGGTGGAAGAGTAGAGGGACTACAATTCACGGTAGGTCCATGGAGCTGACACCACAAGAAATCCTGTGAGGGAAACGTGTGATGATAAGCACGGCAGGAGAGTTCCTTCTGGGGATTTCTTTCCACGCAGGTCTTTACTTAAAGTGCAGAGTGAAGTGTTCATTCAGGCAATTCAAAATGCAGGTTCCAAGGCAGTAGCTAGGGAAGAACGTCCGAGCCGGAAGTCTGGCTGTGCTGCGCTGCGGTCACAGGTTCTCGCTTGGCTATCCGGAAGCCAAGCGTGCACCTGTGACCGCAGAGCAGCACAGCCAGCCTTCTGGCTCGGACGTTCTTCCCTAGCTACTGCCTTGGAACCTACATTTTGAATTGCCTGAATGAACACTTCACTCTGCACTTTAAGTAAAGACCTGCTGGGCCGTGGAAAGAAATCCCCAGAAGGAACTCTCCTGCCGTGCTTATCATCACACGTTTCCCTCACAGGATTTCTTGTGGTGTCAGCTCCATGGACCTACCGTGACTTGTAGTCCCTCTACTCTTCCACCCAGCTGAATACTACTACTTCATTCCACATGTGAATGAATATTACTATTAATAAATGTTGTATTGATATCCATCTCAGAGGCGCCTCTCTCCTTGTTTTTTTTTTGCTCTAGCCTACTGGAAACCAGCTTCTGGTCCTTTTTGATGGCTACCCTGACTGACCTTCATCCACATATACCTTTGAAAGTATAAGCTCCCATTATACACCTCTTATTATTTTCTCCTGGCCTTGGACTATCTGGTATTATTCTGTCCATATATTGTGGTACTTGTATATCGCGCCTCTTTTACTTGTCATAAGCACCGCCTGTCCGTGCTGCCTATCCGTGCCACCTATCAGTGCCACCTATCAGTGCCCATCAGGACAGCATATTAGTGCCACCTCATCAGTGCCCATTAGTCCAGCCTATCAGTGCCTATCAGTGCCGCCTATCCGTGCCGCCTATCCGTGCCTCCTATCAGTGCCAATAAGGACGGCATATTAGTGACATATTAGTGCCACCTCATCAGTGCCCATCAGTCCAGCCTATCAGTGCCCATCTTTGCAGCCTCATCAGCACACATCAGTGAAGGAGAAAAATAATTATCTACAAAATTTACTGACAGAAAATAAGAAAACTTTTTATTCTTTCAAAATTTTCGTTTTATTTTTAATTTTTTTGTAAAAAAATATAAAAAATCTAAGGAGTGATTAAATCCCACCCATCTGTGAAGTAAAAGATAAAAAAATTAATTTGGGTACATGTGTTGTCATTCAAAGTGAGACAGCGCTGAAAGCTTAAAAATGACCTGGGCAGGAAGGGGGTGAAACAGTGCCCAGTATTGAGGTGGTTAAAGACTGGATGGATAGAAATTCAAATCCTTTGGCAACTAAAATATTACCCTTAGGTCCCAAGCACACTGGGCCTTTAGCCAATGGTCATGGGGCTCTGGCCAACGCTGTATCCTGGCCTAGGACAACAAGGCCCAGGCCTAGGGCAGCACCGAAAGAGTCCCCGCCGGCTTGAGCTACACTGTTAGTGTAACGCAAGTTGCTTCTAATTTTGACTGTCCTATCATCCTGGACCACAAACCTTCCTCACTGTGCTATACAGTATGTTTTCTGCTACACCATTGGCATGGTTATATCTTCTTAGTTCTCTCCATAAAATGATCAGAAATTTGTGCTTAAAGTAGAACTATAGGCAACACTTTTTTTGTTCACTTTGGATAGAGTAAGGGAGGGTTCTAGCCCCTGTCAGTTTATTTTTTACCATCCCTGTCCCAATGCAGAGATTTCCCTTCACTTCCTGCCCCATAGCCAAACAGGAAGTGAGAGGAAAGTTATGCAAATTAGGGGAATCCAATGCCCCCCCACCAGGCCCTAAGAACTAGTGTCCCCACTCGATAATTTCAGGGTGTATCTTAAACAGAAAGGGGTGAGGCCTTGACAGGAAGGGGTGGGTCATATTTCAATTAGGGGGTGCACGAGTTTAGTCAGGCCTAGGGCAGCACAAAACCTAAATACACTACTGGCTCTGGTGTTTAACTGCGAGCAGAGGGCAAAGGTCTAGCCCTACTAGCCTACTCTATAAGAGGTTGATGGCTACTGTAGCTGGAAATGGCTGGACAGTCCATTCGTCCCTGGGCGCATTCTGCCCCAAACATTCGTACAGCTGGGTGCACCATCCAGCCACAGTAGCTTGCAACCTCTCACAGCATTTTACAGACTATTAGCAGAAGGGCTGGATGGCACACCTTTGCCCTCTACCCACAGCTAAACCTCAGAGCCACCAAGACTAAATGACCAGAGTGCGTGGGGCCTCATTCTGTATAAGTGTAATCTTTTTTTTGTTTGTCTGGAATTCAGCTTTAACTAAATGGATCTTCTACAGATTCCAGTTGGGCTTATATGCAGAGCTTCATTGTGTCCAGCCTAGCAGAAAGTACATCTTGGTGTGCCCATTCATACGTTAATATCTAAGTTAATAACATCAAATCTTATTCTGACCTACAAAGCTGTTTTTGAAAACTGCCATTTGTTGGATAAATCTGTTATGAATGTATATCTCAGTTGGGTGGGTCAGAAGTCGTATTTCATGAATTTCATATCACTTCCATTATACCACTAGGTGAAATAGGGAATATTATTATATTTTGCTAAAAAAAAAAATAGTTATTAAATCCGACAAGTTGGAGAATTGTGTTCAAGTGAGCCAAGAATTCTATTGTAAAATTACAGCATTTGGAGAACAACTGCTGTAAAGTCCCCAGCAGGACGGAAAGGTGTTTTGCTGAGAAAGCAGAATGATCTCTTAAAATAAGAATTTCCAAATATTCTGATATGTCTTTGCTGCTTTTGTGAAATGTAAACTACAAAGCGCTGCCGGTTTTGGTGAGTTCATAGAAATGGTGCTCACGTTTTGCTGATTTTGCAGCTTTTACTATAGCTGTTGATGTTGAATGAGTATTTTTTAATTGCTGTTACAGACAGAATTCATTGCTTGCCTTTCTTGAAAAATGTAGATGGGGGCAAGTGAGATATTTTGCAAAAAAAGGGATTTCAAATTGAAGGCGTGGTAACATTGAAGCAGAAAAAGATCGGCCAAAGGGGACGAGGGGACACGCTAACTTTTTTTTTTTTTTTGTAAATTTATGCAATAGTGACTACAGAGCGTCCTTTATTTATACATATACTTAAATAGTGCTGAATTCATTCATGACCAGAAGTCATTGATGCCTAGATACCCAGGTCAAACTTGGCAGTGTCAGCACTTGTCAGTTAACCACTTCAGCTCCGGAAGGTTTACCCCCCCACCCCTCATGACCAGGCCATTTCTTTGCGTTAATTTAACTGACAATTGCACGGTTGTGCGACGTTGTACCCAAATACAATTGATGTCCTTTTTTTCCCACAAATAGACCTTTTTTTTGGTGGTATTTAATCCCCTCTGTGGTTTTTATTTGCGCTATTAACAAAAAAAGCCTGTAAATTTTGATTAAAAAAACTATATTTTTTACTTTCTGCTATAAAGCATATCCAATAAAAAAAATTAAAACATTGAATTTTTTCATAGATTTAGGACAATTTATATTCTGCTACATATTTTTGGTAAATAAAATTCCACTAAGCGTATATTGATTTGTTTGCACAAAAGTTATAGCGCCTACAAACTATTTTTTACTAGTAATGGCGGTGATCAGTGATTTTTAGCGGGACTGCGACATTGTGGCGGACAAATCGGCTGCTTGCTCTGGGGGCACTCATGCTTGCTCGCTCCAGATTCACCTCTATGTGTCTATGGGACGCCAACAACGCTACACACGGCCGCTATGCAACAGCCTTATATAGTGTGGGGGGTGGACTTGAGCCATGATTGGCCAAAGGCACCCTGCCTTTGGCCAATTATGTCTCTCTCAGCAGAGCGCGCTGTGATTGGCCAAAGCATGCAGGTCAGGTGCATGCTTTGGCCAATCAACCTACAGCAATGCACTGCAATCTTGCAGTGCATTATGGGGCGTTCTGCAGCGCTCGAATTTCCCACAAACGCCCATAATGTTCGCTGTTCTGCGAACGGGCGAACACCCGATGTTCGAGTCGAACTTATGTTCGACCCGAACATCAAGCTCATCCCTAATTGGCAGCACTGGTGGGCACTTATTGGGACTGCACTGATAATCAGGACACTGATAATCAATACCCTGATTATCAATATACATGTCCCTCTCAGGCTGGGTTCACACTGGTCCGACAAACGCTCCGACATTGGGAGCTCATGTCCCATGACGTGTGAAAATCAATGTTTCCCTATGAGAGCCGTCTTAACTGGTCCGACACAAGTCGGTCCGACTTTGAGGCCTGGTTCACACTGGGGCGACAAACGCTCCGACATTGGGAGCTCATGTCGCATGACGTGTGAAAATCAATGTTTCCCTATGAGAGCCGTCTTAACTGGTCCAACACATGTCGGTCCGACTTTGAGAATGCTCCCTGTACTACTTTGGTCCGACTTTGATCCGACTTCAGCCCATTGACTATCATTGAAGTCGGATCAAAGTCGGACCGCAGTCTTGCATGATCCGACTTTGGCATGGGACTGTACTGCTCTTGAGGGGGAACTCCAGGCCAAATTTTAAATAAAAAACCGGCGTGGGTTCCCCCTCCAGGAGCATACCAGGCTCTTGGGTCTGGTCTGGATTTGAAGGGGAACCCCTACGCCGAAAAAAACGGCGTGGGGGTCCCCCCAAGATCCAAACCAGACCCTTATCCGAGTACGCAACCTGGCAGGCCGCAGGGGAAGAGGGGGGAACGAGAGAGCGGCCCCCCTCCCTCCTGAACCGTACCAGGCCGTATACCCTCAACATGGGGGGTTTGGTGCTCTGGAGCAGGGGGGCGACCTGCGGCCCCCCCACCCCAGAGCACCCTGCCCCCATGTTGATGAGGACAGGGCCTCTTCCAGACAACCCTGGCCGTTGGTTGTCGGGGTCTGCGGGCGGGGGGCTTATCAGAATCCGGGAGCCCCCTTTAATAAAGGGGCCCCCCGATCCCGGCCCCCCCACCCTATGTGAACGAGTATGGGGTACATCGTACCCCTACCCATTCACCTGGTGGAAAAAAATTGCAATAAAAAAAAGCACACAGCTTTTTAAAGTATTTTGTTGCACAGCTCCGGGGGTCTCCGCGCTCTCCGGTTCTTTCTTCTGCTGGGCCTCCGCTAAATTCTTTAGCTCTTTTGCTAGGGGGCCCGGTCTTCTCCGTCACCTTCTTCTTCTCCCACTATCCGGTTCTTCTCCCGCTCTCTGGTTCTTTCTTCCGCCGGCCCCTCCACTAACTTCTTTAGCTCTTTTGCTAGCGGAGGCCCGGTCTTCTCCGTCGCCTTCTTCTTCTCCCGCTATCCGGTTCTTCTCCCGCTTCTTTCTTCTGCCGGCCCCTCCACTAACTTCTTTAGCTCTTTTGCTAGTGGAGGGGCCCGGTCTTCCCGTCGCCGTCTTCTTCTCTCTTCTCCTTCTCGATGTTGACGCGTCGCTTCCTCCCGCTGTAATACTGGCTGTTCGCTCCGCTCCGCATTAATATAGGCTTCTCATGACGTCACAGTCACATGTTCCCATGACGTCACAGTCACATGCTCCGGGGCCATGTGCCCCACAACATGTGACTGTGACGTCATGAGAAGCCTATATTAATGCGGAGCGGAGCGAACAGCCAGTATTACAGCGGGAGGAAGCGACGCGTCAACATCGAGAAGGAGAAGAAAGAAGAAGACGGCGACGGCGACGGGAAGACCGGGCCCCTCCACTAGCAAAAGAGCTATAGAAGTTAGCGGTGGCCCGGCAGAAGAAAGAACCGGAGAGCGCGGCGACGACACCGGAGACCCCCGAAGTCGGAAGAAGACCCCCGGAGCTGTGCAATAAAATACTTTAAAAAGCTGTGTGGTTTTTTTATTGCAATTTTTTTCCACCAGGTGAAGGGGTAGGGGTACGACCCCATACTCATTCACATAGGGTGGGGTGGCCGGGATCCGGGGGCCCCTTTATTGAAGGGGGCTCCCAGATTCCGATAAGCCCCCCGCCCGCAGACCCCGACAACCAACGGCCAGGGTTGTCGGGAAGAGGCCCTGTCCTCATCAACATGGGGGCAGGGTGCTCTGGGGTGGGGGGGCCGCAGGTCGCCCCCCTGCCCCAGAGCACCAAACCCCCCCATGTTAAGGGGATGCAGCCTGGTACGGTTCAGGAGGGAGGGGGGCGCTCTCTCGTCCCCCCCTCTTCCCCTGCGGCCTGCCAGGTTGCGTGCTCGGATAAGGGTCTGGTTTGGATCTTGGGGGGACCCCCATGCCGTTTTTTCGGCGTAGGGGTTCCCCTTCAAATCCAGACCAGACCCAAGAGCCTGGTATGCTCCTGGAGGGGGAACCCATGCCGGTTTTTTTCTCGTCCCCCCCCTCTTCCCCTGCGGCCTGCCAGGTTGTGTGCTCGGATAAGGGTCTGGTTTGGATTTTGGGGGGGACCCCCACGCCGTTTTTTCGGCGTAGGGGCGCCCCTTCAAATCCAGACCAGACCCAAGGGCCTGGTATGCTCTTGGAGGGGGAACCTATGCCAGTTTTTTCTTTAAAATTTGGCCTGGAGTTCCCCCTCAAGATTCATACCAAACACAGTGCCTGATATTGGCGGGGATCCAAGTCGGATCCCCGTTCATTGAAAGTCGGACATATGTCGGCTTTATGTCGCAGGGCAAAGTCGGATCCAAAGTAGGACAGATGTTGTGTCGCACTAGTGTGAACCCAGCCTCAAAATGCTCCCTGTACTACTTTGGTCCGACTTTTGTCCTACTTCAGCCCATTGAATATCATTGAAGTCGGATCAAAGTAGGATCCTTGTCCTAACCATCCGACATGTGACATTCGACATGGTGATTACAGCAGCAGTAAAAGGAATTTATCTCACCCTGGGATTGTTTTGATTGGTCAAAGGATAAGTCAGACTAGCACAAAGTCGGATCAAAGTAGTATCCTGTTCATGAATGTCGGATGGATGTCGGACCAATGTAGGATCAATGTAGGACTGATGTCGCAGAGCAAAGTAGGATGAAAGTTGTATGACTGTCGTGTCTTACCAGTGTGAACCCAGCCTCAGAGAGGCTCTCTTCTTATCTCCTCATGCTGTCAGCATGAGGAAAAGCGTGCAGATAACTGGCTTCTATTTACATTCATAATCAGCTGTGATTGGACACCGCTGATCATATGGTAAAGAGCAACTGATTGGCTCTTTACCTCAATCTGTGGTGGGCACGATCACGGGAGGCCGTCATAATAAACAAAAAATTTACTGAAAATCTTGAAAAAAATAAATGTTTTTCTTAAGCCCTGTACATCTAATCCGATGGTTTTTTCCATTGGAAATCCGATGAAACTGTCTTCCATCAGTCTTGCCCACACACCATCAGCCAAAAAATCGACCGTTTCAAACGCGGTGAAGTAAAACACTCCGATGAGCCGAGAAAAATGAAGTTCAATGCTTCTGAGCATGCGTCGACTTGATTCTGAGCATGCGTGGGTTTTTTATCCGATGGAGTTCCCCACAGACAATAGTAATTTGCTATCATTATTTTTAAATACACGATCGGTTTGTCCGATGAAAACAGTCCTATCGTGTGTACACGGCTTAAGTTTCTGTTATAAGATTTTGCAAATAAATAACCGTTCTTTATAAATTCAGGTCAAAATATATTCTGCTATAAATTCTTAGTGAAAAAAAAACAAATCTGTGTTTATTATTTAGTCTGTAAGAAAGTTAAAAACTATGGTATATGTCTGAAAATCGATCAATCCTGATGTACTGACGGCCTCGTCTCATTTCTTGAGGCCCGAAAACGCCAGGACAGTACAAATATCCCTCAAATGACCCCTTTTTTGGAAAGTAGACAGTCCAAGATATTTAGTAAGAGACTTGGTGAGATGTTTGAAGTTATAATTTTTTAATTTTTTGTCCAAATTTTTTGAAAAATTAAGAAAAAAAAAGAAAATCACCTTTTTTTCCATACGACATCCATTTAGAAGGACGAAAGGCCCACTCAGCCGTCAATCAACCATAGGTGGGGCGGGAAGATTTTAAACTGTTGAAACCATATTAGGTCAATGATGTCACAGGCATGTCTTGCCCTTGGCCTTCCCCTTAGCTGCATGTATTCTCGCGGTATCATTGACCTAATATAGATCTTAGGCCAATGTCATTGAACTAAGATGGCCATGTGGCTATATTAGATTAAAGTGGTTCTAAAGATACAAGGCTTTTTACCTGAATGCATTATATGCATTCAGGTAAAATAACTTTCTCCATGCAGCCCTCCCCCCAGCCCCCCCAAATACTCACCTGAGCCCAATCTTGATCCAGCGCTGTGCATGAGAGCCGTGGCTCTCTCTCCTCATTGGACATAGAGGCAGCAACAAGGTCAATCTCAGCCAATGAGGAGAGAGCTGGGAGCATGGCCGAGCCATTCTTTGTTTGTGAAAGGACACACAGAGCTGGCTCGGGAACAAGCACACATAAGTGCCCCCATAGCAAGTGGCTTGCTATGGGGGCACTCGGCAGGGGGGAGGAGCCAGGAACCCCAGTGGGGGAATTAAGAAGAGGAGGATAGGGGCTCCTCTGTGGAAAACCATTGCATGGAGCAGGCACGTATAACATGTTTGTGTATGTGCAGCTACTAAGTGAGAAAATCCCTTCGCCCGCAGATGATTGGCTCGGCACTGACAGCTTCAGACTGAACCCAAGATTATCAGTAATGATGACAGAAGTGGACCATGCATGTGTAATGTGTGTTGAAGCAGCTACTTAGAGTAGATGTAAACCCAAGCGTGGCTCGGCCCCACCCCCAGGTCTCTCCTCACTGGCTGTGATTGCCCTGCTGCGGTCTTTCTGCCCAATGAGGAGAGAGAGAGAGCCGCTGCTCTCATGCACAGAGAAGCCCCTATCGTCCTCTTAGGTCCCCCACTGGGGTTCCTGACTCCTCCTCCCTGCTGAGTGCCCCCATAGCAAGTCACTTGCTATGGGGGCACTCATGAATGCTTGCTCCTGAGCCACCTCTGTGTGTCATTTCACAAGCAAAGCGTGGCTCGTTCCCACCCTCAGCTTTCTCCTCACTGGCTGTGATTGACCCTGCTGCTGCCTCTCTGTCCAATGAGGAGAGAGCCGCTGCTCTCATGCACAGCACTGGATCAAGATCAGACTCACGTAAGTATTTAAGGGGAGGGGGGGGGGGGGGCTGGGAAGGGCTGCAGGGAGAAGGTTTTGACTTGAATACATACAATGCATTTAGCTCAAAAACGTTGTACCTTTTAGAACCACTTTAACCTGATATAGCCACATGGCAATCTTAGTTCCATGACATTGACCATTGAAAGCTTGAGATAGAGGGAGACAATACAGAAGTACAGTTAGGAGATGGGAACAGAGCATTGTCACCCTAGTAAAGAAAGTGACTGAACTGGGACCTTCATGGCAGGATCACCAGGTATTATGTGTGCAAAGTGGTTGTGTTATCCTGACCGGACGTCATATGACGTGATCAGGATGACAAGCCTGCGCGCGCTCGTGGGGGTGTGCAGCGTGGCGATCGGTGGTGCTGTGTGTCAGTCTGACACACCGCAAAACTGATCTCAGTAAAGAGGCTCTTTACCACATGATCAGCTGTGTCCAATCACAGCTGGTTATGATGTAAGCAGGAAAAGCCACGTATTGGCTGACAGACACGAGTATAGGAGAGCCAATCGGCGGCTCTCCTGACAGGGAGGGGGTCTGTGCTGATTATCAGCGCAGCCCTGCGAGGATGTCCACTCAGGACCACCAGGGATGCCCACCAGGTATGCCACTCATGGCCACCAGGGATGCCAATCAGTGCCCACATATGATGCCAATCGGTGCCCATCAGCACTGCCTGCCAGTGCCTACATATCGATAATGCCCATTAGTGCCATTTATCAGTGCTGCCTATCAGTGCCCATCAGTGCCACCCATAAGTACCCATCAGTGCAGCCTTTCAGTGCCACCTATGAGTGCCCATCAGTGCCGCCTATCAGTGGCTGTCAGTGCCGCATATCATTGCCCATCATCAGTGCCACCTCATCAGTGCCCATCAGTGCCACCTTATCAGTGCCTGTCAGTGCAGCCTTATCAGTGCCCATCAGTGAAGGAGAAAACTTATTTATTTACAACATTTTATAACAGAAACTAAAACTTTTTTTTTTTTAATTTTTGGTCTTTTTTTATTTGTTTAGCAAAAAATAAAAACCCCATTGGTGATCAAATACCACCAAAAGAAAGCTCTATTTGTGGGAACAAAATTATAAAAATGTTTTTTTGGGTACATTGTAGCATGACAAAAGCGACGGCGCTGAAAGTTAAAAGTTGGCGTGGGCAGGAAGGGGGGAAAGTGCCCGGTATTGAAGTGGTTAATATAAGCTACAGATTACTGAAATGACATTACCATGTTAAATCTTAGTGATTAGGTTTACATCTACTATAAAAAAAAAAAAACACGTGGACAAATCCTGAGATTATACACATCTTCTGATAATTTTGATCTTGATTGGGATTCTACTATACAAAAATAAAAAACATTTTGTGAAGCGCTGCGGCAATCAGAAACAAGCTAATTACAGTACAACCAAATAATGAAACAAATGGCAATCACTGCCATTAGGCAAGGTTATTGCCCACTACAGTTCCAATGCGCTATTTTTTATAATTAAGCCATTGATGTCAGAAGCTTTTAGAAACGCTCACATTTTTTATTAAATGAAGAACGGTGGAATAGCTGGGGGGGGGATGGGAATAAAGATTATAAGCAGAGATGTATAGCTGCCCTTTTCATTGAGAATATTCAGCTTTCAATTAACGATTCTTTTGCGAGTGTTTTATCTGCTCCTCGTTGAGTTTCCACTTCAATAAACTCCGGCCGATCTGACAGAACATTAATTAGACTCAGTTTTTATTAGCTAAAAGAATGCATTTATTTTAGCACTTAAAAGAAACAGAGGACTTGGTTGGTGGCGTGTCCAAAAAGCACTTTTTTTAATGTTCGGAGATCGGCTCTCTTAGAACACTTGCTGATCATTTTGTCTTCCCTCTTAATCATAGCGTATCGAGGATAAGAGAAGTTCCTAATGAAGAACACTCATTCTGGGCTTTCAAGATGAAGAGCTACCCAACTTTTTTATTGTCTTGTCTCAACACTGTACTGTTTGAAAGGTAGACGTAGAGGGAAATTATATGGATTAAGATTTTATTATTATTACAATTTTTTAATTAGTCCGATATAGAAAGAATTGGACATGAATAAAGTGCTGGGAAATGATACCACAATGACAGACACTGAATGAGGAGATCGCTCTGCTGAGCTGTGCTATGCGCATTTGTCTAATGGTCACATGTGAGTGATATACTAGCTTTGTCTGCTTGGATCAATATTTCTTAATATGCTGCACTTTGATTGTCCTCTTTTGTTTCAATGTGTTTACTCTACATATGGATTAACAACTAACTAGCACCATTATTCCTGCACGACGGATTAGTGCCTCCGGTGGAAGTCTTTGGAATTACAATCAGCACCATAAGTACTGTATATACTCGAGTATAAGCCGACCCGAGTATAAGCCGAGGTACCTAATGTTACCACAAAAAACTGGGAAAACTTACTGACTTGAGTATAAGCCGAGGGTCAACAATGCCTCACTGTTCCCATTCTTACTGTGCCCATCCTCACTGTTCCTCACTGTTCCCATCCTCACTGTTCCCATCCTCACTGATCCCATCCTCACTGTTCCCATCCTCACTGTTCCCATCCTCACTGTTCCCATCCTCACTGTTCCCATCCTCACTGTTCCTATCCTCACTGTTCCTATCCTCACTGTTCCCATCCTCACTGTTTAAATTTTACATTGTAAATAGTACCTGAAAAAAAGTTGAGAGGCTGCGGCGTCCATCGTTTAAATCTCGCGGTCTCTTCCTGGTCCCTTCCGTGATAGGCGATTCTCAGCAGACACTCTCCACCTATCACGAACGTGCTCTCATCCTCAGTTTCCCAGCAGACACTGTGTTCGGTGTTCTGCCAATCACAGACGTCTGCTGGGAAACTGAGGATGAGAGAACGTTCGTGATAGGCGGAGAGTGTCTGCTGAGAATCGCCTATCACGGAAGGGACCAGGAAGAGACCGCGGGATTTAAATGATGGATGCCGCAGCCTCTCAACTTTTTTTCAGGTACTATTTACAATGTAAAATTTTGCTGACTCGAGTATAAGCCGAGTGGGGGGACTTTCAGTCCAAAAAAAAGGGCTGAAAATCTCGGCTTATACTCGAGTATATACGGTAGACTTTCATGAACTTTTTTCCTTTCGGATTTGTATTTATGTTTGCCATTATTGCCTATTGATGTTTGTGAGTACGGCTTATTGCTACCTTTGAACTGTATGTTAGACCACTTTCACACTGAGGCGCTTTTCAGGCGCTTTCACGCTAAAAAAAGCGCCTGAAAACGTATTTCCATTAAAATCAATGAATCCTTTCACACTGGGGCAGTGCGCTGAAAAAAACGCCCCTCTCCATTGAAATGAATTGAAAGCGCTTCAAAAGCGCATCAAAAGCTTTACTGGCAGTTTTACTGGCAGTTTTTCAAGCGCCTCAGTGTGAAAGTGGCCTAAGCCTATTGCTGCTATTTCATTTATTCACGGAGCAACATCCATTTAGGATTCAGTTTGCACTTAAATTTTTGTATTAATTAGCATAGTATCACTTTACTTATAGCACTTTATTAGTGAATTTATTGTGTTATTACACATTTATTGATTTGTGCCACAAAATAGGGTTGGTCTCAGCGCACCAATATATTTATTCACATACACGTTCAGGATCACAGATTTCCTTGATTGGTTGTAGCCGTCACTATTTGGTTATCCTATTTGGTTTGATGGTATCCACAAATTTTACACATAGTAGCGCATTAGTATTATTTTAAAACACATACCAAAATTATGTGAAACTCTGGAGGAGAAAGTAAATGAACGTAAAGTTGAATAAGCCTCCCGAAAGTGATTGCTGAAGTGGTGTAAAAAAAAAGAAAGAAAGAAAGAAAAAAAAAAAAACCGCCTTAATCCATCTTATTTCCACTTTTATAATCTCCAACAAATGACCCCCATTATACCAGAATGCCTTACAGATGCCGTGTAAATTACTTATGTACTGTTCATAATTTATGATTCATTTGTCACAAAGATCAACATTCTAAACTGAGTAAATAATGTAAATGACTGTGCATGGAAGACGCTTTATCTTCTCCAGCTCACAGTTTTTGAAGAAGTATTTCTATATAATACATTTCAGCTAGAATTATTACATACAGGAAGGAATGCCTAGAAAAATACTCCTAAGAATGCTGCGTATACAGGGACACATTCTGAGAACTAAAGGAGAAAAAGTGAATTTTCCTTATATTTGAAGCCCTGGGCACAGTCAGAAGCAGTGCCGGGACAAGGTCACCTAGAGCCCAGGGTGAACGTGCCAAATTGTGCTACACCCAAGCAGTGGCGGCTGGTGTTCAAAATATTTGGGGGGGGGGGGCGCAAACAAACTGAAAAATTCTGAAAAAAAAAACATCAATTGCAGCCACAGTACCATCAAACGAGCCAGTGTGCCATCAAACGAGCCACTGTGCCATCAAACGAGCCACTGTGCCATCAAACGAGCCACTGTGCCATCAAACGAGCCACTGTACCATCAAATGCAGCTACTGTGCCCATCAATGGCAGCCAGTGTGCAGATCAATGGCAGCCAGTGTGCCCATCAATGGCAGCCAGTGTGCCGATCAATGGCAGCCAGTGTGCAGATCAATGGCAGCCAGTGTGCAGATCAATGGCAGCCAGTGTGCCCATCAAATGCTGCCACTATGCCCATCAAATGCTGCCACTGTGCCCATCAAATGCTGCCACTGTGCCCATCAAATGCTGCCACTGTGCCCATCATTTGCTGCCACTGTGCCCATCATTTGCTGCCACTGTGCCATCAAATGCTGCCAGTGTGCCCATCAAATGCTGCCAGTGTGCCCATTAAATGCGTTAGCGGTAAAGCGCCACTAGTTTTAGCATCGCTTTCCCGTCATTTTAGCTGCGCTTTTCGGTCTCTAGCAGGCCGCTTTTAACCCCACTAATGGCCGAGGAAAGGGTTAAAAGCAACCACAAAGCGCTGCTGCCCATTGATTTCACTGTACCAAAGACGCTGCTTGCAGAACTTTTTTTTCGGTCCTGCAAGCGCAACACCCCAGTGTGAAAGCTCTCGAGCGTTCACACTGGGAAGGCTTGGGAGGCGCTTTTCATGCACTTTACATGCACTTTTTTTTAGCGCTAAAATGCCTGAAAAGCACCTTCAGTGTGAAAGTCGTCTTATGCCTTGTACACACAATCGGAATTTCCAATGAAAAAAAGGATTTTCCATCGGTGTTTAGAAATAGAACATGTTTTATTTTTTTACGATGGAAAAAAAAAAACGATAGGAAATTCCTATCGTCTGTGGGGAACTCCGACGGAGAAAAAACCTACGCATGCTCAGAATCAAGTCGACGCATGCTCGGAAGCATTGAACTTCATTTTTCTCGGCTCGTCGTAGTGTTTTACGTCACCGCGTTTTGGACGGTCGGAATTTGGTCTGACAGTGTGCATGCAAGACAGCTTGAATGGAATTCCAATGAAAAATTCCATCGGATTTTAGGCCATTGGAAATTCCGATCGTGTGTACAGGGCATAAGTCATACTCTTTTGACTAAAATGGCATTTTAGTTTTGGTCATATTTTAGGTATCTTCAATTGTTTTAGTCATATTTTAGTTGACTAAAATACTATTCATTTAGTCTACGGAAATGTTTTAGTCATCGAAATTAACACTGCTGCCCACCCCTTTCCCGGCCCTGGTCAGAAGATTCATGAAGTCATAAGGCCCCATACACACTATTAGATGTTCTACAGATTTTTGTCTTCAGACTTACGAAAACCATGTAGTGCAAAGGCCTGCCTGATTGCATACAAATTGAAACTCGAATGCCCTGTACACACGAGCGGAATTTCCGTCTGAAAAAAGTTGGATGGTTTTTCTGACGGAATTCCGCTCAAGCTTGGCTTGCATACACACGGTCACACAAAAGTTCTCTGAACTTTCAAGTGTTAAGAACGCGGTGACGTACAACACTACAACGAGGCAAGAAAAAGAAGTTCAATGCTTCCGAGCATGCGTCGAATTGTTTCCGAGCATGCGTCTTTTTTTTCCCGTTGGAATTGCATACAGACGAACTGATTTTCCGATAGGAATTTGTTCCGTCGGAAAAATTGAGAACCTGCTCTCTATCTAAGTCTGTCGGAAATTCCGACAGAAAAAGTCAGATGGGGCATACATACGGTCGGAATATCTGACGAAAAGCTCCCATCTGACTTTTTCTGTTGGAAATTCCGACCGTGTGTACGCGGCATTAAGGTTTGACCTCATATTATGTGGTTTTGGTAAACCTGAAGACAAAAATATGCAGAAAATCTAATAGTGTGTATGGGACTTAAGAGAGAACTGAGCGATCAAACACTGATGATTGCTCAGTTCTCGGTCATCAGCCTGCTGAGAACCAGAGACTGACATTCACCGGCTCTCTGCTCTACTCTTCCAGCACTCACTGGAGCTCTGAGCTGTGGAGGGGACGGGGGGGGGACAGGGGGCGGGGCCTCATTTGGGTTCTCAGTGGCTCACTGAGAAGCTGAGCCAGCTGCTACAGGTCCATGCATCAAGGTAGATCCCGACTGGCTTAGTGACGTCAGGCGGCGGCGGGCTTTAGTCTGCTGTCAGCTAAAAATGGGTCACAGGAGTGCAGAGCGAAGTGCACTCTTGTGATCCATAAGAGAAATATATAGGCAAAATAGCTTTGACCATACTTCCCCTTTAGGCTTGGTTCACACTATTGCAATATCAGACATCGCATGTGATTTTCACTGCATTGCTGTGCAGTGCGAATTCAGTCATACAGATTGTGGATTCCTTCCACTTCACAATTATGTGCCACTTTGTGTTGGTCTATCACATAAAATCCCAAAAAATACATTTACGTTTTTGGTTGTAACATGACAAAATGTGGGAAATTTCAAGGGGGTATGAATACTTTTTCAATGCACTTTATGTGTATATCATACTCAAAGTATACATATAGTATACATACTATGTATGTGTATATGTGTGTGTGTGTATATATATATATTCTTGCTGCTCTAATTATATATATATATATATATATATATATATATATATATATATATACACCGTATATATAAATTAGAGCTGCACGATTACAGTTGCGATCTTGACAAAGTATTTCCCGATCCCGAATTCTCTCTGCTCTCAGCGTCAAAAGTCCGGGCAGTCTGCCAAGTTTTACAACATTCTTTATCAGTGGAACATTAATTAAGCCTCGTACACACGGCCGGTTTTCTCGTCAAGAAACGACAAGAAAACTGCTGGGAGAGCTTTCTTGCCGAGAAAACCGGCTGTGTGTACGCGGCTTTCAGGTTTCTGGTCAAGAAAACTGGCCAGAATCTCGACGAGAAAAATAGAGAACCTGCTCTCTATTTTCTCATCGAGATTCTCGTCGGCATGTTTCCCGACGAGAAACCCGAGAGTGTGTACGCTTACCTGTCACCGTGGAAACCCGCGCATGCTCGAAATGACTTTGACACATGCGCGGTAGCTTCCTAGACATAGGTAGGGTGTAGCAAGATGGCGGCGGCGGCATCGAATGTGACGAGCGCACGCTCGTCGTAGTCGATGACATCACCGCATTCGTTCCATTCAAAAGAACGGCGGTTCTTTTGAATCGAGTGTGTGTACGCTCGGCTGGGACAAGATTCTTGTCAAGAATCTCGTCAGGAAAAACGACGGGTTTTAAAACATTGTAACAATTTGTCTTTTGTCTTCAAAGTAATAGACTTCTGTAAGTAAATTAGGAAAGTTTAACAACTTAAACACTAAACCTTTTTCTGACATTTCTTGTTTTCAATTTAAAATATATTTTTTCTTTGCTAGAAAATTACTTAGAATCCCCAAACATTATATATATATATATTTTAGTAGAGACCATAGAGAATAAAATGGCGGTTGTTGCAATATTTTATGTCACACTGTATTTGCACAGCGGTCTTTCAAATGCAATTTTTTGGTAAAAAATTACTTTAACCACTTCCATACTGTGCACTTATACAGCTTCCTGCCCAGACCAATTTTCAGCTTTCTGCGCTGTTGCACTTTGAATGACAATTGCGCGGTCATGCTACACTGTACCCAAACTACATTTTTATCAATAGAGCTTTCTTTTGGTGGTATTTGATCGCCTCTGCGATTTTTATTTTCTGCTAAAAATGTTTTAAAAAGAGCAATTAAAAAAAAAAAAACATATTTTTTTTGTTTCAGTTACAAAACTTTGTAAATAAGTAAGTTTTCTCCTTCACTGACGGGCACCGATGAGGCGGCACGGATGGGCACCGATAGGCAGCACGGATGGGCACCGATAGGCAGCACCGATGGGCACCCATAGGCGGCACGGATGGGCACCGGTAGGCGGCATGGATGGGCACAGATAGGCGGCACAGATAGGCGGCACGGATGGGCACAGATAGGTGGCACGGATAGGCACAGATAGGCGGCACGGATGGGCACCGATAGGCGGCACGGATGGGCACTGATAGGCGGCATCGGCTCAAAATCCTGAGGACGTCATATGACGTCCAGTCAGGATTTTGAAACCACTTTGCCGCCGTCAATCCGCTATAGGGCGGGCGGCAAGTGGTTAATGAATAACCAGTAAAGTTAGCCCAAATGTTTGTTTGTATAATGTAAAAGGTTTTACGCCGCGAGAATCCTGATCTTCTAAGCAAAGAAATCGTGATTCTCATTTTGGCCAGAATCGTGCAGCTCCAATATATATATATTTATATATTTATATATATATTCTGTTTATAGATTATTTAATATATTAATACGAATGTATTAAAATGGTCTTGTGGTTTGGTTATTTCTATTGGGCTTGGTGAAGCCTCCCACTTGGCAGATGTATAGGCAACACATATGGCTTAGAATGTTCCCTCACAGCACAAGTTATCATTGAAAGATCTGCAGCCTTCCTCTTGTTAACTTTCTCTTTAGATCTGTATTCCCCGGAAAGTTCTGTATTCAAACCGCGTTCCAGAGCCGCTGCCACTCACTGCTAATAATGAACAAAATGTCAGTCTTTCCTTCCAGGCTTTCCTTCACCTCGTCATTGTCATTGCAGGAGGTAGAAGACTGAAAGGGAGAAGAAAAAAAATGGAGTTTTCCGTAGCGTGTATCGGCGGCGTAGAAGTTCATAAATATTCCATGGCTTTGCCTCAACTTTAAATGCGCAAAAATTCAGAACTTTCTTCTGTTGAAAATTCCGTCGTCCTCGGAGGAGAAATGGTGGGATTTTCTTTCATTTTAGAAGGATTATGCTCTAGCTACCTCCTTGGTGGAATAGACATGTTCAGTGATGATATCCGATCATTTTATTTCCCCGCCACCCACCAGTCGTCCAAGTTCCTACCTGTTTGTTTCCCACTAAAGCAGACCTATCAATAAAATCTACACTTCATGGGGGATCCGTAGGGTGTATGACAGAATTTCCAAATCATGTTCTAGTTTGGAGTTAAAAAAAGAAAAAAGAAAAAAAGTTTTCAGGTACTATGAATAATAATAATAAAAAAAAAATGCTGTCTCTGAGCTCACATATGTGACCCAAGTAAAGATGACATGGTATTTTATTTCATTAGAGACTGCAGTGAAACTACGGTTTCTTTTTTTGTTTGTTTGTTTACTTTTACTTGTATGTTTGTTTGTAATTTACTACATTATTACACCTGTGTTTTTGTTTAAAATAAGTGTATTGAAACACAGGCAGAAAAACACTACTTACTCAAGGCATGAATTAATTAAACAAAATCAATTATTTAAAAAATAAATAAAAATATTTATATATTAAAAATAAATATTTTAAAAATAAATAAATAAAAACACAACAAAAAAAATGAGAAAAAAATAAAACATAATAAAAAATAAATATTAAAAATTTCACATTTTTTTTAAACATAAAAATCGAAATAGTACAAAAATCTTCCATAACCCTTATGAGCCATTTAAATACTAATGGACCTCTAGGCTCTTTTCACATGGGTGGCCAGAGGGCAGTAAAAGCAGGCAGTTGAGTGGCAGTTTTAGCACCGCCATACCACCAATCCAACTAAATGTTACCATTGCAGCTGGGTGGGGGTTGTACACATTGCAACTGTGGCAATTTTATCATGGCTTGCAGAGATTGGCTGGTGGCAACACCTGTCAAATGGGCCCATTAAGGTCAATAGGAGTGTGCCACAACCAAGTGTTCATGGTTCGGTATTTTATACAAAATCCCCTTTGTGATATAAAAAAAGACATTTAGTAGAGATCGCCTCCTGAACACCTGGTAGCCACTGCACCACTGCCTTTTGAAAAGCAATCCACCACAGTTCAATTTTCCGAGAGCGGTAGTCACTGCTACCCCTGTGAATAAAAAAACTAAAATTCCTTGAAGTAAACCTAAAGGCTCTTGGGTAAGAATTACTATGTGATTCACAAGCCTCAGAAAGTAATTAAAAAAATGTCCCATACTTCCCTGATCAAAATTCTCCTTCATATGTGTCTCACACGCGCCCCCTACCAGAAACTGCAGCTCCACAGTGGGAGGGGTTCAGCCACACAGTGCTGGGATAAGATCCTCCAGTGCCCAGGGCAAAGATAGCAAATTGCGCCACCCCCCTTCCTTATGTACAAGGAGGAGGGGAGAGAGAGCACAGTTTGCACCTCCTCCCGGCTCTCTCCTTTTCACCTTGCTGCTTCCAGCGCTGGGATGACAGAAGTAGTGATGCCGCTGTCATTACTCTTGTCAGCCTTATAGTAGAAGGAACTTGCGGCTCCCCAATCCTTACAATACATGCAGCGCCCAGGGCAGCCGCCTCCTTCTGCACACCCTTTGTCCCAGCCCTGCAGCCACAGAAGCAGTGCTGTTCATCCACAAAGCTGTCAGCAGGACTGGCTGTGGCCAGGTGCTGACTGACAAGCTACAGGCTTATAAATCAGCTGTGACAATGCTCGCCTTGTAACATTTTCTCATCCCAACGTAGTACATGGAGTCACAGCCTATACGAGAGTGGCAACTCTACTCTGAATTTAGGAGCAGTGCAGCATTGTTATCATCTCATCCCAGGAAGCTTTAAGAAGGGGACTTCACTAGCAGGATCCAAATGTATTTATGAGATTGTGCAGTGGGATTAAGGAATAACTGTACGTGCAGATGCACTTGGAATTAGGTGCTTTACCCTTTGTCTCCAATGCATTTTGTCAAAATTGTGAATCTCCCCAAAATAGCCCAATTTTGTTTACATTTTGCCAGTTTCTCCCAATCATACTTAAAGTGGAATTCCATGCTAAATCTAACTAATCTTAAAAAAGCTCCCCCCTTCCCCCTCAACACTTATGCCAACTAACCTGTGATACAAAGATATATATACCTACCAACCTCATGCTGCTGTGGTCCAGTTATGTGATCTTCCCTGTGTCAGCTAGAGGCAGCTGCAGGGAAGAGGAGAGAGCATTCAGCAATGGCTGGAATGCCTGGGAGTGGTGATGTCACCCAAAGGCTTCCATGGCTCATCCGTTGTAAGCACACCCTGCAGCCTCCCTTTGCTGACACAGGAGCCGGATCATGTGACCAGAGTATACTTGCCAACAGTCCCAATTTTCCCAGGACAATCACGATTTTTGGACCCTCGTCCGGATCTGAGGCTGTCAGGATCGAAATCCTGGGATTTTGCTTTTGTCCCTGGAATCAGGACTGTTTTTGGCATCGAAAGCAGCTTCTGGCTTCGAAAATATGTCCGTCAACGCGAGATCTATTTTCCCGTGTGTTCAGTGGAGGGGCTTCCCATCAGTGCAGCCAATCTGCTTCTCACTTCAGTGTACAAGTAGACAATTTGCTTGTACACTGAAGCTGGTTAGCTGAACGGATCGGAGGCAACTGCCCTCTCCACCAAACACAGTTCAAAACACGGGGAAAGAGACCTACAAATGGAGCTGATGCCAACCCCTCACCCCGTGGCCTGCTGCCGTTGAGAGGCAGAGCCAAGGGACTCCACTGGGGACACCTGATATAAGGAAGGACTCTACTGCCTGGGGACAGGGCCGCTGATGGGGGGGACCACCAGTCCTACTGTAGGGGACCCAGGTACACAGGGGGGCCCAGACAGCAGAGGGAATTGGTGTGGTTGGGCGGAGGGGCAATTACAGAAGGATGCCAGTGCGTCTCTCTGCAGCAGCTGAAAGACAGTTTCTCTCCCTCCTACTGGCTTTCAGCTGCTGCAGGGAGAGACACAGACACAGGGAATTGTTCTTGTAATTGCTTCCCCCTCCCTGTTCTGCTTGCTTCTGATCCCCTCTGTGTGTCACTGTGCTGTCCCCCCCTCCCCCCATGGCACTGCCGGCTAACCTGTATGGTACTAAAAATTTTAAATATAAAAAAAGTTTAAAGATTGTACAAAACTATTTAAAAAAGGGCTAATTCACACAGGTTCCCTGTTATGTTTGTGTCTACTAATAATGTGGTTGTTTTTTTAAATATTGTTTTGCTATATTTCGAGGGGGGGCCCTGCCAGGTAGGCTGTAGGGGGCCCCGTGATTTCTAACAGCATCCCTGCCTGGGGACACCTTATATAAGGAGGGACTCCACTGCCTGGGGTCACCTGATATAAGGAGGGACTCTTCTGGGGGCCCCTGATGTAAGGAGAGTCTCTACTGGGGATACTTGATGTAAGGAGGGACTCTGCTGCCTAGGGACACCTGATATAAGGAGGGACTCCCCTGGGGTCCCCTGATGTAAAGAGAGACTCTGCTGGGGAAACTTGATGTAAGGAGGGACTCCACTGCCTAGGGACACCTGATGTAAGGAGGGACACTACTGCCTGGGGGGACCAGAGTTAAGAAGGGATTCCGCTGGGGGCACCTGATGTAAGGAGAGACTCCGCTGGGGGCACCTGATGTAAGGAGGGATTCCGCTGGGGGCACCTGATGTAAGGAGGGACTCTTCTGGGGGCACCTGATGTAAGGAGGGACTCCGCTGGGGGCACCTGATGTAAGGAGGGACTCTGCTGGGAATGCCTGGTGTAAAGAGGGACTCTACTGGGGACACCTGATGGCATCTGGTGGCAGGCGACGGTGGCAAGTGACACACTTGGGTCTCCCACTGATTCTGCATTATGGTGAGTTAAACAAGTAAGTTTTGAGGCATGTCTGTGATTAGTTTTTTTTCTACACAATTAACTACTTGCTGACTAGCTGCCGCATTTATACGGCAGGTTGGCATGGCTGCGAGAATTGGCGTCATTGTACGTCGGGCCCACTTTAAGAAGCTATAGGTTCGCGCGCTTGCGCCGGAGCCGATGCACGTGGCCAGCAGCCGCGATCACTCCTCAGAGAGCCAGAACGGGGATCTGTCAATGTAAGCAGACAGATCCCCATTCTGACAGGGAAGTAGAGAGATATCAGTTGTTCCTAGTGATCAGGAACAGTGATCTCTCTTCTCCTCCAGTCAGTACACTCCCCTCACAGTTAGAAACTCCTCCCTAGTAGTGTTGAGCGGACCCGAACTGTAAAGTTCGGGTCCGTACCGAATTTTGGCGTTTTCCCGACCCCGGACCCGGATTTTGCGCTAAAGTCCGGGTTCGGGTTCGGATTCGGGAATTTAATGGCGCAGTTAGAAATGCTTCAGGGGCCAGCCAATCACCATTTGATTAGCTGGTATGCCCTTAGAAGCCATCATAGCCATGCCTACTAATGGCATGGCTGTAATTGGTCAGTGCAACATGTGACCCAGCATGTGACCAGCTTCTATATAAGAAAGAGGCACACAGCACAGATCGTCACTCTGCTTTTAGACAGTGTAGGGAAAGGATCCTGGCTGCTGTTGCTGTGAGGGAGAGAATAGGAGTTAGTCCTGATTCTGCAATCTACTGATAGAAAAGATAGGGAGACAGTGTAGTGTAGTGTAGTGTAGGGGCAGGATCCTGTTTGTGCTTTCAGGGAGAGAGATTTAGATAGGAGTCCAGATTGAGAGATATAATAGCTCAGCGATCTGCATAGGTTTATCTGTTTGTGTTGCAAGCTCAGTGCACCAGCACTGCATTACGTTGAGTGATACACCTATTCCATACTGTGGCTGTATTGTGCTCTTGCTAAAAGACCTATTTTGGTCAGAAAAAAAAAAAAAAAAAAAGGCACTTTATTGTGCTTTTGCTAAAAAGACCCATTTTTGGGCCCCAAAAAAAAAAAAAGGCACTTTATTGTGCTGTTGCAAAAAAAAAAAACGGCACTTTGTTGTGCGCAAAAAAGACCTATTTTTGGGCAAAAAAAAATATTTTGGAGTGTATATCTCTAGTTGTGTGAAATAACCAATTTCTATATATTTTTCTTGTACTATGCTATACTAAAAAAAAAAAAAAAAACTTTTTTTTGAATAGCATTCTCTGCAGCTGTGCGATTCAGCGGTTATATACTGTGTTTGTGTTGTGCTCTTTCAAAAAACGCCATTTAGGGCCACAGAAAATATTTTGCAGTGTGAAATACACATGTGGAGGTGTGTAAAATAAACAATTTCTATATATTGTACAGTGCTATACTAAAAAAACCAACTTTTTTTTGAATAGCATTCTCTGCACTTCTATAGCTGTGCGATTCAGTGGTTAAATACTGTGGTTGTGTTGTGCTCTTTCAAAAAACGCCATTTAGGGCCACAGAAAATATTTTGCAGTGTGAAATACACATGTGGAGGTGTGTAAAATAAACAATTTCTATATATTGTACAGTGCTATACTAAAAAAAACAACATTTTTTTTGAATAGCATTCTCTGCACTTCTATAGCTGTGCGATTCAGTGGTTAAATACTGTGGTTGTGTTGTGCTCTTTCAAAAAACGCCATTTAGGGCCACAGAAAATATTTTGCAGTGTGAAATACACATGTGGAGGTGTGTAAAATAAACAATTTCTATATATTGTACAGTGCTATACTAAAAAAAAACAACATTTTTTTTGAATAGCATTCTCTGCACTTCTATAGCTGTGCGATTCAGTGGTTAAATACTGTGGTTGTGTTGTGCTCTTTCAAAAAACGCCATTTAGGGCCACAGAAAATATTTTGCAGTGTGAAATACACATGTGGAGGTGTGTAAAATAAACAATTTCTATATATTGTACAGTGCTATACTAAAAAAAAAAACATTTTTTTTGAATAGCATTCTCTGCACTTCTATAGCTGTGCGATTCAGTGGTTAAATACTGTGGTTGTGTTGTGCTCTTTCAAAAAACGCCATTTAGGGCCACAGAAAATATTTTGCAGTGTGAAATACACATGTGGAGGTGTGTAAAATAAACAATTTCTATATATTGTACAGTGCTATACTAAAAAAAACAACATTTTTTTTGAATAGCATTCTCTGCACTTCTATAGCTGTGCGATTCAGTGGTTAAATACTGTGGTTGTGTTGTGCTCTTTCAAAAAACGCCATTTAGGGCCACAGAAAATATTTTGCAGTGTGAAATACACATGTGGAGGTGTGTAAAATAAACAATTTCTATATATTGTACAGTGCTATACTAAAAAAAAACAACATTTTTTTTGAATAGCATTCTCTGCACTTCTATAGCTGTGCGATTCAGTGGTTAAATACTGTGGTTGTGTTGTGCTCTTTCAAAAAACGCCATTTAGGGCCACAGAAAATATTTTGCAGTGTGAAATACACATGTGGAGGTGTGTAAAATAAACAATTTCTATATATTGTACAGTGCTATACTAAAAAAAAAAACATTTTTTTTGAATAGCATTCTCTGCACTTCTATAGCTGTGCGATTCAGTGGTTAAATACTGTGGTTGTGTTGTGCTCTTTCAAAAAACGCCATTTAGGGCCACAGAAAATATTTTGCAGTGTGAAATACACATGTGGAGGTGTGTAAAATAAACTATTTCTATATATTGTACAGTGCTATACTAAAAAAAACAACATTTTTTTTGAATAGCATTCTCTGCACTTCTATAGCTGTGCGATTCAGTGGTTAAATACTGTGGTTGTGTTGTGCTCTTTCAAAAAACGCCATTTAGGGCCACAGAAAATATTTTGCAGTGTGAAATACACATGTGGAGGTGTGTAAAATAAACAATTTCTATATATTGTACAGTGCTATACTAAAAAAAACAACATTTTTTTTGAATAGCATTCTCTGCACTTCTATAGCTGTGCGATTCAGTGGTTAAATACTGTGGTTGTGTTGTGCTCTTTCAAAAAACGCCATTTAGGGCCACAGAAAATATTTTGCAGTGTGAAATACACATGTGGAGGTGTGTAAAATAAACAATTTCTATATATTGTACAGTGCTATACTAAAAAAAACAACATTTTTTTTGAATAGCATTCTCTGCACTTCTATAGCTGTGCGATTCAGTGGTTAAATACTGTGGTTGTGTTGTGCTCTTTCAAAAAACGCCATTTAGGGCCACAGAAAATATTTTGCAGTGTGAAATACACATGTGGAGGTGTGTAAAATAAACAATTTCTATATATTGTACAGTGCTATACTAAAAAAAACAACATTTTTTTTGAATAGCATTCTCTGCACTTCTATAGCTGTGCGATTCAGTGGTTAAATACTGTGGTTGTGTTGTGCTCTTGGAAAAAACGCCATTTAGGGCCACAGAAAATAAATTGCAGTGTGAAATACACATGTGGAGGTGTGTAAAATAAACAATTTCTATATATTTTCCTTGTACTGTGCTATACTAAAAAAAACAACCTTTTTTTTTGAATAGCATTTTCTGTAGCTGTGCGATTCAGCGGTTACGTGCTGTGGGTGTGTTGTGGTCTGGCAAAAAACGCCATTTAGGGCCACAGAAAATATTTTGCAGTGTGAAATACACATCTGGAGGTGTGTGTAAAAAAACAATTTATATATATTTTCCTTGTACTGTGCTATACTAAAAAAAACAACCTTTTTTTTTTGAATAGCATTTTCTGCAGTTCTGTAGCTGTGCGTTTCAGCCATTACGTACTGTGGGTGTGTTGTGGTCTTCCAAAAAACGCCATTTAGGGCAAGATCCTAAATTTGGAAAATATGAGGGGAAGGTCAAAGGGACGTGGTGGCCCCGGTCGTGGTGCTGCTGGTGGAGCTCCTGTTGCAGGGAGAGGACGTGGTGGATCTGTGCCAGCTACACGCACAAGTGAAACACCTTCCTCAGGTGCGAGTAGGCGACCGAGCCTGCGGCGGTATTTTGTCATGCCTAATGAGGCTGTACCAATGTTTAGGCCAGGACAAGTACAGGCGATAGTAGATTGGGTTGCTGACAGTGCCTCGGTTTCCTTCACATTGTCTCCCACCCACTCTTCTGCTGAAAGATCAGAGTTGGCACCTGAAGCCCATGTCCATCAGTCTTTCACCTCACCCCCTTGCAAATCAGCCAAGCAGTCTGAGCCCCAAATCATGCAGCAGTCTCTTCTGCTTTTCGATGACTCTGTTAGCAGGGTTTCCCAGGGCCATCCACCTAGCCCTGCCCCAGAAGTGGAAGAGATTGAGTGCACCGATGCCCAACCACTTATGTTTCATGATGGGTACATGGGAGGACCATCGCAGCACGTCTCGGATGATGACGAAACACAGGTGCCAACTGCTGCTGCTTTCGCAATTGTGCAGACAGACATGGAGGGCAGGGGTGAAGACTGGGTGGAAGATGATGTGGAGGACGATGAGGTCCTCGACCCCACATGGAATCAACGTTATGCAGGTGACCAGTGTAGTTCGGAGGAAGAGGCGGTGGTCGCACAGAGCCACCAGCACAGCAGAAGAGGGAGCAGGGTGCAAAAACGGAGCATTCGTCCCCTAGACAGTACATCTGCTACTGCCCAACGCAGCAAGGGACCGAGCACACCAAAGCCAGGTCCAAGGACTTCCCTAGCGTGGCAGTTCTTCACACAGTGTGTTGATGACAAGACACGAGTGGTTTGCACGCTGTGCAATCAGAGCCTGAAGCGAGGCATAAACGTTCTCAACCTGAGCACAAGCTGCATGACCAGGCATCTAAGTGCAAAGCACGAGCTGCAGTGGAGTAGACACCTCAGAAACCAAGAAAGGTCTCTGGCTCCTCCTGCTTCCTCTTCTGCTGCAGTCTCGGCCTCTTCATCCACCTCTGTAGTGACAGTGGCACCTGTCACCACGCAAACAGAGGATCTGCCAGCAACACTACCACCTGGGTCACCGACCATCTCCACAATGTCCCATGGAAGCGTTCAGCTCTCTATCTCCCAAACATTGGAGCGGAAGAGGAAGTACCCCCCTAGCCACCCGCGATCCCTGGCCCTGAATGCCAGCATTTCAAAATTCCTGGCCTTTGAAATGCTGTCATTCCGTCTGGTGGAGACGCAGAGTTTTAAAAGCCTGATGGCATTGGCTGTCCCGCAGTACGTCGTGCCCAGCCGCCACTACTTTTCCAGGCGAGCCATCCCTTCCCTGCACAACCAGGTGGGGGACAAAATCAGGTGTGCACTGCGCAACGCCATCTGTGGCAAGGTCCACCTAACTACGGATGCGTGGACCAGTAAGCACGGTCAGGGACGTTATATCTCCCTAACAGCACACTGGGTAAATGCAGTGGCTGCTGGGCCTGAGGCAGATAGCGGTTTGGCGCATGTCCTTCCACCACCGAGGATTGCAGGGCGCTTCAGTTTGCCTCCTGTTGCTAACTCCTCCTTCTCCGCTTCCTCATCCTCTACCGCCTCTTCATCCATTCAGCGTAACACCTTCACCACCAACTTCAGCACAGCCAGGGGTAAACGACAGCAGGCAGTTTTAAAACTTTCCTGTTTGGGGGAAAATCCCCACACCGCGCAGGAGTTGTGGAGGGACATGGAACAACAGACCGATGAGTGGTTGCTGTCAGTGAGCCTCAAGCCCGGCCTGGTGGTGTGCGATAATGGGCGAAATCTCGTAGCAGCTCTGGGTCTAGCCGGTTTGACGCACATCCCTTGCCTGGCGCATGTGCTGAACTTGGTGGTCCAGAGGTTCCTTAAAAATTACCCCAATATGCCAGAGCTGCTGCAGAAAGTGCGGGCTGTGTGTGCGCACTTTCGGCGTTCTCACCCTGCTGCTGCTCGCCTGTCAGCGCTGCAGCGTAACTTCGGCCTTCCAGCTCACCGCCTCATATGTGACGTGCCCACAAGGTGGAACTCCACCTTGCACATGCTGGCCAGACTGTGCGAGCAGCAGCAGGCAATAGTGGAGTTTCAGCTGCAGCAATCACGCGTGAGTCGCTCTGCGGAACAGCACCACTTCACCACCAATAACTGGGCCTCCATGCGAGACCTGTGTGCCTTGTTGCGCTGTTTCGAGTACTCCACCAACGTGGCCAGTGCCAATGACGCCGTTCTCAGCGTTACTATCCCAGTTCTATGCCTCCTTGAAAAAACGCTTCGTGCGATGATGGAAGAGGATGTGGCACAGGAGGATGAGGAGGAGGAGGAGGAAGCGGGATCATTTCAAAGGCTTTCAGGGCAGTCTTTCACAAGTGGCTACGAGGGTGGGTTCCTGCACCAACAAACGCCAGGTACACAATTGTCCGGCAGAAAGGGCACAGTTCTGGAGGATGACGAGGTGGAGGAGGAGATGGAGGAGGAGGAGGAGGAGGAGGAGCCATGTTCACAGCAGGGTGGCACTCAGACCAGCTCGTGGCCATTACTGGTGCGTGGCTGGGGGGATACAGAGGACACAGACAATACACCTCCCACAGAGGACAGCTTTTCTTTGCCTCTGGGCAGCCTGGCACACATGAGCGATTACATGCTGCAGTGTTTCCGCAACGACAGCCGAGTTGCCCACATTTTAACTGGTGCTGATTACTGGGTGGCCACCCTGCTGGATCCCCGTTACAAGGACAACGTACCGTCCTTAATTCCCTCACTGGAGCGGGATCGTAAGATGCGCGAGTACAAGCGCACGCTGGTAGACGCGCTGCTGGTGGCATTCCCACCTGACAGCGGGCGTACGGTGGAAGCACAAGGCGAAGGCAGAGGAGGAGGAAGAGGTCGCCAACGCAACCGGGGCACCGGCAGCACCTCAGAAGGCAGGGTTAGCATGGCCGAAATGTGGAAAAGCTTTGTCAGCACGCCACAACAACCAGCACCACCAGCTGAGATGGAACGTCTTAGCAGGAGGCAGCATTTCACCAACATGGTTGAGCAGTATGTGTCCACAGGCCTACACGTACTGGATGACGGGTCTGCCCCCTTTAACTTCTGGGTCTCCAAATTGGGCACATGGCCTGAGCTTGCCGTTTATGCCTTGGAGGTGCTGGCCTGCCCTGCAGCCAGTGTATTATCTGAACGTGTATTTAGCACGGCAGGGGGCGTTATCACAGACAAGCGCAGCCGCCTGTCCAGAGCCAATGTGGACAAGCTCACGTTCATTAAAATGAACCAGGCATGGATCCCACAGGACTTGTCCGTACCTTGTGCAGAATAGACATGTATACCGGTGTTGTGACAAAAACTGTCCGGCCATCGGATTGTGCCCGGCCCGTACTGCGCAGGCGCAGCGCTTGCGCAGTACAGAGGACAAGGAGATTCACAAAATCTCCGAAGATGAACGGCGCCTGCGCTGTGAGTGCAGGTTCAAGCCCCACCATCCAAGAGGACATACGGTAGCACATAGTAACAGGGCCCCTCACGGGCTCGCTTCGATCGCGGCCTTGCTTGGCTCGGCTTGAACCACGGATGGTGTGGCCTTCACCTGAACTCAACACGCAGGCGCCGTTAGTCTTGGGAGATTTTTGAAATCCCCTTGTCCTACATACTCAGCAAGCGCAGTACAGGGCGGACACTATTCGACAGGGGACAGAATTCGACACATCACCGGCCTTACCCAGCCATTGTTGTATTTTTGAACCAGTGTTGGCTACCTCGTCCCCCTCCACCGCTGCTTCCACCTACACAGCCACATCCACCGCCACCTCAACCTCCTACTCCATATGGACCTCGTCCTGCTAGGCCAAGATTAAAATTTTTATTTTATTTTTTTGTAGCGCACAGATCCTTTCCCCCTTACCTGCCTTTATGTTGTTGGCTCTTCGCAGGAGGGAGAAAGGCACACCGCACTACCAGCCCGTATCATCCTATATAAAGAGGTTGAGCGGTGTACTTGACGGGCCGTGTCCACAGCCGGAGTCAAAACTCCTCCAGAGGATGATTCTCACCTCTACTGTAGGTAGAGGCAAGTCCTTTAATTGCCAGTAAAGTCAATGTCCACACCAGCTGAAACTCCAACTCTTATTCTCTCATGGCAAAATAAACTGTACTCAGATAGAAAAGGTTAGAGCAAAGAAACAGGACAGCTTAAGGTGTGGAGGAGGTCCAGGCACAAACGTAGCACATTCACTTCACTGCTTAGGTTTCTCAAACAGTTTTTGGCGCACGGTCTCTGCCACAGACATTGAGGTTGGTCTCTGCCACAGACCGGGTGTACAAGGCCCCTGCCACGGGCCTGGAGAACTTTGGTCTCAGCCACAGACCAGGGTGTATAAGGCCCCTGCCACGGGCCGGTTGAATAAGGCCTCTGATACAGTCAAGGTGACCTTGAGCTTCTCCTTCTACGAACCTAGCCCATATCAAGGGGAAGACATCTCTCCAGGGAGTCAACAGACCATTCCTTCACCGTGACTCCCGCATCGGTCCATCAGAATGATCCTCCCTTCCCTGGAACAGGGTCCCCTACACGAGGCGGCTCTGGACTCCAGGCTTTACTCCCGCCCCTAGGCCTCCATACCCAGGGCAGCAAGAACTCCAGGATAGTACCTCACCCCGGGCTAAAGGTGCCCGAGATGGAACAGGAACACATGCACCCAGGCCGAAGGCACCTGGGCGCGGACCCCACTGGACATCAGCCCCCAGGCCAAAGGTCTGCCCCTTTTATATGCTCTCCCGGCATGCACAGCAGGTTCCCCGCCCCGCTGTACTACTGCCAAGAGGGGACACAAAAGGCGCCACCTGTAGGCCACAGGGAACTGCACACCAATACTGTCCCCCGAGGACAAAATGGTCCATGAATCCTACAGAATTAGGGTATTTGAGCCTATTTACCACTCAAACACTTTCCTTAAATTTAGCACCCCGCTACATTTTTATTTCAAAGTATTTTATTTTCCCACTAGCTTATCCATTAAATTAAATAATTTATTCCAGAAAGGGCGTATTCTGGGGCATTCCCACCATATGTGTGGCATTGTGCCGTTGAGTTTCTGAGGTTCTTAATGACTTCCTGTACCTCTTCTGCTGAAAAGGGGGCCTCCAGCATATTTTTTTATTTTTTTATTTTTTTTATGTTCTTTTAAGTTATTTCCTATCCACATTTGTTTGCAGAGCACTTGCCATGTTCTTAACAACATTTTGCTGCCATTTGCCCTCTAGCCCTTTCCATTACTTTTTTAGAGCCTTTTTAGTCGTCAGAAGTCCGGGTCCCCATTGACTTCAATGGGGTCCGGGTCCGGGTCCGGGTTCGGGTTAAAGTTCGGTCCCGAATCCGAACTTTTTTCCGAAGTTCGGCCGAACCCGCCGGACCCGAATATCCAGCTACCCGCTCAACACTACTCCCTAGGGAACACTTAACCACTTGATAACCCCCTAGTGCTAACCCCTTCCCTGCCAGTGACTTTTATACAGTAATCTGTGTCTTTTTTTAGCTCTGATCGCTGTATAAATGTCACCAAAAGTGTCCAATATTTCCGCCGCAAAGTCGCAGTCCCTCTAAAAATCGCAGATCACCGCCATTACTAGTAAAAAAATATATAATAATAATAAAAATGCCATAAATCTATCCCTTATTTTGTAGACACTCTAATTTTTGCGCAAACCAATCAATATACAGTATGGTTATTGCATTTTTTTTTTTTTATGTTTACCAAAAACATGTAGAATAATTCATATTGGCCTAAGCTGATGAAGAAATTTGTTTATTACAATTTTTTTTTGGGGGATATTTATTATAGCAAAAAGTTAAAAAAATATATATATTTTTTTAAATTGTCGCTCTTTTTTGTTTATAGCGCAAAAAACAAACCGCAGCGTAGACAAAAAATAGATTAGTTTAGTTACATGTGTTTCATTCGTTTAATTCGTTTTCGGAATTAGTTTCATGTATTCGTTTTCAAATCAATTTTGAATAGTTTTCAAATTTGAAAAGTTTTCAAATAGTTTTCCAATTTCATAAAATAGAATAGAAAAGAAAGGAATAGAATAGGAATATATATATATATATATATATTGTGAGGGGGTTAGCTCGGCAGCGGGTGTGTGTGACCCCCGGGATGGGCTCCCCACACAAAACAGGCCCAGCAAACGGAGGTTGTGGTTTTCAAAATCAAAAAGGTGCGGTTTATTTTCTATTTACAGTGACAAAACACAGCAAAGCAAAAGAAACATAACCAAAATAAATCCTGGTCAAGTTGACCTCTGACTAAACATACAGGTTTCCTAACTAACAACTGGGATCAGCCTAGTGCTGTCCTAGTCCCTAAGTCCCTGGTTTTAAATGTCCAAGCAAATAGCCACACAGGCTTTTTCTCACCGCACAGGGGTTCACTCTCCCTAGACAGTCCACACAGGTCTGGTTCCAGGCATGAGCTGACATCTAATGAATCTGGGAGTTCTTATAGAGGCCTAAATGAGCTGACAAGCTTCAGCTGGCCTCATCAACTCCCTGTCTGTACGACGCCCCACACTCTCCCTAGAGGTATGAGTCATCCATGAGCCCACTAGCCTTATACAACTCTCCACCTAGTTGTATAAGTCGGCGTAAAGCCTGAATCTGGGCGAAATATATCTACCCCCCTGGATGCAACCAGGTGACTTTACCTTCCTGCTGTCACAATATATATATATATATATATATATATTTCTATTCTATTCCTTTATTTTCTATTCTGTTTGGAAATTGGAAAACTATTCAAATTGGAAAAGTTTTTAAATTCAAAATGTTTTCCAATTCGAATGGTTTTCCAATTTCCAAAAAGAATAAAATAGAACAGAAAATAAAGGAATAGAATAGAAAAAAATATATATATTTTTTTCTTATTTATTCCTTTATTTTCTATTCTATTTTATTCTGTTCGGAAATTGGAAAACGATTAGAATTCGAAACGTTTTTGAATTTGAAAACTATTTGAATTCAATAACTATTCGAAAACTATTTGAATTCAAATTTCGTACAATTTTTTTTTTCGTTAATTCGGATTTGTTTGAATTCAGTGCTATTACTTTATTTCGAAATTCCGATACATCCAAATGTCCGAATAACGAAAATTTGTCAGTTTTTTTAATTCGGAATGAAACAAACTGCACATGTCTACCGCAGAGGTGATCAAATACCACCAAAAGAAAGCTCTATTCATGGGAATAAAAGGACATCAATTTTATTTGGGTACAATTTCGCACGACCGCGCAATTGTCAGTGCTGTATCGCAAAAAAATGGCCTGGTCATAAAGGGGCAAATCATTTCCATTCCTTAACCACCTTCTTTGCTAGAAAATTACTTAGAGCCCCCAAGAATTATAATTTTTTTTCTAACACCCTAGAAAATAAAATGGTGGTCGTACCTAATGCGCGTGCCCGGCGGCCACGATGGCCGCCGGGCACCCGCGATTGCCCAGTGCCCGAGCAGGAAAGTGGATCTGTGTGTGTAAACACACAGATCCACGTCCTGTCAGGGAGAGGGGACCGATGGTGTGTCCCTTGTACATAGGGACACAGATCGGTCACCTCCCCCAGTCACTCCCCTCCTCCCACAGTTAGAACACATCTAGGAAACACATTTAACCCCTTCCTCGCCCCCTAGTGTTAACCCCTTCCCTGCCAGTCACATTTATACAGTAATCAATGCATTTTTATAGCAGGGATTGCTGTATAAATGTGAATGGTCCCAAAAATGTGTCAAAAGTGTCCGATCTGTCATCCGCAATATCGCAGTCTCAATAAAAATCGCAGATCGCCGCGATTACTAGTAAAAAAAAAAAAAAAATGCTATAAATCTATCCCCTATTTTGTAGACGCTATAACTTTTGCGCAAACCAATCAATAAACGCTTATTGCGGATTTTTTTTACCAAAAATATGTAGAAGAATACGTATCGGCCTAAACTGAGGACATTTTTAATTTTATTTTTTTTTTTATGGATATTTATTATAGCAAAAAGTAAAAAATATTGTGTTTTTCAAACTGGACGCTCTTCTTTTGTTTATAGCGCAAAAAATAAAAACCGCAGAGGTGATCAAATACCACAAAAAGCCCTATTTGTGGGAAAAAAACAACGCAAATTTCGTTTGGGAGCCACGTCGCATGACCGCGCAATTGTCATTCAAAGTGTGACAGCGCTGAAAGCTGAAAAATGGCTTGGGCAGGAAGGGGGTTTTCGTGCCTGGTAGGGAAGTGGTTAAACACCGTTTTCACATGCATTTTTTTTTTCTTATTTATTTTACCTTTTTATTTTTTGTTTTTACACTGTTCTTTAAAAAAAATGTTGGCACTTTATTCCTATAACAAGAAATTTAAACATCCCTTGTAATAGAAAAAAAGCATGACAGGTCCTCTTAAATATGAGATCTGGGGTCAAAAAGACCTCAGATCTCATATTTACACTAAAATGCAATAAAAAAATATATATTTTGGCATTTGAAAAAATGCAAAAACAAAAATGGCCCTTTAAGAGCTATGGGCGGAAGTGTCGTTTTGACGCAGCGAATCTGCCACAGAGACCACTATTATCGGAAACCGGACCGCCGGCTGAAGAGGAGGATACCTGGGTTATGGCAGCTAGCTGCTACTATAACCAAGATATCCCTCTTAAAACAGCCGACATATATCGGCGTGCGGCGGTCTGGAAGTGGTTAAACAACTGAATGAACATTTTCCGCGAGTGGTGATTCCATACTTTTTGCCAGGGGTTGTATATGTTATGAAGTTGAGACCCCCTTCATATTTTGCAGCACGGCCCAGTAATTGTTAGCATTGGATGTGTACTATATATGAAGAACGATTGATCTGGCGGGACTGTCTGTTGCTATATTTAGCGGTGATGTTTTTCCGGGTTCATTAAGTGATCATCCATGGAATGTACAAATACAGTCAGAATCCGGCAGGGCTATTTATTTAATTGAATGTCAGAATGACAGAGCAGCGCGTGTAACTGTGGTTACTCTTCTATCATTTAAAGCTTGATGTGTTTATGTATATTTTTACCTAATCAGCAAAAATACATTTTTGCTGTAAGCACTTCCAAGACAAACTTTAATGCATTTACACAAATGCTTTATTTCTGTGCTCTATGTACTCGTAATTGAATATATACATAAAAAATGGAAATGTCAGCATTAAAACTGACATAATGAGGTCAATAAAGTAGAGCCATTATGTGGTTTTAGTTCTATCTTCTAAATGGGAGAGTTTGCTGTGTTATGTAAGGAACCGCTCACTGCCTGTTATAAAACACGTTCGGTGAATTAGGGCTACTTTATGGCCTTAAAGTGTAACTCCGCTTCAAGTGAATGTAAACGCAAAACCAAAAATTGAATATATTGCACCTTACCAGTTCTTAGATGTGGTGGCTGCATTTGTTTCTTTCAGTGTTTGTGTCCCCTTTTTTTTTCATCAGGTGATCCTGCCATTAACGCACTTCCTGTTCTAGGGTGACGATGCTCACTCATCACAGCAGACGACCTGAAGGCCGCTAGCCAAGAAACCCAGGCTTTCATAACACCTCAGCAGTGCCACAGACTGATCGCCTCCATGCCACACCGCATTTATGCAGTAATTCATAAAAAAGGAGCCTCTGACAAGTATTGAGTGCATACTATACTGTACATAGACATACCAGTAAAACCTTGGTTTGAGAGCATTTTGCAAGACAAGCAAAATGTAAAGAAAAATTTTGACTTGATATACAAGTAACGTCACGACACAACTGAGTATAAAAGAGAAGAGAGGCGCCTCTAAGTGTAGCAATATGGTTACATGAAATTAAGGTACAACATTTAGAAACTCACATGGTTGACGATTAAAACACAGGCACATCTAAGTATGCAGGCATCTGGGGTAAAGATGTCCACATAGACCGTCCTCCTCACCGCCATTGACGTAGTCCCTTTCACACTGCGCTCCACGAGCGCTTCAAGCCTCGCTTTCAGATCGTTCTACTGCAGGGTAGTCTTCCCGCTCATGATTGCAGACAGCTTTACCCCGGACGCCTGCATACTTAGATGTGTTTGTCCAAATTAATGCAGGCATGGCGTCGGTTGGAGTGGTTTGGGACTCCTTGAAGGCCTATCTTAGAGGCCTCTTGATTCAACAAGTGGCAAGAACTAAGGGGAAATCTAGGGAATGGGAGAGGGACATTAGAAACAAGGCGATACAGGCAGAGAGGCTATATGTCGAAGACCCAACCCCATACAGGCAAAGGGAATGGCTAGATAAGCAACAAGTCTATAAAATGGCCGTTACAAGGAGGACAGAGAACAGGCGAATATTCCAGAGACAGTGTCATTTTGGAGAAGGGGAGAGAGTGGGCCGTATGTTGTCCCTCTTGATTAGATCTAACACCCCCCTCCACTGTTTCGGCGGTTAGGACATTGAGTGGAGAGATCTCTACCGACGCGACAGAGATAATGCACACCTTCAGTGAATACTATAAAGCCCCATACACACGATCGGTTTGACTGATGAAAACCGTCCGATGGATGGTTTTCATCAGACCAACCGATCGTGTATGGTACCCATCTGTCTTTTTTTCCATCGGTTGTAAAAAATAGAACTTGTTTTAAAATTTTCCGATGGATAAAAAACCGATGGGAATTTCCAATCGTCTATGGGCAAGTCCATCGGTTAAAAAACCCACACATGCTCAGAATCAAGTCGACGCATGCTCAGAAGCATTAAACTTCATTTTTCTCGGCTCATCGGAGTGTTTTACGTCACCGCGTTTGGAACGGTCGGTTTTTAGACTGATGGTGTGTGGCCAAGACTGATGAAGAACAGTTTCATCGGATTTCCGATGGACAAATCCATCGGACGAAAATCCATAGGTTATCCGATCGTGTGTACGGGGCTTAAGTCTTTGTATAAATCCAACAGGGGGGCTGGGAGTGAAAGTATGGATGGTTTTCTTCAGAGCCCATTCACACAGGGGCAACACAAATTCCAGCGCGACTTTGGGAGGCAAATTGGACACGACTTGAGTATGAATCACAGCGCAACTCCAGGCAACTTACAAGGCAACTTCAAGTTGCCTCCAAGACAGGCTACTTTCCAGTGGCCAATAAAACAATAATCAGCTCTGTGGGAGGGAGGGGTTTGCCTAGAAAATAGTTTTTACTTCCTGGAAAGTTGCTTCAGTTAAGACAGGGCATACGACTTGGAGGCAACTTCCATTGAAATCTATGGGTACAAGTTGCCTAGAAGTCGGATTGAAGTACTACAGGAACCTTTTTTGAAGTCGGAGCAACTTCAGTAGTGTGCATTAAGACGGCTATCATTCACTTACATTGATTTTCTCATGTCGCGCGACTTGAGGCGACTTGGGACGACTTCAAGTAGGATCCAAAGTCGCCCCTGTGTGAATAGGCTCTCAGGGAATAACAATCCCGACTTTGACAAGAGAAGGACAAAATGGATATAGAGGCACCGGTGACTTTAGATCAACTGCAGCGGGCAGTAGCCGGGATGTCCAGTCAAAAGTCACCAGGTCCGGACGGGCTCCCAATAGAAATATATAAACGATATGAAGAGGTACTGCTTCCAGAACTGCTGAAAACACTGAGATGGGCATTGACCAATGGGAGACTCCCCACCTCGATGTCGGAAGCCACCATTACAGTATTACACAAGGAGGAGAAGGATCAATTGGATGTATCCTCCTACCGCCCAATCTCACTGTTATGCACTGATGTAAAAATCTTGGCCAAAGTGCTAGCAACCCGTCTAAACGGATGTAGTCAAAATCGTATACATCCTGATCAGTCGGGTTTTATTCCCAACAGGTCAACTAGTATCAACATCAGTAGAGTCTTTTTAAACATGCAGATACCAACAGACAATGTAGGCTCTAGGGCCATGTTGGCCTTAGACACCGCCAAGGCCTTTGATAGCCTGGAATGGGACTATTTATGGAGGGTGCTAGAGAGATTTGGGTTTTGGCCCCTCCTTTAGTGAGCCAAGAGCGAAAACAATAATCAATAATGAACACTCAGAGTTGTTCCAGCTGGAGAGAGGGACGAGGCAGGGTTGTCCCCTGTCCCCCCCTATTGTTTGCCCTTGCGATGTAACCACTAGCAATTATGACTAGATCAATGCCAGGTATACAGGGGTTCCAGAGGCAGACAATGGAGGACAGGATAGCACTGTTTGCGGGGGATGTCCTGTTTTTCCTTGGAGATGTTGAAACTTCATTAAATACAGTGATACAAATGGTTGGGGAGTTCGGACGATTCTTATCAATTGGGAGAAGTCGGCCTTGTTGCCGGTTGACCCACTTGGTAACCAGATACCGTCTGGAACTCCCCACCTAAAAGTAGTTGCAAAGCTGAAATATCTGGGTTTTTGGATCACAAGCGATATATACTAGTACGCTAATAATAATCTAGCCCCATTATTACTTAAACTAAAGCAAAAAGGAGATATCTGGAGCCGACTCCCTCTATCTGTAGCAGGGCGTTGCAACCCTAATAAAGATGATATGGTTACCGCAGATACTATACCTGTTCCATAATTCCCCGATTTGGATAGGCCAAAATTGGTTTAAAAGAATAGAATCCCTTTTTAGGGAATTCATTTGGAGAAAGGGTCAATCTAGGATTAGTCTGCAAACTTTGCAATTACCGATTAAAGAAGGAGGTATGGCGGTCCCGCACCCAAGATCATATTTTCTGGCATCCCAGCTGCAACATCTAGCGGGCTGTGGAGCCCTAGGAGGAAGGGAACTGCAGCGGCAGAATGATGCTAATGGGGGCCCCACATAGCATATTAGTAGAGGCATTTGAGGCAGACTCATTTATCCACAGGTGCCTGACTATAAAACTAGTTAGCAAAGTATGGCAGGCAACAAAGGCACTAATGGGGTATAATGGAGTAACAGAATACACCCTCCCTATGGAACAACAAAAACTTGGCGGAAGTAAGGGGTATAGAGAAGCCCAGGGAATGGGAGAGACAGGGCATTAACCGACTAATCCAACTATATGAGGGCAATCTTATAAAAACATTCCTGGATTTAAGACGGGAATTTAATATATCAAATAATTCTTTTTATAAATACCTTCAGATCAGGCATGCCATTCAAGTGCAGTTCAGGTCACAAATAGTTGAATGGACCCAGATCCCACACTCCTAAAAATAATTAAGTCAGATACATCCAAAGGATTAATCTCCGAGCTATACGCTAGATTGGGGGGCTAGAATAATAAGTGGAGTAGGACCTTCCAAGAGCAGAGTGGGATGGGAGAGAGACGTGGGGGCAATGACCACAAAACAATGGGACAAGATCTTAGAGAGGCATTGGTCTCAGGGCTGGTGCAGGGATTTTTGACACCCTAGGTGAAACCTAATTTTTCCGCCCCCATTGGCTCCACCCCTGACTCCACCCTATTTGCCCTGCCCATGTGACAGAAGGCACTGCCATACAGGAAGCATTGGCTCTGCTTACTCTAGCACTTGGTCCAGTGCGGCGCTGCACCTCTAATTACACTACCGGTCGGACTGAGTTAGTTACATGCTGCAGCCTGTAGACATGGAAGGAAACCAGCAGCCGGGCACCCCTAGGCAGCAGTACACCCTAGGAGGCTGCCTAGTTTACCTAGTGGTAGCACCGGCCCTGATTGGTCTCAATTTCACCCTCACAAAAAGTATCCCACCTGTTCTTGATACACAGAGTCTATTATACCCCTAAAAGAATGTTTAAACTCGGGTGGAGACAAGATGATGCGTGCCCCAGGTGCAAGGCGACAGGAGATTTTATCCACATGGTGTGGAAGTGCCCAAAGCTATCTGGGTGGAGATAATAGATAGGATAAATAAAATCTTTAAGACCACATTAGAACCGGCGGCCAAGACATGCCTACTAGGGAGTATGGAGGAATGTAGAGTTCCGACCGGCACTACTGAAGTAGTGCTGAGATGCCTATTTCAGGCGAGGAAATTAATCGCACAGAAATGGCAGGCACAGACCCCCCCGACTGTGAGAAATTGGGTTGAGACCACCAACTCAATAGCTTGGAGTGAGAGAGTGGTATTTATCAGGCGTGGCAACCACAGGAAGTTTGAAAGAATGTGGAAGCCTTAGCTAGATGAGATGGGGTCTCCCCTATAAAGGAGATGGTGGTGAGTGGGTGGAATTTCTCCCTCGCTCCCCGCCATCCCCCCGCCTCTACTCCTTTTCCTAATGGGACCCCGGACGTTTTTCTTTTCTGTACTGCTCTTTACCCCTAGGGGTGTCTTTCTCCCTTTCTCCTTTGAGGCGTTGCAATAAATGAAAGTACACACACAATTAATGATTGGGTGGTGTGGGAGAGGGGGGGTGGGGGCGGATTGGGAGGGAGGGGGAGGGAAAGTAAAGTAATAATAGTTTTATATACTGTAAGACACCATATAATGATATCCTGATGTTGTATCTTTTTTGCTTCTTGAGAAATAATAAAGTATTTAAATAAAAAATAAAAAATGTTGTACCTTCATTAAATGTAACCATATTGCTACACTTAGAGGCGCCTCTCTTCTCTTTTATACACTGTAACTCCTGCTGGATTTTGCTTCTAATCCCCTTGTGGAGGCTTCCATTTGTGGATGGACATTTTATGGTTACACAACCAATCACATTGCTATAATCTTTTTATATGGACTATAAACTGAAGGACTTATGAACAAATGGTTGTGGAACGAATCATTTGAGTTTCCATTATTTCTTATGGGGAAATTCGCATTGATATACAAGTGCTTTGGATTACAAGGATGCTTCCGAAACGAAATATGCTCGCAATCCAAGGTTTTACTGTACTTTTCAGTAAGCCAACATTTCTGTATTAAAAATCCTTGAATTACTGAAATGAACTTTTTGATGATATTCTAATTTTATGAGATGCACCTGTATATACCTTTTTTCCCCTTTTTAATAAATGATCACATACCCTCTGTTCTCAGCTGTATAAGGAGCTCCGAGAGCTAGGAGGAGAAACAGCAGTATGCTAATCTTCTTAGTCAATAGCTGTGCAGAGGAGGGCGTGTCAGGATAAGTCTGATGATTGGAGGGAGCAGGCACCAGCACAGCCGGAAAACTGACCTTTCTGGGCTCTCATGCCCAGTGTCGTCAGTTTTTAACAGGAAAGCAGAGGGACTGGCAGGAAGACCAGGGATTTCACACAAATGAATCAATACAAAAAGAACGGGATACTTTTTCATACAAGTACATGGTACAGCAGGCACATATCAGGAATATGAAATGTTGGGTTTACATAATCTTTAACCTGTTACTTCCCACATAACACATACGTGCAGCGAGAAAAGCGTTGGCTTTAACACCCATGTCCCTACATATGCATCATTGAGTGGCCTTTGTTTCTGTGCTGGGAGCCAAAGACAACTCTCAGTCCAAGCCAATAACTGGTAGCCGGCGGGACTCTCTCTCGATTATGTGACCACTGCTACAGTCAATCACAATGGTCACATGATCACCAATACTTCCCCACCCCCCCTGGGCTTTCAGAACATTTTAAAGAGACATTGTTGTGGGTGGGAAAGGGTTAAACTCCATTTTCCCCAACTTCCAACTGAACATGCCCAGGGCAGGGAAGATACGTTGCTCAGTTTTGCTCCCTCAGTAGATCAAATGATGAGACAGAGGTAGACAGCCAAGTGATTTGCAGCCAGGGGAGAGACCCTCCACTGTCAGAACTGGAGTACGGGCGGCTGGGCCAGAGATTGATAACATGCAGCTCCTCCAAAAGACCCAGCTAATGTGGGGGCCCTTCCCCAATATCTAGCAGAATACTGTAGTTCTAGTACAATGGCACTTCATCCTTGAATCTCTTCAGCTGTTTATCTCTGTTCATTTTTCAATAGGGAGCCAGTAATAGAAACATCAGATTCTCCTTCTTTTTTTTTTTTTAGTGCAGGTTTTCTTTCTGTATGCAGTCTTCCTGGAGCCAGTACTGGCCTTCCATGTAGAAAATTCTGATCCAGGTTACCTGTGTGCCCAAAAGTCCTGAAATTCTCCACAGTTTGTCATGTTACAACCAAAAACTTAAACATATTTTATTGGGATTTTATGTGATAGACCAACACAAAGTGGCACATAATTGTGAAGTAGAAGGAAAATGATAAATGGCTTTCTAATTTTTTTACAAATATCTGAAAAGTGTGGCGGGCATTTGTATTCAGCCCCCTTTACTCTGATAACCCCTAACTAAAATCTGGTGGAACAAATTGCCTTCAGAAGTCACCTAATTAGTAAATAGAGTCCACCTGTGTGTAATTTAATCTCGGTATCAATACAGCTGTTCTGTGAAGCCCTCAGAGGTTTGTTAGAGAACCTTAGCGAACAAGCAGCATCATGAAGGCCAAGGAACACACCAGACAGGTCAGGGATAAAGTTGTGGAGAAGTTTAAAGCAGGGTTAGATTTTAAAAAAATATCCCAAGTTTTCAACATCTCACGGAGCTCTATTCATCATCCAAAAATGGAAAGAGTATGGCACAACTGCAAACCTACCAAGACATGACCGTCCACCTACACTGACAGGCCGGGCAAGGAGAGCATTCATCAGAGAAGCAGCCAAGAGGCCCATGGTAACTCTGGAGGAGCTGCAGAGATCCACAGCTCAGGTGGGAGAATCTGTACACAGGACAACTATTAGTCGTGCTCTCCACACATCTGACCTTTATGGAAGAGTGACAAGAAGAAAGACATTGTTGAAAGAAAACCATAAGAAGTCCTGTTTGCAGTTTGCGAGAAGCCATGTGGGGGACACAGAAAACATGTGGAAGAAGGTGCTCTGGTCAGATGAGACCAAAATTGTACTTTTTGGCCTCAAAGCAAAACGCTATGTGTGGCGGAAAACTAATGCCTCGTACACACGACCGGTTTTCCCGGCAGGAAAAAAAATGGCGCTTTTCCCAACGGGATTCCTCTCAAGCCTGCCTTGCATACACACGGTCACACAAAAGACCGCTGAACTTTTAAATGCCAAGAACGCGGTGATGTCAAAGACTACGACGAGCCAACAAAATGACGTTCTATGCTTCCGTGCATTCTTTGAATTGTTTACAAGCATGCATGTTTTTTTTTCCCCTCGGGAAAGCATACAGACAACTGGTTTTCTTGGCAGGATTTTTTCCTGACGGGAAAAAAGAGAGCTGGTTCTCTTTTTTTCCCGGCAGTTTTCCTGTCGGGAAAACTGCGATGAAGCATACACATGGCCGGTTTTCCCGGCCAAAAGCTATCATGGCAGTTTTCTCGCCGGGAAAACCGGTCGTGTGTACAAGGCATTACACTGCACATCACCCTGAACACACCATCTTTACTGTGAAACATGGTGGTGACAGCATCATGCTATGGGGATGCTTTTCTTCAGCAGGGACAGGGAAGCAGGTTAGAGTTGATGGGAAGATGGATGGAGCCAAATACAGGACAATCTTATGCCGCATACACACGGTCGGAATGTCCGGCAGAAAAATAGAGAACTTGCTCTCTATCTAAGTCCGTCGGAAATTCCGACAGAAAAGTCCGATGGGGCATACACACGGTCGGAATATCCGACCAAAAACTCACATAGGACTTTTTCTGTCGGAAAATCCAACCGTGTGTATGAGGCATAGGAAGAAAACCTGACTTTTTTTAAATGGCCATTAAAAATGATCGTGTGTGGGCTTCAGAGTATTTTTCACAATGTGAAAAACGGCCATGAAAAAATTGGAACATGCCCTAATTTTTCACATCGTTTTTTACATCGTCGTTTTTCTCGTCACGGCCGTGTGTGGGCTTTAACAACGTGAAAAAAAATGCGCATGCTCAGAATCAAGTATGAGATGGTAGTGCTCGTTCTGGTAAAACTAGCGTTCGTAATGGAGATAGCACATTCGTCACGCTGTAACGGACTGAAAAGCACAAGGCTGAAAAGCGCGAATCGTCGCTCAACAAACTTTACTAACATGAAGGGTGGCACCATCTAAATGGAACTTCCCCTTTATAGTGCCGTCGTACGTGTTGTATGTCACCACGCTTTACTCAAGCATTTTTTTCCACGATAGTGTGTAGGCAAGGCAGGCTTGAGAAGAATCACGTCGAGAAAAATGCAGTTTTTTTCAATGACATTAAAAACGGTCATGTGTACGCGGCATTAGAGTCTGCAAAAGACTTGAGACTGGGGCGGAGGTTCACCTTCCAGCAGGACAACGACCCTAAACATACAGCCAGAGCAACAATGGGATGATTTAGATCAAAGCACATTCATGTGTTAGAATGGCCCAGTCAAAGTCCAGACCTAAATCCAATTGAGAATCTGTGGCAAGACTTGAAAATTGCTGTTCACAGATGCTCTCCATCCCAGTGGCGGCTGGTGCTCAAAATTTTTGGGGGGGCGCAAACAAACAAAAAAAAAATCAATTGCCGCCACTGTGCCCATTAAACGCAGCCACTGTGCCCAAACGCCACCAGTTTGTCCCCTCAAATGCAGCCATTTTGTCCCCAAATACAGCCAGTTTGTTTCCATATACAGCCAGTTTGTTTCCATATACAGCCAGTTTGTCCCCATATACAGCCAGTTTGTCCCCATATACAGCCAGTTTGTTTCCATATACAGCGAGTTTGTTCCCCAAATGCAGCCAGTTTGTTCCCAAATACAGCCCGTTTGTCCCCAAATACAGCCAGTTTGTTCCCATATACAGCCAGTTTGTCCCCAATATACAGCCAGTTTGTCCCCAATATACAGCCAGTTTGTCCCCATATACAGCCAGTTTGTTCCCTTAATACAGCCAGTGTGTCCCCCATATACAGCCAGTTTGTTCCCATATACAGCCAGTTTGTTCCCATATACAGCCAGTTTGTCCCCAATATACAGCCAGTTTGTCCCCAATATACAGCCAGTTTGTCCCCATATACAGCCAGTTTGTCCCCAATATACAGCCAGTTTGTTTCCATATACAGCCAGTTTGTCCCCATATACAACCAGTTTGTCCCCATATACAGCCAGTTTGTTCCCTTATACAGCCAGTTTGTCCCATATACAGCCAGTTTGTCCCCAATATACAGCCAGTTTGTTCCCATATACAGCCAGTTTGTCCCATATACAGCCAGTTTGTTCCCATATACAGCCAGTTTGTCCCCAAATACAGCCAGTTTGTCCCCCATATACAGCCAGTTTGTTCCCAAATGCAGCCTGTTCCTCCCCCAGCCCTGCACTTACCTTCCTCGGGTCTGTGCCGTCCTCGATGTCTTCTCCCGCCCTCGATGTCGCTTCAGCCAATCAGGTTACCGGTAACCAGATCCGGTGAACCTGATTGGCTGAAACCCCCACAGTCTTCTCCAAGGAACGCACCCCCGTGCGTACCTTGGAGGAGTTTTTGGAAGCCGATTACAGGGTGAGAGCTGTATTCGGAAAGCCTATCAGAGCCGCTGGCTCTGATAGACACTTCCAAGTCACACCCACCGCTGGCCACCGCTCTAATTCATATGGCCGGCGCTCACCAGGAGGCCGGCCATATGAATAGTGGGCAGCGCGGCAGCGGCGACAATACACAGATTCATGCAATGCATAAATCTGTGTATTGTCTTTCAGTGGCGGTGCAGGAGTGAGAGGGGGCGACGCTCCGGCGCCCTCTATGGACGCACCGCCACTGCTCCATCCAATCTGACAGAGCTTGAAATATTTTGCAAAGAAGAATGGGCAAAAATGTCCCTCTCTAGATTTGCAAAGCTGGTAGAGACATCCCCAAAAAGACTTGCACCTGTAATTGCAGTGAAAGGAGGTTCTACAAAGTATTGACTCAGGGGGGCTGAATACAAATGTACCCCACACTTTTCACATATTTATTTGTAAAAAATGTGGAAAACCATTTATCATTTTCCTTCCACTTCACAATTATGTGCCACTTTGTGTTGGTCTATTACATAAAATCCCAATAAAATACATTTACGTTTTTGGTTGTAACATGACAAACTGTGGAAAATTTCAAGGAGTATGAATACTTTTTCAAGGCACTGTACATACCACAGCTCAATATTACACAAGGACAGCCCTGTAAGTGAAAACATATGTAAAATAATGGAATCCCCTATCTCTAATTATTAACATAAATAAGAATTTAAATCAAAGCTTCTGGCAAAAAACAGCTGGTGTAACAGACTGCCAAATGTCAAAATGGTAAACCATATAAAGAATTAAAGCCAAATTTCACACAAACATAAAAGTAAATCAATGCAGTTATGTACTTATTAAAACATTAAATGTATTCTTAAATGCAGCTAGTGTCAACACCTGAATTTGACTTCAAGTGGTTGTAAAGCCTCAAGGTTTTTCACCTTAATGCATTCCGCTGTCTGTGTCAATGGACGCAGCAGCGGGACTCAGGAGCGAGCCCGCACAAGCGCCCTCAGGAAAAGGGCACCCGGTGAAGAGGAGGGGCCTGGAGCACCAGTGGGGCACCCCAGAAGAAGAATACCGGGGCAGGTAAGTATAGGCATGTTTGTTATTGGAAGGGGCAGAAATTATCCGATCCCCGGGATGGATGGGCAGGAAGTCGAGTGAGGGCATGACAGCCCCACTCAACTCTATGCCCTTGGAGGACCCGAGCAATGTCAAACGTTACTTCCGCCCTCTGGCCTTAAAGGGACACATTTTTTAATTAAAAAAAATATATATATATATTTTGTATTGCTTTTAAGTGTAAATGTGAGTTCTGAGGTCTTTTTGACCCCACATCTCACATTAAAGAGGCCCTGTCAAGGTTTTTTTCTTTATTACAAGGGATGATTACATTCCTTGTAATAGGAATAAAAGTTATCCATTTATCCAGTTAACCTGTAGAAACTTTTAAATGTCGCCTATAGGGATTTTTAAGTGTCAAAGCTGGCTGGGTCCCTGGCTTGACACCTGCTGAAGTTTCCCAATTCTTTATTGTCCCCGGTTGGTGAGAATACTGCTCCGGTACTTACTTCAGCTACTCACAGTAGCCCCTGGTAACAAGGTGGATGGTCCCTTAGTGGCGACAGCTTCCCCTCCACCTCCGACCCGACAGGTTGTCCGGCTGGCAGAATCGTCACTTCTGGTTGGACTGCAAGCCGCAGTCCCAACCCTGCGCTGCTCTCCTACTCCTGGATAGGCTCTCAGATAGCCTAGCAGCTAGATGTCCCCGGCATAGGCCTCAGGCTCTGGCCGTACAACACACATCCACCCAGACAGCTATCCAGGTGGCACAGAACCACGATCACCTGACCTCACCTAAATTAATAGGCTCTCCCAACAGGCCAAGGGACCCAAGATCCCTGCCATTGGCTGAGATTCCCCATCTATTCCTAATCTGTCCTTGCAATCCCCCTGTCTTATCCAATGTCACCAGATACCCGGCCATCTGGTGACAGAAGAGAGAAGTGCAGTAATTCCAGAATTAGGGTGGAATCAATTGATCTCCTATCAATTGGCCAAAGTAACTATACCTGGCAGGTAAATTTACTAGCAACCCCGCCTAAACACCAGGGTGCTACATGTTTGGGGGTTCTAAAAAAAAATATGATTTTAACTTCTAAACAACAAGTGCCAGAAATAGGCTCTGTCCTTAAAGGGGTTGTAAAGGTTCGTTTTTTATTTTCTAAATAGGTTCCTTTAAGCTAGTGTATTGTTGGTTCACTTACCTTTTCCTTTGATTTACCTTCTGACGTTTTTTCGGGAGCAGTAATGATGCATAAAGTGAAAAAAAAGTGAAATATTCCTTTAAATATCATACCTGGGGGGTGTTTATAGTATGCCTGTGAAGTGGCACGTGTTTCCGTGACATTTCTAAAGGAAAAAAAGGCCTTTAAAACTGCATGCGGCTTTAATGTAATGTCTGGTCCCGGCAATATGGATGACAATCATTGAGAAGAATGGCATGGGTACCACCCCCCCCCCACTTCAGCGCATTACCAGCTCCTTTGGGTCTTGTATGGATATTAAGTGGAATCCCGCACCCAAATTAAAAAAAGGAAAGGCGTGGGGCCCCCAGGCCCTATATACTCTGAACAGCAGTATACAGGTGGTGCAAACAAGACAGGGATTGTAGGTTTGTTATTACGAAGAATCTGTTTATCATTTTGAACTCTCTGCCTGTGGTATTAGTATGAGAACACCAGCAATTGTATTCAGGTAAGCTTTTGTTGCACACTGTGCAAAGGACACTAAATCAAAATACTGCAGCTCCCTGCCTGTATTTGTATCAGAACACCAGCAATTGTATTCAGGTAAGCTTTTGGTGCACACTAGTGATGAGCCGAACACCCCCGGACCGAACGGACCGAAAGTTCGCACGAACATTAGAACCCTATTAAATACAATGGATGCGAACGTTCGGATTCTAAAGTACTAATTATAACGACTATTATCCATGTTATTGTCCTAAACAGAGTTTGGGAACCCGGGTTCTGCACCAGGGGACATGTATCAATGCAAAAAGAAGTTTTAAAAACGGACGTTTTCCGGGAGCAGTCATTTTAATGATGCATAAAGTGAAAAAAAAGTCAAATATTCCTTTAAATATTGTACCTGGGGGGTGTCTAAAGTATGCCTGTGAAGTGCCACGTGTTTCCCGTGTTTAGAACTGTCCCTGCACAAAATAACATTTCTAAAGGAAAAAAAAGCCATTTAAAACTGCTTGCGGCTTTAATGTAATGTCTGGTCCCGGTAATATGGATGAAAATCTTTAAGAAAAATGGCATAGCTACCCCATCAACCCCCCCCCCCCCCACCCCAGCTCATTACCAGCCCCTTTGGGTCTTGTATGGATATTAAGGGGAACCCCGCACACAAAATAAAAAAGGCCCTATATACTCTGAACAGCCGTATACAGGCGGTGCATACAAGACAGGGACTGTAGGTTTGTTCTTATGTAGAATCTGTTTGTAATTTTGAACAGCTACATTGTTTAAGTCTAGCTCCATGCCAAATTCCTTTTTTTAAGCTTTTTGGAAAACATAGGGAAGGGTTATCACCCCTGTAACATTTTTTTTGCTGTCTGTGCCCCTGTTCAGAACATTTCACCTCACTTTGCGTCCCAATGACAACTGTTTTTGAAATGTGGTGTTTTTATTGAAACAAGGATTGGTGATAAAGCATCAGTAGAGAGGAGACACCTTTCTCCCATATTAATTCTTACAGGAGAGAATTTTCCTTCCAAGGGGTAGATTTCCTCTCACTTCCTGTTGTCTTCTTCCGTTTGCAAGTAGTAGTCGTTTGTAAGTTGGATGTTTGAAAGTAGGGACCTGCCGTATATACTCTGCAGAAATTGGCCCCTTAGGTGTTGGTGTTGGCACAACACTGTAAGCACTCACAGTTACTCTTGGTGGGTGCTGGAACGCCCTGCTGTCAACTATTATATCAGGAATTGTAATAACATATAATTGTTGATCAGTGGTAGTAAAAATTGGGCCTTTGATGGTGGTGCTGGTGCCACAACACTGTAAGGCCTGACAGTTACTCTTGGTGGGCGCAGCAATGGGCCCTGCTGTGAATTATTAGATCAATAATTACAATTGCATGCCCCTGTTGAACAGAGGCTGAAAAATTGGGCCTTTGGTGGTGGTGGTGGTGGTGGTGTTGACACAACACTGTAAGGCCTGACAGTTACTCTTGGTGGGCGCAGCAATGGGCCATGCTGTGAATTATTAGATCAATAATTATAATTGCATGCCCCTGTTGAACAGGGGCTGAAAAATTGGGCCTTTGGTGGTGGTGGTGGTGGTGATGGTGGTGCTGGTGCCACAACACTGTAAGGCCTGACAGTTACTCTTGGTGGGCGCAGCAATGGGCCCTGCTGTGAATTATTAGATCAATAATTATAATTGCATGCCCCTGTTGAACAGGGGCTGAAAAATTGGGCCTTTGGTGGTGGTGGTGGTGGTGATGGTGGTGCTGGTGCCACAACACTGTAAGGCCTGACAGTTACTCTTGGTGGGCGCAGCAATGGGCCCTGCTGTGAATTATTAGATCAATAATTATAATTGCATGCCCCTGTTGAACAGGGGCTGAAAAATTGGGCCTTTGGTGGTGGTGGTGGTGGTGATGGTGGTGCTGGTGCCACAACACTGTAAGGCCTGACAGTTACTCTTGGTGGGCGCAGCAATGGGCCCTGCTGTGAATTATTAGATCAATAATTATAATTGCATGCCCCTGTTGAACAGGGGCTGAAAAATTGGGCCTTAGGCACTGGTGGCACAACACTGCAACCCCTCACAGATACTGTACTTGGAGCACAGCAATGAGGCCTGTTGCAAAGTATTGCATCAAAAATTGTAATTACACGCCCCTGTTAAACAGGGGCTGAAAAATTGGGCCTTAGCCACTGGTGGCGTCACCCATAAACCAAAATGATCTTCCAAGCTATCATCATTAATCGTATCATTGAGGAGGAGGAGGAGGATAGCCAGTCAACATAACAGCACAGGCACTCAGCATCAGCATCAGTCTTGAAGGGATGTGACATTTTAAAATCAATCAGTCTGTTATATCAGCATCAGGTGTGTGGTAGCTGGTGGTGATCCAAGACTGGTTCATCTTGATGAAAGTCAGTCGATCAACCGAGTCGGTGGAAAGGCGCACCCTGTGATCCGTGACAAATCCTCCAGCAGCACTGAATGTGCGTTCTGAAAGAACGCTGGATGCAGGACAGGCCAGTAGCTCAATTGCATACTGTGCAAGCTCTGGCCAGTGATCCATCCTCAAGACCCAGTAAGCCAGAGGATTTTCGGTGGGGAAGGTGTCCAAGTCTGACCTTGCCCCTAGGTATTCCTGCACCATGTATATCAGATGCTGGCGATGGTTGCTGGAACCGATCATACTTTGGGGCTGCGGACTAAAGAATTGTCTGAACGCATCGGTCAGACGGCCACCTTCCCCACCGCTCCTTCTTTGACTGCCCGAAGCCTCAGCAACTCGTTGTCCAGGACCAGGAGTTTGTAACCTCCCAGTCTCTGGGAACGCGTTGCACAGACCTTTCTGCAAGGCCTCCCGGAGTTGTCTCATCCTCTGCTCCCTCTGCGACGGTAACATAAGGTCCGCAACCTTACCCTTGTACCGTGGATCAAGGAGAGTGGCCAGCCAGTAATGGTCCCTCTCCTTGATCCGAAGAATACAAGGATCCTTCCGCAGACTTTGCAGGATCAGGGAGGCCATGCAGCGTAGGTTAGCTGAGGCATTCAGTCCGGAGTCCTCTGGGTCACTAAGGACGACATGATCCGCAGCCACCTCCTCCCAGCCACGTACAAGTCCACTGGTTTCTTGGGACTGTAAATCATCCCTAAAAGACTGCTGCTGATGATGCTGAGTGCCAGCCTCCACCTCCATGCTGACACAATCCTCCTCCTCCTCCTCCTCCTCTTCTTCCTGTGCGATGGGTGGGACAGAAGGAACACTGTCTGGGTAAAGGGGGCCTTGAGAGGCAAGGAAGTCCTCCTCTTCCTGCCTCTGTTCTGCCTCAAGTGCCCTGTCCATTATTCCACGCAGAGTGTGCTCCAACAGGTGGACAAGAGGTACAGTGTCACTGATGCATGCACTGTCACTGCTCACCATCCTCGTGGCCTCCTCAAATGGTGCCAGGACAGTGCATGCATCCCTGATCATGCCCCACTGGCGTGGTGAAAAAAACCCAAGCTCCCCTGACCATGTCCTGGTGCCGTAGTCGCACAGGTACTCATTGATGGCCCTCTGCTGCGTGTGCAGCCGCTGCAGCATGGCCAACGTTGAGTTCCACCTGGTGGGCATGTCACATATAAGGCGGTTCTTGGGCAGGTTCAACTCCTTTTGCAGCTCAGCCAGGCGAGCACTGGCATTATAAGATCTGCGGAAATGCACACAGACTTTCCTGGCCTGCCTCAGGACATCCTGTAAGCCCGGGTACCTGCCCAAGAACCGCTGCACCATCAGGTTAAGGACGTGAGCCACACAGGGCACATGGGTCAGTTGTCCCTGTCGGAGGGCGGAGAGGAGGTTGGTGCCATTGTGGCAAACCACCATTCCTGGCTTAAGCTGGCGTGGCGTCAACCACCTCTCGGCCTGCCCCTGCAGAGCAGACAGGACCTCTGCCCCAGTGTGGCTCCTGTCCCCCAAACACACCAGCGCAAGCACGGCATGGCATCTTTTTGCCTGCGTACTTGCGTAGCACCTTGAACGCCTACGGAGCACTGCTGGTTCCGAGGACAAACCACAGGAAGAGGCCATGGAGGAAGAAGAAGAAGAGGAGGGGGTGGAGGAGAGAGGTGTGTCACAACCAGTAGTAGAATTTTGGAGGCGTGGCGGCGGAACAACCTCCAACACTACTGCACCTTGTCCTGCATCCTTCCCAGCTGCCAAAAGAGTGACCCAATGGGCCTGCTGGACCATGAGTCAGCGGTAATATGCACCTTACCGCTGACCGCCCTGTCCAGCGAGGCCAAGACATTGCCTTCCACATGCCTGTAGAGAGCCGGAATCGCCTTCCGTGAGAAAAAGTGGCGTTTGGGAACCTGCCACTGAGGAACCGCACATTGCACAAACTCACGGAAGGGGGCCGAGTCTACCAACTGAAAAGGCAGCAGTTGAAGCGCTAGAAATTTAGCCAAGCTAGCATTCAACCGCTGGGCATGTGGATGGCTGAGAGTGAACTTCTTTCGACGGTCCAGCAGCTGGGGCAGGGAAATTTGCCTGCTAGAATCAGATGTCGGTGTACTGCTAGCAGAGTGGCCGCAAGTACTTGGCTGTGACACACCTAATTCTACACCTCCATTCCTCTCAGTGCAGGTTTCAGAGAGGACTGAAGGTATACTGGGGTTGGAGATCCCAGCTGATGCGGTGCAAGGAGAGGTCCGCTTTGTTCTTTGGTGTGGGTCTTTAAGGTAGGCTTGCCAACGAGCTGCATGGCAGGTCAACATATGTCTGATCAAGCATGTGGTGCCCAAGCGGCTGATGTTTTGGCCACGCGATATACGCTTGAGACATATGTTGCAAACAGCAGCTGTGCGATCTGATTCACTCGCCTCAAAAAAGGCCCACACCAAAGAACTTTTTGAATGACGGGCAGAGGCAGTGCCCTGCACAGGCGGAGCTCTGCGGTGTGATTCCGTCGGTGTGCTGCCCATACGCTGGCCACCCAAGGGCATCCTGCCTCGTTGGAGATGTGCCTCCTCCTCATCCTCCTCCTCCTCCTCTCTCCTATTAGGCACCCACGTGGAGTCAGTGACCTCATCATCCCCTCCCTCCTCATCACTGGAGCCAATCTGGCAGTATGCTGCAGCTGCTGGAGCATGACTGCCAGATTGGTGTCCTTCTTGAGCATCCCCTCTCTCTGCTCTCATGCTACTGCCTTCCTCTATCTGGGTATCATCATCAGATCCTTCGAAACGCTGGGCATCCTCCTGGAGCATGTACCCAACACTGTGCTCAAACAGTTCGGGGGACTCCTCCGGAGGAGGACATGGTGGGTCTAGGGAAGGATTGACTAATGAAGATAATGATACCAGAGAAGAGGACGCTTTGGCAGCTGCTTTGCCAGTACCCTGAGCCTGGGTGAGAGAGGATGAGGAGGATGAGGTGGGCTTGGTCATCCACTCTACCAAGTCTTCGGCATGATGTGGCTCAACATGTCCAGCTGCCGAAAAGAAGGACAAGCGTGTCCCATGGCCATGTGCTGATGACAATGCACCGCGTCCACGACCAGCACTGTTGCCCCCAGACACAGAGCCTGCTTGCCCTCTTTTTTTGCCTCCTGACTGTCTGCCTCTCCTTGTTTGCCTTCCAGACATTTTAATGGATGGCCTGCAGGGAGATGGGAAAAACAGCAATAAGGGCTACCTTCAGGTGTATACTGTGCAGGAGGCTTAGCAACAATGACACTGACACTGTCCCCTGCCTATCCTTCTCTGTCCCTAAACACAAGGATTTGCAATATGCTTCAGCAAGATTGGTTTAGCACAGAATAGCACACTGACAGTTTCCCTCACTGTCCTTCTCTGTCCCTACAAACAAGATTTAGCACAGAATAGCACACTGATAGTTTCCACGAGTGTCCTTCTCTGTCCCTAAACTCAAGGATTTCAAATATGGTTCAGCAAGATTGGTTTAGAACAGAATAGCACACTGACACTTTCCCTCACTGTACCTCTCTGTCCCTAAACTCAAGGATTTCAAATATGGTTCAGCAAGATTGGTTTAGAACAGAATAGCACACTGACACTTTCACTCACTGTCCTTCTCTGTCCCTACAAACAAGATTTAGCACAGAATAGCACACTGATAGTTTCCACGAGTGTCCTTCTCTGTCCCTAAACTCAAGGATTTCAAATATGGTTCAGCAAGATTGGTTTAGAACAGAATAGCACACTGACACTTTCCCTCACTGTACCTCTCTGTCCCTAAACTCAAGGATTTCAAATATGGTTCAGCAAGATTGGTTTAGAACAGAATAGCACACTGACACTTTCCCTCACTGTACCTCTCTGTCCCTAAACTCAAGGATTTCAAATATGGTTCAGCAAGATTGGTTTAGAACAGAATAGGACACTGACACTTTCCCTCACTGTCCTTCTCTGTCCCTACAAACAAGGTTTAGCACAGAATAACACACTGACACTCTCCCTACCTATCCTTATTTGTCCCTAAACACAAGGAATCCAGGATTAGTAAAGGAAAAAAAATGACACTGTCCCTGCCTATGCTTCTCTTTCCCTGCTCCGGAACACACTACACAAGGCCGCCGCGCTGGCGGCCTTTTATAGTGTGGGGCGTGTACTAAACCCCCTCAGCAATAATTGGCCACAGGCATCCTGCCTGTGGCCAATCATTGCTCTCCTCGCTGCCGGCGCTGTGATTGGCCAAGCATGCGGGGTCACAGTGCATGCTTGGCCAATCACAGCGCCTGGATGACACTGCGATGGCGTAGTGCATTGTGGGCCATTCGCGTCACTCGAATTTGGCGCGAACGGCCCAAATCGTTCGATCTTCGTCGAATGATCGAACAGCCGATGTTCGAGTCGAACGTATGTTCGACTCGAACACGAAGCTCATCCCTAGTGCACACTGTGCAAAGGACACTAAAGCAAAATACTGCAGCTCCCTGCCTGTATTTGTATTAGAACACCAGCAATTGTATTCAGGTAAGCTTTTGGTGCACACTTTGCAAAGGACACAGTACACTAAGTGAAACACGGCAGCTAGCACAATCACCTGCCTGCCTGTCAGTATAGAGAATAACAGGAACGGATCTAGCTAAACTGAATACAGTGTGTAAATATATATACAACACCTAGGATGCATATATATCCTCTACACACTGTAACTGCAGCTAACTGACTCACCTGCCTGCTCTATCTAACTCAAATAAAATTACACTGTCTCTCTCTCTGTCTCTTTCCTTTAACCAACGCCGCAACACACTACACAAGGCCGCCAAGCCACCTTTGGCCAATTATTGCTCTCCGTTTTTTGCGCGCTGTGATTGGCCAAAGCATGTGGGTCATAGTGCATGCTTGGCCAGTCATCAGCCAGCAATGCCGCAGTGAATTATGGGCCGTGGCGCACCACTCGAATTTGGCGTGAACGGCCCATAATGTTCCAAACTCGACGAACGGTCGAACAGCCGATGTTCGAGTCGAACATGGGTTCGACTCAAACTCGAAGCTCATCCCTAATCAGCAGTATATAGCAGCCTTGTGACTTGTATCAGTTCCTGGTAAAGCTTGTAAGAGGAGTTCCTGATCCTCTGTCTGGACAGTGCCAATTGGCCCTGTGCTGATCACATGCACTCTCCAAAAGAAAAGAAACAATCTCTAGCAAGACACACTAAACTGAGCATGTGCAACCCGTCCTCTGGCTCTGTAAACATCAGTTGTTTTTTTTGGAGACAATAAAAGAGGAGGATCAGTGAAACATAATCAAACAGCCTTTTATACACAATGCAAAGGATTGACCCCTTAGGTTCCACAGTGAGGATAACAAGCATGCTTCACTGCATATACAGACTAGTGATGAGCCGAACACCCCCGGGTTCGGTTCGCACCAGAACCCGCGAACGGACCGAAAGTTCGCGCGAACATTAGAACCCTATTAAATACAATGGATGCGAACGTTCGGATTCTAAAGTGCTAATTATAACGACTATTATCCATGTTATTGTCCGAAACAGAGTTTGGGAACCCGGCTTCTGCACCAGGGGACATGTATCAATGCAAAAAGAAGTTTTAAAAACGGAAGTTTCCGGGAGCAGTCATTAGAATGATGCATAAAGTGAAAAAAAAAAAAGTCAAATATTCCTTTAAATATTGTACCTGGGGGGTGTCTAAAGTATGCCTGTGAAGTGCCACGTGTTTCCCGTGTTTAGAACTGTCCCTGCACAAAATAACATTTCTAAAGGGAAAAAAGTAATTTAAAACTGCTTGCGGCTTTAATGCAATGTCTGGTCCCGGTAATATGGATGAAAATCTTTAGGAAAAATGGCATAGCTACCCCATCAACCCCCCCCCCCCCTACCCCAGCTCATTACCAGCCCCTTTGGGTCTTGTATGGATATTAAGGGGAACCCCGCACACAAAGTAAAAAAGGACCTATATACTCTGAACAGCCGTATACAGGCGGTGCATACAAGACAGGGACTGTAGGTTTGTTCTTATGTAGAATCTGTTTATAATTTTGAACAGCTGCATTGTTTAAGTGGAGCTCCATGGCAAATTCCTTTTTTTTAGTTTTTTGTAAAACATAGGGAACGGTTATCACCCCTGTCACATTTTTTTTGCTGTCTGTGCCCCTGTTCAGAACATTTCACCTCACTTTGCGTCCCAATGACAACTGTTTTTGAAATGTGGTGTTTTTATTGAAACAAGGATTGGTGATAAAGCATCAGTAGAGAGGAGACACCTTTCTCCCATATTAATTCTTACAGGAGAGAATTTTCCTTCCAAGGGGTAGATTTCCTCTCACTTCCTGTTGTCTTCTTCCGTTTGCAAGTAGTAGTAGTTTGTAAGTTGGATGTTTGAAAGTAGGGACCTTCCGTATATACTCTGCAGAAATTGGCCCCTTAGGTGTTGGTGTTGGCACAACACTGAAAGCACTCACAGTTATTCTTGGTGGGTGCTGGAACGCCCTTCTGTCAAGTATAATATCAGGAATTGTAATAACATATAATTGTTGATCAGTGGTAGTAAAAATTGGCCCTTTGATGGTGGTGCTGGTGCCCCAACACTGTAAGGCCTGACAGTTACTCTTGGTGGGCGCAGCAATGGTCCCTGCTGTGAATTATTAGATCAATAATTATAATTGCATGCCCCTGTTGAACAGGGGCTGAAAAATTGGGCCTTTGGTGGTGGTGGTGGTGGTGATGGGGGTGCTGGTGCCACAACACTGTAAGGCCTGACAGTTACTCTTGGTGGGCGCAGCAATGCTCCCTGCTGTGAATTATTAGATCAATAATTATAATTGCATGCCCCTGTTGAACAGGGGCTGAAAAATTGGGCCTTTGGTGGTGGTGGTGGTGGTGATGGTGGTGCTGGTGCCACAACACTGTAAGGCCTGACAGTTACTCTTGGTGGGCGCAGCAATGCTCCCTGCTGTGAATTATTAGATCAATAATTATAATTGCATGCCCCTGTTGAACAGGGGCTGAAAAATTGGGCCTTTGGTGGTGGTGGTGGTGGTGATGGTGGTGCTGGTGCCACAACACTGTAAGGCCTGACAGTTACTCTTGGTGGGCACAGCAATGCTCCCTGCTGTGAATTATTAGATCAATAATTATAATTGCATGCCCCTGTTGAACAGGGGCTGAAAAATTGGGCCTTTGGTGGTGGTGGTGGTGGTGATGGTGGTGCTGGTGCCACAACACTGTAAGGCCTGACAGTTACTCTTGGTGGGCGCAGCAATGCTCCCTGCTGTGAATTATTAGATCAATAATTATAATTGCATGCCCCTGTTGAACAGGGGCTGAAAAATTGGGCCTTAGGCACTGGTGGCACAACACTGCAACCCCTCACAGATACTTTACTTGGAGCACAGCAATGAGGCCTGTTGCAAAGTATTGCATCAAAAATTTTAATTACACGCCCCTGTTAAACAGGGGCTGAAAAATTGGGCCTTAGCCACTGGTGGCATCACCCATAAACCAAAATGATCTTCCAAGCTATCATCGTTAATCGTATCATTGAGGAGGAGGAGGAGGATAGCCAGTCAACATAACAGCACAGGCACTCAGCATCAGCATCAGTCTTGAAGGGATGTGACATTTTAAAATCAATTAGTCTGTTATATCAGCATCTGGTGTGTGGTAGCTGGTGGTGATCCAAGACTGGTTCATCTTGATGAAAGTCAGTCGATCAACCGAGTCGGTGGACAGGCGCACCCTGTGATCCGTGACAAATCCTCCAGCAGCACTGAATGTGCGTTCTGAAAGAACGCTGGATGCAGGACAGGCCAGTAGCTCAATTGCATACTGTGCAAGCTCTGGCCAGTGATCCATCCTCAAGACCCAGTAAGCCAGAGGATTTTCGGTGGGGAAGGTGTCCAAGTCTGACCTTGCCCCTAGGTATTCCTGCACCATGTATATCAGACGCTGGCGATGGTTGCTCGAACCGATCATACTTTGGGGCTGCGGACTAAAGAATTGTCTGAACGCATCGGTCAGACGGCCACCTTCCCCACCGCTCCTTCTTTGACTGCCCGAAGCCTCAGCAACTCGTTGTCCAGGACCAGGAGTTTGTAACCTCCCAGTCTCTGGGAACGCGTTGCACAGACCTTTCTGCAAGGCCTCCCGGAGTTGTCTCATCCTCTGCTCCCTCTGCGACGGTACGATAAGGTCCGCAACCTTACCCTTGTACCGTGGATCAAGGAGAGTGGCCAGCCAGTAATCGTCCCTCTCCTTGATCCGAAGAATACGAGGATCCTTCCGCAGACTTTGCAGGATCAGGGAGGCCATGCAGCGTAGGTTAGCTGAGGCATTCAGTCCGGAGTCCTCTGGGTCACTAAGGACGACATGATCCGCAGCCACCTCCTCCCAGCCACGTACAAGTCCACTGGTTTCTTGGGACTGTAAATCATCCCTAAAAGACTGCTGCTGATGATGCTGAGTGCCAGCCTCCACCTCCATGCTGACACAATCCTCCTCCTCCTCCTCCTCCTCCTCTTCCTGAGCGATGGGTGGGACAGAAGGAGCACTGTCTGGGTAAAGGGGGCCTTGAGAGGCAAGGAAGTCCTCCTCTTCCTGCCTCTGTTCTGCCTCAAGTGCCCTGTCCATTATTCCACGCTGCGTGTGCTCCAACAGGTGGACAAGAGGTACAGTGTCACTGATGCATGCACTGTCACTGCTCACCATCCTCGTGGCCTCCTCAAATGGTGCCAGGACAGTGCATGCATCCCTGATCATGCCCCACTGGCGTGGTGAAAAAAACCCGAGCTCCCCTGACCCTGTCCTGGTGCCGTAGTCACACAGGTACTCATTGATGGCCCTCTGCTGCGTGTGCAGCCGCTGCAGCATGGCCAACGTTGAGTTCCACCTGGTGGGCATGTCACATATAAGGCGGTTCTTGGGCAGGTTCAACTCCTTTTGAAGCTCAGCCAGGCGAGCACTGGCATTATAAGATCTGCGGAAATGCACACAGACTTTCCTGGCCTGCCTCAGGACATCCTGTAAGCCCGGGTACCTGCCCAAGAACCGCTGCACCACCAGGTTAAGGACGTGAGCCATACAGGGCACATGGGTCAGTTGTCCCTGTCGGAGGGCGGAGAGGAGGTTGGTGCCATTGTCGCAAACCACCATTCCTGGCTTAAGCTGGTGTGGCGTCAACCACCTCTCGGCCTGCCCCTGCAGAGCAGACAGGACCTCTGCCCCAGTGTGGCTCCTGTCCCCCAAACACACCAGCGCAAGCACGGCATGGCATCTTTTTGCCTGCGTACTTGCGTAGCCCCTTGAACGCCTACGGAGCAGCGCTGGTTCCGAGGACAAACCACAGGAAGAGGCCATGGAGGAAGAAGAAGAGGAGGGGGTGGAGGAGAGAGGTGTGTCACAACCAGTAGTAGCATTTTGGAGGCGTGGCGGTGGAACAACCTCCAACACTACTGCACCTTGTCCTGCATCCTTCCCAGCTGCCAAAAGAGTGACCCAATGGGCCGTGAAAGAAAGGTAACGTCCCTGTCCATGCCTGCTGGACCATGAGTCAGCGGTAATATGCACCTTACCGCTGACCGCCCTGTCCAGCGAGGCCAAGACATTGCCTTCCACATGCCTGTAGAGAGCCGGAATAGCCTTCCGTGCGAAAAAGTGTCGTTTGGGAACCTGCCACTGAGGAACCGCACATTGCACAAACTCACGGAAGGGGGCCGAGTCTACCAACTGAAAAGGCAGCAGTTGAAGCGCTAGCAATTTAGCCAAGCTAGCATTCAACCGCTGGGCATGTGGATGGCTGGGAGTGAACTTCTTTCGACGGTCCAGCAGCTGGGGCAGGGAAATTTGCCTGCTAGAATCGGACGTTGGTGTACTGCTAGCAGAGTGCCCGCAAGTACTTGCCTGTGACACACCTAATTCTACACCTTCATTCCTCTCAGAGCAGGTTTCAGAGAGGAGTGAAGGTATAGTGGGGTTGGAGATCCCAGCTGATGCGGTGCAAGAAGAGGTCAGCTTTGTTCTTTGGTGTGGGTCTTTAAGGTAGGCTTGCCAACGAGCTGCATGGCAGGTCAACATATGTCTGATCAAGCATGTGGTGCCCAAGCGGCTGATGTTTTGGCCACGCGATATACGCTTCAGACATATGTTGCAAACAGCAGTTGTGCGATCTGATGCACTCGCCTCAAAAAAGGCCCACACCAAAGAACTTTTTGAATGACGGGCAGAGGCAGCGCCCTGCACAGGCGGAGCTCTGCGGTGTGATTCCGTCGGTGTGCTGCCCATACGCTGGCCACTCAAGGGCATCCTGCCTCGTTGGAGATGTGCCTCCTCCTCATCCTCCTCCTCCTCCTCTCTCCTATTAGGCACCCACGTGGAGTCAGTGACCTCATCATCCCCTCCCTCCTCATCACTGGAGCCAATCTGGCAGTATGCTGCAGCTGCTGGAACATGACTGCCAGATTGGTGTCCTTCTTGAGCATCCCCTCTCTCTGCTCTCACGCTGCTGCCTTCCTCTAGCTGGGTATCATCATCAGATCCTTCCAAACGCTGGGCATCCTCCTGGAGCATGTACCCAACACTGTGCTCAAACAGTTCGGGGGACTCCTCAGGAGGAGGGCATGGTGGGTCTAGGGAAGGATTGACTAATGAAGATAATGATACCAGAGAAGAGGACGCTTTGGCAGCTGCTTTGCCAGTACCCTGAGCCTGGGTGAGAGAGGATGAGGAGGATGAGGTGGGCTTGGTCATCCACTCTACCAAGTCTTCGGCATGATGTGGCTCAACATGTCCAGCTGCCGAAAACAAGGACAAGCGTGTCCCATGGCCATGTGCTGATGACAATGCACCACGTACACGACCAGCACTGTTGCCCCCAGACACAGAGCCTGCTTGCCCTCTTTTTTTGCCTCCTGACTGTCTGCCTCTCCTTGGTTGCCTTCCAGACATTTTAATGGATGGCCTGCAGGGAGATGGGAAAAACAGCAATAAGGGCTACCTTCAGGTGTATATTGTGCAGGAGGCTTAGCAACAATGACACTGACACTGTCCCCTGCCTATCCTTCTCTGTCCCTAAACACAAGGATTGAAAATATGGTTCAGCAAAAAAGTTTTAGAACAGAATAGCACACTGACACTTTCCCTCACTGTCCTACTCTGTCCCTCCCTACAAACAAGATTTAGCACAGAATCGCACACTGATAATTTCTACGAGTGTCCTTCTCTGTCCCTCAACTCAAGGATTGAAAATATGGAACAGCAAAATTGGTTTAGAACAGAATAGCACACTGTCAGTTTCACTCACTGTCCTACTCTGTCCCTCCCTACAAACAAGATTTAGCACAGAATAGCACACTGATAATTTCTACGAGTGTCCTTCTCTGTCCCTCAACTCAAGGATTGAAAATATGGAACAGCAAAATTGGTTTAGAACAGAATAGCACACTGTCAGTTTCACTCATTGTACCTCTCTGTCCCTCAACTCAAGGATTGAAAATATGGTTCAGCAAAATAGTTTTAGAACAGAATAGCACACTGTCAGTTTCCCTCACTGTACCTCTCTGTCCCTCAACTCAAGGATTGAAAATATGGAACAGCAAAATTGGTTTAGAACAGAATAGCACACTGTCAGTTTCCCTCACTGTACCTCTCTGTCCCTCAACTCAAGGATTGAAAATATGGAACAGCAAAATTGGTTTAGAACAGAATAGCACACTGTCAGTTTCCCTCACTGTACCTCTCTGTCCCTCAACTCAAGGATTGAAAATATGGTTCAGCAAAATAGTTTTAGAACACAATAGCACACTGACACTTTCCCTCACTGTACCTCTCTGTCCCTCAACTCAAGAATTGAAAATATGGAACAGCAAAATTGGTTTAGAACAGAATAGCACACTGTCAGTTTCCCTCACTGTACCTCTCTGTCCCTCAACTCAAGGATTGAAAATATGGAACAGCAAAATTGGTTTAGAACAGAATAGCACACTGTCAGTTTCACTCACTGTACCTCTCTGTCCCTCAACTCAAGGATTGAAAATATGGTTCAGCAAAATAGTTTTAGAACAGAATAGCACACTGTCAGTTTCCCTCACTGTACCTCTCTGTCCCTCAACTCAAGGATTGAAAATATGGAACAGCAAAATTGATTTAGAACAGAATAGCACACTGTCAGTTTCACTCACTGTACCTCTCTGTCCCTCAACTCAAGGATTGAAAATATGGTTCAGCAAAATAGTTTTAGAACACAATAGCACACTGACACTTTCCCTCACTGTACCTCTCTGTCCCTCAACTCAAGGATTGAAAATATGGAACAGCAAAATTGGTTTAGAACAGAATAGCACACTGTCAGTTTCCCTCACTGTACCTCTCTGTCCCTCAACTCAAGGATTGAAAATATGGAACAGCAAAATTGGTTTAGAACAGAATAGCACACTTTCAGTTTCCCTCACTGTACCTCTCTGTCCCTCAACTCAAGGATTGAAAATATGGAACAGCAAAATTGGTTTAGAACATAATAGCACACTGTCAGTTTCACTCACTGTACCTCTCTGTCCCTCAACTCAAGGATTGAAAATATGGTTCAGCAAAATAGTTTTAGAACAGAATAGCACACTGTCAGTTTCCCTCACTGTACCTCTCTGTCCCTCAACTCAAGGATTGAAAATATGGAACAGCAAAATTGATTTAGAACAGAATAGCACACTGTCAGTTTCACTCACTGTACCTCTCTGTCCCTCAACTCAAGGATTGAAAATATGGTTCAGCAAAATAGTTTTAGAACACAATAGCACACTGTCAGTTTCCCTCACTGTACCTCTCTGTCCCTCAACTCAAGGATTGAAAATATGGAACAGCAAAATTGGTTTAGAACAGAATAGCACACTGTCAGTTTCACTCACTGTACCTCTCTGTCCCTCAACTCAAGGATTGAAAATATGGTTCAGCAAAATAGTTTTAGAACACAATAGCACACTGACACTTTCCCTCACTGTACCTCTCTGTCCCTCAACTCAAGGATTGAAAATATGGTTCAGCAAAATAGTTTTAGAACAGAATAGCACACTGTCAGTTTCCCTCACTGTACCTCTCTGTCCCTCAACTCAAGGATTGAAAATATGGTTCAGCAAAATTGGTTTAGAACAGAATAGCACACTGTCAGTTTCACTCACTGTACCTCTCTGTCCCTCAACTCAAGGATTGAAAATATGGTTCAGCAAAATAGTTTTAGAACACAATAGCACACTGACACTTTCCCTCACTGTACCTCTCTGTCCCTCAACTCAAGGATTGAAAATATGGTTCAGCAAAATAGCTTTAGAACAGAATAGCACACTGTCAGTTTCCCTCACTGTACCTCTCTGTCCCTCAACTCAAGGATTGAAAATATGGAACAGCAAAATTGGTTTAGAACAGAATAGCACACTGTCAGTTTCACTCACTGTACCTCTCTGTCCCTCAACTCAAGGATTGAAAATATGGTTCAGCAAAATAGTTTTAGAACAGAATAGCACACTGTCAGTTTCCCTCACTGTACCTCTCTGTCCCTCAACTCAAGGATTGAAAATATGGAACAGCAAAATTGATTTAGAACAGAATAGCACACTGTCAGTTTCACTCACTGTACCTCTCTGTCCCTCAACTCAAGGATTGAAAATATGGTTCAGCAAAATAGTTTTAGAACACAATAGCACACTGACACTTTCCCTCACTGTACCTCTCTGTCCCTCAACTCAAGGATTGAAAATATGGAACAGCAAAATTGGTTTAGAACAGAATAGCACACTGTCAGTTTCCCTCACTGTACCTCTCTGTCCCTCAACTCAAGGACTGAAAATATGGTTCAGCAAAATAGTTTTAGAACACAATAGCACACTGACACTTTCCCTCACTGTACCTCTCTGTCCCTCAACTCAAGGATTGAAAATATGGAACAGCAAATTTGGTTTAGAACAGAATAGCACACTGTCAGTTTCCCTCACTGTACCTCTCTGTCCCTCAACTCAAGGATTGAAAATATGGTTCAGCAAAATAGTTTTAGAACACAATAGCACACTGACACTTTCCCTCACTGTACCTCTCTGTCCCTCAACTCAAGGATTGAAAATATGGAACAGCAAAATTGGTTTAGAACAGAATAGCACACTGTCAGTTTCCCTCACTGTACCTCTCTGTCCCTCAACTCAAGGATTGAAAATATGGAACAGCAAAATTGGTTTAGAACAGAATAGCACACTGTCAGTTTCACTCACTGTACCTCTCTGTCCCTCAACTCAAGGATTGAAAATATGGTTCAGCAAAATAGTTTTAGAACAGAATAGCACACTGTCAGTTTCACTCACTGTACCTCTCTGTCCCTCAACTCAAGGATTGAAAATATGGAACAGCAAAATTGGTTTAGAACAGAATAGCACACTGTCAGTTTCCCTCACTGTACCTCTCTGTCCCTCAACTCAAGGATTGAAAATATGGAACAGCAAAATTGTATTAGAACAGAATAGCACACTGTCAGTTTCACTCACTGTACCTCTCTGTCCCTCAACTCAAGGATTGAAAATATGGTTCAGTAAAATAGTTTTAGAACACAATAGCACACTGACACTTTCCCTCACTGTACCTCTCTGTCCCTCAACTCAAGGATTGAAAATATGGAACAGCAAAATTGGTTTAGAACAGAATAGCACACTGTCAGTTTCACTCACTGTACCTCTCTGTCCCTCAACTCGAGGATTGAAAATATGGTTCAGCAAAATAGTTTTAGAACAGAATAGCACACTGTCAGTTTCCCTCACTGTACCTCTCTGTCCCTCAACTCAAGGATTGAAAATATGGTTCAGCAAAATAGTTTTAGAACACAATAGCACACTGACACTTTCCCTCACTGTACCTCTCTGTCCCTCAACTCAAGGATTGAAAATATGGAACAGCAAAATTGGTTTAGAACAGAACAGCACACTGTCAGTTTCCCTCACTGTACCTCTCTGTCCCTCAACTCAAGGATTGAAAATATGGTTCAGCAAAATAGTTTTAGAACACAATAGCACACTGACACTTTCCCTCACTGTACCTCTCTGTCCCTCAACTCAAGGATTGAAAATATGGTTCAGCAAAATAGTTTTAGAACACAATAGCACACTGACACTTTCCCTCACTGTACCTCTCTGTCCCTCAACTCAAGGATTGAAAATATGGTTCAGCAAAATAGTTTTAGAACAGAATAGCACACTGTCAGTTTCCCTCACTGTACCTCTCTGTCCCTCAACTCAAGGATTGAAAATATGGTTCAGCAAAATTGGTTTAGAACAGAATAGCACACTGTCAGTTTCACTCACTGTACCTCTCTGTCCCTCAACTCAAGGATTGAAAATATGGTTCAGCAAAATAGTTTTAGAACACAATAGCACACTGACACTTTCCCTCACTGTACCTCTCTGTCCCTGAACTCAAGGATTGAAAATATGGTTCAGCAAAATAGCTTTAGAACAGAATAGCACACTGACACTTTCCCTCACTGTACCTCTCTGTCCCTCAACTCAAGGATTGAAAATATGGAACAGCAAAATTGGTTTAGAACAGAATAGCACACTGTCAGTTTCACTCACTGTACCTCTCTGTCCCTCAACTCAAGGATTGAAAATATGGTTCAGCAAAATAGTTTTAGAACAGAATAGCACACTGTCAGTTTCCCTCACTGTACCTCTCTGTCCCTCAACTCAAGGATTGAAAATATGGAACAGCAAAATTGATTTAGAACAGAATAGCACACTGTCAGTTTCACTCACTGTACCTCTCTGTCCCTCAACTCAAGGATTGAAAATATGGTTCAGCAAAATAGTTTTAGAACACAATAGCACACTGACACTTTCCCTCACTGTACCTCTCTGTCCCTCAACTCAAGGATTGAAAATATGGAACAGCAAAATTGGTTTAGAACAGAACAGCACACTGTCAGTTTCACTCACTGTACCTCTCTGTCCCTCAACTCAAGGATTGAAAATATGGTTCAGCAAAATAGTTTTAGAACACAATAGCACACTGACACTTTCCCTCACTGTACCTCTCTGTCCCTCAACTCAAGGATTGAAAATATGGTTCAGCAAAATAGTTTTAGAACAGAATAGCACACTGTCAGTTTCCCTCACTGTACCTCTCTGTCCCTCAACTCAAGGATTGAAAATATGGTTCAGCAAAATAGTTTTAGAACAGAATAGCACACTGTCAGTTTCACTCACTGTACCTCTCTGTCCCTCAACTCAAGGATTGAAAATATGGTTCAGCAAAATAGTTTTAGAACACAATAGCACACTGACACTTTCCCTCACTGTACCTCTCTGTCCCTCAACTCAAGGATTGAAAATATGGTTCAGTAAAATAGTTTTAGAACACAATAGCACACTGACACTTTCCCTCACTGTACCTCTCTGTCCCTCAACTCAAGGATTGAAAATATGGAACAGCAAAATTGGTTTAGAACAGAATAGCACACTGACACTTTCCCTCACTGTACCTCTCTGTCCCTCAACTCAAGGATTGAAAATATGGTTCAGCAAAATAGTTTTAGAACAGAATAGCACACTGTCAGTTTCCCTCACTGTACCTCTCTGTCCCTACAAACAAGGATTAGCACAGAATAGCACACTGTCACTGACACTCTCCCTATCTATCCTTATTTGTCCCTAAACACAAGGAATCCAGGATTAGTAAAGGAAAAAAAATGACACTGTCCCTGCCTATGCTTCTCTTTCCCTGCTCCGGAACACACTACACAAGGCCACCGCGCTGGCGGCCTTTTATAGTGTGGGGCGTGTACTAAACCCCATCAGCAATAATTGGCCACAGGCATCCTGCCTGTGGCCAATCATTGCTCTCCTCGCTGCCGGCGCTGTGATTGGCCAAGCATGCGGGGTCACAGTGCATGCTTGGCCAATCACAGCGCCTGGATGACACTGCGATGGCGTAGTGCATTGTGGGCCGTTCGCGTCACTCGAATTTGGCGCGAACGGCCCAAATCGTTCGATCTTCGTCGAACGATCGAACAGCCGACTCGACTCGAACACGAAGCTCATCCCTAATACAGACTGATTTTACTGTTGTGGGTTTAGCAACACTTTAACTTTAAAGAAAACAGTGCCAAAATAACTCAATATAATTTAAGTACCTGAAAAAGGAAGAAAAAAATAAAGGCCATTCATAAAGATTCCTGTTAGCTTTTAATGCTACAGAAGATAAATGAAATAAAAGAATGTTAACAGTAACTGTTTTTCAAGATATGGCTAATGAAATACACATCCTGTCTAGGCCACATATTTCCCTGTTTAGGATTTGCAAGATTGTACATTCAATTACTGGAAATTGGTCCTTTATATGCCAGAAAGTTAGTTTAGCAGATGAAAATGAAGTTTGCTAAAGGGAATGTTTTTTTGTTTGGCGTATAATTATGTTTTCTGAATTCAGTGAGTTACATTGTATCCTCTGTTTTGTCGCTAACCGTTAATTATGTAGGATGTTTATACCATAAACAGTCAACTGTGAAGCCAAAGCAGGTGCGAAAGCGTGATACAAAATTCACTGGCAAATTGTTTAAAGGAGAATGATTTTACTGAACGTTGGAAGTTCAAACAGTAAATAAGGTTTTGGTCTTGTAAATAGAAAGAGGGAGAGGCTATATTTGGACTTTGATGGTACCGTATATTAACTGGTATTAAACAGTCAGGTTTAGAAAAATTACAAAAAATTATTACAAAGAGTATAAATAATCACATATTCACAGAATAAATCATGACAAACAGAAAAAGTATTTTGTACATCCTATTTTTACAAATAGAATATACAGTAGATACCATCCATATATTATTTAGGTGCTCTACATGTTTCGCGGGTTTAAATTAGCCGCTTCTTCGGGAGCTTTCTGTAATCGGATGGCATAAAAAAGTTTGCCATGTAACTGGAAGGTAGAAGAGAAACATATACATTTTATTTATAAAATACATTTTGTGAATACACATAATCATAAATGTGGTAAATAATGACATCAGCTACAATAAAACCCCATATATCATTCAACATATCTTACCAAGAGGGAGGCGCCAGAACCGGGGACCCGTAGTAATGCCATCTCTCACATTCTTGTACATTATTCTTGATATACAGGCATACCCTTCCCCTTTTTTACCCTCACTATCCCTGCAATAAAGGGTATACCCTTAAATGGTTGTCAGCCAATCATGAGAGAGCTGTTGAACCAAGTCTCTCAAATTCCCACAAAATTCAAATCCTCCTCTTACAATAGTGTCTCTAGTTTACCCATCTTGTCTGCCAGGCTCCTGGCATTAGTGAACTATCCTCTTATTGGGTGTTCCAAGATTGCAACTAGGACTTGTTACTATACTTACTTACCTTGGGTTTATTCTACAATTTAACCTTTATCCATTTCGAGGACTCTAAACCCTGTACACATGATCGGATTTCCGATGGAATCAAATCCGACGGATTTTTTCATCGGAATTCCGATGAAGCTGACTTCCATCAGTCTTGCCTACACACCATCAGACAAAATTCCGACCGTCCCAAACGCCGTGACGTACAACACGTACGACGGCACTATAAATGGGAAGTTCAAATCCAACGGCGCCACCCTTTGGGCTGCTTTTGCTGATTTTGCGTTACCGCGTGTTAGTAAAAGTTTGGTGAGAGCCGATTTGCACTTTTCAGTCTCCGTGCTTTTCAGTCCTTTACAGCATGACGAATGTGCTATCTCCATTACGAACGCTAGTTTTACCAGAACGAGCGCTCTCGTCTCCTAATTCAGTCTGAGCATGCGTGGGTTTTTTCTCCGATGGAGTTCCACACAGATGATCGGAATTTCCTATTGTTTTTTTTTCCATCGGAAAAATTTGAAACATGTTCTATTTTTTTCACCAATGGAAATAAGTCCGATGGGGCCCATACACGATCGGCTTGTCCGATGAAAACAGTCCATCGGACTGTTTTCATCGGTAAAACCAATTGTGTGTACAGGGCTTTAGACACCTGTTTGTTTGTTAACCTCGGTCAACTCCGACTAGAGCCCCCGGTAACTAACCTTTTTTCATAGGAATCATATCGCTTCCTGGATTTCACCTACCAATAATCTTCGAAGTGTCCCCAAACGATCTCACACCGTGTAGCCTTACAATGTCTTTTTATAGAGAAAAAAACTTTGCTAGGATATTGGAGAAAACAAAGGCAGCAGTTCTAATGGGATACACACATTTAGACAGAATAAAGAAAGAAGGAGCTGCGCCAATAATGATTAAAAAAGGGGGGTACACATCATTCCTCAGGATGACATAATTAATAATAATATAAAGTATCCCCAGATTGACATAGGAAATAATATACACCATACACCAGCAGACCAATAGTCAAACAAAGGTCCACAGGTTGATACAGTCCACAGGCTAATAACAGTCCATAAACTTATAATGACACCACCGTGCTTGATATGATGACACCACCGTGCTTGATATCAATATGGTGTGCCCACCACCGCAAAACAAATGGCTGCTTACCGGAAGGCAAGCAAAGACAAGCAATCGGCTGTGACCCAGCTGCGGCCTTTAACTTGCAGGTAGAATGGTAACTGGGACACGGACCAGACACACAGGGTGTTTCTCCAGCACACTCTCACTCCCTGGCTGTACCTCACAACTCCAAATGCGGTTAATCATGTGGAAAGGAGAGAGAGGGACCAATAGGGGGATGTCTTTTTATGCTTTGCTGTTTTTTTTTTTTTTCTGTATGTTTTATTACAAAGGGCTGCTCCCCTACCGCTGCATTGAGTGACTATATTACTATTGGCTGCTCTTATCCTGGTGGGGGGGGGGGGGATTTCTTTCTGATGCATCCTGTTGAGATTTATTGTTCTTTGCTTCAATAAAAAATGTGAACAAGAAAAATTGATCCTCTCCCACTAGTAGGATTTAATTTAAAAAATACATACCGTATCTTCCGGCATATAAGACAACTTTTTAACCCATAAAAATCTTCTCGAAAGTCGGGGGTCGTCTTATACGCCGGGACCTGACATGTAGAATCTCAGTCAATCCGCGGCCGTCCATTTTTCAAAAGCCGCACCTCCTCGTGCTGTTTCGTGATAGGCGGAAAACTAATTTTCCCAGCAGAGCCTCTGTTCAGTGTTCCGCCTATCACGGATGCCCTCTCGTCCTCGGCCTAGGATTAGAGGGCATCTGTGATAGGCAGAACACTGAACACAGTGTCTGCTGGGAAGCTGAGTGTTCTGCCTATCACAGAACAGCACAAGGAGGAGGCGCGGCTTTTGAAAAATGGACGGCCGCGGTCTGACTGAGATTCTACATGTCAGGGATAAAGTACGGGATCGTTGAGGCATGCAATGGCACAATGAAGTATGCAATGGCACAGTGAGGTATGCAATGGCACAGTGAAGTATGCAATGGCACAGTGAAGTATGCAATGGCACAGTGAGGTATGCAATGGCACAGTGAGATATGCAATGGTACAGTGAGGTATGCAATGGCACAGTGAGGCATGGCTAGACAGAAGGGGGTCGTCTTATACGGCGAGTATATCCCAAAACCAAAATTTTAGCTGGAAAATTAGGGGGGTCGTCTTATACGCCCAGTCGCCTTATACGCCGGCAAATACGGTATGTGACTAATTTCAGTAATCCTGCTTGGGATTGCTTGAGGCCCTATGGGGTCCTCACTGTGCCATTGCATACCTCACTGTGCCATTGCATACTTCACTGTGCCATTGCATACCTCACTGTGCCATTGCATACCTCATTGTGCCATTGCATGCCTCAACGATCCCGTACCTTATCCCTGACATGTAGAATCTCAGTCAGACCGCGGCCGTCCATTTTTCAAAAGCCGCTCCCCCACTCAATTATACCTGTAATGTCACTAAGTGTCACGTACCTGACTGTACAAAATATTACAGCGCACACAAGCAACAAATTACATTTAAAATGGAAGTAGACCCTCTCTGACAAGTTTTACCTACAGGTAAGCCTAGATTAAGGCTTACCTGTAGGTGTTTGCAATATCTCCTAAACCTACATGGTTTAGGAGACATTTGCCAAAAAGAATACACCGATGTCTACGGCGCATGCGCGCTGTAGACAACAGCACAGGCGCACTGAGAATGCCGGTTTTGTGAATGGGTAATGCCGGCTTCGACGGCTCCTGCGCGCATGCGCCGTCTTCGCTCTGGCCAATCACAGCGACGGAGCGGCGATACCCGGAAGTAACCTATGGGAGAGATGTCTGCGGCTGGAGGGGAAGATGAGGACGGCTTCGGGGGCTTCAATCTAAGGTAAGTAATTCATAATGAGCTAGTATGCTAGACATACTAGCTCATTATGCCTTTGTCTTGCAGGTTTTTTTTTTGTTTTTTTTGGGTTTACAACCACTCCTGCAAGGCTATTTAAAACACCTAAACATTTTCAAAAAATATGGGGATTTGGTCACACCATATGGCTATATGGTGATTAAAGTGGTTGTAAACCCTATATTTTTTTTTTTCCATAACCACCTGTAAGAGAAAGGCATAATGAGCTAATATGACTAGCATAATAGCTCATTATGCATCACTTACCTTAGATCGGGGCCCCCGAAGCCGTCCTCGTCTCCCTCTTCAGCCGCATCCATCGCTGCGGCGATAGCCGGAAGGTTACTTCCGGGTATCGCCGCACCAGCCAATCACATCGCTGCTCCGGCGCTGTGATTGGCCGGAGTGGCGGAGACGTCACTCTGCGCATGCGCGCGAGAGCTATCACAATCGGCTACGCCCAACGATTGCTGGGAAGTAGCCAATTTTGTGAATGGGATTAACCCCATAATTGCGCCGTTGTCTACGGCGCGCATGCGCCGTAGACAGCGGCGCCTGTCATTTTTAGTAAATATCTCCTAAACCGTGTAGGTTTAGGAGATATTTCTTGCACCTACAGGTAAGCCTTAATCTAGGCTTACCTGTAGGTGCAAGTTGAAAAAGTGGGTTTACAACCACTTTAAGCCCACTTACTGCGACAAAGTACCCCATTTACCCATTTACATACCTGACTGTGGAGCCTAACATGGTGGCCTCCTGTGCAATTCCCGTCCCAGCACCCCTGGTAGTGGAGACAGGGACTGCTAGGGCAGTGGAAGGGTGCAGGTGCCAGGAAGCTGTTGTAGTGAGCTGAAGCTTGGAGACACAGCAGTCCTTCCAGGGGTAGTATGGAGTCAGGTCACAAGCTATATTCAGCAGCAGCCAGACAGCCAAGTGCAGGGTCAGAATCAAGTTCAAAGTCAGAAACAGGCAGAAATCGGTAATTTGCTGCTAGCGTGGTACCGAGTCAGGAGGCCGAGACATAGTCAGAAATCCAAGCCAAGTGTCAGGCATGGCCGGGTCAGGAAAAAGTAGACTTTAAAGAATCAGGAACTCAAGAACCAGAACTGAAGACAATCCAGCACTGAGGCCAGGCAGACTCAGTTTAAACAGGCTGGTGGGTGCAACGATCTGTGGACCTTGCCCGTTAGGCTTCTATGTTCACAATCCTGCACATTTGTATAAGAATGAGCACCTGCTGCGTGGAAATTAGCATTTTCTATACTAGATCCCTGCAACCAAGTAAGCGTAACAGCAACATAATTGCGAAGAACTAGAAAAAGTCCTTTCAATTGCAGGACCCACCAAGGCAGTGCCATGCAGGATGTAGTTCCCATGCTGCACATACAGCATTGACGTGAGCAGTCCAGTAAATGCTCACAGCTACCCATGTGTCGAAAAATTAGAATATCGTGCAAAAGTTCATTTATTTCACTAATGCAACTTAAAAGGTGAAACTAATCTATGAGATAGACTCATTACATGCAAAGCAAGATAGCAAGCCGTGATTTGTCATAATTGTGATGATTATAATTTTCTGAGATTGTGGATTTGGGGTTTTCATGAGATGTAAGCCATAATCATCACAATTATGACAAATCACGACTTGAACTATCTTGCTTTGCATGTAATGAGTCTATCTCATATATTAGTTTCACCTTTTAAGATGCATTAGTGAAATAAATGAACTTTTGCACGGTATTCAAATTTTTCGAGTTTCACCTGTATGTATGTATATGTGCGTGTATATACAGTGGGGAGAACAAGTATTTGATACATGGCCAATTTTGCAGGTTTTCCTACTTACAAAGCATGTAGAGTTCTGTAACTTTTATCATAGGTACTCTTCAACTGTGAGAGAAAATCACATTGTATGATTTTTAAATAATTAATTTGCATTTTATTGCATGACATAAGTATTTGATACATCAGAAAAGTAGAACTTAATATTTGGTACAGGAACCTTTTGTTTGCAATTACAGAGATCAGACGTTTCCTGTAGTTCTTGACCAGGTTTGCACACACTGCAGCAGGGATTTTGGCCCCCTCCTCCATACAGAGCTTCTCCAGATCCTTCAGGTTTCGGGGCTATCACTGCGCAATATGGACTTTCAGCTCCCTCCAAAGATTTTCTATTGGGTTCAGATCTGGAGACTGGCTAGGCCACTCCAGGACCTTCAGGTGCTTCTTCAGGAGACACTCCTTAGTTCCACTGGCTGTGTGTTTCAGGTCGTTGTCATGCTGGAAGACCCAGCCACGACCCATCTTCAATGCTCTTACTGAGGGAAGGAGGTTGTTGGCCAAGATCTCGGAATACATGGCCCCATACATCCTCTCCTCAATACGGTGCAGTCGTCCTGTCCCCTTTGCAGAAAAGCATCCCCAAAGAATGATGTTTCCATCTCCATGCTTCACAGTTGGGATGGTGTTCTTGGGGTTGTACTCATTCTTCTTCCTCCTCCAAACACTGCGGGTGGAGTTTAGACCAAAAAGCTCTATTTTTGCCTCATCAGACCACATGACCTTCTCCCATTCCTGGACATGCGCTGGCTTGAGCAGGGGGACTTTGCGTGCGCTGCAGGATTTTAATCCATGACGGCGTAGTGTGTTACTAATGGTTTTCTTTGAGACTGTGATCCCAGCTCTCTTCAGGTCATTGACCAGGTCCTGCCGTGTAGTTCTGGGCTGATCCCTCACCTTCCTCATGATCATTGATGCCCCACGAGGTGAGATCTTGCATGGAGCCCCAGACCGAGGGAGATTGATCGTCACCTTGAACTTCTTCCATTTTCTAATAATTGTGCCAACAGTTGTTGCCTTCTCACCAAGCTGCTTTCCTATTGTCCTGTAGCCCATCCCAGCCTTGTGCAAGTCTACAATTTTATCCCTGATGTCCTTACACAGCTCTCTGGTCTTGGCCATTGTGGAGAGGTTGGAGTCTGTTTGATTGAGTGTGTGGACAGGTGTCTTTTATACAGGTAACGAGTTCAAACAGGTGCAGTTAATACAGGTAATGAGTGGAGAAGAGGAAGGCTTTTTAAAGAAAAAATAACAGGTCTGTGAAAGCCGGAATTCTTACTGGTTGGAAGGTGATCAAATACTTATGTCATGCAAGATAATGCAAATTAATTAGTTAAAAATCATACAATGTGATTTTCTGGATTTTTGTTTTAGATTCCGTCTCTCACAGTTGAAGAGTACCTATGATAAAAATTACAGACCTCTACATTAAGGTGACCAGATTTTGAAAATGAAACCCGGGGACATATTTTTTTTACTAGTAATGGTGGCAATCAGCGACTCTCTGCCCATTGCAGCCGCTGCCCACCTCACAGCCTGTCAAGTCTCACTCTCCGGGCCCCAGCTACTACTGGGTGGGGAGCGGAGAAAGAACACTCCGCCAGGGAAGGCAAGGAGATAAGCAGGCAGCCGGCTGGCCGGGACTTGAGCCAATTCAGAAGAACATGTGAGCGGAGCTGGATGGGCATACACCCGAAACTGAAGAAATATTCCCTCTGCTCTGACCAGCACATGACCATCAGAAAGGGGCACAGATAATGGAAAAAATAGACCCCCTCTACATGCTTTGTAAGTAGGAAAACCTGCAAAATCGGGCGTGTATCAAATACTTGTTCTTTCCACTGTATATATATATATATAGTGTGTATACATACAGTGTGTGAGTGTGTGTAGTATGTATGACAACAAAGGGTTCCGAGAGCCCTACAGGTTATCTGAAGAGACAACACAGCAGACCCTTCTTGCTTTGCAGCTTCTTTTGTCTGACTGAAAATTCATACTGAGCTATCTGATAATGGAGGAGTCACCACTCTGATGACTCAATAGGATACAAACTGAGAGCCTAACACAAAAATGAGGCTAAAATGGAGAAAGCAAAAAAATAATATACAATATTTTATTTTCATTTTTTTCATTTAGTGAAAAAAAACAAGCATTTTTAAATTATACAGTATATTAATTTTTATATATATACACACACACACACACACACATGGTTGAGCTCAAAAGTTTTCACACCCTCACAGAAATTTAGAAATTTTGGCATTAAAGCGGAGGTCCACTCACTTTTTTTTTTTGCCAACAGTAAAACAATCATACATTGACAATTTCAAACTCACTGTTTAGGATAATTCGATTGCCCGATGTCTGTTTTAATTGAAAAATATGAATTTATATCAAATCCGGATGTCTCATCTTGCTTGTGGGCATTTGAAGCCCACAAGCATTTACTTCCTGATTGCAGGGATTGCTGATCTACTAGCATCCCTTGCTCATTCCCGCACATGCTCACTAGTAACTACGTGGAGCGCCGTACACTGCACGGCTGCTATCTAAGTCAGTGCGGCAGAAAGGAAATGACATTATACCCGCACAATCCCCGCCCATATCCGCAGTGGCAACAAACTCATTGACTATTTATAGACAGACACTAATTGCAATATAAAAAGCCACAAAGGTGGGAAAATTACATTTAATTGCCATTTTAACCTGTGTGTGCCACCGTCTGTGTCTGTACCAAGGACAAACATTCCAGGGTATGTAAACTTTTGATCACGGCCATTTGGGTGATTTCTGTTGTTATGATTTTAAAAGGAGCCAAAAAAAATTGTGATAAGAAATGGCTTTATGTGATCACTATCTTTGAATAAAAGACAGTTTTATGGCATGATTAGTAATTTTTTCATAATAAATGCCAAAATTTCACAATTTCTGTCAGGGTATGCAAACTTTTGATCACAACTGTAAAGCATGTACTGTACAAAACGTTTACTTAGCAAGGCAAGTTAGGTCTGTTGCTACGTAACAGAATTTGCGCCTGCTATTGTCTTCGCCGGTAATGTGCCACCTTTTCCCTCTTAGTACTCTGACTGGCACTGACACATTTAGCATCACCTACGAAGGAAGACTTTCTGCGGCATTTTCATCTCCAAATTTCCGGTGGGATTAAACAGGTATTCCAAAGCAAAGCATAGTTATCCCGCCTCTCATTTTCTATTATGCTCCTCTTGGTAGCATAACATTTTGTAAGTCAACTGTTGCATACAAAAGAGGCACGCATTTCATCTTGCCAGCTGTTGTTGGCAAGCCGCTGTGCGCGTGTCTCTTGGCCTTTTGTAGTGAAAATGAAATACAGTGATGGGACGTGAAGAAATACACGGAGCAGAGTGCTCAGAAGAGTAAGCTGTAGATCAGACACCTTGGCTGCACTCATATGTTTTAGGACATGTCTGTAAATACTTCTCCATCAATCACAGGCTGTAGTAAAGCAAAGAAAAGAGAAACACTTACATTTTCCATGAAAACCACATAGATGTAAGCAATCAGTGTACCTTCTATAACCTGAACAGAGCATTTCTTTTACACCAGAGCTTATAGACCTTTCCTTTACTCCATTATAAAGTAACACTTATTTGTTAACTCCATTATAGAGTACCCCTTATGTGTTAACTCTATTATAGAGTACCCTTTATGTGTTAACTCCATTATAGAGTACCCCTTATTTGTTAACTCCATTATAGAGTACCCCTTATTTGTTAACTCCATTATAGAGTACCCCTTATTTGTTAACTTCATTATAGTGTACCCCTTATGTGTTAACTCCATTATAGAGTACCCCTTATTTGTTACCTCCATTATAGAGAACCCCTTATTTGTTAACTCCATTATAGAGTACCCCTTATGTGTTAACTCTATTATAGAGTACCCTTAAGGGTAAACCCCATTAGAGTACAGCTTATTTTTTATTTATTTTTTATTACAGGTGCTTATATAGCACCATCAATTTGCTCAGTGCTTAAAGAGGAAGTAAACCCTGATGGATTTTTCTTCCTTCTTTTGCCCCTGCAAAGTAAAAGCATAATGTGCTAGTATGCATCGCATACTAACACATTATGTGACACTTACCTGCAAACGAAGCCCGCACTGTCCTCGCTGGAGGCCACATCCATGTTGGCCCCTCTTCCTTCCGGGGCCGCGGACTCCTGCTCTGTGACTGGCCGGAGCCACGTGACGTCACTCCCACATGTGCGCACGGCACTCGCTCGTGAAGAAACGGCACAGGGGGGAGTTACTGTACAGCGCATGCGCCGATGCCATCATCGGCGCAAAACACAGTAAATATCTCCTAAACTGCACTTTTTTAGGAGATATTTACAGTACCTATAGGTGAGCCTTATTCTAGGCTTATCTATAGGCATCGTAAGGGGGGCTATTGAGGCTGGAGCCCCGAATGTGGGCTCAATAGCCCAGAGTGTCTTTTTGTGCAGCAGCGGGGATGTGGCGCAGCGGCCGCATTGTAATTCCCGCCTTCTGGAGCCTGCAGCGCCTATGATGGATGTCCCACTGGTCCAATGCCAGGACCGCGGGGCATGTGACATCCATCATAGGCTCTGCAGGCTCCAGAAGGCGGGAATTACAGTGCGGCCGTGTCACTACGAGAAGATCCCCACTCGGCGCTTGGGCGGGCTGCTCTCCTCTCCTCTTCTGTCCTCTCCTGTCTCTGGCTGCTGTCTACTGGGATAGGCGCAACGGTGCCGCACACTACAGCTGAGCTGCAAGAGGAGCCGGAGGTCGCGGTCACCTGAACTCTGACGTCACATGTAATGGTCAGGTGGGTCCATGCATGTCAGTTTGTGTCAGGTAGGTCAGTGCATGTCAGTGTGGGTCAGGTAGGTCAGTGCATGTCAGTGTGGGTCAGGTAGGTCAGTGTGGATCTGGGTCAGTGTAATGGTCAGTGTATGTCAGGTAGGTCAGTGTGGGTCAGGTAGGTCAGTGTGGGTCTGGGTAGTGTAATGGTCAGTGTATGTCAGGTAGGTCAGTGTGTGTAAGGTGGGTCAGTGTAATGGTCAGGTGGGTCAGGTAGGTCAGTGTGGGTCAGGTAGGTCAGTTTTTAGTGGTCAGCATTGATGGGCACTAGGACTTCGGGCTGAAGCCCTGAGTCTATTTCCCACCTAGCAACGCCCCTGCCTATAGATACAACTTCCACAGAGAGGTTTACAACCTCTTTAATATGTGTAAACTCCTTTGTAGAGTACCCCTCATGTGTTAACTCCATTACAATGTACAGTGACATTAAACACCAGCTAAAGGTATTTTTTTTTCTGTGTAATTTTGGATAGAGCATGGAATGTTTAGAACCAAAGGGGACTCGAAAAAGCAACAATAACCCAACAGAGGTCCAAGCCTTCCTCAACACAATTTACGGAAGTGTTCTTATTATTGTTAGAGAAATTTCCTCTTATTTCCTGCTCTGGTCACAGCTTTGAAGAGAAATCTCAGAAATGTTCATAAAAACAACAAAAAAAATTGCCAGAAGATCTAATCATTCCCCACTCTAAATCAAGAAAATATGGCTGAAGTCCACTGCAAAGGACTCCTATACACTATTCCCACAAAAAAATATTATGCATTAAAACAGTCATAGGTGAAGGAGCAGCAAGTGCAGTGCTAATGCAAGGATGTCTTCTTAGCAATTCTCCATTGTTAGATGTGCAATAGCCCCTGTCTTCATAGAAGAAGCTCATGCTCAATAAAACACAGCTTGGCTCTGATGAAGAAGCTGTGCGCTTCGAAACGCGTCAGCCGGTAGTGCGTCCCATCACGTCCTTCATGATCGGTTGAAGTGTGGTTTGGCTTCCACATGTTGCAGCCCTCCAAGGCACCATTTGTACATTGCGAACAACTTTACTATCTTTGTGAGTACCTTTCTGTTGCTTTTATTCAAATAAAATACCTTAACGATATTACACTAGGCTGGTGTGCCCTTGTCCTTTCTTTTCTCGTTTGCTACTAGGATACCACTATCCATGAAGGGCAGCAAGGCCGGTGTCATCGTTATAGATTATAGAATGCGCGTGTTACGGTCAGATACAGTGATTTCCTCCTCAGTGATCCTAGGGTCTCGTCACCCGTCTCCTCCCCTACGCGTTACGTCACTGGTCACGTGACCTTTTCAAGGTATTTCAGTGACGTAACGCATAGGGGAGGAGCCTGGTGACGAGACCCTAGGATCACTGAGGAGGAAATCACTGTATCTGACCGTAACACGCGCTGTTTGTTATCTGACCAAATGTGAGTTGCCTGTGCACATTTTATTGTACCAGTCAGTACCAGTTTAATGCGCTATGGTCATTTCTTTCTTATTTGTTTGAGAGCATTGGAAGCAATCTTGGATTGGGAGTATTGCACCGAACATCTGACCTTTGTATTAGTCAGCCAGTGATCAGCAGGAATAGCTGTACTGGGAAGCATACTGCAGTGGCAATCAACAGCTAAGCACTATTTGCACCTGTTTGTGGACATTTTAACCTTTCTCTTGGTACTGTGCACTTTATATATAATTTTTAACACTGTTTATATGTGCAGATTATTAATTGGTGGGTTGATTTTAGCGCATCCATATTCTTTATATATTCTGTTCATGCAGTGTCGGATACACTTTTATTTGGATGCAGCTTTTATCATTTGAACATCCATTAATTATTGTTTCATACTTTATTTATAATATTATCAGCGCTTTAGTCACCTTTATCACTATTAGGAGGATTTAGCTAGGACTGGACTAACTAGCACTAAACATGAGGGGAGGACAGATGAAAATACCAAATCACATAAATAAACAAGTTGTAGTGGTTGTAAACCACCGCTAGATGTCAGTAGCTACTACAAAACAATAGTGACCTGATGCAGTTCAATAAAACACAGAAAAAATATATACAGCTGTGGCCAAAAGTTTTGAGAATGACACAAATATAAATTTTCACAAAGTCTGCTGCTTCAGTGTTTTCAGATCTTTTTGTCGGATGTTACTATGGTATACTAAAGTATAATTACAAGCATTTCATAAGTGTCAACGGCTTTTATTGACAATTACATTAGAGTCAATATTTGCAGCGTTGTCTCTTCTTTTTCAAGACCTCTGCAATGCATCCTGGCATGCTGTCAATCAACTTCTGGGCCACATCCTGACTGATGGCAGACCATTCTTGTATAATCAATGCTTGGGGTTTGTCAGAATTTGTGGGATTCTTTTTGTTCACCCTCCTCTTGAGGATTGACCACACGTTCTGAATGGGATTAAGGTCTGGGGAGTTTCCTGGCCATGCACCCCAATTTTGATGTTTTGTTCCCCAAGCCATCACTTTTGCCTTTTGGAAAGGTTCTCCATCATGCTGGAAAAGGCTTTGTTCCTCACCAAACTGTTCTTGGATGTTTGGGAGAAGTTGCTCTCAGAGGATGTTTTTGTACCATTCTTTATTCATGGCTGTGTTCTTAGGAAAAGTTGTGAGTGAGCCCCCCAATCCCTTGGCTGAGAAGCGACCCCCACACATGAATGGTCTCAGGATGCTTTACTGTTGGCATGACACAGGACTTATGGTAGCGCTCACCTTTTCTTCTCCAGACCAAGGGTTTTTGTAGACGCCCCAAACAATCGGAAAGGGAATTCATCAGAGAAAATGTCTTTTTTATATATTTTTTGGGGATATTTATTATAGAAAAAAGTAAAAAATATGTCATTTTTTTCAAAATTTTCGCTCTATTTTTGTTTATAGCGCAAAAAATAAAAACCGCAGAGGTGATCAAATACCACCAAAAGAAAGCTCTATTTGTGGGGAAAAAAGGACGCCAATTTTGTTTGGGAGCCACGTCGTACGACCGCGCAATTGTCAGTTAAAGCGACGCAGTGCCGAATCGCAAAAAGGGGCCTGGTCATAATGGCCCGTATTGGTCCGGGGCTTAAGTGGTTAAGTTCATTGGCAAAGAGAGACTGATCTTCTCATCTGATCACTTTTCATAACATTGTGGAGTATATGCAAATTGGCATGAAAAACCGAGGCAGAAGACTTTGTGAAAATTTATATTTGTGTCATTCTCAAAACTTTTGGCCACGGCTGTACTGTGTAAGTGGGGCAGAACAGTGACTCAGAAGGATCCTTCCTTTATCATTGCAGGGTATAGAAATTTGCTATTTATTTAATCCAGATGATTCGGGGATATTTCCGAAATTCTTATTACAATGATCAGAACTAATGAATATCAGTAAGAAGTTGCAAATGTAAAGGTGTGAACATGTTAGTATGATACCATACTGGTGACCCCACAATAGGGCTAAAAAAAAATTTGTGGAAGGGAGTTTAACAAGACACGTGGCCACTCATTAAAATTAGAAGAAAAGAGGTTTAACCCTAAACTGCGTAGAGGGTTCTTTACTGTAAGAGCGGCAAAGGATGTGGAATTCCCTTCCACAGGTGGTGGTCTCAGCGGGGAGCATCACTAGTTTAACCACCTGCCTACCGGGCACGAAAACCTCCTTCCTGCCCAAGCCATTTTTCAGCTTTCAGCGCTGTCACACTTTGAATGACAATTGCATGGTCGTGCGACGTGGCTCCCAAACGAAATCTGCGTCCTTTTTTTCCCACAAATAGAGCTTTCTTTTGGTGGTATTTGATCACCTCTGCGGTTTTTATTTATAAACAAAAGAAGAGCGTCAAGTTTGAAAAAAAACACAATATTTTTTATTTTTTTTAAATTTTCCTCAGTTTAGGCCGATACGTATTCTTCTACATATTTTTGGTAAAAAAAAATCGCGATAAGCGTATATTGATTGGTTTGCGCAAAAGTTATAGCAGATACAAAATAGGGGATTGATTTATAGCATTTATATATTTTTTTACTAGTAATGGTGGCGATCTGCGATTTTTATCGTGACTGCGATATTGCGGCGGACACATCGGACACTTTTGACACATTTTTGGGACCATTCACATTTACACAGCGATCCCTGCTATAAAAAATGCATTGATTACTGTATAAATGTGACTGGCAGGGAAGGGGTTAACACTAGGGGGCGATCAAGGGGTTAAATGTGTTCCCTAGGGAGTGATTCTAAATGTGGGGGGAGGGGACTGACTGGGGGAGGTAACCGATGGTTGTCCCTATGTACAAGGGACACACCATCGGTCTCCTCTCCCTGACAGGACGTGGATCTGTGTGTTTACACACACAGATCCACTGTCCTGCTCGGTTACTGGGCAATCGCGGGTGCCCGGCGGCCATCGCGGCCGCCAGACACGCGCATCGGGTGCCCAGCGATGCGGCGGGCGCGCACGCCCCTTAGTGGATTTTAAAGGTGCGACGTCATATGACATCCGCCCAGGATAACAGTGCCTTCCTTCCAGTGTCTTCCTGCCGCCGTCAATTGACGGCGGCCGGTTGACAACTGGTTAAAGAAACTATTAGATAAGCACCTGAACGACAGCAACATACAGGGATATACAAATTAATACTGACATATAATCACACACATAGGTTGGACTTGATGGACTTGTGTTATTTTTCAACCTCACCTACTATTGTTCAGGCGGTTTGGTGCCGCACATGACCACCCAATACTGGGTAAGCCAATTACCTTTCTCATATGCTGTATTTCTCTTGTCGAATCAATTTATGTTTGCTTTACTGTGTTGTTTGTTTTATAGAGTGGTCCTCCTGAGGAAGCAGTTATACCGCAAAACTAGTCGAGACCCAGACCATTCCATATGGTTGCAATAACAGATAACGCTTGGGGGAACCCTAAGCTTCTGTTTTTTTCAATTTTAACAATGTACTAATTGTATAATTTTATATGTAATAAATTTTCCTTTTACATAATATGTATGTTGTTTTTATCGTACCAAGATAGTCCATCAACCCTAGGGGGAGGGAATGTTATAGGGTCAGCATCAGCCACTGTCCCTGGTCCCTTTTCCCCCATCCTTTTTGTTTCTCTATATTAACCTGGATGATGGTACGCTATTAAGATTATTAATTTGTTTACATGAGGCTATAATCAAAATTTCTGCTCACCTACTACAGTATGTAACTGTATGTAACACTTAAATTATAGCTATTATTAAATAGTTAATAAGTAATTAAATCCTTACTGAGCCACAATACGATTTTTGGGTATAGACATAAAAAATTATTATTAATTAATAATGAATGTTGGGGAAAATAACACATCAATTGGGCATTCTGTGCACTTACAGTGCGCAGAAGCGGTTTCCATATTCCAAGAAAGAGCATAAAGAATGTTTGGTATCCTTAGAAAATCAAAGGACTGCGATTTTTTTTTTTTTAAGTCATTTTTTAATGTCATTAATGGCTCATATAGCAATTGGATGATTTTTAGTGGACTATACCTTCTAGAGTCCATCCCAGTCAGTAAGAACAAATAACAATCAAATGGCGGAAACAACTGAGTTACTTTTCTGTTCTTACAAAATCAGATGACTCATACATCATAGCTGAGTGCAGCTAATGCTTTTTGTAATCTACCAATTGTTACTTAACGTTTGACCATTCCAAACAGTGAAGTAGACAAGATGCTGTGTCAAGAGGATTTATTTGCTGATGTGCTCTCCAATGCTCTCACAGTGATTGTGCATCTGCGGTCTTGTATGAAGGTTTTCTGACGTTAAAGCTACAGCAAAAAATACTGCAAACGTATTTTTGTTTCTCTGTAGAGTTTTCTTTTTTACTTTATATTGTTTACATTTAAAAAGCAGGTCCTCCAATGGTGCTTTGTCACTGTTGACAAGGAATCCACCTTCACTCGGTTTTTCTTCCGGGTTCAGCCATTTTAATGGGTGAACTGCAATGACGTCATTCTGGCGCATGCACACGGGAGTTGCAGTTGCAGCACAGCTCTCCCAATGGATGGCATGCCGCCCATTGAGAGTGCAGTGCGCATGCACTGTTGACGTCACTATATAGAAAAGGGAAAAAGGATTCCCAAAGAATTCGTCAACGAGAAACAACCGATATTAATCAAAGTTACTTAAATGGTTGTTGAACAATTCCACATTAGAATTCTACACTAGAAAAAATAAAAGTTATATCTAAATAACCTCCACCACATTCAGTTTAAAATTTGACAACGTTGTCAGAGGACACAGGTAGCCACCACAAACACTCATATCCAGGGCTTTTTTTCTCAAACAATAGGTGCTGGAACTCAACCAAATCCGGAGATGGTACGCAGCAGTTAGGGAACAGGTAGAGCAGATGATAGTTAACAGAGGACAGTCTAAGCCCACGTTAGATATCCCGCTAGGGCTTGGGGAACGACTACCAGGTGCAGGTAGAGGATGTGAGTGTATGAGAATGTTTAAAGTTCAATACCCATCCGGGTCTATAGTGTTGATACAGCTCACCACTCTCCTGGTAGTTCCTTCAGGTTTGTCCTGCAGTCCAACCGCCCAGTCATCCAATTTCAGTGTAAAGGGATTGATTCCCGCAGAGTGGAGATAGGAATTCTGCTCAGTGCTCCACGTGCGTGGCTGGCGTCTTGCGCTGTAACTACAGACGTCCAGGGATCACTTCCACATTCCAGGCGTACTTCCGGGGGGGGGGGGGGGTCCTAGTTGAGGGGTTAACTTAATTGATTTCCCCTCCAGATACCATTTACAAGTTTAGCCTTAGTGACTATTTTATTCAGTCATCCAACTGCTGACGTCACTGGTTGCGAAACATGAAACTATTTCCCAAATGGTTGATGTTTAGGAGATATTTACTGTACCTACGGCCTTATTATAGTCTCACTTGTAGGTAAAAAATAAACATGGGAGTTTACTACCACTTTAAAGTGGTAGTAGACCGCAGTTGTTGAAAAAAAAACAATATTCCCTGCAAGGCAATGTCATAATGTGCTAGTGTGCATCGCATATTAGCACATTATGAGAGACTTACCTTAGAACGAAGCCCTCCAGAGCTGCGCTGTCACCGCTGATTGGGCTGACATCTTCCCCCGGTTTTCCTTCAGGGTTCGCATCCTCGGGGTACATGAGTGGCCGGGGGCGCAATGACGTCACACCCACGCATGTGCGCAGGAGCCGCCATTTACAGCACAGGCTATGAAGGTCCAGCACTGTATGCCAGACCTTTAGAGTGCATGCACCGGTAATGTCACTCTGAATATCTCCTAAAGGGTGCAAGTTTAGGAGATATTCACAGTACCTACAGGTAAGCCTTACTATATGCTTGCCTGTTGGTACAAGTGGTGGTACAGAGTTTACAACCACTTTAACCCTCTTGTATTGAATTGTATTGCAGCTCTACTGTAACTTCCTGTGCCCCAGCAGTCAATAGACTCCCTACTGAACAGTGGGATTGCAGAGAATCATCCAAAAATACAACAAAGAAATTGTAGGATAAGACACCTCATAGAGCTACGGTCACAGCCAAATTTAAACATCAATTTTTATTGGAAAAATTATAAACAACTCCTGGTTATTGGAGATTATTAAGCTGTCCATGCATTAAACAATGTTATTGTTCAAATAACTTTGACTTCACCTTCGACTATGTAGTGCAAGGGCCTGCCTGATTGCATACATATTGAAAGTGTTTAGGTTTGACCTCATATTATATGGTTTTGGTAAATCTAAAGGAAAATTGTACAAAAAAAAAAAGTATGGCCAACCTAAGGGAGTCAGAACATGAGGCTGATAAGATTGGTTCATTCTCAACTTATGTTCGAGTGAACTGGCTGATCTCCGATTTACACATACCAGTTTGCTCGGAGTGTTCTACATGTTAAAGGGATTGTAAAGTCTCAAGCCCTGTACACACGATCGGTTTTACCGATGAAAACCGTCCAAAGGATTTTTTTCATCGGACAAACCGATCGTGTATGGGACCCATCGGTCTTTTTTCCATCGTTTTAAAAAATAGAACATGTTTTACATTTTTCCGATGGATCCAAAACCGATAGCAAATTCCGATCGTCTATGGGCAAGTCCATCGGATAAAAAACCCACGCATGCTCAGAATCAAGTCGACGCATGCTCAGAAGCATTAAACTTAATTTTTCTCGGCTCATCAGAGTGTTTTACGTCACCGCGCTTGGAACGGTCGGTTTTTTGACTGATGGTGTGTGGGCAAGACTGATGGAAAACAGTTTCATCGGACTAGAATCAATAGGAAATCCGATCGTGTGTACAGGGCTTCAAAGTTTTTCACCTTAATGCATTCTATGCATTCTATTTGCTGCAATGCCCCCACAGACCCCCCCCCCCCCCTTTTTCTTACCTGAGCCCAGTCATTCCAGCGGCTGCAGCCGCTGGCTCTCATCTCATTGGACAGATTGATAGCAGCAGGTGCCATTGGCTCTCACTTCTGTCAATCAAATCCAGTGACAGGGGAGCGGGGGGGCCGGGCCAAGTCCTATTGTCTGTGTCAATGGACGCAGCAGCAGGACTCGGGAGCGCGCCCGCACAGGTACCCGAGGGGAAGTGGCTCTCCGTGGGGGCACCCGATGAAGGGGAGGAGCCGGGAGCGGAGGTGGGGCGCCCCAGAAGAGGAGGATTGGGCTGATCTGTGCAAAACCTTTGCACAGAGCAGGTAAGTATAACATGTTTGTTTTTTATTTTATTTTTAATCCAAACTTTTACAACCCCTTTAAGGACTGTTTGGGTATTGCCACACAAGTGATTCTGCTGCTGAAGACACACCACCCACCCAGGAAAGCCTTCCACTTACTTCTATGTAATCACTTCCTTGAAGGTCCAAAACGTGTTGTCAATCTCCTGCGCTAGCATGAAGGGTGTAAATCCATAGTTAGAACATGATATTTCTGATCCCCTCACAGGTGAGTTGATGGCTCATGTGACATGGCCCTTAGAGAAAATTTGCCCCCCAAGCAGTAAGTACAGTTGTGTGAAAAAGTATGTGGCCCCTTTTTGATTAAAATTTTTAAACTTTTTTGCATATTTGTCACACGTAAATGACTCAGATCATCAAACAAATTTTATTATTACACAAAGATAACCCGAGTAAATACAAAATACAGTTTTTAAATCATAGTTTAATTTATTAAGGCAAAAAAGCTGTCCAAACCTGCCTGGCTTTATGTGTAAAAGTAATTGCCCCCTAAACGTAATAAAGGGTTGTGCCACCCTTGGCGGTAACAACTGCAATCAAGCATTTGCGATAACTGCCAATGAGTCTTTCACATTGTTGTGGAGCAATTTTGGGCCACTCTTCTTTGCAGAATTTTTTTAATTAGGGTTTTTCAGCATGAACGGCCTGTGTAAGGTCATGATACAACATCTCAATTGGATTTAAGTCTGAGCTTTGACTAGGCCACTCCAAAGCCTAAATTTTGCTTTGTTTGAACCATTCGGAGGTGGACTTTCTGTTGTGTTTCGTATCATTGTCCTGCTGCATAACCAAAGTGCACTTGATCTTGGTGGTAGAGCTCAGAATTCATGGTTCCATCAATTGGGGTAAAGCGTCCAGGTCCTAATGCTGCAAAGCAGCCCCAGACCAACACACTACCACCACCATGTCTGAATGTTGGTATGATGTTCTTGTTATGAAATGCTGTATTAGTTTTATGCCAGATGTAACGGGACGCACACAGTGGCGGCTGGTGCTCAAAATTTTTGGGGGGCGCAAACAAACTGAAAAAAATAATAATCAATTGCCGCCACTGTGCCCATTAAACACAGCCACTGTGCCCAAACGCCACCAGTTTGTTTCCATATACAGCCAGTTTGTCCCCATATACAGCCAGTGTGCCCCCATATATATATAACCAGTGTGCCCCCATATATACAGCCAGTGTGCCCCCCATATACAGCCAGTGTGCCCCCATATACAGCCAGTGTGCCCCCATATACAGCCAGTGTGCCCCCATATACAGCCAGTTTGCCCCCATATACAGCCAGTTTGCCCCCATATATACAGCCAGTGTGCCTCCATATACAGCCAGTGTGCCCCCATATACAGCCAGTGTGCCCCCATATATATAGCCAGTGTGCCCCCATATACAGCCAGTGTGCCCCCATATACAGCCAATGTGCCCCCATATACAGCTAATGTGCCCCCATATACAGCCAATGTGCCCCCATATACAGCCAGTGTGCCCCCATATACAGCCAGTTTGTCCCCCATATACAGCCAATGTGCTCCCATATACAGCCAATGTGCCCCATATACAGTCAATGTGCTCCCATATACAGTCAGTGTGCCCCCATATACAGCCAATGTGCCCCCATATACAGCCAATGTGCCCCCATATACAGCCAATGTGATCCCATATACAGCCAGTTTGCCCCATATACAGCCAGTGTGCCCCCATATACAGCAACTGTGTGCTCCCATATACAGCCAGTTTGCCCCCATATACAGCCAGTGTGCCCCCATATACAGCCAATGTGCTCCCATATACAGCCAGTGTGCCCCCATATACAGCCAATGTGCTCCCATATACAGCCAGTGTGACCCATATACAGCCAATGTGCTCCCATATACAGCCAGTGTGTCCCCATATACAGCCAGTTTGTCCCATAATACAGCCAATGTGCTCCCATATACAGCCAGTTTGCCCCCATATACAGCCAGTGTGCTCCCATATACAGCCAGTTTGTTCCCATATACAGCCAGTTTGCCCCCATATACAGCCAGTGTGCCCCCATATACAGCCAGTTTGTCCCCCATATACAGCCAGTTCCCCCCAAATGCAGCCAGTTTGTCCCCCATATACAGCCAGTTTGCCCCCATATACAGCCAGTGTGCTCCCATATACAGCCAGTTTGTTCCCATATACAGCCAGTTTGTTCCCATATACAGCCAGTTTGTCCCCCAAATGCAGCCTGTTCCCCCATATACAGCCAGTTCCCCCCAAATGCAGCCTGTTCCCCCCCCAGCCCTGCACTTACCTTCCTCGGTCCGCGCCGTCCTCAATGTGTTCTCCTGCCCTCAATGTCGCTTCAGCCAATCAGGTTACCGGTAACCAGATCCGGTAAACCTGATTGGCTGAAACCTCCACAGTCTTCTCCAAGGAACGCACCCCCGTGCGTACCTGGGAGGAGTTTTTGGAAGCTGATTACAGCGTGAGAGCTGTATTCGGAAAGCCTATCAGAGCCGTTGGCTCTGATAGACACTTCCAGAACACACCCACCGCCGGCCACCGCTCTAATTCATATGGCCGGCGCTCACCAGGAGGCCGGCCATATGTATAGTGGGCAGCGCGGCAGCGGTGACAATACACAGATTCATGCAATGCATGAATCTGTGTATTGTCTTTCAGTGGCGGTGCGGGAGAGAGAGGGGGCGGCGCTCCAGCGCCCTCTATGGACGCACCGCCAGTGGACGCACACCTTCCAAAAAGTTAAATTTTTCATCAGGCAAAGGAAAATTTGCCTAAAGCCTCGTACACACGACCGGTATTCTCGGCAAGAACCAGCAAGAAAATTGCTGGCAGAGCTTTCTTGTCAAGAAAACTGACCAGAATCTCGACGAGAAAAATAGAGAACCTGCTCTCGATTTTCTCGTTGAGATTCTCGTCGGCCTGTTTCCTGACGAGAAACCCGAGAGTGTGCACGCTTACCTGTCGCCGTGGAAACCCGTGCATGCTCGAAATGACTTTGACGCATGCGCGGTAGCTTCCTAGGCATAGTTAGGGTGTAGCAAGATGGCGGCAGCATCGAATGTGATGAGCGTACGCTCGTCGTATTCGATGACATCACCGCGTTCGTTCCATTCAAAAGAACGGCGGTTCTTTTGAATCGAGCGTGTGAACACTCGGCCGGGACAAGATTCTTGTCAAGAATCTCGTCAGGGAAAAACTACAGGTTTTTTCCTGACGAGATTCTCGGGCCTGTGTACTAGGCTTAAAAGTCTTGGGGATAATCAAGATGTTTTTTGGTAAATGTGAGATGAGCCTTTGTGTTCTTTTTGGTGAGCAGTGGCTTTGGCCTTGGAACTCTCCCATGGATGCCATTTTTGCCCAGTCTCTTTCTTATTGTTGAATCATGAACACTCATCTTACTTGAGGCAAGTGAGGCCTGCAGTTCTTTAGATGTTGTTCTGGGTTCTTTTATGACCTCCTGGATGAGTCGTCGTCGTGCTCTTGGAATAATTTTTGTAAGCCGGCCACTCCTGGGAAGGTTCACCACTGTTCCAATTTATCTCCATTTGTGGTTCACTGAAGTTCCATGGCTTTGAAACCCTTCCTAGACTGATACATTTACATTACTTTGTTTCTAATCTATTCTTGATTTTTTTAGATTGTGGCATGATATGTGGCTTTTCGTGATCTGTTAGCGTGCTTCACTTTTTCAGACAGTTTCTATTTATGTGATTTCTTGATTCAACAGGTCTGGCAGTAATCAGGCCTGGGTGTGGCAAGTGAAATTTAACTTCGCTTTCCAAAAAAAAAAAAATGTGGTTAATCACAGTTCATTCATGATTTAGCAAGGGAGGGGACAATTACTTTTTTACATAGGGCCAGGCAGGTTTGAACAGCTTTTTTCCCTTGATAAATGAAATATAAAATATAAAAACTGCATTTTGTATTTACTCGGGTTATCTTTGTGTAATATTAAAATTTGTTTGATGATCTGAATCATTTAAGTGTGAGAAACACCTAACTGTATATTCATAGAAAAAGTGGGAGTGCTACAGTGTCAGTTTAGATATGAACGCTGCCTCCTGAGCTCTCTTTTCATAATTCTATAACATTGCACTTCTATTTTATTCTTCATAAAGGTGCTCCGCCAGCCAACCATGTTCAAACTTCTTCTTTTGTTAAAGTTATTAATATTGTAACATTATTCACTGCAGATTTGATTTACAAAATATCAAAGCAAAAGCTGAAAACAGAATACCATTGTTATACAATGAACAGGAATAAGAAGCAGAAAATCGAAGTTTGGGTTTATAGAGTGCTTGCTGAGAGCTCTTACAAAGGAGCAAAAGGTGCGCCAAAATGGGGCTCTTTCACTCCTGTTATGTCAGTGCTGGATACTTGGAGAGCTTTTCTGGCATGGCTCTTAGTACATTATTAGGTAATCCATTAAGCCCTGTACATACGATCAGTTTGTCCGATGAAAACAGTCCGATGGACTTTTTTCATCGGACAAACCGATCGTGTATGGGCCCCATCGGTCTTTTTTCCATAAAAATAGAACATGTTTTAAATTTATCCAATATAAAAAAAAACAATAGCAAATTCCGATCGTCTGTGTGGAACTCCATCGGAGAAAAAACCAACGCATGCTCAGAATCAAGTCGACGCATGCTCAGAACCATTGAACTTAATTTTTCTCGGCTCGTCTGAGTGTTTTACATCACGGCGTTTGGGACGGTCGGATTTTTGACTGATGGTTTGTAGGCATGACTGATGGAAGTCAGCTTCATCAGAAATCCGATGGAAAAATCCATCAGATTTTATTCCATCGGAAATTCGATCGTGTGTACAGGGCTTTAATCTATAATTATATACAGTATATACTCGAGTATAAGCCGAGTTTTTCAGCCCTTTTCTAGGGCTGAAAATAACCCCCTCGGCTTAAACTCGAGTCAGTGTACCTGTATTCTTGCGGGCATCCATTTTTCAAAAGTCGCGGCTTCCTCCTGATCCGGTTCCATTCCGTGATAGGCGTTTGACACTGTGTTCCGCTACCGCCTATCGCGGAGGTCCTCTCATCCTCTGACTTTCCCAGCAGACACTGTGTTCAGTGTTCCGCCTATCACGGACGTCCTCTTGTCCGAGGATGAAAGAAGGTCCGTGATTGGTGGAACACTGAACACAGTGTCTTCTGGGAAACTGAGTCAGAGGATGAGAGGACCTCTGTGATAGGCGGGTAGCGAAAAACAGTGTCAAACGCCTATCACGGAACGGGACCAGGAGGAAGCAGCGACTTTTGAAAAATGGACGCCCACAAGAATACAGGTACCCTGACTCGGGCACAGTGAGGCTGCAATGGACACAGTAAGGCTGCAATGGGCACAGTGAGGTTGCAAATGGGCACAGTAAGGTTGAAAATGGGCACAGTGAGGTTGAAAATGGGCACAGTGAGGTTGAAAATGGGCACAGTGAGAATGGGCACAGTGAGGTTGCAATGGGCACAATGAGGCGTGAAAATGGGCACAGTGAAGCTGCAAATGGGCACTGTTGACCCTCTTTTCAGCTTACAGTAGCTGCTGCATTCTCACCCTAGGCTTATACTCAAGTCAATAAGTTTTCCCTGTTTTTTGTGGTAAAATTAGGGCCTTGGCTTATACTCGGGTCGGCTTATACTCGAGTATATACGGTACCTTTATAAACTGTCTGCTTATCCATCCACAAAGCTAGCTGATATTTGTAGCTTGTCGGCTTGCAGTATCCACTCGTCCCTTCATGTGTCTTTAACTGGCCTTTTACGTCAATAGTGGTTTGTTAAAAGGCTTTGCTACATGGGTGATTTTTTCATTGTGTTACTGTGCAACCAAGGATCACAGTTCCTCTGACAGATGACGTGCTTTGTAACAGGTACATGTGCCTGCAAACTGCTATGAAGTCAAAAAGGCCCACAATAATAATTAAAAAGAAAGTGTGCCTGTATACAAAGGCTATCTTTGTGTAATATTAAAATTTGTTTGATGATCTGAATCATTTTAAGTGTAACAAATATGCAAAAAGGGAAAAAATCAGGAAGGGGCAAATACTTTTTCACAGCGCTGTATCAGCCCCGAAAGGTTTTACCCCCTTCAATACCAGGCCATTTTTTTGTGATGTGGCGCTGCGTTACTTTAATCTGACAATTGCGCGATCGTGCGACGCCGTACCCAAATACAATTGATTTTCCCACAAATAGAGCTTTCTTTTGGTGGTATTTGATCACCTCTGCGGTTTTTATTTTTTGCGCTAGAAACAAAAAAAGACCGACATAGTTACATATAGTTACATAGTTGGTGAGGTTAAAAAAAAGACACACTGAGGCTTGACATTCCCCTCTAACTGCAATCCCCCCAAGGCCAAATGCTCTCAATGTTACATAGTTACATAGTAGGTGAGGTTGAAAAAAAGACACAAGTTCATCAAGTCCATCCTATGTGTGTGATTATATGTCAGTATTACATTGTATATCCCTGTATGTTGTGGTCATTCAGGTGCTTAGCTAATAGATTTTTGAAACTATCGATGCCCCCCGCTGAAACCACCGCCTGTGGAAGGGAATTCCACATCCTTGCCACTCTTAAGCCGTGTACACACGATCGGATTTCCTATGGATTCTAATCCGATGGATTTTTCCATCGGAAATCCAATGAAGCTGACTTCCATCAGTCTTGCCTACACACCATCAGTCAAAAATCCGACCTTCCCAAATGCCGTGACGTAAAACACTCCGACGAGCCGAGAAAAATTAAGTTCAATGCTTTTGAGCATGCGTCGACTTGATTCTGAGCATGCGTGGGTTTTTTGTCCAATGGAGTTCCACACAGACGATCGAAATTTGCTATTTTTTTCCCATCGGATAAATTTAAAACATGTTCTAGTTTTTCTCACCGATGGAAAAAAGACCGATGGGGCCCATACACGATCGGTTTGTCCAATGAAAAATGTCCAACTGTTTTCATCGGTAAAACCGATCGTGTGTACACGGCTTAACAGTAAAGAACCCTCTACGTAGTTTAAGGTTAAACCTCTTTTCTCCTAATTTTAATGAGTGGCCGCATGTCTTGTTAAACTCCCTTCCGCAAAAAAGTTTTATCCCTATTGTGGGGTCACCAGTACGGTATTTGTAAATTGAAATCATATCCCCTCTCAAGCGTCTCTTCTCCAGAGAGAATAAGTTCAGAGCTCGCAACCTTTCTTCATAACTAAAATCCTCCAGACCCTTTATTAGCTTTGTTGCCCTTCTTTGTACTCGCTCCATTTCCAGCACATCCTTCCTGAGGACTGGTGCCCAGAACTTGGCAGCATACTCCAGGTGCGGCCAGACCAGAGTCTTGTAGAGTAACTTTTTAAACCATTTAAAAAAAAAAAAAAAATTTTTACTTTCCGCTATAAAACATACACAATAAAAAAATTTAAAATATACATTTTTTTTATCAATTTAGGCAAATATGTATTCTGCTACATATTTTGGATTTTTTTCCCCAATAAGCGTATATTAATTGGTTTGCGCAAAAGTTATCGCGTCTACAAACTATGGGATATTTTTATGGCATTTATTTTATATTTTTTACTAGTAATGACGGCGATCAGCGATTTTTAGCGAGATTGCGGCAGACAAATCGGACACTTAACTGACACTTTTGACACTTTTTTGGGAACCAGTAACATTATTACAGTGATCCATGCTAAAAACATGCACTGTTAGGGCTTGTACACACGATCGGTTTTCCTATGGATTCTAATCCGACGGATTTTTCCATCGGAAATCCGATGAAGCTGACTTCCATCAGTCTTGCCTACACACCATCAGTCAAAAAAACCGATCGTCCCAAACGCCGTGACGTACGACGGAACTATAAAGGGGAAGTTCGATTCCAATGGCGCCACCCTTTGGGCTGCTTTTGCTGATTTTGTGTTACTGCGTGTTAGTAAAAGTTTGGTGAGAGCCGATTCGCACTTTTCAGTCTCCGTGCTTTTCAGTCCGTTACAGCATGATGAATGTGCTATCTCAATTACGAACGCTAGTTTTACCAGAACGAGCGCTTCCGTCTCATAATTCAGTCTGAGCATGCGTGGGTTTTTTATCCGATGGAGTTCCCCACAGACGATTGGAATTTGCTATTGGTTTGCTATCGTTTTTTTTTCCATCGGATAAATTTAAAACAGGTTCTATTTTTTCACACCGATGGAAAATAGACCGATGGGGCCCATACACGATCGGTTTGTCCGATGACAAAAGTCCACCAGACTGTTTCCATCGGTAAAATCGATCGTGTGTACACGGCTTTACTGTACTAATGGCACTGGCAGGGAAGGAGTTAACCACGGAGGGGGGGCGATCAAAGGGTTAAGTGTGTCCCTAGGGGGTGCTTTCTAACTGTGTGGGGAATGGACTGACTGGATGAACACAGAGATCTGTGCTCCTGCTTAGCAGAAACACAAGATCTCTGTGTTCATCCCCAGCAGAATGGTGATCTGCCTTGTTTACATAGTCAGATCACCGTTCTGTCTCTCTGGGAAATGATCGTGGGTGGCTGGTGGACATCGCGTCCGCCAGACCCGCTGATTCGCCTCTGGCCTAGGGTTGCCACCTCATCCCTTTAAACCCGAACATATATTAATTACACAGGTTCTGAGGCTGGTTGATTGCAGATAAGGCACTAAGTGAGTTTAACCACCTTAATCAGCCTCAGAACCTGTGTAATTAATATGTGTTCGGGTTTAAAGGGATGAGGTGGCAACCCTACTCTGGCCAAGGGGCGCACGCGCGCCCCCGCTAACTATTGCACGAACTGACGTACAGGTGTGTTGTTTCACATAATAGAGCCAATTGCTCGCAGTATATGTACTGCGGCCGGTCGGCACTCGGCATGTGGTTAAAGTACTTTTTCAGGGTACTGCTTGGGCATGGTGAACATTTCTAGGTGTTCCCCACAGTGACAAATCTTGACTTTTCGAGTTCAGTTCTGTTTTAATGCACCAGACCAGAACTACGGGTGGAATCTCTGGGATTTATCCTGCTCATCATGAATGATACAAAGTAAGGCAAGCATGGGCAGGGGTGGAGCATGCAGATCATCTTTAATTTATCCCACATTTCATCCATGGTGTTAGGTGTAACATTTGAAGGTAAACCATTTCCACCTAAAAGACAGAACTCTGGAATACATTTTAACCCTGGAATAAATGTAAACTCTGGAATAAATGAAGCACAATGGTAATGGTACAGGTGGCTTTCTGCAGAGAGAAGGCCAACCATAAAGGTGTATAAGTGTGCCTCCGGCTGGGATGAGACATAAGAGTGGGATATTTCACAGTGCGACGAGAGAGGCATTGAATAGCAATTTCTCGTGCCGAAGACTCGACTAGTTTTATAGAGCTTTACATAGCTTTGAGGTGAGGTCACTGATTTCCTGCGCCGGATGTATAAACACTGCAGAAAAATCAGGGGGATAAAACAACGGTATTAAGTCAAAGTTTCCCCCGGAGGGCAGCAGGTTTCACTTCATATCACATCAGCAGGCAGTGAATTGGTAATTGGTCACTGCTACAAAGAGCTCAGCTTGACTTTATTAGCTGTGCAGGGTTATTTTTTTACTCTTTGTGTTATGTATCATCTCAGCATGCAGAAAATTCTCGTGGAGATTTCTATTCTGCGCCGTGGCTATCACCGACATAAAAATGTTAATCAGCATCTGCTCAGTACAGACTTTTCCATTTATATTTAACGTTTTGTGATATTTACATCTTGAGGGTTCTTGAGGGCTATATCTAAACAGCTTTTAAAACATAGAATTTTCTGTTTTGGGTGTGTAGCGGATGGTTACATTTAGGGGGAAGCATCTGAGTGGTAACTAGGCTTAGATGCACTAATTGTTAGGTCTCATGGACCATTTCTATCCCTGGGAGATAGTACTGGTGTGTAAGTTCACTGGGGCCTATGGGTGGCGCTGTTGCCATGGGCCCGGGTTGAACGGCAGTACAAGGTTGTGTCCTTTTTGTCCCCTCTCGGCAACAGTACGGCGGGGCGGGGAACCTGCTGTGCCTGTCGGGAGAGGATATAAAATGGGCGGCCATCTTCCAGAGGGGTCGGTTCCGCGCTCAGGCACCTTAGGCCTGGGTGCGTGTGTGTCGCCTCCGGGTGCCCTAGGCCCGGAGGCCTGGTCAGGTTGTCTCTGGGTGCCCTAGGCCCAGAGACGGAGCTGCTGTTCCATCTCAGACACCTTCAGTCTGGGGTGAGGTACTTTGGAGAAAGGCCCGGAGCCCAGAAGCCTTCGGCTGGGATCCGCCGGGGACCGAGACTCCCAGGGATCTGCCTTGCGAGGGGACCCGTATCCAGGATGAGGAGGCCAGGGAGGTGACCCTTTCTGAAGACCCAGCACAGAGTCGTGGTGACAGATGGGGCCTCTGGTAACTCTCCGGAGGGATGTTCTTGTCCTATAAGGGCTAGTTCACTAACGGAAGGAAGTGCATGTTCTTTAAATCACAGTGGCAGTGACACTACGCACCCAAGGTCAGTAGCAGTGACTTTCACCTTTTTCACCCGGTCAGTGGCAGTGACCAACCTCATGGTCTGTGGCAGAGACTGTGCGCCAAGCCTGTTCGTGCTGATCAGAGCAGTAGAAACCCAAATTCAAGTTTGTGCCTGGACCTCCTCCCACCTTATCTGACCTGTGTCTTGTCCCAACCCGTCTGCTCTCAAAGAGACTGTTTATTGTGCAAGAAGGAATAAATAAGTGTTGGACCTTTCAGTTGGTGTGGACAGTTGCTTACTAGGGAGAATTAAAGACTTTTTTCTGACTACTGCAGAAATGAGGTCAGCACTGGAGGCTTTTTGACACTGGCTGCAAGCAGGCCCGAGAAACTAACACCGCTCAACCTCCGTATTCAGGAGGGTACGGGCTTGTGGTGTGGTGTGCCTCATTCTTTTTCCTGCGGAGGAGCCAAGCAGAAGAAAAGCAGGTAAAGTCTGGGGTTGGTGCGCTACACATGGGGGCTCGAGTCCGGGAAGTGTTTGCGGTCATGGAGTGAAAACCCCCCCAGAAGCTGAACTTTTATTCCCCAGTGAAGTTCCGTGGAGGTCGGCCATGTTTGGAACTGCACCACGAGGAGAACCCTGACTGCGTAGTTCGTGGGCGTGTCTATTCAGAAAATCCCGCAAGCGATGCAGGAGATGGGAGGAGTCTGACCATGTATGGAGTTACACATGGGGACTTTGGCGCGAAAAGGTTAGTGCGCGATGGAGCAGCAGATGGTCAGCATGTCGTCTCATGCATCATGGGTTCCAGCTTCTACAACCGTGAAAATTACTTAATTTGCTGCTTCGCTTACGGATACAGGGATATGGCTCAAGCCCCAGGGAAAAATTTGCCCTCTATGTGTGCAAGGACGTGGAGGCCCTCGGTGTGATTTGTCCCGGCTGCTCGGGACTGGTGGTTCATCTGAAGCCATTCGGGCGATGCGAAAGCTGTAAGGAGTTTCTGTTCGAGGTGGAGCAACCTACAGAGAGGCCTCGGGCCTTCCACCTCAATTGCCTTACGGGCGCCACTGCTCTGGAAGGAGGAATCAAAGCTTGTACAGCCACCCCTGCGCGCACTGACGAGACTTCGGAGGAAGTCACAGAGGAGCTTGTTGTAGCGAGTGAGAAACCGGAGGATGCTGCCTCGGTAACGACAGAGTCATTTCTCCTACCGCCCAAGAGGAAGATGGGTCTTGTGAAGGCTTCCCGCGGCCGTGGCTGAGCAATGCCCCAGCGCTTCCTCGGAACGGATGTCTCTGAAGGGAAAAGTCCCAAACGTCCGAGTCCTTCTTCAAGCCGAGGTAAGCCAAGGGGAGAGACTTTGTTAAAGGCCGCTAGCCCTGGGGATGTGAGTGAGTTGGCCAGAGGGGGTGAATCGTCCGTCACCAGGAATTACTTCCCTGCGGAGGAGTACGATACCTCTGACCTAGAGTCCGTCTCAGATGCGGGTGATGATGCCGCGATTGATGAACTGTTTGAGAGAAAGGGATGGGATAAGATGCCCCTGTCCTTGTTTCATAGGCCTAGGAACCCGCCCATGTCTACTGGGGAAAGTACACCCCGGGTGGTGGCCACCGAGCCTGAGGAGGGATCTGTCCCCTTGCCTGCCCTTCCACCGTTGGGAGCACCTGCTTCCGCCACTACCACAACTGCTGCTAGACCGGTGTCACTGCGGGCCCCTGCAACTGGCCCAGAGGCAGGTAAAGTGCCTCGACACACGGATGCTGTTGTTTTGCCTGGGGCAGGAGACCGCGCCACTATACCGCCGCTGTCCCGTTTACAGAGACTCATCAACCAGAAGGTTGCCAGTGAATATGGGTGGGAGTACCCATACCTACCCAAAGAACTTTTGTTTGAGGTTGAGGCCTGTAGAGATCGGTGGTACTCGGAGTTTGTGTGGACACACATTAAGGTACCCCAGGACAGAAGGTACTTTTTGTGTTCGCCTGCCATCACTCTGCGGTTCAAAGATTGCAAGGCTGCTTGGATGTTGGGTCGGCACATTCATGCGGACAAAGTGCTTATCTGCAGGAAGGACAAGGACGATGTGGAGTATCACATAGATACCTTCAATAAACATTGGAAGCCGTTGGTGTTGCCCAATCCACACTACTATTTGTGAGAGACCAGACTCTTGTGTTTTGCGTTTGAACTTTCTTTTTCTCTCCAGGAACTTTCCCCATGTTAAAGGGTATTTTACTCTTTGGAGGAGCGGGAGCTGTTGCTGTTGTTGTTCTCCCTTCTCTTCCCACCACAAAGATAACAAGGACTTTGGGGTTGTAGTTAGTTGAGGGCCACAGTTCACAGACAAGAGAATTTCCTTGTCATGAACGGGTTTTCTGACCGCGGCACTACCACTAGGTGGCGGTGTTGCGCAACTGTTGTATTGAAAGCCATACACTGCACTTACTGTTAGAGCGAGCAGGTTTTTCTCTAGGGAGGAACCTGTTAATTCTAAATTACATATTGTTAGATTATGTGTTTTCTTTTTCTTCTGCAGGTGAACGACAAGCAAGACTGCTGAGTATGGGGTGGGTCTTAGCGAGTTCTGCGGGAAGGGATTGTAAATTTTTACTGCGAAATTTGAGTGATCTTAAAATGTTTTATATACATGTACATCCTCATTTCTATCTGTGTTTTTTTCCCTTTCCCATGTTAGGTTCCGGCACAAACGAACAAAATTTTAAATTGTCTTTTTTTTTTAGTTTGTCTCTGGATCTGGCTTATGTTGACTCAGGTTGAGGAGGCATAAATTGGTTTCAGACACTGGGGACCAGTGTTCACAAGCGAGGGGGATGTGTAGCGGGTGGTTACATTTAGGGGGAAGCATCTGAGTGGTAACTAGGCTTGGATGCACTAATTGTTAGGTCTCATGGACCATTTCTATCCCTGGGAGATAGTACTGGTGTGTAAGTTCACTGGGGCCTATGGGTGGCGCTGTTGCCATGGGCCCGGGTTGAACCGCAGTACAAGGTTGTGTCCTTTTTGTCCCCTCTCGGCAGCAGTACGGCGGGGCGGGGAACCTGCTGTGCCTGTCAGGAGAGGATATAAAATGGGCGGCCATCTTCCAGAGGGGTCGGTTCCGTGCTCAGGCACCTTAGGCCTGGGTGCGTGTGTGTCGCCTCCGGGTGCCCTAGGCCCGGAGGCCTGGTCAGGTTGTCTCTGGGTGCCCTAGGCCCAGAGACAGAGCTGCTGTTCCATCTCAGACACCTTCAGTCTGGGGTGGGGTACTTTGGAGAAAGGCCCGGAGCCCAGCAGCCTTCGGCTGGGATCCGCCAGAGACCGAGACTCCCAGGGACCCGTATCCAGGACGAGGAGGCCAGGGAGGTGACCCTTTCTGAAGACCCAGCGCAGAGTCGTGGTGACAGATGGGGCCTCTGGTAACTCTCCAGAGGGATGTTCTTGTCCTATAAGGGCTAGTTCACTAACGGAAGGAAGTGCGTGTTCTTTAAATCACAGTGGCAGTGACACTACGCACCCAAGGTCAGTAGCAGTGACTTTCACCTTTTTCACCTGGTCAGTGGCAGTGACCAACCTCATGGTCTGTGGCAGAGACCGTGCGACAAGCCTGTTCGTGCTAATCAGAACAGGAGAAAACCCAAATTCAAGTTTGTGCCTGGACCTCCTCCCACCTTATCTGACCTGTGTCTTGTCCCAACCCGTCTGCTCTCAAAGAGACTGTTTATTGTGCAAGAAGGAATAAATAAGTTCCTGTTTAGCAGGAACACAAGATCTCTCTGTTCATACCTGACATGACGGCAATCTGCATTGTGTCTCTCTGGGGAGCGATCGCGGGTGGCCGACAGACATTGTGTCCACCAGACCCGCTGATTGGCTCCCCCTCTGGCCAATCAGCGTGCAAGCGTGCCCCCGCTGGCTATTGCACAAAATGACATACAGGTACGTCGGTTCGCACAATAGAGCTGTCCGGCCGCAGTATATGTACTGCAACCGGTCGGCAAGTGGTTAAAAAAGATAAATATTTTTTTTAAATAATTGTATTATATGCTTTTGAACTAATATCATGAATTTAAATTAATAATAATTTATTGCTGGCCATTATCGGCACCTTTTGAAGCGGTGTTAAAAATCCTGCTTGCTGCATTTTTTGTGCATATTTGGCAAACCACACCAAAAACACATCTCCTCATTGAAATGCATTGAAAATGCAGCAATAACACATCAAAAATGCACCCCTGTTGTGTTTTTTATGCATTTTTTGAGTCTTGTGACCTATGAAAAATACACCATAAGCAAGATAAAATAGCGTCAAAATTGCATCAAAATCGCTGGCGTTTTCGGAAGCCATTATCGGCACTCTTTTTCTTTCGGCACAATGCTGAAAACCCTATTTTCGGCCGATCATTTTTGGCGCCCAAAACTTCAGTGCATCAATAATGTAAAGAATATTTTTTTTTTTTTTCGTTTTGGGCAGAGTGTAGAAGGATTAGAACCCTTGATGAGTTGTTACTAGTTTTCAGGCTTTATTAGAGAGATTTCACATCACTTCCTGTCTTGACAGCAACAGTTTAAACAGACAGGTATGGAAAGGAAATGTCCAATAGCAAGACGGACAGAGAAAAAAATGCTTTTTTTTTGCTTGGGGAGTAATTAGAACCTCTTCTAGCTTTTTATTGCTCTTTACAAATTTCCACGTACTTTCTGTAAGGTGAAACGTCATTATGAAAGTAAGTAATTAGAAATCTCTCAAACGGGCTCCAGATAGTAGTATAGCTGGACATACACTATAATTATTTGAAATTTTACAACAGGATAGGTTTGTCCTTTTTGATCAAGGTAGGCAATAATTCAATGATGACTACAGGGTAATTGTAAAAAGTGTGACTTATGCCGCGTACACACGGTCTGAATTTCCGATGAAAAAAGTCAGATGGAATTTTTTCATCGGATATTCCGACCGTGTGTATGCCCCATCGGACTTATTCCGTCGGACATTCCGACGGAGTTAGAAAGAGAACATGTTCTCTTTTTTTCCAGACGAAAAAAAATTCTATTGGAAATCCCGTTCATTTGTACGGAACTCCGAATCTGCTTAAAATCAAGTCGACGCATGCTCGGAAGCATTGAACATTTTTCTCGGCTCGTCGTAGTGTTGTACATCACGCGTTCTTGATGGTCGGAATTTGGTGTGACAGTGTGTATGCAAGACAGCTTGAACGGAATTCCGTCTGAAAAATCTATCTGAGTTTATCCCGACGGAAAATCCGATCATGTGTACAAGGCATAAGGTTTTAGATTCAACTCAACAAAGGGTAATGTTTTTTATAAAAAGTGAATTAAAATCACATAGTGTGCAATGGCTCCATTGAGGCTGCACAAACAGGGTACCCCTAACCGGGATTTGGTTGTATTTCTGAATTTTAAACCTTCCTTTTTACGTTTTAATAGATCAGTTTTTATTCATATATACCATATGAGAATATGGGCCACACCTCTACAGTCAGTTTTCCCCACAATGCATGCTTCTTCCTTATCCCTCTCTATCCTGTTCTCCTAGGTTGACATTTCTGGGTCTAGCATATTCTGTGTCCTCAAAACAACATACTTCTGTAACTGATTGAATTTAACAAAATGTTTACTCAATCAAAAAACAAAAAAAAAGTTGATCAGATTTGGAACCTGTGGTTGATGACATGCCCATCTAATCTTCTTAAAAGGGTTTCCTTTTTTTTGCTTACATCTATTCTATGTGAGCTGCTGATATCTATAAACCCTCCCAGCCCTCTCAGACGTGCCCCCATTCTGTTAAAATCAAGATAAATTCCTGTGGGAGGTTCTACAGTCTTTCATACAGCATCATCCTGACAATGGCCTGGATATGAAGTCTGGATCCACCCCCTTTCCTGTCATTTTGCTTGATTGATGTTGGCTCTCCTCCCTCTGCTTGTTCCTGAAACTTCACAGAGCATAACTGCTCTCCCCTCCCTTCTTCCTCCTCCCTCCTCCCCCCTCCCTCCTTCTCTGCAGCATGTTTCAATGGTCAGAAGAGTGTGCAGAGATTTCAGCACTTCAGTGAGTGTAATGTGAGAGAAGTTACTGATAGTGCTGTGTATGAGAATCTACACTATGGGGCTGATTTACAAAATGTTTGCGCCATGAGTATTGGTGCATCTGCGTGCACAATGGCTGTTTTGGTATTTACAAAACATTAGCGCCTGTAGCGCAGCCCTATTTGCCATTTACTATAGTGTTGTCGGCGGATGGGAGGAGGCGCTCACTATGGACTATGGACCTGGCGCACGGCATGTTAAACTCTAAATATAAAGAAGCTGGAAGTGAGAATATAATGGGGGTGATGTCGGGTGATGTGAGGAAGTGTAGTGACATTTGCCCAAATAACAAACATGGCCAAAATAGAGTGATAAAGTAACTTTTTCAAAACCAGCCCGCTGCGCCGGCAAGTACGATTCGAGCTGCGGGAGGTTTTTTGAGCTCAGCGCGAGAATTTCAATGGTTCAAATGCGCCGGGACACTGCGCCGGCAAAATCTTAGTAAATGTCAAGTCACGTAAATCAATTTGCATAAGTTGAACAGGTGCAGCTCTGAACTTTCCAGTGCGCCAGCAAAATTAAATTTCTAAAGGAAAAAAAAGGCATTTAAAAGCAGCCGCTGCTGTAATGAATTGTCGGCTCCCAGCAATATAGAGAAAAGTAATTGAAAGTCTTTGCTAACCAAAAAAAAAAAGAGTGGGGGTTCCCCCAAATTCCATAACCAGGCCCCTCAGGTCTGGAATGGATATTAAGGGGAACCCCGCTGCAAATTTAAAAAAAAAATGATGTGGGGTTCCCCCCAAATATCCATACCAGGCCCTTCAGATCTGGCATGGATTTTAAGGGGAACTCCACCCCAAATTTAAAAAAAAAATGGCGTGGAGTCCCCCCAAAAATCCACACCAGACCCTTATCCGAGCACGTAACCTGGCCGGCCGCAGGGGAAAAGGGGGGGACGAGAGCGGCCCCCCCTCCCTTCTGAACCGTACCAGGCCACATGCCCTCAACATGGGGAGGATGTCCCCATGTTGATGGGGACAAGGGCCTCATCCCCACAACCCTTGCCGGTGGGTGTGGGGGTCTGCGGGCGGGGGGCTTATCGGAATCTGGAAGACCCCTTTAACAAAGGTCTTCCAGATTCTGATAAGCCCCCCACCCGCAGACCCCCACAACCACCGGGCAAGGGTTGTGGGGATGAGGCCCTTGTCCCCATCAACATGGGGACATCCTCCCCATGTTGAGGGCATGTGGCCTGGTATGGTTTAGGAGGGAGGGGGGGGGCGCTCTCGTCCCCCCTTTTTCCTCTGCGGCCGGCCAGGTTGCGTGCTCGGATAAGGGTCTTGTGTGGATTTTTGGGGGGACTCCACGCCATTTTTTAAAAAAATTTGGGGTGGAGTTCCCCTTAAAATCCATGCCAGATCTGAAGGGCCTGGTATAGATATTTGGGGGGAACCCCACGTCATTTTTTTTTAAATTTGCAGCGGGGTTCCCTTAATATCCATTCCAGACCTGAAGGGCCTGGTTATGGAATTTGGGGGAACCCCCACGCTTTTTTTTTGTGTAATCAAAGACTTTCAATGACTTTTATCTGTATTGACGGGAACCAGCAATTCATTACAGCCGCAAGGACTTTTAAATTACTATTATTTTACTTTAGAAATGTCATTTTGCTCTCCAACTGTTATAAACATGGAAAACATGTGCTACTTTACAGGCATACTATAGACACCCCCCGGTATGATATTTAGGGCCAGTTCACACCGGATGCAGTGCAGTGCGTTTTTTTGATGCCTGAAAAACGCAAAGAAAGTTGATCACATTAATGCCAATGGCATAGTTCACACCACTGCAGTCCGTTCCAGTGCGTTTCAGAAAGCAAAAAAAAAATTGGTCATGCTGCATTTTTTAGGTACAGAACTGTACTGGACCGCAGTAAAACACATCAAAAACGCAACGGAACGTACCAAAAATGCACTGGAATGCACTGGAACGCACCTAAATGCACCCAAGATGCACTGCAACACACTTGTCCTAAGTGAAAAGAGGGGGAAAAAAACACTGGACTGCATCAAAAACGCATCAAAAATGCACTGGAATGTGTCAAAAACGCGCATGCAGAAAAGCACCTGGAACGCACCCAGACTGCGTTTCTATGGTGTGAACTAGGGCCAGTTCACACCATAGAAACACAATCCGGATGCGTTCCAGGTGCTTTTCTGCATGCACGTTTTTCATGCGTTCCAGTGCATTTTTGGTACGTTTTTGATGCAGTCCAGTGCTTTTTTTTCATCACTCTTTTTTATTAACCATAGATAAGGACAAGTGTGTTCCAGTGCGTTTTTGGTGCATTTAGGTGTGTTCCTGTGCGTTCCAGTGCGTTTATGATGCGTTTCGACAGTCCAGTGCAGGTAAAATGCAGCATGTTCTACTTTTTTGGTGGAACTGGAACGCACTGGAACAAACACTGCCATTTAGAACCATATAACCAACTTTCCATGCATTTTGGATGCATAAAAAACGCAATGGACTGCATGTGGTGTGAAATGGCCCTGAAGCAATTTGGCATATTTAAAGGCACTTCTCCTTGTTTTGTTTTTGGTGTTTTCCAAATTGGTGACATTGATATATGTCCCTTAGGGTGGGACCTGGGCCCCCATTTTAAGGCCAATAACTAGAAGATAAGCCAGCCAAGTGGGGACTAGCAAAATTAACAAGTCAGTTCCCATAGACTGCAATGGCATTTGTTGGTGGGGGGGGGGGAGGGGGGTGATTGTCCCATCTCTAATTTTGTAGCATGCTGGATGATGTGCTTAATTTTGGACGGGGGGAGTGTTCTTATCGAGTTTGTAACACATGTATTTTATTTGTTATGTCTTTGCAAAACAGGTGTTTGGTTTATTTTGTGGATTGTATATTTTTTGTGTGGGGGAAATGTTCCCCTGAAATAATTCTGATGTTGTAAATGTGTGTCGTTTGTTCACTTTGATTTAATTGTCTGCTGCCTTTTATTTTTTGGGCAAAAAAATTCTCAAGATGTTGAGTCTGTAACTGTTTCAAATTGACCTTCATGTTTTTTATTTTGCCTTCCCTTTTATTTTGTTGACCAATAAAATTTGATGCAAAGTTTTGATGTTTGTTTTGTGTTTTCTTTGCAACAAATGTGACAGCTGATTGGCATGTCAAAACAAAACTGGTGTGATTTGTCTAATCTGGTGCCTTCATGCTAGCATATGCATGGATTGTATTGTGTGCTGCCATGGAGCGTCACCAGGAAATGAAAAATACAGAGCGGTATGTATTCAATTTTCATTTTTTTACTGCAGTGGTTCTCAGCCTCAGTCCTCAGTACCCCCCAACAGGACATGTTTTGTGAATTTTTCTTATTGAGAATTGCTGTCCAAAAATCAAAACCATTGACTGTGATTTAAAGCACATGTGCAAGATGAAGGAAAACCTGCAAACATGGCCTGTTGGGGGTACTTGAGAAGCACTGATTTAGAGCACTGCACTTAAAAATAGCTCAAGGTCATACAATTCTAATTGTGGGCATTTTGAGGGAAACAAAGTAAGTGTTAGAACCCCTGCGTGTGTTTTTTTTTTATTATTTTTTTTTAATAATTTTTTTTATTTTGTTTGCAGTTTGGCCTTTGTGTCTCCTTTTCTTAAAATTGGCTTCACTTCCTGTCACACAGCTAAACAGGAAGTGAAGGTAAAACCCTACCAATGTATTTTCTTGGGGACACACAGATCAATCTAACTAGTTTGAGCAAATTGCACTCTAGCACTTTGTTGTGTACACCCCAAATCAATGTATAGTTTTGGGGTTTAGTAAAGACAAATCCACTCTGCAGTAAAAGTGTAGCTGCTGAAAATCTGAGGGAAAGTACTGGTGATTGGCTGTTCCAATCATGTAAAAGCAAAGATGGTGTATTTTTTTGGCTTGCATGTCCCCCTCAGATATACAGCAAGTGCACTTGTAGTGCAAAGTAGATTTGCCTTTAGTAAATAAAGTCCAAAATACCTAATAATTTGGGGTGTACCCCGCAATATGCTGGAGTGCAATGTGCATAATGGGGAAAGTATTTAGATTGACCTGTGTGTCCCCAAGGAAAGACATTGTTAGCCACACAGGAAGTGAGGGAAAATCCCTATGTGACAGGAAGTGAATTATTTGGAAGGATAAAGTGGCCAAATTATTTAGTTTAACTTTTCAAAGACTCATTCCTAAGATGAATTGTGATGCTTGTCAATGGCCCATTTAGACCCTCTTTAATCACTTGAGATCAGCGCTATAACTGATCGACGGCCACAGCATGGTCCTCAATTGCCGGGAGTCCATCAATAAACTTCCTTCCCCTTTGCGCGCGCTGTGGTCACAGAGTCACTGAGACTCAGGTGATGACAGATCCGAGTAAGGGGCCCGATCCCTGCCCTTTACCATGTGATCAGCTGTCAGCAAATGACAGCTGATCACGTGATGTAAACAAAAGCTGGGTAATGGTTTTTGTTTTCTCCTTGTGCTGACAGCGTGAGCATAAAAAAAAGGCAATCACCGGCTTATGTGCAAGGGACATCGGGCCCGAAGAGGAAGAGGCAATTCTGCATCATCTGTGACAATTAGTAGCCCCTGTCAGTGCCACCTATCAATGCCCACCACTGGTGCCAATCAGTGGCACCTAGCAGTGCTGCCTATCAGTGCCCATCACTGCCAACTATCATTGCCACCTAGCAGTGCCACTTCTCACTGCCCACCAGTGCCAAATAGCAATGCCACCTCTCAGTGCCCACCCTTGCCACCTTATCGGTGCCCATCAGTGCAGTCTCATCAGTGTACATCAATAAAGAAGAAAAATTACCTTTTTTAAAAATATTAACCAGTTTCCTACCGCCCACCGTCAAATGACATCCTTGGCTTTGGGCGGTGACATCTGAATGATGCCTGCAGTTGCAGGCATCATTCAGATATCATTCTTTTCAGCCGGTGATTCTGTGCACAATAAAAATGATCATAGTGGCAGTTCTGCCGCTTGATTGTTCTTATAGGCGGGGGGAGGGGACGTCCCCCCCCCCTCTTGCCGCCATCCGGTGCTTCTCAGGGCTCTCCCGTGCCATCTGGGGCTCGGAGAACGATTTGGAGATGACTGGTGACCAGATGGTCATCAGTCATCTCTATGACCGTTGGAGGCGCGGGCACGACGTTATGACATCACGCCATGTTCCCGTATGTTAACCAAGCCGTGATCTCTGCTGTCAGCATGAGATTGGTGATTTTTTTGGACCAATATCATGCTTTCCAGCCTGGAGGAGAGATGCGGGGTCTTATTGACCCCGCATCTCTCCATAAAGAGGACCTGTCACACACATTTCTATTACAAGGGATGTTTACATTCCTTGTAATAGGAATAAAAGTGATCCAAAAAAAAAAAAAAAAGAGTAAGAAATACAAAAAAGTAAAAAAACAAAATTAAAAAAATAAGCAAAAATACGAAAAAACGCCCATGTCCCCGGTAGCTCGCGCTCAGAAGCGAACACACACGTAAGTCCCGCCCACATATGTAAACGCCGTTCAAACCACACATGTGAGTTATTGCTGCGTGCGTTAGAACGAGTGCAACAATTCTAGCACTAGACCTCCTCTGTAATGCCAAAATGGTAACATGTAAAACAATTTAAAGCATCCCCTAGGGAGATTTTTAATTACTGAAGTTTGGTGTCATGCCATGTGTGTGCGCAATTTTAAAGCGTGATGTGTTAGGTATCTATTTACTCAGCATAACAACATCTTTCACATTATACCAAAAAATTGGCCGTAACTAGAGTTGAGCGGACACCTGGATGTTCGGGGTCGACGGGTTCGGCCGAACTTCGGAAAAAAGTTCGGGTTCGGGACCGAACTTTAACCCGAACCCGAACCCCATTGAAGTCAATGGGGACCCGGACTTCTAAGGACTAAAAAGGCTCTAAAAAAGTAATGGAAAGGGCTAGAGGGCTGCAAATGGCAGCAAAATGTTGTTAAGAGCATGGCAAGTGCTCTGCAAACAAATGTGGATAGGGAAATAACTTAAAATAACATAAAAAATAAATAAATAAATATGCTGGAGGCCCCCTTTTCAGCAGAAGAGGTACGGGAAGTCATTAAGAACCTCAGAAACTCAACGGCACAATGCCACACATATGGTGGGAATGCCCCAGAATACGCCCTTTCTGGAATAAATTATTCAATTTAATGGATAAGCTAGTGGGAAAATAAAATACTTTGAAATAAAAATGTAGCGGGGTGCTAAATTTAAGGGAAGTGTTTGAGTGGTAAATAGGCTCAAACACCCTAATTATGTAGGATTCATGGACCATTTTGTCCTCGGGGGACAGTATTGGTGTGCAGTTCCCTGCGGCCTACAGGTGGCGCTGCCATGGTAGGCTAGGGTTGAACCGCCGATACAGTGCTGTGCCTTTTGTGTCCCCTCTTGGCAGTAGTACAGCGGGGCGGGGAACCTGCTGTGCATGCCGGGAGAGCATATAAAAGGGGCAGACCTTTGGCCTGGGGGCTGATGTCCAGTGGGGTCCACGCCCAGGTGCCTTCGGCCTGGGTGCATGTGTTCCTGTTCCATCTCGGGTACCTTTAGCCCGGGGTGAGGTACTATCCTGGAGTTCCTGCTGCCCTGGGTATGGAGGCCTAGGTGCGGGAGTAAAGCCTGGAGTCCAGAGCCTTCGTCTGGAGTCCGCTAAGGGTCGAGGAGTCTTAGGGTGCCGCCTCGTGTAGGGGACCCTGTTCCAGGGAAGGGAGGATCATTCTGATGGACCGATGCGGGAGTCATGGTGAAGGAAGGGTCTGTTGACTCCCTGGAGAGATGTCTTCCCCTTGATATGGGCTAGGTTCGTAGAAGGAGAAGCTCAAGGTCATCTTGACTGTATCAAAGGCCTTATTCACCCGGCCCATGGCAGGGGCCTTATACACCCTGGTCTGTGGCAGAGACCAAAGTTCTCCAGGTCCGTGGCAGGGGCCTTGTACACCCGGTCTGTGGCAGAGACCAACCTCAAGGTCTGTGGCAGAGACCGTGCACCTAAAACTGTTTGAGAAACCTAAGCAGTGAAGTGAATGTGCTACGTTTGTGCCTGGACCTCCTCCACACCTTAAGCTGTCCTGTTTCTTTGCTCTAACCTTTTCTATCCGAGTAGAGTTTATTTTGCCATGAGAGAATAAGAGTTGTAATTTCAGCTGGTGTGGACATTGACTTTACTGGGAATTAAAGGACTTGCCTCTACCTACAGTAGAGGTGAGAATCATCCTCTGGAGGAGTTTTGACTCCGGCTGTGGACACGGCCCGTCAAGTACACCGCTCAACCTCTTTATATAGGAGGGTACGGGCTGGTAGTGCGGTGTGCCTTGTGTGAAGAACATTGTGTGAAGAACTGCCACGCTAGGGAACTCCTTGGACCTGGCTTTGGTGTGCTCGGTCCCTTGCTGCATTGGGCAGTAGCAGACATACTGTCTAGGGGACGGACGCTCCGCTTTTGCACACTGCTCCCTCTTCTGCTGTGCTGGTGGCTCTGTGCGACCACCGCCTCTTCCTCCAAACTACACTGGTCACCTGCATAATGTTCATTCCATGTGGGGTCGAGGACCTCATCGTCCTCCACATCATCTTCCACCCAGTCTTCACCCCTGCCCTCCTTGTCTGTCTGCACAATTGCAAAAGCAGCAGCAGTTGGCACCTGTGTTTCGTCATCATCCGAGACGTACTGCGATGGTCCTCCCATGTACTCATCATGAAACATAAGTGGTTGGGCATCGGTGCACTCAATCTCTTCCACTTCTGGGGCAGGGCTAGGTGGATGGTCCTGGGAAACCCTGCTAACAGAGTCATCGAAAAGCAGAAGAGACTGCTGCATGATTTGGGGCTCAGACTGCTTGGCTGATTTGCATAGGGGTGAGGTGAAAGACTGATGGACATGGGTTTCAGGTGCCAACTCTGATCTTTCATCAGAAGAGTGGGTGGGAGACAATGTGAAGGAACCCGAGGCACTGTCAGCAACCCAATCTACTATCGCCTGTACTTGTCCTGGCCTAAACATTCGTACAGCCTCATTAGGCGCGACAAAATACCGCCGCAGGCTCGGTCGCCTACTCGCACCTGAGGAAGGTGTTTCACTTGTGCGTGTATCTGGCACTGATCCAACACGTCCTCTCCCTGCAACAGGAGCTCCACCAGCAGCACCACGACCGGGGCCACCACGTCCCTTTGACCTTCTCCTCATATTTTCCAAATTTAGGATCTTGCCCTAAATGGGTGTTTTTGGAAGGGCAGAACACACCCACAGTACGTAACCGCTGAATCTCACAGCTACAGAACTGCAAAAAATGCTATTCAAAAAAAATGTTGTTTTTTTAGTATAGCACAGTAGGAGAAAACTATATAGAAATTGTTTATTTCACACACCTCCAAATATGTATAACACACTGCAAAGTATTTTTTGTGCCCCTAAACAGCGTTTTTTGGAAGAGCAGAACACACCCACAGTACGTAACCGCTGAATCGCACAGCTACAGAACTGCAGAAAATGCTATTAAAAAAAAATGTTTTTTTTTAGTATAGCACAGTAGGAGAAAACTATATAGAAATTGTTTATTTCACACACCTCCACATATGTATAACACACTGCAAACTATTTTTTGTGGCCCTGAATGGCTCTTTTTGCAAGCGTACATTAAAGTGCAAATTTTTTTTTTATTTTTTTTTTTGCCCTAAACGGGTCTTTTTTTGCACGAGCAAAATAAAATGCAATTTTTTTTTTTTTTTTGCCCTATGGGTCTTTTGGAAAAGAGCACAATAAAGTGCCTTTTTTTTCCCCCCTAAATGGATCTTTTTCAAAGAGCAGAATACACCCACAGTATGGAAACGGTGTATCTCTCAATGTAATATATGCAGTGCTGGTGCACTGAGCTTGCAGATAAAAGTTAGATTTTCTCTGACACTGGGCTCATGGCAGTGTAAAAAGACTGTGCATTGCAACACAAACAGGTAAACCTATGCAGATCGCTGATTTTAATCTCTGAATCTGGACTCCTATATAATATTCTCTCTCCCTGAAAGCACCAACAGGAACCTGGCCCTACACTACACTATCTCTCTATCTTTTCCCTCAGATTGCAGAATCAGGACTACCTCATGTATTTTACAATCTCTCCCTATTAGCAACAGCAGCAGCCAAGATCCTCTCCCTATCTATTCTGAAGCAGAGTGAAGTGTGTGCTGTGTGCCTCTAGCTTATATAGAAGCTGGGTCACATGTTGCACTGACCAATCACAGCCATGCCATTAGTAGGCATGGCTATGATGGCCTCTAAGGGCACACCAGCTAATCAAAAGGTGATTGGCTGGCCCCTGAAGCATTTCTAAATGCGTAATTAGATTGCCGAACCCGAACCCGGACTTTTGCGCAAAGTCCGGGTTCGGGTTCGGGTTCGGAAAAAAGCTAAAGTTCGGTACGGACCCGAACTTTACAGTTCGGGTTCGCTCAACACTAGCCATAACTTTACTGTTTTGTAATATTTTTAGCAAACAAAAGGCGTTTGAAAATGTATTGCGCAAATACCGAGCGAGATAAAAATTTGCAATGACCGCCATCTTATTCCCTAGGGTGTCTGCTCCAAAAACATATATAATGTTTGGTGTTTAGAAGTAATTTTATAGCCATAAATTTATGATTTTTACATGAAGGAGAGAAGTGCCAGAATAGGCCCAGTGCTAAAGTGGGTAAAATATCCATTTTTTTTTCTCTTAAACTCGGTCTTTTGTATTTATAGAAAAAAAACTTAAATAAAACACAAAGGTGATCAAATAGCACCAAAAGCAAGCTCTATTTGTGTGCCAACAAATAAAACATTTTCATTGGGTTACAGTGTTGTATGAGCACGCAATTGTCATTAAAAGTGCATCAGCGCTGAAATGTGAAACTTGGTCTGGGCAGTGCGCAAGTGGTTAATATAAGGCTACATGCACACGGACGTTTTTCAAGCCGCTTGTTTGAGCGTTTTTTGCAGCTTAAAAACATCTCTCCATGTTAGCCTATGGCCTCATGGCCACCATGGCGTTTTGGAGCTGTAAATGGCATAGGCGTTTTTAGGCCCCATGTAGACGGGACGCTGGTGCAAAGTGTTCTGAACTAAGGTTGAAAGTGGCGTTTAGAGAGGCGCGCTTTGTGGCGTTTGCATGCCGTGTTTTACCACATTTGCGTGTATATGATAAGGAGCCGCCCTAAGCTCCTAAAACAGTATTATTTACGATTTTAGCTATTTAGTGAGACCAGAGTGATATCAGCAGCTGAGAGCAGCAGTGTAGTTGTATTTAGCGTGTCACTTGCCACATCACTTGCCACAAGATGTGGATTGTCCACTTGCCACGTCAGCTGCCTCAAGTTGTGGATTGTCCACAATGCAATGGAAGCAATTTAATTTATATATATATATATATATATATATATATATATATATATATATAGTGGTTTTTCCTCATTTGCCATAAATTTGGAGTTTATCAATGTAAAAAAATAGGTCACCTTTAAAAACGCTTCTAAACTAAAATGCGGCTAAATGCTGGTACCGCGTCTGAAACGTGGAAATCTTTGGCGTCTGAAGGCATTTTGAGGGTTTGTGAAAAACGATTTTAAACGCAACTGCAGATTTTTTTTGCCAGGCCAAAAACAGTGTTTTGGATGTAATAGAATTCAATGGACCCGCATCCAAAACGCAAGTACCGCAATTTTGCGGCGATTTTTTGTTTTACCCGTTTATAGCTGGTTGTTAAAGGAAATGTAAAAAAAAAAAAACTAAAAAAAAAACAGCGTGGGGGTCCCCCCCAGGTCCATACCAGGCCCTTGGGTCTAGTATGGATTCAAAGGGGACCCCCCCCAAAAATGAAAAAAAAAACTGGCGTGGGGGTCCCCCCAGAATCCATACCAGGCCCTTCAGGTCTGGCATGTATTTTAAGGGGAACCCCGCTCCAAAAACAAAAAAAATTTGCGTGGGGTCCCCTAGAAATACACACCAGACCCTTAATCCAAGCACTCAACCTGGCAGGCCGCAGGGAAAAAGGGGGGGACGAGAGAGCGGCCCCCTCCCTCCTGAACCGTACCAGGCCGCGTGCCCTCAACATAGGGGTTTGGTGCTTTGGGGCAGGGGGGCGACCTGCGGCCCCCCCACCCCAAAGCACCCTGCCCCCATGTTGATGGGGACAAGGGCCTCTTCCCGACAACCCTGGCCGTTGGTTGTCGGGGTCTGCGGGCGGGGGGCTTATCAGAATCCAGGAGCCCCCTTTAATAAGGGGGACCCCAGATGCCGGCCCCCCACCCTATGTGAATGAGTATGGGGTACATCGTACCCCTACCCATTCACCTGGTGGCAAAATAAAGTCAATAAAAAAAGACAACACAGGTTTGAAAAGTAATTTATTGGGCAGCTCCGGGGGTCTTCTTCCGACTTCGGGGGTCTTTCTGCCGGGCCCCCGCTATCTTCTGCTAGCTCTTTTGCTAGCGTTGGTCCCGGGCTTCCTCGCCGTCTTCGGAGGTCTTTCTGCCGGGCCCCCCGCTATCTTCTGCTAGCTCTTTTGCTAGTGGGGGTCCCGGGCTTCCTCGCCGTCTTCTTCCGACTTCGGGGGTCTTTCTGCCGGGCCCCCGCTATCTTCTGCTAGCTCTTTTGCTAGCGTGGGTCCCGGGCTTCCTCGCCGTCTTCGGGGGTCTTTCTGCCGGGCCCCCCGCTATCTTCTACTAGCTCCTTTGCTAGCGGGGGTCCCGGGCTTCCTCGCCGTCTTCTTCCGACTTCGGGGGTCTTTCTGCCGGGCCCCGCTATCTTCTGCCAGCTCTTTTGCTAGTGGGGGTCCCGGGCTTCCTCGCCGTCTTCTTCCGACTTCGGGGGTCTCTTGTTCTGTTCTCCGGTTCTTCTTCGGTGTCTTCTCCACGATCTCCGGTTCTTTCTGCCTTCTGCCGGGCGCCCCGTTATCTTCTCGGAGCTCTTTTGCTAGCGGGGTCCCGGTCTTCTTCGTCGCCTTCTTCCCTCTTCTCTTTGCCCGATGTTGCCTCGTCGCTGTCCACCGCCGCAATGATCTGTCCGAGCAGCGGTGCCACTTTTATTGGCATGGGGCGTGGTCACAGGGTGATGCCACCGCTGACCCCGCCCCCGTATGATGTCACAGTCCCGGGGAATGATGGGACTGTGACGTGAAACGGGGGCGGGGTCAGCGGTGGCATCACCCGGTGACCACGCCCCATGCCAATAAAAGTGGCACCGCTGCTCGGACAGATCATTGCGGCGGTGGACAGCGACGAGGCAACATCGGGCGAAGAGAAGAGGGAAGAAGGCGACGAAGAAGACCGGGACCCCGCTAGCAAAAGAGCTGCGAGAAGATAGCGGGGCGCCCGGCAGAAGGCAGAAAGAACCGGAGATCGTGGAGAAGACACCGGAGAAGAACCGGAGAACAGAACAAGAGACCCCCGAAGTCGGAAGAAGACGGCGAGGAAGCCCGGGACCCCCACTAGCAAAAGAGCTGGCAGAAGATAGCGGGGGCCCGGCAGAAAGACCTGTCAGCGGGATACGCACCTGATCAGCGAGTCCGTTGGAGCAGAGAGAGGTCACCCGTACGGATCCGACTCACGGGCCCCTGGTAGTGCAGACAGGAGGCACGGGAGTGCGGAAGGGTAAGAGAGCCTGAGAGCGGTTCAAGAGAGCGGCTCCGGATCCTGGGTTCAGAAGGGTAGCGAGCCAGGCAGGCTGCAGGCAGGTAGGTAGGCAGGCAGGTATATAGAGCAGCGTAGCGGGGCAGAAGCAGAAGGGGCGGTCAGACAGGCAGGGTTCGGCAACGTTCGGGCAATGTGGCACAGCGGGGTAGGCAGGTTCAGGGTCAAAGACAGGCCGAGGTCGGGTGCAGGCGGATAGCAAGGAAAGTCCAGTAACAAGCCGGGTGGTCAGAAGGTCGGATTCCAGGCGAACAACAGGAGCAGGATACACAGGGGACTGCAGATCAGACAGCACCGGTCTGAAGTGTTCCAGGGGTTTAAATAAGCAAACCGGCGTGCGCGGGCACGCGCACGCCGTGCGCGTGCATGCGCCCGCAATGCGCGCACATGCACCCGCACGCACCGGCGCGCACAGGCACGCGCACCCGCGATCCAGGAAGTGTACCAGCGCGGATGGAAACATGCCAAACCACAGCGCACATCGGCGCACGCGAACGCACACCGAAGCGACCACCGACGCGCCCGGCAAGGTACGTACACTGACAGTGCCCCCCCCTTTAGGGCAGCCTCCGGATGCCCAATTGAGCGATCTTCATGGCGTGAGACCTCCTGAAAGCTTGCATGAGTTCCTCCGCATGTATGCCGTTTTCGGGTTCCCAAGAATTATCTTCTGGGCCGTAACCCCTCCACTTAATCAGATATTGTACCTGGTTGTGTCTCTTCCTACAGTCCAGGATTGCCTCTACCTCAAACTCCTCCTCGCCGTCAATCAGAACAGGTTCCGGTGGGCCAATGTTACGGCCAGTGAAGGGGTTAGGGACAACCGGCTTTAACAGAGTCACATGAAAGACTGGATGGACCTTCAGGGAGTTGGGTAGGTCGAGCTCATATGCTACATTGTTGATCCTCCTTTTTACCGAGAAAGGTCCCATGAACTTAGGGCCCAATTTCCTGGACGGGCAGGCCATCTTTAGGTTAATCGTGGATAATCACACCTGGTAGCCGGGCTCCAGAATGAGTTCCCCTCTCCTTTTCCTATCAAACATCCTCTTGTTGTACTCCTGGGTCTTGGACATGGTCTCCTGTAGAAGTTTGTTATTGGAGAAGAAGAAATCCATTGTTTCGGACACCGCAGGGACAGTGCATTCGGGTATGGTACTTGGCAAGAAGGAGGGATGGAATCCATAGTTGGCAAAGAATGGGGTTTGCTTAGTGGCAGAGTGCAGGGAATTGTTGTAAGCGAATTCAGCAATGGGGAGTAGGGAGGCCCAATCATCCTGGGAAAAGGAGGAAAAACAACGGAGGTACTGCTCTAATGTTTGGTTGGTCCTCTCAGTTTGGCCATTCATCTGGGGGTGGTATGCCGAAGAGAAAGCCAACTTGATTTCCAGGGAATCACAAAGAGCCTTCCAAAATCTGGAGGTGAACTGGGCGCCTCGGTCTGAGACAATACTTGCCGGAACTCCATGGAGCCTCACTATTTCCCTGATAAAAACCCTTGCCGTTTCCATGGCGGAAGGTGTACCTTTCATGGGCAAAAAATGAGCCATCTTGGACAGCCTGTCAACGACAACGAAGACCGTGGAGAACCCTTCGGACAGAGGGAGCTCCACTATAAAGTCCATCGACACCATCTTCCAGGGTCTTTCAGGGACAGGTAGAGGTTTTAATAGACCCCAGGCCCTCATCCGGCTATTCTTGTTCCGGGAGCAGGTGTTGCATGAGTCCACGTATCTCTTGCAGTCACTACCCAGCTGCGGCCACCAGAACGTGCGCTTGATGAGCTCGGCCGTGTCATGGATATGCAGTAGTGTTTGTCTGCCATCTTACCTTCCTCCTCATGTGTTCATCTAGAGACCAGACCTCCTTCACCTGGCTTCCTTTATAATCTCCTCCCAGCCTGACTCCACCCCAGGCCCTATCACTGAACACTATATTAACCTGTGCACTGCAAGCCTGCTTGGCTGATCAACGTGTTTGTTAGGCATTGTGTGTTTGGGTTCCTGCCTGCCGTGTGCTACGTCTGTCTCTCTGTTACGTTATTGGCTTGTCCCCGACTATCCCTGTCTGCTCGTGACCCTTGACCTTCGGCTCGTTCTTCGTTATCCTTGTCTGCTTGTGGCCCCTGACCTTCAGCTTGTTATTCGGTTCTCTCTTATCGTGTGCTGCTGCTTCCCCTCTTTTCCCCTTATCCTACGGGGCGTGAGCTAGGAAACTCCAGGGGCCGCGACCTGGTCCCAGCCTGCAGCTAACATCCTCACCACTAGAGGCCCTGGAGAAGACCAGCTGGGTCTTAGACTCCGCGCCCTGGGGAATCTTGGCTCTAGCTTCCGTTTGGATCCCGGTTGTGCTCCTCTGGTCCCGCTTTCCACAACCACCCAGTTTCCTATCCGCAGAAGCCAGCCATAGGGTTCACTACCTCGCGGTGCACTCCTGTCCCCCTACGGTGTGCATCTGTCACCTGGCCACAGGTGACCCTGACAGGCCGTTTTCAAGGTACCAAAATGTCCGGCCAACTTGTGGTCATGGCAAAGCTCCAGAACAGCTATCCGAAGACCCTCAGGGACCAGAACCTTGCCCTCGTGCCTGATCAGACCATCTTGTGCCCTGACACAGTCCTCCGGAAGAAAGGTCAAGCCAGCAGACGCCCGCTTAATACGGGGCATAAGGTCTTCTTGGAGCAGCAGGAAGTTCCCGGCAGGGAGGATGGTGTCAACAGGTAAGTTCTCTTCAGGAGTGCTGAACATTCGGGACAGTGCGTCCGGTTTAATGTTTTTTGAGCCAGGCCTGTAGGTGATGTGGAACAAAAACCTTGAGAAAAAAAGTGCCCACCTTGCCTGCCTTGGCTTCAACTTCTTGGCTGTTCTCAGGTACTCGAGGTTCTTGTGGTCCGTGTAAACCAAAATGGGGTGTGACGCCCCCTCGAGCAGGTAACGCCATTCTTCTAATGCGGCCTTGATAGCCAGGAGTTCCCGGTCACCCACGTCATAGTTACGTTCCGCCGTGGAAAGCTTGCGCGAGAAGAAGGCCACTGGAAAAAGTAAGGCTTTAGCCCCCTGACGCTGGGATAGCACAGCCCCCACTGCATTTTCGGACGCGTCCACTTCCAGGACGAAAGGTACTGCGGGGTCAGGGTGCTTCAAGATGGAGGCAGAGACAAATAACTCCTTCAGTTTGTCAAAGGCAGCTTGGGCTCTAGGGGACCAGTAGAAGCGGTCTCCTTGTTTGGTCAGTTCGGTAAGGGGGGCGACAATTGCAGAGAAACTTCTGATGGACTTCCGGTAGAAATTGGAGAATCCGATGAAGCGCTGGACCCCTTTTTTATCTGTGGGGGCAGGCCAGTCCAGGATAGCCGACACCTTCTGAGGGTCCATTTTAATGCCCTCAATTGAAATGATCAGACCGAGAAACTGGATGCTTTGCCGCTCGAACTCACATTTCTCTGGCTTGGCGTAAAGCCCATGTCGTCTGAGCCGAACAAGGACATTCCGGACATGCCTGCGATGGTCGTCTACAGAGGAGGAGAATATTAAGATATCGTCCAGTTATACTATGACGAACAAGTCCAGGTAATCACGGAAGATGTCATTGACAAAATGTTGAAAGGTAGCCGGCGCGTTACACAGTCCGAACGGCATAACTAGGTACTCGTAGTGCCCGAACCGTGTGCGGAAGGCCGTCTTCCACTCATCCCCCTCTCGAATGCGGATCAGGTTGTACGCTCCTCGGAGGTCAAGCTTGGTGAATATGACCGCCGTTCCCAGCCTCTGGAACAGTTCCGGCACGAGAGGTAAGGGGTAACGGTTTTTAATGGTGATCCTGTTCAACTGCCGATAATCAATACAGGGGCGTAGAGAATGGTCCTTTTTTTCAACAAAAAAGATACCCGCACCTGCAGGTGAGGTGGACGGGCGGATGAACCCTTTCTTTAGGTTGTCGTCAATGTAGACTTTCAGGGTACCCAATTCCTGCTCAGTCAGCGGGAAGATCCTCCCAAAAGGTACTTCGGTCCCAGGCAAAAGTTCTATAGGGCAATCATATGGTCTGTGAGGAGGAAGGGTTTCTGCTCCCTTCTTACTGAACACGTCCAGAAAATCATGGTAGGGCTCAGGGATGGTTTTCTGAAGGTCAGGGTCTGTGCCCAGACAGAGCAGGTGAGGGTGGTCGGTAGAGGCTTGTTGCAGGCAGTGTTGCAGGCAATAATCTGAGAGGAATTAAACTCTCCCTGTAGCCCAGTCAATGTTGGGGTTATGGGCTTGCAGCCAGGGCATCCCCAGAATGACGGGGAATAGCGGAGAGGAGATGGCATCCAGACTTAGGAACTCCTGATGGTGAGTTGCCACCGAGGCCATCAAAGGGACGGTTTCCTGAGTAGTGATGAGCCGAACACCCCCGGGTTCGGTTCGCACCAGAACCCGCGAACGGACCGGAAGTTCGAACGAACATTAGAACCCTATTAAATACAATGGATGCGAACGTTCGAATTCTAAAGTGCTAATTATAACAACTATTATGCATGTTATTGTCCTAAAAAGGGTTTGGGAACCCGGGTTCTGCACCAGGGGACATGTATCAATGCAAAAAGAAGTTTTAAAAACGGTCGTTTTTCGGGAGCAGTCATTTTAATGATGCATAAAGTGAAAAAAAAAAAGTCAAATATTCCTTTAAATATCGTACCTGGGGGGTGTCTAAAGTATGCCTGTGAAGTGCCACGTGTTTCCCGTGTTTAGAACTGTCCCTGCACAAAATGACACTTCTAAAGGAAAAAAAAGCCATTTAAAACTGCTTGCGGCTTTAATGTAATGTCTGGTCCCGGTAATATGGATGAAATTCTTTAAGAAAAATGGCATAGCTACCCCATGACCCCCCCCCCCTACCCCAGCCCATTACCAGCCCCTTTGGGTCTTGTATGGATATTAAGGGGAACCCCGCACATAAAATAAAAAAGGCCCTATATACTCTGAACAGCCGTATACAGGCGGTGCATACAAGACAGGGACTGTAGGTTTGTTCTTATGTAGAATCTGTTTGTAATTTTGAACAGGTACATTGTTGAAGTGTAGCTCCAGCCCAAAAATCTATTTTTAAACTTTTTGGAAAACATAGGTAAGGGTTATCACCCCTGTAACATTTGTTTTGCTGTCTGTGCCCCTGTTCAGAACATTTCACCTCACTTTCCGTCCCAATGACAACTGTTTTTGAAATGTGGTGTTTTTCTTGAAACAAGGATTGCTGATAAAGCATCAGTACAGAGGAGACACCTTTCTCCCATATTTATTCTTACAGGAGAGAATTTTCCTTCCTAGTGGTAGATTTCCTCTCACTTCCTGTTGTCTTCTTGCGTTTGCAAGTAGGAGTCGTTTGTAAGTTGGATGTTTGAAAGTAGGGACCTGCCGTATATACTCTGCAGAAATAGGCCCCTTAGTTGTTGGTGTTGGCACAACACTGTAAGCACTCACAGTTACTCTTGGTTGGTGCTGGAACGCCCTGCTGTCAACTATTATATCAGGAATTTTAATTACATATAATTGTTGAACAGTGGTAGTAAAAATTGGGCCTTTGATGGTGGTGCTGGTGCCACAACACTGTAAGCCCTGACAGTTACTCTTGGTGGGTGCAGCAATGGGCCCTGCTGTGAATTATTAGATCAAGAATTGTAATTACATGCCCCTGTTGAACAGGGGCTGAAAAATTGGGCCTTAGGCACTGGTGGCACAACACTGCAACCCCTCACAGATACTGTACTTGGAGCACAGCAATGAGCCCTGTTGCAAAGTATTGCTTCAAAAATTGTAATGACACGCCCCTGTTAAACAGGGGCTGAAAAATTGGGCCTTAGGCACTGGTGGCACAACACTGCAACTCCTCACAGATACTGTACTTGGAGCACAGCAATGAGCCCTGTTGCAAAGTATTGCTTCAAAAATTGTAATTACACGCCCCTGTTAAACAGGGGCTGAAAAATTGGGCGTTAGGCACTGGTGGCGGCACCCATAAACAAAAATGATCTTCCAAGCTATCATCATCAATCGTATCATTGAGGACTCGGAGGAGGAGGATAGCCAGTCAACATAACAGCACAGGCACTCAGCATCAGCATCAGTCTTGAAGGGATGTGACATTTTAAAATCAATTAGTCTGTTATATCAGCATCAGGTGTGTGGTAGCTGGTGGTGATCCAAGACTGGTTCATCTTGATGAAAGTCAGTCGATCAACCGAGTCGGTGGACAGGCGCACCCTGTGATCCGTGACAAATCCTCCAGCAGCACTGAATGTGCGTTCCGAAAGAACGCTGGATGCAGGACAGGCCAGTAGCTCAATTGCATACTGTGCAAGCTCTGGCCAGTGATCCATCCTCAAGACCCAGTAAGCCAGAGGATTTTCGGTGGGGAAGGTGTCCAAGTCTGACCTTGCCCCTAGATATTCCTGCACCATGTTTATCAGACGCTGGCGATGGTTGCTGGAACCAATCATACTTTGGGGCTGCGGACTAAAGAATTGTCTGAACGCATCGGTCAGACGGCCACCTTCCCCACCGCTCCTTCTTTGACTGGCCGAAGCCTCAGCAACTCGTTGTCCAGGACCAGGAGTTTGCAACCTCCCAGTCTCTGGGAACGCGTTGCACAGACCTTTCTGCAAGGCCTCCCGGAGTTGTCTCATCCTCTGCTCCCTCTGCGACGGTAACATAAGGTCCGCAACCTTACCCTTGTACCGTGGATCAAGGAGAGTGGCCAGCCAGTAATGGTCCCTCTCCTTGATCCGAAGAATACGAGGATCCTTCCGCAGACTTTGCAGGATCAGGGAGGCCATGCAGCGTAGGTTTGCTGAGGCATTCGCTCCGGAGTCCTCTGGGTCACTAAGGACGACATGATCCGCAGCCACCTCCTCCCAGCCACGTACAAGTCCACTGGTTTCTTGGGACTGTAAATCATCCCTAAAAGACTGCTGCTGATGATGCTGAGTGCCAGCCTCCACCTCCATGCTGACACAATCCTCCTCCTCCTCCTCCTCCTCCTCCTCTTCCTGTGCGATGGGTGGGACAGAAGGAACACTGTCTGGGTAAAGGGGGCCTTGAGAGGCAAGGAAGTCCTCCTCTTCCTGCCTCTGTTCTGCCTCAAGTGCCCTGTCCATTATTCCACGCAGCGTGTGCTCCAACAGGTGGACAAGAGGTACAGTGTCACTGATGCATGCACTGTCACTGCTCACCATCCTCGTGGCCTCCTCAAATGGTGCCAGGACAGTGCATGCATCCCTGATCATGCCCCACTGGCGTGGAGAAAAAAAACCAAGCTCCCCTGACCCTGTCCTGGTGCCGTAGTCGCACAGGTACTCATTGATGGCCCTCTGCTGCGTGTGCAGCCGCTGCAGCATGGCCAACGTTGAGTTCCACCTGGTGGGCATGTCACATATAAGGCGGTTCTTGGGCAGGTTCAACTCCTTTTGCAGCTCAGCCAGGCGAGCACTGGCATTATAAGATCTGCGGAAATGCACACAGACTTTCCTGGCCTGCCTCAGGACATCCTGTAAGCCCGGGTACCTGCCCAAGAACCGCTGCACCACCAGGTTAAGGACGTGAGCCACACAGGGCACATGGGTCAGTTGTCCCTGTCGGAGGGCGGAGAGGAGGTTGGTGCCATTGTCGCAAACCACCATTCCTGGCTTAAGCTGGCGTGGCGTCAACCACCTCTCGGCCTGGCCCTGCAGAGCAGACAGGACCTCTGCCCCAGTGTGGCTTCTGTCCCCCAAACACACCAGCGCAAGCACGGCATGGCATCTTTTTGCCTGCGTACTTGCGTAGCCCCGTGAACGGCTACGGAGCACCGCTGGTTCATAGGACAAACCACAGGAAGAGGCCATGGAGGAAGAAGAAGAGGAGGGGGTGGAGGAGAGAGGTGTGTCACAACCAGTAGTAGCATTTTGGAGGCGTGGCGGTGGGACAACCTCCAACACTACTGCACCTTGTCCTGAATCCTTCCCAGCTGCCAAAAGAGTGACCCAATGGGCCGTGAAAGAAAGGTAACGTCCCTGTCCATGCCTGCTGGACCATGAGTCAGCGGTAATATGCACCTTACCGCTGACCGCCCTGTCCAGCGAGGCCAAGACATTGCCTTCCACATGCCGGTAGAGAGCCGGAATAGCCTTCCGTGAGAAAAAGTGGCGTTTGGGAACCTGCCACTGAGGAACCGCACATTGCACAAACTCACGGAAGGGGGCCGAGTCTACCAACTGAAAAGGCAGCAGTTGAAGCGCTAGCAATTTAGCCAAGCTAGCATTCAACCGCTGGGCATGTGGATGGCTGGGAGTGAACTTCTTTCGACGGTCCAGCAGCTGGGGCAGGGAAATTTGCCTGCTAGAATCGGACGTCGGTGTACTGCTAGCAGAGTGGGCGCAAGTACTTGGCTGTGACACACCTAATTCTACACCTTCATTCCTCTCAGTGCATGTTTCAGAGAGGACTGAAGTTATAGTGGGGTTGGAGATCCCAGCTGATGCGGTGCAAGGAGAGGTCCGCTTTGTTCTTTGGTGTGGGTCTTTGAGGTAGGCTTGCCAACGAGCTGCATGGCAGGTCAACATATGTCTGGTCAGGCATGTGGTACCCAAGCGGCTGATGTTTTGGCCACGCGATATACGCTTGAGACATATGTTGCAAACAGCAGCTGTGCGATCTGATGCACTAGCCTCAAAAAAGGCCCACACCAAAGAACTTTTTGAATGACGGGCAGAGGCAGCGCCCTGCACAGGCGGAGCTCTGCGGTGTGATTCCGTCGGTGTACTGCCCTTACGCTGGCCACCAAAGGGCATCCTGCCTCGTTGGAGATGTGCCTCCTCCTCATCCTCCTCCTCCTCCTCTCTCCTATTAGGCACCCACGTGGAGTCATTGACCTCATCATCCCCTCCCTCCTCATCACTGGAGCCAATCTGGCAGTATGCTGCAGCTGCTGGAACATGACTGCCAGATTGGTGTCCTTCTTGAGCATCCCCTCTGTCTGCTCTCACGCTACTGCCTTCCTCTAGCTGGGTTTCATCATCAGACCCTTCGAAACGCTGGGCATCCTCCTGGAGCATGTACCCAACACTGTGCTGAAACAGTTCGGGGGACTCCTCAGGAGGAGGACATGGTGGGTCTAGGGAAGGAGTGACTGATGATTTGTCTGACATTGATACCAGGGAAGACGACGCTTTGGCAGCTGCTTTTCCAGTACCCTGAGCCTGGGTGAGAGAGGATGAGGAGGAGGAGGAGGGCTTGGTCATCCACTCTACCAAGTCTTCGGCATGATGTGGCTCAACATGTCCAGCTGCCGAAAAGAAGGACAAGCGTGTCCCATGGCCATGTGCTGATGACAATGCACCGCGTCCACGACCAGCACTGTTGCCCCCAGACACAGAGCCTGCTTGCCCTCTTTTATTGCCTCCTGACTGTCTGCCTCTCCTTGTTTGCCTTCCAGACATTCTAATAGATGGCCTGCAGGGAGATGGGAAAAAAGCAATAAGGGCTACCTTCAGGTGTCCTTCTCTGTCCCTGGAAACAAGGACTTGCAGAGTGAAAGAAAAAAAACACTCTCCCTACCTACAGTTTTCTGTCCCTAGAAAAAAATGTTTTTTTTAATCACAATATAGCAAAAGGACAATTCACTCACTGTCCTTCCAGGTCCCTGGAAACAAGGACTTGCAGAGTGAAAGAAACTGACACTGTCCCTACCTAGAGTTTTCTGTCCCTGGAATAAATGTTTTTTTCAGCACAATATAGCACAAGGACAATTAACTCACTGTCCTTACAGGTCCCTGGAAACAAGGACTTGCAGAGTGAAAGAAAAAAAATACTCTCCCTACCTACAGTTTTCTGTCCCTAGAAAAAAATGTTTTTTTTAATCACAATATAGCAAAAGGACAATTCACTCACTGTCCTTCCAGGTCCCTGGAAACAAGGACTTGCAGAGTGAAAGAAACTGACACTGTCCCTACCTAGAGTTTTCTGTCCCTAGAATAAATGTTTTTTTTAATCACAATATAGCAAAAGGACAATTCACTCACTGTCCTTCCAGGTCCCTGGAAACAAGGACTTGCAGAGTGAAAGAAACTGACACTGTCCCTACCTAGAGTTTTCTGTCCCTAGAATAAATGTTTTTTTTAATCACAATATAGCAAAAGGACAATTCACTCACTGTCCTTCCAGGTCCCTGGAAACAAGGACTTGCAGGGTGAAAGAAACTGACACTGTCCCTACCTAGAGTTTTCTGTCCCTAGAATAAAAGTTTTTTTTAATCACAATATAGCACAAGGAAAATTAACTCACTGTCCTTACAGGTCCCTGGAAACAAGGACTTGCAGAGTGAAAGAAAAAAAACACTCTCCCTACCTACAGTTTTCTGTCCCTAGAAAAAAATGTTTTTTTTAATCACAATATAGCAAAAGGACAATTCACTCACTGTCCTTCCAGGTCCCTGGAAACAAGGACTTGCAGAGTGAAAGAAACTGACACTGTCCCTACCTAGAGTTTTCTGTCCCTAGAATAAATGTTTTTTTTAATCACAATATAGCACAAGGAAAATTAACTCACTGTCCTTACAGGTCCCTGGAAACAAGGACTTGCAGAGTGAAAGAAAAAAAACACTCTCCCTACCTACAGTTTTCTGTCCCTAGAAAAAAATGTTTTTTTTTATCACAATATAGCAAAAGGACAATTCACTCACTGTCCTTCCAGGTCCCTGGAAACAAGGACTTGCAGAGTGAAAGAAACTGACACTGTCCCTACCTAGAGTTTTCTGTCCCTGGAATAAATGTTTTTTTCAGCACAATATAGCACAAGGACAATTAACTCACTGTCCTTACAGGTCCCTGGAAACAAGGACTTGCAGAGTGAAAGAAAAAAAATACTCTCCCTACCTACAGTTTTCTGTCCCTAGAAAAAAATGTTTTTTTTAATCACAATATAGCAAAAGGACAATTCACTCACTGTCCTTCCAGGTCCCTGGAAACAAGGACTTGCAGAGTGAAAGAAACTGACACTGTCCCTACCTAGAGTTTTCTGTCCCTAGAATAAATGTTTTTTTTAATCACAATATAGCAAAAGGACAATTCACTCACTGTCCTTCCAGGTCCCTGGAAACAAGGACTTGCAGAGTGAAAGAAACTGACACTGTCCCTACCTAGAGTTTTCTGTCCCTAGAATAAATGTTTTTTTTAATCACAATATAGCACAAGGAAAATTAACTCACTGTCCTTACAGGTCCCTGGAAACAAGGACTTGCAGAGTGAAAGAAAAAAAACACTCTCCCTACCTACAGTTTTCTGTCCCTAGAAAAAAATGTTTTTTTTAATCACAATATAGCAAAAGGACAATTCACTCACTGTCCTTCCAGGTCCCTGGAAACAAGGACTTGCAGAGTGAAAGAAACTGACACTGTCCCTACCTAGAGTTTTCTGTCCCTGGAATAAATGTTTTTTTCAGCACAATATAGCACAAGGACAATTAACTCACTGTCCTTACAGGTCCCTGGAAACAAGGACTTGCAGAGTGAAAGAAAAAAAATACTCTCCCTACCTACAGTTTTCTGTCCCTAGAAAAAAATGTTTTTTTTAATCACAATATAGCAAAAGGACAATTCACTCACTGTCCTTCCAGGTCCCTGGAAACAAGGACTTGCAGAGTGAAAGAAACTGACACTGTCCCTACCTAGAGTTTTCTGTCCCTGGAATAAATGTTTTTTTCAGCACAATATAGCACAAGGACAATTAACTCACTGTCCTTACAGGTCCCTGGAAACAAGGACTTGCAGAGTGAAAGAAAAAAAATACTCTCCCTACCTACAGTTTTCTGTCCCTAGAAAAAAATTTTTTTTTTAATCACAATATAGCAAAAGGACAATTCACTCACTGTCCTTCCAGGTCCCTGGAAACAAGGACTTGCAGAGTGAAAGAAACTGACACTGTCCCTACCTAGAGTTTTCTGTCCCTAGAATAAATGTTTTTTTTAATCACAATATAGCAAAAGGACAATTCACTCACTGTCCTTCCAGGTCCCTGGAAACAAGGACTTGCAGAGTGAAAGAAACTGACACTGTCCCTACCTAGAGTTTTCTGTCCCTAGAATAAATGTTTTTTTTAATCACAATATAGCACAAGGACAATTAACTCACTGTCCTTACAGGTCCCTGGAAACAAGGACTTGCAGAGTGAAAGAAAAAAAACACTCTCCCTACCTACAGTTTTCTGTCCCTAGAAAAAAATGTTTTTTTTAATCACAATATAGCAAAAGGACAATTCACTCACTGTCCTTCCAGGTCCCTGGAAACAAGGACTTGCAGAGTGAAAGAAACTGACACTGTCCCTACCTAGAGTTTTCTGTCCCTAGAATAAATGTTTTTTTTAATCACAATATAGCACAAGGAAAATTAACTCACTGTCCTTACAGGTCCCTGGAAACAAGGACTTGCAGAGTGAAAGAAAAAAAACACTCTCCCTACCTACAGTTTTCTGTCCCTAGAAAAAAATGTTTTTTTTTATCACAATATAGCAAAAGGACAATTCACTCACTGTCCTTCCAGGTCCCTGGAAACAAGGACTTGCAGAGTGAAAGAAACTGACACTGTCCCTACCTAGAGTTTTCTGTCCCTGGAATAAATGTTTTTTTCAGCACAATATAGCACAAGGACAATTAACTCACTGTCCTTACAGGTCCCTGGAAACAAGGACTTGCAGAGTGAAAGAAAAAAAATACTCTCCCTACCTACAGTTTTCTGTCCCTAGAAAAAAATGTTTTTTTTAATCACAATATAGCAAAAGGACAATTCACTCACTGTCCTTCCAGGTCCCTGGAAACAAGGACTTGCAGAGTGAAAGAAACTGACACTGTCCCTACCTAGAGTTTTCTGTCCCTAGAATAAATGTTTTTTTTAATCACAATATAGCAAAAGGACAATTCACTCACTGTCCTTCCAGGTCCCTGGAAACAAGGACTTGCAGAGTGAAAGAAACTGACACTGTCCCTACCTAGAGTTTTCTGTCCCTAGAATAAATGTTTTTTTTAATCACAATATAGCACAAGGAAAATTAACTCACTGTCCTTACAGGTCCCTGGAAACAAGGACTTGCAGAGTGAAAGAAAAAAAACACTCTCCCTACCTACAGTTTTCTGTCCCTAGAAAAAAATGTTTTTTTTAATCACAATATAGCAAAAGGACAATTCACTCACTGTCCTTCCAGGTCCCTGGAAACAAGGACTTGCAGAGTGAAAGAAACTGACACTGTCCCTACCTAGAGTTTTCTGTCCCTAGAATAAATGTTTTTTTTAATCACAATATAGCACAAGGAAAATTAACTCACTGTCCTTACAGGTCCCTGGAAACAAGGACTTGCAGAGTGAAAGAAAAAAAACACTCTCCCTACCTACAGTTTTCTGTCCCTAGAAAAAAATGTTTTTTTTTATCACAATATAGCAAAAGGACAATTCACTCACTGTCCTTCCAGGTCCCTGGAAACAAGGACTTGCAGAGTGAAAGAAACTGACACTGTCCCTACCTAGAGTTTTCTGTCCCTGGAATAAATGTTTTTTTCAGCACAATATAGCACAAGGACAATTAACTCACTGTCCTTACAGGTCCCTGGAAACAAGGACTTGCAGAGTGAAAGAAAAAAAATACTCTCCCTACCTACAGTTTTCTGTCCCTAGAAAAAAATGTTTTTTTTAATCACAATATAGCAAAAGGACAATTCACTCACTGTCCTTCCAGGTCCCTGGAAACAAGGACTTGCAGAGTGAAAGAAACTGACACTGTCCCTACCTAGAGTTTTCTGTCCCTAGAATAAATGTTTTTTTTAATCACAATATAGCAAAAGGACAATTCACTCACTGTCCTTCCAGGTCCCTGGAAACAAGGACTTGCAGAGTGAAAGAAACTGACACTGTCCCTACCTAGAGTTTTCTGTCCCTAGAATAAATGTTTTTTTTAATCACAATATAGCACAAGGAAAATTAACTCACTGTCCTTACAGGTCCCTGGAAACAAGGACTTGCAGAGTGAAAGAAAAAAAACACTCTCCCTACCTACAGTTTTCTGTCCCTAGAAAAAAATGTTTTTTTTAATCACAATATAGCAAAAGGACAATTCACTCACTGTCCTTCCAGGTCCCTGGAAACAAGGACTTGCAGAGTGAAAGAAACTGACACTGTCCCTACCTAGAGTTTTCTGTCCCTGGAATAAATGTTTTTTTCAGCACAATATAGCACAAGGACAATTAACTCACTGTCCTTACAGGTCCCTGGAAACAAGGACTTGCAGAGTGAAAGAAAAAAAATACTCTCCCTACCTACAGTTTTCTGTCCCTAGAAAAAAATGTTTTTTTTAATCACAATATAGCAAAAGGACAATTCACTCACTGTCCTTCCAGGTCCCTGGAAACAAGGACTTGCAGAGTGAAAGAAACTGACACTGTCCCTACCTAGAGTTTTCTGTCCCTAGAATAAATGTTTTTTTTAATCACAATATAGCAAAAGGACAATTCACTCACTGTCCTTCCAGGTCCCTGGAAACAAGGACTTGCAGAGTGAAAGAAACTGACACTGTCCCTACCTAGAGTTTTCTGTCCCTAGAATAAATGTTTTTTTTAATCACAATATAGCAAAAGGACAATTCACTCACTGTCCTTCCAGGTCCCTGGAAACAAGGACTTGCAGAGTGAAAGAAACTGACACTGTCCCTACCTATAGTTTTCTGTCCCTAGAATAAATGTTTTTTTTAATCACAATATAGCAAAAGGACAATTCACTCACTGTCCTTCCAGGTCCCTGGAAACAAGGACTTGCAGAGTGAAAGAAACTGACACTGTCCCTACCTAGAGTTTTCTGTCCCTAGAATAAATGTTTTTTTTTAAGCACACTATAGCAGAAGCACAAAACACACTGACACTCTCCCTACCTATCCTTCTCTTTCCCTAAACTAAAGGAATCCAGGTTAAGCAAGAAAGAAATAACAGTCACTGTCCCTGCCTATGCTACTCTATCCCTGCTCCGGAACACACTACACTAGGCCGCCGTGCTGGCGGCCTTTTATAGTGTGGGGCGTGTACTAAACACCCTCAGCAATAATTGGCCACAGGCATCCTGCCTGTGGCCAATCATTGCTCTCCTCGCTGCCGGCGCTGTGATTGGCCAAGCATGCGGGGTCACAGTGCATGCTTGGCCAATCACAGCGCCTGGATGACACTGCGATGGCGTAGTGCATTGTGGGCCGTTCGCGTCACTCGAATTTGGCGCGAACGGCCCAAATCGTTCGATCTTCGTCGAACGATCGAACAGCCAATGTTCGAGTCGAACGTATGTTCGACTCGAACACGAAGCTCATCCCTATTCCTGAGTGACGGGGCCGGATTTGATAATAGAGCCATCAGCGAGATGTACTGCAAGTCCCCGGGGTTTCGGCCGCAGGGGAATGTGATGACTGGCAGCAAATGTCAAATCAATAAAGCAGCTGCATGCCCCCGAATCAATTATGGCGGGTACTAGGATTGCGGAAGTCCTTCCGGGGGGCTGTAAAGAAATGGAGAGAGCCAAGTGAGAAGTTGGATTAGGCAACAAAGAGGCACAAGTAGAAGAGACAGGCAGGCACTTACGCATCTTAGCCGGACAGGATCTCACGTAGTGTCCCGGTTCGCCACAATACATGCACAGATTGTTACTACGCCTATGCTGGCGTTCTTCGGGAGAGAGCGATGGGCGCAGTAAGCCCAGTTGCATGGGTTCTGGGTCATCTAACGCCGGAAACGGGGGCGCCGGAGGTGCAAGACGGGCCGGGTTTGAGACCTTGGGGAGCAACCAGGTGGGTTGGGACTGACTGGAGGTCCTCTCGGAGCGACGCTCTCTCAGGCGTCGGTCGATCTGAATTGCCAGATCTATTAACTTGTCCAGGGTTTGAGGAACTCCGACACGTGCTAGCTCGTCCTTGAGCTGATCCGACAGGCCCATCCAGAATTGGTAGCGCAAAGCAGCGTCATTCCACTCTGTGTCAGAGCTCCAACGTTTGAATTCTGCCGCATAGTCCTCGGCCGCTCTGCGACCTTGCAGGAGGGAGTGGAGAACAGATTCTGCAGTAGCCGCTTGTTGCGGATCCTCATAGAGTTGAGACATCATGGCAAAGAACGTGGCAAGGGTCTCCAAGGAGGCATCTTTCTGCTCTAGAAGGCGGTGAGCCCAGGCCTGCGGCTCGTCGGTCAGTAGGGAGATGACGAAGCCCACTTTGGTTGCTTCCAGGGAAAAGGTGCGGGGTTGTAGGGCGAAGAAAAGCTCGCAAGCATTGCGGAACGCTCGGTATTTGCTGCGATTGCCCGCAAACTTCTCGGGTGTAGGGACCCTGGGTTCCGGAGGAAGCATGACGACGGAGGGTGTAGCCGGATATCCCGTGGATGTGGTGCCTTGCGGGCTGGCAGGCGAGGACAGGACTTGAACTCTTTCCTCCAACCTGGTATAGCCGGCTTGGAGGTCTTTCACGGCTTGCGTCAGCCCGTTCAGGTGCCGGCATAATTCCTCCATGGGATCCCTCCCCTGCTCGGACTCGGACATGGCTGTCTGATACTGTCAGCGGGATACGCACCTGATCAGCGAGTCCGTTGGAGCAGAGAGAGGTCACCCGTACGGATCCGACTCACGGGCCCCTGGTAGTGCAGACAGGAGGCACGGGAGTGCGGAAGGGTAAGAGAGCCTGAGAGCGGTTCAAGAGAGCGGCTCCGGATCCTGGGTTCAGAAGGGTAGCGAGCCAGGCAGGCTGCAGGCAGGTAGGTAGGCAGGCAGGTATATAGAGCAGCGTAGCGGGGCAGAAGCAGAAGGGGCGGTCAGACAGGCAGGGTTCGGCAACGTTCGGGCAATGTGGCACAGCGGGGTAGGCAGGTTCAGGGTCAAAGACAGGCCGAGGTCGGGTGCAGGTGGATAGCAAGGAAAGTCCAGTAACAAGCCGGGTGGTCAGAAGGTCGGATTCCAGGCGAACAACAGGAGCAGGATACACAGGCGACTGCAGATCAGACAGCACCGGTCTGAAGTGTTCCAGGGGTTTAAATAAGCAAACCGGCATGCGCGGGCATGCGCACGGCGCGCGCGTGCACGCGCCCGCAATGCGCGCACATGCACCCGCACGCACCGGCGCGCACAGGCACGCGCACCCGCGATCCAGGAAGTGTACCAGCGCGGATGGAAACATGCCAAACCACAGCGCGCATCGGCGCACGCGAACGCACACCGAAGCGACCACCGACGCGCCCGGCAAGGTACGTACACTGACAAGACCCCCGAAGACGGAAGAAGACGGCGAGGAAGCCCGGGACCCCCGCTAGCAAAAGAGCTAGCAGAAGATAGCGGGGGCCCGGCAGAAAGACCCCCGAAGTCGGAAGAAGACCCCCGGAGCTGCCCAATAAATTACTTTTCAAACCTGTGTTGTCTTTTTTTATTGACTTATTTTGCCACCAGGTGAATGGGTAGGGGTACGATGTACCCCATACTCATTCACATAGGGTGGGGGGCCGGCATCTGGGGCCCCCCTTTTTAAAGGGGGCGCCCGGATTCCGAAAAGCCCCCCGCCCGCAGACCCCGACAACCAACGCCCAGGGTTGTCGGAAAGAGGCCCTTGTCCCCATCAACATGGGGGCAGGGTGCTTTGGGGTGGGGGGGCCACAGGTCGCCCCCCTGCCCCGAAGCACCAAACCCCCCATGTTGAGGGCATGCGGCCTGGTAGGGTTCAGGAGGGAGAGGGGGCCACTCTCTCGTCCCCCCCTTTTCCCCTGCGGCCTGCCAGGTTGCGTGCTCGGATAAGGGTCTGGTTTGGATTTTGGGGGGACCCCCACGACGTTTTTCGGCTTAAGGGGGTTCACCTTAAAATCCAGACCAGACCTAAGGGTCTGGTTTGGATTTTGGGGGGGACCCCCACGCTGTTTTTCGGCTTAGGGGGTTCACCTTAGAATCCAGACCAGACCTAAGGGCCTGGTATGCTCCTGAAGGGGAACCCATGCCGGTTTTTTCATAGTTACATACATAGTTAGTCAGGTTGAAAAAAGTCCATCCAGTTCAACCATAAAAAATAAAATAATAATATCATACAATCCCATATACCTAATTCTATACCCACAGTTGATCCAGAGGATCCTGGTTTCAGGGGACAGTCCCCGGATTGAGGACACTGTCCCCTGACCAAGTCTATCCCTGGTTTTGTCCCCGGATTAGACAGGGGCTGGGGCAATTTCAAAGACAGTCAGTGCAGAATTAAAAAAAAATATTCTGAATTACACCCCCCCACTCCACCGCTCCTACTAGTTTAGTGGGGTGTATTTTTTTCCATTATCTGTGCCCCTTTCTGATGATCATGTGCTGGTCGGAGCGGAAGGAATATTTCTTAAGCTACGCTCGCATGTTCTTCTTCCTTGGCTCAAGTCCCGGCCAGCCGCCTGCCTGCTTATTTCCTTGCCTTCCCTGGTGGAGTGATCTTCCTCCGCTCCCCATGCAGTAGTAGAAGGACTTGACAGGCTGTGAGGCTGGCGGCGGTGACAACGGGAAGAGAGTCGCTGATTGCCGCCATTACTAGTAAAAAAAAAATATGTCCCAGGATTTCATTTAAAAAATCTGGTCACCTTATCTTAAAGGGGCATTAAATACCAGGATTGCATTACATACAGAGTGCAGAGTTCAGGAGGGTTACACACAGATTGCAGAGCTGTCACTTGTAAACTCAGAACCGGGTCTGAGCCAGAGGTGGTTCCCCCTGAAAAAAAGCCCTGTGTATACTTAATTAATTAAAGAACAGCAATTTGATAAAATTTGATAAAATTTGGAACTTGTGGTTGATGACATGCCCATCTACTCCATTTAGCTAATTCCTTTTCAAATATTTTATTAAAGATAATGCAATACAAGTTATGTATACTATTTTTTTAAGTATAATAAAGATAAACAAATAAAGATTTTGAGGCTTCTCAGTTATCATTCAAAGCAAAGAAAACGTTAACATGTACCTATTAGTGTTACTAAAATAATAAATATAATGAGTTTTTAAGACATTTTTCATCCAAGTCTAGTTTCTATATACTAAAGAACATTACACGAGTTTGGACATAACAAGGTAATCATTCGTGGAGTTGGAATTGGTGTCTTCTTTTTACAGGGGCCAAGAGACGGCAATGTGGCTTGGCTTATCCTGCAGATGAAGGTAAGAATGCCAACTATCAAAATGTTCCCATTACATTCAGTCTAGGAAAGGATACATAAATAAATAAAAAATGGATAAATAAGTGGGGGGGGGGGGGGGGGGTAGGTGGTCTCCAGAAGGAATCAAGAAAAAAGTAAAAGACGTTATTATTTAGAATTAGAGAATGAGATATTTATAAATGGATTAGGAAAATACAAGTGAGTTATCAAAACCTGGTGGTAGGTAGTGGTTTATCAATGGGAGCCAGAAAGGTTCGAAGTTTGGGATTTTATCTAGATAGCCTCCATTTTAGCATGGATAATTGCCTGAGTTACTTGGTGCTTGACTGATACCATACATATTGTAGATGATTTCCATGCTATCGCAATCAATTGTTTGGCTGCCGTCGTGACATATAGGAGGAGTTTGAATTGACGTGATGTGATATTTTGTGGTTTATTGTTTAAAAGAGTCACTGTAGGATCAAGTAATATAGTAGTATTGAACATGGTGGAAAGTAAATTGAATATGCGTTTCCAGAAAGCAAGGGCATGACCACCATATATGTAGATGTGTGCCCATCATTACAGTCTCTGAAGCATTGGGGGAATATTGGGATAGGAATTTAGATATTCTAGACGGAACTAGGTACCATCTACTAATTACCTTATAGTAATATAGGCTGCAATATTTGGAGTTGCTGAGTTTGTGGCTTGCCAGATATGTGTCCAATCTAAATCTCCTGTTTGGAGACTCAGATCGGATTCCCATTTGGTAGTATAGGATAGAGTGGTTGAGGATTTGTGAGTTAGCAGGTGATTGTATAAGTCTGAGATAAGACCTCTTCTGTGGGGGTCAGAGATACAAGTTTGTTCAAATGTTGTATAAGTAGGTGTTGTTGAATTTGGGGGTTCATATTGTATCAAAAGGTTTTTTTATTTGTAGGTATCATTATGTGGTATATCGTGCGCAGCACAGAGTTTGAGAAAGGGCGTTATGATATTGGGTTAGAAAAAGTGATGTGCTCGCATTAGACCAGCTTTTGACCATGCAGAGAATGACGATGAAGAAGTCCAAGCAGGGTAAAAAGAAGGGTTGTTTAGGAAAGAGATTAGAGGGTTGTGTGTAGATTGGAGTCCAAATGGAGATTTAAGTCTGTCCCAGATAGATAAATTATGTTTAGTGATGGGGTTCGAGATTGAGCGGCGTAGGGCAGGGGTGAGCCATAGGAAATTTTCTACGGAGAGTAGATCGCAGTCAACAGATTCTATTGAGACCCAAAGCGGAGTCTCTTTGGTTGCATGATATTTAGGAAGTTGGGCTAGCTGGGCTGCATAGTAGTATTTAGTAAAATCAGGTACACTCAATCCTCCACGGAGTCTGGGAGTATATAGAGTAGATTGTGGTAGACGGGGGTTTAATTTTTCCGCATATGAATTGTAGAGTTTTACGTTGGAGAATACGGAGAAAGTGTGCAGGGACTTGGATTGGGAGTACTCTGAAGAGGTACAGAATTTTAGGTAAGATTGACATTTTAACAACGGTAATTCTGCCCATCTAAGCCAATGGTAAAGATGACCAGATTTTCATTAAAGTATTTAATTGGGTCATTAAAGGTGGGTAATTTGTTTTATATAAATCTTTTGGGTTTGCTGTAAATGAGATACCTAGGTATGTAATATGTGATGTAGACCAACTAAAAGGAAGGGAGTCTTGTAATTGTGATTGTAATTCCGACGACAGGGAGATAATTAGAGTTTTAGATTTGTGGGGATTTATGTTAAGACCAGATATATTACCAAATTTGGTGAGGGTGTCTATAAGATTTGGTGCTGAGGTTAAGGGTGATGTGAGAAAGATCAAGAAGTCGTCTGCGAATAGACATAATTTGTAGTGAAGTTGGGCTAGGGGTTCTATGGCCAGAGCAAAGAGGAGGGGGGAGAGTGAGCACCCCCGTATGGTACCTCTCTCAATGACGAAGGAGTCAGAACGAAATCCTAAATATGTAACATATGCTTTTGGTTCGTTATATAAGGAGGATATCCATTGTAAAAAATGTGTTCCAAAACCCCAATTACGAAGGATGGAGTTAAGGTATTGCCAAGATAAGGAGTGGAACGCCTTCTGTATGTCAATGCAGAGGAAGCAGGTAGGGATGCGGCGGGTTCGTGCCATTTGGGCGAGGAGGGTTGCACGGTGGATATTGTCACCTGTTTGTCTAGATTGGATAAAACCAGTTTGGTCTTTGTGTATAAGGTTTCCTATAATTGGGGTTAGTCTGTTAGAGAGAACTTTAGCTAGTATTTTGATATCTATGTTAAGTATAGAAATTGGTCTACAGTTGGTCCAGGAGGTGTAGTCTGAATTTGGTTTGGGGATCATGGATATGGATGCTAGCAAAGATTCTGAACGAAAGGAATGCCCTTTTAGGAGCGAATTAAAGGCCTCCATTAGTAGAGGGGATAACAATGTTTGAAAATGTTTGTAGCAAGTAGTAGAAAAACCGTCAGGGCCAGGGCATTTATGTGGTTTCAAGGTTTTAATTGCAGTTTGAATTTCAAAAATTGTGATAGGCTTCTCAAGGGTTTCTAATTGAGTATTGGAGAGGGAGGGAAGTTGAATGTTAGATAATAAGGATGTAAGCCGTGTTTGATTAAATTTGTGTGTCTCTCGGTATAGGTCAGCAAGTTTTCTGTAAAATTTGTTTACTATCTTTTGAGGATTACTGGTATAAGTATTTTTTGTAATTTTTAGTCTGATTGGTTTCCGTGGATGATCAGTTTTGCGTAATGTCAGAGCTAAAAATGTAGATGGTTTATTCGCTTTCATGTTTAGAGTATGTTTAGTTTTACGCTGAGTCTGTTAGAAAGAGGTCAAGTTCTAGTTTTGCTTTTTCATAGGCAGGTTTATTAGACTGGGATGGTGTGGTTTGAAAGTGTTCTGAAGCTTTATAAAACCTTTCATCTAGTTGTTTATGTAATTGTTTGTTTTGTTTTTGATGATAAGATGTTTTACTAATGCATGCCCCTCTGATAATTGGTTTGAGGGCTTCCCAGTGTGTCAAGGGATTTGTATCTGTAGGTGCATTATCTGCTAAATAGTCTTGGATGGCTTTTTCTATTTCTTGTCGGTACGAAGGCTTTGCTAATAGACTGTCATTTATGAACCAGGTTCGATGATTAGGTTTCGGGATATGGGAGGAGAATGTCGTCATAGTTGCATTGTGGTCAGACCATGTACATGGTATAATTTGAGAGTTTAATATCAGAGACGAAGAATTGACATTAACTAATATGTGGTCAGTACGAGAAAATTGCTTATGGGAGTGGGAGTAATGGGTGTATTGTCATTTCCTCGGGTTGCATTCCCGCCATGTGTCAAGAAGGTAATGTTGATTAGGGGTTGTTGATAGGTGGGACGTTGTATCGTCGGAGGTGTGGGGGATTTATCAAGGATTGGGTAAATTACTTGATTAGAGTCTCCGCACATTATAAGGGTACCTTTTTTATGGGAATCCACTACCGAAAATAGGTGGGAGAGGAAAGAAAGTGTGTTTTTGTTTGGAACATAGTATGAGACCACTGTAATTTCATACTCGAGTAGGAGTCCTGTAAGTGATAAATAGCGTCCTTCCGGATCTTTAATCTCTGAGTGTAGGGTAAAGGGTGTAGTGTGATGGAATGCAATTAGGACCCCTCTTTGCTTGGTGGAGGCTGAAGCTTTGTATACTTGTGGGTATTGGCGGCTACAAAATTTAGTGGAGGATTGGGTACTTAAATGTGTCTCTTGTAGGCAAACCACTTGTGCTGAGAGGGATGAAAAAGAGTGGAAAGCTTTTGTGCGTTTTGGGGGGGAGTGAGACCTTGTACATTGTGTGTTAATATATTTAAAGATGTCATAGCAATGTATATTATCTGTCAGTGGTAATGGAATCAGTTGATTGATATGAGCTATTCTATTCTGGAGAACTAGGGGATAGGTAGGAGAAGACTACAGGATATGAATACTAATGCCGCGTACACACGACAGTTTTTCTCGACGTGAAAAAAAACTTTGTTTTTCTCAACGTTATTTTTCGTGTTTCCTCTCAAGCCTGCCTTGGCTACACACTATCGTGAAAAATAATGATCTAGCAAAGCGCGGTGACGTCCAACACGTACGACGGCACTATAAAGGGAAAGTTTCATTATGTTCGCGCCACCCTTTTGGCTGCTTTTGCTGATTTCGTGTTACCGCGTGTTAGTAAAAGTTTGGGAAGAGACGATTTGCGCTTTTCTGTCTTCGTGCTTTAAAGATTGTTTTCGGGAGTTCAGTTTGTGCTTGTGGGTTCTTATCTGGCTTTCAGTGCGTGTAGTGAGTTCGTATCTGTTTTTGCAGTGCGTTCTTGTCCGCTCGTTACTGTTTTTCAGCTCGTTCTTCAGAGGCCTTGCTGTTCTTCAGTGCGTTCTTTTAGTTCGTTCTGATTAGACGACCGTTTTGAAGCCATGTTGCGGGTACGTTCTTGTCGCTGAGATCGTGCTGTGCTTGCTTCTGGGCTTGTTGCTATGTCCCAGATCCGGTCCATGAACAGGGTGAGGAGGAATTCTTGGACCAAGAATTGGTTGCTCCAGCGGGACCAATTCTGTCACATGCCTCTGCTGCGGGAGAACCAGGAGAATAACCCTGATGACTTCAGGAATTAACTTAGGATGTCTATCACCAGGCAGGACACCGTTATGCGGGAAGCCATTACTGCTGAGCAGAGGCTCATCGCCACGTTGCGATACCTTGCGACTGGGAGAAGCTTGCAGGACCTCAAGTTCTCGACAGGCATCTCCCCCCAGGCTCTGGGCGTCATTATCCCAGAAACCTGCTCTGCCATTATCCAGGTCCTTCAGGAGGACTATATTAAGGTAAGTTTTCTCCTTTATAAACCTCACAATCTATGTTTTTTTATGCTTGCTAATGTATAGTATTTTTGGAACTGTCTCTAATTACCATGATTCGAATATGCTGTGAATGTCCCCTTTGTCCCCATGCATGTTGTAAGCTTTGAATGTTCCTTTTTTTGGGCCTACATGCATATTTTCCAAAACCAACCTCTCCAGCATTATATCCTGGGCCCAAACACACCTAGCCTAGTCACTCCCCAATGTTTTTTGGCCGCTCCATTGTAGTGCTTAGATTGCCTGAACCCCCCCCCCCCCTAATTATTTGCTTTTGTCTAATCTAACAAAATAAATTACATAGTACTAGAGCTTTTAATTATGATGTCCCCAACTCATCTCAACACCCCCACCCTAAAATAATTTCACAGGTCCATCAGAGTGGGTGATGTTTTTTGTGCTCATTTTTAGCTCTTATTAAAGTGGAGCTCCACCCTAAAGTTTATTTTCCGCTCATCGTAACCCTCCCCCCCTCCGGTGTCAAAATTGACACCTTTCAGGGGGGAGGGGGGTGAAGATACCTGTTTAAGACAGGTATTTTCACCCACATCCAGGAGTCATCTCTGCGGCAAATCTGCCGGAGACAAGTCACTTCCCGCAGAATACCCATAGTGTTCTTGGAGACACTTGGCTCCCAGAACACAGGAGGATCAGTCAGAACTGCGCAGTGCTTCTCGTGCATGTGCGCTAGGGAACCGGGCAGTGAAGCTGCAAGGCTTCTCTTCCTGGTTCCCTCACTGAGGATGGCGGAGGGGGCAGCAGAGTGACGAGCGATTGTTCGTCCTCTGCTGCGGACGTTGTTGGACTCCAGGACAGGTAAGTGTCCAATTCTAAAAACTCTGCAGCTGCTGTAGCTGGAGCTGCTGGGTAATTTGGTATTATTTTGGCTGCGGAGCTCCGCTCTAAAATCCTCCTTCCAATGTAATGCTATACTGATGTTTTGCCCAGAGTGTTTTGTGCTAACATGCTTGCAATGTTTAGTTAGCAAAGAATATTAATTTTTATTTTGTGTTTGACTCCACAGTTCCCATTGACGCCACAGGAATGGCAGAATGTGGCATCTGAGTTTTCTCAGCGGTGGAACTTTCCCATCTGTGGAGGAGCCATTGATGGCAAGCACGTCCGCATCGTGCCACCACCCCAATCGGGATCTTTTTTTTATAATTATAAAGGGTTCCACAGTATTGTGCTGATGGCGGTGGTGTCTGCCAACTATGAATTTCTCTATCTTGATGTTGGGAAAAATGGGCGGATGTCTGACGGTGGTGTTTTTGCCCAGACCGAGTTTGCCGACCGGCTTCTTTCAGAGGACCTGGCATTGCCACCTGCTGAAGAAAATGAGCATGGCCTCCCCTTTGTTTTCCTGGCAGATGAGGCGTTTGCGCTTGGACCCCATTTGATGAGGCCTTTTCCACAAAGGACCCTCACCCCTGAGAGGAGGGTCTTTAATTATAGGCTGGCCAGAGCGAGAAGGGTGGTCGAAAATGCCTTTGGCATCATGGCCAGTCGTTTCTGCGATTTTCAGACTGCTCTCAACATGGCGGAGTACAAATGGAACCATTTAATCATGTGCTGTTGCATACTCCACAATAAAAAAAAAAAAATCAAACAATTATCTCTCTTCAGTTGTCCTTCAGGGCACACAGTTCTTGGATGGACCATTGCCAGCCCAGATAGCTGGCCCTACAGGCTTGGCCCCCCAAAGCGGCCGTGATGTGCGGCAACGCTATGTGGAATATTTTATGGGTAGGGGGGCCATTGCCATGCCTGATCATTTTTAAAATTATTTTTGGAATAATAAAAAAAAATATAATGAAAACATCTTGTTTGCTTTTATTTTGTTGGATTTGTTATTTCTCCTAGGTCAGTGATGGTGAACCTTGGCACTCCAGATGTTTTGCAACTATATTGCCCATGATGCTCAACTCCACTGCAGAGTGCCTTAGCAACATGGGAAATGTAGTTCCAAACCATCTGGGGTGCCAAGGTTCACCATTACTGTCCTAGGTTATACTAGTGCAGTTGTAGTGCCATGTGTTTTTGTAACAAGTAAATTACCATCATTTAGAGTGTAAACACACACATTTGTTATGGGGGGGGGGGGGGCAACATTGATATAAGAAGCCACACATTGTTTGTTTTAAAATATTTTTTATAGGAGCATAAAATTTGTCTTATTTTTAAAATAAAATTAAAAAATTTTTTGGGGGTTTTTAAAGAACATTTTTGGGATAAAACTCTTGACAAAAATGTACAACATGTACAATATTAATTTTCAAAATTAAAAGATTCCCCAAAAAAAAGTGCAAATCTACAATTACAAAAAAAAGAAGAAAACAGAATTTGAAAACATATCAAATTTTTAAACCCTCCCAAGAACATGTTCTATTTTTAGTATTCTTTGCTCCATCTGCTTAGTGTTTTGCCTCATCTGGAACAAGTTCTCTTTCATTGTTTGCAGCTCACGAGAGCAGACCCTCAGTTCTTTCAGCAACATCTGGGCAGTGTGTCGGGTCAAGGTTGCTGGGGCCGCAGGCATTAAAGTACCTTAAATTAGAAAAATACAAACGTCTTACTTACTAAATATACAGGCCTACATCTATTACCTGAGGCTGTGGTGTATGACACTGACCTGTTGAAATGTAATTTCCCTCTTCAGCCACATCCTGCGGTTGTGGGTCTTGGGTTGGTGGTGCGGGGTTTGCAGCCTCCTGTCTCTTAGCTCTTTGAAGCCTTAGGAGATAGAACCCAAAGGTAGACTTGTGTAACTAAATATATTTAGGCCTGAAAGAGGAATATTAATCATTCTTTGGAAGTGTGTTACAATTGTATTTATTGAAATTATTTAGAAGATGAACACATGATTGTATCCATTTCCCAAGCTGGTAGATTAATCTATTTTGGTCATGTTTCACACATGGAAACACACCAAGTATCCACTGGATCACCTGTGTGTGACACCATCAAAAGGTTGTTCTTGTGGCCCACACTTGTGCTAATGAGTCCAGATGTGTAAGCAGCTGCTGAGCATACTCTCGTAACCGTACACTGAATCCAGTTACATTAGTTAAATATAGTTACCAACACCTACACAACCATGTTTATAATTAATTATCACATAAACAGTTCAAGATGTACTGTTTCATGTTCTTCGTCCCAAGAATCATCAGTCGTAGAAATCCTCGTTCAAACGTTCACTAAATGACGATCTTTTGGTCCGATTCAGTGTTAACTACATTTGATCATTCCTAATAATAGGCATGTTCAAATTTAGTTAGCACTGTATTCCCCCAAAACATCGTTTTGGTGGTATTGAACGAGGATTTCGACGTTTGATTCGTGTGCCCAAGAACATGAAACAGGACATCTTTTACTGTTCAAGATGTCCTGTTTCATGTTCTTGGGCACACGAATCAAACGTCGAAATCCTCGTTCAATACCACCAAAACGATGTTTTGGGGGAATACAGTGCTAACTAAATTTGAACATGCCTATTATTAGGAATGTTAAAATGTAGTTAACACTGAATCGGACCAAAAGATCGTCATTTAGTGAACGTTTGAACGAGGATTTCTACGATCGATTCGTGTGCCCAAGAACATGAAACAGGACATCTTGAACAGTAAAAGATGTCCTGTTTCATGTTCTTGGGCACACGAATCAAACGTCGAAATCCTCGTTCAATACCACCAAAACGATGTTTTGGGGGAATACAGTGCTAACTAAATTTGAACATGCCTATTATTAGGAATGATCAAATGTAGTTAACACTGAATCGGACCAAAAGATCGTCATTTAGTGAACGTTTGAACGAGGATTTCTACGATCGATTCGTGTGCCCAAGAACATGAAACAGGACATCTTGAACTGTACTACATACATTAAAGAAAAAGCACATGCAGCACCACGCTATTAATAAAAATCACAGTAAATGTAAATATACTTACTTTTTCGGATCACTTTTTTAATTTTTTTATATTGCTCCGGCTCACGCAATTTAATGTTCGACCATCGTTTGCGGATTTGCTCCTTCGACCTGCGAACCCCAAATTTCCGAAACAGCGTTTTGACCACTTTATCCATAATCTGGGCCTTCACCTGATTTGGCTTTTTGTAGGGCCCATGTTTGGCGTCATAATCCTCCCTCAGCAATATGGTGACCATATCCACCATCTCCTCAAACGACATGTTAGTGGCTTTATATCTTCTGTGTCTGGGCCTGCCTCCTTCCACACTTTCCACTTCATCTGGGTGATTCTCCGCCATGTTGTCAGTCTCCGTCATTAAGGACGAGCGAGAAGGGGCGGGGAAAGTAGTCTAACGAACGTCAGGGGCGGGAAGGCGCACGGAGCGTCACGCATGCGCACTGTATATAACGTAAAAAACATTGTTGAAAGCGACGTTCAGTGAGTGGAAGAAGGTCGGAAGCAACGAACGTGTAGATCGCGGGTACGTAACATTTTTCATACTTGATATGTCGAGGGTTGAGCGGCCCAGAACATAAAATTTAGTGACCGTACCGGCCTATTTTTTGGGCTGGGTCCCGGAGCAGAAACCTAAACATTCACTGTATGTTCGGGGCCGGTGTTGGGCAATATGCATGTAACTTTGCGCTTGCTTCCCGTACTGTTAGTCCTGGCCCTGCACAAAGTGTCATTTTCGAAGTTGGAAAAATCATTTAAAAGTCAATCGTGGCTAGAATGAATTCTCGGCTCCCGGCAAATGGCAATACATAGAAAAATCAGTTTTATAGCAAAAAAAAAACGTGGGGGTCCCCCCAAATTCTATTTGCAGTCCCTTCAGGTCTGGCAGGGATTTTAAGGGGAACTCCATCCCAAATTTTTGAAAAAAAAGGCGTGGAGTCCCCCTAAAAATCCATACCAGACCCTTATCCGAGCACGCAACCTGGCCGGCCACAGGGGAAGAGGGGGGGATGAGAGGGCGGCCCCCCTCCCTCCTGAACCGTACCAGGCCACATGCCCTCAACATGGGGAGGATGTCCCCATGTTGATGGGGACAAGGGCCTCATCCCCACAACCCTTGCCCGGTGGTTGTGGGGGTCTGCGGGCGGGGGGCTTATCGGGATCTGGAAGACCCCTTTAACAAAGGGGACCCCCAGATCCCGCCCCCCCTAGGTGAATTGGTAAGGGGTACATTGTACCTCTACCATTTCATGAAGAAAGTGTACAAAATGTAAAAAATGACAATAGACGGTTTTTGACCATTCCTTTATTTTTTGTTTTGGCTTTCTTCCATCTTCTTCTTCCATCTTCTTCCTTCTTCTTTTCTCGATTCGTGTTTCTTCATCCATCTTCCTCTTCCTCTTCATCTTCCTTCTTCCTTCGGTGTTCTCGTCCGCATCTTGCTCCGGCTTCTTCTTTCTCCGGCCGTTCTGTTTGAATTGGAGGTTCCCGCTGTGTGACGCTACAGTTCATCAGTTCTCCTCTTGGTCCGGGGACCCCGCCCCCCTCGGACGCACATGGATTTCACGGGTACTTTCCCCGTGCTGTCAGAGGGGGGCGGGGCCACCTGCTTGCAGCGGACCTAGAGGAGAACTGCATAACTTAAGCGTCACACAGCGGCAAAATCAAATTCAAACGGAGCGGCGGGAGAAGAAAGAAGAAGCCGGAGCAAGATGCGGACGAGAAGCCCGAAGCAAGAAGGAAGAAGGAAGATGAAGATGGAGATGAAGATGAAGAGGAAGAGGAAGATGGAGGAAGAAACTCGAATGCGGAAAAGAAGAAGGAAGAAGATGGAAGAAAAACAAAAACAATAATAAAGGAATTGTCAAAAAACGTCTATTGTCATTTTTTGGATTTTGTGAAGTTTTGGGGTGAAATGGTAGGGGTACAATGTACCCCATTACCATTTCACATAGGGGGGGGCCGGGATCTGGGGGTCCCCTTTGTTAAAGGGGTCTTCCAGATCCCGATAAGCCCCCCGCCCGCAGACCCCCACAACCTCCAGCCTGGTACGGTTCAGGAGGGGGGGGGGGCGCTCTCTCGTCCCCCCCTCTTCCCCTGTCGCTGGCCAGGTTGCGTGCTCGGATAAGGGTCTGGTATGGATTTTTGGGGGGACTCCACGCCATATTTTTCCAGAATTTGGGGTGGAGTTCCCCTTAAAATCCTTGCCAGACCTGAAGGGCCTGGTATGGATATTTGGGGGGACTCCACGCCATATTTTTCCAGAATTTGGGGTGGAGTTCCCCTTAAAATCCTTGCCAGACCTGAAGGGCCTGGTATGGATATTTGGGGGGACCACACGCATTTTGAAAAACATGGGCGGCGGGTTTACCTTAATATCCATTCCAGACATGAAGGGCCTGGTAAGAGAATTTGGGGGAACCACAATGCTTTCTCAATGTTTGTATCAATGACTTTTCTATGTATTGCATTTGACGGGAGACAACAATTCATTATACCCAGGAGTGAATTTTGAGTTAATTTTGAAAAAGCACAAATGACACTTTGTGCAGGGACAGTTCTAGGTACTCGTTTACTTTTTTGGAGTCCTTTTAGTCCGCAGATTTTCGGGGCAACATTGACTTCAATGGGGTTTGGGTTCGGGGTCAAGTTCGGGTCAAGTCACGACATTTTTGGTGTGTTTTTTTACTTGCAGCAAAAATGCAGGTATTTAAGGACCCCGACTTCATGTTGGAATTCCTGCAAAGATGGAAGAATCTTCCTGTTTTATGGGAGACCAAAAACAAAAAAAGTAAAAATAAAGAAGCCAGGAAGAGAGAACTGGAGACCTTGCTGGAATTTGTGCAAACTCAGATCCCCACAGCAACACTACAGGATGTGACGACGAAAATTGGGACCATTAGGGGGACATACCGGACTCAACTAAACAAAGTCCGAACATCTATGCGGTCAGGAGCAGCTGCAGAGGACAGATATATTCCAAATCTCTGGTACTACCAGCATCTCAGTTTCCTCGATGACCACCTGGAATCCAGGGAATCCCTTTCCACCCTTTCACCCAGAACGAGCTCCAGCCTTCCCTGCAGCCAACCCTCCAGCCTTCCTTGCAGCCAACCCTCCAGCCTTCCCTCCAGCATTCCCTGCAGCCAACCCTCCAGCCAAGTTGAGGTCTCTTTGGAGGAACAAGCTCAACTCCTGGAGGAGCCGGATTTGAATATTTGGAGCCAGGTATAATATTTTGCAAAAGATTTCTAGTAATAAAAGTCTAATGTTGTCAAAGTTAAAAAAATTGTGTGAAAAATGTTACCAGTTAAACCAAAGTGTCTGACATATCAATAGACAGCAGTGGCCAAAAATTAGGGGGACAAGAATGAAAAATGCTGGTGTCAGAATGATTAACTTTAATATTTATTAGCATTCAATTAGCAAATGTCATGAGGTGACAAATGTGTGTGAAAGATGAAGGCTAAAATAACTATATGTAACTTTTTTTAACAGGATGAGGAGGCAGGCGTCAGTGTGACACACAAGGAGGCAGGTGCCAGTGGAACCCAGGAGGAGGCAGGCCCCAGTGTGACCCACGAGGAGGCAGGTGCCAGTGGAAGCCAGGAGGAGGCAGGCCCCAGTGGAAGCCAGGAGGAGGCAGGCCCCAGTGGGACACAGGAGGAGGCAGGCCCCAGTGGGACACAGCGCAACACCAGGCCCCAGATACCTCCGCTGCGGATTCCACCAAAAAGGGCAAGGAGGCTTCTTCAAATGGAGGAGGAGACCCAGGCCCTAATTAGGGAGGCTACTGCAGCCCTCAGAGAGCCCCCCACCGCTGCAGAGGGATTTGCTGCCCTTATTGGGGACAAACTGCCCCAAATGGAAATGGCCCAGCGTCTGAAAAGCGAGAGCCTGATATTGAAGGTTGTAAATATGGGCATGTTGGGGAAACTGAATGATTTTACGGACGTTGTGGACGTTTCTTATGTCCTTGCTCAAGTTCCTGCCCCACTCCCTGCTCCTACCCCACTCCCTGCTCCTGCCCCACTCCATGCTCCTGTCCCAGTCCCTGCTCCTGTCCCAGTCCCTGCTCCTGCCCCTGCTCCTGCTCCAGTCCCTCCTCCACGGACACAGCCTCCAAGGAAGACTGCAGGGAAGCCTGCAGGGAAGGCAAAAACCAAAAGCAGAAAATGAGCCCAGGATATGTCCCTCAGATGGTCCCAATTTTCGTCTTCTCATCCTTTGGTGTTTGCTGTGGTGATCTGGGTCTGCACTAATTTCAGCAGGGTCTCCAGTGCTGTCTTCCTGGCTTCTTTAGATTTACTTTACATCTGGTTTTGTTTTGGCTTACCCTTTAATTTGTTTTTAGACCAGAATAAATGGAATTTTTGTTTGATGTTACAAAATGAACATGTGTTTTTATTCTAAATAGACAGTTTGGTAGTGAGTAGGCAGGGACAGTGGATAAAAAATTGGGAAATTAACAAGGGACACTAACCTCCTTGAGGGTAAATTAGAATAAATAATAATGTTGTGGTGGTAACTTGACACACTCAAAAATATCAAATAATATGGAAAAACAGTCTAAAATATTATTAAAAAAAACTCCTAAAAAATACATCTTCAAAACAAGATGGAAACTCTAAAATATTGGGTATTTAGGGAGATCTGGCTTACAATAAATATAGATTAATCATGAGAAAACAAATACTAAAGACCAAACTTTTTCCTAACTCTGTGAGAATATCAGCAGCAAGAGAATTGGATTATTGCAGCATTAGAACGAAGAAAAGAATGCGCTGCATTAAACGATGCTATAATTTCCTGCATGACGAATGTGCCATCTCCATTCTGAACGGTAGTTTTACCAGAACGAGCGCTCCCTTCTCATCACTTGCTTCTGATCATGCGCGCTTTTTTCATGTCGTTAAAGCCTACACACGACCATTTTTCATGACGAGAAAAACGACGACGTGCAAAATGGCGAGAAAAATTAGAGCATGTTCTAATTTTTCTCGTCGTTTTTAATGCCGTTTTTCTCGTCGAGAAAAATGACCTAAAGCCCACAGACGATCGTTTTTCTCGTCGAAAGGAAAAAATGCAGTTTTTCACGTCGAGAAAAACGGTCGTGTGTACGCGGCTCTAGGGTGTGAAAAATGTAGAATGAGAAAGGAAGACAAAAATTTATGTTGGTTAAAGTGTAGAGAAGCTTTTGTTGAAAAACACAAAAGTATTGGCTCCAGTTTTTAAATCTTTTTAATAAACTTTTTCACATTACAAAACATTCAAATAACAATACAAAGGTATTTAAACCCTATAAACATAACACACATATACGGTCTCATTATATACCCCTTTGATGAGATGAACCAAAAAATGTCAATAGCAGTTTATACTAAAAAATCTCCTTATCCCATATAAAGTATATCCATCTCCATGGCCCACGTACTCCTAGTCCCCCAGATAAAGAGATCAAGCAAAGGGGAGAGAGAGAGGGCAAACAAGTCAGAGAGGCAAGAGAAGGGGAGAGAGAGAGAAAAAAAAAGGGGGGGAAATAGGAGGAGATGTAAGGGACTCTGTCCCCCTTGAACTCCATCTCATTAGTGATAAATCTAAAGTGCAAATGCATTGTGATGTGTGTCTATCATATTAAAATATCCCTATAGTGATTTCAAACACAAAAAAAAACCTTTTGATAATTATTTTAAATGTGAATAAAACTCACCTAAAAATCTGGTGATGTGTTAAGAGTCTACTAAATCAAGAAGGCTTCCCCTACAAGTCTACTATTGTGAGAGGAGAACAAAAAAAAAAAAATTATCCTTTCCCCTCCCCCTCCCCTCTCCCTCCCCTCCAAAGTGGAGCAAGTATCCAATGGTCGGTGAATAGTCACCAGCCAGTGGGTACAAATTGTCCAAAGAGTGTCCGGTAAGTTATACAGGGCACTTAAGGATTTAGTTGGAGAGGTGCAGTGAACTGTCTCCAAGGCGGTGACAGCCATTATATCAATTCTATAATATCTTAACTGATAAAAGAACTAAACAAGTCACTAATAACATTTAAGTATGTATACATTAATGTAAAAAAAAAGTATAATAAAATCAACAATCAACCATAGACAATAATAACCTGAACTAGATTAATAAGATATGTTCCCACATGTGAACATGGTAAGTATTATAAAAGGGGAAGAAACGTTCAATGGGGGAATAAAGTCATACAACCTATAACAAAGAAAATAGAAAAATCATAACCCTTCTAGTTTGCTTTCTAGCTCACATGTAGGAGGTATTGAATCAGTTTGTGATGGATTTAGCAGATATATTTTCCGTAAATCCAGTATTCTCAATATGTATAGCACTATATAATTAATGTCTTATATAGACTAATAGAGAATTGGTAATTAGAAGTATACAAATTTATTAGATTTTGGGCAGAATGTGATATATTCACATTACTATTTATTTAAATCTATAGCCATTGAGGAGTCCGCAGAGACAGAAAATAGAGTCTGTCCCTGGGGGCTTCTACCCATATGGCTGTATATACCTAGTGTCAGTGTATAAAGGACTTTAAGTCAGAATATCACCACCAGTCCATTTGGTCTTCTGCAATCGGCGGGAGTGAGTTAAAGTGACTCCTTTTGTGGTTACTTGGGTGGGCTTGAAGCGATAGGACATCTCGTTGACTGGTGGGGGAGCCTGATGTTGTTTGATGTTTGGATCCTTCTGTGGTGTTTTCCGGCATTGTTAGGCAAAGATCGTGTATCACATTGAGGAGTTCTTCCATAGATTTGCATGCATAGGTAGTATCTTTGTATGAAAAACGAAGGGCAAAGAGGAAACACCAGCGGTATGAGATACGGTTAAATTGGAGGATTTGTAGATGTGGTTTCATCATCTTCCTTTTGATGAGGGTATGTTGCGAAAGATCCTGGAAGATCTGATAGCGATGTCCCTGGAAGAGCAAGGATTTCTTGTTGCAGGCTGCTTCCATAATTTGTTCTTTGGAACGGAAATAGTGGAGTTTAATAACAATGTCTCTGGGGGGGCCATCATCCTTACGTGGAGCCAAAGATCTGTGGATTCTGTCCATCTCCAAGCGTTCTATTGGGATTGATGGTATGAGTTCTTGAAAGAGAGCAGTAATGGTAGAGTTGAGATCAGTTATAGATTCAGGGATTCCACAGATTCTAACATTGGATCTTCTAGCCCTGTTCTCAAAGTCTTCTAAGCAGGTGTAAAGGCAAGAAATTTCCTCTTTAAATGCTTCCAAATCATCAGAGTGGTTTGTGGTAATATTGTCTTATTCATCCATCCTCTGTTCCAGTACTGAAGTGCGGCGGCCCACCTCACGTATCTCCTGTGTCAATTTTTCAGTGATGGTATCTGAGGTGTTTTGTAGTCCTTTCTGCAGGACCCTTTCAAATTGTTTAATGAGGTCAGTACCTGGTGGAGTGTTCTGTAATATATTAGGAGTCATCCCAAAATCACAATCTAATTCAGGCTCATGTTGCTGATAAGAAGACCGGTTTTGATTCAGTTTTTGTGTCTGAGATAAAACCGAGCGGGAGGATGACGCGGCTGCCACCTTAGTTGCGACTCTTGTCACCGTTTCAGGGCACTATACGGTTTTAAGCTTAGATTTTCTCCCACTATACATAGTATAGTTTTGAGCCTGGGGGTAACAGGTAGTTGCTGGTTACCTTTGTGAATGGATTTGAAGACGTGACTCGTCTTATCTCAGCTGTTTTAGTCTCAGAAGATGCGGACAGCTAAGCGGCCATAACGTGCTCCGTCAGCTTCGCGCATGCGCCCCCCCTCATTTAGCTAATTCCACACACACATTACTTCCCTTGATGTTGAAGCTTCTTGAAATGATATCTTGAGTATTAGTTTGTATCTAGTATTAGTTTGAACTAATTTCCCATTTCAAGGTCATCATTTTACAGTCTTCATAGGAAGAACAAACTAATTGATACTTGTGACTTTTCTGCTGGTCATATAATTATTAATCTTCAACATTCCAGTCACTGGACATTATTAAACATTGATACCGTTCTCCTTTCTATCCCATGAATATAAGAATGTAATTATCAGTTTGGTGATACTTGCACTTTCCTTTTCCCAATTATCCAGTTATATTTTCATCCTTCCCCTACATTTCTACATTTCTCACAGTATATTAGTATATAACCTTTTTGTTACAAGATGTTTTGTATAGCTGCTACAATTCAAGATCTGTCTAGTTACATACAGGCAGGTCCATAAATATTGGGACATTGACACAATTCTAATCTTTTTGGCTCTATACACCACCACAATGGATTCGAAATGAAATGAACAAGATGTGCTTTAACTGCAGACTTATAGCTTTAATTTGAGGGTATTTACATCCAAATCAGGTGAACGGTGTAGGAATTACAACAGTTTGTATATGTGCCTCTCACTTTTTAAGGGACCAAAAGTAATGGCACAATTGGCTGCTCAGCAGTTCCATGGCCAGGTGTGTGTTATTCCCTCATTATCCCATTTTCAAGGAGCAGATAAAAGGTCCAGAGTTAATTTCAAGTGTGCTATTTGCATTTGGAATCTGTTGCTGTCAACTCTCAATATGAGATCCAAAGAGCTGTCACTATCAGTTAAGCAAGCCATCATTAGGCTGAAAAAACAAACCCATCAGAGAGATAGCAAAAACATTAGGTGTGGCCAAATCAACTATTTGGAACATCCTTAAAAAGAAAGAACGCACCGGTGAGCTCAGCAACACCAAGAGACCCGGAAGACCACAGAAAACAACTGTGGTGGATGGCCGAAGAATTCTTTCCCTGGTGAAGAACACTCTCCAGGAGGTAGGTGTATGTGTGTCAAAGTCAAGAATCAAGAGAAGACTTCACCAGAGTGAATACAGAGGGTTCACCACAAGATGGAAACCATTGGTGAGCCTCAAAAACAGGAAGGCCAGATTAGAAATTGCCAAACAACATCTAAAAAAGCCTTCACAGTTCTGGAACAACATCCTATGGACAGATGAGACCAAGATCAACTTGTACCAGAGTGATGGGAAGAGAAGAGTATGGAGAAGGAAAGGAACTGCTCATGATCCAAAGCATACCACCTCATCTGTGAAGCATGGTGGTGGTAGTGTCATGGCGTGGGCATATATGGCTGCCAATGGAACTGGTTCTCTAGTATTTATTGATGATGTGACTGCTGACAAAAGCAGCAGGATGAATTCTGAAGTGTTTCGGGCAATATTATTATCTGCTCATATTTAGCTCAATGCTTCAGAACTCATTGGACAGCGCTTCACAGTGCAGATGGACAATGACCCGAAGCATACTGCGAAAGCAACCAAAGAGTTTTTTAAGGGAAAGAAGTGGAATGTTATGCAATGGCCAAGTCAATCACCTGACCTGAATCCGATTGAGCATTCATTTCACTTGCTGAAGACAAAACTGAAGGTAAAATGCCCAAAGAACAAGCAGAAACCGAAGACAGTTGCAGTAGAGGCCTGGCAGAGCATCACCAGGGAGGAAACCCAGCGTCTGGTGATGTCTATGCGTTCCAGACTTCAGGCTGTAATTGACTGCAAAGGATTTGCAACCAAGTATTAAAAAGTGAAAGTTTGATTGATGATTGTTAATCTGTCCCATTACTTTTGGTCCCTTAAAAAGTGGGAGGCACATATACAAACTGTTGTAATTCCTACACCACTCATCTGATTTGGATGTAAATACCCTCAAATTAAAGCTGATAGTCTGCAGTTAAAACACATCCTGTTTGTTTCATTTCAAACCCATTGTGGTGGTGTATAGAGCCAAAAAGATTAGAATTGTGTCGATGTTCCAATATTTATGGACCTGACTGTAGATGTTTTGCACATATCATTGCTAATAATATCTGAATTCTTTATTTTCTTTAAAATCAATAAATGCTTAAGCTACAAAAAAGGGTCTAGCTTTTATTATTTAGTTTATTTTCATTTTTTTTATTTTTACACTTAACCTTTAATTTTTTATTTTTTTTTATCACTTTTATTCCTATTACAAGATATGTAAACATCCCTTGTAATAGGAATAGTGCATGAAAGGTCCTCTTTAAGAGAGATGAGGGGTCAATAAGACCCCACATCTCTCCTCCAGGCTGGAAAGCCTGAGATAAAAAAAAAACAGGATGATCTCGGCTTTCCAACTGAGTACATGGCAGTATGTACAACTGCCGGGCCAGATGTGATGTCATAATGTCACGCCTGGGCCTCCAAGAGTCAGAGAGATGACCAGGGACCATCTATTCCTCTGAAATTTCTGTGATCAACTTCCGGCGCTGGTGGATTCCTTCTATGGCTGGCCAATCGCACAGGCAAGCTGTAGAAGCACCAGAGTCCCCTCCCGCCACTTGTAAGAACAATTATAGAACTACCGCTGATTGATCTTACGGTGCAGGGAATCGCTGGCTGAAAAGAACTATACCGGGTTGATGCCTGTGGGTGCAGGCATCAACCCGGTATAACCACTCAAACGGGGGGGACGTCCATGTATGCCCTCCAGGCGGGAAGTGTTTTTTAACCACTTGCTTACTGGGCACATATACCCCCTTCCTGCTCAACGAAATTTCAGCTTTCGGCACTGTCACGCTTTGAATGACAATTGCGCGGTCGTGCGACGTGGCTCCCAAACAAAATTGACGTCTTTTTTCCCCATAAATAGAGCTTTCTTTTGGTGGTATTTGATTGGTTTTTATTTTTTGCGCTATAAACAAAAAATGAACGTCAATTTTGAAAAAAACACAATATTTTTTACTTTTTGCTATAATAAATATCCCAATTTAAAAAATAAATAAATAATTCTTTCTCATTTTAGGCCGATACGTATTCTTCTACATATTTTTGATAAAAAACAAATTGCAATAAGCGTATATTGATTGGTTTGCGCAAAAGTTATAGCGCCTACAAAAGAGGGGATAGAATTATGTTTTTTGTTTTTTTTTTACTAGTAATGGCGGTTATCTGTGATTTTTGTCAGGACTGCGACATTATGGCGGACACATCAGACACTTTTGACACATTTTTGGGACCATTCACATTCATACAGCGAACAGTGTTATAAATATGCACTGATTACTGTATAGATATGACTGGCAGGGAAGGGGTTAACACTAGGGGGCGAGAAAGGGGTTAAATGTGTTCCCTATTAGTGATTCTTACTGTGGGGGGAGGGGACTGACTGGGGGAGGTGACCGATCTGTGTCCCTATGTACAAGGGACACAGCATCGGTCTCCTCTCCATGACAGAACGTGGATCTCTGTGTTTACACACAGAGATCCACGTCCTTGTCTGTGTAACGGGCGATTGCGAGTACCTGGCGGACATCGCGGCCGCCAGGCACCTCAGTGACGCGGCGGGCACGCGCACGTGGCGGCCGTCATTTGACAATGGCCCGGGCTCCAAGCGGTTAAACACGTAGGGTATGACCTCGAAGTAGTACTTGGATGATATAACTCAGTATAACTCAATACTTGAGTTATATTGGTACCTTAAAAGACCTTAAGATTTCTAAGCTGGCCCAAACAAACTGTGTAAAGTGTATCAAAAAGGCGGAGTTCAGCTTAAATGGCCCTGTAATCTATTTATATAGCAGTAGGGCAATGGACAGTGTCACTAAAGCAGTGGAAGATGTCAGTAGGGTAGAGATTGGATTCAGTTTATTTTTATTATTTTTTTTATTATTACTTAAAGTTGTATTTTTTTATTTAAAAAAAAATAATTTACAATCATTTTTTTTTTTTATTTAGTTTTTTACGATTTTTTAGGAACACCATTTGAGGGGCTTTGGTGAAATATCAGGGGTCTAAACAGACCCCTGATGTCTCACTTTTGAGACAGAAAAATGGACTGAGTACAAAGATTCCCTAGTCCAGTGATGGCGAATCTTGGCACCCCAGATGTTTTGGAACTACATTTCCCATGATGCTCAACTACACTGTTGAGTACATAAGGATCATGGGAAATGTAGTTCCAAAACATCTGGAGTGCCAAGGTTCGCCATCACTGCCCTAGTCCCTTTCTCTGCAGCCAAGCAGCAGGGAGAATCTGCACAGCACAGGGTGATTAGGGTGTGCCCAGGCACACCTGGCACACCCTGTGCACACGCCTATGGTTAGGAACAAGCATTGGATGTTAGTTGCAGTCGCGTGCACTGTCCTATGTAGTGATGAGCCGAACACCCCCGGGTTCGGTTCGCACCAGAACCCGCGAACGGACCGAAAGTTCGTACGAACATTAGAACCCTATTAAATACAATGGATGCGAACGTTCAAATTCTAAAGTGCTAATTATAACAACTATTATGCATGTTATTGTCCTAAAAAGGGTTTGGGAACCCGGGTTCTGCACCAGGGGACATGTATCAATGCAAAAAGAAGTTTTAAAAACGGTCGTTTTTCGGGAGCAGTCATTTTAATGATGCATAAAGTGAAAAAAAAAAGTCAAATATTCCTTTAAATATCGTACCTGGGGGGTGTCTAAAGTATGCCTGTGAAGTGCCACGTGTTTCCCGTGTTTAGAACTGTCCCTGCACAAAATGACACTTCTAAAGGAAAAAAAAGCCATTTAAAACTTCTTGCGGCTTTAATGTAATGTCTGGTCCCGGTAATATGGATGAAAATCTTTAAGAAAAATGGCATAGCTACCCCATGACCCCCCCCCCCTACCCCAGCCCATTACCAGCCCCTTTGGGTCTTGTATGGATATTAAGGGGAACCCCGCACATAAAATAAAAAAGGCCCTATATACTCTGAACAGCCGTATACAGGCGGTGCATACAAGACAGGGACTGTAGGTTTGTTCTTATGGAGAATGTGTTTGTAATTTTGAACAGGTACATTGTTGAAGTGTAGCTCCAGCCCAAAAATCTATTTTTAAACTTTTTGGGAAACATAGGTAAGGGTTATCACCCCTGTAACATTTGTTTTGCTGTCTGTGCCCCTGTTCAGAACATTTCACCTCACTTTCCGTCCCAATGACAACTGTTTTTGAAATGTGGTGTTTTTCTTGAAACAAGGATTGCTGATAAAGCATCAGTACAGAGGAGACACCTTTCTCCCATATTTATTCTTACAGGAGAGAATTTTCCTTCCTAGGGGTAGATTTCCTCTCACTTCCTGTTGTCTTCTTTCGTTTGCAAGTAGGAGTCGTTTGTAAGTTGGATGTTTGAAAGTAGGGACCTGCCGTATATACTCTGCAGAAATAGGCCCCTTAGTTGTTGGTGTTGGCACAACACTGTAAGCACTCACAGTTACTCTTGGTTGGTGCTGGAACGCCCTGCTGTCAACTATTATATCAGGAATTTTAATTACATATAATTGTTGAACAGTGGTAGTAAAAATTGGGGCTTTGATGGTGGTGCTGGTGCCACAACACTGTAAGCCCTGACAGTTACTCTTGGTGGGTGCAGCAATGGGCCCTGCTGTGAATTATTAGATCAAGAATTGTAATTGCATGCCCCTGTTGAACAGGGGCTGAAAAATTGGGTTTTTCGTGGTGGTGGTGGTGGTGGTGGTGGTGTTGCCACAACACTGTAAGCCCTCAGAGTTACTCTTGGTGGGTGCAGGAATGGGCCCTGCTGTGAATTATTAGATCAAGAATTGTAATTACATGCCCCTTTTGAACAGGGGCTGAAAAATTGGGCCTTTCGTGGTGGTGGTGGTGGTGGCGTTGCCACAACACTGTAAGCCCTCAGACTTACTCTTGGTGGGTGCAGGAATGGGCCCTGCTGTGAATTATTACATCAAGAATTGTAATTGCATGCCCCTGTTGAACAGGGGCTGAAAAATTGGGCCTTAGGCACTGGTGGCACAACACTACAACCCCTCACAGATACTGTACTTGGAGCACAGCAATGAGCCCTATGTCAAATTATTGCTAAAAAAATTGTAAGTACACGCCCCTGTAAAACAGGGGCTGAAAAATTGGGCCTTAGCCACTGGTGGCGGCACCCATAAACAAAAATGATCTTCCAAGCTATCATCATCAATCGTATCATTGAGGACTCGGAGGAGGAGGATAGCCAGTCAACATAACAGCACAGGCACTCAGCATCAGCATCAGTCTTGAAGGGACGTGACATGTTAAAATCAATTAGTCTGTTATATCAGCATCAGGTGTGTGGTAGCTGGTGGTGATCCAAGACTGGTTCATCTTGATGAAAGTCAGTCGATCAACCGAGTCGGTGGACAGGCGCACCCTGTGATCCGTGACAAATCCTCCAGCAGCACTGAATGTGCGTTCCGAAAGAACGCTGGATGCAGGACAGGCCAGTAGCTCAATTGCATACTGTGCAAGCTCTGGCCAGTGATCCATCCTCAAGACCCAGTAAGCCAGAGGATTTTCGGTGGGGAAGGTGTCCAAGTCTGACCTTGCCCCTAGATATTCCTGCACCATGTTTATCAGACGCTGGCGATGGTTGCTGGAACCAATCATACTTTGGGGCTGCGGACTAAAGAATTGTCTGAACGCATCGGTCAGACGGCCACCTTCCCCACCGCTCCTTCTTTGACTGGCCGAAGCCTCAGCAACTCGTTGTCCTGGACCAGGAGTTTGTAACCTCCCAGTCTCTGGGAACGCGTTGCACAGACCTTTCTGCAAGGCCTCCCGGAGTTGTCTCATCCTCTGCTCCCTCTGCGACGGTAACATAAGGTCCGCAACCTTACCCTTGTACCGTGGATCAAGGAGAGTGGCCAGCCAGTAATGGTCCCTCTCCTTGATCCGAAGAATACGAGGATCCTTCCGCAGACTTTGCAGGATCAGGGAGGCCATGCAGCGTAGGTTTGCTGAGGCATTCGCTCCGGAGTCCTCTGGGTCACTAAGGACGACATGATCCGCAGTCACCTCCTCCCAGCCACGTACAAGTCCACTGGTTTCTTGGGACTGTAAATCATCCCTAAAAGACTGCTGCTGATGATGCTGAGTGCCAGCCTCCACCTCCATGCTGACACAATCCTCCTCCTCCTCCTCCTCCTCCTCCTCCTCCTCTTCCTCTTCCTGTGCGATGGGTGGGACAGAAGGAACACTGTCTGGGTAAAGGGGGCCTTGAGAGGCAAGGAAGTCCTCCTCTTCCTGCCTCTGTTCTGCCTCAAGTGCCCTGTCCATTATTCCACGCAGCGTGTGCTCCAACAGGTGGACAAGAGGTACAGTGTCACTGATGCATGCACTGTCACTGCTCACCATCCTCGTGGCCTCCTCAAATGGTGCCAGGACAGTGCATGCATCCCTGATCATGCCCCACTGGCGTGGAGAAAAAAAACCAAGCTCCCCTGACCCTGTCCTGGTGCCGTAGTCGCACAGGTACTCATTGATGGCCCTCTGCTGCGTGTGCAGCCGCTGCAGCATGGCCAACGTTGAGTTCCACCTGGTGGGCATGTCACATATAAGGCGGTTCTTGGGCAGGTTCAACTCCTTTTGCAGCTCAGCCAGGCGAGCACTGGCATTATAAGATCTGCGGAAATGCACACAGACTTTCCTGGCCTGCCTCAGGACATCCTGTAAGCCCGGGTACCTGCCCAAGAACCGCTGCACCACCAGGTTAAGGACGTGAGCCACACAGGGCACATGGGTCAGTTGTCCCTGTCGGAGGGCTGAGAGGAGGTTGGTGCCATTGTCGCAAACCACCATTCCTGGCTTAAGCTGGCGTGGCGTCAACCACCTCTCGGCCTGGCCCTGCAGAGCAGACAGGACCTCTGCCCCAGTGTGGCTTCTGTCCCCCAAACACACCAGCGCAAGCACGGCATGGCATCTTTTTGCCTGCGTACTTGCGTAGCCCCGTGAACGGCTACGGAGCACCGCTGGTTCATAGGACAAACCACAGGAAGAGGCCATGGAGGAAGAAGAAGAGGAGGGGGTGGAGGAGAGAGGTGTGTCACAACCAGTAGTAGCATTTTGGAGGCGTGGCGGTGGGACAACCTCCAACACTACTGCACCTTGTCCTGCATCCTTCCCAGCTGCCAAAAGAGTGACCCAATGGGCCGTGAAAGAAAGGTAACGTCCCTGTCCATGCCTGCTGGACCATGAGTCAGCGGTAATATGCACCTTACCGCTGACCGCCCTGTCCAGCGAGGCCAAGACATTGCCTTCCACATGCCGGTAGAGAGCCGGAATAGCCTTCCGTGAGAAAAAGTGGCGTTTGGGAACCTGCCACTGAGGAACCGCACATTGCACAAACTCACGGAAGGGGGCCGAGTCTACCAACTGAAAAGGCAGCAGTTGAAGCGCTAGCAATTTAGCCAAGCTAGCATTCAACCGCTGGGCATGTGGATGGCTGGGAGTGAACTTCTTTCGACGGTCCAGCAGCTGGGGCAGGGAAATTTGCCTGCTAGAATCGGACGTCGGTGTACTGCTAGCAGAGTGGCCGCAAGTACTTGGCTGTGACACACCTAATTCTACACCTTCATTCCTCTCAGTGCATGTTTCTGAGAGGACTGAAGTTATAGTGGGGTTGGAGATCCCAGCTGATGCGGTGCAAGGAGAGGTCCGCTTTGTTCTTTGGTGTGGGTCTTTGAGGTAGGCTTGCCAACGAGCTGCATGGCAGGTCAACATATGTCTGGTCAGGCATGTGGTACCCAAGCGGCTGATGTTTTGGCCACGCGATATACGCTTGAGACATATGTTGCAAACAGCAGCTGTGCGATCTGATGCACTAGCCTCAAAAAAGGCCCACACCAAGGAACTTTTTGAATGACGGGCAGAGGCAGCGCCCTGCACAGGCGGAGCTCTGCGGTGTGATTCCGTCGGTGTACTGCCCTTACGCTGGCCACCAAAGGGCATCCTGTCTCGTTGGAGATGTGCCTCCTCCTCATCCTCCTCCTCCTCTCTCCTATTAGGCACCCACGTGGAGTCAGTGACCTCATCATCCCCTCCCTCCTCATCACTGGAGCCAATCTGGCAGTATGCTGCAGCTGCTGGAACATGACTGCCAGATTGGTGTCCTTCTTGAGCATCCCCTCTGTCTGCTCTCACCCTACTGCCTTCCTGTAGCTGGGTTTCATCATCAGACCCTTCGAAACGCTGGGCATCCTCCTGGAGCATGTACCCAACACTGTGCTCAAACAGTTCGGGGGACTCCTCAGGAGGAGGACATGGTGGGTCTAGGGAAGGAGTGACTGATGATGAGTCTGACATTGATACCAGGGAAGAGGACGCTTTGGCAGCTGCTTTGCCAGTACCCTGAGCCTGGGTGAGAGAGGATGAGGAGGAGGAGGAGGGCTTGGTCATCCACTCTACCAAGTCTTCGGCATGATGTGGCTCAACATGTCCAGCTGCCGAAAAGAAGGACAAGCGTGTCCCATGGCCATGTGCTGATGACAATGCACCGCGTCCACGACCAGCACTGTTGCCCCCAGACACAGAGCCTGCTTGCCCTCTTTTATTGCCTCCTGACTGTCTGCCTCTCCTTGTTTGCCTTCCAGACATTCTAATAGATGGCCTGCAGGGAGATGGGAAAAAAGCAATAAGGGCTACCTTCAGGTGTCCTTCTCTGTCCCTTGAAACAAGGACTTGCACAGTGAAAGAAACTGACACTCTCCCTACCTACAGTTTTCTGTCCCTAGAAAAAATGTTTTTTTTAAGCACACTATAGCACAAGGAGAATTCACTCACTGTCCTTCCAGGTCCCTGGAAACAAGGACTTGCACAGTGAAAGAAACTGACACTCTCCCTACCTACAGTTTTCTGTCCCTAGAAAAAATGTTTTTTTTAAGCACAATATAGCACAAGGAGAATTCACTCACTGTCCTTCCAGGTCCCTAGAAACAAGGACTTGCACAGTGAAAGAAACTGACACTCTCCCTACCTACAGTTTTCTGTCCCTAGAAAAAATGTTTTTTTTAAGCACAATATAGCACAAGGAGAATTCACTCACTGTCCTTCCAGGTCCCTGGAAACAAGGACTTGCACAGTGAAAGAAACTGACACTCTCCCTACCTACAGTTTTCTGTCCCTAGAAAAAATGTTTTTTTTAAGCACAATATAGCACAAGGAGAATTCACTCACTGTCCTTCCAGGTCCCTAGAAACAAGGACTTGCACAGTGAAAGAAACTGACACTCTCCCTACCTACAGTTTTCTGTCCCTAGAAAAAATGTTTTTTTTAAGCACACTATAGCACAAGGAGAATTCACTCACTGTCCTTCCAGGTCCCTGGAAACAAGGACTTGCACAGTGAAAGAAACTGACACTCTCCCTACCTACAGTTTTCTGTCCCTAGAAAAAATGTTTTTTTTAAGCACAATATAGCACAAGGAGAATTCACTCACTGTCCTTCCAGGTCCCTAGAAACAAGGACTTGCACAGTGAAAGAAACTGACACTCTCCCTACCTACAGTTTTCTGTCCCTAGAAAAAATGTTTTTTTTAAGCACAATATAGCACAAGGAGAATTCACTCACTGTCCTTCCAGGTCCCTGGAAACAAGGACTTGCACAGTGAAAGAAACTGACACTCTCCCTACCTACAGTTTTCTGTCCCTAGAAAAAATGTTTTTTTTAAGCACAATATAGCACAAGGAGAATTCACTCACTGTCCTTCCAGGTCCCTAGAAACAAGGACTTGCACAGTGAAAGAAACTGACACTCTCCCTACCTACAGTTTTCTGTCCCTAGAAAAAATGTTTTTTTTAAGCACAATATAGCACAAGGAGAATTCACTCACTGTCCTTCCAGGTCCCTGGAAACAAGGACTTGCACAGTGAAAGAAACTGACACTCTCCCTACCTACAGTTTTCTGTCCCTAGAAAAAATGTTTTTTTTAAGCACAATATAGCACAAGGAGAATTCACTCACTGTCCTTCCAGGTCCCTAGAAACAAGGACTTGCACAGTGAAAGAAACTGACACTCTCCCTACCTACAGTTTTCTGTCCCTAGAAAAAATGTTTTTTTTAAGCACAATATAGCACAAGGAGAATTCACTCACTGTCCTCCCAGGTCCCTGGAAACAAGGACTTGCACAGTGAAAGAAACTGACACTCTCCCTACCTACAGTTTTCTGTCCCTAGAAAAAATGTTTTTTTTAAGCACAATATAGCACAAGGAGAATTCACTCACTGTCCTTCCAGGTCCCTGGAAACAAGGACTTGCACAGTGAAAGAAACTGACACTCTCCCTACCTACAGTTTTCTGTCCCTAGAAAAAATGTTTTTTTTTAAGCACAATATAGCACAAGGAGAATTCACTCACTGTCCTTCCAGGTCCCTAGAAACAAGGACTTGCACAGTGAAAGAAACTGACACTCTCCCTACCTACAGTTTTCTGTCCCTAGAAAAAATGTTTTTTTTAAGCACACTATAGCACAAGGAGAATTCACTCACTGTCCTTCCAGGTCCCTGGAAACAAGGACTTGCACAGTGAAAGAAACTGACACTCTCCCTACCTACAGTTTTCTGTCCCTAGAAAAAATGATTTTTTTAAGCACAATATAGCACAAGGAGAATTCACTCACTGTCCTTCCAGGTCCCTAGAAACAAGGACTTGCACAGTGAAAGAAACTGACACTCTCCCTACCTACAGTTTTCTGTCCCTAGAAAAAATGTTTTTTTTAAGCACAATATAGCACAAGGAGAATTCACTCACTGTCCTTCCAGGTCCCTGGAAACAAGGACTTGCACAGTGAAAGAAACTGACACTCTCCCTACCTACAGTTTTCTGTCCCTAGAAAAAATGTTTTTTTTAAGCACAATATAGCACAAGGAGAATTCACTCACTGTCCTTCCAGGTCCCTAGAAACAAGGACTTGCACAGTGAAAGAAACTGACACTCTCCCTACTGTGACAGCAGGAAGGTAAAGTCACCTGGTTGCATCCAGGGGGGTAGATATATTTCTCCCAGATTCAGGCTTTATGCCGACTTATACAACTAGGGAGTTGATGAAGCCCAGCTGAGGCTAGTGGGCTCATGAATGACTCATACCTCTAGGGAGAGTGCTGGGCGTCGTGAGACAGGGAGTTGATGAGACCAGCTGAAGCTTGTCAGCTCATTTAGGCCTCTATAAGAACTCCCAGCTTCATTAGATGTTAGCTCATGCCTGGAACCAGACCTGTGTGGACTGTCTAGGGAGAGTGAACCCCTGTGCGGTGAGACAAAGCCTGTGTGGCTATTTGCTTGGACATTTAAAACCAGGGACTTAGGGACTAGGACAGCACCAGGCTGATCCCAGTTGTTAGTTTAGGAAACCTGCATGTTTAGTCAGAGGTCAAACTGACCAGGATTTATTTTGTTTGTTTCTTTTTGGCTTTGCTGTGTTTTTGTCACTGTACATAGAGAAATAAACCGCACCTTTTGATTTTGAAAACCACAACCTCCGTCTGCTGGCCCTGTTTTTGTGTGGGGAGCCCAACCAGGGGGTCACACACACCCGCTACCGAGTTAACCCCCTCACAGTTGGTGGAGAACCAGTGGCAGTTTTTTTTAAGCCAGCATGGAGGAGATACTGAAACAGCTGGCTCTAGCAAATGCCAATCAACAGCAGACAAATGCAGGTTTGCAAAGGAGCCTTGCAGCCCAGCAGCAAGCTCATCAACAAGCCCAGCAGCAATCTGAGGCCCGCTTCATAGACCTGTTACAGAAGCAAGAGCAGAGACTACAACAAATGGAAGCAGTAATGCAGCAACGTCCGCAGACCAGTGAGGAAAGCCGTCCCACTAATACCGCGTCCTTTGGGGTGAGTCGTTTATTGACAAAAATGACTGGAGAGGATGATCCAGAGGTATTTTTGACCACATTTGAAAGGACTGCTGAAAGAGAAAAGTGGCCTGAGGAGCAGTGGGCTGGACTGGTGGCTCCTCTGTTAACTGGTGAATCGCAGAAGGCTTACTATGACCTAGAGCCTGACCAAGCAAAAGACTATGTGATGCTAAAAGCTGAAATATTGGCAAGGCTGGGTGTCACCCTGGCTGTCCGGGCTCAGCGTGTGCATAACTGGACTTTCCAGCTTGGAAAACCCCCCAGGTCTCAAATGTATGATCTCATTCACCTGAGCAGGAAGTGGCTACAGCCAGAGACTTTGTCCGCACCAGAGATTGTGGAACGTGTTGTAATGGATCGGTTTTTGAGAGCTCTTCCTACTGCCATCCAAAAGTGGGTAAGCCATGGAGACCCAGAGACGGCCGGTGGTCTTGTGGATCGTGTAGAGAAATACTTGGCTACAGAGAACCTGACGGCCTCTTCCAGAGACACTCGGACTTTCCACCCTAAGACCAGACCATCCCCAGGGGCGGATAAGAGGATTCCAAGGGGTGAGGGTGGAGAGAGTGAGAGGGTGGGAGCTCTACCCCAAGTTTGGCGAGAACAGCCTGGGAAATCAGCGGCTCAAGAGGCCGCAAGAAGGATCGTTTGCTACCGCTGCCGGCAAGCGGGACATATTGCAGCCAATTGCCCGGTTGTGGAGGAACCCATGCAGTGTGACTTTCTGACGGGCAGACGTCAGTCGCTGTGTGCGACAGTCGCATGCACTGCCATTCGAGGAACTGAGAAACATTTATGCAAAATGTGTATTAATGGTAGAAATGTTGTGGTATTACTGGATTCAGGTAGCCTTGTGACCCTGATAAAGGCTGAATTAGTTAAAACAGAGGTCTCTGGGAATAGCAAGGTAGCTGTTATTTGTGTGCATGGGGACACCCGAGAGTATCCAGTGACTACAGTGTGTTTCGAGACCCCCAAAGGTACCCTCTCTCATCCAGTGGGCTTAGTATCTCAGTTACCGCATGACGCCATTGTGGGAAGGGATTTTCCGAAGTTCTGGGAACTGTGGGATGATCCTGAGCCCCCCACTGGTGCCCCTATGTACCAGGAATGTGATAGCCAGAACTCCTCTGAGAGTGGTGAGGACTCTCCAGAATTTCCCTTGTCAGTATTTGCAGGGGAGACTCAAGAAACTGGAGAGGAGCCCACCTCCTCAGACGAAAACCTACCGTCTGTGGAGTTTTCTGATCTGGAGGTTCACAGGGAAAATTTTGCCACAGAACAGTTAAAAGACCCCGCCCTAATAAAGGCACGGGAAAACGTAGTGGAAATAGATGGCGAGTTAGTGAACCCAGATAATACCTGCACTTACCCATACTTCAGCGTAGAGAAGGACCTACTGTATCGGGTGGCAAAAAGGGCAGAAGAAACCGTTGAGCAGCTGGTGGTGCCCAAACCTTACAGGAAGTTGGTGTTGGAGTTGGCCCATGGGCACATTCTTGGAGGTCATCTGGGGACAGAGAAAACCCGAGAGAGGGTATTACAGAGATTCTATTGGCCTGGGGTGATGAAGGACATAGAAAATTATTGTTCCTCCTGCCCTGTGTGTCAGAGGTCGGCCCCGATGCCACATTTCCGTAGCCCGCTGGTCCCTCTACCCATCATTGAGGTCCCGTTTGAGAGAATCGCAATGGATTTGGTAGGTCCTATAATCAAGTCCGCTAGGGGGCACCAGTACATATTGGTTATAATGGACTATGCCACCCGTTATCCAGAAGCGATCCCTCTCAGAAATACCTCGGCCAAAACCATAGCCAAAGAGCTATCTCTTGTTTTTAGCCGGGTGGGTATTTGTAAAGAACTGCTTACGGACCAAGGTACACCCTTTATGTCCCGGGTTATGAAAGAGCTGTGTAAATTGCTCAAAGTGACGCAATTGCGTACATCTGTGTATCACCCCCAAACCGATGGGCTGGTTGAAAGATTCAACAAAACCCTAAAACAAATGTTGAAGAAAGTGGTGGATAGAGATGGAAAGGATTGGGACTGTCTACTTCCTTATTTGATGTTTGCTATTAGGGAGGTGCCCCAATCCTCTACGGGATTCTCCCCCTTTGAGTTACTGTATGGGAGACACCCAAGAGGGCTGTTGGATATTGCCAAGGAAACTTGGGAAAGTGAGAGTTCTCCCCACAGGAGTGTGATTGAGCATGTCGCCCTGATGCAAGATCGAATTGCACAGGTAATGCCCATCGTGAAGGAACATTTGGCCCAAGCGCAGTTGGCACAGCAGAGAGTGTACAACCGTGGAGCAAAGACCCGTACCTTTTCCCCGGGGGATAGGATATTGGTACTTGTCCCTACGGTTGAAAGTAAATTCCTTGCCAAATGGCAAGGCCCCTACGAGATAATGGAAAAAGTGAGCGAAGTGAATTACAAGGTCAGACAACCAGGAAGGCGAAAGCCCGAACAGATATATCACGTTAATCTGTTGAAAGCCTGGAGGGATAGAGAGTCCCTAGTCGCAGAAACTTGGTCACCAGCTCAAACTGGTTGCGTGATTCCGGAGGTTGGAATAGCAGCCACCTTGTCACAACCCCAACAACAGGAGGTTAAGGAGTTTGTGCTTCGCAACAAGGAGGTGTTCTCTGAGCTGCCGGGACAAACATCTGGGGTAGAGCATGATATTATTACCCCGCCCGGTGAAAGGGTGAAGTTAAAACCCTATCGGATCCCAGAGGCCCGACGGGAGGCAATACGGGAGGAAGTACAGAAAATGCTAAACTTAGGGGTGATAGAGGAGTCCCAAAGTGATTGGTCTAGTCCCATTGTGTTGGTGCCTAAACCGGATGGGAGCTGGCGATTTTGTAACGATTTTCGTCAGTTGAACAAAGTTACAAAATTTGACACCTACCCCATGCCACGTATAGATGAGTTGATCGACCGGCTGGGAACAGCCCGATACATGACGACTCTTGACCTCACAAAAGGGTATTGGCAAATTCCCCTGGCCAAGTCGGCCAAAGAGAAAACCGCATTTGTAACCCCAGACGGGGCGTTCCAATATAAGAGAATGCCGTTCGGGTTACAGAATGCGCCGGCCACATTCCAGCGGAAAATGGACCAGATACTGAGGCCCCATCGGAAGTATGCTGCGGCTTACCTGGATGACGTAATTGTCCATAGCACAGATTGGGCCTCACATCTGCCAAAAGTGCAAGCAGTCCTAGACTCTATCCGGGAAGCGGGGTTTACGGCTAACCCCAAGAAGTGTACCATTGGGCAGGAGGAGGCCAAATATCTTGGGTACACCATTGGCAGGGGAGTAATAAAACCCCAACTCAACAAAGTCGAGGCCATCCAGAGTTGGCCACGTCCCAACAGCAAGAAGCAGGTACGAGCCTTTCTGGGAATCGCGGGTTATTATCGGCGCTTCATTCCCCACTTTGCTTCTAAGGCTGTGCCCCTAACCAACCTGACGAAAGGGAAAGGGTCGGTCATGATTAAATGGACCCCCGAGGCTGAGGCAGCATTCCAATTCTTGAAACAAGCCTTATGTAGCCAGCCAGTGTTGTACTCACCCGACTTCTCTAAAGACTTTGTCGTACAAAGTGATGCGTCAGATGTGGGGTTAGGAGCAGTATTGTCCCAGGTCTGGAACGGGGAAGAGCACCCAGTCATTTACCTCAGCAGGAAGTTGAAGTCCCATGAGGTAAATTACGCCACGGTTGAAAAGGAGTGTTTAGCGGTGAAGTGGGCTCTAGATTCCCTTCGGTACTATCTGCTAGGTAGGCACTTTGACATGGTTACGGATCACGCTCCGTTAAAGTGGATGGCTCAAAACAAGGAGACAAATAGAAGAGTGAATAGGTGGTTCCTGGCCCTACAGGAATTCAACTTCACAGTAAAGCATCGCCCTGGCGTTCAAATGGGGAATGTGGATGCTTTGTCTCGAGTACATGAATGCCTGATTGCTGGTGTTCCAACCCCGAGGTTAAAACAAGAGGGGGGGGTATGTGACAGCAGGAAGGTAAAGTCACCTGGTTGCATCCAGGGGGGTAGATATATTTCTCCCAGATTCAGGCTTTATGCCGACTTATACAACTAGGGAGTTGATGAAGCCCAGCTGAGGCTAGTGGGCTCATGAATGACTCATACCTCTAGGGAGAGTGCTGGGCGTCGTGAGACAGGGAGTTGATGAGACCAGCTGAAGCTTGTCAGCTCATTTAGGCCTCTATAAGAACTCCCAGCTTCATTAGATGTTAGCTCATGCCTGGAACCAGACCTGTGTGGACTGTCTAGGGAGAGTGAACCCCTGTGCGGTGAGACAAAGCCTGTGTGGCTATTTGCTTGGACATTTAAAACCAGGGACTTAGGGACTAGGACAGCACCAGGCTGATCCCAGTTGTTAGTTTAGGAAACCTGCATGTTTAGTCAGAGGTCAAACTGACCAGGATTTATTTTGTTTGTTTCTTTTTGGCTTTGCTGTGTTTTTGTCACTGTACATAGAGAAATAAACCGCACCTTTTGATTTTGAAAACCACAACCTCCGTCTGCTGGCCCTGTTTTTGTGTGGGGAGCCCAACCAGGGGGTCACACACACCCGCTACCGAGTTAACCCCCTCACACTACCTACAGTTTTCTGTCCCTAGAAAAAATGTTTTTTTTAAGCACAATATAGCACAAGGAGAATTCACTCACTGTCCTTCCAGGTCCCTGGAAACAAGGACTTGCACAGTGAAAGAAACTGACACTCTCCCTACCTACAGTTTTCTGTCCCTAGAAAAAATGTTTTTTTTTAAGCACAATATAGCACAAGGAGAATTCACTCACTGTCCTTCCAGGTCCCTAGAAACAAGGACTTGCACAGTGAAAGAAACTGACACTCTCCCTACCTACAGTTTTCTGTCCCTAGAAAAAATGTTTTTTTTAAGCACACTATAGCACAAGGAGAATTCACTCACTGTCCTTCCAGGTCCCTGGAAACAAGGACTTGCACAGTGAAAGAAACTGACACTCTCCCTACCTACAGTTTTCTGTCCCTAGAAAAAATGTTTTTTTTAAGCACAATATAGCACAAGGAGAATTCACTCACTGTCCTTCCAGGTCCCTAGAAACAAGGACTTGCACAGTGAAAGAAACTGACACTCTCCCTACCTACAGTTTTCTGTCCCTAGAAAAAATGTTTTTTTTAAGCACAATATAGCACAAGGAGAATTCACTCACTGTCCTTCCAGGTCCCTGGAAACAAGGACTTGCACAGTGAAAGAAACTGACACTCTCCCTACCTACAGTTTTCTGTCCCTAGAAAAAATGTTTTTTTTAAGCACAATATAGCACAAGGAGAATTCACTCACTGTCCTTCCAGGTCCCTGGAAACAAGGACTTGCACAGTGAAAGAAACTGACACTCTCCCTACCTACAGTTTTCTGTCCCTAGAAAAAATGTTTTTTTTAAGCACAATATAGCACAAGGAGAATTCACTCACTGTCCTTCCAGGTCCCTAGAAACAAGGACTCGCACAGTGAAAGAAACTGACACTCTCCCTACCTACAGTTTTCTGTCCCTAGAAAAAATGTTTTTTTTAAGCACAATATAGCACAAGGAGAATTCACTCACTGTCCTTCCAGGTCCCTGGAAACAAGGACTTGCACAGTGAAAGAAACTGACACTCTCCCTACCTACAGTTTTCTGTCCCTAGAAAAAATGTTTTTTTTAAGCACAATATAGCACAAGGAGAATTCACTCACTGTCCTTCCAGGTCCCTAGAAACAAGGACTTGCACAGTGAAAGAAACTGACACTCTCCCTACCTACAGTTTTCTGTCCCTAGAAAAAATGTTTTTTTTAAGCACACTATAGCACAAGGAGAATTCACTCACTGTCCTTCCAGGTCCCTGGAAACAAGGACTTGCACAGTGAAAGAAACTGACACTCTCCCTACCTACAGTTTTCTGTCCCTAGAAAAAATGTTTTTTTTAAGCACAATATAGCACAAGGAGAATTCACTCACTGTCCTTCCAGGTCCCTAGAAACAAGGACTTGCACAGTGAAAGAAACTGACACTCTCCCTACCTACAGTTTTCTGTCCCTAGAAAAAATGTTTTTTTTAAGCACAATATAGCACAAGGAGAATTCACTCACTGTCCTTCCAGGTCCCTGGAAACAAGGACTTGCACAGTGAAAGAAACTGACACTCTCCCTACCTACAGTTTTCTGTCCCTAGAAAAAATGTTTTTTTTAAGCACAATATAGCACAAGGAGAATTCACTCACTGTCCTTCCAGGTCCCTGGAAACAAGGACTTGCACAGTGAAAGAAACTGACACTCTCCCTACCTACAGTTTTCTGTCCCTAGAAAAAATGTTTTTTTTAAGCACAATATAGCACAAGGAGAATTCACTCACTGTCCTTCCAGGTCCCTAGAAACAAGGACTCGCACAGTGAAAGAAACTGACACTCTCCCTACCTACAGTTTTCTGTCCCTAGAAAAAATGTTTTTTTTAAGCACAATATAGCACAAGGAGAATTCACTCACTGTCCTTCCAGGTCCCTAGAAACAAGGACTTGCACAGTGAAAGAAACTGACACTCTCCCTACCTACAGTTTTCTGTCCCTAGAAAAAATGTTTTTTTTTTAAGCACACTATAGCACAAGCACAAAACACACTGACACTCTCCCTACCTATCCTTCTCTTTCCCTAAACTAAAGGAATCCAGGTTAAGCAAGAAAGAAATAAAAGTCACTGTCCCTGCCTATGCTGCTCTATCCCTGCTCCGGAACACACTACACTAGGCCGCCGTGCTTGCGGCCTTTTATAGTGTGGGGCGTGTACTAAACACCCTCAGCAATAATTGGCCACAGGCATCCTGCCTGTGGCCAATCATTGCTCTCCTCGCTGCCGGCGCTGTGATTGGCCAAGCATGCGGGGTCACAGTGCATGCTTGGCCAATCACAGCGCCTGGATGACACTGCGATGGCGTAGTGCATTGTGGGCCGTTCGCGTCACTCGAATTTGGCGCGAACGGCCCAAATCGTTCGATCTTCGAGTCGAACGTATGTTCGACTCGAACACGAAGCTCATCCCTAGTCCTATGTACACTGCAAATCACACATTGCATAGTCTATCTTGGGAGTGAGCAAGAGAGAGAGACTACAAAGAAGAAATGTAGCCACCCTCTAACAGGTAGTCAGATCACAGCAGCAAAAATAAAAAAAAGAAGGAATTTGGAGATTTAAGGGAAGCTGGGGACTTTTTGAGCTAAAAATACATACTTGAATGTATTGGATTTCAGTCCTTTCAATCATGGAGGCTCAGGATTACATGTGGGCATTACCTAGGGAGGTCGGCATGCAAATAAAACCCGACTAGGAATGCCCACTCCTCCAGACTGATGTCCACCCATCAAGACATTTCAATGTTTGCATTCTTCCTCCTACGATCCAACCTACCGCTTACATTACAGTTGAGGGCCATTGATAGGTTGCTGTGATGTTTTCATCAAGCTCTGTACAGCACCCTACTGGTCCCTCCCACCAGCCAAGATCTGCCTGCATTGCATATATCAGCACTGGGTCTAAAATTAGAAGGGGGAAACTGAAAGGTTTTACTTGCCGCCCGCTCACCGTCAAATTATGGTGCACCCGAACGGCCGCTCTCGCGCGTTGCTAGGACACGGCGCAACCCTGATCTATCTAAAGAGCCGCTCTTTAAAACCCTTTCACACTGGTGCCACCCATAGCGTCGGTGGTAAAATAGCGGTAAAACGCCGCTATTTTACCGTTGGATTTGCTGCACATTTCGGCCGCTAGCGGGGCACTTTTAACCCCCGCTAGCGGCCGAGAAAAGGGTTAAAACCACCCGCAATGCGCCGCTACACTGGAGACAATAGAGCAGCTGTTTTAGGGCAGATTGCAGGCACTATTTTTAACGCTATAGCGCCTGCAAAATGCCCTCAGTGTGAAAGGGGTCTTAACCATGTGATCGGCTGTGTCCAATACTTTTTCACCTCTAAAATATATTCAATAAACAATGCAAAGTTTAGGAACCATTATCAACCAGTAATGATTCATTCTACTAAAGGCAGCCTGTAGACGGTGAATTCTGGTTGGGTGCTATGGGTAGTGTGCTTGTCTTCTTACTCTGAATAAGAAAGATAAAAGTAAAATCCACAAACATTTTCCGGTCCTGGTCGCCAGTCGAAGCGCGGTGTTTCAGCCATTTCTGTCATTGTAATTCAGTATCTATGAGCAGTGTGTTCTTTGTTTAGAGATAAGACCGGTAAGGTGACTGATGCTGATACAGTAAAAGACGGAATTACATTTCATCTTCCTTAAAAAGGACTGTCACGGCACTGACACAGATCTATAGGAACAATGCAGAGGAAGAGAAATCACCCTCAATGTTTTCCTGTCCTATACCATTCAACCATGAGAGTTTTATTTATGGATCCGGGAACCCCTGGGGGGAAAATCACACATTTCTGAACAGTATGTTGGCATTGCATATTCATGGGAACACTTTGCATAAACACACAAGTTAAACTGGAACTAAAGTCTAATATTTAAAAACTGTGAGCAGGCAAGCTCTTGTATCGCTACCCCTGCAGGAGCCGCTGATTTTAACTGGTTCTTCCCCACATAGTTCAGAAGCCACCAATCCCCCAAACAACAGTCTACTCACTCTGGTTCTAAACAGTCTAGTGCAGGGATGGCAAACCTTTTTGAGCCCAAGTGCCCAAACTGCAACACAAAACCAACTTATTTATTTCAAAGTGCCAACACTGCAATTAAACCTGAATACTAAAGTTTTAGTTTAGAAAAAACTGTTGTACAGTTGTCCAAACTAATTAACAGCTTTAACAGCTCCCAATGATACCAATAATGAGGCTTAATGACACCAATGATGGGGCACAATGTTTCCCAGTGATACAAATAATGAGGCCCAATGACACCAATGATGGGGCACAATGTTTCCTCATTGATACAAATCAAATCAATCAGCCAATCAGGAGAGAGAGGGGGCAGAGACGGGTCGCGGCTCTGTGTCTGAATGGACACAGGGAGCTGTGACTCGGCTCAGCTTGCTGTGGGGGCACTCAACAGGAGGGTGGGACCAGGAGCACCGAAGTATGTATAAGTAAGTATAACATGTTTGTTATTTTTTTTTTTAAAAGAGACTTTACAATCACATTAAAAACATGAGTAGGGCATTTATTAACCACTTGCCTACAGGGCACTTTTACCCCCTCCTTGCCCAGACCAATTTCCAGCTTCCAGCGCTGTTACACTTTGAATGACAATTGGGCGCTCATGCTACACTGTACCCAAATTAAATTTTTATTCTTCTTTTTTTTTCACAAAAATAGCTTATTTTTTGGTGGTATTTATTTACTACTGGGGTTTTTATTTTTTGCTAAACAAACAAAAAAAGACCACACATTTTGAAAAACAAAAAACAGTTTTCATAGTCTGTTATAAAATTTTGCAAACAGGTAAGTTTTCTCCTTCATTGATGTGTGCTGACGAGGCTGCACTGATGGGCACTGATAAGCAATGATAGGCTGCACTAATAGGCACTGATAAGGCGGCACTGATGGGGACTTATGAGGTGGCACTGGTGGGCACTGATGAGGTGGCATTGATAGGTGGCACTGATGGGTGGCACTGATGGGGCACTGATGGGTGGCACTGATGGGTGGCACTGATAGGTGGCATTGATGGGCACTGATGGGTGGCACTGGTAGGTGATAGTGACAGGCAGCACTGATGATGAGGCACTGATGGGCATTAATTGGCACTAATAGGTGGCATTGATGGGTGGCACTGAAGGGCACTGACAGGTGGCACTGATGGGCACTGGTAGGTGACACTGATAGGCAGCACTGATGGGCATTGATCGGCACTGATAGGTGGCACTGGTGGGCACTGATTTGGACTGGCAGGGGGCACTGGTGGGCACAGTTGAGACGGCGGTGTCTCTCCATTTTCAGGAAAGATCACCCACTGACAGATACCGTGAGGAAACAAATTGCCGATTATTGGTTCTATTTACATCACGTGATCAGCTGTTATTGGCTGCCAGCTGATCACCTGGTAAGGGGTGGTGATCGCCCCTTACTCCGAGGACGTACATTGACGTCCTCCCGGCAATTAAGGTCTGTGCTGTAGCCGTCGTTTGGCTATAGCACGGGCACAAGGGGGTTAAGTAATGTACCAAATAAAAGCCTAATGTTATGTTAAATAAATGTTCGTAAAATGTCAAATCTATTTATGTTAGTAATTTAGTCATAAAGTTTTTGTCAGGATAACCGAATCATACTAAATTTGGTTTGGGCAACCAGACTTTGTTGACCCCAGGTCGGTCATGAAGGGGTACATTTATTATGTCTTGAAATGCGTGTTATGTCAGGCCATTCCGTGTTCTCTGACTTAATTCCTAATTTTTGGTCTAGCAGCTAGTTTTATGCTGGAAAAATGAAAGATGTGTTTTCAGAATTATATTACTGCCCATTCAGCCTTTAATGTGTAAGCTGGAAGAGCTGTGATCAGATTTGAATAGTCATCTTCAAACAGTACATTCTGCAAATCTAAATTTGAAGATAGTTGACCTTTCAAGTGGCATTGTCTAAGAGACCATAGAAAATAATGCAATCACTTTTATTTTTCTGCAGACATTCCAGGCTTAATTCTTCGGCTTGCGCTCTGTCTGGAGTGCTGTTTTTTTTTTTTTTTCTGATGTATGCCTCTCACATAGATAAATTTAGGATAGATGGTAAAAAAAAAAAAAAAAAAAAAATACACACAGAATTTTTTGAAGGGGGAACTCGGAAATTGAACTTGAACAAGCTTTTTGTTCATTGGGCTGCATAATGCCTCAGGCAAACATTAAAAAAAAGAGGAATCCTCAAAGTCGGTCGCAAATCAACATGTCACTTTTAATCTAGGACTTAATATGTTATGCAGAAAAGTCTGTGGTTTCTGTCATTAAAGGGAGGAATGTTGCCTGAACTACAAAATACGGAGAAAGTAATAAAGCATCAAGATACGGCTCTATTTGACTGACAAGAAGCATTTCAGGTGGGATGAAGAGTTCATACATTAGACATGCTTTATTAAGAACAAGAAAATGTACACTTTGCTTCGAGAACATTTGATTTTCTTTGCAAACAATCAAATGCAAGGAAAATCCCCCCCCCCCCCCAAAAAAAAAGATGGATTTAGTTTTCTTGCACAGAATTGGATAGCTAAAATGGTCACTATTTGACTTTATTCACTAACTTTAACCACTTCCCATCCGCGCTATAGCCGAATGACGGCTACAGCAGGGACCTACATTGCCGGGAGGCCATCAATAGACGCCCTCCCCTTTGCACGCTCCCCGCGAGCCCCCTGCAGGGCATGCGCGGTGCGCTCTGGTCCCCGAGTCAATGAGACTCGGCGGCTGACAGCGTGAGGAGAAAAAAAGCCGGTCACTGGCTTCTGTGTAAGGGACATCAGTCCCGAAGAAGAAGATGCACAGCCACTTTATCTATGCCCACCAGTGCTGCCTGCCAGTGCCCACAGTAAATATCAGTGTCACCAATCTGTGGCCATCAGTGTATATCAGTGCCACCAATAAGTGCCACCTATCAATGCCCATGAGTGCCACCTATCAATGCCCACCAGTGGTGCCAATCAATGCCTCATCAGTGCCTCCTAGTAGTGCTGCCTATCAGTGTCACCTACCAGTGCCCATCACTGTCCATCACTGCCACCTATCAGTGCCCATCAGTACCAGCTCTCAGTGCCACCTATCAATGCCCTTCAGTACCGCCTATCAGTGCCCACCAGTGCCGCCCATCAGTGCCGCCTATCAGTGTCCACCAGTGCTGCCTATCAGTGCCCACCAGTACCGCCTTATCAGTGCCCACCAGTGCCACCTTATCAGTGCCCACCAGTGCCACCTTATCAGTGCCCACCAGTGCCGCCTTATCAGTGCCCATCAATGCAGCCTATTGGTGGCCATCAGTGCAGCCTTACAGTGCCCATCAGTGCAGCCTCATCAGCGTACATCAATGAAGGAGAAAAATTACCTGTTTGCAAATTTTTATAACAAAATATAAAACAGTTTTGTATTTTTTTTCAAAATTTTCAAAAACTAAAAAACACAGAGGTGATCAAATACCCCCAAAAGAAAGGTCTATTTGTGGGAAAAAAATTATAAAAATTTCATTTGGGTACAGTGTTGTATGACCGCGCAATTGTCGTTCAAAGAGTCACAGCGCTGAAAGCTGAAAATTGGTCTGGGCAGGAGGGGGGTTTAAGTGCCCGGTAAGCAAGTGGTTAAAGTGAATGTAAAGCCTCACATATACCCAGTGAACAGCCTTAGATCATACACAGAGATTAAACAAATCCTCCAAAGTAGGGTTTACTTGTTTATCTGCTGTCTTCTCTTCTGATTGGAGGAAAGGATCACACCACCCTCCACACAGCATAAGTGTTCTGAATAGACAAGCTCCGTTCTGAGCTCTCCCCCCCCCCCAATTATTTTTTTTATCTCATGTGTCGATGTGTAGGACAAATTTGTCAGAAGTGGCTCATGCTGATAACAGAGGAAGCAACAGAGAGTAACAACATTTAGAGATTTGGAGAGAGATAAGTAAAACCTACAGATATATGTGCTTTGCTCCGATTCCATGAAAAAAGACTGAACATTTAAAAAACATTTTTTTTTATATATATATATATATTTTTTTTTTACTTTCTGCTATAAATCATATCCACTCAAAAAAAAAATGTATTTCTTCATAAATTTTGGCCGAAATGTATCCTGCTACATGTCTTTGATAAAAAAAAAATCCAAAGAGTGTATATTGATCGGCTTACTATGGTGTACAGGAGGTCTTCAGGAGTCAGCCAAGAAGTTGGTGACTGCAAGAGGCAGCCAGAAAGTTGGTGACTGCAAGAGGCAGCCAGAAAGTTGGTGACTGCAAGAGGCAGCCAGAAAGTTGGTGACTGCAAGAGGCAGCCAGAAAGTTGGTGACTGCAAGAGGCAGAGCTGTGGACGCTAAAGGGAAGCTGTCTACTTTGAGGAGTCCGGTGGTCTGGCTGACCAGGATAAAGTGCAGTAGTACTGCTACAGAGAGCCAGGTGGGCTAGCATTTTCTGTTCTGTGTATTTAATGGAGAAGAACCCCTGCGTGGAAAAACCTTTGTTTGGACTTTTATTTTGCCTTTCTTAATAAAAATGGGTCACCATGCCCTTAAATATAGTTCCTGACTGGCTTGAATCCCTGAAAAAATGCATCTACCACTTGACCTAAACACCCCCATCTCACTATATATATATATATACAGTGATCAGTGACTTATAGTGGGACTGTGAGCGGCGGGAAATTTGGCACTAACTGACGGTGGGGAAACTGACTGCCACTGACATCACCAGTGACAATTTAGTGATACACTGTCACTGTACTAATGACACCGACTGGCAAGGGATTAACATCTAGGGTGATCAAGGGGTTAAATGCCTAACAATGTGTAATGTGTGTGAAATGTTTGCTGCTTTTTGCTAAAGATCTCATTGTTTCTTATCCCTGATAAGACACAGAGAGATAGTTCCATCTGTACAGAAATCTGTGTTGATTGACACACACATCTCTGGGCTGTGATTAAACACAGCCGATCAGCAGGTCCCAGCTATGAATCATTGGCTGGGACCTGCTGACAGACTCCCACTGTGTACAATCACAGCAATTGTTGGCTTGGGGGAGGACAGGCGACAACGTACCAGTACTCTGCTTTTCCTGTATGGGCTGCCTGTCTGCAGTACATTTTTTAACGAGTAGGGATACTATGTAACCGTTACTCATTCACATGGGGGGCGGGGATCTGGGGGCCCCCTTGTTAAAGGGGGGCTTCCAGATTCCGAATGAGACCCCTGCCCACAGACCCTTACAACCACTGGCCAGGGTTGTGGGGAAGAGGCCCTTGTCCCCATCGACATGACACAGTGCTTTGGGGGGGCAGAGCCCCCCTGCCCCAAAGCACCCCCCCATGCTAAGTGCATGTGACCTGGTATTGTTACCTGACCTGCCCGGGCTGCATGCTTGGATAAGTGTCTGGTATGAATTTGGGGGGACCCCCACTCCATTAGAAAAAGAAAATTGGCTTGGGGTTCCCCTTCAAATCCATATCCGACCCGAAGTGCCTGCTATGGATTTCCGGGGGAACGTACGCCATTTTTTTCACGATTTTTGTTTGCCTGCAATTTTTTTTTTTGTTACATTGAGCTGTCAGCGGGGAACCGATGAGGACTCATCGGTTAAGGACGTGGCTGCTGGCTTCCCAGCCCACTCCTTAGCAACTAGCTATACACAGTGTGTTTAAAGAGAGGAAAAAAAAACGGAAATCCCATTAAAAACACATCAAAAACGCAACACTTGCGTTTTTGGTGCAACCCCATTGAAGGTTGGGACCCCACGCAAAACGCAATCTGTTTTGGGGAAAAAAAGGTCCCTGACCCTTTTTAAAAACAGTGCTGCAAAACACACAGATGTGAACCACATTCATAGGAAACCATGTTAAATGGACCGTAGTGCGTTTCTGCAGAACGCACAAAAAAATGCATAGGGTAAAAGTGCTCCGCTTATTACACAGGGAGAGCTGAGATCTTCTGACAAAGCACCCAGCTGTAACAGAGCTCTGATGATTACACAGATAGAACCACGTACTCCCTGTGTAACCTGAATGATTAAGCTATACGTTTGACGGCTCGGGTGCTGCTCTACATTTATTTATAAATGAAAGCTACCATTAGGCTCCATGCATACTGGGCTTTAAAAGTGCAGCTTTTACATGAGTATTGTGTTTTTTCCTGTAGAAGCAGCTCAATGTTATCCTATGTGTCCAACATTTAGAGGCATTTCTAATTGGTGCTTTTTGGCAGAAAATACACTCTCCTAAGCACGCCTAAACTGTGTACAAAAACGCTCTGAGCGTTTTTTTTTTTAAGCCCAGTGGGCATGGAACCTTAGGTTACTTTCACACTGGGGCCGCACATGCGTTAGCGCTAAAGCACTGCTCGTTTTAGCGGTGCTTTAGCGCTGTTTAAGTGGCGCTTTTCGGCCACGAGCAGGGCTCTTTTAACCCCCCCGCTAGCGGATGAAGAAGGGGTTAAAAGCGCTTCCTGTTATGACACTTCCGAAGCACTTTTCATTCATTTCAATGGGCAGGGCGTTTTGGGAGTGGTGTATACACCACTCCCAAACCGCCGCAAAGATGCTGCTTGCAGGACTTTTCCTAACGTCCCGCAAGCAGCCCCATTGTGAAAAGTCACACTAAAATGAATGGGAGGCGGTTTTCAGGCGCTTTACCGGTGCTATTATTCCAGATTCCGATAAGATACCCCCCGCACCCCCCACAACCACCAGGCCAGGGTTGTGGGGAAGAGGCCATTGTCGTCATCAATGTGGGGGCAAGTTATTTTACCAGGGGGTCCCTTGCTCTTTTGTTTAGGTTCGACTGTAACCCAAAAAAAAAGCACTGCATTGCACCAAACTCGCACAGGACCCTTTCCATGCACGCATGTATGTGAATGGGTTCCATTGAAACTGATGTTATTTCACTTTTCATGTGATTAGAAATCACATCAGTGTGCACCAGGGCTTATTGCTATATTCATGAGCTGCATTAATCTGTTTTTATTATATCTATCTGGAGTTCAGCTTTAATAGAATGACTGTACCTCTACCAGGGCCGCCATCAGGGGGGTACAGGCAGTACACCTGTAAGGGTCCCGGAGGTCCCCAGGGGCCCGGATGGCAACCCCCTTTTTTTCTATTTATTTATCTTTTTCAATGTATTTTTTTAGTTTTTCATCAGTATACCTGTAAGGGGCCCGGAGGTCCCCAGGTGCCCGGGTGGCAACCCCCCCTTTTTTTTCCGTCAGTACACCTGTAAGGGGCCCGGATGGCAATCCCCTTTATTTGTTTGTTTTTTTGGGTTCGTCAGCACCCAAACCCGCTTTTCAATACGCGGCGGCCCCCCCCCGCTTCTCAATTCACAGTGGCACCCCACCACGCTTCTCATTCTCAGTTCGCGGGACGGTTCTCAATGTGTGTGGGGGGGCGGCAGCACCCCCCCCCCGGTTCTCTGCTCCAGGGGGCCCATGCCTGAAGCTGTGTAAGGGGCCCCAAAATACCTGATGGCGGCCCTGACCTCTACTACCAACGAAAAAAAATCACCTCTTTGTTCCTGGCACCTATAAGGTTGTGAAAAAGCAGGAAAGGGGAAGGTGACGAGAAGAGAAGCACATCAGCCCACACGTCTGACACTTGCCAGAGTTGCTAGTTTGGCAGCCAGGTCCAGGATGTACGTGATGATCTGACAGAGCGCGGGGGGCTGTGCAGCTGTGATTTAATTATCAGTCTTCTCAATATAAGACACAAGAAATTTAGATTTATGTAGTGCTTTCAATGTTATAGTGAATCATCCGCAGATTATAAGGGTCCATTTACACTGCGGTGTCCTAATGCATGCACTTTGATGTGCTAAATACATGTGTCCAGGTTCTCCATAATGAAAATAGCATCTCTTCCTATTGCAGTGCAGAGAGCTTTGAAAAATACGATGTCCATTTTTCCTGTGTTTTAGTGCATTAACCACTTCATCCCCGGAGGATTTGACTGCCCAATGACCGGCCCATTTTTTTGCGATTCAGCACTGTGTTGATTTAACTGACAATTGCGCGGTCGTGCCACATTGCACCCACACAATTGACGTCCTTTTTTCCCCACAAATAGAGCTTTCTTTTGGTGGTATTTGATCACCTCTGCGGTTATTTTTTGCGCTATAAACAAAAGAGCGACCATTTTGAAAAAAAAGCAATATTTTTTACTTTTTGCTATAATAAATATCCCCAAAAAATATATAAAAACATTTTTTTCCTCAGTTTAGACCGATACGTATTCTTCTACATATTTTTGGTAAAAAAAATTGCAATAGGCGTATATTGATTGGTTTGCACAAAAGTTATAGCGTCTACAAAATAGGGGATAGTTTTATGGCATTTTTATTATATTTTTTTTTAGTAATGGCGGCGATCAGTGATTTTTATCTTGACTGCGACATTATGGCGGACACATCGGACACTTTTGATGCTATTTTGCGACCATTGTCATTTATACAGCGATCAGTGCTATAAAAATGCACCGATTACTGTGTAAATGACACTGGCAGGGAAGGGGTTAACCAGTAGGGGGCGAAGAAGGGGCTACGTGTGTCCTAGGGAGTGATTCTGACTGTGTGGGGGATGGGCTACCAGTGACATAACATTGATGACTGCTCCTGATGACAGGGACCGGTAGATCAGTGTTCTATCACAAGGCAGAACATGGAAATGCCTTGTTTACAAAGGCATCTCCCCGTTCTGCCATTCCGTGACACGATCGCGGGACACCGGCGGACATCGATTCTGCGGGACCTGGGGGCACGGTCACGGAGCTCGCGGCAGGGGTGAGCACGTGCCCGCACGGAGAGAAATTCAAAGCGACGTAAAGGTTTGTTGCTTTGCGCAGCCGTGCCATTTTGCCGACGTATAAGTGCGGTTAAGAGGCCCATAGAAGTTAAGGGCAAAGCATTACAATATCCAGTATATAACATGGTAACAGGTAATAACAAGCCTTGTTAAATGGCTGATAAAGCAAAACTAAACACTGTCCTTATTCTCCAAATATAACCCATATACATCCACCCATAGTTGTGCGCAGGGGGTGTGCTGGGTGTGCCTGGGAACACCCTAATCACCCTGCGTGGTGCAGATACCCCTTGCTGATATTTCACCAAAGCCACCCAACCGGGCTCCTAAAAAAAATTGTAAAGAATAAGAAAAAAATAAAATAAGAAAAATAAGAAACGACTGACACCATCCACTGCCCTACTGACAAGTCCACTGCTCTGCTGACACTATTCACGTTTTAAAACATTTGGGGTGCACACCTATGCATCACCACTTAATGGCCCTGTACTCTTGCTTTAAAGAGGAAGTAAACATCCCCTGCAGACTTTTACCTATAGTAGTGATTCTCAAACTGTGTGCCGCGTGAGATTTGCAGGCGGGCCGTGGGAGTTTTATAAAATATTTAAAATTGTTAGCGTTTTGTAACTTTGAACATATCGAAAAAATTAAATGGTAAATCAATGTCGCAAAAGTTAAAGTAACATATATAAAAACTCAATCTCTGTTAGACATGTGCACTGCCGAAAAATGTGTTTGTTTTTGTTTTTATTTCATTCGTTTTGGAAGGGGGGGGGGGGTTTGGGTTATTCATTATGACTGCAATCCGTAAATTCAAAAATTTGAAAATCCGAAAATAAGAAAATTTGAAAAAATAACTAACTAATTAATAACTATTAAATTTAAGGTATTGGAATTTCCTTTCAAATTTGGCTGTTAGTGAACGTAACGAATAAGCAAGCTCTTCTTGCCCGGCCGGTCAGTTTAGGTGGACGGCCATGTCTTGGTAGGTTTGCAGTTGTGCCATACTCTTTCCATATTCAGATAATGGACTGAACAGTGCTTTGTGAGATGTTGAAACCTTGGGATATTTTTTTGTACCCTAACCCCTCTTTAACCTTCTCCACAACTTTTTCCCTGACCTGTCTGGTGTGTTCTTTGACCTCCATGATGCTGTTTGTTCACTAAGGTTCTCTAACAAACCTTTGAGGGCTTCACAGAACAGCTGTATTTATACTGAAATTAAACTACACACAGGTGGACTCTATTTACTAAAAGGGTGACTTCTGAAGGCAATTGGTTCTACTAGATATTAGTTAGGGGTATCAGAGTAAAGGGGGGCTGAATACAAATAAAAAGAAGAGGAAAGAAACTGCTCTAGACAGATCATATGACTGAATTGTCTATATAAGGAAAGCAGCAACTAACCTAAAAACAAACATCAGTGTGCAAAGTAAAAAATATATAAATAGTTGCGCTAATATTAGATTTGTGAACCAAAAGTTTAATAATAAAACCAATGGATGGTCAAATGACCAATTGAAAGTGCATCGGTGAAAAATGATTGTCACAATTATGTGACACTTGGTTACCAGCCTCTAATGAAGATTGGAGGGCCTTTCTTTGGATATCTGCACAGGTGTTGTTTCCTTTGGACCACATTATATGGACTTTATTTGATTCTTTTTGGTTTTCTTTTAAATTAGTGGACTTTATACACAATATTGTTTAGTGTTCACCTCACTATTGATTTGTTTATTTTTCATTTAGCATGTAACAATCATTTTTCACCGATGCACTTTCAATTGGTCATTTGACCTCCCATTGGTTTTATTATTATATTTTTAGTTCACAAATCTAATATTAGCGCAACTATTTATATATTTTTTGGCTGAATACAAATGCACACCACACTTTTCACATATCTGTAAAAAAAAAATGTAAAAACCATTTATCATTTTCCACTTCACAATTATGTGTCACTTTGAGTTGGTCTATCCCCAAAAAATCCCAATAAAATAAATTTTTCGTTTTTGGTTGTAACATGACATAATGTGGAAAATTTCAAGGGGTATGAATACTTTTTTAAGGCAATGTAGATCCTAATGGGCTCGTGGTTCACATCTGTGTGTGATGTAGTTTGGGCAGTTAATTAATTTCAATGGGCTGCCCTACCCACAAGAAAGAAGCTACCAGCACTCTTTTTAGGATCACCTTTGCTGATGCATTAATTCTTAATGGCACCCTTGCGCATCTGCTAAAGAGCAGCGCGTTTCTCTGCGTGTCGGGAAAGCGAGTGATTTCAAAAGCATACCTGAGAGGCAGTAATGTTCGTATTAAATAATCCAGAGAACTTTGTACATATTCCATACCATGTCTGGTAAATGTCAGCAATGCATAATGGAAACTACATGGGAACATTTGGTCAACATTTCCCAGAAGTCTCTCCTGCACCAAAATGCCATATTTGTTTATGGATCATAAGGATTATCCTAACACTCTCTCTTGTCCTTGTTCATTGGTGCTTTGATGAATTATGACATATGCGATGATCCACCACAGGTGGCTTGTGTCTGTTGATGATCAGAGTATGAGACGACAGCAGGAATAGAGTTGTCTGTACAATGGAAGGTGTCTGAGAAGAGGACATGGACCTTTCAAGAGCATTACAAGTTTACAGGAATACATTTCTGACATGTAACAATAACAGTAACATTTTCTATCTTCTTTTTTATTATTGTTATATCTTTTTATATTTTTTTAAGCAATAAAAGCATTCTGTGCATTAAACTGGTTGTAAAGGCAGAAGGTTTTTTTTTCTTAATGCATTCTATGCATTATGTGTGCAGCAGCCTCCCTAATACTTATCCGAGCCCCATCTGTGTATCCCGCAATGTTGTAGTAGTGTCTGGGCTGTCCGGGACTCCGCTCCTCATTGGCTGAGACAGCAGCGTGGTGCCATTGGCTCCCACTGCTGTCAATCAGTCAGTCAGCCAATGAGAGGAGAAAGGGGGCAGGGCCGGGCCATGGTTTCATGTCTGGGAGCTGCAGCTCGGCTCGGTTGCTCGAATAGCAAGCAGCTTGCTGTGGGGCACTCAACAGGAGGGTGGGTCCAGGAGCACCGAAGAGGGACCCAAGAAGAGGAGGATCTGGGGCTGCTCTGTGCAAATCCACTGCATCAGAGCAGGTAAGTATAACATGTTTGGTATTTTTATTAAGAAAAAAAAAACGAGACTTTAGTATCACTTTATAGTAAAAAAAAAAAACATTCAGGGTGCAGCTCCCCAGCCCCTCTTATACTTACCTGAGCCCCATCTCGATCCATTGATGTGCATTAGAGCAACAGCTCTCCCAGGTCTTTGTTTCCTCATTGGCTTACACAGCAGTGGGAGCCATTGGCTCCTGCTGTGGTCATTCACAGCCAGTGAGCCAATGAGGAGAGAGCGGGGGCGGGGCCAAGCCACAGACAATGTCTTTTCACAAGAGTGTGGCTCACTCACTTGAGTGCCCCCATTGCAAGTGGCTTGTTTGTTATTTTCTTTTTTTAAATGAACCCTTAGGCTGGGTTCACACTAGTGCGACACGACATCTGTCCTACTTTGGATCCGACTTTGCCCTGCGACATGAAGCCGACATATGTCCGACTTTCAATGAACGGGGATCCGACTTGGATCCCTGCCAATATCAGGCACTGTGTTTGGTATGAATCTTGAGGGGGAACTCCAGGCCAAATTTTAAAGAAAAAACTGGCATGGGTTCCCCCTCCAAGAGCATACTAGGCCCTTGGGTCTGGTCTGGATTTGAAGGGGAGCCCCTACGCCGAAAAAACGGCGTGGGGGTCCCCCCCAAAATCCAAACCAGACCCTTATCCGAGCACACAACCTGGCAGGCCGCAGGGGAAGAGGGGGGGACGAGAGAGCGGCCCCCCCTCCCTCCTGAACCGTACCAGGCCGCATGCCCTCAACATGGGGGGTTTGGTGCTCTGGGGGGACCTGCAGCCCCCCCACCCCAGAGCATCCTGCCCCCATGTTGATTAGGACAGGGCCTCATCCCGACAACCCTGGCCGTTGGTTGTCGGGGTCTGCGGGCGGGGGGCTTATCGGAATCCGGGAGCCCCCTTCAATAAAGGGGCCCCCGGATCCTGGCCCCCCCACCCTATGTGAATGAGTATGGGGTACATCGTACCCCTACCCATTCACCTGGTGGAAAAAAATTGCAATAAAAAAAAACACACAGCTTTTTAAAGTATTTTATTGCACAGCTCCGGGGGTTTTCTTCCGACTTCGGGGGTCTCCGGTGTCGTCGCCGCGCTCTCCGGTTCTTTCTTCTGCCGGGCCACCGCTAACTTCTTTAGCTCTTTTGCTAGCGGGGCCCGGTCTTCTCCGTCACCTTCTCCCCTCTTCTCCTCTCCGGTTCTTCCTTTCTTCTGCCGGGCCTCCGCTAACTTCTTTTAGCTCTTTTGCTAGCGGAGGCCCGGTCTTCTCCGTCGCCTTCTTCTCCCGCTATCCGGTTCTTCTCTCGCTTCTTTCTTCTGCCGGCCCCTCCACTAACTTCTTTAGCTCTTTTGCTAGTGGAGGGGCCGGTCTTCCCGTCGCCATCTTCTTCTCTCTTCTCCTCCTCGATGTTGACGCGTCGCTTCCTCCCGCTGTAATACTGGCTGTTCGCTCTGCATTAATATAGGCTTTTCGGCCCCGGAGCATGTGACTGTGACGTCATGGGAACATGTGACTGTGACGTCATGAGAAGCCTATATTAATGCGGAGCGGAGCGAACAGCCAGTATTACAGCGGGAGGAAGCGACGCGTCAACATCGAGAAGGAGAAGAGAGAAGAAGACGGCGACGGCGACGGGAAGACCGGCCCCTCCACTAGCAAAAGAGCTAAAGAAGTTAGTGGAGGGGCCGGCAGAAGAAAGAAGCGGGAGAAGAACCGGAGAGCGGGAGAAGAAGAAGGCGACGGAGAAGACCAGGCCCCGCTAGCAAAAGAGCTAAAGAAGTTAGCGGTGGCCCGTCAGAAGAAAGAACCGGAGAGCGCGGCGACGACACCGGAGACCCCCGAAGTCGGAAGAAGACCCCCGGAGCTGTGCAATAAAATACTTTAAAAAGCTGTGTGGTTTTTTTATTGCAATTTTTTTCCACCAGGTGAATGGGTAGGGGTACGATGTACCCCATACGCATTCACATAGGGTGGGGGGGCCGGGATCCGGGGGCCCCTTTATTGAAGGGGGCTCCCGGATTCCGATAAGCCCCCCGCCCGCAGACCCCGACAACCAATGGCCAGGGTTGTCGGGAAGAGGCCCTGTCCTCATCAACATGGGGGCAGGGTGCTCTGGGGTGGGGGGGCCGCAGGTCGCCCCCTGCCCCAGAGCACCAAACCCCCCATGTTGAGGGCATGTGGCCTGGTACGGTTCAGGAGGGAGGGGGGCCGCTCTCTCGTCCCCCCTCTTCCCCTGCGGCCTGCCAGGTTGTGTGCTCGGATAAGGGTCTGGTTTGGATTTTGGGGGGACCCCCATGCCGTTTTCTTGGCGTAGGGGTTCCCTTTCAAATCCAGACCACACCCAAGGGCCTGGTATGCTCCTGGAGGGGGGAACCCATGCCGGTTTTTTATTTAAAATTTGGCCTGGAGTTCCCCCTCAAGAGCAGCACAGCACAAGTCGCATGCCAAAGTCGGATCATGCAAGACTGCGGTCCGACTTTGATCCGACTTCAATGATAGTCAATGGGCTGAAGTCGGATCAAAGTCGGACCAAAGTAGTACAGGGAGCATTCTCAAAGTCGGACCGACATGTGTCGGACCAGTTAAGACGGCTCCCATAGGGAAACATTGATTTTCACACGTCATGCGACATGAGCTCCCAATGTCGGAGCGTTTGTCGCCCCAGTGTGAACCAGGCCTTACAACCACTTGAATGATAATGAGTCTTTGAATCAGCTATGTAACGATTGTTGTTTCCATCTTTGATTGGTTCTTGCTGCTAAAATATGACGTTTCCCTGTGGTGCCTTCTGGGTTCTTCAGGGTTGCCTTAGTAAAATGCCTATAAATTGCTTTATATTGCAGTGAATTGTCACTGAAGCCTGACTTTTTTTTTACACAAAGCCACAGGTTTTTATTGTGCAGCATTACAACCTCTGCTCCGTGAGTTACACACTCCTGACCACTGCATTCTTTATTATATAGTATACAACAATTGCTGGTTGCTCAGAAGTCAGTAGACATGTGCATTAGTTTTCGTCCGGATACATTTTCGTCCGAATTCCGGGGATTTTCACGTTCGTTTTAACAAACGATAACGAACGTGCAGAATCCGAAATCCGAAAGATCCGACATAAAAAATGCTTTATTTTTGTTTCATTGCGACAACAGTTCCATAAAGATAGAAGATTCGACATGACGGTGACTTAGCGATCTGTGTCCATCGAACCTGCAGTTGAATGTGCCTAACTCTATTAGTCTAAGATTATTCGACATAGTGAGAAAAGATTCAACATTATAGAGACCTGAAGATTAGACGAAGCAGCTAAAAACATACGATCGCCGCGACCGGACATTTTTGGTCAAATGCTCCACCCATAGGCTATAGAAGAATTCTAATGTTGGTTGACTAGTAATAATAATTAATAAATATAATTATTACTAGTCATTAGGGTTGTCCCGATACCACTTTTTTAAGACCGAGTACAAGTACCGATACTTTTTTTCAAGTACTCGCCGATACCGATTACCGATACTTTTTTTTAAATCTCATGTGACAGTGGCACATGTGTCAGAATTTTTTTTTTTTACAATTTGTTTTTTTTTTACAATGCTTTTGTTTTTTTAGGGGGGGGGGGGGTGGACAGTGTCAGTGTGTTTTTATATTATTTATTGCAATTCTTTTTTTTTTTTTTTATCAGCCCTGTTGGGGGGCTTTGGTGAGATATCAGGGGTTTTAACAGACCCCTGACATCTCCTCTTTGAGACAGGTAAAGGGACTAGGGACACAGATTCCCCAGTCCCTTTCTTAGCAGCCTCAGCTGCGCTGAAAATGAATGGATAGAAGACAGCGGCTCCTCTCCATTCATAAACTGAAACATTGTAAACACAGTTTACGATGTTTCAGTTATATGAATGGACAGAGTCAGTGATCACTGACTATGTACATTTGGAAAAGGTAGGAGCCGGGTTTACCTCCGCTCTCCATCCTGACAGATTTAGGGGGTGGAGGAGGAGAACGGAGGGGAGACACGGCAGCACGGAGGGGAGACACGGCAGCACGGAGGGGGACAGAAGCAGAACGAAGGGGGGCTGGAGGAGGATATGGGGACAGTTAGCGGTGATCGTGTGTGGGAGAGTTACAAGCACCGATCACCGCTGATTTCACTAAAGCAGCTGAAAGCCGCGGGGGGGGGGGGGGAGGGTAGCAGAGAAACGGCTGTCAGACTTTGCAATCTATACAGTGGTGATCGGTGCTTGTAACTCCCCCACCGCACTGATCACCCCTTGTCATGGAAACCCTGTCAGGAACAGACGCCCTGGACTTCCTGGTTCCATAGTTGCCAACAGTCACGGATTGGCAGGGACATTCCCGGGATTCAAACCCTTTTCCCGGATTTATTTTGTCCCGGCCAATGTCCCGGCCAATCCGATTTTTCCCGTTTTCCCCGAATTTGGACGCCGCAGGCCGCCGCCGCTAGAGGTCCACGGCTGGCGGAGACAATGTCTCGGCCGGCCGCCATGTTCAAGAAGACCAAAACACGGATGTAGTACAATAGAAAATAAAGCCGCTGCGGCGCCGCCCACACCCCGCACCTCCCCGGGGGTGGGCGGCGCCGCAGCAGCTTTATCTTCTATTGTACTACATCTGTGTTTTGGCTGGCCGGCCGGCCACCCCCCCGCCCCGCCCCGCCCCGCTGCAGGTCTGTCTGTAATGGAAAGGGGCGGGGGTCGGCAGCGCCACAGCTTAATTATTTTTTTTTTTCAGCCACACTGTCGGCTCCGCCTCTATTTTGTTCCCCTTCGGGGAAGGGGAAACAATAATGGCGGCCGAGACAGGAGACGCCTGTGGTTAAGGGGGGACTCCGCTGGGGATGCCTGTGGTAAGGGGGGACTCCGCTGGGAACGCCTGTGGTAAGGGAGGACTCCGCTGGGGACGGCTGAGGTAAGGGGGGACTCCGCTGGGGACACCTGATGTAAGGGGGGACTCCGCTGGAGACGCCTGATGTAAGGGGGGACTCCGATGGGGACGCCTGATGTAAGGGGGGACTTAAAATGCCATTTTTCACTCCAGCATGACACGCCTACAAACGAATGCCCCGCCCCCTGATTATAGCAAGGCTCCGCCTCAATACAAAAAAAGTGTCCCAGATGTTTTTTTTGCAATGTTGGCAACTATGTGGTTCCCGCCCCCGCAGGTGACGCCCGAAGGGCTATTTAAACTCCTCACTTGCAGACAGTCCCTGCTGTCTGCTCTACAGCGTTTATCCCAAGTGACCTGATCTGCCTTGTTTACCTGTATCTGACCCGGCTTCCTGTGACCCTCCTGCTATCTGCCTGTACCTGACCATCGGCCTGTTTTCTGACTTCGGTATTGCCTGATCCTTTTGTGCCTCGCTGCCTGCCAGTTTACCCGACCCCGGCTTGTCTGACGATCCTGCCTGACCTTGGCTCTTGTTCACCTGCTGCTGCCTAGTGGTTCCAGTTTACCTGCTGTGCCTCCCGGTCCGGGTCATCTGCTGAGTTCCTGGTTCCTGTCTGCTCATCTGCTGGTTCCTGTCTGCTCATCTGCTGGTTCCTGTCTGCTCATCTGCTGGTTCCTGTTCACCTGCTGCTGCCCAGTGGTTCCAGTCTACCTGCTGTGCCTCCCGGTCCGGGTCATCTGCTGAGTTCCTGGTTCCTGTCTACTCACCTGCTGCAGTTCCTGGTTCCTGTCTGCTCATCTGCTGGTTCCTGTCTGCTCATCTGCTGGTTCCTGTTCATCTGCTGCTGCCCAGTGGTTCCAGTCTACCTGCTGTGCCTCCCGGTCCGGGTCATCTTCTGAGTTCCTGGTTCCTGTCTACTCACCTGCTGTAGTTCCTGGTTCCTGTCCACTCACCTGCTGTAGTTCCTGGTTCCTGCCTCCTCACCTGCTGGTTCCTGATCACCTGCGGTAGTTCTTGATCCTGCCAGGCACTCGTACCCCTTCCACCTCCGTGCTTCCTGTTATACCACCAGGGGCCGCCGGTGGGAGCCGTAAGGGAGGCCTCCCTCTGCTAACCGGGCTCGTCACCGTCAGGTACGTGACAGTAGCAGACAGCCATGTCTGAGCCCGAGCAGGGAGCCTCACCTATGGAGGAACTATGCCGACACCTGGCGGGACTGACCGAGGCCGTTAAGAGCCTCCAGCAAGGCTACACTCTCCTGGAAGGACAAGTGCGGGCCCTCACCAACCCCGATGGAGCTCAAGGGGGTCCACGTGCCTCCACTTCTTCCGCCGGGGCAGGAGCTGCGCCCACGGTGGTCATGCTTCCCCCTGAACCCAGGGTCCCTACACCCGAAAGATTCTCCGGGGACCGGAGCAAGTTCAGGGCTTTCCGGAACTCTTGTGAGTTGTACTTTGCCTTACAGCCCCGCACCTTTTCCTTAGAAGCTACCAAGGTGGGCTTTGTAATTTCGCTGCTTTCCGGAGACCCACAGAACTGGGCCCACCGCCTGCTAGAACGCAAAGATGCGTCCTTGGACAGCCTTACACTTTTTTTTTACGCCATTGCCCAATTGTACGAGGACCCTCAGCTCTCGGTCACTGCAGAGAACGCCCTGCGGACCCTTCAGCAGGGACGCAGAGCAGCGGAAGACTATGTAGCTGAATTCAGGCGCTGGAGCGCAGACACCAGCTGGAATGACGCTGCCCTCCGTCACCAGTTTCGTATAGGCCTTTCTGACCCCCTGAAGGACGAACTGGCTAGGGTAGGAATACCAGAAAATTTTAACCTACTGATCGATCTGACAATTCAGATCGACCGACGCCTGAGGGAACGGAGGGTTGAGAGGGTTGCTTCCCCGGGTCCCCAGTCATCCGCACCCAGCTTCTGCAGCACCCTTGACCCCCTCGTACGATGCTCCTGAACCCATGCAGCTTGGGGTCCTCCGCCCTTCCCTTACTCCGGAGGAACGCCAACGCCGACGCGCGCACAACCTGTGCCTGTACTGCGGGGAGCCCGGTCACTTCGTTAGGAACTGTCCCCTGAAGTTCCGTAAGTGCTTGTCAGTATTCCCTGCTGTGATCAACCCTCAGACTAAATCCTCCTCTCACTTCGCTCTTTCTATCTCCCTGCAGCTCCCAGGAAGGACCCTGCAAGTCGTCGCAATTATTGACTCTGGGGCTTGTAGTTGCTTCATGGACTCAACTTTTGCCCGTACTCAACTTATTCCTCTACTTCCCAAGACCCATGGACTACGGGTTCACCTGGCTGATGGGTCCCTTATCAAGTCGGGGCCCGTGGTCGAAGAGACGGCTCCCCTACCTGTCACTGTCTTCTCCTCTACCGGGGTGCACCGAGAATATCTACGGCTGGATATTATCTCCTCTCCACTGTTCCCCATAATTCTCAGTATGCCCTGGCTACAAGCCCATAATCCTACCATTAAATGGGTCACGGGGGTGATCACGTTTCCTTCCTCCTACTGCCAACGGTCCTGTGGCTCACATAAACCCCCTGGGCCTGCCACCTTAATGTGTACCGACACTGAGGCCGGAATACGTCAGGCCATCCCTGACGCTTACCTGGACTTTCTCGATGTGTTTAGTAAACAGGGGGCAGAGACACTACCACCCCACTGAGCCTACGACTGCCCCATTGATCTACTTCCCGGAGCAGCTATTCCTTTCGGTAGTATTTTCCCTTTAACGGAGGTGGAACAGGGGGCCCTGAAGGACTACATCGATGAGAACCTTTTAAAGGGGTTCATTCGCCCCTCTAAGTCGCCAGCAGGCGCAGGCATTTTCTTTGTAGAAAAGAAGGACCATACCCTCAGGCCATGTGTGGACTACCGTGAACTAAATAAGGTCACCATTAAAAATCGTTATCCTCTTCCTCTGGTACCAGAGTTGTTCCAAAGATTGGGAGCTGCCGTTATTTTTACTAAGCTTGACCTCCGGGGAGCCTATAACCTGGTCCGAATCAAGGAGGGCGATGAGTGGAAAACCGCCTTCCGCTCCCGGTTCGGACATTTCGAATATTTAGTGATGCCCTTCGGGCTGTGCAATGCCCCTGCCACCTTCCAGTATTTAATTAATGATGTTCTTCGGGACTTTTTAGATCTCTTTGTGATTGCTTATTTAGATGACATACTAATCTTCTCTTCCTCCCTTGACTCTCATCGCAGGCATGTCAGAAGTGTGTTAGACCGGCTTCGGCAGCATAAACTATATGCAAAGGCTGAGAAATGCGAGTTTGAGTGGGAGAGCATAGCATTTCTGGGATTAATCATCTCTGGCGAAGGCATCAGGATGGACCCACAGAAGATCACCGCAATCTTGGACTGGCCAGCGCCAGTGGATAAGAAGGGAATCCAACGGTTCGTTGGATTCGCCAACTTTTATCGTAAATTCATCCGGGGGTTCTCCGCCATCATTGCACCCATTACTCAGCTAACCAAGCAAGGTACCCGCTTCCACTGGTCCCCTGAGGCCCAAAAGGCCTTTGAGGATCTCAAAGGGCTCTTCACCTCTGCATCCATCTTAAAACACCCAGATTCCTCCCTACCATTTGTACTTGAGGTAGATGCTTCTGAGGTTGCAGTAGGGGCAATATTGTCACAGAGGCAAGGAACCAAAGCTTTGCTTCATCCGGTGGCTTTCTTTTCTCGCAAATTATCTGCGGCAGAAAAGAACTATGACGTGGGAGACCGGGAACTCTTGGCGATTAAGTCCGCCCTGGAAGAATGGAGGTACTTACTTGAAGGTGCTGCTCACCCGATCTTAGTATTCACCGACCATAAGAACTTAGAGTACCTGAAAACTGCAAAAAGACTAAAACCACGACAAGCCAGATGGGCCCTGTTTTTTTCCCAGTTCTCCTTCCATGTGACATACCGCCCCGGTGCCAAGAACACTAAACCTGACGCCTTGTCCCGAATGTTTCATGGATCCAAAGAACTCTCCTCACCCGATACAATCCTCGCTCCTGGGAATTTTCTCCTACTTCAGGAGGACCTACTCTCCCGGATCAGACAAGCCACCACTAGACAGGAACCCTCTCCTGAACTGGATCTGCAAACCAAGGATGGATTACTCTGGCACCAAGACAGGATATTCATACCAGAAGAACTAAAGATAACCGTGCTAGAGCTCTGCCACGATCATGCCCTTGCTGGGCACTTTGGCGTGGCTAAGACCACTGAGTTGGTACAATGTACCTTCTGGTGGCCTCGACTACGCGAGGATTGCAGGAGGTTCGTGGAGTCCTGTACTACATGTACCCGGAATAAAGGGTCCAGATCCAAAGCCTGGGGGCTACTGAAGCCCTTACCCGTTCCAGAGAGACCGTGGAAAATGCTTTCTATCGACTTCATAGTTGAACTCCCCCCGGCTGAGAATCACACCACCATCTTTGTGATTGTGGACCGTCTGTCCAAGATGGCACATTTTGTTCCTATGAGAGGGACCCCCTCGGCCCCGGAAACTGCACAAATGTTCATTAAAGAAGTCGTCAGGCTCCACGGGGTACCTGCTAATATAGTCTCCGATCGGGGGGTACAATTTACCTCCCGGTTCTGGAGGTCCCTCTGCAAGACTCTGGGAATAGAGCTATCATTCTCTTCGGCTTACCACCCTCAAACCAACGGACAGACTGAGAGAACAAATCAGACTCTCGAGCAATATTTGCGTTGTTTCTCCTCCTTTGCTCAGAATGACTGGCTCTCCCTGCTTCCGCTAGCGGAGTTCTCCTACAATAACTCCATCCACTCCGCAACTAACCAGACCCCATTTTTTGCGAACTTCGGGTTTCACCCCACATTTCTGCCCAACTCTCTCCCTGAGTGCTCAGTGCCCGCAGTTCTGGAAAAAGTGAATTTCTTCTCCTCTAACAACCAGCTTCTACGCGAAGCCATGGCAAGAACTCAGGAGTATAACAAGACGGTCTACGACAGGAGGAGACGGGGTGAATTAGCGCTGGCACCGGGCGACCAAGTATGGCTTTCCACCATCAATCTAAGATTGGCTTGCCCGTCCAAGAAATTGGGCCCCAAGTTTCTAGGGCCTTTTCCTATCAAAAGGAAAATCAACGAGGTGGCCTACGAGCTGGAGCTCCCCGACTCCCTGAGGGTCCACCCTGTTTTTCATGTTTCTCTATTGAAACCGTCAGTCTCCAACCCATTCCCAGGTCGGACCCCGACTCGCCCTGATCCCGTCATCATAGACGGGGAACAGGAATTTGAGGTAGAAGCTATTTTAGACGCACAAAGAAGAAATAGCCAGAGTCAATTTTTAATAAAATGGAAGGGTTACGGACCAGAGGAGAACTCCTGGGAACCCGAAGAGAACATTCACGCCAAAGACCTGATACAAGCCTTCAGGAGGTCTCACCCCGAGAAGTTTGCTCCTAGGGGCATCCAGAGGCTGCCCCTTGGGGGGGGGGCAATGTCATGGAAACCCTGTCAGGAACAGACGCCCTGGACTTCCTGGTTCCCACCCCCGCAGGTGACGCCCGAAGGGCTATTTAAACTCCTCACTTGCAGACAGTCCCTGCTGTCTGCTCTACAGCGTTTATCCCAAGTGACCTGATCTGCCTTGTTTACCTGTATCTGACCCGGCTTCCTGTGACCCTCCTGCTATCTGCCTGTACCTGACCATCGGCCTGTTTTCTGACTTCGGTATTGCCTGATCCTTTTGTGCCTCGCTGCCTGCCAGTTTACCCGACCCCGGCTTGTCTGACGATCCTGCCTGACCTTGGCTCTTGTTCACCTGCTGCTGCCTAGTGGTTCCAGTTTACCTGCTGTGCCTCCCGGTCCGGGTCATCTGCTGAGTTCCTGGTTCCTGTCTGCTCATCTGCTGGTTCCTGTCTGCTCATCTGCTGGTTCCTGTCTGCTCATCTGCTGGTTCCTGTTCACCTGCTGCTGCCCAGTGGTTCCAGTCTACCTGCTGTGCCTCCCGGTCCGGGTCATCTGCTGAGTTCCTGGTTCCTGTCTACTCACCTGCTGCAGTTCCTGGTTCCTGTCTGCTCATCTGCTGGTTCCTGTCTGCTCATCTGCTGGTTCCTGTTCATCTGCTGCTGCCCAGTGGTTCCAGTCTACCTGCTGTGCCTCCCGATCCGGGTCATCTTCTGAGTTCCTGGTTCCTGTCTACTCACCTGCTGTAGTTCCTGTCCACTCACCTGCTGTAGTTCCTGGTTCCTGCCTCCTCACCTGCTGGTTCCTGATCACCTGCGGTAGTTCTTGATCCTGCCAGGCACTCGTACCCCTTCTACCTCCGTGCTTCCTGTTATACCACCAGGGGCCGCCGGTGGGAGCCGTAAGGGAGGCCTCCCTCTGCTAACCGGGCTCGTCACCGTCAGGTACGTGACACCCCTACTGTCCAGGTATCGGGTGAAGCATCGGAGCATTTGCCCGAGTACAAGTACTCCGGCAAATGCTCGGTATCGGTACCGATACCGATACTAGTATCGGTATCGGGACAACCCTACTAGTCATACAACATTAGATACCTACAATAGCTTGTGGGTGGAGCATTCGACCAGAAATATACGATTGCGGCGTCGTACAGTTTAGCTGCTTCGTCAAATCTTCTTACAACATTTGACAGACACCATAAGCCTTCAATTGACAGATTCGACCTTAATTAATTCGGATTTTTGGACTAATGCATTTTTTAACGAAACTAAATAAATTAAAACGAATTTCAGGAGTAACTAAATACATTTATTTTTCAAACGAAAACGAAATTCCGAAACAAATTATTTCAGTGTTCACATGTCTAGAAGTCAGTGACTATGTTAATACAGAAGCACATAACATAAGCAATAGGGATGAGCTTCGAGTTCGAGTCAAACTCATGTTCGACTCGAACATTGCCTGTTCGCCCGTTCGCCGAACAACGAACAATTTGGGGTGTTCGCTGCAAATTCGAAAAGTCTATGGGAGAAATCTAAAGTGCTAATTATAAAGGCTTATATGCAAGTTATTGTCCTAAAAAGTGTGTGGGGACCGGGGTCCTGCCCCAGGGGACATGTATCAATGCAAAAAAAAGTTTTAAAAACGGCAGTTTTTTTAGGAGCAGTGATTTTAATAATGCTTAAAGTGAAACAATAAAAGTGAAATATTCCTTTAAATTTCGTACCTGGGGGGTGTGTATGATATGCATGTAAAGTGGCGCAGGTTTCCCGTGCTTAGAACTGTCCCTGCACAAAATGTCATTTTTGAAGGAAAAAAAGTCATTTAAAACTCACTCGCGGCTATTAATGAATTGTCGGCTTTTATCAATACATAGAAAAGTCATTGATAAAAAAAAAAAAAAAAACGTGGGGGTTCCCCCAAATTCAATTACCAGGCCCTTTAGGTCTGGAATGGATATTAAGGGGAACCCCGCCGCAAATTTAAAAAAAAAATGCGTGGAGTCCCCCCAAAAATCCATACCAGACCCTTATCTGAGCACGCAACCTGGCCGGCCGCAGGGGAAGAGGGGGGGACGAGAGAGCGGCCCCCCCTCCCTCCTGAACCGTACCAGGCCACATGCCCTCAACATGGGGAGGATATCCCCATGTTGATGGGGACAAGGGCCTCATCCCCACAACCCTTGCCCGGTGGTTGTGGGGTCTGCGGGCTTATCGGAATCTGGAAGACCCCTTTAACAAAGGGGACCCCCAGATCCCGGCCCCCCCTATGTGAATTGGTAAGGGGTACATTGTACCCCTACCATTTCATGAAGAAAGTGTCAAAAAATTTAAATAAAAACACACACACCTTGGAAGTTCCCCGCTCAGGCCAATGACGTAGGCGGGGTCGGACATACCGAGGGGGCGGACCTGATGGGGAACTTCGTTCGCTGTGTAATACATGAATAGATCCGCCCCTTCTCTCGTTCCGCATCTGGTCCGCTGAGCGGACCTGATGGGGAACTTTAGAAGAGGCGGGTCTATACATTTAAAACACAGCGGAGGAAGTTCCCCATCAGGTCCGCACAGGCACAACCAATGACGGACAGCGCTGGACATCGGGATCGCCGCGGGACTCTGGATTTCATCGCTGGAATGTGTTTTTTTTTTTTTTAATAAAGGACTTTTCCAAGGTGTGTGTGTTTTTATTTACATTTTTTGACACTTTCTTCGTGAAATGGTAGAGGTACAATGTACCCCTTACCAATTCACATAGGGGGGGGGGCGGGCCGGGATCTGGGGGTCCCCTTTGTTAAAGGGGTCTTCCAGATTCCGATAAGCCCCCTGCCTGCTGACCCCCACAACCACCAGGCAAGGGTTGTGGGGATGAGGCCCTTGTCCCCATCAACATGGGGACATCCTCCCCATGTTGAGGGCATGTGGCCCGGTACGGTTCAGGAGGGAGGGGGGCCGCTCTTTCATCCCACCCTCTTCCCCTGCGGCCGGCCAGGTTGCGTGCTCGGATAAGGGTCTGGTATGGATTTTTTGGGGGACTCCACGCCATTTTTGTAAAAAAATTGGGGTGGAGTTCCCCTTAAAATCCATGCCAGATCTCAAGGGCCTGGTATGGATATTTAGGGGGAACCCCACGCCATTTTTTTTAAAATTTGCGGCAGGGTTCCCCTTAATATCCATTCCAGACCTAAAGGGCCTGGTAATTGAATTTGGGGGAACCCCCACGCTTTTTTTTTTTTTTTATCAATGACTTTTCTATGTATTGATAAAAGCCGACAATTCATTAATAGCCGCGAGTGAGTTTTAAATGACTTTTTTTCCTTCAAAAATGACACTTTGTGCAGGGACAGTTCTAAGCACGGGAAACATGCGCCACTTTACATGCATATCATACACACCCCCCAGGTACGAAATTTAAAGGAATATTTCACTTTTATTTTTTCATTTTAAGAATTATTAAAATCACCGCTCCCGTAAAAACGTCTATTTTTTTAAACCTTTTTTTGCATTGATACATGTCCCCTGGGGCAGGACCCGGGTCCCCAAACACTTTTTAGGACAATAAATTGCATATTAGCCTTTATAATTAGCACTTAAGATTTCGAACATTCTGGTGTGAACCGAACAGGGGGGTGTTCGGCTCATCCCTGATAAGCAATACTGAAGAGCCCCTCCAGTTCCCAATGCCAGCCTACACTGGTACAATAAAGAATGCCCCCTTGGCTCCCCTTCCTGTCCTCCAGAATAGTCTTGCCCATCTTGAAGGGCTTTAAGTGAGAAGCAGAGGATTTTTGAATCTCAGATGCAGAGAAGGGAAGTATTATTGAGTTGGAATATACAGTAATTAGTGCATTGTTCTGAAGAAAAGGGTTTTCCGAAGCACCAGGTCACATTTCACTCCTTGGCACCACATTCCCATAAACAAAATATAATGTTCTCAATAACCTAATATCTTTTAAAATGCAGTGCACAGTTTCAAAAATGTATTTTAACTGCAACAAACTATAAATCATGTAAGCCGAAAAAGCTCCAGGCTATCATATACTTGTGTAGCGGCCTCACCCCATCTCTTTTGTCTAGGGGTATGTCACACGACAGAGTGAGATGCGCTACGGCCCATGTCCTCCCCATAGCTGTGGGTGAGGTGAAGGCCAGTACCAGATATTTCCTCGGGCCCATGTGCTTTTGTCTAGAATCAAGTCCTGCTGTGCCAACACTTCCCTCTGCTCCCATTAACCAGAGTTCCACACACCGATCACAGTCCAACTCTGCTTCAATAGCCATCTGGTTGCGACTTGATAACATTTTGATACAGGGATTGAGCAGGTCGAGGCACTATCCTGGTTATAAGCTAAACCACTGTGATTTCGCCAGCGGTTACTATAGCATTAGCTAGAAAGGACTTAGAACTTGAGATTCTCTACCAGCGACTCAAGAGAACGTAGATAGGAGTACCTTCGCTGCGCTGCGGCCCCTGTCAGGGGAAGATGTTCCTCCAAGGGAGTTACCAGAGGCCCATCCGTCACTGGGTTGATGCTGCTCCAGACTCTCCGAATGGGTAACCTCCCCGGCCTCCTCACCTCAGACATGGGCCCCTGTCCACCTCAGGGACCCTCAGACTTCTCCACCCTCGCGGGATCCAGTCAAAGTCACTGGACCCCAGGCCTCCTAGTTTAGTACCTCACCCCAGGCTGAAGGTACTTGGGATGGACTCCAACTCCATTCCAGTCAGGCCTAGGGCACCTGGGCCGGAATCCGGAACCGCCCGCACCCAGGCCTAAGGTGCCTGGGCGCGTAAAGAACTTCCTCCCGAAGACCTTGTGGTTAGGGCGACTCCCCCTTTTATATCCTCCCATCGACACCACGGCAGGTTCCCCGCCCTCGCCGTACTATCTCCGGAAAGGGGCAAAAAGGGTAGCACTGTGGCGGCCAATCTACCTTGAGCCTCCAGGTACCCCGCCACTCAGAGGCCAAAGAGATTATTACACCATCCAATCCTCCACGAACATAAATGGTCCACTATTCCCATACTTACACACCTGAGAGTCCCACCTAAATTTAAGGACCCCGCTACACTTGCATGAATGTTTAGTTAGAGTGACATTATGTGAGCGGCGTATTTAATAAACTTTAAAGGAGCCCTTTCGGTTACTCTACAAGTCTGCTGGAATCCATTTCTGACATGTATATATACAGCAACAGTACAACGTTCATCAAAAAAGCTTGACTGCTGAGAAGCATAGGTTCATTTATGACAAACTAATAAACCAATACCTTGCCCCCCAAAAAGACACAGAAGCTGATTAAGTTGGAAATAGGGCCAGGCCACAGCTTTATTGAAATTTGCAAAAGTAACAACTTTCCAAATGTATAAAACAACCAGGCCAGTCACAGTTATACTGGGAGCACCCATAAAACATAAACTCACATAGTCTAATGCCGCGTACACACGATCGGAATTTCCGTCAGAAAAACCTTGGATGGTTTTTCCGACAGAATTCCGCTCAAGCTTGGCTTGCATGCACACGGTCACACAAAAGTTCTCTGAACTTTCGACCGTCAAGAACGCGATGACGTACAACACTACGACGAGTCGAGAAAATTAAGTTCAATGCTTCCGAGCATGCGTTGAATTTTTTCTGAGCATGCGTAGGAATTTTGCTACAGACGATCAGAATTTCCGATTGGAACTTTTTCCGCCGGAAAAATTGAGAACCTGCTCTCAATCTTTTGCTGGCGGAAATTCCGACAGCAAAAGTCCGATGGAGCATACACACGGTTGGAATTTCTGACCAAAAGCTCACATCGGACTTTTGCTGTCGGAATTTCCAATCGTGTGTACGCAGCAAAAGAGGCCTGTCCTTACCATCAGTGCTAGACAGGCATTAGACTGACCCCAGAATTTAACTTGAGGGCATAGCCCACAAAGCAACATCAATTGCTGGCAAGGTCAAAACTGCCAATAAAGCAATGGGCATGAGGCTGGGCAACTCTTGTGACAGCTGCATCTGCTCAGAGCAGTTGGACATGCCCCAGCATAGCCTTTTCCTAAAGTTCAGGCTCCACCCAGTCACCTCAGATCTTTGTAGCCAATCCTATGGGTGGGTATTTTTTTCTTTGAGATGCCTGTGGAAGGGGAAAACGTGTGCACTTTGCAAGGCGCTTTTGTTAAATCTTCTGATAAGTCCCTCTTTATAATGTCCTGTAATGCTTCTGGACTTTTTGGCCCAACCGCCTGTGCCATAAGTAGAAACAAAAATATAACAAAACAATAGTCTTTGCGCTAAGAATGTCCAGTCCAAACCAAGAACACACTGACCAAGGAATCCCTTAACCACTTGCCGACCGCTACACGCTGATATACGTCGGCACAATGGCAGCGGTTGGCAAATGGGTGTACCTGTACGTCCCCTTTAATTCGATGTCAGGCGGGCACCCATCGTATACTCTGTAAGCGTGCCCACGTGCCCCGCAAACTCGACGTTCACCAGCGGCCCACGATCGTGACGCGGAGAGGCAGAACGGGGAGATGCCTATGTAAACAAGGCATTTCCCTGTTTTGCCTAGTGACATGACAGGGATATACTGCTCCCTGTCATCGGGAGCAGTGATCTGTCATGTCAGTGGTAGCCCATCCCCCCCACAGTTATAATCACTCCCTAGGTCACACTTAAACCCTTCCCCGCCTCCTACTGGTTAACCCCTTCCCTGCCAGTGTCATTTACAGTAATCAGTGCATTTGTATAGCACTGATCGCTGTATAAATGACAATGGTCCCGAAATAGTGTCACAAGTGTCCGATGTGTCCATCGCAGTCACGATAAAAATCGCTGATCGCCGCCATTACTAGGAAAAAAAAAAAATAATAATAAAAATGCCATAAATCTATCCCCTGTTTTGTAGACGCTATAACTTTTGCGCAAACCAATCAATATACACTTTTTTTTTTTTTACCAAAAATATGTAGAAGAATACGTATCGGCCTAAACTGAGGATTTATATATATATATATATATATATATATATATATATATGTGTTTGGGATATTTATTATAGCAAAAAGTAAAAAATATTGCTTTTTTTTTCAAAATTTTCGCTCTTTTTTTGTTTATAGCGCAAAAAATAAAAAATGCAGAGGTGATCAAATACCACTAAAAGAAAGCTCTATTTGTGGGGGAAAAAGGACGTCAATTTTGTTTGGGTACCACGTTGCACCACCACGCAATTGTCAGTTAAAGCGATGCAGTGCCCTATCGCAAAAAGTGCTCTGGTCAGGAAGGGGGTAAATCCTTCCGGGGCTGAAGTGGTTAATGAAGATAGTTAATGTGAAATAATCAGTCCAGCACAACACTCCTTGCAGCTCAGTGATCAACGGGAGACGGATGGCTGTGAAAAGGGAATATGAGCGCACAGGCTCATGGTGCAATAACGTTGGTTTATTTTAATATAAAAATATAAATCATAAGCGTCAAGCAGTTCCTCCAATAGAGAGCCCTGACCAGGGAAAGATCCGCTAGATGGATGGAGGATGGGCTGGCTCCACAGACACAGGCTCATCAAGCAGCTGCCGACCGTCTGCCACACAGGGAACTGTGTATTTTTTAGCCTGCATTCACTTAGAAGGCAAAATATGCCTGATGATGGGACCACTCTAAATGCATGCACTAAAAGGATCTTAAAGTGCAGTTCCAACCTAAAAAAAAAAATACACAAAAATCCGGCAAAAAAATAGAAAAAATAAATAGAAAAAAATAAATACATTTTACTCACCAGAAAAGGCGGTTGCTATGCGGATGTTCCTAATCTGCCTCTTCCTAGTCCTCGGCAGGTCTTCTTCCTCCGTCCTACTCGCGGTGTCTTCTGGGGAATGGGGCGCGCTGCCTTCTGGGAAGTGTGTGTATCCCAGAGAGCAGCCGCCCATTCAGAAAACACTGCGAGACTGACGCATGCGCAGTTTCCCTTAAGCCTCGTACACACGGCCGGTTTTCCCGGCAAGAAACGACAAGAAAATTGCTGGCAGAGCTTTCTTGCCGAGAAAACCGGCCGTGTGTACGAGGCTTTCAGGTTTCTCGTCAAGAAAACTGGCCAGAATCTCGACGAGGAAAATAGAGAACCTGCTGTGTATACTTACCTGTCGCCGTGGAAACCCGCGCATGCTCGAAATGACTTTGACGCATGCGCGGTAGCTTCCTAGGCATAGGTAGGGTGTAGCAAGATGGCGGCGGCATCGAATGTGATGAGCGCACGCTCGTCGTAGTCGATGACGTCACCGCGTTCGTTCCATTCAAAAGAACGGCGGTTCTTGTGAATCGAGCGTGTGTACACTCGGCCGGGACAAGATTCTTGTCAAGAATCTCGTCAGGAAAAACTACAGGTTTTTTCCTAACGAGATTCTCGGCTGTGTGTACTAGGCTTCAGTGAGGATGGCGGCGCCGGGAGCTGCCAGGATCGAGGGATCGGCCTTGGGAGGGGGGGGGGGGGGGGCGACATCGCGGGCGAGTAGGACAGGTAAGTGTCCTTATTAAAAGTCAGCAGCTACAGTGTTTGTAGCTGCTGACTTTTAAAAAAAATATCATGGGTGGAATCCCTCTTTAATCTTAATCTATGTGTTAATGGATATATAGGCAGGAGGGCATAGTAAACACAGAGCAACATTTTTCTTAATACGCTAAGGTTAGGTTTATACCATGGCAATGCGATTTTGATCCAATTTTCAGCGTAATTATGTAGTGCAACTTGGTTGCGTTTTGGATGTGGCTCACATGTTCTAAGGGGCCAAAATTGCGCTATTAATCGCATCAAAGTAGTACAAGAACCTTTTCCAAAATCGTGCAGCACAGAGCCACAATGATGTGAATGGACACTATTGAAAACATTATGATTTCTAGACATGTGCGTGCTGAAATGTTTTGTTTCAGAATTTTGTTTTCGTCTGAAAAATACATTTATTTAGTTACTCCCGAAATTCGTTTTTATTTTGTTTCTTTAAAAAATGCATTCGTCCGAAAATCCAAATGAATTAAGGTCAAATCTGTCATTGAAGGCTTTTGGTGTCTGTCGAATGTTCAAAGAAGATTCGACGGAGCAGCTAAACTGTACGACGCCGCAATCGTACATTTCCGGTCGAATGTTCCGCCTACAAGCATGTGCATAGACACGTGCAATTCGTTTAGTTTCCGAATTTTTACATTTCCGAATTTTCGGATTTCCGAATTTTTCAATTTACAAATTTTCGGATTTTCGAAATTCCGAATTTCGGAAATTCCGAATTTCGGATTTTCGAATTTCAGAAATTCGGAACTTCCGAATTTCGGAATTTCGGAAATTAGAAATTTCGAAAATTCGAGATTCGAAAATTCGAAATTGCAAAATGCAAAAGTTGAAATTCTGAATTTTTCAAATTTTCGAAAATCGGAAATAGTTTTATTTTTTTTTCGTTTTTTTGCTTTTTTTTCGGAAATTCGAAAAAAATATATATTTTTTTTTATTCGTTTTTTTGGAAATTCGTAATTCGAAAATTCGTAATTACGAATTTCCGAAAAAAGCAAAAAAAAAAAACGAAAACGAAAAAAAACTAATCTTTCGAATTTCCAAAAAAAGCAAAAAAACTAAAAAAAAAAAAACAAAAAGAAAAAAATGAATTTTTCGAATTTCCCGAATTTCCAAAAAAAGCAAAAAAAAAAGAAAAAAAAAACAATTTTTAGAATTTCCCGAATTTCCGAAAAAAGCAAAAAGAGGAAAAAACCAAAACGAAAAAAAAAAAAAAAATTCGGCAGTGCACATGTCTACAAGCTATAATTATATTTATAAATTATCATTACTAGTCAACCAACATTAGAATTCTTCTATAGCCTATGGGCGGATGCATTTGACCGGAAATGTACGATTGCGGCGTCGTACAGTTTAGCTGCTCCGTCGAATCTTCTTAGAACTTTCGACAGACACCATAAGCCTTCAATGACAGATTTGACGTTTGTATGTTTTTTGCTGCTTCTTCGAATCTTTGTCGTTCATGTCGAATTGTCTACCCCAACACTGTCTCTATAATGTTGAATCTTTTCTCTCTATAATGTTGAATCTTTTCTCTCTATAATGTCGAATCTTTTCTCACTATAATGTCGAATCTTTTCTCTCTATAATGTCGAATCTTTTCTCTCTATAATGTCGAATCTTTTCTCTCTATAATGTCGAATCTTTTCTCTCTATGTAGAATAATCTTGGACTAATAGAGTTAAGGTGAGGCACATTCGACCGCAGGTTCGATGGACACAGATCGCTATTGTCAGCGTCATGTCGAATCTCCTACATATCTATATCGAACTGTTGGATTTCGGATTCTGCACGTTCATTTTCGTTTGTTAAAACGATAACGAAAATTCCCGAAATTCGGACGAAAACGAATGCACATGTCTAAATTTCCATTGTAATGCGATTCTGAAATCACACCTAAAATCGCATTGGTGTAAACCAGGCCTACATTCAGAACGTTATTCTGTACCTTCTGGGGTTCCATTCAATGTCTACCCCTCTTTTACTGTCTGTAATGCCTGTGTGTGTGTGTGTCAGGGACATTATATTATATTGCACAGTGCTCATTGGTTAATTACCACTAGTACTGATTCATTCACATAGAGGCCTTACCTTTCCCACATAAGACCTATAAAGTTCCCATTAATAGAATTCTCCTGACACAAGTTTATGGCTTTATTCTCTTTAGGAAATGTTAATTCCACATTTCTATGCAGATCAAGCTGTCAATAAAATGAAACAATGTTCTCATTCCATAGCTAGATATAGAATAGTTTAACCACTTAAGGACCGAACCTCTTTTTGAGATTTGTTGTTTACAAGTTAAAAACAATTTTTTTTGCTAGAAAATTACTTAGAACCCCCAAACATTATACATTTTTTTTCGAACACCCTAGAGAATAAAATGGCGGTTGTTGCAATACTTTATGTCACACCGTATTTAGGGGAAAAAAATACACTTTTTAGCCCATTTTTTTTTTTTATAATGTGAAAGATAATGTTACGCGGAGTAAATTGATACCCAACATGTCACATTTCAAAATTGTGCCCGCTTGTGAAATGGCGACAAACTTTTACCCTTAAAAATCTCCATAGGCGACATTTAAAAAATTCTACAGGCTGCATGTTTTGAGGTACAGAGGAGGTCTAGGGCTAGAATTATTGCTCTCACTCTAATGATCACGGCGATACCTCACATGTGTGGTTTGAACACCGTTTTCATATGAGGGTGCTGCTCACGTATGCGTTCGCTTCTGCACATGAGCTCGGCAGGACGGGGCGCGTTTAATTTTTATTTATTTTTCTTATTTATTTTACCATTTATTTCTATTTTTTACACTGTTCTTTAAAAAAAAAAAAAAAAAACAGATCCCGTTCTGACAGGGGAGTACAGTGTGATCGTCTGTTCCTAGTGATCAGGAACAGCGATCTCTCTCCTCCTCCTGTCAGCCCCCTCCCCCCACAGTTAGAAACACCTCCCAGGGAACACATTTAACCCCTTGATCGCCCCCCTAGTGTGAACCCCTTCCCTGCCAGTGTCATTTATACAGTAATCAGTGCATTTTTATAGCTGTATAAGTGTGACTGGTCCCAAAAAAGTGTCAAAAGTGTCTGATCTGTCCGCCGTAATGTTGCAGTCCCACTAAAAATCGCTGATCACCACCAATGCTAGTAAAAAAAATAATAATAAAAATTACATAAATCTATCCCCTATTTTGTAGACCCTATAACTTTCGCGCAAACCAATCAATATATGCTTATTGCGATTTTCTTTACCAAAAATATGTAGAATAATACATATTAGCCTAAACTGATGAAGAAATGTGTTTGTTTTTTTGGAGGATATTTATTATAGTAAAAAGTAAGAAATCTAGTTTTTTTTTTCAAAACTGTCAGTCCTTTTTTGTTTATAACGCAAAAAATGAAAACAGCAGAGGTGATGACATTTTGTTTGGGTACAGGATCACACGACCGCGTAATTGTCAGTTAAAGCCACGCAATGCCATATCGCAAAAAAAAAAATTGCCTGGTCATTAAGGGGGCAAATCTTCCGGTCCTTAAGTGGTTAAGGACTCACAAAGTCTCAGTCCATTTTCGTTATGAAGCAGCCACAATGTGGAAAGAAAAGCCTGTGTCCTGCCAACATGCTGCAGAAAAGGAACCTTGCTCTCTGTGTGGAAATAGTGGTCTGTCTTCAGAGATAAAAAAAAAAACCCTGCTAAGTCAGATCTATAACTCTGCAATCAGAAATGCTCCCTATTAGCCTTAGCTCTGTCTCAATAGGGGGTTGTCAGACCTCTGCAGAGAGATCACTGCTTTCACACAGAGAGCAAGGGGTTGATTTACTAAAGGCAAGATCAGCTGCTCCAGAGCTTAGTAAATGAACAGAAGCTTTGTTGACTTTCATCATCCAATCATGTGCAAGCAAAAATTATGTTTTTGTTTTATTTTACCCTGCACGTGATTGGGTATTCTTTTCAAAGTGAATCTTTCCTCATTTACTAAGTCCTGGAGCAACTGTACTTGCAGAGTGCCAGTGCCCTTTGCAAAGTGCACAGTCTATTTGTCTTTAGTAACTAACCCCCAAGTGTCTGCTATTTAAAGAAAATAAACTCTAAAGCCCTGTACACACGATCGGATTTCCTATGGATTCTAATCCGATGGATTTTTCCATCGGAAATCCGATGAAGCTGACTTCCATCAGTCTTGCCTACACACCATCAGTCAAAAATCCGACCGTCCCAAATGCCGTGACGTAAAACACTCCAAGCCGAGAAAAATAAAGTTCAATGCTTCTGAGCATGTGTCGACTTGATTCTGAGCATGCGTGGGTTTTTTCTCCTATGGAGTTCCACACAGACGTTCGGAATTTGCTATTGTTTTATTTCCCATCGGATAAATTTAAGACCTGTTCTATTTTTTCACACCGATGGAAAAAAGAGCGATGGGGCCCATACACGATCGGTTCGTCCGATGAAAACAGTCCATCGGACTGTTTTCATGGGTAAAACCGATCGTGTGTACAGGGCTTTAGACCTTGAATGCCTTTGGAAATAAATGTCCCAACACTGTCACCTTGGTTAGACAGCTTTGTCTGCATGTAAATATGGAGAATAATTGAAATAAAAAATGTGTCCAGCATAGCAAAATGCTCTTTTAACACTGCCACGTTGAAGGCTGCCTATAAGGGTCTCCTGCGCTGGTACTGGGTCCCAGCCCATATCGCCAAGTCAAACCCATCATGCAATGCAGATGCTTTCGGGGGTTGTGGTCAACGAGGAGATGAACTGCACACATGATGGTCTTTCCCCCGTCTTGTAGGATTCTGGTCAAGGGTCTTTGGCCTGCTATCCTCCCTGTTTCATATTCCCTTCTGCAAGGACCCCAAATTTGCATTACTCCATTGCCCGATCCCGGGCCCTTTCTCTCACCAGCAGAAACTAGGCACTTACTTATTTATAGCTGCCAAACGAACAATAGCGATGGCTTGGAAAAAACCTTCTGTCTCATTTTCAGAGGTAAAGAATACCTTGACGACCCTTATGATCCATGAAAAAATGGCCAGCGTCCTCCACGACTCCCATGCAAAATTCCTTAAGTCCTGGTTCACACAGGAGCGGCACGACTTGCAGCGCGACTCGGCAAGGCGATCTGCACACGACTTGAGTGGCCGCTTGCAAAATGACTTCTTTATAGAAGTCAATGCAAGTCACTCTGTAGTCGTCCCAAAGTAGTACAGGAACCTTTTTCTAAGTCGGAGCGACTTGTGTCGCTCCTATTAGAACGGTTCCATTGTACAGAACGGAGCGTGACTTGTCAGGCGGCTAAGTCGCCTGACAAGTCGCCCCTGTGTGAACCGGCACTAAGGTGTGGGCCCGTGGTGGTCCTACACACTCCCTAATCTACATCCGACTAGTCTAGGACTCTAAATTTAATTTGACCTCGTCTCCAGCATGGGGGACCCTCCTTTCTCTTTCCCACTTCTTCTTTGTTTCTGGACCTCTTGCTCGCCGCTCTGTTCTACACCTACATCCCCCCCCCCACTGTTGTGCACTGTTGTGCGCATTTTTTTTTGCTTGATTTTGTTTTGTTTTTGGTTATTGTTTTTAATTATTTTTCTCCCCCCCCCCGTTCTGCGGACAACTCCGCTCCCCCTTGTCTGCCTTAGACCCTGGGTCTCAAGGCTCGGGCATAATGCACTGACCCCCGGCCCTGGCTGGTGGGTCGTTGTCAGTTTATAATCTATACCCTAATGCCGCGTACACACGGACGTTTTTAATGTCATTGAAAAAAACGTTTTTTTTCTCGACGTGACTCTTCTAAAGCCTGCCTTGCATACACACTATCGTTAAAAAAAATGCTCGAGCAAAGCGCATTCACGTACAACACGTACGACGGCACTATAAAGGGGAAGTTCCATTCGGATGGCGCCACTCTTTGGGCTCCTTTTGCTGATTTCGTGTTTCCGCGTGTTAGTAAAAGTTTGGTGTTAGCCGATTCGCGCTTTTCAGTCTCTGTGCTTTTCAGTCTGTTACAGCGTGACGAATGTGCTATCTCCATTACGAACGCTAGTTTTACCAGAACGAGCGCTCCCGTCTCATAACTTGCTTCTGAGCATGCACGTTTTTTTTCCCGTCGTTAAAGCCTACACACGGCCGTTTTTCACAACGAGAAAAACGACGACGTGAAAAACAACGAGAAAAAATAGAGCATGTTATAAATTTTTAATGCCCATCTCGTCGAGAAAAATGCTCTGGAGCCTACACACGATCGTTTTTCACGACCAAATAAAAAAATGGCATTTTTCTCATCATGAAAAACGGTCGTGTGTACGCGGCATCATAATATATGTTTTGTCATGTACTTTCACATGAACTTCTTTCTTATGTTTCATGTCCATATCCCCTGCGTGGGAATTTGTTATCTGGTTTCCCCTTTTTCATATCACAATAAAAACATTGTACCAGAAATAAAAAATGTGAAATATAAAAAATAAAATATCAAACACTGAAATCTGTCATTACTTGTATTACCTGCATAAAGTTATTGGAAAACAATATTATCGTGATAGCGATCCTTTTAAGAGGGAGTTGAGAGCATTATTAATCCATCGATTTGAAGCTGGCACACTATACAGCGTTAAAATCCACTCAACAAATGAATTACCGGAAACCGCATTTGTCCAAAGTTTTTTCTTTACAGTAAAACAACAAAAAGCAAAAAATTAGAACATCTGATGAAGTTTAAAAGCAGGGGCAATGTTCAGCACAGCATGGTGCGTCTCATCTAAAACCTCTCCCCAGACTACATTTCAGTCATTATGGTTTTAGTGATAATTAAAGTCATTGTACAAACGAAATGAGGAAGAAAAGAACCTGCTGCTATTCGATTTTCATGTTATTTACAAAAGAAAGTAATGTTTTTTTTTTTTTTTAGAAGATGATTGTCCACAATTAGCGATTCTATTAATGATGGCTTCATCTGGTGTGATAAAGATCTAATAATGTCACATGCTCAATGGCTGTTCCATCATCAATCGGTGGTGGTAGGAATATGTCCATGAAAACAAAGGATGGGTGATGAGTATCAGCAGATAGTATCTGTACTCAGAAATGTCTGAAAAAATGCAGCCGCCACATCTAAGAGCATTTTCAAAGTCGGACCGACTTGTGTCGGACCAGTTAAGACGGCTCCCATAGGGAAACATTGATTTTCACACATCATGCGACATGAGCGCCCAATGTCGGAGCGTTTGTCGCCCCAGTGTGAACCCGGCCTAAAGGTTGGTAAGCTTCAATATACATAATATTTTTTTTCTTGAGTTTAGATACACCATATTGTCAAAAGTATTGGGACACCTGCCTTTACACATGAACTTTAACCTCCCTAGAGGTATGATTATGTCAGATTTTGCGTCTCAAAGCAATAAATTATTTTGCATTGAAATTTAGCGTTTTATATTGTAGGCCTGTAATTCTTAGGAATAACACACTTAAAAACCCAATAGAACACCTTTGAGATGAATTTGAGCAGAGACTGCGAGAGCCAGGCCTTGTCATCCATGATCAGTGCCTGACCTCATAAATGCAGTTCTGGAAGAATAGTCTAACATTCCCATAGACACCCTCCTAAACCTTGTGGACATCCTTCCCAGAAGAGTTGAAGCTGTTACAGCTGCAAAGGGTGTGGCTGCACTACTGCTGATCTCCTGAGCTCCAGTGAGGCCTATTGATCCAGGGAGCTTGATTACTCCCTATACCCAGGGTGGATGCAGGAACCTGGGGTGGACCCAGGGGAGGATCCCCGCATGGCCAGAGTACTAGTCCTCCCATACCAGTGTTTGAGGACCTGGGAAATGGCCCAGCTAAAGGTGAAAGCCTGGCAACCTACAGAAAGAAGGTTTGTGCTAGGATTGCGAGAATCGCTAAGGAGGAAGTAGTACTGGCGAAGTTGAAGTTTGACTTCAAGCATAAAAAAATTGCAAGTGACCGGCTTCACAGTTCTAAGAGGAAACAGATGCGGCCTGAGTTAATGGCTTTGGAGGCCAAAGTGGAAAAGCAGAGTCTGCTGGTGGCCACATTGAAAGAAACCAGCGGTGCTTTCAAGGAGAAGTATGGCAACGATGATCGCTTCCGTGCAATGTGCAGAGGGGCCATAGAGGCCAGTGGAGGGCATGCATCATCAGAGTGCGAGAAGCAAAGGTCAGTGCAAAGCAAAAAAGTTTCTGTGGGCTCGGATTGTGTTTCTGGCCAGCACGCTGGAAAATCTTTGCATCCCGAGCCAACTATCAGTATGCCTGCAGAAAGTGGAGAAAGCTCTGGCACACAGGCTGCCGGTGATCAGCAGTCAGGTGTTTTGACTGGCAGTATGTCATCGGGCCAAGGAAGTTCTGTGCCCTTACCACCGCAGCAAGAGGCTATGGAGCAAGATGATCCATCTGAGCCTGTGGAGGGAGCAGGTATGCTGAACTTTATATCAGAAATGGAATCACCTTTGCATGGTCGCAAGTTTTCAGTGTCTGGATCATCTGAGGATGAAGAAGAGGATGATGATGTCCCCCCAAAACCTTTGAAACAACGGGTGAAAGAAAAAGAGGTTTTTGGTCATGACTTGCCTGTACAATGTAATGGAGGTGTAGTTCCTATGGATGGTGCAGTAGAGGGCAGCGGAGAGCAAGCTCATCTCCTGGCTGAGACTTCCACCTGTTTACAGCCAGCCAGTGCAGACTCTGCTGAGAAGAGTGCTGACAAAGACATCTCTACTGCTGGTAATGAAGTAAGAATTACCAAGGGTAATGTAAATGACATTTCTGTGTCAGAAGTCTCTGCTCCATCTGTTCCTGACAATAATGTTAATACTTTATCTAAAGAAGGGTCTGTTACTAAAAGTGATGTGCCTGATGTTGCAAGGAGTGCGGTTATTTCCAATGCTGCAGCACTGGCTGCACCTGTCCCCGGGGTGAGTAGGGCCAGTTATTCTGCGGTCACTAGGAGTGATGTGAGTGAAGGTCAGGCCAATCTGTCACCATCTGGTAGCTCCTTTAAACGCCGCAATCTGGTCCAATTGAGGTGGACTGGAGAAGGCCCCCCCCAAATAGGAGAGATGTGGTGGACCGTATTCTGGGGATGGGTTTTAAAGCAGAGGAGATTTTTGCCCTTATCAGCCCAGTTGGGTCATATGAATATGACCTCTCCTTTGTCAAGGCGGAAGGTTTAGATGTCTTTTGGGAGAGGTATGAGCAGAGGTGTAAGGAGTCCCCAAGATGGGCAGGTTTGTCACCTAAAGTAGTCTCCCGCCAGCCATTATACAAGAACGTCACCATTCTAGTGCGTAACGAGTCCATTCCTGCTGCGGATCTGGTGGTGTGGTTGAGGAGATATGTGGATGTCCAAGCCCCCTTGAGGAAAGCTGTAGATGATAGGGGGATATGGACAGGAGGATGGACAGTGTTAGTAAAACTACATGTCACGGGTAATGTTGTTAAGCACATCCCTTCGTCTGCCTTTATAGGCCGTGACAGGATTATTACCTTTTATGCAGGGCAACCAAAGCTTTGTCATCGCTGTGGTGAAAAGGGCCATTTTTCAATCTCATGTTCTGCGCAGAAATGTTCCCTCTGTCAGGGCTCAGGGCACGTTGCAAAAGACTGCAATAGCATTCGTTGTAATCTTTGTAACAAGTTAGGTCACCCCTATAGCCTTTGCCCTGAAGCCCTCCATAATCAGCCAGAGGTGGTGGAAGAACTGCTGAGGATGGAGGAGGAGGAACGTGGGGGGCAGCAAGGAGTTGGTGGAGCTGTTTCAGCTAGTCCTGGAGGGGCCCCCCAGGTGTCAGTTTCCCAATCTGAAGGTGTGACCCCTCTTGTGGCTTGCCACCAGTCTGTGCTCCCTACTGTGTCAGTGTCTACTTCTGTTGTGTGTTCTTCCCCAGTGTTTCAGGTGCCCAGTGTTCCAGGTGTAAATAAGTCATCCAGATTGGCTGAGGCTGCCAAAGGGGCAGATTCATGCCGATCTGAGGTGGCAGCTTCACCTGGGCCATCCCTGAGGCAACGTAAGACCTCTAGTGGAGGTTCTAAGGGGAAGAAGGGGCAAGTTGCCACTGCTAATGATGTAGATGAGGCCTTTCAGGGTGATGTTTCAGGGGAGGAGGGAGAGTGGACCAAGGTGGGCAGAAGGAGGAATAAGGTAGTCCTGACCTCTGCCTCCTCGGTTTCATCTTTAGAGGTAGATGATCTACCTCTGGGAAACAAGTTTGGGTCCTTATCTGAGGGGGAGGAGGAGTCTTCTAACTCCATGTCTCAGATGGAGGAGGATGAGGTAGAGTGCTCCCTAAAGAGGTCAAGGTCTCCAGTAAAGGGGGAGGGAGCTCAGGCTAAGAAACGCCTACCTCAATCATCCTGATGGCAGTTCCCACTCCGATAAAGGTGGCAACCATTAATGTTGCCAGCATAAAATCTGTAGGGGCTCGTAACATGGCCTTATTTTTGCTCAGCGAGATGGATGCTGATGTTTTCTTTTTGCAAGAGACCCGGCTAAATAGCCTTGCTGATGTCCACCTGGCAAAGAGGGAGTGGAGGCGTGGGCCCTCCTTCTGGTCTCTTGCGGCCGAGCCTTACAGCGGAGTTGCAGTACTTTTTACTGGCATGGTGACGTGTCGGCGGGTTATCGAGGTAGAGATTGGAAGGTGTATGGTCTTGGACGTCTCTGTGAAGGGGCATGATCTACGTAGAGGAAATGCCTCTTTACAAAGATTAAGCCTTTCCTTTTTACATCTCGGCAAGTTGTCTTTGGAGGTGATTTTAACACCGTTACTAGGCCCAAGGACAGGAAAGGCTCCACTGACAGCCTGAGATATGATAGCGTCTTTCTTAATTCGATAGCCAGGGAAGCAGGTCTGGAAGATACGCATATTAAGCGTTGCCCAGACAGCACGGGGTACACATTTAAGCGAGGCAGTTGTGAGAGCATGATAGACAGGTTTTTTTTTAAGGGGGTCTCTGCCTTTTCGGCTCCTGAGTGTCGTATGGTGGAGTTCTCTGATCACCTTATGCTGTCTATTATTCTCAATGCTTCAGATATGCCACCTAAAGGAAAGGGTATTTGGAGGATGAATTCGGCTCTGCTGGATGACGAGGAGGTAAGACAATCTTTTGAGGATTTTTTTCAGGCTCAGGTAACCATCCTGGATTTCTGCAGCAGTAAGTCTGAGTGGTGGGAGCTTGCCAAAAGCCGGATTAGTGGGTTTTTCAAGGCCATAGGAAAAAGGAAACAGCTTGGTAGGTACATTGCCTACCAGCAGCTGCGGAGAAAACTTGATCGCCTTGTCTCGAGTGGTGGAGATTCAGGGGCAATCTCTGAGGTAAAACTTCTCCTTAGGAAGTATCAGTATGATCGGCACGCTTCTTTGGTTCTGGAAAGGGACTACGGGAAATATCACTCGCCCGACCCTTATCAGAACTGCAAACAAAGAGCAGCAGTTAAGACGGTTGTTGGGCTAAGGGATAGTACGGGCTCTTTGACGAAATCCAGGTCAGGGATCCTGGAGGTCTCAAGGTCTTTTTATGTGGATCTTCTGGGGGAGAAGTACCTTGATCGGGTAAAGATGTCAAGTTTTCTGGATTCTACACCAGGTCTGGGAAATAACATTCCGCTGGCAAGTTTGACGGGGGAAATCACAGCAGAAGAGGTAGTCGAAGCTATAGACGGTCTGGCTATTAAGAAAACACCTGGGCCAGACGGATTGACAGCTGAATTTTATAAGACTTTCAAATCCAGCTTGGTACCTTATCTTGTGGAGGTATTTAATGGCTGTCTGCAAGAGGGTTCGCTCCCTCCCTCCATTAAACAATCTGCTGTGATTCTGTTGTCAAAAGGCAAGGATCCCTCGATGATTGAGAATTGGCGCCCCTTTAGCCTTCTCAACGTCGATAGAAAAATTCTGGCGAAGATAATTTTCTGGCGCTTGTCGTCAGTAGCAGACAGATTGCTTTCTCGTCAGCAGCACTGTTCGGTCCAGGGCAGGAGCACTTTTTCAGCGGTGTTAGCTGTCCGGGAGGCTCTGGAACGTTGCAGGGCTGAGGGCTGGGGAAAGTATTTGCTGGCATTGGATCAGGCGAAGGCTTTTGATCGTGTCAACCATGAGTACCTCTGGCTTCTCCTTGACAAGTATGGCCTGGAGGGTGGGTTTATTGGATGGCTTAAGACTTTATACAGAGAGGCAGAGAGCTTCATGCTTGTTAATGGTTGGGTTGGACGACCCTTCAGGGTTGGATCTGGGGTGCGCCAGGGGTGTCCACTGAGCCCTTTGCTATATGTGTTCGCAATCGACCCCTTCATCAGAAGGCTAGAGAGCTGTCCGTTGTGCGGGGTGCCGGTGGGCATTACTGGTGAGCCGCCCTTGAGGGTTGTAGCCTATGCTGATGACGTTTCTGTCTTTATCTCTGGGACAGAGGAGGCGCAGGAGGTGGTCTCGGTTATAGAGCAGTATTCCGAGGCATCGGGCTCCCAGGTCAACCGTGATAAAAGTGAAGTTTTTTGGATGAGCGAGGGAGGTGAGAGCTTTGCACTTCCGGACACCTTCCCGAGGCCTCAGCAGAAAGTCAAAATTTTAGGCATCGAGTTTGGCCCTGATGATTACAGTAAGTCAAATTGGGAAGCCAGGCTGAATGATGCTGATGTCAAGGTGAAATGCTGGAAGGGGTGGCGGCTCTCCTTGAGGGAAAGGGTGGACTTGATTAAGACCTGCCTGATTCCTACCTTTCTGTATGTCAGCTTTGTTTGCATCTTGCCAGAGTCCTTCTATACCAGGATTTATAGTTGTTTCTTCCAATTATTATGGGGGAACAGGCTGAATCTTGTGAAGCGGAATGTGACTTACCTATCAAGGCGGAAGGGTGGCCTAGGGATGGTCAACCCGGTTGTGTTCTTCTCTCTGATGTTTTTGAAATACAATTTTGGTAACATGCTAGCAGAGAGACCGCCTGGATGGGTAGGTATTTTCCAGATCTGGTTTAGACCTTTTCTGGGCTATTGGGAGAGTGGCGGGCCAGTGAAAAGCCTAAGGATCAAGCATGGTAAGCTCCCGGCTTATGTTGCCCCGTGCCTGAAAATTCTTAAACGGTGGCATGTGACAGCGGAGGATATCAGGTCCCTCCCTAGGAGACTCCTGGGTGAGAAGATCGTGGGTACTGTCTTTCATGCGCCACTGGCCTTAAGGGATTGCCCAGGTCATATTATGAGGGAAGGTTTACGTTTAATAAATTCTGAGCGGATTCCCTTGAAATTTAGGGACCAGGCCTGGCGCGCTTTCCACGGTAGGCTCTATGTGAGAGGGAACGTGAAGTGCCGCTCTTTGGACAATCGTGGTTGTCCAAGAGCGGAGTGTCAGGGTGAAGTGGAAACCATGGACCACTTCTTGCTTCAGTGCCCTTTCAATATAGAAGTCTATAAAAAGGTGGGGAGGGCTCTAAATATTCCTTTCTTGCCTAGCATGTCTTATGCTGAGTGGGTGTATGGAGCATTGCAGAATCGCAAGGGATTTGATTTGGACACTCTTTTTTTAGTCAGTTTAGTAGTCCGATATTACACCTGGAATGCACGGTGTCAGGTATCCCTTCGGCAGAAAGTCCTTCCTGTTCCGGTGGTGGTGTGTGAGATTCTTGGTGAGGTAGGGAAAATTCGGGGTCTCGAGAAAGACAGATGGCGGCAAAGGGTCTGGATAAAGGCGTGGAGGAATATCAGGCCTGTAGCTGCTGTTTGTTGATCTCTGGGTGTTGGGTTCTTTCCCTGTTTTCTCTCTGGGCACTCCCTTAGATTTTCAAGGATACACATCATTTTTGAAGAAAGGCTACATACACATGATAATCTATGTTTCTTGGTCTGAGTGTTAATCAAGTTGAGTAATGTGTAGTATTTTTGAAGATGTCCGTGCTTGTAGTGATGTGTGTTTGTGTGTGTATATATAGTATAATTTAATGCAGTGATATTTCTCTTGGTGGAAAAAACGTTTGTTCATATATTATAGGTTGAAGTATGCCTTTATTATTATTAGTCTTGTATACAATATGTTATGCATATATATAAAAAAAATAAAAAAAAAATAAAGGAAAAATATATATATATTTATTTTTTGTATTTTTGTATAAAACAAAATTTGGAATGTGTTTCTTGTTTGCAAGATTCTCAAAAGAAAAAATTGCCAACTCAATATTGAACCCTAGGGACTAAGACTGGAATGCCATCAAAGTTCATATGTGCATGTAAAGGCAGGCGTCCCAATACTTTTGACAATATAGTGTATACTTTATTGGAGTTGGAAAAGTTTTATTACATTTTTTTTTAAAAGATGCCCCCCCCCCCGCCAAATTACATATATAAAAGTAATCAGAACTCCACAAATGTTCTGTAAAGCCCAAATCCCAAGACGTTCTAATTGACGTGTTTTGACTTTCTGCAGAAAGTCAAAGGCTGACCCAAATCCCCTGATTTTCCAGTAGCTTTTGGTCACAGAGGCAATCCGTCATGTGTTGAACAACCAATAACATTACAAGAGGTGGAGTGGAGGGGGGCACCAGTCCAGCACTCAACTTTTTGAGATAGTTCAGGATAGCCTATTAGTCTCCTGTGCTTCAGGGCTCCCTGGGTACTTGTGAAGCTCTCAGGATATTAAAGCAGGCACTGTTTTTTTTTTTTTTTTTTGAAGATCAATTTAAAGGCATAGTAAACATTCCTACCTACACCTTGTGCTTTTCACTTGTATAATCATGTACAGGTGCATCTCACAAAAATTTGAATATCATCAAAAAGTTAATTTATTTTAGTATATCAATTCAAAAAGTGAAACTCCTATATTTTATATTGATGCGTTACACACAAAGTGATATATTTTAAGCATTCTTTCTTTAAATTTTGATGATTTTGGCTTACAGCTAGTGAAAACCCAAGATTCAGTATCTCAGAAAATTAGAATGTTACATAAGACCAATAAAAAAACTTAAATGTTGGCTTACTGAAAATTCTGTCCATGTACAGTATAATATGCACTCAATACTTGGTCGGAGCTCCTTTTGCATGGATTACTGCATCAATGTGGGGTGTCATGGAGGTGATCAGCCTGTGGCACTGCTGAGGTGTTATGGAAGCCCAGGTTGCTTTGATAATGGCTTTCAGCTCATCAGCATTTTTGGGTCTGGTGTCTCGCATCTTCCTCTTGACAATACCCCACAGATTCTCTATGGGGTTTAGGTCAGGCAAGTGTGCTGGCCAATCAAGCACAGTGATCACATGATCATTAAACCAGGTATTAGTACTTTTGGCAGTGTGGGCAGGTGCCAAGTCCTGCTGGAAAATGAAATCAGCATCTCCATAAAGCTGGTCAGCAGAGGGAAGCATGAAGTGCTCTAGAATTTCCTGGTAGACGGCTGCGCTGACTTTGGACTTGATAAAACACAGTGGACCAACACCAGCAGATGACATGGCCCCCAAATCATCATGGACTATGGAAAATTTAACATTTCATTTGGAAATAAAGATCCCAGAGTCTGTAGGAAGAGTGGATAGGCACAGATTTCAAGTTGGAAAAAAGGAAAAAGAAACTGTGCTAAGAAAAGTTAGCAAGCTTATGAGACCACAAGAATTGCTCTAAACATAAGTTGGAAGCAGCAAACCTTCTGTAAAACACCATACAGTGAACAACAATGAAAAAAAAATATATGGTCGCGCTAAACCTATTGATATTACAAGTATGAGTGAATATACGAACACTAAAAAGTGAGCATACACGTGAATAATCCAAAAATCCTTGTGTAACAGTTGTATGAAAATTTATTTGAAGAAATAAATCACATAGTGAAACAAAAATTCAAAGTTCATAAATAAAATAAAAATTGATGATACCTGTCCACCCGTGCAAAAATTATTATTAGTAAAGTTCATCCATAAGTAGGGACTCCTCAGATGTTGGAAAGAAGCCAATGTGAAATCCACCACCGAAATAAGAGAAATTCCTGCTTGCCAGAGCAGTAGCTTAACTGAAATCACGGCTTGTTCCAAGGACACCCGAGATATGATGTATCACCAGTCAACACACTCCGTGGATAATCAGACCCGTGTGGAAAGGGTATGTAAGAGACATGGTTGAACTGGATGGACTTGTGTCTTTTTTCAACCTGACTAACTATGTAACTATGTAACTATAATGCTTCCATAGTGTAAAACCTTAGAGTTTATTTGAAAAAAGTAAAACACAGTAGCACACTTACAATCTTAGTACGATAAAAGAGCCTTAAGCCTGTTGTGCCGGCCGGACACAAACAGGCAAACCCTTCCATCTGGATGTTACGAGTAGTGTAGGTGATGACGTCAATGCGTCGCTCCGCTCCGCCCAGTTTCAAGTTGTATGAGGTCCAGTGTGAAGTTTCCACAGTCAGTGATAATTTGGGGAGCCGTGTCATCTGCTGGTGATGAATGCAACTGCTTGAAGCGCGAGTTCTTCACTCCCTGGTCTGAGTCACATCATTTCTGGGCGAGATCCAGAACCGGACTTGGAGCGTATGCCGGCTTTAAGCTGAACTAAAGACACCATTGCTGGTTCCTTCACAGACTGTACATGCTTGTGCCGGTATTCAGGCAACCCGCCGCATGAGTGCAATTCATTAACCACTTAAGCCCCGGACCATTTGGCTGGCCAAAGACCAGAGCACTTTTTGGAATTCGGCACTGCGTCGTTTTAACTGACAATTGCGCAGTCGTGCGACGTGGCTCCCAAACAAAATTGACATATTTTTTTCCCACAAATAGAGCTTTCTTTTGGTGGTATTTGATCACCTCTGCGTTTTTTTTTTTTGCGCTATAAACAAAAATAGAGCGACAATTTTCAAAAGCAATATTTTTTACTTTTTGCTATAATAAATATCCCCAAAAAATATATAAACCTTTTTTTTTCCTCAGTTTAGGCCGATACGTTTTCTTCTACATATTTTTGGTAAAAAATATCGCAATAAGCATTTATTGATTGGTTTGCGCAAAAGTTATAGCGGCTACAAAATAGGGGATAGTTTTATGGCATTTTTATTATTATTATTTTTTTACTAGTAATGGCGGCGATCAGCGATTTTTATCGTGACTGCAACATTATGGCGGACACATCGGACACTTTTGACACTATTTTGGGACCATTGTCATTTTTACAGCGATCAGTGCTATAAAAATGCACTGATTACTGTGAAAATGACACTGGCAGTTTAGGGGTTAATCTGTAGGGGGCGCTGAAGGGGTTAAGTGTGACCTAATGTGTGATTCTAACTGTAGGGGGGTGTGGCTTGGCGTGTGACGTCACTGATCGTCATTCCCTATGACAGGGAACAGACGATCAGTGACACTCACTAGGAAGCACGGGGAGAGGTTTGTTTACACTTATCTCTCCCCGTTCCTCAGCTCTGTGACCCGATCGCGGGACACCGGCGGCGATCGGGTCCACGACTCCTACGGGCGTGGTCACGGAGTACCCGACCGGGTCGTGAGTGCGACCCACGGCTGTGCATATTAAAAGGGACGTACCTGTACGCCAATATGCCCAGCCGTGCCATTCTGCCAACGTACATCGGCGAGCGGCGGTCGGCAAGTGGTTAAACTCTTTTTATACCACATTTTAAATAAACAATATCATGCTATGATACCCTTTAATATGTCTCCTAATGGGTCACTTCATTACTGATGACTCAGACCATGCGACACCAGCCTTAAAGGGGCAAACTGCACATCTTGACTTACCTGGAAAAGGGGGGACAAAAACGTCTGGTGAGTTCTTAATCACACTTTTGGGCACAAGAGGTACAGAAGCAAAGTTTTCTCATATTGAAGATCTCATGGTGTTGGGAATTCTGTCTCTTTCTGGACTTTTTATTGAATTTTTATTGTTTTTTTTTGCACATACAGTTGTTCCTATGTGTATGATTCACTAATTTGTTTAATATGTGTATGATTCACAATTTTCTATGTGTTAGTGCTTTCCTCGTTATTTCTACATCTGTATGGAAACCATTGGTTTCAATTTAAGGGGAGGGGGGGAAAATCCTAGTTACATTTCAGTAGTTTTCTACATGTTTTAAAGCCGCCATACATTGGATTATTTAATTTTTGTAAGTGTTCTATGTGTGGTTTGCTTGAGCTGCCAAAATTTGTTTTTAAAAATGATACAATATACCAGTCCTTTACTGCTAATCCCATCAAATTTTCTCAAATTACAATTCTGCAAGTGATCATGTGACAGAGACCCTCCCACTTCGCCCACGGAGATTAGAATGCAGCTTTGAATTTCCACCAATCTACAGGAGGTCGGAATCTGCAATGAAATGTGCTAAAATCCTTGCAATGAGCATACATAACTGGAACAAAACAGGTAATGAATTTTAATTATAAAAAAAATACTTGTTTGACCGCCCTGCCCTATCCTCCCAAAGAAAGATACAATCAGCCAACCTTTGTGCCTTCCTATATCCGGCACAGTTGTGATGTCAAGAGGTACATTTTATTTTTAAATACGATCAGTTCTGTTGAGAAGAGAAGCCCTGGGTCATCATGAGTTTATTACTTGTATAGTCAGTTAATCTGTTATTGTAATGAAACAGTTTCCGGCATACTGCATCTCATAGTGATAAAATCTGCAATTAATGATCCCAAAAAGCCCACAGCAAAGCATTACCCTGTGCTTATTATGGGGGTGGAGGGGTGCCTGTTTTCTCATCACATTTTTCAGGCATGGTTAAAGAGGACTGACTTTAACCAATTGAGTACTAGCCTGTAATACCTCTTCATTACCAGGCTGTTGTTCAGTTTTTAGTGCTGTAATACTATGACTGACAATTACGTGGTCATGCAACACTGTACCAAATACAGTGGAACCTCGGATTGCGAGTAACGCGGTTAACGAGCATTTCGCAATACGAGCACTGTATTTTTAAAAATCGTAACTCGGTCTGCGAGTGTTGTCTCGCAAAACGAGCACGATTCAGGCCAAAGCAGTGTGCAGTACCACGTTTACCTGAGGTGGGGGGGGCGCCGGAGCCGAGCAGAGCCATACGTCGCCGATTGCAGCCGATCGGCGCTGTTTGGAAAGGCCCGAGGACAGCACGGCTGACCTCGGCAAATCTCGGGAACGAAGTCCTTTCGAGGTTTGCTGAGGTCAGCCGAGGTGTCCTCGGGCCTTTTCGGACGTTTCTAACGCTCCCGGGCGCCCCCCCGCCTCTGACCGCATGAGGTATTGCATGCCATTGAAGTCAATGCAGAACAAATTATTTTCGTTTCCATTGACTTCAATGGGGAAACTCTCTTTGATATGCAAGTACTTTGGATTACGAGCATTCTCCTGGAATTGATTATGCTTGTAATCCGAGGTTCCACTGTAAATGTTATATCTTTTTTTACAGAGCTTTCTTTGGGTGATATTTAATAACCATTATGTTCTTTATTATTTAGAAAAAAAAGGCTTTCTATTAAAATAAAAAAACGCCAGGACAGTGCAAAAACCCCAAAAATGACTACGTTTTGGACAGTAGACACCCCAAGGTGATCTCATTTTATGTGGAAATTTAGAGCTAGTATTGAGGTGGTTACATATTTAGCCTGGTAATGGTGCACTTTTGAATGGTGCTTTTGAACTATGGTGTTGGAGAAGACTCTTGAAAGTCCCTTGGACGGCAAGAAGATCAAACCAGTCAATCCTGATGGAAATCCACCCTGAATATCTACTAGAAGGACAGATCCTGAAGCTGAAACTCGATGCAAAGAGGGGACTCATTGGAAAAGACCCTGATGCTGGGAAACATGGAAGGAAAAAAGGAGAAGAGGACGACAGAAAACAAAATGGATAGATCGCATCATCGAAAGAATGAACATGAAGTTAAGCAAGCTCCAGGAGGCAGTGGGGAACAGAAAAGCCTGGCGCGCTATGGTCCATAAGGTGACGAAGAATCGGACACGACTAAACGTCTGAACAACAACAATGGTGCACTAGATACATTAAATGAACATGATGCCATACGCAAAAGGCAGGAGAGGTGAAGGGGTAAAAATACAACTCACACACAACGGCAGGAAAAAGAGGGTAAAGCCCTGTACACACAATCGGATTTCCTATGGATTTTAAACCGATGTATTTTTCCATTGGAAATCCGATGAATCTGACTTCCATTAGTCTTGCCTGCACCCCATCGGTCAAAAAACCGATCGTCCCAAACGCCATGACGTAAAACACTCAGAGTCAAGAAAAATGAAGTTCTATGCTTCTGAGCATGCGTCGACTTGATTCTGAGCATGCGTGGGTTTTTATCTGATGGAGTTCCCCACAGACGATAGTAATTTGCTATCGTTTTTATTTTTTTCATTGGATAAATTTAAAACATGTTCTATTTTTTAACACCGATGGAAAAAAGACCGATGGGGCCCATACACGATCGGGTTGTCCGATGAAAAAAGTCCATCGGACTGTTCATCGGTAAAACCGATCGTGTGTACAGGGCTTTTAGTGTGCAGCATAAGGGAGATGAAGAGTTGATGTACAGGTTACTAAAAAGTATGGAGATCATATGTATAAGTGTAGGGGAGTGAAAGGGTTAAAAAACATTATATTTTCATTTGCTGCTGTCACGATCTGTACAGTGTCTGGAAACTAGGGCTGTACCGATACCGATACTAGTATCGGTACCGATACCGAGCATTTGCCCAAGTACTCCGATGCTTCACCTGGACAGTCAGTGGTGATCAGTGCGTGGGGGGAGTTAAAGCACCGATCACCGCTGTATAGATTTCAATAAAGCCATTTCTCCCCCTGCGGCTTTCAGCTGCTTTAGTGAAATCTATACAGGGTGATCGGTGCCTGTAACTCCCCCACCGATCACCGCTGACTGTCCCCGAATCCTCCTCCATTTTCCCTCCCTGTTCCCCTCCATTTTCCTTGCTGTCCCCCTCCGTTCTGCTCCTGTTCTACTCGCTGTCCCCCTCCGTTCTACTCGCTGTCCCCCTCCGTTCTACTCGCTGTCCCCCTCCGTTCTACTCGCTGTCCCCCCCGTTTTTCTATATATGCACATATACCGCGCTGTCACAAAAACAAAACAAAACAATAACAGCCAGCACAGTCATCATCTGACTGATTAGTCGAAACGCGTCAAAAGCCATGCTGAGACCACTATTGTCTAGATAAGCGCTTTTATCTACTGCCAAAACGTGAGTGTAAACTCTGTTTTTTACAAATAAATGTTTTTTACAGTATCACACTATATACCTCCTTTTTTAATGGTGGGGCTGAATGCCCGATTCTACTGCATGCTTTTGCAACATCTATTTGAGGTCACATCCGGACCGGGAACCTGGTATTGCTGGGGTATATCATACCAACAAGCCCGATTGACTCACTAGGTATATACCTACTTGAGAACCAATATTTGCGCTAACAGTGAAACAAATAATGAATAAAGCAGCATGCACAGTTTGTTGATAAAGCAAACTCCAAACATAAAAAAACTAAAATGCAGCGCTTCAGTGTAACATAAAAAATGTCAGTCCATATGAAAAAATCAATATATATATATAGAGGCAGATGCAGAGATGAAAAAAAACTCCACCACCAAGAACTTCAGTGTGAAAAGGTAACACACCACACCAAACGTGCTCACTATCTGCTTACCAGAAAGTGAACATCTCAAGCATTGTGATATAAATGCAGAGGGTCACAGGTGGATACAGCTTTCCAAACTTGATAGAATGATAACAGGAATATCCAACATCACCAGCATCAGAAAAAACCTCCAGGACTCAAGTATTGTTGTAATGCTATGCAGTCCTCAGCAGGATATGTTAACCAAGGCAGAGAAAAAAAGGCAGCATAGTGAAGCCTATAACGTCAAATGAAAGGTTTATTTAAAATTCTACTTACAGGATAAAAAGATCATCAAGGCAAAATACAAATCCGCGGCTCTCAGCGTGCTCACATTGGTCAGCCTGACATGTTTCATCCAAGAGGATATCATCAGAGGCGTATACCTACTTGAGTTCAATCGCTCCGGTAAGCACAATTACATCTCTGGTGGTGGACCTACTATCAAAATGTCACCATAACACATATGAAGTTATTGATTGTCACAGATCAGTTTCGGATACTGCACTTTTGGACCTTTTTCCTTTTGATGTTTTTTTTGGACACTTTTGCATTTTATTTTTCAATGCTAAAACTTTTGATTAATATTGTGTATGAGTGTTGGGTCACTTTCATCATTGTAAAGTGACGTATTCACTAGTCATTTATTAGCGCTGCACATTCCTAAAACTTTTCCCCTCTGTTCTACTCCTGTCCCCCTCCGTTCTCCTTGCTGTCCCCCTCCGTTTTGCTCCTGTCCCCCTCCGTTCTGCTCCTATCCCCCTCTGTTCTCCTTGCTGTCCCCCTCTGTTCTCCTTGCTGTCCCCCTCTGTTCTCCTCGCTGTCCCCCTCTGTTCTCCTCGCTGTCCCCCTCTGTTCTCCTCGCTCTCCCCCTCTGTTCTCCTCGCTCTCCCCCTCTGTTCTCCTCGCTCTCCTCCTCCGTTCTGCTCCTGTCCCCCTCCTCCGTTCTGCTCCTGTCCCCCTCCTCCGTTCTGCTCCTGTCCCCCTCCTCCGTTCTGCTCCTGTCCCCCTCCTCCGTTCTGCTCGCTGTCCCTCTCCATTCTCCTTGCTGTCCTCCTCACTGTCCCTCTCTGTTCTGCTCCTGTCCCCCTCTCTTCTGCTCCTGTCCCCCTCCGTTCTGCTCCTGTCCCCCTCCGTTCTGCTCCTGTCCCCCTCTGTTCTCCTCGCTGTCCCCCTCCGTTCTGCTCCTGTCCCCCTCCATTCTGCTCCTGTCCCCCTCCATTCTGCTCCTGTCCCCCTCCGTTCTGCTCCTGTCCCCCTCTGTTCTCCTCGCTGTCCCCCTCTGTTCTGCTCCTGTCCCCCTCCGTTCTCCTCGCTGTCCCCCTCTGTTCTGCTCCTGTGCTCCTCTGTTCTCCTCGCTGTCCCCCTCCGTTCTGCTCCTGCTCCCCTCCGTTCTGCTGTCTCCCTCCATGTCTTCCTCCTTCCTTTTCCGAATGAACGGAGCCAGTGATCACTGACACTGTTCATTCACATAACTGAAACATCGTAACCTGTGATTACGATGTCTCAGTTTATGAATGGAGAGGAGCCGCCGTACTCTCTCCATTAATTTTCAGTGCAGCTGAGGCTGCTGAGAAAGGGACTGGGGAATCTTTATCCTCAGTCTCTTTCCTTGTCTCAAGGGGGAGGTATCAGGGGTCTTTTAAGACCTCTGATATCTCACCAAAGCCCCCCAACAGGGCTGATTAAAAAAAGAAAAAAGAAGAATTGCAATAAATAGGAAAAATTATTGTAAAAAATCCCCCCCCCCCTCAAAAAAATAAAGCATTGTAAAAAAAATAAAAATACTGACACATGTGCCACTGTCACATGACAAAAGCATCGGTAATAGGTATCGGCGAGTACTTGAAAAAAAAAGTATCAGTATTTGTACTCGGTCTTAAAAAAGTGGTATTGGGACAACCCTACTGGATACAAACTAATGATTAATTTGATAATTAGTACCTCTCCCCCCCCCCCCTCCTCTATTAGGAAAGGAAGTGAAAGAGTCACAGACGTAACAACTACACTGCTTACATTTATAATCACTTTGATACATGTACCTCTATGGCTAACTTTGTGCAATCCCAAAGCACAGAGACGCTTTGATTGGCTCTGTACAGTGTCTATGAAGTTGTCTGAAGAGGGCTCTGTTCACAGGCATTAACGGGTCACCCCATGGTTATTTCTTCAGTGACAGTTATACATGGCACTGCAGAAATAAGCATCCATCATTTTGTCATTTAAAGGCGTATAGTGGTAGGTATGATGTTCCTTATGGAATTTTCACACCAGAGTTACCTCAAATAAAATACCTGTCCTGTTTGACACCATGTAGTCTAGTGCAACAGCTCATGGCAGATTAGTCAGAATCTGTGGAAATGTACACTTTGATGAGCTCTACTTCAAGTAAAGTTGTTGTTGTAGTCTGCACTGTAGACAACTGTAGACACCACCTCCATTGCTATTACGTACCCTTCTCACCTTTCCCTTCTGCCCCATTTGACAGCTGGAGCCTTATTAAATACCTACTTTTGGTATAGAGAAGCATATGACGCCCCCACACCATGATGCACCTGAGCAGCCCATTGTCAGTCCTGAACACTGTGACATTGGAATGGGGGGGCGGTGTCCTCATCCCTGTGCAAATCTCCAGCAAAGGTCAAGACAAAGCTTACACAGAACTTCTTACTATGGACTGCAGTGGGTGAATGGGGCAATAGGGGACAGTAGGCAAGGGGAGTATTAGCCAAAGTTGGCTATAACAAGAACATGTACAGTATGTTTATTCTGAATAGGTACATTTGGGCACCATACTAGTCTGGATGTGCTCTGTTAAGATGGCATAGGACAGCTTTACTAGTTCATTACACACCAGGTGGATGGGAAAATTCAAATTTCTAAATCACCAGTGGATGATTGACCACATCTAGCTAAAATATTCTACTGCTGGATTGACATGAAAACCCTTTTTTTCATACAACTTCATGAGGAAACTACAGTGATAAAATCCTAACTATAGCCAAAATGTTTCTTTTTTTGTTTTGGGCAGAATGAGGAAGGAAAAGGGGAAATTCTCTTTTCTTTTCCCCTTCCTTTTCTCTTTTTTTTTTCTCTCTGGAATGTTTTTGTTTTTCCTCCCTCCTTCCTCCAGTAGATGATAAATTAAGTTAAAGCGGAGCTCCACCCTAAAGTGGAACTTCCGCTCATCGGAACCCTCCCCCTCTTCGGTGTCATATTTGACACCTTTCAGGGGGGAGGGGGGTGCAGATACCTGTCTAAGACAGGTATTTGCACCCACTTCCGGGAGTCCTCTCTGCAGGTATTCTGCGGGTAGTACGTCACTTCCCGCAGAATACCCGTTGTGTTCTGGGAGACACTCGGCTTCCAGAACACAACGGGGACCAGTGAGAACGGCGAAGCGCGACTCGTGCATGCGCCGTAGGGAACCGGGCAGTGAAGCTGCAATGCTTCACTTCCTGGTTCCCTCACCGAGGATGGCGATTGCTCGTCTTCTGCTGCCGACGTCTCTGGACTCCAGGACAGGTAAGTGTCCTAATATTAAAAGTCAGCAGCTGCAGTATTTGTAGCTGCTGGCTTTTAATATTTTTTTTTCAGGGGAGCTCCGCTTTAAGGAATTAAATGGAAGGAAGAAGGAAAGAAAATGGAATTGTCTATTAATCACTAGCCGCCCACCGTACGACTATATACGGCCACAAGGTGGCTCTACAATGCCGGGAGGCCGTCTTTATACGGCCTCCGCTCCTCCGGCCACTGGGGGGCGCGCGACCAGGGCGTCACTGAGATGCCGACGCGCGTGCCTGGCGGCCGCGATGTCCTCCAGGTACCCGCGATTGGCCGGTACACAGACAAGGACGTGGATCTCTGTGTGTAAACACAGAGATCCACGTCCTGTCGGGGAGAGGAGACAGATGGTGTGTCCCTTGTACATAGGAACACAGATCGGTCACCTCCCCCAGTCAGTCCCCTCCCCCCACAGTAGTAATCACTCCCAGGGCACACATTTAACCCCTTCCTCGCCCCCTAGTGTTAACCCCTTCCCTGCCAGTCACATTTATACAGTAATCAGTGCATATTTATAGCACTGTTCGCTGTATAAATGTGAATGGTCCCAAAAATGTGTCAAAAGTGTCTGATGTGTCTGCCATAATGTCGCAGTCACGAAAAAAAATCACTGATCGCCGCCATTACTAGTAAAAAATGTTTTTTTTTATAAAAATGCCCTAAAACTACCCCCTATTTTGTAAACACTATAACTTTTGCGCAAACCAATCAATAAACGCCGATTGCGATTTTTTTTTACCAAAAATATGTAGAAGTATACGTATCGGCCTAAACTGAGGAAAAAAATATATTTAAAAAAAAAATTGGGATATTTATTATAGCAAAATGCAAAAAATATTGTGTTTTTTTTTTCAAAATTGTCGCTCTTTCTTTGTTTATAGTGCAAAAAATAAAAACCGCAGAGGTGATCAAATACCACCAAAAGAAAGCTCTATTTGTGGGGGAAAAAAGGACGTCAATTTTGTTTGGGAGCCACGTCGCACGACCGCGCAATTGTCATTCAAAGCGTGACAGTGCCGAAAGCTGAAATTTTGCCTGGGCAGGAGGGGGGTATGTGTGCCCAGTAAGCAAGTGGTTAAAATATTGCAGATTTAATTTTTTGTTTTTGTTTTGTTGTTGTTGTTGTTGGTGATTGTTTTATATTTGTTTTGTCTGTAATTTTGTTATATTAAAATTTTCAAAAATAAAATCTTATATAAAAAAATTATAAAAAAAAAGAAGAAGAAAGCACAACAATCTGTCAAACAGGCAGTGCAGAGACTTGGCTTAACCACTTCAATACAGGGCATTTCCCCCCCTTCCTGTCCAGGCCAATTTTCAGTTTTCAGTGCTGTAACATTTTGAATGACAATTGAGCGGTCATGAAACACTGTACCCATATGAAATTTTGATATTTTTTCCCCACAAATAGAGCTTCTTTTTGGTAGTATTTGATCACCTCTGCGGTTTTTAATTTTTTGCGCTATAAAAAAAAAGAGCGACAATTTAAAAAAAAAACACAATATTCATTACTTTTTGCTATAATAAATATCCTATTTAAAAAAATAAAATAACATTTCTTCCTCAGTTTAGACCGATATGTATTCTTCTACATATTTTTGGTAAAAAAATCGCAAAGAGCGTATATTGATTGGTTTGCGCAAAAATTATAGCGCCTACAAAATAGGGGATAGATTTATGGCATTTTTATTATTATAATTTTTTTTACTAGTAATGGCAGCGATCTGCGATGTTTTTCATGACTGTGACATTGCTGCGGACATATCAGACACTTTTGACACTATTTTGGGACCATTCACATTTATACAGCGATCAGTGCTATAAAAATGCACTGATTACTGTGTAAATGTCACTGGCAGGGAAGGGGTTAACACTAGGGGGCGATCAAGGGGTTAAATGTGTTACCTAGGGAGTGATTCTAACTATAGGGGGAGGGGACTCACAAGAGGAGGAGACTGATTGGTGTTCCTCTGTACTGGGAACACACCATCGGTCTCCTTTCACCTGACAGGACGTGGATCTGTGTGTTTACACACACAGATCCACGTCCCTGCTGTGTGACAGGCAATTGCGGGTGCCCAGGGGACATCGCGGCCGCCGGGAACGTACATCGGCTCCCGAGTGACGCGGCGCGCGCGCCCCCTAGAGTCTCGGGAAGGCCGAGGACGTCATATGACAGCCGCCCAGAGGGACAGAGTGTTCCTGCGGCCATCATATGTCTATAGCTGGGTAGGGAAGTGGTTAAATCATAAAGTTTGTGGGAGGAGCAAAGAGTTCAAAGTTCAGCAGAAGTTAAGGCAGGATTTTACAATTGAACAGGCAGGGTGCTGTCTAGCATATCAGGTAGCTCAATGAGAAAAGTCATTGCTAGACACAGCAGAGGTCCCAGGTTCAAGGGAAGGCCATTACTTCTTCTTTCCCTGTCACAGGTTGGGGCAGGTCCAGGATCACCAACAGGGATGAGCCGAACACCCCCCTGTTCGGTTCGCACCAGAACCTGCGAACAGACAGAATGTTTGCGTGAACTTTGGAACCCCATTATACACAATGGACTCGAACGTTCGAAATCTAAAGTGCTAATTATAAAGGCTAATATGCAAGTTTTTGTCCTAAAAAGAGTTTGGGGACCCGGGTCCTGCCCCAGGGGACATGTATCAATGCAAAAATAAGTTTTAAAAACGGCCATTTTTTCGGGAGCAGTGATTTTAATAATGCTTAAAGTGAAAAAATAAAAGTGAAATATTCCTTTAAATTTCGTACCTGGGGGGTGTGTATAATATGCATGTAAAGTGGCGCATGTTTCCCGTGCTTAGAACTGTCCCTGCACAAAGTGTCATTTTTGAAGGAAAAAAAGTCATTGAAAACTCATTCGCGGCCATTAATGAATTGTCGGCTCCCGGCAATACATAGAAAAGTCATTGATAAAAAAAAAAAAAAAAAGCGTGGGGGTCCCCCAGAATTCAATTACCAGGCCCTTCAGGTCTGGTATAGATATTAGGAGGAACCCCGCCGCAAATTTAAAAAAAAAATGCGTGCGATTCCCCCAAATATCCATACCAGGCCCTTCAGATCTGGCATGGATTTTAAGGGGAACTCCACCCCAAATTTAAAAAAAAATGGCGTGGAGTCGTTTAACAAAGGGGACCCCCAGATCCCGGCCCCCCCCTATGTGAATTGGTAAGGGGTACATTGTACCCCTACCATTTCATGAAGAAAGTGTCAAAAAACAAAACAAAAAAAAACACACAAACACCTTGGAAAAATCCTTTATTAAAAAAAAAAAAAAAAAATTCCAGCGGTGAAATCCAGTGTCCCGCGGCGATCCGATGTCCAGCGCTGTCCGTCATTGGCTGAGCCTGAGCGGACCTGATGGGGAACTTCCTCCGCAGTCTATTACATGTATAGACCCGCCCCTTCTAAAGTTCCCCATCAGGTCCGCTCAGCCAATGAATAGGTGTAAGGCTGAGGACCTGATGCGGAACATGAGAAGGGGCGGTTCTATACATGTATTACACAGTGAAGGAAGTTCCCCATCAGGTCCGCCCCCTCGGTATGTCGGACCCCGCCTACGTCATTGGCCTGAGCGGGGAACTTCCTTCACTGTGTAATTTAAATTTACACAGTGAAGGAAGTTCCCCATCAGGTCCGCTCAGGCCAATGATGTAGGCGCGGTCTGACATACCGAGGGGGCGGACCTGATGAGGAACTTCCTTCACTGTGTATTCATACATGTCCCCTGGGGCAGGACCCGGGTCCCCAAACACTTTTTATGACAATAACTTGCATATAAGCCTTTATAATTAGCACTTTAGATTTCTCCCATAGACTTTTCGAATTTGCCGCGAACACCCCAATTTGTTCGCTGTTCGGCGAACGGGCGAACAGGCAATGTTCGAGTCGAACATGAGTTCGACTCGAACTCAAAGCTCATCCCTAATCACCAAGGCTCAGAGGAAGTGGGTTGAATAAGACTGAGGACATCTGGTGGTGGAAAAAAGTATAGCAGAAGAAATATATGGGATGAGGAGGAACATTGCAGCAACATTTGTTTTTGTTATTTTATCTTTTTATTTTTGGCTGTAGTTCAAAATGAAGTGAGATAAAATTTCAAAAACAAAGATACAGAAAACAACAAAAATCTATCAGGTAAGTTTGAAGAGAGACAGTGCACACAGCCGGGAACTCCCAGTCCAATTTGCAAGATCCTCTTTCAGGTGGTCAGGCTCAGTGTGTCCTTACACACTACAACAGAAACAAGTAAAAGGATTGAGCCGGCAACACAGTAGTACATATAGCGATTTTAATGGCTGGTTACAAAAAGTGACAAGCAAAACAGCTATCAAAGGTTCTAACTCAGTGGTTCTCAACCTGGGGTCGGGACCCCCTCGGAGGTCGAATGATGATTTGCCAGGGGTCATCAAATCTTGGGCTGTTCCTGAATCCGCAGGGCTTTCCCTGGAGCCCGTGGCTGCCCACTCAGCCTCTTCGCAGCCACCCATTCAGTTCACGGCATGGCTGGGGGGAGAGACTAGAGGTCAGCTGACTGGTGAGGAATGTGAAGTGGGAGGGGCTGGAGGAGACCCTATCTCCTGACTTTGGCATAGGTGTCACTGCTGCAAAACACCACAAAGTCAGAGACACAGTCAGTAACACTACCTGTGATTATAGTTGCCAATAAAAGTCCCCACTACAGTTCTCAGATCAGCAGGTGACCTCTGATCAAGAGAACCTAAATTGGCTGATCAGAACTCCCCCAGCATTGCCACTCATCCCATTCCCCCCCACCTTCCCAACAAGGAGTAATAGAAGGAATACAAACAGAGAATACATGGTAGGGAGAGGAAAAGAGGGGGAGGAACAAAGAAAAAGGGAGAGAAAGAATAAGAGAAAGAACAAGAAAGATGACTAGAGAGAGGGATGGCGAAAAAAAAAAAAAAAAGAATATAGAATAGAGAGAGATAAAAGAAGAGCAAAGTGAAAAAAGTGGTACATCCTAAAATGTACCATAAAGCCCTGTACACACGATCAGATTTCCTATGGATTCTAATCCGATGGATTTTTCCATCGGAAATCCGATGAAGCTGACTTCCATCAGTCTTGCCTACACACCATCAGTCAAAAATCCGACCGTCCCAAACGCTGTGACGTAAAACACTCTGACAAGCCGAGAAAAATTAAGTTCAATGCTTCTGAGCATGCGTCGACTTGATTCTGAGCATGCGTGGGTTTTTTATCCGATGGAGTTCCACAACAGACGATCGGAATTTGCTATCGTTTTTTTTCCCCATCGGATAAATTTAAAACCTGTTCTATTTTTTCTCACCGATGGAAAAAAGACCGATGGGGCCCATACACGATCGGTTTGTCCGATGAAAAAAGTCCATGTAAAACCGATCATGTGTACACGGCATAAGGGGTTTTAATACTGTAAGAGTGGAAGGGACTCAGGAAGCGCTAAATGTCTGTGGGTTAGGGGCGCAAATTACTTGTCTTGCCTTGGGTGTTGACAACCCACGCTACGAAAATAATTTTACTGTTAGGGGTCCCCGCAACTTGGAAAATCTTATCAAGGGGTCCCGGCACCAGGAAGGTTGAGAACCACTGTTCTAACTCCTCCCCAAGCTAAGCAAAACGAAGGAGACAATTCATAGTCAAGAGCACATACTACTGATTTGGACACTGTAGTGTTAAGTTTCACTGTGGCCTGCATTTTTCTTTCCAGTTCATTAAATGCAGGTTGCATCACGGAGCCTGTGGTGTCCCGTAGAGCTTTCTTTGCTTACCGCTGTATAGAGAATTCTGTGACTGGAGTAGAGGCCAGTCATGTGACTTCAAAAGGTCATATGGCAAGGCTCTTTTTTATTTCTTTTCATTTGTACAGCATGCAACGTGCTTTGGAGCTCCTAAGCTAACAGAGAGGAATGTACATCACCGTGCTTCATAGATGTGCGTATTTCTTCTTTTAAACCGCTGATCTATAACTAAGACCTAACATTTTTTGGGTATAGATCTGTTTTGAATAGAATTGAATTGTTCCAACAAATCCGGAGTAATTTAATTTTTTTTTCATTCCAACATATTTTTATTAATTTTCAAAAAGTTTCACAAACAACAAAGAGACCATACACAAACAAATACAATCATCCTGAATACATATTAGGCCCCTTTCACACGGACGGATAGATTGGTGCTTTTAGCTGCGGATTTTCTAGTTTTCTACCGCAGCTAAAAGCATGCAATGCTTTTCTATGGCCCCATTCACACACAGCGTTTAGCTGTGATTTTGTTACATGCGGTTTGGTGCGAATAGAAAAAATAGAATTGAATGCGTCCAGGTGCGATGTAGCGCAGCTATATGCACATAACTGCAGGTAATCGCAGTCTTTTGTGTCAACTGCGGATAGCAGCGTGAGAAAAAAAAAAGAACAAGGGTTGCTATGGGAATGACTACGGCAGCTAAACGCGGCCGCATGTAAACGCAGGTAATCGCAATGTACAAATGCAGCTAATCGCAGTGCATGGAGCCTTGAATTTCACAGAACATTTTACATGCTTTTAACTGCGGCAAAACAGCCGTACGTGTGAAAGGCGCCTTATAGCTGAGATGTTCATTACTAACTTACAAAGTAATACATCTCTCCAAACCCCTCCCTCTATATTCAGGGCAAAAAAATGCAAAAAAATTTAAATTTAGCAGGCAGAAAAAACATATATAGTGGTGTCTCACATTATTATGATTATAGAATCTTTCTTCAGCTTTTAAAAATTTGAAACAGACAAGAATAAAATAAGTATGCTCCAGCAAAACTGATCTTAGAAATTAAAAAATTTCCAAGAACTTTGGTGAATCTTTAAATGTTATTCAGGTCTGCCACACCCCATTAAACTTCTGTATAGTATCGTTATTTTCAGCTACCAGTATCTCCATATGCCTAATACCATTAAGACCCCATTCACACAGGGGCGACTCGTCAGGCGTCTCAGCCGCCTGACGAGTCGCGTCCCATTCTGTACAATGGAACCGTTCTAAGCGGAGCGACTTCAGTCTGACTGAAGTCGCTCCGACTTAGAAAAAGGTTCCTGTACTACTTCAAGAGGACTTCCATTGGCTTCAATACAGAAGTCATTTTGGAAGTCTCCTTTAAAGTCGTCTGCAGATCGCCCAGCACAGTCACGGCACAAGTCGTGCCGCCCCTGTGTGAATGGGCTCTTAGAGTCTCAATCCAATCCGGCATTGAGGGAGTAGTAGAGGATTTCCAGAATCTTGGTATCAGTTGTCTAATTGCTGAGAGAAAAAAACAGAAGAGATTTTTTAGTTTTAGATAACGATCAAGGGAAAAGGGAAAAAGAGAGCTAATTCAACCGAATTGTTGATTATTTCACCCACAGCAGTGTTGTATAAACAAATGACTTGATCCCAAAGTTTATAAATAGGGGGGCAAGCCCACCAGCGATGAGATAAGTTACTGGTTGGTTTAAATCAACGGGAGTACGATACCATCTAGATAGCAGTTTGAAATTTGCGTTCTTGGGCATCACAAGCTATTGAGAATTTATGGGTAGTAATAAAAATCCTCTTGTATTAACTGATTTAGTTCCAACCCCCATTTAACCATATATGATGGTAGACCCGGTGAATTAAAAATAGATAGCAATATATATATCTTGGATATGGTATGCGTTGGCGGTTTCCGGAGATATACATGGATTCTCAAAATCTGTAAGCGGTCAATGGATAAGATATTTGGAGGTTAAAGAGGAGTAGAAACTCTGTAATTGCAGATAGACAAACCAGATACCTTTTTTTCTGATCATGTAGGGCTTGAACATTTACAAATGACATAAAGGTACCCTCCAGAATCATATGCCTAATCTGGGGCCAATATAATTTGTCCCAGGTTAGAATAGCGTTTGAATGAACACCAATAGCTAAAGAGGGATTATCTATTAAAGGAGTGAGTGGAGCTGGAATAGAAGACTGAGGAAATAATTTTCAATAATGATGCCAACATTCCAGGACCGTATAAGTTAACCAAGGCCAGGAGGACCGCGATCCTATATCCTTAAGACAGAGCCACAATGCAGCTTTAGGATTCAATGCAGAAGAGCCAATTTCCAATTGAACCCATTGTTTATTGTTGGGATGATGGAACCAACCCAGAATACGAGAGAATATAGCTGCTTTATAATAACACTCAATATCTGGCAAAGCTGCTCCTCCATGATCTTTGGATCGACAAAGTGTTTTCCAATTAATTCGAGGTTTAGTATTTTTCCAAACAAATTGCGATAACAAACTGTTCAATTTTTAAAAAAATGTTTTAGGTAGTTTAATAGGTAGGGTTTGGAATAAGTATAGATACTTTGGGAGAGTATCCATCTTAATAGTTATTTTTTTTTAATACGTTTTAAAAAAATATATATATTTTTTAATAAAATTTCCTTACATTCTTTCTTTTTCATCAAGAGATCACAAAAATTCAGTTTAGATTGTGCCTGAAATGGTAATTGCCGACCTCAAACAGACGCCATTTTTGGCTTTCTCACTTGTAGCCTAATGCCCCACAAATATTTGTGAACCTCCCTTCCAGGACACAAAGTGATTTATGACCGACATATCTAATCCTAATGGTTGTATTACTCTTATAGAAAAATAGGATTTATTTCTGGCACTGTGATATACGCTGCAGAAAAACATACAATGTACACCGACCATAACTAATCTTGGTGAAGACCATCTGTCCATCCAAGGACAAAGCACGTATCAAGCAGGCTAAACTAAAGAAGAGGACAGGGAAAAGGCATCAGGTAATAGATCACATATAATATATTGCAGCTTCTGATTTTTAGCTTTTATGTGATGTAGAATTTTTTGCCTAGTAGTATGGCAAAGAGTTCTTTTTTTCTGTCTCCTTTCATTTATTCAACAAATCCTTCATCGTTTTAATATTCCTGTAAAAAAAAAAAAAAGAATATACAAGTTCACAGTGCTTACACCAATGGCTATTTCTCATTACAACACATTATGACATGGATTATAACAGGGGCGGCCGGTGCATTAAGAGAGCACAGGCGCCGCCCCTCTATCCTCGTTACCCCCATAATTGGAAAGATTCATAAATAGCATGAAGCGGCAAACAGCAGGGGGGGGGGGTTGAGGTGTCATGGGGGGAGGGGGTGGTTGCTTGCCGACCCCATAAGCGAAAAAACACCAGATGCCACGGGATTATAATGAGCCTTATAATACAAGAGAGTTAAGAGGACCCTGCTTATAAGAGCTTACAATTTAAAAGAGTGGGGTACGTGGTACAAAAATGTTATAACTACAGAGAATGAGCTGATAGAAGAGTTAAATTTACAATTGTTAGTTGGAGGCATGAAAGGCTTTCCTGAAGAGATGAGTTTTCAGGGACCGACTGAAGTAGGAGATAGCTAGACAGACTGAGGAAGAGAGTTTCAGAGGATGGGGGAGGCTCTGGAGAAATCCTGGAGAGGAGACAAGAGAGCTTGAAAGCAGAAGGTCTTTGGAAATCGGAGATTACACAATTACATGAGGATGTATACATTGAAACACACTGCATTGTGTTTGTGAATTAACCCTAAATTAACCCAACCCAATCTAAATTATTTATTCAATAAAGTGCCTGGTGAACTCCTGGTGACCACATGGATGATGTTTCTCCACAATGTTCTGTTTTGGTTTTGGGTCTAACATTTTTGCAATGTTTTGTATGTTCATGTGGTTGTATCCAGCCACCCTAAAGCTGAGCTCCAGCCTTCCCTTTAGTCTTCCACAATTTTACCGGCTCCTCTTCTGTACTGAAAATGCTTACTCTGATATCTCGGCACACTGAGCTTCTCACAAAAATATAAGTAGATTACACTTCATCTTTAAAGTGATTGTAAAGTCTTGTTTAAAAAAATTAAAAAATAACAAACATGCTATACTTAGCTCCTATGTGCAGTGGATTTGCACAGAGCAGCCCGGATCCTCCTCTTCTTGGGTTCCTCTTTGCTGCTCCTAGCTCCTCCCTTCTGTCGAATGCCCCCACACCAAGCAGCTTAGCTATGGGGGCACCGAGCCAAGCTGCAGCTCCGTGTGTCTATTCAGACCATTTAGCCCCCGCCTCCTCTCTCTTCTGTTTGGCTAACTGACTTTGATTGACATCCGCAGGAGTCAATGGTGCCGCTGCTGTGTCTCAGTCAATCGGGAGGGAGAGTCCCGGATAGCCAAGGGACTCGTGGACATCGCTGGCCAGAGATGGGGCTCAGGTAAGTATTAGGGGGGATGAAGGGGGCTGCTACACACAGAAGGCTTTTATCTTAATGCATAGAATGCATTAAGATAAAAAAACTTCTGCCTTTATAACTTCTTTAATGCTGGTACCCCCTTCTTTTTTACATGTGAGTTGGTTCTTCCCATAATATATCCAAAATAAGGCAGCTTATAGGCATAGGCAGAGCGGACACAGACTAGCCATCTGCTAAACCTAAATCACAGCACAAGGATGGTAGAAACCCCTCATAATGGGCACAGCAGGTGTACAGACCCAGGAACTCAGCACAGTGATAAAGGGTACTCCTCATAATGGGCACAGCAGGTATACAGACTCAGCACAGGGATAAAGGGCACTCCTCATAATGGGCACAGCAGGTGTATAGACACAGGAACTCATCACAGGGATGGAGGGAACCCCTCATGATGGACACAGCAGGTGTACAGACCCGGGGACTTAGAACAGGGATGGTGGGAACGCCTCATAATGGGCACAGCAGGAATTCAGACCCATGAACTTGGCACAGGGATATTGGGAACCCCTCATAATAGGCACAGCAGGAGTTCAGACCCAGGAAATCGGCCCCGGGGTGGTGGGAACACCTTATAATGGGCACAGTGGGTGTACAGATCCGCGAACTCGGCACAGGGATGGTGGGACTCCCTAATAACAGGCACAGCAGGAGTACAGACCCCTGGGCAGGAGGGGGGCAGCATTAACTAGAACTGATTGGCTGTATTTTCTTCCTGCAGTTGCTGACTGCTGGTGGAAGGGAGAGGAGGAGAAGACAGCTTTCAGATGCTGGATGGAGGTGGAGATGGAAGAAACTACAGCCCAGTTCTAGTAAATGCTGCACCCCCAGGCTGCACTAGTATCAGCAGTAACCAGGAGAATACATAGGGACTAGTGGGCAGCAGCCTGATCTGTAGGCAGTGTTTTCCATGGGTGGTCACCAGCAGAAGAAAGAAACATAAAGAGAGCCGACACACTGACCGCCCTGCACAGCACTGATATCAGTAACAACTAGGGTGACCACATTTCCAAACTACCATTCAGGGACACCCTCCCTTCCCAAAAATCAGCTTGTGCTGTAACGAATCACAGCACAGTGATTGGACACAAGAGGCGGGATTTATGATTTCTCCAATCACAAGCAGGGGGCGGGATTGTGCTCCCCAGGAATTCCTGGCCAGGACAAGTACTGTCAGTGAGTAAAGCGGTGATGTGGCAGCCTTTTTTGGGGGCATCAGATTGGCCCGGGGGGTTGGCTGTGTCAGTTTCATTCCGGGACACTGCATTGTCCTGGAATGAATGTGCCCGGGACAGACCTGCAAAATGCAGGACTGTCCCGGGCAATCCAGGACACGTGGTCACCCTAGTAACAACATGTGTACCAGGACCGATCACTCACCCACGCCCTCTGCTTCCTACCTGCCATGTCGTGATCTGTGCAATGTGACCGGGGGAGGGGGTGGGACATTCAAAGGAGCTCTGGGTTTCCAGGAGGAAGAGCTAAATTGAATGCTGGTGTCATCCTGTCCTAAAAGTAGCAGAAAGCCGAAGGAACTGTGTACTGTCATATAGTAAATGAGGATGGGCTGAGTGTGTACAGAGCGCTGAGTTGGGTGCATGAGCTGCAATGTAAAGGCTCGGGAGTCAGTGGTGTGAATAGGGTGGCATTTACAAGCACCAGTCGGCTATATTTCCCTTCACTGATGTCTCCCTATACACGGGATCTTTGGCTCCCCAGCAAGGATAAGCTCCGGCGTGTTCGCACAGCCCACGTGCAGAGCCCGCCAGGAAGTCAGCACTGCGCTGCGCTAATCACAGGCAGTGAGACATTGTCCGGATGCACGGCTGTAGAGATCGGGAAATGTCTCGCTGCCTGTGATTAGCGCAGCGCAGTGCCGACTTCCTGGCTGGGCTCTGCACGTGGGCTGTGCGAACACGCTGGAGCTCATCCTTACTCCCCAGCTAGGACTTTACCAGTGTGTGTGTCAGTGCTGGACGAAAGACACGTCAGGCCAGGCTGTTCTGTGTATTGTTTGTGCGAGGGGAGCGCAGATCTTTCCCATACACATGTAGTGCGGAGCGGCTCCACCAATAATCTGCTGCTTATTAAAATGCCCCAGTGACTGAGCCGCGCCATCTCCGCACTCCTCCCCCCTCCACGTGTTTGTCTGTTCTGTCAGACTGAGACATCAGGCTCTACCCACAAGGCTATTGTCATCTCCACACCAGAGAGCTGTATACACAGCAGCCGCGGTTGCGTCCTAGGTGGCAATGCGCCCTAGGCGTCTGCCTAGTCCGCCTAGTGGTAGCACGGGCCCTGCTGCTAGTACATCTAACACTCCCCTTCCTCAGTGGTCTCCAAACTGCGGCCCGGGGGCCAGATGTGGCCCTTTGCTTCCTTTTATCCGGCCCTTGGGGCACTATTTTATCCACTGACACCAACAATGAGGCATAATTCCTTCCACTGACACCAATGAAGGGGCACTATTCCTCCCAATCACACCAACAATGGGGCACAATTACTCCCACTGACACCAACAATGGGGCAAAATCCCCCTACGGACACCAATAAAGGGGCAGAATTCCTCCCAATGATACCAACAATGGGGCCCAATAACATCAATGATGGGGCACAATTCCTCCCACTTACACCAATAATGGAGCACAATTACTCTCAATAAAACAAAAATGGGGCATTGCTTTTTCCCATTACATCAGGACCTTTTCTACTCCCACTGGCCACAGTCTGGCCCTCCTAAAGTCTAAAGGACAGTAAACTGCCCCTTTGTTTAGAAAGTTTGGAGACCCCTGCTCTAGACCGACAATGCAACTGTCCAAAGAAGCCCCTGTGCTCTTTTATCCAGAAGGGAGGCACTCCAATACAGGAGGTGCATTACTGGCCAGATCACAGAGGGAAAAAAAAAATGAAAAAACTAATGCAGTCACTACATCTATTGATTGATAAGCTGCAATATATTACAATTTTTTGTTTTTGGGTTTATTACTGCTTTAACCTTCTAAGATTTTATGAATGACATTGTTGCCCATTATTAAAAAATTAATGAAATGAGTACAGAGGTGTTTTTTTTTCTTTCTGGTAGTGTTATCTGCCACACATTTTCCTCTTTCATTGGTATAAATATATTTGTCTTTAACAGGCTTATTTACACATTGTCCCAATGTACGATGACAGGCTGGGAATACAGTCAACTCTTTATATTTACACATTGTCACATTATACTAAACCAGACTAGAAATATGATCATCTCATACAAGCTTATTTGCACTTTGTCACAATATACTAGAATGAGCAAAACAAGAAAATATACTTTGTATATGCTATTAAAGGGATGCTTCTTTGGGTGCAAGAAAACATACTAAAGCCCTGTACACACGATCGGTTTTACCGATAAAAACAGTCCGATGGCCGCCGCCGCCATCTTGCTACACCCTACACTACACTTGTATGCTACCGCGCATGCATCGAAGTCTCATCGAGCATGCGCGGGTTTCCCTGGACAGGTAAGCATACAGACGACCGGGTTTCTCGGCAGGAAACATTAAGGTTCTCTATTTTTCTCGTCGAGATTCCCGGCAGTTTTCCTGCCGAGAAACCATACACACGAACGGTTTTCTCGGCAAAAAGCTCTCCCAGCAGTTTTCTTGCAGAGAAAACCGGTCGTGTGTACGAGGCTTTAGAGCAGTAAGGATGTGGAATTCTCTTCCACAGGCGGTGGTTTCAGCGGGGGAGCATCGATAATTTAAAAAAACTATTAGATAAGCACCTTAACGACCACAACATACAGGGATATACAGGTCCTTCTCAAAAAATTAGCATATTGTGATAAAGTTCATTATTTTCTGTAATGTACTGATAAACATTAGACTTTCATATATTTTAGATTCATTACACACAACTGAAGTAGTTCAAGCCTTTTCTTGTTTTAATATTGATGATTTTGGCATACAGCTCATGAAAACCCAAAAATCCTATCTCAAAAAATTAGCATATCATGAAAAGGTTCTCTAAACGAGCTATTAACCTAATCATCTGAATCAACTAATTAACTCTAAACACCTGCAAAAGATTCCTGAGGCTTTTAAAAACTCCCAGCCTGGTTCATTACTCAAAACCGCAATCATGTGTAAGACTGCCGACCTGACTGCTGTCCAGAAGGCCATCATTGACACCCTCAAGCAAGAGGGTAAGACACAGAAAGAAATTTCTGAACGAATAGGCTGTTCCCAGAGTGCTGTATCAAGGCACCTCAGTGGGAAGTCTGTGGGAAGGAAAAAGTGTGGCAGAAAACGCTGCACAACGAGAAGAGGTGACCGGACCCTGAAGAAGATTGTGGAGAAGGACCGATTCCAGACCTTGGAGGACCTGCGGAAGCAGTGGACTGAGTCTGGAGTAGAAACATCCAGAGCCACCGTGAACAGGCGTGTGCAGGAAATGGGCTACAGGTGCCGCATTCCCCAGGTCAAGCCACTTTTGAACCAGAAACAGCGGCAGAAGCGCCTGACCTGGGCTACAGAGAAGCAGCACTGGACTGTTGCTCAGTGGTCCAAAGTACATTCGGAAATCAAGGTGCCAGAGTCTGGAGGAAGACTGGGGAGAGGGAAATGCCAAAATGCCTGAAGTCCAGTGTCAAGTACCCACAGTCAGTGATGGTCTGGGGTGCCATGTCAGCTGCTGCTGTTGGTCCACTGTGTTTTATCAAGGGCAGGGTCAATGCAGCTAGCTATCAGGAGATTTTGGAGCACTTCATGCTTCCATCTGCTGAAAAGCTTTATGGAGATGAAGATTTCATTTTTCAGCACGACCTGGCACCTGCTCACAGTGCCAAAACCACTGGTAAATGGTTTACTGACCATGGTATTACTGTGCTCAATTGGCCTGCCAACTCTCCTGACCTGAACCCCATAGAGAATCTGTGGGATATTGGGAAGAGAAAGTTGAGAGACGCAAGACCCAACACTCTGGATGAGCTTAAGGCCGCTATCGAAGCATCCTGGGCCTCCATAACACCTCAGCAGTGCCACAGGCTGGTTGCCTCCATGCCACGCCGCATTGAAGCAGTCATTTCTGCAAAAGGATTCCCGACCAAGTATTGAGTGCATAACTGAACATAATTATTTGAAGGTTGACTTTTTTTGTATTAAAAACACTTTTCTTTTATTGGTCGGATGAAATATGCTAATTTTTTGAGATAGGATTTTTGGGTTTTCATGAGCTGTATGCCAAAATCATCAATATTAAAACAAGAAAAGGCTTGAACTACTTCAGTTGTGTGTAATGAATCTAAAATATATGAAAGTCTAATGTTTATCAGTACATTACAGAAAATAATGAACTTTATCACAATATGCTAATTTTTTGAGAAGGACCTGTACTATGTAATATAAACATAAAAGCACACACACAGCTTGGACTTGATGGACTTCACCAACTATGTATTATGAATTTACAGATGTACTGCTCTATATTGAAAGAGAAGATGCTACCATCACTCTGTGTCCTTGGTCGTCCACTTTTCCAACATGACAGTGATCCAAAACACACATCTAAGGCCCCTGTTGCATTTCTGAAGAAGAACAGAGTGAAAGTGATTCAGTGGCCAAGTATGTCTCCTGATCTGAACCCAATCGGGGAACACCTATGGGGAATTCTGAAGAGTTGAGCATCTCTCCATCCAGCATCCAGGCTCTAAAAGAGGTCGTTCTTGAAGAATGGAAAAAAGATAGATGTTGCAATATGTCGCCAACTTGTTTATTCCATGCCTAGAAGACTTGGTGCTGTCCTTACAAATCATGGAGGTCATACAAAATACTAGATGTAGTAGTTTTTGTTGTGGGGTGTATTCATTTTTGCACACACTAATTTGAGTAAAACTGAAGATTTTGTAATCTAAAGCCTCGTACACACGGTCGGACTTCCATCGGACTTTTCCGTGGATTTTTGTCCGAGCGGTGTTGGTTGGGAACACCCATAGCATACACACGCTTGGACTTTTCTGCAAACTTTCTTAAAACTTCTTACAACATCGAGTGTTTTTTCTGCTCTTTTCTGCTCTTTACTGCCACCCTTTGGTCAACCTCTGCTCTTGTTGGTTGATTTTAACATTAGTTGTTTTGTCCATCGGACAAAAGTCCGATGGTTTTCTGTACACACGGTCGGACTTTGCTCCATCGGACTTTTGTTGGGCAAAAGTTTGTCCGTTTGCAGACCCAACTTTTGTCCGATGAAATCCAAAACCAAACGAAAAAAGTTTGTCCGATGGAGCGTACACACGGTCGGATTGTTGGTCCAACTTGCTCAAAACGAAGTTTGTTGGCCAAAAGTCCGACCGTGTGTACGGGGCTTTAGTTATATTATTAAAGAGGAGTTCCAGCCGTTGTTGTGTTTTTTAAAAGTCAGCAGCTACAAAAAGTGTAGCTGCTGACTTTTAACCACTTCAGCCCCGGACCATTTGGCTGGCCAAAGACCAGAGCATTTTTTGCGATTCGGCACTGCGTCCATTTAACTGACAATTGCGCGGCCGTGCGACGTGGTTTCAAAACCAAATTGAAGTCCTTTTTTTCCCCCAAATAGAGCTTTCTTTTGATGGTATTTGGTCACCTCTGCCATTTTTATTTTTTGCGCTATAAACAAAAATAGTGACAATTTTGAAAAAAAAAAAGCTATATTTTTTACTTTTTGCTATAATAAATACCCCCAAAAATATATATTAAAAAAAAAATGTTTTTCCTCAGTTTAGGCCGATACGTATTCTTCTACATATTTTTGGTAAAAAAAATCGTTATAAGCGTTCATTGATTGGTTTGCGCAAAAGTTATAGCGTCTACAAAATAGGGGATAGTTTTATGGCATTTTTATTAATATTTTTTTTTACTAGTAATGGCGGCGATCAGCGATTTTTATCGTGACTGCGACATTATGGCGGACACATCGGACACTTTTGGCGCTATTTTGGGACCATTTGCATTTATACAGCGATCAGTGCTATAAAAATGCATTGATTACTGTGTAAATGTGACTGGCAGTGAAGGGGTTAACCAGGAGGGGGCGCTGAAGGGGTTTGCTGTGTCCTAGGGATGTGTTCTAACTGTAGGGGGGATGGGCTACGTGTGATACGACACTAATCACTGCTCCCGATCACAGGGAACTGCGATCAGTGTCCTGTCACTAGGCAGAACGGGGAAATGCTTGTTTACATCAGCATTTCCCCGTGCTTCCTCTCCATGACTCCGGGACTCCCGGCGGACATCGAGCCCAAAACCCCGAGCCTTAAAGGCGACGTAAATATACGTCGATCTGCCCAGCCGTGCCATTACGCCGACGTATATAGTCATGCAGCGGTCGGCATGGGGTTAATAAACACACACTCACTTGTCCCACAATCCAGCGATGCGGCCGCCCAAAGACTCGGTTCTCTCCCCTACCTCTCCCCAGTGCTGGTATCACTAGTGTGGGCACTGCCTGTGACAGCTTGCGGCTTCACAGCACTGCACATGCGCAAGGGGGAGAGGAGAACTTCCGCTCGAGTCGCCTAGGCGGGCAGAGAGGAAGTCGGAGCTGGGTACCTGTCAAAACTAGGTACCCCCCCCCCCCCCAAAAAAAAAATGTCATGTCAGGGAGTCAGGAGTCCTTAAAGCTGAAGTTACACCTTTGGGTGGAACTCCGCTTTAACCTTACTTTCATGTAATGAGCTAAACAAGTGTTCTATAAAACTCAGTTTTGTCAACATTTTGGAAATTGTTTGTGTTCATTGAAATTTTGATTCAAATATTACTTTTCATAAGGAGTGTACTCATTTATGCTGAGCACTGTATGTCTTAAGGCCTCCTTAAGCCTCGTACACACGGTCAGACTTTTTGCCAACAAACTTCAAAATGAGCAAGTTTTTCTAAAAATCCGACCGTGTGTACGCTCCATCGGACAAACTTTTTCGGTTTTCATCGGACAAAAGTTCGCTCTGCAAACGGACAAACTTTTCGGCAACAAAAGTCCGATGGTGCAAAGTCCTATTGTGTGTACAGAAATCCATCGGACTTTTGTCCGACGTACAAATACGCATGGCCAGAACCAATGTTAAAATCAACCAACAATAGCAGAAGTTGACCAAAGGGTGGCGGTAAAGCGCAGAAAAGAGCAGAAAAACTATGCGATGTTGGGAAAGATTTGGGAAAGTTTGCAGAAAAGTCTGAGCGTGTGTATGCTATGGGTGTGCCCGGCCAACTCCCTTCGGACACGTGCGTGTGTACGAGGGTTTATATAGTGTTCCAATATTGTTGTACCTATGGGCTACAATGATGGAGATCTGGCCCTGTAGAGGTTATTTGTGATAGAGGTGATTTGAAATGGTTTTTGTGATAGAGGTTGACTGGCTATTTGCTTCTATGAAAAGAGATAAGGTTGAAAAGCAGCCATCAGTGGTAAAAAAATAATGCCTATTAACACACGGTCGGACTTTTGGCCAACAAACTTCATTTTGAGCAAGTTGGACCAACAATCCGACCGTGTGTACACTCCATTGGACAAACTTTTTTTTTTGTTTTCAAATGGACAAACTTTTGGCCAATAAAAGTCCGATGGAAGTCCGACCGTGTGTATGGGGCTGTAGAAAATGCCATAACTGGCATCCACCTGATTGATGAATCGGTAGTGGCAGAATGTTATGTGTTCTTTCTCTATACACGGTGTCACCTGCGGCAGGCCAGAAGTTGGATGGGTTTGCTTTTCTTTCTTTTTTTTGTCTTTGCAGCTGTAATACAGGTAAATAGAAAAATCCCCAAGCTCCATTATCAGCCATGAATAAATCTTCTGACTTGACAAACAGTTCAGCAAATGTCAACAGATTGTGATGGTACGGCAGGAGCATACACAGCACCAATAGAAAACAAACTGTAAGTAACGGTAACCTCAGGACATCTCTTTATTAGACGTTTACACATCAAATTGCTTAATTACACTGCTATAAAATGTGTCGGGATTGTTTGTATCACACAAACAGCTGGGGAAGTATGGTTCTAGTATTGCAGGAGAAAACATTACATTCCGACAGTACTCTGCAAATACTGCCTTACATATGTCTCCTAGTGTAATGTGCCTGCAGATAACATTAGGATAATTGACTGCTATTATGTACAACATTCAGGGCCATATTTAACGTTCAATTAAATGGGCCGTAAGGTTTCTTAGAGCCCCATAATGTCTCTTGGCTTAGCGGTACTTTGCAGATATGGTTGTCAACCTTTTGCTAGGCCATTACGAGGCTCTGGCAATGCAGCAGGAAGGAAGATGGTAATGACAACTATTGAATTTACAGGGAAAATGCTATTTTCAATCAAAGAGAAGGACTCATGAGCGTTCCTAACTGTCCTCAATGCAGGTGATCTGGAGCTTGGTAGTTTTTAAATACAGTGTGTTTGATTTAAATTGTAACTCCACTTTCGTGGGGGAAAAAAAAAAGCAAATAAAGAAAAAATAATATAGCGCATATAATTGCATGTTAGTAATTGAATGTTATTAAAAATTACCTTTCCTTTTCAATCTGCAGTCAATGTAATTTTCTGAGAATACATTGCAATATGGCTACCCGGGGTTGTTCTGTACATAGAATGTGTACTGACCACTCCTCAGAAACATCATTTCCTGCTTGTGTGATTGGCTCACCAATTTTCCCAGAAGTCTGCCTAATGCTGTGTACACACGACCGTTTTTAATGTCATTGAAAAAAACAGCATTTTTCTCGACGTGATTTTTCGTGTTTCCTCTCAAGCCTGCCTTGCCTACACACTATCGTGGAAAAAAATGTGCGAGTAAAGCGCGGTGACGTACAATGCGTACGACGGCACTATAAAGGAGGAGTTCCATTCGGATGGCGCCACCCTTCATGTTAGTAAAGTTTGTTGAGCGACGATTCGCGCTTTTCAGCCTCGTGCTTTTCAGTCCGTTACAGCGTGACGAATGTGCTATCTCCATTACGAACGCTAGTTTTACCAGAACGAGCGCTCCCGTCTCATACTTGTGTAGCGCCCTCACCTTCTCTTCTTTGTCTAGGGGTATTTGTATGTGAGGGTGAGATACGCTACGGCCCATGTCCTCCCCATGGCAGTGGGTGAGGTGAAGGCCAGTACCAGATATTTTCCTTGGGCCTGTGTGTTTCAGTTAAGGATCAAGTCTTGCTGTGCTGACACACCCCTTTGCTCCCATTAACCAGAGTACCACACACCGATTAGGGTCCAACTCTTGTTTTATTGTCACGCTCACAATCAAACAGTTCTTTCCCAGCCAACTGGTTGAGACCCAATAACAGTTCAATACGGTGGGGGAGCAGGTCGAGGCACTATCCTGATTGTACGCTAAACCACTGTGGTTTCACCAGCGGTTACTATAGCCTTGGCTAGAGAGAGAACTTAGAACTTGTGAGTCTCTTCCAGCGACTCAAGAGAATGTAGATAGGAGTACCTTTGCTGCGTTGTGGCCCCTGTCAGGGGGAGATGTCCCTCCAAGGGAGTTACCGGAGGCCCATCCGTCACCGGGTTGATGCTGCTCCGGACTCTCCGGATGGGTGACCTCTCCAGCCTCCTCACCTCAGACTTGGGCCCCATTCACTTCAGGGACCCTCGGACTCCTCTGCCCTCGCGGGACCCAGTCGAAGTCACTGGGCCCCAGGCCTCCGGTTTAGTACCTGACCGCAGGCTGAAGGTGCCTGGGATGGACGCCAACTCCGCTCCGGCCAGGCCTAGGGCACCTGGACCGGAACTCCGAACCACCCACACCCAGACCGAAGGTGCCTGGGTGCGTGATGCAGGAAAAAAAACCTTGTGGCGAGGGCGTCCCTCCCCTTTATCTCCTCCCGCGACGTCACGGCAGGCTCCCCGCCCCCGCCGCACCATCGCCGGAAAGGGACAAAAAGGTCAGCACTACAGCAGTGAATCTACCTTAGGCCTGTGGGAATCCCGCCACCCACAGGCCAAGGAGAACAATACACCACCCAGTCTTCCACGAATTAACAATGGTCCAATCCCTTCATGATTTATACACACCTGGGTCATACTACCACCCAGGTGTATCCCCCTAAATTTAAACCCCCGCTACACACTCCCCCTAGTGATTTGACACTGGTCCCCAGCGTCTGGTGCAAGCCCATATCTCCCAAGGAGTGGTAACATAAGCTTGACCCCAGAGGCCATCCCTCAAAGTTGAATACTAATTGTGCAAAGACCTGCTCAAGGGAAAGGGAAACATGAAATAATAAACTTTTGCAATAAAATCCTCTGACCATATACACATATACAATCCCTCCCATCGCTGTCTAAGAACCACCCCACACTCAGCAGTCTTGACAGACGAATCTCCTGCAGAGGGAAACAAAAAAAAAAAAAAGAACACAACATCCTAACATATTTGTGTTAATTTGGAATGAATGGGTCTATCAGCCAAGAGACTCATTCGCTCCAACGAGTAAAGCGATGCAAGTGTAAAAAAAAATCAAACACAGCCGTTGCGCAACACTGCCACCTGGTGACAGTGCCACGGTAATGACACTTGGTGAAATCTTCCGTCTTCTGATATCCCTACTCTGATTCTACCCCAAAGTCTTTATCTCTGACGTGTGAAGAAAGAGAGAACAAACACAACAGCTCTCATCTCTCCGAGGAGTGGAAAAGCCCAAACACAAAAAAAAACTAGGGCACAGTTCTGATGTTCCGGCAAGGATACTTCCAGAAAGTTCAACAGCAAGGAAAGAAGAAAACACAAAGAGAATCCCTTTCTTTTCTCTGTCTCTCCTCACAGATAAAACTTCGGATCCGGCAAAAACAAGGGCTTTAGGTGCTGATCGAAAGTCTCCACTGAATAATCGATGTCCTCTCCATCCTTCCTGCAGATGCGCACCTTGTCTGCATGGATATGGCGGCCCCACATCCACTCTGCTCTGCAGTCTCTGAACTGTTTGGACACTGAGGGTGAACAAGCCAAATACCGACGGGCATGAGGCACTTTAAGCTTCTCCCAAACAAACTCATCATACCACCGCTGCCGTAGGACTTCAACTTCAAAAAGTAAGTCCCGAGACAAGTAAGGATATTCCCATCCGTACTCACGAGCGACCCTCTGGCAGAAAAGCCGCTGCAATCGGGCCAAAGGAGGCATGGTGGCCCGCTCCCCTTCTCCTGGCGGAACAATGGCTTCTGGATGCCGAGGTACTTTCACTACCTCAGATGGCTTTGTTCTTGTTGCCCGTAGTGATGCGCGTTGTGTCCCCGCCACCAAAACGGATGATGCTGTGGATTGTGGAAGGACAATTGGAGGACTAGGCTTCCTCGTAGACTCCGGGGCCTCCGCCCGGAGTGTGCTGTCGCCTATGGACATAGTCGAATCTCGTGGTACATGTAACACAGGTAATGGGCGTTTGTCCCAGCCCTTGTGGTGAAAAAGTTTGTCTATTTCACCGTCATCTCCACAGTCCGACAGCGATTCTAGGTCGGAGGTGTCATACATCTCTGCGGGAAGGTAGTCTCTTGTAGACGTGGAACTACACTCCCTAGCGGGCTCCACCGGCTGTGGACCCCCGACACCCCCAACCATCACCACAGTCCCAGCCCCTGGCTCACCTTGACCTTTTGAAGCACAGGGATGTCCAGGACTCTTCCAACCGGATCCATCCAGGCCAGGCAAGCGACGGGGTGAAGCTCGACCACGACCACAGGACGCCTGCACCAGGCCGACCTTCCTCTTCGGAGGTGGGAGCAGGGAATCTGTGGTGACCGGAGCAGCATCCTCTGATTTTTCTTTCTCATTCTCTGGTTGGGAAGTCACATCGCCCTGGTCAGTGCGTACGGGAACCTCCGCAAAGGCCTGGATCTCCCCTTCCGGAGTAGCGGTACCTGTGAGACAGTTGAGGCGAAGGGCCCGGGGCCTTACTGTGGATGGCTCCACCTCGAATAGGAATTCTCTGCATGCTTCACAACGCCCGAATGGCTTCAGGTGGACCACCAGTCCCGAACATCCGGGACAGATCACGCCGAGGGCCTCCGTGTCTCTGCAGGAATACAGAGCCAACTGCCCTCGGGGCCTGAGTCTTATCCCCATATCTGTAAGGGGAGCAGCAAAGGTAGTCATCTTTGTGGGGTAGGGAACCGGAATCCACGGGGAGCTTGAGGCCATGTAGCTAGGAGTACCTTTGCTGCGTTGTGGCCCCTGTCAGGGGGAGATGTCCCTCCAAGGGAGTTACCGGAGGCCCATCCGTCACCGGGTTGATGCTGCTCCGGACTCTCCGGACGGGTGACCTCTCCAGCCTCCTTACCTCAGACTTGGGCTCCATCCACTTCAGGGACCCTCGGACTCCTCCGCCCTTGCGGGACCCAGTCGAAGTCACTGGGCCCCAGGCCTCCGGTTTAGTACCTTACCCCAGGCTGAAGGTGCCTGGGATGGATGCCAACTCCGCTCCGGCCAGGCTTAGGGCACCTGGACCGGAACTCAGAACTGCCCACACCCAGGCCGAAGGTGCCTGGGCGCGTGATGCAGGAAAAAAAACCTTGTGGCGAGGGCGTCTCTCCCCTTTATCTCCTCCTGCGACGTCACGGCAGGCTCCCCGTCCCCGCCGCACCATCGCCAGAAAGGGACAAAAAGGTCAGCACTACAGCAGTGAATCTACCTTAGGCCTGTGGGAACCCCGCCACCCACAGGCCAAGGAGAACAATACACCCCCCAGTCCTCCACGAATTAACAATGGTCCAATCCCTTCATGATTTATACACACCTGGGTCATACTACCACCCAGGTGTATCCCCCTAAATTTAAACCCCCAGCTACACTTGATTCTGAGCATGCACATTTTTTTCACGTCGTTAAAGCCCACACACGGCCGTTTTTCATGACGAGAAAAACGACGATGTAAAAAACTACGTGAAAAATTAGAGCATGTTCCAATTTTTTCATGGCCGTTTTTCACGTCGTGAAAAATGCTCTGAAGCCCACACACAATCATTTTTAATGACCATTTAATTTTTTTTCATTTTTCTCGTTATTAAAAACAGTCGTGTGTAAGCGGCGTAAGATACAAGTCAGATTTCAAGCATCCCCGCAACAAAAATTTGATTTTTTTAGAGATACTTTCAATAGGAACATGTCTAAAGGAATGCAGGCCCAGCAGATTTTTTTCATTAGTGCCCTTCAGCTCAACACCTGACTGATAATTATGAAACCACCCCCATTAGACTCACTTGGTACAGAGGCACAGACAAACACACAGGGGCTTCTTCAGAATAACAAAAGGTAGGAATCTGCAACAAAGGTTGTTATAATCCTTGCAATGTACATAAATCACCCAGAGGGAAAGGTGTTTTTCTCAACAAAAGTGGAGTTATGCTTTAATCACTTGCTGACCAGGCCTTTTCTGGAACTTTTTGTTTGCAAGTTTAAATTAGTATTTTTTGCTAGAAAGGTACTTAGAACCACAAAAAATGACATATGACCCTAAAAAAATTACCCTAGATAATAAAATGGCGATTGTTGCAATGTTTTATGTCACACTGTATTCGCGCAGCGGTCTTTTTGGAAAAAATACAACAAAACACAATAGTATAATGTGAACGATGATGTTACACTGAGTAAATAGATTCCTAACATGTCATGCTTTAAAATTGCGCACGCTCGTGGAATAGCGACAGACTATGGTACTTAAAAATCTCCAAAGGCGACGCTTTAAAAATGTTTATAGGTTACCTGTATAGAGTTAAGCCTCGTACACACGGCCGGTTTTCTCGGCAAGAATGCTGCTAAGAGAGCTTGTTGCCGAGAAAATCGTTCGTGTGTATGGTTTCTCGTCGGGAAAACTGCCGGGAATCTCGAAGAGGAAAAATAGAGAACCTGCTCTCTATTTTCCTTGTCGGGATTCTCAGCAGTGTTTCCTGCCGAGAAAACCATGCGTGTGTACGAGGCTTGTATGCTTACCTGTCCCCAGGTAAGCCCACGCATGCTCGATAAGACTTCGACTCATGCGCGGTAGCTTACAAGTGTAGTGTAGGGTGTAGCAAGATGGCATAGAATTTGATGAGCGCATGCTCGTCGTAGTCGATGACGTCACCACGTTCTTGTCATTCAAAAGAACGAGGGTTCTTTTGAATGGCTGTGTGTACACTCGGCGAACAAGGCAAGCTTGCTGGGAATCTCGTCGGGAAAACCAACGTTTTTTTTCCCGACGAGATTCCCGCCCGTGTGTACGAGGCTTTACAGAGGAGATCCTGTGCTAGAATTATTGCTCTCACTCTAATGATCGTGACTATACCTCACATGTGTGGTTTGAACACCGTTTACATATGCAGGTGTGACTTACATATGCGTTCGCTTCTGCGCACGAGCACGGAGGGACGAGGCTCTTTATTTTATTTTTTTATTATTTATTTTACTTTTTTTTCCACTTTTCATTTTTTTCTTCACTTTTATCAAAGAATGTAACCATCCCTTGTAATAGAAAAAAGCATGACAGGTCCTCTTTATTGAGAGATCAAAAAGACCCCAGATCTCTCATTTACCTTTAAAAGCAAAAGAAAAAAAAAAATGTTTTTTACATTTAGAACTTTAAAAAAAAAAAACTTTATTTATTCCCGAGAACCGGAAGGGACCTCAGAGGTTGCTCCAGTCCTCCAATGGCATATAGCCAAGTGGGGGCCATCTTGCCTTCACTTGACTTCCTGACCAACAAACAGCCGCACCGGATCACTTCTGGGTTTACCAACGGCTCCGATAAGCTCGGAAACGACCGGGAAGTGGCGGGGGGGGGGGGGGGGCACATATCTCGCCGCCTATAAAAGTGATTCCACTGTGAATCTGCTTGCGGGACCACTTTTATCTTGTAGAGAATCGCCAACAGTAAATAATGATACCGGGGTTACGGCAGCTAGCTGCTGTCATTATACCAGTATTTAACGTCAAACTAATGACGTAAATTTACTGTGGGCGGTCAGTGAGTAATTTTCTGTTGTCACTTAAAGCAGAGGTTCCACGGTCCATCTTTTTTTTTTTTTTAGTCCATTTAATTTGGATAGAGATTACAATGTAGTACTCACTCGTCTGGCGTTTTTATTCATCCCCCGCCCGTTTTCTTTAAAAATAAATACTTTAATACAGTGATCCATAGCTTTTCCATTTTGCTTGTGGGCATCCTGAAGCCCACAAGCACGGACTTCCGGGTAGCGGTGAATGCGCGCCTCCCCGCATTCACCGCTCTATCTCGCGCACGAGCAGCGCCGTCAACATTTCCTGTCCTAGCCAATCAGCTGTGCAAGTAATGTCCGCCCTCGTCACGTGACCGGGTAGTTGAGTCACGTGACGAGTGAAATCTCGAGAGATTTCGCTGGAACGCATCTCCTGGGAAGCATGACAGATTGCTCCCAGGAGACATTGCGCAGACCTCCCATGACACACAGCGTGGCCGGGGAAACTTAATACACGCCTACTCCCGCGGGAGGAAAAGACGGAAGTGCCAAATTGTACAGCTGATTCACCTTTATTAGAGCCGAACAAAAAAAAAAGGTTAGTGATATGTGTATGTAAATTATGCAGGGAGATTGTTAATGTAAAGTTAAAATTTAGGGCGAACCTCCGCTTTAATGCAGTGTTTGCAAAACATGGGTAAATGAGTGCAATTTACCAGACAGTAGCACCCTCTTCATCACAAAGTTAGGGGTAAAGCAATGGCAAGTGGGGGCATAACTACAGGTCATGGGCCCCATAGCAAAATTTTGATGGGCCCCTACAACCCCCCTATTATTATTGATCCTAACACATAGTGGGGTTGATTTACTAAAACGGAAGAGTGCAATTTAGAGTTGAGTAGTAGGGTTGGTAGTTTGGATGCAGTTTGTAACAAGGTGGGCATGTTAGCTGCAGGGGGAATTATAGGGAGTTGTTAAGATTGCTAGGTCTGAAGCAGTGAGTAATGGATTGAAGATCAGTTGCTCTGATCATATACTGGTGCCAAGATGTGACAAGTTGGTAAGGAGGACCTATCAAATCCGTAGAAGTAAGAACAAGAGTCTCATTTTTGCAAATATATGGAAAAGTTGCATGTTACATCTTGTCACCTGTTGTGCAATCCAACTCTAGTCTCTAGAATGAGAGCACCAACAGTGGGAAAAACTGTTTTTGCAATAAATATCCTGATGGCGGGCTTACCATGAGTCTACACTTTTCCTTTCTACTGTGCATACACACGAGAAACCCAGATGGCTGAATCAGAAATACGTAGAGTACATTTGCTGACCCTCATGTATGTCATCGTAGAATGATTGTCTGTTCTGTAGTGTGACTTAGGGTAGAACTCCAACCAAATAATTTTCTTTTGTTTGGGAAAAGGTTAGAACCCATCATGTTTATTGCTTGTTGTGTACCCACAGTGGGGGAGTTAAGCCGGCCATACATGGATTGAAATTCGACCAGTTCAGCAGGAAACAGCCAAATTTTGATCTATGTATTGGCCCCCTGGTTGTACAAAAGTTGATCTATCAGTCGACTTGTGTACAAACAGCCTGTTGGGTTTTTCCCAAATGCCTAATGCCACCAGCTATAGCTGGCAACACTAATCATTGTGTTCTGCTGGCAGGGAAGGTTCCCCATCAAAGTTACAAAGAAAAACCTGTGGAGCCCTTGTGTGCCTTACAAAGCAAAAACCCCCTCTAAACAGCTTTGTAATTATAAAGAAACTGCTGCAGTTATTATAGTGATATTAAAGGTTCAAGTTTAAAAATAAAATAAATAACAAACATATCATACTTACCTCCACTGTACAGTTCGTTTTGCACAGAGTGGCCGCGATCATCCTCTTCTGGGGTCCCACGGTGGCTCTCGCGGCTCCTCCCCGCATTAGATAACCCCCTCTGGGAAGCTCTCTTCCGAGGGGGCTACCTTGCGGGTGCGCTCCCGTGTTACACACTCGGCGTCCATAGACGCCGAGTGTATGACTCGGACCCGCCCCCGCGTCATTGGATTTGACAGCCAATGGCTGCGCTGCTATCAATCTATCCAATGAAGAGCGGAGAAGCCGTAGTGAGAGCGACGCGGGATTGCGCCCAAGGAAATTCAGGGCTCAGGTAAGAAAAACAGGGGGGGGGGGAGGGGGCTGGGGGGCCAGACACTGCAAGGTGTTTTTTGACCTTAATGCATAGGATTCATTAAGGTGAAAAAACACGTAGATTTACAACCCCTTTAAACACGAGCCACCTAGAGATGGGTGCACTCCCATGCAGCAATGCTAAATGTTCCTCACCTGTCTCTGAATGCCGGGAAAGTTCAGATGGGCAAAGCTTAAACACTTCCAAGTATTGTTGACTTTGCTCGCTCCCTCCTGCCTGCCTTACACTCCTACTGGCCCATCACTATGATAGGATGCCTTACTATCCCAAAAGGAATGTGCAGAAGGTGGTAAGATGGTGGGCAAGCTTGAACAATTATAGGAGGTGTTAAACTGTTAGAATTGTATGGCATTCTGGCATAAAACCTGAGAACCTCAACCTGTTACAAGTACATTGCCTGTGCTTCACACTTGACAGTAGCTTTGTTGTTTTACTCTAGTTCGGAAGTTGCTTTAAAGGGGTTGTAAAGGTGTTAAATGTTTAAAATTAACGGAATACCGTTCTTGATGTATTCGTCTGAGACAAAATTCGTGAATAAGCTTGAAAGCAAACCGTGTGTTTTATTATACACACTAAAAAGGAATTAATACAGTTACAGTATATGGTTTTTGACGTATTGTTGTAAATATATTTTAACTTATAGACAATACTGCTATGGAACTGATATTTTGTTAGGAATATAGATGCAGTTTTGTCTATAAGTTAAAATATATTTACAACAATACGTCAAAAACCTGACAGTTTCTGGAATCTGAAACTCAATTCAAATGTCACATTTGGGATTTATTAAATCATAAGTCCAACCATTCATCCAGACTTAGAGGAATTCTATTCTTAATCAAATGTTTTTCTGGCCAAATTTAATTTTAGATATTAAGAATATAACAAAAGGTTTGTTTTTTATTTTCCAAAAAGGTTCCTAGTGCATTGTTGGTTCACTTACCTTTTCCGTCTATTTCCCTTCTAAATGTTTTTTTTCTTTGTCTGAATTTCTCACTTCCTGTTTCTCCTCACTGAACTTCACACCATCATCCGAGCCGTGTTTAGTCAGCCAGAACAGCTTACTGAGGAGGAACAGAAAGTGAGAAATTCAGACAAAGAAAACAAAGAAAAAAAAACATTTAGAAGGGAAATTGAAGAAAAAGGTAAGTCAACCAACAATGCACTAGCTTAAAGGAACCTATTTAGAAAATAAAAAACGAACCTTTACAACCCCTTTAAGTTGGTCTTGAACCTCTTTGATGCGTATATGACATACGGTATCTTACATGGAAGCAAACTGCAGAAATATGAACAGGCCTCCAGAGATTGGACATAACCCATTGCAGCTGCGGATCCACATTTGATAAAGATAGTTTACACATTTGCCAAAGACGTGTAGGATAGCTCCAATGATGGTATTTATCTATACTGAGTAAAATACCCCCAAACAAATCATTACAGGTCTAAACCAAGACAAAGTAAAGGTTCTTCTTCATATTCTATATTTTATCTATATATTTTTTATGTTTGGGGGGGGGGGGCATGGAAACACACTCGTTATCATTCTGTGTGCATTGATTCCATGTAGCAGCTTCGAATCAGATGGAGGAGTCGCTTGAAGCCATCCTGTAATGATATAGATCAAAGCATGTATCAGTGTAATGGAATCAACCAGCCAATCTACATAGGCATAATGCTTGGTGTAAGAAGTCTCCAATAATAAGATTGATGTATACTGTATGATATACGAGATAAGTCAGGAAATTTTTAATTTTTTAGTAAGATGGAGAAAGACGTTGTACTTTGTTTCCAATACTCCTTTGAATTTGTCATGCATCTTTTGACCAATCAAATTTACCCATTGGGCATGTCCATGGCTGCACAGACAATGAATACACTGGGATGGAAATTAATATAGCTCATGCTGTTCCGACCATATCTAGACCTAATCATTTGTTGCTGTGCCGCTATTATGATAAAATGATGTAGCTAGGAGAGAAAACATCAGTGTTACTAGCATTAAAATCACAAACTCTCTGATGCATGGCAGAAACTATAGATTGCATGATTGGATATGTATTATATAAAAGGAAAAATCATAGGGCTATTATGTGTCATACGTGACAATCCCTTTCTTTTTTTTAACTCTTATCTTGCCAGGCTTGGGATACTACAAGTGTATACATTCAAAGGGTCCAATCAGATCTTTACGCCTTGTACACACGATCGGTTTTCCGATGGAATAAAATCTGATGGACTTGTTTCAACGGAAATTCCGATCGTGTGTGGGCCCCATCGGAGTAAAAAAATAGAACATGTTTTAAATTTTTCCAATGAAAAAAAATCCGATGGGAAATTCCGATCGTCTGTGTGGAACTCCGTCGGAGAAAAAAACAAGTCAGCTTCATCGGAAAAAGTCAGACGGAGTTTTTTCATCGGAAATTCCGACCGTCTTTGGGCCCCATCGGACTTTTTTCCGTCTGAGTTTAGAAATAGAACATGTTTTATTTTTTTTCCGATGGAAAAAAATCCTGTGGGAAATTCCAATCGTCTGTGTGGAACTACGTCGGAGGTGGGACCAGAGGCTGAAAACACATATTAACCACTTATGCCATTTGGCTGCTTAATGACCAGGCCACTTTTTGCGATTCGGCACTGCGTCGTTTTAACTGACAATTGCGTGACGTGGCTCCCAAACAAAATTGACGTCCTTTTCTTCCCACAAATCGAGCTTTCTTTTGGTGGTATTTGATCACCTCTGCGGTTTTTATTTTTTGCGCTATAAACAAAAAAATTCAATAATTTCAAAATTTCAAAAAATATATAAAAAAAAATATTTTTTCCTCAGTTTAGTCCGATACGTATTCTTCTACATATTTTTGGTAGAAAAAATCGCAATAAGCGTTTATTGATCGGTTTGCGCAAAAGTTATAGCTTTTTCAAAATAGGGACTGTTTTATGGCATTTTTATTAATATTTTTTTTTTTTTTACTAGTTATGGCGGCGATCAGCGATTTTTATCGTGACTGCGACATTATGGCGGACACATCGGACACTTTTGACACTATTTTGGGACCATTGTCATTTTTACAGCGATCAGTGCTATAAAAATGAACTGATTACTGTAAAAATTACACTGGCAGTGAAGGGGTTAACCACTAGATGGCGCTGCAGGGGTTAAGTGTTTCTTAGGGAGTGATTATTACTGTGAGGGGGCGTGGCTACACGTGACACGTCACTGATGACCGTTCCCGATCACGGGGGAACGGTCATCAGTGACAGTGTCACTAGGCAGAATAGGGGAATGCCTTGTTTACAAAGGCATTCCCCTGTTCTGCCCTTGCCGACTGCAATCGCGGGACTCCCGGGACGATGTTCCCGGGACCCGCGGACGCACTCGCGAGGCACGCGGCGGCAGATTTAAAGGGACGTACCTGTATGCCAATCTGCCTGCCCGTGCCATTCTGCCGACGTACATCGGCGTGCGCCGGTCGGCAAGTGGTTAAACTGCAATAATAAATAAATACACACAAACTTTAGTTATGGATAAAAATGGCCGTGGCCCTTTATTATTGGCATAGTAACAAACCAATTTATCAATAAAATATTTTCCATATAACCATCTTACCAAATTTACACCAACATTAAATAGTTCAGCCATCAAAGCTCAAACTATATATAACATTAATATACCAACAATCCCCTTACAGCAGAAGGGACCAGCCACATAACAAGGACCTCGACATAGGGAGGGGGGGAGGGATGCTTCTTCTTGAAGTGCTGCCATTGGTCTGATGACTGTTAAAATTCTTCTGTCTTCCTATAGGTTCTTCTATACACCTGACCTTTTAGAACCTTCCAGAATTTTTTTAATAAAGTTTATTGATAACAGTTAGGTAATTAATTATTAATTTAAATTGAACTGCTTTTCTTTTGTTTCAGTCCCTGTTCCCATAGGCAGGGGTTGCTATTGAGCTTCTCCTGCCTTTCATTTCGAACGTCAAGAACGCGTTGACGTACAACAATACTACGAGCCGTTCAATGATTTCGAGCCATTCAATGATCCGAGCATGCGTCAAAGTGATTCCGAGCATGCGTAGAACTTTTGTGCATTGAATTGTGTACACACTGTCGGAATTTCCGACCACAACTTTTGTTGTCGGAAAAATTGAGAACCAGCCCTCAAATTTTTGTGGTCGGAAATTCCGACAGCAAATGTCCGATGGAGCCTACACACGGTCGGATTTTCCGACAACAAGCTCACATCGAACATTTGTTGTGTGTATACGGCATTACTGTCAGAGTTTCGAGGGAGCTTAGTCCACCTTTCTCAAGAATGAGCTCCATCGAAACGTTGACCATAAAATGCTGTTGCTTTGATTTATCTCCACTGCAAGATCCGTGAGTACCCCTATACATGAGTCTCTCTCTCTCTCTCTCTCTCTCTCTGATGTTGGACGAAAAGACCTGACTCGCAGTCTCCACTCTAACTCATCCCAAAGGTGTTCTATCGGGTTGAGGTCAGGACTCTGTGCAGGCCAGTCAAGTTCCTCCATCCCAAACTTGCTCATTCATGTCTTTATGGATCTTGTGTGTGCACTGGTGGGCAGTCATGTTGGAACAGGAAGGGGCCACCCCCAAACTGTTCCCACAAAGTTGGGAGCATGAAATTGTCCAAAATGTCTTGGTATGCTGACGCCTTAAGAGCTCCCTTCACTGGAACTAAGGGGCCAAGCCCAACCCCTAAAAAAAAACAAAAAAAAAACAAACTCACACCATAATCCCCCCCACCAAATGATTTGGACCAGTGCACAAATCAAGGTCCATAAAGATAGAACACTTTTGAGATGAATTAGAGCGGAGACTGCGAGCCAGGCCTTCTCGTCCAACATCAGTGCCTGACCTCACAAATGCGCTTCTGGAAGAATGGTCAAACATTCCCATAGTCACGCTCCTAAACCTTGTGGACAGCCTTCCCAGAACAGTTGAAGCTGTTATAGCTGCAGAGGGTGGGCCAACATAATATTGAACCCTACGGATTAAGACTGAAATGGCATTAAAGTATATGTGCGTATAAAGGCAGCTGTCCCAATACTTTTGGTAATATAGTGTATATCTATATGTAGCGATACCCCCAGTTAAGAGGGCTGCTGGTATTGATTTGGGCCCTGTAGTGCACCGCTGTCAACCCCTGGCAATCAGCTCTAACCTCCCGTGGCACAGCTAGTAATAGTGGGATAAGACCGCGTAACCGCAACTCTTGGTGACGCAGTCTTATAGCAAGCATGCACAGCAATATACTTTAAAACTCCTATTAAAGTAACTGAAACTGACACCAAATGTACGGTACTTTACCCAGATATTTTACTGATGCTAATGGGCAAATAATAAAATAACAGTATAACAAGTTGCAGATCCCTGCAATAAACAGTATTTAAGATAAACAGAATAACCAGAACAATAAAGTATTGCTATGCGACTCTAACGCTACCCTTTTACAGCTACTTCCCCTCGTGGGCAGACTAACACCCAGCAATGTCTACCTATGCAGTCAGGCCTGACTGATCTAAATGGAAGTTCAGGGTAAACAATCTTCGCTAGCAATCTTTCGGTGGTGCACTTGAAGAACAACTTTGTAATCCAAATGAATAGTGAAGGTAAAGTATCTGTCTATGAGCAAGTGCTCTCTCACCACCCGACAGTCCGAGTCTGTTTCCTCCACCGATTCATCTGGGAACAGGAATCCACCAACATCCAGGCCTTCAGTCCTTCTGGTGTACTGCAGCAAGGATGAGAAGATGTCTCTAAGGTTCAGCTAGGCTGGCAGAGGGGCTCTTTGGAAAAGAGCACAAGGCCCAGGCTTCAGGCCTTGTGCATACAGCAGTTCAGCACAGAGATCTTCTTGCTAGGAGAGGGGGTGTCCAAAGAGGAAGAACCAACTCCGCCTCCCCTTTATAAAGTCTGCCCCAGCAGTCTCTGCACGGGGAAATGCACCCTGGGTGCTGCAAGATGTACTGGGAGATGTAGTCTCTCAGTATTAAAGGGGAATACCCCGCTACATATATATACACAGTGCCTTGAAAAACTATTCATACCCCATGAAATTTTCCACATTCTGTCATGTTACAACCAAAAACGTAAATTCATTCTATTGGAATTTTATGTGATAGACCTACACAAAGTGACACATAATTGTGAAGTGGAAGGAAAATTATAAATGGTTTTATTTATTTTTTACAAATAAATATGTGAAAAGTGTGGTGTACATTTGTATTCAGCCCCCTTTACTCTGATACCCCTAACTAAAATCTAGTGGAACCAATTGCCTTCAGAAATCACCCAATTAGTAAATAGAGTCCACCTGTGTGTAATGAAATCTCAGTATAAAGACAACTGTTCTGTGAAGCCCTCAGAGGTTTGTTAAAAAAAACTTACTGAACAAACAGCATCATAAAGGCCAAGGAACACACCAGACAGGTCAGGGATAAAGTTGTGGAGAAGTTTAAAGCAGGGTTAGGTTATACGAAAATATCCCAAGCTTTAAACATCTCACGGAGAACTGTTCAATCCAACATCTGAAAATGGAAAGAGTATGGCACAACTGCAAACCTACCAAGACATGGCCGTCCACCTAAACGGACAGGCCGGGCAAGGAGAGCATTCATCAGAAAAGCAGCCAAGAGGCCCATGGTAACTCTGGAGGAGCTGCAGAGATCCACAGCTCAGGTGGGAGGATCTGTCCACAGGACAACTATTAGTCGTGCTCTCCACAAATCTGCCCTTTATGGAAAAGTGGCAAGAAGAAAGACATTGTTGAAAGAAAGCCATAAGAAGTCCTGTTTGAAATTTGTGAGAAGCCATGTGGGGGACACGGCAAACATGTGGAAGAAGGTGCTCTGGTCAGATGAGACCAAAATTTTACTTGTTGGCCTAAAAGCAAAAACACTATGTGTGGCGGAAAACTAACACTGCACATCACCCTGAACACACCATCCCCACTGTGAAACATGGTGGTGGCAGCATCATGTTGTGGGGATGTTTTTCTTAAACAGGGACAGGGAAGCTGGTCAGAGTTGATGAGAAGATGGAAGAAGCCAAATACAGGGCAATCTTAGAAGAAAACCTGTTATGCCGCGTACACACGCTCAGAATTTCCAACAACAAATGTTCGATGTGAGCTTGTTGTCGGAAATTCCGACTGTGTGTAGGCTCCATAGGACATTTGCTGTCGAAATTTCTGACAACAAAAATTTGAGAGCTGGTTCTCAAATTTTCCGGCAACAAAATCAATGCTTGTAAATTCCGAGCGTGTGTAGACAATTCCGACGCACAAAATTCCACGCATGCTCTGAATCAAGTACGAGATGGAAGCGCTCGGTCTGGTAAAACTAGCGTTCGTAATGGAGATAGCACATTCGTCATGCTGCAAACACGTCTAGGACTGAAAAGCACAATGCTGAAAAGCTCGAATCGTCTCTCACCAAACTTCTACTAACACGAGATTAGCAGAAGGAGCCCAAAGGGTGCCGCACTTGGTATTGAACTTCCCTTTTATTGTGCCGTTGTACGTGCTGTACGTGACCGCGTTCTTGACGTTCACAATTTCCGACAACATTTGTGCAACCGTGTGTATGCAAGACAAGTTTGAGCCAACATCCGTCAGAAAAATATCCACGGTTTTGTTGTCGGAATGTCCGATCGTGTGTACGCGGGTCTGCATAAGAGTCTGCAAAAGACTTGAGACCGGGGCGGAGGTTCACCTTCCAGCAGGACAACGACCCGAAACATACAGCCAAAGCTACAATGGGATGGTTTGGATCAAAGCATATTCATGTGTTAGAATGGTCCAGTCAAAGTCCAGACCTAAATCACATTGAGAATCTGTGGCAAGACTTGAAAATTTCGGTTCACAGACGCTCTCCATCCAATCTGACAGAGCTTGGGCTATTTTGCAAAAAAATGTCACTCTCTAAATGTGCAAAGCTGGTAGAGACATCCCCAAAAAGACTTGCAGCTGTAATTTCAGAGAAAGTTGGTTCTACAAAGTATTGACTCCGGGGGGCTGAATACAAATTCAAGCCACACATTTCACATATTTATTTGTAAAAAAATTGGAAAATCATTTATCATTTTCGTCCACTTCACAATGATGTGCCACTTTGTGTTGGTCTATCACATAAAATCCCAATAAAATACAATTACGTTTTTGGTTGTAACATGACAAAATGTGGAAAATTTCAAGGGGTATGAATACTTTTTTCAAGGCACTTCATGGACACCACCCACCATCCTTGGACAGACATTTTTGACTCAGAGATGTTGATGGACATACAAATAGGATCAGTAGTCAGCGGATCTCACCAACTTCTCCGCCTTCTGCATAGACTCATCCCCTTCATCCCAGAAGAGGATACAGCAGTAGTAGTTGGAACAATTATCAACTCCCAACTGGACTACGCAAACTCCCTCTACATAGGACTACCTAAATACCAGATTTTGTGTCTACAAGTTGTCCAGAACACGGCAGCCAGACTGGTAACGTGAAAAAAAACCCTGGGAATCCATCACCCCGTCCCTGAGGACCCTCCATTGGCTAACCGTAAAGGATCGAATCACATTCAAGACCCTCTGCCTCACTCACAAGTGCACACAGGGAAACGCTCCTCAATACTTATACGAGAAGATAAAACACTACACCCCCAATCGCGTTCTCCGATCAACTAACCAAACCTCCTCCACATCCCCAAGTCCTACTACAAATCGAAGGAAGAACAAAGATTTGCTGTCCAAGGGCCACGGCTATGGAACGCTCTACCCACAAACATCCGCATGGAAGAAGACCATCGGGCCTTCAGGAAAAAACTTAAGACCCACCTCTTCTGAAGGATCAGGATGTCACTGGATGGAAAAAAGCGCCTTGAGGCTATTTAGTTCGCATTTGTAGCGCTATACAAGTTACTCACTCACTCACTGTATATACACATATATTTATATATCTATATATCTATCTATAGATATACAGTCGACCATCGAAATTCGCGGGGTTACGCTCTGTGAGCGCCTGTGAATGGTGAAAATCCGCACATTTTAGATGTGGTAAAAAAAGCCTATAGATGGTTCACACATGGGGGGGCTTCAAAGTCGCCCAACTCCCGTCCGACTCTGAAGCCGCCCCGTACAGCGCAACTTCAGCGTGCTTGCAAAACGACTTCTGTATAGAAGTCAATGCAAGCCGCTCCGAAGTCGCCCCCCCAAGTAATATAGGAACCTTTTTCTAAGTCGGAGCGACTTGAGTCGCTCCTATTAGAACGGTTCCATTGAATTTTATGGTAATATAGTGTATATACTGTATATATATAGGAATATTTTATATCTACCACTTGCAGCCTGCTTTACCTTTCCCACTGGGCTGACTTTACTAACTTGCTGTGAATAGCTTGGGTTTTAAATAGATCCTAATGGCACAATGGAAAACGCAGCTCTCTCCTTCTCTGCTTTTCTCTTTTTGGCCAGATCTGCATTTCCAGTTACAGTAAACAGAAAACAGGCAGCTTGTGCTGGGCTTTCTCTTTAGAAAGCCAAGAATGTTCTGCAGAATCTTGTTAGTCAAATCAAGATTTAAGACGCATAATACAAATTATATAAGGAACTAGTTTATAATATTTATAAACCTAACTACTTCTGACCCGGGCCATGTACAAAAGACAGCCACAAGGTGTCTCTAGAAATCCGGGAGGCCGTCTTTTTACGGCCTCTGCTCTTCTGGCCACTGGGGGCGTGCGAGCGTCGCCGGCGGCACGCGTGCGTGCCCGGCGTGTCACTGACATGCCGATGCGCGTGCCTGGCGGCCGCGATGTCCGCCGGGTACCCGCGATCGGCCGGTACACAGCCAAGGACATGGATCTGTGTGTGTAATGATGGGGTGTAAACACAGAGATCCACGTCCTGTCAGGGAGAGGGGACCGATGCTGTGTCCCTTGTACATAGGGACACAGATCGGTCACCTCCCCCAGTCAGTCCCCTCCCCTCACAGTAGTAATCACTAATAGGGCACACATTTAACCCCTTCCTCGCCCCTAGTGTTAACCCCTTCCCTGCCAGTGTCATTTATACAGTAATCAGTGCATTTTTATAGCACTGTTCGCTGTATAAATGTGAATGGTCCCAAAATAGTGTCAAAAGTGTCCGATGTGTCCGCCATAATGTCGCAGTAACGAAAAAAATCACTGATCGCCGCCATTACTAGTAAAAAAAAAATTATAAAAATGCCATAAAACTACCCCCTATTTTGTAAACGCTATAACTTTTGCGCAAACCAATCAATAAACGCTGATTGCGATTTTTTTTTACCAAAAATATGTAGAAGAATACGTATCGGACTTAACTGAGGAAAATATATATATATATATATATATATATATATATAAAAAATTGGAATATTTATTATAGCAAAAATAAAAAAAAATGTGTTTTTTTTTTTCAAAATTGTCGCTGTTTTTTGTTTATAGCGCAAAAGATAAAAACCGCAGAGATGATCAAATACCACCAAAAGAAAGCTCTATTTGTGGGAAAAAAGGACGTTGAATTTGTTTGGGAGCCACGTGGCACGACCGCGCAATGTTCATTCAAAGCGCGACAGTGCCGAAAGCTATAATTTCGCCTGGGCAGGAAGGGGGTATATGTGCCCAGTAAGCAAGTGGTTAAAATTGATTAAAAACTGTTATCATTTCCTTTTGTTACGGGTTTTATATTCCCCATTGTAGGCAGGTTCATCAGTCACTTTGCAGTGCTTCTGGCACTAAACAGAATTTCCAACCCTCAGTCCTGCCAGTCAGAAAATGAGACCTAATTAAAACCTGCTTCCAACACATTAATAAAAAATGAGGCTTCAGTTGCATATATTTGCAAATATATTTGAAAGCCGCACAACATTTACAAGGTGCCTTTCCTTTCCAGTGCTTAATGATAGACTACAACCTGTTGCATAACTGTGTGTCCCCTTCTTGGGAAACCTCGAGGATGACCTCATCAGTCTACTGCTGCTCCTTCATTTGTCTAAGCAGGCAGGAGGGGGATTTTCACAAGGCAGCTGCAGAAAGAATCTATAATTCTGGTTCTTGTGTCAGGTCAAAATTCCAGGATCACAAGACTAGCTGAAGACAATTATAAATTATTTGGGCTTTAAATACAGTTCCTTTAACCACTTAAGCCCCGGACCATTTTGCAGCTAAAGGACCAGGCCTCTTTTTGCGATTCAGAACTGCGTCACTTTTACTGACAATTGCGCGGTCGTGCGACGTGGCTTCCAAACAAAACTGACATCCTTTTTTCCCCACAAATAGAGCTTTCTTTTGGTGGATTTCATCACCTCTGCGGTTTTTGTTTTTTGCGCTATAAACAAAAATAGAGCGACAGTTTTGAAAAAAATGCAATATTTTTAAATTTTTGCTATAATAAATATCTCCCAAAAGATATATATATATAAAAAAAAAAATGTCCTCAGTCTAGGCCGATGCGTATTCTTCTACATATTTGATCACCTCTGCGTTTTTTTTATTTTGCGCTATAAACAATAATAGAGCGACAATTTGGAAAAAAATTCAATATTTTTTACTTTTTGCTATAATAAATATCCCCCAAAAATATATAAAAAAACATTTTTTTTCCTCAGTTTAGGCCGATACGTTTTCTTTTACATATTTTTGGTAAAAAAAATTGCAATCAGCGTTTATTGATTGGTTTGCGCAAAAGTTATAGCGTCTACAAAATAGGGGATAGTTTTATGGCATTTTTATTAATATTTTTTTTTTTTTACTGTGGCGGCGATCATCGATTTTTATCATCACTGCGACATTATGGCGGACACATCGGACACTTTTGACACTATTTTGGGACCATTGTCATTTTTACAGCGATCAGTGCTATAAAAATGCACAGGTTACTGTGAAAATGACACTGGCAGTGAAGGGGTTAACCTGTAAGGGGCGCTGAAGGGGCTAAGTGTGACCTAATGTGTGATTCTTACTGTGTGGGGGTGTGGCTTGGCGTGTGACATCACTGATCGTCGTTCCCTATGACAGGGAACTGACGATCAGTGACAGTCTCACTAGGAAGCTCGGGAGAGGTTTGTTTACACTTACCTCTTCCCGTTCTTCAGCTCTGTGACCCGATCGCGGGACACCGGTGGCGATCGGGTCCGCGGGTCCCGCGGGCGCGGTCACGGAGCTCAGGACCGGGTTGCGAGCGTGCAGCCGGCGGCGCGCGCGTGACCCGCGGCTGGGCATCTTAAAGAGGACGTACCTGTACGTGCTTGTGCCCAGCCATGCCATTCTGCTGACGTATATGTACAGGCGGCAGTCCTTAAGTGGTTAAATGGATTATAAAGCTGAACTTCAGCCTTGCCTTCAGTCTTGCACAGTTATGCAGTCTCCTCTCCTGTACTAAAATAGCTTACTCTGATTTCACTGCACACTGTGAGCTTCCCATAGTGTGCATTTAAAACATTAGCAAGTCATGAAGGAAGTCCAGCATTATTCAGACCTTTCCTCCGCAGCCTGAAGCCCTGTACACACGGCCGGGAATCCCGTCTATTTGAAAACCGTCGGTTTTCCTGATGGGATTCCTGGCAAGCTTGCCTTGCAAAGCCGTGTATACACACGACCACTCAAAAAACCCGCCGTTCTTTTGAATGGCAAGAACGCGGTGACGTCAAAGACTATGACGAGCCGGCTAAAATAAGTAGTATGCTACCGCGCCTGTGTCGAAGTGTCATCGAGCATGCGCGGTTTCTTTCCCCCGCAGGTAAGCATACAGACGACCGGTTTTCTCGGCAGGAAACACTCTGCCGGGAATGCCGACGGGAAAATAAAGAGCAGGTTCTCTATATTTCCCGAGCAGTTTTCCTGTCGGGAAAACTGCTAGGGAGCATACACACGGCCGGGATTCCCGGCCAAAAGCTCTCCTGGCAGTTTTCCTGCCGGGAAAACCGGGCGTGTGTACGAGGCTTTACTGTCCCAGCCCACCTAGGAACACCCACTTCTCCAGACTGACATCCATCCATCCATCCAGCTTATCAAGGTAAATAAAACATTTGCATAACTCCTCTCAAATACCAGCTCATTACTTGCATTAGGGCTAAAGGGCTCTTAAGAGAACTAGTGAGGCAGGGTGCAGTGTTGCTTTCAAGTAGAGGGTAGAGCAACCTGCTGGCCCCTCCCATCAGTCATAATCTGCCTGTAGTGCATAGAGAATCACAGAGACCCAGAGTTGACATCACTAGGTCTAAAATAAAGTACATAATGCAAACAACAAAAGTTAGATTTAAAGTTTTTATTGCGACGAAACGCATCTGGGAGGAGATACTAGTGCCGATGTAATGCTCGGTTCCGGGTCGGCAGCGACTTCATATGTAAGGATTTAACTTTTTATTGTCTTTACGTGTATATGCATCCAGATTAAAATTACTGCACTATGAGGATCATTTCTGGCTCCTGGTGAGCTTTATTTATCATAGCTTAACCCTGATGAGAAGTGTCACTGGACGGGTTTACTGGGTTTATTCCTCACTGGATGACAGACACACATTTAAGGCGTGCATGCTGTTGTAATGGCAGCCATCATCTCTGGTGAGTGTTCATTTCACTGGGATGCGGTGGCTGACCTTTGAGCACGGGGTTTGAAACTACATGTTCCCTTTAGGAGGTTTTGGAGATGTTTTCACTTCATTGCTGCACTGGACTTTTCAAATAAGTCTTTACTGTTTCACTGGACTTTCTTATTAAGTTTTTCTGTTCCTATCATGGAGGACTACATTCAATAATTGAGGACTTTTTTCACTTTATTAACCGCTTGCCGACCAGCGCACGACGATATACGTCGGCAGAATGGCATGGACAGGCAGATGGGCGTACAGGTACATCCCCTTTAAGAAGCAGCATTGTGGACGCGTGCGCGCCCACCGCAAGCTCCGTGAGTCCGACCGTGAGTCCCGCGGACTCGATGTCCGCGGGGATACCCGTGATCTTCTCACGGAGAGGAAGAACGGGGAAATGCTGATGTAAACAAATATTTCCCCATTCTTCCTAGTGACAGGACACTGATCACAGCTCCCTGTAATCGGGAGCGTTGATCAGTGTCGTGTCACACACAGCCCATCCCCCCTACAGTTAGAAGCACTCCCTAGGAGACACTTAACCCCTTCAGCGCCCCCTACAGGTTAACCCCTTCACTGCCAGTGTAATTTTTACAGTAATCAGTGCATATTTATAGCACTGTTTGCTGTAAAAATGACAATGCCCCTAAAATGGTGTCAAAAGTGTCCAATGTGTCCGCCATTATGTCGCAGTCACAATAAAAATTGCTGATCGCCGGCATTACTATTAAAAAAAAAATATTAATAAAAATGTCATAAAACAATCCCCTATTTTGTAGACGCTATAACTTTTGCACAAACCAATCAATAAACGCTTATTGCGATTTTTTTTTACCAAAAATATGTAGAAGAATACGTATCGGCCTAAACTGAGGAAAAAATTTGTTTTTTTTAATATATCTTTTGGGGATATTTATTATAGCAAAAAGTAAAAAATATTGCATTTTTTTCAAAATTGTTGCTCTTTTTTTGTTTATAGCACAAAAAATAAAAACCGCAGAGGTGATCAAAAACCACCAAAAGAAAGCTCTATTTGTGGGGAAAAAAGGACGTCAATTTTGTTTGGGAGCCATGTTGCACGTCTGCGCAATTGTCAGTTAAAGCGAGGCAGTGCCGAATGGCAAAAAGTGGCCTGGTCTTTGGCCAGCCAAATTGTCTGGGGCTTAAGTGGTTAAAGGATATCTAAAGGTACATTAAAAAAAAAAAAAAAAAAAAACATATATACTTACCTGATCTGTTCAGTTGGTTTTGCACTGAGGATCCTCCTCTTCTGAGGTCCCTCAGCAGCGCTCCTGGCTCCTCCTCTTCTCGAGTGCCCCTTTGGAGAGCCGCTCTCCCTCGGGGCAGTCGTGCGGGCGCGCTCCTGTGTCCTGCTGCTGCATCTATTGACACAGGCAGCAGAACTCGGCACCGCCCCCCCCCCCCCTCCGGCGCCCGTGTCATTGAATTTGATTGACAACAGCGGGAGCCAATGGCTGTGCTGCTATCAATCTATCCAATTAGGACACGAGACACTGGCTGTTGCTGGTGTGCTCGTCCCCGGCGCGAGAAAGACAGGGTTCAGGTAAGTAAAACGGGGGCTCTGGGGGGGAGGAGGTTTTTCACCTTAATGCAAAGAATGTATTAAGGTGAAAAACCTTGAGGCTGGGTTCACACTTGTGCGGTGCGAATTTCAGCTCTGTTATCTCTGCAAGGAGATAAGAGAACTGTTCAGCGTTTTGTGTGCGGTGGAACATGCGAACTTGCTGACCTGGGAGAGGGGGGGGGGGGGAAGTGTAGTGAGTATTGAAAAAAGTAAAAAGTCCTGTTCAGAATGGAAGACATCTGCGAATCAGGTGCGTGCCCATAGAAGATAATGGACCTGGCGTATCCGGGAAGAGAAACAGGGAGGACGTGTTTCTGCAGAGCTCCAGGGATCCTCCGCGAATCCACAGCCATCCTTCGCAGGCATCGCCGATTTGAGGCCCGGATTCATCTATACTAACCCCTGGACGCACTCTATAGCTGCCCCGGAGACTTACAAGAAAATAGCGCGGAGAAATCCGCGATGGGCCTGTGACTGGCTCCACAACACTGAGGCCCGTCGCCATCTTGGGGCCTGCACATCCGCGGCCTCTCCAGTCTCCAGCATCCGCGTACTGAGACATCCTCCATCCCCTGACACCCGTGGGACACCAGGCGGAAGCTACCCTGCAGGGATCCTTCGGTGGGCTCCGGGCGAAGCGATCGGTCGTCCTGCGGCCTACATTCGCGGACGCGGCCTCAACTCGAATCCACAGTGAGTACCGCACCGCCCGCTCCAAGATACCCCCCCAGACTGCTTACCTCCAGGCCTGGTCACTACCTGTCCGGCCACTAAGCACCCGCCAAGCCACCTATAGCCTTCGGTGTTGATCACCTCCTTCCCCAGCACTCGAGGCCGCGGCTTCGGCCTACTCCAGGAGGACGGTGGCCATCTTGGTACACCTGGCGACCCCTTTGTGCTCTCCTCTAAGCAGATTCCCATCACAATAACTCCATCTGGACCCTGACTGGGCTGTGTATACCTTCCTGGGAGGGGGAGAGGAGTCCTGATCTGAAAGGATCACCTGTTAAAGTCCACGGTCTGTCCTCCCTTCATAGATCGGCGGCCATCTTGCTACACCCAAAAGCCATAACATCCCAACCCTACTAGAACCTGGCCTCCCTACTATTATAATAAGATTTCTGCAATTTTAACCTCCCCCCCACAGCAAGCACAGAGGTCCCCATTACTGGACGTTGCTGTACACAACCAGTAGACTACTATAGCCTCACTACCTCCTCCCTATTTGACATATACGTCTCCCCCCTTTCTGTTTTTGGGGTACGTCAGCTCACACGGCTTCCTCCCTTACTGAACTGGCACAGTGCACAAGATCTCGCCGTGCACACAGCCCGCCAGCTCCCCCAGAGTGACTATACGCATTCAAGATAGACTGGCACTCCACCAACCTACGCTTTGCTAGTAGGATGTAAGTGACCAAAGCCTTACCATAACCATATAAAGCAGGCCAGATACCCACGGCTATAACACTTGATTATCAGCACGAATACTTTGAACCCCCGTGGGAACAGTCCGTGCATGCAGACGAGAAAGAATACTCGCTCCGACCGATCTATCCACAACCTAACAAACTTTCTTCTAGAAGCCGAGAATAAATACCACATGATGTCTCAGAGCGGCACTGTCACCAACAAACAAGCGGCCTCGGGGAAGAAATTACTGGACCTTCCCCCCTCGGAACCAAACTGTGAGTACACTTTACCCCTCTCTAAAGCCGATTTAGATGCAAGTCTAACATCCATGTTTGACAAATTGGTTGATAAAATAGAAAGAGAAGTGCATAAGTCCACTACCGCTCTATCTCAGGAGATTGCTTGCATAGGCAACAGAACGGATCTATTAGAAACAAAACATGACGAACTTTCACTAGCCCATAATGATTTAAGAAAGGACTATGAAACATTGGCGGATGGTTTTGCGTTTATGCAGGCACAAGTGGAAGACCTTGATAATAGAAATCGTAGACAGAACATCAGAGTACGCGGAGTACCGGAATCGGTCACCGATCTTATGCCTACTATATCGAGGGTCTTTCATAATCTCCTTCCCGACAAACCCCTGTCAGCTTTCACCTGTGACAGAATCCATAGAGCCCTCCGCCCCAAACCTACACCTGATAAACCGCCTAGAGATATCATCATGTGTTTGAAGGATTTCCTCGTTAAGGAAGACATCATGCCGGCGGCCAGGAACTCTCCTAATATTGACCTAGATGGTAAAAGACTTCAAATATTCCCTGACATCTCCCCAGCCACATTGGACAGGAGACGAAGGATGAAGGAAGTCACCAAAGTCCTACAGGAAGCAAGGATTAGATACAGATGGGGATTTCCTTTCAAACTCACCGTTCCACATAATGGCTCTACATATACGGTTTATAACGTAATAGAAGGAAAATAACTACTGGTGAAATTGGGCCTGCTGGACCCGGAACCTCCTGGCCGACCACCAGCAACCCCCAGTTCTTCCCCGATATGGTCCACACCATCTTCACGCCGCAACCAGAGAGACCAAAGAGATCAAAGACGCTGGAGGCAATCATACCAAGAATAGAACTTCCCATCTACGCTTTCACTCCAGTTCTCTATGTATTCGACGACCCCAGTGGGAATGATAAGAGAATCAAACAACCCGAAACATTCTCTCCAAAGACTTTACATTCTACAATGATCCCGGGGATATTGCATTAATTACACAACTCCCTTCTCCACATAATTCCAGAGGTTCTGCGGATAGAAGAATCAGCAGAATATCTGAACAGTACTGTAATATACTCCTCAAAGAAGACCTAGGGGACTTAATTTCGTGGTTCTGTTATCATCCTATTCAACTTTCCTAGCAGTCTGAAGTTTCATAATATGATAAGTTAAAGAGGGGGCGTGGCTTGGCGCGCAACGAGCATGGACGCACAGTAGAAGAGCTCCGGTACACACACGGCCTGCACCTGCTAATCCACCCGACCCAGCGATCTTCGATGCCGGGCAAGCGGCTCTACAACACCCCAAACTCACGCTCGAGGCGAGGGTCCTCCGCTGCCACATCGCGGAACATCCCGGACCTATTTAAAGCCCATACAGGGACCCGCAGCAACAACGTGGGGAAATCCAAAATGGCGCCTGATCAGCTTGAGGAGGAATATAGTGAAGATTCCCAGTCTGCTCCAGAGGACTCAGGTAGGAGTTTAGCACTCCCTGACCAGCCCCTCACGCTCGCAGCAATGTCGGTCATTGCAGCGGACATCAAGTCCACGTTCTCCGCCGCCATTACGGACTTGAAATCCAACCTGATGTCCCTGAATGAGAAAATGGCGGCGGCGGAGTCCGCAGGGAAGCACAGGGACAAGGCGATCCGCCGATTAGAGACGATCAACCTTTCTCATAATCGCCGTTTTATTGAAATCAATAGGCACCTGGAGGACTTAGACAATAGGGGAAGGAGAAATAATGTCCGGGTGAGAGGGATCCAGGAGTCTGTAGAACCCCCCCATGTCATCCCTGCCCTCCAGAGAGTTTTTAATAGTGTGCTTGAACGACAGGAAGAAACAGAGATTGATTTCATAAGAGCACACAGGGCTCTCAGACCTAAGGGCCCAGACTCTGCACCTCCACGTGACATCATTTGCTGTCTTCAGAGTTTTACTCTGAAAGAAGAGATCATGCGCAAGGCCAGGAGGTCTGAACAAATTGTGTTCAATGGAGCTCACATCCTATTGTTTCAGGATCTCTCGCAGATCACCCTGCGAAACAGAAGAGCCTTGCGCCCTCTGCTGGTGAAACTGAGGGAGCGCGATATGAAATATACTTGGAAGTTCCCGTTTGCCTTAACAGTCCACTTCAATGGATATCAACATGTGCTGCGCGAGCCTGATGACTTACCTGCCTTCTGTGAAACCCTAGGCCTGGACCCGATCTCTCTACCTGACTGGTATGCAGAATTCCAAGACCCACCTTGTGACAGATCACCCTCAAGATCCCCTCAATCCACTCCGGAGAAGAGGCTCTATAAGAAGCAGAAACCGCAGCGCGCAGGAGGCTCCACGGCTGGAACACCTAGATCTTCAAGGGAAGACCGCAGAGGACAAGCTGAAGCCTAAACCAGGACCCTCTGAGCTCCTCCCTGATGAGTGTGACACTTATATTTCTACTTATCAGTTCACCCTTTTTTTTTTTTTTTTTTTTTTCTCAGGATTGCTCTGACTCAACTAATTTAGGAGTGATTAACTCCATATGCTCTGGGGTCGCATACCCCTCCTCCCTTCAGCTCTCGCCCCCCCTTTCTCCACCTACCCCTCCTCCCCCTCCTCCTCTCCCTCCCTCTCCCTCCCCCTCCCCCCCTCCTCACCTTTCCCCCCCACCCCCCTCCTCACCTTTCCCCCCCCCCTTCTTTTTTTTTTTTTTGTCATCTTCCTCTCCTTCTTCCTCCCTCCTCACCCACACCCACCCCCTTCGGGGGTAATAGCTCTGATGTATATGTGTAAAGGGGAGAGGGGACTCCTGATTAATACTGATCAACCCCCCTGTATTGCGTACTGCCCATTGCTTACGCGGTGAACCCTTCCAATGGGTCGGGTGGACATGATATGTTCTGAACTCTGGTTCGAACCAGCCTATTTCAGTTTATTGTTTCTCAAGCAGGCTGTGTGTGTGTATATATGTTAGATTGCACTACATATTTCTGTTTTTCCTTTATCTCACTGTGTGCAACGTTTAAATTTTTATTTTTTTGGTTTGGCATAATTGAGGGCTTTAGCCCAATCCAAACCCTAAAAGTTGGGCGTCTCCCGCTCTCCCCAACAAGTGTGTCCGGGACTGCCGGGTCAGCCCTGGACACACTAATTTACTCCTTATTCAGGACGACGTGTTCTGCCTGATCAGGGAATTCTCTGATTTTCTTTGCCATCTCTCATTCACCATCCCTCCCCCTTTTCTTTCTCTCTCTTTCCTTTCTGGCTCTGTATATATTTGGCCGCTGATTTGACTTGAGGTACTGCTGCTAACCTTATCGCGACAGTTTTGTCTTACAGGCACACTTCGACCCATCTCGCTCTGACCCTTCAACATGGCCTACTCTGACCTTGGACGAGGTCCGCTCGTGATTTCACATAATGTTAAAGGTATGAATGTGCCCGAGAGACGCTCTACGCTCTTACGGGAACTCAAGAAATGTGGACCACACTTTGTGTTTCTACAGGAAACTCACTTTAAAACGCACCACGTCCCCAGTCTGACAAACGCCTTTTTCACAGAGGCATACCATGCGACCAATGACGACTCTAGGACCAAGGGTGTCACCATCTTGATTAGCAAACACGCCCCTTTTACCTTACAGGAAAAGCTGATAGACCCCAAGGGTAGATTTGTTTTTCTGAAGGGCCTTTACAATAATAGGCCTCTGACATTGGCCAACGTCTATTTTCCAAATAGGTCTCATGTGACCTTTTGTCAACACATTGTTAGGGAACTGTTGGGTTTTACTTCAGGCTGCCTGGTCTTAGGGGGCGACTTTAATATCCCCCTCAATCCGTCCGTAGACACCTCTAATGGTAAAACCTGCATTACATACAGGATCCTTAGAAGGATCAAGACCCTACTCCAAAGCTTGCAACTTATTGACGCTTGGCGGTTTGGCCATCCAGACGGACGAGACTACACGTTCTTTTCACCCCCACATAACAGACATTCCCGCATTGACTATCTCTTTATTTCCCAAAGGGACTTGACTCGTGTCTCAGGTTCACATATAGGCTTAAAAACTTTCTCGGACCATGCGCCGATTTCACTAACCTTGAATGTACACTCCCCCCTTCCACGCCCACAGTCGTGGCGTTTAAATGCGTCCTTACTAACAGACCCTCACTCACTGATGACCCTGACCGCCTCAATCAAAGACTTCTTTCATCGGAACTCCACCCCAGACACGGACCCACTCATGACCTGGGAGGCTCATAAATGTACCTTGAGAGGGGAACTTATCAAAATGGGGTCAATCCGCAAAAGAGAAAGAGAGGAACAAATGACTACCCTAACGGGCAAAATTAAACAATTGGAAAACCTCCATAAACAGTCTCTTAGTATGAAGACGGCGACTGACCTTCTAGATCTCAGGAAGAATCTCCAACAGCTCTTTGATAATAGATCAAGGCGACTATTATTTTTCAAAAAGAGAATTTACTATGAGTTCGGGAACAAACCTAGTAAGGTCCTTGCGAGGGCACTGAGAGAACAGAATGCCAGAAACCTAATATCGGGCATTAGGAGACCTGATGGTAAACTAGATATAACCACAGAGGCGATAGCGCAACATTTTCATGGTTTTTACACAAAGTTATATAACCTCCCACCTCAACACAAAGGGGGGACTATGGAGGGAGACAGGGCGGGGATTATTGAGGACTACTTAACTAAGAGTGGGATGCCCGCTCTTCCTGACTCGGACATTGCACTCTTGGAAGAGCCACTTACACCCTCAGAGGTTGAAACTGCCATTAAACAACTGAAATCGGGTAAAAGCCCGGGCCCAGACGGTTACACCTCTATCTATTATAAAACTTTCTCTCAGCTTCTAGTAGCGCCACTAACAGCTGCGTTGAACTCATTGTCTGATCCCAGACAGGTCACCCCAGACTTCCTCTCGGCCCATATCACAGTAATTCACAAACCAGGTAGAGACCCAGTGGAATGTGCCAGCTACCGTCCGATCTCACTACTAAACCTTGATGTCAAATTATACGCAAAGGTCCTGGCTACCAGGCTGAGCCCCTTGCTTTCGAATCTCATCGACCCAGATCAGGTGGGCTTTATGCCTGGCCGCGAGGCTAAAGACAACGTGATTAAGGCAATGCTATTGTCTAATGCGGCCTATACTGGGAAGATAGAGGGCCTTCTCCTGTCCACGGATGCGGAGAAGGCCTTCGACCGCGTGGCTTGGGACCTTATGCTAGCCACCTGTACGAAGATAGGGCTGGGACCACGTATGCTAGCCAGGATCTCTGCTTTATATCAATCCCCAACGGCCCGATTGAAAATCAATGGTGCCCTATCAGATATCGTACGGATAACTAACGGCACAAGACAGGGCTGCCCCCTGTCTCCTCTTCTGTTCATTTTATCACTGGAGCCCTTTCTTAGAACGGTTAGAGCTAATGCAGACATTCGGGGCTTTAGAGTGTCAACTAAAGAATACAAAGTGGCCGCCTACGCGGATGATTTGCTTTTCTTTTTATCCAACCCCATAATTTCCTTGCCGAATTTGATGCAGGAATTTACCAAATTTGGCTACGTTTCCAATCTTAAGATAAATTACGCTAAGTCTGAAGCCCTGAATGTCTCCCTTCCTAGGCAACTGCTGGGGCAGGTGATGACAGCCTCTCCCTTCAGATGGGAACCGAAGGCCCTGAAGTACTTGGGGATTCGGCTCACCCCCAGATTAGGAAACATGTTTGGGTGCAATTTCCCGGAATTCCTTAAAAGAGTCAGAGAAGACTTACTCAGATGGCAGTCGGGATATTTCTCCTGGTTTGGACGGGCGGCAATAATTAAGATGACTATTCTTCCCAGACTGCTCTATTTATTGCACGCTCTCCCACTTCTGATACCTGCCTCCTTTTTCACGTCCCTTAGGAGCATCCTCCTAAAATTTCTATGGAACTCGCAAAAGCCCAGAATCAGGTTTTCGTACCTGATGAGGCCTAAAGATCAGGGTGGAATGGGCATACCAGACTTCAGGTCTTACTACCAAGCTACTCACCTGACTAGAATTGCTGATTGGCATTGCCATGAGGCAGCTAAAGACTGGGTCTCCCTAGAAAAAGCATTATCCCCTGTTCCCCTTAAATTTGCCCCATGGATTCCCTGGAACAGCCTACCACACAGCCTCAAACACCACCCCCTCACTGGTAGCACGTTGAGAATTTTCTATAACCTGACCAAACACCTACCCTTTTCCTCACAACCTGGCCCCCTGACGCCAGTAAAAGACAATCCCGACTTCGCTCCAGGTCTGAATAACCCACATTACCAATCAAAGACTCGCCTTCAACCCCTGCTGGCAGGGGAATGCATGGCGGGGGGAGTAGTGAAAGACTGGGCGACACTCAAAACTGACGCACAACTCCCACACATGTCCCTCTGGGAATACTTCCAATTACGTAGCTACCTAGGGACTAGGCCTGACAGGGGCAAATTACAGAGACCCCTTGAGGCCTTTGAGTCGATTTGTCAGCTGGGTGACACAAGTGCGAGAACTACGTCACTGACCTACTCGTACCTACAAAACCTAAAATACACGTCCGCAGATACACTCAGAGCGAGATGGGCGGAGGAGCTTCAGATGGAGATTTCCCCTAAACACTGGAGGTATGCATGTATCTTGACTCATAAATGCTCTTTAAGCACCAAGACGCAGGAGACTGCATATAAATTAATGACACATTGGTACAACACCCCGGCCAAGATGCACGGTTGGAACCCACAGATACCAGCCACTTGCTGGAGATGCCAGCAAGGGGTGGGCACATTGCTCCACATATGGTGGCTATGCCCGCAAATTTCTATATTTTGGGAGAAGGTCAAACTCCTAATTTCTCAAATCACCGAAACTAAGATCTTGCTGAATGCGGCCACTTGCCTGCTTCACGTCACGAATGTATCTCTGAGGAGGTATAAAAACTCCTTAACGCGACATCTGCTAAACGCGGCTAAGTCCTTGATCCCGCTCCATTGGAAATCACAGAGGGTTCCTTCCATTGCTGATTGGCTAAAAAAGGTGTCTGAGGTTTACGAAATGGAAGAGACCCTGACTCAAACCACTGATATGGTGGAAAAATTTCGTTCTACATGGCAACCATGGCTGATATTTAGATACTCTTCAGTTTACTCGGATATCATGTCCAACTCACCTTATGGGGACCCCAACGTGAGGGCGGAGTAGGAGACCCATGATGGTCCTCCGACCCTACATTTCTCCACTGATATATGGCGGTTTCCCTCAGGCCAAAACTTTTTCCCCTTTCTCTACCTTTTCTCTGGGCCGGGGCTCCGGCCCCACCACCCCCACCTCCTAGCACTTTCCCCTTTGTATTATACATATTTCTTTTGTCTTCTGATGTTGAGAACACAGTTGCCCTTCATAATTGATGTTGTACGACCACCACCCAGATTTACCATAAGTGTTATTATTAATAACTCATGTTACCAGCTACTCACGTAGCTATAGCTGAGCTTGAAACCAGATACTCTTCTTTGCTTTCCTTAGTGTTTTTTTTTACTCCCTGGTTTTTTTTTTACGAGTTAGACTATTGTGGTCATAGAAACTATGCTGAATTATTACTTGCTCGATTTGTGCATAAACATATCTAACGTGCAGCTGCATCTGCAAATGCTATGTTCAGTTGTCCTTGTCTATATTATCTTCAATAAACCTATAATGTTAAAAAAAATATGATAAGTTAAAAATAATTGTTTTTTTTTTTTTTTTTTTACTATCCCCCTTTTCATAGGTCATCTGGAGATCTGTCTTTTGGAGCAATGTGGTAGCTATACTGAACGTCTAAGTATTATCATTTACCTTTACCTCCATAACTTCAGAAAAGTTTCTCCCCACTGCGGATTGCTTTTATTGTCTCCCTTACATAGCAAGCTTTTTATATGACGCAATACCTCTCTACCCCCCTATTGGTCGACACGCTCTTTACAAGTTTTTCTAGGATGCCTGCTACATCCATTGTTGCTTAGTTTATTCCTCAGACCTGCCCTCCGGGATGGATCCACAGCTCTCATCTTTAGAGACGTGGTGCCCCTCCAGGTTTGCAGGATTTGGACTTATTTGTCCTAATGATGTTTATTCAAGTTTTCTTGACAGGTTTTATCCTGTCCCATTGTCATTTTTGTTTTTGTTTCTCATTTTTGAAATTTTAGCCCATAAGGCTTCTACTGTGTTCATTGTACAAAAAGGAAGTAATGTTAACTACATACAAAAAACGATGTTTGACATAGATTTCATAGCTCTAGACTACTCTGGTAACTGCATAAGATACAATGCCCATCTCCCTGCTTGCATACCAATCCCCGTTCTTTCAATACCTCTGATCATAATCTTAGCATCAGACTTAATCACTAACTCTATCCATAACGTATTGTATACTTCTGATCCCTGCCTATTTTTCCCCCATCACGACAATATTAACCCCTACACCCTAGACCCCACCAATGGGTATTAAAATAATATCGCACAATGTGCAGGGATTTAATTCCCCCCACAAACGTAAAAAAGCTTTTGAGCACTATAAGAGAATAGGGGCTGACATCATACTCATCCAGGAATCCCACTTTTGCGCATCCAACCACCCTAAATACTTCAATAAGACATACAACCAAGTATTCTATACAACATACAACAATAAGACAAGAGGGGTCGCAGTCCTCATACGCAATTCGATTATATTCGATGTACAAAGTATTTTCCGGGATACTGAAAGCCGATATATTATCTTAAAAGGCACTATTGACAATAGGGCCATAACAATAGTATCAGTATACGCTCCCAATGAATCTCAGTCCTCTTTTTTCATTAACTTTTTTGAGACTCTAGACCGATATGCCTCCCCCCACATTATCCTGGGAGGGGATTTTAATCTAACCTCACATCCGGCCCTGGACAGGAGCAGAGTCGCACCATCTTCGAAGGCATTCCCGAAGTCCCTGAACCGTTCCCTCAATCACTTTCAACTTATAGACTCATGGAGGGCCCACAATGCCGGCGTCAAAGCTTACACTCACTATTCACATCCCCATAATGTTTATGCCAGATTAGACTATATCTACTGCACCCCTATCCTGTTGGCGAACTCCTCTAAAGCGATCATTCACCCCTGTCCATGGTCAGATCATGATATTACATCTCTTGAGACTGCATATATTGGTCTTAAACCATCCCCCTTCAACTGGAGGCTAAACGACTCCTTACTCACTGATCCCACAATTGCTCAATCTGTCTCCACTCATATAGAGAATTATCTCAATGAAAATATTAATGACGAAACCCCTCCCTCCTCAGTCTGGGTTGCCCATAAAGCAGTCTTACGTGGGCATCTGATTTCTCTCGCTGCAAAGAGAAACAAAGACAGGCTCTCAGACATTAGATGTCTCACTAAGGACCTAAATAGACTGTACAATAAACTTCAACAAGCCCCTTCCCAGGCCTTAACTGATCAAATCAAATCCAAACGCCTGGCCTTAGACCAAATTTTATCAGCCAACACTGAGAAATCCCTCAGATTTTCTAAGGCTAAATTCTTCCTCCATAGCAATTCCACCTCCGCTATGTTTGCCAAAAAACTAAATCAAGCTAATAACCCACCCCATGTCTATAAACTTAGAGATAATGCGGGGAACACTGTTACTCATCCACAAGAGGTGTTGAACATCTTCTCCTCCTTTTACAAAGACCTCCTTTCGGGGCCTCAACCCCAACCTAAACAGCCCTCCCAAATTTGGCTGGATGATATCCCATTACCCTCCCTCAACGCCCAACAGATAGAATCTCTTAGCGCACCATGTACAGATTTAGAAATAATTAACATAATTAAATCCCCCAGGCCCGGACGGCTTCTCCTCTGCATACTATAAAAAATTTGCGTCTCTTTTAGCTCCCAACCTATCTAAACTCTTCAATTATGTGCTAGATGGTCATCAATTCCCAGAAGAAATGCTCCTAGCGAACTTATCGTTAATACCTAAGCCACTCAAGGACCATTCTCTTCCACAAAATTTCCGCCCCATTTCAGTTCTTAACAATGACTTAAAGATCTTTGGGAGACTTCTTGCTGATAGGTTAGCAGCAGTTATTACTAGTATAGTGCACATAGATCAAACAGGATTCATACCTGGACGCCAAATAACTGACAATATTAGGCTGGTAACCAATATCATACAGGATGCCAACATACACTCCAAAGAGCTATGCCTCCTCAGCCTGGATATTCATAAAGCTTTTGATAGTGTATCCTGGTCTTACCTCAATCACATCCTACCTAAATTTGGCATCCCTAATAAATTCATGTGTGGCTTTAATGCTCTATACCACCCCCCCCAGACCCGTATAAAAATTCCAGGTCATAACTCGGAATTCTTTCCTCTAAGTAGGGGTACTAGACAAGGCTGCCCACTATCCCCACTAATGTTCGCACTAGCAATGGAACCTCTTGCCCACAAAATTAGGAACAGCCCGGATATAAAGGGAGTGGTCAAAGGTGAAGATGAGTTTAAGATAAGCCTCTACGCAGATGACGCGTTCATTTTTCTCACCGAACCTCACGTTTCCATTCCCTCCCTTCTCAAGGAACTAAAACTGTTTCACGACATATCAGGTCTAAAAATTAACATGAACAAATGCTCGGCTCTACCCATCAATCTCCCCGATCACTTAAAGACCATGTTGAAAAATAATTTCCCATTTATATGGTGCTCTCAATCTTTTAAATATCTGGGCATCTCTATCACCCCATCACACAACCTACTTTTCAAAACCAATTATATTCCCTCATTCAAAAATATATCCGCACTCCTTAAGACCTGGTCAACCTTCCATATATCATTCCTAGGCAGAATTTGCGCTATTAAAATGACAATCCTCCCCAAACTGCTATACTACTTCCGTTCCCTCCCCATTAACATCCCCAAATCCAAACTAGCTTCGCTCCAAAGGGAAATCAACAAATTTATATGGTTTAACAAGAAACCCAGATGCAGCTATGCATATATGCATAGACCTCAATCCATGGGCGGGATGGGTCTCCCTAACCTATGGCATTATTTTCTGGCCGCCAGACTTGCCCAATTAGCACAATGGTTCACGCCCAATCAAAATATCCCATGGAAAAAATTTGAGGAGTCCTCAATTTCCCCTTTGTATTTGCAGGGGATCCTTTGGTCCAAAACAACCTCATACAGCAAACTCTCAAAATACAACATAATTGTGGCACACTTCTACCAATTGTGGCTCAAAGCACAACACACTTTTGAATTGTCTTCACTCACTCCTCCCCTTGCTTCCTTTCTAGGCGACCTGAGATTTACCCGTACTCACGGAGATTACCACTCCTTCACCTATTGGACCCATAATAAGCTCACTACACTTAAATCTTTACAAATACATGGGGAGTTCTCCTCATTCACCGCTCTGCAAGATAAATATAGTATCCCCACATCCGAACTTCAACACTATAACCAAATCAAAGCCTTTTATGCAGAACATTACTCTCTCACCACCAAGCCCCCTGTTACAGTATTTGAACAGATTTGCATCTCTTCTTCTAGAGATAAAGGTATCATATCCCGTCTATATAGCTATCTAAACACTTTTCATTCACTCGACAAGTCCGGTCAGATGCTCCATTGGGAATCCGACCTAAATAACACCTTCACAGTAGATGAATGGCATGGAATGTCGGATAATCTCCGGAGGAGTAACATAGCTATCTCTTCCAGAGAAACTCCCATTAAAATATACTCTAGATGGTATCTCACCCCGTCCAAGCTCAACACCTTTTATCCTTCTATTTCTCCATACTGTTTCAGGGGCTGTTCAGAACCAGGCACTATCCTACACACATTCTGGAGCTGCAAACACCTGCATCATACATGGCGCAATGCTGCAGAAATTTTTGAAAATACCTTGAAACAGAAAATCCCAATCTCCCCACAGATCTGCCTTCTATATGCTGATATACCCAATGTTCCCATCCCTTGCAAAAGACTTTTCCATACATTATGTAGCTCCATCCAATGGATGATTGCCTCCAACTGGAGATCAAACAATCTGCCTTGGGCGCAGGTGCTAGCCCGGATGGAGACGATAAAACTTTCGGAAAGAATCTTTCACACCCTTCAAGATACCTTCCAGGTTTATGTAAGGAAATGGTCATATTGGCCTACAACATAACTCGTTAACTTAGAACCTGAATTTCCACCCACACACTCTAGCAAATTCATGCAATCTTGACCTATAGTGCCTACCCTTTATATATGTAACATACACCCATGTAAGAAATTTTTGTACCAGAAAACTTTTTATATAATCACTATCTTCATGTATGAGCTTGATTATCTCCTCTTCTTTTGATTTTTTTTACTATTGATTACCTTTATAAACACTCTATGTAACTGCACATCTGAACTTCCTAATAAAATTTTTTGTAAACTAGAAGATAATGGACCTGAATTTGCACCTGAGCCGCACCGCAATGTCTAGAAGACGCACGCAGTTTTTTGGTAATGTGCAGTGCGAATGCATCACACATATGTGAACCAGCCTCATTGAAAATAATGTATTTTTTTATGTTATGCGAATTGGATGCGGTTTAAGCCGCAACCAATTCGCATAGGTGTGAACGGGGCCTCATGGTTTGAAACCCCATTAAGATTTATTTTTGGAGTTACACACGTTTTTTTTTACTTTAAAATTTTCATTAGCACGATAATGAAGGGGCAAAGAGGAACCCAGAGAGGCAACATTTAAGCAGATTAAACCTTGGCTCTAATTGTGTATTTAGATGCTGGCCTAGGTCACCTATTGGTTTATAATATCCACTGTAATAGACTTAATTAACAAAGCTTTACACAAGGATAAAGATCTTTATTTTTAGCCGTTTTGACTGCATTTTTTTTAATTCATTGGACTCATTGGTAAAAGAAATCCTGATGATTTTTGCTTTGTGAGTTGAACCTAAAGTCTAATTCAACCAGCTGCATTCTGTATAATGTAAAATAAAAGTCCAGCATCTAAAAATCTCCGTTAGCAATCTAGTAATCTCTCCTATCTGTTATTGATAGTAATCCACATACAGCTTTTCTACAAACACATTTCTCTGTGGCCTGTAAACAACGTGAATGCAATTCTTCTCTTCTCCAACTTTTCTAGTGAAGCATGGCTTGTTTCTCAGCTGTCACTGAGCATGAGCACAAAATTGTATGAAAGTGCTATTAGGTGCAAACGCTTCAAAAGACAGTGATATAGCTCAAGGTCCTGTATCGTACTGTACAGGAAAACGTAAGTTGATCTTTTCAATGGACGCAATACATTGGTTATGAAAAGAGGAAAGGGGAAGAGTGAGGGTTTACTCAAAATAGAGTGGAGTTGAATTTTCATTCATTCTTAAAGTTCCTCCACCATAGGAATAGTCTTTCTGTTGGATAGCATAATTAAAGATTCACTATAGAGCTTAGTGGGGACAAGGGGCACACCTTTTCGGGTTTGGAATTATGCGTCAGGGTTTCAGACTGCCTGAAACCCGGACACATTATTCAAACCGGACTATGGCTTCCCAGCAGGGTTGCAGGCTGCAGTTGTCTAAGCTGAGAGTGTCTGTTACACTCTCTTTCACACTGCCCAAAGCCAGCACTAAACCCCATCCCTCTCCCAAACACACACACAGATGGGAGAGGAAAGCAGGCTTGATCTGCACCTCTTCCTTCCACCCCTACCCCTCTGTGTCTGTCCACACTTCAATCCCCGGAGCTGTGCCTCAGAAAAGGAAAGTGGGGTCCGTAAATTTGAAGTCCAGCAGCCTCAGATACATCTGGGTGAGAGGTGCTGACTGCCAAGGGGTGAGTGAGCTCCCCATCCATCCCTGTCTGTGACTGAAAGGAGAAGTCCAGCCTGAGCTTTTTAGGCTGGGCTTCTCCTCAGAGTCACAGGAGTGCAATTAGTTTTGCACTCCTGTGACCCGATTTCAGCGGAGAGCGGTCTGAAGTCCGCTCTCCGCTGACGTCACTGCCATCAGTCGGGGCAGCGCATCATCCCAACTTCCCAAGTCGGGATCCGCCAGCTGCCCTGATTGATGGCAGTCTCAGCAAGCCGCTGAGACAGCCTCTCCCCGCCCCTCCACAGCTCAGCGCTCCAATGAGCGTGGAGAAGCAGAGAGGAAAGAGGCTGACTGACAGTCAGCCTCTTTCCTCTCGAGGATCTGTGAGAACCGAGCAAGCGGCGATGTTCGCTGGCTCGGTTCTCAGTGCACAGACGGCTGGGGGACAGATGCAACATCGGTCTGATGCTCCATCCACCGAGGTAAGTATAAATATGGGAAAAACTCAAATCCCATACTTTTCCTTGAAGTCTCCCCCCTTCTCTCTCCTGCCTCTGAGTGAGTACACTAAGGTAAATCAGGGTTTTCAGAGCACCTCTTACATCAGAGTTCCCCTTTACACAAGAGGCCGCAGTGTTCTCCCACACTTTAGAGTCCTCTCCGTATAGCAGAGTTCTCAGTGTTCCCCCTTAATTTAGGGTTCCCAGAGCATCCCTTATGTTAGAGTCCCCAGAGTTCCCCCTTACATCAGAGTCTGCAGAGTCCCCCCTTACAGTGAAAGGGAACTCTGCGAGTTCAGAAGTAAAAGGGGAACTCTGTGCTGTAAATGGAGACTCTTGTTATTAACTTCATATAAGCAGAAATGTTATTTATTAGCAAAATATACTGTATGTACTGTATATTAAAAAGTTGCTGTGCGCCGCTAAAGTGTTCGGGTTTGATGTGAAGAAAAGGTGGCAACCCTAGGCACACTCTTTCTCCAGAATCTCCACTATAGGGATAAGAGTTCTGCCACCTCACTTCATCCTGTCAAAGACTATGCCCTTCCATTCCTTCCCCCTATGTTCCTCACCTGACACCACACAACAATTTTGCCTATGGTGAATCTTCAAGATAATGTGTACAATATGGTGGAACAATGAACTACAGATACTCCTCGTTTAACGACTTACCTTTTTAACGACCGTTCAGGCTTACAACCAGCTCTCCCCACCCCAATGACACGCTGTACATCATTGTATTGTACAGTACAGTACAGAATTTTCGTTTGTGTTCTGTACTAATGCAAATTAAAATGTTAATGAGCTGAAGTTTTGTGTTTAGACCTTTTTTTCACAATAGAGTACAGTACAGTAGTTAAGAATGCTTAAAATATTGATTACTTGTGGCTCCTTGTTTAGCCACCAATTTGTTTAACAACCTGGTTGTAGGAACGGAACCTGGTCGTTAAGCGAGGAGAGCCTGCAATCAGCTTTAGTAGTTACCCTGCTAATGGAAGCTTTGGGGCATGGTCCTGAAGCTAATGCCCCATACACACGATCATTTTTAATGTCATTTTTAAAACTGACGTTTTTCTTGTCATTTTTTTTCTTGTTTCCTCTCAAGCCTGTCTTGCGTACACACCATCATTTTAAAAAATGTTCAAGAAAAGCGCAGTGACGTACACCACGTACGACGGCACTATAAAGGGGAAGTTCCGTTCGAATGGCGCCACCCTTCATGTTAGTAAAGTTTGTTGAGAGACGATTCGCTCTTTTCAGCCTCGTGCTTTTCAGTCCGTTACAGCATGACGAATGTGCTATCTCCATTACGAACGCTAGTTTTACCAGAACGAGCGCTCCCGTCTCATACTTGATTCTGAGCATGCGCATTTTTTTTCACGTCGTTAAAGCATACACACTATCGTTTTTCACGTCGTTAAAAAAAACGACATGAAAAACGACGTGAAAAAAGCGAGCATGTTCGAAATTTTTAATGCCCGTTTTTCACGTCGCTAAAAATGCTCTGGAGCATACACACGATCATTTTTAATGGCCATTTTTTTTAATGGCATTTTTAACGGCATGAAAAATGATCGTGTGTATGGGGCATAATAGTCAGGGAATTTCACAACCACATTCAACTGAATCAAATACATGGGGTGTGGTTGGACTAATTATTGATACTTTGTAGATTTTGATGATCTTGTGTCTGTCCTGGTTAATCCTTGAGGCAGCATTGATCTACGTCAGGTGCTTGGGTTCTTCTGGGTATATGTTGTCTGTGTGTGTTTTAAACATGACTGGCTTTTCTTTTGTGTTCAACAGTAAACCACAAACAAAAAAATAAATAAGCTAGTGCAAACCCAACCGTCATTTATTGGGGCATATAAGAGGGCCAGGAGAGTGGTATGGAACATCAGGTGAAGTGGATGTGGCTCCTCTCAGATTAGGTCTTGAGACCCCTCCACTTCCTGTAATCACCCAGCCGAGAGAGGTGATGTTTGGCGCAGCCATCTTGCCACTTCTGGAAGCTGCTGTTGCTTATGTTCCAGCCTGAAACCTGACAGGTGTACTTCCATAAAGAACTGAGCTTCTACTAGCCACATGCCTGCTGTGCTCTGCAGCCTTGCAGTGATCCTATGAAGGTCTATTTGGCAGTGAGGGCTGGTGTTTTTTTATTTGTGAGGGGCGGCAAACAACCACCCCCCCGCGGCACCTCAAACCCCCCTACTCGCTGTCTGCTGGTCCACCAGCACTTACCCCATCTAGGCGGGTGGCACATTGGGCAGTGGTGGGCACATCGGGCAACGCCGGGGACATCGCATTGGTGGGCACATCGGCATCGGCGGGGACATCGCACTGTGGTGGGGATCGGTGCATCAGCAGACATCAGGCTGCAGCGGGCATCGGCCAGCAGCTCTTCTCCTCCTCCCTTCCGCCGTGTGTCTCCTCCCCTCCTAATAGGCATCCAATAGGATCGCCTGTCCTTTCAGCCAATTGGGTGACGGGTATCAGACCCGCTTCCCGATTGGCCCGGGAGGAGGATCGGTGTTGCAACAGCGAATATTCATTCACTGTTGCAACACACCTGTGTGGGCTCCAGACGCAATGCTCTGTGTCCCGAACACACCCTATTTTGAAGCCCATTAAGGCCTCTGGCTCTAATCAGGTGCTTCAAAAAACACCCCCGGCCATAGGAATTCATGTGCTTGTTGTCCTGAAAGGGGCCGGTCGCATGGATTGGGGACTGCGGAGTTGGCGGGCCGCCCCTGCTTTATGGGTTTATGACAAACCTTAATCCACTTTTACCTATTGAGTGCATTTTTATTGTCTTTTATAAATTATATATGCTCTCTTGCATTTGTTTTGTTTTTTGCAAACCAGACATACTCTGTTCATCTTTCAAGGAAGTGGCCAACATAGTCGCCAAAACGCGTTGAAAATCATCTTTTTTTGCCCCCACTGTGTACTGGGACATTTATGTAAAAATTTTAAATGTATGATGCCATGCAGAAGGGATACTGAGATAGAGGGGATGCAATAATATTTTTTGATTATGTGTTTACTATTGTTGTGCCAGCTTTAATCATTTAAAAAAAAATATTTTATGAAGGATAAATTAATTAATGAATTGTATCAATTAGTATTGTGTACAGGTACCTAAAAAGTCATCATGTTGCTATATTGAAGTTGTAATTCTCTGCCACCTGACATCAAGCCATTATATATCTTGGAGCCTGATTAAGTCTACTTTGGTATGATTCAGAGTCAAGGAGTGACTTCATTAACTAAATTAGCAATTCTTTGTTTAGCACAATTTTTAAATGCCAAAGATTTTAGTTTCTAAAAAAAGCGTAGCTCTAAAAACATTGAAGTACAACACACTTGAATAACACATAAGTCCCCATCAAGTGTAACATTAAAATTACATACAGATTAGGCACTGGCCATCCCAAAAGGATTCAGATTATCTTGAGCTAATTAGCACATTGTGAACATTCAGATATAATTATCCTTGATAGCCCGATGTATCAATTTGCGATAACTGCTGATGAATGAACAATAATTTTCAATGGGATAGTTTCGATTTAATTAAAGAAAATAATTGATTGGCTATGACAGAGCACTTCAAGTCTTATCGCATCTGCTTAGATTTTTAAGAAGAACATTTATCCTTACAAATATTGATAATGAAGTGTTGTCATCTCATATTATAAGCTGTAAGTACCTACAGTATTTCCTTTTATGTATGTGCAAGTGTGCGTTTGTATGAGTTTACTTATGCAGCTTGTGTCCCTATGGGGTAGTAGATCACAATGGCTGTATGGGGTTTCTTCTTATCTCCTTTGCCAGTGAAAGCCTATAAATGAGCAAATCAGTCAAGGGATTGCAAATGGCACTAAACTAACTTACATTTTTAACAATAATAATAATAAATAAAACAAACCAAAATCCCATTAACTGTGAATAATATGGCTGCAGCACCTTACTGTTTAACCATAATACATAGTATATATCATAAGTAATATAATATAATAATATATCATAATATATCATAAATAATATAATATATTAATAATATCATTTTTACATTAAAGGAGTTGTAAACCCTTGTGTTTTTTCACCTTAAAGTGATTGTAAAGGTTCGATTTTTATTTTTTTTAAATTTACAAGCATGTTATACTTACCTCCACTGTGCAGTTAGTTTTGCACAGAGTGGCCCCGAACACCGTCTTCTGGGGTCCCCCGGCGGCTCTCTCGGCTCCTACCCGCATCAGATAACCCCCTCTGGGAAGCGCTCTCCCAAGGGGGGTTACCTTGCAGGCACGCTCCCGAGTCCTGTATTAGGCGTCCATAGCCGCCGAGTAGGATGCATTAAGGTGAAAAAACATGAACCTTTACAACCCCTTTAATGTATTCTTTGCATTAAGGTTAAAAACCTCCTACGCTGCAGCTGCCCCCCACTGCCCCCCTTTTTCTTGCCTGAGCCTGATCGTTCCAACGACAGGGAGGAGCACAGCAGCTCCAGCCGCTGACACGGGTCCTTATTGGATAGATTGATAGCAGCAGTAGCCATTGGCTCCCGCTGCTGCCAATAAAATCCAGTGACACGGGGCAGGGCCGAGTCCTGCTGTCTGTGTCAATGGGCGCAGCAGCAGGACTCGGGAGTGCACCTGCACGAGTGCCCCCCCCATGGAAAGTGTCTCTCCATATCGGTAGCACCTGAGCACACACAGTTAAGCACTGTTAAAAGTAGATATGCGCTTTAACTGAAATGGATTCTATTTGGGCAAAAGTCTGCTTTAAATTCAGAGGAAAAAAAAAAGTTTACGTTGCAGTTTAAGTGTAGCGGGTATCAATATTTAGGGGGAGTATTTGGGCGGTAACATGGCCCAAATGCAGCAATTACAAGGATTTTATGGTTGTTTTGTTCGTGGAAGATATCAGTGGTGTCCAGTTCCCTGGGGCCCCTGGGTGGCGCTGTCGCCTTGGGCTGGGGTTAAACCACCATTGTAGGGCCGTGCCCTTTCTGTCCTCTCGCAGCAGCGGTACGGCGGGGCGGGGAACCCGCTGTGCTTGTTGGGAGAGGGTATAAAGGGGGCGGACATCTTGCATACAAGGTCCATTCCCCAGGCACCTTCAGCCTGGGGGCTGTGTTCTGTCGTTCGCGCCCAGGTGCCCTTGGCCTGGGTGCGAGGGAGTTCGAGTTCCATCCCAGGCACCTTCGGCCTGGGGTGAGGTACTAGCTGAGGCTTGGGACCCAGTACCTTCGACCCGCATGGGAGAAGATACCTAGGGGCCCACCGAGTGCGGGGACCCGAGTCCTGGGCGAGGAGAACCAGGGAGGTGACCTTACCTGAAGATCCAGCGCAGCATTGGCTGGTGACAGCAAAGGCCTCTGGGGGCCGTCCGGGATGGATCATCTCCCTAACAGGGGCAGATAAATGAGAAGGTAGTCCATGTTCTTTGGTCTTTGCAGAGACCCAGCTACATCAGGTCAGTGGCAGGCCTATCCTAAGGCCTGTGGCAGAGGCCTCATCGTTCACCAGGTCTGTGGCATGGACCAAATTCAAGGTCGGTGGCAGCGACCGTGCGCCAAGCCTGTCTGCGCTGATTGGGGCAGGAGAGTATATGATTCTTTGATTGTGCCTGGACCTCCTCATTCCCCACACCCTGTCTGTTCTATAAGTTCAACCAGTCTACTCTTCAAGGACTATTTATTGCTCAAACAGAATAAATAATTGTTGGACTTTATTTGGTGTGGGACTCAAGTTACTGGGAGCTAAGTGCCTTATTGTATGGTGGCAATCATTCTCCACAAGAGAAGTTGAGGCTCCGGACGGGAACACAGACCCGAAGGTAAAGGTTTAAGCTCACACCTCTGCATACAAACATCAGAGGGTACGAGCTGGTGGTGTAACCGCACTCTCTCCTCCCAAGTACCTCTAGGCAGCAGTTTTATGGCCACAAAGTGAAGCGAAGGAGGGGGGAGAATGAGGCCGCTACATATATAATGTTGTCAAGATATTGTTTGAATTCCTTGTGAGACAACAAACAAAATGAGTAACATTATAGAATCAGATACAGGTCAGGAATTTTCCCTTTAGCAAAAAAAATGCTATTAACATAAGCAATATCAGCTACGCACATTTATGTAAATGACTAAGAATTTTAAATGACTTCTTATATTTATGTAATCATTTTTCAGTGATGTAAATATAATGATTTTGTCTATTTGAAACATCAGGAAAAAACAAACAAAAAACAACATGATGAATAATGCATACTATTATTTGCATCAGATATAATTTGATTTTGATGACACTTCACTTTAAATAAGTTCCCATATTGGATTTTGCCATGCCGTATACCACCCTAGTGATGAGTACATAACGTATTCACGGCATACATTGCATCAACACAAATCCTTCAGATTTCTCCAAGTCGTTCCTTGTGATTGATACAGAAAGAAAGAGTGATCCAATGTATTATTAATGGATTTATATCAACCAATAAGAATTATTTTATAGCTCACAGTATATACATTCATAAGTCGTGGCGAGTCCTTATGGAAATATTAAAGTGGGTTATTGTAATAATAATAAAAACACACTTTTTTAAATATATGTTGTACGGAAAAAGAAAGGGAGGAAGCAAATATTTTAAGGCACATTCACCCTATTTATTGTGAAAGAGATTTTCTTTCAATCATTTTTATTGCAGAGTTTTACCAATACACAAAACAATAAACAATGTCAAAATAAGTGTCAAAAAGAGGATGCACCCTCCATGATCATCAATGGCCATATCGAAACAACCAGAGTACATATTAACCCTGTAAGGCCCTGCATTGTAATATTACAACATAAATTTTAACTCTACTAAAAGTAACCAGCATTTTTTTTTTCACCTAAAGACCAAATTTACATGCGGCATATACTCAAGTATAAGCCGACCTGAATATAAGCCGAGGCACCTAATTTTACCACAAAAAAATGGGAAAACGCATTGACTCGAGTATAAGCCTAGGGTGGGAAATGCAGCAGCTACTGTAAGTGGAAAAGAGGGTCAACAATGCCCATCTGCAGCCTCATTGTGCCCATCTGCAGCCTCACTGTGCCCATTTGCATCCTCACTGTGCCAATCTGCAGCCTCACTGTGCCCATTTGCAGCCTCACTGTGTGAGCCCATCTACAGCCTCACTGTGCCCATTTGCAGCCTCACTGTGTGTGCCCATCTGCAGCCTCACTGTGCCCATTTGCAGCCTCACTGTGCCCATCTGCAGCCTCACTGTGCCCATTTGCACCCTCACTGTGCCCATCTGCAGCCTCACTGTGCCCATCTGCAGCCTCACTATGTGTGCCCATCTGCAGCTTCACTGTGCCCATTTGCAGCCTCACTGTGCCCATTTGCAGCCTCATTGTGCCCATTTGCAGCCTCACTGTGCCCATCTGCTGCCTCACTGTGCCCATCTGCTGCCTCGCTGTGCCCATCTGCAGCCTCGCTGTGCCCATCTGCAGCCTCACTGTGCCCATTTGCAGCCTCATGTACCTTTGATTAGGGATGAGCTTCGTGTTCGAGTCGAACATACGTTCGACTCGAACATTGGCTGTTCGATCGTTCGACGAAGATCGAACGATTTGGGCCGTTCGCGCCAAATTCGAGTGACGCGAACGGCCCACAATGCACTACGCCATCGCAGTGTCATCCAGGCGCTGTGATTGGCCAAGCATGCACTGTGACCCCGCATGCTTGGCCAATCACAGCGCCGGCAGCGAGGAGAGCAATGATTGGCCACAGGCAGGATGCCTGTGGCCAATTATTGCTGAGGGTGTTTAGTACACGCCCCACACTATAAAAGGCCGCCAGCACGGCGGCCTAGTGTAGTGTGTTCCGGAGCAGGGATAGAGTAGCATAGGCAGGGACAGTGACTGTTATTTCTTTCTTGCTTAACCTGGATTCCTTTAGTTTAGGGAAAGAGAAGGATAGGTAGGGAGAGTGTCAGTGTGTTTTGTGCTTCTGCTATAGTGTGCTTAAAAAAAACATTTATTCTAGGGACAGAAAACTCTAGGTAGGGACAGTGTCAGTTTCTTTCACTCTGCAAGTCCTTGTTTCCAGGGACCTGTAAGGACAGTGAGTTAATTGTCCTTGTGCTATATTGTGCTTAAAAAAAACATTTATTCTAGGGACAGAAAACTCTAGGTAGGGACAGTGTCAGTTTCTTTCACTCTGCAAGTCCTTGTTTCCAGGGACCTGTAAGGACAGTGAGTTAATTGTCCTTGTGCTATATTGTGATTAAAAAAAACATTTATTCTAGGGACAGAAAACTCTAGGTAGGGACAGTGTCAGTTTCTTTCACTCTGCAAGTCCTTGTTTCCAGGGACCTGTAAGGACAGTGAGTTAATTTTCCTTGTGCTATATTGTGATTAAAAAAAACATTTTTTCTAGGGACAGAAAACTGTAGGTAGGGAGAGTGTTTTTTTTCTTTCACTCTGCAAGTCCTTGTTTCCAGGGACCTGTAAGGACAGTGAGTTAATTGTCCTTGTGCTATATTGTGCTTAAAAAAAACATTTATTCTAGGGACAGAAAACTCTAGGTAGGGACAGTGTCAGTTTCTTTCACTCTGCAAGTCCTTGTTTCCAGGGACCTGTAAGGACAGTGAGTTAATTGTCCTTGTGCTATATTGTGCTTAAAAAAAACATTTATTCTAGGGACAGAAAACTCTAGGTAGGGACAGTGTCAGTTTCTTTCACTCTGCAAGTCCTTGTTTCCAGGGACCTGTAAGGACAGTGAGTTAATTGTCCTTGTGCTATATTGTGATTAAAAAAAACATTTATTCTAGGGACAGAAAACTCTAGGTAGGGACAGTGTCAGTTTCTTTCACTCTGCAAGTCCTTGTTTCCAGGGACCTGTAAGGACAGTGAGTTAATTTTCCTTGTGCTATATTGTGATTAAAAAAAACATTTTTTCTAGGGACAGAAAACTGTAGGTAGGGAGAGTGTTTTTTTTCTTTCACTCTGCAAGTCCTTGTTTCCAGGGACCTGTAAGGACAGTGAGTTAATTGTCCTTGTGCTATATTGTGCTTAAAAAAAACATTTATTCTAGGGACAGAAAACTCTAGGTAGGGACAGTGTCAGTTTCTTTCACTCTGCAAGTCCTTGTTTCCAGGGACCTGTAAGGACAGTGAGTTAATTGTCCTTGTGCTATATTGTGCTTAAAAAAAACATTTATTCTAGGGACAGAAAACTCTAGGTAGGGACAGTGTCAGTTTCTTTCACTCTGCAAGTCCTTGTTTCCAGGGACCTGTAAGGACAGTGAGTTAATTGTCCTTGTGCTATATTGTGATTAAAAAAAACATTTATTCTAGGGACAGAAAACTCTAGGTAGGGACAGTGTCAGTTTCTTTCACTCTGCAAGTCCTTGTTTCCAGGGACCTGTAAGGACAGTGAGTTAATTTTCCTTGTGCTATATTGTGATTAAAAAAAACATTTTTTCTAGGGACAGAAAACTGTAGGTAGGGAGAGTGTTTTTTTTCTTTCACTCTGCAAGTCCTTGTTTCCAGGGACCTGTAAGGACAGTGAGTTAATTGTCCTTGTGCTATATTGTGCTTAAAAAAAACATTTATTCTAGGGACAGAAAACTCTAGGTAGGGACAGTGTCAGTTTCTTTCACTCTGCAAGTCCTTGTTTCCAGGGACCTGTAAGGACAGTGAGTTAATTGTCCTTGTGCTATATTGTGATTAAAAAAAACATTTATTCTAGGGACAGAAAACTCTAGGTAGGGACAGTGTCAGTTTCTTTCACTCTGCAAGTCCTTGTTTCCAGGGACCTGTAAGGACAGTGAGTTAATTTTCCTTGTGCTATATTGTGATTAAAAAAAACATTTTTTCTAGGGACAGAAAACTGTAGGTAGGGAGAGTGTTTTTTTTCTTTCACTCTGCAAGTCCTTGTTTCCAGGGACCTGTAAGGACAGTGAGTTAATTGTCCTTGTGCTATATTGTGCTTAAAAAAAACATTTATTCTAGGGACAGAAAACTCTAGGTAGGGACAGTGTCAGTTTCTTTCACTCTGCAAGTCCTTGTTTCCAGGGACCTGTAAGGACAGTGAGTTAATTGTCCTTGTGCTATATTGTGATTAAAAAAAACATTTATTCTAGGGACAGAAAACTCTAGGTAGGGACAGTGTCAGTTTCTTTCACTCTGCAAGTCCTTGTTTCCAGGGACCTGTAAGGACAGTGAGTTAATTTTCCTTGTGCTATATTGTGATTAAAAAAAACATTTTTTCTAGGGACAGAAAACTGTAGGTAGGGAGAGTGTTTTTTTTCTTTCACTCTGCAAGTCCTTGTTTCCAGGGACCTGTAAGGACAGTGAGTTAATTGTCCTTGTGCTATATTGTGCTTAAAAAAAACATTTATTCTAGGGACAGAAAACTCTAGGTAGGGACAGTGTCAGTTTCTTTCACTCTGCAAGTCCTTGTTTCCAGGGACCTGTAAGGACAGTGAGTTAATTGTCCTTGTGCTATATTGTGCTTAAAAAAAACATTTATTCTAGGGACAGAAAACTCTAGGTAGGGACAGTGTCAGTTTCTTTCACTCTGCAAGTCCTTGTTTCCAGGGACCTGTAAGGACAGTGAGTTAATTGTCCTTGTGCTATATTGTGATTAAAAAAAACATTTATTCTAGGGACAGAAAACTCTAGGTAGGGACAGTGTCAGTTTCTTTCACTCTGCAAGTCCTTGTTTCCAGGGACCTGTAAGGACAGTGAGTTAATTTTCCTTGTGCTATATTGTGATTAAAAAAAACATTTTTTCTAGGGACAGAAAACTGTAGGTAGGGAGAGTGTTTTTTTTCTTTCACTCTGCAAGTCCTTGTTTCCAGGGACCTGTAAGGACAGTGAGTTAATTGTCCTTGTGCTATATTGTGCTTAAAAAAAACATTTATTCTAGGGACAGAAAACTCTAGGTAGGGACAGTGTCAGTTTCTTTCACTCTGCAAGTCCTTGTTTCCAGGGACCTGTAAGGACAGTGAGTTAATTGTCCTTGTGCTATATTGTGATTAAAAAAAACATTTATTCTAGGGACAGAAAACTCTAGGTAGGGACAGTGTCAGTTTCTTTCACTCTGCAAGTCCTTGTTTCCAGGGACCTGTAAGGACAGTGAGTTAATTTTCCTTGTGCTATATTGTGATTAAAAAAAACATTTTTTCTAGGGACAGAAAACTGTAGGTAGGGAGAGTGTTTTTTTTCTTTCACTCTGCAAGTCCTTGTTTCCAGGGACCTGTAAGGACAGTGAGTTAATTGTCCTTGTGCTATATTGTGCTTAAAAAAAACATTTATTCTAGGGACAGAAAACTCTAGGTAGGGACAGTGTCAGTTTCTTTCACTCTGCAAGTCCTTGTTTCCAGGGACCTGTAAGGACAGTGAGTTAATTGTCCTTGTGCTATATTGTGATTAAAAAAAACATTTATTCTAGGGACAGAAAACTCTAGGTAGGGACAGTGTCAGTTTCTTTCACTCTGCAAGTCCTTGTTTCCAGGGACCTGTAAGGACAGTGAGTTAATTTTCCTTGTGCTATATTGTGATTAAAAAAAACATTTTTTCTAGGGACAGAAAACTGTAGGTAGGGAGAGTGTTTTTTTTCTTTCACTCTGCAAGTCCTTGTTTCCAGGGACCTGTAAGGACAGTGAGTTAATTGTCCTTGTGCTATATTGTGCTTAAAAAAAACATTTATTCTAGGGACAGAAAACTCTAGGTAGGGACAGTGTCAGTTTCTTTCACTCTGCAAGTCCTTGTTTCCAGGGACCTGTAAGGACAGTGAGTTAATTGTCCTTGTGCTATATTGTGATTAAAAAAAACATTTATTCTAGGGACAGAAAACTCTAGGTAGGGACAGTGTCAGTTTCTTTCACTCTGCAAGTCCTTGTTTCCAGGGACCTGTAAGGACAGTGAGTTAATTTTCCTTGTGCTATATTGTGATTAAAAAAAACATTTTTTCTAGGGACAGAAAACTGTAGGTAGGGAGAGTGTTTTTTTTCTTTCACTCTGCAAGTCCTTGTTTCCAGGGACCTGTAAGGACAGTGAGTTAATTGTCCTTGTGCTATATTGTGCTTAAAAAAAACATTTATTCTAGGGACAGAAAACTCTAGGTAGGGACAGTGTCAGTTTCTTTCACTCTGCAAGTCCTTGTTTCCAGGGACCTGTAAGGACAGTGAGTTAATTGTCCTTGTGCTATATTGTGCTTAAAAAAAACATTTATTCTAGGGACAGAAAACTCTAGGTAGGGACAGTGTCAGTTTCTTTCACTCTGCAAGTCCTTGTTTCCAGGGACCTGTAAGGACAGTGAGTTAATTGTCCTTGTGCTATATTGTGATTAAAAAAAACATTTATTCTAGGGACAGAAAACTCTAGGTAGGGACAGTGTCAGTTTCTTTCACTCTGCAAGTCCTTGTTTCCAGGGACCTGTAAGGACAGTGAGTTAATTTTCCTTGTGCTATATTGTGATTAAAAAAAACATTTTTTCTAGGGACAGAAAACTGTAGGTAGGGAGAGTGTTTTTTTTCTTTCACTCTGCAAGTCCTTGTTTCCAGGGACCTGTAAGGACAGTGAGTTAATTGTCCTTGTGCTATATTGTGCTTAAAAAAAACATTTATTCTAGGGACAGAAAACTCTAGGTAGGGACAGTGTCAGTTTCTTTCACTCTGCAAGTCCTTGTTTCCAGGGACCTGTAAGGACAGTGAGTTAATTGTCCTTGTGCTATATTGTGATTAAAAAAAACATTTATTCTAGGGACAGAAAACTCTAGGTAGGGACAGTGTCAGTTTCTTTCACTCTGCAAGTCCTTGTTTCCAGGGACCTGTAAGGACAGTGAGTTAATTTTCCTTGTGCTATATTGTGATTAAAAAAAACATTTTTTCTAGGGACAGAAAACTGTAGGTAGGGAGAGTGTTTTTTTTCTTTCACTCTGCAAGTCCTTGTTTCCAGGGACCTGTAAGGACAGTGAGTTAATTGTCCTTGTGCTATATTGTGCTTAAAAAAAACATTTATTCTAGGGACAGAAAACTCTAGGTAGGGACAGTGTCAGTTTCTTTCACTCTGCAAGTCCTTGTTTCCAGGGACCTGTAAGGACAGTGAGTTAATTGTCCTTGTGCTATATTGTGATTAAAAAAAACATTTATTCTAGGGACAGAAAACTCTAGGTAGGGACAGTGTCAGTTTCTTTCACTCTGCAAGTCCTTGTTTCCAGGGACCTGTAAGGACAGTGAGTTAATTTTCCTTGTGCTATATTGTGATTAAAAAAAACATTTTTTCTAGGGACAGAAAACTGTAGGTAGGGAGAGTGTTTTTTTTCTTTCACTCTGCAAGTCCTTGTTTCCAGGGACCTGTAAGGACAGTGAGTTAATTGTCCTTGTGCTATATTGTGATTAAAAAAAACATTTATTCTAGGGACAGAAAACTCTAGGTAGGGACAGTGTCAGTTTCTTTCACTCTGCAAGTCCTTGTTTCCAGGGACCTGTAAGGACAGTGAGTTAATTGTCCTTGTGCTATATTGTGCTTAAAAAAAACATTTATTCTAGGGACAGAAAACTCTAGGTAGGGACAGTGTCAGTTTCTTTCACTCTGCAAGTCCTTGTTTCCAGGGACCTGTAAGGACAGTGAGTTAATTGTCCTTGTGCTATATTGTGCTTAAAAAAAACATTTATTCTAGGGACAGAAAACTCTAGGTAGGGACAGTGTCAGTTTCTTTCACTCTGCAAGTCCTTGTTTCCAGGGACCTGTAAGGACAGTGAGTTAATTGTCCTTGTGCTATATTGTGATTAAAAAAAACATTTATTCTAGGGACAGAAAACTCTAGGTAGGGACAGTGTCAGTTTCTTTCACTCTGCAAGTCCTTGTTTCCAGGGACCTGTAAGGACAGTGAGTTAATTTTCCTTGTGCTATATTGTGATTAAAAAAACATTTTTTCTAGGGACAGAAAACTGTAGGTAGGGAGAGTGTTTTTTTTCTTTCACTCTGCAAGTCCTTGTTTCCAGGGACCTGTAAGGACAGTGAGTTAATTGTCCTTGTGCTATATTGTGCTTAAAAAAAACATTTATTCTAGGGACAGAAAACTCTAGGTAGGGACAGTGTCAGTTTCTTTCACTCTGCAAGTCCTTGTTTCCAGGGACCTGTAAGGACAGTGAGTTAATTGTCCTTGTGCTATATTGTGATTAAAAAAAACATTTATTCTAGGGACAGAAAACTCTAGGTAGGGACAGTGTCAGTTTCTTTCACTCTGCAAGTCCTTGTTTCCAGGGACCTGTAAGGACAGTGAGTTAATTTTCCTTGTGCTATATTGTGATTAAAAAAAACATTTTTTCTAGGGACAGAAAACTGTAGGTAGGGAGAGTGTTTTTTTTCTTTCACTCTGCAAGTCCTTGTTTCCAGGGACCTGTAAGGACAGTGAGTTAATTGTCCTTGTGCTATATTGTGCTTAAAAAAAACATTTATTCTAGGGACAGAAAACTCTAGGTAGGGACAGTGTCAGTTTCTTTCACTCTGCAAGTCCTTGTTTCCAGGGACCTGTAAGGACAGTGAGTTAATTGTCCTTGTGCTATATTGTGATTAAAAAAAACATTTATTCTAGGGACAGAAAACTCTAGGTAGGGACAGTGTCAGTTTCTTTCACTCTGCAAGTCCTTGTTTCCAGGGACCTGTAAGGACAGTGAGTTAATTTTCCTTGTGCTATATTGTGATTAAAAAAAACATTTTTTCTAGGGACAGAAAACTGTAGGTAGGGAGAGTGTTTTTTTTCTTTCACTCTGCAAGTCCTTGTTTCCAGGGACCTGTAAGGACAGTGAGTTAATTGTCCTTGTGCTATATTGTGCTTAAAAAAAACATTTATTCTAGGGACAGAAAACTCTAGGTAGGGACAGTGTCAGTTTCTTTCACTCTGCAAGTCCTTGTTTCCAGGGACCTGTAAGGACAGTGAGTTAATTGTCCTTGTGCTATATTGTGATTAAAAAAAACATTTATTCTAGGGACAGAAAACTCTAGGTAGGGACAGTGTCAGTTTCTTTCACTCTGCAAGTCCTTGTTTCCAGGGACCTGTAAGGACAGTGAGTTAATTTTCCTTGTGCTATATTGTGATTAAAAAAAACATTTTTTCTAGGGACAGAAAACTGTAGGTAGGGAGAGTGTTTTTTTTCTTTCACTCTGCAAGTCCTTGTTTCCAGGGACCTGTAAGGACAGTGAGTTAATTGTCCTTGTGCTATATTGTGCTTAAAAAAAACATTTATTCTAGGGACAGAAAACTCTAGGTAGGGACAGTGTCAGTTTCTTTCACTCTGCAAGTCCTTGTTTCCAGGGACCTGTAAGGACAGTGAGTTAATTGTCCTTGTGCTATATTGTGCTTAAAAAAAACATTTATTCTAGGGACAGAAAACTCTAGGTAGGGACAGTGTCAGTTTCTTTCACTCTGCAAGTCCTTGTTTCCAGGGACCTGTAAGGACAGTGAGTTAATTTTCCTTGTGCTATATTGTGATTAAAAAAAACATTTTTTCTAGGGACAGAAAACTGTAGGTAGGGAGAGTGTTTTTTTTCTTTCACTCTGCAAGTCCTTGTTTCCAGGGACCTGTAAGGACAGTGAGTTAATTTTCCTTGTGCTATATTGTGATTAAAAAAAACATTTTTTTCTAGGGACAGAAAACTGTAGGTAGGGAGAGTGTTTTTTTTCTTTCACTCTGCAAGTCCTTGTTTCCAGGGACCTGTAAGGACAGTGAGTTAATTGTCCTTGTGCTATATTGTGCTTAAAAAAAACATTTTTTCTAGGGACAGAAAACTGTAGGTAGGGAGAGTGTTTTTTTTTTTTCACTCTGCAAGTCCTTGTTTCCAGGGACCTGTAAGGACAGTGAGTTAATTGTCCTTGTGCTATATTGTGCTTAAAAAAAACATTTATTCTAGGGACAGAAAACTCTAGGTAGGGACAGTGTCAGTTTCTTTCACTCTGCAAGTCCTTGTTTCCAGGGACCTGGAGAGACATTGAGTGAATTGTCCTTGTGCTATATTGTGATTAAAAAAAACATTTATTCTAGGGACAGAAAACTCTAGGTAGGGACAGTGTCAGTTTCTTTCACTGTGAAAGTCCTTGTTTCAAGGGACAGAGAAGGACACCTGAAGGTAGCCCTTATTGCTTTTTTCCCATCTCCCTGCAGGCCATCTATTAGAATGTCTGGAAGGCAAACAAGGAGAGGCAGACAGTCAGGAGGCAATAAAAGAGGGCAAGCAGGCTCTGTGTCTGGGGGCAACAGTGCTGGTCGTGGACGCGGTGCATTGTCATCAGCACATGGCCATGGGACACGCTTGTCCTTCTTTTCGGCAGCTGGACATGTTGAGCCACATCATGCCGAAGACTTGGTAGAGTGGATGACCAAGCCCTCCTCCTCCTCCTCATCCTCTCTCACCCAGGCTCAGGGTACTGGAAAAGCAGCTGCCAAAGCGTCGTCTTCCCTGGTATCAATGTCAGACAAATCATCAGTCACTCCTTCCCTAGACCCACCATGTCCTCCTCCTGAGGAGTCCCCCGAACTGTTTCAGCACAGTGTTGGGTACATGCTCCAGGAGGATGCCCAGCGTTTCGAAGGGTCTGATGATGAAACCCAGCTAGAGGAAGGCAGTAGCGTGAGAGCAGACAGAGGGGATGCTCAAGAAGGACACCAATCTGGCAGTCATGTTCCAGCAGCTGCAGCATACTGCCAGATTGGCTCCAGTGATGAGGAGGGAGGGGATGATGAGGTCAATGACTCCACGTGGGTGCCTAATAGGAGAGAGGAGGAGGAGGAGGATGAGGAGGAGGCACATCTCCAACGAGGCAGGATGCCCTTTGGTGGCCAGCGTAAGGGCAGTACACCGACGGAATCACACCGCAGAGCTCCGCCTGTGCAGGGCGCTGCCTCTGCCCGTCATTCAAAAAGTTCTTTGGTGTGGGCCTTTTTTGAGGCTAGTGCATCAGATCGCACAGCTGCTGTTTGCAACATATGTCTCAAGCGTATATCGCGTGGCCAAAACATCAGCCGCTTGGGTACCACATGCCTGACCAGACATATGTTGACCTGCCATGCAGCTCGTTGGCAAGCCTACCTCAAAGACCCACACCAAAGAACCAAGCGGACCTCTCCTTGCACCGCATCAGCTGGGATCTCCAACCCCACTATAACTTCAGTCCTCTCTGAAACATGCACTGAGAGGAATGAAGGTGTAGAATTAGGTGTGTCACAGCCAAGTACTTGCGCCCACTCTGCTAGCAGTACACCGACGTCCGATTCTAGCAGGCAAATTTCCCTGCCCCAGCTGCTGGACCGTCGAAAGAAGTTCACTCCCAGCCATCCACATGCCCAGCGGTTGAATGCTAGCTTGGCTAAATTGCTAGCGCTTCAACTGCTGCCTTTTCAGTTGGTAGACTCGGCCCCCTTCCGTGAGTTTGTGCAATGTGCGGATCCTCAGTGGCAGGTTCCCAAACGCCACTTTTTCTCACGGAAGGCTATTCCGGCTCTCTACCGGCATGTGGAAGGCAATGTCTTGGCCTCGCTGGACAGGGCGGTCAGCGGTAAGGTGCATATTACCGCTGACTCATGGTCCAGCAGGCATGGACAGGGACGTTACCTTTCTTTCACGGCCCATTGGGTCACTCTTTTGGCAGCTGGGAAGGATTCAGGACAAGGTGCAGTAGTGTTGGAGGTTGTCCCACCGCCACGCCTCCAAAATGCTACTACTGGTTGTGACACACCTCTCTCCTCCACCCCCTCCTCTTCTTCTTCCTCCATGGCCTCTTCCTGTGGTTTGTCCTATGAACCAGCGGTGCTCCGTAGCCGTTCACGGGGCTACGCAAGTACGCAGGCAAAAAGATGCCATGCCGTGCTTGCGCTGGTGTGTTTGGGGGACAGAAGCCACACTGGGGCAGAGGTCCTGTCTGCTCTGCAGGGCCAGGCCGAGAGGTGGTTGACGCCACGCCAGCTTAAGCCAGGAATGGTGGTTTGCGACAATGGCACCAACCTCCTCTCCGCCCTCCGACAGGGACAACTGACCCATGTGCCCTGTGTGGCTCACGTCCTTAACCTGGTGGTGCAGCGCTTCTTGGGCAGGTACCCGGGCTTACAGGATGTCCTGAGGCAGGCCAGGAAAGTCTGTGTGCATTTCCGCAGATCTTATAATGCCAGTGCTCGCCTGGCTGAGCTGCAAAAGGAGTTGAACCTGCCCAAGAACCGCCTTATATGTGACATGCCCACCAGGTGGAACTCAACGTTGGCCATGCTGCAGCGGCTGCACACGCAGCAGAGGGCCATCAATGAGTACCTGTGCGACTACGGCACCAGGACAGGGTCAGGGGAGCTTGGTTTTTTTTCTCCACGCCAGTGGGGCATGATCAGGGATGCATGCACTGTCCTGGCACCATTTGAGGAGGCCACGAGGATGGTGAGCAGTGACAGTGCATGCATCAGTGACACTGTACCTCTTGTCCACCTGTTGGAGCACACGCTGCGTGGAATAATGGACAGGGCACTTGAGGCAGAACAGAGGCAGGAAGAGGAGGACTTCCTTGCCTCTCAAGGCCCCCTTTACCCAGACAGTGTTCCTTCTGTCCCACCCATCGCACAGGAAGAGGAGGAGGAGGAGGAGGAGGAGGAGGAGGAGGATTGTGTCAGCATGGAGGTGGAGGCTGGCACTCAGCATCATCAGCAGCAGTCTTTTAGGGATGATTTACAGTCCCAAGAAACCAGTGGACTTGTACGTGGCTGGGAGGAGGTGGCTGCGGATCATGTCGTCCTTAGTGACCCAGAGGACTCCGGAGCGAATGCCTCAGCAAACCTACGCTGCATGGCCTCCCTGATCCTGCAAAGTCTGCGGAAGGATCCTCGTATTCTTCGGATCAAGGAGAGGGACCATTACTGGCTGGCCACTCTCCTTGATCCACGGTACAAGGGTAAGGTTGCGGACCTTATGTTACCGTCGCAGAGGGAGCAGAGGATGAGACAACTCCGGGAGGCCTTGCAGAAAGGTCTGTGCAACGCGTTCCCAGAGACTGGGAGGTTGCAAACTCCTGGTCCTGGACAACGAGTTGCTGAGGCTTCGGCCAGTCAAAGAAGGAGCGGTGGGGAAGGTGGCCGTCTGACCGATGCGTTCAGACAATTCTTTAGTCCGCAGCCCCAAAGTATGATCGGTTCCAGCAACCATCGCCAGCGTCTGATAAACATGGTGCAGGAATATCTAGGGGCAAGGTCAGACTTGGACACCTTCCCCACCGAAAATCCTCTGGCTTACTGGGTCTTGAGGATGGATCACTGGCCAGAGCTTGCACAGTATGCAATTGAGCTACTGGCCTGTCCTGCATCCAGCGTTCTTTCGGAACGAACATTCAGTGCTGCTGGAGGATTTGTCACGGATCACAGGGTGCGCCTGTCCACCGACTCGGTTGATCGACTGACTTTCATCAAGATGAACCAGTCTTGGATCACCACCAGCTACCACACACCTGATGCTGATATAACAGACTAATTGATTTTAAAATGTCACATCCCTTCAAGACTGATGCTGATGCTGAGTGCCTGTGCTGTTATGTTGACTGGCTATCCTCCTCCTCCGAGTCCTCAATGATACGATTGATGATGATAGCTTGGAAGATCATTTTTGTTTATGGGTGCCGCCACCAGTGCCTAACGCCCAATTTTTCAGCCCCTGTTTAACAGGGGCGTGTAATTACAATTTTTGAAGCAATACTTTGCAACAGGGCTCATTGCTGTGCTCCAAGTACAGTATCTGTGAGGAGTTGCAGTGTTGTGCCACCAGTGCCTAAGGCCCAATTTTTCAGCCCCTGTTTAACAGGGGCGTGTCATTACAATTTTTGAAGCAATACTTTGCAACAGGGCTCATTGCTGTGCTCCAAGTACAGTATCTGTGAAGGGTTGCAGTGTTGTGCCACCAGTGCCTAAGGCCCAATTTTTCAGCCCCTGTTCAACAGGGGCATGTAATTACAATTCTTGATCTAATAATTCACAGCAGGGCCCATTGCTGCACCCACCAAGAGTAACTGTCAGGGCTTACAGTGTTGTGGCACCAGCACCACCATCAAAGGCCCAATTTTTACTACCACTGTTCAACAATTATATGTAATTAAAATTCCTGATATAATAGTTGACAGCAGGGCGTTCCAGCACCAACCAAGAGTAACTGTGAGTGCTTACAGTGTTGTGCCAACACCAACAACTAAGGGGCCTATTTCTGCAGAGTATATACGGCAGGTCCCTACTTTCAAACATCCAACTTACAAACGACTCCTACTTGCAAACGCAAGAAGACAACAGGAAGTGAGAGGAAATCTACCACTAGGAAGGAAAATTCTCTCCTGTAAGAATAAATATGGGAGAAAGGTGTCTCCTCTGTACTGATGCTTTATCAGCAATCCTTGTTTCAAGAAAAACACCACATTTCAAAAACAGTTGTCATTAGGACGGAAAGTGAGGTGAAATGTTCTGAACAGGGGCACAGACAGCAAAACAAATGTTACAGGGGTGATAACCCTTACCTATGTTTTCCAAAAAGTTTAAAAATAGATTTTTGGTCTGGAGCTACACTTCAACAATGTACCTGTTCAAAATTACAAACAGATTCTACATAAGAACAAACCTACAGTCCCTGTCTTGTATGCACCGCCTGTATACGGCTGTTCTGAGTATATAGGGCCTTTTTTATTTTATGTGCGGGGTTCCCCTTAATATCCATACAAGACCCAAAGGGGCTGGTAATGGGCTGGGGTAGGGGGGGGGTCATGGGGTAGCTATGCCATTTTTCTTAAAGATTTTCATCCATATTACCGGGACCAGACATTACATTAAAGCCGCAAGCAGTTTTAAATGGCTTTTTTTTCCTTTAGAAGTGTCATTTTGTGCAGGGACAGTTCTAAACACGGGAAACACGTGGCACTTCACAGGCATACTTTAGACACCCCCCAGGTACGATATTTAAAGGAATATTTGACTTTTTTTTTTTCACTTTATGCATCATTAAAATGACTGCTCCCGGAAAACGACCGTTTTTAAAACTTATTTTTGCATTGATACATGTCCCCTGGTGCAGAACCCGGGTTCCCAAACCCTTTTTAGGACAATAACATGCATAATAGTTTTTATAATTAGCACTTTAGAATTCGAACGTTCGCATCCATTGTATTTAATAGGGTTCTAATGTTCGTTCGAACTTTCGGTCCGTTCGCGGGTTCTGGTGCGAACCGAACCCGGGGGTGTTCGGCTCATCACTACCTTTGATCTCCCACTGTGTTATGCAACTGCAGTCGGCAGCCGCCCACTGTAACAAAGCCCCACCTCCTCCTCGTCCGTGATAGACGGAACATTGATTCAGTTTCCCAGCATTGTTATCAGTGTTCAGTGTTCCGTCTATCACGGATGAGGAGGAGGCGGGGCTTTGTTACAGTGGACGGCCGCCGAACAGTTAAAACTGACACAGCGGGAGACCCTCCCTCGAGTATAAGACGAGGGGGGCTTTTTCAGCATAAAACAAATGTGCTGAAAAGGTCAGCTTATACTGGAGTATATACGGTAATTAGTAGATCCTACTGTTCAGCCTAGCATTGATATTGGATGGTAAAATGTGTAAATAGACCTGTTTACCTGGACATAAATCAGTCAACCGGTGAACTTGCCTTGAAGCACACAACTGGACTTGATAAAGGAAGATTAAACTAAGTAAACTGCCTGAAATATTTTTTTTCTGTGATTAACAACATGTCTAGATGGTGCATATATCAAGATACTGTTGAATGCGTTGATCTTATTAGATTTTGAGCGTGTTATGTCTGTGTTGTAATTTTACAACGTTGGGGTAAAGGAGTAGCAGAATTTGCATGTGCTCCTTGCAGTTTTCACCTGTTCCATGTGGTAAAAAAAAAGCCATAGAAATACGGTTTTAGATCATTCACAATACCAGTTTGAGATTAGGTCAAAATATAAGGGTTACTACTTGAAAAATTCAAGTTTAAATTAAGAAACGTATTATTTACTTTTTATCTTTTAATGTATGTGTATACTTAACCAGTCATGTTGTGTTTTCTGCCCATTGCCTAAATATCTGCTTGCTACATGAGGGACTGTTATGTGGAGGGGGTATAGGTGCTAATCGCATAATAAGCAGAGGGCATCATAGGCTAGTCAGACAGTATTGTGTGCTCTCTGTGGATTGTGTTAATTGATTGAAATGTGTTAAAGTGATTGTAAAGCCCTGTACACACGTCCGTCAATCCCGTCTGTTTGAAAACCGTCAGTTTTCCTGACGGGATTCCTGGCAAGCTTGTCTTGAAAAGACATGTATACACACGGCCACACAAAAAAAGCGCCGTTCTTTTGAATGGCAAGAACGCAGTGACGTCAAAGACTACGACGAGCCGGCTAAATAGCGTTGTATGATACCGCGCATGCATCAAAGTGTTATCGAGCATGCACGGTTTATTTTCCCTTCAGGTAAACATACAGACGACCGGTTTTCTCAGCAGGAAATACTCTGCCGGGAATCCCGACGGAAAAATAGAGAGCGGGTTCTCTATTTGTCCCGAGTAGTTTTCCTGTCGGGAAAACTGCTAGGGAGCATATATTTTTAGCGACGCTTTACCTCCAATTTTGCGGCGCTATTCGGCCGCTAGCGGTGCGGTTTCCCCCCCTGCTAGCGGCCGAGAAAGGGTTAAAAACTACCGCGAAGCGCCTCTGCAGAGGCGGTATAGCCGCGGTCCCTTATTGATTTCAATGGGCAGGTGCGGTGGAGGAGCGGTAAACACACCGCTCCTCCACTGCTCCAAAGATGCTGCTAGCAAGACTTTTTTTTACCGTCCTGCTAGCGCAACGCTCCAGTGTGAAAGCCCTCGGGGCTTTTACACTGGAGACACAGCAGTGGCTGTTTCAGGTTGTTTGCAGGCGCTATTTTTAGTGCAATAGCGCCTGCAAAACGACCCAGTGTGAAAGGGGTGTAGCGCCCTGCTCCTATTGGGTAAGCGCTATTTGTAAATTTAGTTGTCTGAGCTGTAGTTTAGCTCAGAATAATTGTGTAAATTGCTGGTCTCTGTTCCAGTCCAGCGGTGTTGCGCATTTTTCCACTTGACAGTGGGTGTCGCTGTCACCTCAGGGCAAGGTCGGAAATGCAGCAGGCTGGATATATTGGGTACTTCTTGCCCAGAAACCGCTCAGTGGGGTTGGTCTCCCCACTATGCATTCTGGGAGAGGGTACTTAAGGGACAGACACCGCCTTTCGGGAAGCTCTGACCTGATGGCCCTCCTGGCCTAAGGTGTGCCGTAGCAGTTTCCTGCCTCGGGGCCGGCTGGCCTGAAGCCTCGTTACTGGAAGTAGGCCCAGGAGTTTCTGGGGCCTACTAATCATTGGTGGTCGTTTGCTGTCTTGCCTGTGGGAAGAAGCCGAGCAATTGAAGAAACCAGGGGAGGACTTTTCCCAAGAGAGGACCGAGCAAAAAGGCTGGTGCCTCGGGAAGAGCCTGGAAACTCAATTGGAGGACGCATCCTGACATATCTACCTCACAGTGTCGCCGGATTGGCTGAAAGAAACTGATACTGTGTGACTGTACTCAGTGCTGGTCCAAGACATTGTGCTGCCTGGTACCAATAATGAAATGCTGCCCCCCCCAAAAAAAAAAAAAACACACCCAGTCGCCCACCAAAGGGCCCCACATTCATAATTTTATATCATGATAAATTAAGAGGTCCTGTCATGGCTCTATACATGTATATAGGAGAATAAAGAGGACCTGTCATGGCTCTATACATGTATGTAGGAGTATAAAGAGGACCTGACATGTCTCTTTACATGTATATAGGAGTATAAAGAGGACCTGTCATGGCTCTATATATGTATGTAGGAGTATAAAGAGGACCTGTCATCGCTCTTGACATGTATGTAGCAGTATAAAGAGGACTTGTCATGGCTCTATACATGTATAGAAGTATAAAGAGGAGCGGTCATGGCACTATACGTGTGTATAGGAGTGTAAAAGGACATGTCATGGCTCAATACATGCATGTAGGAGTATAAAAGGACCCGTCAGGGCTCTATACATGTGTATATAGGAGTATAAAAGGACGTGTCATGGCTCAATACATGTATGTAGGATTATAAAGAGGACCTGTCATGTCTCTATAAAAAAGGATGTGTTATGGCTCTATTCATGTATAGGAGTATAAAGAGAACTGGTCATGGCACTATATGTGTGTGTAAATCAATATGCAAGTGTAAAAACACCCCCCTGCACATCCGTTTCCCCCCTCCCCACACACACACATATCTGTTCACCCTCTGTACCCCCTACACACATATCTGTTCCCCCTGCACATCTGTTCCCCCCACACACACATCTGTTCCCCCTCTGTACCCCCACACATATCTGTTCCCCCTCTGTACCCCCCTGCACATCCCTTTCCCCCCCCCTCCCCACACAGATATATCTGTTCCCCCTTTCCCACCCCTACACACACATCTGTTCCCCCTCTGTACCCCCCACACACATCTGTTCCCCTCTGTACCCCCCACACACATCTGTTCCCCCTCTGTACCCCCCACACATATCTATTCCCACTCTGTACCCCCCTGCACATCCGATTCCCCCCTCCCCACACAGATATATCTGTTCCCCCTTTCCCACCCCTACACACACATCTGTTCCCCCTCTGTACCCCCCACACATATCTGTTCCCCCTCTGTACCCCCCACACATATCTGTTCCCCCTCTGTACCCCCTTTGCACATCCGTTTCCCCCCCCCTCCCCACACACACATATCTGTTCCCCCTTTCCCACCCCTACACACATATCTGTTCCCCCTTTCCCACCCCTGCACACATATCTGTTCCCCCTCTGTACCCCCCACACATATCTGTTCCCCCTCTGTACCCCCCACACATATCTGTTCCCCCTCTGTACCCCCCTGCACATCTGTTTCCCCCCTCCCCACACACATACATATCTGTTCCCCCTCTGTACCCCCCACACATATCAGTTCCCCCTCTGTACCCCCCCACACATATCTGTTCCCCCTCTGTACCCCCCCACACATATCTGTTCCCCCTCTGTACCCCTCACACATATCTGTTTCCCCTCTGTACCCCCACACATATCTGTTCCCCCCTGCACATCCGTATCCCCCCTCCCCCCCCCCACACACACACATATCTGTTCCCCCTCTGTACCCCCCCACACATATCTGTTCCCCCTCTGTACCCCCCACACATATCTGTTTCCCCTCTGTACCCCCACACATATCTGTTCCCCCCTGCACATCCGTTTTCCCCCCCTCCCCCCCCCCACACACACACACATATCTGTTCACCCTCTGTAGCCCCTACACACATCTGTTCCCCCTGCACATCTGTTCCCCCTCTGTACCCCCTTTCCCACCCCTACACACACATCTGTTCCCCCTCTGTACCCCCTTTCCCACCCCTACACACATATCTGTTCCCCCTCTGTACCCCCCTGCACATCCTTTTCCCCCCTCCCCACACACATATCTGTTCCCCCTGCCCCCCCCCCCCACACACATATCTGTACCCCCTGCACACCTGTCCCCCCCTCCCCACACACACATATCTGTACCCCCTGCACACCTGTCCCCCCCCCCCACACACACACACATATCTGTACCCCCTGCACACCTGTCCCCCCCCCCACACACACACATATCAGTTCCCTCTGTACAAAGTGCAATGCACTATAAACTGACAGCAGAGTAAATTTTTTGTTTCTTGTGAATGGGTGCATGCTGCAGCACTGAGCTTCCACTATACCTGAGCCAGCGAAGGTGGTGGCTTTACTCCAGGACTGGAGAGTGGCGCTGCTGCCTGCCAGTCCTCCCACAACAGATCTCTGAGCGACCAGGAGGAGGGGGAGAGGCGGGAGCAGATATCGCGGCAAGCCCGTAGTTACATGATGCAGGGCTTCCATATCATCTACCCCAGCCGGTTCCACTAAACATGCAGCACTTCCGGCCAGCTGCTCCTCGTCCCGGCTCTCTCCCCTCATCTTCTCACTGCAGCTGCTAGGGCGGCACTGCAGGCTGGGGATAGAGTGGTCTGTCCGGGATGTCTTCACAGCCACACCCGCCCCCAGGCCGGCGCCATAAGCATGCATTTAAAAAATGCCGGGACCTTTCTCGGCAGAACACTGGCCCTGCTCGCAATGGGATAAGCAGCGCAGGGGAACGGGCTAGCTGGCTGGCGGGCGGCAATTTACCGCCCCCTTGAAAGTGCCGCCTGGGACCGAGGTACCATCGGGTCCCATGGTAGGGCCGGCCCTGACTGTACTTAGACTATGTGTATTCTTCAAGTCTGTGGCAGAGACTATTTGTATTGTTCAAGTCTGTCCAGCAGCTCCTACGGGGGTAGTGCTACAGGGGTCTAACAACTTCAAGTCTTCTGGGAAGGCTGTCCACAAGGTTTAGGAGTGTGTCTATGGGAATGTTTGATCATTCCTCCAGAAGCGCATTTGTAAGGTCAGGCACTGATGTTGGACGAGAAGGCCTGGCTCACAGTCTCCGCTCTTATTCATCCCAAAGGTGGTCTATCGGGTTGAGGTCAGGACTCTGAGCAGGCCAGTTAAGTTCCTCCACCCCAAACTCACTCATCCATGTCTTTATGGACCTTGTTTTGTGTATTGGTGTGCAGTCACGTTGAAACGTTAAGGACCAACCCCAAACTGTTCCTACAAAGTTGGTTGCATAAAATTGTCAAAAATTTCTTGGTATGCGGATGCCTTAAGAATTCCCTTTGCTGAAGCTAAGGGGCCAAGCCCAACCCCTGAAAAACAACCCCTCACTATAACCCCCCCCTCCACCAAATGATTTGGACCAGTGCACAAAGCAAGGTCCATAAAGACATAAATGAGCGAGTTTAGAGTGGAAGAACTTGACTTGCCGGCACAGAGTCCTGACCTCAACCCGATAGAAAACTTCTGGAAAAAAATGAACCGTTCAAAAGACTCATTATGCCTCATAGATTATACATTGGGGTGTTAGCTCTACAAAATGACCCAATTTTGGAAAGCTAACACCCCAACGTATAATCTATGAGGCATAATGAGTCTTTTGAACGGTTAATTTTTTTCCAGAAGTTTTTGGAAAATGTGGGAAAAAGATGAAAACACATTTTTTTACACAAAGTTGTCCATTTATAAGATATTTCCAACGCATAGCATGTACATAGCAAAAATGACACCCCAAAATACATTCTGATACTCCTCCTGTGTATGGCGATACCACATGTGTGAGACTTTTACACAGCCTGGCCACATACAGAGGCCCAACATGCAAGGAATAGGGATGAGCTTTGTGTTCGAGTCGAACATTGGCTGTTCGGCCGTTCACCGAATTTCTAACATTATGGGGCGTTCGCGCCAAATTCGAGTGGCGCGTCACGGCCCATAATTCACTGCAGCATCGCAGTGCATTGCTGGCTGATAATTGGCCAAGCATGCACTATGACCCGCATGCTTTGGCCAATCACAGTGCCGTCAGCACAGAGAGCCATAATTGGCCAAAGGAAGGGTGCCTTTGGCCAAACATGGCTCAGGGGAGTAGGTACAGGCCCCACACTATATAATGCCGCCTGCGTGTCGGCCTTGTGTAGTGTGTTGCGGCGTGTGAGAGAGATAGGCTGTCAGTTGATTGAGCTAAGCTGCAGTATATTAAGTCAGTGTAATATATACTGGGCTCAGTGTGCACGTAAAGCTGACTGCAGACCATCCCTGTTCTCTTCCTAATAATATAGGCTGGCAGTTGATTGAGCTAAGCTGCAGTTTATTAAGTCAGTGTACTGTATACTGGGCTTAGTGTGCAGGTAAAGCTGACTGCAGACCATCCCTGTTCTCTTCCTAATAATATAGGCTGGCAGTTGATTGAGCTAAGCTGCAGTATATTAAGTCAGTGTACTGTATACTGGGCTCAGTGTGCAGGTAAAGCTGATTGCAGACAATTCCTTGTGTACCTCTTCCAATACATCAAAGACAGTATGTCTGGAAGGCCAACAAGGAGAGGCAGACGCACACAGGCCAATAAAAGAGGGCAAGCAGGCTCTGTGTCTAGAGGCAACAGTGCTGTTCGTGGACACGTGCATCCTCCTCAGCACGAGGCCGTAGGGCACGCTTGTCCTTTTTTTCGGCAGCTGGCCGTGTTGAGCTGCAACATGCAGAAGAGTTGGTAGAGTGGATGACCAAGCCGTCCTCATCCTCCTCATCCTCACTCACCCAGGCTCAGGGACTTTGTCTGCCAAAGCAGCTGCCAAAGCGGCCTCTTCCCTCGGCTCAATGGCATCAGTCACTCCTTCCCTAGCCCCACCATGTCCTGAGGAGTCCCCCGAACTGTTTGAACACAGTGTTGGGTAGATGCTGCAGGAGGATGCGCAGCGTTTTGAGGGCTCCGATGATGGTACCCAGCTTGAGGAAGGCAGTTACGTGAGCCCAGAGAGAGGGGGTGCCCAAGAAGGACAGCAAACTGGCAGTCATGTTCCCCCAGCTGCAGCATACTGTCAGGTTTGCTCCAGTGACGAGGAGGGAGGGGATGATGAGGTCACTGACTCTACATGGGTGCCTGATAGGAGAGAGGAGGAGGAGGCACATCTCCAACGAGGCAGGATGCCCTCCAGGGGCCAGCTTAAGGGCAGCCAACCAACTACATCACACCGCAGAGCTGCGCATGTGCAGGGCGCTGCTGTCTCTGCGCGTTATTCCAAAAGTTATTTGGTGTGGGCCTTTTTTGAGACGTGTGCAGCAGATCGCACCGTTGCTATTTGCAACATATGTCTGAAGCGTATCTCGCGTGGCCAAAACAGCAGCCGCTTGGGCACCACATGCTTGACCAGACATATGTCGACCTGCAATGCAGTCCATTGGAAAGCATACATAAAAGACCCACACCAAATAACAAAGTGGACCTCTCCTTGCTCCTCATCAGCTGGGATCTCCAACCCCACTATACCTTCAGTCCTCTGAGAAACCTGCACTGAGAGGAATGAAAGTGTAGAATAAGGTGTGTCACTGCCAAGTACTTGCGGGCAATCTGCAATCGGTACACTAACGTTCGATTGTAGCAGGCAAATTTCCCTGCCCCAGCTGCTGCACCGCCGAAAGAAGTTCACTCCCAGCCATCCACATGCCCAGCATTTGAATGCTAGCTTGGCTAAATTGCTAGCACTTCAACTGCTGCCTTTTCAGTTGGTAGACTCTGCCGCCTTCCGTGAGTTTGTGGAATGTGCGGTTTCTCAGTGGCAAAAGGCGATTCCGGCTCTCTACCGGCATGTGGAAGGCAATGTCTTGGCCTCGCTGGACAGAGCGGTCAGCGGTAAGGTGCATATTACCGCTGACTCATGGTCCAGCAGGCATGGACAGGGTTGTTACCTATCTTTCACGGCCCACTGGGTGACCCTTCTGTCAGCTGGGAAGGATGCAGGACGGGGTTCAGTAGTGTTGGAGGTTGTTCCGCCAACACGCCTCCAAAATGCTACTAGTGGTGATTCTGACACACCTCTCTCCTCCACCCCCTCCTCTTCTTCTTCCTCCATGGCCTCTTCCTGTGCTGATTTGTCCTCGGAACCAGCGGTGCTTAAGCTGGTGTGCTTGGGGGACAGGAGCCACACTGGGGCAGAGATTCTGTCAGCTCTGCAGGGGCAGGCTCAGAGGTGATTGATGCCACACCAGCTTAAGCCAGGAATGGTGATTTGCGACAATGGCACCAACAATGGCACCAACCTCCTCTCCGCCCTCCGACAGGGACACCTGGCCCATGTGCCCTGTTTGGCTCACATCCTTAACTTGGTGGTGCAGCGGTTCTTGGGCAGGTACCCGGGCTTACAGGATCTCCTGAGGCAGGCCAGGAAAGTCTGTGTGCATTTCCGCCGGTCATATAATGCCAGTGCTCGGCTGGCTTTAACCTGCCCAAGAACCGCCTAATCTGTGACATGCCCACCAAGTGGAACTCAACATTGGCCATGCTGCAGTGGCTGCACACGCAGCAGAGGGCCATCAATGAGTACCTGTGTGACTATGGCACCAGGACAGGGTCAGGGGAGCTTGTTTTTTTCCCCACGCCTGTGGGTCATGATCAGGGATGCATGCACTGTCCTGTCACCATTTGAGGAGGCCACGAGGACGGTGAGCAGTGACAGTGCATGCATCAGTGACACTGTCCCTCTTGTCCTCCTGTTGGAGCACACGCTGCGTGGAATAATGGACATGGCACTTGAGGCAGAAGAGAGGGAGGAAGAGGAGGGTTTCCTTAACTATCAAGGCCCCCTTTATCCAGACAGTGTTCCTGCTGGCCTGCCGATCACACAGGAAGAAGAGGAGGAGGATTGTGTCAGCATGGAGGTGGGGCCTGGCACTCAGCATCAGCAGCAGTCTTCAAGGGATCATTTACAGTCCCAATAAACCCATGGACTTGTACGTGGCTGGGAGGAGGTGGCTGCGGATCATGTCGTCCTTAGTGACCCAGAGGACTCTGGACCGAATGCCTCAGCAAACCTACGCTGCATGGCCTCCCTGATCCTGCAAAGCCTGCGGAAGGATCCTTGTATTCGTGGTATCAAGGAGAGGGATAATTACTGGCTGGCAACCCTCCTTGATCCACGTTACAAGGGTAAGGTTGCGGACCTTATCTTGCCGTTACAGAGGGAGCAGAGGATGAAACACTTGCCCCAGCTTATTAGATTGTAAGCTCTTATGAGCAGGGCCCTCTTAAAGCTCTAGTATTTTATTGTACTGTAAAGCCCTGTACACACGATCGGTTTGACTGATGAAAACCATCCGATGGATGGTTTTCATCAGACCAACCGATCGTGTATGGTACCCATCGGTCTTTTTTCCATCGGTTGTAAAAAATAGAACTTGTTTTAAAATTTTCCGATGGATAAAAAACCGATGGGAATTTTTGATCGTCTATGGGCAAGTCCATTGGTTAAAAAACCCACGCATGCTCAGAATCAAGTCGATGCATGCTCAGAAGCATTAAACTTCATTTTTCCCGGCTCATCGGAGTGTTTTACGTCACCGCGCTTGGAACGGTCAGTTTTTTGACTGATGGTGTGTGGCCAAGACTGATGAAAAACAGTTTCAGCGGATTTCCGATGGACAAATCCATCGGACGAAAATCCATAGGTTATCCGATCGTGTGTACGGGGCTTAACTGTGCGTAGCTATATTGTCTCTCTTCAGATTGTAAAGCGCTGTGCAAACTGTTGACACTATATAAATTCTGCATAATAATAATATAGCACAACATTTATGCAGGCCAGCAGAGGAGGAAGAACATTCTACCTGGGGCACAGCTTGGCTCAACCATGCCCAGTATGAATACACCCTAAAAAAGAAAAAGAAAAAGAAAAAAAGGTTCTTGCACAATTCTTTTTGTGTGTTGTAATGTGTTGTAATGTGTTGACTGCTAACTTAAAATCAAGAGTCTATATTAGCACAATATTGAGTGTTATTGTGAGTACAGTGACACAACACTAAGCATGAAGGGGGGCTAAAATTAAAGCGGAGTTCTACCCAAAAGTGGAACTTCTGCTTATCTGCTTCCTCCCCCCCCCCTTCGGTGCTACATCTGGCACCTTTCTGGGGGGAGGGGGGAACGAGTACCTGTTTTTGACAGGTACCCTTCCCCACTTCCGGGTGACTGTGCTGCAGTGCCGTCCCTCAGAAGTTCGGCCCCTCCTCCTTCCTCCACCGGGCCAGTTAGAAAGCACAAGGTGCTTCAAGCATGCACAGTAGAGAACGGGCTGTGAAGCCGAAAGGCTTCACTGCCGGTTTCCCTTACGATGAATGGCGGCGGCAGCCCCCCGACAGCCGATCCGAAAATCGGCTGGGGTGCCGACATTGCAAGCTCCCTGGACAGGTAAATGTCCATATATTTAAAGTCAGCAGCTACAGTATTTGTAGCTGCTGACTTTTAATTATTTTTCCCCAGGTGTAACTCCTCTTTAAAGAGAAAAAAAAATGGATATACCATTGCTATACTATTCTTTAAATTTTAACTGAAATTTGTATTATTTTTATCATGGTTATAAGGCATTTACAAAGTAAAAAAAGTAAGGTTTATACATATTATAACTCTCAGCATCCTCCAGTCTTGTCCTCATTTCACCATGTCAGTGCTGAGATGTGGCATATGTCATGTACATTTGGGCTCGGAGAAGCTGCTGAAAGGGATTTGAGACTTGTTGGCTTAATTCAAGCTTTTGTCTCTCCTTCCAGTGTTTTCTTTGTAGTTTCCTTTTCCTTTATAACAGATCCTCAGAACACTACAGCCAGTCACACCTCCGTCTCCCTCAGTAGAAGTTTTCTCTTTCTTTTCTGCCTTAGTGAAATAATCTCATAAAGTAAGTTAGGAATTCAAACATGTGGAGTATGCTCTTTGATTTTTATTGTAGAAGAGACATAAAAATACCTTTTAAATTCACTGGCTTGGATTTTTTTGGACATAGTGGCTTCTTCTTAACCACTTGCCGACCGCGCCATGGACAAAAGACGTCCACGGCGCGGTCGAGTTATCCTGAGCTTACGTCCCTGGGACGTCCTCGTGCATTCGCGCTTCCCGCGCGCCCCCTGGTGCGCGCTCGTGGAAGTGTCCGTGCTCGCCGAGTTCACGGCTCCCAGCGCAACAAGGATCGCGGTGAAGAGCCAATGATAGCGGCTCTTTACCACCTGATCGCTCCCTCCAATGAGGGAGCGATCAGAATGTAAACAAACTGGGGTCAAACAGAGGTCAAACAGGTCCAGCTCTCTTCTCTCCTCACACCGATACAGCGTGTGAGGAGAGGAGAGATCCTTTTAACAGTGAGTGTCTCATATATTGAAATACAGTGCTCAGCAGTGCCCTTAAGTGCCACACAGTGCCACACAAGTGCCAATCTGTGCCCCACACTACCCATCAGCGCCCCTACAGCGCCCCTACAGTACCCATCTGTGTAAGCAGTGCCACAAAAATACTCATCAGTGCCACTACAGTGCCACTACAGTGCCCATCAGTGCCACCAGTGCCACCAGAGTACCCATCAGTGCCACTAGTGTCCATCAGTGCCACCACAAGGCTGATCAGTGCCACCACAAGGCTGATCAGTGTCACTACAAGGCTGATCAGTGTCACTACAAAGCTCATCAGTGCCACTACAAGGCTCATCAGTGCCACCAGTGCTCATCAGTGCCACCTCTGCCACTTCAGTGCCCATCGGTGCCGCCAGTGCTCCACCAGTGCCACTACAGTGCCCAGTGCCACTACAGTGCCCCATCGGTGCCATCAGTACCACATCAGCGCCACTATAGTGCTCATCTGCACCCTCATCAGTTACCAGCAGTGCACCCTCATCAGAACCCAGCAGCACCCTCATCATAACCCAGTAGCACCCTCATCAGAACCCAGTAGCACCCTCATCAGAACCCAGTAGCATCCTCATCAGAACCCGGCAGCACCCTCCTCAGAACCCAGCAGCACCCTCATCAGAACCCAGCAGTGCAGCCTCATTAGACCAGCCTCATCAGCACCCATCAGTGCAGCCATATCTGTTCCAGTTTTCCTACCACAGTTTGTCACCACAGCCCACAGTCACCAGTATGGCGAAAAAAATGTTTTCCGCTGAGGAGGCATACCAACAGCTTTGCTTGACTGACGAGAGCAGTGACAAGCTCTCTGAGTCTGATTCTGGTTCAGAATATGAACCTGTTATAAGCAGTGGGTCTTCTACAGATTCAGAGGAAGTGGAAAGTGTGCCCAGGAAACGAAGGCGTTCTGACATGGATCAGCAGGCTACCACAAGTAGCGCTGTGGCATCAACCAGCAGCTCAGTGCCATCCATCAGTAGCACAGTGCCATCCACAAGAAATGAAGTACCACTACAGCAAAGGCCAAGAACTAGCGGGGTGTCATCTCAGCCCCAAAGGGTTAGGACCCATGCCAGCCTTCCCTATGCCCTTGAAAACCCTCTGTGGCTTCCCCCCAATTCAGGAGCAGCAAACATCCCCCCTTTCACCGCCCAGCCAGGTGTTCAGGTGAACACAGAGAATTTTGCCCCTATTGATTTTTTTAATTACATTTTTACCCAAGACCTATTATCCTCCATCGTGACCCAGTGCAACCTCTTTGCACAACAATTCATAATAAACAACCCTGGTTCAAGTTATGCCCGTCCCTATGTGTGGAGAGCATTGACAGTGGAGGAATTTAGATTATTTTTAGGCCTAACGTTCAACATGGGGCTCTCAAAAAAAAATGAAGTATACTCCTATTGGTCCTCCAAACCCATCCAGCACATGCCAGTCTTTTTATCCATTATGTCAAGATCCAGATACCTCATGATAATGCGCTTTCTCCATTACAATGACAACACCCTGTGCCCTCCCCAAAATGACTCATCACATGACAAATTATTTAAAATTCGGCCACTTCTAAATTTTTTCTCTGAGAAATTCCCCCAGTTATATATCCCCGACCAAAATATATCCGTGGATGAGTCATTGGTCCACTTCACAGGCAGGCTTGGCATCAAGCAGTTTATTCCAAGCAAAAGGACCCGATATGGGGTTAAAATCTACAAGCTATGTGACCGGGTCACGGGCTACATTTACGCCTTCCTGGTGTATGAAGGGAAGGACTCCCAACTGCATCCCCCTGAATGTCTTGAGTACATCGGTGCCAGCGGAAAGGTTGTTTGGGAGCTTATATATCCACTCCTTGAAAAGGGTTACCACCTTTATGTGGATAATTACTATACCAGCATCCCCCTCTTCCGCAACCTTTACCGGAAGGGCACTCCAGCGTGTGGTACAGTGCGAGCCAACAGGAAGGGTTTCTCGCAAAGACTCGTTACTGAAAGACTACGAAAAGGGGAGACGGCGTCTTTGCGGAATGAAGAGCTATTGGCTATCAGGTGGAGGGACAGAAGAAACGTCCACATGCTCTCAACGATACATAACGACACCTACGTGGAAATCCCCAAAAGAAACGGCCCTATCCAAAAACCAGCATGTGTTCATGATTATAATTTGTTCATGGGGGGAGTCGATTTTAATGATCAGATGATTGAACCCTATCTTCCCACAAGAAAAAGCCGCTATTGGTATAAAAAGGTCTCCATATATCTTTTCAGTATGGCCCTTTACAATACTTATGTCATTTACCGTAAATCTACAAGGACCCCCTTATCTTATTTTCAGTACCAAGAAGAAATTATCGAAGCCCTTTTGTACCCTGAAGACCCACCAGAAAGCATTCGCTCGGATTCAGTGAGCAGACTCCATGAACGCCACTTTCCTGATAAACCCCCCCCCCCATGAAACAGGCCGAAAACGTCAGAAGAGATGCCGGGTGTGCTCCAAAGAAGGAACTAGAAGAGACACTGTGTATTATTGTCCCGATTGTCCTTCCCAACCAGGCCTTTGTTTTGGTCGATGTTTCCGTCGTTACCATACTTTTCTACATTATTAGGAAAGTATGGTAAACGTAATTGTCATTTACCACCACACCCCTTATGCCACTGTACATACAGCTGCCTTCTCCGGAACTGACCCTGACCTGCTAAACGACCACGCCTCTGCCTAACGCTAAACTGTACCTACCTCTGCCTGCCCTGGAACTGACCCTGGCCTGTTATACGACCACGCTTCTGCCTAACCCTAAACTGCACCTACCTCTGCCTGCTCTGGAACTGACCCTGGCTTGTTATACGACCACGCTTCTGCCTAACCCTCAACTGTACCTACCTCTGCCTGCTCTGGAACTGACCCTGGCTTGTTATACGACCACGCTTCTGCCTAACCCTCAACTGTACCTACCTCTGCCTGCTGTGGAACTGACCCTGGACTGTTTGACCACGTTTTTTGCCTGCCTCTTGGATTGATCTTTTACCCTGCTATGCTAATGGGGACACAGGGGTCTCACATATGTGAGGGGCTCCAGAATTGTTTTTCTGGATGAAGAAAACTAATTTTTTAGTTTTCTCATTCCCGGATTAGGGTCTGGAGACTCGGAGGCTTCAAAGAGATTTGGGTGGGAGAAGCCTCTACCCCTGTCCCCATTCTTTCCTGGCCTGCTACTTGGACCATGTTCCTGCTTACTACCAGGACCAATATTTTGGCACTGCTGGCAATGTCTCTACTTGCACTGACCTTGGACTGTATATGGACAGTATCCCTGCCTGTACTGACTATGGACAATATTCCTGCCTGCTGCCTGGACAATTACATTCACTGACGCTGACCACGTCCCTGCCTGCTGCCTGGATCAGGGCTCTCCTTCTGTGGACAATTGCACTACTAAAACCACAGGTAATCTTTTGTTTACCATTTACTCAGCAGAATGTAGTTCAGGGTGTAATTCTTGGTATGTACATGCTATATGCTAGAAATATGAAGGGCCTTCAAAAATGTGATAGATTGTAAGGAAATTAGATGCGTAATTTATGTCCCTAGGTCACCTGATGGTGCTTCCTGGATATTGGGCCTCTATGTGGCCAGGCTGTGTAAAAGTCTCACACATGTGGTATCGCCATACTCAGGAGGAGTAAGAGAATATATTATGGGGTGTCATTTTTGCTATGTACATGCTATGTGTTGGAAATATCTTATAAATGGACAACTTTGTGTAAAACAAATGTGTTTTCATTTTTTTTCCACATTTTCCAAAAACTTCTGGAAAAAAATGAACAGTTCAAAAGACTCATAATGCCTCATAGATTATACGTTGGGGTGTTTGCTTTCCAAAATGGGGTCACTTTGTTGGCGTTTCCATTGTCCTGATGCTCCAGGGCCTTCAAAAGTGTAATAGGTGTTTGAGAGATTAGATGTGTAACTTATGCTCCTAGAACGCCTGAAGTTGCTACTTCAATGTTGGGCCTCTATGTGGCCAGGCTGTGTAAAAGTCTCACACATGTGGTATCGCCATACTCAGGAGGAGTAAGAGAATATATTATGGGGTGTCATTTTTGCTATGTACATGCTATGTGTTGGAAATATCTTATAAATGGACAACTTTGTGTAAAAAAAATGTGTTTTCATTTTTTTTCCACATTTTCCAAAAACTTCTGGAAAAAATGAACAGTTCAAAAGACTCATAATGCCTCATAGATTATACGTTGGGGTGTTTGCTTTCCAAAATGGGGTCACTTTGTTGGCGTTTCCATTGTCCTGGTGCTCCAGGGCCTTCAAAATTGTAATAGGTGGTTGAGAGATTAGATGTGTAATTTATGCTCCTAGAACGCCTGAAGGGGCTACTTCAATGTTGGGCCTCTGTATGTGGCCAGGCTGTATAAAAGTCTCACACATGTGGTACCGCCATACTCAGGAGGAGTAGCAGAATATATTTTGGGGTGTCATTTGTGGAATGTACATGCCATGTGAGGGAAATAACCTGTTATAATGACGATTTGGTGTGAAAAAAAATCAAAATTAAAAAAAATCTTCATTTTGCAAAGAATTGTGAGAAAAAATTACAACCTCAAAAAACTAACTATGCCTCTTACTAACTACATTGGAATGTCTACTTTCCAAAAAGGGGTCATTTGGGGGGTATTTGTTCTTATCTGGCTTGTTAGGGTCTCAAGAAATGAGATAGGCTGTCAGTACATCAGGTGTAATCAAATTGATACATTTTCAGTGATTGGCAACATAGCTTGTAGACCCTATAACTTTCACACAGACTAAATAATATCCACTAATTTGGGTTATTTTTACCAAAGATATGTAGCAGTATACATTTTTGCCCAAATTTATGAAGAAAAATTACTTATTTGCTAAATTTAATAATAGAAATTAAGAAAAATTATTTTTTTTACAAAATTTTCGGTCTTTTTTCATTTAGAGCACAAAAAAAAAACCCAGAGGCAATCAAATACCACCAAAAGAAAGCTCTATTTGTGTGAAAAAAAGGACGAAAATGTCATATGGGTACAGTGTTGCATGACTGAGTAATTGTCATTCAAAATGTGAGAGCACCGAAAGCTGAAAATTTGTCTGGTTAGGAAGGGGGTTTAAGTGCCCAGTTGTCAAGTGGTTAAAGCGAAACTGAACTCCGCTAAACAAAAAATTACCAGGAGGTAGTTTTTCAGCATTTCGATTTTTTTGTGTTTTCTGTACACTGCCTAATTGCAAAGCACAACTTTACTGCACAATGCAACGCACATCAACATGCATGTGGTAACCTACCACTCAAGTTTAAATTGGGCAAAATACTTCCCCAGGTACTAATCCTTGGTGATAAAGATCAAGCTCCAAACTGCAGCCTGTTGCCCTTTACTTGCCTTTTTTAACAATATTTTTGATTGAAGAGCCACACCACTGCTATGACGTGCAGATACAACTTTATTCTGATAAAAGCCAAGAGAAAAATCCAAAAAGTCACCAACACATTTTTGGGGTCCAAGAGAGCCCTCTTCATAAGGGGCTTGATTGACAACAGTGTGAATACACTAGATGTGAACTGGACCTTTAATAATATTTTCTAAGCGCAAACCTTGCCAGCAGCTGGTTTGGCAGCCTACCCAGCTACTGACAAGGCCTGTGCTTGTAATCACACTGGAAAAATATAATTGATGGTCCAGCCCACTTCTAGTCTATTCACATTGTTGTCAGTCAAACCCTGATGAAGGAAGTGTTCTTGGATCCCCAGAATGCAAATCATTACCTTCAACACCAATACTTTATGTTAGCAATACCAGTGAGAAAACCCTATAGATCTAGTGCTATTTTTCCTCTTTCCTCAACATGACTTGCTTTTTTCTTCCCACTGATACCAACAATAAAACACTATTCCACTCAATGGCACCAATGATGGGCACAATTCCTTCCACTGACACTAACAATGGAGCACTATTCCAACCACCATTACCAATGGTGGGGCATTATTCCTCATCCTACAGATACAAACAATGAGACACTTTCCCTTCCACTCATATCAATGATGGAGCACTAGTCCTCCCTCTGATACCTACAACGGGCACTAGTCTTCCCAACATTACCAATGGTGGGACATTATTCCTCCTCCTGCTGACCAAAAACAGTATGTACATTTCTTACTCCCACTAACAACCAAACCTGAGGTATGGTTTACTCCCGCCTAATGGCAAGACATTTCTACTCTCATTGGCCACAGTCTACAGCCCCCCCCAAAGTCTGCGCATATAGACAGCATTTCTCAACCATAAATTTGCAGAATCCTAGGGTTCCTCCAAAGGCTGTTTAGGGTTTCCTAAGCAGAGAGCAATGGTGGATTGAATTATTGTTTGGCAGTGTGTGCATAGTTCTGGTGCTGACATCAATTGACAGAGCCAACAGTATGGGACCAGTTAAATTTCCTCTTTATTTTCATAAGAGTAACTACTGAAACCAATGTTTTTTTGTAGTTATCTGCAGATGGGGCATTCTTTCCACTGACCACCAATGTAAGGGGCACACTTTCAACAGATGACCAATGTAAGTGGGTCATTTTCCCACTGACCAGTACTGTGGGCATTATCCTATACAATGTAATGATCTGTTTTCCCACTGACCGTCAATATAAGGGGCATTATTTTCAATTACCTTTATTGTAAAGGGGTATTCTTCCCACTGATCACCAGTGTTAAGATCAATCTACCCATTGAACCCCCCAATGTGAAGGAGACTTCTTCCCGTTGACCACCAATGTAAGGGAGTCTTTCTCCCACTGACTTCTAGTAGAGTTTGAAAAGTTTAAAAACTCTGATAAAGGTTTAAAACAGAAAATGAGGGGTAATCTCCCAATGTTCACAGCATGTAAAGCCCTCCATGAAGAGAAGGCCAGCTTTCTTCATGCACATTTTATATAAAATATTTAACATTAGCTATCCACTCGGTAATGGTGGAGCAAGGGTCTGGTGTTGGATGAATTGTCTGCAGAATTTAAAACCTGACAGAGGTTCTAACTCTACTAACCCTCTATCAAAAACTACATATAAAAAAAAAAAAAAAAGTGATTTAGAGTTGGCCTTTAATCATGTGTAATTTCATCTGGAAATAGATTTACCGTATAAATACTGTAGATATACCTGATGGAACTGATGATCAGACAAGTAGAAGTGGAAAGTTATGTAGAGAAAGAGTTTTTTCTACAAGGTGAAATGTTTTCTCTTTAGGCTGAAATGATATTTGGAAATGTACAATGTTTCTTTGTGAGAAATAAATTGCAGTGGTCGAAGACAAGTAGTATATTTCTGCTGTCAGAGTACAAGCAGCCAAGTACCTATACAATTATAGTTCTGACATGCTTTATAACATGATGGTATCAGCGGTGGTAGCACTGGACCATTACCTTGCTTAATGTTGATGTCCTGCAGAGTTTAGATGTAGTCTGCAACACTGAGTCTGACACAACCTCATCCATGTCACAGAGGTTAATGCAATAGAGATGGAAAAAAGGGCTTTTCATCAGATGTGTCAGATAGAAAGGTCTAAGAGGGTAATGAAATGCATCTAGCATCTTTAAGAATAGCAGGTCATTTGTATTATCAGTACAATCTATTAAAAAGTCATTCTAAAAAGCTTGGCAAGGAGAACGGTGAGTAGTTGGGCATCATACGCATGGCTTGCACTTGAATGGGTCATGCGCCTTCACAGGTGCCAAATGAAACAACACAGGCTCATTGGGGGTCCCTGGGCAAATTTGAATAAGAACCTGGTGATCAGGATTGGAGGAGAAGGAACCTTCCTTTTGTTTATCATTTGGGTCCTTGTGCTGAGAGAGACAGTCCACACAAATTGTACATTATATTTTGATATATGTAGATCCAACCGACAGTTTCTTATATCACTAATGCTGACATTTTTGAGTTTGTAAATTTGCTGTGGCCATTATGAGGGGTCCAAGCATTCCTGCTGGGGTTTAAATGTATTTTATGTGATGGAGAATGCAGCAGTGGGAGCTAGAACACACAAAAGAAGGAAAAAGTCCCAGATGGATGTAACATTCAGCATTGAACCTTCACCATCTGCTACTCGTTATTTAACACTGCAACTCAGATCTACTCTGTGCACACCTGCCTTTATCTCCCCTCATTAGTGGACTACAAGGCCACAGCTTCAAGCCAATTCTTGGATAGGGATCTGTTTGTTTCTGACTTCTGGATGACTGCTCATGCCTTGGATTATTTCTGCATGTGTTCTAACTGTGTTAAGACCTAGTTTGTTTGTGCTTATCCTAATCATCAGCCTAGTACCATTTCTATTGCCAGTCATTGCTCCATTTACCTGTCTGGAACCTAGACTTTGATTGTATGCCTATGACCTGGACATCATTCTTCTGACTCTGTTACTGTCATTTGCTTTGACCATCTATCTAAGGACTTGCACCACTTTAGCCTCTGTCCTTCCTGCTGTTGGCTGCTGCCTCTGGCAACACAGAGTGTTATTGAGCTCCCTGACAGCAGGCAGGAACTATTGCTTGGAGAGCTTGTTGTGGAAGCATTGAAATCATGTAAAGGCCCGTACACACAATCGGATTTTCCGACGGGAATTGTGTGATGACAGGCTGTTGTCGGAAAATCCGACCGTTTGTATGCTCCATCGGACAATTGTTGTCGGATTTTCCGACAAATGTGGGATAGCATGCTTTAAAATTTTCCGACAACAAATGTGTGTTGTCTGATTATCCGATCGTGTGTACAGAAGTACAAACACGCATGCTCAGAAGCAATGCTAACCATAACACAATATTAGCAGAAGTTGCCCAAAGGTTGGCACTAAAGAGCTGAAAAACCACATAGTTTTGTGTTTGCTGGGCGACAATTCTGTGCCGTTTGTATGCAAGACAAGTTCATGGCCAACGCACTTCGGACCTACGCTTTGTCCGCAGAAAATCCGATCGTGTGTACCAGGCTTAAGAAGCCAGGGTCTGACTCAGCCCACTAGGTTCCACCTGTAGTTAAAATTGCAGTTTTTGCTGGGCTAAAATCTTAAAAGGTTATGGAATGGGCACACTGATAACATCAAAACAAAGCAACTTATATCAGTGAGAAACCAATCTCTGTGCCCCAGGATTTTAGTGGAGACCGATAGATAGACACCATAACAAAGGTCTTGCATACAATTCTGGAACTAGTGATGAATCGGACCCTAAATTGTACTTGCTTTGCGGACCCAAACACACAATGTTTGTCACTCCATAGTTTGTTGTAGGCTTGTGCAATTCGTTTCGTAACGAATTGAAATTCGTCCGAATTTAGCAACTTTCGGACATTCGGAAGCATTCGAATTTCCGAACAAAGCAATTACGAATAAGACCGAATCCGAAATAAATTATACCGCAAATAGCGAATGCCCGAATGTCTTCGGCATAATTCGTTATGAAAAAGTTACGAATGTACGAATCCATACGAAGCACAATAACACTCACTCTGCTCTGCTCTCTGCTTCTCCCACACCGTGCTGAACTCCCTCTCAAAATGGTGTACAGGGGCGGAGGTTATAGCCGCATGTAAAAAACGAAAGTAAAATACGAGATTTCGAATCCATTCGAAGCACAATAACACTCACTCTGCTCTGCTCTCTGCTTCTCCCTCACCGTGCTGAACCCTCTCAAAATGGTGTACAGGGGCGGAGCCTATAGCCGCATGTTAAAAACGAAAGTAAAATACGAGATTTCGAATCGTTACAAATAACCGCAATGTATTTAGAAAAGTACAAATCCATTCGAAGCACATTAGGCATAATAGGCAGCGTCGTTGTGAGAGAGACACGGAAAATTACGAATCAACGAACCCAAAAAAAGTTACGAAAGTAGGAGTTGTGTCCAGAATCAACGAAAAACAACGTACTCTACCGAAAGTACGAACCCAAAAAAAGTTACGAAAGTAGGAGTTGTGTCCAGAATCAACGAAAAACAACGTACTCTACCGAAAGTACGAATTATAAAGCAACAAAAAATTCAACGAAAAATGTCGCTTGCAAAAATACGAATGAGTCCGAACACGAAAAATCCCGTCTAGCAAAATTATGAATGATTACGAATCAACAGGACCGGAAAGAAACAAACCGAAACGGAACGAATTTTTCCGTTGTGCACAAGTCTAGTTTGTTGCACATCCAAGTAACTTTACAAGTCAAGAGAAAATTGAGTACTGTCCGTGATACTTTTTTTATTTGGACTAACTAACAATTTTGCAGGACAAGCTTTCGGGGTATGTCCCCTTCTTCAAGGTCCAAGCAGTACTGCTTGGACCTTGAAGAAGGGGACATACCCCGAAAGCGTGTCCTGAAAAATTGTTAGTTAGTGCAAATAAAAAAAGTATCACGGACAGTACTCAATTTTCTCTGTCACAATTGCACTGATACGGCTACAATCACGTTAGGTACAAGTCAAGATAAATCAGTTCTTGACATGAGTCACAATATACGGCAGCAATATATATATATATATATATATATATATATGTAGCGGGTATGTACTTTTTAAACTGGTGAGGACACCAGTGATGCATAGTTCCCTGCGGCCCAGCAGGTGGCGCTGTCACTTTGGGCCCGGGTTGAACCATCACTGCAGTGCCGTACCCTTTGTGACCTCTCGCAGTGGTTGTACGGTGGGGCGGGGAGCCCGCCGTGCATCCTGGGGGAGGGTATAAAGGGGGCGGACATCTTCGCCACGAGGGGGGAGTCCCAAGCACTTTCAGCCTTAGGGCTGTTGTTGCAGTCGGTGTCCAGGCGGCCTAGGCCTGGGCACTTGGAGTTCGTGTTCCATCCCAGACACCTACAGTCTGGGGTGAGGTACTCAGCCGGAGGCCTGGGGCCCAGTACCTTCCGCTGGGTCCCGCGAGGGAGGGATCATCCTAGGGGGCCCCAGAAGTGGGGCACCTGAATCCAGAGGCGTAAGGGACCGGAGGAGGGACTCACCCGAAGACCTGGTGCAGCAGATTGCCAGTGCCGGGTGTACCTCTTGAGACCGCCCGGAGGGATATCTTTCCCGAACAGGGGCCAAATTCAAAGAGAAAGTTCAGTCCACGTTCAATGACCGGTGGCAGCGGTCCAACTATTTCACTCAGGTCAGTGACAGGGGCCTGCTATTAGGCCCGTGGCAGGGGCCTCAACAGTTCATCCGGTCTGTGGCAGAGACCACCCTCACGGTCGGTGGCAGAGACCGTGCGCCAGGCCTATTCGCTAAAAAGGAATAGGAGAGCTTAGTTGTGCCTGGGCCTACTCGTTCCCACACCCCATGTTCATCTGTTTTGGAAGTTCAACTGAGTGTGTTCACCGTACTGTATGAGAAATAAAGGAGTGTTGGACTTTCGATTGGTGTGGGGCTCTATTATTGGCAGACACATCTCCATGGGACAACTGAGGCTTCGTATGCAGTGGACAGACCCGGAGGTAATTCAACTAACTTTGCTCAACCCTCTTTTACACAACGAGGGAAGAGCTTGGCGTAGTGTCCCTGCACTCTCCTCTCCCAGGTACCCCTAGACGCAAGCCATTCACTGTAGGAAAGAGGGAGAGTGAGGGTACTGCTAAATATATATATATATATATATATATATATATATAGTTTTTTTTTAAAAAAAATATTATTAAAACACATTCATTGAGCTTCAGTAATGTAACTTTGTTTACAAAGAACTAAAAACATTTTCATGGGACTTTAAATGAGGTACAACCTTTGCATAAAATGATTTATTGAGCAATAGATGAAAATCTTTTACATAAGAACATTTTTAAAACAGCAAGCTGATTTGTAAATACTACTGTATATCGGCATTCAGTCAACATAATATTCATATAATGATACATATACAAATTCCACTCTTCTAAGCTATTCACAAAAAAATAATAATGGGTACATTCTTTAGCTCAAAATGTTTCATAACAATAATCTCACTTCTTCAGGAGCAGATGCCCATTGTGAAAGCAATCTAAGATAACACCTCCAAATGGAAACCAGGTGTCTGGCTTGGTAGTTGTGGTGGGAAGACATGGCACCCCAATGGAAAAACTGAAGAGCAGTACCAAGTGCTGACATGTATGAGTGAGCAATCATCCCAGACATGATTCCCGGTCCCACAGGATGAGGATCTGGACCCCTTTCCCCTATGTAAAAGATTTGCATCTATTGCTCAATAAATCTTTTTATGCAAATATTTTACCTAATTTAAAGTCCCATTAAATGTTTTTAGTTCTTTGTATGTGCCAATAGGGGACAGAGGCATGATATTATAAGGCACCAGCACACTTTATTATTTATATAATGTAACTTAATTGTCAGGAGTACGAGTTAATAGATGCCTGAAAGTACTGCATTTACACATTAGTTAAAATGTGTGCACTTGCCAACAAATATATATGACGGTAGGTCCACTTTAGCATTTACAAAAACATTTATAGAAAACTACAGAAGTAACTCTTTGTAGCATACTAAAATTGCTGCACTTACATCTCCATGCTCCCAATAACTGATCTGGTGGTGGAAACCCCAGAGATATTAACCTTCTAAAAAACAGAAAACCTGCATAGGCCTACTTGTTCTCATGTCACAACACTTGGACCTAATAATTGGAAGGCAGGGGAAATGTCATGTGTTTCTAAAGTTAGCTATACGCTAGTAGATTTTTAAACTTAAGCCCTGTACACACGATCGGATTTCCTATGGATTCTAATCCGATGGATTTTTCCATCGGAAATCCGATGAAGCTGACTTCCATCAGTCTTGCCTACACACCATCAGTCAAAAATCCGACCGTTCCAAACGCCGTGACGTAAAACACTCCGACAAGCCGAGAAAAAAGAAGTTCAATGCTTCTGAGCATGCGTCGACTTGATTCTGAGCATGCGTGGGTTTTTTCTCCGATTGAGTTCCACACAGACGATCGGAATTTGCTATCGTTTTTTTTCCCATCGGATAAATTTAAAACATGTTCTATTTTTTCTCACCGATGGAAAAAAGACCGATGGGGCCCATACACGATCGGTTTGTCCGATGAGAAAACTCCATCGGACTGTTTTCATCTGTAAAACCGATCGTGTGTACACGGCATAACACTCTTATGAATAGTCGTACAGGAATTCTCAGTATATTCAATAGTTTGATAGGGTACAACAAAGTCAAAGGATTGCTAAAGCCACAAAATCCTATTAGTAAGGTCAAAAATGTAAAAGTACAAGATGGACCAGGTGCCAACAAGAACACACAAATATAAAATTAAACAAATAAAAAATCATTACATAGTTACATATTTACATAGTTAGTCAGGTTGAAAAAAGACACAAGTCCATCTAGTTCAACCAAAAACCAAAATAAAAAAAATTCAATCCCCTATACACAATCCTTCACCCACAGTTGATCCAGAGGAAGGTGAAAAACCACAGCAAAGCATGCTCCAATTTGCTACAGCAGGGGAAAAATTCCTTCCTGATCCCCCGAGAGGATTGCATTTTCCCTGGATCAACTTTACCTATAATTGTCAGTTTTTAAGTAAACTCCGCGACAAAAAAATATTAAATAATAAGTATAGAAACACCAGGTCAAATGGATCGACCTCAAAACTAAACTAAAGCTGCTCCCCTGAGAAGTGAATAACTCCCAGTGATGTGTAGAAAGAATATAGGGGGCGCTAATAAGTGCGAGTGAAAAACCAATAGTGATAGATTAGTTGTGCGTGTACCAATATCTCTATTGATATAAATAGCAATATTAAATACTGTAAATTAGTGTCCCAATATATTATATAGACAAAAGTTCAACAGAAAAAATGTCCAAAATTTGCCGCTGAAAAAGAAATCCTCAAGTTTTCATGTGACTCCAATACTCAGTGCTGACAACTCAGTGCTGACAACCAATAGCTTGAAGTGATGTGGATTGTGCTCCTTCACCAAGGAAAAACATACACCCAAAGTGCTGTAGTAAATCCTGCTTACCAGAACTAGTTGACCACTTTAACTAAAAAGTAGGTCAAAATCGCTTGTACAGGGTAGTGCCTGTTCACATGGATTGGACCTGGAAAAAATCCTTCCTCCTCATAGTGCCATGACCGGAAAATTAAGATGGAAACATTCCATAGTGTAAAACCGTTTATTACTCCGTTAAAAGAAACATAAAAAAGAGCCAAATGGCTACTCACATATACAAGTGCCTAATCCCGGCACTGGGGCTGCAGGCTCTCAGAGGAATTGAATAGGAAAGTCCGCTACGATCGGTCCACTTCCATGGACAGCGTGCATTCCACCTCCCTCCTTCCGCTGACCACACAGGCCGGATGTGGGCGTAAAAACACGTGACCAGATACAGAGGCGGTATCTGGTCACGTGTTTTTACGCCCACATCCGGCCTGTGTGGTCAGCGGAAGGAGGGAGGTGGAACGCACGCCGTCCATGGAAGTGGACCGATCGTAGCGGACTTTCCTATTCAATTCCTCTGAGAGCCTGCAGCCCCAGTGCCGGGATTAGGCACTTGTATATGTGAGTAGCCATTTGGCTCTTTTTATGTTTCTTTTAACGGAGTAATAAATGGTTTTACACTATGGAATGTTTCCATCTTAATTTTCCGGTCATGGCACTATGAGGAGGAAGGATTTTTTCCAGGTCCAATCCATGTGAACAGGCACTACCCTGTACAAGCGATTTTGACCTACTTTTTAGTTAAAGTGGTCAACTAGTTCTGGTAAGCAGGATTTACTACAGCACTTTGGGTGTATGTTTTTCCTTGGTGAAGGAGCACAATCCACATCACTTCAAGCTATTGGTTGTCAGCCCTGAGTTGTCAGCACTGAGTATTGGAGTCACATGAAAACTTGAGGATTTCTTTTTCAGCAGCAAATTTTGGACATTTTTTCTGTTGAACTTTTGTCTATATAATATAATTGTCAGTACCCAGTTATATTCTGTACATTTAGGAAAGAATCCAGGCATTTTTTAAAGAAATCTACTGATCTTGCCAGACCCACCTCTGGAGGTAGTCTATGCCACATTTTCACAGCTCTTACTGCGAAGAAACCTTTCCGTAGATTACATTTTATTATTCCAGCATGTAAAAAAATAACTCAGATAAAAAACAGAGCAGTATATTGGAAAATCAACCTCCCTCAGATACCTCCCATAGAATTACAGACACCAAACATGTCAGAATAACAGAAAATTCACAACTGAAAACAGAATAATGAATAAGATGTCCTCCATGGGTAGGCAATCTTGCTCAGTCTCAACACGTTTCACAGGAGCACCCTGCTTCTTCAGGTGGTGAGCCAAAAAGGTAGAACATAACAATTCAAGGTACAAAATACATAAACAAAATTTAAAATTTTATTTCCAATTTAGTTTATGAATTTTATACTTTAAATTGTTATGTTCTACTAGTGTATGTTGAGTTAAAAGCTGGCCATATGCTGTCCAAATTTTAGCCCGTCCATCAGGAACCAGCCCTGGCTGGCCCCGTCTACTGCCTCAGTAACAACATCCTTTAATTGAAAAATTGAGGGAGCCAGGTGCAGAATTGTTGGCTGAACAGCCTGATGATGGGGCAGTTTGTCAAAATGCATTAGCTTTAACTGGAGATTCATCCATCCACGCTGTGCAGTCTGGATAGAGGAATCTTTAAGTTTTTTTTTCTGTTCAACCTAAAGGTGGAATGGAGAAAATCTTTATTTACTGCCAACTTTACCAGAAGGAAAATCAGACAGTAACATAGCCTACTAAAAAGTGTGCTGGCTACTCAACAGGATGCAGTGAATGTTTGGTGTAATAAAAAAAAGTTATTGTTTTTGGAGTTTTGTATTTCGTTTTATTTCGTTTTTGATAGAACTAGAGTCAAAACTTCCGTTGAGTTTTTATTGCCATTTGACTCCCAATTGGAGAGTGACAAGGACAAGTAATGAGCGGGAATGGGTGCCATTGGCACAGGAAGACACAGAGAACACTAAAACTAACAACACATCAAATCCCTGTCTACTCTACTAAATATCTGTGTTTTTTTGCTGTCTGTGGTCTCATTTGGAAGGTTCTCTATAACTTTTAACTAACTTCAAAAAGACCCAGTTTTGATTTAAAAGCAAAGTCATATTTTCCTTGGATTGACACTAGTCAGCTGTTGATAAAGCAATGTATGTTCCCCAAGCACGTGAAGCATCAAAATGCAGATGAGTACTTGTGCACAGAATTAGGATGAAATACAGAGTCTGCATTCGATTTTTGGAAGGGGATCTGAGCCCTGCAGTTATTGAACTAAGCAGCTGCTGTTTACCTGCATTGGAATGATTTGTGGTGTTATGGGATTACAGTGTTTGAAATAATTTTTTTAGATAATACCAGGTATTGTAAAAAAAATATAAAAAAAAAAAAAAAGAAACAAATTATCTGTGCTTTAATTAAATAAATAAATATGAATTATTTGTAAAAATACTCAATTGTGACACTTACATAAATATACCACACAACAATCCATTAATCACATAAAGATACAACATGTGCAGTTCACATCAATTGTCTCCAAAAACAATATAAAGAAATCAGCGCCATCAGTGTCCAAACATTGCAAAGTCCACTAATATAGTGCCAGCCAATAGGGGGATTTCCCCTCTCCAATTGTTCAAAAGAGATATCACTCCACTCCCAGGAACACCCCAATGATGATAAACTCACCTTATGGTATTGACAACTTAAATAAAGGGTAACTCCACTTTCATGGGAATGTTCATGTGAGGCTGTAGGGGATCCAAACAAGTTCAGTTCTCCCCCGTTGGAGCTTCGCTTCTTGTTTTCCTATCTTGTTTTTCTTTCTCTACTCTTTTCCATTTCCCCTTCTTTTGACTTTACTCCATTCTTTTCTGTCACTTCTGAGGTTCCTCCTGTTGGGTACTTCTCCTCTTTTAGAATGGTTATAGTTGGACTCAAAAACATGAGCTGCAGTTCTTAAACCATATTTCAGTATTATTCCAGGAGTAATATAAGGGTTTCACAGTTCTCTCTTTTTCTAATTTCTTGAATTGTCATGATAATGTTGTCATATTAGTTAGCGCGTCTTTACAGTTAGAACCCAATCGGGTAAACAGGGATGTAAGGGCCCATTCACACAGGGGCGACACGACTTTGGGGGCGACTCGGCAAGGCGATCTGAAGACGACTTCAGAGGCGACTTGCAAAATGACTTCTGTAAAGAAGTCAATGCAAGTCGCTCCGAGTCGCCCCCAAAGTCGTACAAGAACCTTTTTCTAAGTCGGAGCGACTTGCGCCGCTCCTATTAGAACGGTTCTATTGAACAGAACAGGACGCGACTTGTCAGGTGGCTGAGTCGCCTGACGAGTCGCCCCTGTGTGAATGGGCTCTTACTATACTGTTTATGTATGCTCTATTTTTATCATTTGTATGACTATCGTCCATTACTTTGATTGAGATTAGTATGTAAATGTTTTACTGCTATACCTGTTTGTTATACACCAAAACCAGCTGCTTTTAAGTTTTCTGTTATTTTTTGGAAATTTCAATAAAAATTCCTTAATGATAAAAAAAAAAAAAAGAATGGTTAAAGTTGGTACTCGTGGTTTCTTTTTTTTGTGTGCATTTTGTATAGTGAATTTAGAAGTTTCTCCCTATAGTCCTTGATGTAAGTTGTGTAACGATTTTTCTTGACGCTCTGCCATGCCTACTATCGTGACAGACATGGCATGAGGCTACTCAGCTTCCCAATATTAACTTTGCTTTGTTTCCATCTTTAAGGCCCCTTTCACACTGGGGCGGTTTGCAGGCGCTATTTTGCTAAAAATAGCGCCTGCAAACCGAGCCTAAACAGCGGCTCCTTTCTCTCCAATGTGAAAGCCCCGAGGGCTTTCACACTGGAGCGGTGCGATAACAGGACTTAAAAAAAAGTCCTGCTAGCCACATCTTTGGAGCGGTGAGAGGAGCGGTGTGTTTACCGCTCCTCCACCGCTCCTTCCCATTGAAATGAATGGGATACCGCAGTAATCATGCCCGCAAACCGCGGCTGTAGCCGCGGTTTGCGGGTGGTATTAACCCTTTTTCGGCCGCTAGCAGGGGTTAAAACCGCACCGCTAGCGGCCGAATACCTCTGCAATCCCGATGGTATAGCGCCGCTAAAAATAGCGGCGCTATACCGCCACCGCCCCAGTGTGAAACCGGCCTAACAACTGTTTTCGTTTTGGAGAAATGTTTATTATTTACTGTATTTGTAAAACTTGTGCCAGAGTCATGGCTGTTGTAACGCTAATGGAATTTTCTCTTTGCCTGACTTCTATTTTCCCCAAAAAAACTAATGATTTAAAAAAAAAAGACCTTTCCTTTTCAATCCGCAACCGCTGTAATTTTCTGTAAAATGCAATGCAATACAGCTACTTGGAGGTGTTCTGTACACAGAATGTGTACAGAACATCCCCCAGAAATGTAATTTCCTGCTTGTGTCATTGGCTCACTGATTTTCCCAGAAGCCTACACTAAGATACAAATCAAATTTCAGGCATCCCCTGCAACTAAAATTTAATTTTTGGTGACATACTCCCAATAGGACATTACATCTAAAGGGATGCAGACCCTGCAATTTACCTCATTAGAGCTCTGCAAATGCAGCAGCTGACTGATTATTAAGAAACCACTCCCATGACATGCACTTACCACATAGACACGGACAAACACCCAGGAATTTCGTCAGAAAAACAAAAGATAGGAATCTGCAATAAAGTTTTTTTTTAAATCCTTGTAATTTACATAGATCACCCAAAGGGGAATGTTTTTTTTTCTCAACATACAAGTTTCTTGTTCAATTTCCTTTAGAGATACCTTCAACTATGTAGTGCAAGGGCCTGCTGATTGCATACATACAAGAGAATTGTATTATGTATGGCCAGTCTTAATAAGAAAAAGCTGATTATATTATACTCCTCAAACTGCACTGGAACTCCACAGATATAAATGGTGACTGATATGCTCCTTGCATACAACACTCCATCCAAAACATCATAAAAGAGGGGAAGACATAAAGGCTAATGAAGAAGTGTATTGGATGAAAGTTGTCAGGCGGATCCAAAACCACATGAGATGATCACTCACTTAGGCCTCGTACACACGGGCAGGAATCCCGTCGGGAGAGAAAACGTCGGTTTTCCTGACGAGATTGCCGGCAAGCTTGCCTTGCTCGCCGAGTGTACACACAGCCATTCAAAAGAACCGCCGTTCTTTTGAATGGCAAGAATGCGGAGACGTCATCGACTACTACGAGCCTGCGCTCGTCACATTCCATGCCGTCGCCGCCATCTTGTTACACCCTACACCAGTATTTTTCAACTCCAGTCCTTAGGCTGGGTTCACACTAGTGCAACACGACATCCGTCCTACTTTGGATCCGACTTTGCCCTGCGACATGAGGCCGACATATGTCCGACTTTCAATGAACGGGGATCCGACTTGGATCCCCGCCAATATCAGGCACTGTGTTTGGTATGAATCTTGAGGGGGAACTCCAGGCCAAATTTTAAATTAAAAAAATGGCGCGGGTTCCCCTCCAGAGGCATACCAGGCCCTTGGGTCTGGTCTGGATTTGAACAGGCGCCCTTACGCCAAAAAAACGGCGTGGGGGGTCCCCCCAAAATCCAAACCAGACCCTTATCCGAGCACACAACCTGGCAGGCCGCAGGGGAAGAGGGGGGATGAGAGAGCGGCCCCCCTCCCTCCTGAACCGTACCAGGCCGCATGCCCTCAACATGGGGGGTTTGGTGCTCTGGGGCAGGGGGCCCCCTCACCCCAGAGCACCCTGCCCCCATGTTGATGAGGACAGGGCCTCTTCCCGACAACCCTGGCCATTGGTTGTCGGGGTCTGCGGGCGGGGGGCTTATCGGAATCCAGGAGCCCCCTTCAATAAGGGGGCCCCCGGATCCCGGCCCCCCCACCCTATGTGAATGAGTATGGGGTACATCGTACCCCTACCCATTCACCTGGTGGAAAAAAATTGCAATAAAAAAACACTACACAGGTTTTTAAAGTAATTTATTACACAGCTCCGGGGGTCTTCTTCCGACTTCCGGGGGTCTTTTCCGACTTCGGGGGTCTCCGGTGTCGTCTCCGCGCTCTCCGGTTCTTTCTTCCGCCGGGCCTCCGCTAACTTCTTTTTAGCTCTTTTGCTAACGGAGGCCCGGTCTTCCCGTTGTCTCGTCCGGCTCTCCGTTGTCCTTCTGCCGGCCCCTCCACTAACTTCTTTAGCTCTTTTGCTAGTGGAGGGGCGCGGTCTTCCCGTCGTCGCCGTCGCCGTCTTCTTCCCTCTTCTCCTTCTCGATGTTGACGCGTCGCTTCCTCCCGCTGTAATACTGGCTCTCCGCTCCGCTCCGCATTAATATAGGCTTCTCATGACGTCACAGTCACATGTTCCGGGGCACATGGCCCCGGAGCATGTGACTGTGACGTCATGGGAACATGTGACTGTGACGTCATGAGAAGCCTATATTAATGCGGAGCGGAGCGGAGAGCCAGTATTACAGCGGGAGGAAGCGACGCGTCAACATCGAGAAGGAGAAGAGGGAAGAAGAAGGCGACAGCGACGGGAAGACCGCGCCCCTCCACTAGCGAAAGAGCTACGAAGAAGTTAGTGGAGGGGCCGGCAGAAGGACAACGGAGAGCCGGACGAGACAACGGGAAGACCGGGCCTCCGTTAGCAAAAGAGCTAAAAAGAAGTTAGCGGAGGCCCGGCGGAAGAAAACACCGGAGAGCGCGGAGACGACACCGGAGACCCCCGAAGTCAGAAAAGACCCCCGGAAGTCGGAAGAAGAGCGCCGGAGCTGTGTAATAAATTACTTTAAAAACCTGTGTAGTGTTTTTTTATTGCATTTTTTTTCCACCAGGTGAATGGGTAGGGGTACGATGTACCCCATACTCATTCACATAGGGTGGGGGGGCCGGGATCCGGGGGCCCCCTTATTGAAGGGGGCTCACGGATTCCGATAAGCCCCCCGCCCGCAGACCCCGACAACCAACGGCCAGGGTTGTCGGGAAGAGGCCCTGTCCTCATCAACATGGGGGCAGGGTGCTCTGAGGTGGGGGGGCCGCAGGTCGCCCCCCTGCCCCAGAGCACCAAACCCCCCATGTTGAGGGCATGCGGCCTGGTACGGTTCAGGAGGGAGGGGGGGCCGCTCTCTCGTCCCCCCCTCTTCCCCTGCGGCCTGCCAGGTTGTGTGCTCGGATAAGGGTCTGGTTTGGATTTTGGGGGGACCCCCCACGCCATTTTTTCGGCGTAGGGGTGCCCCTGCAAATCCAGACCAGACCCAAGGGCCTGGTCTGCTCCTGGAGGGGGAACCTACGCCGTTTTTTTATTTAAAATTTGGCCTGGAGTTCCCCCTCAAGAGCAGCAGAGCACAAGTCGCATGCCAAAGTCGGACCATGCAAGACCGCGGTCCGACTTTGATCCGACTTCAATGATAGTCAATGGGCTGAAGTCGGATCAAAGTCGGACCAAAGTAGTACAGGGAGCATTTTCAAAGTCGGACCGACATGTGTCGGACCAGTTAAGACGGCTCCCATAGGGAAACATTGATTTTCACACGTCATGCGACATGAGCTCCCAATGTCGGAGCGTTTGTCGCCCCAGTGTGAACCCGGCCTTAAGGCGCACCAACAGGTCATTTTTTCAGGATTTCCCTCAGATGAAACGGCTGTGGTAATTACTAAGGCAGTGAAACTGATTAAATCACCTGTGCAAAATAGTGGAAAGCAAGAAAACATGACCTGTTGGGGCACCTTAAGGACTGGATTTGAGAAACACTGCCCTACACTACCCTTGTATGCTACCGCGCATGCGTCAAAGTCTTTTCGAGCATGCGCGGGTTTACCTGGACAGGTAAGCATACAGATGACCGGGTTTCTCGGCAGGAAAACTCTGCCGAGAATCCAGATGAGAAAAATAGAGAGCAGGTTCTCTATTTTTCTCATTGAGATTCCCGGCAGTTTTCCAGCCGAGAAACCATACACATGAACGGTTATTTTCGGCAAAAAGCTCTCCCAGCAGTTTTCTTGCCGAGAAAACCGGTCGTGTGTACGAGGCTTAAGAGGCTGTACGCACAAACAACACAAGGAAGTGGTGTGGTCCACTCACATAGTACAGGTCGATTTATCTTTAGTGCACGGTGATAGTGCAAGGTTGGGTGTGAGCCTACTTACAATGTACGCTATGCATTCATGCAGCATTCCTTGTACTCACCAAATACACCCTAGTACAAGCACACAATTAAAGCCGCTTATACACAATCGGTTTTACCGATGAAAACAGTCCGATGGATTTTTTTCATCGGACAAACCGATCGTGTATGGGCCCCATCAGTCTTTTTTCCATCGGTGTCAAAAAATAGAACATGTTGTAAATTTTTCCGATGGATAAAAAACCGATAGCAAATTCCGATCGTCTATGGGCAGATCCATCGGTTAAAAAACCCACGCATGCTCAGAATCAAGTCGACGCATGCTCAGAAGCATTGAACTTCATTTTTCTCGGCTCATCTGAGTGTTTTACGTCACCGCGTTTGGAACGGTCGGTTTTTTGACTGATGGTGTGTAGGCAAGACTGATGGAAGTCAGCTTCATTGGTTTTCCGATGGAAAAATCTATCGGTTTAAAAACCATAGGAAATCCGATCGTGTGTACAGGGCTTGAGAGTTTTACAGTCACACATAAACCTCAGCACAAAGGATACATTTTTAAAGTAACACTCTTTCATTATACACGCCTTTCTCTGCACAGATTATAGACAGACAGCTAATACTTTGTCTGATCCAACCTTAAAGAAGAACGTCATTAAAATAGCTGGAGACTACATAGAAAGCAGCAACTGCTGAGACAATAAACAGTAATGTGCATCATGGCTTACAGATTGTAGCAAGAGGTAATTATGAGAGAGGTAATTATTAATTGGAAGATCTGCAGCACAGTTTTCTGTGATAAGCAAACATCTAAAGAGTAGACATATGCAGAATGAAAAATGTGTTTCCTTTTGTTCGTGATTCGGTATTTATATAAATTTTGTTCAGTTAAATTAGTTTAATTCATTTTCGGAATTAGTTTTGTTTATTCGAATTTGAAATGATTCTAAATCGAATTCCATTTGAATCGAGTTCCATTCAAATCAAATTTACTCTATTCGAAATTTGAATTTTGGAAGATGGCTATATTCTTTTTATTCCATTCTATTCTATTGCTTTTTTCTAATCTTTTATTTTCTGTTCTATTCTCTCCTTTTCTATTATATTCAATTTTTTTCTATTCTATTCAAATTCAAATTCATTCTATTCGAAATTCGAATTTCAGAAAACAGTTATATTGTTATATTCTTTCTATTCTATTATTTTCTATTGTTTATTCTATTTTATTCTTTTCTATTCTATTCTTTTCCATTCTATTTGAATTATAAATAATTCAATATAAAATTCGAATTTCGGAAGATGGTTATATTCTTTGTATTTTATTCTATTCTTTTTTTCTATTCTATTCTATTTTTTCTATATTTTTTTAATGTATTCACATTCAAATGTATGCTATTTGCAATCTGAATTTCAGAAGATGGTTATATTATTTCTATTTTATTCTATTCTATTCCTTTATTTTCTATTCTATTTTATTCTGTTCTTTTATTTTCTATACTATTTTGTTCTGTTTTACTCTATTCTTTTCTAGTCCATTCTTTTATTTTCTATGCTATCCCTTTATTTTCTATTCTATTTTTATCTATATATTTTTTGGTATTCTGATCCGTTTTACGCTATTATATTATATTTGTTTGTTTTCTATTCTATTGTATTCTTTTCTATTGTATTCCTTTATTTTCTATTCTATTTTATTTTCTTCGAAAATTAAAATTCGATTTGCAAGCAATTCTAATTTGAAAACGATTGGAATTCAATGTAAAAAACTATTCAAATTCAAATTTCGTCCGAATTTTTTTATTCGTTCTTTCGGATTCGTTTAAATTCCTTCCTATTGTCATTTTGGAAATTCGGATGCATCCGAATTTCCGAAAATAACGGAAAATTTTGCAGAATTTCAATTTAGATTCAGATTCTCTAGACATCAGATCAGCATGTAGATATGTGAGTAGCTTTTTTTATCATTTAATTTCCATCACCTTGACCACTGTAGGCATCGCATGGCTCTGCTGTAGATCTTAGAAACAGAGTCGTTTTTGTTTTTTTTCTTCTTCTATAGAGTTTTTAGTTGTTTTTCTAGGATTGCTGTTTATTTACCCCGTACAAACATTGTATTACAGGGAAAAAAATGCAAGCAAGCGCAGGTTTTATTTGGAAAGAAAGACGTGCTTTCTTATCATCCCATGTGCATTGACTGAGGCTCGTAGGAAGCAATCAATTGTTTTCCGGTGACATACATGCTGGTGGAGCAGTCTCCACACAAATTGCTTTTGTGGCACAACATGCAAAATCCTTGATCTATTTCAGCTATATTGAAATGCATGGACTCCGCCACTTATCATTACACCCCAAGCACTCTTTCTGGACAATTTTCCAATGTAAGTTCATTGCTGTTTTCCACTTTGAAGGAGATAACGGGGTGCATCGTGGGAAAATGTCAGCTGCCTTTACTTGTCAGATAAGGGATTCCTTTGGACAGGTTACCTGTTTGATAGACAGAAGCAATATATTCTGGAACAAGCCTCCCAATGGCTCTAGGTCTTCATAACGCCATTACAGTAAGGTAAACAGCTTCAAATGCCCAAATTGTACATAGAAATAAAACAGTCCTTAAAAAAAAAAAAGTATGGTGGTTGCTTTTTCTGAGCTCTCCTTTCAGAATGTTATTTTCCTGGCTGATACTTTTGCTCCAATGCTTTCTGGCTCTATGAGTTCTGATACTTTTCTGATACTCATTTACAGCATGTTTTTTCCAGATCTCTAACACAAAAGTATTGAGGAAGATGCAGTCTAGTATTTTCGAGCAATGGCTCCCATCTTATTTCTCTAAAAATGATTTTGTTTTATGTTTTTTATGTCAAAATGTTGGTTTTGTATGTTTATTGTTTTCATATATACATTTTTATTCTGCATCTCCTTGAACCTGGTAATATTAAAGCGGAGTTCCACCCAAAAGTGGAACTTCCGCTTTAAGCACTCCTCACCCCCTTACATGCCACATTTGGCATGTACCGTATATACTCGAGTATAAGCCGAGATTTTCAGCACATTTTTTTGTGCTGAAAAAGCCCCCCTCGGCTTATACTCGAGTCACCTTTTTGCGTCTGATCTCCTAGACTTTGGGGACCTAGTACTGCCCGGTCGTAGGTCCCCTGGACCCCAAACTTGGCACACATGTAGCCCCACTCTTTCTCTATAAGTGTGCAAAGTTTGTTGTCCGGGGGACCTACGGCCGGGGAGCGCTGATTTTTCAAATCCGGGCACCTCTTCCATAGACTTCAATGTTAAACAGTCATTTCTCCTTGGTGACTTTGGGGACCCGGTACCGGACGGTCATAGGTCCCCTGGACCTGAAACTTGGCACACATGTAGCTCCATTTTTCCTCTAAGTGTGAAAAGTTTTTTGCCTGGGGGACCTATGGCTGGGGAGCACCGATTTTTCAAAGCCGGGCACCCCTTCCATAGACTCCAATGTTAAACGTCAGTTTAGTCATGGGCACAGTGAGGCATGGGCACAGTGAGGCATGGACACAGTGAGGCATGGACACAGTGAGGCATGGGCTCAGTGAGGCATGGGCACAGTGAGGCATGGGCACAGTGAGGCATGGGCACAGTGAGGCATGGACACAGTGAGGCATGGACACAGTGAGGCATGGACACAGTGAGGCATGGGCACAGTGAGGCATGGGCACAGTGAGTCATGGGCACAGTGAGGCATGGGCACAGTGAGGCATGGACACAGTGAGGCATGGACACAGTGAGGCATGGGCACAGTGAGGCATGGACAAGGGCACAGTGAGGCAAAGTGAGGCACAGTGAGGCATGCAGATGGACACCCTAGGCTTATACTCGAGTCAATACGTTTTCCCATTTTTTTGCGGTAAAATTAGGTGCCTCGGCTTATATTCGGGTCGGCTTATACTCGAGTATATAGGGTAATTGCCGGAATAGGAGAGTTACTAGCCAGCAACATCTGTGTGAGCATTTATCATGTAACAGAAGTTATAATTCTTTCCAGTTCTATTCAAGGCTAGAAAATGTTTTAAACTGGATATTGCATTACAATGAAAGGACTGCCTATCGAATAAAAAAATGCACACTTAATTAAAAAACAAATGGAGAAAAAGGCAAATTTTTTTTTTTTAACTCCCTGTCAGTTCACCTAGGTGAGGGTGACTAGGACCATCTCATACGAGGATTCCAAAATCCAAATAAGAGGCTCCTGTTTAGTGTTGCAGCATCTTCTTGAGAGATTTGGGATCTCAACTATTCCTGGATCCTAAGGTCAAGCTACTGTAAGTTAGACATGTGCGCCGTCAATAAATTTGTTTTGTTTCGTTCTGTTCCGTTTCGTATTAGCCGAAAATTCGTATTTCGTAATTCGTGTCCGAAATTTGATTTGGATTTGTTTCGTACGAAATATGTTTTTTTATTAGATTCGTTAACTTTTCGTAACAATTACGAACATTTGTTATGATGAATTTAAAAAGCAAAAAATACCTTTCTCAATATGGCAGTCGTCGACTCATTATGCTCATTATGAGGGGCTCCCACCATCCCTGTGCTGTGCTGACTTTCTCCTGGGGCTGTAATCCCTGCTGTGCTCATTATGAGGGGCTCCCATCATCCCTGTGCTGTGCTGACTTCCTGGGTTTGTAGTAGCCCGTTATTTCGTATTTCGTAATTCGTGCCTGAAATTCAATTTGGATTCGTACGAAATACGAAAGTTCGTTAGGTTCGTAAACTTTTTGTAACAATTACGAACATTCGTTATGAGGGGCTCCCACCATCCCTGTGCTGTGCTGACTTCCTCCTGGGGCTGTAGCCCTGCTGTGCTCATTATGAGGGGCTCTCACCATCAGTGTGCTGTGCTCACTATGAGGGGCTCCCACCATCCCTGTGCTGTGCTGACTTCCTCCTGGGGCTGTACCCTGCTGTGCTCATTATGAGGGGCTCCCACCATCCCTGTGCTGTGCTCATTATGAGGGGCTCCCACCATCCCTGTGCTGTGCTCACTATAAGGAGCTCCCACCATCCCTGTGCTGTGCTCACTATGAGGAGCTCCCACCATCCCTGTGCTGTGCTGACTTCCTCCTGGGGCTGTACCCCTGCTGTGCTCATTATGAGGGGCTCCCACCATCCCTGTGCTGTGCTCATTATGAGGGGCTCCCATCATCCCTGTGCTGTGCTGACTTCCTGGGTTTTTAACTTCATCATAACGAATAATCATAATTATTATGACAATAATAAAACAATATAAACGAACATTCTTATTTTGTCCAATTCTGAATCTCCCATCGACTACCAATAACAGTCTGAGCAGTCTCCCACTCCCGGAACGGAATTTGTCAACGAAATTTCGTATAAAATTCGTAAGAATAGAAACTCTTATTTTGAATGGTTTCCTTTTATTCGAATTTTCGGAAATTCGTACAAATTTTCGATTCGTACGAACCAAATCGCACATGTCTACTGTAAATCAGGACTCCCTGGCCTTTGCAAAGTGGCGAGACGGACATGCATTTTATTCTAGGCATGGAAGGGGTTGCATGATAAGATGACCTACTTTCTTTTTGCTTTATCTTCTTGGCTCCTCCAACGCTCAAATTTGATTTAGTTGGGATATCTAAAAAAGAAATATAACAAAATTTACTCCCTTTTGATCCTGTACGGACTAAAAGCAGATTTCTTTTTTCCGGGTTCCAGTTTGCACACCGAACGTTTCTTTGTTCACTTTAATTACAACAGGATAATTTAACAGTTGAATATGAAATATTCCGGCTGCTGAAGAACGCCGAGCCAGCATGTGACTCGCTTACTCAATAAGAAACAAGACGTTGAATATCAGTTACCTCATGTGCAAACTTTTCATTTCCCAGCTATGGTAAGAAAAAAAACAGTATCATCTCAAAGGACATTAAAATTCAGGAGTGCCATCTTCACGATCATAGTTGAAGGGAGGAAAGGCAAAATGTTTTTTTGACTCCCTGCCAGTTCACCTAGGTGAGGGTGACTAGGACCTTCTCATACGAGGATTCCAAAATCCAAATAAAGCCTCGTACACACGGTAGGACTTCAAACAAACTTTTCTGTGGATTTTTGTCAGAAGGGAGTTGGCCGGGCACACCCATAGCATACACACGCTCTGACTTTTCTGCAAACTTTCCCAAAACTTTCCCAACATCACATGGTTTTTCTGCTCTTTTCTGCTCTTTACCGCCACCCTTTGGTCAACTTCTGCTATTGTTGGTTGATTTTAACATTGGTTCTGGGCATGCGTATTTGTGCCTCGGACAAAAGTCTGATGGATTTCTGTACACACAATAGGACTTTGCACCATCGGACTTTTGTTGCCGAAAAGTTTGTCTGTTTGCAGAGCGAACTTTTGTCCGATGAAAACCGAAAAAGTTTGTCCGATGGAGCGTACACACGCTCTGACTTTTCTGCAAACTTTCCCAAAACGTTCCCAACATCACATGGTTTTTCTGCTCTTTTCTGCTCTTTACCGCCACCCTTTGGTCAACTTCTGCTATTGTTGGTTGATTTTAACATTGGTTCTGGCCATGCGTATTTGTACTTCGGACAAAAGTCTAATGGATTTCTGTACACACGGTCGGACTTTGCTCCATCAGACTTTTGTTGGCGAAAAGTTTGTCCGTTTGCAGACCAAACATTTGTCCGATAAACCAAAAAAGTTTGTCTGATGGAGCGTACACACGGTCGGATTTTTTGTCAAACTTCTTGAGAGATTTGGGATCCTCAACTATTCCTGGATACTAAGGTGAAGCTACTGTAATGCTGCGTACACACGACCGTTTTTCATGACGAGAAAAATCCAATTGTTAAAAATGGTCATGAAAAACTGTCGTGTGTATGCTCCAGAGCATTTTTGTCGACGAGCAAAATGCCCGATTTTTTTTAGAACCTGTTCTATTTTTTCTCGTCGTTTTTAACATTGTGAAAAACGGTCGTGTGTAGGCTTTTATGAGGGGTAAAAAAAAATGCGCATGCTCAGAATCAAGTATGAGACAGGAGCGCTCGTTCTGGTAAAACTATGGTTCGTAATGGAGATAGCACGATCGTCACGCTGTAACGGACTGAAAAGCACGAAGACTGAAAAGCGCGAATCGTCTCTCACCAAACTTTATTAACACGAGGATCAGCAAAAGCGTCCCAAAGGGTGGCGCCATCCGAATGGAACTTCCCCTTTATAGTGCCGTCGTACGTGTTGTACGTCACCGCGCTTCGCTCGAGCGGTTTTTTTTCATGAACGTGTGTATGCAAGGCAGGCTTGAGAGGAAACACGAAAAATCACGTTTTTTTCCATGACATGAATAACGGTCGTGTGTACGCGGCATTAGTCAGGACTCCCTGGCCTTTGCAAAGTGGCGAGACGGACATGCATTTTATTCTAGGCATGGAGGGGGTTGCATGATAAGATGACCTACTTTCTTTTTGCTTTATCTTCTTGGCACCTTTAACGCTCAAATTTGATTTAGTTGGGATATCTAAAGAAGCAATATAACAAAATGACTCCCTTTTAATCCTGTACGGACTAAAAGCAGATTTTTTTTTTCGGGTTCCAGTTTGCACACCGAACGTTTCTTTGTTCACTTTAATTACAACAGGATAATTTAACAGTTGAATATGAAATATTACGGCTGCTGAAGAACGCCGAGCCAGCATGTGACTCGCTTACTCAATAAGAAACAAGACTTTGAATGTCAGTTACCTCATGTGCAAACTTTTCATTTCCCAGCTATGGTAAGAAAAAAAAAGTATCATCTCAAAGGACATTAAAATTCAGGAGTGCCATCTTCGCGATAGTTGAAGGGAGAAAATAAGATGAGAAGCTGAGATTTAAAGCTTTTTTTTTTGGAGGCCTGGTGTCAAAATTTTTGGAGCATGTGTAAATGGTATCATAGTTAATCATGGAAGGGTGTAATGCCGCTAATGCAGATCTAATCTCCCGTTGTTATCATCAATCATAAAACAAAATGGGAGTTGAAACATCATAGGGAGGATTTTGTAATAGCAGTGTGAAAGCTGTGCTAGTAAATTCATTTTTCAAAGCATCAATTTGAGAACTGTGACAGGAAAATTTCTTTCCATTCTCTTCCCTTAGTAAAGTTTTTAAGATAATTTATTTAAATGTTAAATACATTTCTATAATATACAGCTGACCGGGTTTAACCAGTGCAACTGTTGTGTGTAAAGCGTATTTAACCCTCACAACCAATCATTTCATCACCTGTATATTGGGACCTAAATTATGATTGGTTGATATTGGTAACTGTACTTTGCACATAGCAGTTGCACTCTGCACTGTACATAAGCCTGAACTTTTATTATGCAAGCGGTTTATTTTCTCATTGGATGGTTTTTATGGACTTTGTTAAAGGCCGAGAATCTCGTCAGAAAAAAACTTGTCGTTTTAACTGACGAGATTCTTGGACAAGAATCTTGTCCCGGACGAGTGTACACACAATCCATTCAAAGAACCGCCGTTCTTTTGAATGGAACGAACGCAGTGACGTCATCGAATACGACGAGCTTGCGCTCGTCACATTCGATGCCGTTGCCGGAATCTTGCTACACCCTACCTATGCCTAGGAAGCTACAGCGCATGCGTCTAAGTCATTTCGAGCATGCGCGGGTTTCCACGGCGACAGGTAAGTGTACACACACACACTTTTCTCGTCGAGAAACATGCTGACGAGAATCTCGACGAGAAAATTGAGAATCCTGACGAGAAAATAGAGAGAATCTTGACGAGAAACCATACACACAAACGGTTTTCTCGGCAAGAAAGCTCTCTCGGCAGTTTTCTTGTCGTTTCTTGCCGAGAAACTCGGTCATGTGTATGAGGCTTCAAAAAACACAAAAGTTTCAAAGATACCAATGTGTATGTCAGTGGTGGCTGGTGCTCAAAATTTTGGGGGGGGCGCAAACAAACTGAAAAAAAAAAATCAATTGCCGCCACTGTGCCCATTAAACGCAGCCACTGTGCCCAAACGCCACCAGTTTGCCCCCTCAAATACAGCCAGTTTGTTTCCATATACAGCCAGTTTATCCCCATATATATATAACCAGTGTGCCCCCATATATACAGCCAGTGTGCCCCCCATATACAGCCAGTGTGCCCCCATATACAGCCAGTGTGTCCCCATATACAACCAGTGTGCCCCCATATATATAGCCAGTGTGCCCCCATATACAGCCAGTGTGCCCCCATATACAACCAGTTTGTCCCCATATATAGCCAGTGTGCCCCCATATATATAGCCAGTGTGCCCCCATATACAGCCAGTGTGCCCCCATATACAGCCAGTGTGCCCCCATATACAGCCAGTTTGTCCCCCATATGCAGCCAGTTCCCCCCATATACAGCCAGTTTGTCCCCCATATACAGCCAGTTCCCCCATATACAGCCAGTTCCCCCCATATTCAGCCAGTTTGTCCTCCATATACAGCCAGTTCCCCCAAATGCAGCCAGTGTGCCCCCATATACAGCCAGTTCCCCCCATATGCAGCCAGTGTGCCCCCATATACAGCCAGTTCCCCCCAAATGCAGCCAGTGTGCCCCCATATACAGCCAGTTCCCCCCATATGCAGCCAGTGAGCCCCCATATACAGCCAGTTCCCCCCATATGCAGCCAGTGTGCCCCCATATACAGCCAGTTACCCCCATATGCAGCCAGTGTGCCCCATATACAGCCAGTTCCCCCCAAATGCAGCCAGTTTGTCCCCCATATACAGCCAGTTACCCCCATATTCAGCCAGTTTGTCCCCATATACAGCCAGTTCCCCCCAAATGCAGCCAGTTTGTCCCCCATAATACAGCCAGTGTGCCCCCATATTCAGCCAGTTTGTCCCCCATATACAGCCAGTTCCCCCCAAATGCAGCCAGTGTCCCCCCAAATGCAGCCAGTTTGTCCCCCATAATACAGCCAGTTCCCCCCAAATGCAGCCAGTTAGCCCTGCACTTACCTTCCTCGGTCCGCGCCGTCCTCGATATGTTCTCCCGCCCTCGATGTCACTTCAGCCAATCAGGTCACCAGTAACCAGATCCGGTGAACCTGATTGGCTGAAACCTCCACAGTCTTCTCCAAGGAACGCACCCCCGTGCGTACCTGGGAGGAGTTTTTGGAAGCCGAATACAGCGTGAGAGCTGTATTCGGAAAGCCACACCCACCGCCGGCCGCCGCTCTAACTCATATGGCCGGCGCTCACCAGGAGGCCGGCCATATGAATAGTGGGCAGCGCGGCAGCGGTGACAATACACAGATTCATGCAATGCATGAATCTGTGTATTGTCTTTCAGTGGCGGTGCGGGAGCGAGAGGGGGCGGCGCTCCGGCGCCCTCTATGGACGCACCGCCACTGGTGTATGTTGAAAAGACAATGATCTATCGGAAAGGATCATATCAATTACACAGTGGAGGGTTATGTAACTTATGTTGTTGTTATTTGAAGCCTTAAATCTTTCAACCCCTTTCATGAACATTAGGCACAGTAAAAGGTATAAGTCACCTAAAGTAAATATATAGTCAAAACTTTTGGATAGAGTAGAAAATTGCTCCCATCTTTTTTTTTTTTTTGCTGTTTTTCTAATGGGAAATTTCAGCTTCCAGATACCACTTTATCACAAATTCAAATAAAAAGGAATTTGGAATAAAGTTGTATCTGGACGTTGCAATGTCCAGTGTGGCACTTCAGTCTTGATCTCCTTGATTACAAACCGTGGAGATAGTGAAGATTGTTTTGGTGTGGAGAAGCTGCCTGCCCATAATCCAGATATTCTGACCAATCTACCATTTTCATGTTTATTTAAAAAGGTCAATTCCAAGGCCCCAGCACATCCACTCTATTTTTTCCAAATGTTGGGATTTTATGCCATGCATGACCCATTGGGGAGATTTCCCTTCACTTCCTGCCTGTAGAGACTACAGAAAGTGAAAGAATGGTTCTCCAAAGTGAGGGAAATCCCCTTTTAGTTGTCACAGAAATAAGTGGGTACCTTGGAAGATTGCCCTCTTATTCCTGTTCTGGTAGTTTTAGTTGTTCACAGACTTTCCAACCTGTTGGAGGTGGGCACCAGAACACAGTTTAATAGAGTATCTCACAAGTGGGGGGGGGGGGGAACAAATAACAATTAAAACCTGACAGGAATTTTAGCTAAAACCGAAGATTAACTGTTGTTCTGTGAAGAGGAAAACCTTAACAGGGTGTCAAGCCTAGTACACACGGCCGAGAATCCCGTCAGGAAAACGACGTTGTTTTTCCTGACGAGATTCCTGGCAAGCTTTTCTTGCCAAGCCGTGCATACAGATGGCCATTCAAAAGAACCGTTGTTCTTTTGAATGGCAAGAACGCGGTGACATCATTGACTACGATGAGCATGCGCTCGTCACATTCGATGCCGTTGCCGCCATCTTGCTTCACCCTACACTACCCGTGTAAGCTACCGTGCATGCGTCAAAGTCTCATCGAGCATCAGAGGACAGGTAAGCTTGTAGCCGCATACACACACACAGTTTTCTCGTCGGGAAACAGGCCGAGGAGAATCCCGACGAGAAAAAAGAGAGCAGGTTCTCTATTTTTCTCGTCGAGTTTCCCGGCAGTTTTCTCGATGAGAAAACATACACACAACTGGTTTTCTCGGCAAAAAGCTCTGCCAGCAGTTTTCTTGCTGGTTTCTTGCCGAGAAAACCGGTCATGTGTACGAGGCCTAAGACCATGCTGGCAGTGGGAGTCCTCTACTGATAATCCCAGAGGGCCTTACATACATGAAGGAGACATCACACACACACGTACTTAAAGCACTCTCATAATCCCAAGACCCTTCTGGCCTGCACACAGCCAATACGCCCAAGCTACAGTATATCCTGGAGCACACAAAATAATTGCTGATTGGGGGTGCCTGAGACACAACCATATTCCTCTGCATACATGAACTCGCTTTCACTCTTGGGTCTTACTGTCCAATTCAGTAGGCCTCACACATACTCCTCTTGAAATCCAACCTTCTCTCACTCATGACAATGAAACCCACTCATCCACATGCTTAGAAAGGCCTCTCATACATAAAATCTTAGTCTTCTACTGCTTTTTTACCGACCAGTCACAGGCTAGTTTCAGGGAAGTAACTAGGTTGTGCTGCTTAAATGAAATAAAGAAAAGCCAATCTGGCTCTACTAATCAACAGAACTGTTTAAATCTCAAGACTGGATGGTCAGAAATGCAAAGCATTTAGTAACTAAAAGGGCTCCAGTATGTTGATCAGTTGCAGCCCACTCATTAGGGGTGCAAGGGCGCTGCCCCCCTAATCTATGCACCCCGGCCCCTAATCTTCATGCAGGGTGCCAGATGCATGGGTTTCAATGGAGGATTTTTTTTTGAAGCACGTGATTAGAGCCTGAGGCTCAAAGTGGCTTCAAAAAGGGTGAGCTTGTGACACAGAGCACTGCGCTCCGAGCCCACCCACTTGTTTGACAATAGCAAATTAATATTCGCTAATACCTTCCTGTGTCTCCTCCCGGCCAATCAGGAAGCGGGCCCTGAGACCCGATAGGCCGGGAGGCGGGGCGGAGCTTGGCCAGGAGTCAGTATGTCCACTTGAACGGGGAGCTCCAGCGGGGATCAGCGACCACCAGCAACATAGAGACGAGAGAGCCCGCGCGGGTAAGATGACAGCCTGCACTACCAGATGACATCCCGCATTACCAGATGACAGTCCGCACTATCAGATGACAGTCCGCACTACCAGATAACAGCTCGCATTATGAGATGACAGGGAGCTTTGCTTCCCGCCGCTCGGAGAACTCTGCACAGCCCAAAAGGCAGCCTCGGGAGGAGAGGCCGAACGGGACATGGAGCATGCTCCCTCTCCACAGCAGGGACCGGTGAGTAAGGGCTAGTTTACACTTGCTTCAAAACATGGCTTCAGACAGGCTTTGTTAAAGCTCTCAGTCAAAGCTCCTGTCACTATATAAAATGGTTAGCTTACAGTCCTGTTTACACCTTGCTTTTGCTTTTCTTTGCTTCAGATTCCCTTCAAAAATTATACCCCACGTAGCTTTAGTGGTGATTCAAAGCATCTTCAAAGCCTCCATAGAAGTCTATGGCAAAGCTCCCTTGATGCTCGCTTGGAGCACGTGCAGCTTTTGAGGGTCTTTAATTCAGCTTTAGTTTTGCTTTGTTTTGGAGAAATTGCAGGTATGAGATATCCACACACACACAGGGCATCTGCCAAGCTTCAACAAAACTTCAAAAGAGCATCACCAAAGCATCATCGAAGCACCACTGAAGCATCAAAAACACATCATAAAAGCATGTTGAAGCGGTAGGAACTTTAATGTGTGTTGAAGCTGAAGCAAGTGTAAATGAGCCCTAGAAAACAAATGCCTGACACGAGCGAGGGGGGGGGGCTTACCAAGTTTGTTTGCGCCCCCCTAAAAAATGGAGCACCGGCCGCAACTGATCTTGATTGTTATGGTGTATTTAGCTGTTTGCCTGGAGCCCTCTCTAGATGGCCATAGCAAACATTTGTGCCTATGATCTGTATAATCTCTGCAAACTAATCTTCCTGTATTCCAATTTTATTTTCCAGATGTGTTAAATAAAAAGGTGTGCAAAGTATTGCTTTCTTGTGGAAGCAGGGTTCTCTCTGCAGATGTCTGACATACCCCTGCTGAGTCAGAGCTCTCCAATCAGAAGGGAGCATGAACTTTTCTGGATTCAGAGCTATAGATCTGACTTGGCAGACAGTGTGTTTGAATTCTGCAGAAAGACCACTGCCTTCACACAGAGGCTCTTAGGTCTAGTTTACAACATGGCTTTGGACAGGCTTTGTTAAACCTCCCTGTATGCCAGTCAAAGCTCCTGTCACTAAATAAAATGGTTAACTTACAGTCCTGTTTACACCTTGTGTTTGCTTGGTGCTTCGATGAGGCTTTGGTGAGGCTTTTATGAGGCTTTGGTGGAGCTTCTATAAACCTTTGGTGGGGCTTTGGTGGGGCTTTGGTGGGGCTGTGGTGGGGCTTCAAGCGAGCTTTGCCATAGACTTCTATGGAGGCTTTGAAGACGCTTTGAAGCACCACTAAAGCTACATGGGGTATAATTTTTGAAGTGAAGCCGAAGCACAGCAATGCAAAAACAAGGTGTAAACAGGACTGTAAGATAACCATTTTATTTAGTGATAGGGGCTTTGACTGGCGTTCAGAGAGCTTTAAACCACTTCAATACCAGTCACTTACGCACCTTCCTGCCCAAGCCAATTTTCAGCTTTCAGCGCTGTTGCAATTTTTACTGACAATTGTATGGTCATGCAACACTGTACCCAAACAATTTTATTATCATTTTGTTCCCACAAATAGAGCTTTCTTTTGGTGGTATTTGATCACCTCTGTGATTTTTATTTTTTGCGCAACAAATAAAAAAAGACCGATTAAAAAAAAAAAAAAAAGGTTTTTATTTGTTTCTGTTAAATTTTTTTGTAAATAAATACGCTTTCTTCTTCAATGACAGGCACTGATATGGCTGCACTGACTGGCACTGATAAGGCGGCACCGATGGGCACTGATGAGGTGACACCAATGAGGTGGCACTGATAAGCACTGATGATGGGCACTGATATGTGGCACTGATGGGCGGCACTGATGGGCACTGATAAGTGGCACTGGTATGCGGTACTGATGGGCACTCATAGGTGGCACTGATGGGCACTCATAGGTGGCACTGATGGGCACTCATAGGCAGCACTGATGGGTACATATGGGTGGCACTGATAGGTGGCACAGATGGGCATTGATAGGTGGGCACTGATGGGCATGGATGGGCACGGATGGGCACTGATAAGTGGCACTGAGGGACACTGATGAGTGGCACTGATTACTGGAGGGTGGCTTTGCTGGGCATCACTGTTTTTAGTACTTTACTATTATGGTGCCAGTCGGTGCCCATTTGTGGGCACTGATTGGCACATATTTGGCATGTTTTGGAACATGTGGATGGCCATGGGGGATGTACCTGGCAATCCACATGTTGAAGGCTTCCCTGGTGGTCCTGGCGGCTTCCCTGGTGGTCCAGTGTGGGCATCCGAGGGGGGGCTGCGCTGATGAACAATCAGCGTGAAACCCCCCTGTCAGGAGAGCCACCGATCGGCTCTCCTCTACTCGCGTCTGTCAGACGCGAGTGAGGAAGAGCCGATCAACGGCTCTTCCTGTTTACATCGTGATCAGCCGTGATTGGACGCGGCTGATCACGTGGTAAAGAGCCTCCGTCGGAGGCTCTTTACCGAGATCGGTGTAGCGGTGTGTCAGACTGACACACCGCACCACCGATCACCGCGATGCGTGCCCCTACGGGCCCCTACGGGCACGCGGCGGCCGTTATCCTGCTGGACGTCATATGATGCCCAGTCAGGATGACTGAACCACTTCCCGGACGTCAATATGCTATTGACCGGGCGGGAAGTGGTTAACAAAGCGTGTCTGAAGCCTTGTTTTGAAGCAAGTGTAAACTAGCTGTTAATGTGTGTTGAAGCCGAAGCAAGTGTGAATGCGCCCTTACTCTGCAGCATGCAGAGGACAGGCATTTTCATTTAGGCTGTGGCAATTTTCTGAAGAGAACCTAATCTAATGCCGCGTACACACGACCGTTTTTCCCGTCGAGAAAAATGACCTTTTTTCCTTTGGACGAGAAAAACGATGGGCTTTTTGTCGTTTTTCTCGACGGGAAAAACGGCATTAATCACGACGAGAAAAATAAGAACATGCTCTAATTTTTCTCGTCGTGATTCCCGTCGTTTTTTCCCGCGGCAGTTTTCCCATAGGGAAACACTGCCGCGGAGCCCACACACGGTCGTTTTTTTAGACCAAAAAATGTCATTTAAAACGGCCGTGTGTGGGGGGAACAAGCTGTTCCTCGTTTTTCACGTCGATTTTCTCGACTGTGTTTTCACCGTCGAAAAAATCGATCGTGTGTACGCGGCATAAAAGTTCAGCTGGGCTTTAAAGATCGCTTACCTAAATGCAAGCTCTTGTGTCACCACTAACTTTGAATAACACAAACAAACCGGGAACATTTATTCTGGCCCCAGGTTCTTCCCAGCACCTTCCTTTTCATCCCTATGTCCGCATCCCCTTTTCTTCTTATGAAAGGATACTTACTATGTATATGTCCCCCATTCATTTTTAATTTTACACCAGGCTAGAGAAATTTTTTATTTCGTCTAATTCCAAGACACGGCAGCATTGGCAGTAACATGATGACACAGTATTTTCTATTCTCCTAGCGTGCGGCAGAATAAAGACATTTTCCTAGTTCTGATATATAATTGATTCTACCGAAGACTGTGGAGCAAAGCAATAAAAAACAAAGAATTTTAGCCAAAGCACAATGAAATTCATGGACAGATAAAGGATGGCGAATATCTCCTTTTACAATCCCCCTAAGAGAGGTAAGAGGTTATCACTACACCGTATTATTTACAGCGTCTCTTTCTTTTTTGACGGATGGCGCGGTGATGTAGACGACTTTGTGTGATGTTTCTGAAGCCATATCTGACAATCCGGGCAGAGAGGCTTTCGCCTGCCATTTTAATCAAGTTTCTTAAAAATCTGACATTTCAAACTAGTTTTCACAAAAGGAAGGAATACAGGACGGAGGGTTAATGAAACATTGTTTTTACTTTTCAGGTGTTTGATTTCGAAGTGTATTGCATTGAGTATTTTGTTTGCTGTGAACTCCACAGTGTGATCCACTGTAAATCAAACACTTCCATTGCAATACAGCTTACCTTAGGCCCCTTTCACACTGAGGCGCTTTGCAGGCGCTATTGCGCTAAAAATAGCGCCTGCAATGCGCCCTGAAAAAGCCGCTCAATTGTATGCAGTGTGAAAGCAGAGGGCTTTCACACTGGAGCGTTGCGCTTGCAGGAGGGTCAAAAAACTCCTGCAAGCCGCATCTTTGAGGCGCGTTAGGAGCGGTAAAAATACCGCTCCTATAGCGCCCCTGCCCATTGAAATCAATGGGGTAGCGCCTCCAAAACGCCTGCAAAACGCTGCAAAGAGGGGTTATTACGGGCGTTTTTAACCCTTTTTCGGCCGCTAGTGGGGGTTAAATACACCCCGCTAGCGCCCGCAAATCGTGTTTGATTTCGAAGTGTATTGCATTGAGTATTTTGTTTGCTGTGAACTACACGGTGTGATCCACTGTAAATCAAACACTTCCATTGCAATACAGCTTACCTTAGGCCCCTTTCACACTGAGGCACTTTGCAGGTGCTATTGCCCTAAAAATAGCGCCTGCAATGCGCCCCGAAAAAGCCGCTCAATTGTATCCAGTGTGAAAGCCCGAGGGCTTTCACACTGGAGCGTTGCGCTTGCAGGAGGGTCAAAAAACTCCTGCAAGCCGCATCTTTGAGGCGCGTTAGGAGCGGTAAAAATACCGCTCCTATAGCGCCCCTGCCCAATGAAATCAATGGGGTAGCGCCTCCAAAACGCCCACAAAACGCTGCAAAGAGGGGTTATTGCGGGCGTTTTTAACCCTTTTTCGGCTGCTAGCGGGGGTTAAATACACCCCGCTAGCGCCCGCAAATCGTGGCAAAAACGACGGTATAGCGGCGCTAAAAATAGCGCCGCTATACCGCCAGCGCATCCAGCGCCTCAGTGTGAAAGTAGCCTAATGCCGCGTACACACGATCGTGATTCACGGCGGTGAAAACACCGCCGTGAATCATGGCATGAAAAAAAATGAAAAACGAGGGAACGGCATGTTCCCCCACACACGACCGTTTTTCCCGTCATTTTTTTCTTTGACGAGAAAAACGACCGTCTGTGGGCTCCGCGGCAGTGTCTCCCTATGGGAAAACTGCCGCGGAAAAAAATGATGGAAAAAACGATGAGAAAATTTAGAACATGTTCTAATTTTTCTCGTCGTTTTTCCTGCCGTTTTTCTCAACGAGAAAAACGGCATAAAGCCCACAGACGATCGTTTTTCTCGGCGAAAAAAAAAATGATCGTGTGTACGCGGCATAAGAACGCAATGCTTTCCTAATACCATGATTCAGAAAGTAATGAAGGGTTGCAAGTGTAGCGGTACCCCCGCGGGCCTGCTGAAAGTAGTAGTTCCACCTGTCACCCTGCTCAGCCCGGCATTCACCTCCAGTCACTCTCCAGAGAATGAACAGTCCATCAGCTTAGTTTTGTTGTTTTATTAAGGGATTAAACTTGGATGGGGTGAAGGGAATATGGGATGCCCAGATCAATAGAATTTAATCGATGAAATGTAGATTGGAACCTCTATTCACAGTATCTAAAGCCCCAGACTCCTCCAGCACAACGCTTCTTGATGAACTGTTACTTCCTTTACTGTGCAATACTTGGTTCCTATCGCAGCTAGCACATGGTTAGGCCCAACTCTGAATTAGGCCTAACTTTGTTGTAGCAACCAATAACAATCGAAATTTTCTTTTTTGTGCTAGCTGTATCTTGGTGGACTACTGGTCCCAGTCAGTCCTATGGGAACTCTGCCAGCCCTCCTGGCTGCAGCAGCCTGACTTCAACGCCAGTAAAATCACAGTCTCTCCCTCTGGCTCTACAGCCGCTCTACAGCGACACCAGGCACCAGGCAGTTCCCGGGATGACACCGATATCTATGCTTTTTTATATCGCTCGTTTGTGAATATTCCCATTATGATTTTAATTCATTAAATGTCTTAACTGCTACACTTATGCCGCGTAAACGCGATCGGACATTCCGACAACAAAACCGTGGATTTTTTTCTCAAACTTGTCTTGCATACAGACGGTCACACAAATGTTGTCGGAAATTCCGATCGCCAAGAACGCGGTGACGTACAACACTACAATGAGCCGAGAAAAATTAAGTTCAATGATTCCGAGCATGCTTCAAATTTATTCTGAGCATGCATAGGATTTTCGTGCGTCGGAATTGGATACACACGAAGAACATTTGTTGTTGTAAAAATTGAGAACCAGCTCTCAATCATATGTTGTTGGAAATTCCGACAGCAAATGTCCGATGGAGCCTACACACGGTCGGAATATCCGACCAAAAGCTCACATCGAACATTTGTTGTCGGAAATTCCGATCAAGTGTACGCGGCATTAGAAGGCGCTGCTTTGTTTTTGTTTTTATGTTCCAGAGTTTCTATCTGTAAGCTGGCGGCCTTCTTGGGATAAGCATTTCTAATGCCGCGTACACACGATCATTTTTCACGTCGTGAAAAATGACATTTTTTGTTTTCAACAAGAAAAACGACCGTGTGTGGTCTTTTTGTCATTTTTCACGACGTGAAAAACGGCATTAAAAACAACGAGAAAAATTAGAACATGTTCTAATTTTTCTCGTCGTTTTTCCTGACATTTCTTCCGCGGCAGTGTTTCCCATAGGGAAACACTGCCGCGGAGCCCATAGACGGTCGTTTTTCTCATCATTTTAAAAAATGACGAGAAAAATGACCGTGTGTGGGGAACAAGCTGTTCCCTCGTTTAAAATGTCATTATTCACGCCGGTTTTTTAACCGCCGTGAATAATGATCGTGTGTACGCAGCATCACAGTCTTACATGGACTATATGTCAAGGACTTGAATACTTGCCCTATGTACTGATCCCATTCCTATATTTTTTCTTTGTATAGCCTCACCCAGAGTTAGGGATGACCCGAACACACCCCGGTTCGGTTCGCACCAGAACCTGCGAACGGACCGAAAGTTCGCACAAACTTTAGAACCCCGTTAAAGTCTATGGGACTCGAAACGTTCGGAATCAAAAGTGCTAATTTTAAAGGCTAATATGCAAGTTATTGTCCTAAAAAGGGTTTGGGACCCGAGTCCTGCCCCAGGGGACATGTATCAATGCAAAAAAAACGTTTTAAAAACTGCAGTTTTTTCGGGAGCAGTGATTTTAATGATTCTTAAAGTGAAAAAAAAAGTGAAATATTCCTTTAAATATCGTACCTGGGGGTGTCTAAAGTATGCCTGTGAAGTGGCACGTGTTTCAGGTGTTTAGAACTGTCCCTGCCCAAAATCAAATTTCTAAAGGAAAAAAAGTCATTTAAAACTGCTTGCGGCTTTAATGTAATGTCTGGTCCCGGCAATATGGATGAAAATCATTGAGAAAAATGGCATAGGTACCCCCCCCCAGCCCATTACCAGCCCCTTTGGGTCTTGTATGGATATTAAGGGGAACCCCGCACCCAAATTAAAAAAGTAAAGGCATGGGGCCCCCCAGGCCCTATATACTCTGAACAGCAGTATGCAGGCGGTGCAAACAAGACAGGGACTGTAGGTTGGTTGTTAAGTAGAATCTGATTGTAATTTTGAACTGGTAAATTTTTTAAGTTTTTTGGAAAACATAGGGAAGGGTAATCACCCCTGTAACATTTGCTTTGCTGTCTGTGCACCTCTTCAGAAGATTTCACCTCACTTTCTGTCCCAATGACAAGTTGTTTTTTTTAAATTTGGGGTTTTTAGTGAAACAAGGATTGGTAATAAAGCATCAGTAGAGAGGAGACACCTTTTTCCCATATTAACTCTTACAGGAGAGAATTTCCCTTCCTAGGGGTAGATTTCCTCTCACTTCCTGTTGTCTCCTTCCGTTTGCAAGTAGGAGTCGTTTGTAAGTTGGATATTTGAAAGTAGGTGCCTGCCCTATATACTCTGCAGAAATTTGGGCCTTAGGTGTTGGTGTTGCCACAACACTGTAAGCCCTCACAGTTACTCTTAGTGGGCGCTGAAACGCCCTGCTGTGAACTATTATATCAAGAATTGTAATTACATGCCATTGTTGAACAGTAGTAGAAAAATTGGGCCTTTGGTGGTGGTGCTGGTGCCACAACACTGTAAGTCCTCACAGTTACTCTTGGTGGGCACTGGAACGGGCCCTGCTGTGAAATATTAGATCAAGAATTGTAATTACATGCTCCTGTTGAACAGGGGCAGAAAAATTGGGCCTTTGGTGGTGGTGGTGGTGGTGGTGTTGCCACAACACTGTAAGCCCTCACAGTTATTCTTGGTGGGGGCAGGAATGGGCCCTGCTGTGAAATATTAGATCATGAATTGTAATTACATGTCCCTGTTTAGCAGGGGCAGAAAAATTGGACCTTAGACACTGGTGCCACAACACTGCAACCCCTCACAGATACTCTAGTTGGAGTGCTGGAATGAGCCCTGCTGCAAAGTATTGCATCAAAAATTTTAATTACATGCCCCTGTTAAACAGGGGCAGAAAAATTGGGCCTTAGGCACTGGTGCTGGTGCCACAACACTGCAACCCCTCACAGATACTCTAGTTGGGCTGAAAAATTGGGCCTTAGCCACTGGTGGCGGCACCCAGAACCAAAAATGTTCTTACAAGCATGATCATTGAGGAGGAAGAGGATAGTCACTCAGCATAGCAGGATAGTCACTCAGCATCAGCATAGGCAGTCTTAAAGGGATCTAACTTTTCAAAAATAATTATATAGTTACATCAGCATCAGGTGCTTGGTAGCTGGTGTTGATCCAAGACTGATTCATTTTTATGAAGGTCAGTCGATTGACCGAGTCGGTGGACAGGCGCACCCTGTGATCGGTTACAAAGCCTCCAGCAGCACTGAATGTGCGTTCTGAAAGAACGCTGGATGCAGGACAGGCCAGTAGCTCAATTGCATATTGTGCAAGCTCTGGCCAGTGATCCATCCTCAAGACCCAGTAACCCAGAGGATTTTCGGTGGGAAAGGTGTCCAAGTCTGATCTTGCCCCTAGGTATTCCTGCGCCATGTAAAACAGACGCTGGCAGTGGTTGCTGGAACCGATCATACCTTGGGGCTGCGGACTAAAAAATTGTCTGAACGCATCGGTCAGATGGCCACCTTCTCCACCGCTCCTTCTTTGACTGACCGAAGCCTCTGTGTAACCTCCCAGTCTCTGGGAACGCGTTGCACAGACCTTTCTGCAAGGCCTCCTGAAGATGTTTCATCCTCTGCTCCCTCTGCAAAGGGGCAAGATAAGGTCCGCAACCTTACCCTTGTAACGTGGATCAAGGAGGGTTGCCAGCCAGTAATGATCCCTCTCCTTGATAGCACGAATACGAGGAACCTTCCGCAGGCTTTTCAGGATCAGCGAGCCCATGCAGCGTAGGTTTGCTGAGGCATTCGGTCCGGAGTCCTCTGGGTCACTCAGGATGACATGATCTGCAGCCATCTCCTCCCAGCCACGTACAAGTCCATGGGTTTCTTGGGACTGTAATTGATCCCTTGAAGACTGCTGCTGATGCTGTGTGCTAGGCTCCACCTCAATGCTGACACAATCCTCCTCCTCCTCCTCCTCTTCCTGTGTGATAGGCGGGCCAGCAGGAACACTGTCTGGATAAAGGGGGCCTTGAGAGGTAAGGAAGTCCTCCTCTTCCTCCCTCTGTTCTGCCTCAAGTGCCCTGTCCATTATTCCACGCAGCGTGTGCTCCAACAGGTGGACAAGAGGGACAGTGTCACTGATGCATGCACTGTCACTGCTCACCATCCTCGTTGCCTCCTCAAATGGTGACAGAACAGTGCATGCATCCCTGATCATGACCCACTGGCGTGGAAAAAATAAACCAAGCTCCCCTGACCCTGTCCTGGTGCCAGATACTCATTGATGGCCCTCTGCTGCATGTGCAGCCACTGTAGCATGGCAAACGTTGAGTTCCACCTGGTGGGCATGTCACAGATTAGGCGGTTCTTGGGCAGGTTGTATTCCTTTTGGAGGTCAGCCAGCCGAGCACTGGCATTATATGACCGGCAGAAATGCACACAGAGTTTCCTGGCCTGACTCAGGACCTACTGTAAGCCCGGGTACCTGCCCAAGAACCGCTGCACCACCAAGTTAAGGACGTGAGCCAAACAGGGCACATGGGTCAGGTGTCCCTGTCGGAGGGCTGAGAGGAGGTTGGTGCCATTGTCGCAAACCACCATTCCTGGCTTAAGCTGGCAGGGCATCAACCACCTCTGAGCCTGCCCCTGCAGAGCTGACAGAATCTCTGCCCCAGTGTGGCTCCTGTCCCCTAAGCACACCAGCTCAAGCACCGCGTGGCATCTTTTTTGCCTGCGTACTTCCGTAGCCCCTTGAATGCCTACGGAGCACTGCTGGTTCCGAGGACAAAGCACAGGAAGAGGCCATGGAGTAAGAAGAAGAGGAGGGGTGGAAGAGAGAGGTGTGTCAGAATCACCAGTAGTAGAATTTTTGAGGCGTTGTGACACTACTGTACCTTGTCCTGCATCCTTCCCAGCTGCCAGCAGATTCACCCAATGCGCCGTGAAAGATAGGTAACGTCCCTGTCCATGCCTGCTGGACCATGAGTCAGCGGTAATATGCACCTTACCACTGACCGCCCTGTCCAGCTAGGCCAAGACATTGCCTTCCACATGTCGGTAGAGAGCCGGAATCGCCTTCCGTGAGAAAAAGTGCGGTTTGGGAACCTGCCACTGAGGAACTGCACCTTCCACAAACTCACGGAAGGGGGCAGAGTCTACAAACTGAAAAGGCAGCAGTCGAAGTGCTAGCAATTTAGCCAAGCTAGCATTCAACCCCTGGCTGGGAGTGAACTTCTTTCGGCGGTGCAGCAGCTTGGGCAGGGAAATTTGCCTGGTACAATCTGATGTTGGTGTACCAATAGCAGATTGCCCACAAGTACTTGGCTGTGACGCACCTAATTCTACACCTTCATTCCTCTCAGTGCAGGTTTCAGAGAGGACTGAAGGTATAGTGGGGTTGGAGATCCCAGCTGATGAGGAGCAAGGAGGGGTCCGCTTTGTTCTTTGGTGTGGGTCTTTTAGGTACGCTTGCCAACGAACTGCATGGTAGGTCGACATATGTCTGGTCAAGCATGTGGTGCCCAAGCGGGTGATATTTTGGCCATGCAAGATACGCTTGAGACATATGTTGCAAATAGCAGTGGTGTGATCTGATGTACTCGTCTTTAAAAAAGGCCCACACCAAAGAACTTTTGGAATAACGTGCAGAGACAGCAGCGCCCTGCACATGCGGAGCTCTGCGGTGTGATGCAGTCGGTGTGCTGCCCTTAAGCTGGCCCCTGGAGGGCATCCTGCCTTGTTGGAGATGTGCCTCCTCCTCCTCTCTCCTATGAGGCACCCACGTGGAGTCAGTGACCTCATCATCCCCTCCCTCCTTATCACTGGAGCAAACCTGGCAGTATGCTGCAGCTGGGGGAACATGACTGCCAGATTGCTGTCCTTCTTGGGCACCCCCTCTCTCTGGGCTCACGTTACTGCCTTCCTCTAGCTGGGTACCATCATCGGAGTCTTCAAAACGCTGGGCATCCTCCTGGAGCATGTACCCAACACTGTGGTCAAACAGTTCGGGGGACTCCTCAGGAGGACATGGTGGGGCTAGGGAAGGCGTGACTGATGCCATTGAGCTGAGGCAAGAGGCCGCGTTGGCAGCTGCTTTGCCAGACAAAGTACCCTGAGCCTGGGTGAGAGAGGATGAGGAGGATGAGGACGGCTTGGTCATCCACTCTACCAAGTCTTCGGCATGTTGCGGCTCAACACACACCTCAACGGACAAGCGTGTTCCACGGCCACGTGCTGATGAGGATGCACCGTGTCCACGACCAGCACTGTTGCCTCGAGACACAGAGCCTGCTTGCCCTGTTTTATTGGCTTGTGACTGTCTGCCTCTCCTTGTTGGCCTTCCAGACATACTAATGGCCTGCAGTGAGATGTAGCTGCACAAAGCTGGGATGTATATATATATATACTGATTATACTCCAGCTAGCAGAATCAACTGCCTGCCTGTAGTATTATTAATATGAGAACACCAGCAATTGTCTTCAGGTAGCTTTAGGTGCACACTGTGCAAAGGACACAGTACACTAACTGTAAATACTGCAGCTGCCTGCCTGTAGTATTAATAGGATCAGAAGAACACCAGCAATTGTCTTCAGGTAGCTTTAGGTGCACACTGTGCAAAGGACACAGTACACTAAGACCACTTTCACACTGAGGCGCTTTTCAGGCGCTTTCACCCTAAAAAAAGCGCCTGAAAACTTATTTCCATTAAAATCAATGGATGTTTTCACACTGAGGCAGTGCGCTGAAAAAACGCCCCTCTCCATTGAAATGAATTGAAAGCGCTTCAAAAGCGCCTGAAAAGCGCTTCAAAAGCGCTCAGTGTTTTACTGGCAGTTTTTTAAGCGCCTCAGTGTGAAAGTGGCCTAACTGTAAATACTGCAGCTGCCTGCCTGTGGTATTAATAGGATCAGAAGAACACCAGCAATTGTCTTCAGGTAGCTTTAGATGCACACTGTGCACAGGACACAGTACATTAACTGTAAATAGTGAAGCTGCCTGCCTGTGGTATTAATATGATCAAAACACCAGCAATTGTCTTCAGGTAGCTTTAGGTGCACACTGTGAAAAGGACACAGTATACTAACTGTAAATACTGCAGCTGCCTGCCTGTGGTATTAATAGGATCAGAAGAACACCAGCAATTGTCTTCAGGTAGCTTTAGGTGCACGCAAAGGACACAGTACACTAACTGTAAATACTGCAGTTGCCTGCTTGTGGTATTAATAGGATCAGAAGAACACCAGCAATTGTCTTCAGGTAGCTTTAGGTGCACACTGTGCAAAGGACACAGTACACTAACTGTAAATACTGCAGCTGCCTGCCTGTGGTATTAATATGATCAAAACACCAGCAATTGTCTTCAGGTAGCTTTAGGTGCACACTGTGAAAAGGACACAGTATACTAACTGTAAATACTGCAGCTGCCTGCCTGTGGTATTAATAGGATCAGAAGAACACCAGCAATTGTCTTCAGGTAGCTTTAGGTGCACACTGTGCAAAGGACACAGTACACTAACTGTAAATACTGCAGCTGCCTGCTTGTGGTATTAATAGGATCAAAAGAACACCAGCAATTGTCTTCAGGTAGCTTTAGGTGCACACTGTGCAAAGGACATAGTACACTAACTGTAAATAGTGAAGCTGCCTGCCTGTGGTATTAATATGATCAGAACACCAGCAATTGTCTTCAGGTAGCTTTAGGTGCACACTGTGCAAAGGACACAGTACACTAACTGTAAATAGTAAAGCTGCCTGCCTGTGGTATTAATATGATCAGAACACCAGCAATTGTCTTCAGGTAGCTTTAGGTGCACACTGTGCAAAGGACACAGTACACTAACTGTAAATAGTAAAGCTGTCTGCCTGTGGTATTAATATGATCAGAACACCAGCAATTGGCTTCAGGTATGTCAGAGAAGGTTAGTAGACCAGACTGTGTGACTGCATAGAGGAGACCAAACGGGTGTAGGTGAAAATATAACAATTTATTATGGTGAGTGACCAACATACAACCACCTCCAATAGAACACAGTGCAATACATCAAACAAGTAAAAGTGACTATAAACAGTATATACAAGTATGGGGAATACCAGAATCGTAGTGAAAGCCAGGCCGAGGTCATACACAAGGGGATCCAGCAGATGGGTAAGAATGGGAATAAACAGGAACAGGGAGGGGATGGCTGGGTTGGCTGCAGAGCAGGGATCAAGGTAACCGAGAGACAGATGCAGGCTGGGCTTAAGGTAGGGATCAGGTCGGATCGGGTAAAGCAGGATGCAGGATGCAGGTTCAAGGTAGGGATCGGGTCAAGCAGGGTGCAGGTTGGAGGTTCAAGGTAGGGATGAGATGCAGGCTTAAATCAGGGTCACAGGTCCTAGGTCAGGGAGAGAGATACCAGGGCAAGGAGTGCTTGTGCTTGCCGGGTATTTATGGGAAGGCTAATTGGCTTCAGGTCACAGCTGAACGGAGGAAGGGCAGTTTGCTCCACACTGCCAGGATCCATCCGCTGGTGGAAACCAGTTATCAGGCTAAGTACTTACCGAGGCCGAGATGCCGAGAGTGGTTCACCCTTGCACCCAAGCGCACTCCGCCCCCTGGAGGTGAGACAGGGAGAGGACAGCACGAGGGAGCACTGGCCACCAGCAGGTAGAGGTGTCTTGCTGAAGAATCTAGCAGGGCTGAGTCTGGAGAACAGGCCGGGAGTCAAACACCAAGGGTAGACAGGTTCAAACAGCAACCAGCAGCAAGGGCACAAGTCCGGTTAGGAGTTTAGCAGAAAGCACCAGACTAGTCAGGTTAAGCAAGAAGTCCAGGGTACAGGCAGAAGGTAGAGGGCTGGAGACAGGCAGCAGATCCGGGTCACAGGCCGAGGGTCAAGCACAAGGAGAGAGGCAGAAGTCCGTTAAGCAAGCCAAGGGGTCAGGTTCAGGAGAAGCAGAAGCATAGTCAAATCCGGTCCGGGTCACAGCAGGAGAACTTTAACTTATTTCAGGCACAAGAAAACACAGCAAAGCTGACAAACCAGCAACCAGATAGTGTTACTGCGTCTGTTTAAATAGGCCCGCCTGTAGTCCCATTGGCGAGCTATTGCGCACGCGCATTCGTCGTTGCGCCGGTGCGCGCACCCGAGCACACCGAAGCGCCGTCCCGCCGCGCATGCGCCGATGCGCCGTTTCGCCGCGCATGCGTACTGAGCGCAGATTGGTGACAACAGACGGGGAATCTCCCTGACACCAGTACTGCGTCCAAAGGATAGTACAACACCAGCAGGGAAAGGTTCTCCTGGCAGTTCCAAACTGCCAGGAGACACCTGCTGGTGGACCACAGTACTGCAAGACAAATAATAAATATCACCAGCGGATGGAACCTTTCCTGACATTACCCCCTCAAAGGAGCGGCCTCCGGCCGCTCCAACTAACTGTTGCCGGGGAAAGTTCATGGCAACAAGTTGGATAATAGGCAAAGTCACATCCGGGCAAACAGTCACATCAAGCTGGGCAGCAGACAGGGGCACAGCAGGCCGGGCAAGACAGCGGCATATCAGGCTGGGCAGCAGACAGGAACACATCGGGCTGGGCAGCAGGCTCCGGGTCATCGAGCTGGGCAGCAGGCTCCGGGTCATCTAGCTGGGCAGCAGGCTCCGGGTCATCGAGCTGGGCAGCAGGCTCCGGGTCATCGAGCTGGGCAGCAATCTCCGGGTCATCGAGCTGGGCAGCAGACAGGAACGCATCGGACTGGGCAGCAGGCTCCGGGTCATCAAGATGGGCAGCAGGCTCCGGGTCATCGAGCTGGGCAGCAGGCTCCGGGTCATCGAGCTGGGCAGCAGGCTCCGGGGCATCGAGCTGGGCAGCAGGCTCCGGGTCATCGAGCTGGGCAGCAGGCCCTGGGTCATCGAGCTGGGCAGCAGACAGGAACACATCGGACTGGGCAGCAGGCTCCGGATCAACGAGCTGGGCAGCAGGCTCCAGGTCATCGAGCTGGGCAGCAGACAGGAACACATCGGACTGGGCAGCAGGCTCCGGATCAACGAGCTGGGCAACAGGCTCCGGGTCATCGAGCTGGGCAGCAGGCTCCAGGTCATCGAGCTGGGCAGCAGACAGGAACACATCGGACTGGGCAGCAGGCTCTGGGTCATCGAGCTGGGCAGCAGGCTCCGGGTCATTGAGCTGGGCAGCAGGCAGGAACACATCGGATTGGGCAGCAGGCTCCGGGTCATCGAGCTGGGCAGCAGACAGGAATACATCGGACTGGGCAGCAGGCTCCGGGTCATCGAGCTGGGCAGCAGGCTCCGGGTCATCGAGCTGGGCAGCAGGCTCCGGGTCATCGAGCTGGGCAGCAAACAGTGGCACATCAGGTTGGGCAGCAGGCTCCTCAGGCCGGGAAACGGGCACCATAACTTCAGGCCGGGAAACGGGCACCACAACCTCAAGCCGGGAAGCGGGCACCACAACCTCAAGCGGGGAAGCGGGCACCACAACCTCAAGCCGGGAAACGGGCACCACAACCTCAGGCCGGGAAACGGGCACCACAACCTCAGGCCGGGAAACAGGCACCACAACCTCAGGCCGGGAAACGGGCACCACAACCTCAGGCCGGGAAACGGGCACCACAACCTTAGGCCAGGAAATGGGCACCGGATTTTCAGGCGAGGACACAGGCACTGAATCTTCCGGCGGAGACACTGGCATCAGGATCTCTAGTTGGAAGGCCGGCCACAAAACATTAGGCTGGAATACTGGCTCAGGAACTTCGGGCTGGCAAACTGGCACGGGAACTTCAGGCTGGCAAACTGGCACGGGGACTTCAGGCTGGCAGGCTGGTATGGGGACTTCAGGCTGGCAGGCTGGTACGGGGACTTCAGGCTGGCAGGCTGGTACGGGGACTTCAGGCTGGCAGGCTGGTACGGGGACTTCAGGCTGGCAGGCTGGCACAAGAACTTCAGGCTGGCAGGCTGGCACAAGAACTTCAGGCTGGCAGGCTGGCACAAGAACTTCAGGCTGGTAGGCTGGCACAAGAACTTCAGGCTGGCAGGCTGGCACAAGAACTTCAGACTGGCAGGCTGGTACAGAAAATTCATGCTGGCAAATTGGCACAGGAGCTTCAGGCTGGGCAAAAGGCACAGGAACCTCAGGCTGGCAGACTGGCACAGGGACCACAGGCTGGCAGACCGGCATATGGACCTCAGGCTGGTAAACTGGCACAGGAACCTCAGGCTGGCAGACTGGCACAGGAACCTCAGGCTGGTAGACTGGCATAGGAACCTTAGGCTGGCAGACTGGCACAGGAATCTCAGGTTGGCAGACTAGCACAGGAACCTCCGGCTGGCAAACTGGCACAGGAACCTCCAGCTGGCAAACTGGCACAGGAACCTCAGGCTGGCAGACTGGCACAGGAACCTTAGGCTGGTAGACTGGCACAGGAATCTCCGGCTGGAAAACTGGCACAGGAACCTCCGGCTGGCAAACTGGCACAGGAACCTCCAGCCGGCAGACTGGCACAGGAACCTTAGGCTGGTAGACTGGCATAGGAACCTTAGGCTGGCAGACTGGCACAGGAATCTCAGGTTGGCAGACTGGCACAGGAACCTCCGGCTGGCAAACTGGCACAGGAACCTCCGGCTGGCAAACTGGCACAGGAACCTCCGGCTGGAAGGCTGGTTCTGGAACTGCAGGCTGGAAGGCCGGTCCTGGAACTGCAGGCTGGAAGGCTGGCTCTGGAACTCCAGGCCGGAAGGCCGGCTCCGGGACCGCACGCTGGAAGGCCGGCTCTGTAACCCCAAGCTGGAAGGCTGGCTCTGGAACTGCAAGCTGGAAGGCTGGCTCGGGAACTGCAGGCTGGAAGGCTGGCTCGGGATCTGCAGGCTGGAAGGCTGGCTCGAGAACTGCAGGCTGGAAGGCTGGCTCGAGAACTGCAGGCTGGAAGGCTGGCTCGAGAACTGCAGGCTGGAAGGCTGGCTCGGGAACTGCAGGCTGGAAGGCTGGCTCGGGAACTGCAGGCTGGAGCAGGTTGGTGGGTGTGGAGGTAGGTTGGGTTACAGGTTGGATAGTGTGGGTCGGGGAGTACTTCCGCTTCTTCTTAGATTTAGTCCACTGCAGGTTTGCAAATAACGAGGGGAATATATGAAAAAGATGGAATCGAGCATATGGCAGGGATACAGGGATAGTGGCTGGAGGAGGTTCTTGTGGATTGGCTACAGATAGGAGGGAAGAAGCGGGTGGATTGAAGGCAGGGTAGGTGCAACAGGTAGAGACTGGGTAGTAATATTTGGCGGGGGGCTGAGCAAACTGGGCGGTAGCTGGGGTTGCCATAGGTGACAGGTGGATACATTCTTGGGAAGGCAGGTGATTGATGGTGGGGCCGGGATGTTGTGGCTTGGCTGAATTCGGGAGGAGATCTGACCATGCCTGCAGCAAAGGTTGAACAAAAACTAGTCTGCACTCACGCCTTTTAATCAGAGATTGCACTGACCTCACACAATCATGTAACACCTGCTGGGAACAGGGGGAATAATGCTCATAAAAAGAAGCTGGATCATCCTGTAACAAGCATACTAGGGATTCAACTTGGTCACCATTGAAAGGGGGAGAGAAGTCATCACTTCCTTTGGGAACAAACGACAGGGCTGGTTCAACACATAACCGAGTTAACGGCAGAACATCCTCAGGCTGCAAGTAACCCTGATCCACCCAAAAATTTGCTGATCGGATAGTTTCCCTTAGCTGGTCACTAGTCCAACCCTCTAAAACCTGGCGACAATGTTTGCCATCCTCTGCCGCCAGTAGAGAATAGTAAAAAATCTCATTGTAATCCATATCCGCCAAACACAATAACAGGATGGTTCCTTAATGAAGTCACGTCTGATCAGGGATGGCCCTGGTATACTGTCAGAGAAGGTTAGTAGACCAGACTGTGTGACTGCATAGAGGAGACCAAACGGGTGTAGGTGAAAATATAACAATTTATTATGGTGAGTGACCAACATACAACCACCTCCAATAGAACACAGTGCAATACATCAAACAAGTAAAAGTGACTATAAACAGTATATACAAGTATGGGGAATACCAGAATCGTAGTGAAAGCCAGGCCGAGGTCATACACAAGGGGATCCAGCAGATGGGTAAGGATGGGAATAAACAGGAACAGGGAGGGGATGGATGGGTTGGCTGCAGAGCAGGGATCAAGGTAACCGAGAGACAGATGCAGGCTGGGCTTAAGGTAGTGATCAGGTGGGATCGGGTAAAGCAGGATGCAGGTTCAAGGTAGGGATCGGGTCAAGCAGGGTGCAGGTTGGAGGTTCAAGGTAGGGATGAGATGCAGGCTTAAATCAGGGTCACAGGTCCTAGGTCAGGGAGAGAGATACCAGGGCAAGGAGTGCTTGTGCTTGCCGGGTATTTATGGGAAGGCTAATTGGCTTCAGGTCACAGCTGAACGTAGGAATGGCAGTTTGCTCCACACTGCCAGGATCCATCCGCTGGTGGAAACCAGTACTGCGTCCAAAGGATAGTACAACACCAGCAGGGAAAGGTTCTCCTGGCAGTTCCAAACTGCCAGGAGACACCTGCTGGTGGACCACAGTACTGCAAGACAAATAATAAATATCACCAGCGGATGGAACCTTTCCTGACAAGGTAACTTTAGGTGCACACTGTGCAAAGGACACAGTACGCTAAATGAAAATACAGCAGCTCCCTGCCTGTATTTTGTATGAGAACACCAGCAATTGTATTCAAGTAGCTTTAGGTGCACACTATGCAAAGGACACAGTACACTAAATGAAAATACTGCAGCTCCCTGCCTGTATTTGTATGAGAACACCAGTAATTGTATTCAGGTAGCTTTAGGTGCACACTGTGCAAAGGACACAGTACACTAAATGAAAATACTGCAGCTCCCTGCCTGTATTAGTATGAGAACACCAGCTATTGTATTCAGTTAGTTTTAGGTGCACACTGTGCAAAGGACACAGTACAATAAATGAAAATACTGCAGCTCCCTGCCTGTATTTGTATGAGAACACCAGCAATTGTATTCAGGTAAGCTTTAGGTGCACACTGTGCAAATGACACAGTACACTAAATGAAAATACTGCAGCTCCCTGCCTGTGGTATTAGTATGAGAACACCAGCAATTGTATTCAGGTAGCTTTAGGTGCACACTGTTTAAAGGACACAGTACACTAAATGAAAATACTGCAGCTAGCACAATCACCAGCCTGCCTGTCAGTATATTATGAAGAGAATAACAGGAACGGATCTAGCTAAACTGAATACAGTGTATATATATATATATATATATATATATATACAACACTTAAGATGCATATATATCCTCTACACACTGTAACTGCAGCTAACTGACTCGCCTGCCTGCTCTATCTAACTCAAATGAGATGACACTATCTCTCTCTCTCTGTCTTTCTTTAACTGCCGCCGCAACACACTACACAAGGCTGCCACGCAGGCGGCCTTATATAGTGTGGGGCGTGTACTAAACCACCTGAGCCATAATTGGCCAAAGCCACCCTGGCTTTGGCCAATTACGGCTCTCTGTACAGACGGCGCTGTGATTGGCCAAGCATGCATGCTTGGCCAATCATCAGCCAGCAATGCACTGCGATGCCGCAGTGAATTATGGGCCGTGACGCGCCACTCGAATTTGGCACGAACGGCCCATAATGTTCGCTATTCGGCGAACAACCCAACAGGCGATGTTCGAGTCAAACTCGAAGCTCATCCCTACCCAGAGTGAGTATATATTTGGGAATATGTTGCAACGACTTATTCATGTTCTCCTACACCGCTTACTCAACATACTTCTTTTGGATAATTGTCTGTTCATACATTTCTTTATGATGTATGTTTTGGGACATGTTCTATTTTTCTACTGGTTTGTACACTCCTTTTTGTATAAATAACAAATTTATAAAAAAGTTAAAATAATACATTATAGATCGTAAAGAAAAATATCCTCAATTGGACACAAACAGCAAAAATAAATAAATGGAAGCCTAAATAAATATATACCGGTAAATAAATAATAATGAAAAATAATTAGAATATAAAAATAGTTGGCTTTATATATACTTTGACGGCTCCTTCATAAGTACAAAATAGCTGATAAAAATGAAAAATTAGCATTTCCAGTTTATTTATTAGTTAACTTGAAGGTGGTCTTATAACAGTTATTGTCAAATGAGAACAAAAATTTGGCTGAATAGTCATAATGAACAATTGATAAAGTATATGAATGACAAACATTTTTTATTTTTATTATTATTGTTAATAATCTGAATAATAATAATAATCATCATCATCATTTATTTTATTTTAGAAACCATCACATATTTCTGTGGACATGTATTGCAGGTAACAAGGTTAAGAATGTTTATCACTTGCTGTATAATGCTATAACCATAAGCAGTGAAAATGTATGTAATTGGAACAATGTGTTAATGCAAAGGTTGCACTTTCGTCCCCCCAGAACATATTGTTTTCGGGAAGTTTTCGCAGTCAAATAAAAGATGCTGTTTTGAGTTGGATTTCTGGGGCGTGTTGTTCTGCATAAAACTGAATCTAAACAGCCATCTGTTCTTTAACACAAATAGTGAGCAAATACTTTGGCGCGACTGGTAGAAATGATGTGCTCAGAATATTAATTTGTCCATACTATAGGAAGACAAGTAAGTGCTAGATGTTGTGTTTGGAAATGGCAGAAAATTTGAATTGTAATAAATGTAAAGGGCAAAAGGCAGTTATAATCATTAAATGTCATATGACTCAGCGGTAGGACGTGAAAAAGAACTGGGTGGACAGCATCATAATATTGTACACCTACACTGCTATATTAGTTTCTCCTACAGTTAATATGGTGCAATATTAAAATAATTTAAGCTGAATTCCAGGAGAATACAAAAGACATAAACTGTTGCTGTTATGTACTTACTAGTAAATCTCCACATATTTTTTTTTAACCACTTCAATACCAGGCACTTTCGCCCCTTCCGGCCCAGGACAATTTTCAGCTTTCAGAGCTGTCACATTTTGAATGACCATTGCACAAATAGAGCTTTCTTTTGGTGGTATTTGATCACCTCTGTGATTTAAATTTTTTGCTAAACAAACTAAAAAAAACAAAATTTGTTGAATTTTTTTATTTTTCTTAGTTTCTGTCATAAAATTTTGTTTACCCCTTCACTGATGGACACTGATGGGGCAGCACTGATGGGCACTGATGAGGCGGCACTGATGGGCACTAATGAGTTGGCAATGATAAAGTGGCAATGATGGGCACTGATGAGGATGCACTGATATGTAGAATTGATGGGCACTGATGGGCACCAATAGGCGGCACTGATATGCAGCACTGATGGGCACTGATAGGTGGCTCTGATGGGCACTGACAGGCGGCACTGATGGGCACTGACAGGCGGCACTGATGGGCACTGACAGGCAGCTGTGATGGGCACTGACAGGCGGCACTGATTGGCACTGATAGGCAGTGCTTATTGGCACTGACAGGTGGCACTGACAGGTGGCACTGATGGGCAGCACTGATGATAGGTAGTGATGAGCCGAACACCCCCGGGTTCGGTTCGCACCAGAACCCGCGAACGAACCGAAAGTTCGCACGAACTTTAGAACCCTATTAAATACAATGGATGCGAACGTTCGAAATCTAAAGTGCTAATTATAACGACTATTATGCATGTTATTGTCCTAAAAAGGGTTTGGGAAACCGGGTTCTGCACCAGGGGACATGTATCAATGCAAAAAGAAGTTTTAAAAACTGCCGTTTTTCTGGAGCAGTCATTTTAATGATGCATAAAGTGAAAAAAAAAAAAAGTCAAATATTCCTTTAAATATCGTACCTGGGGGGTGTCTAAAGTATGCCTGTGAAGTGCCACGTGTTTCCCGTGTTTAGAACTGTCCCTGCACAAAATTAAATTTCTAAAGGAAAAAAAGCCATTTAAAACTGCTTGCGGCTTTAATGTAATGTCTGCTCCCGGTAATATGGATGAAAATCTTTAAGAAAAATGGCATAGCTACCCCATCACACACCCCCCCCTACCCCAGCCCATTACAAGCCCCTTTGGGTCTTGTATGGATATTAAGGGGAACCCCGCACACAAAATAAAAAAGGCCCTATATACTCTGAACAGCCGTATACAGACGGTGCATACAAGACAGGGACTGTAGGTTTGTTCTTATGTAGAATCTGTTTGTAATTTTGAACAGGTACATTGTTTAAGTGTAGCTCCAGCCAAAAAATCTATTTTTAAGCTTTTTGGAAAACATAGGGAAGGGTTATCACCCCTGTAACATTTGTTTTGCTGTCTGTGCAGTGTGCACCTGTTCAGAACAGTTCACCTCACTTTCCGTCCTAATGACAAATGTTTTTTGAAAATTTGGGGTTTTTATTGAAACAAGAATTGGTGATAAAGCATCAGTGGAGAGGAGAAACTTTTTTTCCCATATTAACTCTTACAGGAGAGAATTTGCCTTCCTAGGGGTAGATTTCCTCTCACTTCCTGTTGTATCCTTCCGTTTGCAAGGAGGAGTCGTTTGTAAGTTGGATGTTTGAAAGTAGGGGCCTGCCGTATATACTCAGCTGAAATTTGCCCCTTACATGTTGGTGTTGACACAACACTGTAAGGCCTCACAATTAGTCTTGGTGGGCGCAGGAATGGTCCCTGCTGTGAATTATTAGATCAAGAATTGTAATTACATGCCCCTGTTAAACAGGGGCAGAAAAATTGGGCCTTAGGCACTGGTGCCACAACACTGCAACCCCTCACAGATACTGTACTTGGAGCACAGCAATGAGCCCTGTTGCAAAGTATTGCATCAAAAATTGTAATTACACGCCCCTGTTAAACAGGGGCTGAAAAATTGGGCCTTAGCCACTGGTGCTGGTGCCACGACACTGCAACCACTCCCAGATACTCTAGTTGGAGTGCAGGAATGAGCCCTGCTGCAAAGCATTGCATAAAAAAATTGTAATAACATGCCCCTGTTAAACAGGGGCTGAAAAATTGGGCCTTAGCCACTGGTGGCGGCATCCAGAAACAAAAATGTTCTTCCAAGCTATCATCATCAATCGGATCATTGAGGAGGAGGAGGATAGTCAGTCAACATAACAGGACAGTCTCTCAGCATCAGCATCAGTCTTGAAGGGATGTGACATTTGAAAATAAATTAGTCTGTTATATCAGCTTCAGGTGTTTGGTAGCTGGTGGTGATCCAAGACTGGTTCATCTTTATGAAGGTCAGTCGATCAACAGAGTCGGTGGACAGGCGCACCCTGTGATCCGTGACAAATCCTCCAGCAGCACTGCATGTGCGTTCTGAAAGAACGCTGGATGCAGGACAGGCCAGTAGCTCAATTGCATACTGTGCAAGCTCTGGCCAGTGATCTATCCTCAAGACCCAGTAAGCCAGAGGATTTTCGGTGGGGAAGGTGTCCAAGTCTGACCCTGCCCCTAGGTATTCCTGCACCATGAATAATAAAGTCCAAAATGCAGCGCTATATAAAAAAGTGAAAAAAATCCAAAAAATGGAAGCCAATCAATATTGGATAAACCAAACTTCAGTGTGCAAAAAGGATTTTAAGCAGATTGTGAGCACACCACACCAACGTGCTCACAATCTGCTTACCAGAAAGTGGAAATAAGTAGACAATATATTCAACTGATGTAGAGGGTCAAACGATGACAGCAGAAACTCCAGATCAGGTAATCATAGTAAAGGCCAACATCAAGGTAATTTCCAAATCTCAGCAGGCGAATATAGATGTTGGAGCAAATCTCAGCCAGAAAATGTTACCTTTCTTCTGAAAGAGTGCATTTAGGTAATTTTCAGCTTGGCATTCAATTTTCTCTGTGTTGAACTGGCCCTGAGATATCACTTCCCCTGTAGGTGTGGACTGTGCTGAACCAGCTGATGGTGTGCAGTCAACTGTCTCCTTGTGAAGGCTGCATAATGAGCATTTCTCATCCACACTCCAATCAACCAGTTCTTCTGGTTCACAGTCATCAAATAAACTGAGGTCTCTACGTAATCCTGGTTCATACAGCCCTTCTAGAATGCTCTCGAAACCTACACAGTGGATGAGCCGGTGCCACCACGAGTCGAGTTCCCGCCGGAATCCCTTCCTCTCCGAGGTGCACCGAGGGCTCCTGCACCATGTATATCAGACGCTGGCGATGGTTGCTGGAACCAATCATACCTTGGGGCTGCGGACTAAAGAATTGTCTGAACGCTTCGGTCAGACGGCCACCTTCCCCACCGCTCCTTCTTTGACTGACCGAAGCCTCAGCAACTCGTTGTCCAGGACCAGGAGTTTGTAACCTCCCAGTCTCTGGGAACGCATTGCACAGACCTTTCTGCAAGGCCTCCCGGAGTTGTCTCATCCTCTGCTCCCTCTGCGACGGTAAGATAAGGTCCGCAACCTTACCCTTGTACCGTGGATCAAGGAGAGTGGCCAGCCAGTAATGGTCCCTCTCCTTGATCCGAAGAATACGAGGATCCTTCCGCAGACTTTGCAGGATCAGGGAGGCCATGCAGCGTAGGTTAGCTGAGGCATTCGGTCCGGAATCCTCTGGGTCACTAAGGACGACATGATCCGCAGCCCCCTCCTCCCAGCCACGTACAAGTCCACTGGTTTCTTGGGACTGTAAATGATCCCTAAAAGACTGCTGCTGATGATGCTGAGTGCCAGGCTCCACCTCTATGCTGACACAATCCTCCTCCTCCTCCTCTTCTTCCTGTGTGATGGGTGGGACAGAAGGAACACTGTCTGGGTAAAGGGGGCCTTGAGAGGCAAGGAAGTCCTCCTCTTCCTGCCTCTGCTCTGCCTCAAGTGCCCTGTCCATTATTCCACGCAGCGTATGTTCCAACAGGTGGACAAGAGGTACAGTGTCACTGATGCATGCACTGTCACTGCTCACCATCCTCGTGGCCTCCTCAAATGGTGCCAGGACAGTGCATGCATCCCTGATCATGCCCCACTGGCGTGGTGAAAAAAACCCGAGCTCCCCTGACCCTGTCCTGGTGCCGTAGTTGCACAGGTACTCATTGATGGCCCTCTGCTGCGTGTGCAGCCGCTGCAGCATGGCCAACGTTGAGTTCCACCTGGTGGGCATGTCACATATAAGGCGGTTCTTGGGCAGGTTCAACTCCTTTTGCAGCTCAGCCAGGCGAGCACTGGCATTATAAGATCTGCGGAAATGCACACATACTTTCCTGGCCTGCCTCAGGACATCCTGTAAGCCCGGGTACCTGCCCAAGAACCGCTGCACCACCAGGTTAAGGACGTGAGCCACACAGGGCACATGGGTCAGTTGTCCCTGTCGGAGAGCGGAGAGGAGGTTGGTGCAATTGTCACAAACTACCATTCCTGGCTTAAGCTGGCTTGGCGTCAACCACCTCTCGGCCTGCCCCTGCAGAGCAGACAGAACCTCTGCCCCAGTGTGGCTCCTGTCCCCCAAACACACCAGCGCAAGCATGGCATGGCATCTTTTTGCCTGCGTACTTGCGTAGCCCCTTGAACGCCTACGGAGCACCGCTGGTTCTGAGGACAAAGCACAGGAAGAGGCCACGGAGGAAGAAGAAGAGGAGGGGGTGGAGGACAGAGGTGTGTCACAACCAGTAGTAGTATTTTGGAGGCGTGGCGGTGGAACAACCTCCAACACTACTGCACCTTGTCCTGCATCCTTCCCAGCTGCCAAAAGAGTGACCCAATGGGCCGTGAAAGAAAGGTAACGTCCCTGTCCATGCCTGCTGGACCATGAGTCAGCGGTAATATGCACCTTACCGCTGACCGCCCTGTCCAGCGAGGCCAAGACATTGCCTTCCACATGCCGGTAGAGAGCCGCAATCGCCTTCCGTGAGAAAAAGTGGCGTTTGGGAACCTGCCACTGAGGAACCGCACATTGCACAAACTCACGGAAGGGGGCCGAGTCTACCAACTGAAAAGGCAGCAGTTGAAGCGCTAGCAATTTAGCCAAGCTAGCATTCAACCGCTGGGCATGTGGATGGCTGGGAGTGAACTTCTTTCGACGGTCCAGCAGCTGGGGCAGGGAAATTTGCCTGCTAGAATCGGACGTCGGTGTACTGCTAGCAGAGTGCCCGCAAGTACTTGGCTGTGACACACCTAATTCTACACCTTCATTCCTCTCAGAGCAGGTTTCAGAGAGGATTGAAGGTATAGTGGGGTTGGAGATCCCAGCTGATGCGGTGCAAGAAGAGGTCAGCTTTGTTCTTTGGTGTGGGTCTTTAAGGTAGGCTTGCCAACGAGCTGCATGGCAGGTCAACATATGTCTGGTCAAGCATGTGGTGCCCAAGCGGGTGATGTTTTGGCCACGCGATATACGCTTGAGACATATGTTGCAAACAGCAGCTGTGCGATCTGATGCACTCGACTCAAAAAAGGCCCACACCAAAGAACTTTTTGAATAACGGGCAGAGGCAGCGCCCTGCACAGGCGGAGCTCTGCGGTGTGATTCCGTCGGTGTGCTGCCCTTACACTGGCCCCCCGAGGGCATCCTGCCTCGTTGGAGATGTGCCTCCTCCTCATCCTCCTCCTCCTCCTCTCTCCTATTAGGCACCCACGTGGAGTCAGTGACCTCATCATCCCCTCCCTTCTCATCACTGGAGCCAATCTGGCAGTATGCTGCAGCTGCTGGAACATGACTGCCAGATTGGTGTCCTTCTTGAGCATCCCCTCTCTCTGCTCTCACGCTACTGCCTTCCTCTAGCTGGGTATCATCATCAGACCCTTCAAAACGCTGGGCATCCTCCTGGAGCATGTACCCAACACTGTGCTCAAACAGTTCGGGGGACTCCTCAGGAGGACATGGTTGGTCTAGGGAAGGAGTGACTGATGATGACATTGATACCAGGGAAGAGGACGCTTTGGCAGCTGCTTTGCCAGTACCCTGAGCCTGGGTGAGAGAGGATGAGGAGGATGAGGAGGGCTTGGTCATGCACTCTACCAAGTCTTCGGCATGATGCGGCTTAACACGTCCAGCTGCCGAAAAGAAGGACAAGCATGTCCCATGGCCACGTGCTGATGGCGATGCACCGCATCCACGACCAGCACTGTTGTCTCTAGACACAGAGCCTGCTTGCCCTCTTTTATTGGCTCCTGTCTGTCTGCCTCTCCTTGTTTGCCTTCCAGACATTCTAATTGCCTGCAGGGAAATGGGAAAACCAGCAATACAGGCTAAGTTCAGGTGTAATATGGTCAGGAGGCACACTCCGCCCGCTGTAAGTGCCGCAAAATCCTGTTGGTGTAACACACCAGGAAAAAGCAGCAATACAGGCTAAGTTCAGGTGTAATATGGTCAGGAGGCACACTCCGCCCGCTGTAAGTGCCGCAAAATCCTGTTGGTGTAACACACCAGGAAAAAGCAGCAATACAGGCTAAGTTCAGGTGTAATATGGTCAGGAGGCACACTCCGCCCGCTGTAAGTGCCGCAAAATCCTGTTGGTGTAACACACCAGGAAAAAGCAGCAATACAGGCTAAGTTCAGGTGTAATATGGTCAGGAGTCACACTCCGCCCGCTGTAAGAGCCGCAAAATCCTGTTGGTGTAACACACCAGGAAAAAGCAGCAATACAGGCTAAGTTCAGGTGTAATATGGTCAGGAGGCACACTCCGCCCGCTGTAAGTGCCACAAAATCCTGTTGGTGTAACACACCAGGAAAAAGCAGCAATACAGGCTAAGTTCGGGTGTAATATGGTCAGGAGGCACACTCCGCCCGCTGTAAGTGCCGCAAAATCCTGTTGGTGTAACACACGAGGAAAAAGCAGCAATACAGGCTAAGTTCAGGTGTAATATGGTCAGGAGGCACACTCTGCCCGCTGTAAGTGCCGCAAAATCCTGTTGGTGTAACACACCAGGAAAAAGCAGCAATACAGGCTAAGTTCAGGTGTAATATGGTCAGGAGGCACACTCCGCCCGTTGTAAGTGCCGCAAAATACTGTTGGTGTAACACACCAGGAAAAAGCAGCAATACAGGCTAAGTTCAGGTGTAATATGGTCAGGAGGCACACTCCGCCCGCTGTAAGTGCCGCAAAATCCTGTTGGTGTAACACACCAGGAAAAAGCAGCAATACAGGCTAAGTTCAGGTGTAATATGGTCAGGAGGCACACTCCGCCCGCTGTAAGTGCCGCAAAATCCTGTTGGTGTAACACACCAGGAAAAAGCAGCAATACAGGCTAAGTTCAGGTGTAATATGGTCAGGAGGCACACTCCGCCCGCTGTAAGTGCCGCAAAATCCTGTTGGTGTAACACACCAGGAAAAAGCAGCAATACAGGCTAAGTTAAGGTGTAATATGGTCAGGAGGCACACTCCGCCCGCTGTAAGTGCCGCAAAATCCTGTTGGTGTAACACACCAGGAAAAAGCAGCAATACAGGCTAAGTTCAGGTGTAATATGGTCAGGAGGCACACTCCGCCCGCTGTAAGTGCCGCAAAATCCTGTTGGTGTAACACACCAGGAAAAAGCAGCAATACAGGCTAAGTTCAGGTGTAATATGGTCAGGAGGCACACTCCGCCCGCTGTAAGTGCCGCAAAATCCTGTTGGTGTAACACACCAGGAAAAAGCAGCAATACAGGCTAAGTTCAGGTGTAATATGGTCAGGAGGCACACTCCGCCCGCTGTAAGTGCTGCAAAATCCTGTTGGTGTAACACACCAGGAAAAAGCAGCAATACAGGCTAAGTTCAGGTGTAATATGGTCAGGAGGCACACTCCGCCCGCTGTAAGTGCCGCAAAATCCTGTTGGTGTAACACACCAGGAAAAAGCAGCAATACAGGCTAAGTTCAGGTGTAATATGGTCAGGAGGCACACTCCGCCCGCTGTAAGTGCCGCAAAATCCTGTTGGTGTAACACACCAGGAAAAAGCAGCAATACAGGCTAAGTTCAGGTGTAATATGGTCAGGAGGCACACTCCGCCCGCTGTAAGTGCCGCAAAATCCTGTTGGTGTAACACACCAGGAAAAAGCAGCAATACAGGCTAAGTTCAGGTGTAATATGGTCAGGAGGCACACTCCGCCCGCTGTAAGTGCCGCAAAATCCTGTTGGTGTAACACACCAGGAAAGAGCAGCAATACAGGCTAAGTTCAGGTGTAATATGGTCAGGAGGCACACTCCGCCCGCTGTAAGTGCCGCAAAATCCTGTTGGTGTAACACACCAGGAAAAAGCAGCAATACAGGCTAAGTTCAGGTGTAATATGGTCAGGAGGCACACTCCGCCCACTGTAAGTGCCGCAAAATCCTGTTGGTGTAACACACCAGGAAAAAGCAGCAATACAGGCTAAGTTCAGGTGTAATATGGTCAGGAGGCACACTCCGCCCGCTGTAAGTGCCGCAAAATCCTGTTGGTGTAACACACCAGGAAAAAGCAGCAATACAGGCTAAGTTCAGGTGTAATATGGTCAGGAGGCACACTCCGCCCGCTGTAAGTGCCGCAAAATCCTGTTGGTGTAACACACCAGGAAAAAGCAGCAATACAGGCTAAGTTCAGGTGTAATATGGTCAGGAGGCACACTCCGCCCGCTGTAAGTGTCGAAAAATCCTGTTGGTGTAACACACCAGGAAAAAGCAGCAATACAGGCTAAGTTCAGGTGTAATATGGTCAGGAGGCACACTCCGCCCGCTGTAAGTGCCGCAAAATCCTGTTGGTGTAACACACCAGGAAAAAGCAGCAATACAGGCTAAGTTCAGGTGTAATATGGTCAGGAGGCACACTCCGCCCACTGTAAGTGCCGCAAAATCCTGTTGGTGTAACACACCAGGAAAAAGCAGCAATACAGGCTAAGTTCAGGTGTAATATGGTCAGGAGGCACACTCCACCCGCTGTAAGTGCCGCAAAATCCTGTTGGTGTAACACACCAGGAAAAAGCAGCAATACAGGCTAAGTTCAGGCGTAATATGGTCAGGAGGCACACTCCGCCCGCTGTAAGTGCCGCAAAATCCTGTTGGTGTAACACACCAGGAAAAAGCAGCAATACAGGCTAAGTTCAGGTGTAATATGGTCAGGAGGCACACTCCGCCCGCTGTAAGTGCCGCAAAATCTTGTTGGTGTAACACACCAGGAAAAAGCAGCAATACAGGCTAAGTTCAGGTGTAATATGGTCAGGAGGCACACTCCGCCCGCTGTAAGTGCCGCAAAATCCTGTTGGTGTAACACACCAGGAAAAAGCAGCAATACAGGCTAAGTTCAGGTGTAATATGGTCAGGAGGCACACTCCGCCCGCTGTAAGTGCCGCAAAATCCTGTTGGTGTAACACACCAGGAAAAAGCAGCAATACAGGCTAAGTTCAGGTGTAATATGGTCAGGAGGCACACTCCGCCCGCTGTAAGTGCCGCAAAATCCTGTTGGTGTAACACACCAGGAAAAAGCAGCAATACAGGCTAAGTTCAGGTGTAATATGGTCAGGAGGCACACTCCGCCCGCTGTAAGTGCCGCAAAATCCTGTTGGTGTAACACACCAGGAAAAAGCAGCAATACAGGCTAAGTTCAGGTGTAATATGGTCAGGAGGCACACTCCGCCCGCTGTAAGTGCCGCAAAATCCTGTTGGTGTAACACACCAGGAAAAAGCAGCAATACGGGCTAACTTCAGGTGTATAATGTGCAGGAGGCTTAGCAACAATGACACTGTCCCCTGCCTATCCTTCTCTCTCCCTGCACACAAGGTTTATCAAAGTATATGACACTGACACTCTCCCTGCCTATCCTTCTCTCTCCCTGCACACAAGGTTTAGCAAAGAATATGACACTGACACTGTCCCCTGCCTATCCTTCTCTCTCCCTGCACACAAGGTTTATCAAAGTATATGACACTGACACTCTCCCTGCCTATCCTTCTCTCTCCCTACACACAAGGTTTAGCAAAGAATATGACACTGACACTCTCCCTGCCTATCCTTCTCTGTCCCTACACACAAGGTTTAGCAAAGAATGGACTTGACACTGTCCCTGCTTATCCTTCACTTTCCCTGCTCCGGAACACACTACACGAGGCCGCCGCGTTGGCGGCCTTTTATAGTGTGGGGCGTGTACTAAACCCCCTCAGCTATAATTGGCCACAGGCATCCTGCCTGTGGCCAATCATTGCTCTCCTCGCTGCCGGCGCAGTGATTGGCCAAGCATGCAGGGTCACAGTGCATGCTTGGCCAATCACAGCGCCTGGATTACACTGCGATGGCGCAGTGTATTGTGGGCCGTTCGCGTCACTCGAATTTGGCGCGAACGGCCCAAATCGTTCGTTGTTCGCCGAACGCGCGAACAGCCGATGTTCGATTAGAACCTATGTTCGACTCGAACACTGAGCTCATCCCTAATGATAGGTACTGATAACTTACTGACACGTGATACTGCTGGGCACTGATTGGCACTGTGTGGGCACTGATTGGTACTATGGTGGGCACTGGCAGTCTTTTATTATGGGGACACTGCTGGGCACTGATTGGCAGGTGATTGGCATATCTGAGGGGGCTGTGCTGATAATCAATGTGCTGATTATCAGCACAGACCCCCCTCTGACAGGGAGAGCTGTCGATCAGCTCTCCCTATCAGTGCGAACCGGCGAATGCCGTTTGACGGCACTTCCTAGTTTACGCGATGATCAGCTGTGTTTGGTCACAGCTGATCACGTGGTAAGAAGCCTCTGACAGAGGCTTCTTATCACGATCGGAGATGCAGCGTGTCAGACTGACATGCTGCACTCACGATCACTGCGCTGCGCACCCCCACGAGCGTGCGCCGGCATGTTATCCTGCTGGACGTCATATGACACCCAGTCAGGATAACAGAACCACTTCCCGGCCGTCAATCTGCTATAGGCCGGGCGAGAAGTGGTTAAACTAGCATGAGATTCAGACTTAGTTTCATCCTCTTGCAAAGCTCTGTACGGGAAAGCTCAGATTAGCAGAGAGTGGAATAGGACTGAAAGCAAATCAGTGTGCGGCATGCAAATATGCTGTCAAGGATAGCTGATAGGAGAAACCAGAATGAGTAAGGCAGGTAACACATGGTGTAAATTTCTTTTCTGCAACCAGGGGTTACCTTAACCCAGTCTTTATAGCGACGGGGATGAGCAAACCAGCTCCAGATGGTTTCTCAGGTCCTGATTGGATAGATTGATAGCAGCGCAGCCATTGGCTCCCACTGCTGTCAATCAAATCCAACGATGTGGGAGCTGGGGGGGCGGGGCCGAGTCCTGCTGTCTGTGTCAATGGACGCAGCAGCAGGACACAGGAGCGCGCCCGCACGAGTGCCCCGAGGGAGAATGGCTCTCCAGAAGAGGCCAGGAGCACCGCTGAGGGCCCCAAGAAGAGGAGGATCGGGGCAACTCTGTGCAAAACCAACTGCACAGAGGAGGTAAGTATGACATGTTTTTTTTTTAAAACAAACCTTTACATATACTTTAATGTCTAAACCACTGGCAACAAAAGTGAGTACACCCCTAAGTGAAAATGTCCAAATTGGGCCCAAAGTGGTAATATTTTGTGTGGCCACCTTATTTTCCAGCACTGCTTTAACCCTCTTGGGCATGGAGTTCACCAGAGCTTCACAGGTTGCCACTGGAGTCCTCTTCCACTCATCCATGACGACATCACAGAGATGGTGGATATTAGCGACCTTGAGCTCCTCCACCTTCCATTTGAAGATGCCCCACAGATGCTCAATAGGGTTTAGGTATGGAGACATGCTTGGCCAGTCCATCACCTTTACCCTCAGCTTCTTTAGCAAGGCAGTGGTCGTCTCGGAGTTGTGTTTGGGGTCGTTATCAAGTTGGAATACTGCCTTGCGGCCCAGTCTCCGAAGGGAGGGGATCATGCTCTGCTTCAGTATGTCACAGTACATGTTGGCATTCATGGTTCCCTCAATGAACTGTAGCTCCCCAGTGCTGGCAGCACTCATGCAGCCCCAGACCATGACACTCCCACCACTATGCTTGACTGTAGGCAAGACACACTTATCTTTGTGCTCCTCACCTGGTTGCCGCCACACACGCTTGACACCATCTGAACCAAATAAGTTTATCTTGGTCTCATCAGACCACAGGAAATGGTTCCAGTAATCCATGTGTTAGTTTTCTTGTCTTCAGCAAACTTTTTTGTGCATCATATTTAGAAGAGGCTTCCTTCTGGGACGACAGCCATGCAGACCAATTTGATGCAGTGTGTGGGCGTATGGTATGAGCACTGACAGGCTGACCCCCCACTCCTTCAACCTCTGCAGCCATGCTGGCAGCACACAAACATCTATCTCACGAAGACAACCTCTGGATATGACACTGAGCATGTGCACTCAATTCCTTTGGTCGACCATGGCGAGGCCTGTTTTGAGTGGAACCTGTCCTGTTAAACCATTGTATGGTCTTGGCTACCGGACACAGTGAGGCATGGGCACAGTGAGGCATGGGCACAGTGAGGCATGGGCACAGTGAGGTATGGGCACAGTGAGGCATGGGCACAGTGAGGCATGCACATGGACACAGTGAGGCAAAATGAGGCACAGTGAGGCATGCAGATGGACACCCTAGGCTTATACTCGAGTCAATAAGTTTTCCCATTTTTTTGTGGTAAAATTAGGTGCCTCGGCTTATATTCGGGTCGGCTTATACTTGAGTATATACGGTTATTACAAAAAAACAATGCATGTATGCAAAAACAATTTGTCATATTTCTCAAATGTGTATGGGCCTACTTTCCAACTCCAAAGCCTTGTACACACGATCGGATATCCTATGGATTCTAATCCGATGGTTTTGTCCATCGGAAATCCGATGAAGCTGACTTCCATCAGTCTTGCCTACACACCATCAGTCAAAAAACCGACCGTTCCAAATGCGGTGACGTAAAACACTCCGATGAGCTGAGAAAAATTAAGTTCAATGCTTTTGAGCATGCGTCGACTTGATTCTGAGCATGCGTGGGTTTTTTATCCAATGGACTTGCCCATAGACGATCGGAATTTGCTATCGGTTTTTGATCCATCGGAAAAATGTAAAACATGTTCTACGTTTTAAAACCGATGGAAAAAAGACTGATGGGGCCCATACACGATCGGTTTGTCCGATGAAAAAGGTCCATCGGACTGTTTTCATCGGTAAAACCGATCGTGTGTACAGGGCTCAAGTCTCAATTTACCTGAGTACTAATGAATTTCTTAAAATACAATATAGACTGGGCTCTAAAATCAGAGGGGTAAAAGGACAAATGGTGAAATCATAGAGGAAGGCATAATGACGCCCATACATGGCCTACCTAGAATAGAGGTTATAGTGTCAATAATTATATCATGGTAAGATCAAAACAATTACCTTTTTTGAGTTCATTACCTACCGGTATTGTCAGCAAGTTGTGATATAATCCTAATTGCTGGAAACAATTAGTGTGTTCAGGGATCCTCAAACTGAGCTTTGCCCAAACTGACAGAGAGGCCAATTCACATCAGGACATACTGTCCAAGTAAACCGGCAGGATCCTACGTGGAATACAGATAAAAATAGAAACTGGTTCAATGAACAAATCACTACTTCTGACTTGGGGTAGATTGTATCAAAAATAAAAGCTTCCTTACCTATTAGATATGTGGTGTCACAAATATTCCTCCCTCTTTCAAATGAAGCCACAAAAAACTCCATGAGTTTGCGTCTATTTATGCCCCCTCCACCTTCACCAGCAGCCCAAAATAGGCTAGTGCGCATGTGCAGGCTGCGCCGGGACTGACGTCATGCGCAGTGCGACGTAAAAAATGTCACGTGATGAAGCCGCTGCGCCATGTTGGAAAATATTAAGTAATTACGGTAGTAAATAATTATATTGTTTTCTCTGTTAATTGATTGTCTGTCTAAATTATAGTATTGTTAATTCTTATTGATCATATATGCATTTCTTGATTAAATGTATCCTGAAGAAGTCATCATATGGCGAAACATGTAGAGAATTGGAATCTACTGCACCCTTTCCATCTACCGTATGGATATTTAGGATATATATGATGACAATGCTCTGATTATTTTAATGTTAAAATATATATTTTTTATTTTTATTTTTTTATGTATTGTGTTTTTGCACCCTAAAAATCCCAAATCTTCTTGCTTAAATTGGAAAGGGATTTGTTTCAAATGAAACATAGAAGGTGTACAAAGTTAAACAAAGTTAACCCCCATCAAATCATTCCCTTCATCTATTACCTTTTGTACCACCACCCCCTCCCTTTAGAATGTCAGCTCTACGAGCAAGGCCCTCCTGTCCCTTTTGTATTGAACTGTACTGTAATTGTGCTGTCCCCCCTATATATTGTAAAGCGCTGCGTAAATTGTTGGCGCTATATAAATTGTGTATAATAATAATAATAGTGTGTTATTTGTGAAGCCACTAACGTAGTCTATTTGTTAGAATGTGATTATTGGTTGCAATACATTGGATGAAATGGCATGAAAATACATATGAAAATAGAGGAACACATAAGACCAATATAAACAGGTTTCAAAGTAGCCATTAACCATAACTGAATGATATTTAAAGCAGAGTTCCGCCCCCAAAATTTTTTTTTAAAAGTCAGCAGCTACAAATACTGCAGCTGCTGACTTTAAAATATGGACACTTACCTATCCAATTTCAAAGCACAGTGCATCATAACAATTGCCTTTTTCAAAATAAAATACTTGATTTCACTTTTTTTTCATCCTTTGTTAAATCTCAGTGCAACCCATTTAAAGTGGTTGTAAACCATTTAAAAAAAAAAAAAAAAAAACACCTGCAAGACAAAGCCATAATGAGCTAGTATGACTAGCATACTAGCTCATTATGCATTACTTACCTTAGATCGAAGCCCCCGAAGCCGTCCTCGTCTCCCCCTCCAGCCGCAGCCATTGCTCCACAGATACCCGGAAGGTTACTTCCGGGTATCGCTCCGGCCAATCCGGCGCTGTGATTGGCCGGAGCGGCGAAAACGTCACTCCACGCATGCGCGCGGGAGCCGTCAAATCCGGATTTGTGAATAGGGATTCTGACTGTGAACGCACCGTTGTCTACGGCGCGCATGCGCCATAGACAACGGTGTATATCTTTTGGCAAATATCTCCTAAACCGTGTAGGTTTAGGAGATATTGCAAACACCTACAGGTAAGCCTTAATCTAGGCTTACCTTTAGGTGCAAGTTAAATAAGTGGGTTTACAACCACTATAACTTTACTTTCTGTCTACATGCACTCCAGTGATGGATGTGTGGCATTTCTCAGGATGGGTTTCCTAATGGTGATAACAGTGGACCTTGGCTGGGTTATGTGTATTAAAAAAAGCCACTTGTAGCCTCTGTTCGATTCTGTAAAATATTACAATGCAGGAGTACAATTTGAAAACAGGGCCAGCAAGTGCACGGGGGAGCAGCAGCGAGGCAGAAGGGCAGGGCACACTACATATGCCTTGTGTACTTTTTGGGGGCATGTGTAGTACTCCCAATGTTCACACCTTGTTAATGATGGGCTGTTTAGTTCAGTAATGTTCTCCAAAAAATATATTCATAATGTTTGGGGGTTCTTAGTATTTTTTTGGGCAGAAAATACTGATTACATGTAAACAAAGAGTGCCAAAAAAGACCTGGAGCTCAAGTGGTTAATGATGGGCTGCTTAGTTCAGTAATGTTCTCCTGGTTTCCAATATTTCTTGGATGTGCCTATTGATATATCAATGTTTTGTCCTAGCACTTGAATAACCAAAGTTCGGTCTAACCCTAGGTTTGGACTGGACCATTGACTTATCTCTCATAGCAGATTTGGGCAATGATATCACCACTAGTCCTGACCCTTACCTTACACCCAAACCTTCCCTTACATTGCTGTTGACAGTTCAGGAAATTGTAATTTGGTCAGGGCTTCTGTTAGAAACCACAGGGCCCCATACAGACAACCTGACATCGGGCCCATACAGCTAATTCTTCAGTTATGAATGAACACAGAGAGTGATCGGTACCGTGCACTCAATGTGTTTATTCAGGAAAGGAATGAGTTGATAAATATGACATATGCACTGGACCTTTCCCCCACTCTCCATCTTGAAGGATCCTTTTGTGTGATTGCAGCTGCTGGAGAGAAGGAGAGAAAGGAAGCTTGTATCACTGCGGAGGTAGGGGGGCACACCGGGGAGCCTGGGCAGCAGGGGGAAAACATATGGTGCGCCAGGAGGGTGATCATGGTGGCGGGGGGGGGGGAATTAATGGAACTGATCCCCCTGTATGGCTCTCTGCAGCAGCTGAAAGCCAATGGGAGGAAGAATAGAAAAAGCCAGCTCTTAGCTGCAGCAGACAGAGCCATACAGGAGATTGGTTTAGTGACGCCCCCCCAGCACTGCACTGATTACCCTTCCTGCCCACATCTGACTCACCCTGATGCCCGGGCCCCCTACTGGATCGGGTCTCATCGGGTCTCATAAAGGAGGACGGGTGGTACACCCTTATCCATGGCCCTGCATTTGGTAACGGTGTCATCGTATTTTTCTTTCAATGGGCTTTGAGCATCATGATTTATGATGGATGTACAATGTGGGACTTTTTTTTCAAATAAATAAAGTACCGATACTTGTCAAACTCTTGAGTTACTAACTGGAGAGTGCAAAATCGGGGGCAGTTCTGCATAGAAACCAATGAGCTGGTTTGCTACGTTGCACAGCTACACCGTATTTTGCACTCTCCAGTTCTAGTAAATCCACCTGTGTTTGTGTGTGTGTACTTACACTTTAATTTTTTTTGTGAATGAGTAGGGCTATGTACCCCTTACTCATTCAAAATTGGGGGGGCTGTATCTGGGTGGCCCTTATTGTTAAAGGGGCCTTTCAGTTTCCAGATATCCCCCTGCTGACCCTCACAACTAGGGATGAGCCGAACACCCCCCAACCTGCGAATGGACCGAAAGTTTGCGCAAACTTTAGAACCCTATTAAAGTCTATGGGACTCAAACGTTTAAAATCAAAAGTGCTAATTTTAAAGGCCAATATGCAAGTTATTGTCCTAAAAGGGGTTTGGGGACCCGGGTCCTGCCCCAGGGGACATGTATCAATGCAAAAAGACGTTTTTTCGGGAGCAGTGATTTTAATGATGCATAAAGTGAAAAAAAAAAAAGTCAAATATTCCTTTAAATATCATACCTGGGGGGTGTCTATAGTATGCCTGTGAAGTGGCACGTGTTTCCTGTGTTTAGAACTGTCCCTGCACAAAATGACATTTCTAAAGGAAAATAAGTCATTTAAAACTGCTTGCGGCTTTAAGGTAATGTGTGGTCCCGGGAATATGGATGAAAATCATTGAGAAAAATGGCATGGGTAACCCCCCCCCCATTACCAGCCCCTTTGGATCTTGTATGGATATTAAGGGGAATCCCGCACCCAAATAAAAAAAAGGAAAGGTGTGGGGTCCCCAGACCCTATATACTCTGAACAGCAGTATACAGGCGGTGCAAACAAGACAGGGACTGTAGGTTTGTTGTTACATAGAATCTGTTTGTAATTTTGAACTCCCTGCCTGTGGTATTAGTATGAGAACACCAGCAATTGTATTCAGGTAAGCTTTAGGTGCACACTGTGCAAAGGACACTAAATCAAAATACTGCAGCGCCCTGCCTGTATTTGTATCAGAACACCAGCAATTGTATTCAGGTAATCTTTAGGTGCACACTGTGCAAAGGACACTAAAGCAAAATACTGCAGCGCCCTGCCTGTATTTGTATCAGAACACCAGCAATTGTATTCAGGTAATCTTTAGGTGCACACTGTGCAAAGGACACTAAAGCAAAATACTGCAGCGCCCTGCCTGTATTTGTATCAGAACACCAGCAATTGTATTGAGGTAAGCTTTAGGTGCACACTGTGCAAAGGACACTAAATCAAAATACTGCAGCTCCCTTCCTGTATTTGCATCAGAACACCAGCAATTGTATTCAGGTAAGCTTTAGGTGCACACTGTGCAAATGACACTAAAGCAAAATACTGCCACTCCCTGCCTGTATTTGTATCAGAACACCAGCAATTGTATTCAGGTAAGCTTTTGGTGCACACTGTGCAAAGGACACTAAAGCAAAATACTGCAGCTATCTGCCTGTATTTGTATCAGAACACCAGCAATTGTATTCAGGTAAGCTTTAGGTGCACACTGTGCAAAGGACACTAAAGCAAAATACTGCCGCTCCCTGCCTGTATTTGTATCAAAACACCAGCAATTGTATTCAGGTAAGCTTTAGGTGCACACTGTGCAAATGACACTTAGGCTACTTTCACACTGAGGCGCTGGATGCGCTGGCGGTATAGCGGCGCTATTTTTAGCGCCGCTATACCGTTTTTTTTGCCGCGATTTGCGGGCGCTAGCGGGGGTATTTTAACCCCCGCTAGCGGCCGAAAAAGGGTTAAAAACGCCCGCAATAACGCCTCTTTGAGGCGTTTTGCGGGCGTATTAGAGGCGCTACCCCATTGATTTCAATGGGCAGGGGCGCTATAGGAGCGCCTTAAAAGATGCGGCTTGCAGGAGTTTTTTGAGCCTCCTGCAAGCGCAACGCTCCAGTGTGAAAGCCCTCAGGCTTTCACATTGGATAGTATTGAGAGGCTTTTTTGGGGCGCATTGCAGGCGCTATTTAGAGCGCAATAGCGCCTGCAAAGCGCCTCAGTGTGAAAGGGGCCTAAAGCAAAATACTGCCGCTCCTTGCCTGTATTTGTATCAGAACACAAGCAATTGTATTCAGGTAAGCTTTTGGTGCACACTGTGCAAAGGACACAAAAGCAAAATACTGCCATTCCCTGCCTGTATTTGTATCAGAACACCAGCAATTGTATTCAGGTAAGCTTTAGGTGCACACTGTGCAAATGACACTAAAGCAAAATACTGCCGCTCCCTGCCTGTATTTGTATCAAAACACCAGCAATTGTATTCAGGTAAGTTTTTGGTGCACACTGTGCAAATGACACTAAAGCAAAATACTGCAGCTCCCTGCCTGTATTTGTACCAGAACACCAGCACTGTGCAAAGAACACAGTACACTAAGTGAAACACTGCAGCTAGCACAATCACCTGCCTGTCTGTCAATATAGAGAATAACAGGAACTGATCTAGCTAAACTGAATACAGTGTATAAATATATATACAACACCTAGGATGCATATATATCCTCTACACACTGTAACTGCAGCTACAGCTGTAACTGACTTGCCTGCCTGCTCTATCTAACTCAAATCAAATTACACTGTCTCTCTCTCTGTCTCTTTCCTTTAACCAACGCCGCAACACACTACACAAGGCCGCCACGCAGGCGGCCTTATATAGTGTGGGGCGTGTACTAAACCCCTGAGACATAATTGGCCAAAGCCACCCTGGCTTTGGCCAATTATTGCTCTCCATTTTTTCCGCTCTATGATTGGCCAAAACATGCGGGTCATAGTGCATGCTTGGTCAATCATCAGCCAGCAATGCACTGCGATGCCGCAGTGAATTATGGGCCGTGACGCGCCACTCGAATTTGGCGCGAACGGCCCATAATGTTCGAAATTCGGCGAACAGCTGACTAGGCAATGTTCGAGTCGAACCTGGGTTCGACTCGAACTCAAAGCTCATCCCTACTCACAACCACTGGGCCAGGGTTGTGAGGAAGAGGCCTTATGGTGTAACCTCACTTTATACGCTAGTTGACACTTTTATTCTAAAGAAGGGGCCAATGGTTATACAAGTATTTGTCAAACTGCCCATGCAAGTATGGGCAGCTGTAAATTCAAATAAATAAAACAATAACCCCAGATAAACAGCATTTTATAATCAGTATGTTCAATCCCAGTATTAAATTCCCAGACCTGCACAACTTTTTGTAAGATAAGATTTAGTGTAAGATAATTACTGCATGGGGATATTTGCTAACAAGATCCAATTTCTCTGTTAACAGAAGAGTAATTGCTCTGAAACTAGGTATTAAAAATCCGGTTTCAACTAATCCAGAAGAGGTCAATACACATAATATTATGAAAGTTTGAAAAACGACACTCAAACTACAAGAGCTCAACAGAGATTAAGATTTTTTTCATTATACATAATGTAAGATTAATCAGATTCTAACCATGGGGAAAATAAGAGATGATCGATTGAAATCCTTTTATTAAATATGTCAGCTCAAGAGGGAAATTAATTTTTTTTTTTTTCACTTCTGCATTTGTACCGTTAAAATTGTAAAACCACAACAAGTGAATCCCTTATAATCAGGCTAATGTATGAGCGTTGACAGAAAGTGGATATGTTGGCCTCCTTAACCAATTCACTTCTAACATCTCATTTTTTTAGAGCAGTATAGAAAATTAAAGTCAACTTGTGCGTACAATTGTTTGTTGACCAGTGTATTGAATGTATTTGAATCAATTTTTTTTTACATAATTTCCAACTGAACAGATGTATGAAGCAGTTTGGTTTCACAATTTGGTTTTTACAATATAGGACGTATGTTTGAAAACACAAAAAGGGTTAGGTATATGGAGAGCTCATCCAATATATAATTTTTCAGTGATGCCTATACAGGATATAAATTTAGTTATCTGCTACCAGATTTTTAAAATTAGAATACCTGGATATAAAGGTGTATATCACTTAAAGAGCCTCTGAATAGTGGAAAGCATATGTGAAAAAGAGAGAGATTTGGGGTATCGGGAGTCCCCAACAGACAGTATTCTTCAACAAGCCTCAGTTAATTATATGGACTAAATATAAGTAAACCGCAATTATGGAAGTAAAGAAAGCAAATTTAATAGTACTGAAAAAAACACCATATAATAAACACCTAATATAAAATAAGACTAGTCAAATATAGAACTTTAAACAGGGGTGGCCACCCAGTCGACCATACACATCACAAACATGCATCCGCTAAAGATCTTGTATATACTACCGGTATTGAGAAAAAGTCATAAATGCTCTTGGTTATCAATATGTAGCTAATGATGAACTGAGTTCATTCTATGTATGGAGCATGTTAAGAAAGCTGTTCATGAGTTGATCTGCTGGTTTGGACATAAGTATGCCGGTGATATTACACACTGATTGTCGTGTAAGCCATCTGGTCTGTATGAAACAGCAGGTGGATACATTCAAACACACCTGTTAGGTAACCTATATCTGGACAGACACCGGTTCTTTGCGCATGCTCCGATGAAACCTTATTCAAGGCGAAACATGTAAGCAGTTAAGCAGTTTGCAGCTACACTCCGTGTAGTGCCTAAGCAGGGGTACCTGACCCACCCGACTAACCACCAAAACACCCGCTATATCTATCAATTATGCCGCATTAACCTGCAACCAGCTTCGCGGCTCATCCATACCGGATACTCACTACTGAGGACAGACTTTCTTCTTGGGTGTATCTGTTTGAACAATCCGCTCAGACCTCAATGAGTGACAATCAACACATCATTGGTGATATCTGCAGAGACTTTCTGAACCAAGTGCCGACTGGACACACAAGGAATCGGTGAGTGAGTGTTCTCTCCACACGGGTCTCCGTACAGACCAGATGGCTGTCTAAATACAAAAGGCTGAGCAACTTCTCAAGAGACAATCCCGGTGAGGCATTAGTAGTGATGACTACATCAATCTTTGCCCATAATACCGGTTGAAGTGTTTACATGCTCAAACCCAGCCCTGTGACACCCTCACCACGCCAATCTGTGTGTAATATCACCGGCATACTTATGTCCAAACCAGCAGATCCACTCATGAACAGCTTTCTTAACATGCTCCATACATAGAATGAACTCAGTTCATCATTAGCTACATATTGATAACCAAGAGCATTTATGACTTTTTCTCAATACCGGTAGTATATACAAGATCTTTAGCGGATGCATGTTTGTGATGTGTATGGTCGACTGGGTGGCCACCCCTGTTTAAAGTTCTATATTTGACTAGTCTTATTTTATATTAGGTGTTTATTATATGGTGTTTTTTTCAGTATTATTAAATTTGCTTTCTTTGCTTCCATAATTGCGGTTTACTTATATTTAGTCCATATAATTAACTGAGCCTTGTTGAAGAATACTGTCTGTTGGGGACTCCCGATTCCCCAAATCTCTCTCTTTTTCAAATATAGGACGTATGGCCTGTCTTGTGACACTTCATAGTGGTACTAGTCACCATTTGTACATTAGTTCAGCCCTGCCAAAGGCAGGGGAGGGCAAATGAAGGTAGGGATGAACCAATTTTTACACGGGCCCATGTTTACTGTCAGTGGCGTCGCTAGGGGATGATTTCTGGGGCTAAAGCCCTAAGTCTCTTACCGGGTGCCATGGTGCCGCACTCCTGCCGCAGCAGTCCCGATTCCTGCTTGCCACTGACTGACATTCCCCGGCATTCAGCAGAGAGCGGAACTCTCCTGGCTTGCAGTCCTGTCCTGGGCTGGCTGCTGCTACACCTCCCAGCTCACTGTCTCTTCAGTGATTGGTTGCTTTCAACCAATCAACCACAGTTTGTCTAACTCCGCTCCCTCCCAGTGTGGAACCTTCTCATTTAGACCTGTCTTCTGCCAGTGACCCACCTCATGCTTCACACGTTGTGAATTTAAAGAAGGTAAGAAACTTTAGGAGGCTTATATTTAATGCTAGAGGAGGAGCATCTCTGGGGGCCTTGAAGTAAGAGGGGCTCTTTGGGTACCCTGTTGTAAGGAGGGGTCTCTGGGCACCCTGATGTAAGGGGAGCTCTCTGGGGACCCTGATGTAAGGGGGGCTATCTGGGGACCCTGATGTAAGGAAAGGCTCTCTGGGAACCCTAATGTAATGAGGCGGGCTCTGGGGACCCTGATATAAGTAGGCAGGCTCTCTGGGGACCCTGATGTAAGGGATGGCTCTCTAGGGACCCTGATGTAATGAGGGGGTCTCTGGGGACCCTGATGTAAGTGGGGGGCTCTCTGGGGACCCTGATGTAAGGGGGATCCACACTCAGATATGTAACGGTATTATATATATACTGTATATAGTTACATAGTTACATAGTAGGTGAGGTTGAAAAAAGACACAAGTCCAACCTATGTATGTGACTATATGTCAGTATTACCTTGTATATCCCTGTATGTTGTGGTCATTCAGGTGCTTATCTACTAGTTTTTTTAAACTATCGATGCTCCCCGCTGAGACCACTGCCTGTGGGAATTCAACATCATTGCCGCTCTTACAGTAAAGAACCCTCTAGGTAGTTTAAGGTTAAACCTCTTTTCTTCTAATTTTAATGAGTGGCCACGTGTTTTGTTAAACTCTCTTCTGCAAAAACCTTTTATCCTTATTGTGGGGTCACCAGTACGGTATTTGTAAATTTAAATCATATCCCCTCTCAAGCGTCTCTTCTCCAGAGAGATTAAGTTCAGTGCTCGCAACCTTTCTTCATAACTAATATCCTCCAGACCCTTAATTAGCTTTGTTGCCCTTCTTTGTACTCGCTCCATTTCCAGCACATCCTTCCTGAGGACTGATGGCCAGAACTGGACAGCATACTCTAGGTGCGGCCGGACCAGAGTCTTGTAGAGCAGGAGAATTATTGTTTTATCTCTGGAGTTAATCCCTTTTTTGATGCATGCCAATATTCTGTTTGCTTTGCTAGCAGCAGCTTGGCATTGCATGCCATTGCTGAGCCCATCATCTACTAGGTCCTTTTCCATCCTAGATTCCCCCAGAGGTTCTCCCTGTAAAGGTTTATGGGGAACTGTGTCAAATGCTTTTGCAAAATCCAGATACACCACGTCTACGGGTCTTCCTTTATCCAGATGGCAACTCACCTCCTCATAGAAGGTTAATAGATTGGTTTGGCAAGAACGATTACTGCTAATGATACAGTTTTCATTACTAAAATCTTGTATATAGTCCCTTATCATCCCCTCCAAGAGCTTGCATACTATTGATGTTAGGCTAACTGGTCTGTAATTCCCAGGGATGTATTTTGGGCCCTTTTTAAATATTGGTTCTACATTGGCTTTTCTCCAATACGCTGGTACCATTCCAGTCAGTAGACTGTCAGTAAAAATAAGGAACAATGGTCTGGCAATTACAGTACTTGACTGAGTTCCCTAAGTACCCTCGGGTGCAAGCCATCCGGTGATTTATTAATGTTATGTTTCCCAAGTCTAATGCTAATTCTGTCCTCTGTTAGCCATGAGGGTGCTTCCTGTGATGTGTCATGAGTAGGGTTGAGCAACCCGAACTGTAAAGTTCGGGTTCGTACCGGACTTTTGGGTTTTTGGTACCCGGACCCAAACCCGAACAATTTACTGTATGTTCGGGTTCGGTGTTCGGCAATGTAATGGCGCATTTTAAAAAGCTGCAGGGCAGCCAATCAACATTTGTTTAACTCGTGTGCCCTTAGAAGCCATCACAGCCATGCCTACTAATGGCATGGCTGTGATTGGCCAGTGCAGCATGTGACCCAGCCTCTATGTAAGCTAGAGGCACATAACACAGCACGTCACTCTGCTTTAGATAGTGTAGGGAAAGGTTGCTGCTGCTGCTGCTGCTTTGAGGGAGAGAATTAATAGATAGGAGTCCTGATTCAGAAATCAAATTACTCAGCAATCTACCTTGCTTTTGTTGTGTGGGTGCAGTGCACAATCTTTTTATCCTGCCCTGAGCCCAGTGCCAGAGAAAAGATAACTTTTATCCATCTGTTAGTTAGGTTGGCGTCGGCGGGCATTTTATGCAAGCTCAGTGCACCAGCACTGCATCAGTTACTGTGAGATACACACTTTAGATACTGTTCTCCTATTCTGCTATTCAAAAAAATAATAATTTAGGGAAAAAAAAACATTTTGGGGTTTGTTTTCTGCCCAAAAAAATTTTTTTGGTGCATTTTCTGCATATCTGTACGTGTGAGATACACACTTTAGATACTGTTCTCTTATTCTGCTATAAAAAAAAAGAATAATTTAGGGCAAAAAAAAAATTTGGGGTTTGTTTTCTGCCCAAAAAGTAGGATTTTTAAAACAGCTTACCTGTAAAATCCTTTTCTTGGAGTACATCACGGGACACAGAGCAGCATAGTCATTACTATGTGGGTTATATAGAATTACCTTCAGGTGCTGGCACTGGCAACTTCCAAAACAGGAAGTGCCCTCCCCTATATAAGCCCCTCCCATCCGGGAGTACCTCAGTTTTGTAGCAAAGCAATACGTGTCCCCAAAAGAGGGGTGGGAGCTCTGTGTCCCGTGATGTACTCCAAGAAAAGGATTTTACAGGTAAGCTGTTTTAAAAATCCTACTTTCTTGTTCATACATCACGGGACACAGAGCAGCATAGTCATTACTATGTGGGACGTCCCAAAGCAATGCCACATGAGGGGGGGGATACACCATACATAAGCTGGGCGCCATCAGGCATGAGGATCTTTTGCGGCCTGCAACACACTGCGCCCAAAGGCGACATCCTCCTGACTTCTAACGTCCACCTGGTAGAACCTAGTAAACGTGTGTACTGAAGACCATGTTGCGGCCTTACAAATTTGCACCAGGGAGGCCTGGTGATGCACTGCCCATGAAGTTCCAACTGCTCTCGTGGAGTGCGCCCTAACTTTGAACGGAGGCGGTCTACTTCTCAAGCCATAGGCTTGTATTATGACCTGTCGAATCCACTTGGCTAAAGTAGATTTTGATGCTGCCTGACCCTTTCTGGGGCCTTCCGGCAGAACAAACAAAGAATCCGTTCTACGAATCTGAGCAGTGGCTTTTAGATAAGCTTTAACTGCTCTTACTACATCCAAAGAATGCAATAACTTTTCCTCTACCGAGCTTGGTTTGGGGAAAAAGGAAGGAAGAACCACATCCTGGTTCAAGTGAAACCTCGATACCACCTTAGGAAGAAAGGCTGGGTGAGGACGTAATACTACTCTGTCCTTATGGATAACCAGATATGGCTCTTTACAGGACATGGCGGCTAATTCCGACACTCTTCTAGCCGAGCATATGGCTACTAAAAATATCAATTTCCTGGTGAGTAGAACCAAGGAAATGTGCCGCAAAGGTTCAAATGGCTGCTTCTGCAGAACCGACAGAACCAAATTTAGATCCCATGGGCATATGGGAGCCTTAATCGGTGGAATAATACGAGTCACACCTTGCATAAAGGATTTGACAAGTGAATGCATAGCCAGGGGCCTTTGAAATAGTATTGACAAGGCCGAAACCTGGCCCTTGATAGTACTTAAGGCAAACTTCCTGTCTACAGCCCACTGCAGGAAGTCCAGAATTCTGCCTATAACGTACTTACGTGGATGCCATTTTCTGGCCTCGCACCAAGTGATGTACGCCTTCCAAACTCTATAGTAGATCTGCCTGGATACAGGCTTCCTGGCATTGATTATAGTTGATACCACAGAGTTAGAGAGACCTCTCTTCTTTAGGATGTGGGATTCAATAGCCAGGCCGTTAAACTTAGAGTTAGTAAGGAAGGGTGGTATATCGGTCCTTGCGAAAGCAGGTCCGGACGACGTGGAAGGGTCCAAGGACTCCCCACAGACATTTTGATGATCTCCGCGTACCAGGCCCTTCGGGGCCACGCTGGAGCCACCAGGATCACCGACTTCTTCTCCAACCTGACTCTGCGAAGGAGTCGAGGCAACAATTGTAGCAGAGGGAATGCATATATCAGTCTGAACTGATCCCAAGGGAACACCAGAGCATCCGAGCCGCAAGCGAGGGGATCCCTTGTCCGGGAGACAAATCTGTCCACCTTTGCGTTGAATCTGGATGCTAACAGATCTACATCCGGTGTTCCCCACCGCTGACATATTGCTCGGAAGACCTCGGGATGAAGGGACCATTCCCCTGGGCATAACTGTTGGCGACTCAGAAAGTCCGCCTTCCAATTCTCCACCCCTGGAATGAAGACAGCTGATATACATGGGACATGCTTTTCTGCCCATTCCAGGATGTGACTTACTTCCCTCTGGGCTGCACGACTCCTGGTGCCTCCCTGATGATTGATATATGCCACTGCTGTGGCATTGTCTGATTGAATTCTGACAGGGGACCCTTGGAGTCTGGATGTCCAGGCTACTAGGGCGTACCAGGCTGCTCGTATCTCTAAGAAATTGATGGGCAGGGTTTTTACTACATTTGACCATCTGCCCTGGAGAGACCATTGCTCCAGTACTGCCCCCCAGCCTATAAGGCTGGCATCTGTAGTGACCACCTTCCAAGATATCGGGCTGAAGGGTTTTCCCTTCTGGAGATTCTGGGGCATCAACCACCAGCAGAGACTCTTCCGAACGGAAGGGGACAAAGCCATCGGGAAGTCTAGAGCCTGAACTTTTCCGTTCCAGGCTGACAATATGGCCCTTTGTAAATTCCTTGAGTGGAATTGGGCGTATGGCACAGCTTCGAATGATGCTACCATCTTTCCTAGCAGCCTCATGCACAGGCGTATGGACGGCTGTCTTTTTGCACAAAGCAGACGGACCAAGGCCCTCAAAGAGGATACCTTGTCTAGAGGTAAGAAAATCTTCCTCTGGTCTGAATCCAGCCGTAGCCCTAGATATACCAGGTTTTTCACTGGCTGTAGGGCTGACTTGTCCAGGTTGATGACCCAACCGTGAGACTCTAGATACTTGATTGTATCGACAATTACCACTTCTAGCTTGGCAACTGAGTGGTCCATCAACAACAGGTCGTCTAGGTATGCCATTATCGTTACACCCCGTGTTCTTAGATCGGCCAACAGTGGGGCCAGAATTTTTGTGAACACTCGTGGTGCTGTGGCCAGACCGAATGGTAAGGCTCTGAACTGAAAACGGCGCCCTTCTACTGCAAAGCGTAGGAATTTTTGATGACCTGGAAAGATGGGAACATGGAAGTAAGCATCTTTGATGTCGATCGAGGCTAACCATTCCTCCCCTTGTAGGGCAGCGGTGACCGATCGGATCGACTCCATCCGGAAAGACCGGACGTTTAGAAATTTGTTTAGACTCTTTAGGTCCAATATGGGTCTTATGTCCCCGTTTGGCTATGGGACTGTGAAAAGGTTTGAGTAGAAACCCAACCCCCACTCTTCCATAGGAACCTCCATAATTACTCCTTGGAGCAATAGTTGTTCTAACGCCAATAGGAGAGACCCTCTTTTCAGAGGGTCTCTTGGCATGCCTGACCACATAAAATGGGACGGAGGAGACTCTTTTAACTCCAACTTGTATCCCAGAGTTACTGCGGAGAGCACCCATCTGTCTTTGATCGTCTCCCGCCAGGTCTCTGCGAACAACTGAAGCCTTCCCCCCACCCGTTTGAGTGGGGGCAGCCCTTCATAGGCTTGACTTGGAGGCTGGTTTAGTACCTCTTCGGATCCAGGGCTTTTTATTACCCTGTGGCTGTCCCTGATTTTTACCTCCTGAGTTTGACCGAGGAGGCCGTCGGAACTGCTTAGTAGCAGACGTCACAGGGATAGGAGAGGTAGTCCTCTTAAAAGATGGACCCCTAGACCTCTTTTTACTCGGTAAGAGAGTACTTTTACCACTGGAAATCTTCTGGATATACTTATCCAGGTCTTCGCCAAAAAGGCGTTCCCCATGAAATGGGAAGCTAACTAAGAGCTTCTTACAGGGAGCTTCAGCAGACCAGTTTTTGAGCCACAGAAGCCTACGCATATGTACCAAAGACAGCGTGAGGCGGGAGGCCTGATGGATAGAATCCTTGATGGCGTCAACCGCAAAGCATAATGCTCTAGGCAGATCAGCCAGAGCCTGGGCCTGCTGGTCTGGCAAATCCCTCAGGACCATTTTCATTTGATCCTTTAAAGCTTGGCAGACCCCAATAGCTGCCACTGCTGGCTGTGTAACAGCCCCTGCTGTGGAAAAAGCAGATTTTAATAAAGATTCCAATTTTTTATCCACTGGATCTTTGAACATTTGAACATTATCTACTGGACATGTCAGTGATTTGTTCACAGAAGAGATGGCTGCATCCACCGTAGGAACATTCCATCTCTGGGTGAACTTTTCCTCCATGGGATAGATCACCGGAAACCTTTTAGGCGGAACAAATAGTTTATCAGGATGTTCCCAGTCCTGATATATAAGTCCTTCCAATAATGGATGTATTGGAAAGGAGCAATTAACCTGGGGAGCTTTTAGCGACCCCAATGAGGAGACAGCAGTAGTTTATGGTTCAACAAGAGGCATTTTAAATGCAGATCGAACCATGTCAGTTAGGGTCTGGACCCACAATCTTTCAGTCTGTGATGCTGAAAATGGTTCATCTACTGTCGATTCCTCAAAAACAGAGCTAACCTCCTCCTGATCCCCTTCAGGTAGGTCGGTCCCTTCCTGGGACTGTTGCTCTGCCAACAGGCACTCTAATGGAGGTGATGGAGATCTGGCGCGCTTTCTTTCCTGTAGAGAAGAAGCGATCAATGCAGCCAATCTCTGCTCCAATCCCTCCAGAGTTGAGGAAAAAACCTCCTCTGTTATATATGCAGGAGCAGGTGGACTGAGGACAGCCGCAGTACCTGGCACTCCCGGGGGTTCCTTATGGGTATTAACCTCTGATTTCTCAGGGGAGGAGGGTGCAGATGACTGCTCCAGATCCTCAGAGCCCGATGGAGACCCCCTACACTTCCTGAGAGGTATATCTCGGAGTTTTTTAGGCGGCATATTCCTTAGTTCAAAGCTGAGGTATTCCAGCCGTAATACACCCCTTACTGAAATAGTCTAATGCAATTTGCTGCTATGTACATCAGTGGGTGTCTACTAATGCGTCTTTCTGGGGATGCCTGTATCAACCGCCCGCTGTAAGCCCCTATACCATGCTACCAGCTCCTTTTCATGCTCTGTGTCCATAGCAAGCAGCGTGGACTGAGTCCTTTTATCTTGCTGGGACGCCCGCACATGCGCAGAAGCGCTGGGCGCACAGAGCGCGTCATCCACCAGGCTCCGCCCCCTTTTTTGAAGCTAAACCTTATAAAAGGAAAGCATGTGTGCGCGCGCGCGCGTGCACGTGTGCGCTCTTGGCGCCATGTAGGGAGAGGAGCCAGGGTCCCTGTTTCACCAGGACTCGGGGATGGAAGGAAACTACTTGGCAGCATGACAGAGGAATGCAGCTTCCCTGATAGAGAGCTCACTCATCTGCCTGGACTTTCACCATGGAAGGAATAGTCCCAAGAAAAAAGACGTTCCACAGCGGCCTCTAGTGGACAAACACAGGTACCGCACTTTTGTCTTTTTTTTTTTTTTTTAAAACCTCCTTTATGAAAAAACATTTCCAGGTTTACAGTTTTTTTAAAACTTCCCTTATGAAAAAACATTTCTAGGATTTCTTAGGCATATACAGCTATTAGCGGGAATACCCTTTAGGTAACAGGCAGAAAGACATATAAGGCTTGGGGGTCCCCTCAATAGAACCAAGTTCCTGAGGGGCCCCCACTTACCTTTTCCCCGCCGCAGGACTTTGTTTGGTCCACAGAAGCCCAAACTTCACCTCTCACGGCAGGCATTGTACTAGACCTTCAGGGACCGGGTTCCCAAGGATTCCACTCCCCTGGACCTGTATAGCACCCTGCACAGATAGCCTCTTGGTTTTGGGTATGACCAGAGCTCTGGATCCCAGGGTCCAGCCCTCCTAAGAGAGGCATTACAGGCAAAACCTTGCTCTTCTCTGCAAGGCCCGGGTACCGACCGTTTAGCTATGAAGCTTTTTTGGTCGGATCCGGAATAGCTTGCTAAGGCCCAGAGAACCTGTACACAAGCCCAGATGAATACATGTTAACCTTGGCCAACACCTTAGACACTGGCAAAAAACTGAGGTACTCCCGGATGGGAGGGGCTTATATAGGGGAGGGTACTTCCTGTTTTGGAAGTTGCCAGTGCCAGCACCTGAAGGTAATTCTATATAACCCACATAGTAATGACTATGCTGCTCTGTGTCCCGTGATGTATGAACAAGAAAATAGTTTTTTGGTGCATTTTCTGCATATCTGTACGTGTGAGATACACACTTTCGACACTGTTCTCCTATTCTGCTATTCAAAAAAAGAATAATTTAGGGCAAAAAAAAATTTTTGGTGTGTTTTCTGCCCAAAGAATTTTTTGTGGTGCATTTTCTGCATATCTGTACATGTGAGATACACACTTTAGATACTGTTCTCTTATTCTGCTATTCAAAAAAATAATAATTTAGGGCAAAAAAAATAATAATTGTGCGTTTTCTGCATATCTGTACGTGTGAGATACACACTTTAGATACTGTTCTCCTATTCTGCTATTCCAAAAAATAATAATTTAGGGAAAAAAGATTTTTTGCTGTGTTTTCTGCCCCAAAAAAATTTTTTGCTGCATTTTCTGCATATCTGTACGTGTGAGATACAGACTTTAGATACTGTTCTCCTATTCTGCTATTCAAAAAAAAAAACTATTTAGGGCAAAAAAAAAAAAATATTTGGTGCGTTTTCTGCATATCTGTACCTGTGAGATATACCCTTTAGATACTGTTGCTCTATTCTGCTATTCAAAAAACACTCATTTAGGGCAAGATCCTAAATTTGAGAAATATGAGGAGAACGTCAAATAAGGGACGTGGCCCCGGTCGTGGTGCTGCTGGTGGAGCTCCTGTTGCAGGGAGAGGACGTGGTCGATCTGTGGCAGCTACACGCACAAGTGAAACACCTTCCTCAGGTGCGAGTAGGCGACAGAGCCTGCAGTGGTATTTGGTCGGGCCTAATGCGGCTCTACGAATGTTGAGGCCAGGACAAGTACAGGGGATAGTAGATCGGGTTGCTGACAGTGCCTCGGGTTCCTTCACATTGTCTCCCACCCACTCTTCTGATGAAAGAACAGAGTTGGCACCTGAAACTGCTGAAAGATCAGAGTTGGCACTTGCAGCCGATGTCCATCAGTCTTTCACCTCACCCCCTTGCAAATCAGCCAAGCAGTCTGAGCCCCAAGTCATGCAGCAGTCTCTTCTGTGCAGAATAGACATGTATACCGGCCTTACCCAGCCATTGTTGTATTTTTGAACTTTCTCACTCTTTTGGGGTTTTCGTTTTTAAATAAAATTAAAAACAAAAACCAGTGTTGGCTACCTCATCCTCCTCCACCGCCGCTTCCACCTACACCGCCACCTCAACCTCCTAGTCCATATGGACCTCGTCCTCCTAGGTCAAGATTATTATTTTTTATTTTTATGTATTTTATGTTATTTTAAGTTATTTCCCTATCCACATTTGTTTGCAGAGCACTTGCCATGCTCTTAACAACAGTTTGCTGCCATTTGCAGCCCTCTAGCCCTTTCCATTACTTATTTAGAGACATTTTAGTCCTCAAAAGTTCGGGTCCCCATTGGCTTCAATGGGGTTCGGGTTCGGGGTAAAGTTCGGGTCCCGTACTCAAACTATTTTGCGAAGTTCGGCCGAACACGTCGAACCTGAACATCCAGGTGTCCGCTCAACTCTAGTCATGAGTATAAACACTGCAGTTTTGGTTACTGAAGCCCCCCGATTCCCTCGTGAAGACTAAGGAGAAGAATAAATTCAATACCTTGCCATCTTCCCATCCTTTGTAACCAGATGTCCTTCCTCAGTCTTTATGGGGCCAATATGGTCTGTCCTCTCTTTTTTACTGTTTACATACTTAAAGAATTTCTTGGGATTTTTTTTTTGCTCTCCTCCGCTATGTGTCTTTCGTGTTCTATCTAAGCCACCCTAATTGCACCCTTACATTTCTTGTTGCATTCTTTATAAAGTCTGAATGCTGATGATGATTCCACAACCTTGTATTTTTTAAAGGCCTTCTCTTTTGCTTTTATATGCATTTTTACATTGGAGTTAAGCCATCCAGGACTTTTGTTCACTCTTCTAAACTTATTACCCAATTGGATGCACTGGCTAATGCCCTTATTTAATATGCTGTTAAAGCGAACCCATCTCTCCTCCGTGTTCTTTGTTCCTAAGATTTTATCCCAATTTATGCCTTCTAGCAAGGTTTGTAGTTTATATATAAAAGACACACACATGTATATTATATACATGTGTATGCCCGCCCAAGCGTATGACTTTCTTTACTTCGCTGCAATGGGCTCTAGCCCTAGATCTTTTCTAGACATAGCAAAGCCCCTGGTTAATGTTACTACTGTCTTGATGGATTTTTTAAGCCAACACGTCTCTTTGACAGTCATTAATAAGGATCCGGTTCGGTGCACTGTTACCATGGGTTTGTGGTTAATCTCCAGTATTTAATAACTTCGCAAATTGCAAACTTTTGGCTGGAATTTTGGAGGTTCACCACCAGAAATAAGCAACAACCAATAATGTAGTACAAAGCTTTTGCCTCAGGTCAACTAATTACAAGAACCAAACATTTAAAAGGAATGGATACATAGGCCCCTTTCCTATAAAAGGGTGGGCACTTGGCAGCCATATTGTCAGTGTGAGTTAACCACTTCAGCCCCAAAAGACTTTCCCCCTTAATGACCAGGCCATTTTTGATGATATGACACTGCGTTGCTTTAACTGAAAATTGCGTGGTCGTGCGACGTTGTACACAAACAAAACTGAAGTCCTTTTTTTCCCACAAATAGAGCTTTCTTTTGGTGGTAATAAAAGTCACAAAAGCAGGAACCACAAGATGCTTATATTTATATATTCTCAAAGCTAACTTTGTGTCTCCAGGAAGCCCCTCAACTTGACAACCACTTAACTGGGTCCTCAGCTTTAGCTCAGACTCAGAGATTTGCTACACCTCCAACATCTTCCATTCTAACAATGGCAACTTTTTATTGGCTGCTTAGGTTCCCACATGAGTTGATACATGGCATGAAGTGTGGCAGAGCTCCAAGTTCTCAGCTAAAGATGAGGATTCTCACAAATACATGATATACACTGTATGGTTAAAAGTTTGTGGATGCCTGATCATCACACCTACCAGTATGACCAAAAGTACACAGACACCCCTTAAAATTTGATGGGTGCTGTTAAGAAAGATACTTTAGCTAAGTGTGTGCTTCCAACCTTGTGGTTACAGTTTGGGGATCCTTTCTGTTCCAGCACTGTGCACAAAGCCAACTCCTAAAATACATGATTATAGTAAGCTGAATCTGCAAACTGGCAATGCTAACTGTGATGATATACTGTAAATCAAATGTAGGTTCAGCTCAGTCCCATCCGACTGGTCAAGCCCCTCTGTTGCATTTCACCCGGAAAGGGCCTTAGTACCTTAGTCTTAGCCCTATCTGGGTGAAACATATCAGGGCCGCAAATGGAAAAGGGAAGGGAACTGACGTGAAGCCCTTTTTTCTATTTACAGCATCATGGTTAACATTGGCAGTGTGTGGTCTTGGCTTGCTATATTAATGGATATATACTGTAGAGGGGGACGTGCTCTCTTGGAGAATCGGAAGCTGGAGCAGCTATTGAAGTTGACAGGACGTATACACAGGAGCTTTCATAGCTTTATATTGAAGTTTATAAAGAAATTATTTTAAGAGATTGGTGTGGAGGAACTTTAGGGGCCTGCAAGGAAACCCTGACCTCAACCTTACTGAAATAGGATGCCAACTGTAAATTAGGTCTTCCTGTCTGGCATAAGCCCCTGACCTCACAAATGTTTTTTTTGATTGAATTAAAAAAATCAGTCCTTGAGTTTCAGTCAAGTGACTTTGCCTATCCTGAGATGATGTCATCAGTCTTCTGCCGGCAGAAGGAACAATTTCCTCGTGTTCCTCTACCCCAGTGATCAGATTGCAAAACCGTAACTCTGTATCAGATTTCAAGGTAAGACATTTCTGAACACAAAGAACTGAAAAGGCGCCAGGATTTGCATGATTGTGCCATCTCTGATCCAGCAAGTAGGTGTTGAGCCTGTATCATTTCCGAACAGAGATGGCTTTCATCCTCCTAGGAAAGAAAGAATATGAAGGCATTGTCAGTGGGAGTACTGCAATAAGAAATAAACACCTGTAAGTGTTACACTTACACATTACTTAGCAGACATTTAAAGCTTATCTAAACCTTGTGTAGTGCCCTGCTCCTATTGAGTAGATGCTATTTGTAAATTTAGTTGTCTGAGCTGTAGTTTAGCTCAGAATAATTGTGTAAATTGCTGGTTTCTGTTTCAGTCCAGCTGTGTTGCGCATTTTTCCACTTGACTGTGGGTGTCGCTGTCACCCCAGGTCAAGGTTGGAAATGCAGCAGGCTGAATGTATTGAGTACCTCTTGCCCAGAAACCACTCAGTGGGATTGGTCTCCCCGCTGTGCATTCTTGGAGAGGGTACTTAAGGGACAGACACCGTCTTCCAGGTCTCTCTGACCTGATGGCCCTCCTGGTCTAAGGTGTGCTGTAGCAGTTTTCCTGCCTCGGGGCCAGCTGGCCAGAGGCCTCATTACTGGAACTAGGCCCAGGAGTTCTGGGGCCTACAAGTCAGGGGTGGTCCTGTGCTGTCTTGCCTGCAGGGAGAAGCCGAGCAATTGAAGAAACCAGGGGAGGACTTTTCTCGGAGAGGACCGAGCCAAAAGGGCTGGTATCTCGGGAAGAGCCTGGAGACTCCATTGGAGGACGCATTTCGACCCATCTATCTCACAGTGTCGCCGGGTTATCTGAAAAAAACTGGTACTGTGTAACTGTACTTAGACTTTGCAAAAGGCTCTGGATCATACAATCCTGTGGTAGAGAATTGGGCAGAGACTAAGTGTATTCTTGAAGTCTATGGCAGAGAGTTTTGACCGAGCACCGCACTGGCTGCTAGGTCAGTGAGAGAGGCCTATCCGGTGGTTGTTATATCCAGTGTGGAAACTTCTTGTCCTCTGGATTGAAGAAAGTACCCGTGATCCGCAAGCAAGGTACCTGAACCTCCCCTAACCCTCCATCCCACTAAATTACATTTCTTAAATAAAACCATTGGAAAAGAGACTATGTGTTGGTGCTGACCATGGGCGTCCGCTCCATAGGGCAAGGGGGAGGCGTTTGCCCCCCCCCCTGGAATCGTAAAAGAGCGTTGATGTGTTATGAAGAGTAAGACACCATTCAGCCGCAGCTGCCTCCCGCACATCGGTGGGCCAGGGCCTCCGGCGCCGCCGATTGTCACTGTCATGTCTGTCAGTGTGTTGCATTTACTCCGATCCCGCCCCTGTATTCCGGCGCCAGCCAATAGATGATCATCGCACTGCTCCCCCTGAGTTTACAGCCCCGACCGGCGCCCATCCTGGCGGCGTGACATCACTCACGGCGGGAGGGGATTATCATTCATGGCTGGGACTGATGGGAGGAGCGTAGAGAGCTGCCTGCTGCATGAAGAGGAGCCAGCGCCGCCGAGGAGGAACCAACCAACATCTTCATTACAATTTCAATCAGACAGCACAGCAGCATCAGTCAGTAGTGTCACTACACTATCTTCTATCGCAAATAAGCACTAAACTAAATTAAGCTGATGGCATGCCATATGGAATTATGTAGTCTGAAGATTATTAACTGTGATGACTGTGATTTTTTTAATATGCAGCATGGCGGCGGTGGGGGGGGGGGGGGGTAAATGTCCTGCACTGGTCATGGTAACTCATGTATTAATGTCCTGCACAGTGCAGAACATTAATACATGAGTTACTATGACCAGTGCAGCATTGCCCCCCCTGAAAAAAGTTCAGCGGACGCCCATGGTGCTGACATGAAAACTCTTCAATGGAATGACGGATACGGTGTAAAAGACAGGTAAAGGCATGACCCAAAAATATAACCAGCAGCTCCTACGGAGGTAGTGCTACACTAAGAAAAAATGTAATATATTGAAGTTTATTAATTCCTTAAATGATTTGATTTTCTTATCAGATCGATGTGTGATTTGATCAAATTGACCAAATCCACAAATTAACAAATAGTCATACCTTCCCTTCTGATTGATTTAGACTCAGTTTAGATTGGATTCAATCAAACTGAGTTGAATGGCCAGAGCGGAATATTATCAATTTTTTTTGCATCAATCTGAAGCATTGAGATACATTGATCACGCATACAACTGTACTTTGATCAGATCCTGAAATTACATGGTGAAAGCAAAGTTAACTTACAATCACATCTTGACTATAAATCAAAATCAACTTCCCACTGTGCAGTATATTGATTGAATGAATTGTTGGCTATAGATCAATTATTCCTATTGAAAGTGATTAATTGGAAAATAAATTGATCATTTGAATTGATGGCCACCATTAGGTGTGATAGTTGCATTCGTTTTTTTTTTTTTTCAGGATTTATTTTACCCTTTACCTTCTCCTGGTAATTTTTCTAGTAAAATACTTCCTGTCCCAGGGGGGCAATGTATTCATGCAGGAGCAGTATTGTCACCCTAGATAGGAAGTATATTAGGACTACAGAACCCCCTCTAGACACGTGCAGTTCTTTTCGTTCCGGACTGAAATTCAGACAAATTTTCATTTTTTCAGAAATTTGAATGTATTAGTAGCAAATTTAAACTAATCCGAAATAACGAAAAAAAAATTTCGGACAGAATTCAAATAAATTCAGATCGTTTTCAAATCAATTTAGAATAGTTTTTGAATCAATTTCGAATAGTTTTCGAAATTCGAATTGTATTCGAATTTCCAAAAATAATAAAATAGAATAGAAGATAGAGGAATAGAATAGAAAAAAATAGAACAAAATAGAAAAGAATATTACATAAAATAAAATAATAGAATAATAGAGTAAAAGAGAACAACATAGAAAATAAAAGAATAGAAAAAAAATAGAATAATATAGAATAGACTATAATAGAATTCAAAAAAATACAATAGAATAGAAAGAATATAACCATTTCCCAAAATTCACATAGAATTCATTTGAATTTGAATAGAATAGAAAATAATAGATTAGAATAGAATAGAAAAGAACAGAATAGTATAGAAAAAAACAACAGAATAGAAGAGAATAGAACAGAAAGAATATAATCATCTTTCAAAATTCGATTTTTGAATAGAATAAATTTGAATAGAAAAGATATAGACTAGGATAGAATAGAAAAGAATAGAAAATAAACTAGAATAGATTAAAATAGGAAGATGGTTATATTCTTTCTATTTAAAAAAAAAATCAATTTGTTTCTATTCTATTCTAATCCATTATATTCTGTTCTTTTATTTTCTATTCTATTTTGTTCTGTTTTTACTCTATTATATTCTATTATTTTATTTCATGTTATATTCTTTTCTATTCTATTAAAAAAATTCTATTCTATTCCTTTATTTTCTATTTTATTCACTTTGGAAATTGGAAAACTATTTGAATTTAAAAACTTTTCGAATTCGAATGCTATTCAAAATAGATTCAAAAACGATTCAAATCGAATAAAATTTCGAAAATTCGAATTGATTTGAATATGAATAAACAAAACAAATTCCATAAACGAATTAAATGGGTTAAACAAATTTAACGAATTGAAATGAAACAAAACTAAACAAATGTTTTCGTTCTTCACATGTCTAACCCCTTCCCTTCCTCTTCTCTATAACATAGAAATGAGTAATTCTGTAGGCCTAATATACTTCTGATAACATTGGATGAGATATTTGTTGTACTCATCAAACAAATATAAAGGGTACTGTATATATATATATATATATATATATATATATGTAGCACACACGACCTTTCCGCTTCATCCATTTTGCAGTAAGGCACACCTGCTACTTGCCCGTTATCCAACTCCATGTATGGAGAGGCGAGCCATGTTAGATTTTTGGGCCTTGCGGCGAGTTACCTCTCCAGAGTGGATCCCTGGTCTCCGTTTGTCTAGGCGAAAGTCCCTTTTTAATAAAGCCAATGTTCACACAGGTGTAAAACCTAAGCAGCAAGGTTTTATTATTTTCTTGAGGTAAAACTTGGAAGAGGGAGAGAGTAGAAATGACAAAGTAGGGGAAGGTTCAGGCACGCAAGACTTAGAGAACACTTTCGTCGCCACTCAAGCCTGAGTGGGTATTGCTCACCCAGGTAGTCCCTTTGAGAGCGGTCCTAGCATCCAGAGTGGAGCACGGATGTCAGAGATGACGGATCCCCCTTTAGGTAGGCCTCCAGGCCTCTCCCCGAGACAGCAGTACCGTCGCTAGTCTCCGCCGGCACTGATCTTCCCCTGAAACTCCTTCCCTAAAGATGGGCCCCCTTCAACCGGGCAGCCTGGGATCCTTCTCCGAAGCGTAGGCCCTCGATAGGAGAGCTGGGCCTACTATGCAACAGCAGAGCCTCGGGCTAAAGGTGCCCGAGACCAAACACACGCATCCCATGCCATGAGGGCCATGAGACATGCTCACTGGACCAGAGGTCCCCCGAACTCCTTGGGGTCCCCCTGGAATTGCCTCCCGCCAAATGGCGTCTGCCCCTTTTGTACCCTCTCCCAGCATACACAGCGGGTAGACCACTGCGCGGCTGCCGAGAGAAGACACCCAAGGCGCTGTAATACCCCCGTGATCCAGCCTGTGCCGGCGGTGACAGTGCCACCTGCAGGCAAAGGAGAATAACACTGCCGGGCAATATCACACCCAGAGCAGAGCCAACAATTTGTTCTAATTGACAGGTCCGAGCCCATTTATGGGCTCGGAACACCCCTAAATTTACACATATAGCGTCCCATAAATTGGGATTGGCGCTACATATATATATATATATATATATATATATATATATATATATATACACACAGTATAGATATATATATTTTTTTTTAAATAGATTTTTACTGAGTTTTTCAATAATATAACTGTAAAGACATGGAATTGTTCAAGCAAAAAGCGATACAAGAATTAGTAAATTTACATAAACTTGTTTTAACAATGTAAGCATGAAACAAGGTGTGCATACGCAGTATTGAACTATGATAAACATTTGAGTATAGAAAGAAGATAACGGAAGGGGGGGGGGGGAGCACAGGAATGGGGACATTTGTTTTTAGCAATTCAGACCATAGGTAGTATTTTCATGGGTACTGTATATTTTAAAGACCAGAATGGGAGCCAGTGGCGGATCCAGGGGGGGTGCAACAGGGCAATTGCCCCCCCGAGACCATTGGTCACACTCACTTGCTTGCTCTGTTTTTTTTTTTTTGCGCCTGATCTCCCGAGCTTTGGGGACCCGGTACTGGCCGGTCGTAGGACCCCTGGACCCCAAACTTGGCACACATGTAGCCCAATATATCTTCTACAAGTGTGCAAAGATTGGTTTCTGGGGGACCTACGGCCGGGGAGCATTGATTTTTTAAATCCGGGCACCCCTTCCATAGACTCCAATGTTAAACGGTCATTTCTCCGGTGAATTTGCGGACTTGGTACCGGCCAGTCGTAGGTCCTCTGGACCCCAAACTTGGCACACATGTAGCCCCATGTCTCCTCTATAAGTTTGAAAAGTTTGGTGTCTGGGAGAACCGATTTTTCAAAGCCGGGCACTCCTTCCATAGACTTCCATGTTAAACATCAGTCTAGTCATGGGCACAGTGGGGCATGGGCACAGTGAGGCAAAGTGAGGCAAGTATAAGCCTAGGACACCCTAGGCTTATACTTGAGTCAATAAGTTTTCCCAGTTTTTTGGGGTAAAATTAGGTGCCTCGGCTTATATTCTGGTCGGCTTATACTCGATTATATACAGTACTTGTTCTGCGGCTGCCGCTGTCTCTCTGAGTCTCTCTCTGTTTCTCACATCAGCCGATCAGCGGCGCTGAGAGAGAGACTCGTCTAATGTAGTTACGTGGCGCACTGACACAATACCAGGAGCGGAGGAGGAGGTGGGTGGAGCCTCTTCCCTGCACTCGCTGCTAACGCCTGGGCCGCTTGGCGTCTAGCAACGAGTGACGTCAGTGAGTCACGTCAGGCCGCTCTGCGGGCAGGTGCAATAGTGTGCGGCTCCACAGACGGGTAAGAAAGCGGGCGGCTCCACTTGCGGCGCGGTTTGTTGTCGGGGGGGCGGCACGGTTGGTGGGCAGACCGTGCTGCTCAGTGTGTTGGCAGCGCAGGTGAGAGTGAGAGAGCAGGCTCAGTGTGGCAGCTGGCCAATCAGCTAGCCGGGAGCGGGGGAGCAGATAGATGAGATCATCTCTCACCGCCCGTGCCTGTCCTGCATTCCTGCAGTGACTTCCGCCCTCACTGTGCAGGCAGCAGAGAGATTACATTATCTCTCTGCTGCCTGACTCTGGGAGTCTGGGACACAGCAAGAGACAACCAAAACTACACCTTAGCAGGCAAGTTAGTGACAATCCGCAAGGTGTGGCAGGCGACGTGGCAAGTGACAATCCGCAAATTGTGTCAGGTGACGTGGCAAATGACAATCTGCATCTGGTGGCAGGCAAGTGACAATCAGCAAGGTGTGGCAGGTGACGTGGCAAGTGACAATCCACAAGATGTGGCAGGTGACGTGGCAAGCGACAATCCACAACGTGTGGCAAGTGACACGCTCAGGGCTCCCACTAATTGCAGGCGACGGTGGCAAGTGACACACTCGGGGCTCCCACTGATTCTGCATTGAACTATTTAATTTCATATTACAATGTAATAATAGAAATAAGGCGCTTCAATCATCCTGACACCATAACAACCATGGTGCCGGGATGATTGAAGCGCCGACACCAACCATTTCCCCGATAAATTTCCCACAAAAAAATCATTTTTTGGCAGTGCCCCTCCCGAGAAAAGACTCTGGATCCGCCCCTGATGAGAGCAAATAAGAGAATTTCATTTTTAGGGTTTACATACATTTTAACATGAAAACATAGATCTAATCACTTTAAACATACTTTAAATATCACTTTAAATATACAGTACCTGTCTGTACACAAGTAGCATCTTCACTTTAATCAAAATATTAAAACAGAAGAAACTATGAATGATATTATGATATGAACAATGTTTGAAATGTTTGATGTGATGCACGTAATTCCCCTTTACATACATGTCCTTCTCATACAGCTGAATAAGGAAAATAATGAGGTGCCATTGATGTTAATATCTTGGTATTCTCTTGTTGCCTATTTTTCTCCTTGTTATATTTCAATAAGAGGCAACCTATTTTGATGATACCCAGTCCACAGAGAACATCCCAGTATTGACATTTTCATACAGATTTATTAGATGGGAAGTCTACAGTGGAAGGAATTCTTTATTACTTGACACTGTTATGACATCCCGTCATAGATGTACCACAAATGAGTAAACCGTGAAATACCACCAAGTATAAAGTAAACACCAATCTATTATTTTTTCTATTACATGCATGGCTGGGGTCATCCAACCTCATTTACACGGACAACCTTCATGAGAACACAACTGAACAAAGAGCTGAGAAGCTAGGCAGAGTTTTTACTTCTCTGCATGCTTGTCGTTACTAATGAACTGGATCCTCAAGGCACTCTAGTAGGAGCGCTGGTTGTCATAGTATGAGTGTGGTGAAAGACACTGGAAGAGACAATGATGGCAAGGAAAAAGTGCCTGTGGGTAAGCCAATGTTGCTAGGGCAGTGGTTGAAGTTAATATCCTATAGGTGGGTGTCTAGGCAAGAGCCGCTGTGCCAACCAGTGCAGTGGAGTTTTACTTCTACAGATACTTCTGCAGCTGTGTGCAGGCACATGTATACAGTTGTGCTCATAAGTTTACATACCCTGGCAGAATTTATGATTTCTTGGCCATTTTTCAGAGAATATGAATGATAACACAAAAACTTTTCTTTCACTCATGGTTAGTGTTTGGCTGAAGCCATTTATTATCAATCAACTGTGTTTACTCTTTTTAAATTATAATGGCAACCAGTGGCAGCTGATGCTCAACTTTTTTTTGGGGGGGCGCAAACAAACTGAAAAAAATCCCCATCAATTGCAGCCACTGTGCCCATCAAACGCAGCCACTGTGCCCATCAATTGCCGCCACTGTGCTCATCAAACGCTTCCACTGTGTCCATCAGTTTCTGTCACTGTGCCCATCAATTGCTGCCAGTGTGCCCATCAATTGCTGCCACTGTGCCCATCAATTGCTGCCAGTGTGCCCATCAATTGCCTCTATTGTGCCCATCAATTGCTGCCAGTGTGCCCATCAATTGCCTCTACTGTGCCCATCAATTGCTGCCAGTGTGCCCATCAATTGCCGCCACTGTGTCCATCAAATGAATGCTGCCAATGTGCATCCCCCGCCCACCCGGCACTTACCTGTCTCGTGGGACAGCGGGTCACAGCGGCGATGTCCTCCACGCTCCTCGATGTCTTCTCCCGTCCTCTCTTCCCATCCTCTGCTATGATTGGACGCCTGATAGGAATCCAATCACAGTGCCTGTCGTTTCAGCCAATCAGGTGAGCCTCCTTTCCCAGTCGATGCCTCTTAGGGAGAAACGCTGCGTCGGGTGGAGCCATAGGACCTGACGTCACCACGAACCTGCTGACAGGCTTGAGCCGCGGCTGAGAAGTCTCTTTTGATTTTTTGCTATTGTTGCTTCTAATGATGTCAGTAGCCCAGCAAATGGAATAAAAACTTTTGTTTTAAACCTACTGCACTATGAAGCCCTCTTTTTTCCTCACTTGAATACTTTTATGAGCAAAACCGAGTCTGGAAAAATAAGGATCCTACGGATATCACTACAGCACCTAGAACTGAAGGTGGAGGAGAGGATCCGGATGGATGTGTGAGCTGATCGCCTTGACCAAAGTGATCCCTCCTGTATGTGCCCATACGATCTCCGTAATAGAGATCCTACATTTCTGGTAAGCGGCCGCCCTGGCTACCTTATCATTTCCTGGCTATTTTGTGGAAGGATTGAATGAACAGCATCATCTTTTCCCTGTTTTATCAGAGGATCTACTTGCAATGAAACCACACTGAATGTCACCTGTTATGGACGCTTTCTTTAATGTTAATCCATTCCCAAGTGTTTGTTTTTAATCCTACCTTTGGGAAAGATACATATATGATACATTTATTTGCACATGTTTGTGTATATTCTGGGTTGCGCAATTAAACTTACTTTTTGTACACGTTTATGAGCTGAATATTTAAGTTTATTTGTTTTAGTTGCAGCACCATTATTCATTTATTTATCTAAATTACTTGCATATACGTTGGTATATACATATTTTTTTCACATGCACTTTTTGGGGTTAGCGCGGATTTACCACGTTAAACATTTTACTGCGATAACTTTTGTGCAAACCAATTAATATACGCTTATTGTGATTTTTTTTTACCAAAAATATGTAGCAGAACACATATTGGTCTAAATTGATTTGATTGATTGAAGGATTTTTTTAGGGGGGATTTTATAGCAGAAAGTAAAAAATATTGTTGTTTTTTTTTCAAAATTGTCGATCTTTTTTTGTTTATAGCGCAAAAAATAAAAACTGCAGAGGTGATCAAATATCACCAAAAAGAACGCTCTATTTGTAGAAAAAAAGGACGTCAATTTTATTTGGGTACAACGTCGCACGTCCACGCAATTGTCAGTCAAAGTAACGCAGTGCCGTATTTCGCAAAAAATGGACTGATCATTTAGGGGTTAAAACCTTCCGGGGCTAAAGTTGTTAATGAAACCGTAGGTTGTGTGTTCACTAGGGATGAGCTCGGTGTTCGATTCAAACATACGTTCGACTCGAACATCGGCTGTTCGATCGTTCGACGAAGATCGAACGATTTGGGCCGTTCGCGCTATATTCAAGTGACGCAAACGGCCCACAATACACTGCGCCATCGCAGTGCAATCCCGGCGCTGTGATTGGCCAAGCATGCACTGTGACCCCGCATGCTTGGCCAATCACAGCGCCGGCAGCTAGGAGAGCCATAATTGGCCACAGGCAAGTTGCCTGTGGCCAATTATAGCTCAGGGGGTTTAGCACACGCCCCACACTATAAAAGGCCGCCAGCGCGGCGGCCTTGTGTACTGTGTTCCGGCGCAGGGAAAGAGAAGGATAGGCAGGGACAGTGTCATTGTGCTATTCTTTGTGCTATTCTTGTGTGTAGGGAGAGAGAAGGATAGGCAGGGAGAGTGTCAGTGTCATATTCTTTGCTAAACCTTGTGTGCAGGGAGAAAGAAGGATAGGCAGGGAGAGTGTCAGTGTCATATTCTTTGCTAAACCTTGTGTGCAGGGAGAGAGAAGGATAGGCAGGGGACAGTGTCAGTGTCATATTCTTTGCTAAACCTTGTGTGCAGGGAGAGAGAAGGATAGGCAGGGAGAGTGTCAGTGTCATATTCTTTGATAAACCTTGTGTGCAGGGAGAGAGAAGGATAGGCAGGGGACAGTGTCAGTGTCATTGTTGCTAAGCCTCCTGCACAGTATACACCTGAAGCTAGCCCTTATTGCTGTGTTTTCCTGGTGTGTTACACTAACAGGCATTTGCAGCACTTACAGCGGGCGGAGTGTGCCTCCTGCACAGTATACACCTGAAGCTAGCCCTTATTGCTGTGTTTTCCTGGTGCGTTACACTAACAGGCATTTGCAGCACTTACAACGAGCAGAGTGTGCTTCCTGCTAAATATACACCTGAAGCTAGCTCGTATTGCTGTGTTTTCCTGGTGTGTTACACTAACAGGCATTTGCAGCACTTATAGCGGGCAGAGTGTGCTTCCTGCTAAATATACACCTGAAGCTAGCCCGTATTGCTGTGTTTTCCTGGTGTGTTACACTAACAGGCATTTGCAGCACTTACAGCGGGCGGAGTGTGCTTCCTGCTAAATATACACCTGAAGCTAGCCCATATTGCTGTGTTTTCCTGGTGTGTTACACTAACAGGAATTTGCAGCACTTGCAGCGGGCGGAGTTTGCCTCCTGCACCTTATACACCTGAAGCTAGCCCATATTGCTGTGTTTTCCTGGTGTGTTACACTAACAGGCATTTGCAGCACTTACAGCGGGCGGAGTGTGCCTTCTGCTCATTATACACCTGAAGCTAGCCCGTATTGCTGTGTTTTCCTGGTGTGTTACACTAACAGTCATTTGCAGCACTTACAGCAGGCGGAGTGTGCCGCGTGCACATTATACACCTGAAGCTAGCCCGTATTGCTGTGTTTTCCTGGTGTGTTACACTAACAGGCATTTGCAGCACTTACAGCGGGCGGAGTGTGCCTCCTGCACATTATACACCTGAAGCTAGCCCGTATTGCTGTGTTTTCCTGGTGTGTTACACTAACAGGCATTTGCAGCACTTATAGCGGGCGGAGTGTGCTTCCTGCTAAATATACACCTGAAGCTAGCCCTTATTGCTGTGTTTTCCTGGTGTGTTAGACTAACAGGCATTTGCAGCACTTACAGCGGGCGGAGTGTGCCTCCTGCACATTATGCACATGAAGCTAGCCCTTATTTCTCGAGCTTTTTTTCTTTTGTGTTACACTAACAGGCATTTGCAGCACTTACAGCGGGCGGAGTGTGCTTCCTGCAAAATAAACACCTGAAGCTAGCCCTTATTGCTGTTTTTTCCTGTTGTGTAACACAGGCAGTCATCTGCAGCACTTACAGCGGGCGTTGTGTGCTCCCTGTAAAATATACACCTGAAGCTACCCCTTATTGCTGGTTTTCCCATCTCCCTGCAGGCCATTGCTATGTCTGGAAGGCCAACAAAGAGAGGCAGATAGTCACGAGCCAATAAAAGAGGGCAAGCAGGCTCTGTGTCTTGGGGCAACAGTGCTGGTCGTGGACATGGTGCATTGTCATCAGCACATGGCCATGGGACACGCTTGTCCTTCTTTTCGGCAGCTGGACGTGTTGAGCCGCATCATGCCGAATACTTGGTAGAGTGGATGACCAAGCCCTCCTCATCCTCCTCATCCTCTCTCACCCAGGCTCAGGGTACTGGCAAAGTAGCTGCCAACGCGGCCTCTTCCCTGGTATCAATGTCATCATCAGTCACTCCTTCCCTAGACCCACCATGTCCTACTGAGGAGTCCCCCGAACTGTTTGAGCACAGTGTTGGGTACATGCTCCAGGAGGATGGCCAGCGTTTTGAAGGGTCTGATGATGATACCCAGCTAGAGGAAGGCAGTAGCGTGAGAGCAGAGAGAGGAGATGCTCAAGAAGGACACCAATCTGGCAGTCATGTTCCAGCAGCTGCAGCATACTGCCAGATTGGCTCCAGTGATGAGGAGGGAGGGGATGATGAGGTCACTGACTCCACGTGGGTGCCTAATAGGAGAGAGGAGGAGGAGGAGGAGGATGAGGAGGAGGCACATCTCCAATGAGGCAGGATGCCCTCGGGGGGCCAGCGTAAGGGCAGCACACCGACTGAATCACACCGCAGAGCTCCGCCTGTGCAGGGCGCTGCCTCTGTCCGTTATTCAAAAAGTTCTTTGGTGTGGGCCTTTTTTGAGTCGAGCGCATCTGATCGCACAGCTGCCGTTTGCAACATATGTCTCAAGTGTATATCGCGTGGCCAAAACATCAGCCGCTTGGGCACCACATGCTTGACCAGACATATGTTGACCTGCCATGCAGCTCGTTGGCAAGCCTACCTTAAAGACCCACACCAAAGAACAAAGCGGACCTCTCCTTGCACCGCATCAGCTGGGATCTCCAACCCCACTATACCTTCAGTCCTCTCTGAAACCTGCACTGAGAGGAATGAAGGTGTAGAATTAGGTGTGTCACAGCCAAATACTTGAGGGCACTCTGCTAGCAGTACACCGACGTCCGATTCTAGCAGACAAATTTCCCTGCCACAGCTGCTGGACCGTCGAAAGAAGTTCACTCCCAGCCATCCACATGCCCAGTGGTTGAATGCTAGCTTGGCTAAATTGCTAGAGCTTCAACTGCTGCCTTTTCAGTTGGTAGACTCGGCCCCCTTCCGTGAGTTTGTGCAATGTGCGGTTCCTCAATGGCAGGTTCCCAAACGCCACTTTTTCTCACGATTCCGGCTCTCTACCGGCATGTGGAAGGCAATGTCTTGGCCTCGCTGGACAGGGCGGTCAGCGGTAAGGTGCATATTACGGCTGACTCATGGTCCAGCAGGCATGGACAGGGACGTTACCTTTCTTTCACGGCCCATTGGGTCACTCTTTTGGCAGCTGGGAAGGATGCAGGAAAAGGTGCAGTAGTGTTGGAGGTTGTTCCGCCGCCACGCCTCCAAAATGCTACTACTGGTTGTGACACACCTCTCTCCTCCACCCCCTCCTCTTCTTCTTCCTCCATGGCCTCTTCCTGTGCTTTGTCCTCGGAACCAGCGGTGCTCCGTAGGCGTTCAAGGGGCTACGCAAGTACGCAGGCAAAAAGATGCCATGCCGTGCTTGCGCTGGTGTGTCTGGGGGACAGGAGCCACACTGGGGCAGAGGTTCTGTCTGCTCTGCAGGGGCAGGCCGAGAGGTGGTTGATGCCACGCCAGCTTAAGGCAGGAATGGTGGTTTGCGACAATGGCACCAACCTCCTCTCTGCGCTCCGACAGGGACAACTGACCCATGTGCCCTGTGTGGCTCACGTCCTTAACCTGGTGGTGCAGCGGTTCTTGGGCAGGTACCCGGGCTTACAGGATGTCCTGAGGCAGGCCAGGAAAGTCTGTGTGCATTTCCGCAGATCTTATAATGCCAGTGCTCGCCTGGCTGAGCTGCAAAAGGAGTTGAACCTGCCCAATATGTGACATGCCCACCAGGTGGAACTCAACGTTGGCCATGCTGCAGCGGCTGCACACGCAGAAGAGGGCCATCAATGAGTACCTGTGCGACTACGGCACCAGGACAGGGTCAGGGGAGCTCGGGTTTTTTTCACCACGCCAGTGGGGCATGATCAGGGATACATGCACTGTCCTGGCACCATTTGAGGAGGCCACGAGGATGGTGAGCAGTGACAGTGCATGCATCAGTGACACTGTACCTCTTGTCCACCTGTTGGAACATACGCTGCGTGGAATAATGGACAGGGCACTTGAGGCAGAACAGAGGCAGGAAGAGGAGGACTTCCTTGCCTCTCAAGGCCCCCTTTACCCAGAGAGTGTTCCTTCTGTTCCACCCATCGCACAGGAAGAGGAGGAGGAGGATTGTGTCAGCATGGAGGTCGAGCCTGGCACTCAGCATCATCAGCAGCAGTCTTTTAGGGATGATTTACAGTCCCAAGAAACCCGTGGACTTGTACATGGCTGGGAGGAGGTGGCTGCGGATCATGTCGCCCTTAGTGACCCAGAGGACTCCGGACCGAATGCCTCAGCTAACCTACGCTGCATGGCCTCCCTGATCCTGCAAAGTCTGCGGAAGGATCCTCGTACTCTTCGGATTAAGGAGAGGGACCATTACTGGCTGGCCACTCTCCTTGATCCATGGTACAAGGGTAAGGTTGCGGACCTTATCTTACCGTCGCAGAGGGAGCAGAGGATGAGACAACGCCAGGAGGCCTTGCAGAAAGGTCTGTGCAACGCGTTCCCAGAGACTGGGAGTTACAAACTCCTGGTCCTGGACAACGAGTTGCTGAGGCTTCGGTCAGTCAAAGAAGGAGCGGTGGGGAAGGTGGCCGTCTGACCGATGCGTTCAGACAATTCTTTAGTCCGCAGCCCCAAGGTATGATCGGTTCCAGCAACCATCGCCAGCGTCTGATATACATGGTGCAGGAATACCTAGGGGCAAGGTCAGACTTGGACACCTTCCCCACCGAAAATCCTCTGGCTTACTGGGTCTTGAGGATGGATCACTGGCCAGAGCTTGCACAGTATGCAATTGAGCTACTGGCCTGTCCTGCATCCAGCATTCTTTCAGAACGCACATTCAGTGCTGCTGGAGGATTTGTCACAGATCACAGTGTGCGCCTGTCCACCGACTCGGTTGATCGACTGACCTTCATAAAGATGAACCAGTCTTGGATCACCACCAGCTACCAAACACCTGAAGCTGATATAACAGACTAATTTATTTTCAAATGTCACATCCCTTCAAGACTGATGCTGATGCTGAGAGACTGTCCTGTTATGTTGACTGACTATCCTCCTCCTCCTCAATGATCCGATTGATGATGATAGCTTGGAAGAACATTTTTGTTTCTGGGTGCCGCCACCAGTGGCTAAGGCCCAATTTTTCAGCCCCTGTTTAACAGGGGCATGTAATTACAATTTTTTATGCAATGCTTTGCAGCAGGGCTCATTCCTGCACTCCAACTAGAGTATCTGGGAGAGGTTGCAGTGTCGTGGCACCAGCACCAGTGCCTAAGGCCCAATTTTTCAGCCCCTGTTTAACAGGGGCATGTAATTACAATTTTTTATGCAATGCTTTGCAGCAGGGCTCATTCCTGCACTCCAACTAGAGTATCTGGGAGAGGTTGCAGTGTCGTGGTACCAGTGCCTAAGGCCCAATTTTTCAGCCCCTGTTTAACAGGGGCGTGTAATTACAATTTTTGATGCAATACTTTGCAACAGGGCTCATTGCGGTGCTCCAAGTACAGTATCTGTGAGGGGTTGCAGTGTTGTGGCACCAGTGCCTAAGGCCCAATTTTTCTGCCCCTGTTTAACAGGGGCATGCAATTACAATTCTTGATCTAATAATTCACAGCAGGGCCCATTCATGCGCCCACCAAGAGTAACTCTGAGGGCTTACAGTGTTGTGGCAACACCAACATGTAAGGGGCAAATTTCAGCAGAGTATATACGGCAGGCCCCTACTTTCAAACATCCAACCTACAAACGACTCCTACTTGCAAAGGAGACAACAGGAAGTGAGAGGAAATCTACCCCTAGGAAGGGAAATTCTCTCCTCTAAGAGTTAATGCTTTATCACCAATCCTTGTTTCAATAAAAACCCCTCTTTTCAAAAACATTTGTCATTGGGACGTAAAGTGAGGTGAAATGTTCTGAACAGGGGCACAGACAGCAAAACAAATGTTACAGGGGTGATAACCCTTCCCTATGTTTTCCAAAAAGCTTAAAAATAGATTTTTTGTCTGGAGCTACACTTAAACAATGTACCGGTTCAAAATTACAAACAGATTCTACATAAGAACAAACCTACAGTCCCTGTCTTATGTGCACCACCTGTATACGGCTGTTCAGAGTATATAGGGCCTTTTTTATTTTGTGTGCGGGGTTCCCCTTAATATCCATACAAGACCCAAAGGGGCTGGTAATGGGCTGGGGTGGGGGGGGGGGGTGATGGGGTAGCTATGTCATTTTTCTCAAAGATTTTCATCCATATTACTGGGACCAGACATTACATTAAAGCCGCAAGCAGTTTTAAATGGCTTTTTTTTCCTTTAAAAATGTCATTTTGTGCAGGGACAGTTCTAAACACGGGAAACATGTGGCACTTCACAGGCATACTTTAGACACCCCCAGGTACGATATTTAAAGGAATATTTGACTTTTTTTTTTCACTTTATGCATCATTAAAATGACTGCTCCCGAAAAACGGCCATTTTTAAAACTTCTTTTTGCATTGATACATGTCCCCTGGTGCAGAACCCGGGTTCCCAAACCCTTTTTAGGACAATAACATGCATATTAGTCGTTATAATTAGCACTTTAGATTTCAAACGTTCGCATCTATTGTATTTAATAGGGTTCTAACGTTCGTGTGAACTTTCGGTCCGTTCGCGGGTTTTGGTGCGAACCGAACCCGGGGTGTTCGGCTCATCCCTAGTGTTCACTCAAAAATGCTCTCAGCTGGACTTTGGCTAGTGTGTATAGGTGTGTGTGGAAAGAGCTGGGAAGAGGACTGGAAGAGAAGAGGTAATTTTATAGTCCAACTAGGACCTATATATATATATATATATATATATATATATATATATATATATAAATAAAATAAAAATAAAAAAATATATATATATATATATATATATATATATATACACAGTATATACTGTTTTGTAAACAGTAACCAATAAACCAGTAACCATTAAAGCGAAATAAACATTGTATTTTACACATATGAACATACCAGAATTGTCTCGTAAAATACGGAACACCAGGAAGCTATGCAGGGAGGAGGCCCGGGTCAGGTGAATGAAGCCCTGTCAAATCCCGTCCAAAAAAGACTTCAGTTTTCTTGATGGGATTCCTGGCAAGCTTGTCTTACCAAGCCCTGTGTACAGACGTCCATTCAAAAGAACCACCGTTCTTTTTAATGGCAAGAATGCGGTGACGTCATTGACTACGACGAGCCAGCGCTCGTCACATTCGATGCCGTCGCCGCCATCTTACTACACCCTACCCTACCCTTGTATGCTACGTGCATGCGTCAAAGTCTCACTGAGCATGCGCAGGCTTACCTGGGACAGGTAAGCATACTCTCAAACGGTTTTTTCGGCAGGAAACACTCTGCCGAGAATCCCAACGAGAAAAATAGAGAGCAGGTTCTCTATTTTTCTCGTTGAGATTCCTGGGAGTTTTCCTGCCGAGAAACCCTACACACAAACGGTTTTCTCAGCAAAAAGCTCTCCGAGCAGTTTTCTTGCCAAGAAAACCGGCCGTGTGTACGAGTCTTGAGAGGAAGCAGAGGAAATTTGTACATCCTGCAAGAAAAGTAAGGGAAGTTTAAACAAAAAACAGGGAGACTACCTGAATTTTAGGGTGAGTGAACATTTTGCTGTGAAGGTTGAGAAGGGGATGTACATACTGTATGTGGCATTTCCAATGGTGACAATTTTTCTAAATAATGTGTGGGACATCTAACAAGACCCAATCCATAAGGCACAGGCATCTCTCAATGAACTCTAACAAAGAGTTAATTAAACCCTTAGGTGATATAATGCTAAATCAATCAATTTAAATCAAACAGCTGAAAACACATATGGATTGTGTTATCTGCCAAAGGATTTGTAATTTTCTCCACCCATTTTTGGGATTCAAACACCTATAGCAGACAGCACGGCCAGAAGGGTGACACCATTTCTCTGTTAGGGTTAAAAGCCCTACATTTTTTTTCTTTGTTTTGGATATAGTAGTGAATAGTTAGAAAACCTATGTGTGCTCTTTTGATAACAATGGCCTTCATAGTGGAGAACCATTCATAATAAAGGTCTCTAGCATTGTGTGCCACCATAGGACTTGTCTGTTACCATGGCAGTCGTAGTTGGCTAGCCTGTAGAAGAGTTAGATATGACAAACTGGTTCATAACCTCAGAACACCACAGCAGCCATACATAAAAGATTGCTAGACTTTATTCATATTCGAGGTGAGGCCTAATGTCATAAGCTTGACCATTCTTAATTAGACAACAATGGATTCAGTAAGACAAAACATCATTGAATAAAATGCTTTCCATATTTTAATTTTGTGTTTGTACTGGAATATAAATTAACCACATGTCCCCCGCCCACTGTCAATTGACGGCGGGCGGAGGACACTCTCGTTCTGGGAGGACGTCATATGACGTCCTCCCTTTAAAACGAGCTAGGAGGCGCGTGCGCCTGCCGCGTTCACAAGGCCCCGATGCGCGTGCCCGGCGGCCGCGATTGCCGCCGGGCACCCGCGATTACCCGGGAAACGAGCAGGAAAGTGGATCTCTTTGTGTAAACACAGAGATCCACGTCCTGTGAGGGAGAGGGGGCCGATGGTGTGTCCCTTGTACATAGGGACAACCATCGGTCACCTCCCCCAGTCAGTCCCCTCCCCCCACAGTAAGAACACATTGAGGGAACATATTTAACCCCTTCCCGCCCCCTAGTGGTTAACCCCTTCCCTGCCAATCACATTTATACAGTAATCAATGCATTTTTATAGCAGGGATCGCTGTATAAATGTGAATGGTCCCAAAAATGTGTCAAAAGTATCCGATGTGTCCGCCGCAATATCGCAGTCACAATAAAAATCGCAGATCGCCGCCATTACTAATAAAAAATAAAAATAAATAAAAATGCTATAAATCTATCCCCTATTTTGTAGACGCTATAACTTTTGCGCAAACCAATCAATACGCGCTTATTGCGTTTTTTTTTTTTTACCAAAAATATGTAGAAGAATACGTATCGGCCTAAACTGAGGAAAATTTTATTTTTAAAAAAAAAAATGGGTATTTATTATAGCAAAAAGTAAAAAATAGTGTTTTTTTTTCAAACTGGACGCTATTCTTTTGTTTATAGCGCAAAAAATAAAAACCGCAGAGGTGATCAAATACCACCAAAAGAAAGCTCTATTTGTGGGAAAAAAAGGACGCAAATTTAGTTTGGGAGCCACGTCGCACGACCGCGCAATTGTCATTCAAAGTGTGACAGCGCTGAAAGCTGAAAAATGGCTTGGGCAGGAAGGGGGTTTTCGTGCACAGTAGGGAAGTGGTTATATAATGGTATGCAAAATGTTTTTTTTTTTCCGAGTAAACCCAAATGAATCTATGCACCTACATCTCAAAATGTATTCTTGATAATGTTTCTTTATTTGCCAAGAAAATAATATATAGCGTATTCCTGAGCTTTCCTAAACCTCTTTGGAAGGGATAAATGCCTATGTATCTGTTGGTGGAACAAGAAGGGTGCATTTTGTTTCAGTTATTTCTTTTTTTCTGTTTTCTTTTTTTTTTTGTAATACACACACACTTGTATTGTGGGAATACAATTTTCTCTGCTTTGCTGATGAGCAAAGAGGGGGCTTTTTCTTTTCTTTTATTTGGAGAGAAAATCTACTGTAACAGAAAGAACTTTAAATATAGACATTAGGAAGATAAATCAAATAACCCAGTATATATATATGCATATACAGTGCCTTGAAAAAGTATTCATACCCTTGAAATCTTCCACAATTTGCCATGTTACAACCAAAAACGTAAATGTATTTTATTGGTATTTTATGTGATAGACCAACACAAAGTAGCACATAATTGTGAAGTGGAAGGACAATGATAAATGGCTTTCAACATTTCTTACAAATAAATATGTGAAAAGTGAAAATTGGTATTACATATCAGGTACGTACAGGTACGTTGATATGCCTGTCCGTGCCATTTTGCCAACGTATATGTGCAGGAGGCGGTTCTTAAGTGGTTAAAGTATAACTAAAGGCAAAGTTTTAGTTTTTAGTTTTGGATAGAGTGGAGAGGAATTAGAACACCTGTCAGTTTTTATTGCTGTCTGTCCCCCCCCCCCCCCCGTTGAGTAGAGTTTCCCCTCTATATTCCTCCCCTCTTTGTCAACCTTACCAGCTATGTAACTATATGGGCATATGGGAAATTATTTTTCTACACACACGCACACCTACACAGGTTGAACTGGATGGACCTTTGTCTTTATTCAACCTTACTAACTATGTAACTATTTGTCCTGTTTACCGTTATCATTGAAAGTGAAAATAAAAGAAAATCCCAAATTTTGGGTCACCCCCAGAAAAGTAATAGAGGGCACATCTTCTTCCTACGGGGACACTAGTTCTGGTGACCTAGGGGTCCCCAAGGAATTCCCTTTACTTTGCAGGGATTTTCTCTCACTTCCTGTTTGGCTATGAGACAGGAAGTAAAGGGAAATCTCTGCAATGTCACACAGATGGCGAAAAAATTTTTTGTAAGGGATTATAACCCTCCCTTAATATATCCAAAATGAAAAAAAAGTTTTGCCTATAGTTCTACTTTAACCATTAGTGTTGAAATATGCTTAGCATCATTACCTTTAGGAGGACGCCGCCAGCAAAAAAAGTCCAAACCTGACATGAGGTCAAGTGTCAGTGTCAGTTAAAGTAGAACTAAAGGCAAAACTTTTTTTTTTCACTTTGGATGGAGTAAGTGAGAGTTGTAATCTTTGTAAGTTTTTCGCAATATGTGTCAGATTGGGGAGATTCCCCTTCACTTCCCATAAACAAAACAGGATGTGAGAGAAAATCCTTCCGAAATTAAGGAATCCCTATTTATCACTAGGGATGAGCTTCGAGTTCGAGTCGAACTCATGTTCGACTCGAACATTGCCTGTTCGCCCGTTCGCCGAACAGCGAACAAATTGGGGTGTTCGCGGCAAATTCGAAAAATCTATGGGAGAAATCTAAAGTGCTAATTATAAAGGCTTATATGCAAGTTATTGTCCTAAAAAGTGTTTGGGGACCGGGGTCCTGCCCCAGGGGACATGTATCAATGCAAAAAGAAGTTTTAAAAACGGCCGTTTTTTCGGGAGCAGTGATTTTAATAATGCTTAAAATGAAAAAATAAAAGTGAAATATTCCTTTAAATTTCGTACCTGGGGGGTGTGTATGATATGCATGTGAAGTGGCGCATGTTTCCCGTGCTTAGAACTGTCCCTGCAAAAAATGTCATTTTTGAAAGAAAAAAATGCATTTAAAACTGACTCGCGGCTATTAATGAATTGTCGGCTCCTGGCAATACATACAAAAGTCATTGATAAAAAAAAAAAAAAAGCGTGGGGGTTCCCCAGAATTCAATTACCAGGCCCTTCAGGTCTGGAATGGATATTAAGGGGAACCCCGCCGCAAATTTAAAAAAAAATTGACGTGGGGTTCCCCCAAATATCCATTCCAGGCCCTTCAGATCTGGCATGGATTTTAAGGGGAACTCCACCCCAAATTTTTTAAAAAAATGGCGTGGAGTCCCCCTAAAAATCCATACCAGACCCCTTATCCGAGCACGCAACCTGGCCGGCCGCAGGGGAAGAGGGGGGGACAAGAGCGGCCCCCCCTCCCTCCTGAACCGTACCAGGCCACATGCCCTCAACATGGGGAGGATGTCCCCATGTTGATGGGGACAAGGGCCTCATCCCCACAACCCTTGCCCGGTGGTTGAGGGGGTCTGCGAGCGGGGGGCTTATCGGAATCTGGAAGACCCCTTTAACAAAGGGGACCCCCAGATCCCGCCCCCCCCCCTATGTGAATTGGTAAGGGGTACATTGTACCCCTACCATTTCACGAAGAAAGCGTAAAAAAATGTTTAAAAAAACACACAAACACCTTGAAAAAGTCCTTTATTTAAAAAAAAAAAAACATTCCAGCGGTGAAATCCAGTGTCCCGCGGCGATCCCGATGTCCAGCGCTGTCCTTCATTGGTTGTGCCTGAGCGGACCTGATGGGGAACTCCTTCTCAGTATTTTAAATGTATAGACCCGCCCCTTCTAAAGTTCCCCATCAGGTCCGCTCAGCGGACGAGATGCGGAACATGAGAAGAGGCGGGTCTATACATGTATTACCAAAGTGAGAGCAGTTCCCCATCAGGTCCGCCCCCTCGGTATGTCGGACCCGCCTACGTCATTGGCTTGAGCGGGGAACTTCCTTCACTGTGTAATTTAAATTTACATAGTGAAGGAAGTTCCCCGCTCAAGCCAATGACGTAGGCGGGTCCGACATACCGAGGGGGCGGACCTGATGGGGAACTGCTCTCACTTTGGTAATACATGTATAGACCCGCCCCTTCTCATGTTCCGCATCTGGTCCGCTGAGCGGACCTGATGGGGAACTTTAGAAGGGGCGGGTCTATACATTTAAAATACTGAGAGGGAGTTCCCCATCAGGTCCGCTCAGGCACAACCAATGAAGGACAGCGCTGGACATCGGGATCGCCGCGGGACACTGGATTTCACCGCTGGAATGTTTTTTTTTGTTTTTTTTTAAATAAAGGACTTTTCAAGGTGTTTGTGTGTTTTTTTTAAACATTTTTTTACGCTTTCTTCGTGAAATGGTAGGGGTACAATGTACATAGGGGGGGGCGGGATCTGGGGGTCCCCTTTGTTAAAGGGGTCTTCCAGATTCCGATAAGCCCCCCGCCCGCAGACCCCCACAACCACCGGGCAAGGGTTGTGGGGATGAGGCCCTTGTCCCCATCAACATGGGGACATCCTCCCCATGTTGAGGGCATGTGGCCTGGTACAGTTCAGGAGGGAGGGGGGGCCGCTCTCTCGTCCCCCCCTTTTCCCCTGCGGCCGGCCAGGTTGCGTGCTCGGATAAGGGGTCTGGTATGGATTTTTAGGGGGACTCCACGCCATTTTTTTTTTAAATTTGGGGTGGAGTTCCCCTTAAAATCCATGCCAGATCTGAAGGGCCTGGAATGGATATTTGGGGGAACCCCACGTCAATTTTTTTTTTAATTTGCGGTGGGGTTCCCCTTAATATCCATTCCAGACCCGAAGGGCCTGGTAATTGAATTCTGGGGAACCCCCACGCTTTTTTTTTTTTTTTATCAATGACTTTTGTATGTATTGCCAGGAGCCGACAATTCATTAATAGCCGCGAGTCAGTTTTAAATGCATTTTTTTCTTTCAAAAATGACATTTTTTGCAGGGACAGTTCTAAGCACGGGAAACATGCGCCACTTCACATGCATATCATACACACCCCCCAGGTACGAAATTTAAAGGAATATTTCACTTTTATTTTTTCATTTTAAGCATTATTAAAATCACTGCTCCCGAAAAAACGGCCGTTTTTAAAACTTCTTTTTGCATTGATACATGTCCCCTGGGGCAGGACCCGGGTCCCCAAACACTTTTTAGGACAATAACTTGCATATTAGCCTTTATAATTAACACTTTAGATTTCGAACGTTCGAGTCCATTGTATTTAACCACTTAACGACCGCCCACCGCCGATTTACGTCGGCAGAATGGCACCGACAGGCAGAATCACGTAGATCTACGTGATCGCCTTTGTGCAGTTGGGGGGTCCATCCGGACCCCCCTTCACTGCAGTGAGCGGCCGTTAAGTGTTCGGGAGCGATCAGGCATGAGGGGGCGGCCGCTCGATTCCGCCCCCCCCCTCGCGATCGCTCCCGGCCAATGAAAATGCTTCCTCCGCCATGTGATGTAAACACAGGCTGGAGGAAGTGATGTCATCTCCCTCGCCGCGGTCTTTTCGTTCCCGGCGCCGAGGAGAGAAGACAGAGGTTAGTGCTCCAACAGTCCACTGACACGTAGGTACACATAGGCACACAAATCACCCCCCAGTCACCCCCAGATCACCCCCCAGGTCACCCCAAAGCCCCCAATCACAGTGTCACTGATTGCAGTGATCATTTATTTTACTGATCACTGCATTTAGTGTCATCTGTGATTGTAAAAAGTTGCAGGGCAGTTAGGATTAGGCCCCTTTAGGTCCAGGGTAGCCCCCTAACCCCCCCTAATAAAGGTTTAACCCCTTGATCACCCCCCAGGTAACCCTTTCACCCCCTAACTTCAGCGTCACTAAGCGATTGTTTTTCCGATCGCTGTATTCGTGTCGCTGGTGTTTTAGATAGGCAGTTATTTTTTTTTAGGTTCGCCGCAGGTTTTTATTAGTGTCAGGTACCCCCATATATTATTTTAACCCCCTGATTGCCCCTAGAGTTAACCCTTTCACCAGTGATCGCCGTATAAGCGTCACTGGTGTCACTGGTTAGCCAGTAAGTTATTTAGTTATTTAGGTTACCCGTCAGGTTTTTATATAGCGTCGGGTACCCCCATATTTAACCTAATAAAGGTTTTAACCCCCTGATTGCCCCTAGTTAACCCTTTCACCAGTGATCACCATATAAAGGTTACGGGTGACGCTGGTTGATTAGTTTGCTTTTTATAGCATCAGGGCACCCGCCGTATATAACCCAATAAAGGTTTAACCCCCCTGATCGCCCAGCGGGTGAGATCAATTAGGTTTTAGCGCCAGAGAGGGTCTGCGTCGCCCCAGGCAGTGTTAGGTTAGTGCCAGTAACGCTAACACCCACGCGCAAAGCATACACCCCCCTTAGTGGTATAGTATCTGATCAGATCTATACTAGCATCCCCAGCGGTTTAGGGTTCCCAAAAACGCAGTGTTAGCGGGATCAGCCCAGATACCTGCTAGCGCCTGCGTTTAGCCCCTCCGCCCAGCCCAGCCCAGCCCACCCAAGTGCAGTATCGATCGATCACTGTCACTTACCAAACACAACACACATAACTGCAGTGTTCGCAGAGACAGGCCTGATCCCTGCGATCGCTAACAGTTTTTTTGTAGCGTTTGATATATTTGCTGACGACACTCAGGTGCTTTTTTTTCCTGTGAATCTTACTAGTGTACCCCTAAATTTAGAGCCCAAAATGGCAAGACGAAGGTACACTAGTAAAGAGGCCTACGAGATTCTGAGCATGACAGATAGTGAAGAGGAGGTCACATATCTGTCAGATTCAGGCTCAGAATATCTTCCCGTAGAAGACAGTGACGTCAGCGGCCCCACGTCAGATAGCTCTGACGACGAAGTTGAGGTCCCTGCTAAGGTCAGGTGTACCCGATCCCGATCTTCTGAGGTTGTTGAGGAGCAAGAACCGCAGGTCTCTCGTATCATGGAGCAGAGTAGTACTAGCGCCGCTATTCCTTCTGGTGAACTGGCAAGCACCAGCGGCCTAGTACAGCCTGGACGTACATCCAGCACTGCAGTAACACTTGGTGACGTGGCGAGTCCCATAAGTGCAGTTCAAGCTGGCGAGGTGGCAAGCACAAGTAGTGTCCCGCTGCCACCAAGAAGACAAAGGCAGGCCCGTCGTGCCCATACTGCCCTTCCTGCAGAATTCGCCTATCCTGATTGGGTCCCCACCACTTCTGCAGAACCCGTACTTCCCCCATTCACTGCCCAACCCGGTATTCAGGTGGAAACAGCTGATTTTATTCCAATTGATTTTTATTCGCTGTTTTTCACGGAAGATCTCTATAGATCTATTGTGGACCAGAGTAATTTATATGCTGGTCAATTTATCGCCACTAACCCCCAGTTGCCTAAAATTGCCAGAAATTGGAAACCAATTACGGTTTCCGAATTTAAGACCTTTCTGGGCCTTTCCCTCAACATGGGCACACATAAATTTCCGTCATTGCGTGCTTATTGGTCCACGCACCCAATTGACCACATGCCCGTGTTCTCTGCCTCCATGTCCAGGGCATGATACGAGCAGATTTTGCGGTTCATGCACTTCAACGACAATGAACTTTGTCGTCCACGTGGGGACCCTGAATACGACCGGCTCTATAAAATTCGGCCCCTCATAAACCACTTCAACTAACGTTTTGCAGCCTTGTTTACTCCCGATCAAGTTGTCTGCGTTGATGAGTCCCTGATTAAATTTTCTGGCCGCTTGTCTTTCAAGCAGTACCTTCCCAGCAAGCGTGCCAGATACGGGGTCAAGCTCTACAAGTTCTGTGACAGGGCAACAGGCTATGTAGTGAACTTTACGGTTTATGAGGGAAAAGATAGTCAGATTGAGTCAGTCAACTGCCCGGATTACATAGGGAGCGCTGGCAAGATAGTGTGGAACTTGGTGTCACCCTTATTCGGAAAGGGGTACCACTTGTATGTGGACAATTATTACACAAGCGTGCCACTGTTTAGTCACTTGTTTGATCATCAGATTGGAGCATGTGGCACCGTGCGACCTAATCGCCGGGGCTTTCCCCAGCGGCTTGTAGATGCCCATCTTAGGCTGGGGGAGAGAGCCTGCTTGAAGTGTAATAACTTGCTCGCTATGAAGTGGAGGGACAATAAGAATGTTTTCCTTCTTACCTCCCTTCATACAGACACGACAGTCCAAATTCGTACGGCAACTGGTGTTGTGGAGAAACCCCTCTGTGTCCACGAATATAACCAAAATATGGGAGGGGTGGACCTCAACGACCAGTTGATGGCGCCGTATCTAATTGACCGTAAGGCGAGACGCTGGTACAAAAAAGTGTCTCTATCCTTATTCCAATTGGCTTTGCTGAACGCTCATGTGCTATACAGAGCTTCAGGCGGGACTTTATCTCTTCTAAAATTCCAGAATGAGATAGTCACAGAACTCCTATATCCAGGCGGTTCTGCACCTCACCATCCCCTACCAAATGCAGTAAGCCGGCTGCATGAGAGGCATTATACGCATCTCCTCCCGAGTACCCCTACCCAACGAACCCCCCAAAAAAGATGTCGTGTCTGTAGCAAGCGCGGATTTAGGCGTGACACCCGTAGTTTTTGTCCACTCTGTCCTGACAAGCCTGGTCTTTGCCAAGGTGAATGTTTTGAACGCTACCACTCAAAAGTGAAGTTTTAGCGTAGGGTACAGCATTTCACAGACAAGGACACACTTACACAGGGTCTCCCAAGATGCCATTACATTTTGAGAGACCCGAACCATTACAGTTGTAAAGTTACAAAAAAAAGTGTAAAAAAGAAAAAAAAAACGTAAAAAACAAAACACAAAAAAAATATAAAATAAAAAAACCAAAAATAGTTGTCGTTTTATTGTTCTCTCTCTCTCTATTTTCTCTCTATTGTTCTGCTCTTTTTTACTGTATTCTATTCTGCAATGTTTTATCATGCTTGCTTTTCAGGTATGTAATTTTTTGTTTTCAGGTGCGCCATTCAACTGCAGCGCGGAATTATTTATCTTGACAGCAACAGCGTTTGCTCCCACGATACATAAAGCCGTGACTCCAGTGCTGTAGGAGGTGATTTCACCACCACAGTTAAAAAAAAGAGCATATATGCCGAAGCATGGGGGCAGCAGGGGCGGAGGAGCGATTTTGCTCCTAATGCCGCGTACATACGGTCGAAATTCCGATGGAGGCCTGCCCGTGGAAAATTCCGACCGTGTGTACGCGGCATAACTTTTTTGCGGGAGGATGCCCCCATGCTTCGGCATATATATATTTTAGGCACAGGTTGCGTTAAAACATTTTTTTATTTTTTACTAGGTTTTGTTTTGGTATTTGCTTTGCAGGTATGGCATGGTAAGGTCTTACTGTTGTACTGTAATGTTACTTTGTTTTAATGTTAACCACCATTTGCTTAGCAGGTACGCCATTCAGTTGCAGCGCGGATCTATTTATCTTGACAGCAACAGCGTTTGCTCCCACGATACATAAAGCCGTGACTCCAACGCTGTAGGAGGTGATTTCACCACCACAGTTAAAAAAAAGAGCATATATGCCGAAGCATGGGGGCAGCAGGGGCGGAGGAGCGATTTTGCTCCTAATGCCGCGTATATACGGTCGAAATTCCAACGGAGGCTTGCCCGTGGAAAAGTCCGACCGTGTGTACGCGGCATAACCTTTTATGCCGCGTACATACGGTCGAAATTCCGACGAAGGCTTGACCGTGTGTACGCGGCATAACTTTTTTGCGGGAGGATGCCCCCATGCTTCGGCATATATGCCCATCATTAGAAGTGGGTGGATGAAGGGAGGTATTCTAATGGTGGGCATACCCACCAATCAATCTCTTTTTTTCGTTCAGCCAATAGGCTGTATGAAAAAAAAAGATTACAATACATGTCCAACAAGGACCAGCAACGTACTGGTATGTTGCTGGACTTTGAATGTTTATACCAGAATGATGCCTGCGGGTTTAGGTATCATCTTGGTATCATTCTTTTCAGCCAGCAGCCGGCTTTCATGTAAAAGCAATTCTAGCAGATAATTAGCCTCTAGACTGCTTTTACAAGCAGTGGGAGGGAATGTCCCCCCCCGGATATAAAAAGCGCCATTGGGAAATTGGGAAAGCATTTTATCACACCGATCTTGGTGTGGTCAGATGCTTTGAGGGCAGAGGAAAGATCTAGGGTCTAACCCCCCAATTTTTTTCAAAAAAAGAGTACCTGTCACTACTTATTGCTATCATAGGGGATATTTACATTCCCTGAGATAACGATAAAAATGGTAAAAAAATAAAATATGGAAGGCACAGTTTAAAAATAAAATAAAAAAGCCAAATAAATAATAAAAAAAAAAAAAAAAAAAAAAAGCACCGCTGTCCCCCCCTGCTCTTGCGCAAAGGCGAACGCAAGCGTCGGTCTAGCGTCATATGTAAACAGCAATTGCATCATGCATGTGAGGTATCACTGCGAAGGTCAGATCGAGGGCAGTCATTTTAGCAGTAGACCTCCTCTGTAAATCTAACGTGGTAACCTGTAATGGCTTTTAAATGCTTTTAAAAATGAATGTAGTTTGTCGCCGCTGCGCGTTTGTGCGCAATTTTAAAGCATGTCGTGTTTGGTATCCATGTACTCGGCCTATGATCATCTTTTTTATTTCATCAAACATTTGGGCAATATAGTGTTTTTTAGTGCATTAAAAATAAAAAAGTGTGTTTTTCCCCCAAAAAATGCGTTTGAAAAATCGCTGCGCAAATACTGTGTGGAAAAAAAAAATGCAACACCCACTATTTTAATCTGTAGGGCCTTTGCTTTAAAAAATATATAATGTTTGGGGGTTCAACATAATTTTCTTGCAAAAAAATTTTTTTTTTCATGTAAACAAAAAGTGTCAGAAAGGGCTTTGTCTTCAAGTGGTTAGAAGAGTGGATGATGTGTGACATAAGCTTCCTAATGTTGTGCATAAAATGCCAGGACAGTTCAAAACCCCCCCAAATGACCCCATTTTGTAAAGTAGACACCTCAAGCTATTTGCTGAGAGGCATGTTGAGCCCATTGAATATTTTTTTTTTGAGTCCCAAGTGATTGAATAATGACCAAAAAAAAAAAAGAAAAAATTTACAAAAAGTTGTCACTAAATTATATATTGCTCAAACATGCCATGGGCATATGTGGAATTACACCCCAAAATACATTCTGTTGCTTCTCCTGAGTACGGGGATACCACATGTGTGGGACTTTTTGGGAGCCTAGTCGCGTACGGGACCCCAAAAACCAAGCACCGCCTTCAGGATTTCTATGGGTGTAAATTTTTGATTTCACTCCTCACTGCCTATCACAGTTTCGGAGGCCATGGAATGCCCAGATGGCACAAAACCCCCCCAAATGACCCCATTTTGGAAAGTAGACACCCCAAGCTATTTGCTGAGAGGTATGTTGAGTATTTTGCAGATCTCGCTTTTTGTCACAAAGTTTTGAAAATGTAAAAAAAGAAAAAAAAAAAGAAAAAAAAATGTCTTTCTTAATTTTCAAAAACAAATGAGAGCTGTAAAATACTCACCATGCCTCTCAGCAAATAGCTTGGGGTGTCTACTTTACAAAATGGGGTCATTTGTGGGGGTTTTGGGCTATTTTGACATTTTATGGCCTTCAAAACTGTGATAGGTAGTAAGGAGTGAAATCAAAAATGTATGCCCTTAGAAACCTTGAAGGCGGTGCTTGGTTTTTGGGGTCCCGTACGCGGCTAGGCTCCCAAAAAGTCCCACACATGTGGTATCCCCGTACTCAGGAGAAGCAGCAGAATGTATTTTGGGGTGTAATTTCACATATAACCATGGCATGTGTGAGCAATATATCATTTAGTGACAACTTTTTGTACATTTTTTTTTCTTTTTGTCATTATTCAATCATTTGGGACAAAAAAAAAAAATATTTAATGGGCTCAACATGCCTCTCAGCAAATAGCTTGGGTGTCTACTTTCCAAAATGGGGTCATTTGGGGGGGTTTTGTGCCATCTTGGCATTTTATGGCCTTCAAAACTGTGATAGGTAGTGAGGAGCAAAATCAAAAATTTATGCCCTTAGAAACCTTGAAGGCGGTGCTTGGTTTTTGGGGTCCCGTACGCGGCTAGGCTCCCAAAAAGTCCCACACATGTGGTATCCCCGTACTCAGGAGAAGCAGCAAAATGTATTTTGGGGTGTAATTTCACATATGCCCATGGCATGTGTGAGCAATATATCATTTAGTGAGAACTTTGTGCAAAAAAAAAAAAAGTTTGTCATATTCCCGCAACCTGTGGCAAAATATAAAATATTCCATGGACTGAACATGCCTCTCAGCAAATAGCTTGGGGTGTCTACTTTCCAAAATGGGGTAATTTGGGGGGGTTTTGTGCTATTTTGGCATTTTATGGCCTTCGAAACTGTGATAGGTAGTGAGGAGTGAAATCAAAAATTTACGCCCTTAGAAATCCTGAAGGCGGTGCTTGGTTTTTGGGGCCCTGTACGCGGCTAGGCTCCCAAAAAGTCCCACACATGTGGTATCCCCGTACTCAGGAAAAGCAGCAGAATGTATTTTGGGGTGCAATTCCACATATAACCATGGCATGTGTGAGCAATATATCATTTAGTGACAACTTTTTGTACATTTTTTTTTTCTTTTTGTCATTATTCAATCATTTGGGACAAAAAAAAAAAAATATTCAATGGGGTCAACATGCCTCTCAGCAAATAGCTTGGGGTGTCTACTTTCCAAAATGGGGTCATTTGGGGGGGTTTTGTGCCATCTTGGCATTTTATGGCCTTCAAAACTGTGATAGGTAGTGAGGAGTGAAATCAAAAATTTATGCCCTTAGAAACCTTGAAGGCGGTGCTTGGTTTTTGGGGTCCCGTACGCGGCTAGGCTCCCAAAAAGTCCCACACATGTGGTATCCCCGTACTCAGGAGAAGCAGCAGAATGTATTTTGGGGTGTAATTTCACATATGCCCATGGCATGTGTGAGCAATATATCATTTAGTGACAACGTTGTGCAAAAAAAAAAAAGTTTGTCATATTCCCGCAACTTGTGGCAAAATATAAAATATTCCATGGACTGAACATGCCTCTCAGTAAATAGCTTGGGGTGTCTACTTTCCAAAATGGGGTCATTTGGGGGGGTTTTGTGCTATTTTGGCATTTTATGGCCTTCGAAACTGTGATAGGTAGTGAGGAGTGAAATCAAAAATTTGCGCCCTTAGAAATCCTGAAGGCGGTGCTTGGTTTCCGGGGTCCCGTACGTGGCTAGGCTCCTAAAAAGTCCCACACATGTGGTATCCCCGTACTCAGGAGAAGCAGCAGAATGTATTTTGGGGTGCAATTCCACATATAACCATGGCATGTGTGAGCAATATATCATTTAGTGACAACTTTTTGTAATTTTTTTTTTTGTCATTATTCAATCACTTGGGACAAAAAAAAAAAATATTCAATGGGCTCAACATGCCTCTCAGCAATTTCCTTGGGGTGTCTACTTTCCAAAATGGGGTCATTTGGGGGGGTTTTGTACTGCCCTGCCATTTTAGCACCTCAAGAAATGAGATAGGCAGTCATAAATTTAAAGCTGTGTAAATTTCAGAAAATGTACCCTAGTTTGTAAACGCTATAACTTTTGCGCAAACCAATAAATATACGCTTATTGACATTTTTTTTACTAAAGACATGTGGCTGAATACATTTTGGCCTAAATGTATGACTAAAATTGAGTTTATTCGATTTTTCTTATAACAAAAAGTAGAAAATATCATTTTTTTTCAAAATTTTCGGTCTTTTTCTGTTTATATCGCAAAAAATAAAAATCGCAGAGGCAATCAAATACCATTAAAAGAAAGCTCTATTTGTGGGAAGAAAAGGACGCAAATTTCATTTGGGTACAACATTGCATGTCCGCACAATTTACAGTTAAAGCAGCGCAGTGCCGAATCCCAAAAACAGGCCTGGTCCTAATGGCCCGAAATGGTCCGGGGCTTAAGTGGTTAATAGGGTTCTAAAGTTTACACGAACATTTTGTCTGTTCGCAGGTTCTGGTGCGAACCGAACAGGGGGGTGTTCGGCTCATCCCTGTTTATCACCAAGATCACCAGAACTTGTGTCACCATTGGAAGATTTCCTCTTTATTACTGTTCTGGAAACAACCTCAAAAAAGGAAATTTCTGTCACTTTAATTTTCAGTAATAACTGCAAACATGATAAACAGAGAGGGTGAATCTCTTGAATGGGGGCACAGACAGCAATAAAAACCTGAAAGGTGTTTTAATTCCTCTCCGCTCCATCCAAAACAAACAAAAAAATGCCTTCAGGCTGTGTTCACACTATTGCGAATTGGATGCGGGTTTCCTCGCATCTAATTCACAATTTAGGAGCCTGTGACCGTCTCTCAATAAAGTCGGTTCACACAGCTCCAGGACGGCTGCCGAGTGAATTGCACAGGGAGGGGTCCTGTACGTCTTCTGGTCTGCTTCAGGTCTGAATTCAGCCCTAAATTCGGACTGAATATTGGACCTGAAACGGTGAACAGGGACGCACAGGAATCCTGCTGTGAGACGCTCCACGCGGAGATGTGAACTCAGTCTTAGTTATACTTTAAAGTGACCCTTCAATCAAACAAGTGGATAGCTGCACACTGTAGTAACTCCAAACTTTATTTAAAACGATATCCACAAATAAAACATCTCAACACCAAACCTGAAGGAGATGTGTTGACATGTTTCACGCTAAAGGAGCCCTTACTCATAACCTAAAGAAACTCTGTTGTTAAGTTTGAAATTAATGCTGTCTCCAAAATGAAGATAATAGATACTATCCTGCTTTGTGTAGTGACATAAGAGTGGATGGGAGAAAACATTAAGCTCAGCATTGGATGGAGAAAATCGACACTTCCAGAAGTGTCAGTTTCTGAAGTGACTTCAAGGGATGATTCCTATAAGGCTACTTTCACACTAAAGGCGTTTTTCAGGCTTTTTAAAAATAGCGCCTGTAAAGCGCCTGAAAAACGTCTCCCATGCCACCCCACTGTGAAAGTCCGAGTGCTTTCACACTGGGGCGGTGCACTTGCGGGACGTTACAAAAAGTCTTGCAAGCAGCATCTTTGTGGCGGTTTGGGAGTGCTGAATATAGCGCTCTTAAACTGCCCCTGCCCATTGGAATCCATGGGCAGTGCTTCCGAAGCGCCTGACGGCAGGCGGTTTTAATTCTTTCTTCATCCGCTAGCAGCTGAAAAGGGCCACTAAAGCGACGGTAAAGCGCCGCTAAAGCGAGCCTAAGTAGCCTAATTGGAATGGCATTTCACATCATAGGCAACAAGAGAGGTAAATATACATTATCCTCTTTGCAGGAGGAGCATTTATTACAAAACTGGTTTGACGACAGAGTTTAGATGGTATATTTAGGTGTTCAGACAATCTGGCAAACAAATGGATACAATGTTTCAGATAATAGTAGATGCTCTAAATTGGGTTTTTCCTGTAATATTGAAGATGTTTCGCCAATGGTCCAAGTGGCTTTATCAGTTTTGGGAGCATACTTCCAGCATTTAGAGCAGGGGTCTCAAACTGGTGGCCCTCCAGCTGTTGCAGAACTACAATTCCCATGAGGCATTGCAAGGCTAAACAGTTACAAGCATGACTCCCATAGGCAGAGGCATGATGGGACTTGTAGTTCCGCAACAGCTGGAGGGCCGCAGGTTTGAGACCCCTGATTTAGAGCCTAACTAGTAACTCAGTCATCTGGTGCCATTAATTGGGTCAAGGCGAGATGTTGATTGTCCGAAAACATTACCGACGGCGCTCCATTTTTATAATCCAGTCACCAGAGTGATGATGAGTGGTGAAATGTCTTCAACATTACAGAAGAAGTCCAGTGGAATGAGACTGACTATTACTAGCTATACCATGAACTGGATAAATGAGAACCTTCACGGACATGGTGCAATGCTGTCTTCCCTTTTCTCACTATACACTAGATTCTCTTCTTGCAAGGCATAATCTATCATTCACTTCCAACCATAACATGCACTGCATAAAATAATATCGGTCTGAGAGCCAGCAGAGAAAAATGGATGTCCCTTTGAAAAATAGAGGACAGTATAGATCTGAGCATAATGACAATACATGCAGGCTGATAACAGATTGTGCTGGAAAACCCATTTAAAAGTTGTCACTTTATTATATGAAATTTATTTAATACAAGATCTAGCTATGCAGACCTTAAACATTTGGAACAAAACATGACATATTCAAAATTAAATCATAAAATACTATAAACAATTTTTTTGCTTTGTGTTTATTTTAATGCAAACATCTTTGTTTTCTTATATTCAAACATAATTTATTCACACATGCTTTAAATAAAAGGAGTATGCAAAACATGGAGCAGTTTTAAAATCAAAGAACCTGTTGAATAATGATGTACAGTATAAATCAAAATGACAACAAACAAGAAATCCAGTGAAATATATATATATTTTTAATCAAAGATATAAAAATATAATACATTTTAAGGAAAATCACAACTTCTTGAAATTGAAGAGTAGCAAGAGGCATGTCTCAAAAAACGTAAAAAGGAGTGTTGTCAGAAGGGGGTAAAAAAACATGACATAGTTTAACCACATCAATACTGGGCACTTTAGCCCCCTTCCTTCCCAGACCAATTTTCAGCTTTCAGCTTTCAGCGCTCTCGCATTTTCAATGACAATTGCACGGTCATGCTACACTGTACCCAAATGAAATTTTTATCATTTTGTTCACACAAATAGAGCTTTCTTTTGGTGGTATTTATTCACGACTACGTTTTTTATTTTTTGCGATATAAGCGAAAAAAGAGCGGAAATTTGGAAAAAAATATATATTTTCGTCTTTCTATTTTGAAAAAAATCCAATAAAATCGAATTTTGTCATAAATTTAAGCCAAAATGTATTCTACTACATGTTTTTGGTAAAAAAAAATCCGTTAAGTGTATAATAATTGGTTTGTGTGATCACGGACATATGTACGCAAATGATCATGTACAGATGTGCGCAAGTGATCACGGACATATGTGTGCAAATGATCATTGGGACATATGATTTTACTGTCACATATCTGGGGGACAGGTGTTTTTTCTATGTGGGGACATGTGTGTGTGGGGACATGTGTGTGTGGAGACATGTATTTTGGGGACATGTATTTTGGGGACATGTTTGTGTTTACACTGTGTGGGGACACTAGGCTGGTGATCAGTGAGTAAAAAGCTGAAAAAAACAGCTCATACTCACTGATCACCAGCCAGCTGCAGCGATCCGCTCTCCTCTCCTCACCGACGACTTCTGTGTGAGGAGAGGAGAGCTGATTGCCTAGCAACCGGCTCTCTGTTTACATCACATGACGGCTGTGATTGGACACGGCCGTCATGTGATCAGGAGGGCCAATCACAGAGCTCTCCTGCCGAATCGAGATGCGCTGTGTCCGGGTGACACGTGTGCATCGGGATCGCGCAGCTGCGCGGGAACGCGCGGCGCGCGATCCCCCTCCTTCTGAGGGACGTTCCTGAACGTCCACGCAGAAGGAGAAAGCGCCCACCCGGCCGTATATATACAGTGGCCGGGTGGGAAGTAGTTAAAAATTGAGGCTTAATAAGGAACTGGTGACCCCACACCCCTCATCAGCGCCACCGTCTTTTAAAATCTGGTGCATGTGCAGATGTGTTGAGAAGTTTTAATTTCATCAATGAAAATATTTTAGTCGACAAAATGAACACTATTTTAGTAGACTAAAATACAACTAAAATTACCGTGTATACTCGAGTGTAAGCCGGGTTTTTCAGCACATTTTTTTGTGCTGAAAATGCCCCCCTCGGCTTATACTCGAGTCCCCTTTTTGCGCCTGATATCCCGGACTTTGGGGACCCGGTACCAGCTAACACACATATAGCCCCACTCTTCCTCTAGAAGTGTGCAAAATTTGTTGTCCAGGGGACCTACGGCCGGGGAGCACCGATTTTTCAAAGCCTGGCACCCCTTCCATAGACACCCATGTTAAACGGTAATTTCTCCGGTAAATTTGGGGACCCGGTACTGGCCGGCCTTAGGTCTCCTGGACCCGATACCTGGCACACATATAGCCCCCCTCTTACCTTAGAAGTGTGCAAAATTTGTTGTCCGGGGGACCTACGGCCGGGAGCAGCGATTTTTCAAAGCCGGGCACCCCTTCCATAGACTCCCATGTTAAACGGTAATTTCTCTGGTAAATTTGGGGGCCCTGTACCGGTCGGCCGTAGGCCTCCTGGACCCGAAACTTGGCACACATGTAGTCCCCGTTCTCCTCTACAAGGGAGGGAAGTTTTCTGTCTGGGGAACCTACGTCTGGGGAGCACCGATTTTTCAAACCCGGGCACCTCTTCTATATACTCCCATGTTAAACGTAAGTCTAGTCATGGACACATTGAGGCATGGGCACAGTGAGGCATGGACACAGTGAGGCACAGTGAGGCATGGACACAGTGAGGCATGGGCACAGTGAGGCAAAGTGAGGCACAGTGAGGCATGCAGATGGACACCCTAGGCTTATACTCGAGTCAATACGTTTTCCCAGTTTTTTGTGGTAAAATTAGGTGCCTCGTCTTATATTCGGGTCGGCTTATACTCGAGTATATACGGTAAAACAGTTCAGATGACTAAATACGACTAAAACTAAAATGCCATTTTAGTCAAAAGACAATGACTAAAATGAAATCGAAATTCAATGTCAAAATGAACACTGCTCTACCCCATAAGAATAAATAGGGGCATCTGCTAGGTGGTAATCATTGAGTGAGGTGGCACTAATGATGCAATCATGTGAACACAATAATTACAACAATGATACAGTATATTGCACGATTATCAATTTCTAATGCAAAAATAAAGTGCAACGTGCTCAATATGTTGTGGATAAAATTATAAGATAATCTAGTCCAATTAGTAGGTAGTGTCTTTAGACTTGCTTGAACATCAATAAAAATATCAGGAGACTTTAAGTTTAAATCCACCTTTCCTCCATAGAGGCCATCAAAAATAAGGAAAAAAGGGATCCATAGTGTAAAATTGTTTAATAAGTTTAAAAGCAAATAAGAAAATGCCCGCTTACATTCTTAAGTGCCTTCTCCCCGCACTGGGCATAATCCGCATAACCCACTAAACAGGAATCATCACTGCCCAGCTCACGTCGTAGGTCAGTGTGCGTTCCACTGTCGTGGCTTGAATGAAACCGGAAGTTTGGGACCCGGACGTGAGGTGACCAGAAAGCACCTTGACGTATGTTTCGTCTTACAACGTCATCAGGAAGCTCCTGATGACGTTGTAAGACAAAATGTAAACGCGCTTCCTGATGACGTTGTAATGACGAAACGTAAGACGCTTCCTTATTACCACTTTGCAAGCTAGCACGTCTACACTCTAAGGGGAGCAGCTTCACTAGTATATTTTTTTATCAATGCACTTTGTTATTGGCACAAGGTTCTTTTGATATTTTGCATCTACTAAGGTGCTCAAAGAAAAAAAATAGGAAAGATGCTTTTTTTCTGAATATTTGATGTTGGTAATATATTCAGGTAATATGTGCAATGGCATTACAGCCATTAGAGGTTACAGGTTTTTTTTTTTGTTTTTTGTTTTTAAGTTGCATTTTTGTTTGTCAAAAAGCAATATTTATGTTTGTTTGAAACTTGGTTTTCTTTTTAAAGATGTTATATATCACGACTAAATCTGTGTCTATAGTACATGTTCAAACCTTAATACCATAAATAATAACATGTTATTCAATTTTTACTCCAGAAGTATAGAATGAGTTTGGAAATTCTAGAGAAATGCTTAAATAATGCATTACAATTAAACTAAACCTATTTGATTTTAAATGATAATATAATAACACAAGGAGCAATCTGATTAAATGTAACAGTCCAATGTTATAACAGCGCTAATATTGGATAATAATCTGTGTCCAACTCCACATTCAGCATATGATGATGTAACAGTTGAATCTTAGATAGTAGGTGATCCTAGATAGTAGTCAGCATGTGCACCCTACACCGACTCCCAATCTTCACATAGTGAGGCACACTTCCCCCAAAGGGTTACTAAACTCACCAGAACATTGAAAGAAATCAGCCTTAAATGATATCCTTTATCTAGATTCCCATCATCGACTCAAGAGGCAATTGTATGATGTACTCTTACATTTTTCAGAACCCTGCAGACTGTGAACAGTTTGATTTTAGTCAACTAAAATACTGGAGATTTTAGTTGACTAAAATGTACTGATGATTTTAGTCGACTAAAATACGACTGAAACTAAAACAATTCAGACGACTAAAATAGGACTAAAATTGAAATGGCATTTTAGTTAAAAGTCTATGACTAAAACTAAATTGAAATTTGATGTAAAATTAACACTGGTGTCGAGAGGCTCTGCATGGCCTTTCTTGCAACTAACTTTACTGCTGTTGTGTTATATAAGACTGCTCCCATGTTCTAAGAGATAGTTAGAGAATACCGCACAGTGTACTAACACTGTGAAGGACAGCTACCATGTTCCAAACTGTCGTTATAAACACGGGACTGCTCATGCTCCAAGAGGTAGAGAACAAATTATACTTAGGAGCAAACCAATGTCCATCCATTGTAGAGACTTCAAAATTGTAGATAGGTAACATCTATTGGCTGAACTAGATGGGCCTTTGTCTTTTTTCAGCCTGACTAACAATATGAGAGCCATAAGCTTGGTGAGGAGAAATTAATTATAAATGCCAATATAGCAAGTGTCAAAACTCCAGCCAAAAGTAGCACACATCCAATGGACCACTAAGCAGTCAAATGATTCTCATGCACAGAGGCTTTATGTAAAAGAAAAATTATGTGCCCACATGTTTCAGGGTATTACAATGTTCCCTTCTTCAGGGCTTGTTTTTAGAGAAATGCCTCCCAGTTGAAGATGAGAACACACCTTCTAGTCAATTTGCAAGAGGCCTCCGCCGTGCTAAAGCTAACTGATGTTTAGATGGCATTGTCCTGGACCTTTTTAATGCCTTAAGTGCAATGGTGTATGTGGATGGAAGAAGGTAAATTGTATACAAAATTAGGTTTGGGTCCCTGTGGAAAGCTGATCTCTATTGTGGTATCTATGTATTACACTCTTGCCAAGATGCTGCTGTTAGACAGGCTGCAACCTCACTATTCAAAAGAGTACTGTCATGGTTATGCAGTAATGTTTGTCTGTTAGCTTACCTCTCCTCCATGTGTCCTGCTTTAGAGGCCAGCCACTCTCACCTGGCTGCTTAAGTAATCTCTCCTCTAAGCATGGCTCCACCCCAGGCCCTATAAGGGAACTCTATATTAACCTGTGCACTGCAAGTCAGCCGTGCTGATCAACATTGTTTGTTAGCTATTGTGTGTCTGGTTTCCTGCTTGCCGTGTGCTCTACGTCTGTCTTTGTTTTACCGATCTTGGTTTGTTCTCAACTATCCCTGCCTGCCTGTGACCCTGACCTGGGCGTGTTCTCTGTTTATCCTTGTCTGCTAGTCGCCCTGACCTTTGGCTTATCCCCTTACTATCTCTTGTTATCCTGGTCTGCTGCTTCCTCTCTATCCTCCTGTAGCCTACTGTGAGCGTGAGCTGGGAGACTCTGGGGGCCGCGACCTGGAGCCAGTTGCAGCCCTGTCCATCCTCACCACTAGAGGCTCTGGTGAACACCTGCTGGCTCTTAGACTCCGCGCCCTGGGGAATCTTATGGGCTAGCTCCCTGTGGGATCCATGTTGGTTCTCCAGTAGACCTGCCTTCCTTAACCACCCAGAGTTCCATCCGCAGCAGTCAGCCGTAGGGTCCACTACCTTAGCGGTGCACTCCTGACCCCAACGGTGTGCATCTTTCACCTGGCCTCAGGCGACCTGACAAGTACCGTCTTCCTCAGAGCTCTGAGGAAGAAGGTACCCCTTCGAAACGCATCAGTTAGCAGTGGTTCTGAGGTCCTCCTCTCTGCTTTCTGGAGACTGCCGGTTCTATGATTGATTGCCACATCCAAGTGGTCTTCACAGGCTTTTTATTTATCACATGTTTGTGAGTAGTATTTTACAGAATTTTTTTAGTAATAAATTATCTTGGGATAATGCACAAGGCTGGTTGCGCCCTTTACTTTTTATCTTGTCTGAGACTACTAGGATATCCCCTATCCAGGAGGGCAGCAAGGCCAAAGTCACTATCCCTTGAGTCATCAATCACCTGGCCATCACACTAATGCGCAAGAGTGTTTGTTTGCAACCTCACTATACATGACTCTATATCACAGGCTTGACACTTACTTTACCACAGAAAGAAGAAGCCGGCTTGAGGTCCAAATTGATCTGTATGCTTTTTTTTTTTGCATTATCTGAATAGAATAGAATAGAATAGAGTATGTATGTTTCGTTATTTATCTTTTGCTGCTTTCTCTGCAGCTTAACAGAATTTTTTTTTTTTATAAAACCTATCACAAACCCCTGCCATCACCTGTCTGCCCTCCAAACATCCCAGGGTGGTAGGTAACCTTCGCCTTGAAGAAACATTACATGTTAGCAGTTCAAGTTGAAAGCATTAGGTTGTTATCACAGTAAACAGCAAAGAATAAATAGCCATTCATGCCTCAAAATGTAAGTCTGTTGTGTGATGAAAAGAATTGTTTGAGCCTGACCTAAGTAACCCGGTCTGCTATTCCAGCTCCCGCCATATAGGATTATGATAGTCTAGCATTAGTCTTTTTACGCAGTAGGACAGCAGCACGTGATCAGCATGAAGAGCTCCAGGCAGATCAACAACAAATAGACATAGCTGCAGATAGGAAGCTTCCAAGATTTATTTTGTATTTGAACAACAAAGCATTTACTGTGAGCATATGGAAGCCTACCCCATGTTCCCTGATATACCAAGTCTAAAGCCACATCACATAGGCACATGCAGGCCCAGCTCTGAAGATCAATCCTTTTTTAATTATCCATCTGCCGCCTGTTCAATAAGTAATTAACATGTTGATTATCTTTACTAGTCTTCAAGTTTGTCTATTTTGTCCTTTATTGAAAGTCCAACTCTGACAGATGAACTGATTCAAAGCAGGGCAGCTCAACAATCAAACTATGAAAAAATATTAATTTAATTTAGGTCCATCAATGGCTTATTATGAAAGACTTCCGAGAGTACATAGATCCATTCATATCAGTCCCTGCTCCAGAGATGCTCGCAGTCAGATGTCCCTAGTACAGTCATTCAAGTGTGAACGCACTGTGACTCTGGCAATACTATGCTTGTAACAGATGGCAGGGATTCTGTTTGTGGGTGTTTTCTAGATGCATTGCAGCTAGGGTTGCCACCTTTTCTTCAAGTCAAACCCGAACACTTCAACGTCGCACAGCAAATTTTTTTCATAGTATGCATAGATAAACTACAGTATGCATAGATGTTGCTATTAACCACTACAATAAAATGCACTTACGGTCTTACGCCCCTTCCTGCCCAGGACAATTTTCAGCTTTCAGCGCTGTCACACTTTGAATGACAATTGCGCGGTCATACTACACTGCACCCAAACTAAATTTTTATCCTTTTCTTCCCACAAATAGAGCTTTCTTTTGGTGGTATTTGATCACCTCTGCGGTTTTTATTTTTTACAAAAAAAGCTAAAAAAGACCAAAAATTTCGAAAAAAACGTATTTTTTTTTTAGTTTCTGTCATAAAATTTTGTTTTTCCCTTCACTGACGGGCACTGATGAGGCGGCACTGATGGGCACTGATAGGCGGCACTGATGGGCACTGATGAGTTGGCACTGATAAAGTGGCACTGATGGGCACTGATGAGGAGGCACTGATATGTAGAATTGATGGGCACTGATAGGCAGCACTGATATGCAGTACTGATGGGCACCAATAGGCGGCACTGATATGCAGCACTGATGGGCACTGATAGGCGGCACTGATGGGCACTAATAGGTGGCAATGATGGGCACTGACAGGCGGCACTGATGGGCACTGACAGGCTGCTGTGATGGGCACTGACAGACGGCACTAATTGGCACTGATAGGCAGTACTGAGTACTGATTGGCACTGACAGGTGGCACTGACAGGTGGCACTGATGGGCAGCACTGATGATGAGGCACTGACAGGTGTTTCTGCTGGGCAGTGATTGGCACTGTGGTGGGCAGGATTTGGCACTGTGGGGAGCATGGATTGGCACTTGCAGAGTTTATTATATGGGGCACTGCTGGGCATGTCATTTTTACATTTGAGGGGGCTGTGCTGCTAATCAATGTGCTGATTATCAGCACAGACCCCCCCTCTGACAGGGAGAGCTGCCGATCGGCTCCCCCTGTCAGCGTGAACCGAGAAATGCAGTTTACCGGCACTTCCTGGTTCACGCGATGATCAGCTGTGATTGGTCACAGCTGATCACGTGGTAAGAAGCCTCTGACAGAGGCTTCTTATCACGATCGGAGATGCGGGGTGTCAGACTGAACCCAGAGGTGATCAAATACCACCAAGAGAAAGCTCTATTTGTATGAAAAAAAAAGACAAAAAAATAATTTGAGTACAGTGTTGCATGACTGAGTAATTGTCATTCAAAGTGTGAGAGCACCGAAAGGGGTTTAAGTGCCCAGTGCCCAGTGGTCAAGTGGTTAAGAAAGTGGCAGGGCTCTGCCTCCCTGCCCCATCACTATGCCAAGGCTAATGCTCTTTATGTAATGATTGTGCTCAGATGACACCTTCACCTTCCCTTTGTCTATCGTGCTCTACTTCTCATTCTCGGGGTGTCATCCTTTCTGATTTACCCTCATGGCCAAAGCTCCTTTCTGCTCATAATAAAGAGAGAACCTGTTACTTACAGCTTGTGTGATTAGCTGGTTCCAAGTTCCTTACTTATTAAAGCGGAGTTCCACCCAAAAATTGAACTTCCGCTTTTCGGGAACCCTCCGCCCCTCCGGTGTCACATTTGGGGGGAGGGGGTGCAGATACCTGTATAATACAGGTATTTGCACCCACTTCTGGTGAGTGACTCCCATGGGAGTCACTCAACTTCCCACCCCCCCCTGCTGTCTTCTGGGAAACACACTGGTCCCAGGAGAGAGCGTCCCTGGGAACGCGCCACGCTACTCGCGCATGCGCAGTAGGGAACCGGGCAGTGAAGCCGCAACACTTCACTTCCTTATTCCCTCACCGAGGATGGCGGCGGGGGCAGCCGAGAGACAAACGTTTGCTCGTCTGCTGCTGCCGACATCGCGGCACCCTGGACAGGTAAGTGTCCATTTATTAAAAGTCAGCAGCAGTATTTGTAGCTGCTGGCTTTTAATATTTTTTTTTTCGCGGCACCTCCGCTTTAAGGTTAAGAAGACTACAACTCTGTTGTCCCCTTGCTCTCCTCAGGTCAACCTCAAATCTCTCATTTGCACAAGTTCTTTTATGACAACAGGAACAATTTGAGGGACACACATAGGAAGTTTTCGAAAAACATGAACTTATAACATTATTTAGCTTAATCATCAACTCTGTTTTTACAGGCAGCATCAGATCACACTAAGGGCTTGTTTACACTTGCTTCGACTTCAACACACATTAAAGCGCTTACCGCTTCAACGTGCTTTTTTATGTGTTTTTGATGCTTCAGTGATACTTCGGTGATGCTGCAATGGTGCTTCAATGATGGTTTTTTGAAACTTTATTGAGGCTTGGCAAATGCCCGGTGTTTGTGTTGATTTTCTATTTGTTTTAAAGGAGCCCAGTAGAACTCCAGCTCAGTAGTACCCCACTCAGCAGATCCCCTACTCATTAGCACCCCTGTTCAGCAGATCCCCACCTCATCGGTAACCTCGTTTAGCAGATCCCCACCTCATTGGTATCCTCATTCAGCATATTCCCAGCTTATTACTACCCTAATTCAGCAGATCCCCTGTTTAGTAGTACTGCCAGCTCTGCTGATGCCCCACTCAGTAGTAACCCCCAGCTTTGCTCATCCCCCACTCAGTAGTAACCTCCAGCTCTGCTGATCCTCTGGTTTGCCAATCCTCCATTCTCTCTGGTCCCCGCTCACCTCCTGCTACATTGCTCCCACACTGCCCACCACGTGTGGCATTGCTAGTTTCTCCTGCTCCAGTCCCCCAGCTCTGCTGATCCTTTGCCGCTCAGTTCTCTCACTCTTGTCCCTGCTCACCTTCTGCAATTCTTCAATAGCATTCCCATGGTATACACCATGTGTGCCGTCTGCTAGTTGCCCCGCTCATCTCCCAGCTGCTCCACGCTTCACACCAGATGTGACGTTTGCAACAGAATATATACAAATGAACCAAAGGTGACTGCTGTTGACGTCTTACAGGTTCGCTTGTTGGTTTCCCAGGGCATCCTGGGATATCTCATACCTGCAATACCTCAAAAACAAAGCAAAGTTAAAGCTGAATAAAAGCCTCTCAAAAGCTGCAGGTGCTGCTAGCGAGCTTTGTCATTGACTTTTATGGAGGCTTTGGAGACGCTTTGAAGCACCAAGAAAGCAACATGGGGTAATACTCAAAGTGTAAACAAGACTGTAGGTTTACCATTTTATTTAGTGACAGGTGCTTTGATTGGCATTCAGAGCACTTTAAAAAAGCAACCTCAATGCCACATTTTGAAGCGTAAACAAGTCCTAAGACACCAATGGAAGCCCTGGCTCTTACATGGTGCCCCAAGCTTTGTTCTACTTTGGGTTAAATGTTTGCTAGGGGTGGCTCCTACATGTTGCTGAGATGTGGCTGTGCCAAGGGAGTAAGGATAACTGATCTCTAGACCCTCTCTGACATCACCTAATGAGCCACCTGATACTTGGAAACTTCTTCTTTATCGCCTTCTCTGCAAACCCTTACTTGGCCACAAGAAGTCTGATTCATGCATCCATCTCCTTTCAGACGCATCTATCAATCTGAGACAGGCTGCAGATTGTCTCTAGAATACGCGGATGTAAAAGGCATAAACCCTGTCTACTCGTGGAATTGTTACAGGAACACTTATGCCGCGTACACACGACCGTTTTTAATGACGAGAAAAATAAAAAAAATTTAAATGGTCATTAAAAATTATCGTGTGTGGGCTTCAGAGCATTTTTCACGACGTGAAAAACGGCCATGAAAAAATTGGAACATGGTCTAATTTTTTACATCGTCGTTTTTATCGTCATGAAAAACGACAAGAAAAAAAACGCGCATGCTCAGAATCAAGTATGAGACGGGAGCGCTCGTTCTGGTAAAACTAGTGTTCCTAATGGAGATAGCACATTCGTCACGCTGTAACGGACTGAAAAGCACGAGGCTGAAAAGTGCGAATCACCGCTCAACAAAGTTTACTAACATGAAGGGTGGCGCCATCCGAATGGAACTTCCCCTTTATAGTGCCGTCGTACGTGTTGTACGTCACCGCGCTTTACTCAAGCATTTTTACAACGATAGTGTGTAGGCAAGGCAGGCTTGAGAAGAATCACGTCGAGAAAATGCAGTTTTTTTCAATGACATTAAAAACGGCCGTGTGTACGCGGCATTACTGTCTAAGGTCATCCAATTTGCATGTCAGGAGATTGTGACCGGCTCTCTATGGAGCCGGTTCACACATCTCTGGAGCAGCTTCAGTGTATCTTCTGATCTGTTTCAGGTCACTATTCAGCCAAAAATTCTGACCTGAAACAGTGAGCAGGGACGCGCCGGACCCCCTGCTGTGAACAGCTTTGTGCTTCAGTGTGAACCCAGCCTTAAGCCTGGTACACACGATCGGATTGTCTGCTGACAAAGCGTAGGATTTTTTGTCCGAAGGGCGTTGGCCAGGAACTTGTATTGCATACAAACGGCAAAGAATTTTCGGCCAACAAACACGAAACTACGTGTTTTTTCAGCTCTTTAGCGCCACCCTTTGGGCAACTTCTGCTAATGTTGTGTTATGGTGAGCATTGCTTCTGAGCATGCGTGTTTGTACTTTGGAGTTTTGTCCGATGGACTTGTGTACACACTATCGGATAATCCGACAACACACATTTGTTGGCAGACAATTTTAAAGCATGCTATCCCACATTTGTCCGTGGAAAATCCGATGGAGCATACAAATGGTCAGATTTTCCGACAACAGCCTGTCATCACACAATTCCCTTTGGATTCTCTGATCGTGTGTATGAGGCTTTAGAGCGACAATGGCAATTTCCCCCAACAAACACGCACGGAAAGCATACAAACTCAATGCAAAGAGCACCACTGATGAAAACTGAAAGCAGTATCCAGTGTTGGACAGTCGCAATGCTGTCCAAAATATGGAATTCCAGCTATGGAATTTATGTATATTTCATTTTATAGTTGTTCAGATATTCCGTGTGCCAAATGCCAAGTGTGTGTTGTCCATAGACACCGGGGTATGGACGGGGTGAAGGTCTGCCTATGGAATAGTCACCAAATGGCTTTCAGCATTTACTTTTTATTATTAGATCTAAATTGCAGCAAACAACTTATCACTTTGTACACACAGGATAGTTAAGCAGCCCGTATTAGCATAATGGAAAAAATAATTAATACTATACATTAAAGTTGATAATATCAGTGCTTGGCTTTACAGTATAAAATTTGTTAGTAAGGTAATGCACCATGCCACAATCAGTAGAAACAATAGAGAGCCTAATATGTGGTGGCTGCATTCGGTTTCTTGTTTTCATTTTTTTTCCACCCGGCCAGTAAGTCTGTTATATTTCAGCTTCCTTTAACAGACTAATGCCGCGTACACACGATCGATTTTTTCGACGGTGAAAACACCGTCGAGAAAATCGACGCGAAAAATGAGGAACAGCTTGTTCCCCCCACACACGGCCGTTTTAAATGACATTTTTTTTTTGGTCGAAAAAAAACGACCGTGTGTGGGCTCCGCGGCAGTGTTTTCCTATGGGAAAACTGCAGCGGAAAAAAACGACGGGAATCACGACGAGAAAAATTAGAGCATGTTCTAATTTTTCTCGTTGTGATTAATGTCGTTTTTCCCGTCGAGAAAAATGACAAAAAGCCCACAGATGATCGTTTTTCTCGTCCAAAGGAAAAAATTTAATTTTTCTCGACGAGAAAAACGGTCGTGTGTGCGCGGCATTAGGCTTCGTACACACGACCAGTTTTCTCGTCAAGAAACGACAAGAAAACTGCTGGGAGAGCTTTCTTGCCGTGAAAACCGTTCGTGTGTATGGTTTTTCGTCGAGAAAACTGCCGGGAATCTCGACGAGAAAAATAGGGAACCTGCTCTCTATTTTCTCGTCAGGATTCTCGTTTTCCTCGTCGGGATTCTCGTCGGCCTGTTTCCCGACGAGAAAACCGGTCGTGTGTATGCTTTTCCGAGTCTTAAAAAATCGTGCATGCTCAGAATCAAGTATAAGACGGGGAGCGCACCTTCTGGTAAAACTAGCGTTCGTAATGGAGATAGCACATTCGTCACGCTAAAACAGACTTAGAAGCACGAAGACTGAAAAGCGTGAATCGTCTCTCCCCAAACTTTTACTAACATGCGGTAACACGAGATCAGCAAAAGCAGCCCAAGGGGTGGCACCATTGGAATGGAACTTCCCCTTTATACTGCCGTCGTACGTGTTGTACGTCACCGCGCTTTACAACGACGAGATTTGGAATTGACAGTGTGTATGCAAGGAAAGCTTGACAAGAATCTCAGGTTTTTTTACGACGAGATTCTCGGTCGTGTGTACTAGGCTACAGCTGTCCACCAAGAGTGTCAGTTAGAGTTTTGGGACAAACTAATTAACCTCCTTGGCGGTATGATCATGTTAGATTTTTGAAGCTCAAAGCGGTACATTGTTTCGCATGGAAATTTGGCGGGGTTTTTTTTGTAGTAGGCCTGTAATTCTTAGGAATAACACACTTAAATCTGTCCAAACCAGAGTCTAGTAGACATCCCGGGTATGATAAAGTTTGATACACGAAATCATAAATTATAATATAATAAATAACTATAAATAATAAAAAAAAATATATATATAATAATAATAAATGTTATTCAATAATGTATTTAAATCAAAAACACTGAAATTTGCTCAGTTGCAGAATTGTCGTCACTTTCAGTGTTTAATGACGAATTTCCCCACAAACCACTATCGCTCAATTCTGCAAGTGTTCTAATTTATTATCGCTGTTTTCTAGCTGGTCTAAAACCGTTTTTGGCGTAAAGGGACAATTTTTGGTTGCCATGGACATTCTCACGTTTCCAGGCAGAAAGAACAGTATATGCAGTTGTGCTCATAAGTTTACATACCCTGGCAGAATTTATGATTTCTTGGCCATTATTCAGAGAATATGAATGATAACACAAAAACTTTTCTTTCACTCGTGGTTAGTGTTTGGCTGAAACCATTTATTATCAGTCAACTGTGTTTACTAGGGGTGAGCTTCGTGTTCGAGTCGAACATACGTTTGACTCGAACATCGGCTGTTCGATCGTTCGACGAAGATCGAACTATTTGGGCCGTTCGCGCCAAATTCGAGTGACTCGAACGGCCCACAATGCACTACGCCATCGCAGTGTCATCCAGGCGCTGTGATTGGCCAAGCATGCACTGTGACCCCGCATGCTTGGCCAATCACAGCGCCGGCAGCGAGGAGAGCAATGATTGGCCACAGGCAGGATGCCTGTGGCCAATTATTGCTGAGGGGGTTTAGTACACGCCCCACACTATAAAAGGCCGCCAGCGCGGCGGCCTTGTGTAGTGTGTTCCGGACCGGAGTAGGGAAAGAGAAGCATAGGCAGGGACAGTGTCATTATTTTTCCTTTACATAATCCTGGATTCCTTGTGTTTAGGGACAGATAAGGATAGGTAGGGAGAGTGTCAGTGACAGTGTGCTATTCTGTGCTAATCCTTGTTTGTAGGGACAGAGAGGTACAGTGAGGGAAAGTGTCAGTGTGCTATTCTGTTCTAAACCAATCTTGCTGAACCATATTTTCAATCCTTGAGTTTAGGGACAGAGAGGTACAGTGAGGGAAAGTGTCAGTCTGCTATTCTGTTCTAAACCAATCTTGCTGAACCATATTTTCAATCCTTGAGTTTAGGGACAGAGAGGTACAGTGAGGGAAAGTGTCAGTGTGCTATTTTGTGCTAAATCTTGTTTGTAGGGACAGAGAGGTACAGTGAGGGAAAGTGTCAGTGTGCTATTTTGTGCTAAATCTTGTTTGTAGGGACAGAGAGGTACAGTGAGGGAAAGTGTCAGTGTGCTATTCTGTTCGAAACCAATTTTGCTGTTCCATATTTTCAATCCTTGAGTTTAGGGACAGGGAAGGACACTCGTAGAAATTATCAGTGTGCTATTCTGTGCTAAATCTTGTTTGTAGGGAGGGACAGAGTAGGACAGTGAGGGAAAGTGTCAGTGTGCTATTCTGTTCTAAAACTATTTTGCTGAACCATATTTTCAATCCTTGAGTTGAGGGACAGAGAGGTACAGTGAGTGAAACTGACAGTGTGCTGTTCTGTTCTAAACCAAATTTGCTGTTCCATATTTTCAATCCTTGAGTTGAGGGACAGAGAGGTACAGTGAGGGAAAGTGTCAGTGTGCTATTCTGTTCTAAAACTATTTTGCTGAACCATATTTTCAATCCTTGAGTTGAGGGACAGAGAGGTACAGTGAGTGAAACTGACAGTGTGCTGTTCTGTTCTAAACCAAATTTGCTGTTCCATATTTTCAATCCTTGAGTTGAGGGACAGAGAGGTACAGTGAGGGAAAGTGTCAGTGTGCTATTCTGTTCTAAAACTATTTTGCTGAACCATATTTTCAATCCTTGAGTTGAGGGACAGAGAGGTACAGTGAGTGAAACTGACAGTGTGCTGTTCTGTTCTAAACCAAATTTGCTGTTCCATATTTTCAATCCTTGAGTTGAGGGACAGAGAGGTACAGTGAGGGAAAGTGTCAGTGTGCTATTCTGTTCTAAAACTATTTTGCTGAACCATATTTTCAATCCTTGAGTTGAGGGACAGAGAGGTACAGTGAGTGAAACTGACAGTGTGCTGTTCTGTTCTAAACCAAATTTGCTGTTCCATATTTTCAATCCTTGAGTTGAGGGACAGAGAGGTACAGTGAGGGAAAGTGTCAGTGTGCTATTCTGTTCTAAAACTATTTTGCTGAACCATATTTTCAATCCTTGAGTTGAGGGACAGAGAGGTACAGTGAGTGAAACTGACAGTGTGCTGTTCTGTTCTAAACCAAATTTGCTGTTCCATATTTTCAATCCTTGAGTTGAGGGACAGAGAGGTACAGTGAGGGAAAGTGTCAGTGTGCTATTCTGTTCTAAAACTATTTTGCTGAACCATATTTTCAATCCTTGAGTTGAGGGACAGAGAGGTACAGTGAGTGAAACTGACAGTGTGCTGTTCTGTTCTAAACCAAATTTGCTGTTCCATATTTTCAATCCTTGAGTTGAGGGACAGAGAGGTACAGTGAGGGAAAGTGTCAGTGTGCTATTCTGTTCTAAAACTATTTTGCTGAACCATATTTTCAATCCTTGAGTTGAGGGACAGAGAGGTACAGTGAGTGAAACTGACAGTGTGCTGTTCTGTTCTAAACCAAATTTGCTGTTCCATATTTTCAATCCTTGAGTTGAGGGACAGAGAGGTACAGTGAGGGAAAGTGTCAGTGTGCTATTCTGTTCTAAAACTATTTTGCTGAACCATATTTTCAATCCTTGAGTTGAGGGACAGAGAGGTACAGTGAGTGAAACTGACAGTGTGCTGTTCTGTTCTAAACCAAATTTGCTGTTCCATATTTTCAATCCTTGAGTTGAGGGACAGAGAGGTACAGTGAGGGAAAGTGTCAGTGTGCTATTCTGTTCTAAAACTATTTTGCTGAACCATATTTTCAATCCTTGATTTGAGGGACAGAGAGGTAAAGTGAGTGAAACTGACAGTGTGCTGTTCTGTTCTAAACCAAATTTGCTGTTCCATATTTTCAATCCTTGAGTTGAGGGACAGAGAGGTACAGTGAGGGAAAGTGTCAGTGTGCTATTCTGTTCTAAAACTATTTTGCTGAACCATATTTTCAATCCTTGAGTTGAGGGACAGAGAGGTAAAGTGAGTGAAACTGACAGTGTGCTGTTCTGTTCTAAACCAAATTTGCTGTTCCATATTTTCAATCCTTGAGTTGAGGGACAGAGAGGTACAGTGAGGGAAAGTGTCAGTGTGCTATTCTGTTCTAAAACTATTTTGCTGGACCATATTTTCAATCCTTGAGTTGAGGGACAGAGAGGTACAGTGAGTGAAACTGACAGTGTGCTGTTCTGTTCTAAACCAAATTTGCTGTTCCATATTTTCAATCCTTGAGTTGAGGGACAGAGAGGTACAGTGAGGGAAAGTGTCAGTGTGCTATTCTGTTCTAAAATTATTTTGCTGAACCATATTTTCAATCCTTGAGTTGAGGGACAGAGAGGTACAGTGAGTGAAACTGACAGTGTGCTGTTCTGTTCTAAACCAAATTTGCTGTTCCATATTTTCAATCCTTGAGTTGAGGGACAGAGAGGTACAGTGAGGGAAAGTGTCAGTGTGCTATTCTGTTCTAAATCTATTTTGCTGAACCATATTTTCAATCCTTGAGTTGAGGGACAGAGAGGTACAGTGAGTGAAACTGACAGTGTGCTGTTCTGTTCTAAACCAAATTTGCTGTTCCATATTTTCAATCCTTGAGTTGAGGGACAGAGAGGTACAGTGAGGGAAAGTGTCAGTGTGCTATTCAGTTCTAAAACTATTTTGCTGAACCATATTTTCAATCTTTGAGTTGAGGGACAGAGAGGTACAGTGAGTGAAACTGACAGTGTGCTGTTCTGTTCTAAACCAAATTTGCTGTTCCATATTTTCAATCCTTGAGTTGAGGGACAGAGAGGTACAGTGAGGGAAAGTGTCAGTGTGCTATTCTGTTCTAAAACTATTTTTCTGAACCATATTTTCAATCCTTGAGTTGAGGGACAGAGAGGTAAAGTGAGTGAAACTGACAGTGTGCTGTTCTGTTCTAAACCAAATTTGCTGTTCCATATTTTCAATCCTTGAGTTGAGGGACAGAGAGGTACAGTGAGGGAAAGTGTCAGTGTGCTATTCTGTTCTAAAACTATTTTGCTGAACCATATTTTCAATCCTTGAGTTGAGGGACAGAGAGGTAAAGTGAGTGAAACTGACAGTGTGCTGTTCTGTTCTAAACCAAATTTGCTGTTCCATATTTTCAATCCTTGAGTTGAGGGACAGAGAGGTACAGTGAGGGAAAGTGTCAGTGTGCTATTCTGTTCTAAAACTATTTTGCTGGACCATATTTTCAATCCTTGAGTTGAGGGACAGAGAGGTACAGTGAGTGAAACTGACAGTGTGCTGTTCTGTTCTAAACCAAATTTGCTGTTCCATATTTTCAATCCTTGAGTTGAGGGACAGAGAGGTACAGTGAGGGAAAGTGTCAGTGTGCTATTCTGTTCTAAAATTATTTTGCTGAACCATATTTTCAATCCTTGAGTTGAGGGACAGAGAGGTACAGTGAGTGAAACTGACAGTGTGCTGTTCTGTTCTAAACCAAATTTGCTGTTCCATATTTTCAATCCTTGAGTTGAGGGACAGAGAGGTACAGTGAGGGAAAGTGTCAGTGTGCTATTCAGTTCTAAAACTATTTTGCTGAACCATATTTTCAATCTTTGAGTTGAGGGACAGAGAGGTACAGTGAGTGAAACTGACAGTGTGCTGTTCTGTTCTAAACCAAATTTGCTGTTCCATATTTTCAATCCTTGAGTTGAGGGACAGAGAGGTACAGTGAGGGAAAGTGTCAGTGTGCTATTCTGTTCTAAAACTATTTTTCTGAACCATATTTTCAATCCTTGAGTTGAGGGACAGAGAGGTAAAGTGAGTGAAACTGACAGTGTGCTGTTCTGTTCTAAACCAAATTTGCTGTTCCATATTTTCAATCCTTGAGTTGAGGGACAGAGAGGTACAGTGAGGGAAAGTGTCAGTGTGCTATTCTGTTCTAAAACTATTTTGCTGAACCATATTTTCAATCCTTGAGTTGAGGGACAGAGAGGTAAAGTGAGTGAAACTGACAGTGTGCTGTTCTGTTCTAAACCAAATTTGCTGTTCCATATTTTCAATCCTTGAGTTGAGGGACAGAGAGGTACAGTGAGGGAAAGTGTCAGTGTGCTATTCTGTTCTAAAACTATTTTGCTGGACCATATTTTCAATCCTTGAGTTGAGGGACAGAGAGGTACAGTGAGTGAAACTGACAGTGTGCTGTTCTGTTCTAAACCAAATTTGCTGTTCCATATTTTCAATCCTTGAGTTGAGGGACAGAGAGGTACAGTGAGGGAAAGTGTCAGTGTGCTATTCTGTTCTAAAATTATTTTGCTGAACCATATTTTCAATCCTTGAGTTGAGGGACAGAGAGGTACAGTGAGTGAAACTGACAGTGTGCTGTTCTGTTCTAAACCAAATTTGCTGTTCCATATTTTCAATCCTTGAGTTGAGGGACAGAGAGGTACAGTGAGGGAAAGTGTCAGTGTGCTATTCTGTTCTAAAATTATTTTGCTGAACCATATTTTCAATCCTTGAGTTGAGGGACAGAGAGGTACAGTGAGTGAAACTGACAGTGTGCTGTTCTGTTCTAAAACAAATTTGCTGTTCCATATTTTCAATCCTTGAGTTGAGGGACAGAGAGGTACAGTGAGTGAAACTGACAGTGTGCTGTTCTGTTCTAAACCAAATTTGCTGTTCCATATTTTCAATCCTTGAGTTGAGGGACAGAGAGGTACAGTGAGGGAAAGTGTCAGTGTGCTATTCTGTTCTAAAACTATTTTGCTGAACCATATTTTCAATCCTTGAGTTGAGGGACAGAGAGGTACAGTGAGTGAAACTGACAGTGTGCTGTTCTGTTCTAAACCAAATTTGCTGTTCCATATTTTCAATCCTTGAGTTGAGGGACAGAGAGGTACAGTGAGGGAAAGTGTCAGTGTGCTATTCTGTTCTAAAACTATTTTGCTGAACCATATTTTCAATCCTTGAGTTGAGGGACAGAGAGGTACAGTGAGTGAAACTGACAGTGTGCTGTTCTGTTCTAAACCAAATTTGCTGTTCCATATTTTCAACCCTTGAGTTGAGGGACAGAGAGGTACAGTGAGGGAAAGTGTCAGTGTGCTATTCTGTTCTAAAACTATTTTGCTGAACCATATTTTCAATCCTTGAGTTGAGGGACAGAGAGGTAAAGTGAGTGAAACTGACAGTGTGCTGTTCTGTTCTAAACCAAATTTGCTGTTCCATATTTTCAATCCTTGAGTTGAGGGACAGAGAGGTACAGTGAGGGAAAGTGTCAGTGTGCTATTCTGTTCTAAAACTATTTTGCTGAACCATATTTTCAATCCTTGAGTTGAGGGACAGAGAGGTAAAGTGAGTGAAACTGACAGTGTGCTGTTCTGTTCTAAACCAAATTTGCTGTTCCATATTTTCAATCCTTGAGTTGAGGGACAGAGAGGTACAGTGAGGGAAAGTGTCAGTGTGCTATTCTGTTCTAAAACTATTTTGCTGGACCATATTTTCAATCCTTGAGTTGAGGGACAGAGAGGTACAGTAAGTGAAACTGACAGTGTGCTGTTCTGTTCTAAACCAAATTTGCTGTTCCATATTTTCAATCCTTGAGTTGAGGGACAGAGAGGTACAGTGAGGGAAAGTGTCAGTGTGCTATTCTGTTCTAAAATTATTTTGCTGAACCATATTTTCAATCCTTGAGTTGAGGGACAGAGAGGTACAGTGAGTGAAACTGACAGTGTGCTGTTCTGTTCTAAACCAAATTTGCTGTTCCATATTTTCAATCCTTGAGTTGAGGGACAGAGAGGTACAGTGAGGGAAAGTGTCAGTGTGCTATTCTGTTCTAAAACTATTTTGCTGAACCATATTTTCAATCCTTGAGTTGAGGGACAGAGAGGTACAGTGAGTGAAACTGACAGTGTACAGTTCTGTTCTAAACCAAATTTGCTGTTCCATATTTTCAATCCTTGAGTTGAGGGACAGAGAGGTACAGTGAGGGAAAGTGTCAGTGTGCTATTCTGTTCTAAAACTATTTTGCTGAACCATATTTTCAATCCTTGAGTTGAGGGACAGAGAGGTACAGTGAGTGAAACTGACAGTGTGCTGTTCTGTTCTAAACCAAATTTGCTGTTCCATATTTTCAATCCTTGAGTTGAGGGACAGAGAGGTACAGTGAGGGAAAGTGTCAGTGTGCTATTCAGTTCTAAAACTATTTTGCTGAACCATATTTTCAATCCTTGAGTTGAGGGACAGAGAGGTACAGTGAGTGAAACTGACAGTGTGCTGTTCTGTTCTAAACCAAATTTGCTGTTCCATATTTTCAATCCTTGAGTTGAGGGACAGAGAGGTACAGTGAGGGAAAGTGTCAGTGTGCTATTCTGTTCTAAAACTATTTTGCTGAACCATATTTTCAATCCTTGAGTTGAGGGACAGAGAGGTAAAGTGAGTGAAACTGACAGTGTGCTGTTCTGTTCTAAACCAAATTTGCTGTTCCATATTTTCAATCCTTGAGTTGAGGGACAGAGAGGTACAGTGAGGGAAAGTGTCAGTGTGCTATTCTGTTCTAAAACTATTTTGCTGAACCATATTTTCAATCCTTGAGTTGAGGGACAGAGAGGTAAAGTGAGTGAAACTGACAGTGTACTGTTCTGTTCTAAACCAAATTTGCTGTTCCATATTTTCAATCCTTGAGTTGAGGGACAGAGAGGTACAGTGAGGGAAAGTGTCAGTGTGCTATTCTGTTCTAAAACTATTTTGCTGGACCATATTTTCAATCCTTGAGTTGAGGGACAGAGAGGTACAGTGAGTGAAACTGACAGTGTGCTGTTCTGTTCTAAACCAAATTTGCTGTTCCATATTTTCAATCCTTGAGTTGAGGGACAGAGAGGTACAGTGAGGGAAAGTGTCAGTGTGCTATTCTGTTCTAAAATTATTTTGCTGAACCATATTTTCAATCCTTGAGTTGAGGGACAGAGAGGTACAGTGAGTGAAACTGACAGTGTGCTGTTCTGTTCTAAACCAAATTTGCTGTTCCATATTTTCAATCCTTGAGTTGAGGGACAGAGAGGTACAGTGAGGGAAAGTGTCAGTGTGCTATTCTGTTCTAAAATTATTTTGCTGAACCATATTTTCAATCCTTGAGTTGAGGGACAGAGAGGTACAGTGAGTGAAACTGACAGTGTGCTGTTCTGTTCTAAAACAAATTTGCTGTTCCATATTTTCAATCCTTGAGTTGAGGGACAGAGAGGTACAGTGAGTGAAACTGACAGTGTGCTGTTCTGTTCTAAACCAAATTTGCTGTTCCATATTTTCAATCCTTGAGTTGAGGGACAGAGAGGTACAGTGAGGGAAAGTGTCAGTGTGCTATTCTGTTCTAAAACTATTTTGCTGAACCATATTTTCAATCCTTGAGTTGAGGGACAGAGAGGTACAGTGAGTGAAACTGACAGTGTGCTGTTCTGTTCTAAACCAAATTTGCTGTTCCATATTTTCAATCCTTGAGTTGAGGGACAGAGAGGTACAGTGAGGGAAAGTGTCAGTGTGCTATTCTGTTCTAAAACTATTTTGCTGAACCATATTTTCAATCCTTGTGTTTAGGGACAGAGAAGGATAGGCAGGGGACAGTGTCAGTGTCATTGTTGCTAAGCCTCCTGCACAGTATACACCTGAAGGTAGCCCTTATTGCTGTTTTTCCCATCTCCCTGCAGGCCATCCATTAAAATGTCTGGAAGGCAACCAAGGAGAGGCAGACAGTCAGGAGGCAAAAAAAGAGGGCAAGCAGGCTCTGTGTCTGGGGGCAACAGTGCTGGTCGTGTACGCGGTGCATTGTCATCAGCACATGGCCATGGGACACGCTTGTCCTTGTTTTCGGCAGCTGGACATGTTGAGCCACATCATGCCGAAGACTTGGTAGAGTGGATGACCAAGCCCACCTCATCCTCCTCATCCTCTCTCACCCAGGCTCAGGGTACTGGCAAAGCAGCTGCCAAAGCGTCCTCTTCTCTGGTATCATTATCTTCATTAGTCAATCCTTCCCTAGACCCACCATGCCCTCCTCCTGAGGAGTCCCCCGAACTATTTGAGCACAGTGTTGGGTACATGCTCCAGGAGGATGCCCAGCGTTTGGAAGGATCTGATGATGATACCCAGCTAGAGGAAGGCAGCAGCGTGAGAGCAGAGAGAGGGGATGCTCAAGAAGGACACCAATCTGGCAGTCATGCTCCAGCAGCTGCAGCATATTGCCAGATTGGCTCCAGTGATGAGGAGGGAGGGGATGATGAGGTCACTGACTCCACGTGGGTGCCTAATAGGAGAGAGGAGGAGGAGGAGGATGAGGAGGAGGCACATCTCCAACGAGGCAGGATGCCCTTGAGTGGCCAGCGTATGGGCAGCACACCGACGGAATCACACCGCAGAGCTCCGCCTGTGCAGGGCGCTGCCTCTGCCCGTCATGCAAAAAGTTCTTTGGTGTGGGCCTTTTTTGAGGCGAGTGCATCAGATCGCACAGCTGCTGTTTGCAACATATGTCTCAAGCGTATATCTCGTGGCCAAAACATCAGCCGCTTGGGCACCACATGCTTGATCAGACATATGTTGACCTGCCATGCAGCTCGTTGGCAAGCCTACCTTAAAGACCCACACCAAAGAACAAAGCTGACCTCTTCTTGCACCGCATCAGCTGGGATCTCCAACCCCACTAGGGATGAGCTTCGTGTTCGAGTCGAACATACGTTCGACTCGAACATTGGCTGTTCGATCGTTCGACGAAGATCGAACGATTTGGGCCGTTCGCGCCAAATTCGAGTGACGCGAACGGCCCACAATGCACTACGCCATCGCAGTGTCATCCAGGCGCTGTGATTGGCCAAGCATGCACTGTGACCCCGCATGCTTGGCCAATCACAGCGCCGGCAGCGAGGAGAGCAATGATTGGCCACAGGCAGGATGCCTGTGGCCAATTATTGCTGAGGGTGTTTAGTACACGCCCCACACTATAAAAGGCCGCCAGCACGGCGGCCTAGTGTAGTGTGTTCCGGAGCAGGGATAGAGTAGCATAGGCAGGGACAGTGACTGTTATTTCTTTCTTGCTTAACCTGGATTCCTTTAGTTTAGGGAAAGAGAAGGATAGGTAGGGAGAGTGTCAGTGTGTTTTGTGCTTCTGCTATAGTGTGCTTAAAAAAAAACATTTATTCTAGGGACAGAAAACTCTAGGTAGGGACAGTGTCAGTTTCTTTCACTCTGCAAGTCCTTGTTTCCAGGGACCTGGAAGGACAGTGAGTGAATTGTCCTTTTGCTATATTGTGATTAAAAAAAACATTTATTCTAGGGACAGAAAACTCTAGGTAGGGACAGTGTCAGTTTCTTTCACTCTGCAAGTCCTTGTTTCCAGGGACCTGGAAGGACAGTGAGTGAATTGTCCTTTTGCTATATTGTGATTAAAAAAAACATTTATTCTAGGGACAGAAAACTCTAGGTAGGGACAGTGTCAGTTTCTTTCACTCTGCAAGTCCTTGTTTCCAGGGACCTGGAAGGACAGTGAGTGAATTGTCCTTTTGCTATATTGTGATTAAAAAAAACATTTATTCTAGGGACAGAAAACTCTAGGTAGGGACAGTGTCAGTTTCTTTCACTCTGCAAGTCCTTGTTTCCAGGGACCTGGAAGGACAGTGAGTGAATTGTCCTTTTGCTATATTGTGATTAAAAAAAACATTTATTCTAGGGACAGAAAACTCTAGGTAGGGACAGTGTCAGTTTCTTTCACTCTGCAAGTCCTTGTTTCCAGGGACCTGGAAGGACAGTGAGTGAATTGTCCTTTTGCTATATTGTGATTAAAAAAAACATTTTTTTCTAGGGACAGAAAACTGTAGGTAGGGAGAGTGTTTTTTTTCTTTCACTCTGCAAGTCCTTGTTTCCAGGGACCTGTAAGGACAGTGAGTTAATTTTCCTTGTGCTATATTGTGATTAAAAAAAACATTTATTCTAGGGACAGAAAACTCTAGGTAGGGACAGTGTCAGTTTCTTTCACTCTGCAAGTCCTTGTTTCCAGGGACCTGGAAGGACAGTGAGTGAATTGTCCTTTTGCTATATTGTGATTAAAAAAAACATTTATTCTAGGGACAGAAAACTCTAGGTAGGGACAGTGTCAGTTTCTTTCACTCTGCAAGTCCTTGTTTCCAGGGACCTGGAAGGACAGTGAGTGAATTGTCCTTTTGCTATATTGTGATTAAAAAAAACATTTATTCTAGGGACAGAAAACTCTAGGTAGGGACAGTGTCAGTTTCTTTCACTCTGCAAGTCCTTGTTTCCAGGGACCTGGAAGGACAGTGAGTGAATTGTCCTTTTGCTATATTGTGATTAAAAAAAACATTTATTCTAGGGACAGAAAACTCTAGGTAGGGACAGTGTCAGTTTCTTTCACTCTGCAAGTCCTTGTTTCCAGGGACCTGGAAGGACAGTGAGTGAATTGTCCTTTTGCTATATTGTGATTAAAAAAAACATTTATTCTAGGGACAGAAAACTCTAGGTAGGGACAGTGTCAGTTTCTTTCACTCTGCAAGTCCTTGTTTCCAGGGACCTGGAAGGACAGTGAGTGAATTGTCCTTTTGCTATATTGTGATTAAAAAAAACATTTTTTTCTAGGGACAGAAAACTGTAGGTAGGGAGAGTGTTTTTTTTCTTTCACTCTGCAAGTCCTTGTTTCCAGGGACCTGTAAGGACAGTGAATTAATTTTCCTTGTGCTATATTGTGATTAAAAAAAACATTTATTCTAGGGACAGAAAACTCTAGGTAGGGAGAGTGTTTTTTTTCTTTCACTCTGCAAGTCCTTGTTTCCAGGGACCTGGAAGGACAGTGAGTGAATTGTCCTTTTGCTATATTGTGATTAAAAAAAACATTTATTCTAGGGACAGAAAACTCTAGGTAGGGACAGTGTCAGTTTCTTTCACTCTGCAAGTCCTTGTTTCCAGGGACCTGGAAGGACAGTGAGTGAATTGTCCTTTTGCTATATTGTGATTAAAAAAAACATTTATTCTAGGGACAGAAAACTCTAGGTAGGGACAGTGTCAGTTTCTTTCACTCTGCAAGTCCTTGTTTCCAGGGACCTGGAAGGACAGTGAGTGAATTGTCCTTTTGCTATATTGTGATTAAAAAAAACATTTATTCTAGGGACAGAAAACTCTAGGTAGGGACAGTGTCAGTTTCTTTCACTCTGCAAGTCCTTGTTTCCAGGGACCTGGAAGGACAGTGAGTGAATTGTCCTTTTGCTATATTGTGATTAAAAAAAACATTTATTCTAGGGACAGAAAACTCTAGGTAGGGACAGTGTCAGTTTCTTTCACTCTGCAAGTCCTTGTTTCCAGGGACCTGGAAGGACAGTGAGTGAATTGTCCTTTTGCTATATTGTGATTAAAAAAAACATTTTTTTCTAGGGACAGAAAACTGTAGGTAGGGAGAGTATTTTTTTTCTTTCACTCTGCAAGTCCTTGTTTCCAGGGACCTGTAAGGACAGTGAGTTAATTGTCCTTGTGCTATATTGTGCTGAAAAAAACATTTATTCCAGGGACAGAAAACTCTAGGTAGGGACAGTGTCAGTTTCTTTCACTCTGCAAGTCCTTGTTTCCAGGGACCTGGAAGGACAGTGAGTGAATTGTCCTTTTGCTATATTGTGATTAAAAAAAACATTTTTTTCTAGGGACAGAAAACTGTAGGTAGGGAGAGTATTTTTTTTCTTTCACTCTGCAAGTCCTTGTTTCCAGGGACCTGTAAGGACAGTGAGTTAATTGTCCTTGTGCTATATTGTGCTGAAAAAAACATTTATTCCAGGGACAGAAAACTCTAGGTAGGGACAGTGTCAGTTTCTTTCACTCTGCAAGTCCTTGTTTCCAGGGACCTGGAAGGACAGTGAGTGAATTGTCCTTTTGCTATATTGTGATTAAAAAAAACATTTTTTTCTAGGGACAGAAAACTGTAGGTAGGGAGAGTGTTTTTTTTCTTTCACTCTGCAAGTCCTTGTTTCCAGGGACCTGTAAGGACAGTGAGTTAATTTTCCTTGTGCTATATTGTGATTAAAAAAAACATTTATTCTAGGGACAGAAAACTCTAGGTAGGGACAGTGTCAGTTTCTTTCACTCTGCAAGTCCTTGTTTCCAGGGACCTGGAAGGACAGTGAGTGAATTGTCCTTTTGCTATATTGTGATTAAAAAAAACATTTTTTTCTAGGGACAGAAAACTGTAGGTAGGGAGAGTGTTTTTTTTCTTTCACTCTGCAAGTCCTTGTTTCCAGGGACCTGTAAGGACAGTGAGTTAATTTTCCTTGTGCTATATTGTGATTAAAAAAAACATTTATTCTAGGGACAGAAAACTCTAGGTAGGGACAGTGTCAGTTTCTTTCACTCTGCAAGTCCTTGTTTCCAGGGACCTGGAAGGACAGTGAGTGAATTGTCCTTTTGCTATATTGTGATTAAAAAAAACATTTATTCTAGGGACAGAAAACTCTAGGTAGGGACAGTGTCAGTTTCTTTCACTCTGCAAGTCCTTGTTTCCAGGGACCTGGAAGGACAGTGAGTGAATTGTCCTTTTGCTATATTGTGATTAAAAAAAACATTTATTCTAGGGACAGAAAACTCTAGGTAGGGACAGTGTCAGTTTCTTTCACTCTGCAAGTCCTTGTTTCCAGGGACCTGGAAGGACAGTGAGTGAATTGTCCTTTTGCTATATTGTGATTAAAAAAAACATTTATTCTAGGGACAGAAAACTCTAGGTAGGGACAGTGTCAGTTTCTTTCACTCTGCAAGTCCTTGTTTCCAGGGACCTGGAAGGACAGTGAGTGAATTGTCCTTTTGCTATATTGTGATTAAAAAAAACATTTATTCTAGGGACAGAAAACTCTAGGTAGGGACAGTGTCAGTTTCTTTCACTCTGCAAGTCCTTGTTTCCAGGGACCTGGAAGGACAGTGAGTGAATTGTCCTTTTGCTATATTGTGATTAAAAAAAACATTTTTTTCTAGGGACAGAAAACTGTAGGTAGGGAGAGTGTTTTTTTTCTTTCACTCTGCAAGTCCTTGTTTCCAGGGACCTGTAAGGACAGTGAGTGAATTGTCCTTGTGCTATATTGTGATTAAAAAAAACATTTATTCTAGGGACAGAAAACTCTAGGTAGGGACAGTGTCAGTTTCTTTCACTCTGCAAGTCCTTGTTTCCAGGGACCTGGAAGGACAGTGAGTGAATTGTCCTTTTGCTATATTGTGATTAAAAAAAACATTTATTCTAGGGACAGAAAACTCTAGGTAGGGACAGTGTCAGTTTCTTTCACTCTGCAAGTCCTTGTTTCCAGGGACCTGGAAGGACAGTGAGTGAATTGTCCTTTTGCTATATTGTGATTAAAAAAAACATTTTTTTCTAGGGACAGAAAACTGTAGGTAGGGAGAGTATTTTTTTTCTTTCACTCTGCAAGTCCTTGTTTCCAGGGACCTGTAAGGACAGTGAGTTAATTGTCCTTGTGCTATATTGTGCTGAAAAAAACATTTATTCCAGGGACAGAAAACTCTAGGTAGGGACAGTGTCAGTTTCTTTCACTCTGCAAGTCCTTGTTTCCAGGGACCTGGAAGGACAGTGAGTGAATTGTCCTTTTGCTATATTGTGATTAAAAAAAACATTTTTTTCTAGGGACAGAAAACTGTAGGTAGGGAGAGTGTTTTTTTTCTTTCACTCTGCAAGTCCTTGTTTCCAGGGACCTGTAAGGACAGTGAGTTAATTTTCCTTGTGCTATATTGTGATTAAAAAAAACATTTATTCTAGGGACAGAAAACTCTAGGTAGGGACAGTGTCAGTTTCTTTCACTCTGCAAGTCCTTGTTTCCAGGGACCTGGAAGGACAGTGAGTGAATTGTCCTTTTGCTATATTGTGATTAAAAAAAACATTTTTTTCTAGGGACAGAAAACTGTAGGTAGGGAGAGTGTTTTTTTTCTTTCACTCTGCAAGTCCTTGTTTCCAGGGACCTGTAAGGACAGTGAGTTAATTTTCCTTGTGCTATATTGTGATTAAAAAAAACATTTATTCTAGGGACAGAAAACTCTAGGTAGGGACAGTGTCAGTTTCTTTCACTCTGCAAGTCCTTGTTTCCAGGGACCTGGAAGGACAGTGAGTGAATTGTCCTTTTGCTATATTGTGATTAAAAAAAACATTTATTCTAGGGACAGAAAACTCTAGGTAGGGACAGTGTCAGTTTCTTTCACTCTGCAAGTCCTTGTTTCCAGGGACCTGGAAGGACAGTGAGTGAATTGTCCTTTTGCTATATTGTGATTAAAAAAAACATTTATTCTAGGGACAGAAAACTCTAGGTAGGGACAGTGTCAGTTTCTTTCACTCTGCAAGTCCTTGTTTCCAGGGACCTGGAAGGACAGTGAGTGAATTGTCCTTTTGCTATATTGTGATTAAAAAAAACATTTATTCTAGGGACAGAAAACTCTAGGTAGGGACAGTGTCAGTTTCTTTCACTCTGCAAGTCCTTGTTTCCAGGGACCTGGAAGGACAGTGAGTGAATTGTCCTTTTGCTATATTGTGATTAAAAAAAACATTTATTCTAGGGACAGAAAACTCTAGGTAGGGACAGTGTCAGTTTCTTTCACTCTGCAAGTCCTTGTTTCCAGGGACCTGGAAGGACAGTGAGTGAATTGTCCTTTTGCTATATTGTGATTAAAAAAAACATTTTTTTCTAGGGACAGAAAACTGTAGGTAGGGAGAGTGTTTTTTTTCTTTCACTCTGCAAGTCCTTGTTTCCAGGGACCTGTAAGGACAGTGAGTTAATTTTCCTTGTGCTATATTGTGATTAAAAAAAACATTTATTCTAGGGACAGAAAACTCTAGGTAGGGACAGTGTCAGTTTCTTTCACTCTGCAAGTCCTTGTTTCCAGGGACCTGGAAGGACAGTGAGTGAATTGTCCTTTTGCTATATTGTGATTAAAAAAAACATTTATTCTAGGGACAGAAAACTCTAGGTAGGGACAGTGTCAGTTTCTTTCACTCTGCAAGTCCTTGTTTCCAGGGACCTGGAAGGACAGTGAGTGAATTGTCCTTTTGCTATATTGTGATTAAAAAAAACATTTATTCTAGGGACAGAAAACTCTAGGTAGGGACAGTGTCAGTTTCTTTCACTCTGCAAGTCCTTGTTTCCAGGGACCTGGAAGGACAGTGAGTGAATTGTCCTTTTGCTATATTGTGATTAAAAAAAACATTTATTCTAGGGACAGAAAACTCTAGGTAGGGACAGTGTCAGTTTCTTTCACTCTGCAAGTCCTTGTTTCCAGGGACCTGGAAGGACAGTGAGTGAATTGTCCTTTTGCTATATTGTGATTAAAAAAAACATTTTTTTCTCGGGACAGAAAACTGTAGGTAGGGAGAGTATTTTTTTTCTTTCACTCTGCAAGTCCTTGTTTCCAGGGACCTGTAAGGACAGTGAGTTAATTGTCCTTGTGCTATATTGTGCTGAAAAAAACATTTATTCCAGGGACAGAAAACTCTAGGTAGGGACAGTGTCAGTTTCTTTCACTCTGCAAGTCCTTGTTTCCAGGGACCTGGAAGGACAGTGAGTGAATTGTCCTTTTGCTATATTGTGATTAAAAAAAACATTTTTTTCTAGGGACAGAAAACTGTAGGTAGGGAGAGTGTTTTTTTTCTTTCACTCTGCAAGTCCTTGTTTCCAGGGACCTGTAAGGACAGTGAGTTAATTTTCCTTGTGCTATATTGTGATTAAAAAAAACATTTATTCTAGGGACAGAAAACTCTAGGTAGGGACAGTGTCAGTTTCTTTCACTCTGCAAGTCCTTGTTTCCAGGGACCTGGAAGGACAGTGAGTGAATTGTCCTTTTGCTATATTGTGATTAAAAAAAACATTTTTTTCTAGGGACAGAAAACTGTAGGTAGGGAGAGTATTTTTTTTCTTTCACTCTGCAAGTCCTTGTTTCCAGGGACCTGTAAGGACAGTGAGTTAATTGTCCTTGTGCTATATTGTGCTGAAAAAAACATTTATTCCAGGGACAGAAAACTCTAGGTAGGGACAGTGTCAGTTTCTTTCACTCTGCAAGTCCTTGTTTCCAGGGACCTGGAAGGACAGTGAGTGAATTGTCCTTTTGCTATATTGTGATTAAAAAAAACATTTTTTTCTAGGGACAGAAAACTGTAGGTAGGGAGAGTGTTTTTTTTCTTTCACTCTGCAAGTCCTTGTTTCCAGGGACCTGTAAGGACAGTGAGTTAATTTTCCTTGTGCTATATTGTGATTAAAAAAAACATTTTTTCTAGGGACAGAAAACTGTAGGTAGGGAGAGTGTTTTTTTTCTTTCACTCTGCAAGTCCTTGTTTCCAGGGACAGAGAAGGACACCTGAAGGTAGCCCTTATTGCTTTTTTCCCATCTCCCTGCAGGCCATCTATTAGAATGTCTGGAAGGCAAACAAGGAGAGGCAGACAGTCAGGAGGCAATAAAAGAGGGCAAGCAGGCTCTGTGTCTGGGGGCAACAGTGCTGGTCGTGGACGCGGTGCATTGTCATCAGCACATGGCCATGGGACACGCTTGTCCTTCTTTTCGGCAGCTGGACATGTTGAGCCACATCATGCCGAAGACTTGGTAGAGTGGATGACCAAGCCCTCCTCCTCCTCCTCATCCTCTCTCACCCAGGCTCAGGGTACTGGAAAAGCAGCTGCCAAAGCGTCGTCTTCCCTGGTATCAATGTCAGACAAATCATCAGTCACTCCTTCCCTAGACCCACCATGTCCTCCTCCTGAGGAGTCCCCCGAACTGTTTCAGCACAGTGTTGGGTACATGCTCCAGGAGGATGCCCAGCGTTTCGAAGGGTCTGATGATGAAACCCAGCTAGAGGAAGGCAGTAGCGTGAGAGCAGACAGAGGGGATGCTCAAGAAGGACACCAATCTGGCAGTCATGTTCCAGCAGCTGCAGCATACTGCCAGATTGGCTCCAGTGATGAGGAGGGAGGGGATGATGAGGTCAATGACTCCACGTGGGTGCCTAATAGGAGAGAGGAGGAGGAGGAGGATGAGGAGGAGGCACATCTCCAACGAGGCAGGATGCCCTTTGGTGGCCAGCGTAAGGGCAGTACACCGACGGAATCACACCGCAGAGCTCCGCCTGTGCAGGGCGCTGCCTCTGCCCGTCATTCAAAAAGTTCTTTGGTGTGGGCCTTTTTTGAGGCTAGTGCATCAGATCGCACAGCTGCTGTTTGCAACATATGTCTCAAGCGTATATCGCGTGGCCAAAACATCAGCCGCTTGGGTACCACATGCCTGACCAGACATATGTTGACCTGCCATGCAGCTCGTTGGCAAGCCTACCTCAAAGACCCACACCAAAGAACAAAGCGGACCTCTCCTTGCACCGCATCAGCTGGGATCTCCAACCCCACTATAACTTCAGTCCTCTCTGAAACATGCACTGAGAGGAATGAAGGTGTAGAATTAGGTGTGTCACAGCCAAGTACTTGCGCCCACTCTGCTAGCAGTACACCGACGTCCGATTCTAGCAGGCAAATTTCCCTGCCCCAGCTGCTGGACCGTCGAAAGAAGTTCACTCCCAGCCATCCACATGCCCAGCGGTTGAATGCTAGCTTGGCTAAATTGCTAGCGCTTCAACTGCTGCCTTTTCAGTTGGTAGACTCGGCCCCCTTCCGTGAGTTTGTGCAATGTGCGGTTCCTCAGTGGCAGGTTCCCAAACGCCACTTTTTCTCACGGAAGGCTATTCCGGCTCTCTACCGGCATGTGGAAGGCAATGTCTTGGCCTCGCTGGACAGGGCGGTCAGCGGTAAGGTGCATATTACCGCTGACTCATGGTCCAGCAGGCATGGACAGGGACGTTACCTTTCTTTCACGGCCCATTGGGTCACTCTTTTGGCAGCTGGGAAGGATTCAGGACAAGGTGCAGTAGTGTTGGAGGTTGTCCCACCGCCACGCCTCCAAAATGCTACTACTGGTTGTGACACACCTCTCTCCTCCACCCCCTCCTCTTCTTCTTCCTCCATGGCCTCTTCCTGTGGTTTGTCCTATGAACCAGCGGTGCTCCGTAGCCGTTCACGGGGCTACGCAAGTACGCAGGCAAAAAGATGCCATGCCGTGCTTGCGCTGGTGTGTTTGGGGGACAGAAGCCACACTGGGGCAGAGGTCCTGTCTGCTCTGCAGGGCCAGGCCGAGAGGTGGTTGACGCCACGCCAGCTTAAGCCAGGAATGGTGGTTTGCGACAATGGCACCAACCTCCTCTCCGCCCTCCGACAGGGACAACTGACCCATGTGCCCTGTGTGGCTCACGTCCTTAACCTGGTGGTGCAGCGGTTCTTGGGCAGGTACCCGGGCTTACAGGATGTCCTGAGGCAGGCCAGGAAAGTCTGTGTGCATTTCCGCAGATCTTATAATGCCAGTGCTCGCCTGGCTGAGCTGCAAAAGGAGTTGAACCTGCCCAAGAACCGCCTTATATGTGACATGCCCACCAGGTGGAACTCAACGTTGGCCATGCTGCAGCGGCTGCACACGCAGCAGAGGGCCATCAATGAGTACCTGTGCGACTACGGCACCAGGACAGGGTCAGGGGAGCTTGGTTTTTTTTCTCCACGCCAGTGGGGCATGATCAGGGATGCATGCACTGTCCTGGCACCATTTGAGGAGGCCACGAGGATGGTGAGCAGTGACAGTGCATGCATCAGTGACACTGTACCTCTTGTCCACCTGTTGGAGCACACGCTGCGTGGAATAATGGACAGGGCACTTGAGGCAGAACAGAGGCAGGAAGAGGAGGACTTCCTTGCCTCTCAAGGCCCCCTTTACCCAGACAGTGTTCCTTCTGTCCCACCCATCGCACAGGAAGAGGAGGAGGAGGAGGAGGAGGAGGAGGATTGTGTCAGCATGGAGGTGGAGGCTGGCACTCAGCATCATCAGCAGCAGTCTTTTAGGGATGATTTACAGTCCCAAGAAACCAGTGGACTTGTACGTGGCTGGGAGGAGGTGGCTGCGGATCATGTCGTCCTTAGTGACCCAGAGGACTCCGGAGCGAATGCCTCAGCAAACCTACGCTGCATGGCCTCCCTGATCCTGCAAAGTCTGCGGAAGGATCCTCGTATTCTTCGGATCAAGGAGAGGGACCATTACTGGCTGGCCACTCTCCTTGATCCACGGTACAAGGGTAAGGTTGCGGACCTTATGTTACCGTCGCAGAGGGAGCAGAGGATGAGACAACTCCGGGAGGCCTTGCAGAAAGGTCTGTGCAACGCGTTCCCAGAGACTGGGAGGTTGCAAACTCCTGGTCCTGGACAACGAGTTGCTGAGGCTTCGGCCAGTCAAAGAAGGAGCGGTGGGGAAGGTGGCCGTCTGACCGATGCGTTCAGACAATTCTTTAGTCCGCAGCCCCAAAGTATGATTGGTTCCAGCAACCATCGCCAGCGTCTGATAAACATGGTGCAGGAATATCTAGGGGCAAGGTCAGACTTGGACACCTTCCCCACCGAAAATCCTCTGGCTTACTGGGTCTTGAGGATGGATCACTGGCCAGAGCTTGCACAGTATGCAATTGAGCTACTGGCCTGTCCTGCATCCAGCGTTCTTTCGGAACGCACATTCAGTGCTGCTGGAGGATTTGTCACGGATCACAGGGTGCGCCTGTCCACCGACTCGGTTGATCGACTGACTTTCATCAAGATGAACCAGTCTTGGATCACCACCAGCTACCACACACCTGATGCTGATATAACAGACTAATTGATTTTAAAATGTCACATCCCTTCAAGACTGATGCTGATGCTGAGTGCCTGTGCTGTTATGTTGACTGGCTATCCTCCTCCTCCGAGTCCTCAATGATACGATTGATGATGATAGCTTGGAAGATCATTTTTGTTTATGGGTGCCGCCACCAGTGCCTAACGCCCAATTTTTCAGCCCCTGTTTAACAGGGGCGTGTAATTACAATTTTTGAAGCAATACTTTGCAACAGGGCTCATTGCTGTGCTCCAAGTACAGTATCTGTGAGGAGTTGCAGTGTTGTGCCACCAGTGCCTAAGGCCCAATTTTTCAGCCCCTGTTTAACAGGGGCGTGTCATTACAATTTTTGAAGCAATACTTTGCAACAGGGCTCATTGCTGTGCTCCAAGTACAGTATCTGTGAGGGGTTGCAGTGTTGTGCCACCAGTGCCTAAGGCCCAATTTTTCAGCCCCTGTTCAACAGGGGCATGTAATTACAATTCTTGATCTAATAATTCACAGCAGGGCCCATTGCTGCACCCACCAAGAGTAACTGTCAGGGCTTACAGTGTTGTGGCACCAGCACCACCATCAAAGGCCCAATTTTTACTACCACTGTTCAACAATTATATGTAATTAAAATTCCTGATATAATAGTTGACAGCAGGGCGTTCCAGCACCAACCAAGAGTAACTGTGAGTGCTTACAGTGTTGTGCCAACACCAACAACTAAGGGGCCTATTTCTGCAGAGTATATACGGCAGGTCCCTACTTTCAAACATCCAACTTACAAACGACTCCTACTTGCAAACGCAAGAAGACAACAGGAAGTGAGAGGAAATCTACCACTAGGAAGGAAAATTCTCTCCTGTAAGAATAAATATGGGAGAAAGGTGTCTCCTCTGTACTGATGCTTTATCAGCAATCCTTGTTTCAAGAAAAACACCACATTTCAAAAACAGTTGTCATTGGGACGGAAAGTGAGGTGAAATGTTCTGAACAGGGGCACAGACAGCAAAACAAATGTTACAGGGGTGATAACCCTTACCTATGTTTTCCAAAAAGTTTAAAAATAGATTTTTGGGCTGGAGCTACACTTCAACAATGTACCTGTTCAAAATTACAAACAGATTCTACATAAGAACAAACCTACAGTCCCTGTCTTGTATGCACCGCCTGTATACGGCTGTTCAGAGTATATAGGGCCTTTTTTATTTTATGTGCGGGGTTCCCCTTAATATCCATACAAGACCCAAAGGGGCTGGTAATGGGCTGGGGTAGGGGGGGGGGGGGGTCATGGGGTAGCTATGCCATTTTTCTTAAAGAATTTCATCCATATTACCGGGACCAGACATTACATTAAAGCCGCAAGCAGTTTTAAATGGCTTTTTTTTCCTTTAGAAGTGTCATTTTGTGCAGGGACAGTTCTAAACACGGGAAACACGTGGCACTTCACAGGCATACTTTAGACACCCCCCAGGTACGATATTTAAAGGAATATTTGACTTTTTTTTTTTCACTTTATGCATCATTAAAATGACTGCTCCCGAAAAACGACCGTTTTTAAAACTTCTTTTTGCATTGATACATGTCCCCTGGTGCAGAACCCGGGTTCCCAAACCCTTTTTAGGACAATAACATGCATAATAGTTGTTATAATTAGCACTTTAGAATTCGAACGTTCGCATCCATTGTATTTAATAGGGTTCTAATGTTCGTTCGAACTTCCGGTCCGTTCGCGGGTTCTGGTGCGAACCGAACCCGGGGGTGTTCGGCTCATCACTAAACCCCACTATACCTTCACTCCTCTCTGAAACCTGCTCTGAAAGGAATGAAGGTGTAGAATTAGGTGTGTCACAGGCAAGTACTTGCGGGCACTCTGCTAGCAGTACACCAATGTCCGATTCTAGCAGGCAAATTTCCCTGCCCCAGCTGCTGGACCGTCGAAAGAAGTTCACTCCCAGCCATCCACATGCCCAGCGGTTGAATGCTAGCTTGGCTAAATTGCTAGCGCTTCAACTGCTGCCTTTTCAGTTGGTAGACTCGGCCCCCTTCCGTGAGTTTGTGCAATGTGCGGTTCCTCAGTGGCAGGTTCCCAAACGACACTTTTTCGCACGGAAGGCTATTCCGGCTCTCTACAGGCATGTGGAAGGCAATGTCTTGGCCTCGCTGGACAGGGCGGTCAGCGGTAAGGTGCATATTACCGCTGACTCATGGTCCAGCAGGCATGGACAGGGAAGTTACCTTTCTTTCACGGCCCATTGGGTCACTCTTTTGGCAGCTGGGAAGGATGCAGGACAAGGTGCAGTAGTGTTGGAGGTTGTTCCACCGCCACGCCTCCAAAATGCTACTACTGGTTGTGACACACCTCTCTCCTCCACCCCCTCCTCTTCTTCTTCCTCCATGGCCTCTTCCTGTGTTTTGTCCTTGGAACCAGCGGTGCTCCGTAGGCGTTCAAGGGGCTACGCAAGTACGCAGGCAAAAAGATGCCATGCCGTGCTTGCGCTGGTGTGTTTGGGGGACAGGAGCCACACTGGGGCAGAGGTCCTGTCTGCTCTGCAGGGGCAGGCCGAGAGGTGGTTGACGCCACGCCAGCTTAAGCCAGGAATGGTGGTTTGCGACAATGGCACCAACCTCCTCTCCGCTCTCCGACAGGGACAACTGACCCATGTGCCCTGTATGGCTCACGTCCTTAACCTGGTGGTGCAGCGGTTCTTGGGCAGGTACCCGGGCTTACAGGATGTCCTGAGGCAGGCCAGGAAAGTCTGTGTGCATTTCCGCAGCTCTTATAATGCCAGTGCTCGCCTGGCTGAGCTTCAAAAGGAGTTGAACCTGCCCAAGAACCGCCTTATATGTGACATGCCCACCAGGTGGAACTCAACGTTGGCCATGCTGCAGCGGCTGCACACGCAGCAGAGGGCCATCAATGAGTACCTGTGCGACTACGGCACCAGGACAGGGTCAGGGGAGCTCGGGTTTTTTTCACCACGCCAGTGTGGCATGATCAGGAATGCATGCACTGTCCTGGCACCATTTGAGGAGGCCACGAGGATGGTGAGCAGTGACAGTGCATGCATCAGTGACACTGTACCTCTTGTCCACCTGTTGGAGCACACGCTGCGTGGAATAATGGACAGGGCACTTGAGGCAGAACAGAGGCAGGAAGAGGAGGACTTCCTTGCCTCTCAAGGCCCCCTTTACCCAGACAGTGTTCCTTCTGTCCCACCCATCGCACAGGAAGAGGAGGAGGAGAAGGAGGAGGAGGAGGATTGTGTCAGCATGGAGGTGGAGGCTGGCACTCAGCATCATCAGCAGCAGTCTTTTAGGGATGATTTACAGTCCCAAGAAACCAGTGGACTTGTACGTGGCTGGGAGGAGGTGGCTGCGGATCATGTCGTCCTTAGTGACCCAGAGGACTCCGGACTGAATGCCTCAGCTAACCTACGCTGCATGGCCTCCCTGATCCTGCAAAGTCTGCGGAAGGATCCTCGTATTCTTCGGATCAAGGAGAGGGACCATTACTGGCTGGCCACTCTCCTTGATCCACGGTACAAGGGTAAGGTTGCGGACCTTATCGTACCGTCGCAGAGGGAGCAGAGGATGAGACAACTCCGGGAGGCCTTGCAGAAAGGTCTGTGCAACGCGTTCCCAGAGACTGGGAGGTTACAAACTCCTGGTCCTGGACAACGAGTTGCTGAGGCTTCGGGCAGTCAAAGAAGGAGCGGTGGGGAAGGTGGCCGTCTGACCGATGCGTTCAGACAATTCTTTAGTCCGCAGCACCAAAGTATGATCGGTTCCAGCAACCATCGCCAGCGTCTGATATACATGGTGCAGGAATACCTAGGGGCAAGGTCAGACTTGGACACCTTCCCTACCGAAAATCCTCTGGCTTACTGGGTCTTGAGGATGGATCACTGGCCAGAGCTTGCACAGTATGCAATTGAGCTACTGGCCTGTCCTGCATCCAGCGTTCTTTCAGAACGCACATTCAGTGCTGCTGGAGGATTTGTCACGGATCACAGGGTGCGCCTGTCCACCGACTCGGTTGATCGACTGACTTTCATCAAGATGAACCAGTCTTGGATCACCACCAGCTACCACACACCAGATGCTGATATAACAGACTAATTGATTTTAAAATGTCACATCCCTTCAAGACTGATGCTGATGCTGAGTGCCTGTGCTGTTATGTTGACTGGCTATCCTCCTCCTCAATGATACGATTAACGATGATAGCTTGGAAGATCATTTTGGTTTATGGGTGACGCCACCAGTGGCTAAGGCCCAATTTTTCAGCCCCTGTTTAACAGGGGTGTGTAATTAAAATTTTTGATGCAATACTTTGCAACAGGCCTCATTGCTGTGCTCCAAGTACAGTATCTGTGAGGGGTTGCAGTGTTGTGCCACCAGTGCCTAAGGCCCAATTTTTCAGCCCCTGTTCAACAGGGGCATGCAATTATAATTATTGATCTAATAATTCACAGCAGGGAGCATTGCTGCGCCCACCAAGAGTAACTGTCAGGCCTTACAGTGTTGTGGCACCAGCACCACTATCACCACCACCACCACCACCAAAGGCCCAATTTTTCAGCCCCTGTTCAACAGGGGCATGCAATTATAATTATTGATCTAATAATTCACAGCAGGGAGCATTGCTGCGCCCACCAAGAGTAACTGTCAGGCCTTACAGTGTTGTGGCACCAGCACCACCATCACCACCACCACCACCACCAAAGGCCCAATTTTTCAGCCCCTGTTCAACAGGGGCATGCAATTATAATTATTGATATAATAATTCACAGCAGGGACCATTGCTGCGCCCACCAAGAGTAACTGTCAGGCCTTACAGTGTTGGGGCACCAGCACCACCATCAAAGGGCCAATTTTTACTACCACTGATCAACAATTATATGTTATTACAATTCCTGATATTATACTTGACAGAAGGGCGTTCCAGCACCCACCAAGAATAACTGTGAGTGCTTTCAGTGTTGTGCCAACACCAACACCTAAGGGGCCAATTTCTGCAGAGTATATACGGAAGGTCCCTACTTTCAAACATCCAACTTACAAACTACTACTACTTGCAAACGGAAGAAGACAACAGGAAGTGAGAGGAAATCTACCCCTTGGAAGGAAAATTCTCTCCTGTAAGAATTAATATGGGAGAAAGGTGTCTCCTCTCTACTGATGCTTTATCACCAATCCTTGTTTCAATAAAAACACCACATTTCAAAAACAGTTGTCATTGGGACGCAAAGTGAGGTGAAATGTTCTGAACAGGGGCACAGACAGCAAAAAAAATGTGACAGGGGTGATAACCGTTCCCTATGTTTTACAAAAAACTAAAAAAAAGGAATTTGCCATGGAGCTCCACTTAAACAATGCAGCTGTTCAAAATTATAAACAGATTCTACATAAGAACAAACCTACAGTCCCTGTCTTGTATGCACCGCCTGTATACGGCTGTTCAGAGTATATAGGTCCTTTTTTATTTTGTGTGCGGGGTTCCCCTTAATATCCATACAAGACCCAAAGGGGCTGGTAATGGGCTGGGGTGGGGGGGGGTGTTGATGGGGTAGCTATGCCATTTTTCCTAAAGATTTTCATCCATATTACCGGGACCAGACATTGCATTAAAGCCGCAAGCAGTTTTAAATGACTTTTTTCCCTTTAGAAATGTTATTTTGTGCAGGGACAGTTCTAAACACGGGAAACACGTGGCACTTCACAGGCATACTTTAGACACCCCCCAGGTACAATATTTAAAGGAATATTTGACTTTTTTTTTTTCACTTTATGCATCATTAAAATGACTGCTCCCGGAAAACGTCCGTTTTTAAAACTTCTTTTTGCATTGATACATGTCCCCTGGTGCAGAAGCCGGGTTCCCAAACTCTGTTTCGGACAATAACATGGATAATAGTCGTTATAATTAGCACTTTAGAATCCGAACGTTCGCATCCATTGTATTTAATAGGGTTCTAATGTTCGCGCGAACTTTCGGTCCGTTCGCGGGTTCTGGTGCGAACCGAACCCGGGGGTGTTCGGCTCATCACTAGTGTTTACTCTTTTTAAATCAGAATCACAACAAAAACTACCCAAATGACCCTGATCAAAAGTTTACATACCCCAGTTCTTAATACCATGTATTGCCCCTTTTAACATCAATGACAGCTTTGAAGTCTTTTGTGGTATTTGTGGATGAGGCTCTTTATCTTCTCAGATGGTAAAGCTGCCCATTCCTCTTGGCAAAAAGCCTCCAGTTCCTGTAAATTCTTGGGCTGTCTTGCATGAACAGCACTTTTGAGATCTCCCCAGAGTGGCTCAATGATATTGAGGTCAGGAGACTGAGATGGCCACTCCAGAACCTTCTGTAGCCAATGACAGGTCAACTTGGCCTTGTGTTTTGGTTCATTGTCATGTTGGAATGTCCAAGTACGTCCCATGCGCAGCTTCCTGGCTGATGAATGCAAATGTTCCTCCAGTATTTTTTGATAACATACTGCATTCGTCTTCCTTTCAATTTTGACCAAATTTCCTGTGCCTTTGTAGCTCACACATCCCCAAAACATCAGCGATCCACCTCCGTGTTTCACAGTATTAATGATGTACCTTTCATCATAGGCCTTGTTGACTCCTCTCCAAATGTAGCGTTTATGATTGTGACCAAAAAGCAAAATTTTGGTCTCATCACTCCAAATGACTTTGGGCCAGAAGGTTTGAGGCTTGTCTCTGTGCTGTTTGGCGTATTGGCGAAATCATAAATTCTGCCAGGGTATGTAAACTTATGAGCACAACTGTATAATATAAAAGTGCATGCAGGGCACTGGACAAAGCACTAGGGACAAAAGGGATGTGAAATGATTTTATACAGAAATTTAATCTTACAGATTACAGTGTACTGTATGTGTTACGTATTTTTTACTATTTTGAATTTGCCGCCGGGCTCCACCCCTGTGCATCGCAACACTCACAGGGAATGGAGCCCAACACAGTAATACATTGGGTGGAGTACACAGCCCGCGGACACAGCGGGGAGACATCGCAGGATCCTAGGGACAAGATAAGTAACTTTTCCAGGATACTGCGATGAAATCCTGAGTGTGGCTCGGGGTTACCGCTTTTAGTAGTGAAAATTCACCCCGAGCCACACTCGGGATTACCGCCAGGAAGGTTAACACTGTCAGAGGTGCCTAAAATGATCAGCTTTTATTTATTTATGTAAAACCTGTATCACCCTCCTAGATACAGTAGGTGCTAGGATTAGGTAGATTTTGTTCTGGTTCACTGTGTTCAGTGGAGCTGTATTTTTGATGTTAGGTAAATTTACCGGTAGCTTGTCTCACTATAATCAGTGCATCTGCAATTTCCAGGAAAGGTAAATTTGGTTCTAGCTCACTGTAATCAGTACAGCTGCATTTTTTATAAGTTAGCCCTCGTACACACGGCCGAGATTCTCGTTGAAAAAAACATGTAGTTTTTTTCGACGAGATTCTTGGACAAGAAACTTGTCCCGGCCGAGTGTACACACGCTCGTTTCAAAGAACCCGCGGTTCTTTGAATGGAGCGTACGCGGTGACGTCATCGACTACGACGAGCATGCGCTCGTCACATTCGATGCCGTCGCCGCCATCTTGGTATACCCTACGTATGCCTAGGAAGCTACCGCGCATGCGTCAAATTCATTTCGAACATGCGCGGGCTTCCGGGAGGACAGGTAAGTGTACACACACTCACTTTTCTCGTCGAGAAACATGCCGAGGAGAATCTCGACGAGAAAATAGAGAGCAGGTTCTCTATTTTCTCGTCGAGGTTTCTTGTCGGTTTTCTCGACGAGAAACCCGATAGCCGCGTACACACGACCGATTTACTCGGCAAGACCTCTCTGCCAGCAAGTTTCTTGCTGGTTCTTGCCGAGAAAATCGGCCGTGTGTACGAGGCCTTAGATCTGTTCAGTGTTTCACCTGCTGCAGGTTTTTTTTTTTCCCCTCGCTACTTTCCAAAGAACTGTGGATCTCTCTGGAACCTAGGTGTGGAGCAAGGCAAATAGGCAACATGAATATGTATACATAGCTCCCAACTGTCAATGATTTCTAGGGACTGTCCCTGATTTGGAGCAAAGTCCCTCTGTCCCACATCCCACCTCATTTGTCCCTCATTTTGGTCTGATCTATATAGATGTATTTTTTAAAAATTCACTTTTTATCTATCAAAATAGTGTTTTCCAGCACTAAACCTTTTATCTGATTTCTAAATTGCTGCATTTGTAAATTCCAAAAGCCAATATAAAGGAACAGTAGTGGTAAAAAAAAAGCACTTGTGGGTTTAACCAATCTTGTTTTTTGTACAATTCTCCTTTAACGGGGCGTGGCAAGGGTGTGTCCTATGCCTGCATACTTTTGCTGATAGGTGTCCCTCATTTCCATCTCACAAAGTTGGGAGGTATGATTTATACAGCCCTGACCAATCCTAGGAGGGGTGGCCATGAAGGCTGCTGGGAGTCTGCATAAATCCTCCTGAGATGCAGAGCAGTCTTGTCTTGTCCTGGAGAGGAGAAGTCCAGCCTGGAGGGCTTGCTGCCCTCTAGGCAGCCCTGCCATGTGCTTGCTGTTCGGGAGGCCTCAGCTGAGCCAGCTGACGGGCCTGGATGCTGAAGTTAGAGCCGACAATGGGGCTGTCATCTGAAGAGATTAGTCTAGTATCACATGAGAAAGGTGTTGCATAGATTTTGGAAAGAGATAACCAACTTCCAAGGACATTTTGTAAGCACAGACAGTACAGAGAGAGATCTTCTGCCTCCTCCCTGGTGCTAGAGAGTCAGCTGTGTGTTTGTGTATAGAGGACATCGGCTGGTGTTCTGAAGAGCTCAGCCTATCTAGATATTTGTGAAGGGACTGCTTCTGCTACAAAGCCAAGTCCACAGTTTGCTTATGCTTAAGTTCTACACAAGGACGTTTACTGTCCTCATCTTGTACATACAGGGCCTTGAAAAAGTATTCATATCCCTTGCAATTTTCCCTATTTTATCATGTTACAACCAAAAACGTAAATGTTTTTTATTGGGATTTTATGTGATAGACCAACACAAAGTGGCACATAATTGTGAAGTGGAAGGAAAATTATAAATGGTTTTCCAAATGTTTTACAAATAAATATGTGAAAAGCTTGGCATGCATTTGTATTCAGCCCCCCTGAGTCAATACTTTGTAGAACCCCCTTTCTCTGCAATTACAGCTGCAAGTCTTTTTGGGGATGTCTCTACCAGCTTTGAACATCTAGAGAGCCAAAGTATTGCCCATTCGTTTTTGCAAAATAGCTCAAGCTCTGTCAGATTGGATGGAGAGCGTCTGTGAACAGCAATTTTCAAGTCTTACCACAAATGCTCAATTGGATTTAGGTCTGGACTTTGACTGGGCCATTCTAACACATGCATATGCTTTGATCTAAACCATTCCATTGTAGCTCTGGCTGTATATTTAGGGTCGTTGTCCTGCTGAAAGGTCAACCTCTGCCCCAGTTGCAAGTCTTTTGCAGACTCTAACAGGTTTTCTTCTAAGATTGCCCTGTATTTGGCTTCATCCATCTTCCCATCAACTCTGATCAGCATCCCTGTCCCTGTTGAAGAAAAGCATCCCCACAACATATTGCTTCCACCACCATGTTTCACGGTGGGGATGGTGTGTTCAGGGTGATGTGCAGTGTTAGATTTTGCCACACATAGCATTTTGCTTTTAGGCCAAAAATGCAGAGGCATCCCCAACACTGCATTTATATTCATATGTGCATATGGGGTGGGGGTGGGCCAAACATTTTTTGGGGGGGTGATGTTATGTGCTTGGGTGTAACATAAAATTTTTTTTAAGTACCCTATGTGATGATTTTATGGTATCAGGTTCTCTTTAATGAGACACCAGGGGTCTAAAAGCTTCTGCCCTAGCCAAACAGGATGGTAAAAATGAAAGGGGGACTTGAAGTAAGGTTTTACAAGTCACTTCTGGGTTACCAAGAAGAAGGCGGAGGAGAGTGGTTGGATATTCATTTGGCTCCCTCCCTCCCCTTTACTCGGCCACACCTGCCATGCCAGGGCTCTTCAACGAATGCAAAGAGCCCTCAATACATAGCCGAGTGTGTGCACGGGGGGGTTGGATCGTACGACTGTTATTGGGGGTGTTTGGAAGCAATCAGGCGGATGCCCAGCTGCTGGATCGCTCGCTTCCATCTGACAGCTGGAAATCCACTTGACAGATCAGTCAGCAGTCGGCTTGTCAGATATACACACACTCCGGGTGGCTGCAGTTGCTAAGAGTGTGTGTAAGTGTGAGTGTGTGTGCTACTGACAAAGTTTCTACATTGGTGGCAGAAAAAGTGTCAAAGGAAACTAACTGAAAGAACTGTTGCACCCCCTAGCATTGCTAGAGTGCTAGAGGGGAGATTTTTTAGTATAGGTAAATTTGTGCAGAATTGGCTGGCAGCAAAGCCTGTCTGTGTTTTTCCTGGGTTGGGCAGAGATCCAGGCAGAGCAGGATGACTCACAGGCAGCATCACTGAGACCTCCCCCTATTTCTAGAATGTACTGGAACCTTCTATAAAGATGGACCTGACCTATACCCAACTTGGATTGGCAGGCCCCATCAAATACTCTGGGTCAGCCCAGCTGGGGTGGAGAGTTCAGGTGAAAGCTGGAGATGGAGCGTTAGGCTGTCGTGGCCTTTGAGGGAGCTCCCCAGTCGGGGGGGGGTTATCTTGGGCCTGGGCTTAGGTGCAGATGGGACCTTCCCAAAACCCACGGAGGTGTCCTGGCCAGGAGGCACTGGGAGCAAGGAGAAAACACTGCCGGCAAGTCTCCAGGAGTAAGAGGAACAGCCAAGAGGGCTAGTGAGTGACAGACAGTCAGGAGGACTGGGAGGCATGCCTGAGAGGACTGGGATGAAGCAGTCTAGGATAGGTGCAGAGCCAGTCAGGAGGACTGTGGTGGCACGGACAGTGGGAAGAGGCAGCTGCAGCCAGGAGGGCTAGCAGGGCCTAAAGAGGTGGTACTGGAATCAGTAGCCACAAATGGGACAGCTAGCATCAAGGACTTCAGTTTTTGCTACACCATAGGGGCCTGTGGTCCCTGCCTGTAAATGGCATTTGCTTTGGGTCTGACAGATTCAGTGTCAGATCCCCACATCAGTGCTAGCTGGTCCTGGGAGTGATAGTCTGCAAGAAAGTGTATGTGCTGGAGGTCAAGGAGAAGAGATTGTATATACTAGAGTGTATATAGTTATATAGTCCCTACCAATTTCCAACAATCAAGTGGGCTTCCCATATGCACCCTATCCCCATCCAAGTTCTATTCCCCCCCAAAAAACTGACTCTGTGTGACTGGAAATGTGTTTGCATGGATGTGCAGGGTGGGGGACAAACCACATTCACCAGCAGCCCTTATGGTGGTAGCGCTACAGAACTATAGAGACTGCCCATGCTAACTGCCTTCTGAAAATACTAGTTGCCTGGCTGTCTGCTTTTAATGCTTTGAAAAATGCTGACCTGGAACAAGGATCAAAACCAAGAAAGTCAGAATGAAGTCAAAACTATTATTCTGCATATTTTTTTTAGGTCTATGAATATACTAAGGCCACTGGATGAACATGACAGGTAACTGGTATACAATTTTTTAGAAGAACAGGACGTTTCCTTTAAGTAAGCTACAGTCCAATGAATATTTACATAAACATTCTTTTTATCTGCCAGGATTTTCCTGCCAGCAAACACAATACATTATAATCTCTGCAGGTCAAAGTTCCAAAAAGCAAAGTAAACAATTTCGACAATTCATTTTCTCATTGCACCTATACAGTGTGTTTTGTCAAGCACTGATGGATTGCAAGGTTATGAACAAAGAGTATGGTTAATTGATGAAACGCTGCTGCTGATCCTGGTAACCTCAGGAACTCGTCTTGCATCGAGGAATGAAGATGGTGAAAACACGGAAACATGTTCAGTACTTGAAAATCATTTTAAACTGATATTAATGTGTCTATTTTTTGTCCATTTGTTTTTTCTTTTTACACAATAGAGATCTATAGAATCCTATGAAATCAAATCAAATAATTGTGTAAAACATTTTAATAAATAAGTTCCTTCTTTTCAGCTATAGTTATTGTCTTGACATAGTCTTGATGTAAAAAAATAATTGAGGTGGAAAAAAGTAATTAATGGTTTTGACTGGCAAGTGTTCTTAACCACTTCAATGCCGGGCACTTTCACCCTTTCCTGCCCAGGCCAATTTTCAGCTTTCAGCACTGTCACACTTAAGCCCCATACACACGATCTGATGACTTTTTGAAAACAAACTTCAAAATGAGGAGGTTTTCAAATAAATCCGACCGTGTGTACTCTCCATCGGACAAATTTTTTCGGTTTTCATCGGACAAAAGTTTGCTCTGCAAACGGACAAACTTTTTGGCAACAAAAGTCCTACAGTGCAAAGTCCTGCCGTGCGTACAGAAATCCATCGGACTTTAGTCCGAAGTACAAATACGCATGCTCAGAACCAATGTTTAAATCAAACAACAATAGCAGAAGTTGACCAAAGGGTGGCGGTAAAGAGCAGAAAAGAGCAGAAAAACCATGTAGTACGTCAATTACGTCACTACGTTCATGTTTGTTGGCTGAAAAAGTGCGAGCGTGTGTATGCTATGGGCATTCACGGCCAACTCCCTTCAGACAAAAATCCACAGAAAAGTTTGTTTGAAGTCCGATCGTGTGTATGAGGCTTTTGAATGACAGCCTTGAGGTTATCGGCTCTCCCTTCCTCATTCAGACACAGTGGGTCAGGAAAGGACTGTTTACATGTGATAATCTGTGATTGGACACAGCAAATTACATGGTAAAGGGCTGCTGTGATTGGCCCTTTACTGAAATCTGTGATCAGCTGTATCCAAAGGACACAGTAGTCACAGAACGCAGCCAATGCGCGTCCCTGGAAGCATACGGGAGGCAGGGTCTGGGAGGACGTCTATGTGAATGCCCTGCCAGAAATGCAGGACCGTGCTGTAGCCGTGGAAGTGGTTAAAACTTCTCATCTTGCTGATGCCTTTTCTTGCCCTGTCCACCAAGCACTGAGAGTGAGCAGGGTTCAGCCAACAGAGTGACAGCAACCTCATTGTCTTTCATTATACAAATAGGTCTGTCAGAGAGGTAGCATGGAGGCCATCAAGGAGTCAGGAACAGCAATGGATTACATCCCAGTGGGCTAAGTGGTTAGCACTTCCACCTAGCACTAGGGTCATAGGTTAAATCATTTAACGGCACCCCAAGTATGAAAGGGGTTAACGCCGTTTAGGATATTCCCTCTCTGAACACACATACGCTACCGACACTCCACAGTCAGGCGACAGCTTCCCATAGGAATAATTCTTCCATAAATAGGAGACAAACGCTCTGTATGAGGTTTCCAACTGGTCTGACAATCTTTAACCACTTGACCACTGGGCACTTAAACCCCCTTAATAACCAGACCAATTTTCAGCTTTCGGTGCTCTCACATTTTGAATGACAATTACTCAGTCATACAACACTGTACCCATATGAAATTTTTGTCCTTTTTTTCACACAAATAGAGCTTTCTTTTGGTGGTATTTAATCACTGTTGGGTTTTTTATTTTTTGCTCTATAAGAGAAAAAAGACTGAAAATTTTGTTAAAAAATGATTTTTTTTTTCGTTTCTGTTATAAAATTTAGCAAATTACTATTTTTTCTTCATAAATTTTGGCCAAAATTTATACTGCTACATATCTTTGGTAAAAATAAGTACAAATTGGTGTATATTATTTGGTCTTTGTGAAAGTTATAGAGTCCACAAGCTATGGTGCCAATATCTGAAAATTGATCACACCTGAAGTACTGACGGCCTATCTCAATTCTTGAGACCCTAACATGCCAGAAAAGTACAAATACCCCCCAAATGACCCCTTTTTGGAAAGAAGACATTCCAAGGTATTCAGAAAGAGGCATTGTGAGTTTTTTGAAGTTGTCATTTTTTCCCACAATTCTTTGCAAAATCAAGATTTTTTTTTTCTCTTTTTTTTTTTTTCACAAAATTGTCATATTAGCAGGTTATTTCTCACACACAGCATATGCATTCCACAAATTACACCCCAAAACACATTCTGCTATTACTCCCGAGTATGGCGATACCACATGTGTGAGACTTTTACACAGCGTGGCCACATACAGAGGCCCGACATGCAGGGAGCACCTTCAGGCGTTCTGGAGCACCCAGGCCAATTCTGACATTTCTCTCCTACATGTAAAAATCATCATTTGTTTGCTAGAAAATTATATAGAACCCCAAAACATTATATATGTTTTTTTAGCAAAGACCTTAGAGAATATAATGGTGGTTGTTGCAACTTTTTTATCTCGCACGATATTTGCGCAGCAATTTTTTTAACGCGTTTTTTACGGAAAAAAAATGTTTTGTGCTTAAAAAAAAAAAAAAACAGTAAAGTTAGCCCAATGTTTTTGCATAATGTGAAAGATGAAGTTACGCCGAGTAAATAGATACCTAACATGTCGCCCTTAAAAATTGCACACACTCGTGGAATGGCGCCAAACTTCGCTACTTAAAAAATCCCCATAGGCGACGCTTTAAATATTTTTACTGGTTACATGTTTTGAGTTACAGAGGAGGTCTAGGGCCAAAATGATTGCTCTCGCTCTAACGTTCGCAGAGATACCTCACATGTGTGGTTTGAAAACCGTTTTCATATGTGGGCGGGACTTACGTATGCGTTCGCTTCTGTATGCGAGCTCACGGGGACAGGGGCGCTTTAAAAAAAAAAAAAAAAATTATTCTTCATTTTACTTTATTTATTTTAGTTTGACATGTTTTTCCGCCCTAAACATTTTTTTGATCACTTTTATACCTATTACAAGGAACGTAAACATCCCTTGTAATAGGAATATGGCATGACAGGTCCTCTTTACAGTGAGATATGGGGGGGTGTCAATAAGACCCCACATCTCACCTCTAGGCTGGGAAGCCTGAAAAAAATACAAAAAAAAAACAACAATCCTGGCTTTGATCGTAGCGGTGAGTCGGTAGAAGCACCGGAGGGCGGCGGGGGGGGGACATCCCCTCTCGCCTCCCGTAAGAATGATCAAGCGGCGGAACAGCCGCTATGATTGTTCTTATGGTGTAGGGAATCGCCGGCTGAAAAAGCTAATATCTGAATGATGCCTGTAGCTGCTCCCATCATTCAGATATCCCCGCACAAAGTCAAGGACGTCATATGACGGCCGGAGGGCGGGAAGTGGTTATTGCAGAGTATTGCCGGGCATTGCGGAGTATTGCCGGGCATTGCGGAGTATTGCTGGGCATTGCGGAGTATTGCAGGGCATTGCGGAGTATTGCGGACTATGGCAGGGTATTGCGGTGTATGGCAGGGTATTGCACGGGTATTGCACAGGGTATTGTGGAGGGTATTGCACAGGGTATTGTGGAGGGTATTGCAGAGTATTGTGGAGGGTATTGCAGAGTATTGTGGAGGGTATTGCAGAGTATTGTGGAGGGTATTGCAGAGTATTGTGCAGGGTATTGCAGAGTATTGTGCAGGGTATTGCAGAGTATTTTGCAGAATATTGCGCAGGGTATTGCAGAGTATTGCGCAGGGTATTGCAGAGTATTGCACAGGGTATTGCAGAGTATTGCGCAGGGTATTGCAGAGTATTGCACCAGAGTATTGCAGAGTATTGCAGAGTATTGCACCAGGGTATTGCAGAGTATTTTGCAGGGTATTGCGCAGGGTATTGCAGAGTATTTTGCAGGGTATTGCGCAGGGTATTGCAGAGTATTGCGCAGGGTATTGCAGAGTATTGCGCAGGGTATTGCAGAGTATTTTGCAGGGTATTGCAGAGTATTTTGCAGGGTATTGCAGAGTATTGCGCAGGGTATTGCAGAGTATTGCACCAGGGTATTGCAGAGTATTGCACCAGGGTATTGCAGAGTATTGCACCAGGGTATTGGCAGGGTATTTTGCAGAGTATTGGCAGGGTATTTTGCAGAGTATTGGCAGGGTGTATTGCAGAGTATTGGCAGGGTATAGCACAGGGATGGCTGAGCAGGGATGGATGGATGGCTGGATCTGTGACTGCAATTGTCACAGATCCAGCCCACAGTGCTGCTGCTGCCATCCGCTCCCTCCCCCTCCCCTCTCACACTGTACCGATCGGTACAGAGAGGGGAGGGAGGAACCGGCGTCATCAAATGACGCCGGTCTGTTTACAAGTGATTGCTCCGTCATTTGACGGAGCGATCACGTGGTAAACGGCCGCTATCAGGCCGTTATCAGGGTCCTCTGGACCCGGCGGTCACGGAGTTTCCCATGTGCGCTCCCCAGGGGGCGCGCGGGAGCGCGATTCTGGGAGGACGTTATATAACGTCCTCCCAGAGTTAAGCAACCACCTTGTCGACGTTATTTGTCGGCAGGTGGTTGTTAAGTGGTTAATGAGAGCAGGCTCTTTTTATACACCAAAATAATACTGCATTAATCTAAATGAACAATGGTCCAACTCCACCCACAACATAACGAGGCCCAATACACATTATTTTTACATCTCTTAGCAGATAACAGGTGAGTTCATTAGCTAATCCCTTTTAAGTTTAAATGACTATGCATGACCTCTATGTTCCCCAGACTGTCTGTCTGCTAATTTACAATACCCACAATTACAGAGTTAATTATTACCCTTCACAATGAAAGGATCTCTAGCAGCTAGCCGGGACTCTCATTTACATTACACAGGCAGTCAGGTGGCACATCAGCATCTCTCAATTAACTTGTTAAGTTCAGAATCAAACAACCAGTACATATTGTGGATTAATATTACTATCCCACTTTAGGTAGTCCAAGATATATTTCCTCAGTCACCCTATGCCCAAAGTGACCACTGTCACAAATCCCAACTACGACACTACGGAATTTGCATGTTCTCCCTATGCCTGCATGGTTTTCCTCCTACACTCCAAAGGCATGTTGGTAAGTATATTGTCTCTAGTATATGCATGTATGAAAGGGATTTAGGGATCTTAGAAAGTAAGCTCCTTGGGGGCAGGGACTAATTTGAATGTACAATATATGTGTAAAATGGTGTGAAAAATTACAGTGCTATATAAGTTCCTGTAATAAATAAATATGGTAGGAAATTGTTGGGGCATTATAATTATACACAGGGACCTTCTAGGTAGGTTGAGGGGATACAGGGTGCTTTTCTCATTTAGAGGAAGCTAGATTTTCAGTTTCCTTAGAGGTTGGTAAAACACAGTAAAGTCCAGAGACTTTATAGGGACTTGGGAGGGATGAAGTCTCAAATCCTTGGTCCAAGTTTTGTATACAACCAGCACATTGGTATGTCCAGGGCTTTTATTTGAGGCACGGCTATGATTCAGGGTTCCACCCCCACGGACAGAGGAGGTCTTGGCCCAGCGGTCAGGAGGGCTCCACCTTGGAAATATTTGGGAGCCAGTGCAGCAAGGAGCTGCTACATGTTTGCTTCATTATGTCAGAGCTCCCCCTCAGAGATTGGTGATCTGCTGACTGTAGAGGGATATTTAAAATTTGTCAGGAGAAGATCAGAAAGGATGGATCCAGAGAAGGAATGAAGCAAAAGCAGGGAGGTCTTTGCACTGCAGGTTCTCAGGTACAGTTTCGTTTCCAGCAATGAGTGAGAAGCACAATGGTGACATTTCTCCAAATCTCCTGGATGATCTCACACAGCAGACATATCGTTTTGAGACCTTGGGCACAAGAGTGTTTTGCCATTTTCAGGAAAAAAATCAAGGTGAAGGTACATGTTTCAGGGTACTGCTTAGGGAAAATTAACTTTCTTAATGTCACATCTTCACTTTTTGAGAGTAGATCTACTTTCATGCATGCACTCTAAATGAAACATAATTGTAACACTTGTATGTATTTTTTGTCTCTCACAGAGATCACAGAGTTCTAATGCCCTGTACACACGATCGGTTTTACCGATGAAAACAGTCTGATGGACTTTTTTCATCGGACAACCCGATCGTGTATGGGCCCCATCGGTCTTTTTTCCATTGGTGAGAAAAAATAGAACATGTTTTAAATTTATCCGATGGAAAAAAAAAACAGTAGCAAATTCCGATCGTCTGTGTGGAACTCCATCGGAGAAAAAACCCACGCATGCTCAGAATCACGTCGATGCATGCTCAGAAGCATTGAACTTCATTTTTCTCGGCTCATCGGAGTGTTTTACGTCACAGCGTTTGGGACGGTCGGATTTTTGACTGATGGTGAGTAGGCAAGACTGATGGAAGTCAGCTTCATCGGAATTCCGATGGAAAAATCCATCGGATTTGAATCCATAGGAAATCCGATCGTGTGTACAGGGCTTAACAATGCTTTTACCTACTTTCTCATCAGAAGGGCAGTGCTGTCTTTGTTCAGACATCATTTATGGTCCGCATCTTCTTCCTGGACTGACACGCTGGCCCAGTGGGAAGGCTTCTACCTGCCTGATGACATCATTCTCCCAGATTGGACCTCTCAAACTAGGTTTAGTCACTTCACTCAGAATTAAAGAACAGATTTTTAATGATAATAGCAACAGTTTTGTCACTGTATATTTTAACATATTTGGTATTTTATTATGTAGATGTGTACATTTACCGATAGGATCACTTTAACCACTTGGCCTCCAGAAGGTTTACCCACCTTCATGACCAGGCAATTTTTTGTAATACGGCACTGCGTTACTTTACCTGACTATTGCGCAGTCGTGCGACACTGTACTCAAATAAAATTTATGTATTTTTTACCCACAAATAGAGTTTTCTTTTGGTGGAATTTGATCACCTCTGCGGTTTTTATTTTTTCCTCTATAAACAAAAAAATACCAACAATTTTGGAAAAAAATAAACAATATTTTTTACTTTCTGCTATAAAACATATCCAATAAAATAAAAAATAAAAAATAAAATTTCTTCATCAATTATCAATTTAGGCCAATATATATTCTGTTAGATACTTTTGGTACAAAAAATCCCAATAAGCGTATATTGATTGGTTTTCACAAAAGTTATAGCGTCTACAAACTATAGGATAACTTTTTTTCATTTTTTTTTATGTAGCGGGGTGTTCCCCTTTAATGCAGAGAGACAAGAAGTTCCAGGTGAGAGGTGAGTCGAGAGGAAGTAAAGAGACATTATGGAAGTGAAAGCAGAGGAGAGAGAGACTACATCTCCCAGTACATCTTGCAGCACCCAGGGTGCATTGCTCCAGAACAGAGACTGCTGGGGCAGACTTTATAAAGGGGAGGCGGAGTTTTGGTCGGCCTCTTTGGACCCCCCTCTCCTAGCAAGAGGATGTCTGTGCTGAACTGCTGTGTGCACAAGGCCTGAAGCCCGGGCCGTGTGCTCCTTTCCAAAGAGCCCTCTGTCAGCCTAGCAGAGCCTTAGAGACATCTAATCCTCCTTGCTGCAGTACACCAGAAGGATTGAAGACTTGGATGTCGGTGGATTCCTGTTCCTAGACGAATCGATGGAGGAAAGGGACTTGGACTTGTCCAGGTGGTGAGAGCTGTTTAAAGACAGATACTTTATCTTTACTATTCGTTGGGATTACAAAGTTGTTCTTCAAGTGCACCACCGAGAGATTGCTAGCGAATATTGTTTCACTGAACTTCCATTTAGATCAGTCAGGCCTGACTGCATAGGTAGACATTGCTGGGTGTTAGTCTACCCATGAGGGGAAGTAGCTGTAAAAGGGCAGCGCTAGAGTTGCATAGCAATACTTTATTATTCTGATTACTCTGTTTATCTTTATTACTGTTTATTGCAGGGATCTGCAACTTGTTATACTGTTGTTTATTACTTGCCCATTAGCCTCAGTAAAATATCTGGGTAAAGTACATTTGGTGTCAGTTCCGCTTACTTTAATAGGAGTTTTAAAGTATATTCTGTGTATGTTTGTTATAGGACTGCGTCACCAACAGTTGCGATCACGCGGTCCTATCTCTCTATCACCAGCTGTGCCACGGGAGGTTAGAGCCGATTGCCGGGGGTTGACAACGGTGCACTGCAGGGCCCAAATCAATATCAGCGGCTCTCTTAACTGGGGGTAGCGCTTCACGTGGGGGCTCGTCCGGGATCCTTGTACGTTGCACGCTGCAATCAAGCCGGTCAGAAGTACCAGCATGGACCCGCTGGCAATGTCACAGTGGTGCGCAGCGATTGGCGCCGATCCAACCGCGGCGGTAGTCATTGTACTCCGGGGGAAAGATGGAAGGAAGAGGAGATAAAACAGCTCGTATTGTTACTGTCTCCGAGCCACAAAGCATGGGTGATGGATTTTAGGCCAGATCCAGTGATCTCATTTACATACGCACTGGTAGAATGGAAAAACGAAATCCCAGAGCATTTTAAAAGTCAGAGTATACAAGCCATAGATAATCAGATCTATCACTTGATGCATACGCTGCCAGTGAAGGAAGAATGGTTTCAGACACCAAAGCCATCACTCCCACAATTATCTCCACCACTATCCCCTAAAGCAGAAAAGCTTAAGGAACTATTAAGCCTGGGATCACCGCTGGCCGCTATAGGGCCTGAATTGTTGAATGCTCTAGGAGACCTTGTAATTAAGTGCCAGAAAAGCAGTACGGTGCATGTGGAGGCCGGTTACCGGAAGCTTAACACCTTCTCAGGGAAGCTCCCCGTCCCTGCGGGGGGAGGAAGATTTTGACACTTGGGTGGAACAGGCATTGCAGGCAGTAGAAGCATGGGAGGTGCCTGAGGCACAGAAGAGACAGCGAGTCTTAGAAAGTCTGAAAGGTGCCGCGGCAGAAGCGGTGAAGAGCTTCCGGTTTGGAAATGAAAACTGTACAGCTCAAGATTGCCTGGCCATGCTGCAGGAAGAGTTTGGTCAGCTGGAGAAAGTGTCAGAGATGATTTATCAAATTGAACACACTCTCCAGCAGCCGAATGAGAAACTGTCAGAATATGTTAGAAGGCTGAACAGGCAGTTATGCAAGATTGTACTGAAGAAGGGAATGCTGCCCAAAGATGCAGATGAAGCACGCATGAAGCAGATCATGAGGGGAGCGCGGCGCTCAGACCCGGTCTGGCTGCACCTGAAAACCTCAGGAGGAGGAATGTCACTAACCTACTCTGATCTAATAAAAATTATTAGGGACGAAGAGGCGCTGCAGGAAGATCAGCAGGTGGCCAAGGCGAATGTCACACCTGTACCAGTGTTGGTCCATTCGGTCAAGAGCCCAGAAAGAGATGCGGAGGTTGACACTCTGAAATCGCAAATGGCCCAAGTGTTGGAGATGCTGACCTCTTTGATGGAGAAAGATCAGAGAAGACGAGAGAAACCAAGCCCAAGTTCCCGAACACCTCAGCACCGGCCTCCCTACAGGACCGAGAAGAGGTGATTTGCTATAACTGCGGAGGGAGTGGCCACTTTGCTAACGTATGCTCCAGCCCAAAGAAGAAGAGAACAGATAATTGCAAGCCGGCGGGAAACTCCAAAGGGCCCCGGTGAAGGAGTCAACCGGGTGCCCATCATCTTCAGTGCGCTCCAAACTAAAAAAAAAGGCCAAGAATGGAGGAGACAAAACTCCTAGGAGGAGGTATAGTACACCCCCACCAAGATGTACCCCAGAGGGAGGGGGCAAGACCCCTCAGTGGAAGTACAGCACCCCAAAGAAGGAACATCCACCTAAAAGGAACAATAACATCCCTCAGCGGGTTTGTGCCCCCATTGAGAGGGAGAAAGTCAATGCATGCCAGGCTCAGGAAAAATTAAAGTCCAAAAGGAGCAGGGCAAGGGTCGAAAGCCAAAAAAAAGAGGTGACCCCAGTCCGGCCATACCCAAAGGAACTGGTGGGCCCGTCTCCTACTGTGCCCATTCAAGTGGAAGGAGTCTATACTAAAGCTCTTTTGGACACCGGAGCACAGGTGACTTTACTATACCGGGACTTCTATGATAGGCACTTGAGTCATCTGCCTATCCAGAAGATAGAAGAGCTGGAGATATGGGGACTTGGAACCCAGAGTTTCCCTTATGATGGGTACCTGCCCATAAAGATGACTTTCGACCCATCCGTGGCTGGGAAGGCTGAAGTGTTTGAAACCCTGGCAGTTGTGTGTCCCCGGCCGCCTGGAGCCAGCAAGATTTCCCTGATCATTGGGACAAACACGGATCTAGTCAGGAGACTCCTGACCCCTCTAGTGAAAGAGAGAAACCATTCAGCCACCAAAATCCATCCCATGCTAAAGACGGCCTACCAACGACTGATCTTAGAGCAGAAGACCCCGGGAGAGGGGATAGGGAAGGTGTGGAGACTTGGCAGAGAAGGAGTAGTGCTACAGCCCGGAGAAGTAACCTGTCTTAGGGCCACTGTGAAGCTTTCGTGGGAACAACCTGGCCCCTTTGTCATGCTGGAATCAGACCCAAGGGAAGAGTCCTCAGGCCTGGAAGTGATACCAGAAGTGATTCCGTTCAAGGCCCTGAAGAAGGCCCATGGCAGAGTTCCGGTGAGTGTTAGGAACACTACGGGAGGACCCATGGAGATCCCTGCCAGAGTGTTGCTTGGTCAGGTGAGCCCTGCTGCCCCGGTCACTTGGTCCGAAGTCAAGGGGACGGGTGACGGAGGAGATGTTTGGGAGAAACTGTCCGTGGAAAACCCGAACCTACCCAGGGCTTGGAAAGAAAGAGCCAAGGCCCAGCTGACCAGGTGGGAGAAGATCTTTTCCGAAGATGAATTCGATGTGGGGTGTGCAAGAAGTGCCACCCATCGGATCCGCCTCCAAGAAGATAAGCCCTTCCGAGAGAGGGTCAGGCGGGTCCCCCTGGCAGATCTGGAGGATCTGAGGGAACAACTTGTAGAACTAAAGAAGACTGGTGTGATCCGGGAGTCTAGAAGTCCCTATGCCTCCCCAATCGTGGTGGTCAGAAAGAAGAATGGGTCGTTGAGGCTTTGTATCGATTACAGGACTCTCAACAGGAGAACCATCCCTGACCAATACACCACGCCAAGGATAGAAGATGCCCTACAAAGTTTGTCTGGAGCCAAATGGTTCAGTGTGATGGACCTCAAGAGTGGGTACTATCAAATCCCTATGCACCCAGAAGACAGCCTTCATAACCCCGGTGGGATTCTTCGAATTCAATAGGATGCCTCAGGGTCTGTCTGGAGCTCCTGCTACCGTTCAACGCCTTATGGAGAAGACTGTTGGAGACATGAATCTTATAGAAGTCCTTGTGTACTTGGACGATGTCATTGTCTTTGGAAGAACCTTGGAAGAACATGAAGCCAGGTTGGAGAAAGTATTGAGAAGACTCAGCGAAGAGGGACTTAAGCTTTCCCCCGAGAAGTGTCGGTTCTACCAGTCTTCTGTGAACTATCTGGGGCACATAGTGTCTGAAGAAGGGGTGGCCACAGATCCTGAGAAGTTGGAAGCAGTCACTTTCTGGCCACGACCCACCACAGTAACAGAGCTCAGATCCTTCCTGGGGTTCTGCTCCTATTATAGGAGGTTTGTGGAGGGGTTTGCTCGGATTGCCCGCCCGTTGAATGAATTGCTAAAGGCAGAAGGGGAAGAGGATGACTCAGGGCCCAGGAGGCCTGGTGAGTCAGTTCAAGATCAGTGGAACCCAAGGTGTGAAGAGGCCTTTCATGCTCTGAAGAGGAGCTTAACCACTGCCCCAGTCCTGGCCTACGCCGACCCTACCAGACCTTATGAATTACATGTGGATGCCAGCTATGAGGGTCTAGGTGGTGTACTTTACCAAGAACATGAAGGACAACTGCGACCAGTGGCCTATGTGAGCAGGAGCCTGACCCCCTCAGAAAAGAATTACCCCACTCATAAGCTGGAATTCCTGGCCCTCAAATGGGCGGTAGTAGACAAGCTAAAAGACTACTTGTATGGGGCAGAGTTTACTGTGAAGACAGACAACAACCCCCTGACCTACCTCTTCACCACCGCGAAACTAGATGCCACCGGACACAGGTGGTTGGCCGCATTGTCTGGATTCAACTTCAGTCTGAAGTACAGACCAGGAGCCGGAAATAGGGATGCAGATGCCCTGTCCCGGAGGTCTCATGCCACGACAAATGACTGGGAAGATTGGACCCAAGTGGCACCGGACGGGGTGCGGGCCCTTTGTCAAGGGGCTGAATTCCAAGCCAGAGGAGGCTCCAGAGCAGAAGAAATAGGGGTTACCATGGTAGGAGTCCCCAAACACTATTGTGGGGTAACTCAACTGGAGGAAGACAACCTACCGAGACTGTCCAAGAAGGAGTTGAGGTGTGACCAATTGGAAGACCCCATGGGGAGATTGGTCCTCGAAGCCCTGGAGAATCAGGATCCCAACAAATTCCTACATCACCCCTCAAAGGAGGCTCGCCTGTTGAGGAAGGAATTGGACAGGCTACAGGTACATCAGGGAGTGGTCTACCGAAGGGGCCCCTCTGATGACTCAGAAGATAAGTGGCAGTTATTTCTTCCAGAGAAGCACCGAGAGACTGTACTAATTGCCCTGCATGACCATCATGGTCACCTAGGGGCAGAAAGGACCTTCCAGCTTGTCAGAAATTGGTTCTATTGGCCCTGCATGAGGGCAGAAGTAGAGGAGTATTGCCATTCCTGTGCACGATGCATTCAGAGAAAGACCCTACCCCATCAAGCTGCCCCAATGGGCCACTTACAGAGTCAAGGCCCAATTGATCTGGTATGCATTGACTTTCTCTGCCTCGAACCCGACCTGAGTGGATTGGGGAATGTTCTGGTAATAACCGACCATTTCACCCGCTATGCTCAAGCTTTCCCAACCAAAGACCAGAAGGCATCCACCGTGGCCAAGATACTTATGGAGAAGTATTTTGTCCATTACGGACTACCACAGAGACTCCACTCAGATCAAGGAAGGGACTTTGAGAGTCGGTTGATCCGAAGACTTTTGGATTCATTAGGAATAAAGAAGACCAGAACCACGCCTTACCACCCACAAGGAGATGCTCAGCCGGAGAGATTTAACCGGACCCTGCTCAACATGTTGGGAACCTTAGAAACAGAGAAGAAGCAACACTGGAGTCAGCACATATCAGCCCTAGTACATGCCTATAACTGTTCCACAAGTGACGCCACTGGCTACTCCCCTTATCGACTTATGTTTGGGAGAGAAGCAAGGCTACCTGTGGACCTGGCCTTTGGCACTTCTATAGACAATACCTCAGCTACATCCCACAAGGGATACGTGGACAGACTTAGACGTAGCTTGCAGGTGGCCTATGAACAAGCCCAGGCGGCTTCGGATCAAAGGGGGGCCCGCAACAAGAGAAATTTTGATCTGAAGGTTCGAGTGCAAGATCTGCAGCCCGGGGACCGAGTACTGCTACGCAATCTGGGGGTCCCTGGAAAACACAAGCTTGCCGACAGGTGGAGATCTGAGCCCTATGTTGTCTGTAGGAAGTTGCCCGGTTTGTCTGTCTACAAACTAAAGCCAGAAGGAAAGGTGGGTCCACTGAAGACGTGGCATCGGAACCACCTGCTCCCACTTGCTGAGGCAGTCAGAATACCTCCCGTGAGAGACTCCCCTGAACCGGCCTCTATCCTGGATATTCCTAGGCCGAACACTCGGTCCCAGACCTCTCGAGCCAAAGATGGGGAGGCCTCCCAATTGAGTACAGAAGAAGGTGGAGAACTGGACTGGCTGTGGCCTCCCTCGACTCTGGGAACGTCCGCCATAGATCTCCCAAATGGAGGGGATACCCCAGATGCAACGCTGAATCCGGAGGCTACTGAATTCATACCCTTCAGTCCCTCAGCTGATTACTGGGAAGATGTTCCTGACACTTGCGCAGAGGAGGACTCTAGAGATTCCATACGTCAGTCGACTTCTGAATCAGAGGTTCCAGAACCAGCAATGTTACCTGAACTTACTCCTGAAGAAGAGCCTGTGGTGCCAGAGTCAGAAGCACCAAGAGAGCAGAGGGCTCGCAGAGTCATCAGGCCTCCCAAGAAACTAACTTACCCCCAAATGGGGACGAGCTCAGAGGACTCTGTTGTAACGGCTAGGAGAAGTGTTGAACAACCTGATCCTTCCACCGTCCATTTGGTGGAGGGCAACCCCAGCTCACTCTCTGGCACAGTTAGGCAGGCCACTCATGGTAGTGTGACCTGTGGGCAAGAGAGTTCCATCCCAAAGTTTTGGTGGGAATTCCCTATGCCAACATCATGCTCGACATTGTCCAAAATGGTAAACAGTATTTGTTGAAGTTTATCTTTGGGGACCAAAGAGTTCAAGTGGGGGGAGTGTGTAGCGGGGTGTTCCCCTTTAATGCAGAGAGACAAGAAGTTCCAGGTGAGAGGTGAGTCGGGAGGAAGTAAAGAGACATTATGGAAGTGAAAGCAGAGGAGAGAGAGACTACATCTCCCAGTACCTCTTGCAGCACCCAGGGTGCATTGCTCCAGAACAGAGACTGCTGGGGCAGACTTTATAAAGGGGAGGCGGAGTTTTGGTCGGCCTCTTTGGACCCCCCTCTCCTAGCAAGAGGATGTCTGTGCTGAACTGCTGTGTGCACAAGGCCTGAAGCCCGGGCCGTGTGCTCCTTTCCAAAGAGCCCTCTGTCAGCCTAGCAGAGCCTTAGAGACATCTAATCCTCCTTGCTGCAGTACACCAGAAGGATTGAAGACTTGGATGTCGGTGGATTCCTGTTCCTAGACGAATCGATGGAGGAAAGGGACTTGGACTTGTCCAGGTGGTGAGAGCTGTTTAAAGACAGATACTTTATCTTTACTATTCGTTGGGATTACAAAGTTGTTCTTCAAGTGCACCACCGAGAGATTGCTAGCGAATATTGTTTCACTGAACTTCCATTTAGATCAGTCAGGCCTGACTGCATAGGTAGACATTGCTGGGTGTTAGTCTACCCATGAGGGGAAGTAGCTGTAAAAGGGCAGCGCTAGAGTTGCATAGCAATACTTTATTATTCTGATTACTCTGTTTATCTTTATTACTGTTTATTGCAGGGATCTGCAACTTGTTATACTGTTGTTTATTACTTGCCCATTAGCCTCAGTAAAATATCTGGGTAAAGTACATTTGGTGTCAGTTCCGCTTACTTTAATAGGAGTTTTAAAGTATATTCTGTGTATGTTTGTTATAGGACTGCGTCACCAACAGTTGCGATCACGCGGTCCTATCTCTCTATCACCAGCTGTGCCACGGGAGGTTAGAGCCGATTGCCGGGGGTTGACAACGGTGCACTGCAGGGCCCAAATCAATATCAGCGGCTCTCTTAACTGGGGGTAGCGCTTCATTTACTTTTTCTTTCTAGTTAAGGCGGCAATCAGCGACTTATAGTGGAACTGCGATTTTGTGGCGGCAAATCGGATACTAACTGAAACTTTTTGGGGACCAGTGACACTAATATAGTGATCAGTGCTAAAAAAATATATAAAGGGTTAACTGTGTGCCTAGCTGGTGTTTTCTTACTGTGGGGGAGGTGCTTGTACTAGGGGAAGGCATAGATCCTTGTTCCTGCTTTGCAGGAACACAGGATCCATGCCTTCTGTACTGACAGAATGGTAATCTGTCTAATTTACATAGGCAGGTTGCCGTTCTCCCTCTGTACCGAAGGATCAGCGGGTGCCGGCGGACATTGAGTCAACGGTACCCACCAATCAGCTCCCATTGTGAATATACACACATGCATGCACTCTCGCTGTGATTATACACACACGCATGCACGCCCCAGACCCGGCAGGATACCTAGTATGTGATCTGGCGCAGCTTTGTCACTTTGCTGCCGCATATCTAAGTTATACAGTAAGCAAGTGGTTAAAGGATAAGATCGCCCTTTGTAACATTTTACAGATGCACCGGCTTCCGCACCTCCTCTGATCCCCCGTTTTGACTAGTGGTGCAACGGATCGGTGGTGATCCGTGATCCGAACGGGCCACCCTGTTCGGATCGGATCACCACACGATCCGCGGAGCGCTCCGGAGCCTCGGCCGTAGGAAAGGCCGCGGCTTCGGCCTAGCTCCGGAGCGGCGGCCATCTTGGTACACCCGGCGGCGGCCTCTGTAGTGACGTTTCGCCGCCATCTTGCTCCACCCCACACTCCTGCACAGTAATGATAGAGAAGGGGCCAAGCGAACATCTTGTTACACCCAACGGAGGTTTAGGATTTCAACACAAAATGGAGCTTATCAGCTTTAATACATTATTTGGAAATCCATCGGACTGTTTACATTTTAAATTTTAAAAGCAGCAGAATACCTTACATTATTGCTAATGTGACGGAACACCTCTGATTTTCACATTTAACATTTAGTCAAATGTGAAAATCAGAGGTGTTCTGTCACATTAGCAACCATGTAAGGTCAGCAGGTTTGCTGCTGCTTTTAAAATTTAACATGAAAAGAGTACGTTGGATTTACAAATACTGTATTTAAGCTTATAAGCTCCGTTTTGTGTTGAAAATAACTGTGAGATCAAAAATTCCGGTGGGTGTAACATTTTTTTTTTTTTTCCGATCCGAAAATGATCCGATCTGTGGCTCTGATCCGAGGATCGATTCGATCTGTGAGTTTTTTGATCCGTTGCACCCAGTGGCGGCTGGTGCTCAAAATTTTTGGGGGGCGCAAACAAACTGAAAAAAAAAAAAAAAATCAATTGCCGCCACTGTGCCCAACCGCCACCAGTTTGCCCCCTCAAATACAGCCAGTTTGTTTCCATATACAGCCAGTTTGTCCCCATATACAGCCAGTGTGCCCCCTTATATATATAACCAGTGTGCCCCCATATATACAGCCAGTGTGCCCCCATATGCAGCCAGTGTGCCCCCATATACAGCCGGTTTGTCCCCATATATAGCCAGTGTGCCCCCATATACAGCCAGTGTTCCCCCATATACAGCCAGTTTGTCCCCATATATATATAACCAGTGTGCCCCCATATACAGCCAGTGTTCCCCCATATATATAGCCAGTGTGCCCCCATATACAGCCAGTTTGTCCCCATATATATATAACCAGTGTGCCCCCATATATACAGCCAGTGTGCCCCCATATACAGCCAGTGTGCCCCCATATACAGCCAGTGTGCCCCCATATACAGTCAGTGTGCCCCCATATACAGCGAGTTTGTCCCCCATATACAGCCAGTGTGCCCCCATATACAGCCAGTGTGCCCCCATATACAGTCAGTGTGTCCCCATATACAGCCAGTTTGTCCCCCATATACAGCCAGTGTGCCCCCATATACAGCCAGTGTTCCCCCATATACAGCCAGTGTGCCCCCATATCCACTTCTCTACTGTGCACGAAAACCCCCTTCCTGCCCAAGCCATTTTTCAGCTTTCAGCGCTGTCACACTTTGAATGACAATTGCGCGGTCGTGCGACGTGGCTCCCAAACGAAATTTGCGTCCTTTTTTTCCCACAAATAGAGCTTTCTTTTGGTGGTATTTGATCACCTCTGCGGTTTTTATTTTTTGCGCTATAAACAAAAGAAGAGCGTCCAGTTTGGAAAAAAAACACTATTTTTTACTTTTTGCTATAATAAATACCCATTTTTTTTTTAAATAAAATTTTCCTCAGTTTAGGCCGATACGTATTCTTCTACATATTTTTGGTAAAAAAAAAAAATCGCAATAAGCGCGTATTGATTGGTTTGCGCAAAAGTTATAGCGTCTACAAAATAGGGGATAGATTTATAGCATTTTTTTTTTATTAGTAATGGCGGCGATCTGCGATTTTTTATTGTGACTGCGATATTGCGGCGGACACATCGGACACTTTTGACACATTTTTGGGACCATTCACATTTATACAGCGATCCCTGCTATAAAAATGCATTGATTACTGTATAAATGTGATTGGCAGGGAAGGGGTTAACCACTAGGGGCGGGAAGGGGTTAAATATGTTCCCTCAAAGTGTTCTTACTGTGGGGGGGAGGGGACTGACTGGGGGAGGTGACCGATGGTTGTCCCTATGTACAAGGGACACACCATCGGTCCCCTCTCCCTCACAGGACGTGGATCTCTGTGTTTACACACAGAGATCCACTTTCCTGCTCGTTTCCCGGGCAATCGTGGGTGCCCGGCGGCAATCGCGGCCACCGGGCACGCGCCTCCTAGCTCGTTTTAAAGGGAGGACGTCATATGACGTCCTCCCAGAACGAGAGTGTCCTCCGCCCGCCGTCTATTGACAGTGGGCGGGGGACAAGTGGATATACAGCCAGTGTGCCCCCATATACAGCCAGTGTGCCCCCATATACAGCCAGTGTGCCCCCATATACAGCCAGTTTGTCCCCCATATACAGCCAGTTCCCCCCAAATGCAACCAGCGTGTCCCCCATATACAGCCAGTTCCCCCCATATACAGCCAGTGTGCCCCCATATTCAGCCAGTTTGTCCCCCATATACAGCCAGGTCCCCCATATTCAGCCAGTTTGTCCCCCATATACAGCCAGTTCCCCCATATTCAGCCAGCGTGTCCCCCATATACAGCCAGTTTGTCCCCCAAATGCAGCCTGTCCCCCCCCCAGCCCTGCACTTACCTTCCTCGGTCCGCGCCGTCCTCGATGTGTTCTCCCGCCGTCTATGTCGCTTCAGCCAATCAGGTTACCGGTAACCAGATCCGGTGAACCTGATTGGCTGAAACCTCCACACAGTCTTCTCCAAGGAACGCACCCCCGTGCGTACCTGGGAGGACTTTTTGGAAGCCGAATACAGCGTGAGAGCTGTATTCGGAAAGCCTATCAGAGCCGCTGGCTCTGATAGACACTTCCAGAACACACCCACCGCCGGCCACCGCTCTAATTCATATGGCCGGCACTCATAAGGAGGCCGGCCATATGAATAGTGGGCAGCGCGGCAGCGGCGACAATACACAGATTCATGCAATGCATGAATCTGTGTATTGTCTTTCAGTAGCGGTGCGGGAGCGAGAGGGGGCGGCGCTCCGGCGCCCTCTATGGACGCACCGCCACTGGTTGCACCCCTAGTTTTGACAGTGAGCGGTGATCTTCTCCCTTTGCTCGCTGTCACAATAAGAAAAAAAAAATGCTCTGCCCACCCGGCCGCATCATTCATTCATAGTGTTCTGCGAATGTGAAAACTACAAGTATCAACGACCTTTGAGCTGTCGGCTTGTGATTTCTCAGCGAACTACCAGGGCACTGTTGAGCTCTCTAGGTAGCTCAGTGAGCTTCCTGTCATTCAGTAATAGACGTTTGCCCTGCCGAAAATTTGTTTGTTTTCTTTTTTTTTTCTTTTTTTGGGTCATTCGTTATAAAATTAGAAAATTTGTAAATGTGAAAATTTGTTGTGACAGAAGCCACTGTCACTGTGTGTTTTGGAAGGGACTGTGGGCTGGCCTCCTACCCACAGACTATGGCCCAAAAGAGACTGGAGACTTGGGGACAAGCTGGCATTAAGATAATGTAATGTAATGCTACATCCCTTCTCCCCCATCCCCCCTCTTGTTGCTGTGTTTGGTTCATGGCACGTAGACAATGGTCTGGACTGGAGACATCTCTCCGCAGGGGATGTGTATTGGGGGGCTGCCTGCTTATCATAATCCCTTTAGGTTTTAATGTACAAGTGTTGAGTTCCCATTGGTTCTTCCTTGTCCCCTACACCCCTCTGACAAGGCTAAGGGGAGTGTCCCTAACTGTGTGTAAAAGTGTATGTTTTGTATTTAATAAACAGTTAATGCACTGCATGTTTAACCCTCAACACCTGTGTGGCTTGTCTCGTGATTGAGGGGTTAAGGGCTAGTTATGGCGAATCTGCAGGCTGCGGGTGCGTTTAAGGACAGGAGACACAGGTCTGGCGGATGTGCCCATCTGGGGTATCCGAGATCCGTCACAGTGGTGGCAGCGGTGGGATGTCTCCTGCAGTCCGGGACATCCAAACCACCACCAGGATTCAAGATCCAGGCAGCTGCCGAGGAGTGATACGTGGACCAGCCAGCATGAGAGCGGAGTTCGGGAGGAGGCTGCAAGGCATGCGGAAGCAACATCGGGGACCAGCGACAGAGCACACAATGCTCGGCTAGGGGGATGTGATCCGCCGGCAACTCTGGCAAGAGACGCTAAGCCATGAGCGGCACCATCAGGGGAAGATCGTTCCCTCCTCCACAGAGATGTACTGGATGCAGAACCGTGCGCAAGAGGTGTTCCTGAGGGAACGACTGCGAGATGAGTGAAAGACAGAGCTCGGAAGATTAGTCCAGGAGGAGATGAGGCTGGACGCCAGCTACAGAGCCCTCCGGTGGTTCGCGGCTCAACTGTGGCCAGGTATATCAGATGGCAGCCCGACAGAAGGCATTGGCTATGGCGGCGTAGGGCTGCTCCATCAAAAAATGTACGGAGACCCAGACTTTGGGAGCAACAAGGAGTGGTGGCTGGAAGACATCCTGGACTTCCGAGATGAGGTGCTGGACCTCCCTGAAGAGGCATGCGACCTGGAGGAATTTGAGTTCCTGGTTGAGCAGGAATGGGAGCTCGAGATTGCCTACAAGTGGCTGTTTGACGTGAGATAATGTAATGTAATGCTACATCCCTTCTCCCCCATCCCCCCCCTCTTGTTGCTGTGTTTGTGTTGGTTCATGGCACGTAGACAATGGGCTGGACTAGAGACATCTCTCCGCAGGGGTTGTGTATTGAGGGGCTGCCTGCTTATCATAATCCCTTTATGTTTCAATGTACAAGTGTTGAGTTCCCATTGGTTCTTCCTTGTCCCCTACCCCCCTCTATGATAAGGCTAAGGGGAGTATCCATAACTGTGTGTAAAAGTGTATGTTTTGGATTTAATAAACAGCTGATGCTCTGCATGTTTAACCCTCAACACCTGTGTGGCTTGTCTCGTCATTGAGGGGTTAAGGGCTGGTTATGGCGAATCTGCAGGCTGCGGGTGCGTTTGGAGGACAGGAGACACAGGTCTGGCGGATGTGCCCACCTGGGGTATCCGAGATCCGTCACATTTGTAAACTCGTAAATTCAAAAATTTGTAAATTTGTAAATTCGAAAGTTCGTAAATAAGAAAGAAAATTAGAAAATTAGAAAGAATAACTAACTAACTAATAATAACTAACTATTCAATTATAGGTATTGGAATTTCCTTTTCAAATTCGGCTGTTAGTAAACATATCTAATACGAATTTATCTGAAGTTACGAATTATCTTAAATAACGAAAGCCGCATCTAAACAAATGGAACTAAACAAATTAACCACTTAAGGACCGAGCCAGTTTTTCAGACTCTGTGTTTACAAGTTAAAAACACGTTTTTTTTGCTAGAAAATTACTTAGAACCCCCAAACATTATACATTTTTCTAACACCCTAGAAAATAAAATGCGGTCATTGCAATACTTTTTGTCACACCGTATTTGAGCAGCGGTCTTACAAGCGCATTTTTTTTGGAAAAAAAAAAAACACTTTTTTTTAATTAAAAAATAAGACAACAGTAAAGTTAGCCCATTTTTTTTATATTGTGAAAGATAATATTACGCAGAGTAAATTGATACCCAAAATGTCACACTTCAAAATTGCGCCCGCTCGTGGAATGGCGTCAAACTTTTACCCTTAAAAATCTCCATAGGCGACATTTAAAAAATTCTACAGGTTGCAAGTTTTGAATTACAGAAGCCTAGGGCTAGTATTATTGCTCTCGCTCTAACGATCGCGGCAATACCTCACATGTGTGGTTTGAACACCGTTTTCATATGCGGGCGCTGCTCACATATGCCTTCGCTTCTGCGCGTGAGCTCGTTTATTTTACTTTATTTTATTGATTTTAAAACTGTAATTATTCCTATTACAAGGAATGTAAACATCCCTTGTAATAGAAAAAAGCATGTCAGGTCCTCTTCAATATGAGATCTGGGGTCAAAAAGACCTCGGATCTCATATTTGGACTTAAATGCAATAAAAAAAAAAAAATTGTCATTTGAAAAAATGACAAAAAAATTTCCCTTTAAGAGGTATGGGTGGAAGTGATGTTTTGACGTCGCTTCCTCCCTGCTATGGTATGGAGATGGCTGGGGGCCATCTTGCCCTCACTCGTATCCATACCAAGGAAGGAGAAGGACCCGATCGCCTCCACCGCTACCGACGGCTCCAGTAAGCGGCGGAGGGCGCGGAAGAGTGGCGGGAGCCCTCTCCCGCCGCCGATAATGGTGATCTAGCAGCGAATTTGCCACAGAGACCACCATTATCGTAAACAGGAACGCCCACTGAAAAGATGGATACCTCAGTTGTGGCAGCAGCTGCTGCCGTTACCGAGATATTCATCTTTAAAATGCCGACGTATATATACAGTGGGCGGTCGTCAAGTGGTAAAAAATAAATAATAATAAATAAATAATAAAAAGTTTTTTTATTATTATTTTTAATTATTAATATTAATTTGTTACGTTCCATTCGTTTAGATACGGCATTTGTTATTTCAGTTAATTCATAACTTCTGATAAATACATATTCGTTGCGGGTCACTAACAGCCAAATTTGAAATTTAATTCCAATACCTATAATTTAATAGTTTGTAATAGGTATTATTAGTTATTATTTCAGATTTTGGAGTTTTTGGATTTTCGAATTTACGATTTTTTTTTTTCAATAAATTTTTATTAATTAATTTTTGCAGTTAACAGAAAACAGAAAGGAATAAAGGAGAAAATATAAGATAGGAAGGTACAGAGAGAGAGAGAGATATACACAATAAGTAATACACATTGGTAATTTCCAGTAGTGTCGGATTATCATACATTTAGGGTTTCTAAACAGTTTATCACAGGATCTTGGGCCAAATAGCCCAGTAATCATCAAACTTCTTACATGTTAGAGAATTAATTGCTATGAGGCGTTCAAAGGTATAATTTCTATGAACTGCTGCCGTGACTTCAGAAATGTTCGTAGCTTTATTGGATTTCCAATTGCGCAATATCAACAGGCGCGTCTCTAATAGTATGTTCGTTATGACTGGTCTAGAGGCTTGCGCATATTTGTCTATATTTAGGTGCAATAGCGCTAAGGCTGGGTCGGGCGGTGATAGTATTCCAGTTATGGAAGAGATCAGTTGGAAAACCTGGTTCCAAAGACTTCTTATGCTAGGCCAGTGCCATAACATATGAAGTAAGTTACCTATGTGCCCACACTCCCTACAGCAGTTCGGTGACGTACCTGGAAAGTATGTGGCAAGTCGGAAGGGAGTATAGTGCCATCTGTTTGCAATTTTGATCATTAGTTCACAATGTTTTACACAGTGGGAAGATCTGTGTATTTCTATGAAGGCACGGTGCCATTGTGCATTCGAGAAGGTGTTACCTATGTCTACCTCCCATTTTTGCATTGCTGCTGTCTTATTGAACGTCGTTCTGTCGTGCATTAGTTTATAGAAAAAGGAAATGCCCTTCGTATCCGGTTTTGCTGTGGAGTAGAACTGCCAAATTTTATTCGGCACTGTCACTATTGGGGGAGTATGACATTTTAAGAAGTGTGTGATTCTGAGGCATTTGAAAATGCCGGTTGTGGGGATACGGTATTGTACCATGATTTGATCTACAGTTTTGAGTCGTGGACCTTCATAGAGGTCCGATATGTGGGAGATGCCCTTATTGGTCATGTCTGTGACGTCTAGCATTGGAATCTTGGACTCCAATAGAGTCAAGGGAAGTTCGAAGTCTATAGTCTGTACGTCCTGGTGGGACTTATCTAAAAGGAGTCTCCAGGCTCTCAATGAGGCCTGCATTGGGGGCGAAAGAGTAGTAATGTTCCAGGGAGCCCACCTGTCTCCTATGAGTAGTTGGGTAAGGTCTTTCATTGGAGATAAGTTGGTTTCAATATCAACCCAGAGGGGTAAGTCGGATTTTAGATTCCAGAATTTAATCTGGTCTAGGCGCACCGCCCATAGGTAGTCATAAATGTCTTCTAGTCCCCCCCCCCTCCTGCTTTTCTGTGAGATGTCAAGTTATTTCTTGAGCACCTAGCTGTTTTCCCCTTCCATATGTATTTCCAACCTGTTCTCGCGAGGCTGTTGAGGAAATGAAGAGGAATATGTATTGGTAGGGTGCGGAACACATATAAGATTTGCGGTAATATCAACATTTTATATGCGGATATTCTACCTATCCATGAGATTTCAGTTTTTGAAATATCCCTGAGCTGGGCTTCCAGTCTGGCCACTAACGGGGTCATGTTGTTTTTGGCGAGGGCGGATATTTTGCTAGTGAGCGAGATGCCCAAATAGGTGATGCTACCTGTGCTCCAGGTATAAGGTAAGTGTTCTTGTCGGAATCGTTTTGTGTGAGGCTGTACTCCTAGGTCTAGGATAAGGGACTTTGTGAAGTTGACCTTATCATAAGAGATATTCCCAAATGCTGTTAGAATTGTATGCGCCTCTTTTAAGGACTGTAGTGGGTTAGTCAGGAGCAGGATTACATCATCCGCAAAGAGATTAATGGTGTGCATATTGGAGCCAAACTGAAAGCCGGAGATCGAGGGTTGAGATCTGATTGCTTCAGCTAGTGGTTCTATCATTAAGTTAAAAATAGTTGGAGACAGGGGACAACCCTGTCTAGTCCCATTTGAAATATCAAAAGGCTTAGACAGGAGGCCTGCCGAGTATACCTGGGCAGATGGGCAAAAATATAGGGATAAGTTAGCCTTCAATATCGATTCTTTAAAGCCAAACTTTTCCAGAACCATTTCCATGTAGGTCCAATGGACCCTGTTGAACGCCTTCTCTGCATCAATAGAAAGCAGCAGAGAAGGCGTTCAAGACTTTTTAGCATGATGTATCACATTGATAATTCTCCTAGTAGCGTCAGAGGTCTGTCTCCCCTTCAAAAAGCCCATCTGGTCTTGTTTGATGATTAATGGTATTATATGTGTAAGTCTTTTAGCTAGTAGTTTTGCATAAATTTTGGTATCAGTATTCAGGAGTGAGATGGGTCTGAAGTTAGCCGGCGTGTTGGGTTTCTTTCCTGTTTAGGTAATGTTACTATGTGTGCTCTTAGCATTTCCTGCGGAAGTGTCGCAGATTCAGTGGCTTTGGTGAAGACTTTGGACATGTGGGGTGAAAGTATGTGTTTAAATGTTTTGAAGTATTCATTGGAAAAGCCATCGGGGCCTGGAGATTTCCCGTTTGGTAAAGAGTTCGTTATTTTTTCCACTTCTAGAGCTGTGATCGGACTATTTAGGTCTTCTAGTTGTGTCTGGGATAGGGATGGGAGTTCTATTTTATGCAGGAATGTTTGTATATTTTCCTCTGTTGGATGGGGGGTATTAGGGTCCCTATGGAGGTTATAGAGTGAGCTGTAGTAGTCAGCAAAGTGATTGGCTATATCTTGGGGGTTGATCATTTTTTGTGATGTGGAGGGGTGTCTCAAGTATTGTATTCTAGTTTTAGAGCGTATTGCCTTGAGTCTATTTGCTAAATATTTGCCTGCTCTGTCGGCGTTGGCATAGTGTGTTAGCTTTAGGCGTCTGAGATGTTTATTATCATATTGGTGTGATAGGAGTTCTCTAAGTTTTTCTCTAAGGGTGTTCAACTTGCTAGTTAAGGGCGCTGACGGTGACTTCTTATTCAGGGATTCTAGGTTGTGTATGTCAGCAATAGTTGTGTTTAGTAAGTGTGTCTGCTTTCTTTTTTCTCTAGCACCAATTTGGATTAGTATCCCTCTAATAAAGGCTTTGTGTGCATTCCATAGAACGTTTGGGTCAGCCACAGAGTCAACATTTTCTGCAAAGTAATTTGTTATGTGTTGGGCTATAGATTTTTGAAGATGTGGTTCTTGTAGAATTCTAGTGTTACAACGCCAGATGGGGGTAAAAGGGGGGACACCCTTTTCTGCAATAGACATGGATATAGCAGCATGGTCTGACCATGTGATATCATGTATATTCGTTTTTTCTATGTTTTGTAGTAACGATTTGTCTGTCAAGAACATGTCTATGCGAGAATATGAGCTGTGCCTATTCGAGAAAAAGGTATAGTCACATTCATTAGCGTGGAGGTATCTCCACGCGTCAAATCGTTCCATCTTGTGTAACACGGGTTGAAGAGACAGGTAGCTTCTGGTTTTGTCTGAAGATGTATCCAATAACGGGTCTGACGTTATGTTAAAGTCTCCGCAAACCAGGAGGTTACCATATTTCATGGCTTGTGCTTTGGTAAAGATTTTCCTTAGGAAACGGAGTTGATGAGAGTTTGGGGCATGCACCGAGACAATCGTGCATGGTTTGGAGTTGATGTCTCCTGTAAGAATTATGTATCTGCCTCCTTCGTCAATAACAGTATCTTTAGGTTGGAATGAGAGAGAGTTTTTGATGGCCATTAGGACTCCCCCTTTTTTGTTGTTAGGCGTGCAAGCCATGTAGATGAAAGGATAGTCTTTGTGTGAGCATTTTGGGGCTCTGTCCCATTGAAAATGTGTTTCCTGCACACAGAGAATGTCAGCTCCCTGTGTGCAGGCCTCCTTCCACATGGAGAAACGTTTTGCTGAGTGATTTAGACCCCGGGCGTTAATGGATAATAGTTTAATTGTCATTGTATTAGATGGGTGATAGTATGTATGATGAAACTGGGTATGCACTTACTTTTCCAGAGTAGTGGTGACCGACATGTTCCAGCCTGGCGAGAGGGTGTCTGTCACGTACCTGGTTGGAGGCTGAGATGCCGAGAGGGCTCCCCTTGCGGCTGAGTGCAGTACACCTCTGAGGTTGGGCACAGAGGGTGTAGTGCCCAGAGAAGCACAGGTTGCCAGATGGGTCCAGGAGAGCAGAGCTGGTGGGATCCTGAAGAACACTGGTGGATGCAGGACACCGCTCAAGGAGTAGTAGTGGCAGCCAGGCTGGGGGTCAAACCCAGTATATCCAGCAGGAGGAAGAAGCGGGTTGCAGGAACAGAGACAAGCCAATGGTCTGGTAACAGGAAACAGGCAGGAACAGAAGACTGTGGCAAAGTCCATGGAAAAAGCCGGGATCAGGTGAAGGAGAAGGCAACAGGTCAGTAAGGCAAGCCAGGGGGTCAAACCAGAAGAGCAGATCAGACAGGTCAGGAACAAGCCGGGTCACAACAGGGAATCCAAACAGTAGTTTAACAGAGTCTCAGGAACACAGGAAGGCTGACGACCATCAAGCAATGAGATGGGCTCAGTGGCAGTCTTATATAGGCCAGCAAGTGGCTGCATCTGTTGTGTGCGCCGATTGACGCGCCCGCGCATGTGCACGCACCCGTTGGTTCCATTGCGCATGTGCGTGCGCCCGTTGGTTCCATTGCGCATGTGCGTGCGCCCGCTGGTTCCATTGCGCATGTGAGTGCGCCTATTCACGCCGCTTGCGGCAATGTGCACAGGGATGTGCTGGAAGCGGCCATCACCAGTACTGGCACTATTGCCAGTTCTCCTGCGGCCGTTTCCCTGACAGTGTCATTCGGTGTTCGGTTTCTCCAGCTACAGTTGTCAGTATACTTTGAGTGTATCTGCGTATATCAAAAAGGGTAACAAGGAAAACAGAAAAAACAGTAAAGTAGATAAGAAAAAAAAGCGTAGATTTAACTCTTCCTTCATAAGAAATGGATCTAAAAACTGATCCTCGAGCAGTCGTAGCTGCTAGTGCAGATAGGAGGGTGCAAAAGGGGTACCCCACGGTGGTACCTGTACACCTGAGATAAACGTGAGCTGTGTCTTTAAACAGTTAGTGAGCTTCACCGTTTTTTTCTTACCAGATCTCTTGTGGGACACTACCTGCCATTCATTCTGCATTGGTTGCAGGCCCACTGAATGATGAGGTTGAGGAACCTGATCCGGGAGAATGCCCCATTGGCGTAGGGCATTCAACCCTTCTTACAGCTTGGATACAGAGACATTAACCCCGTTGTGGGTGATGACAAGGGTGGCAGGGTATTTCCCCTTGTGCGATATGTTATGATTCTTCAAAGCTTTGGTTATAGTCAGCAGGTTGCGTCGGCGTTGTAAAGTGTGTCTAGACAAGTCAGGCAGCATCCTGATGTTGGCGTATTGTGGCGGAATGTTCCCTGGAGCACGTGATGCTTGTAATATACGGTCTTTGATATGGTAAAAATGTACCCTCATCAGCACATCCCTGGGAACATCATCAGGGAGGAACGAGGGTTTGGGGACTCTGTGGATTCTGTCAATGAGTAGATCCTGTGCTGTCGCCTCTGGTAACAGTGTAGAGAACAGAGTCTGTGTGTATTGAAGGAGCTGCGCAGGGGGGACATTTTCAGGGACCCCCTCAGTTTAAGGTTGTTCCTCCTGGACCTGTCCTCGAGGTCCGCCATTTTGTCTTTGAGCCATTCTATATCCTCCCCTTCCGCTTTGTGGGCCTCCACCATCATGTTGTGTGCAGAAGTGTGCTCTTCTACTTTGGATTCAATTAGGTGAACCCTTTGTCCCATGGCCTGTACTTCTTTCTGGCATGCATTGATCCCTCTGTATATGTCTGACTGCAGGGAGGTTCTCAGGGAGAGGAGCATGTCCTTCAGCATGGTGTCAGACACAGGTCTGTCTGCAGTGGGGAAGTCTGATATTGGATCCCCCCTGCCTTTGCTGGCTTGTGCAGATTGCGGCCCGCTTACCTCCATGCTGGGATCCAGCTGCGGCCTAGCTGGGGAATCTCTCTGCGGACTCGATTTGGCCGGGCTCCGCGTTGTGGGGCTGGAAGTCCCAGAGGAGGATACACTGTGTGCAGTAGCCGAGCGGATGGCGTTGGATGGCGGGCCGCTGCCTGTAAACTGCTCTCCTGGCTGCGATGAGTGCTGTGGGTCTCGCGCGCCGCCGCCATTTTGCTGTATCCCCGCTGCTCCAAAGAAGCTGTCCAGTTTCTGGGGCTGCATCGGCTTCTTTCGGTTCCTGGCCATTTTCAGGCCGGTCCTCGGCTGTTCAGGGATCCGATAGTGGTGCTTAGGGCTCTCGGTAACACCGGTAGGCTCTGGTGGCTGTGATTATCTTAGGCTAACAAGCGGAGCTCCAGAGATAAGCGTCCATCTTGGAGTCCGGTCGCCATGCACCCCCCACGCCCCCCCCCCCCCCAAATTAACGAATTTTTGAATGTACAAATTTATTAAATTTATGAATTTTCGAATTTATGAATTTACTAATTTTCGAATATATTAAAATTTACGAATTTTTGAATATTCAAATTTACTACTATTCAGAAAAAATTGTTAAACGGGTTTTTTTAAGGGATATTTCCGAATTAACGAATTTGTTGATATTTATTAAAAAGACGAATTTGGAATGAAACAAATTGCACATGTCTATTCAGAAACTGCCTCCCCATATCAGAGACATAGGCAGACAGCTACACAGACAGTCTGCAGGAGAGTGGCATTACACCCATGATCTGCTGATCGTAAATGCAATGCTTTACAGGCTCCTAACAAAAAAATAAATGAATGCATATTGTTTTAACCTGCAAAAAATTTACATTTTTTTTTTTTTTTTGGGAAGGTGAACTTATTCTTTAAAGCAAAATGAAAGCTGTTGACAAAAATGTGGTAATGGCTTCTGACCCATCAACTTTCAATTATCACAGATGATTTGGTTGAACAACACTGCAATTGAATTTCCGGATTTGGAATTTTATTAAAAAAAAGAATAAGCAAAAGACGTTAATACATTTAGTGTTGCCATTCGTGTATGACTTTATCATTAGGTTAATGATTTGAGGTTATTATTTCAAAGGTTTTTTACTCTAAATCTTCAGATTACATTAAACCCTCTGTCTCACATCACATAGTGGAACCCTAATGAAAAAAAAAAAAATTGTGAACAGCCAAGATTTGTAATGCAGAAGAAGAGACATACCTTGAAAGATTATTATAATTTTTTATTTTTTTTGTGACAATAAAGGTGCCCTGTTCATATGTTTGAACATGGGGGTTGATTTACTAAAGGCAAATATACTGTGCACTAAAACTGCACTTTATCCAGAACTTAGTAAATGGGGTCAAGCTTCAATTTGCAAGGAATACCCAATCACATGCAAGGAAAATAAAAAAACAGCAATTTTACTTGCACGTGATTGGATGAAACAAATTAGCAGAGCTTCCCCTGAGATGTAGAGTAACAGCATTTGCAGTGCACAGTATGTTTGCCTTTAGTAAATCAACCTCTAGGTGTACTGGTGATTAGTGTTGGGTGAACGGTCCGGCCCAAGGATTAGTTCAGGCCAAACATTGGCTGTTCGCCCTGTTCGGGGAACCCCCAAATTTGCAGGGTGCCCTGAGGGTGTTAGCCCCGCTGAACGCCCTGCAATTCACTGCGTGCTACACAGTGATTTCCGCTAAGTGATTGGGCAAAGCTTTGTTAAAATCTGGTTGTTAAGGAGCAGGGCCAGGAAGCCGGACACAAAACCCTTAACAACTAATGAGCCATCAGATGTCTATGGGCTTCCCCGCTGACAGCTGAATAAAAAGAAAACAAATTGCTGGTTAAAAAGAAAATAGTAAAAAAAAAAAAAAAAACACAGCAAATTTATTTTTAAATGCTTTGCCCCCCCCCCCCCCCCCCCAAATCCATACCAGACCCTTATCCGAGCATGAAGCCTGAACCCTATCCGAATCTGGAAGCCCCTTTAACAAGGGAGCCCCCAGATCCCGCCCCCCTATGTGAATGAGTATGGGGTACATACCCATTCATCAAAAAAGTGTAAAAAAGTAATAAAAACAGACAGTTTTTGACAATTCCTTTAAAAAATAAATAAAGAAACAGTGTCCCCCGATATAAATCCATCATCAATCACGCTGCCTGCCGCACCCACAAAAGAACAAAAAAACAATGCTCTGTCTTCATTGACAGCCTAATGCCGAATGCCTCTTGTGACATTTAACAGTTCTTATAAAGGTAAGGGCAGGGCCACCTGGCGACATCACCTGGTGGCACCGCCTTCTTGTGACGTCATCGACCTAGCAAGCACCGATACGTTTTTTTCTTTATTTTTTTTTCAATAGCCGGGTGCCAGCAATTGCAACCGCTAGTCAATTTAAATGTGATTTGACTTTTTTTACTTTTTTTTCTTTAGGAATGTAATTTTTGCTGCAGCATGTTCTATGCATGCTACAGATGCGCCACTTTACAGGCAGACTAAGGGGACCCCCAGGCACTATACAGTGCATCTGGAAAGTGTTTACAGCGCTTCACTTTTTCCACATTTTGTTATGTTACAGCCTTATTCCAAAATTGATTAAATTCATAAATTTTCCCTCGAAATTCTACAAACAGTACCACATAATGACAAAATAAATGAAGTTTTTTTAAATCTTTGCAAATTTATTAAAATTAAAAAAATGTAAAGCAATCTGAAGCGGGTATGTACTTTCCTGGGTGTAATTTGAACTTGGCAGAGACATCAGTGATGTGTAATTCCCTGCAGCCCAGCAGGTGGCGCTGTCACCCTGGGCTGGGGTTGAATCATTGCTGTGTGCTGTGCCTCCTTTTTGTCCTTCCTCGGCAGTGGTATGGTGGGGCGGGGAACCCGCCGTGCTTGCTGGGAGAGGGTATAAAGGGGCCGGCCATCTTTGTCAAGGGGTCGAGTCCCAGGCACCTTCAGCCTGTGGGCGGTGGTTCGTGTCGGTTCTCTAGGCGGGCCTAGGCCTAGAGGACAGACGGAGGTCGTGTTCCATCCCAGGCACCTTTAGCCTGGGGTGAGGTACTTGGATGGAGGTCTGGAGCTCAGTGCCCAACACTGAGTTCCGCGGCGTAATGGACCGGGGGGAGCTCCTCACTCGAAGACCTGGTGCAGCATATTGCCAGTGACGGGTGAGCCTCTCATCGGAGACCGCCTGGAAGGAAATCCCCCCCGCTCGGAGACCGCAACTCACTTTCAGGGAGGAAAGTGGAGAACACATTGTGTCTGGGCCTACTCGCATCCACACCTCCTTTTCTGTTCTGTTTCTACAAGGGAGTTCAACTGATTGTGTTCATTCGAGAAGAATAAAGGAGTGTTGAACTTTAATGGTGTGGGGCTCAATTCCTGACAGACATTGTTCAAGGTAACTCTCGGTGGAGGCTCCAGGTGCACAGCGCTGACCCGAAGGTAAAATAACTTTGCTTATACCACACTGACACCTGTGGTGAAGGCCAGGCATGGTGTCCCCGCTCCCTTCTCCTCTGAAGGTACCCCTAGACAAGAGACAGACGAGCTGAAGAATAAGAGGGGAGTGAGGACGGTGCAACACGTGGGGGCTCGGGTCCGGTATAGTGTTTGTGCACCACGGAATTGAACGTGTCTGCCCGGAGGAGTTACGAGTAGGCAGGCCTTCATCGGCCTAAGTGCATCCCTGCTTGAAGTCGTGGACATGACCCAATGAAGGGAAAGGCCCAAGCAGAAGAGTGGAAAAAGGGGGAAGCTCAGCCGTGTGAAGTAGTACACGTGGGGGCTTCTATTGCACTGCACCACCAGGCACACCCCCATCGCTTAGTTTGTGGGCGTGACTCAGAAACAGAAAAGAAGAAAAGCCTGCGAACTGGAGCAAAGGGGAGGAGTCCAATACGTGTGAAGGACTACACGTGGGACGTTGGCGCAAAAACTTTGCAGTGTGCGATGGATCAGCAACAGGTCGCCATGTTCGGACATATATCGTGGATTCTAGTTCGCCCCTCCACCACGACATTGACTGCTGCTGCTCCGGTAACAGATACGGGGATTCGGCTAAAGCCAAGGGGTCGATTCGCCCTGTATTCGTGCATGGACGTTGAGGCCCTGGGTGTGATTTGTCTCGGCTGTTCGGGACTGGTGTGCCAACTGAAGCCATTCGGGCGATGTGAGGCCTGTGGGGAGTTCCTGTTCGAAGTGGATCCGGCGGTTGAGAAGCCGAGAACCATCTACCCTGGCCGTGCTACAGGCAACACCACTCACAGAGGAGGAATCACTGCTTTAACAGCCACCCCTACGCACACTGCAGCGACCGCGGAGGAGGTCGTGAAAACTCAACGGGAGAAACCCGAGGATGCTGACTCGGTCACCACTGTCTCGCAGCGTCCACCACCGAAGAGAAAGACCGGTATGGTAGCCCCGACCAGCGGTTGTGGTGGACCGTCTCGCCCGCTTACGCCCGGCCCGGATGGATCCGTCGACAAGAGTTCTGGACGTCCCGCTTCAAGTAAAGGCCGAGGTAAGCCAGGCGGAGAGATTTGGTGTGTGGGAAGAGGTGAAAACTCAGTCTCCACTACAGGCTACCTGCCCGCGGAGGAGTGTGACACCTCTGACCTAGAGTCGCTCTCGGACATGGGAGACGACGTTGCAATAGATGAACTGTTTGCAGAAAAGGGCTGGGACAAAGTACCTGTCATGGATATGCATTAATGTCTGTCTGCCATCTTACCTTCCTCCTCATGTGTTCATCTAGAGACCAGACCTCCTTCACCTGGCTTCCTTTATAATCTCCTCCCAGCCTGACTCCACCCCAGGCCCTATCACTGAACACTATATTAACCTGTGCACTGCAAGCCTGCTTTGCTGATCAACGTGTTTGTTAGGCATTGTGTGTTTGGGTTCCTGCCTGCCGTGTGCTACGTCTGTCTCTCTGTTACGTTATTGGCTTGTCCCCGACCATCCCTGTCTGCTCGTGACCCTTGACCTTCGGCTCGTTCTTCGTTATCCTTGTCTGCTTGTGGCCCCTGACCTTCGGCTTGTTATTCGGTTCTCTCTATCGTGTGCCGCTGCTTCCCCTTATCCTACGGGGCGTGAGCTAGGAAACTCCAGGGGCCGCGACCTGGTCCCAGCCTGCAGCGTAACATCCTCACCACTAGAGGCCCTGGAGAAGACCAGCTGGGTCTTAGACTCCGCGCCCTGGGGAATCTTGGTTCTCGCTTCCGTTGGGATCCCGGTTGTGCTCCTCTGGTCCCGCTTTCCACAACCACCCAGTTTCCTACCCACAGAAGCCAGCCATAGGGTTCACTACCTCGCGGTGCACTCCTGTCCCCCTACGGTGTGCATCTGTCACCTGGCCACAGGTGACCCTGACAGTTTGATCAGCCATGAACCCGGCTGACATCCCGCTACCCGCGGATGATCCATTGCAGGGCATAGTTTGCAGACTTGAAACCCAGGAATCGAATCAGACTCAGGTGATGCGATTCCTCCAGGATCTGGCTTCTCGCTTCGAGCAGCTTCAGGCCTCCTTGGGAACCCTGAATCCGCAACCTCAAATACAATCAGCGGCTGCACCTATTGCACCAGTCGCAGCCACACACTCGCTACAACTGCCAGCTCCGTCCCGTTTCTCTGGGGACTCCAAGGCTTGCAGGGGGTTCCTTAGCCAATGCACGATTCATTTTGAGCTCCAGCCCCAAAACTTCCTGTCTGATCGGGCTAAGGTAGCCTATATCATTTCCCTCCTCTCTGGTGAAGCTTTAGCCTGGGCAGCCCCTCTGTGGGAACTGAATGATCCAGTGGTTTCTAGCCTGTCTGGCTTCTTGAAACTTTTTCGGAATATCTTCGAAGAACCGGCTCGTGTCTCTTCAGCGGCCAGCGCCCTTTTACGTCTCCGCCAAGAGTCTGCTTCTGTGGGACAGTATGCGCTTCATTTCCGCATACTGTCGGCTGAGTTGAGCTGGAACAATGAGGCCTTAGTCGCAACCTTTTTGCATGGCCTTTCTGATAGAGTGAAGGATGAATTAGCAGGAAGAACCATCCCCACTGATCTGGACGGAGTTATCTCCTTGTGTAACCAGATCGATATTCGCTTTCAGGAAAGGACCCTAGAAAAGCGGCGCCAGCACTCCTTGGTCCTTAGTCAGCCTGAGCTCCCCTCTCCTCGACCCGTGGAGCATCTCCTGCCAGCTGAGGAACCCATGCAGCTGGGCAGGACCAGGCTATCCCCAGAGGAACGTGCTAGGCGCAGAAATCTAGGCCTGTGTCTCTACTGTGGGGGCAAAGGTCATTTTCGTGACACTTGCTCTCTTTGTCCAGAAAAACGTTTGGGTCCACTTCATCTGGAAAGTGGAGTATTGGACCCAGAAATATCACCTTCCCCTTCTCGTCTTCTGCTTTCTGTGTTCCTTCATGTTGGTGCTTCTTCTCATTCGGTCTCAGCATATCTGGATTCCGGAGCCGCTGGTAATTTCATGGACTGGGAAATCGCATCGTCCATGAGACTTACTCTTTTGCCCCTCACCACGCCATTGGTGGTCTTGGCGATTGATGGTACTATTCTCCCAGGGGGACCTATCCGCTTCCAGACCCTCCCTGTTAAGATGTCGGTGGGTACACTCCACCAGGAGTGGATATCCTTCCTTATCTTACCCAAGGCCTCAACGCCTATAATTTTGGGTCTCCCATGGTTACAGCTCCATTCTCCTCATGTGGACTGGACTACTGGACAGATCCTGGCTTGGGGTCCCTCCTGTTCCTCGTCCTGCCTACCCAAGGTTGCCCCCTGTGAATCTGAGCCGGTCATTCATTCCAGGTTGCATAACCATTTACATTTCTCTGTCCCTAACCACCCTTGGACGCACAGCCAGGCTAGCTTGTCTACAAGTCCTGCAGTCGCTACGTCTTGCGATGCGATTCAGGTAGTCGCTACACCTGACTCAGCTATTCACTCTGCCTCTGTACTAGTTATGCCAGTCCAGCCCATGCCCAGTGAGCCTCTCACTTTTTCTTGTTCGGGACATTCTGCTTGTCCTTCAGCTATTCAGCTTGACTCCGGCGACATGTCACCTTCTAACCAACCTGACTTCAGGGTTCCACTGACATCTGCCCAGTCTGATGGTCCTGTGCAAGATGACCAGTTCCCCTTTAAGGGTCTAGGGGACCCTCCTCAGATTCCTGTTGATCGTCTCATGCCCTTGCTTATTCCTAGAGAGCCTTTGGTCCTCAATAGATCTTCTTGTCATCTCCCTACCTCGTTTTCAGTCTCTGAGGATAATCTTAAGTACGAGGTTAGACAAGTTCTGGATTCTCGGCTCTGCGGAGGCATTCTTCAGTACCTTGTGCATTGGAGAGGTTTTGGTCCTGAGGAGGCGTCTTGGATCGCTGCATCTGATGTCGCTGCACCTCATCTGTTGAGAAGGTTTCATCAGAGATTTCCCTTTAAGCCTGGGTCCAGGCGGGGGAGGGCCCATAAGAGGGAGGGTACTGTCATGGATATGCATTAATGTCTGTCTGCCATCTTACCTTCCTCCTCATGTGTTCATCTAGAGACCAGACCTCCTTCACCTGGCTTCCTTTATAATCTCCTCCCAGCCTGACTCCACCCCAGGCCCTATCACTGAACACTATATTAACCTGTGCACTGCAAGCCTGCTTTGCTGATCAACGTGTTTGTTAGGCATTGTGTGTTTGGGTTCCTGCCTGCCGTGTGCTACGTCTGTCTCTCTGTTACGTTATTGGCTTGTCCCCGACCATCCCTGTCTGCTCGTGACCCTTGACCTTCGGCTCGTTCTTCGTTATCCTTGTCTGCTTGTGGCCCCTGACCTTCGGCTTGTTATTCGGTTCTCTCTATCGTGTGCCGCTGCTTCCCCTTATCCTACGGGGCGTGAGCTAGGAAACTCCAGGGGCCGCGACCTGGTCCCAGCCTGCAGCGTAACATCCTCACCACTAGAGGCCCTGGAGAAGACCAGCTGGGTCTTAGACTCCGCGCCCTGGGGAATCTTGGTTCTCGCTTCCGTTGGGATCCCGGTTGTGCTCCTCTGGTCCCGCTTTCCACAACCACCCAGTTTCCTACCCACAGAAGCCAGCCATAGGGTTCACTACCTCGCGGTGCACTCCTGTCCCCCTACGGTGTGCATCTGTCACCTGGCCACAGGTGACCCTGACAGTACCTCTCGCTTCATTCCGGAGGACCAGGGATCCACCCATGTCTACAGGGGAAAGTACACCCCGGGTGGAGGCACCAGCGCCTGAAAAGAGGTCCCGTCCCCAGCCTGCCTCTACATCCCCGGTGCCATCTGTACCGAAGACCGGGGAAAAGAGACTGTTACTGCGGGCACCAATGGCCAGATCAGATGTGATCAAGGTCCCTCGCCACCCGGACTCAATAGTTTTGCCTGGCGAAGGGGACAAAGCTACCATGCCTCCTTTGGCGAGACTACAACGCCTATTTGGCCAGAAGGTTGCTGCAGAGTATGGATGGGAGTATCCATACTTGTCGAAGGAACTGCTCTATGAGGTGGAAGTGTGTCGGGAGCGCTGATACAATGACTTTGTGTGGACCCACCTTCAGGTTCCCCACGCCCGCAGGTACCTGGCATGCTCTCCAAAGGCCTCTCAATGTTTTAAAGACTGCTAGGCAGAGTGGATGTTGGGACGGCACATCCATGCAGACAAGGTGTTGATCCGGCGTAAGGAAGGAGAAGATGTGGAGTATCATCTGGAGACCATGGATCAACACTTGAAGCCACTTGTTCTGCCGCATCCCCGTTTTTACCTGTAGGAGAGAAAAGTCTCTGTTCTTGTTATGCTGCTGAACTTTCTGGGGCCCGTTGCTTTTGTGCCCAGAGGAATGAATGACTGTTCCTGTTGTTCTTCACCTTTCCTACAAGAGATCATGGACTCTGGGTAGATAGGGCCAAAGAGAAGAGGAAAAGTTCCACGAGTGCAGTTACCGCGGTGCTGTCACCAGGTGGCAGTGTTGCGCAACGTTAAACACTTTTCACGCACTCACTCTTTGGAGAAAAGGGATTTCTTCCAGGAGAAGTTTCTTTTCCCTCACACGAATACATGTGTCAGGGTTATGTGTGTAAACCTTTCTTTTCCCTCTGCAGGAGAGCATCCCATCGAGACCACTGAGTATGGGGCGGGTCTTAGTCAGGATGGGTGGGAAAAGTAAAATGTGAATATGTGATTCCAAGTTATGGTTTAATGCTGTTGTTTTTCTCTTCTGTCTTTATTCCATTTTTATTACAGGGTTTAGACACAATGTTTCAGTTGGGTAGTTTTTCCTAAAAGTTTTATTTTTGTACAATTGTTAGTTGGTCTCTGGATTGGATTATGTCAGCCGTTGGGGGCATGATTTACTCCAGACACTGGGGACCAGTGTCAAACCACCAGGGAGAGAGTGTAGCGGGTATGTACTTTCCCGGGTGTAATTTGAACTTGGCAGAGACATCAGTGATGTGTAATTCCCTGCAGCCCAGCAGGTGGCGCTGTCACCCTGGGCTGTGTGCTGGCAGTCATGTTCCAGCAGCTGCAGCATACTGCCAGATTGGCTCCAGTGATGAGGAGGGAGGGGATGATGAGGTCACTGACTCCACATGGTTGCCTAATAGGAGAGAGGAGGAGGAGGAGGATGAGGAGGAGGCACATCTCCAACGAGGCAGGATTCCCTTGGGGGGCCAGCGTAAGGGCAGCACACCGACTGAATCACACCGCAGAGCTCCGCCTGTGCAGGGCGCTGCCTCTGCCCGTTATTCAAAAAGTTCTTTGGTGTGGGCCTTTTTTGAGTCGAGTGCATCAGATCGCACAGCTGCTGTTTGCAACATATGTCTCAAGCGTATATCGCGTGGCCAAAACATCAGCCACTTGGGCACCACATGCTTGACCAGACATATGTTGACCTGCCATGCAGCTCGTTGGCAAGCCTACCTTAAAGACCCACACCAAAGAACAAAGCGGACCTCTCCTTGCACCGCATCAGCTGGGATCTCCAACCCCACTATACCTTCAGTCCTCTCTGAAACCTGCGCTGAGAGGAATGAAGGTGTAGAATTAGGTGTGTCACAGCCAAGTACTTGCGGGCACTCTGCTAGCAGTACACCGACGTCCGATTCTAGCAGGCAAATTTCCCTGCCCCAGCTGCTGAACCATCAAAAGAAGTTCACTCCCAGCCATCCACATTCCCAGCGGTTGAATGCTAGCTTGGCTAAATTGCTAGCGCTTCAACTGCTGCCTTTTCAGTTGGTAGACTCGGCCCCCTTCCGTGAGTTTGTGCAATGTGCAGTTCCTCAGTGGCAGGTTCCCAAACGCCACTTTTTCTCACCGAAGGCAATTCCAGCTCTCTACCGGCATGTGGAAGGCAATGTCTTGGCCTCGCTGGACAGGGCGGTCAGCGGTAAAGTGCATATTACCGCTGACTCATGGTCCAGCAGGCATGGACAGGGACGTTACCTTTCTTTCACGGCCCATTGGGTCACTCTTTTGGCAGCTGGGAAGGATGCAGGACAAGGTGCAGTTGTGTTGGAGGTTGTTCCGCCGCCACACCTCCAAAATGCTACTACTGGTTGTGACACACCTCTCTCCTCCACCCCTCCTCTTCTTCTTCCTCCATGGCCTCTTCCTGTGCTTTGTTCTCAGAACCAGCGGTGCTCCGTAGGCGTTCAAGGGGCTACGCAAGCAAAAAGATGCCATGCCGTGCTTGCGCTGGTGTGTTTGGGGGATAGGAGCCACACTGGGGCAGAGGTTCTGTCTGCTCTGCAGGGGCAGGCCGAGAGGTGGTTGACGCCACGCCAGCTTAAGCCAGGAATGTTGGTTTGCAACAATGGCACCAACCTCCTCTCCGCCCTCCGACAGGGACAACTGACCCATGTGCCCTGTGTGGCTCACGTCCTTAATCTGGTGGTGCAGCGGTTCTTGGGCAGGTACCCAGGCTTACAGGATGTCCTGAGGCAGGCCAGGAAAGTCTGTGTGCATTTCCGCAGATCTTATAATGCCAGTGCTCGCCTGGCTGAGCTGCAAAAGGAGTTGAACCTGCCCAAGAACCGCCTTATATGTGACATGCCCACCAGGTGGAACTCAACGTTGGCCATGCTGCAGCGGCTGCACACGCAGCAGAGGGCCATCAATGAGTACCTGTGCAACTACGGCACCAGGACAGGGTCAGAGGAGCTCGAGTTTTTTTCACCACGACAGTGGGGCATGATCAGGGATGCATGCACTGTCCTGGCACCATTTGAGGAGGCCACGAGGATGGTGAGCAGTGACAGTGCATGTATCAGTGACACTGTACCTCTTGTCCACCTGTTGGAACATACGCTGTGTGGAATAATGGACAGGGCACTTGAGGCAGAACAGAGGCAAGAAGAGGAGGACTTCCTTGCCTCTCAAGGCCCCCTTTACCCAGACAGTGTTCCTTCTGTCCCACCCATCGCACAGGAAGAGGAGGAGGAGGAGGATGATTGTGTCAGCATGGAGGTGGAGCCTGGCACTCAGCATCATCAGCAGCAGTCTTTTAGGGATGATTTACAGTCCCAAGAAACCCGTGGACTTGTACGTGGCTGGGAGGGGGTGGCTGCGGATCATGTCGTCCTTAGTGACCGAGAGGACTCCGGACCGAATGCCTCAGCTAACCTACGCTGCATGGCCTCCCTGATCCTGCAAAGTCTGCGGAAGGATCCTCGTATTCTTCGGATCAAGGAGAGGGACCATTACTGGCTGACCACTCTCCTTAATCCACGGTACAAGGGTAAGGTTGCGGACCTTATCTTACCGTCGCAGAGGGAGCAGAGGATGAGACAACTACGGGAGGCCTTGCAGAAAGGTCTGTGCAACGTGTTCCCAGAGACTGGGAGGTTACAAACTCCTGGTCCTGGACAACGAGTTGCTGAGGCTTCGGTCAGTCAAAGAAGGAGCGGTGGGGAAGGTGGCGGTCTGACCGATGCGTTCAGACAATTCTTTAGTCCGCAGCCCCAAGGTATGATCGGTTCCAGCAACCATCGCCAGCGTCTGATATACATGGTGCAGGAATACCTAGGGGCAAGGTCAGACTTGGACACCTTCCCCACCGAAAATCCTCTGGCTTACTGGGTCTTGAGGATGGATCACTGGCCAGAGCTTGCACAGTATGCAATTGAGCTACTGGCCTGTCCTGCATCCAGCGTTCTTTCAGAACGCACATTCAGTGCTGCTGGAGGATTTGTCACGGATCACAGGGTGCGCCTGTCCACTGACTCGGTTGATCGACTGACCTTCATAAAGATGAACCAGTTTTGGATCACCACCAGCTACCAAACACCTGAAGCTGATATAACAGACTAATTTATTTTCAAGTGTCACATCCCTTCAAGACTGATGCTGATGCTGAGTGACTGTCCTGTTATGTTGACTGACTATCCTCCTCCTCCTCAATGATCCGATTGATGATGATAGCTTGGAAGAACATTTTTGTTTCTGGGTGCCGCCACCAGTGGCTAAGGCCCAATTTTTCAGCCCCTGTTTAACAGGGGCATGTAATTACAATTTGTTATGCAATGCTTTGCAGCAGGGCTCATTCCTGCACTACAACTAGAGTATCTGGGAGAGGTTGCAGTGTCGTGGCACCAGCACCAGTGCCTAAGGCCCAATTTTTCAGCCCCTGTTTAACAGGGGCATGTAATTACAATTTTTTGTGCAATGCTTTGCAGCAGGGCTCATTCCTGCACTCCAACTAGAGTATCTGGGAGAGGTTGCAGTGTCATGGCACCAGCACCAGTGCCTAAGGCCCAATTTTTCAGCCCCTGTTTAACAGGGGCATGTAATTACAATTTTTTATGCAATGCTTTGCAGCAGGGCTCATTCCTGCACTCCAACTAGAGTATCTGGGAGAGTTTGCAGTGTCGTGGCACCAGCACCAGTGCCTAAGGCCCAATTTTTCAGCCCCTGTTTAACAGGGGCATGCAATTACAATTTTTTATGCAATGCTTTGCAGCAGGGCTTATTCCTGCACTCCAACTAGAGTATCTGGGAGAGGTTGCAGTGTCGTGGCACCAGCACCAGTGCCTAAGGCCCAATTTTTCAGCCCCTGTTTAACAGGGGCATGTAATTACAATTTTTTATGCAATGCTTTGCAGCAGGGCTCATTCCTGCACTCCAACTAGAGTATCTGGGAGAGGTTGCAGTGTCGTGGCACCAGCACCAGTGCCTAAGGCCCAATTTTTCAGCCCCTGTTTAACAGGGGCATGTAATTGCAATATTTTATGCAATGCTTTGCAGCAGGGCTCATTCCTGCACCCCAACTAGAGTATCTGGGAGAGGTTGCAGTGTCGTGGCACCAGCACCAGTGCCTAAGGCCCAATTTTTCAGCCCGTTTAACAGGGGCGTGTAATTACAATTTTTGATGCAATACTTTGCAACAGGGCTCATTGCTGTGCTCCAAGTACAGTACCTGTGAGGGGTTGCAGTGTTGTGGCACCAGTGCCTAAGGCCCAATTTTTCTGCCCCTGTTCAACAGGGGCATGTAATTACAATTCTTGATCTAATAATTCACAGCAGGGCCCATTCATGCGCCCACCAAGAGTAACTGTGAGGGCTTACAGTGTTGTGGCAACACCAACATGTAAGGGGCAAATTTCAGCAGAGTATATACGGCAGGCCCCTACTTTCAAACATCCAACTTACAAACGACTCCTACTTGCAAACAAAAGGAGACAACAGGAAGTGAGAGGAAATCTACCCCTAGGAAGGGAAATTCTCTCCTGTAAGAGTAAATATGGGAAAAAGGTGTCTCCTCTCTACTGATGCTTTGTCACCAATCCTTGTTTCAATAAAACCCCCACTTTTCAAAAACATTTGTCATTGGGATGGAAAGTGAAGTGAAATGTTCTGAACAGAGGCACAGACAGCAAAACAAATGTTACAGGGGTGATAACCCTTCCCTATGTTTTCCAAAAAGCTTAAAAATAGATTTTTTGGCTGGAGCTGCACTTAAACAATGTACCTGTTCAAAATTACAAACAGATTCTACATAAGAACAAACCTACAGTCCCTGTCTTGTATGCACCGCCTGTATACGGCTGTTCAGAGTATATAGGGCCTCTTTTATTTTGTGTGCGGGGTTCCCCTTAATATCCATACAAGACCCAAAGGGGCTGGTAATGGGCTGGGTGGGGGGGGGGGGGGGGTGATGTGATGGAGTAGCTATGCCATTTTTCTCAAAGATTTTCATCCATATTACCGGGACCAGACATTACATTAAAGCCGCAAGCAGTTTTAAATGGCTTTTTTTTCCTTTAGAAATGTCATTTTGTGCAGGGACAGTTCTAAACACGGGAAACACGTGGCACTTCACAGGCATACTTTAGACACCCCCCAGGTATGATATTTAAAGGAATATTTGACTTTTTTTTTCACTTTATGCATCATTAACCACTTCCATACAGGGCTTTTTGTACCACTTCAATACCGGGCCTATTCTAGCACTTCTCTCCTACATGTACAAATCATCATTCTTTTGCTAGAAAATTACTCAGAACCCCCAAACATTATATATGTTTTTTTTAGCAGACACCCTAGGGATAAAAATGACGGTCATTGCAACATTTTTTCTTGCACGATATTTGCGCAATAATTTTTCAAACGCCTTTTTTAAAAAAAAAAAAATGGTTTCATGAATTAAAAAATAACAAAACAGTAAAGTTAGCCCAATTTTTGGGGAAAATGTGAAAGATGATGTTACGCCGAGTAAATAGATACCTAACATGTCACGCTTTAAAATTATTTATTTATTTTTTTACTTATTTATTAATTATTTTACAATTATTTTACTTTTTTTTTTTATGATCACTTTTATTCCTATTAGAAGGAATGTAAACATCCCTTGTAATAGGAATGTGTGTGACAGGTCCTCTTTATTGAGAGATGCGGGGTCAATAAGACCCCGCATCTCTCCTCCAGGCTGGAAAGCATGAGATCAGTGACATTTTTTTTTCACTGATCTCATACTTACAGCCGCAATGGCGGCTTTGTTTACATTTGAGGCCCGGGCGTGACGTCATCACATCGCGCCCGGGCCTCCGACGATCATAGAGATGACTGGTGACCATCTGGTCACCAGTCATCTCTATGCTCATCACGTGACCCACCAACGACGCCGGAAGATTTTCTCCGGGTCCCTGATCGCACGGGAGAGCTCGGAGAAGCACCGGATGGCAGCGGGAGGGGGGGGGTGTCCCCTCCCGCCGCCTATAAGGACGATCAAGCGGCGGAACCGCCGCTATGATCGTTCTTATGGTGCACAGAATCCAAGAAAAGGATATCTGAATGATGCCTCTAGCTGCAGGCATCATTCAGATATCCCCCTACAAAGCCGAGGACGTCATATGATGTCCACCCAGGATGGGAGATCCCATCTGTGGACGTCATTTGACTATGGCTGGGTAGGGAAGTGGTTAAAATGACTGCTCCCGAAAAACGGCTGTTTTTAAAACTTCTTTTTGCATTGATACATGTCCCCTGGTGCAGAACCCGGGTTCCCAAACCCTTTTTAGGACAATAACATGCATATTAGTCTTTATAATTAGCACTTTAGATTTCGAACGTTCGCATCCATTGTATTTAATAGGCTTCTAACGTTCGAGCGAACTTTCGGTCCGTTCGCGGGTTCTGGTGCAAACCGAACTCAGGGGTGTTCGGCTCATCCCTAGTGCCCAACACTAATTTCCGCGAGGGAAGGACATCCTAGGATACCCAGGGATTGGGTACCCGAATCCGGAAGGCGTAATGGACCGGGGGGGAGCTCCTCACTCGAAGACCTGGTGCAGCATATTGCCTGTGACGGGTGAGCCTCTAATCGGAGACCGCCTGGAAGGAAATCCCCCCCCGCTCAGAGACCGCAACTCACTTTCAGGAAGGAAAGTGGAGAACACATTGTGTCTGGGCCTACTTGCATCCACACCTCCTTTTCTGTTCTGTTTCTACAAGGGAGTTCAACTGATTGTGTTCATTCGAGAAGAATAAAGGAGTGTTGAACTTTAATGGTGTGGGGCTCATTTCCTGACAGACATTGTTCAAGGTAACTCTCGGTGGAGGCTCCAGGTGCACAGCGCTGACCCGAAGGTAAAAGAACTTTGCTTATACCACACTGACACCTGTGGTGAAGGCCAGGTGTGGTGTCCCCGCTCCCTTCCCCTCTGAAGGTACCCCTAGACAAGAGACAGACGAGCTGAAGAATAAAAGGGGAGTGAGGAGGGTGCTACAAATCCCATGTACATAAGTATTTACAGCCTTTGCTCAATACTTTGTTGAAACACCTTTGGCACCAATTACAGCCTCAAGTCTGTTTGAGTGAGATGCTACAAGCTTGGCACACCTATTTTGTTGGCAGTTTTGTGGGCATTCTTCTTTGCAGGACCTCTCAAGCTCCATCAGGTTGGATGGGGAGCGTTGGTTCTCAGCCATTTTCAGATCTCTCCAGAGATGTTCAATTGGGTTCAAGTCTGGACTCTGGCTGGGCCACTCAAGGACATTAACAGAGTTGTTCCATAGCCACTCCTTTATCTTGGCTGTGTGCTTAGGGTCATTTTCCTGTTGGAAGATGAACCTTCGCCTGAGTCTGAGGTCCAGAGTGCTCTGGAGCAGGTTTTCATTGAGGATGTCTCTGTACATTGCTGCATTCATCTTTCACTCGATCCTGACTAGTCTCCCAGTTCCTGCTGCTGACAAAACATCCCACAGCATGATGCTACCACCACCATGCTTCACTGTAGGGATGGTATTGGCCAGGTGATGAGTGGTGCCTGGTTTCCTCCAGACATGACGCTTGCCATTAAGGTCAAAGAGTTCAATATTTGCTTCATCAGACCAGAGAATTTTGTTTCTCATGGCCTGAGAGTCCTTCAGGTGCCTTTTGGCAAAGTCCAGGTGGCCTGGAAGGCCTTTAACTGAGAAGTTGCTTCCGTCTGGTCACTCTACCAAACAGGCCTGATTGGTTGAGTGCTGCAGAGATGGTTCTTATGGAAGGTTCTCCTCTGTCCACAGAGAAATGCTGGAGCTCTGTCTGAGTGACCATTGGGTTATTGGTCACCTACCTGACTATGGTCCTTTTCCCCTGATCGCTCAGTTTGGCTGGTGGCCAGCTGTAGGAAGAGTACTGGTGGTTCCAACTTCTTTCATTTACGAAAGATGGAGGCCACTGTGCTCATTGGGAACTGCAATGCTGCAGAAATGTTTCTGTACCCTTCCCCAGATCTGTGCCTCAATACAAATCTGTCTCGGAGGTCTGCAGACAATTCCTTGGACTTCATGGCTTGGTTTGTGCTCTGACATGCACTGTTAACTGTGGGACCTTATATAGACAGGTGTGTGCCTTTCCGAATCATATCCAATCAACTGAATTTACCACAGGTGGACTCCAATCAAGTTTTATAAATATCTCAAGGATGATCAGTAGCAACAGGATACACCTGAGCTCAATTTTGAATGCCACGGCAAAGGCTGTGAATACTTATGTACATGTGTTTTTTTTGTTTTTTATTTTTAATAAATTTGCAAAGATTTCAAACAAACTTCTTTCAGGTTGACATTAGGGATGAGCTTCGTGTTCGAGTCGAACATACGTTCGACTCGAACATCGGCTGTTCGATCGTTCGACGAAGATCGAACGATTTGGGCCATTCGCGCCAAATTCGAGTGACGCGAACGGCCCACAATGCACTACGCCATCGCAGTGTCATCCAGGCGCTGTGATTGGCCAAGCATGCACTGTGACCCCGCATGCTTGGCCAATCACAGCGCCGGCAGCGAGGAGAGCAATGATTGGCCACAGGCAGGATGCCTGTGGCCAATTATTGCTGAGGGTGTTTAGTACACGCCCCACACTATAAAAGGCCGCCAGCACGGCGGCCTAGTGTAGTGTGTTCCGGAGCAGGGATAGAGCAGCATAGGCAGGGACAGTGACTTTTATTTCTTTCTTGCTTAACCTGGATTCCTTTAGTTTAGGGAAAGAGAAGGATAGGTAGGGAGAGTGTCAGTGTGTTTTGTGCTTGTGCTATATTGTGCTTAAAAAAAACATTTTTTCTAGGGACAGAAAACTGTAGGTAGGGAGAGTGTGTCAGTTTCTTTCACTGTCAAAGTCCTTGTTTCCAGGGACCTGGAAGGACAGTGAGTGAATTCTCCTTGTGCTAAATTGTGCTTAAAAAAAACATTTTTTCTAGGGACAGAAAACTGTAGGTAGGGAGAGTGTGTCAGTTTCTTTCACTGTCAAAGTCCTTGTTTCCAGGGACCTGGAAGGACAGTGAGTGAATTCTCCTTGTGCTAAATTGTGCTTAAAAAAAACATTTTTTCTAGGGACAGAAAACTGTAGGTAGGGAGAGTGTGTCAGTTTCTTTCACTGTCAAAGTCCTTGTTTCCAGGGACCTGGAAGGACAGTGAGTGAATTCTCCTTGTGCTAAATTGTGCTTAAAAAAAACATTTTTTCTAGGGACAGAAAACTGTAGGTAGGGAGAGTGTGTCAGTTTCTTTCACTGTCAAAGTCCTTGTTTCCAGGGACCTGGAAGGACAGTGAGTGAATTCTCCTTGTGCTAAATTGTGCTTAAAAAAAAACATTTTTTCTAGGGACAGAAAACTGTAGGTAGGGAGAGTGTGTCAGTTTCTTTCACTGTCAAAGTCCTTGTTTCCAGGGACCTGGAAGGACAGTGAGTGAATTCTCCTTGTGCTAAATTGTGCTTAAAAAAAACATTTTTTCTAGGGACAGAAAACTGTAGGTAGGGAGAGTGTGTCAGTTTCTTTCACTGTCAAAGTCCTTGTTTCCAGGGACCTGGAAGGACAGTGAGTGAATTCTCCTTGTGCTAAATTGTGCTTAAAAAAAACATTTTTTCTAGGGACAGAAAACTGTAGGTAGGGAGAGTGTGTCAGTTTCTTTCACTGTCAAAGTCCTTGTTTCCAGGGACCTGGAAGGACAGTGAGTGAATTCTCCTTGTGCTAAATTGTGCTTAAAAAAAAACATTTTTTCTAGGGACAGAAAACTGTAGGTAGGGAGAGTGTGTCAGTTTCTTTCACTGTCAAAGTCCTTGTTTCCAGGGACCTGGAAGGACAGTGAGTGAATTCTCCTTGTGCTAAATTGTGCTTAAAAAAAACATTTTTTCTAGGGACAGAAAACTGTAGGTAGGGAGAGTGTGTCAGTTTCTTTCACTGTCAAAGTCCTTGTTTCCAGGGACCTGGAAGGACAGTGAGTGAATTCTCCTTGTGCTAAATTGTGCTTAAAAAAAACATTTTTTCTAGGGACAGAAAACTGTAGGTAGGGGGAGTGTGTCAGTTTCTTTCACTGTCAAAGTCCTTGTTTCCAGGGACCTGGAAGGACAGTGAGTGAATTCTCCTTGTGCTAAATTGTGCTTAAAAAAAACATTTTTTCTAGGGACAGAAAACTGTAGGTAGGGAGAGTGTGTCAGTTTCTTTCACTGTCAAAGTCCTTGTTTCCAGGGACCTGGAAGGACAGTGAGTGAATTCTCCTTGTGCTAAATTGTGCTTAAAAAAAACATTTTTTCTAGGGACAGAAAACTGTAGGTAGGGAGAGTGTGTCAGTTTCTTTCACTGTCAAAGTCCTTGTTTCCAGGGACCTGGAAGGACAGTGAGTGAATTCTCCTTGTGCTAAATTGTGCTTAAAAAAAACATTTTTTCTAGGGACAGAAAACTGTAGGTAGGGAGAGTGTGTCAGTTTCTTTCACTGTCAAAGTCCTTGTTTCCAGGGACCTGGAAGGACAGTGAGTGAATTCTCCTTGTGCTAAAAATTGTGCTTAAAAAAAACATTTTTTCTAGGGACAGAAAACTGTAGGTAGGGAGAGTGTGTCAGTTTCTTTCACTGTCAAAGTCCTTGTTTCCAGGGACCTGGAAGGACAGTGAGTGAATTCTCCTTGTGCTAAATTGTGCTTAAAAAAAACATTTTTTCTAGGGACAGAAAACTGTAGGTAGGGAGAGTGTGTCAGTTTCTTTCACTGTCAAAGTCCTTGTTTCCAGGGACAGAGAAGGACACCTGAAGGTAGCCCTTATTGCTTTTTTCCCATCTCCCTGCAGGCCATCTATTAGAATGTCTGGAAGGCAAACAAGGAGAGGCAGACAGTCAGGAGGCAATAAAAGAGGGCAAGCAGGCTCTGTGTCTGGGGGCAACAGTGCTGGTCGTGGACGCGGTGCATTGTCATCAGCACATGGCCATGGGACACGCTTGTCCTTCTTTTCGGCAGCTGGACATGTTGAGCCACATCATGCCGAAGACTTGGTAGAGTGGATGACCAAGCCCTCCTCCTCCTCCTCATCCTCTCTCACCCAGGCTCAGGGTACTGGAAAAGCAGCTGCCAAAGCGTCCTCTTCCCTGGTATCAATGTCAGACTCATCATCAGTCACTCCTTCCCTAGACCCACCATGTCCTCCTCCTGAGGAGTCCCCCGAACTGTTTCAGCACAGTGTTGGGTACATGCTCCAGGAGGATGCCCAGCGTTTCGAAGGGTCTGATGATGAAACCCAGCTAGAGGAAGGCAGTAGCGTGAGAGCAGACAGAGGGGATGCTCAAGAAGGACACCAATCTGGCAGTCATGTTCCAGCAGCTGCAGCATACTGCCAGATTGGCTCCAGTGATGAGGAGGGAGGTGATGATGAGGTCACTGACTCCACGTGGGTGCCTAATAGGAGAGAGGAGGAGGAGGAGGATGAGGAGGAGGCACATCTCCAACGAGGCAGGATGCCCTTTGGTGGCCAGCGTAAGGGCAGTACACCGACGGAATCACACCGCAGAGCTCCGCCTGTGCAGGGCGCTGCCTCTGCCCGTCATTCAAAAAGTTCTTTGGTGTGGGCCTTTTTAGAGGCTAGTGCATCAGATCGCACAGCTGCTGTTTGCAACATATGTCTCAAGCGTATATCGCGTGGCCAAAACATCAGCCGCTTGGGTACCACATGCCTGACCAGACATATGTTGACCTGCCATGCAGCTCGTTGGCAAGCCTACCTCAAAGACCCACACCAAAGAACAAAGCGGACCTCTCCTTGCACCGCATCAGCTGGGATCTCCAACCCCACTATAACTTCAGTCCTCCCTGAAACATGCACTGAGAGGAATGAAGGTGTAGAATTAGGTGTGTCACAGCCAAGTACTTGCGGCCACTCTGCTAGCAGTACACCGACGTCCGATTCTAGCAGGCAAATTTCCCTGCCCCAGCTGCTGGACCGTCGAAAGAAGTTCACTCCCAGCCATCCACATGCCCAGCGGTTGAATGCTAGCTTGGCTAAATTGCTAGCGCTTCAACTGCTGCCTTTTCAGTTGGTAGACTCGGCCCCCTTCCGTGAGTTTGTGCAATGTGCGGTTCCTCAGTGGCAGGTTCCCAAACGCCACTTTTTCTCACGGAAGGCTATTCCGGCTCTCTACCGGCATGTGGAAGGCAATGTCTTGGCCTCGCTGGACAGGGCGGTCAGCGGTAAGGTGCATATTACCGCTGACTCATGGTCCAGCAGGCATGGACAGGGACGTTACCTTTCTTTCACGGCCCATTGGGTCACTCTTTTGGCAGCTGGGAAGGATGCAGGACAAGGTGCAGTAGTGTTGGAGGTTGTCCCACCGCCACGCCTCCAAAATGCTACTACTGGTTGTGACACACCTCTCTCCTCCACCCCCTCCTCTTCTTCTTCCTCCATGGCCTCTTCCTGTGGTTTGTCCTATGAACCAGCGGTGCTCCGTAGCCGTTCACGGGGCTACGCAAGTACGCAGGCAAAAAGATGCCATGCCGTGCTTGCGCTGGTGTGTTTGGGGGACAGAAGCCACACTGGGGCAGAGGTCCTGTCTGCTCTGCAGGGCCAGGCCGAGAGGTGGTTGACGCCACGCCAGCTTAAGCCAGGAATGGTGGTTTGCGACAATGGCACCAACCTCCTCTCCGCCCTCCGACAGGGACAACTGACCCATGTGCCCTGTGTGGCTCACGTCCTTAACCTGGTGGTGCAGCGGTTCTTGGGCAGGTACCCGGGCTTACAGGATGTCCTGAGGCAGGCCAGGAAAGTCTGTGTGCATTTCCGCAGATCTTATAATGCCAGTGCTCGCCTGGCTGAGCTGCAAAAGGAGTTGAACCTGCCCAAGAACCGCCTTATATGTGACATGCCCACCAGGTGGAACTCAACGTTGGCCATGCTGCAGCGGCTGCACACGCAGCAGAGGGCCATCAATGAGTACCTGTGCGACTACGGCACCAGGACAGGGTCAGGGGAGCTTGGTTTTTTTTTCTCCACGCCAGTGGGGCATGATCAGGGATGCATGCACTGTCCTGGCACCATTTGAGGAGGCCACGAGGATGGTGAGCAGTGACAGTGCATGCATCAGTGACACTGTACCTCTTGTCCACCTGTTGGAGCACACGCTGCGTGGAATAATGGACAGGGCACTTGAGGCAGAACAGAGGCAGGAAGAGGAGGACTTCCTTGCCTCTCAAGGCCCCCTTTACCCAGACAGTGTTCCTTCTGTCCCACCCATCGCACAGGAAGAGGAGGAGGAGGAGGAGGAGGAGGATTGTGTCAGCATGGAGGTGGAGGCTGGCACTCAGCATCATCAGCAGCAGTCTTTTAGGGATGATTTACAGTCCCAAGAAACCAGTGGACTTGTACGTGGCTGGGAGGAGGTGGCTGCGGATCATGTCGTCCTTAGTGACCCAGAGGACTCCGGAGCGAATGCCTCAGCAAACCTACGCTGCATGGCCTCCCTGATCCTGCAAAGTCTGCGGAAGGATCCTCGTATTCTTCGGATCAAGGAGAGGGACCATTACTGGCTGGCCACTCTCCTTGATCCACGGTACAAGGGTAAGGTTGCGGACCTTATGTTACCGTCGCAGAGGGAGCAGAGGATGAGACAACTCCGGGAGGCCTTGCAGAAAGGTCTGTGCAACGCGTTCCCAGAGACTGGGAGGTTACAAACTCCTGGTCCTGGACAACGAGTTGCTGAGGCTTCGGCCAGTCAAAGAAGGAGCGGTGGGGAAGGTGGCCGTCTGACCGATGCGTTCAGACAATTCTTTAGTCCGCAGCCCCAAAGTATGATCGGTTCCAGCAACCATCGCCAGCGTCTGATAAACATGGTGCAGGAATATCTAGGGGCAAGGTCAGACTTGGACACCTTCCCCACCGAAAATCCTCTGGCTTACTGGGTCTTGAGGATGGATCACTGGCCAGAGCTTGCACAGTATGCAATTGAGCTACTGGCCTGTCCTGCATCCAGCGTTCTTTCGGAACGCACATTCAGTGCTGCTGGAGGATTTGTCACGGATCACAGGGTGCGCCTGTCCACCGACTCGGTTGATCGACTGACTTTCATCAAGATGAACCAGTCTTGGATCACCACCAGCTACCACACACCTGATGCTGATATAACAGACTAATTGATTTTAACATGTCACATCCCTTCAAGACTGATGCTGATGCTGAGTGCCTGTGCTGTTATGTTGACTGGCTATCCTCCTCCTCCGAGTCCTCAATGATACGATTGATGATGATAGCTTGGAAGATCATTTTTGTTTATGGGTGCCGCCACCAGTGGCTAAGGCCCAATTTACATTTTTTTTAGCAATAATTTGCCATAGGGCTCATTGCTGTGCTCCAAGTACAGTATCTGTGAGGGGTTGGAGTGTTGTGGCACCAGTGCCTAAGGCCCAATTTTTCAGCCCCTGTTTAACAGGGGCGTGTCATTACAATTTTTGAAGCAATACTTTGCAACAGGGCTCATTGCTGTGCTCCAAGTACAGTATCTGTGAGGGGTTGTAGTGTTGTGCCACCAGTGCCTAAGGCCCAATTTTTCAGCCCCTGTTCAACAGGGGCATGCAATTACAATTCTTGATCTAATAATTCACAGCAGGGTCCATTGCTGCACCCACCAAGAGTAACTCTGAGGGCTTACAGTCTTGTGGCAACGCCACCACCACCACCACCACGAAAGGCCCAATTTTTCAGCCCCTGTTCAAAAGGGGCATGTAATTACAATTCTTGATCTAATAATTCACAGCAGGGCCCATTGCTGCACCCACCAAGAGTAACTGTCAGGGCTTACAGTGTTGTGGCACCAGCACCACCATCAAAGCCCCAATTTTTACTACCACTGTTCAACAATTATATGTAATTAAAATTCCTGATATAATAGTTGACAGCAGGGCGTTCCAGCACCAACCAAGAGTAACTGAGTGCTTACAGTGTTGTGCCAACACCAACAACTAAGGGGCCTATTTCTGCAGAGTATATACGGCAGGTCCCTACTTTCAAACATCCAACTTACAAACGACTCCTACTTGCAAACGAAAGAAGACAACAGGAAGTGAGAGGAAATCTACCCCTAGAAAGGAAAATTCTCTCCTGTAAGAATAAATATGGGAGAAAGGGGTCTCATCTGTACTGATGCTTTATCAGCAATCCTTGTTTCAAGAAAAACACCACATTTCAAAAACAGTTGTCATTGGGACGGAAAGTGAGGTGAAATGTTCTGAACAGGGGCACAGACAGCAAAACAAATGTTACAGGGGTGATAACCCTTACCTATGTTTCCCAAAAAGTTTAAAAATAGATTTTTGGGCTGGAGCTACACTTCAACAATGTACCTGTTCAAAATTACAAACAGATTCTACATAAGAACAAACCTACAGTCCCTGTCTTGTATGCACCGCCTGTATACGGCTGTTCAGAGTATATAGGGCCTTTTTTATTTTATGTGCGGGGTTCCCCTTAATATCCATACAAGACCCAAAGGGGCTGGTAATGGGCTGGGGTAGGGGGGGGGTCATGGGGTAGCTATGCCATTTTTCTTAAAGAATTTCATCCATATTACCGGGACCAGACATTACATTAAAGCCGCAAGCAGTTTTAAATGGCTTTTTTTTCCTTTAGAAGTGTCATTTTGTGCAGGGACAGTTCTAAACACGGGAAACACGTGGCACTTCACAGGCATACTTTAGACACCCCCCAGGTACGATATTTAAAGGAATATTTGACTTTTTTTTTTTCACTTTATGCATCATTAAAATGACTGCTCCCGAAAAACGACCGTTTTTAAAACTTCTTTTTGCATTGATACATGTCCCCTGGTGCAGAACCCGGGTTCCCAAACCCTATTTATGACAATAACATGCATAATAGTTGTTATAATTAGCACTTTAGAATTCGAACGTTCGCATCCATTGTATTTAATAGGGTTCTAATGTTCGTTCGAACTTTCGGTCCGTTCGCGGGTTCTGGTGCGAACCGAACCCGGGGGTGTTCGGCTCATCACTAGTTGACATTATGGGGTATTGTTTTGTAGAATTTTAAGGAAAATAAGAATTGAATCCATTTTGGAATAAGGCCCCTTTCACACCAGTGGACCGTATGTCCGCTTTTTCATTCATCCGTTTACGGATGAAAATAGGGCCATACATTGGCCCCTGAGATCGCGGGTGTCAGCGGATCTCATCCGGGTCCGCAATCCTCCGATTCTGCAGACGGAGGAAAATCCTATTTTTCTATCCGTCTGCAGAGCGGATCGGATGAACACAGACAGACGGTCCGTGTTCATCCGATCCCCCCATAGGGGAGAGCGGAGATCTGACAGGGCGGTCCATGCACACTTAACAGTGAGCAACAAGATAAGAAATATAATGATAAACAGAAACACAGCACAAGTGTTGGCAAAAGCAAGTAAACGAACAAAGAACCAGTGAAAAAGCCAACTATACACTACTATTTACTGTACATGCAAGGTAAGAGTAGAGAAGAATGGAGGACAATGCAAGGCTTAAGCAAACTGAAAAAGAATAAGAAAACTACTTAAAGCAACTTTGTTGCTAGGATAAAAAAAATTAAAAGCAGAACTTTACCTGTTAAGAAATTGCTAGAAGGCAGGCTTTTTATTGCAGAAGAGACATATACTTTGTCTCTTTGGCAATAAAAGCTTCTTACATGCCTGCTCGCAAACTTCTTTAAATGTACACTCAGCTGTTCCACAACTTGGTCTGCACATCTGTTGAGGCTATTATGAAAGGTTCTCAGATCTCCTATTAGATTATTTTTTATTTTTATATTTTTGGAGAAAACAACAAGAGGAACTAGAAGACATTAACAGACTCTGGACTATTGGCAAGGAAATCTTACTGTTGGGGTATACAAGTGTAGCGCTAGACCTGTAGGAGCCACTGGTGAATGTTGGTTATCTCCCACCCTGCACAACCAGGCACATTAAATTTTCATACCCTCTGGAGTAAAGAAGCAGTCCTTGCTTGCTTTGTTTTTTTTATTTTTTTTTTATTAGGGAGATTTGAACTTGTATGGGGAAGGGTTAATATGGGATGCCCACTTGATCAGCAGAACTCTTCAGGGACTCCTATATACATCTGTTATATACACACTCCATTACACACTACATTACCACCTCTTCGGCCACTGCCAGCCCACCTAGCTGCAGCTGTCCCTTTCACTAACCCTCCTGGCTACTTCTCCACAGTCCTCCCAGACTGACTCTGCATCCATCGCAGACTGCTTGCACCCAGTCCCTTCAGGCATGCCTCTCAGTCCTTTGACTGTATCACTCCTGGAGATTAGCCCGGCAGTGTTCTCCTGCTGTCCTCTCTTGCTCCAATGCTTCCTGGTCAGGATACCTCTGTATTTCGTGAAGAGGGTGCCTTCCGCACCTGAGCCCAGGCCCGAGTTCACCCCCCTCCCCAGATTGGGGAGCTACTCTCAAAAGGTCCAACACTCCATCTCTATCTTCCAACTGAACTCCACGCTGCCCCTGCTGGGCTGACCATGAGTATTTGAGGGGGCCTGCCCCCTGCCAACCCTTCTGCTGGGGATTGGTCAGGGCCCTCAAAACACTCCAGCTAGCTCCCCCTAGATCCCTCCCAACTGCTTCTGGAAGCTTCTCCTAGTTCCCAGATAGCACAGGGAGTCACCAGAGAAGCTGCTTATGAGTCATATAGCCTGCCCGAGTCACTCCCCCGATCCAGAAAAACACACAGGCTTGGCTGCCAGCTAAGCCTGAAAATTAAGCTACACTAACAAAAAAATCTAGCACTCTAGCACAGTGTTTCTCAACTCCAGTCCTCAAGGCGCACCAACAGGTCATGTTTTTGGGATTTCCTGCAGATAAAACAGCTGTGGTAATTACTAAGGCAGTGAAACTGCTCGATTCACCTGTGCAAATCAATGGAAATCACAAAAACATGACCTGTTGGTGCGCCTTGAGGACTGGAGTTGAGAAACACTGCTCTAGCAACACAGCAAGGGGGTACTACAAAAGACATATAAAAAAAAACCAGGGGCAAACTCAGCCCATCATAAACTACCTACAACTAAAATACTGGTTTTGATGAATTGATTCTTTAAAGAAGACCTCATCTGTTACTAACGCCATAATGAAAACTGCTTACCTACTTCTTTACTGTGTGGCCACACACTAATAAACTGCTCTTTCTCCTCTTGTATCCCATGCCACCATTTTGAAAAAATGACAGCATCATTGACTGGCTTCATCTTCCTTGTTTTGTGCCTGCCCATCAATGACGTTGCTTCTGGTCTAGCGCATGCACTGTATGGGTTCGGGACAGCTTATCATTGAGCAATACTTAGCTGTGAATGTGTTGTAGGAGATTTGGCGCATGCATCATACGTGGTCTGACAAGCTAGGTATTTCTCAGTAACAAGTCATCCAATCTCATACAGTGCATGTGCAGGATCAGACCAGATTTCCCTTGGGCACTGGTGAGATGGCCTTCCTAGGGTTCACCGGTGAGACCCTAGGACATCAAAAGGTTTTAATCAAAGGGCCTGCACACTTCCACTGTCCTATGATCACTCTGAATAAAATCTTTGGACAATAATTGAAGATCCATGGTTTACTAGCAAATATGTACATTGATCTGTAAAGTTTCCAGTCTCCAGCTGGCTTTTGCTGCAGCACTCAATATCCCTGAGGCCGGGTTCACACTATTACGAATTGGATGTCGAATCCCCACATCCAATTTGCAATAGCAGGAGAATGTGAATGGCTCTCTATGGAGCTGGTTCAAATATCTCCGATGGGGCTCTGGTGCGAATTTGCACAGGAGCCCTGTGCGTATTTTGGTCCGTTTCAGGTCCAAATTCAGCCCAAAATTCAGCTGAAATCGGACCTGAAACGGCGAACCAGGACACACAGGACCCCTGCTGGGAGCCACATCGGCATCCAGTGTGAACCGAGCCTTAATGTACCCCAGGAACATATACGATGGGAACATTGACACGCCTTAGGAAAACCTAAAAGAATAAAGAAAATATAAGTTTGTCAAAAGTGTTTTATGTAATACCGTATATACTCGAGTATAAGCCATGTTTTTCGGCACATTTTTTTTGTGCTGAAAAAGCCCCCCTTTCGGCTTATACTCGAGGCTCACTGTGTCCATCTGCAGCCTCATGCGCCTGATCTCCCGGCGCTGTGATGTGCAGTCTAGTCGGGGGCTGTCCAGTGTAACAAAGCCCAGCCTTCTCCTCATCCTCGTTCATGATAGGCGGAACACTGACTCACTGCTGGAAACTGAATCAGTGTTCTGTCACGGACGAGGAGGAGGCAGGGCTTTGTTACACTGGATGGCCACCGACTAGACTGACTGCATGTCACAGCGCCAGTGTGCTGGAGATCAGGTACATGAGGCTGCAGATGGACACACTGAGGCAGGGAGATGGACACAGTGAGGCAGGGAGATGGGCACAGTGAGGCAGGGAGATGGGCACAGTGAGGCAGGGAGATGGGCAAAGTGGAACATCCAGATGGGCACATTGAGGCATGCAGATGGGCACAGTGAGGCATGCAGATGGGCACAGTGAGGCATTAGGATGGGCACAGTGAGGCATTAGGATGGGCACAGTGAGGCTGCAAATGAGCACAGTGAGGCTGCAAATGAGCACAGTGAGGCATGCAGATGGGCACAGTGAGGCTGTAAATGAGCACAGTGAGGCTGCAAATGGGCACAGTGAGGCTGCAAATGGGCACAGTGAGGCTGCAAATGGGCACAGTGAAGCTGCAGATAGCCATTGTTGACCCTCTTTTCCACTTACAATAGCTGCTGCATTTCTCACCCTAGGCTTATACTCGAGTCAATAAGTTGTCCCAGTTTTTTGTGGTAAAATTAGGTGCCTCGGCTTATATTCGGGTCGGATTAAACTCGAGTATATACTGTTAATTATTTTTTGTGGCATTTTTGGTTGGACATGCAGTGCTGCATGCATCATGAATTTTTTTGTGTGGTGGTTAAAGGACCTATGAAAGGTCATAGACAACTTGCTAAACAGACAGTAACTAATGTCAAGTGAATGGAAAACGCCTCGGATTGTTCATCATTACAAATATTGTAAACATATCAGGAATGACTCCAGTGACCTATCAATAACACACATACTTTCCACTTTGCTTTGTACGCTAATGAAGATTAATTAGGAAATAAATATTTTGTCGTTGTCACTATTAATTTCCCTAGTGCCAGACAGTTCTACTGCCATCCGTAATAAGCAAATGAACATTAAGGACTGCAGCTCCAAGGTACATCAATACAAGGGTGTCAGTGAGTAATATTTCTATATTATTTCTTCGCAGTACTGGAAGATCAGCTAATGAGTTTCTACAGATCAGAATTTTGGAATAAACTTGCTGGGTAGTTCACAAAGGTTTGTAGGAAATTGGAATGGTAGAGTTATCAGAACTGCTTCTTTCTGAGGTCAAACACCACCTCGCCTACAAAGTGAAGAAAAACAAAGCTGGGGCAGGCAGCAGTGAAAGTCTATAGTGTGCTTGTTGTGCTGCCTGCCAGGTTCTATGAGGATTTGGAGACTGTACTGAGGAATACATGCTTCTCATCTATAAAGGCTGAAACATGTAGTGTTTTTTTTTTTAGATGAAGCCGCAAACATCGATATTTTATGACCTATTATTTATTTATATTAAACATTTCCATATTCTTGAGTACACAAGACATTCGTGTAATTCTCTTTTCTCCAGGGAGCTTGTGATTTATTGTCCCTACTGCAGTCATTCACAGATATACAGATACAAATGATGGCCAGTCCAGTTGATATTGTTTCCTTTAGGGCCAATTTACAATTGTAAGGTGTGTTGCATACATGCACATGCATTAAAGTGATTGTAAAGGTAAAAATGTGTTTTTTTTTTTAACCACTTCAGCCCCGGACCATTTGGCTGCTAAATGACCGGGCCGCTTTTTGCGATTCGGCACTTGCGTCGCTGACAATTACGCGGTCGTGCGACGTGGCTCCCCAAACAAAATCAACGTCCTTTTTTTCCCACAAATAGAGCTTTCTTTTGGTGGTATTTGATCACCTCTGCGGTTTTTAAATTTTGCGCTATAAACAAAAATAGAGCAACAATTTTGAAAAAAATTCAATATTTTTTACTATAGTAAATATCCCCAAAAAATATATAAATAAACAACATTTTTTCACAGTTTAGGCCGATACGTATTCTTCTACATATTTTTGGTAAAAAAAAATCGGAATAAGCGTATATTGATTGGTTTGCGCAAAAGCTATAGCATTTACAAAATAGGGAATGGATTCATGGCATTTTTATTATATTTTTTTTTTTACTAGTAATGGCGGCGATCAGAGATTTTTATCGTGACTGCGACATTATGGTGGACACATCGGACACTTTTGACACATTTTTGGGACCAATGCAATTTTTACAGCGATCAGTGCTATACAAATGCACTGATTACTGTGAAATTGACACTGGCAGTGAAGGGGTTAACCACTAGGTGGCGCTGTAGGGGTTAAGTGTGACCTGGGAAGTGCTTCTAACTTTAGGGGGTGATGGGCTGTGTGTGATGTTATGTCCCAAACATCACATGTGACAAGACAGTGATCACTGCTCCCAATTACAGAAAGCGGTGATCGGTGATCAGTGTCATTGTCACTAGGCAGAGCAGGGAGATGCTTGTTTACATCAGCATCTCACCGTGAGACGATTGCAGGTATCCCCGCGGCGATCGAGTCCGTGGGACCCGCGGTCGGGCTCACGGAGCTCGCGTCCACAATGCCGCTTCTTAAAGGGGACGTATATATACGCCCTTCTGCCTGTCCGTACCATTGTGTCGATGTATATTGTTGTGCGCTTGTCGGCAAGTAGTTAAATTAACAAACATGTCTATACTTACCTGCTCTGCGCAATGGAATTGTACAGAGCAGCCGCAAACCTCCTCTTCTCAGGTTCCCCTGCTGGCGCTCCTTGCCCCTCCTCTCTGTCCAGTGCTCCCATGGGAAGCCACTTCCCATGGGGCACTTGTGCATGCTCACTCCAGAGCCCTGCTGCTGTGTCTATTCACACAGGCAGCAGGACTCGATCCATCCCCCTTCTCCCTCGTCACTAGCTTTGATTGACAGCACTGAGAGCCAAAGGCTACCGGTTCCCCAGCAAACCCAGCAAGACCCGGAAGTGAGGGAAGAGAAGAGCTGCAGATATGTACAGCGCTGGATTGATTGAGGGCTCAGGTAAGTAAAAGGAGGGGGGGGTGTTGATCCTGAATTATTTTTCTCCTAATGCAGGGAATGCATTAAAGTAAAAACATGTTTAGGCTTTAGAACCACTTTAAAGGATAAGTTCACCTTTACAAAAAACGAATACACTTTTTTTTTTTTTGCAGGTAAAAAATTTGCATTTATTCTTTTTTTTGTTAGGTGCTTGTGTGTAGCTGTCTGCCCATACCTCTGATATGGGCAGGCAGTTACTGAATGGCAGGAAACTCAATTAACTATCTAGAGCACTCATTAGCGCCCTGGTAATTCATTGAGAAGTTTTCAGCAGCAAAGGATGATGGTACTTGTAGTTCATTGATTCTCAGGGATTTGTGACTCAACGATGCGGCCGTGTGGGCGGAGCCCCGCACAACCACGCTCTCTTTGAATTGTGACACCGAGTGCGGGGAGAAGATCCCCAGCTTGCTGTAACAAGGAGGGGGGATTGGGGGAAGAGGGGGGAGAGGGGTCAGATGCTGAACACATTACACCCTAAATATTAGTGTAACATGTTCAGAAAGGTGAACTTATCCTTTAACCACTTAAGGACCGTAAGGATTTGCCCCCTTAATGACCAGGCCATTTTTTTTCGATACGGAACTGCGTCGCTTTAACTGACAATTGAGCGGTCGAATAACGTTGTACCCAAACAAAGTTTATGTCCTTCTTTTCCCACAAATAAAGCTTTCTTTTGGTGGTATTTGATCACCTCTGCGGTTTTTATTTTTTGCGCTATAAACAAAAAAAGACCGACAATTTTGAAAAAAAATATATATATTTCTTGTTCATACATCACGGGACACAGAGCGGCATAGTCATTACTATGTGGGTTATATAGAATTACCTTCAGGTGCTGGCACTGGCAACTTCCAAAACAGGAAGTACCCTCCCCTATATAAGCCCCTCCCATCCGGGAGTACCTCAGTTTTTTGCCAGTGTCTAAGGTGTTGGCCAAGGTTAACATGTATTCATCTGGGCTTGTGTACAGGTTCTCTGGGCCTTAGCAAGCTATTCTGGATCCGACCAAAAAAGCTTCATAGCTAAACGGTCGGTACCCGGGCCTTGCAGAGAAGAGCCTGTAATGCCTTTTGCCTGTAATGCCTCTCTTAGGAGGGCTGGACCCTGGGATCCAGAGCTCTGGTCATACCCAAAACCAAGAGGCTATCTGTGCAGGGTGCTATACAGGTCCAGGGGAGTGGAATCCTTGGGAACCCGGTCCCAGAAGGTCTAGTACAATGCCTGCCGTGAGAGGTGAAGTTTGGGCTTCTGTGGACCAAACAAAGTCCTGCGGCGGGGAAAAGGTAAGTGGGGACCCCTCAGGAACTTGGTTCTATTGAGGGGACCCCCAAGCCTAATATGTCTTTCTGCCTGTTACCTAAAGGTATTCCCGCTAATAGCTGTATATGCCTAGAAAATCCTAGAAATGTCTTTTCATAAAGTTTAAAAAAAAAAAAAAAAACTGGAAATGTTTTTCATAAAGGAGGTTTTGAAAAAAAAAAAAAAGACAAAAGTGTGGTACCTGTGTTTGTCCACTGGAGGCCGCTGTGGAACGTCTTTTTTGGGGACTATTCCTTCCGTGGTGAAAGTCCAGGCAGATGAGTGAGCTCTCTATCAGGTAAGCTGCATTCCTCTGTCATGCTGCCAAGTAGTTTCTTCCATCCCCGGGTCCTGGTGAAACAAGGACCCTGGCTCCTCTCCCTACATAGCGCCAAGAGCGCACACGTGCACACGCTTTCTCTTTTAAAGATTTAGCTTCAAAAAAGGGGGCGGAGCCTGGCGGATGACGCGCTCTGTGCGCCAAGCGCTTCTGCGCATGTGCGGGCGTCCCAGCAAGATAAAAGGACTCAGTCCACGCTGCTTGCTATGGACACAGAGCATAAAAAGGAGCTGGTAGCATGGTATAGTCGCTTACAGCGGGCGGTTGATACAGGCATCCCCAGAAAGACGCATTGGTAGACACCCACTGATGTACATAGCAGCAAATTGCATTAGACTATTTCAGTAAAGGGGTGTATTGCGGCTGGAATACCTCAGCTTTGAACTAAGGAATATGCCGCCTAAAAAACTCCGGGATATACCTCTCAGGAAGTGTAGGGGGTCTCCATCGGGCTCTGAGGATCTGGAGCAGTCATCTGCACCTTCCTCCCCTGAAAAATCAGAGGTTAATGCCCATAAGGAACCCCCGGGAGTGCCAGGTACTGCGGCTGTCCTCAGTCCACCTGCACCTGCATATATAACAGAGGAGGTTTTTGCCTCAACTCTGGAGGGATTGGAGCAGAGATTGGCAGCATTGATCGCTTCTTCTCTACAGGAAAGAAAGCGCGCCAGTTCTCCATCCCCTCCATTAGAGTGCCTGTTGGCAGAGCAACAGTCCCAGGAAGGGATTGACCTACCTGAAGGGGATCAGGAGGAGGTTAACTCTGTTTTTGAGGAATCGACAGTAGATGAACCATTTTCAGCATCACAGACTGAAAGATTGTGGGTCCAGACCCTAACTGACATGGTTCGATCTGCATTTAAAATGCCTCTTGTTGAACCATCAACTACTGCTGTCTCCTCATTGGGGTCGCTGAAAGCTCCCCAGATTAATTGCTCCTTTCCAATTCATCCATTATTGGAAGGACTTATATACCAGGACTGTGAACATCCTGATAAACTATTTGTTCCACCTAAGAAATTTCAGGTGATCTATCCCATGGAGGAAAAGTTCACCCAGAGATGGAATGTTCCTACGGTGGACGCAGCCATCTCTTCTGTGAAGAAATCACTGACATGTCCAGTAGATAATGTTCAAATGTTCAAGGATCCAGTAGATAAAAAATTGGAATCTTTATTAAAATCTGCTTTTTCCACAGCAGGGGCTGTTACACAGCCAGCAGTGGCAGCTATTGGGGTCTGCCAAGCTTTAAAGGATCAGATGAAAATGGTCCTAAGGGATTTGCCAGACCAGCAGGCCCAGGCTCTGGCTGATCTGCCTAGAGCATTATGCTTTGCGGTTGACGCCATCAAGGATTCCATCCATCAGGCCTCCCGCCTCACGCTGTCTTTGGTACATATGCGTAGGCTTCTGTGGCTCAAGAACTGGTCTGCTGAGGCTCCCTGTAAGAAGCTCTTAGTTAGCTTCCCATTTCATGGGGAACGCCTTTTTGGCGAAGACCTGGATAAGTATATCCAGAAGATTTCCAGTGGTAAAAGTACTCTCTTACCGATTAAAAAGAGGTCTAGGGGTCCATCTTTTAAGAGGACTACCTCTCCTATCCCTGGGACGTCTGCTACTAAGCAGTTCCGACGGCCTCCTCGGTCAAACTCAGGGGGTAAAAATCAGGGACAGTCACAGGGTAATAAGAAACCCTGGATCCGAAGAGGTACTAAACCAGCCTCCAAGTCAAGCCTATGAAGGGCTGCCCCCACTCAAACGGGTGGGGGGAAGACTTCAGTTGTTTGCAGAGACCTGGCGGGAGACGATCAAAGACAGATGGGTGCTCTCCGCAGTAACTCTGGGATACAAGTTGGAGTTAAAAGAGTCTCCTCCTTCCCATTTTATGTGGTCAGGCATGCCAAAAGACCCTCTGAAAAGAGGGTCTCTCCTATTGGCGTTAGAACAACTATTGCTCCAAGGAGTAATTATGGAGGTTCCTATGGAAGAGTGGGGGTTGGGTTTCTACTCAAACCTTTTTCACAGTCCCGAAACCAAATGGGGACATAAGACCCATATTGGACCTAAAGAGTCTAAACAAATTTCTAAACATCCGGTCCTTCCGGATGGAGTCGATCCGATCGGTCACCGCTGCCCTACAGGGGGAGGAATGGTTAGCCTCGATCGACATCAAAGATGCTTACTTGCATGTTCCCATCTTTCCAGGTCATCAAAAATTTCTACGCTTTGCAGTAGAAGGGCGCCATTTTCAGTTCAGAGCCTTACCATTCGGTCTGGCCACAGCACCACGAGTGTTCACAAAAATTCTGGCCCCACTGTTGGCCGATCTAAGAACACGAGGTGTAACGATAATGGCATACCTAGACGACCTGTTGCTGATGGACCACTCAGTTGCCAAGCTAGAAGTGGTAATTGTCGATACAATCAAGTATCTAGAATCTCACGGTTGGGTCATCAACCTGGACAAGTCAGCCCTACAGCCAGTGAAAAACCTGGTATATCTAGGGCTACGGCTGGATTCAGACCAGAGGAAGATTTTCTTACCTCTAGACAAGGTATCCTCTTTGAGGGGCTTGGTCCGTCTGCTTTGTGCAAAAAGACAGCCGTCCATACGCCTGTGCATGAGGCTGCTAGGAAAGATGGTAGCATCATTCGAAGCTGTGCCATACGCCCAATTCCACTCAAGGAATTTGCAGAGGGCCATATTGTCAGCCTGGAACGGAAAAATTCAGGCTCTAGACTTCCCGATGGCTTTGTCCCCTTCCGTTCGGAAGAGTCTCTGCTGGTGGTTGATCCCCCAGAATCTCCAGAAGGGAAAACCCTTCAGTCCGATATCCTGGAAGGTGGTCACTACAGATGCCAGCCTTATAGGCTGGGGGGCAGTACTGGAGCAATGGTCTCTTCAGGGCAGATGGTCAAATGTAGTAAAAACCCTGCCCATCAATCTCTTAGAGATACGAGCAGCCCGGTATGCCCTAGTAGCCTGGACATCCAAACTCCAAGGGTCCCCTGTCAGAATTCAATCAGACAATGCCACAGCAGTGGCATATATCAATCATCAGGGAGGCACCAGGAGTCGTGCAGCCCAGAGGGAAGTAAGTCACATCCTGGAATGGGCAGAAAAGCATGTCCCATGTATATCAGCTGTCTTCATTCCAGGGGTGGAGAATTGGAAGGCGGACTTTCTGAGTCGCCAACAGTTATGCCCAGGGGAATGGTCCCTTCATCCCGAGGTCTTCCGAGCAATATGTCAGCGGTGGGGAACACCGGATGTAGATCTGCTAGCATCCAGATTCAACGCAAAGGTGGACAGATTTGTCTCCCGGACAAGGGATCCCCTCGCTTGCGGCTCGGATGCTCTGGTGTTCCCTTGGGATCAGTTCAGACTGATATATGCATTCCCTCTGCTGCAATTGTTGCCTCGACTCCTTCGCAGAGTCAGGTTGGAAAAGAAGCCGGTGATCCTGGTGGCTCCAGCGTGGCCCCGAAGGGCCTGGTACGCGGAGATCATAAAAATGTCTGTGGGGAGTCCTTGGACCCTTCCACGTCGTCCGGACCTGCTTTCGCAAGGACCGATATACCACCCTTCCTTACTAACTCTAAATTTAACGGCCTGGCTATTGAATCCCACATCCTAAAGAAGAGAGGTCTCTCTAACTCTGTGGTATCAACTATAATCAATGCCAGGAAGCCTGTATCCAGGCAGATCTACTATAGAGTTTGGAAGGCGTACATCACTTGGTGCGAGGCCAGAAAATGGCATCCACGTAAGTATGTTATAGGCAGAATTCTGGACTTCCTACAGTGGGCTGTAGACAGGAAGTTTGCCTTAAGTACGATCAGGGGTCAGGTTTCGGCCTTATCAATACTATTTCAAAGGCCCCTGGCTATGCATTCACTTGTCAAATCCTTTATGCAAGGGGTGACTCGTATTGTTCCACCGATTAAAGCTCCCATATGCCCATGGGATCTAAATTTGGTTCTGTCGGTTCTGCAGAAGCAGCCATTTGAACCTTTGCGGCACATTTCCTTGGTTCTACTCACCAGAAAATTGATATTTTTAGTAGCCATATGCTCGGCTAGAAGAGTGTCGGAATTAGCCGCCATGTCCTGTAAAGAGCCATATCTGGTTATTCATAAGGACAGAGTAGTATTACGTCCTCACCCAGCCTTTCTTCCTAAGGTGGTATCGAGGTTTCACTTGAACCAGGATGTGGTTCTTCCTTCTTTTTTCCCCAAACCAAGCTCGGTAGAGGAAAAGTTATTGCATTCTTTGGATGTAGTAAGAGCAGTTAAAACTTATCTAAAAGCCACTGCTCAGATTCGTAGAATGGATTCTTTGTTTGTTCTGCCGGAAGGCCCCAGAAAGGGTCAGGCAGAATCAAAATCTACTTTAGCCAAGTGGATTCGACAGGTCATAATACAAGCCTATGGCTTGAGAAGTAGACCGCCTCCGTTCAAAGTTAGGGCGCACTCCACGAGAGCAGTTGGAACTTCATGGGCAGTGCATCACCAGGCCTCCCTGGCTCAAATTTGTAAGGCCGCAACATGGTCTTCAGTACACACGTTTACTAGGTTCTACCAGGTGGACATTAGAAGTCAGGAGGATATCGCCTTTGGGCGCAGTGTGTTGCAGGCCGCAAAAGATCCTCATGCCTGATGGCGCCCAGCTTATGTATGGTGTACCCCCCCCCTCATTTGGCATTGCTTTGGGACGTCCCACATAGTAATGACTATGCCGCTCTGTGTCCCGTGATGTATGAACAAGAAAATAGGATTTTTTAAAACAGCTTACCTGTAAAATCCTTTTCTTGGAGTACATCACGGGACACAGAGCTCCCACCCCTCTTTTTTTGGGACTGTCACGTACCTGGTAGACGAGCCCAATGTGCAGGGAGCGGCTTCTCGTAGCCTCTGATTCACGAGGCCCTGGTAGAGGGAACAGGAGCTCGCGAGGGCAGAGGGCACAAGTGCCTGACTGGTAAGCTGAGTAGGGGCCTTGAGCAGAAGCTGTAGTCCACGGCAAGGTGCAGTAGTAGAACACTTGTGGATGAGCAGCAGAGCAGGTGAGGGCAGACCGGGTCAAACACTGGCAGGCTGGTTCAGGTACAGAAGCGGGATCCAAAACGGGAGTCAGAGTCCAGGCCGGGTCAGTTCGTTGGGCGGGCAGAAATCAGGTTAGAGGGATAAGCAAAAGAGTCGTCAAGGCAAGCCGGGATCAGAAGGGCAGGCAGCAAACAGGATACACAGAGGGAAGCCGGATCAGGTAGGAAGTTCAGCAGCGGGGTATCAATCAGCAGGGGTCTCAGGAAGCGCTGTAGACCAGACAGCACTGGGCAGCATGACAGGGGAGTTTAAATACCTGATTCTGGCGCCAAGCGCCGTCACCGTGCGCGCTCCCGCGGGCGCGCGCGTGCGCACCCGTTGCGTTATCGCGCACGCGCATGCGCCGAACAGTTCTTCCAAAGGCAGGCATTCTTCTGATGCTGCTGTTGCCGGGCAGATTACGTAAATGCCTTTCCTGACATTGCCCCCCTCCAACGGGCAGCCTCCGGATGCCCAACTGGGCCATCCTAACTGGGTGGGAACTTTTGAAGGCCAGAATTAGTCTCTCTGCGTGGATGTTAGTCTCTGGTTCCCAGGAATTTTCTTCTGGGCCATAGCCCTTCCATTTCACCAAGTACTGGGTTTGGTTGCACCTCCTCCTGCAGTCTAGGATGGATTCGACCTCAAACTCCTCCTCCCCATTGATTAGTACTGGTTCTGGGGGGCCTATACCTCGATCGGAGAATGGATCTGGAACTGCAGGTTTGAGTAGGGCCACATGGAACACCGGGTGTATCCGGAAGGATTTCGGCAGTTTCAACTCATAAGCCACATCGTTAATCCGTCTTAAAACAGGGAAGGGGCCCACAAATTTGGGGCCCAATTTCTTGGAAGGGCATGCTAATTTCAAGTTCACCGTGGACAGCCAGACTTGGTCTCCGGGCACCAGGTTAAGCTCCCCCCTCCTCCTCCTGTCGAATATCTCTTTGTTATATTTCTGGGTCCTTGCCATTGTTTCTTGTAGTAGTTTGTTGTTATTGTTAAAGAAGTTCAGAGTCTCTTGGGCGGCTGGAACTGCACATTCCGGTATATTATTGGATAGGAACAAGGGGTGGAAACCGTAGTTTGCGAAAAAGGGGGACTGTTTGGTAGCTGAGTGGACAGAGTTGTTGTACGCAAATTCGGCAAGAGGTAGTAAGGGTACCCAATCGTCCTGAGAAAAGCCTGAGAAACAGCGTAGATATTGTTCGAGCGTCTGATTGGTTCGTTCAGTCTGCCCATTGGTCTGCGGGTGATAAGCCGAAGAAAGGCACAGGTCAATTTTTAAGGATCCACAAAGTGCTCTCCAAAATCTGGACGTAAACTGCACCCCTCGATCGGATACGATGTTTGAAGGGTTACCGTGCAGCCTTACTATTTCCTAGATGAACAGTTTTGCGGTTTCAGGAGCGGAAGGTGTGCCTCTCATAGGCAAAAAATGGGCCATTTTGGATAGTCTGTCTACTACCACAAAAATGGTAGTGCAATCTTCGGATGGTGGTAACTCAACAATAAAATCCATGGAGATCATTCTCCAGGGTCTTTCTGGAATGGGTAGGGGTTTTAATAATCCCCATGCTTTGGCCTTGCTGCCCTTGTTTCGAGTGCAAACGGCGCATGAATCCACATAGTCTCTACAGTCCTTCAATAGGCGAGGCCATCAAAACATGCGCTGAAGAAGTTCAGATGTCTTGCGGATACCGAAATGGCCAGCCAGTTCATGGTCGTGGCAAGACTTAAGGACCTTGACTCGTGCTTGTTGAGGTACGAAAATCCTGTCCTGGAACCACAGCAGGTCATTTCTCCGCTGTAAGGTAACGTCCGGTAGGTGTAATTCACTTGTGTAAGCTCGTTTGATCTGAGATAGTACGTCTTCTTGTAATAAAATAAAGTTTCCAGGCGTCAGGATGGTGTCCGGAAGTGACGAGGTTTGAGGTTCACTGAACATCCGGGAAAGTGCATCAGGTTTTGTGTTCTTTGACCCGGGCCTGTAAGTAATGTGAAATGAGAACCTGGTAAAAAAAAGTGCTCACCTAGCCTGACGTGGTCTCAGTCTCTTGGCGGCTTTCAAGTACTCCAGGTTCTTGTGGTCTGTGTAGACCAAAATGGGGTGTGCTGCCCCCTCCAGCAAGTAGCGCCATTCCTCCAGTGCTGCCTTAATTGCGAGTAATTCTCTGTCCCCGACATCGTAGTTTCTTTCTGCTTCGGACAACTTACGAGAAAAGAAAGCTACAGGGTGTAACAGGGCCTTGGGACCCTGCCTCTGGGAGAGTACTGCTCCCACGGCAATCTCTGAGGCGTCTACTTCTAGGGTATAGGGCAGGGCTGGGTCTGGGTGTCTTAGGACAGCGGCTGAGATGAACTGACCCTTGAGGGTAGAGAAGGCAGCCTGGGCCTCGGGGGTCCAGTTGAAGCGCGTGCCTTGTTTTGTCAGGCTGGTGATGGGGGCGATGATGGTGGAAAAACCCCGGATAAATTTGCGATAGAAATTCGCAAACCCCACAAACCGCTGGATCCCTTTCTTGTCCGTAGGGGCTGGCCAATCCAGGATGGCGGAGACCTTTTGTGGGTCCATCTTGATGCCTTCCACGGAGATAATCAGCCCCAAGAATTGGATGCTTTGCTGCTCGAAGACACATTTCTCAGGTTTTGCATACAGACCGTGTTGACGGAGTCGGGTTAATACCTTCCCAACATGTTCCCGATGGATGGACAGAGAAGGAGAGAAAATTAGGATGTCCTCTAAATAGACGATAAAGAACAGGTCAAGATAGTCTCTGAAGGCCTCATTCACAAAATGTTGAAATGTAGCTGGGGCGTTGCATAGACCGAAGGGCATCACACGGTATTCAAAATGCCCGAATCGGGTACGGAAGGCGGTCTTCCATTCATCCCCGCTTCGAATCCGGACTAGGTTGTAGGCCCCACGTAGGTCTAATTTGGTAAATATAGAAGCGGTTCCAAGTCTCTGGAAGAGTTCAGGCACCAGAGGAAGGGGGTAACGATTCTTGATCGTAATCTTGTTAAGCTCACGGTAGTCTACGCATGGGCGTAGTGAGTGGTCCTTCTTCTCGACAAAGAATATCCCCGCTCCTGCCGGTGAGGTGGAAGGGCGGATGAACCCTTTTTTCAGATTATCATCAATGTAAGTTTTAAGAGTCCCCAGCTCCAATTCGGTCAGAGGGAAGATCCTCCCAAATGGTACCTCTGCCCCGGGGAGGAGTTCAATCGGGCAGTCGTAGGGCCTGTGTGGGGGTAATGTCTCTGCACCTTTCTTGCTGAATACATCCAGAAAGGTGTGGTAAGCTTTGGGGACGGATTGGCGGGTCTCGGCATCAGCATCAAGACACAGTAGCGAAGAAGGCGTATCAGTGTTTTTCAATAGGCAATGCTGGCGGCAATAAGGAGAGCGGAAGCTGATCTTTCCAGTAATCCAGTCAATCTTGGGGTTGTGAGCCCTCAGCCATGGCATACCCAGTATAATGGGAAACAAGGGGGACTCAATAATGTCCAGGCAAAGCCATTCCCGGTGGCTATTGGAGATGACTGTCTCCAGAGGGGCCGTCTCCTGGGTAACAGGCCCGGATTTGATGGCTGATCCGTCGACCAGATGGATGGATAGACCCTTAGCTCTGGGTTGTAGGGGGATTCGGAACTTGCTGGCGAAAGATGCATCCATAAAGCCGCTACACGCTCCGGAGTCAATTAGGGCGGTAGCTTGGATATTCCCTCCTGGAAGCTGTAGGGAAATTGAAACAGCCAGATGAGTTGCGTTATCAAATGAAACAGGTGAGCAGGTAGAACAAACAGAGGAAGACTTACGGGACTTGGCGGGACAGGACCTCACGTAGTGTCCCGGTTCGCCACAGTAAAGGCAGAGGTTGTTGTTCCGCCGGCGTTGACACTCCTCGGGAGTAAGCGAGGGTCGAAGCAAACCAAGCTGCATGGGCTCTGGAACGTCGGTGGGCGTATGAGCGAACGCCGGAGGAGCGGAGTGAGGAGGGTTTGGGTTAAACACACGGGGAAGCATCCAGACAGGGCGAGAAGGGCCCGTGGTGCGTTCTGCCCTTCGTTCCCTTAGCCGTCTGTCGATTTGGGTAGCCTGCAGAATCAGAGCGTCAAGCGTTGCAGGGATGCCCACCCGGGCCAGTTCATCCTTAAGAGGTTCCGAGAGGCCTAGGCGGAACTGGTGACGCAGGGCAGCGTCATTCCAGTTAGTATCCGCGCTCCAACGCCGGAATTCGGACACATAATCTTCCACGGCCCTGCGGCCTTGTTGTAGGGAGCATAATGCGGCTTCTGCAGTGGCCGCCTGAAGGGGGTCCTCATAGAGGAGGTCCTTTGCTTGAAGGAAGGAACTCAGCAGGTTCAGGCAGAAATCCTTGTGTTCCAAGAGGCGATGGGCCCACGTCTGGGGTTCTCCTGAAAGTAGGGAAATGACAAAACCCACCTTGGTGGACTCAAGCGAGAATGTCCGGGGCTGTAACGCAAAGAACAGTTCGCAGGCGTTACGGAAGGCCCTGTACTTGCTGCGGTCCCCCGAGAATCTTTCCGGAGTGGGGACCCTAGGTTCTGGTGGCAGCATTACCACAGATGGCGCAGGAGAAGTTCCAGAGGCCGGGGTGGATAAGGTCCGGACTTGTTCCTCCAGACGGGTGTACCCCTCTTGCAACCTTCTGACGGCCGAGGTAAGTCCGTCCAGGTGGCGGCACAAGTCCTCCATTGGAGAGGCTCCCTGCGTGGGCTCGGACATGGCTGTCTGGTACTGTCACGTACCTGGTAGACGAGCCCAATGTGCAGGGAGCGACTTCTCGTAGCCTCTGATTCACGAGGCCCTGGTAGAGGGAACAGGAGCTCGCGAGGGCAGAGGGCACAAGTGCCTGACTGGTAAGCTGAGTAGGGGCCTTGAGCAGAAGCTGTAGTCCACGGCAAGGTGTAGTAGTAGAACACTCGTGGATGAGCAGAGAGCAGGTGAGGGCAGACCGGGTCAAACACTGGCAGGCTGGTTCAGGTACAGAAGCGGGATCCAAAACGGGAGTCAGAGTCCAGGCCGGGTCAGTTCGTTGGGCGGGCAGAAATCAGGTTAGAGGGATAAGCAAAAGAGTCGTCAAGGCAAGCCGGGATCAGAAGGGCAGGCAGCAAACAGGATACACAGAGGGAAGCCGGATCAGGTAGGAAGTTCAGCAGCGGGGTATCAATCAGCAGGGGTCTCAGGAAACACTGTAGACCAGACAGCACTGGGCAGCATGACAGGGGAGTTTAAATACCTGATTCTGGCGCCAAGCGCCGTCACCGTGCGCGCTCCCGCGCGTGCGCGCGCATGCGCCGAACAGTTCTTCCAAAGGCAGGCATTCTTCTGATGCTGCTGTTGCCGGGCAGATTACGTAAATGCCTTTCCTGACAGGGACACTTATTGCTTTGCTACAAAACTGAGGTACTCCTGGATGGGAGGGGCTTATATAGGGGAGGGTACTTCCTGTTTTGGAAGTTGCCAGTGCCAGCACCTGAAGGTAATTCTATATAACCCACATAGTAATGACTATGCCGCTCTGTGTCCCGTGATGTACTCCAAGAAAAGGATTTTACAGGTAAGCTGTTTTAAAAATCCTATTATTTTCTTACATTTTGCTATAAAGAATATCCCCCCCCCCCCCCAAAAAAAATTTAAACAACAAATTTCCTTATCAGTTTAGGCCGATATGTATTCTACTATATATTTTTGGCAAAAAAAAATTGCAATAAGCGTATATTGATTGGTTTGCACAAAAGTTATAGCGTCTACAAAATAGGGAATGGATTTATGGCATTTTTATTATTCTTTTCTTTTACCAGTAATGGCAGTGATCACCGATTTTTAGCGGGACTGCAACATTGCGGCGTACAGATCGGACACTTTTGACACTTTTTTGGGACCGGTGACATTTATACAGCGATCACAGCTAAAAATAGCCACTGATAACTGTATAAATGACACTGGCAGGGTAGAGGTTAACACTAGGGGGCAATCAAGGGGTTAAGTGTTCCCTAGGGAGGTGTTTCTATCTGTGGGGAGCAGGGAACTGACTGGGAGTAGAGAGAGATCGCTGTTTCTAATCACTAGGAACATCAGATCTCTCTCTACTTCCCTGACAGAATGGGGATCTGTCTGTTTACATTGACAGATCCCCGTTCTGGCTCTCTGTGGAGCGATTGCGGGTCCAATAGCTCTTAAAGCGACCAACGTACAATGACAGCGGTTCGTGCAGCCATGCCAACCTGCCACAGTACAACTGCAGTGGCTGGTAAGCAAGTAGTTAATGTTATGTGTCAACATGCATTATATTAAGGCAGCTCATTTAAATCAATTGACAGCCAATGCATCAAATTGTCCCAAAATCAAACGTGCCACAGAATTTATAACGCAATGCACTATAGTTTGCTAAGGTGGGTTGTAATACATGTGCAATGCTTTACTGATTTGGGGTGGCATTCAAAATGAATGGCACCACAGCATATATAACATATTTAGGACTCATTTATGCTAGCATAGCACTCTGTAAAGCAATCTGTAATGGATCTATTTTTTAGAGTGTTGGATAGGCAGTGAGAAGGTTTTATGTTGCCTCCCTACTGCCTGATCTAACCCCTAAAAGCATGCATTGCAATGCTGAAACAATGTGCATTGTACATGGTTATGTGGTGGTTGGGGTGTGGCCCCATATATTAAAGTACAGCAGTTGAGCCCACCAAATGTGCTAGAGGGGGATAGTCAATGTGAAGCATTGTAGCTGCATAATGTTTATACCCCTGAATGTCTGGCTTTGCAACTTTTTGGGAGGGGGGGCAGCCCAACCATCTGTTTTACTGCCCCCCAACCGCAAGTGTATACTTACCCTTAAATGCATCGCAAACCTTCCTGCCTGCATCTTGTGTTTTTTACCTCCATTAGATGTGCATTGATCATGTAGATCCATGGTGGCACTTCTGGCCCTTTACTTACAGACTTAGGCTAGGCTTACTCTATTATGGTTTCCCTGCAGCCATGTTTGTGCGGACACAGTAGCTCACTTATTTGAATGGGCTGCTGTATCTGTGTGAAACACAGGGAAAAGGTCCCTGCACCTTTCCTAAAACCGCAGCCACACGGAAACCACATAGTGCTTTGCGTTTCCCAGCACAGAAAAACAAGCCAAGGTTTCCAATGCATGGGGATGCCATTAAGAATTAAGTGCAGTCTTGCACTCGCATAGACCCTAGCCTAAAGTATAGTAAATATTCACATTCCAGTGTCAGACGTTTCTGTTTGTTTTCAGACACAAGGCATGTGGCACTGCACAAGTTATTGCATGACCTCTGTCTGTAAAACTGACACTTTCTGTGAAGAAATAATATATCCTACAATCCCTGGGTCTCTCGGTCTAGCACTGGTGCAGGTGAGAACTAAAGAGTATATAGATGTGATACAGACACAACAGGCAGAACAATTACAGGGAGATCACCATACTGGTAGAGATATGTTTGATTGCATTAGCAATCCCACAGGGATTGGACATCCCTGGAAGAAGAAGTTGCCTGTTCATTAGGCGAATAGGGAAAAGCTTGATAAATGAATACATGAACATAGGGTAATGTCAGTCATGGCACTACAAGCTGCAGCCACAGCATATGAACCCATCACTACAAGGTAAGGCAAACAAACTTCAAAGGGAATATACCTACATTAATAGCTAGCAGCCAGGTATTAAGAATATGTTTACATATTAAGCTCATAATCAGCCGAAACAAAATCCATCATTCTGTTAGTTTAATTGTAGTCCTGGAGTTCAGCTTTAAAGTGTTTGTATAGCCAAAACGTTTTTGTATTGTGAAGAGTAGAATAGGATTAGAACCCCCTGTCAATTTTATATTGCTGTCGGTTTTAATGTAATGTATCTGGTAGCTCTGGACCTTCTAAAGATAGATTCTTGGAGCTTCTCAACTAATGGAGAGATCCCAGATATGTTGGCCCCTTCAAGGTACAGTGTTTGTCACATTTGATGAGGAACGCCAATAAAGAAAAGTTTTAAAGTGCTTTTGGTTGTTAAAAATCCTGTTAATTTAAAGAGAGTATACAGAAAATGCCCAGCATGTGTCGGGATGAAAAGCTTTCTTCAGAGCCAAAGGTTTGGAAAAGTGGGTCTGTCTGTGATGGAGATTTGGTGTGCCTAAAATCATGGTTCTTTAGCCAGTATACCTTTTCCTTTTGGTTAAAGCCCAATTCCGGGCAAAAAATGTTTTTTCTCCCATGCAGTGGGGCTGTCCACTGCATTGGTTAACTGCTTGTTTTGTCTATGCCCACCCGATCCTTCGAAAATAGTGCTCGCCCACATTCAGCGTTGGACTGTTCCTGACATCTTGACATCCAGAGCAGGTCTATGGGCGTGATGACATCAGGAAAAGTCGACCACACAAGACTGCAGGGGGGCAGGAGCCGAAGGGACTAGTCTTGCACTGGGCGAATCGGAGGATTAGGTAAGTAAATCTCGGCTCTCTGAAGTCCTAGACCAAAACGAGCTGTTAATCCATGCAGTGTGTATCCACCTATCCAGCCACTGCATGGCAAAAAAACATATTTGCCCAGAGTTGTGCTTTAAGGTTCTTAAGGCCAGTTCAATGACATCACAAGTCATTCTTCTTCTGTGTGTTGTGATATGGGGTGGAGTGAATAAGCTAAGTGATGGTGAGCGTTTTCAATGAGTTACGTCAGTCTGAACTGTGATCAGGGATGAGCCGAACACCCCCCTTTTCGGTTTGCACCAGAACCTGCGAACAGACAGAATGTTCGTGTGAACTTTAGAACCCTATTAAATACAATGGACTCGAACGTTCGAAATCTAAAGTGCTAATTATAAAGGCTAATATGCAATTTATTGTCCTAAAAAGTGTTTGGGGACCCGGGTCCTGCCCCAGGGGACATGTATCAATGAAAAAAAAGGTTTAAAAAATTGACGTTTTTTCGGGAGCGGTGATTTTAATAATGCTTAAAATGAAAAAATAAAAGTGAAATTGTCCTTTAAATTTCATACCTGGGGGGTGTGTATGATATGCATGTAAAGTCGCGCATGTTTCCCGTGCTTAGAACTGTCCCTGCACAAAGTGTCATTTTTGAAGGAAAAAAAGTCATTTAAAACTCACTCGCGGCTATTAATGAATTGTCGGCTTTTATCAATACATAGAAAAGTCATTGATAAAAAAAAAAAAAAAGCGTGGGGGTTCCCCCAAATTCAATTACCAGGCCCTTCAGGTCTGGAATGGATATTAAGGGGAACCCCGCCGCAAATTAAAAAAAAATGGCGTGCGGTTCCCCCTAAATATCCATACCAGGCCCTTCAGATCTGGTATGGATTTTAAGGGGAATTCCACCCCAAATTTAAAAAAAAAATGGTGTGGAGTCCCCCCAAAAATCCATACCAGACCCTTATCCGAGCACGCAACCTGGCCGGCCGCAGGGGAAGAGGGGGGGATGAGAGAGCGGCCCCCCTCCCTCCTGAACCGTACCAGGCCACATGCCCTCAACATGGGGAGGATGTCCCCATGTTGATGGGGACAAGGGCCTCATCCCCACAACCCTTGCCCGGTGGTTGTGGGGGTCTGCGGGCAGGGGGCTTATCGGAATCTGGAAGACCCCTTTAACAAAGGGGACCCCCAGATCCCGGCCCCCCCTATGTGAATTGGTAAGGGGTACATTGTACCCCTACCATTTCACGAAGAAAGTGTCAAAAATCTCAAATAAAAACACACAAACACCTTGGAAAAGTCCTTTATTAAAAAATAAATGAAAAAAAAAACATTCCAGCGATGAAATCCAGTGTCCCGCGGCGATCCCGATGTCCAGCGCTGTCCGTCATTGGTTGTGCCTGAGCGGACCTGATGGGGAACTTCCTCCACAGTGTTTTAAATGTATAGACCCGCCCCTTCTAAAGTTCCCCATCAGGTCCGCTCAGCGGACCAGATGCGGAACGAAGTTCCCCATTTATTAACACAGTGAAGGAAGTTTCCCGCTCAGGCCAATGACGTAGGCGGGGTCTGACATACCGAGGGGGCGGACCTGATGGGGAACTTCTCGCACTTTGTAATACATGGATAGACCCGCCCCTTCTCAAGTTCCCCATCAGGTCCGCTCAGCCAATGACTAGGTGTAAGGCTGAGGACCTGATGCGGAACATGAGAAGGGGCGGGTCTATACATGTATTACACAGCGAACGAAGTTCCCCATCAGGTCCGCCCCCTCGGTATGTCGGACCCCGCCTACGTCATTGGCCTGAGCGGGAAACTTCCTTCACTGTGTAAATTTAAATTACACAGTGAAGGAAGTTCCCCCGCTCAGGCCAATGATGTAGGCGGGGTCGGACATACCGAGGGGGCGGACCTGATGGGGAACTTCGTTAGCTGTGTAATACATGAATAGACCCGCCCCTTCTCGCGTTCCGCATCTGGTCCGCTGAGCGGACCTGATGGGGAACTTTAGAAGGGGCGGGTCTATACATTTAAAACACTGTGGAGGAAGTTCCCCATCAGGTCCGCTCAGGCACAACCAATGACGGACAGCGCTGGACATCGGGATCGCCGCGGGACACTGGATTTCATCGCTGGAATGTTTTTTTTTTATTATTCTTTTTTATTTTTTAATAAAGGACTTTTCCAAGGTGTTTGTGTGTTTTTATTTACATTTTTTGACACTTTCTTCGTGAAATGGTAGGGGTACAATGTACCCCTTACCAATTCACATAGGGGGGGCGGGATCTGGGGGTCCCCTTTGTTAAAGGGGTCTTCCAGATTCCGATAAGCCCCCCCGCCCGCAGACCCCCACAACCACCGGGCAAGGGTTGTGGGGATGAGGCCCTTGTCCCCATCAACATGGGGACATCCTCCCCATGTTGAGGGCATGTGGCCTGGTACGGTTCAGGAGGGAGGGGGGGCCACTCTCTCATCCCCCCCTCTTCCCCTGCGGCCGGCCAGGTTGTGTGCTCGGATAAGGGTCTGGTATGGATTTTTGGGGGGACTCCATGCCATTATTTTTAAATTTGGGGTGGAGTTCCCCTTAAAATCCATGCCAGATCTGAAGGGCCTGGTATGGATATTTAGGGGGAACCACACGCCATTTTTTTTCTTAATTTGCGGCGGGGTTCCCCTTAATATCCATTCCAGACCTGAAGGGCCTGGTAATTGAATTCTGGGGGACCCCCACGCTTTTTTTTTTTTATCAATTACTTTTCTATGTATTGATAAAAGCCGACAATTCATTAATAGCCGCGAGTGAGTTTTAAATGACTTTTTTTCCTTCAAAAATGACACTTTGTGCAGGGACAGTTCTAAGCACGGGAAACATGCGCCACTTTACATGCATATCATACACACCCCCCAGGTACGAAATTTAAAGGAATATTTCACTTTTATTGTTTCACTTTAAGCATTATTAAAATCACTGCTCCTAAAAAAACGGCCGTTTTTAAAACTTTTTTTTGCATTGATACATGTCCCCTGGGGCAGGACCCAGGTCCCCAAACCCTTTTTAGGACAATAACTTGCATATTAGCCTTTATAATTTCTCCCATAGACTTTTCGAATTTGCCGCGAACACCCCAAATTGTTCGTTGTTCGGCGAACGGGCGAACAGGCAATGTTCGAGTCGAACATGAGTTCGACTCGAACTCGAAGCTCATCCCTAACTGTGATTAAGGGCTTGATGGTCCGCTTTCATTGGAAAAGGAAATGCCGAGCCACCTGGTTCTCTTGTCTGTAACACTGCTGCTATTGGCACTGGTTCCTCAGACCCACCTCCTTAGTTACTCCTGGCCTCTAGGTTTTTCTGACACCCCAGGCTCTCTTACACTCCCGTACTTACAGAATCCCTCCAGTCCTCTGTACTCGCTAGTTGCCTCAGCTCTCTCAATCTTACAGATCCACTCAGCTGTCCCAACTCTCCTAGTCATGTGTGTAGGGAATCTCTCCAACATGGAGTCCTGTCTCCCAAGTGCAGTACCTTTGCTGGCTGGATCACACATCACTCTCAAACAAGTGCCTTGAGCTATTGCCAGACCCTGCCTTATAACGAGTGTGCACACCTGAGCACTCACACACCCTGCAGGTTTCCAGGAAAACCTGGACACAGAATTTGAAGGCTTCATCCCACCCTAGACACTTTAAAGCCCTTAAGCTCCAGAATCTGATCCGAGATTGCAAAACCCAGAGAAAGCTGTAAACACAGTTTTCTCCTTTCAGAATCAACACACTGCATAAGTATGAATCCTGTGTGCCCTTTTCCTATGTTCATACCATGGCGGGGCCTCGCACTGTCACAGTGTATAGAATGTAATGCAGATGAACCTATAGCAAATGAACCCACCTTACTATGTATAACCAGCAGGTGGAACTGTAGGTTTTTTTCACATGTTTGCCAAGCTTGCCTAACTGTTTTGAAAAAAGTCTGTTGTTTATAATACTGGATATCTGAAGCTCAGATCACAGACACAGCTGAATACGTAAAATATGTTGCTGCCCTCCTTCCCCTCTCATCTTGTCATGTATGGCTACAGAGTAACAATAAGTGAAAGTTTGAAATAAAACAGATAATTCTGATCTTGCTATTTATTGTAGTGACGCTTTATTATTAGACTGGTGTGGTGCTTACTAGGAGTTGTAGTTTTTAGAAAGCAGTCACCTGGGTAGTAGGTGGTAGGCTTATGCAATTTGTTTCGTGACGAATCGAAATTCGTACGAATTTAGCAACTTTCGGACGTTCGGAAGCATTCGAATTTCCGAACAAAGCAATTACGAATAAAACCGAATCCGAAATAAATTATATCGCAAATAGCGAATGCCCGAATGCCTTCGGCATTATTTGTTGTTGCGTTAATGCGGCCTAATGCAACAGCAAGTCGACTTGTTGTGATCCGTCACGGAAAATTACGAATCAACAAAGCAAAAAAAAAGTTACGAATGTACGAATCCATTTGAAGCACCTTAGGCAGCGCCATTGTGAGAGACGTGGAAAATTACGAATCAACGAACCAAAAAAAAGTTATGAATGTACGAATCCATTCAAAGCACAATAACACTCTGCTCTGCTCTCTGCTCCTCCCTCACCATGCTGAACTCCCTCTCAAAATGGTGGACATGGGCGGAGGCCTTAGCCGCATGTCAAAAGTAAAATACGAGATTTCAAATTGTAAGGCCTCATGCCCACTGGCGTTTTTTCAGCCGCGTTTTTGAGCGTTTTTTACAGCTTAAAAACGCCTGTCCATGTTAGTCTATAGCTTCATGCCCACCTAGGCGTTTTTGAGCTGTAAAGAGCATAGGCGTTTGTAAGCTGTAAAAAAAACCCAGGGCCAGTGCGTTCCTCAGCGTCAGAATTTGGCAGGAAAAAACGCGAGCGTCAAAAAACGCGCAAAAACGCGCAAAAACGCGCACTAACGCGCACTAACGCGCAAAAAACGCGCACTAACGCGCGGTCGCGTTTTTAGCTCTGACGTTTTTTTTTTTTTTTTGTTTTTTTTTTTTTTCAAAAAAAAAAAAAAAAATATATATATTTACAATAACATGGACAGGCGTTTTTAAGCTGCAAAAAACGCAGCTGTAAAAACGCCAGTGGGCATGAGGCCTTACAAATAACCGCAATGTATTTAGAAAAGTACGAATCCATTCGAAGCACGTTAGGCAGCGCCATTGTGAGAGAGACACGGAAAATTATGAATCAACAAACCAAAAAAAAGTTACGAAAGTAGGACTTGCGTCCAGAATCAGCGAAAAACAATGTACTCTCCCGAAAGTACGAATTATAAATCAACTAAAAATAAAGCTTACATTAATACGAAACATTCCGATTCAACCAAAAATGTCTCTTGCCAAAATACGAATTAGTCCGAACACGAAAAAATACAGTTTAGCAAAATTACGAATGATTACGAATCAACAGGACCGAAAAGAAACTAAACTAAACTAAACAAATTTTTCCGTTGTGCACAAGTCTAGCAGGTGGTAATAAAGCGCTTGCAGTCTACACATTTTTCACTGCTGAATTTTTCAAAACACCTGAAGGAATTATGGAAGTCAAATGTTAACAATTATTAACAGGTCTATTGCAGTGCGTGGTCTCTGTAGCTTTGCATTATAATACACAGATATTGATATTTTGGCTTACGCATTTCTTGTAGACCCGCAGCTGAGAAATGTTTTTAATTCAGCACTTGTGTGTCTGAGCCGTAGACAGGACAAATTGCCCAGGCTGACTCTTAGAGAAATAAAAGGGTCCATTATTATGTAGTAACAAGCTCACAGCAATCCATACTGTACATCATGATACAGATCTGTTAGCCTCAGGCTGAATGTTTCACTGGCTGTTAAGTAATTTCTTTTGTGCTAGGCTCATGTAGTGCTGGCATGACCCAGGAAAATCTGACTCATGAATCCAACATCTTCAGCTGTACTCTCTACCAGGGGCTAAATCACAACATCTGCCAAAGAAAAGATTTAAAGAACAGATACTTGTGTTATATATCCTAATTGGAATGTGTGGTGGTTTTGGATATACTTTTTTCCAGTGGCGGCTGGTACTCAAAATTTTTTGAGGGGCACAAATAAACTGAATAATTCTGAAAAATACTGAAAAAAAACCTCAATTGCAGCCTCACCGTGCCCATCAATTGCAGCCACTGTGCCCTTCAAATGCAGCCACTGTGTCATCAATTGCAGCCACTGTGCCCATCAAATGCAGCCACTGTGCCATCAATAGCAGCCACTGTGCCCATCAAATGCAGAAACTGTGCCCATCAACTGCAGCCTCTGTGCCATCAATAGCAGCCACTGTGCCCATCAAATGCAGCCACTGTGCCATCAATTGCAGAAATTGTGCCCATCAAATGCAGCCACTGTGCCATCAATTGCAGAAATTGTGCCCATCAAATGCTGCCACTGTGCCCATCAAAAGTTGCCAATGTGACCCCCTCATCTGACCGTCACTTACCCTATCTCAGTGGTGGGTCAGGCGAGCTGTGGGACCTTGCAGCGGGTCAGACAGCGGCGAGCTGTGTCCTTCATGCGTCTCCTCACCTCCTCCTGATAGGCGTCCAATAGCAGCGCCTGTCCTTTCAGCCAATCAGGTGACAGGTAACAGACCCTTCCTGATTGGTGGAGAGGCGGTTCAGCGTTGGAAAAGAGAATATTCATTCACTTTTCTAACACACCTGGGTGGACTCCGAGCACAATGCTTTGCTCTCCGAGTTCACCTTTTTTGAAGCCTATTAGAGCCTATGGCTCTAATCAGGTGCTTCAAAAATACACCCCCTGCCGCTGTAATTCAGGCGCCCACTGTCCTAAAAGGGGCCGGATGCCTGAATAGGGGGTGGTGGTGGCCATGGATAGATTCATACAATGCATGAATCTATCCATTATTCATAGATGGAGTGGCTGTAGAGAGGGGGCGGCACCTGTGTGCCCTGAATGGATGCACCGCCATTGCTTTTTTCTATATTTATATTGACCACGGCTAACAATTTATATATTTCAAAGATGTCTTATAGACCCCAGATCCCTCCATAAAGAGTACCTCTCACATGCCTATTGCTGTCACAAAGGATGTTTACATTTCTTGTGACTAGCGATGAGCCGAACACCCCCCGGTTCGGACCGAAAGTCAATATGGATGAAAACTATTGAGAAAAACGGCATGGGTACCCCATCAGCCCACTACCAGCCCCTTTGGGTGTTGTATGAATATTAAGGGGAACCCTGCACCCAAAAAAAGGCCCTATATACTCTGAACAGCAGTATACAGGCGGTGCAAACAAGACAGGGACTGTAGGTTTGTTCTTAAGTTGAATCTGTTTGTAATTTGGAACAGGTACATTTTTTAAGTGTAGCTCCAGCCAAAAAATCTATTTTTAAGCTTTTGGAAAACATAGGGAAGGGTTATCACCCCTGTAACATTTGTTTTGCTGTCTGTGCCCCTGTTCAGAACATTTCATCTCACTTTCTGTCCCAATGACAAATGTTTTAGTTTAGGTGAAAACTGTGCAGAGGACACAGTACACTAACTGAAAATACTTGCAGCTCGCTGCCTGTGGTTTTATTATGAGAACACCACTATTAGTCACTAACTGTATTCAGGTAAGCTTTAGGTGAACGCTATGCAAAGCACACAGTACACTGAGTGAAACACTGATTGCAGCTAGCACAATCACCTGCCTGCCTGTCACAGTATAGAGACTATCAGGAACAGATCTAGCTAAACTCAATACAGTGTATAGATATATATACAACACCTAGGATGCATATATATCCTCTACACACTGTAACAGCAGCTAACTGACTCGCCTGCCTGCTCTATCTAACTCAATATAAATTACACTGACTCTCTCGCTCTGTAAGCTCTCTTTTTAACCAACACCGCAACACACTACACAAGGTCGCCACGGAGGCGGCCTCATATAGGGTGGGGCATGTCCTAAACCCCCTTAGACATAATTGGCCAAAGCCACCCTGGCTTTGGCCAATTATGGCTCTCCGTTTTTTGCGCGCTGTGATTGGCCAAAGCATGCGGCCCATAATGTTTGCAATTCGACGAACAGGCGATGTTCGAGTCGAACATATTTACTATTTGGAATGAGTTACAGCGGAGACTGAGAGACAGGCCTTCTCGTCCAACATCAGCGCCTGACCTCACAAATGCACTTCTGGAAGAATGGTCAAACATTCCCAAAGACACTAAACCTTGTGGACAACCTTCCCAGAAGAGTTGAAGCCGTTATAGCTGCAAAGGGTTGGCCAACTCTATATTGAACCCTACGGACTAAGCCCTGGTTTCCACTGGTGCGATTTGACATGCGTTTTGACATGTCAAATCGCATGTCAAATCGCCAGCATTTGCCGGCAATGGCACCGTCCTAATCTGTGCGACGCCGCATCTGCGGCGCTGCACCGATTTAAAAAAGTAGTTTCTGTACTACTTTTTGCGGGCCGTGATTTACATTGACATCTGTGTAGAAACCTGCATAGATGTCTCTGTAATCGCGGCGGAAATCGGGACTGACAAGCGGGAGTGAAATCATGCGAGTTCAGCTGAACTCGCACGGCTTCACTCCCGCAGCCCAGTGTGAACCTGGGCTAAGACTGAGACCCCTGCTTTACACACACATGAACGAAGGTATTTGGCACAATTATGTTACAGAAACACACACATTGTACATTAAATACTACAGTAATAAAGTGGATTATAGGATTTTACAAACATTTTAACTCAGTTCACACTGGGGATTCCTTTTTAGGCAGGGAGGGAGAGGGAGAAGACAGCGCATTACATGGTAAGACCTACCCCGAAAATAAGCCCTATTGTGTCTTTTGTTGCCAAAATTAATATAAGACCCGGGCTTATTTTCAGGGAAACACAGTAGTGACATCACTGAGTCGTTATGCTTCTCTATGCAATGCAGGCAGATCATGGATGATGGGAGGGGTCAGCAGGGTGCTGTACATAGACCATCCTAGGTAACACCTGAGTGGGATGCTGAACCTTCATGATTGAAAGAACTGAAATCCAATGAATGAAAGGGACAGGCCAGGGACAGTCAGGCTGGGGAGGAAAGGGCTGAAAGATGCTGAATGCCCTCCAGCTATGAAACGATGCAGGCTCTATCTGACTTGTTACAGTTTCTAATGCACACTGTTAGAAGATTGCAGTATGCATTGAACTCAAAGTAAGTACTTTCAATTTATTAGAGGAATCTGTACAACTGTGCCAGACTGAAGGTAAGGATTTAACCACTTCCCGTCCGGCCTATAGCAGCATGACGGCCTGGCGGTGGTTCTGTTATCTTGACTTGATGTCACATGACATCCAGCAGGATAAATGCTGGCGCGCACCCGTGGGGGACCGCATCGCAGCGATCGTTGTTGTGGTGTTTCAGTCTGACACACCGCTACACCAATCTCGGTAAAGAGCCTCTGACGGAGGCTCTTTATTACGTGATCAGCTGTGCCCAATCCCGGATGATCACGATGCAAACAGGAAGAGCCGTTGATCGGCTTTTCCTCACTCGTGTCTGATAGACGCGAGTAGAGGAGAGCCGATCGGTGGCTCTCCTGACAGGGGGGTCTGTGCTGATTGTTTATCAGCACAGCCCCCCCCCCCCGCGGATGCCCACCCAAGACCACCAGGGATGCCGCCAGACCCCCAGGGATTCCCACAAAGGTACCCAAAAGGGTATGCCACCCTGGACCAACAGGGAGATGGCAATCAGTGCCCAGGCAGATGGTAATCAGTGCCCATCAGCAATGCCTGCCAGTGCCATCAGTGATGCCTATCAGTGCTATCTATCAGTGCCGCGAATCAGTGCCCAGCAGTTCCGCCTATCAGTGCCCAGCAGTGCCGCCTATCAGTGCCCAGCAGAGCCGCCTATCAGTGCCACCCATATGTACCCATCAGTGCAGCCTTTCAGTGCCCATCAGTGTCGCCTATCAGTGCCCACCAGTGGCACCCATGAGTGCTTATCAGTGCCGCCTATCAATGCCCATCAGTGCCGCCTATCAATGCCCATCAGTGCTGCATATCAGTGCCACTCATCAGTGCCGCCTATCAGTGCCGCCTATCAGTGCCCATCATCAGTGCCCATCAGTACCACCTCATTGGTGCTGCCTCATCAGTGCCGCCTTATCAGTGACCTTTTTTTTTTCAAAATTGTTTAGCAAAAAATAAAAACCGCAGAGGTGATCAAATACCACCAAAAGAAAGCTCTATTTGTGGGAACAAACTTTTGTTTGGGTGCAGTGTAGCATGACCGCGCAATTGTCATTTAAACAGCGACAGCGCTGACAGCTGAAAATTGACTTGGGCAGGAAGGGGGGTAAGAGCCTGGTATTGAAGTGGTTAAATACTGTATGTATAATGAATGTATTATTGTGTATTTTACATCTGCCTGGGCTTTAAGTCACATTGTGGTCATGTTATATGGCCAGTTTAGAAATACATATTGGATAAAGGCATTCTTTATAACAATATAAATTCCTAGTTCTCTCAGAGGTATATTGTATTATTGACAACAACATAATAAAAGCTGGAATTTCACTTTAAACTGTAGGAACTGAAAGGAATCATAAGCACTTGTAGTGATGAATATAGAACAGTGTGTGACTTACTAATGGCCACATAACTATGTACTGTATATACAGAATATGATTTTGAATTGCCATGGAAATGTGCACTTGGCCTTCCCATTACAAATAATTACACACATAATGATGGTTTAATGTTTTTTCCTTGGAACTGTCTTTGCCGTACGGAAGACGTTAATGATTTTGATTCTGCACACTCCAGAAACATGCGATCTCTGATACTTTTACATGATCTCCTACATCTAGGGATATCAGTCTAGGTATTAAAGGTCATGGCGGAGCGAGACGTAGCGGAACAGATGCATGCCAAATAGAAAAAGACAGAGGCTGTTTCATTGTTGGCCCGCTCTGCAGGCTGAAGGTCAAGTCACAACCCCTTAGTGAACCATAATGTGAAATATATATCCTAGAGCAGGGAGGTTAAAGGACATTTTTACAGTGCTTTTCATCATGAATAGGTTATGGCTCATTCACACTACTGCACTTGCCTATGCTATTTTCAGGGTTGGAGCTCTATGCAGCCAACATAGGCTGTGGCCTAGATTGGAAGGGCTGCCAAGGGTGGCACACAGCCACCTATCACAATTCTCTTTTATAAAACATTCTGTAGCACACAAACCTTTTTCTCGCCTGGCTCACTTGCGAGTCAAGGCACACCGTGCTATATGCCCGTACCCTTGACGAGGTTAAGCGGTGTTCATAAATTTGGGTCTTTCAGCGAGTCACCCGTCCCACTGGTTCTCTCCCCCAGAGTATGGGGTCAAGTCTCTGTTTCTTCCCCCAAAGAAAACAATGTCCAGAAGTACTTTAACTCCAACAGAGAGTTTATTTTCTATTTATTGCGTAGTAGATAGAGACAGATGGGTGAAAGAAGAAATAGTGTGGAGAATAGGTCCAGGCACAACCAGCAATCTCGTCGCCACTCGATCCCGAGTGGGTCAAGCTCACCCGGATAGTCCTCTCTCACAGTCTTAGCAGCCGGTGTGGAGCTCAAACATTTCAGCCACCCTATCCCCTCCTGGGACGGGCGTTGGAAATCCTCTAACCTCTGTAGACTTTAAGAACAAGACGATGCCAATGGGCACTCTACAGGTTAGCTTCCCCAAATAACAAATCCTTCCCTCTGACAGGTCACCAAGCCTCTCCCAAGACAGCAATCTTCTATTACTCATCTCCTCAATCGATCCTCCCCTGGCTTCCTCTCGGTCAGAGCGGGTACCCTTCCCCGGGCACCCTGGGACTCTTCTTTCGGGGACAGGCTCTAGCTGAAGGTGCTAGGCCCACTAGTAGAGTTGCAGGCCCCAGGCTAAAGGTGCCTGGGCCTGATCACGCCCACACGTACCCCCGGCCATGAGGGCCACAGGAGGTGGGGTATGTGTCTCAATCCTCCGACTCTGACAGGGACCACCCCACCAACTCCAACCACCTATGACGTCTGCCCCTTAAGTACCCTCTCCCGGCATGCACAGCAGGTTGACCACGCCCACTGTACCGCTGCCGAGAGAGGACACCCCAAGGCGTAGTAATGCCACCCCTGGCTCAACCCTGACCTGATGTGACAGCGCCACCTACAGGCCGCAGGGAACCATACACCAGGCAGCATCACATAGGCAGAAGCAATACCTAGCAATGAGAATGGTCCGAGCCTGGCTAATAGCTCAGACCAGCCCCTAAATTTAGGCACATAACACCCCTTAAAAGTGAAAAGGGCGCTACAATTCTAAAACATTCTACGCTGCCACCTTGCCTACCAGTGCAATCTGGTTGTGTACCCATTGTTGAAAATTAAAGAAATCACATCACCACCATATCTTTTCTTTGTTCAATAAGCAATGCATAACAAGCAATCCCATCCACCAAACTCTTCTCTACTATGATTAAGCCCCTCCCGGGGTGAAACGCGTTCGGAAAAGTTGAGCAGAGTAAGATGGATGTACTGGAATATCGCTTATTGAAGAGAAAAAGTATTTGGCAGTGATGCAACTTCTTTCTTTGTTGGTTGGTTCATATGTAACTAGAATGAGTCTAATGGACCTTTAACACCTGCGGCTAGTGGTGGGGCTTTAAGTACACCTTAAGACTTGGGTAGGCAACCTAAGCACAGATCAGATGTGTGAAACGCATCTACGTGACTAACACCTGGTGTTCCTGGTGTATTTGCGATAAGAGGCATTTTTGGAAACTTTGGATGTGCAGCCATTTCTTCTTTTTCTCAAGTTTTTACGGAGGCGGGCCAGGGCTAGCACTCCTACTTGGTTCCAATCAAGGTATTGCATACACCTGGAGCAGCAGATTCCTCTTCTTTTAACCTATGCACTACAGCTGTGGTGAAACCACATATCCCATCATGCCTCTAGGAGTAATGCCTGTGATTGTCAGGGTTTTGCAATGTCTCATGAGACTTGTAGTTTCAAGACAGCTGGAGAGTCGAGGTTGCCTACCCCTGCTTTAAGGGGTACCTCTTACTTTGTGTTTGTGGATACTGCACAATTTGAGGTCCATTTAAAAAGAATTCTGTGCGAATGTCTTCGTCAAACACTTGGTGGAGCTTGAGTTGAAGATGGGGCTTCTTTTGCACCTCTTGTCCAAAAACCATGGTAGTGGTGGCAGGATATTAGGACAAAGAGTAGCACAAGGGCCGATGTTGCAGGTAGCACCTGATCAGAAGGCAGATGTATAGCCAGGACTAGGGATGAGCTTTGTGTTCGAGTCGAACATACGTTCGACTCGAACATCGGCAGTTCGATCGTTCGACGAAGATCGAACGATTTGGGCCGTTCGCGCCAAATTCGAGTGACGCGAACGCCCCACAATGCACTACGCCATCGCAGTGTCATCCAGGCGCTGTGATTGGCCAAGCATGCACTGTGACCCCGCATGCTTGGCCAATCACAGCGCCGGCAGCGAGGAGAGCAATGATTGGCCACAGGCAGGATGCCTGTGGCCAATTATTGCTGATGGGGTTTAGTACACGCCCCACACTATAAAAGGCCGCCAGCGCGGCGGCCTTGTGTAGTGTGTTTCGGAGCAGGGAAAGAGAAGCATAGGCAGGGACAGTGTCATTATTTTTCCTTTACTATTCCTGGATTCCTTGTGTTTAGGGACAAATAAGGATAGGTAGGGAGAGTGTCAGTGACAGTGTGCTATTCTGTGCTAATCCTTGTTTGTAGGGACAGAGAGGTACAGTGAGGGAAAGTGTCAGTGTGCTATTCTGTTCTAAAACTATTTTGCTGAACCATATTTTCAATCCTTGAGTTTAGGGACAGAGAGGTACAGTGAAGGAAAGTGTCAGTGTGCTATTCTGTTCTAAAACTATTTTGCTGAACCATATTTTCAATCCTTGAGTTGAGGGACAGAGAGGTACAGTGAGTGAAACTGACAGTGTGCTATTCTGTTCTAAACCAATTTTGCTGTTCCATATTTTCAATCCTTGAGTTGAGGGACAGAGAGGTACAGTGAGTGAAACTGACAGTGTGCTATTCTGTTCTAAACCAATTTTGCTGTTCCAGATTTTCAATCCTTGAGTTTAGGGACAGAGAAGGACACTCGTAGAAATTATCAGTGTGCTACTCTGTGCTAAATCTTGTTTGTAGGGAGGGACAGAGTAGGACAGTGAGGGAAAGTTTCAGTGTGCTATTCTGTTCTAAACCAATTTTGCTGTTCCATATTTTCAATCCTTGAGTTTAGGGACAGAGAAGGACACTCGTGGAAATTATCAGTGTGCTATTCTGTGCTAAATCTTGTTTGTAGGGAGGGACAGAGTAGGACAGTGAGGGAAAGTGTCAGTGTGCTATTCTGTTCTAAAACTATTTTGCTGAACCATATTTTCAATCCTTGAGTTGAGGGACAGAGAGGTACAGTGAGTGAAACTGACAGTGTGCTATTCTGTTCTAAACCAATTTTGCTGTTCCATATTTTCAATCCTTGAGTTGAGGGACAGAGAGGTACAATGAGTGAAACTGACAGTGTGCTATTCTGTTCTAAACCAATTTTGCTGTTCCGTATTTTCAATCCTTGAGTTGAGGGACAGAGAGGTACAGTCAGTGAAACTGACAGTGTGCTATTCTGTTCTAAACCAATTTTGCTGTTCCATATTTTCAATCCTTGAGTTTAGGGACAGAGAAGGACACTCATAGAAATTATCAGTGTGCTATTCTGTGCTAAATCTTGTTTGTAGGGAGGGACAGAGTAGGACAGTGAGGGAAAGTGTCAGTGTGCTATTCTGTTCTAAAACCATTTTGCTGAACCATATTTTCAATCCTTGAGTTGAGGGACAGAGAGGTACAGTGAGTGAAACTGACAGTGTGCTATTCTGTTCTAAACCAATTTTGCTGTTCCATATTTTCAATCCTTGAGTTGACGGACAGAGAGGTACAGTGAGTGAAACTGACAGTGTGCTATTCTGTTCTAAACCAATTTTGCTGTTCCATATTTTCAATCCTTGAGTTTAGGGACAGAGAAGGACACTCGTGGAAATTATCAGTGTGCTATTCTGTGCTAAATCTTGTTTGTAGGGAGGGACAGAGTAGGACAGTGAGGGAAAGTGTCAGTGTGCTATTCTGTTCTAAAACTATTTTGCTGAACCATATTTTCAATCCTTGAGTTGAGGGACAGAGAGGTACAGTGAGTGAAACTGACAGTGTGCTATTCTGTTCTAAACCAATTTTGCTGTTCCATATTTTCAATCCTTGAGTTGAGGGACAGAGAGGTACAGTGAGTGAAACTGACAGTGTGCTATTCTGTTCTAAACCAATTTTGCTGTTCCATATTTTCAATCCTTGAGTTGAGGGACAGAGAGGTACAGTCAGTGAAACTGACAGTGTGCTATTCTGTTCTAAACCAATTTTGCTGTTCCATATTTTCAATCCTTGAGTTTAGGGACAGAGAAGGACACTCGTAGAAACTATCAGTGTGCTATTCTGTGCTAAATCTTGTTTGTAGGGAGGGACAGAGTAGGACAGTGAGGGAAAGTGTCAGTGTGCTATTCTGTTCTAAAACTATTTTGCTGAACCATATTTTCAATCCTTGAGTTGAGGGACAGAGAGGTACAGTGAGTGAAACTGACAGTGTGCTATTCTGTTCTAAACCAATTTTGCTGTTCCATATTTTCAATCCTTGAGTTGAGGGACAGAGAGGTACAGTGAGTGAAACTGACAGTGTGCTATTCTGTTCTAAACCAATTTTGCTGTTCCATATTTTCAATCCTTGAGTTTAGGGACAGAGAAGGACACTCGTAGAAATTATCAGTGTGCTATTCTGTGCTAAATCTTGTTTGTAGGGAGGGACAGAGTAGGACAGTGAGGGAAAGTGTCAGTGTGCTATTCTGTTCTAAAACTATTTTGCTGAACCATATTTTCAATCCTTGAGTTGAGGGACAGAGAGGTACAGTGAGTGAAACTGACAGTGTGCTATTCTGTTCTAAACCAATTTTGCTGTTCCATATTTTCAATCCTTGAGTTGAGGGACAGAGAGGTACAGTCAGTGAAACTGACAGTGTGCTATTCTGTTCTAAACCAATTTTGCTGTTCCATATTTTCAATCCTTGAGTTTAGGGACAGAGAAGGACACTCGTAGAAATTATCAGTGTGCTATTCTGTGCTAAATCTTGTTTGTAGGGAGGGACAGAGTAGGACAGTGAGGGAAAGTGTCAGTGTGCTATTCTGTTCTAAAACTATTTTGCTGAACCATATTTTCAATCCTTGAGTTGAGGGACAGAGAGGTACAGTGAGTGAAACTGACAGTGTGCTATTCTGTTCTAAACCAATTTTGCTGTTCCATATTTTCAATCCTTGAGTTGAGGGACAGAGAGGTACAGTCAGTGAAACTGACAGTGTGCTATTCTGTTCTAAACCAATTTTGCTGTTCCATATTTTCAATCCTTGAGTTTAGGGACAGAGAAGGACACTCGTAGAAATTATCAGTGTGCTATTCTGTGCTAAATCTTGTTTGTAGGGAGGGACAGAGTAGGACAGTGAGGGAAAGTGTCAGTGTGCTATTCTGTTCTAAAACTTTTTTGCTGAATCATATTTTCAATCCTTGTGTTTAGGGACAGAGAAGGATAGGCAGGGGACAGTGTCAGTGTCATTGTCGCTAAGCCTCCTGCACAATATACACCTGAAGGTAGCCCTTATTGCTGTTTTTCCCATCTCCCTGCAGGCCATCCATTAAAACGTCTGGAAGGCAACCAAGGAGAGGCAGACAGTCAGGAGGCAAAAAAAGAGGGCAAGCAGGCTCTGTGTCTGGGGGCAACAGTGCTGGTCGTGTACGCGGTGCATTGTCATCAGCACATGGCCATGGGACACGCTTGTCCTTGTTTTCGGCAGCTGGACATGTTGAGCCACATCATGCCGAAGACTTGGTAGAGTGGATGACCAAGCCCACCTCATCCTCCTCATCCTCTCTCACCCAGGCTCAGGGTACTGGCAAAGCAGCTGCCAAAGCGTCCTCTTCTCTGGTATCATTATCTTCATTAGTCAATCCTTCCCTAGACCCACCATGCCCTCCTCCTGAGGAGTCCCCCGAACTGTTTGAGCACAGTGTTGGGTACATGCTCCAGGAGGATGCCCAGTGTTTGGAAGGATCTGATGATGATACCCAGCTAGAGGAAGGCAGCAGCGTGAGAGCAGAGAGAGGGGATGTTCAAGAAGGACACCAATCTGGCAGTCATGTTCCAGCAGCTGCAGCATACTGCCAGATTGGCTCCAGTGATGAGGAGGGAGGGGATGATGAGGTCACTGACTCCACGTGGGTGCCTAATAGGAGAGAGGAGGAGGAGGATGATGAGGAGGAGGCACATCTCCAACGAGGCAGGATGCCCTTGAGTGGCCAGCGTATGGGCAGCACACCGACGGAATCACACCGCAGAGCTCCGCCTGTGCAGGGCGCTGCCTCTGCCCGTCATTCAAAAAGTTCTTTGGTGTGGGCCTTTTTTGAGGCGAGTGCATCAGATCGCACAGCTGCTGTTTGCAACATATGTCTCAAGTGTATATCGCGTGGCCAAAACATCAGCCGCTTGGGCACCACATGCTTGATCAGACATATGTTGACCTGCCATGCAGCTCGTTGGCAAGCCTACCTTAAAGACCCACACCAAAGAACAAAGCTGACCTCTTCTTGCACCACATCACCTGGGATCTCCAACCCCACTATACCTTCACTCCTCTCTGAAACCTGCTCTGAGAGGAATGAAGGTGTAGAATTAGGTGTGTCACAGGCAAGTACTTGCGGGCACTCTGCTAGCAGTACACCAACGTCCGATTCTAGCAGGCAAATTTCCCTGCCCCAGCTGCTGGACCGTCGAAAGAAGTTCACTCCCAGCCATCCACATGCCCAGCGGTTGAATGCTAGCTTGGCTAAATTGCTAGCGCTTCAACTGCTGCCTTTTCAGTTGGTAGACTCGGCCCCCTTCCGTGAGTTTGTGCAATGTGCGGTTCCTCAGTGGCAGGTTCCCAAACGACACTTTTTCGCACGGAAGGCTATTCCGGCTCTCTACAGGCATGTGGAAGGCAATGTCTTGGCCTCGCTGGACAGGGCGGTCAGCGGTAAGGTGCATATTACCGCTGACTCATGGTCCAGCAGGCATGGACAGGGACGTTACCTTTCTTTCACGGCCCATTGGGTCACTCTTTTGGCAGCTGGGAAGGATGCAGGACAAGGTGCAGTAGTGTTGGAGGTTGTTCCACCGCCACGCCTCCAAAATGCTACTACTGGTTGTGACACACCTCTCTCCTCCACCCCCTCCTCTTCTTCTTCCTCCATGGCCTCTTCCTGTGGTTTGTCCTCGGAACCAGCAGTGCTCCGTAGGCGTTCTAGGGGCTACGCAAGTACGCAGGCAAAAAGATGCCATGCCGTGCTTGCGCTGGTGTGTTTGGGGGACAGGAGCCACACTGGGGCAGAGGTCCTGTCTGCTCTGCAGGGGCAGGCCGAGAGGTGGTTGACGCCACGCCAGCTTAAGCCAGGAATGGTGGTTTGCGACAATGGCACCAACCTCCTCTCCGCCCTCTGACAGGGACAACTGACCCATGTGCCCTGTATGGCTCACGTCCTTAACCTGGTGGTGCAGCGGTTCTTGGGCAGGTACCCGGGCTTACAGGATGTCCTGAGGCAGGCCAGGAAAGTCTGTGTGCATTTCCGCAGATCTTATAATGCCAGTGCTCGCCTGGCTGAGCTTCAAAAGGAGTTGAACCTGCCCAAGAACTGCCTTATATGTGACATGCCCACCAGGTGGAACTCAACGTTGGCCATGCTGCAGCGGCTGCACACGCAGCAGAGGGCCATCAATGAGTACCTGTGCGACTACGGCACCAGGACAGGGTCAGGGGAGCTCGGGTTTTTTTCACCACGCCAGTGGGGCATGATCAGGGATGCATGCACTGTCCTGGCACCATTTGAGGAGGCCACGAGGATGGTGAGTAGTGACAGTGCATGCATCAGTGACACTGTACCTCTTGTCCACCTGTTGGAGCACACGCTGCGTAGAATAATGGACAGGGCACTTGAGGCAGAACAGAGGCAGGAAGAGGAGGACTTCCTTGCCTCTCAAGGCCCCCTTTACCCAGACAGTGTTCCTTCCGTCCCACCCATCGCACAGGAAGAGGAGGAGGAGGAGGAGGAGGATTGTGTCAGCATGGAGGTGGAGGCAGGCACTCAGCATCATCAGCAGCAGTCTTTTAGGGATGATTTACAGTCCCAAGAAACCAGTGGACTTGTACGTGGCTGGGAGGAGGTGGCTGCGGATCATGTCGTCCTTAGTGACCCAGAGGACTCCGGACTGAATGCCTCAGCTAACCTACGCTGCATGGCCTCCCTGATCCTGCAAAGTCTGCGGAAGGATCCTCGTATTCTTCGGATCAAGGAGAGGGACCATTACTGGCTGGCCACTCTCCTTGATCCACGGTACAAGGGTAAGGTTGCGGACCTTATCGTACCGTCGCAGAGGGAGCAGAGGATGAGACAACTCCGGGAGGCCTTGCAGAAAGGTCTGTGCAACGCGTTCCCAGAGACTGGGAGGTTACAAACTCCTGGTCCTGGACAACGAGTTGCTGAGGCTTCGGGCAGTCAAAGAAGGAGCGGTGGGGAAGGTGGCCGTCTGACCGATGCGTTCAGACAATTCTTTAGTCCGCAGCCCAAAAGTATGATCGGTTCCAGCAACCATCGCCAGCGTCTGATATATATGGTCCAGGAATACCTAGGGGCAAGGTCAGACTTGGACACCTTCCCCACCGAAAATCCTCTGGCTTACTGGGTCTTGAGGATGGATCACTGGCCAGAGCTTGCACAGTATGCAATTGAGCTACTGGCCTGTCCTGCATCCAGCGTTCTTTCAGAACGCACATTCAGTGCTGCTGGAGGATTTGTCACGGATCACAGGGTGCGCCTGTCCACCGACTCGGTTGATCGACTGACTTTCATCAAGATGAACCAGTCTTGGATCACCACCAGCTACCACACACCAGATGCTGATATAACAGACTAATTGATTTTAAAATGTCACATCCCTTCAAGACTGATGCTGATGCTGAGTGCCTGTGCTGTTATGTTGACTGGCTATCCTCCTCCTCCTCCTCAATGATACGATTAACGATGATAGCTTGGAAGATAATTTTGGTTTATGGGTGACGCCACCAGTGGCCAAGGCCCAATTTTTCAGCCCCTGTTTAACAGGGGCGTGTAATTAAATTTTTTGATGCAATACTTTGCAACAGGCCTCATTGCTGTGCTCCAAGTACAGTATCTGTGAGGGGTTGCAGTGTTGTGCCACCAGTGCCTAAGGCCCAATTTTTCAGCCCCTGTTCAACAGGGGCATGCAATTATAATTATTGATCTAATAATTCACAGCAGGGCCCATTGCTGCGCCCACCAAGAGTAACTGTCAGGCCTTACAGTGTTGTGGCACCAGCACCACCATCACCACCACCACCAAAGGCCCAATTTTTCAGCCCCTGTTCAACAGGGGCATGCAATTATAATTATTGATCTAATAATTCACAGCAGGGCCCATTGCTGCGCCCACCAAGAGTAACTGTCAGGCCTTACAGTGTTGTGGCACCAGCACCACCATCACCACCACCACCACCACCAAAGGCCCAATTTTTCAGCCCCTGTTCAACAGGGGCATGCAATTATAATTATTGATCTAATAATTCACAGCAGGGACCATTGCTGCGCCCACCAAGAGTAACTGTCAGGCCTTACAGTGTTGTGGCACCAGCACCACCATCACCACCACCACCACCACCAAAGGCCCAATTTTTCAGCCCCTGTTCAACAGGGGCATGCAATTATAATTATTGATCTAATAATTCACAGCAGGGACCATTGCTGCGCCCACCAAGAGTAACTGTCAGGCCTTACAGTGTTGTGGCACCAGCACCACCATCAAAGGCCCAATTTTTACTACCACTGATCAACAATTATATGTTATTACAATTCCTGATATTATACTTGACAGCAGGGCGTTCCAGCACCCACCAAGAATAACTGTGAGTGCTTTCAGTGTTGTGCCAACACCAACACCTAAGGGGCCAATTTCTGCAGAGTATATACGGAAGGTCCCTACTTTCAAACATCCAACTTACAAACTACTACTACTTGCAAACGGAAGAAGACAACAGGAAGTGAGAGGAAATCTACCCCTTGGAAGGAAAATTCTCTCCTGTAAGAATTAATATGGGAGAAAGGTGATTCCTCTCTACTGATGCTTTATCACCAATCCTTGTTTCAATAAAAACACCACATTTCAAAAACAGTTGTCATTGGGATGCAAAGTGAGGTGAAATGTTCTGAACAGGGGCACAGACAGCAAAAAAAATGTGACAGGGGTGATAACCGTTCCCTATGTTTTACAAAAAGCTAAAAAAAAGGAATTTGCCATGGAGCTCCACTTAAACAATGCAGCTGTTCAAAATTATAAACAGATTCTACATAAGAACAAACCTACAGTCCCTGTCTTGTATGCACCGCCTGTATACGGCTGTTTAGAGTATATAGGTCCTTTTTTATTTTGTGTGCGGGGTTCCCCTTAATATCCATACAAGACCCAAAGGGGCTGGTAATGGGCTGGGGTAGGGGGGGGTTGATGGGGTAGCTATGCCATTTTTCCTAAAGATTTTCATCCATATTACCGGGACCAGACATTGCATTAAAGCCGCAAGCAGTTTTAAATGACTTTTTTCACTTTAGAAATGTTATTTTGTGCAGGGACAGTTCTAAACACGGGAAACATGTGGCACTTCACAGGCATACTTTAGACACCCCCCAGGTACAATATTTAAAGGAATATTTGACTTTTTTTTTTTCACTTTATGCATCATTAAAATGACTGCTCCCGGAAAACGTCCGTTTTTAAAACTTCTTTTTGCATTGATACATGTCCCCTGGTGCAGAAGCCGGGTTCCCAAACTCTGTTTCGGACAATAACATGGATAATAGTCGTTATAATTAGCACTTTAGAATCCGAACGTTCGCATCCATTGTATTTAATAGGGTTCTAATGTTCGTGCGAACTTTCGGTCCGTTCGCGGGTTCTGGTGCGAACCGAACCCGGGGGTGTTCGGCTCATCACTAGCCAGGACACAAGTCAAAGGTCGTCAACAGCTGGGCAGTGAGGTGCAGGATCAAGAGAGCAAGGACAGCATCCTTGAACATGAATAACATGAGGAACATACGGCACAGGAACATAAGGCAGAAGCAGTGTCGAGATACATGCCAAGGTCAGTTAAAGAGCGGGCAGAATGGTGCAAAATCAGAAGACAGGGAGTGGAGTCCAAAACACAGACCAAAGTCACAACAGACAGACAAGGATACAAAAACAGATCAAAGGCAAATGTATTCTTTGATTGGACAAGGTCAGGAGCGCAACGTCACTGCCCTGCTACTCCACCTCGTCTAATCAGAGAACATTTTGCAGTCATTGAGAAAATGCAAAGTGATTTCTGCATGGTGCACAGGACCCGGAAGCTAGTAGAGATCACCGGAGTAGCGGTGTCTAATACGGTGCTGTCAGGGTCACCTGTGGCCAGGTGACAGATGCACACCGTAGGGGGACAGGAGTTCACCGCGAGGTAGTGAACCCTATGGCTGGCTTCTGCGGATAGGAAACTGGGTGGTTGTGGAAAGCGGGACCAGAGGAGCACAACCGGGATCCCAACGGAAGCGAGAGCCAAGATTCCCCAGGGCGCGGAGTCTAAGACCCAGCTGGTCTTCTCCAGGGCCTCTAGTGGTGAGGATGTTACGCTGCAGGCTGGGACCAGGTCGCGGCCCCTGGAGTTTCCTAGCTCACGCCCCGTAGGATAAGGGGAAAAGAGGGGAAGCAGCAGCACACGATAGAGAGAACCGAATAACAAGCTGAAGGTCAGGGTCCACAAGCAGACAAGGATAACGAAGAACGAGCTGAAGGTCAAGGGTCACGAGCAGACAGGGATAGTCGGGGACAAGCCAATAACGTAACAGAGAGACAGACGTAGCACACGGCAGGCAGGAACCCAAACACACAATGCCTAACAAACACGTTGATCAGCAAAGCAGGCTTGCAGTGCACAGGTTAATATAGTGTTCAGTGATAGGGCCTGGGGTGGAGTCAGGCTGGGAGGAGATTATAAAGGAAGCCAGGTGAAGGAGGTCTGGTCTCTAGATGAACACATGAGGAGAAAGGTAAGATGGCAGACAGACATTAATGCATATCCATGACAGGTGCTTTCCAGCTTCTAGAGTGATTCTACGGGTATGCTATATCCACAATAAACTAAACAGAACGCAGCGCTAAATGAAATGATAGTGCACACACCACTATGTAAAAGAACGGCGGTAGGTGTCCAGTAAGTGATGTAGATATGTGCAAGCAAATACAAATGAATATATATAACAATCCAATTAAATCTGCATTACTCTAAAGTGCATAAGTGCATAAACATGCATGATAAATAATGGTGATAAACAGTCCAATTCTTAAATAATGACACACAAGTCCATACAAAGTATTCTTAGGTGCTTCAGTGCATATAAAAAATGAATAAACATCTACAGTGCTTCAGTGCATGTAGTAATCAGTAGCAGCAATCCAAGGGTGATGTATAATGCAGTTCATACAATAACACACGGCCCAGTGAGTGATCCAAAAATCATGCCATGGTGTAGTCACACAGGTGCTCCCCTGTGGTAATGGACGCTCACCTTAGAGCGTGCGACCCTGCAACTAAGCTTGGTCTGTGCAGGCTTATGAACCACACCTGGGTTATAATGGATAATCCTGGGTTCAAGGTTCCTTGGTAGCTCCAGACCATAAAATATATAAGGAAAAAAAGCCCGGATGGTGCAAGTAACATTTTACAATATTTTATTTATATAAAAAGAGAGGTCCCCTGCCAGGGTACTCACATAATGTAGGTGCGAGAGTGCACCACTCTATAATAGGCTTGTAGTGAGATGTACAGATCGGGATATGGTAAAAGACCTCACAACCTCACACAGACTCTCCTGCCGTCCTGTCCCCTCCCCTATGCGTGTCGATACAGGGGGCGTCGTATCTTCTTCAGGGGGAAATTTCGTTGTTTTACATAGTGGTGTGTGCACTATCATTTCATTTGGCGCTGCGTTCTGTTTAGTTTATTTAGTCTTAGGCACGATTTATGAGACATGTTTCACGCTAGCAGCTGTATCTCTATACTTAAGCCGATAGAAGTGGTGGCTCGCAGGACTGTTGCAATTTTATGCTATATCCACAGTTACATTGCTCCCAGCCGGATCAGTGTGACTATGTAAAAATAGCCATACCTGGAATTCTTCTTTAAAGTAATTGTTTGTGTTACTTTCACATTTTGATATTATCTTTGATATTCCTTAGTAAATTGACTACTGCAGTTACACGCTCTCACTGTTTAACCCTTTTGCTGCCAGAACCATTTTTGCATTGTTTTGCAAAGTGGTAGTTCCAATTTTTTAGGCTACATGATATTACTACAAAGGCCTAGGAAACACAAAATGTTTGTAAAAAATACACTAAACATAATTTTGGGGCAGACAAACACAATAAATGATCCAATTCTTGGTAAAACATAAAAGATTAGGTTGCACCAAGTAAATAGATACCCAACATGTCAAACCTTAAATTTGCGTGCGCCCGTGAAATGGCGACAAACTTCAGTACCCAATATTTTCCATAGGTGACACTTTAAAAGCCCCCTATAGGTCATCAGTTTAGCGTTACGGAGGAGGTCTGGTTCTAGAAATATTGCTCTTACTCTGTCTTTCCAAATGTTGCATCATAAACATACAGCAATTAATATGGGATTATCCAAATTTTTATTACAATTGTAATGAGGCAAATGCTGATACATTTAACCCCCTGCTATAAACCACAAACATCAAAATAACAAAGAAGTAATTATTTTTTTAGCTCCTTTATATATTAGCTCCTTGAGGGAGAGTAAATTGACCGCTGCAGTTACACACTCTCACTGTTTAACCCTTTTGCTGCCAGAACTATTTTAGCATTTTCTGAAAAGTGGTAGTTCCGAATTTTTATGTGACACAATATTACCGCAAAGATCTAGGACACACATAATTTCAGTAAAAAATACACTAAAGTAAATTTCAGGACACAAAACGCATTAAATTACCCAGTTTGTGGTAAAGTATAAGGCTCGGTTCACACCTAAACTGGCCGCGGATCGCACAGGAACGCTGTGCGTCCCTGTTCTCCTTTTTAGGGATGAATCAGGGCCGAATCTTTGCCTGAATTTGGCCCTGAAACTGAGCCAAAGACGCACAGCGTTTCTGTGCAGTGCGCTCTGCAGCCGCTCTGGAGATATGTAAACCAGCTCCACAGAGAGCCGGTCACATTCTTCTGCTATGCGAATTGGATGGGGGGAAACCCGCATACAACTTGCATAGGTGTGAACCCGGCCTTAGAGACTAAGACTCTCATTATGGCGTGTTTGGTGATATGTAACATGTATATTGCAATTGCAAAGCCATCCCTGACGCATGCGTTCATATTCGAACGTACGTAAATGTGGGGGGGCTAAAATTGGGGGGGGGGGGGTTTATGTGCTTAGGTGTAACTTAAATTTTTTGCTATTACATTTTATTTATTTTTTTACTTTTTTTCTCATTACATAGGGCACAAAAAGTCCTCGATGTGATAATGAGACATCTCCCGCATCTCCCGCATGCTCCACTTTCTCAGCCATGCTGAACAGGGACACTGAGAGGCGGACCCAGAAGTGAAATCAAACAGCAGGAGACCGACATGTGTCTGCTCTGCTCCCTCCCCCCAACCAGGTGACTCAGATGGGCAAGAGGAGTCCGGGATACATGGGGCGCACATTGGGCGTTGTTGTGTGGAACAGGGACGTGCAGTCAGGGGAGGCAGCCATGAGCTTAAAAAAAACAAAACAAAAAAAGAATCGACTTCATCTATGGTTCCGGTTCCTTACGCAGCCTGTCAGAATAAATACAGAGCGGCCATCTTAAATGCAAGCTGGCACACTCTGTTTGCAGCAGACTGAGGGGGTGAGCTCACAGTGCCTCTCCTCACTTCTTGTCAGAGGCACTGAGCTCAATGGACAGCTTGGAGTCTTGTACCAATGGTAAAGTACCATTGGCCCAAGATGTCCAATAAAAATGCTGCAGTGGAGGCACGCCTCTCCCTGCAGTGTCATAGAAGGGGGCATGTGTCTAAAAGACAAATACTCCCTTCCAGCCCAGCCCTCTTAACTACAAGGAAGAAACATGTGTTTATGTGTAAAGGATTTACCCACAATCCCACGTTTTTCTCACACAGTTAAGAGGGAGAAGGAAAATCTGCTGCTGCTGAAAAGGTACAAGCTAAATCATATATTATTATGCTATATGTTATAAGATAATAATTTATTATTTAGCTATTTACTGTGAAATTACTGGTTTGAAGTTTTAACTTCAAACTTCCGTAATTTTTCCGTTAAGCCACCTGCTTGAGTACAGTTTTGTAAAATATTGTAAATTACCTTAAAAACAATATATAATAATTATTTGTATATTACTTACTAATGGTAATTAACCCCTTGCCACCCAGGCCAATTCTGACACTTCTTTCCTACATGTAAAAATCATCATGTTGCTAGAAAATTATTCAGTACCGCCAAACATTATATATATTGTTTTTCCAGACACCGTAGGGAATAAAATGGTGGTCGTTGCAACTTTTCATGTTACACAGTATTTACGCAGCAATTTTTTTGGAAAGAAACTGTTTCATGAATAAAAAAAAAAAAAAAAAAAACACTAAAGTTAGCCCGATTTTTTTTTGTATACTATGAAAGATGATGTTACGCCAAGTAAATATATACCAACCATGTCACGCTTTAAAATTGCGCACACTTGTGGAATGGCGCCAAACTTCAGGACTTAAAAATCTCCATAGGCGACGCTTAATTTTTTTCTACAGGTTACATGTTTAGAGTTACAGAGGAGGTCTAGTGCTAGAATTATTGCTCTCACTCTAACATTCGCGGTGTATGTATCTAGCTCTGATATTAGCCAGTGCCTCACCAGCCACTGACCTCACTGCACGTCCCTGGTATGGAACCATTTATAAAGGAAGTCCATTGTTTTCAATGTGTTGGCCTCCTAGACTTGCATTTTAAGGAAGAAACAATGGAGCAGTAGCCCTGTAGATCTGTAAAATAGGGATCTGAGTATGTAATAAGCAACTATAGTTAGGCAAACCAGAAACACTGTGATTAAAACATTAACGTACAATGATATAATTGTATACTTTAAACCAAAGTCATTTACATACATGCCTAATAAATAAGGCACTGAGAAGAATATACAGTTCATTCACTTTAAAATAGCTCCAAAAACTAGATGCCTGTTCAGTGGAAAGGTGAAGATCAACCACAGAAAGAAATAAAAAAAATAAAAAATAAAACCACTCTTCAATAATTTCAAACTAATATTGATACATGGGCAGGTTTACATGGAAAGCGGGTTTACGATTGATGACAATCAATTTCCGGTATAATGAGTCAATGATGACTAATTTATCTGTCTTTCCAAATGTTTTATCATAAACATACAGCAATTAATATGGGATTATGCAAATTTTAATTACAATTGTAATGAGGCAAATGTTGATACATTCAACTCCCTGCTATTAACCACAAACATCAAAATAACAGAGAAGTAATTATTTTTGTAGTAAATGATGAACAAATTGATCTTTGATCATCCTGCTTTGTGTTTATGGCATCGTTATGTAAGTTTTCAACCAAAGTAAATGGAATCATTTGATAACTTGGTGAAAAACAACAAGAGCTTTTAAGCCTCGTACACACGGGCGGGAATCCCGTTGGGAAAAAAAACGTTGGTTTTCCCAATGGGATTCCCGGCAAGCTTGCCTTGCTCGCCGAGTCTACACATGGCCATTCAAAAGAACCGCCGTTCTTTTGAATGGCAAGAACGCGGTGATGTCATCGACTACAACAAGCCTGCGCTCGTCAAATTTGATGCCGTCGCCGCCATCTTGCTACACCCTACACTACCCTTGTATGCTACCACGCATGCGGCAAAGTCTTTTCGAGCATGCACGGGTTTACCATGGACAGGTAAGCATACACACTTACGGTTTTCTCGTCGGGAAACAGGCCAACGAGAATCCAGACAAGAAAATAGAGAGTAGGTTCTCTATTTTTCTCGTTGAGATTCCCGGCAGTTTTCCCGACGAGAAACCATACACACGAACGTTTTTCTCTGCAAAAAGCTCTCCCAGCTGTTTTCTTGCTGAGAAAACCGGTCGTGTGTACAAGGCTTAAAGCGCAGCTCCACCCGCGATTTTTATTTTTTTTACAAGTCTGCAGCTACAAACACTGTAGCTGCTGACTTTTAATAAGGACACTTACCTGTCCTACTCGCCCGGGATAATGGTCCCCCCGATGCCGATCCCTCGTTCATTGCAGGTCCCGCGCCACCATCCTCACTAAGGGAAACCGGCAGTGAAGCCCTATGGCTTCACTGCCCGTTTCATACTGCGCATGTGTGAGTCTCGCGCCGTTTTGTGAATGGGCGGCTGCTCTCTGTAAATACTCACAGTTCCCAGAAGGCAGCGCGCCCATTCACCAGAAGACACCGCGAGTAGGAGGGATAAAGAAGATCCACCTCGGATAAGGAAGAGGCAGATTAGGGACTTCCGGATAGCAACCGGTATTTCGGGTGAGTAAATTTTTTGTTTGCATTTTTGTGTATTTTTTTTTTCAGGGTGGAACTCCACTTTAACTCACAAAAACAGTTTGGGTTTGATCTATGAAGACTTGTTCAGGCATTAGAAGAATACATGGTTTGAGATTATGAACGCAGCTCTAACAAGCATATATATATATATATATATATATATATATATATATATATATATATATATATATTTAAATCAGATCTTATTTATGATCAAAAAACTATTTTTTGGAATAAGAGTCAAACAAGACCGAAAGAAAATCTCCACGAAGCGCGAAAAGTAGAAAGTACCAAAGACAAGAAAAAACAAATACAATCACAATCAAGGAGCGATTATATCCAAAAAAAAGAGTACAGAAGCTATTCATTATACTTAGATCGAAAACAGCATCACTATGTGGACAAGATGGGGGGGAGACGCTAACACTCACTGTGGCAACTGAAAACCCATTCTAATTTAGGGCACATATACTCAATCCATTGCAACCATATGATGCCCAAGGTTCGCATAGAGCTTCTGAGAAAATAAGGTGTGTTTTTCAAATGAAATACATTTGTTTAGATCTGATATCCATTCTGATAAAATGGGCGGTTGGGGTGAGGTCCACTTAAGAGAAATTCATCTGCAGGCCACAAATCAGGCTTGAGAAACAGTTATCAGCATGGTAGGGTTCAAAGAGCATGAATGAACATAACCCAGAAGGCAGGTAAGAGGTTCAACTGGGAGGTTGATTCCTAGTAGCCTGTTAAGTGTTCCAACTCCCTCAGCCCAAAACCTCTGCAGCTCAGGGTAATACCGCATGAGATGGATAAGAGATCCTGCGCGTCTGCATCTAGCACAGGATGGGTCACTCCTCACCCCAATGACACACAAGAATTCAGGAGTCCTATAGACTCTATGGAGGCTAAAGATCTGCATAAGTCTATTGGAGGGGGACAGAGAGAGCAGTTAGAGAGAATGCAAGACATGATCTTTCCAGATGTCCCCTGATATGGAACTTGTCTTTCTCCCATCGAGCTCTAGAGAGCATAGGGAATTTCTGTAGAAAGCTATCTGACAACGTATGTGTGTGAGATTAGTCCCAATAAACGTATTTAAATCTGAACTCTAAGCTAATATACGTGACAAAAATTAATATAGCTCTGTAATCATCAATATATCATTAAATTAATTTTTAAAAGTTCAGCAGTGTAATTACCTGAATTAGACCTGGTTCCACCACTGTACAGCAGATAAGCAGCACAAGGAGTCATTCAGTTGTGCTGCAGTGCTCCAGTGCAGGGCCGCTATTAGAAATTATGTGGCCCCATACAGCCTACTTGACAGGGCCCCCCCATAAACATTACCACTTTAAGTCCTAACTATTCATGGTGTCTACTTATTCAGTGTAATCACGGGCACTGCAGAAGATGGCTACAATGCTGCTCATTCAAACAAGAGATATCCTCTATAACCCTAGAGCCTTTGGAGCTTCCCCAGCACATCCTTGCCATCAGTATCCACATACCGTTTTCTAGCCAATAGATGTTTTAAACTTGCAAGAAATCTTGCACATGCAATCAGATTTATCCCTTCATCAGATAAGTAAAGTATAGCCATATCAAGCACAGAAAAGTGTTTTGCATGGCATTTCAAACTATAGGCAATGTATCTGTTCATCCTTTATCTCTCATGAGCACAGCACCTCCTTCCTAATCTCGTACTTATCCCCTGGATATGTCTACACTAAGTCTGAAGCCCAGGGCTTTAACCAGCTCCATCACAGTTACTTCATCCTTCCTGATTCATGTCCATTGGAGGGAGAGAGAGAGGGAGAGGAGGAGAATATATTATGGGGGGGGGGAGTTCCGTAACCCACCCCCCTACCCCACCTCAACAGACACCATTAAACTCTGAAGGACAGGACATACCTGATAGTCAGGTCTAAAACTGGTCAAGTTTACCTCTGGTGTTGTTTGTGCATTATTTCCTTTTAAAGTGATACTAAACACACACTGTTTCATGTACATTGTCCCTTTTCTTTCTGTAGGTGGATGATGGCTCTGTAATTATTTTAATTTTAAAAAAATCTCCCGAAGACGTTATGACGAAACGCATTAGAGCGTGACCACGTGGCTCTTCTAGACTGACAACAGCTTGTGTCTCGTCCCGGGCATCACTGCAGTCAGGATATCCAGAAAGCGGTGAGAGTACACAGGGTAATTGTGCAGCAGCTACAGCATATTGAATCAATGCGAGCATTTGACTTTAATCTTGTAAGTATATTTTGTCTTGGGGAATTTGAAAATAAAATTTTACAGGATTACGCTATGTATCTTGTCCCTTTTTCCTTTTTTGTGATTTGATGGTGGTGTGGTGGTGACGGAATTGGAAGAGGTCTCATCTATCCTTTTCACCGTAGATTGCACGTTATAACCATTCTTCGGTCCTTTTTTTTTTATATATAAATTGAACTTTTTTTATAAATATAAATTTAATTCTTTGCAAGGTTTTTTCATCTTTTTTAGTGGGCACTTGTATTATCATTCACCTATGAACTATATTCAAAAGAAAATAAAACAGCCCCTGGGATACAGAGTAAAATGTAAATAATTCATATCAATAAACTGTTTGTCATGTATATATATATATTTGAAATGTAATATGTATTTTTTTTTGTCAATACCATGGTGTGCGTGGATTTCTGCCAGTCACAGGCTATGTCACGCCCCTCCAGCCTGTGTCTTAGAATAACAGGGAGGTGAAGCCTACATCAATCAAGATGTAAAATCCCAACCTCATTGTGTTTAGCTGGTTAGTGGGCATGGATGAGAAGGGAGGGAGTGGGCTGTCATTTACAAATGTGTATATGCCCACATGTGTGATATAGTCACATGAGCTGCTCAGATGTGGTAGGGAGGAAATACTCAGCATAGATAATCACTGAAAACTGAGCATGTGCAGGGTTGCCACCACTGCTCTGCAAAATCCCAACTGCAGTGGGACCATGGACAGAAGGGGGAGACAGAGAGCAGCAGGATCAACCAGGTTTTTGGTAGAATAAAGAAAACACATCCCATAGTGACCAAGAGAGCATGAGTAGCATGTAATACAGCATTTATTGATAGTTTTTAATGATGTGAGTTTAAAGCGGTGGTAAAATCCAAGTGTGTGCTAGTATGCACCGCATTATGAAAGACTTACCTTAAAACAAATCCCTCCAGCGACACGCTGTCAACGCTGCAGAGGCTTTCATCTTCACCTGGTCTTTCTTTTGAATTCGCTGACTCTGGCCGTCTGACTGGCCAAGGCGCGACAATGTCACTCCTGCGCATGTGCGTGGGCACGCCGTTCCTTCAGAGCGCACGTGCCAGAGACGTCACTGGTTTCTGCTCGCTAGAATATCTCATAAATAGTGCATGTTTAGGAGATATTAATTTTATCTACAGGTAAGCTTTATTATAAGCATATCCTGTAGGTAAAAATAAAAGCAGAGTGTTTACTACCACTTTAATGACACTTTAATAACTACTGTAGGCCTTGATTTTAGTACACTTAGTACAAAATAGTCTTCTGTCAAATTCAGTTCAATTTTATAGAGCAAGACATCAAGCAAATAATCTTGCCGTAACACCTAAAAAACTAACCCTAGAGCCCAGAGATTACCGGTGGCTCATGCCTATGGCTGGCTTCTCAAACAGCATACAATTATCCCCCCCCCCCCAGTTATTTATGCAAATACTGACTTCCAGGCACTAGGAGCATGAACAAACCTCCACCTGCTGACCCCAAATGCAATTCCCACTTCTAGGCGTACCTACTAAGAGGCCTAAGCATTGTAATGTGGGATTGTTAATACTCTTCTTCCCGCAGTGGTGATGGGACCTCTATGACACAGAGAATGGTACCACATAGTGCGGTGAGCTCTATTCTCTGCACCCTTTGTCTATGATCCCTGAACCTTGAGCTCACAGTGTCACTCAACCTGAAATGGGGGCCATGACTAGGATAGGAGGAGGATACAAGGGACACAATGTTGGGCTTTAACAGCCACAGAAAATAGAAGTATCACTCTTGGGAGGAGGGGGCCTTTGGAGCTGGCTATTAGAACTATAGACCAAATGTTTGATGCAATTATCAAAGAAGACCATATTTATGCTTATGGATGCTTGTGTAGACCAGAGGTTCTCAACCCTGTCCTCAAGTACCCCCAACGGGCCATGTTTGCAGGTTTTCCTCTATCTTGCACAGGTGCTTTAAATCAGAGTCAATGGCTTGATATTTCGGACAGCTATTTTATCTAAGAGAAATTCCCAAAACATGGCCTGTTGGGGGTACTTGAGGACAGGGTTGAGAACCACTGGTGTAGATGATGGGCCCAGACATCACCACTGCTAAGTTATCTTAGGGGAAAAAAAAAACAATATGCTGATGTTATCCAGGGTGGATACTTTCTGTCCAGAGATTGCTTAGCCTGGTGCAGTTTGCTGGTACTCATACATTGGAGGCGTTTCTCAAATCTATCGCTGGCTTTGTGCTATGCATGCCTTGTGTTATAATTCTTATTACTACAACAACAATCATTCATTATTAAACTATAAATACATTTAAAATGTGTTTCTTCTATCCCCAGTCCATTATTTCAAAAGCTGCCTGTGATCAGGTGTTAAACTCCTGGGGTAAACTTTTCTTTTATTCTTGTTCAATAGTACTGAGTTCTGTATTCACTCACAGCAGCTCCAGATCAATAAAACAACTTGACTGTGCATGACAATTTCAGAAATGGATTCCTGCAAAGCAAGTCAACATGATGCTGATTTCTTCCTTTTATCCAACTTTTTCTTTTACACACTGAATGTTTTTTTTATACAGTAATCCAGTTCTTGTAAATCATGTTTCTTTATCAGCTCAAAACATTGGCTTTGATGCTACGTGCAAAAACATCTTTATATTTGTGTTTACTATTTAATTTGATTCTAATTCCATATATTTCATGTCCCAGCTGTAGATGTGTGGTGTCACAATTAAAAGAAACGTTTATGAATATTTCATTTTCTAGGACTATTTGAAACGTGTTAAGGCACTCGTAAACATCCCAATCTCATTCACTATTTGATGGCCCATTGAGATGTAAAGGTGAAGATGAGCCCATTTAGGTTTATGTTATGGGGCATACCAATCCCTGATGAATTTCTTTCTTTCACTTAAAGATCTTCCCACTTTCTGTAAAATTTTAGGTGGGACCAGGCCAATCCTTCACCTTTCTAAATGAGAAGAGGGGGCGATTTTGTTTCCTGTGGAGAAAGACCAGCCAAATCACAGAGTAAGTGGCAGCAAATCCTGATGACTGCCATTTCAGGGGCAATAGCTGCCTATCAATGGCCATCCTTAAAAGTTGAATGCCAGGCAAATGGATAAAAACTGTACATAGCTTAATACCGTATATACTCGAGTATAAGCCGATTTTTTCAGCACATTTTTTTGTGCTGAAAATGCCCCCCTCGGCTTATACTCGAGTCACATTTTTGCGCCTGATCTTCTGGACTTTTGGGGACCTGTAACCAGCCGGCTGTATGTCCTCTGGACTGCAAACTTGGCACACATGTAGCGCTACTCTTTCTCTACAAGTGTGCAAATTTTGTTGTCTGGGGGATTTACAGCCGGGGTGCACCGATTTTCCAAACTGGGCACCCCTTCCATAGACTCCCATGTTAAATGGTCATTTCTCTGGTGAATTTGGAGACACGGTACTGGCCGGTCGTAGGTCTCCTGAACCCGAAACCTGGCACACATCTAGCCCCATTTCGACTCTACAAGTGTGAAAAGTTTATTGCTCAGGGGACCTACGGCCAGGGAGCACCGATTTTTCAAACCCGGGGCACTCCTACCATGGACTCCCATGTTAAGCGGTCATTTGTCCGATGACTTTGGGGACCCGGTCTCGGCCGGTCGTAGATCCTCTGGACCCGAAACCTGGCACACATGTAGCCCCATTTCTTCACTACAAGTGTGCAAAGTTTGTTGTCTGGGGGACCTACGGCCGGGGGGCACCAATCTTTCAGATCCGGGCACTCCTTCCATAGACTCCCATGTTAAACGTCAGTCTAGTCATGGACACAGTGAGGCATGGGCACAGTGAGGCATGCACATGGACACCCTAGGCTTATACTTGCGTTAATACGTTTTCCCAGTTTTTTTGTGGTAAACTTAGGTGCCTCGGCTTATATTCGTGTCGGCTTATACTCGAGTATATACGGTATATACATCTGTTCTGCTTCCCAATATTTTCTAATTCTGTTCATCCACTCTTGTGATCTTGGCACTACTGTCAGAGGGCAGGCTAGAATGTTGACATCGCTTTTCTCTTCTGAAGTTACGTAATAAAACTAAATCACCAGGCATAAGGTTGGATAATAAAGAGATAGAAACACACTAATAAGATCAATGCCATCTCACCATGTAAACATGTTCAGGATGAGAGAATGGCAGAACTCTGCACACCAGTAGATCCTTAAATGGCCAAGTTTGATCCTTGACTGGCACTCCTTGAGTGCCGATATTTTCACTAGGAGGCATGCTGTTCATAGTAGGTCATATATGACAGATATAGCTGCAACAGCTCCTATATAAAATGGAGAATAGTATCCTGGAGCTTTACTGAAAAAAAACATTTTTTCATTTTTTTCATGTATAGAGCAAATGGGCTGCCTTTGATCTACATATGATGTACTGTAAGTTAAAGCAACCTTACAGGTAAAAAAAAAAACGTTTGAATACAATATGCTTCTATTTAACTCTTAGCTAAGCCTATTCAGCCCGAATTATCTCCTTCAATCCCTTCTCCCACAAGTCTTCTGCCACAAGTATAATTTCAGCCTCATTCACACTGAAGGGGCTTTTCAAGCGTTTTAGTGCTAAACATAGCACCTGAAAAGTGCCTCTCAAGTCTCGCCAGTGTAAAAGCCTGAGTGCTTTCACACTGGATCGGTGCATTTGCAGGACAGAAAAAAAGTCCTGCAAGCAGTGTCTCTGGGGCGGTGTATACACCGCTCTAGCACCGCCCATGCCATTGAAATCAATGGGCAGCGCTGCCAAAGTGCCTGCAAAGTGCTTCGGCAGCGGTGCTTTTCAGGCGCTTTTAACCCCTTCTTTGGGATTAAAAGTGCCCCGCTCCCACCCGCACAGCGGTGGTAAAGCGTTGCTAAAATTAGCGGCGCTTTAGCGCTAACGCGGCCGCACTACCAGTGCGAAAGGGGTCTAAATGTGAGGAAATTAGGGGAATTTTACAATGTAGAGGAAAATATAGTAAACAGCTAACACAATACTCAGATACAAAGTACATAAAATTTACAAACCAAAAAGTATGCCTTATTTTCATCTTCCATGTAAGTGCAATTGTCCTAATACAGTTATATTTTATTGCTGGTCTTCACTATGGACAGTATTGTTTTCTTACCTCATATTGTGCTGTGTTATTGCCTCTGAGTTTTACAAGCATTTTGACTACTATGCTGGGAATTTTATACCCCCATCTGCTTTCACTGAGGTGGTGTGTAGTGTTTGCTATTTGGGATCTGAAGGCTTTCTGTCCTCCACTGATATGGAACTGTGAAGTGATTCCCCTCTTCCAACTGGGAGCTTACATGTCTTTGGGCTCTTTTTTATGGGTTTCCTTAAGGATATTTCTGTATATATACATTGTGCTCATAAGTTTACGTACCCTGACATAATTTATGATTTCTTGGCCATTTTTTAGAGAATATGAATGATAACACGAAAACTTTTCTTTCACTCATGGTTAGTGTTTGGCTGAAGCCATTTATTATCAGTCAACTGTGTTTACTCTTTTTAAATCATAATCACAACAGAAACTACCCAAATGACCCTGATCAAAAGTTTACATACCCTGGTGATTTTGGTCTGATAACATGCATACAAGTTAACACAAAGGGGCTTGAATGGCTATTAAAGGTAACCATTAGGGATGAGCTTCGTGTTCGAGTCGAACATACGTTCGACTCGAACATTGGCTGTTCGATCGTTCGACGAAGATCGAACGATTTGGGCCGTTCGCGCCAAATTCGAGTGACGCGAACGGCCCACAATGCACTACGCCATCGCAGTGTCATCCAGGCGCTGTGATTGGCCAAGCATGCACTGTGACCCCGCATGCTTGGCCAATCACAGCGCCGGCAGCGAGGAGAGCAATGATTGGCCACAGGCAGGATGCCTGTGGCCAATTATTGCTGAGGGTGTTTAGTACACGCCCCACACTATAAAAGGCCGCCAGCACGGCGGCCTAGTGTAGTGTGTTCCGGAGCAGGGATAGAGTAGCATAGGCAGGGACAGTGACTGTTATTTCTTTCTTGCTTAACCTGGATTCCTTTAGTTTAGGGAAAGAGAAGGATAGGTAGGGAGAGTGTCAGTGTGTTTTGTGCTTCTGCTATAGTGTGCTTAAAAAAAAACATTTATTCTAGGGACAGAAAACTCTAGGTAGGGACAGTGTCAGTTTCTTTCACTCTGCAAGTCCTTGTTTCCAGGGACCTGGAAGGACAGTGAGTGAATTGTCCTTTTGCTATATTGTGATTAAAAAAAACATTTATTCTAGGGACAGAAAACTCTAGGTAGGGACAGTGTCAGTTTCTTTCACTCTGCAAGTCCTTGTTTCCAGGGACCTGGAAGGACAGTGAGTGAATTGTCCTTTTGCTATATTGTGATTAAAAAAAACATTTATTCTAGGGACAGAAAACTCTAGGTAGGGACAGTGTCAGTTTCTTTCACTCTGCAAGTCCTTGTTTCCAGGGACCTGGAAGGACAGTGAGTGAATTGTCCTTTTGCTATATTGTGATTAAAAAAAACATTTATTCTAGGGACAGAAAACTCTAGGTAGGGACAGTGTCAGTTTCTTTCACTCTGCAAGTCCTTGTTTCCAGGGACCTGGAAGGACAGTGAGTGAATTGTCCTTTTGCTATATTGTGATTAAAAAAAACATTTATTCTAGGGACAGAAAACTCTAGGTAGGGACAGTGTCAGTTTCTTTCACTCTGCAAGTCCTTGTTTCCAGGGACCTGGAAGGACAGTGAGTGAATTGTCCTTTTGCTATATTGTGATTAAAAAAAACATTTATTCTAGGGACAGAAAACTCTAGGTAGGGACAGTGTCAGTTTCTTTCACTCTGCAAGTCCTTGTTTCCAGGGACCTGGAAGGACAGTGAGTGAATTGTCCTTTTGCTATATTGTGATTAAAAAAAACATTTATTCTAGGGACAGAAAACTCTAGGTAGGGACAGTGTCAGTTTCTTTCACTCTGCAAGTCCTTGTTTCCAGGGACCTGGAAGGACAGTGAGTGAATTGTCCTTTTGCTATATTGTGATTAAAAAAAACATTTATTCTAGGGACAGAAAACTCTAGGTAGGGACAGTGTCAGTTTCTTTCACTCTGCAAGTCCTTGTTTCCAGGGACCTGGAAGGACAGTGAGTGAATTGTCCTTTTGCTATATTGTGATTAAAAAAAACATTTATTCTAGGGACAGAAAACTCTAGGTAGGGACAGTGTCAGTTTCTTTCACTCTGCAAGTCCTTGTTTCCAGGGACCTGGAAGGACAGTGAGTGAATTGTCCTTTTGCTATATTGTGATTAAAAAAAACATTTATTCTAGGGACAGAAAACTCTAGGTAGGGACAGTGTCAGTTTCTTTCACTCTGCAAGTCCTTGTTTCCAGGGACCTGGAAGGACAGTGAGTGAATTGTCCTTTTGCTATATTGTGATTAAAAAAAACATTTATTCTAGGGACAGAAAACTCTAGGTAGGGACAGTGTCAGTTTCTTTCACTCTGCAAGTCCTTGTTTCCAGGGACCTGGAAGGACAGTGAGTGAATTGTCCTTTTGCTATATTGTGATTAAAAAAAACATTTATTCTAGGGACAGAAAACTCTAGGTAGGGACAGTGTCAGTTTCTTTCACTCTGCAAGTCCTTGTTTCCAGGGACCTGGAAGGACAGTGAGTGAATTGTCCTTTTGCTATATTGTGATTAAAAAAAACATTTATTCTAGGGACAGAAAACTCTAGGTAGGGACAGTGTCAGTTTCTTTCACTCTGCAAGTCCTTGTTTCCAGGGACCTGGAAGGACAGTGAGTGAATTGTCCTTTTGCTATATTGTGATTAAAAAAAACATTTATTCTAGGGACAGAAAACTCTAGGTAGGGACAGTGTCAGTTTCTTTCACTCTGCAAGTCCTTGTTTCCAGGGACCTGGAAGGACAGTGAGTGAATTGTCCTTTTGCTATATTGTGATTAAAAAAAACATTTATTCTAGGGACAGAAAACTCTAGGTAGGGACAGTGTCAGTTTCTTTCACTCTGCAAGTCCTTGTTTCCAGGGACCTGGAAGGACAGTGAGTGAATTGTCCTTTTGCTATATTGTGATTAAAAAAAACATTTATTCTAGGGACAGAAAACTCTAGGTAGGGACAGTGTCAGTTTCTTTCACTCTGCAAGTCCTTGTTTCCAGGGACCTGGAAGGACAGTGAGTGAATTGTCCTTTTGCTATATTGTGATTAAAAAAAACATTTATTCTAGGGACAGAAAACTCTAGGTAGGGACAGTGTCAGTTTCTTTCACTCTGCAAGTCCTTGTTTCCAGGGACCTGGAAGGACAGTGAGTGAATTGTCCTTTTGCTATATTGTGATTAAAAAAAACATTTATTCTAGGGACAGAAAACTCTAGGTAGGGACAGTGTCAGTTTCTTTCACTCTGCAAGTCCTTGTTTCCAGGGACCTGGAAGGACAGTGAGTGAATTGTCCTTTTGCTATATTGTGATTAAAAAAAACATTTATTCTAGGGACAGAAAACTCTAGGTAGGGACAGTGTCAGTTTCTTTCACTCTGCAAGTCCTTGTTTCCAGGGACCTGGAAGGACAGTGAGTGAATTGTCCTTTTGCTATATTGTGATTAAAAAAAACATTTATTCTAGGGACAGAAAACTCTAGGTAGGGACAGTGTCAGTTTCTTTCACTCTGCAAGTCCTTGTTTCCAGGGACCTGGAAGGACAGTGAGTGAATTGTCCTTTTGCTATATTGTGATTAAAAAAAACATTTATTCTAGGGACAGAAAACTCTAGGTAGGGACAGTGTCAGTTTCTTTCACTCTGCAAGTCCTTGTTTCCAGGGACCTGGAAGGACAGTGAGTGAATTGTCCTTTTGCTATATTGTGATTAAAAAAAACATTTATTCTAGGGACAGAAAACTCTAGGTAGGGACAGTGTCAGTTTCTTTCACTCTGCAAGTCCTTGTTTCCAGGGACCTGGAAGGACAGTGAGTGAATTGTCCTTTTGCTATATTGTGATTAAAAAAAACATTTATTCTAGGGACAGAAAACTCTAGGTAGGGACAGTGTCAGTTTCTTTCACTCTGCAAGTCCTTGTTTCCAGGGACCTGGAAGGACAGTGAGTGAATTGTCCTTTTGCTATATTGTGATTAAAAAAAACATTTATTCTAGGGACAGAAAACTCTAGGTAGGGACAGTGTCAGTTTCTTTCACTCTGCAAGTCCTTGTTTCCAGGGACCTGGAAGGACAGTGAGTGAATTGTCCTTTTGCTATATTGTGATTAAAAAAAACATTTTTTTCTAGGGACAGAAAACTGTAGGTAGGGAGAGTATTTTTTTTCTTTCACTCTGCAAGTCCTTGTTTCCAGGGACCTGTAAGGACAGTGAGTTAATTGTCCTTGTGCTATATTGTGCTGAAAAAAACATTTATTCCAGGGACAGAAAACTCTAGGTAGGGACAGTGTCAGTTTCTTTCACTCTGCAAGTCCTTGTTTCCAGGGACCTGGAAGGACAGTGAGTGAATTGTCCTTTTGCTATATTGTGATTAAAAAAAACATTTTTTTCTAGGGACAGAAAACTGTAGGTAGGGAGAGTGTTTTTTTTCTTTCACTCTGCAAGTCCTTGTTTCCAGGGACCTGTAAGGACAGTGAGTTAATTTTCCTTGTGCTATATTGTGATTAAAAAAAACATTTATTCTAGGGACAGAAAACTCTAGGTAGGGACAGTGTCAGTTTCTTTCACTCTGCAAGTCCTTGTTTCCAGGGACCTGGAAGGACAGTGAGTGAATTGTCCTTTTGCTATATTGTGATTAAAAAAAACATTTATTCTAGGGACAGAAAACTCTAGGTAGGGACAGTGTCAGTTTCTTTCACTCTGCAAGTCCTTGTTTCCAGGGACCTGGAAGGACAGTGAGTGAATTGTCCTTTTGCTATATTGTGATTAAAAAAAACATTTATTCTAGGGACAGAAAACTCTAGGTAGGGACAGTGTCAGTTTCTTTCACTCTGCAAGTCCTTGTTTCCAGGGACCTGGAAGGACAGTGAGTGAATTGTCCTTTTGCTATATTGTGATTAAAAAAAACATTTTTTTCTAGGGACAGAAAACTGTAGGTAGGGAGAGTGTTTTTTTTCTTTCACTCTGCAAGTCCTTGTTTCCAGGGACCTGTAAGGACAGTGAGTTAATTTTCCTTGTGCTATATTGTGATTAAAAAAAACATTTTTTCTAGGGACAGAAAACTGTAGGTAGGGAGAGTGTTTTTTTTCTTTCACTCTGCAAGTCCTTGTTTCCAGGGACAGAGAAGGACACCTGAAGGTAGCCCTTATTGCTTTTTTCCCATCTCCCTGCAGGCCATCTATTAGAATGTCTGGAAGGCAAACAAGGAGAGGCAGACAGTCAGGAGGCAATAAAAGAGGGCAAGCAGGCTCTGTGTCTGGGGGCAACAGTGCTGGTCGTGGACGCGGTGCATTGTCATCAGCACATGGCCATGGGACACGCTTGTCCTTCTTTTCGGCAGCTGGACATGTTGAGCCACATCATGCCGAAGACTTGGTAGAGTGGATGACCAAGCCCTCCTCCTCCTCCTCATCCTCTCTCACCCAGGCTCAGGGTACTGGAAAAGCAGCTGCCAAAGCGTCGTCTTCCCTGGTATCAATGTCAGACAAATCATCAGTCACTCCTTCCCTAGACCCACCATGTCCTCCTCCTGAGGAGTCCCCCGAACTGTTTCAGCACAGTGTTGGGTACATGCTCCAGGAGGATGCCCAGCGTTTCGAAGGGTCTGATGATGAAACCCAGCTAGAGGAAGGCAGTAGCGTGAGAGCAGACAGAGGGGATGCTCAAGAAGGACACCAATCTGGCAGTCATGTTCCAGCAGCTGCAGCATACTGCCAGATTGGCTCCAGTGATGAGGAGGGAGGGGATGATGAGGTCAATGACTCCACGTGGGTGCCTAATAGGAGAGAGGAGGAGGAGGAGGATGAGGAGGAGGCACATCTCCAACGAGGCAGGATGCCCTTTGGTGGCCAGCGTAAGGGCAGTACACCGACGGAATCACACCGCAGAGCTCCGCCTGTGCAGGGCGCTGCCTCTGCCCGTCATTCAAAAAGTTCTTTGGTGTGGGCCTTTTTTGAGGCTAGTGCATCAGATCGCACAGCTGCTGTTTGCAACATATGTCTCAAGCGTATATCGCGTGGCCAAAACATCAGCCGCTTGGGTACCACATGCCTGACCAGACATATGTTGACCTGCCATGCAGCTCGTTGGCAAGCCTACCTCAAAGACCCACACCAAAGAACAAAGCGGACCTCTCCTTGCACCGCATCAGCTGGGATCTCCAACCCCACTATAACTTCAGTCCTCTCTGAAACATGCACTGAGAGGAATGAAGGTGTAGAATTAGGTGTGTCACAGCCAAGTACTTGCGCCCACTCTGCTAGCAGTACACCGACGTCCGATTCTAGCAGGCAAATTTCCCTGCCCCAGCTGCTGGACCGTCGAAAGAAGTTCACTCCCAGCCATCCACATGCCCAGCGGTTGAATGCTAGCTTGGCTAAATTGCTAGCGCTTCAACTGCTGCCTTTTCAGTTGGTAGACTCGGCCCCCTTCCGTGAGTTTGTGCAATGTGCGGTTCCTCAGTGGCAGGTTCCCAAACGCCACTTTTTCTCACGGAAGGCTATTCCGGCTCTCTACCGGCATGTGGAAGGCAATGTCTTGGCCTCGCTGGACAGGGCGGTCAGCGGTAAGGTGCATATTACCGCTGACTCATGGTCCAGCAGGCATGGACAGGGACGTTACCTTTCTTTCACGGCCCATTGGGTCACTCTTTTGGCAGCTGGGAAGGATTCAGGACAAGGTGCAGTAGTGTTGGAGGTTGTCCCACCGCCACGCCTCCAAAATGCTACTACTGGTTGTGACACACCTCTCTCCTCCACCCCCTCCTCTTCTTCTTCCTCCATGGCCTCTTCCTGTGGTTTGTCCTATGAACCAGCGGTGCTCCGTAGCCGTTCACGGGGCTACGCAAGTACGCAGGCAAAAAGATGCCATGCCGTGCTTGCGCTGGTGTGTTTGGGGGACAGAAGCCACACTGGGGCAGAGGTCCTGTCTGCTCTGCAGGGCCAGGCCGAGAGGTGGTTGACGCCACGCCAGCTTAAGCCAGGAATGGTGGTTTGCGACAATGGCACCAACCTCCTCTCCGCCCTCCGACAGGGACAACTGACCCATGTGCCCTGTGTGGCTCACGTCCTTAACCTGGTGGTGCAGCGGTTCTTGGGCAGGTACCCGGGCTTACAGGATGTCCTGAGGCAGGCCAGGAAAGTCTGTGTGCATTTCCGCAGATCTTATAATGCCAGTGCTCGCCTGGCTGAGCTGCAAAAGGAGTTGAACCTGCCCAAGAACCGCCTTATATGTGACATGCCCACCAGGTGGAACTCAACGTTGGCCATGCTGCAGCGGCTGCACACGCAGCAGAGGGCCATCAATGAGTACCTGTGCGACTACGGCACCAGGACAGGGTCAGGGGAGCTTGGTTTTTTTTCTCCACGCCAGTGGGGCATGATCAGGGATGCATGCACTGTCCTGGCACCATTTGAGGAGGCCACGAGGATGGTGAGCAGTGACAGTGCATGCATCAGTGACACTGTACCTCTTGTCCACCTGTTGGAGCACACGCTGCGTGGAATAATGGACAGGGCACTTGAGGCAGAACAGAGGCAGGAAGAGGAGGACTTCCTTGCCTCTCAAGGCCCCCTTTACCCAGACAGTGTTCCTTCTGTCCCACCCATCGCACAGGAAGAGGAGGAGGAGGAGGAGGAGGAGGAGGAGGATTGTGTCAGCATGGAGGTGGAGGCTGGCACTCAGCATCATCAGCAGCAGTCTTTTAGGGATGATTTACAGTCCCAAGAAACCAGTGGACTTGTACGTGGCTGGGAGGAGGTGGCTGCGGATCATGTCGTCCTTAGTGACCCAGAGGACTCCGGAGCGAATGCCTCAGCAAACCTACGCTGCATGGCCTCCCTGATCCTGCAAAGTCTGCGGAAGGATCCTCGTATTCTTCGGATCAAGGAGAGGGACCATTACTGGCTGGCCACTCTCCTTGATCCACGGTACAAGGGTAAGGTTGCGGACCTTATGTTACCGTCGCAGAGGGAGCAGAGGATGAGACAACTCCGGGAGGCCTTGCAGAAAGGTCTGTGCAACGCGTTCCCAGAGACTGGGAGGTTGCAAACTCCTGGTCCTGGACAACGAGTTGCTGAGGCTTCGGCCAGTCAAAGAAGGAGCGGTGGGGAAGGTGGCCGTCTGACCGATGCGTTCAGACAATTCTTTAGTCCGCAGCCCCAAAGTATGATTGGTTCCAGCAACCATCGCCAGCGTCTGATAAACATGGTGCAGGAATATCTAGGGGCAAGGTCAGACTTGGACACCTTCCCCACCGAAAATCCTCTGGCTTACTGGGTCTTGAGGATGGATCACTGGCCAGAGCTTGCACAGTATGCAATTGAGCTACTGGCCTGTCCTGCATCCAGCGTTCTTTCGGAACGCACATTCAGTGCTGCTGGAGGATTTGTCACGGATCACAGGGTGCGCCTGTCCACCGACTCGGTTGATCGACTGACTTTCATCAAGATGAACCAGTCTTGGATCACCACCAGCTACCACACACCTGATGCTGATATAACAGACTAATTGATTTTAAAATGTCACATCCCTTCAAGACTGATGCTGATGCTGAGTGCCTGTGCTGTTATGTTGACTGGCTATCCTCCTCCTCCGAGTCCTCAATGATACGATTGATGATGATAGCTTGGAAGATCATTTTTGTTTATGGGTGCCGCCACCAGTGCCTAACGCCCAATTTTTCAGCCCCTGTTTAACAGGGGCGTGTAATTACAATTTTTGAAGCAATACTTTGCAACAGGGCTCATTGCTGTGCTCCAAGTACAGTATCTGTGAGGAGTTGCAGTGTTGTGCCACCAGTGCCTAAGGCCCAATTTTTCAGCCCCTGTTTAACAGGGGCGTGTCATTACAATTTTTGAAGCAATACTTTGCAACAGGGCTCATTGCTGTGCTCCAAGTACAGTATCTGTGAGGGGTTGCAGTGTTGTGCCACCAGTGCCTAAGGCCCAATTTTTCAGCCCCTGTTCAACAGGGGCATGTAATTACAATTCTTGATCTAATAATTCACAGCAGGGCCCATTGCTGCACCCACCAAGAGTAACTGTCAGGGCTTACAGTGTTGTGGCACCAGCACCACCATCAAAGGCCCAATTTTTACTACCACTGTTCAACAATTATATGTAATTAAAATTCCTGATATAATAGTTGACAGCAGGGCGTTCCAGCACCAACCAAGAGTAACTGTGAGTGCTTACAGTGTTGTGCCAACACCAACAACTAAGGGGCCTATTTCTGCAGAGTATATACGGCAGGTCCCTACTTTCAAACATCCAACTTACAAACGACTCCTACTTGCAAACGCAAGAAGACAACAGGAAGTGAGAGGAAATCTACCACTAGGAAGGAAAATTCTCTCCTGTAAGAATAAATATGGGAGAAAGGTGTCTCCTCTGTACTGATGCTTTATCAGCAATCCTTGTTTCAAGAAAAACACCACATTTCAAAAACAGTTGTCATTGGGACGGAAAGTGAGGTGAAATGTTCTGAACAGGGGCACAGACAGCAAAACAAATGTTACAGGGGTGATAACCCTTACCTATGTTTTCCAAAAAGTTTAAAAATAGATTTTTGGGCTGGAGCTACACTTCAACAATGTACCTGTTCAAAATTACAAACAGATTCTACATAAGAACAAACCTACAGTCCCTGTCTTGTATGCACCGCCTGTATACGGCTGTTCAGAGTATATAGGGCCTTTTTTATTTTATGTGCGGGGTTCCCCTTAATATCCATACAAGACCCAAAGGGGCTGGTAATGGGCTGGGGTAGGGGGGGGGGGGGTCATGGGGTAGCTATGCCATTTTTCTTAAAGAATTTCATCCATATTACCGGGACCAGACATTACATTAAAGCCGCAAGCAGTTTTAAATGGCTTTTTTTTCCTTTAGAAGTGTCATTTTGTGCAGGGACAGTTCTAAACACGGGAAACACGTGGCACTTCACAGGCATACTTTAGACACCCCCCAGGTACGATATTTAAAGGAATATTTGACTTTTTTTTTTTCACTTTATGCATCATTAAAATGACTGCTCCCGAAAAACGACCGTTTTTAAAACTTCTTTTTGCATTGATACATGTCCCCTGGTGCAGAACCCGGGTTCCCAAACCCTTTTTAGGACAATAACATGCATAATAGTTGTTATAATTAGCACTTTAGAATTCGAACGTTCGCATCCATTGTATTTAATAGGGTTCTAATGTTCGTTCGAACTTCCGGTCCGTTCGCGGGTTCTGGTGCGAACCGAACCCGGGGGTGTTCGGCTCATCACTAGTAACCATCATCATCTGTGATCTGTTTGCTTGTAATTAGAGTGTTTTTTATAAAAGGTCAATGAGTTTCTGGACTCCTGACAGACCCTTGCATCTTTCATCCAGTGCTGCACTGATGTTTCTGGATTCTGAGTCATGGGTAAAGCAAAATAATTGTCATAGGATCTGCAGGGAAAAGGTAGTTGAACTGTATAAAACAGGAAAGGGATATAAAAAGATATCCAAGGAATCGAGAATGCCAATCAGCAGTGTTCAAACTCTAATCAAGAAGTGGAAAATGAGGGGTTTTGTTGAAACCAAACCACGGTCAGGTAGACCAACTAAAATTTCAGCCACAACTGCCAGGAAAATAGTTTGGGATGCAAAGAAAAACCCACAAATATCTTCAGGTGAAATACAGGAGCCGGGGAGCACCGATTTTTCAAACCCGGGCACCCCTTCCATAGACTCCCATGTTAAATGGTAATTTCTCAGGTGACTTTGGGGACCCGGTACCGGCCGGTCGTAGGTCCCCTGGACCCGAAACTTGGCACAAATTTAGCCTAATTTTCCTCTATAAGTGTGCAAAGTTTTTTGTCTGGGGGACTTACGGCCGGGGAGCATCAATTTTTCAAAGCCGGGCACCCTTTCCATAGACTCCCATGTTAAACGTCAGTCTAGTCATGGACACAGGGAGGCATGGGCACAGTGAGGCATGGGCACAGTGAGACATGGACACAGTGAGGCAAAGTGAGGCACAGTGAGGCATTCAGATGGAGACACCCTAGGCTTATACTCGAGTCACTATGTTTTCCCAGTTTTTTGTGGTAAAATTAGATGCCTCGGCTTAAATTTGGGTCGGCTTATACTCGAGTATATACGGTGTATAGATATATAGCTATATATATATCTATATCGATATAGATAGATATATATCTATATACAGTATATATATATGAAATGTCACTTTGTAATTATTTATTTATTCATTTATTGCACCTATTTATTGTACAATGAAGCATACATTTTGAGCACTTATCAATTAGCACCATTTATTGTATTATGTTGCATCATTTATTGTAACAAAGGGTATAGCACTACACCTTTTTGTTTGTAAACAGTGGATCATGCCTGTGTTAGATGAGTACTAAGGCCCAGTTCTCACAGGGTCGGCACGACTTCGGGGGCGACCTCGGCGGCGCGATCTCAAGACGACTTGAGACGCCCGTCGAGGCAATTTGCATAATGACTTCTGTATAGAAGTCAATGCAAGTCGCCCTGCGTCGCCCCCAAAAGTAGTACAGGAACCTTTTTCTAAGTCGGAGCGACTCAGGTCACTCCTATTAGAACGGTTCCATAGCACAGACCGGGATGCGACTCCTCAGGCGACCGAGTCATGTGAAAGAGTGACAATGCAGGAGCATAACTGTTAATCAGGAACAGAATGTTGTCACATTCAACAGGAAATGTCTAAACAAAGGTCTTCATGGCAAAATCACTGGGTATTATATTAACAAACGACACAGGTTTGAAATATTTTAGTTACTAAGTTGACAAATACTTATATTAAATATTATAACATTATTGGCCCAAAACCATTACAGTTTCCATATAAGGGGTGAAATGGATTAGAAATGCAAAATCTGATTCCAAGAAAAAAAAAAATATTGGACACCTGGGAGAGAGCTGAGAAAATCTGAAGGGAATCTGAACATTCAGATCTGAAATTACAGACAGGTAGACAAAGAACAGAAGTGTTTATATACCGTCTTTGCTTGGATTATTTTTTTCTGTTACAGTAGATACAAACTTTCTTAGAAACTTGCCTAACAACGGCAGAGCCAAGATCTATACTTGTAAGAAGAAAGAAGTCACATTTCTCCAGGATCATACATTTATTTAAACTTAAAAGACATTTTTTCTTCAAAACTTTACGAGCAATCTGCCATCTTTATTAGATCTGGCAGCTCTGACAAAGCAGCAGGGAAACGTATATAGCATCATGAATTCCTACAGCAGATTTTTGAAACATGTCACCTTTCTTACAATAAATTCATGGTTATTTTGCATATATTTTAATCTAGTATGGCCAGAACTTTACTACAATCACCTTGAATACATACAGTACATAAATGGTCTATATAGTAAACTTGGTGCAAAAGTTATTCACTTTCAAGTCATTGTAAATGATAATGGGACCCTCTGCGTACCTGCAGGAAATAGGGTTTAACCTCCACATACGGAAAGGCATCTTTACGATGTAAGAGCTGTCGAAATGTGGACCTCTGCATGAGCTAGTCAACTCAGTAGATTATTAAAAAGCTAAATGTGCTTCTACAGTGGGGCAAAAAAGTATTTAGTCAGCCACCAATTGTGTAAGTTCTCCCACTTAAAAAGATGAGAGAGGCCTGTAATTGTCATCATAGGTATACCTCAACTATGAGAGACAAAATGTGGAAACAAATCCAGACAATCAGATTGTCTGATTTGGAAAGAATTTATTTGCAAATTATGGTGGAAAATAAGTATTTGGTGAATATCAAAAGTTCATCTCAATACTTTGTTATATATCCTTTGTTGGCAATGACAAAGGTCAAAAGTTTTCTGTAAGTCTTCACAAGGTTGTCACACACTGTTGCTGGTATGTTGGCCCATTCCTCCATGCAGATCTCCTCTAGAGCAGTGATGTTTTGGGGCTGTCGCTGGGCAACATGGACTTTCAACTCCCTCCAAAGGTTTTCTATGGGTTTGAGATCTGGAGACTGGCTAGACCACTCCAGGACCTTGAAATGCTTCTTACGAAGCCACTCCTTCGTTGCCCGGGCGGTGTGTTTGGGATCATTGTCATGCTGAAAGACCCAGCCACGTTTCATCTTCAATGCCCTTGCTGATGGGAGGAGGTTTGCACTCAAAATCTCATGATACAGGGCCCCATTCATTCTTTCATGTACACGGATCAGTCGTCCTGTTCCCTTTGCAGAGAAACAGCCCCAAAGCATGATGTTGCCACCCCCATGCTTCACAGTAGGTATGGTGTTCTTTGGTTGCAACTCAGCATTCTCTCTCCTCCAAACACGACGAGTTGTGTTTCTACCAAACAGTTCTACTTTGGTTTCATCTGACCATATGACATTCTCCCAGTCCTCTTCTGGATCATCCAAATGCTCTCTAGCAAACCTCAGACGGGCCCGGACATGTACTGGCTTAAGCAGGGGTGACACGTCTGGCACTGCAGGATCTGAGTCCCTGGTGGCGTAGTGTGTTACTGATGGTAGCCTTTGTTACGTTGGTCCCAGCTCTCTGCAGGTCATTCACTAGGTCCCCCATGTGGTTCTGGGATTTTTGCTCACCGTTCTTGTGATCATTTTGACCCCACGGGGTGAGGTCTTGCGTGGAGCCCCAGATCGAGGGAGATTATCAGTGGTCTTGTATGTCTTCCATTTTCTAATTATTGCTCCCACAGTTGATTTCTTCACACCAAGCTGCTTGCCTATTGCAGATTCAGTCTTCCCAGCCTGGTGCAGGTCTACAATTTTGTTTCTGGTGTCCTTCAGCAGCTCTTTGGCCTTCACCATAGTGGAGTTTGGAGTGTGACTGTTTGAGGTTGTGGACAGGTGTCTTTTATACTGATAACAAGTTCAAACAGGTGCCAATAATACAGGTAATGAGTGGAGGACAGAGGAGCCTCTTAAAGAATAAATAATAAATAAATACAGGTCTGTGAGAGACAGAAATCTTGCTTGTTTGTAGGTGACCAAATACTTATTTTCCACCATAATTTGCAAATAAATTCTTTAAAAAATCAGACAATGTGATTGTCTGGATTTGTTTCCACATTTTGTCTCTCATAGTTGAGGTTTACCTATGATGACAATTACAAGCCTCTCTCATCTTTTTAAGTTGGAAAACTTGCACAATTGGTGGCGACTAAATACTTTTTTGCCCCACTGTATATGCATACAGTATACCTGGTCATTATTATTTACAATAAGAAATATTATAGATTGTTGATCTGGGGGGTATTTGATTGCCTTAAGGGATCAGGAAGGATTGTTTCCCTATTGGAGAAGGTTGTATGATGTTTTATAAGGTTTTTTGCCTTCCTGCTATGGGTTTATTATCTTGCTGAAGAGGACTTTTAATGTATTTATTTGTGTCTGTTGAATGAACTTGATGGGGTCATGTATTTTATTTTAATACAACCGTGTAACTATCAAATGTTCAGTTTGAATTGTTCAGGTTCATACCAACCCCCCAAGAAAAACACAGGTCAGCAGATGTTTGTGGCAGTCCATACAGGACTGTGGTTTGACCTCAGCCGGGGTTATTGCACTCAGCAAGTCCATTGACATCAATCCAGTTTGTGTACTCTTTCATATTTAAAAGCTATTTTACTATTAAGGGTAATTTGTTACCCACAATTTTATGTTATTACTTCTGCAAATGTTTCAGCAAAGGACATTAAAATACATTTATTTGCCTTAAGTAGTTCCATTTAATTATGTAACCTCTCGTATTAGATTTATTTATATATTTATACATATATATTAATACATTTTCTGCAAATTTGTGATTTCATTTGTCAGCAGTGGTTATTCTGAGTCATTTTAGTCAAATTAAAAAGTCCCTTTCTTTAACCACTTAGTGACTGCCCTAAGCAAATGTACTTCCCCAAGGCGGCAACTCTGTGCCAGATCACGTACCTAGTACGTGATCCGAAACTTCCGGGTAGGATTGCACCGATACCACTTTTTTAAGACCGAGTACAAGTACCGATACTTTTTTCAAGTACTTGCCAATACCGATTAACTATACTTTTTTTTTAATGTCATGTGACAGTGGCACTAATATGCAGCACTGATGGGTACTAATGAGGGATGGACCGTGTCAGTATTTTTTTTTTACTATTTTTTTATTTTTTTTACATTATTTTTTTTTAATTATTTTTTACTATATATATATATATATATATATATATATATATATATATACTGTATTTACAATGCTTTCTCTTTTGTTAAATCACACTTGTTTAATAATAATACCAAAAAGGTAAACAGAGTAAGTGTAGTCAAAACCTAGCCAGAGTTCAGTAACTGGATCGGGTAGTCGGTTAAGCCAACGTCAGAGAGCCAGAGATAAACGTAGTAGTACAGCAAGCAGGATCAGTAGCCAGAAGGAACGTCAGCCGAGTAAGTCTTCAACAGGAACGCAGGAGAAAGTCTCTGTGATGTTGACAAAGGCGAATGCAGAGATGAAGTGAGCTGGAAGGCTTTAAGTAGGCAGGACTGACGAGCAGATCATCAACAGGTGAGTCACTGTGGAGAGAAAGTAGCTGGCAATTAGCCGACAGCTGAGCGGCCAGCTCAGGGAAGGAAGGGCTGAGCCCAGCCCTGACAGTGCCTCCTCCTCAACGCCAGACCCTGTCCCCAACCTGGTAGGAAGGCGCAGGCAGGCGTCTGAAATCAGAATGGAGTCTGTACCTATAGTTAGCATGTCGCAAAGCCTCCTGGACTTGTGCCCAAGTGGAAGGAAGACCACGGAGATGCTCCTCTAACGCAGGAATACTCTGAGGAACAAACGAGTCAGGCAACATGGAAGGTTGGAAACTATAGTTCACCATAAACGGGGACAAAACAGGAAGCAGAATTCAAGGCGCTATTGTGAGAAAACTCCGCCCACGGTAAGAGGTCTGACCAGTTGTTATGATGGTCAGAAATACAGCAACGTAGGAATTGTTCCAAGGACTGATTGGCTCGTTCTGCGGCCCCATTAGACTGCGGGTGATACGCAGAGGAGAAAGCAAGCTGAATTCCCAACTGTGCACAAAAGGCTCGCCAGAAACGGGACACAAACTGACTTCCCTGTCTGAGACAATGACCTTGGGTAGGCCATGTAAACAAAAGATCTCCCGAGCAAAAATGGAAGCCGGTTCCTTAGGCAACTAGTTAAGTGGAATACAGTGAGACATTTTCGAGAACCGGTCAACCACCATAAGGATAACTGTGTTGACCTGGGAGTTGGGTAACTCCACAATGAAGTCCATAGACAGGTGGGACCAGGGCCTCTCTCCATTGGGTATAGGTTGTAGGAGGCCCACAGGAAGGTGTCGTGGAGTCTTACTCTGAGCACACACGGAACAGGCAGCTACGAAGGTGGTTACATCAGCACGTAGACTAGGCCACCAGAATTGTTGGAAAATGGCCCAAAAAGTTGATTCTTCCCAGGGGGGCCAGCAGCCTTGGGAGAATGGTAAGTCTGGAGCACGGAGTACGGAAACTCTCTGGGACAAAGCAGCGGTCACAAGGTTTCTTAGGAGGAGCATTGACCTGAGCAGCAAGAATTGTGTCACCCAAAAGAGAAGTAAGACTGATGCGAACCGTAGCCAGAATACGATCAGGAGGAATCACAGGAACCGGAACCGCCTCCAACTTGGAAGTGGAGGAAAATTGCAGTGACAAGGCGTCAGCCCTTACATTCTTAGTACCGGGTAAGAATGAGACAATGTATTTAAAACTCGACAAGAAAAGAGCCCATCGCGCCCTTCTGGGAGAGAGGCGGCTTAGCCTCAGACAAGAATGTGAGATTCTTATGGTCAGTAAGAATGAGAACCAGCACAGTGGTACCTTTGAGGAGATGTCTCCATTCTTTCAGGGCTAAAATGACCGCCAACACCTCTCTGTCACCAATCTTGTAATTGCACTCCGCAGGTGACAATTTCTTGGAAAAGTGGCCACACGGATGCATAGCGCTGTCAGAGCTAGGACGTTGAGACAGAAGGGCGCCAACTCCAGTCTCAGAAGCATCAACTTCAAGGATAAAAGGCAATGTAGGATCAGGATGTGCCAACACAGGTGCAGAAACAAAGGCAGCCTTAAGACTCTCAAAAGCCTTAATGGACTCTGGAGACCAACTCTGTGGGTTACCGTCCTTTCTTGTCATATCAGTTCAGTTTTGGGCCCCAGTTCTCAAAAAGGATATTGGGGAACTGGAGAAAGTGCAAAGAAGGGCAACCAAACTGATAAGAGGCATGGAGGAGCTCAGCTATGAGGAAAGATTAGAGGAACTGAATTTATTCACTCTTGAGAAGAGGAGATTAAGGGGGGATGTGATCAACATGTACAAATATATAAAGGGTCCATATAGTGAACTTGGTGTTGAGTTATTTACTTTACGGTCAACACAAAGGACAAGGGGGCACTCTTTACGTCTAGAGGAAAAGAGATTTCACCTCCAAATACGGAAAGGTTTCTTCACAGTAAGAGCAGTGAAAATTTGGAATAGACTCCCTGCAGAGGTGGTTCTGGCCAGCTCAGTAGATTGCTTTAAGAAAGACTTGGATTCTTTCTTAAATGTACATAATATAACTGGGTACTAACATTTATAGGTAAAGTTGATCCGGGAATATCCGATTTCCTCTCAGGGGATCGGGAAGGAATTTTTTCCCCTGCTGTAGCAAATTGGATTGTGCTCTGCTGGGGTTTTTCGCCTTCCTCTGGATCAACTGTGGGTATAGATTTAGGTATATGAGATTGTATGATATTATTATTTTATTTTTTTATGGTTGAACTGGATAGACTTGTGTCTTTTTTTATGTAGAGACAAGAAGTTACGAATAACGAAAGGAGCTGGCAATTAGCCGACAGCTGAGTGGCCAGCTCAGAGAAGGAAGGGCTGAGCCCAGCCCTGACACCCCTGACATCTCACAAACAGTCTCCTGCGCTTGGAAGTTTGGTCTCTTAGTGACACAACCAGACTGTTCCGTAGGAAAGGAAATGACCAGGAATCTTGCTGCCCTCCTCAGAATAATTGGTATTCTTTAAGACTAAAATGTAAAAGGAAAAAAGAGGGCGCACCGACCTAGTGCATTACCAATGGCTAGGTTTATTAAAAGTAAGTTAAAAGATTACAAATACTCACAAAGCAAGTATGATAGTAGGCACATAACCATTCCATCAAAGGGGATTGCCTCCTGCTGGAACCAGATGACCAGAGAGTCCAGACGACAGATATTACAGCTACGGCTGACGCGTTGCGAGGGTGCACCCTCTTCCTCAGAGCCAAAAAGTGATTGGCTCTGAGGAAGAGGGTGCGCCCTCGCAACGCGTCAGCCGTAGCTGTAATATCTGTCGTTTGGACTCTCTGGTCATCTGGTTCCAGCAGGAGGCAATCCCCTTTGATGGAATGGTTATGTGCCTACTATCATACTTGCTTTGTGAGTATTTGTAATCTTTTAACTTACTTTTAATAAACCTAGCCATTGGTAATGCACTAGGTCGGTGCACCCTCTTTTTTCCTTTTACATTTTACCCCTGACATCTCCCCTTTGAGACATGGAAAGGGACTTCAGGACATAGATTCCCCAGTCCCTTTCTCAGCAGCCTCAGATGAACATGAATGGACAGGAGACAGCAGCTCCTCTCTCCATTCATAAACTGAAGCATGGTAAATGACGTTTACGATGCTCAGGTATGAATGGACAGTCAGTGATCACTAACTCTGTTCATTGAGAAAAGGTAGAAGCAGGTAAATTACATATTTATCGTCTCCTTCTTCCGCTCTCCATCCTGAAAGATCTGGGACAGAGGGGGGAGGACACCGGAGGAGTACGGGGGGTGGGGGGCGGAGGAGCACACGGTGGAGGAGGACGGGGGATCGGGGGACCAGAGGAGGACACAGAGGTTGACCGGAGGTGGACACAGAGGGGGACCGGAGGAAGACAGGGTGGACACAGAGGGGAGCTGAAGGAGGATACAGGGGACACCCGGGGATGATCGGTGCGGCGGCAGGGGAAGTTATAATCACTGATCTCCCTGTGTGGCTTTCAATAAAGCAGCTGAAAGCCGCATAGGGGAGAGGAAGAGAAGCGTCTGTCAGCTGCTTTATTGAAAGCCACACAGGGAGATCAGTGATTATAACTTCCCCTGCCGCTGCACCGATCGTCCCTGGGTGTCCAGGTATTGGATTAGGCATTGGGAGCGTTTGCACGAGTACAAGTACTCCTGCAAATTCTCGGTATCTGCATCGATACTGATACTAGTATCGGTATCAGTGCACCCTACTTCCGGGTCTAGGGCGGCCACCATCGGCAACCCTCTCCCACTGTGATTGAACACAGCAGGAGCCAATCAGCGGGTCGGGCGGGCCTGCTGATCGTTCCAGAGATTAGCAGACGGTAAACAAGGCAGATCATTGTTCTTTGAGCAGGGAAGGTAGAGATCCTGTGTTTTTGCCTTCCCACAGTACAAGCACCCTTACACAGCTAGCAAGCCCTCTCTAGGCACACATTTATCCCTTTGTTTGTCCCTGATAGTAACCCCTTCCCTGCCAGTGTCATTAGTACAGTGACAGTACATAATTTTAACACTGATCACTGTATTAGTGTCACTGGTTCCCAAAAAAAATTCAAAAGTGTCACTTAGTGTCCAATTTGTCTGCATATCCCACAGTTTGTAGACGCTATAACATTTGCGCAAAAATCAATATACGCTTATTTAGATTTTTTTACCAAAAACATGTAGCAGAATACATATTGGCCTAAATTGATGAAGAAATTAGATTTTTTTTACTGGATATGTTTTATAGCAGAAAGTAGAAAATATTGTTTTTTCTTTTTCAAAATTGTCGGTCTTTTTTTGTTTATAGAGCAAAAAATAAAAACCGCAAAGGTGATCAAAACCCACCAAAGGAAAGCTCTATTTGTGGGAAAAAAAGGACATTGATTTTATTTCTTCTTGGGGATCCTGGTTTATTGTGCCCTTATTGGGTGGTGGAAATCTGTGAAGATGCTGTTGCTGTGTCCATGAAAGGCCCTGGCTGGGTATAGAGCCAAAAGCGCTTGTGATCTCCCGTAATAAGAGATCATAGGGAGTCGGTAAGTGGCAGTTAGATTAAAGGTGGAAGTCATCTTTCTGCACATCACTTTTCCTTTGGTGCACTGATATATATGGTCACGTTGGATGTCACTTAATTGGATGTCACTTCACTGGATGGACTTTATCTCTTGTTAAAATATATTCACATTTTGACTCTAAGCGCAACTTATTTTTGAATAGTGCTTGTTACTGTGCATATCTCACAGGAAGTTGCTACTCTTTTTCACGTGCTTTTAAATTCATGACAGCGCACATTACATTAAATTACAATATAACTTGTCTATTAAATGTATGTGCTAGTTTTTGCTTTTTTTCCTGTAAAAGTGGAGTTACCCATAAAACCACAAAAGAGTCAAGCCCTGTACACATGGGCGGGAATCCCGTCGAAAAAAAAAACGTTGGTTTTCTCGACGGGATTCCTGTCAAGCTTGCCTTGCACGCCGAGTGTACACATACAACCATTCAAAAGAACTGCCGTTTTTTTGAATGGCAAGAACGCGGTGACGTCATTGACTACGACAAGCCGGCGCTCGTCACATTCGATGCCATCGCCACCATCTTGCTACACCCCACACTAACCTTGTATGCTACCGCGCATGCGTCAAAGTCTTTTCGAGCATGCACGGGTTTACCTTGGATAGGTAAGCATACAGACGACCGGTTTTCTCGGCAGGAAACACTCTGCTGAGAATCCCGACGAGAAAAATAGAGAGTAGGTTCTCTATTTTTCTCGTTGAGATTACTGGCAGTTTTCCTGTCGAGAAACCATACACACGAAAGTTTTACTCGGCAAAAAGCTCTCCCAGCTGTTTTCTTGCCGAGAAAACCGGTCATGTGTACGAGGCTTGAATCTGTTGACCCTCTGAAGAGAAATCCATGCACTGTCCTTGGTCCTGAAGTATCCACTCTTGAATTCTGTGTTGAGTCAGAGTTTAAACACAACAAAGGAATACACTCCGTCTTCTGCACAAAGAAGGCAATGTAAAGAGAGCAGATCGGGAGCCTTATATAACAGCTGCAGTATGACTTGAAAGAGTATTGACTGCGAGCAGTACGATCAGAAGGAACGGTTATGTAAGTAGCTGATGACCTTGGAAAATTATTGATTAATGTCACCATTGAGGTGACTGCTTTAAGTTAAAGAGTCAGCATGTCACATAGCAAAGTACACCATAGATGTCACCCCATGAAATCACCTCCGTTGTCGGCTACAAACATGTATTACATTTAAAGAACATTTCTAAGTAACTAGAAGGACCTTTCATGTTGTTTGCAGTAGTATTTTCAAATGTGTTTTAGAAAAAAGTTTGAAATCAAAAAGCAGTACAGCTTACATTTTATGTTTTCAATTGGAACAAGTTACCATGAACATCAACTTAATAGCTTCCAGAATAGAAAAGTTAGTAAGGGTAAAATACAAAATGTAAAAAATACAAAGAAGAATTTTAAAGCTTAACTATATTTTTTGCATATTTACCTTGGTCTACAGTGCCTTGAAAAAAGTATTCATACCCCTTGAAATTTTCCACATTTTGTCATGTTACAACCAAAAACGTAAATGTGTTTTATTGGGATTTTATGTGACCAACACAAAGTGGCACATAATTGTGAAGTGGAAGGGAAATTATAAATGTTTTTTCAACATTTTTTACAAATAAATATCTGAAAAGTGTGGCGTGCATTTGTATTCAGCCCCCTTTACTCTGATACCCCTAACTAAAATCTAGTGGAACCAATTGCCTTCAGAAGTCACCTAATTAGTAAATAGTGTCCACCTGTGTGCAATTTAATCTCAGTATAAATACAGCTGTTCTGTAAAGCCCTGAAGGTTCGTTAAAGAACCTTTGTGAACAATGAAGGCATCATGAAGCATCATGAAGGCCAAGGAACAGGTCAGGGATAAAGTTGTGGAGAAGTTTAAAGCAGGGTTAGGTTATAAAATAATATCCCAAGCTTTGAACATCGGAGCACTGTTCAATCCATCATCCGACAATGGAAAGAGTATGGCACAATGGCAAACCTACAAAGACATGGCCGTCCACCTAAACTGACAGGCCAGACAAGGAGAGCAATAATCAGAGAAGCAGCCAAGAGGCCCATGGTAACTCTGGAGGAGCTTCAGAGATTCACAGCTCAGGTGGGAGAATCTGTCCACAGGACAAATTTTAGTCGTGCAATCCACAAATCTGGCCATTATGGAAGAGTGGCAATAAGAAAGTAATTGTTGAAAGAAAGTCATAAGATGTCCCATTTTCAGTTTGCGAGAATGTTTTTGGCTTAAAAGCAAAAGGCTATGTGTGGTGGAAAACTAACACTGCACATCCCCCTGAACACACCATCCCCACTGTGAAACATGGTGGTGGTAGCATCATGTTGTGGGGATGCTTTTCTTCAGCAGGGACAGGGAAGCTGGTCAGAGTTGATGGGAAGATGGATGGAGCCAAATACAGGGCAATCTTAGAAGAAAACCTGTAAAGCCCCGTAAACACGATCGGTTTAACTGATGAAAAACGTCCGATGGATGGTTTTCATCAGACCAATCGATCATGTATGGTACCTATCGGTCTTTTTTCCATCGGATGGAAAAAATAGAACTTGTTTTAAATTTTTCCGATGGATAAAAAACCGATGGGAATATCCGATCGTCTATGGGCAAGTCCATCGGTTTAAAAACCCACGCATGCTCAGACTGAATTAGGAGACGGGAGCGCTCGTTCTTGTAAAACTAGCGTTCCTAATGGAGAGAGCACATTCGTCATTCTGCAAGTTATTGCTTAGTTTAATGCAGCGCATGTTTTTTTGCTTTAGAACGGTCTTTAAAATGTCATTTTGGCAGCAGAACTTTCTCCTGAGTTCTGACAAATGTATGTCTTTCTTTTTTCTAGTGATCTTAGGAATAATTATTAAAATTCTGCAAGGCCGACCTCCCAAATTACACCTTTATGTTTTTTGACTCTTAAAATTTGTTGTGCATTTTTTCGTGTGTCAATTTCTCAGAACAACATAATATTAAATGTTTGAAAAATCATGGAGGTTGGTGTCCCTTGTTCTTAATTACACATTGTATTTATGCAATCTTATTGCTACTTCTCCAAAAAACACATCAGGCATGTAGGTTGGCTGAAATCAAATTTCCCTTTATTTTGGAAAAAACAAATCAAAAACCGAAGGGCAACTATTCCCAAATTAGCAGAGAATATAAAGTCATTCGATCCCAAATGCAGACCTGACTATGATCAATAATAAAATCAACAACAGCATGAAATCAGGAGCAGCAGCCAAAGACATACATCATCCCAAGCTGTGGTACTCCATCAACCTTCAATTTCTGGATGAGCAGCTCGAGGCCAGGGAATCACCTCCTGCTCTTCCTTGTAGCCTTCCTTCCACGCCTCTCTGCAGCGTTCTCTCCACAGCCCCTTGCAGGCTGGGCCACTGTGGGTGGTGATGTGGCAGGAGGAGGAGGAGAAGGAGGAGAGGGATTGGGCTGATGTGAGATATGGGTGTCCTCAGTCAGCAGCCCCCTCGCCCCCATGTGTACGGCCATATAGATGAGATGCTCACAGAGGGCCCGTTGTCCCGCCTCCATTCTGAGCAGCTTATCCGCCAGATAGGTGCTAAACCCCTCCGTAGGGTTGAGGGGGGCCCTCATAATGGCAGCAGCCTCCTGAATCATCTTTAGTGACTCCTCCTCCACTTGTGTCATCCGCCGTTGTTTTGGCGGTCTGACGTGGAGGGGAGCCACTTGGGAGACGGTGCTGCCACTAGGCCTGGGGACCTGCTGAGTCCCACTTGGCCCTGCCTCCTCCTGCCTGTCACACTCCTGACCCTCTTCCTCCTGGCTTGCCTCATCCTGTTTATAAAATAAAATGTACATTTCTATTATTTGAGAAATCAACCACACACAATTTTGATCTCATTACTGGTTTATTTTGGAGGGGGGGGTGGGATCATTTATGGCTAAGCCAAACAGTTCAACTCCATATTACTTAGTGGACAATATTAGCATCAAAAATACTATACCGGGCTGAAGATGTGAAGATCTGGCTCTTCTAGCTCGGGAGGCTCCTCCTCCGCCTCTGCAGGGGTGGAGGGAAGGGTGGAAGGAACGCTGGAGGGAAGGGTGGAAGGAAGGGTTGAGGGAAGGCTGGAGATAGATTCCCTGGCCTCGATCTGGTCATCCAGAAATTGAAAATGTCTGTAGTACCACAGCTTGGGCTTTACTACATTGTCGGCTGCTGCTCCTGATCTCTTGGACTGGCGCACTTCCTTGAATTTATTTTTATAAGAATTGCGCAGGTTGTTGATTTTATTATTGATCATAGCGTAGTCTGCATCTGGGATCCATGGCTTCATATCCTCGGCTAATTTGGTAATAGTTGCCTGTCGTACATCACTTTTGTGATACGCAGGGTGTTTGAGCTCCCAAAGGTTGCGCTGTTCCTTATACTTTTCAATAAAAACAAGCATCACCTCCGGCTCTCTTAGTTTATGCATCTATTAGGATCAGCAAGTACAAAAAAAAAAGGATCAGAATTGATTCTCCTCAACTTATCACAATATTGCCCTTTACAATCATGACCCATTAATATGCCACTGCAGGCACGAGTTCCCTTCTTACCTTTGTTCACTTCGTGGGTTCACTTCCGGTCGTCCTTACTCCGCGCATCCCTAATAACTTCTTTCCCCTTTTTATACCCTGCGCATGCGTGTAACTCCGCCCTCGTCGCCCGCCCATGACGGACTTTTTCTGCATTTCCCCGCCCCTTAACGATCGGCGCACAGTGTGAGACGGTGACATGTCGCAGACACAGGTGGCTTCTTTCCTTGAAATTACAGACGAGGAAAGCCCGGAGGCGGAAACGTCCCGATCCTGTAAAAAAAGATACAAGGCGACTAATATGTCTTTTTCTGAGATGGCGGAGATGGTGGACATTCTGCGGAGGAAGGATTACGACGGCAAGCATGGCCCATACGACACCCCTAATCTCCGGAAGTCACAAATTATGGATAAAGTGGCGAAGACTCTCTATAAAAAATATGGGGTCAGGAGATCCAAGGAACAACTCAGTAAAAGGTGGTCAGACCTGAAGCTCAGGGAGCCGGAGCAGTATAGGAAGCTTATAAAAAGCATAGAAAAAAGTAAGTATATTTTACTGTGTTCTTTCACATTGTATAATGTATTCTTCCATGTTTTGCACCATGTGCTTGTCTTGACTGGGTTCACATTTTGAAATCTCATCTTTTATGTTAAGTGGAGAGTCCACTTATTTGGCCAATGTTTTGACCAATAACTTGCTGCTCTTCCCCCAAACATGTTTGGCACATATCCACGTAAACTACATGTGGGCATGCCTCATTTTACTTCAACAATGTTTATCTACACATTGTTGGCTAGATGATGTGTTGTAAGGAAATTTAGAATGTGACTGAAAGAAGAAACTGTATTCTGGGTAAAGGAGATGACACTCCAGCAGTTGTGTACTCTTTTTTGTTCTTCAGCAAGATACTATACTCTGGGCCACATGACCAAATTTCTTAACGGTGTCACACACAGGTGCTCCAGTGGATACCTTGGTGGTTATCCAAGTGTTTGTGAGTGTCCTCAAAAATAACATGTTGCTTTGTTGAGTTTGCAAAATCACATATGTTCATGTTGGAACTCAGGGCCAAATATCAATTGTACCCCACTTCAAAACATTGAGGATCCCTTTTCAGGCCTAAAAAAAGTCTGTGTGCTAAAGTATACATTTTGTTGTAAATTCCCATAGGGGAGAGGAGAGTGGGAGGACAACATGCTCATGAGACGAGGAACCCAACACCACAGAAAATCCCCGAAGATCCCAAAGCAGACCAAGATCAGCAGGTTCAGGAAGCGGAGGTGGAGGAAGCGGAGGTGGAGGAAGGGGAGGTGGAGGAAGGAGAGGTGGAGCTTATCAGCACAACAGGTCAGTGTCTGTCACCACAACTTCAAGGTAAATACAGATGTAGGACTGCCTAGTGTAAAACCTTTTTTTTTGTTTTAGGGACTGAACGTGGGGGTGTGTCAGGAAGTCCAAATCCGCCATTCTCGAGTGCCAGCGCCAAAATAATCATTCAGGAAATCATGGAATGCAGTAGCGAAATGGACATTATGAGAAAGAGAATGCTTGTGATTGAGCAAAAATATAAAAACATGATAGATATTTTGGGGAGAATAGTGTGAACCCCCCCTTTTTGTGTTTTTTGTTCTGCGTCTGACATTATCTCAGGGATTTCCAACATCCCAAATGTGAAGATGCACACACTGAAGACTCAACATGTGCTATCTGCCGTCACAGGATATCTATGTCCCTGTTTTGGGGGTGCAACCACTTCCTCCCTCCTCAAGTAGGGGAGAGGAAGGGTTTACATCCCCAAAGCACGACCATTGATCCCCCATGATGGCAGATAGCACATGTTTACCCTAGCCATGGGATCTTGTTGAAGATACCCATTTGAGCCCCCAAAGAAAGTGTGTTTGTTAACATTTGGGATGGATCAGGGGTACCATCACCCCATCTCCAGTTGTTATTTTTCACAGTGTTTTTTTATTACTTTTTTAAACTAAAAAAAATGGCTTACGACCCATGCATGTTTCTGCCAAAAAAGCCGCACCTAAAAAAAAAAGCTAGTATTTCAAAAAACCCATACAAAATGCGGTGCAAACAATAAAAACATTTGGGAAGTCTAAAAAAGGTGTGCCTTGTTCTTTCTATGCTCAAGAGCAGTTCTGAAGATGCAAAAACCGTGTTTTTCGCTCTGAGTTTTGAGGCTATTTACTAAGGACAATTACACTTGGCACTACTAGAACCTGGGAGACACATAAACCCAAAATACAAGAATGACAACACAAGTTTGTATGAATTCAATTTTTTTTTTATTTTTAAAAAGGTATAATAATTGGTCAGATGTGGTCTGGCATTGCGATGGCCCCCCTACCCGTGAAGTACTCTATGTATTTCTGGCGTACTTCACGGGCACTTTGGGGGGCCAAGCCAGTACGAGCAGTGCTGAGGCCGGTCAGATTAATCAGTTCAGATGGACCGGCCTTAGGCCCAAACGATGAAACATAATTGTTTGCAAATTTGCGAAGAAAATTGTGCCATATGCAGCAGCAGTAGACAATGTGGTTCAGTTTATAATCCGCCAAATGTATCGCTGTCTGGAACAGGCGGAACCGGCTGGCCATTATCCCGAAGGCATTCTCCACAACTCTCCGGGCTCTGGCCAGCCGGTAATTAAAAACCCTCCTCTCTGGGGTGAGGGTGCGTTGGGGAAACGGCCGCATCAGGTGTGGTCCTAGTCCAAAAGCCTCATCCGCAATGAAAACGAACGGGAGCCCTTCAACGTTCTCTGCATCTGGAGGCAGTGCAAGACCCCCAGCCTGCAGACGGTGAGCCAACTCCGTCTCCGCGAATGATCCGCCATCGGACATCCGGCCGTTCTTCCCTACGTCCACATACAGGAACTCGTACCGTGCCGACACCACCGCCATTAACACTATGCTATTAAAACCTTTATAGTTGAAATAGTATGACCCCGAACAGGGTGGCGGCACTATGTGGACGTGCTTCCCATCAATTGCCCCTCCACAGTTGGGGAAATCCCACCGCTGGGCAAATTGGGAGGCCACAGTCAGCCATTCCTGTGGTGTGCTAGGGAACTGTGGAGTCAAACAAAAAGAAGACATTAGTACGGTTTATGGTTACAGTGCAAGCAGATGACACACCAAAAAACATTGTTGAGTAACATTATTATTTAAGGGAGTTTTTCCGAACAATAAACAAAGGCCCACTTAGCAGATGCCTCACCCCCGCTGAGTGGACATTCTAAAATAATCTAAGGGGGGGGGGCGTAAGGTGATTGTGGGGGATCCCAAAAAAGGATCTACCACTTTGCTGAGCTTGATTGAGAACTACTATTTTTTTAACATCTTTAGGGGGGGGAGGGAAGGTTGTCAAACTACGAGGGCAATGACCCACCAAAAATGAAAAGGAAAATAGAAGGCTAGCTGGGTTTGCGCCCACGATAGCATGCTGGAGAGGTTAGTGGAGGGAAATAGGCATGTAGGGCCCAAAAAGGGATTTACAGGTAAAAAAAGGCATGTGGAAAATGGGGACATTACCAGGATATTACAAACAGGCATATTTGTGTTAGGAGGGAAAAAAAAAAAAAAAACGAGAATAAAAACATATAATGTGAGGTTAAAGGAGCATAATTACCTTCATATAGTCCTTCTGCAGGACCTGAATGATGGCCGAACACGTCTCAGGGATAATGATCCTGAGAGCCTGGGGGGAGATGCCTGTTGAGAACTTGAGGTCCTGCAAGCTTCTCCCAGTCGCCAGGTATCTCAACGTGGCAATAAGCCTCTGCTCGGCAGTGATGGCCTGGCGCATCACAGTGTCCTGCCTCGTGATATAGGGGGACAGCAAATCCAACAGACGGTGAAATACAGGGTCCGTCATCCTGAGATAATTCCTGAAATCATCAGGGTTATTCTCATGGATTTCCCGCAGCAGAGGCATATGAGAGAATTGGTCCCGCTGGAGCAACCAATTCTTAGTCCATGAACTCCTCCTCACCCTGTTCACAGACTGAACTCGGGTTACAGTGTTAACTGCAACACCAAGTTCAAAGCCAGCACGAGCTCGAGAACGAGAACGCACTTCAAACATGGTTTTAAACCGGTCGGCTGGTCAGAACGCACTCTAACAGAACGCACCGTGGAACAGCAAGGCCTGAAAAGAACGATCTGAAAAACAGTAAACGAACGGCCAAGTCGGCACTGCAAGGCAGTAACGACCTGACTGCACACACTGAATCACAAATACAAACCCACAAGCACAAACTGAACACCAGGAAACGATCTGCAAAGCACGGAGACTGAAAAGCGCGAATCGGCTCTCACCAAACTTTTACTAACATGCGGTAACACGAAATCAGCAAAAGCAGCCCAAGGGGTGGCGCCATTAGATTTGTTCGGCCCTTTTATAGCGCGTCGTACGTTTTGTACGTGCCGTCGTTTTGTTGCCGTCGGTTTTTAAACTGATGGTGTGTGGCCAAGACTGATGAAAAACAGTTTCATCGGATTTCCGATGGTCAAATCCATAGGACGAAAATCCATAGGTTATCCGATCCTGTGTACGGGGCTTAAGAGTCCGCAAAAGACTTGAGACTGGGGCAGAGGTTCATCTTCCAGCAGGACAAGGACCCTAAACATACAGCCAGAGCTACAATGGAATGGTTTAGATCAGGGATATGCAATTAGTGGACCTCCAGCTGTTGCCAAACTACAAGTCCCATGAGGCATAGCGAGACTCTGACAGCATTAAGCATGACACCCAGAGGCAGAGGCATGATGGGACTTGTAGTTTGGCAACAGCTGGAGGTCCGCTAATTGCATATCCCTGGTTTAGATCAAAGCATATTCATGTGTTAGAATGGCCCAGTCAAAGTCCAGACCTAAATCTAATTGAGGATCTGTGGCAAGACTTGAAAATTGCTGTTCACAGACGCTCTCCATCCAATCTGACAGAGCTTGAGCTATTTTGCAAAGAAGAATGGGCAAAAATGTCTCTCTCTAGATGTGCAAAGCTGGTAGAGACATCACCAAAAAGACTTGCAACTGTAATTGCAGTGAAAGGTGGTTCTACAAAGTATTGACTCCGGGGGGCTGAATACAAATGTACACCACACTTTTCAGATATTTATTTGTAAAAAAAATTGAAAACCATTTATAATTTTCCTTCCACTTCACAATCGTGTACCACTTTGTGTTGGTCTATCATAAAAAATCCCCAATAATTCCTTTTCCGTTATGTGGAAAATGTCAAGGGGTATGAATAATTTTTCAAGGCACTTTAGCTTGGCTCAATATAAATATGAGTATGTGATATCCAGGGGGCTACTGGGGATGTTGTAAATCACTGTAGTAGTCCACAATTACATAAAGAGAAAGCTGTGATGTTCCAGGTTCTCTGCAAGGGGCTTCCCCTCTGCACACTGACTACAACGGGTTGCTCACTTCCATTCACAGAATGCCTTATATTGTTTTCAGTAAATACAGGATGTTCTTTGATTGGATGAGAGTGAGAGAAGGGACAGTGAGGTCACAAACTTCACCTCCACCTCATCCAATTAGACAATGACTTGTATCCATTGAAAAAAATGAAAGACATTCTTTGAATGGAGGAGGAGCTTGGTGAACAACCCCCTGTGGTCAGTATGCAGCAGGGAAGATGCTCATGCAGAACCCAGAAGATCTTGGCCCCCACTGTATATAGCATGGACTACTACAGTGATTTACAGCATCCCCTGCTGCCCTCAGGATATCAAATATATCAATACTTACATCGAGCCAAGCTGGCCCAATGTAAGTATGCAAAAAATATAATTCCTGAAGTTCATCTTGAAAAAAAAAATGCTAAACATACTAAAATACAGTAAAACCTTGGATTGCGAGCATAATTTGTTCCGGAAACATGCTTGTAATCAAAAGCACTTGAATTTCCCCATAAGAAATAATGGAAACTCAAATAATTAATTCCACAACCATTTATTCATAAGTCCTTCAGTTTATAGTCTATATAAAAAGATTATAGCAATGTGATTGGTTGTGTAACCATAAAATGTCCATCCACAAATGGAAGCCTCCACAAGGGTATTAGAAGCAAAATACAGAAGGAGCTACAGAGTATAAAAGAGAAGAGAGGCGCCTCTAAGTGTAGCAATATGGTTACATTTAAGGAAGGTACAACATTTAGCAACTCATATGGTTGTTGATTAAAAGAGGCACATCTAAGTATGCAGGCATCCGGGGTAAAGCTGTCCACATAGACCACCTCCCGCTTTGGCGGCTCTCATCACTGTCAGGCTGCAATCGTGACCGGGAAGACTACCCAGCAGTAGAGCGATCTGAAAGCGAGGCTTGAAGCGCTTGTGGAGCGCAGCCTGGAAAGGATGGTCTATGTGGACAGCTTTACTCCGGATGCCTGCATAATTAGATGTGCCTGTGTTTTAATCATCAACCATGTGAGTTGCTAAATGTTGTACCTTCATTAAATGTACCATATTGCTACACTTAGAGGTGCCTTTCTTCTCTTTTATACTCATGTAGCACACAGACCCTTTTTCTTCTGCGCACCTCCACTTGCAGAGTATCGCACACCGTGCCACATGCCCGTATCCTCCTGGTATAAGAGGTTGAGCGGTGTTCATACTATTTTTGGGTCCTGCAGCGAGTTACCTCCCTCCATTGGTTCTCGTCCCTAGAGTGTAGGGAAAAGTCTATTCTCTTTCCTAAAAGAAGGTCAATGTCCAGACTGTTTTAAACTCCAACAAACAAGTTTATTTTTCCTGCTTGGAACTTAGTGGGAAAAAAGGTTGAAGATAGAGTTGGGTAGGAAGGTAGGTTCAGGCACGTGGCACCCATTTACCCTATTCTCCACTCAAGCCTGAGTGGGTATTGCTCACCCAAATAGATCCCTCTCACAGTTCTAGCAGCCAGAGTGAAGCACAAACAGTTACCTTAGATCTTTGTCCCCTTCAAAGACAAGTTCAGGAGATCCTCTGCCACAGAATCCCTTAGTTCCCGAATCCAGTACTCTCTAGCGCCCGCAACTTTAGAAACCATAAGTGCCAGTGGGGCACATCACAGGAGCTATTGTGCAACTCATGGAATCCTTCCCTCTGATAGGCAACCAGGCCTCTCCTGACTTCCTTCACCGATCCTCCGGACAGGTCCTCCCCTGGTTTCCTCTCTTTCAGAGCGGGCCACCCTCCCTTGGGTACCCTGGGACTCCGATGGTTTAGTTGTAGACTCAGTTGAAAGTACTGGGCCTACCTGGAACACTATAGCCTCGGGCTGAAGGTGCCCGAGACTTCTCGACCAATTCACGCACCCCTGGCCAGCAGTGCCAAAGGGCGCGACTCTCGCCACCAGGGGTCCCCCTTGGAATCCCCCGGCCAAATCTCCCAGCCTAATGGCGTCTGCCCCTTATGTACCCTCTCCCAACATGCACCGCAGGTAGACCACACCCACTGTATGGCTGCCGAGAGAGGACACCCAATCATGCCACAACGCCGCCTGTGGTTCGACCCAAGACCCGGGCAACAGCGCCACCTGCAGGTCAAGGGGAACTATACACCCAGGCAACACCACAGCAGAGCAGAGTCCAATATAGAGAATCAGAACCTGGCCAAACTATTGCCCAGGCAACCCTTAAATTTAGGGCACAGCTACCCCAATTTTGGGGGTCCGCCACACTCAGTTGTGACATGACGGTACTTGCTTATAAAGACATCGCTTGTTTATCAAGTCAAAATTTATTTAAACATTTTGCTTGTCTTGCAAAACGCTTTCAAACCAAGTTACTCTCAATCCAAGGTTTTACTGTATATGCATTATATAAGAGCTGCTTTACGCAGCACTAGATTTTTATATCCTGTTATTCACACCACCTTGCCAAGCAGTACAGCAAGTGACCTGACTTATTTGTACTGCAATTAGAGTGGACCTGTCAATAACTTTAAAAGTCAAAATAAATACATTTTACACATGTCACACTACACAGTAACATCATTAAAAAGCCATCCTGAAGCTCCAGTCATTGAGGTTGCTTAGGCTGAGATGATGTCAGACCTTTCAGAAAACGTTAAATTACTGACATTCCACTATATATAGCAAGAGAATACTTAAAAAAAAATGACTTACCTTTTATAATTAAAAACCATTCACTGGGCTCCTGCCTAGGGTATGATGATGTCATCAGACTGCTGCAGGTAGGAGGAAGCATTTCTTTAATCTCTTCTCCCCCAGTCATCAGATTGCAAAAATTTTACTTTGAAGCAAGTCCCAAAGTGAAAGGCTCTAGCGGGAGCTGATCTGTGTCAGACTTAGTCCAGAAAATAGAGGGTCACCCTGGATGAACAGATATGGTACTATCCTTTTGGAGAGGAGAGCAAATGAATGCATTGGCAAGGAGAGTACTGTGATCTCTGTGAGTGGTAATAAATCCCTGGAAGTGTTAAACTGGCACATTACTAAGCATGCTACCCCTAACATGAAACAATACTTCTAATGGCAGGCCCACTTCAAAGGGTTAGTTCACCTGTTCAGTAAAAACGAAAAGATTACCTAACACCCTACAGCCTCCCAGCAACAACCAATCCCCCCTTCAGTGAACTTACCTCCATGAATAATGTGCTGTCAGTGTATCAGTCTGAGGATTTGAAATTCCTGCTTTTCTCCTTCCCGGGATAAATCATAGTGATCCTGATTGGTCAGTGCTGGCACAGAGCATTGCTCTGATCCATCTCAGAAGCCCTGCAGAAAGAAGATAGAGAGGAGCGGGAATTTCAAATCCCCAGACCACTGCACCGACAGCCATGGGTGTCCGCTGAACTTTTTTAAGGGAGGCAATACATTGCAATACAAAAAGATGTACACAGTGGTGTCGTGGCACAGGCACTGCTGTTACCTGTAGTTCTTCAGCGATAGGGCAGGCCCTGGCAGCGTATTCAGTCTCTTGTCTTGGCCACTGCACATCACGCACTTGTGGGAGGAGCCGGCGCCATGCCGGTCGGGTGGGCATAGGCACGTTTACGCAGGCTGAGGCAGCAGCCAATCACGGAACAGCCGGGTCAGGGTCACGGTGATGTAAAGCATAGGCGGAGCCAATCCGATGCTCGGGCCGGGGGTGAGGAGGGAGGGATGGATAGTTGGAAAAGACTGAGAGCAGCCCCAGCCCCCAGGCCAGCAGCAAGTCTGCAGATTTAGAAAAAAAAGTCCACAACTGCTGCGGAGGCGACCACAGCAGCCATTGCAACACAGGGGGCAAGTGTGTGTCTTCACTCTTACTTCCAGGGGGGGGGGCAACTGACCCCCCTTGCCCTATGGAGCAGATGCCCATGCCGACAGCTCATAATCCTTGGAGGTAAGTACAGTTGGGGTGGGGGGGGGTTGGGTTGACAGGATCACATGTATATTTAGATACATGTACCTTCTAGCTGTTACAAATGAATGTAATAAGTTTGAATCATGCCCTCTATATTTCTGTGAAGAGGAACAAATTGTCTGCACCCCAAACAGGAGGGACCAGGGAAAGTGAAGATAATTACTCAAACTCAAGAAGACTTTTTTGTATCCACTTTTTCTTTCACAATATTTTTTTATTGAATAAAGACAAATTAACAAAACAATGAACATATGCCAAGGCCAGTGGTGGACAGTAATTTCCATCGCACTTGTCTCTCTCTGTGGGAATTAGAAAGCCATAGACCATTTGAATGGGGTTTGTATTACCTCACCCTGTGGTCTTCTTTTCATCATTTATTATTTGATTTCTATCCATATGTTTTATTCTATGTTATTTGTTTTTTGTATTTAATATTGCTATGCATTATGACTCTGTATTTGATTGTCATGTATTTTGTATATCTCATATGTACCGTATATACTCGAGTATAAGCCGCCCAAAAATAAGCCGAGGCACCTAATTTTACCACAAAAAACTGGGAAAACATATTGACTCGAGTATAAACCTAGGGTGTCCATCTGCATGCCTCACTGTGTCCATGTGCATGCCTCACTGTGCCCATGCCTCACTGTGTCCATGCCTCACTGTGCCCATGTGCATGCCTCACTGTGCCCATACCTCACTGTGCCGATGCCTCACTGTGTCCATGCCTCACTGTGCCCATGTGCATGCCTCACTGTGCCCATACCTCACTGTGCCCATGCCTCACTGTGCCCATGCCTCACTGTGTCCATGACTAGACTGACGTTTAACATGGGAGTCTATGGGCTACATGTGTGCCAAGTTTTGGGTCCAGGCGATCTACAACCGGCCAGTACCGGGTCCCCAAAGTCACCTGAGAAATGACCATTTAACATGGGAGTATATGGAAGGGGTGCCCGGGTTTGAAAAATCGGTGCTCCACAGGCCGTAGATCCAACAAACTTTGCACACTTGTAGAGGAAGAGTGGGGCTACACGTGCGCCAAGTTTGGGGTCCAGAGGACCCACGGCCGGCCGGTACCGGGTCCCCAAATTCCGGGAGATCAGGCGCAAAAAGGTGACTCGAGTATAAGCCGAGGGGGGCATTTTCAGCACAAAAAAAGTGCTGAAAAACTCAGCTTATACTCGAGTATATACGGTATATGTTTTTTCCTTGCAGTCAATATCTGCCTCACAGCTCCTGAAGAAGCACTATAACGAAACATGTAGAGCCCCACAGGCATTTATACAGCTACATATACTGTAGCTTTATATGCATTATTGTTTCCATCAATCTGTGATGATTTTATACTGTATGTATGTCGGTAGTTCCGAGAGTCAACATGGTTTACTCTCTTTTTATATTTTGTTATTAATAAAACATTTTTTTTTTATTGAATAATATATTCTTGGTATATATTTGTGGCAGCATTAAAATCCCCCTTTTTCTTCCTCTCCTAATTCTTTAATTTTGGATGTAGGTGCCTTAATCTCTAGAGTTAGTGTAGCTATTTCAAAGTAATTTGAGGAGGAAAACGTACATACCACTGACAAGTAGGTATGGTGTAGCTAGTAGCTTCAAATAAAGATGAAAGGTAACCAGGTGCCTCGGTACTTTTATGGAACCATATAGCGCTCAATGATCAAAGCCTAGAAGGTATGCTAGGCAAACAATATTCCAAAAATCATCATGTAGCAAATATCATGCAATACCTGAGATTGACATATGTTTATAAATGGAATAAAGTCAGAGAGTCCTCTCTAAGACAAAAAAAAATTAAGAATATAAAATATAAATATATAAATAATATATAATATAATAATAGGATATAATAATAATAATAATAATAATATTAACCACTTCAATACAGGGCATTTTCACCCCCTTCTTGCCCATACCAATTTTTAGTTTTCAGCGCAGTTGCAATTTGAATGACAATTGCGCGGTCATGCGAGGTGGCTCCCAAACAAAATTGACTTTTTTTTTTCCCACAAATAGAGCTTTCTTTTGGTGGTATTTGATCACCTCTGCGGTTTTTATTTTTTGCGCTATAAACAAAAGAAGAGCGACAATTTTGAAAAAAACTTAGTATTTTTTACGTTTTGATTTAATAAATATCACAATTGTTTTAAAAAAAAAATCCTCAGTTTAGGCCAATATATATTCTTCTACATATTTTTGGTAAAAATAATAAGCGTATATTGATTGGTTTGCACAAAAGTTATAGCGTCTACAAAATAGGGGATCATTTTTTTGCATTTTTATTTATTTTCTATTTTTTTACTAGTAATGGCACCGATCTGCGATTTTTATTGTGACCATGACATTGCGACGGACATATCGGACACTTTTGACACGTTTTTGGGACCATTCACATTTATACAGCAATTAGTGCTATAAAACTGCACTGATTACTGTGTATATGTGACTGACAGTGAAGGGGTTAACACTAGAGGGCGCTGAAGGGGTTAAATATGTTCCCTAGGGAGTTATTCTAACTGTAGGGGGAGGGGACTCACAAGGGGAGGAGACCGATCGGTATTCCTCTGTACTGGGAACACACATTGGTCTCCTCACCTCTGACAGGACGTGGATCTGTGTAAAAAATCTGAGGAAAACGCTGGGACAGCCGCACTCCAAAAAGGTTCTTTTATTTAAAACAAAAGCACAAACAACATGCCACAGCAAAAAAAACAGCAAGTATGAGCTGACGTTTCGCACTGTGATTCATTGCTTAATCATAGCTATGATTAAGCACTGAATCGCAGTGTGAAACGTCCGCTCATACTTGCTGTTTTTTTGCTGTGGCATGTTGTTTGTGCTTTTGTTTTAAATAAAAGAACCTTTTTTGGAGTGCGGCTGTCCAAGCGTTTTCCTCAGATTTTTTGCATTGTCATATGCATTGCCTGCACCCACGGCTCTGGATCTTGTGAATGAATCACCAGTCACATCTGAGCGGTAACTCTCTCCACGTGGATCTGTGTGTTTACACACACAGATCCACGGTCCTGCCATGATCACGGGCAATCGCGGGTGCCAGGCGGACATCGCGGCCACCGGGCACGCGCACCGGGTCCCGAGCGATGCCGCGCGCCCCCTAGACGGCCGTGAAGCCCAGGACGTCATATGACGTCCACCCAGGATGGGAGATCCCATCTGTGGACGTCATTTGACTATGGGAGGGTAGGGAAAGTAGTTAATAATAATATATAATATAATAATATATAAAAATCATTTTGAGAAAAAGGGGAGAAAATTTGATCCCAAAAAATGTGGCCAGAAAACAATAACAAACTCCACACACGGGCATCTGGTTTTAAATAACCAAAAATAAGAAGTAAAAAAGAAGTAACAGAAAAAATAAAAGAACATAAAAGAAGGCCACTTTATCTTAGTGCTTACAATTAACCAATGCAAATGTAAAGTATCAATGAAAAATTTAGTGTCATTTGTAGATAATTATTACCATTATGTATACAGCTCTCTACATCAGAACTAAAAGAGGGACATTTGAGGAAAAAAGAGGAACAGTCGGATTTGGTTTCAGTTAGTTGGACAAATGTAGCAAAAATATTAAGATGTTACTTAAACAGCACAAAGTGAAGACACGGCGGAGATAACAAGCTCCTTTAGAGACTTGTTGCCGTGCTCTGCCCGTCTGCTGAATGTGCTCTTTAAAAGGACAGATAAAGCACAGCGTGCCCCTTGGATCTTTTCCATAACTGTATTCCGCAGCCTTGGCTCCTGTGATTGCTTTTTAGTCAGAATTGATGGATATGTGCTACAGACTCATCTTTTATATGGTGTTTCTCCCTTCAAAAAATAAATAAAAAAATCTAGCAAATAGGAAAAAAAAAAAGAAAAAAACGTTTATCTGAAACGAGGTGACCAGTGTTTGCTTAAAGTGGAGCTAAGCTTAAATTTTAGGTTGGCTTCGGAAAATGACTTGGCTATTATACTGACCATACACTTAGCAATTCTGGAGCCTTCCATCAGTCAATCAAAGATGCTTTTCAACAGGCTTTACAATGGTTAAAGTTGGTTTTGATTGCTAGGAAACCAAAAAAAAGTGAAAGTGACAGATGGATATGGCTAAAGGATTATGGTATAGTTAGCAGTAGTAAGTCACATTTAACTGGACTGGTTCTGTAACGTTGAAGACATTTCACTACTTCTCCAAATGGCTTCCTCAGATCAAATGAGTGTCCCGAACATGTTCTGGCAATAGCTACCCAATTAGTCACCTTATACCAGTCACCGAGGTGTCATGGGCTGTGTAAAAAGCAGATACTGATTGTCTAAGAACTCAAGGAGGTGTGATAGTGTCATGAAATCTAAGGTAGGTGTTAGTTGTTTAAATTGCATGGCTGAAGGTGTGAATTGTCAGCATTTGTTAACATGGTCCATGCATTGAGAATAGAGGAAGAGTTGATGATGTTCTACAATGTCACATCCCTTTTCACTTACATACCTTCTGTAGATTGATAAAAAAAAAAAAAAAATAGCAATGCCCAAAGGACTTTATGAGACACATTGAAAGAAATAAAAAAAGTTTACATTTTATTAATGATAAACATCTAAAAATGGTTCATGTCAAATATAAAATATTTGTAGCGATACCCCCAGTTAAGAGGGCTGCCTGTATGATTTTTGGGCCCTGTAGTGCACCGCTGTCAACCCCTGGCAATCGGCTCTAACCTCCCTTGGCACAGTTAGTAGGGGATGATATGATTGTGAGGCCTGTAACTCCTATGGCAGGGACACACAGTGAAATTTTAAACCTTCCTTTACCTATCTCTTCTGTAAAGTAAACAACACAGACACCAATATACTTAACCCTTGTATGTTTACTTATATTAGTGGGTAAGCAGTAAAACAGGTGGGTAAAAGTCATATGCAGAGCCCTGCAATAAACAGTGTTAAACAAACAGACAACTATTCAATGCTATGAAACTCTAACAGTCCCCTTTGCAGCTACTTCCCCTCGTGGACAATATGGCGCCCAGGAATGTCTGCGCTACCCAGTCAGGCCTGACTGAACTAAATGGAAGTTCTGTAGGGAAATCTTCGCTAGCAACGGTGGTGCACTTGAAGAACAGAATTTGTAATCCACCAAAACAACAAAGGTACTGTGTCTGTCTATGAGCAGGTGCTCTCTCACCCAACCGGACCAGTCCGCGTCCATCTCTTCCACTGCGGTGTCTAAGTACACCGATCCATCGACATCCGGGTCTTCGGTCCCCCTGGCAAAGGTGCAGTATCAAGGAGAGACGTCCCTCAGGTTCCTCGGTGCGCGCGGAAGGCTTTTTGCAGAAAAGGCTCAGGCTTCTGGCCTAAAGTCACAGGAGCTCAATCAGCAGTTCAGCTTGCTGGGCGGGCGGTGTCCAAAAAGAGAGAACTGTGCTCCGCTCCTCCCTTATAAAGTCCACCCCAGCAGTCCTTGCGCAGGGCAAGGCACCCTGGGTGCCTAAAATTGTACTGGGTAATGTAGTCTCTGAGGGATTTAAAAGATAATACCCCGCTACACACTCCCCCCACTTAGAATCTTTGGTCCCCAAAGACAACATTAACAATGTGTACAGACAAAGTCATTAAGGGCTGCAAGGGAGGTCAGCAGGGGAAGCTCCCACCAAAATCGAGGAGGGGGATTGCCCTGCCCACAGGTCACGTCAGTGATGGTGGCCTGCCTAACTGTGCCAGAAAGCGAGCTGGGGTTGCCCTCCACCAAATGCACAGTGGAGGGATCAGGCTTTTGTATTGTCCTTCTTGCGGTAGTTACAGTGTCCTCAGAGCTTTTTCCCATCTGTGTATAGGTTAGCTTCCGGGGAGGACGTATGGTTCTTTTAGCTCTTTGTTCTCTGGGGGTCAATGCCTCAGAGACTACGGGTTCTTCCACTGGAATAGGTGCAGGAGTTTCTTCTGTTTCTGAGGCACCCGAATCAGATGCAGAAAGATACATGGAGTCCCTTGGATCGTCAACAGGGAAGGATTCTATAGCATCTTCCCACTCCTCCGTCGGAGCATAGGATGGAATAAACTCAGTGGCTTCCGGATTTAAAGTATCATCAGGGGCATCCTCAGAGGATGGAAGGTCTTTGGACAGAGGTTCAGGTGCCTGGGACGGCCACAGCCATTCAACTTCCAGTTCCTCATCTTCACTCTGAGTGGTGATATCCGTTTCTCCTGACGGAGTTGTCTGAGACCTAGTGTTGGGTCTGGGAGTATTCGAGCTTGAAGGTAGCTCGGGGGAATCCGGGGTAGGAGGCATCCTGACTGCTTCAGAAAGGGGTAGCAGATGGTTTCTGTGCCAGATCTTCAGCGGCCCCACCCTTCCTTCAGGCTTCAGCTGGTACACGGGTAGACCAGGCAGCTTCTTACAAATCACATAAGGTTCTGATCTCCATCTGTCAGCCAGCTTGTGCTTTCCTGGGACTCCCAAATTCCTCAGCAACACTCTGTCTCCAGGTTGTAAATCTTAAATATGGACCCTAAGGTCAAAGTTCCGTTTGTTCCGGGCTCCTCTCTGATCAGAAATTGATTGGGCTTTCTCATAGGCCAGTCTCAAACTCTTCCGCAGTCTGTCCACGTATCCTTTGTGAGGTGACAGATGTATGGTCCATGGAGGTACCAAAGGCCAAGTCAACTGGTAGTCTGGCCTCTCTTCCAAACAAAAGTCTGTAAGGGGAATATCCTGTGACATCGCTGGCTGTACTATTATAGGCGTGCACTATGGCGGCTAAGTGTTTGCCCCAATGTTGCTTCTCCTCACTGTTCAGAGTCCCCAACATATTTAACAGAGTCCTGTTGAATCTTTCTGGTTGGGCATCACCTTGAGGGTGATAAGGGGTAGTACGGGTTTTTTTTATTCCTAAAGAGTCCAGCAACTTCCGAATCAGTCGGCTCTCAAAGTCTCTCCCTTGGTCTGAGTGAAGGCGTTGAGGTAACCCGTAGTGCACAAAGTATTTATCCACCAAGATTTTGTCTACAGTGGAGGCCTTCTGGTCTTTAGTTGGAAAGGCCTGGGCATAATGGGTGAAATGGTCGGGTATCACCAGAACATTTCCATGTCCACTCAAGTCAGGTTCCAGACAGAGAAAGTCGATGCATACCAAGTCTAAGGGCCCTTGACTCTGCAGATGGCCCATTGGGGAAGCTTGACGCGGCAGTGTCTTCCTCTGTATGCAGCGAGCACATGAGTGACAGTACTCCTCCACTTCAGCTTGCATACAATGCCAGTAGAACCTATTCCTTACAAGCTGGAAGGTTCGTTCAGCCCATAAGTGGCCATGGTTATCATGTAGGGCAGCCAAGACAGTTCTTCTGTGTTTTCCCGGCAGAAACAGTTGCCACTTCTCTTCCAGGTCATCAGAGGGGCCCCTTCGGTAGACCACCCCTTGATGCACCTGTAACTTGTTCCATTCTTTGTGAATCAATCGAGCCTCCTTTGAGGGATTTTGCAAGAGCCTGTCCAGATCCTGGTCTTCTAGAGCTTCCAAAGCCAATCTTCCCCAGGGGTCTTCCAACTGATCCCTTCTTATGTCATTCTTGGATAATTTTGGCAAGTTGTCTGCGCCAATCTGGGTAATGTCACAATAGCATTTGGGCACCCCCACTACCGAAACTCCAATCTCTTCTGCCCTGGATCCACCACTAGCTTGAAGTTGGGCTCCTTGACATAAAGCCTGCACCCCATCTGGGGTTACCTGGGTCCAGTCTTCTGTATGGTCAGTGGGAGCATGAGACCTTCTGGACAATGCATCCGCATACCTGTTTCCAGTTCCCGGCCTATACTTGAGGCTAAAGTTGAATCCAGAGAGGGGCGGCCAACCAACGGTGGCCAGTGGCATCCAGCTTGGCTGTGGTGAAAAGGTAAGTAAGTGGGTTATTATCTGTCTTTACTGTAAAAGTCCGCTCCATACAGGTAGTCTTTGAGTTTATCCACCACGGCCCACTTCAGAGCCAGGAACTCCAATTTGTGGGTGGGGTAATACTTCTCCGTTGGTGTTAGACTCCTGCTTACATAGGCGACTGGCTTGAGTTGTCCTTCATACTCCTGGTACAGTACACCTCCCAGCCCATCATGGCTGGCGTCCACATGCAGTTCATATGGTCTCTTAGTATCAGCATAGGCCAAGACCGGGGCAGTGGTCAGGCTTTTCTTCAGCATTTCGAAGGCCTCTTCACACTTCTCTGTCCACTGGTCTTCCACAGACTCTCCAGGCTTCCTGGGGTCAGTATCATCCTCCTCTCCTTCTGTCTTCAGTAACTCATTCAGAGGTTTGGCAATTTTTGAAAATCCTTCCACAAACCTGCGGTAGTAGGAGCAAAACCCCAGGAAGGATCTGAGCTCAGTCACTGTAGTTGGTCGGGGCCAGGAGGTAACTGCTTCCAGTTTGTCAGGGTCCGTAGACACTCCTTCTTCCGACACTATGTGTCCCAGATAGTGAACTGAGGACCGGTAAAACTGACACTTCTCCCTGGAGAGTTTAAGTCCCTCTTCACTGAGTCTCTTCAGGACTTTCTCCAGCCTTTCTTTGTGCTCCTCCAGAGTCTTCCCGAAGACAATGATGTCATCTAGGTACACCAGGACTTTCGATAAGATTCATGTCTCCCACAGTCTTCTTCATCAATCTCTGGAAAGTGTCAGGGGCCCCTGACAGGCCCTGAGGCATCCTGTTGAACTCATAGAATCCCACTGGGGTGATAAATGCTGTCTTCTCCCTGTCATCAGGGTGCATTGGGATTTGATAATACCCACTCTTCAGGTCCATGACGCTGAACCACTTGGCTCTAGACAGACTCTGTAGGGCATCTTCTATCCTGGGGGTGGTATACTGGGGGTGGTATACTGGTTGGGTATGGTCCTTCTATTAAGAGTCCTGTAGTCTATGCAAAGTCTATCCTGGGGGTGGTATACTGGTTGGGTATGGTCCTTCTATTAAGAGTCCTGTAGTCTATGCAAAGTCTCAGCGACCCATTCTTTTTCCTGACTACCACGTTAGGGGAGGCATAGGGGCTTCTGGACTCCCGAAAAACCCCAGTTCTCTTAAGCTCACCAACTGTTCACGCAAGTCTTCTAAGTCAGCCAGGGGGACTCGCCGGACCCTCTCCCAGAAAGGTTTGTCTTCCTGCAGACGGATCTTATGGGTGGAACTCCTTGCACATCCTACGTCGAACTCGTCCTTTGAAAATATTTTTTTCCATCTAGTCAGCTGGGCCTTGGTTCTCTCCTTCCATGCTGGTGGTAGAGTGGTAGTCTCTAGGCAGAGATTCTCTAGAGTGTGTTCTCCTCCCTCCGCTTTCTCCAAGTCAGACATGGCCACTGGGGTGGCAGGGTTTACTCTTCCCAGCAACATCCGGGCCGGAATCTTCATGGGAGAACTAATGACATTCCTGATGCTCACTGGGATTTGGCCCTTCGCCTTCTTCAATGCCCTCAACGGGACCACTTCGGGGATCAATTCCAACCCTGGGTGGGTGTCTTGGGGATCTGGTTCCAGGACCACAAAAGGGCCAGGCTGCTCCCATGAGAGTTTCACAGTGGCCTGCAGGCAGGTCATCTCACCAGGCTGCAACACCTTCTCCTTCCTTGACAGTCTCCAGACTTTCCCCACCCCCTCTTCTGGGGCCTTCTGTTCCAGTACCAACTTCCGGTAGACCTGCTGCAACATGGGGTGGATCCTGTCTCCTGAAGCACCCTGCTCCTGTGCTAGAGGAGTCAGCAGTCTCCTGACCAGATCAGTGTTGGTCCCTATGATCAGAGAACTCGTGTTGGCTCCTGGTGGGCGAGGGCAAACTACTGCCAGGGTGTCAAAGACTTCTGCCTTTCCTGTCTCAGAGGGGTCGAAGGCCAGCCAAATTGAAACATAACCTTCATATGGAAACCTGTGAGTACCAATTCCCCATATCTCTAAGTCTTCCAGCTTTTGCAGGGGCACGTGACTTAGGTGCTTCTGGTAAAAGTCTTTATACAACAGGGTCACTTGGGCTCCTGTGTCCAGAATGGATTTGGTGTAGACTCCCTCCACTTGAATGGGAACTAGGGGGGAGAGCCCTATTAACTTGGCTGGAAATCTCTTCTTAGGGGGTCTCTTTCTTTGGACTCTTGGACTTTCCTTTTGAGGTTTTCTTTTTCTTCCACTTCTTTCTGGATCTCAACCCTTGTTGGGCCTGGTATGCATTGATTTCCCTTAGATGGCTAAATTTCAACTCCTGACTAGTGGCATTGAGTATTTTAGGAGGGACATTGTTTCTCTTTCCATCTTCTGGCTTTTGGAGCTTTTTGGAGCTTTCTGTAAATAGTGCGCGGCCGGCTGACTCCTTCACCGGGGCCCTCTGAAGTTTTCCGCCGGCTGGTGGTAAGTGCTCCGGTTCTTCCTCGGACTAGGGCACAGTCTTCCAAAATGGCCGACTCCTCCACAGTTGAAACAGACAGTTTTTCTTCTTCCCTGTGGGGATGTTGGAGTGGAAACACTCTGGCGTGGTTCCTTCTTGATCTCCTCTTGCTCTTTGGCTCCAGAGTTCTTGGCCAATAGAGAGGTCAATAAGTCCAGTACTTGAGGGACTTTAAGGCAGCATCGGCCTTAGAGTAATGAACTCTATGTAGTATATGAGCTACCTTTGGCCATGTACTGTATATTTGACACTATATTTGATACTGTTTTTTATTTATACATTCAATCGCCAATTTATAAGGTACCCTTATTGTCATTATCCCATTATGTTTCATTTATTTATAAATGATATAGATGATGGGATAAATAGCTCCATCTCAGTGTTTGCTGACAACACAAAAATAAGTAGGGCAATTACATCACAGCAGGATGTAGAAACTTTACAAGAGGACCTCAATAAACTAATGGAGTGGGCAACTAGATGGAAAATGAGGTTTAACATTGAAAAATGTAAAGGCTTCACTTCCTGATTCCCTTACCAAAGATGGCGGCGCCTCCACCCGAGAGCTGAGGGACAGATCGGCTTCAGGTGCCGACATCACGGGCGCCCAGGACAGGTAAGTGTCCTAATATTAAAAGTCAGCAGCTGCAGTATTTGTAGCTGCTGACTTTAAAAAAAATAATTTTGGCGGAACTCCGCTTTAAGTCAATGGTAACACAGAAGAAGCTGAAAGCCAGTCGAAGAAGTTTATAAAGAGAGCAAATGCAAGCCATAAGGAGGTCAACTGCTGGTCAAATGCACCACAAAGCAAGCTGCACTTGCTTATCGATACACGTTGCAGACCAGAAAACCTAAATCTTTATTAGCATAGTATCAAGCCGCGTACACACGGCCGGTTTTCTCTGCAACAACCGACAAGAAAACTGCTTGCAGAGCTTTCAGGTTTCTCGTCAGGAAAACTGACCAGAATCTCGACGAAAAAAAAAGAAGACCTGCTTTCTTTTTTCTCATCGGGATTCTCGTCGGCCTGTTTCCCGACGAGAAACCCGAGTGTGTGTACACTTACCTGTCGCCGTGGAAACCCGCGCATGCTCAAAATGACTTCAATGCATGCGCGGTATCTTCCTAGGCATAGGTAGGGTGTAGCAAGATGGCGGCGACGGCATCAAATGTGACGAGCGCACGCTCGTCGTAGTCGATGACGTCACCGCGTTCGTGCCATTCAAAAGAACGGCGGTTCTTTTGAAAGGTGCGTGTGTACACTCGGCCGGGACAAGATTCTTGTCAAGAATCTCGTCAGGAAAAACTGTTTTTTTCCTGACGAGATTCTCGGCCATGTGTACAGGGCTTCAGTGTCTGATTGGTTGGCATTTCAACAATTTTATTTACTGGCTGCAGTTGTCATACAAAAATGAATAATAATTCACGCCATATTTTTGCTCAGAGAAATTATCTTTATTACGGCTCTTCTTGGAGATGCATTTTATTATCTTGTACTTCTCAGGGCATGTATTTGATTTTACTTTGTGATTGCGTAGGATGGGATCTCTTGCTGTGTGCTCGAATTCTGTACTGTTTTCGTAAAGGTTGTGTACTTATGCATCTCTTTCATGCTGATTTTCTGAAATAGTGATGAGCTATTCAGCAGTCAGGGAATGAGTCCAAGCTATGCAATCACCCATGTGCATCACAAAATAAACAGGTAAACTTTAACACTTCAGAGGAAATCTATGCTTTTCACAATTTTAATTGGAGGTTATTTTTTCTCTATTTAACAACCGATTTCCTCTGAAGTGCTAAAGTTTACCTGTCTTTTTTGTGATGCCGGGCCTATTCTGGCACTCCTCTCCTACATGTAAACATCATTTGCTAGAAATTAATCAGAACCCCCGAAACAGGGAATAAAATTACGGTCATTGCAAGTTTTTTATGTCACACGGTATTTGTGCAACAATTTTTCAAATATGTTTTTTTTGGAAAAAAAAAACTGTTTCATGAATTAAAGGGGTTGTAAACCCTCAAGGTTTTTTACCTTAATGCATTCTATGCATTAAGGTGAAAAACCTCCTGTGATGCAGCAGCCCCATAGAGACCCCCTTTTACTTACCTGAACCCCGGCTTTCCAGCGAAGGGGACGAGCACACCAGCTCCAGGCGGTGTCTCGGATCTTGATTGGATAGATTGATAGCAGCGCAGCCATTGGCTCCCGCTGCTGTCAATCAAATCCAATGACGCAGGAGCCGGGGGCGGGGCCGAGTCCTGCTGTCCAGCAGGACATGGGAGCACGCCCACACTAGTGCCCTGAGGGAGAGCGGCTCTCCAACGGAGAACTCGAGAAGAGGAGGAGCCAAGAGCACCGCTGAGTGTAAACATCTTTTGTAATAGGAATAGTGTGTGACAGGTCCTCTTTGTGGAGAGATCTGGGGTCTACAAGTTCTCTCCTCCATGCTGGAAAGATCAAGATCAAAAAGAAAAAGAAAATTAACAATCTCTTTCTTTCCAGCCAAGTCCTCGGCATTGTTTACTTACATCATAACGTCGCGCCCGGGCCTCCGAAGGTCATAGAGATGATTGGGGACCATCTGGTCACTGGAAATCTCTATGATCAACGTCTGGGGCAGTGGACTCCTTCTCTGGCTCGCCGATGGCACGGGCGAGCTGATAGATGCACCGAAGGGCGAAGGGCGGATAAGCCCCCCGCCCGCAGACCCCCACAACCACCGGGCAACGGTTGTGGGGAAGAGGCCCTTGTCCCCATGTTGAGGGCATGTGGCCTGGTACGGTTCAGGAGGGGGGGTGCTCTCTCGTCCCCCTCTTTTCCTGTGGCCTGCCAGGTTGCGTGCTCGGATAAGGGTCTGGTATTGATTTTTGGGGGGACCCCACACCATTTTTTTTTATTTTGGCGCGGGGTTCCCCTTAAAATCTATACCAGACCTGAAGGGTCTGGTATGGATTTTTGGGGGAATCCCACGGCATTTTTTTTTTCATTTCGGCGTGGAGTTCCCCTTAATATCCATACCAGACCTGAAGGGCCTGTTAATGGGATTTTGGGGGACCCCCACGCATTTTTTTTTCAATGACTTTTCTCTGTATTGCCGGGACCCGACAATTCATTACAGCCGCGAGTAGTTTTAAATTACTTTTTTTCCTTCAGAAATTACATTTTGTGCAGGGACAGTTCTAAGCACGGGAAACATGTGCTACTTTACAGGTATACTTTAGACACCCCCCAGGTACGAAATTTAAAGGAATATTTCACTTTTATTGTTTCATTTCAAGCATTATTAAAATCACTGCTCCCGAAAAAAAGGCCAGTTTTTAAAACTTTATTTTGCATTGATTCATGTCCCCTGGGGCAGGACTCAAGTCCCCAAACACTTTTTATGACAATAACTTGCATATTAACCTTTAAAATTAGCACTTTAGAGTTCTCCCATAAACTTTTAAAGAGAGGTCTGCTGCTTTTTGAATTTGCGGCGAACACCCCAAATTGTTCGCTGTTCGCCGAACGGGCGAACAGCCAATGTTCGAGTCGAACTCATGTTCGACTCGAACATAAAGCTCATCCCTATTGGAAATGGTGGGTCGATGGCTTCCCAAAATTCTAAATGTGACGGTCACAGTAAAGAGTCCTATCCCTACATGTTTCGCCAAAGTGGCTTCCTCAGGGGTTTTATTCTGGGACCATTAGTCCATAAACCAGCTCTGACATAAAATACAAAGACAATCGTTAAATTTGTTAATCTCATATATAAACATAACCAAAAGTTTTATTTATTTACATATACATGTTGCCGTGGCTTGGGAGAAAAAGACCAACTACCCACCTCTACCTGCCAAGACAGAGAGCAAATGAATGAGGTAACCCCAGGCCAGGATCGAGTGAAAAGAGGGGCCTGTGTCCAGCCACAGGGGGTAGATAGAGAGTTTACATCTCCTTCATCCGGGTTATGAGGAGTATCATTTATAATCATCCAAATGATGTTATAGACAGACATTCCATGTTTCAATTGAAAAAAAAAATAGAAAATTCTGCTCTTCTGCCCAACCATCAGAGTAATATGTATCATTCTACTTCAGAAACAGAGAGTGGCAGCTCCACCCAATGGAAGGAGACAAGTAACACTGAGGCCTTGGAGACTCAATCCTGCACCTGGAAGTTGGTCCTGGGCATAAAAGCCACAGTGTGAGAGTATCAAAGAACTTCAATTCAGTAGTAACATAGATGGATCAATAAAAACAGCGCTTGCAGGCTATACTTAATAAGTGAAAATAAATGACCATATTGAACATTACACAAAAATTATTTTACACATATAAAGTGCTAGGTGCTCAAAAAGTACAAAAAAGCTCCAATATTGTTGCTGCTGCTCCACAAATATGGACGGTGCTGTGTGCCACACTCCCCTATTGTGACCCCACTCACCAAATGGCATGGACCCACAGCTTTGCAGTCTGGGGTCAGAAAAGCTGAGATCAATAAGATCGGGTGTGAGACAAACGGATTTCTCTGGAGCTTCTCAGTGATGGTTTCCATAGATGTTCAAAGGCGCTTAATCATATTCATATGTGGAAGACAAAGAAGGAACCAATAGTGAAGTACTGTATGGTTGTAAGAAAATTGCGCTGGCTTGGCGTTACTACCAAAAAAACAGACTAAACAGGCATCAGCATGAAGGTGCGGGTGCGCTGCTGAATGGCGTGCATTCCACGGAGAGCAGACGTGACATCAGTGGTTAGGAGACCAGAAGTGCGTCTTTGGTTAAGAGACCAGGAGTGCATCAGTAGTAACATAGTTGTGGTCAGGTTTAGAAGGTAGGACAGGGGTGTCGTATTCTCCCATGAGGATGCACAGCAGAAAATGTTTGCATTAAAAAGGTTATAATGTTACAAACAAGGCTTTTTTTCAGCAGGAACGTGGGGGAACGCAGTTCCGGCACCTCCAAAACTGAATGTATGTAATGGCAAGGGGTGCTGGGGTGTGCTGGAGGGTCTATTGATGCTGGCTGCTGGGGAATCTATTGTTGTTGCAGGAGAGCAGTTTTTTTTATGGAGGAAGGGGGTCTAATGTTGCTGAGGATGTCTTCTGTTGCTCATGGGGGATCTATTGTTGCTGGGGGTGGGTCTTATGTTGCTTGGGAGTCAATCATTGCTGGGGGGATCTACTGTTGAGGGAGGGGTCTTTGTTGCTGGCTGTTGGAGGGTCTATTGATGCTGGTTGCTGAGGAATTTATTGTTGCTGGAGGGGATCTATTTTTGCAGGGGGGGGTCCATTGTTTCTGGGGAGGTCTATTATTGCTGGTGGGTCTTATGTTGCAGGGAGTCAATCATTGCAGGGGGGGGATATACTGTTGAGGGAGGGGGTCTAATTTTGCTGGCTGCTGGAGGGTCTATTGATGCTGGCTGTTGGAAGTCCATTGTTGCTGGGGTGGATCTATTGTCGCTAGGGTGTCCATTTTTACTAGATATATTATACTGCCTTTCTTATTATCATTAACAAATTCCATACAAAATACTTAGCACCACAAAATGGTACTTGGTTCTGTATTCTCTATAAGGGGAGGTACTGAGAAGTGGGTAAGGGGTGGAGCCAAGGAACGGTGCTCAGAGGTGGGTAAGGGGCGGAGTCAAGGGATGACTCAAAAGGGAGGAGTTCCTGCACATATTCTCTGAGAAAAAAATCCCTGGTTACAAATACAGTAGGTGCCACCGATTTTGTGTCAATCTCGCCTCTGCTAGTGGCGAGATTGACCACCCGCGATCCCCGTCGCGAGAGCCAGCGCCGAGCTGGCTCGTCATCGGGAAAGTAAAAATTTTGTTTTTCCTTTTGCAATGAATGACACGCATTGCTGACATTGAGGCCGGTGGACGGAGATCTGACGTGGCTTCCCATCAATTCCAGGCACTGTTTGGTATGAATCCTGAGCAGGAACTCCACACCAAATTTTAAATAAAAACCAGCATGGGTTCCCCTTCAGGAGCATACCAGGCCCTTTGTTGCCTTCTTCCCTCTTCTCCTCCTCGATGTTCACTCGTCGCTTCCTCCCGCTGTAATGCCGGGTGTGCGGTCCGCAACGATTTATATAGGCCTCTCATGACGTCACAGTCACATGCTCCGGGTGGCCCCGGAGCATGTGAATGTGACGTCATGGGAGCATGTGGCCACCCGGAGCATGTGACTGTGACGTCATGAGAGGCCTATATAAATCGTTGCGGACTGCACACCCGGCATTACAGCGGGAGGAAGCGACGAGTGAACATCGAGGAGGAGAAGAGGGAAGAAGGCGACGAAGTAGACCGGGCCCCCGCTAGCAAAAGAGCTGGAAGAAGATAGCGAAGGCGCCCGGCAGAAGGCAGAAAGAACCGGAGAGCAGAACAAGAGACCCCCAAAGTCAGAAGAGACCCCCGGAGTCGGGAGAAGACCGCAGAAGTCGGAAGAGACCCCCAGGTCAGAAGAAGACCCCCGGAGTCGGGAGAAGACCGCCGAAGTCGGAAGAGACCCCTGGAGTCAGAAGAAGACCCCCGGAGCTGTGTAATAAATTACTTTAAAAACCTGTGTAGTGTTTTTTTATTGACATTTTTTTCCACCAGGTGAATGGGTAGGGGTACGACGTACCCCATACTCATTCACATAGGGTGGGGGGCTGGGATCTGGGGGCCCCCTTATTAAAGGGGGCTCCCGGATTCCAATAAGCCCCCCTCCCGCAGACCCCGACAACCAACGGCCAGGGTTGTCGGGAAGAGGCCCTTGTCCCCATCAACATGGGGGCAGGGTGCTTTGGGGTGGGGGGGCCGCAGGTCGCCCCCCTGCCCCAAAGCACCAAACCCCCCATGTTGAGGGCATGCGGCCTGGTATGGTTCAGGAGGGGGGGCGCTCTCTCGTCCCCCCTCTTTTCCTGTGGCCTGCCAGCAGGTTGCGTGCTCAGATAAGGGTCTGGTTTGGATTTTGAGGGGGACCCCCACTCCGTTTTTCCGGCTTAGGGGGTTCCCTTTCAAATCCATACCAGACTGAAGGGACTGGTATGTTCCTGGAGGGGAACCCATGCCATTTTTTTATTTAAAATTTGGCGTGGAGTTCCCGCTCAGGATTCATACCAAACAGTGCCTGGTATTGGCGGGAATCCACGTCGGATCTCCGTTCAATACAGTGTCGCGTCGCCTCCTAGCTATTGCAGCGAGCACTAGATTGTCGGCACCCTGTTGCAGAGATGGGATCGCGATGGAGATAAATTCTCGCGGTCACCTACTGTATATGTGGAAGCAGCACTGCCTCTGTAAAGGGCGGTCCTAACTCTAATATTTGAGAGTCTCCATGTTGAAGCATATATAGTAATATGGTATGTCTAAAGACAGCCCATTTCTCTCTAAAGGAGCAGGAACACACTACAAGCCCATGAAATAACTAGCACCAAACATGAGGGTGAAGAATGGGAGATACCAAATCACATAAGTAAACAAGTTGTAGTGGCCCTAAATTACCACTAGATATCACCATACTTCAAAGCAACAGTACCCTGAACACAACACAGAAAATTTACATATAGGTTGGACAGAACATTAACAACAAATATTTGCTTGACTATATACAGTGAGACAAGAGGCTAAACAGTAATAAATTGATTTTGATTATACAAACAATTAAATTATACAAACACCACAAGAAAAATACCGGAATAATTGCGCGTCTTACATTGATCAGTTTTAGAGTGCTGATTGATGTTCTACACCCAGTAAGCTCTGAACTCATTCTCTTTATATTCATGTGGTTTATCCTGCTAAGAAAATTCTACATCAGGCTTGTTTTCATGCAGTCTGGTTATCTATAGGAACTCAGCTGTGCTTCCGCCTTTAAAACTTGAATCTCTGCTGTTCCCAGAGGACAGCAGCAGGGCAATCATTCCTGGATGTCTGCTGCTTAAGTTGGTGAATCTACAGCAGAGCTGTCCAGCTGGTCATCACAGTGACAGATGTACTCAGTAATAACTAGAGAATTTTCTACACAAGTAAACTGTTTAGGTGAAATATTGCAAGAAAAGTTTGCATTGTTTGAAAATAGAAAACTAGGAAGCTTTATGGATGCCATAAATCAAAATAACAAACCCATCCTGTCTATATGATACTATCAAGAAGAGGAAAGGAACTCCAGAGTTCCCTAACCTTGTTCCTTGTGTAATGTTATACACATCAGGGGATAAAAAGAACATTACTGGTCAATAGTGGGTTGGAGCAAAGGGCTCTTCATAGTGGACATGCACCTAAAGGTTGTTCAACAAATTCAATCCTTTACATTTTAGAGGATCAGTAAGAAACGTTTGTAATGCTGCGTACACACGACAATTTTTCTCGTTGGGAAAAATTACATTTTTTCTCTTTGACGAGAAAAACGACCGTGTGAGGGCTTTTGATCATTTTTCCCGACGAGAAAAACGGCATTAATCATGACGAGAAAAATTAGAACATGCTCTAATTTTTCTCTTCGTGATTCACGGCATTTTTATCCGCGGCAGTTTTCCCATAGGGAAACACTGCCGGGGAACCTACACACAGTAGTTTTTTTGGACCAAGAGAAAAAATGTCGGGAAAACCGGCCGTGTGTAGGGGAACAAGCCATTCCTCAATTTTCCCGTCGATTTTCTCGACGGTGTTTTCACCGTCGAGAAAATCGATCGTGTGTACGCGGCATAAGAATCTGAAACTCTACTATTAAAGAGGAACTACACCCATCAATTTAACAGTTAAAAAAAAAACAGTTACATTGATTGTGCTCTCAATCAAACTGCCAAAACATCAAATGGCTGGTGTGTCATAACTGATCACATGTGCAGTAGACATGTGCAGAACAGAAAATTTTGTTTAGTTTCGTTTCAAAATAGATACATTATGTTACTAATTTCGTTTTGTTATGGAATATGTGTAGTTTGGTTTCGGAATATGTTTTGTCTCATTTCGTTTTAGTTACAATTTGTTTCATTTATAAATTTTCTAACAAATTCCAACTTTTTAGAACGATTAGAATTCAGATTGGTCGAAAAACATCGACCGATTCAAATTCTGTGTGAAGAAATAGCTGGTTGTTAATGTGGTTGTACACCAAAAGGATTTGTGCAACCTGTACAACCACTTTCACCTGCAGGTAAGCCTAGATTAAGGATCACCTGTAGGTGCTGGAAATATCTCCTAAACCTCCACGGTTTAGGAGATATTTACAATTCCCCGTACGAATATTTCTTCAGCGCATGCGCCAATGTATTTAGCGCATGTGCACATCAGAAAGGGCACGCTGTGCAGTTTCTAGATGGATTCATGCCGTGACTGATGGCTCCCAGCCACATGCCACATGCCCTCAACATGGGGGGTGGGGCTCTGTGTCCCCCACTCCAAAGCACCTTGTGCCCATGTTGACAAGTGCCTCTTCCTGACATCCCTGGACTGTGGTTTGTCAGGGTCTGCCGGTGGGGGGATTTATCAGAATGGGGAAGCCCCCTTTAACAAGGGGGCTCCAGATCCCGCCCCCTATGTGAATGGGTACGGGTGCATCGTACCCGTACCCATTCAACAAAAAAGTGTCAAAAAGTAAGAAACACAGGAAACAGTTTTTGACAAGTCATTTATTAAAAGGAAAAAATATTGTGTCCCTCAATGTCCTTCACGATGCCCGCCGACCAGCTCAATAGAAAAATGTCAAAAAGCGCTTTGCCTCCTAAGAGGCCGTGGCACCGCCCCCCATCTGATGTCAGGTGACGTCATGTGATGTCTGAAGGGGGCGGTGCCACTGGCCTACATAACCAGCTGGCCCCGCCCCTTTCCTATATAAGAGCTGTCAAAGCCAAAGAGAGGGCAGACAGCGGGTAGCCTCTTAGGAGGCAAACCGCTTTTAGAAATGTTTCTATTTTTCGGATTGGTGGGCGTCATGATAGACATCGATAGACATTCTTCTAAAAAAGAACTGTCAAAAACTGTTTCCTGTGTTTCATACTTTTTGACACTTTTTTTGGTGAATCGGTATGGGTACCCGATACCCATTCACATAGGGGAGGTCAGGATCTGGGGGCCCCCTTGTTAAAGGGGGCTTCCACATTCTGATAAGCCCCCCAACTCCTGACCCCGACAACTACAGCCCAGTGTTGTCCGGAAGAGGCCCTTGTCCCCATCAACATGGGAACAAGGTGCTTTGGTGTGGGGGGCAGAGCTGACCTGCCAGGCTGCATGCTCGGATAAGGGTCTGGTATGAATTTTGGGGGGACCCCACATCGTTCTTTTTTAAATTTTGGCATGGTTTTCCCCTTAAAATTCATACCAGACCTGAAGGGCCTTGAAGATGCTACTTTGATTTTGGGCCTCTCTATATGGCTAGGCTGTGAAAAAGTCTCACACATGTGGTATCCCCATACTCAGGAGAAGGGATGAGCCAAACACCCCCCAGTTCGGTTCGCATCCAGAACATGCGAACGGACCGAAAAATTTGCCCGAACTTTCGAACACCGTTAAAGTCTATAGGACTCGAACGTGAGAAATCAAAAGTGCAAATTTTAAAGGCTAAAATGCAAGTTATTGTCCGAAAAAGGGGACATGTATCAATGCAAAAAAAAGTTTTAAAAACTAAAGTTTTTTCGGGAGCAGTGATTTTAATGATGCTTAAAGTAAAAAAATAAAAGTGAAATATTCCTTTAAATATCGTACCTGGGGGGTGTCTATAGTATGCCTGTGAAGTGGCGTGTGTTTCCCGTGTTCAGAACAGTCCCTGCACAAAATTACATTTCTAAAGGAATAAAAGTAATTTAAAACTGCTTGTAGCTTTAATGTAATGTTGGGTCCCGGCAATATAGATGAAAATTATTAAGAAAAACGGCCCATTACCAGGCCCTTTGGGTCTTGTATGGATATTAAGGGGAACCCCGCACCCAAAAGAAAAAAGAAAAGGCGTGGGGCCCCCAGGCCCTATATACTCAGAACAGCAGTATACAGGCGGTCCAAACAAGACAGGGACTGTAGGTTTGTTCTTAAAGCGGAAGTAAACCCATTGATTTTAACAGTTTCAAAAAGCAGTTACATTCCCGGCATGCTGGGAATGCCAACTGTCACATTGGTTGTGCTCTCAGCCAAACTGTCAAACCATCCAATGGCTGCTGTCATAACTGATCGCATGTGCAGCATCATGGCAGTTGAAGATTAAACAGAGGCCAAGATGGCAGCTTCCTTGCCTGAAAATGATAGGAGGGTTTACTTCCACTTTAAGCTGAACCTTTTTTTAATTTGGAACAGGTACAAAAAATCTATTTTTAAGCTTTTTGGATAAAATAGGGAAGGGTTATCACCCCTGTAACATTTGTTTTGCTCTCTGTGCCCCTGTTAAGAAGATTTTACCTCACTTTCTGTCCCAATGACAATTGGATTTTGAAAATTTGGGGTTATTAGGGAAACAAGGATTGGTGATAAAGCATCAGTGGAGACACCTTTTTCCCATATTAACTCTTACAGGAGAGAATTTCCCTTCCTAGGGGTAGATTTCCCCTCACTTCCTGTTTTCTCCCTCCATTTGTAAGTAGGAGTCGTTTGTAAGTCAGATGTTTGAAAGTAGGGGACCGCCTGTATATACTATACAGCCTGCCCTATATACTCTGCAGAAAATTGGTTAGGTGTTGGTGGTACCAGAACACTGTAAGCCCTCACAGTTACTCTTGGTGGGCCTTGGAACAGGCCCGGTTGTGAACTATTATATCGAGAATTGTAATTACATGCCCCTGTTGAACAGTGGCAGAAAAATTGGACCTTTGGTGGTGGTGGTGGTGGTGGCACAATACTGTAAGTCCTCACAGTTACTCTTGGTGGGCGCTGCTGTGAAATATTATATCAATAATTTTAATTACATGCCCCTGTTGAACAGGGGCAGAAAAATTGGGCCTTTGGTGGTGGTGCCACAACGCTGTAAGCCATCACAGTTACTCTTGGTGGGCGCTGGAACGGGCCCTGCTGTGAAATAGTATATCAAGAATTGTAATTACATGCCCCTGTTAAACAGGGGCAGAAAAATTGGGCCTTTGATGGTGGTGGTGGTGGTGGTGGTGCCAGAACACTGTAAGCCCTCACAGTGACTCTTGGTGGGCGCAGTTATGGTCCCTGCTGCGAAATATTACAGCAAAAATGTAAATTACACACGCCCCTGTTAAACAGGAGCAGAAAAATTGGGCTTTAGGCACTGGTGCTGGTGCCACAACACTGCAACCCCTCACAGACACTCTAGTTGGAGTGCAGGAATGAGCCCTGCTGCAAAATATTACAGGGAAAATTTTAATTATACATGCCCCTGTTAAACAGGGGCAGAAAAATTGAGCTTTAGCCACTAGTTCTGTTGCCACAACACTGCAACCCCTCACAGATACTCTAGTTGGAGCGCAGGCATGAACCCTGCTGCAAAGTATTACAGCAAACATTTTAATTACACGTCCCTGTTAAACAGGGGCAAAAAAAATGGGCCTTAGGCACTGGTGCTGGTGCCACAACACTGCTACCCCTCACAAATACTCTAGTTGGAGCACAGGAATGGCCTTAGCCACTGGTGGTGGTGCCCAGAACCAAAAAAAATTCTTACAAGCTATCAACATGAACATTGAGGAGGAAGAGGATAGTCACTCAGCATAACAGGATAGTCACTCAGCATCAGCATAGGCAGTCTTGAAGGGATCTCACATTCATAAAAAAATTATTTGGTTACATCAGCATCAGGTGCTTGGTAGCTGGTGATTCAAGACTGATTAATTTTTATGAAGGTGAGCCAATCGACCGAGTCGGTGGACAGGCGCACCCTGTGATCGGTTACAAAGCCTCCAGCAGCACTGAATGTGCGTTCCGAAAGAACGCTGGATGCAGGACAGGCCAGTAGCTCAATTGCATACTGTGCAAGCTCTGGCCAGTGATCCATCCTCAAGACCCAGTAACCCAGAGGATTGTCGGTTGCCCCTAGGTATTCCTGCACCATGTAAATCAGACGCTAGCGATGGTTGCTGGAACTGATCAGACCCTGGGGCTGCGAACTAAAAAATTGTCTGAACGCATCGGTCAGACGGCCACCTTCTTCATCGCTCCTTCTGTGACTGACCGAAGCCTCAGCAACACGTTGTCCATGAGTTTCTGGGGACTGTAAACGATCCCTTGAAGACTGCTGCTGATGCTGAGTGCTAGGCTCCACCTCCATGCTGACACAATCCTCCTCCTCCTCCTCCTCTTCCTGTGTGATCGGCGGGCCCGCAGGAACACTGTCTGGATAAAGGGGGCCTTGAGAGGTAAGGAAGTCCTCCTCTTCCTACCCCTGTTCTGCCTCAAGTGCCCTGTCCATTATTCCACGCAGCGTGTGCTCCAACAGGTACACAAGGGGGACAGTATCACTGATGCATGCACTGTCACTGCTCACTATCCTCGTGGCCTCCACAAATGGTGACATGACAGTGCATGCATTCTTGATCATGAGCCACTGGCGTGGCGAAAAAAAGCCAAGCTCCCCTGACCCTGTCCTGGTGCCAAAGTCGCACAGGTACTCATTGATGGCCCTCTGCTGCGTGTGCAGCCGCTGCAGCATGGCCAACCTTGAGTTCCATCTGGTGGGCATGTCACAGATTTGGCGGATCTTGGGCAGGTTGTATTCCTTTTGGAGGTCAGCCAGCCAAACACTGGCATTATATGTCCGGTGGAAATGCACACAGACTTTCCTGGCCTGCCTCAGGACATCCTGTAAGCCCGGGTACCTGCACAAGAACCACTGCACCACCAAGTTGAGGACGTGAGCCACACAGGGCACATGGGTCAGTTGTCCCTGTCGGAGTGCGAAGAGGAGGTTGGTGCCATTGTGGCAAACCACCATTCCTGGCTGAAGCTGGCGTGGCGTCAACCACCTCTGAGCCTGCCCCTGCAGAGCTGACAGAATCTCTGCCCCAGTGTGGCTCCTGTCCCCTAAGCACACCAGCTCAAGCACCGCATGGCATCTCTTTGCCTGAATGCTTGCGTAGCCCCTTGAACGCCTACGGAGCACCGCTGGTTCAGAGGACAAATCAGCACAGGAAGAGGCCATGGAGGAAGAAGAAGAGGAGGGGGTGGAGGAGAGAGGTGTGGCAGAATCACCACTAGTAGCATTTTGGAGGCGTGGTGGCGGAACAACCTCCAACAAGACTGCACCCTGTCCTGCATCCTTCCCAGCTGCCAGCAGAGTCACCCATTGCGCCGTGAAAGATAGGTAACGCCCCTGTCCATGCCTGCTGGACCATGAGTCAGCGGTAATATGCACCTGATGAAGATGTAGCGCTAAGTGAAGAAATGAAGCCCAATAATTTGGGCCTCCAATCAAACCAAAGTGATAAATAATATCAATATAATGAGTCCATACATTGTCCATAGAAATTTTTTGTGTTGTGAAGAAAGAACATGTAGCACTGAAGGGTCATCACATAACTCTTGTAGAAAAAGAGAGGTAGAATACTCTTACAGGAATGTTAGACCTGTGGTTTAGGCAGGTCAAATAGGCATATGAAATCCCAGTGGCACTCCTCATCAGTTAGTCTGGAAACTGGATCAGATGGGTCCCCAATGTAGACTGTCCGGTAGGCTCCCCGACTTGACAGCAGACTCTGGGTTTCACACCGATCCAGGTGGTACTCCGATGGAACTGGAACCGCCAATCAGCAAGGAGACTCTTTACCACGGTGAATATTAGTAACTAGGGATGAGCTTCGAGTTCGAGTCGAACTCATGTTCGACTCGAACATTGCCTGTTCGCCCGTTCGCCGAACAACGAACAAATTGGGGTGTTCGCGGCAAATTCGAAAAATCTATGGGAGAAATCTAAAGTGCTAATTATAAAGGCTTATATGCAAGTTATTGTCCTAAAAAGTGTTTGGGGACCCGGGTCCTGCCCCAGGGGACATGTATCAATGCAAAAAGAAGTTTTAAAAACGGCCGTTTTTTCGGGAGCAGTGATTTTAATAATGCTTAAAATGAAAAAATAAAAGTGAAATATTCCTTTAAATTTCGTACCTGGGGGGTGTGTATGATATGCATGTGAAGTGGCGCATGTTTCCCGTGCTTAGAACTGTCCCTGCAAAAAGTGTCATTTTTGAAAGAAAAAAATGCATTTAAAACTGACTCGCGGCTATTAATGAATTGTCGGCTCCCGGCAATACATACAAAAGTCATTGAGAAAAAAAAAAAAAAAAAGCGTGGGGGTTCCCCAGAATTCAATTACCAGGCCCTTCAGGTCTGGAATGGATATTAAGGGGAACCCCGCCGCAAATAAAAAAAAAATTGACGTGGGGTTCCCCCAAATATCCATTCCAGGCCCTTCAGATCTGGCATGGATTTTAAGGGGAACTCCACCCCAAATTAAAAAAAAAATGGCGTGGAGTCCCCCTAAAAATCCATACCAGACCCCTTATCCGAGCATGCAACCTGGCCGGCTGCAGGGGAAAAGGGGGGGACGAGAGAGCGGCCCCCCCTCCCTCCTGAACCGTACCAAGCCACATGCCCTCAACATGGGGAGGATGTCCCCATGTTGATGGGGACAAGGGCCTCATCCCCACAACCCTTGCCCGGTGGTTGTGGGGGTCTGCGGGCGGGGGGCTTATCGGAATCTGGAAGACCCCTTTAACAAAGAGGACCCCCAGATCCCGGCCCCCCCCCCTATGTGAATTGGTAAGGGGTACACTGTACCCCTACCATTTCACGAAGAAAGCGTAAAAAAATGTTTAAAAAAACACACAAACACCTTGAAAAAGTCCTTTATTTAAAAAAAAAAAAAAAAAACATTCCAGCGGTGAAATCCAGTGTCCCGCGGCGATCCCGATGTCCAGCGCTGTCCGTCATTGGTTGTGCCTGAGCGGACCTGATGGGGAACTCCCTCTCAGTATTTTAAATGTATAGACCCGCCCCTTCTAAAGTTCCCCATCAGGTCCGCTCAGCGGACCAGATGCGGAACATGAGAAGGGGCGGGTCTATACATGTATTACCAAAGTGAGAGCAGTTCCCCATCAGGTCCGCCTCCTCGGTATGTCGGACCGGCTACGTCATTGGCTTGAGCGGGGAACTTCCTTCACTATGTAAATTTAAATTTACATAGTGAAGGAAGTTCTCCGCTCAAGCCAATGACGTAGGCGGGTCCGACATACCGAGGGGGCGGACCTGATGGGGAACTGCTCTCACTTTGGTAATACATGTATAGACCCGCCCCTTCTCATGTTCCGCATCTCGTCCGCTGAGCGGACCTGATGGGGAACTTTAGAAGGGGCGGGTCTATACATTTAAAATACTGAGAGGGAGTTCCCCATCAGGTCCGCTCAGGCACAACCAATGAAGGACAGCGCTGGACATCGGGATCGCCGCGGGACACTGGATTTCACCGCTGGAATGTTTATTTATTTATTTTTTTAAATAAAGGACTTTTTCAAGGTGTTTGTGTGTTTTTTTAAACATTTTTTTTACGCTTTCTTCGTGAAATGGTAGGGGTACAATGTACCCGTTACCAATTCACATAGGGGGGGGGGCGGGATCTGGGGGTCCCCTTTGTTAAAGGGGTCTTCCAGATTCCGATAAGCCCCCCGCCCGCAGACCCCCACAACCACCGGGCAAGGGTTGTGGGGATGAGGCCCTTGTCCCCATCAACATGGGGACATCCTCCCCATGTTGAGGGCATGTGGCTTGGTACGGTTCAGGAGGGAGGGGGGGCCGCTCTCTCGTCCCCCCCTTTTCCCCTGCGGCCGGCCAGGTTGCGTGCTCGGATAAGGGGTCTGGTATGGATTTTTAGGGGGACTCCACGCCATTTTTTTTTTAAACTTGGGGTGGAGTTCCCCTTAAAATCCATGCCAGATCTGAAGGGCCTGGTAATTGAATTCTGGGGAACCCCCACGCTTTTTTTTTTTTTTTTTCTCAATGACTTTTGTATGTATTGCCGGGAGCCGACAATTCATTAATAGCCGCGAGTCAGTTTTAAATGCATTTTTTTTCTTTCAAAAATGACATTTTTTGCAGGGACAGTTCTAAGCACGGGAAACATGCGCCACTTCACATGCATATCATACACACCCCCCAGGTACGAAATTTAAAGGAATATTTCACTTTTATTTTTTCATTTTAAGCATTATTAAAATCACTGCTCCCGAAAAAACGGCCGTTTTTAAAACTTCTTTTTGCATTGATACATGTCCCCTGGGGCAGGACCCGGGTCCCCAAACACTTTTTAGGACAATAACTTGCATATTAGCCTTTATAATTAACACTTTAGATTTCGAACGTTCGAGTCCATTGTATTTAATAGGGTTCTAAAGTTTACACGAACATTTTGTCTGTTCGCAGGTTCTGGTGCGAACCGAACAGGGGGGTGTTCGGCTCATCCCTGTTAGTAACCAGTGGCCAAAGGAAGCTATTACTTGACCAACCACCCATGTGAGGAGAAAAGAAGGGAAGGAATGCTCCAATGGTGCAGGTCAATGAGGGTTTATTCAACCAACATAAAAGTGATCACAAACAATAAAAACGTTTAAAAAGGGGCAGTGAATGAGGTAGCGTACCAAGCTTTATGCGTTTCGAACAAATGTTCTTCAACAGCGGCATCCAACAAATGTATTTGAATAAGGTACACCAGGAATGGCCTGCAGTGAGATGTAGCTGCACAAAGCTGGGATGTATATATATATATATATATAATGAATATACTGCAGCTACCTGAATCAACTGCCTGCCTGTAGTATAATAGGAAGAGGACAACAGGAACACTCTGCAGTGAGGTTTAGCTGCACACTGTGCACAGGATACAGTACTGAATATACTGCAGCTACCTGAATCAACTGCCTGCCTGTAGTATATTAGGAAGAGAACAACAGGAATGCTCTGCAGTGAGGTTTAGCTGCACACCGTGCCCAGGATACAGTATACTTACTGAATATACTGCAGCTACCTGAATCAACTGCCTGTCTGTAGTATATTAGGAAGTGTCACGTACCTGACGGTGACAGGCCCGGTTAGCAGAGGGAGGCCTCCCTTACGGCTCCCACCGGCGGCCCCTGGTGGTATAACAGGAAGCACGGAGGTGGAAGGGGTATGAGTGCCTGGCAGGATCAAGAACTACCGCAGGTGATCAGGAACCAGCAGGTGAGGAGGCAGGAACCAGGAACTACAGCAGATGAGTGGACAGGAACCAGGAACTACAGCAGGTGAGTAGACAGGAACCAGGAACTCAGAAGATGACCCGGACCGGGAGGCACAGCAGGTAGACTGGAACCACTGGGCAGCAGCAGATGAACAGGAACCAGCAGATGAGCAGACAGGAACCAGCAGATGAGCAGACAGGAACCAGGAACTGCAGCAGGTGAGTAGACAGGAACCAGGAACTCAGCAGATGACCCGGACCGGGAGGCACAGCAGGTAGACTGGAACCACTGGGCAGCAGCAGGTGAACAGGAACCAGCAGATGAGCAGACAGGAACCAGCAGATGAGCAGACAGGAACCAGGAACTCAGCAGATGACCCGGACCGGGAGGCACAGCAGGTAAACTGGAACCACTAGGCAGCAGCAGGTGAACAAGAGCCAAGGTCAGGCAGGATCGTCAGACAAGCCGGGGTCGGGTAAACTGGCAGGCAGCGAGGCACAAAAGGATCAGGCAATACCGAAGTCAGAAAACAGGCCGATGGTCAGGTACAGGCAGATAGCAGGAGGGTCACAGGAAGCCGGATCAGATACAGGTAAACAAGGCAGATCAGGTCACTTGGGATAAACGCTGTAGAGCAGACAGCAGGGACTGTCTGCAAGTGAGGAGTTTAAATAGCCCTTCGGGCGTCACCTGCGGGGGCGGGAACCAGGAAGTCCAGGGCGTCTGTTCCTGACAGGGTTTCCATGACATTGCCCCCCCCCCCCAAGGGGCAGCCTCCGGATGCCCCTAGGAGCAAACTTCTCGGGGTGAGACCTCCTGAAGGCTTGTATCAGGTCTTTGGCGTGAATGTTCTCTTCGGGTTCCCAGGAGTTCTCCTCTGGTCCGTAACCCTTCCATTTTATTAAAAATTGACTCTGGCTATTTCTTCTTCGTGCGTCTAAAATAGCTTCTACCTCGAATTCCTGTTCCCCGTCTATGATGACGGGATCAGGGCGAGTCGGGGTCCGACCTGGGAATGGGTTGGAGACTGACGGTTTCAATAGAGAAACATGAAAAACAGGGTGGACCCTCAGGGAGTCAGGGAGCTCCAGCTCGTAGGCCACCTCGTTGATTTTCCTTTTGATAGGAAAAGGCCCTAGAAACTTGGGGCCCAATTTCTTGGACGGGCAAGCCAATCTTAGATTTATGGTGGAAAGCCATACTTGGTCGCCCGGTGCCAGCGCTAATTCACCCCGTCTCCTCCTGTCGTAGACCGTCTTGTTATACTCCTGAGTTCTTGCCATGGCTTCGCATAGAAGCTGGTTGTTAGAGGAGAAGAAATTCACTTTTTTCAGAACTGCGGGCACTGAGCACTCAGGGAGAGAGTTGGGCAGAAATGTGGGGTGAAACCCGAAGTTCGCAAAAAATGGGGTCTGGTTAGTTGCGGAGTGGATGGAGTTATTGTAGGAGAACTCCGCTAGCGGAAGCAGGGAGAGCCAGTCATTCTGAGCAAAGGAGGAGAAACAACGCAAATATTGCTCGAGGGTCTGATTTGTTCTCTCAGTCTGTCCGTTGGTTTGAGGGTGGTAAGCCGAAGAGAATGATAGCTCTATTCCCAGAGTCTTGCAGAGGGACCTCCAGAACCGGGAGGTAAATTGTACCCCCCGATCGGAGACTATATTAGCAGGTACCCCGTGGAGCCTGACGACTTCTTTAATGAACATTTGTGCAGTTTCCGGGGCCGAGGGGGTCCCTCTCATAGGAACAAAATGTGCCATCTTGGACAGACGGTCCACAATCACAAAGATGGTGGTGTGATTCTCAGCCGGGGGGAGTTCAACTATGAAGTCGATAGAAAGCATTTTCCACGGTCTCTCTGGAACGGGTAAGGGCTTCAGTAGTCCCCAGGCTTTGGATCTGGACCCTTTATTCCGGGTACATGTAGTACAGGACTCCACGAACCTCCTGCAATCCTCGCGTAGTCGAGGCCACCAGAAGGTACGTTGTACCAACTCAGTGGTCTTAGCCACGCCAAAGTGCCCAGCAAGGGCATGATCGTGGCAGAGCTCTAGCACGGTTATCTTTAGTTCTTCTGGTATGAATATCCTGTCTTGGTGCCAGAGTAATCCATCCTTGGTTTGCAGATCCAGTTCAGGAGAGGGTTCCTGTCTAGTGGTGGCTTGTCTGATCCGGGAGAGTAGGTCCTCCTGAAGTAGGAGAAAATTCCCAGGAGCGAGGATTGTATCGGGTGAGGAGAGTTCTTGGGATCCATGAAACATTCGGGACAAGGCGTCAGGTTTAGTGTTCTTGGCACCGGGGCGGTATGTCACATGGAAGGAGAACCGGGAAAAAAAACAGGGCCCATCTGGCTTGTCGTGGTTTTAGTCTTTTTGCAGTTTTCAGGTACTCTAAGTTCTTATGGTCGGTGAATACTAAGATCGGGTGAGCAGCACCTTCAAGTAAGTACCTCCATTCTTCCAGGGTGGACTTAATCGCCAAGAGTTCCCGGTCTCCCACGTCATAGTTCTTTTCTGCCGCAGATAATTTGCGAGAAAAGAAAGCCACCGGATGAAGCAAAGCCTTGGTTCCTTGCCTCTGTGACAATATTGCCCCTACTGCAACCTCAGAAGCATCTACCTCAAGTACAAATGGTAGGGAGGAATCTGGGTGTTTTAAGATGGATGCAGAGGTGAAGAGCCCTTTGAGATCCTCAAAGGCCTTTTGGGCCTCAGGGGACCAGTGGAAGCGGGTACCTTGCTTGGTTAGCTGAGTAATGGGTGCAATGATGGCGGAGAACCCCCGGATGAATTTACGATAAAAGTTGGCGAATCCAATGAACCGTTGGATTCCCTTCTTATCCACTGGCGCTGGCCAGTCCAAGATTGCGGTGATCTTCTGTGGGTCCATCCTGATGCCTTCGCCAGAGATGATTAATCCCAGAAATGCTATGCTCTCCCGCTCAAACTCGCATTTCTCAGCCTTCGCATATAGTTTATGCTGCCGAAGCCGGTCTAACACACTTCTGACATGCCTGCGATGAGAGTCAAGGGAGGAAGAGAAGATTAGTATGTCATCTAAATAAGCAATCACAAAGAGATCTAAAAAGTCCCGAAGAACATCATTAATTAAATACTGGAAGGTGAAAGGGGCATTGCACAGCCCGAAGGGCATCACTAAATATTCGAAATGTCCGAACCGGGAGCGGAAGGCGGTTTTCCACTCATCGCCCTCCTTGATTCGGACCAGGTTATAGGCTCCCCGGAGGTCAAGCTTAGTAACAATAACGGCAGCTCCCAATCTTTGGAACAACTCTGGTACCAGAGGAAGAGGATAACGATTTTTAATGGTGACCTTATTTAGTTCACGGTAGTCCACACATGGCCTGAGGGTATGGTCCTTCTTTTCTACAAAGAAAATGCCTGCGCCTGCTGGCGACGTAGAGGGGCGAATGAACCCCTTTAAAAGGTTCTCATCGATGTAGTCCTTCAGGGCCCCCTGTTCCACCTCCGTTAAAGGGAAAATCCTACCGAAAGGAATAGCTGCTCCGGGCAGTCGTAGGCTCGGTGGGGTGGTAGTGTCTCTGCCCCCTGTTTACTAAACACATCGAGAAAGTCCAGGTAAGCGTCAGGGATGGCCTGACGTATTCCGGCCTCAGTGTCGGTACACATTAAGGTGGCAGGCCCAGGGGGTTTGTGTGAGCCACAGGACCGTTGGCAGTAGGAGGAAGGAAACGTGATCACCCCCGTGACCCAGTTAATGGTAGGATTATGGGCTTGTAGCTAGGGCATACCGAGAATTATGGGGAACAGTGGAGAGGAGATAATATCCAGCCGTAGATATTCTCGGTGCACCCCGGTAGAGGAGAAGACAGTGACAGGTAGGGGAGCCGTCTCTTCGACCACGGGCCCCGACTTGATAAGGGACCCATCAGCCAGGTGAACCCGTAGTCCATGGGTCTTGGGAAGTAGAGGAATAAGTTGAGTACGGGCAAAAGTTGAGTCCATGAAGCAACTACAAGCCCCAGAGTCAATAATTGCGACGACTTGCAGGGTCCTTCCTGGGAGCTGCAGGGAGATAGAAAGAGCGAAGTGAGAGGAGGATTTAGTCTGAGGGTTGATCACAGCAGGGAATACTGACAAGCACTTACGGAACTTCAGGGGACAGTTCCTAACGAAGTGACCGGGCTCCCCGCAGTACAGGCACAGGTTGTGCGCGCGTCAGCGTTGGCGTTCCTCCGGAGTAAGGGAAGGGCGGAGGACCCCAAGCTGCATGGGTCCAGGAGCATCGCACGAGGGGGTCAAGGGTGCTGCAGAAGCTGGGTGCGGATGACTGGGGACCCGGGGAAGCATCCGGGTCGGCCGGGTGAAGCTCGTGGCCCTCTTAACCCTCCGTTCCCTCAGGCGTCGGTCGATCTGAATTGTCAGATCGATCAGTAGGTTCAAATTTTCTGGTATTCCTACCCTAGCCAGTTCGTCCTTCAGGGGGTCAGAAAGGCCTATACGAAACTGGTGACGGAGGGCAGCGTCATTCCAGCTGGTGTCTGCGCTCCAGCGCCTGAATTCAGCTACATAGTCTTCCGCTGCTCTGCGTCCCTGCTGAAGGGTCCGCAGGGCGTTCTCTGCAGTGACCGAGAGCTGAGGGTCCTCGTACAATTGGGCAATGGCGTCAAAAAAAAGTGTAAGGCTGTCCAAGGACGCATCTTTGCGTTCTAGCAGGCGGTGGGCCCAGTTCTGTGGGTCTCCGGAAAGCAGCAAAATTACAAAGCCCACCTTGGTAGCTTCTAAGGAAAAGGTGCGGGGCTGTAAAGCAAAGTACAACTCACAAGAGTTCCGGAAAGCCCTGAACTTGCTCCGGTCCCCGGAGAATCTTTCGGGTGTAGGGACCCTGGGTTCAGGGGGAAGCATGACCACCGTGGGCGCAGCTCCTGCCCCGGCGGAAGAAGTGGAGGCACGTGGACCCCCTTGAGCTCCATCGGGGTTGGTGAGGGCCCGCATTTGTCCTTCCAGGTGAGTGTAGCCTTGCTGGAGGCTCTTAACGGCCTCGGTCAGTCCCGCCAGGTGTCGGCATAGTTCCTCCATAGGTGAGGCTCCCTGCTCGGGCTCAGACATGGCTGTCTGCTACTGTCACGTACCTGACGGTGACGAGCCCGGTTAGCAGAGGGAGGCCTCCCTTACGGCTCCCACCGGCGGCCCCTGGTGGTATAACAGGAAGCACGGAGGTGGAAGGGGTACGAGTGCCTGGCAGGATCAAGAACTACCGCAGGTGATCAGGAACCAGCAGGTGAGGAGGCAGGAACCAGGAACTACAGCAGGTGAGTGGACAGGAACCAGGAACTACAGCAGGTGAGTAGACAGGAACCAGGAACTCAGAAGATGACCCGGACCGGGAGGCACAGCAGGTAGACTGGAACCACTGGGCAGCAGCAGATGAACAGGAACCAGCAGATGAGCAGACAGGAACCAGCAGATGAGCAGACAGGAACCAGGAACTGCAGCAGGTGAGTAGACAGGAACCAGGAACTCAGCAGATGACCCGGACCGGGAGGCACAGCAGGTAGACTGGAACCACTGGGCAGCAGCAGGTGAACAGGAACCAGCAGATGAGCAGACAGGAACCAGCAGATGAGCAGACAGGAACCAGCAGATGAGCAGACAGGAACCAGGAACTCAGCAGATGACCCGGACCGGGAGGCACAGCAGGTAAACTGGAACCACTAGGCAGCAGCAGGTGAACAAGAGCCAAGGTCAGGCAGGATCGTCAGACAAGCCGGGGTCGGGTAAACTGGCAGGCAGCGAGGCACAAAAGCATAGTTGCCAACAGTCACGGATTGGCCGGGACGTTCCCGGGATTCAAACCCTTTTCCCGGATTTATTTTGTCCCGGCCAATGTCCCGGCCAATCCGATTTTTCCAGTTTTCCCCGAATTTGGACGCCGCAGGCCGCCGCCGCTAGAGGTCCACGGCTGGCGGAGACAATGTCTCGGCCGGCCGCCATGTTCAAGAAGACCAAAACACGGATGTAGTACAATAGAAAATAAAGCCGCTGGGGGTGGGCGGCGCCGCAGCAGCTTTATCTTCTATTGTACTACATCTGTGTTTTGGCTGGCCGGCCGGCCACCCCCCCGCCCCGCTGCAGGTCTGTCTGTAATGGAAAGGGGCGGGGGTCGGCAGCGCCACAGCTTAATTTTTTTTTTTTTGCAGCCACACTGTCGGCTCCGCCTCTATTTTGTTCCCCTTCGGGGAAGGGGAAACAATAATGGCGGCCGAGACAGGAGACGCCTGTGGTTAAGGGGGGACTCCGCTGGGAACGCCTGTGGTAAGGGAGGACTCCGCTGGGGACGGCTGAGGTAAGGGGGGACTCCGCTGGGGACGCCTGATGTAAGGGGGGACTCCGCTGGGGACGCCTGATGTAAGGGGGGACTCCGATGGGGACGCCTGATGTAAGGGGGGACTCCGCTGGGGACGCCTGAGGTAAGGGGGGACTCCGCTGGGGACGCCTGATGTAAGGGGGGACTCCGCTGGGGACGCCTGAGGTAAGGGGGGACTCCGCTGGGGACACTTGATGTAAGGGGGACTCCACTGGGGACGCCTGATGTAAGGGGGGACTCCGCTGGGGACACTTGATGTAAGGGGGGACTCCGCTGGGAACGCCTGTGGTAAGGGAGGACTCCGCTGGGGACGGCTGAGGTAAGGGGGGACTCCGCTGGGGACGCCTGATGTAAGGGGGGACTCCGCTGGGGACGCCTGATGTAAGGGGGGACTCCGATGGGGACGCCTGATGTAAGGGGGGACTCCGCTGGGGACGCCTGAGGTAAGGGGGGACTCCGCTGGGGACGCCTGATGTAAGGGGGGACTCCGCTGGGGACGCCTGAGGTAAGGGGGGACTCCGCTGGGGACCCTTGATGTAAGGGGGACTCCACTGGGGACGTCTGATGTAAGGGGGGACTCCGCTGGGGACGCCTGATGTAAGGGGGGACTCCGCTGGGGACGCCTGATGTAAGGGGGGACTCTGCTGGGGACGCCTGATGTAAGGGGGACTCCTCTGGGTACACCTGATGTAAGGAAGGACTCCGCTGGGTACGCCTGATGTAAGGAGGGACTCCTCTGGGGACGCCTGATGTAAGGAGGGACTCCGCTGGGGACGCCTGATGTAAGGAGGGACTCCTCTGGGGACACTTGATGTAAGGGGGGACTCCACTGGGGACGCCTGATGTAAGGGGGGACTCCGCTGGGGACGCCTGATGTAAGGGGGGACTCCGCTGGGGACGCCTGATGTAAGGGGGACTCCTCTGGGTACACCTGATGTAAGGAAGGACTCCGCTGGGTACGCCTGATGTAAGGAGGGACTCCTCTGGGGACGCCTGATGTAAGGAGGGACTCCCCTGGGGACACCTGATGGCATCTGGTGGCAGGCGACGTGGCAGGTGACACACTCGGGGCTAACACTGATTCGGCATTTTGGTGAGTTGAATGATTTCATTTTATATTAAAATGTAATAAGAGAAATAATGCACTTCAGTCATCCTGACACCCTAACAACCATGGTGCCGGGATGATTAAAGAGCTAACACCAGATGTTTGGATTATCTTTATCTGTTGATTGTTAAACTCTGGAATACACATATTTCTATTATGGTGTAGGATCTGGGCCTGCTGTCCTTCCATCCTTCCTTCTCTTTCCTTCCCTCCCTCTTTCTTTCTCCCTTCATCCCTCATTCATCTCAGACTTTAACCACACCCCCTTTGAGCCACGCTCATTTAAGCCACTCCCACTACCCACGTAAACCACGCCCACGCTTCGTGCGCCACTTTTTTCTCCTAAAGTATAACACACCTTCAAATGAATGCCCCACCCCCTAATTATACCAAGGCTCCGCCTACATGCGAAAAAGTGTCACGGATTTTTTTTTTGCAATGTTGGCAACTATGCAAAAGGATCAGGCAATACCGAAGTCAGAAAACAGGCCGATGGTCAGGTACAGGCAGATAGCAGGAGGGTCACAGGAAGCCGGATCAGATACAGGTAAACAAGGCAGATCAGGTCACTTGGGATAAACGCTGTAGAGCAGACAGCAGGGACTGTCTGCAAGTGAGGAGTTTAAATAGCCCTTCGGGCGTCACCTGCGGGGCGGGAACCAGGAAGTCCAGGGTGTCTGTTCCTGACAGGGTTTCCATGACAGGAAGAGAACAGGAAAGGTCTGCAATGAGGTTTAGCTGCACACTGTGCACAGGATACAGTATACTGACTGAATATACTGCAGCTACCTGAATCAACTGCCTGGCTGTAGTATATTAGGAAGAGAATACCAGAAATGCTCTGCAGTGAGGTTTAGCTGCACACTGTGCCCAGGATACAGTACTGAATATACTGAAGATACCTGAATCAACTGCCTGCCTGTAGTATATTAGGAAGAGAACAACACGAACGCTCTGCAGTAACGTTTAGCCAGTGGCGTCACTAGGGTTGGTGTCACCCGGTGCGGTAAAATATGGTGTCACCCCCCCCCCCCGTCTAGGCTGCCCAGCACCATGCAGGCAGCACACAGTCACGGGGCGCACCCCAAACCAGCCCCTGTAAATGATAGTTTAGGGCGGTATAGTGGCAGGTTAGGGTAGTATAGGGTGGTATAGTGGCAGGTTGGGGTGGTATATGGCAGGTTAGGGTGTTACAGGGCAGGTTAAGGCGGTATGGAGCAGGTTGGGGTGGTATAGGGAAAGTTAGGGTGGTACAGGAAAATTAGGGTGGGAAAGGGCATGTTGGGGTGGTATAGGACTGGTTGGGGTGGTATAGGGCAGGTTGGGGTAGCATGGGGCAAGATGGGGTGGTATACGGCAGGCTGGGGTGGCACAGGGCAGGCTGGTGTGGTACAGGGCAGGCTGGTGTGGCACAGGGCAGGCTGGGGTGGTATAGGGCAGGCTGGGGGGGGTATGGGGCAGGCTGGGGTGGCACAGGGCAGGCTGGGGGGTATGGGGCAGGCTGGGGTGGCACAGGGAAGGCTGGGGTGATATAGGGCAGGCTGGGGTGGCACAGGGCAGGCTGGCATGGCACAGGGCAGACTGGGGTGGTATACAGCAGGCTGGGGTGGTATGGGGCAGCACAGGGCAGGCTGGTACAGGGCAGGCTGGCATGGCACAGGGCAGGCTGCGGGGGTATGGGGCAGGCTGGGGTGGCACAGGGCTGGCTGGGGTTGTATACAGCAGGCTGGGGTGGCACAGGGCAGGCTGGGGTGGTACAGGGCAGGCTGGCATTGTATACAGCAGGCTGGGGTGGTATATTAGATGTATTAGGCACAGTAGCTGAGTGTACTGGTCTGGTGGGGGGAGGGGGGCGGCTGGACACAGCTATATTATATATAGCTGTGTCTAGCAGACCACCTTGCACCCCCCCTCCCTCGTTATCAGACTAGCACAGCACAGGGCGCCAGACACTGTCTGAGAGTCCTCCCACACCAGCTCTCAGGTGGCCTGCCGGTACCATGGAAACCCCCCCACCTACACCTCACCTTGGGCTCAGCGATGGACACCAGGACACCCCCTCGCAAGCCGAGTGTCACCCTTCACTCGTTCACTTCCCTCCCGCCTGTACTGTATTCACCTCTTCCGGCCGGGAGTCTGGAGAAGAGACGGGAACAGCGTCACAGCATGCAGCCGCGCCGCCCGGGCGGTGTGAGATGTGACAGGCACACGCTCACTGGCTCAGTAGGGAGGACCCAGAGGAGGAAGTAGGAGAAGCACGCACACCAGGCGTGGCCGTGGTGCTGGAGGTGTTCTTCCAGCAGGGTGACCGGGGTCAGGCTGAAAAAAAAAAATACCAGGTTTTTCCTCACCCTCGGGAGAGTCGGGATGGTGTCACCCCTCTAGCGGGTGTCACCCGGGTGCGGACCGCACCCCCCGCACCCCCCTAGCAACGCCTCTGCGTTTAGCTGCACACTGTGCCCAGGATACAGTACACTGACTGAATATACTGCAGCTACCATAATCAACTGCCTGCCTGTAGTATATTAGGAAGAGAACAGGAACGCTCTGCAGTGAGGTTTAGCTGCACACTGTGCCCAGGATACAGTTTACTGACTGAATATACTGCAGCTACCTGAATCAACTGCCTGCCTGTAGTATATTAGGAAGAGAACAGGAACGCTCTGCAGTGAGGTTTAGCTGCACACTGTGCCCAGGATACAGTATACTGACTGAATACACTGCAGCTACCTGAATCAACTGCCTGCCTGTAGTATATTAGGAAGAGAACAGGAATGCTCTGCAGTGAGGTTTAGCTGCACACTGTGCCCAGGATACAGTTTACTGACTGAATATACTGCAGCTACCGGAATCAACTGCCTGCCTGTAGTATATTAGTGTAGCGGGGTGTTCAATTTAGGGGGAGTGTCTGAGTGGTAATTAGGCTCAGACACACTGATTGTTGGGGTTTATGGACCATTTCTGTTCACGGGGGATAGTATTGGTGTACAGTTCCCTGTGGACTACAGGTGGCGCTGTCGCTGTGGGCCAGGGTTGAACCACCGAAGGAGGGCTGTGCCTTTTGTGTCCCCTCTCGGCAGTAGTACGGCGGGGCGGGGAACCTGCTGTGCCTGTCGGGAGAGGATATAAAAGGGGCGGACATCTTCCGTTCGAGGTCCACGCCCAGGCACCTTCGGCCTGGAGGTGAGCGAGGGTCGTCTCCGGGTGCCCTAGGCCCGGAGGTGGAGTTCCTGTTCCATCCCAGACACCTTCAGTCTGGGGTGAGGTACTATTTTGAAGGCCCGGGGCCCAGCACTTTCGGCTGGGGTCCGCTAGGGATCGAGGACTCCCAGGGTGCCGCCTTGCGAGGGGACCTGTATCTGGGACGAGGAGGCCAGGGAGGTAACCACTTACGAAGACCCAGCACAGAGTCGTGGTGACGGTGGGGGCCTCTGGTAACTCTCCGAAGGGGTGTCCTAAAGAGTTATGCCACGTTTGTGCCTGGACCTCCTCCACATCTAAGCTGTCCTGTATCTTCGCTCCAACCTGTCTGCTATCAAAGAGGCTGTTTATTATCCTGCGAGAAATAAATATTGAGTTGGACTTTCAGCTAGTGTGGACATTCACATTCCTGGAGAAAGCAAGAACTTGCATCTATTCAAGGTAGAGGTGAGATCATTCTCGGGAGGACTTTGACTCTGGCCGCAGACAAGGCCCAAAACTAACACCGCTCAACCTCTTTACACAGGAGGGTACGGGCTTGTGGTGCGGTGTGCCTCTCCCTTCCTGCGAGGAGCCGAAATTAATGCAGGTAAAGAGAGGGGTGTGTGCGCTACACGTGGGGGCTCGAGTCCAGGATTTGTTTGCTGTTGGAATGTGTTGAAGACCCCCCCAGAGTTTGAACTTTATTCCCCAGTGAAGTTCCGTGGAGGTAGGCCATATTGAGAACTGCGCTACAAGGAGAACCCTGACTGTGTAGTTTGTGGGCGTGACAGAGAGAAAGCCCGCGAACAATGCAGGAGATGGGAGGAGTTTGGCCATGTGTGGAGTTGCACGTGGGGACTTTGGCGCGAAAAGGACAGTGCCCAATGGAACAGCGAATGGATAACATGGCTTCTCATGCCTCATGGGTTCCGGCTACTACTACCATGAAGATGACTTAATTTGCTGCTCCCTTAACGGATACAGGGATTCGGCTCAAGCCCCGGGGACGTTTTGCCCTCTACGTTTGCAAAGATGTGGAGGCCCTCGGAGTGATTTGTCCCGGCTGCTGGGGACTGGTGGTGCATCTGAAGCCATTCGGGCGATGCAAGCTATGTAAGGAGTTCTTGTTTGAGGTCGAGAAACTTACAGAAAAGCCTTGGGCTTTCCACCTCAATTGCCTTACGGGCGCCACCACTCTGGAAGGAGGAATCAGAGCTTACACAGCCACCCCTGAGCGCACTGTCAGGACTTCGGAGGAAGTCACAGATGAGATTGTTCCAGAGAGAATCAACTGCCTGCCTATAGTATATTAAGAAGAGAACAGGAACGCTCTGCAGTGAGGTTTAGATGCACACTGTGCCCAGGATACAGTTTACTGACTGAATATACTGCAGCTACCTGAATCAACTGCCGGCCTGTAGTATATTAGGAAGAGAACAGGAACGCTCTGCAGTGAGGTTTAGCTGCACACTGTGCCCAGGATACAGTTTACTGACTGAATACACTGCAGCTACCTGAATCAACTGCCTGCCTGTAGTATTTTAGGAAGAGAAAGAAACGCTCTGCAGTGAGATTTAGCTGCACACTTTGCCCAGGATACAGTTTACTGGCTGAATATACTGCAGCACCTGAATCAACTGCCTGCCTGTAGTATATTAGGGGAAGAAAACAACAGAAACGCTCTGCAGTGAGGTTTAGCTGCACACTGTGCCCAGGATACAGTATACTGACTGAATATACTGCAGCTACCTGAATCAACTGCCTGCCTATAGTATATTAGGAAGAGAACAGGAATGCTCTGCAGTGAGGTTTAGCTGCACACTGTGCCCAGGATACAGTTTACTGACTGAATATACTGCAGCTACCTAAATCAACTGCCTGCCCATAGTATATTAGGAAGATAACAGGAACACTCTGCACTGATCTAGCTGCACAGGATACAGTACATACCTCCCAACCCGCACGGATTCTGCGGGTTTTTCCCGCAGCGACACCATTTTCCCGCGTTCCCGCACGGGACACTGTATTCCCGCACAGAGCCAGAGGAGGGAGGAGGAGGTAAGATTCAGCGCGCCAGGCAGGGAGGCGAGGCAGGACTTAGAGCTGCTTCGATCAGCAGGTATGTCGGGCGGGCGGGAGTAACTTGTCTGATATGTGGGATGTGGGTTTGCGGTCCCCTCGGCACGTCACCCAGCCCAACCCCCCCCCCCCCCCGCTCAACAACTTTAATGCAAGGGGAAAAAAATAAAAATATGAATGAATGTCCCGCAGTGGACATTAGAAAAGTTGGGAGGTATGACAGTATACTGACTGAAGTATATTAGGAACAGTACACCAGGAACGCTCTGCAGTGAGATTCAGCTAAACTGTATACAGTATATATATATATATATATATACAAAGCCTGGAATGCATACATATACTAAATATACTGATCTAACTGAATCTCCTGCCTGCTCAATCTAGCTAACTGAAATAAAATGACACTCTCTCTCTCTCTATGAACGCCGGAACACACTACACAAGGCCGACGCACAGGCGGCCTTATATAGTGTGGGGCGTGTACTTAGTCCCCTTGAGCCATGATTGGCCAAAGGCACCCTGCCTTTGGCCAATTATGGCTCTCTGTGCTGACGGCGCTGTGATTGGCCAAAGCATGTGAGTCATAGTGCATGCTTGGCCAATCATCAGCCAGCAATGCACTGCGATGACGTAGTGCATTATGGGCCGTGACACGCAGCTTGAATTTGGCGCGAACGGCCCATAAAGTTTGACCTTCTTAGAACGATCGAACAGCCGATGTTCGTGTCAAACTCATGTTCAACTCAAACTCGAAGCTCATCCCTACTCAGGAGAAGTAGCAGAATGTGTTTTAGGATGTAATTGAAAGTATGCCTATGTCGTGTGTTAGAAATAAGACAATGTTGTGCAAGAAAAAAAAAGAAAAAAAATGAATTCATCTTCATTTTCCAAAGAATTGTGGGGAAAAATTACAACTTCAAAAAACTCATCATGCCTCTTACTAAATACCCTGGACTGTCTACTTTCCAATAAGGGGTAATGGGTGGGTGGGGGGGTATTTTTACTTTCCTGGCATGTTAGGGCCTCAAGAAATGAGATAGAAAGTCATGCGTGCTCGGAATAATTGTACTTTATTTTTCTCGGCTCGTCGTAGTGTTGTACGTCTCCGTGTTCTTGACCATTGAAATTTCCGAGCAACATTTGTGCGACCGTGTGTATCCAAGACAAGTTTGAGCCAACATCCGTCGGAAAAAAAACATGTTTTTTTTGTCGGAAATTACGATCGTGTGTACGCGGCATCAGTGAACATCTCTACACTGCTGCGCTGTTCCCTTCCTTTTAACCTCCCCGACTCTAAGCTGTCATCTAACACACCAGACAAGCCTCATTTTAATCTTCTCCTGTTGAGTGTCAATTACAGTGAACTACATTATTTGAATTGAGCATTGAGCAACGACTTCATAGCTTTTTGCAGAATAAAAGAATCAATTAAATTATGTTTTTATTCATTTGTCTGAAGTTATTAAAATATTTCTCTTCAACTTTTTGTTAAAGAATACTAGAGATCATAAAACCGAATTGGATACAGTATTAGTGAAATGCCATCAAATAGTGTCATTAAACTATGCGAAGCTAAGCAATAAACATAATGGAGAGATCATTGGCACCTGCAAAAATAGGTTTATTTTCTGAATTGAAACATTTTATTGCCATCACTTTGGGTCTGAGCGTACACAGTATCATAATGTTTTTGACAAAGAACTAGTAGTGCCTCAGTGATGTTACTTCATTACCGTTAAAGCCGGTTCACACAGGGGCGACTCGAGATCCGACTTCACATCGCCCCACGTTGCCCCAAGTCGCGCTGTTTTTAAAACTAATGGAAGTGAATGGAGTCGTCTTAATGTGCATGACTGCAGTCGCTCCGACTTCAAAAAAGGTTCCTGTACGACTTCAATCCGACTTGTAAGCGTCTTGTACCCATTGATTTCAATGGAAGTCGCCTCAAAGTCGGGTCCCCGTTCACGATGTACCCCATACTCATTCACATAGGGTGGGGGGGCCGGGATCTGGGGGCCCCCTTATTAAAGGGGGCTCCCGGATTCCGATAAGCCCCCTGCCCGCAGACCCCGTCAACCAACGGCCAGGGTTGTCGGGAAGAGGCCCTGTCCTCATCAACATGGGGGCAGGGTGCTTTGGGGTGGGGGGCCGCGCCCCCCCTGCCCCAAAGCACCCACCCCGCCATGTTGAGGGCATGCGGCCTGGTACGGTTCAGTAGGGGGGGCGCTCGCTCGTCCCCACCCCCTTTCCTGACCGGCCGGGCTGCGTGCTCATATAAGGGTCTGGTATGGATTTTGGGGGGACCCCCACTCCGTAGGGGGGGCGTAGGGGGTTCCCCTTAAAATCCATACCAGACCTAAGGGCCTTGTATGCTCTTAGAGGGGAACCCATGCTGTTTTTTTTGTTAAAATTTGTCGTGGAGTTCCCCCTCATGATTCATACCAAACACAGGGGGCAGTCTGTCCTGGAGGTGACTTCAAGTCGCTCCAGGTCGCGCTGTGGTTCAGGCTCAAGTCGTGTCCAAGTTGCCTCACAGAGTCGCGCTCAAAGTCGTGTTGCCCCTGTGTGAACCGGCTTATTGTAGTGCTTACTTAGGAGCTCATCAAAAATGCTGGCAAATTATAAATAGTTTTATGATCATGTTTGTAGATCTCATTTCTGCTATTTTCGATCAATAAATAGCAAATGGAGCATCATGGCTTAAAACAATGCATGTGACAAACTGGTTAGCCAAGCACCTTCTGCATTACTACAGTGGACAATCATTATGTTGAATTCAAAGATACAGTTGAAGTATATTACAAAAAATACATGTGCTACATTGAATGTCAATGGCACCTCTGGAATACATGGGAAATTGCTAGGCTCTAAAATTTGAATTGTCCGAATGACAGATATACTGTAATACTGTACAGTCTTATGGTGGACATTATGGTGGCAATTTGTCGCTACATGGAATGTAAAGCTCTATGGCAGGGGTCTCTAAACTTTCTAAACAAAGGGCCAGTTTACTGTCCTTCAGGCTTTAGGGTAGCTGGACTGTGGTTAGTGTGAGTAGAAAATATCCTAGTGTGGGAGCAAACAATACTTCATCATTGGTGTCAGTGGGAGGAATGGTGCCCCATCACTGGTGTCAGTGGGAGGAATAGTGCCCCGCCCATCATTGGAGCACAGGTGTGTCAGGAGGAAGGTGCCTCTGAAGCTGCTCTGTGAGAGGGGAGTGGTGGTGAAATCTATCCCAGCTCCCTGGCCCCCTTTCTGGGGAGGCCATGGAGGCCAGCAGGGCCTCTCCTGCTGGAGGCTCCCAGCCATCTCCTGGGCCATCTGGTGAACTGCCTGCCTCTGCACAAGCTGATCGCTCTACCCCTGGTGAGGATGAAGGCTCGGAGGCCATTCGGGAGCGAGTGGTGGCCGGGATTAAGGTCCTGAACAGGGAGAGAGACAAGCTCTACAAGTTGAGAGCAGAGTTGAAGCGCCTGCGAAGGCAACGTGAGGGCTTACATAGCCAGAAACGGGGATCCATGGATCCTGAAATCCAGCTGGCCAAGGTCCGTGTAGATCATCAGGAGACCATCGTGGCCATGATGGAAGGCAGAGATGGGCCCTTTAAAGAAAAATTTTGCAACGACAAGAGGTTTGGAAGGGTGACAAAGATGGAGGTGGAGGAGGAGGAGACCCCCAGTTCTGACCCCCTGCCCCCCAGGGAGAGGTAAGCAGCCCCAGGCCTTCCCAGGAATCTGGAGGCATGCTGAGGGCCATCCAGGTAATGGAGTCTCCTATGCGGGGGGATCAGATGGTGTTTAACGAGGAAGACATTTCTGATGATGTACCTGATAAGGTTAAGCCTGCTAAATCCCATGTTGTGGATAAGACTGTTTTTGTTCCTTTCAGCACTGTGACTGACAATGTGCCTTATGACAATCAGGCTGCTAGTCCTGTGTGCAGCAATGTTGTGCCTGCTGAGGCTGCAATGCAGCAAGACTGAGGCCTCGTACACACGACCGTTTTTCTCGTCAAAAACAGTCAAGAAAAGTGCCGCAAGAGTTTTTTTGTCTAGAAAAACGTTCGTGTGTATGGTTTTACGACGAGAAAATTGCCGAGAATCTCGACGAGAAAATAGAGAACCTGCTCTCTATTTTCTCGTCAGGATTCCAGATTTCCTCGTCGTGTTTCTCGTCGGCCTGTTTTGTGACGAGAAAATGGTTCGTGTGTATGCTTTTACGACTCTTCCAAAAGCGCGCATGCTCACAAGCAACTATGAGACGAGAGCGCATCTTCTGGTAAAACAAGCCTTCGTAATGGAGAGAGCATATTCGTCACGCTCAAAAATATTTCATCATTTAAATGTTCTGCATTGAAATCTTCGTTAGAATGTTACATTAATCAAAACGAGTGACCTTCTTTTACTGCTGATATTCACACAGAGTTATGCCTTATTTTTAACCTTTTTCATGCTGCTCTTTATAAGATTTATGTGTATTATATCGTGCAAGTTTTTAGGAATAATTTAAATGGTTAGATTTTTCAAAATGATGTTAATTATAATTTCACAATGTTTTGATAGTGATCTCCCATTTAATTTAGGAATCTATATTATTTAAATTTCCCACCATGTTTTTGTGCTAATCAGATTTAGTTATTCTTTTGGGGGGGGGTGATATCTGTGCCTTTTATTGTCAGTCAAATGTATCTGCTTACTCCAAAGCTTGATTTTGTTTATTTAAAAATACACATAGTCAAGTATGAACTTAAACAAAAATCACATTTATTCATGTTTATAAATTAAATAAAGAGAAGGCAGCGCTGGAAAAGCTGCTGCCATTTGTGCATCCCAGGGACCCCAGAGCACACAGCAACCCTGTGTGGACACTAAAATTGGGAGCTTGAGAAGGCCAACATTTCTGAATACAATCTGATGCTGGCCTCCCAGAGGTCAGGAACAGCAGCAGGTGATATATATGTCCCAAGTGTGTGGTACTACAACAGGCTGCCTTCTGTCCGACCACAATGAAGCAAGGCCATCACTTCCTCTTCTTCCTGGCAACCTTCCCTGCAGCCTTTCCTGAAGCCTTCCCTGCAGCCTTTCCTGAGGCCTTCCCTGCAGCCTTTCCTGAGGCCTTCCCTGCAGCCTTCCTTCTTCGTTTGGCTGGAGGCTGGCCCACTGGAGGGGTACTCCTGTCAGGAGGAGGAGGTGGAGGGGTAGCAGAAATGGGTGGGGCAGAAGAAGAAGGTGGAGGTGTAGCAGAAGGGGTGGGGCAGAAGAAGAAGGTGGAGGTGTAGCAGAAGGGGGTGGGGCAGAAGGTGGAGGTGTAGCAGAAGGGGGTGGGGCAGAAGGTGGAGGTGTAGCAGAAGGGGGTGGGGCAGAAGGTGGAGGTGTAGCAGAAGGGGGTGGGGCAGAAGAAGAAGGTGGAGGTGTAGCAGAAGGGGGTGGGGCAGAAGAAGAAGGTGGAGGTGGAGGTTGAGGTTGGGTCAGTTGGGCCACCTCACATATGGCGGTATTGGGTGTAATTTTCTCCATCACCCCCTTGTTGAGCAAGGTGATGAGCAGGGGCTCGCATAGGAGGCGTTGCTCCATGCTCATCACCTTGAACTTAGCCTCCACTAGGCCGGCAATGGCCTCTTCAGGGGATGTGGGCTCCTTGAGGGTGGCATGGGCCTCTTTAATAAGGGCCATTGCTGCCTCACTGGTGGTCCTGTCCCTCCTGCCTCTTTTGTGAAGCCGGATGGGAGGCACCTGGGATCTGGTGCTTCTCCTTTGCCCTGCCACCTCCTGTCTGCCACTGGGCCCTGCCACCTCCTGTCTGCCACTGGGCCCTGCCACCTCCTGGCTGCCACTGGGCCCTGCCACCTCCTGGCTGCCACTGGGCCCTTCCTCCTCCTGCCTGACAGTTTCCAGACCCTCCTCCTGGCTGATTTCATCCTGTGTATGAAAAAGGAACATAGTTTAATATGTTGGTTTAATCTTTGCATCAAACTTTGTAATCCTGATTGAAGCAATTAGAATGTAAATGCATAAATCCTTGCTTTAAATTTACCACTACATCAGATTGACTATTTAGCACCCAATTAAGTGCAGAATAATGTCTACAGATCTTGATTTCACTTGTGGAATCCAAAATAATGTATGTTTCTCATCCTGACATATTTGTCAAACATTAATTTTATCCCAATACATTTTCAGTTAATACTATACCTGGCTCCAGATGGCCAAATCTGGATCATCCAGGATGGCTGCCTCCTCTTGCTCCAGAGAAGGCTCAGGTTGGCTGCAGGGAAGTCTGGGGGGAAGAGTGGAGAGTGATGGCCTTGTGTCAATGTGGTCATCCAGGAAGGACATCCTGTTGTAGTACCACAAAATCGGGACATAAACATCATCTGCTGCTGCTCCTGACCTCTGAGAAGCCAGCACCTTAGAGCGTTCAGTCCTGTAGGTACCTCTCAAGCTCCCAATTTTAGTGTCCACTTGTTTTGCTGTGGCTGTGGGCACCTTGGTATGCACAAATGGGAGCAGCTTCTCCAGCGCTGCTTTTCTCACCCCTTTTTTTTATGGATGGGGTTTTTCGTCTCCCACAGAGCCGGCAGCTCCCTTACCCGGTCAATAAATTCCGCCAGGAACTCTTTGTCGCTAATAAAGACATTCATATTGTATCTGCAAGTTAAATAAATTATATTTAACTAATGTGAGGCAAACAGTCTAACCTCCTTAACATCCTAGTCACCATATATATCCTCCAACAATCTCAAGACAGTATAGGCCAACAATTTTTACAAGTCACAAAATCACATACCTTCGTTCGCACGTCCGTCACTTGAACTCCTCTCTCCGCACACCGAACGTACTATAGTCACATGTGTGTTTGCTATATACACACACCACGTATGCGTCAAAATTCGAACACGTCGCTCCGCACACGTCGCCCGCCCATGACGTTCTAACTAACATCTTTTCTCCGCCCCTTCTCTTTCGGCGCGCAGACAGATATGGCGGAGTTACAGCAGGTGTCTGATAATTCCGCAACTAACGAGGAGACAAGCCCGGAGACCGAGGACACGTCACGATCAAGGAGGAGATTCAAGGCATCGAATATGTCTTTGGCGGAGATGGCGGAGATGGTGGACATCTTGGTCAAGGCTGATTATGATGCCAAGCATGGGCCGTATAGCAAACCAAATAGAAGGAAGGCCAAAATCCTCACTAAAGTTGTGAAGAGTCTGAGGGCGAAGTTCGGGGTGAAACGCTCAAATGAGCAGCTCAGAAAGAGGTGGTCAGACCTCAAACTGAGGGAGCCAGACCAGTTGAGGAGCATAAAGAGGATGCTCGCTAAAAGTAAGTAAAATGTCGACTTTTCTGCTATTAATCTTTTTATAAACTGACATGTTTTTTTTTTTTTCTCATATTGGACTCGCTTCCAAAATGTAATATTTTGAAGTTGGTTGGGCACAGTAATCGTTCGTTACGTTACCGACACTTCGTTCGGCCACTATCCGCGGTTTTGGCTTATTTTAGAGCCACAAAAGTAATTAGACATCTGCCATTTTTGATCAACTATTGTGGATAATTTTTTAGTCTAGATGATGTGTTTGTAAAGAGAATGAAATGCAAACTTTTATCAGTGTAAAGGAGAGGACACTCAGCAGCTGCTTCCACATCTGTACTTTGGAGCACTATAGTGTGGGCCACCAGACCCGCCTTTTTTGGGTGTCCCACACAGGTGCATCAGAGAATTTTTGTGGTGCCTCCATGTCAAAAAAATTACATCCAAATGTGAATACTAAACATATTTGGGGTCATAAATAATGCATTCTTCTTTAAATTCCGCACAAACACACACTTGTACCCCACTTCCAAGCAATTTAGCCTGTTTTTATTTTAACAATGAGATTTACAGTGTGATAAATAGACCTTTGGTTTTATTCTCATAGGGGAGAGAAGACTGGGAGGAGGACACTCCAGGGAGCACATGCACCCCACAACTTCCAAGCAACCCCAAACTCCCAAAGACCCACAACCGAAAGATGTGCAGGAAGTTGAGGTGGAGGAAGGAGAAGTGCAGGAAGGAGACGTGGATGACGTTGTGGATCTGGTCACCACAACAGGTCAGTATCTGTCACCACAGCTTCAGGTAAGCGAGGTAGGCCTGCAGAGTTATAATACTTTTTTTTTTTTGGTTTTTAGGGGATGTAAATGTTGTGAAGGATAGTACACGGTTCTCTGCTGACAGTGCCCTCCGCCTCATCCAGCAAGTGATGGAATGTAGCACGGAACTGGACCTAATTAAACAAAGAATCCATGTGATGGAACAAACATTTAAAGACATTCTCGATGTTTTGGGGAGAATTCAATAAGCCATCCAAACACATTTGTTTTTACATGTTTGTTTTTGTAATTTTTTCAAATTTTTTGACTATCAAACCAGCCAAAAATTGAATATGCACACAGTGTGTCAACATGTGCTATCTGCCATCAGGGGATATCCATGTACGTCTTTTGTGGGTGCAACCCCTTCCTCGTATCAAAAGTCGGTGAACTGAGGAAGGGGATGCACCCCCAAAACACGTCCATTGATCACCCCTGATGGCAGATAGCACATGTTGACAATAGGGATCAGGATTGTAAACTTCCTATATGAAAAAAAACACAAATGTGTGCATATTCAATTTTTGGCTGGCCAAGGGGTGGCAGGACCCCATATTAGGACGGGCACATAGAGACATAGTTTGTGTAAGTGAATGTCTCCGATTGCTCAGAGGTATCCAATGTTGTAATTTTTGAAATGCAACTGTTATTTTTGTATTTTCATAAGCCAAAAATTGCCGGGTTGGGGCCAGGCCAACCCCAAAGTAAAAAAAAAAAAAAAAATGAAGAGAATGTGCACAGAGTAAAATATTTGACCACAAACAACGTGTAGCTTCTTTTTATAATACCCTCTAAGCTTATTTGGTTCTTTTGTAAGGTTACATAGTGAAATGGTTGTTATTTACTAAAGTAAAATACACTTGCCACTACAAATGCACAAAGACAAACTAGGAGACAGGAAAGAACAAATAATTAAAGGTTTAAACAAGATTTTTATTGGGATACTTAGACATAGGCTGGCATAGGAATTGCCCCCCTACCCGTGAAATACTCCATGTATTTGTCCCGAACCACACGGGCATTTTGGGGGGAAAGCCAAGACGGGCAGATTCCAGGCCCGGAAGGGGATTTGCAGGGGAAAGTCCAGCCTCTGGCAAAACTGAGGCCATATATGAATTAGATTTGCGGCAAAGAAAATTGTGTAGCACACAGCAGCATAACACTACATAGTTTATTTTGTAGTCCGCCAAGTGGATGGAAGTCATAAAAAGGCGGAACCGGCTGGCCATTATGCCGAAGGCATTTTCAACGACTCTTCGGCCCCTGGCCAGCCGGTAATTGAACACCCTCTTCTCTGGGGTCAGGGTCCTCTGTGGAAATGGCCTCATAAGATGCCGTCCGAGTCCGAAGGCTTCATCAGCCAAGAAAACAAAGGGGAGTCCTTCAATATTCCCTGCATCCGGTGGCAATGCAAGGTCGTCACTCTGGAGACGGAGGGCAAACTCCGTCTGGATGAAGGATCCCCCATCGGACATCCGGCCATTCTTCCCTACATCAACATAGAGGAATTCATACCGTGCTGACACCACCGCCATCAGCACAATGCTATGAAACCCCTTGTAGTTGTAGTAGTAGGACCCAGAACGGGGTGGCGGCACGATGCGGACGTGCTTCCCGTCTATGGCACCACCGCAGTTGGGGAAGTCCCACCGCGTGGCAAACTCCGATGCCACAGTCTGCCATTCCTGTGGCGTGGAAGGAAGCTGTGGAGTGAAACAAGATGAAATAATATTAGAAAAACAAAGTCATACATTACAAGGAAATTCTATCCCAAAAAATTAGAGGCCAACATCAATCAAATTATACGTTTATTAAGGTGTGTAAAAAAAGGATAATGGAAGGCTCATTTATCATATTCATCACCCCCTCTGATGGGCCATTACTAAATTATTTTGGGGGGGGGTGTGTTTGGCCACAGGATAGCATTGCAGTGGCGGTGCGTCCAGAGTGGGCGCTGGAGCACTGCCCCCTCTCTCCTGTGCCCATCACTCAGAACAATACATAGGTTCATGCGTTGCATGAACCTATGTATTGTCTATGCCGCACACTATTCAGGTGGATGGCCTCTTGTAAAGCGACCGACATATGAATCATTGCGGCATTTAGGGGGTTAAAATTGCATAGCAGAAACAGGTAGTAAAATAGTCTTGCAAATTACAACCTGAGGGATGTAATTGGCTTCCTAAAAGAAAAATCGGGGACGCAGGGGGGGGGGGGCATTCCTTGGGTAAACACTGACAGGCTGCTCTGCCAATCATGTTCACCAAGTCTGTTTAATGGTAACATGATTGGCTGATGCAACATGAAGGGAAGGAGAAGACATCAAGGACAGAAGAAGGATGGCGCTGACCACAAGAAGGTAAGTGCAGGGCTGGGGGGAACTGGCTGCATTAGAGGGGACTAAATGGCTGCATTTGAGGGAACAAAATGGCTGCATTGGAGGGGACAACTGGGGGCGTTTAATAGGCACCAGAGCAAAAAAGGAGGAAGTTTATTTCCTAAATTGGGGTTTGAACCCCCAAACATTTGGAGCAACAGGCGCCCCTGCTGGAAAAGTTAGTGAAGGGAAATATTTAGGGAGGAGAAAAAAGGGGCAATCTAAAGCTTCCAACATGCATGGGGACAAAGGGGACATACTCAGCATATTACTATCATGGTAATTAGGGAAGGATGAAAGAAATACAATACATTAGCATACATGTAATACCTAAAATGTGATGTTAAGGGAGCAAACTTACCCTAATATAGTCCTCCTGCAGGACTTGGATGATGGCAGAACAGGTGTCTGGGATTATGAGGCCCAGAGCCTGGGGGGAGATGCCTGTGGTGAACTTCAAGTCCTGAAGAATTCTCCCTGTCGCCAGGTAATGCAACGTGGCGATGAGCCTCTGCTCAGCACTGATGGCTTCCCGCATAATGGTGTCCTTCCTGGTAATATAGGGGGACACCAAAGCCAACAGTTCCTGAAAAACGGGGTCAGACATCCTCAGAAAATTCCTGTAGTCCTCAGGATTATTCTCGACGATCTCCCGCAGCAGAGGCATGTGGCAGAATTGGTCCCGCTGGAGCAACCAATTCTTGGTCCATGAACTCCTCCTCACACCATTCATGGACTGGTCTTGGTCCAAAACAAGCAGACCAACACCAAGCGCACGCACAGCACGAACTCGACGACGAGAACGTCCAGGCGACATGGCTAGGAAACGGTCGTCTAATCAGAACGTACAGAACAGAACGCACTTTAGAACAGCAAGGCCTATGAATAACGAACTGAAAATCAGAAACAAACAGGCAAGAACGCACTGTAAAACAGATACGACCTGCCTAGACGCCCTGAAAGTCAAGATACGAACCCACAAGCACAAACTGAATGGCAGAAAACGATCTGAAAAGTACGAAGACTGAAAAGCGCGAATCGTCTCTTCCCAAACTTTTACTTCACACGCGGTAACACGAGATCAGCAAAAGCAGCCCAAGGGGTGGCGCCAAGAAAAAAGATCTTCCCCTTTATAGTGCCGTCGTACGTGCTGGACGTGAGCGCGGAGAACAACGAGGAAATTGGGAAATGACAGTGTGTACGCATAGAAAGCTTGACGAGAAAATCGACAAGCTTAACAAGAATCTCGTCGAAAAAAACGACGTGTTTTTTACGACGAGAAACTCGGTCGTGTGTACGAGGCCTGACATTTAAAAAATGTCATTTCTGTGGATGGACTGCAAGTGTCAGCACAGCCCATTAACCCTTCTTTGGCTGAGTCCAAAGCTGTTTGCCCCACTGCTGCTGAGGACTCTACAGTGCAGCATCAGGAGACAGCTGGTATTGCAGCAACTGTGACCATTCCTGATGGGAATTTGAATAGTTCTGTGACTGATAACAATCACCCCAGTACCAGTGTGATGAACAATCGTCCTGCTACAGATCCTGCCATTTCAGTTCATACAGTTGATAATAATAATAATATACAGAGTGATGTGGCTTCAGTGTCGGCCCTTGGCCCTGATAAACCTACTTTTGCACAGGTGGCACACTCTGCTCCTGGTAGTCCCGCTCCCAAGCGGGGTTTTCCACTGCAAGCTGCCACCTTGAGCACCCCAAGATCTGGTCTTGGGTCTCTGGCTTCTGCTGGGGGTCCAAGACGTAATGTAGTTATCCTGAAATGGGAAGGTGGTGCCATCCCTCCAGCACGGCGTGCAGTGGTGGACTTGATATTGGAGATGGGTTTTGGTGCAAATGACCTGTATGCCTTTATACACGTAGCTGGGACAAGGGACTATACGGTTAGCTTCACCCGGCCAGAGGGTCTTGACCTGTTCTGGGAGCGATATGAGGCTCAGTGCAGGTCAAGACCTGAATGGGAAGGTCTGGTCCCAGTTGCGGTTTCTCAGAGGTCAACAGTAAAAAAAATAACCATTATCCTGACCAATGAGAGTGTTCCTGCTCGGGATCTAGAGGTCTGGTTAAGGAACTATGGGGAGGTTTTGACCAAACCTAATAAAATCCATGATGAGTGTAACATCTGGACTGGGGGATGGTCGGTAACAGTCAGGTTGGCCAGGGATGGGAATGTTGTCCGTCACCTGCCCTCCTCAGCTTTCATAGGGAGGGGTAGGATGACTGTTTTCTACCCTGGTCAGCCGAAGCTGTGTCACCGCTGTGGAGAAAAGGGGCACTTGAGCTCCTCCTATTCAGCCTTGATGTGTTCAGTGTGTCGGGGTCAGGGTCATATGGCTAAGGACTGCACTAAGATGATCAGGTGCAACCTGTGCCTGCGCCTTGGCCACCCCTACAGCAGATGTCCTGAAGCCTGGCACAATATGGAGAAGGAGGTAGTAGAGGACATGTCAAGGCTGGACAGGATGGAGGGTGAGACCCCTGGTGTACCATCCTCCTCTGCGGTGACCCCCTCCCCTGGTCCTGCTCAGGATTCCTCTCCAGTTCCTGTGGCCACCCCTCCTGTGTCTGTAAGTACTACTTCTGTTTCTGTCTCTGTGTCCCCCCAGCCTACTGTACCCTCTCCTCTTGTGTCAGAACCTTCCAAGTCTGTGCCCCCTGAGTCAGTTATCCCCCAGGAGTCTACCCCTCCTGAGTCTGACTTAAAGGGATCACCCCCCCACACCAGTGTGTACTAAAAAGGTTGCTTCTTCCTCTGTAAAGAAGTTTTGTGGAAAGACTTTAAAGAAAAAAGTATGAGATGAGGGCATCTCTGAGGCTGACCTGCAGTACTTGGAAGAGAGAAGGAAGGTTGGGAGGCGGAAGAGGCAGGCGGTGAGGACGGAATGGGGACGGGAAGCTCCGGTGCCTGTCTCCAGCCGTCATAGGTCCTCCAAGTGGGATATTTCTTCATCCGGAGCTTCTTCGGAGAGAAGTTCTATTTCCGAAATGGACTTTGAGGCGGCCTCTAGAAAGAGAGAGGCTTCTGGTGATGAGCAGCAGAGGGGAGCTAAGAAGCAATCCACCCAATAACCCAAATGGCGGTTCCCCCTCCGTTAAAAGTGGTGACAATTAATGTCGCCAGCATTGTCAGTAAGAGCTCGTTCTATGGCCTTCTTTTTGTTCAGCCAATTAGATGCTGAAATTTTATTTTTGCAAGAGACTAGGCTCACCTCCTTGGCAGATATTCATATGGCCAAGAGAGAGTGGAGGTATGGTCCATCTTACTGGTCTCTTGCGGCCGAGCCTTACGGCGGTGTGGCGGTGTTGTTTAACCACTTAACGACCGCTCACTGTATATATACGTCGGCAGAATGGCACCGACAGGCACAATCACGTAGAGTGTACGTGATTGCCTTTGTATAGTTGGGGGGTCCAATCGGACCCCCCTCCTATACAGTGAGCGGTGGCTAAGTGTCCGGGAGCGTTCCGGGATGAGGGGGCAGCCATTCGTTTCTGGCCACCCCCTCGCGATCGCTCCCGGCGAATGGAAATGCCCCCTCTGTCTGTGTCAGACAGAGGGAGCAGGAGGAAGTGATATCATCTCTGGTGCGGCGCTCACATATACCGAGCGCCGTACAAAAGAAGACATCAGGTCAGTGCACACAACACTACACTGACACCAGGACACATAGGGACATAAATCGCCCCCCCAGGCCCCCCCAGACACCCCAGATCACCCCCTAGATCACCCCCCAGCCACCAGTCACAGTGTCACTGATTGCAGTGACCATTTATTTAGTGATCACTGCTAGGGATGAGCTCGGTGTTCGAGTCGAACATACGTTCGACTCGAACATCGGCTGTTCGATCGTTCGCCGAACAATGAACGATTTGGGCCGTTCGCGCAAATGCACTACGCCATTGCAGTGTCATCCAGGCGCTGTGATTGGCCAAGCATGCACTGTGACCCCGCATGCTTGGCCAATCACAGCGCCGGCAGCGAGGAGAGCAATGATTGGCCACAGGCAGGATGCCTGTGGCCAATTATTGCTGAGGGTGTTTAGTACACGCCCCACACTATAAAAGGCCGCCAGCACGGCGGCCTAGTGTAGTGTGTTCCGGAGCAGGGAAAGAGAAGCATAGGCAGGGACAGTGACATTTTTTTTCTTGCTTAACCTGGATTCCTTTAGTTTAGGGAAAGAGAAGGATAGGTAGGGAGAGTGTCAGTCTGTTTTACTGTGCTAAACCTTGTTTGTAGGGACAGGGAAGGACAGTGAGGGAAATTCTCCTGGTGCTATACTGTGCTAAAGCATTCATCATCAACCATCTTTAAAAAAACATTTTTTATAGGGACAGAAAACTATAGGTAGGGAGAGTGTCAGTGTGTTTTACTGTGCTAATCCTTGTTTGTAGGGACAGGGAAGGACAGTGAGGGAAATTCTCCTTGTGCTATACTGTGCTAAAGCATTCATCATCAACCATCTTTAAAAAAACATTTTTTATAGGGACAGAAAACTATAGGTAGGGAGAGTGTCAGTGTGTTTTACTGTGCTAATCCTTGTTTGTAGGGACAGGGAAGGACAGTGAGGGAAATTCTCCTTGTGCTATACTGTGCTAAAGCATTCATCATCAACCATCTTTAAAAAAACATTTTTTATAGGGACAGAAAACTATAGGTAGGGAGAGTGTCAGTGTGTTTTACTGTGCTAATCCTTGTTTGTAGGGACAGGGAAGGACAGTGAGGGAAATTCTCCTTGTGCTATACTGTGCTAAAGCATTCATCATCAACCATCTTTAAAAAAACATTTTTTATAGGGACAGAAAACTATAGGTAGGGAGAGTGTCAGTGTGTTTTACTGTGCTAATCCTTGTTTGTAGGGACAGGGAAGGACAGTGAGGGAAATTCTCCTGGTGCTATACTGTGCTAAAGCATTCATCATCAACCATCTTTAAAAAAACATTTTTTATAGGGACAGAAAACTATAGGTAGGGAGAGTGTCAGTGTGTTTTACTGTGCTAATCCTTGTTTGTAGGGACAGGGAAGGACAGTGAGGGAAATTCTCCTTGTGCTATACTGTGCTAAAGCATTCATCATCAACCATCTTTAAAAAAACATTTTTTATAGGGACAGAAAACTATAGGTAGGGAGAGTGTCAGTGTGTTTTACTGTGCTAATCCTTGTTTGTAGGGACAGGGAAGGACAGTGAGGGAAATTCTCCTTGTGCTATACTGTGCTAAAGCATTCATCATCAACCATCTTTAAAAAAACATTTTTTATAGGGACAGAAAACTATAGGTAGGGAGAGTGTCAGTGTGTTTTACTGTGCTAATCCTTGTTTGTAGGGACAGGGAAGGACAGTGAGGGAAATTCTCCTTGTGCTATACTGTGCTAAAGCATTCATCATCAACCATCTTTAAAAAAACATTTTTTATAGGGACAGAAAACTATAGGTAGAGAGAGTGTCAGTGTGTTTTACTGTGCTAATCCTTGTTTGTAGGGACAGGGAAGGACAGTGAGGGAAATTCTCCTTGTGCTATACTGTGCTAAAGCATTCATCATCAACCATCTTTAAAAAAACATTTTTTATAGGGACAGAAAACTATAGGTAGGGAGAGTGTCAGTGTGTTTTACTGTGCTAATCCTTGTTTGTAGGGACAGGGAAGGACAGTGAGGGAAATTCTCCTTGTGCTATACTGTGCTAAAGCATTCATCATCAACCATCTTTAAAAAAACATTTTTTATAGGGACAGAAAACTATAGGTAGGGAGAGTGTCAGTGTGTTTTACTGTGCTAATCCTTGTTTGTAGGGACAGGGAAGGACAGTGAGGGAAATTCTCCTTGTGCTATACTGTGCTAAAGCATTCATCATCAACCATCTTTAAAAAAACATTTTTTATAGGGACAGAAAACTATAGGTAGGGAGAGTGTCAGTGTGTTTTACTGTGCTAATCCTTGTTTGTAGGGACAGGGAAGGACAGTGAGGGAAATTCTCCTTGTGCTATACTGTGCTAAAGCATTCATCATCAACCATCTTTAAAAAAACTTTTTTTATAGGGACAGAAAACTATAGGTAGAGAGAGTGTCAGTGTGTTTTACTGTGCTAATCCTTGTTTGTAGGGACAGGGAAGGACAGTGAGGGAAATTCTCCTTGTGCTATACTGTGCTAAAGCATTCATCATCAACCATCTTTAAAAAAACATTTTTTATAGGGACAGAAAACTATAGGTAGGGAGAGTGTCAGTGTGTTTTACTGTGCTAATCCTTGTTTGTAGGGACAGGGAAGGACAGTGAGGGAAATTCTCCTTGTGCTATACTGTGCTAAAGCATTCATCATCAACCATCTTTAAAAAAACATTTTTTATAGGGACAGAAAACTATAGGTAGGGAGAGTGTCAGTGTGTTTTACTGTGCTAATCCTTGTTTGTAGGGACAGGGAAGGACAGTGAGGGAAATTCTCCTTGTGCTATACTGTGCTAAAGCATTCATCATCAACCATCTTTAAAAAAACATTTTTTATAGGGACAGAAAACTATAGGTAGGGAGAGTGTCAGTGTGTTTTACTGTGCTAATCCTTGTTTGTAGGGACAGGGAAGGACAGTGAGGGAAATTCTCCTTGTGCTATACTGTGCTAAAGCATTCATCATCAACCATCTTTAAAAAAAACATTTTTTTTAGGGACAGAAAACTATAGGTAGGGAGAGTGTCAGTGTGTTTTACTGTGCTAATCCTTGTTTGTAGGGACAGGGAAGGACAGTGAGGGAAATTCTCCTTGTGCTATACTGTGCTAAAGCATTCATCATCAACCATCTTTAAAAAAACATTTTTTATAGGGACAGAAAACTATAGGTAGGGAGAGTGTCAGTGTGTTTTACTGTGCTAATCCTTGTTTGTAGGGACAGGGAAGGACAGTGAGGGAAATTCTCCTTGTGCTATACTGTGCTAAAGCATTCATCATCAACCATCTTTAAAAAAACATTTTTTATAGGGACAGAAAACTATAGGTAGGGAGAGTGTCAGTGTGTTTTACTGTGCTAATCCTTGTTTGTAGGGACAGGGAAGGACAGTGAGGGAAATTCTCCTTGTGCTATACTGTGCTAAAGCATTCATCATCAACCATCTTTAAAAAAACATTTTTTATAGGGACAGAAAACTATAGGTAGGGAGAGTGTCAGTGTGTTTTACTGTGCTAATCCTTGTTTGTAGGGACAGGGAAGGACAGTGAGGGAAATTCTCCTTGTGCTATACTGTGCTAAAGAATTCATCATCAACCATCTTTAAAAAAACATTTTTTATAGGGACAGAAAACTATAGGTAGGGAGAGTGTCAGTGTGTTTTACTGTGCTAATCCTTGTTTGTAGGGACAGGGAAGGACAGTGAGGGAAATTCTCCTTGTGCTATACTGTGCTAAAGCATTCATCATCAACCATCTTTAAAAAAACATTTTTTATAGGGACAGAAAACTATAGGTAGTGTGAGGGGGTTAGCTCGGCAGCGGGTGTGTGTGACCCCCGGGATGGGCTCCCCACACAAAACAGGCCCAGCAAACGGAGGTGGTGGTTTTCAAAATCAAAAAAAGGTGCGGTTTATTTTCTATTTACAGTGACAAAACACAGCAAAGCAAAAGAAACATAACCAAAATAAATCCTGGTCAAGTTGACCTCTGACTAAACATACAGGTTTCCTAACTAACAACTGGGATCAGCCTAGTGCTGTCCTAGTCCCTAAGTCCCTGGTTTTGTAAAAGTCCAAACAAATAGCCACACAGGCTTTGCCTCACCGCACAGGGGTTCACTCTCCCTAGACAGTCCACACAGGTCTGGGTCCAGGCATGAGCAAACACCTAATGAATCTGGGAGTTCTTATAGAGGCCTAAATGAGCTGACAAGCTTCAGCTGGCCTCATCAACTCCCTGTCTGTACGATGCCCAGCCCTCTCCCTAGAGGTATGAGTCATCCATGAGCCCACTAGCCTTATACAACTCTCCACCTAGTTGTATAAGTCGGCGTAAAGCCTGAATCTGGGCGAAATATATCTACCCCCCTGGATGCAACCAGGTGACTTTACCTTCCTGCTGTCACATACCCCCCCCTCTTGTTTTAACCTCGGGGTTGGAACACCAGCAATCAGGCATTCATGTACTCGAGACAAAGCATCCACATTCCCCATTTGAACGCCAGGGCGATGCTTTACTGTGAAGTTGAATTCCTGGAGGGCCAGGAACCACCTATTCACTCTTCTATTTGTTTCCTTGTTTTGAGCCATCCACTTTAACGGAGCGTGATCCGTAACCATGTCAAAGTGCCTACCTAGCAGGTAGTACCGAAGGGAATCTAGAGCCCACTTCACCGCTAAACACTCCTTTTCAACGGTGGCGTAATTTACCTCATGGGACTTCAACTTCCTGCTGAGGTAAATGACTGGGTGCTCTTCCCCGTTCCAGACCTGGGACAATACTGCTCCTAACCCCACATCTGACGCATCACTTTGTACGACAAAGTCTTTAGAGAAGTCGGGTGAGTACAACACTGGCTGGCTACATAAGGCTTGTTTCAAGAATTGGAATGCTGCCTCAGCCTCGGGGGTCCATTTAATCATGACCGACCCTTTCCCCTTCGTCAGGTTGGTTAGGGGCACAGCCTTAGAAGCAAAGTGGGGAATGAATCGCCGATAATACCCAGCGATTCCCAGAAAGGCTCGTACCTGCTTCTTGCTGTTGGGACGTGGCCAACTCTGGATGGCCTCGACTTTGTTGAGTTGGGGTTTTATTACTCCCCTCCCAATGGTGTACCCAAGATATTTGGCCTCCTCCTGCCCAATGGTACACTTCTTGGGGTTAGCCGTAAACCCCGCTTCCCGAACAGAGTCCAGGACTGCTTGCACTTTTGGCAGATGTGAGGCCCAATCTGTGCTATGGACAATTACGTCATCCAGGTAAGCCGCAGCATACTTCCGATGGGGCCTCAGCATCTGGTCCATTTTCCGCTGGAATGTGGCCGGCGCATTCTGTAACCCGAACGGCATTCTTTTATATTGGAACGCCCCGTCTGGGGTTACAAATGCGGTTTTCTCTTTGGCCGACTTGGCCAGGGGGATTTACCAATACCCTTTTGTGAGGTCAAGAGTCGTCATGTATCGGGCTGTTCCCAGCCGGTCGATCAACTCATCTATACGTGGCATGGGGTAGGTGTCAAATTTTGTAACTTTGTTCAACTGACGAAAATCGTTACAAAATCGCCAGCTCCCATCCGGTTTAGGCACCAACACGATGGGACTAGACCAATCACTTTGGGACTCCTCTATCACCCCTAAGTTCAGCATTTTCTGTACTTCCTCCCGTATTGCCTCCCGTCGAGCCTCTGGGATCCGATAGGGTTTTAACTTCACCCTTTCACCGGGCGGGGTAATGATGTCATGCTCTACCCCAGATGTTTGTCCCGGCAGCTCAGAGAATACCTCCTTGTTGCGAAGCACAAACTCCTTAACCTCCTGTTGTTGGGGTTGTGACAAGGTGGCTGCTATTCCAACCTCAGGAATCACGCAACCAGTTTGAGCTGGTGACCAAGTGTCTGCGACTAGGGACTCTCTATCCCTCCAGGCTTTCAACAGATTAACGTGATAGATCTGTTCGGGCTTTCGCCTTCCTGGTTGTCTGACCTTGTAATTCACTTCGCTCACTTTTTCCATTATCTCGTAGGGGCCTTGCCATTTGGCAAGGAATTTACTTTCAACCGTAGGGACAAGTACCAATATCCTATCCCCCGGGGAAAAGGTACGGGTCTTGGCTCCACGGTTGTACACTCTCTGCTGTGCCAACTGCGCTTGGGCCAAATGTTCCTTCACGATGGGCATTACCCGTGCAATTCGATCTTGCATCAGGGCGACATGCTCAATCACACTCCTGTGGGGAGAACTCTCACTTTCCCAAGTTTCCTTGGCAATATCCAACAGCCCTCTTGGGTGTCTCCCATACAGTAACTCAAAGGGGGAGAATCCCGTAGAGGATTGGGGCACCTCCCTAATAGCAAACATCAAATAAGGAAGTAAACAGTCCCAATCCTTTCCATCTCTATCCACCACTTTCTTCAACATTTGTTTTAGGGTTTTGTTGAATCTTTCAACCAGCCCATCGGTTTGGGGGTGATACACAGACGTACGCAATTGCGTCACTTTGAACAATTTACACAGCTCTTTCATAACCCGGGACATAAAGGGTGTACCTTGGTCCGTAAGCAGTTCTTTACAAATACCCACCCGGCTAAAAACAAGAGATAGCTCTTTGGCTATGGTTTTGGCCGAGGTATTTCGGAGAGGGATCGCTTCTGGATAACGGGTGGCATAGTCCATTATAACTAATATGTACTGGTGCCCCCTAGCGGACTTGATTATAGGACCTACCAAATCCATGGCGATCCTCTCAAACGGGACCTCAATGATGGGTAGAGGGACCAGCGGGCTACGGAAATGTGGCATCGGGGCCAACCTCTGACACACAGGGCAGGAGGAACAATAATTTTCTACGTCCTTCATCACCCCCGGCCAATAGAATCTCTGTAATACCCTCTCTCGGGTTTTCTCTGTCCCCAGATGACCTCCAAGAATGTGCCCATGGGCCAACTCCAACACCAACTTCCTGTAAGGTTTGGGCACCACAAGCTGCTCAACGGTTTCTTCTGCCCTTTTTGCCACCCGATACAGTAGGTCCTTCTCTACGCTGAAGTATGGGTAAGTGCAGGTATTATCTGGGTTCACTAACTCGCCATCTATTTTCACTACGTTTTCCCGTGCCTTTATTAGGGCGGGGTCTTTCAACTGTTCTGTGGCAAAGTTTTCCCTGTGAACCTCAAGATCAGAAAACTCCACAGACGGTAGGTTTTCGTCTGAGGAGGTGGGCTCCTCTCCAGTTTCTTGAGTCTCCCCTGCCAATACTGATAAGGGAAATTCCGGAGAGTCCTCACCACTCTCAGGGGAGTTCTGGCTATCACATTCCTGGTACATAGGGGCACCAGTGAGGGGCTCAGGATCATCCCACAGTTCCCAGAACTTCGGAAAATCCCTTCCCACAATGGCGTCATGCGGTAACTGAGATACTAAGCCCACTGGATGAGAGAGGGTACCTTTGGGGGTCTCGAAACACACTGTAGTCACTGGATACTCTCGGGTGTCCCCATTCACACAAATAACAGCTACCTTGCTATTCCCAGAGACCTCTGTTTTAACTAACTCAGCCTTTATCAGGGTCACAAGGCTACCTGAATCCAGCAATACCACAACATTTCTACCATTAACACACATTTTGCATAAATGTTTCTCAGTTCCTCGAATGGCAGTGCATGCGACTGTCGCACACAGCGACTGACGTCTGCCCGTCAGAAAGTCACACTGCATGGGTTCCTCCACAACCGGGCAATTGGCTGCAATATGTCCCGCTTGCCGGCAGCGGTAGCAAACGATCCTTCTTGCCGCCTCTTGAGCCGCTGATTTCCCAGGCTGTTCTCGCCAAACTTGGGGTAGAGCTCCCACCCTCTCACTCTCTCCACCCTCACCCCTTGGAATCCTCTTATCCGCCCCTGGGGATGGTCTGGTCTTAGGGTGGAAAGTCCGAGTGTCTCTGGAAGAGGCCGTCAGGTTCTCTGTAGCCAAGTATTTCTCCACACGATCCACAAGACCATCGGCCGTCTCTGGGTCTCCATGGCTTACCCACTTTTGGATGGCAGTAGGAAGAGCTCTCAAAAACCGATCCATTACAACACGTTCCACAATCTTTGGTGCGGACAAAGTCTCTGGCTGTAGCCACTTTCTGCTCAGGTGAATGAGATCATACATTTGAGACCTGGGGGGTTTTCCAAGCTGGAAAGTCCAGTTATGCACACGCTGAGCCCGGACAGCCTGGGTGACACCCAGCCTTGCCAATATTTCAGCTTTTAGCATCACATAGTCTTTTGCTTGGTTAGGCTCTAGGTCATAGTAAGCTTTCTGCGATTCACCAGTTAACAGAGGAGCCACCAGTCCAGCCCACTGCTCCTCAGGCCACTTTTCTCTTTCAGCGGTCCTTTCAAATGTGGTCAAAAATACCTCTGGATCATCCTCTCCAGTCATTTTTGTCAATAAACGACTCACCCCAAAGGACGCGGTATTAGTGGGACGGCTTTCCTCACTGGTCTGCGGACGTTGCTGCATTACTGCTTCCATCTGTTGTTGTAGTCTCTGCTCTTGCTTCTGCAACAGGTCTATGAAGCGGGCCTCAGATTGCTGCTGGGCTCGTTGCTGAGCCTCCAGACTCTGTTGCAAAGTTGCGTTTGTCTGCTGCTGGGCTGCAAGGCTCCTTTGCAAACCTGCATTTGTCTGCTGTTGATTGGCATTTGCTAGAGCCAGCTGCTTCAGTATCTCCTCCATGCTGGCTTAAAAAAAAACTGCCCGCATTCTCCACCAACTGTGAGGGGGTTAGCTCGGCAGCGGGTGTGTGTGACCCCCGGGATGGGCTCCCCACACAAAACAGGCCCAGCAAACGGAGGTGGTGGTTTTCAAAATCAAAAAAAGGTGCGGTTTATTTTCTATTTACAGTGACAAAACACAGCAAAGCAAAAGAAACATAACCAAAATAAATCCTGGTCAAGTTGACCTCTGACTAAACATACAGGTTTCCTAACTAACAACTGGGATCAGCCTAGTGCTGTCCTAGTCCCTAAGTCCCTGGTTTTGTAAAAGTCCAAACAAATAGCCACACAGGCTTTGCCTCACCGCACAGGGGTTCACTCTCCCTAGACAGTCCACACAGGTCTGGGTCCAGGCATGAGCAAACACCTAATGAATCTGGGAGTTCTTATAGAGGCCTAAATGAGCTGACAAGCTTCAGCTGGCCTCATCAACTCCCTGTCTGTACGATGCCCAGCCCTCTCCCTAGAGGTATGAGTCATCCATGAGCCCACTAGCCTTATACAACTCTCCACCTAGTTGTATAAGTCGGCGTAAAGCCTGAATCTGGGCGAAATATATCTACCCCCCTGGATGCAACCAGGTGACTTTACCTTCCTGCTGTCACAGTAGGGAGAGTGTCAGTGTGTTTTACTGTGCTAATCCTTGTTTGTAGGGACAGGGAAGGACAGTGAGGGAAATTCTCCTTGTGCTATACTGTGCTAAAGCATTCATCATCAACCATCTTTAAAAAAACATTTTTTATAGGGACAGAAAACTATAGGTAGGGAGAGTGTCAGTGTGTTTTACTGTGCTAATCCTTGTTTGTAGGGACAGGGAAGGACAGTGAGGGAAATTCTCCTTGTGCTATACTGTGCTAAAGCATTCATCATCAACCATCTTTAAAAAAACATTTTTTATAGGGACAGAAAACTATAGGTAGGGAGAGTGTCAGTGTGTTTTACTGTGCTAATCCTTGTTTGTAGGGACAGGGAAGGACAGTGAGGGAAATTCTCCTTGTGCTATACTGTGCTAAAGCATTCATCATCAACCATCTTTAAAAAAACATTTTTTATAGGGACAGAAAACTATAGGTAGGGAGAGTGTCAGTGTGTTTTACTGTGCTAATCCTTGTTTGTAGGGACAGGGAAGGACAGTGAGGGAAATTCTCCTTGTGCTATACTGTGCTAAAGCATTCATCATCAACCATCTTTAAAAAAACATTTTTTATAGGGACAGAAAACTATAGGTAGGGAGAGTGTCAGTGTGTTTTACTGTGCTAATCCTTGTTTGTAGGGACAGGGAAGGACAGTGAGGGAAATTCTCCTTGTGCTATACTGTGCTAAAGCATTCATCATCAACCATCTTTAAAAAAACATTTTTTATAGGGACAGAAAACTATAGGTAGGGAGAGTGTCAGTGTGTTTTACTGTGCTAATCCTTGTTTGTAGGGACAGGGAAGGACAGTGAGGGAAATTCTCCTTGTGCTATACTGTGCTAAAGAATTCATCATCAACCATCTTTAAAAAAACATTTTTTATAGGGACAGAAAACTATAGGTAGGGAGAGTGTCAGTGTGTTTTACTGTGCTAATCCTTGTTTGTAGGGACAGGGAAGGACAGTGAGGGAAATTCTCCTTGTGCTATACTGTGCTAAAGCATTCATCATCAACCATCTTTAAAAAAACATTTTTTATAGGGACAGAAAACTATAGGTAGGGAGAGTGTCAGTGTGTTTTACTGTGCTAATCCTTGTTTGTAGGGACAGGGAAGGACAGTGAGGGAAATTCTCCTTGTGCTATACTGTGCTAAAGCATTCATCATCAACCATCTTTAAAAAAACATTTTTTATAGGGACAGAAAACTATAGGTAGGGAGAGTGTCAGTGTGTTTTACTGTGCTAATCCTTGTTTGTAGGGACAGGGAAGGACAGTGAGGGAAATTCTCCTTGTGCTATACTGTGCTAAAGCATTCATCATCAACCATCTTTAAAAAAACATTTTTTATAGGGACAGAAAACTATAGGTAGGGAGAGTGTCAGTGTGTTTTACTGTGCTAATCCTTGTTTGTAGGGACAGGGAAGGACAGTGAGGGAAATTCTCCTTGTGCTATACTGTGCTAAAGAATTCATCATCAACCATCTTTAAAAAAACATTTTTTATAGGGACAGAAATCTATAGGTAGGGAGAGTGTCAGTGTGTTTTACTGTGCTAATCCTTGTTTGTAGGGACAGGGAAGGACAGTGAGGGAAATTCTCCTTGTGCTATACTGTGCTAAAGCATTCATCATCAACCATCTTTAAAAAAACATTTTTTATAGGGACAGAAAACTATAGGTAGGGAGAGTGTCAGTGTGTTTTACTGTGCTAATCCTTGTTTGTAGGGACAGGGAAGGACAGTGAGGGAAATTCTCCTTGTGCTATACTGTGCTAAAGAATTCATCATCAACCATCTTTAAAAAAAACATTTTTTATAGGGACAGAAAACTATAGGTAGGGAGAGTGTCAGTGTGTTTTACTGTGCTAATCCTTGTTTGTAGGGACAGGGAAGGACAGTGAGGGAAATTCTCCTTGTGCTATACTGTGCTAAAGCATTCATCATCAACCATCTTTAAAAAAACATTTTTTATAGGGACAGAAAACTATAGGTAGGGAGAGTGTCAGTGTGTTTTACTGTGCTAATCCTTGTTTGTAGGGACAGGGAAGGACAGTGAGGGAAATTCTCCTCGTGCTATACTGTGCTAAAGCATTCATCATCAACCATCTTTAAAGAAACATTTTTTATAGGGACAGAAAACTATAGGTAGGGAGAGTGTCAGTGTGTTTTACTGTGCTAATCCTTGTTTGTAGGGACAGGGAAGGACAGTGAGGGAAATTCTCCTTGTGCTATACTGTGCTAAAGCATTCATCATCAACCATCTTTAAAAAAACATTTTTTATAGGGACAGAAAACTATAGGTAGGGAGAGTGTCAGTGTGTTTTACTGTGCTAATCCTTGTTTGTAGGGACAGGGAAGGACAGTGAGGGAAATTCTCCTTGTGCTATACTGTGCTAAAGCATTCATCATCAACCATCTTTAAAAAAACATTTTTTATAGGGACAGAAAACTATAGGTAGGGAGAGTGTCAGTGTGTTTTACTGTGCTAATCCTTGTTTGTAGGGACAGGGAAGGACAGTGAGGGAAATTCTCCTTGTGCTATACTGTGCTAAAGCATTCATCATCAACCATCTTTAAAAAAACATTTTTTATAGGGACAGAAAACTATAGGTAGGGAGAGTGTCAGTGTGTTTTACTGTGCTAATCCTTGTTTGTAGGGACAGGGAAGGACAGTGAGGGAAATTCTCCTTGTGCTATACTGTGCTAAAGCATTCCTCATCAACCATCTTTGAAATCCTTGTTTTTTGGACAGTCAGGGAAATTGTCATTGTGCTATTCTGTGCGAAAGCAATCATCCTCAACCATATTTAGAAATCCTTAAGTAAAGGGACAGAGAAGGACACCTGAAGGTAGCCCTTATTGCTTTTTTCCCATCTCCCTGCAGGCCATCCATTAGAATGTCTGGAAGGCAAACAAGGAGAGGCAGACAGTCAGGAGGCAATAAAAGAGGGCAAGCAGGCTCTGTGTCTGGGGGCAACAGTGCTGGTCGTGGACGCGGTGCATTGTCATCAGCACATGGCCATGGGACACGCTTGTCCTTCTTTTCGGCAGCTGGACATGTTGAGCCACATCATGCCGAAGACTTGGTAGAGTGGATGACCAAGCCCTCCTCCTCCTCCTCATCCTCTCTCACCCAGGCTCAGGGTACTGGCAAAGCAGCTGCCAAAGCATCCTTTTCCCTGGTATCAATGTCAGACTCATCATCAGTCACTCCTTCCCTAGACCCACCATGTCCTCCTCCTGAGGAGTCCCCCGAACTGTTTGAGCACAGTGTTGGGTACATGCTCTAGGAGGATGCCCAGCGTTTCGAAGGGTCTGATGATGAAACCCAGCTACAGGAAGGCAGTAGCGTGAGAGCAGACAGAGGGGATGCTCAAGAAGGACACCAATCTGGCAGTCATGTTCCAGCAGCTGCAGCATACTGCCAGATTGGCTCCAGTGATGAGGAGGGAGGGGATGATGAGGTCACTGACTCCACGTGGGTGCCTAATAGGAGAGAGGAGGAGGAGGAGGATGAGGAGGAGGCACATCTCCAACGAGGCAGGATGCCCTTTGGTGGCCAGCGTAAGGGCAGTACACCGACGGAATCACACCGCAGAGCTCCGCCTGTGCAGGGCGCTGCCTCTGCCCGTCATTCAAAAAGTTCTTTGGTGTGGGCCTTTTTTGAGGCTAGTGCATCAGATCGCACAGCTGCTGTTTGCAACATATGTCTCAAGCGTATATCGCGTGGCCAAAACATCAGCCGCTTGGGTACCACATGCCTGACCAGACATATGTTGACCTGCCATGCAGCTCGTTGGCAAGCCTACCTCAAAGACCCACACCAAAGAACAAAGCGGACCTCTCCTTGCACCGCATCAGCTGGGATCTCCAACCCCACTATAACTTCAGTCCTCTCTGAAACATGCACTGAGAGGAATGAAGGTGTAGAATTAGGTGTGTCACAGCCAAGTACTTGCGGCCACTCTGCTAGCAGTACACCAACGTCTGATTCTAGCAGGCAAATTTCCCTGCCCCAGCTGCTGGACCGTCGAAAGAAGTTCACTCCCAGCCATCCACATGCCCAGCGGTTGAATGCTAGCTTGGCTAAATTGCTAGCGCTTCAACTGCTGCCTTTTCAGTTGGTAGACTCGGCCCCCTTCCGTGAGTTTGTGCAATGTGCGGTTCCTCAGTGGCAGGTTCCCAAACGCCACTTTTTCTCACGGAAGGCTATTCCGGCTCTCTACCGGCATGTGGAAGGCAATGTCTTGGCCTCGCTGGACAGGGCGGTCAGCGGTAAGGTGCATATTACCGCTGACTCATGGTCCAGCAGGCATGGACAGGGACGTTACCTTTCTTTCACGGCCCATTGGGTCACTCTTTTGGCAGCTGGGAAGGATGCAGGACAAGGTGCAGTAGTGTTGGAGGTTGTTCCACCGCCACGCCTCCAAAATGCTACTACTGGTTGTGACACACCTCTCTCCTCCACCCCCTCCTCTTCTTCTTCCTCCATGGCCTCTTCCTGTGCTTTGTCCTCTGAACCAGCGGTGCTCCATAGCCGTTCAAGGGGCTACGCAAGTACGCAGGCAAAAAGATGCCATGCCGTGCTTGCGCTGGTGTGTTTGGGGGACAGAAGCCACACTGGGGCAGAGGTCCTGTCTGCTCTGCAGGGCCAGGCCGAGAGGTGGTTGACGCCACGCCAGCTTAAGCCAGGAATGGTGGTTTGCGACAATGGCACCAACCTCCTCTCCGCCCTCCGACAGGGACAACTGACCCATGTGCCCTGTGTGGCTCACGTCCTTAACCTGGTGGTGCAGCGGTTCTTGGGCAGGTACCCGGGCTTACAGGATGTCCTGAGGCAGGCCAGGAAAGTCTGTGTGCATTTCCGCAGATCTTATAATGCCAGTGCTCGCCTGGCTGAGCTGCAAAAGGAGTTGAACCTGCCCAAGAACCGCCTTATATGTGACATGCCCACCAGGTGGAACTCAACGTTGGCCATGCTGCAGCGGCTGCACACGCAGCAGAGGGCCATCAATGAGTACCTGTGCGACTACGGCACCAGGACAGGGTCAGGGGAGCTTGGTTTTTTTTCTCCACGCCAGTGGGGCATGATCAGGGATGCATGCACTGTCCTGGCACCATTTGAGGAGGCCACGAGGATGGTGAGCAGTGACAGTGCATGCATCAGTGACACTGTACCTCTTGTCCACCTGTTGGAGCACACGCTGCGTGGAATAATGGACAGGGCACTTGAGGCAGAACAGAGGCAGGAAGAGGAGGACTTCCTTGCCTCTCAAGGCCCCCTTTACCCAGACAGTGTTCCTTCTGTCCCACCCATCGCACAGGAAGAGGAGGAGGAGGAGGAGGAGGAGGAGGATTGTGTCAGCATGGAGGTGGAGGCTGGCACTCAGCATCATCAGCAGCAGTCTTTTAGGGATGATTTACAGTCCCAAGAAACCAGTGGACTTGTACGTGGCTGGGAGGAGGTGGCTGCGGATCATGTCGTCCTTAGTGACCCAGAGGACTCTGGACTGAATGCCTCAGCTAACCTACGCTGCATGGCCTCCCTGAACCTGCAAAGTCTGCGGAAGGATCCTCGTATTCTTCGGATCAAGGAGAGGGACCATTACTGGCTGGCCACTCTCCTTGATCCACGGTACAAGGGTAAGGTTGCGGACCTTATGTTACCGTCGCAGAGGGAGCAGAGGATGAGACAACTCCGGGAGGCCTTGCAGAAAGGTCTGTGCAACGCGTTCCCAGAGACTGGGAGGTTACAAACTCCTGGTCCTGGACAACGAGTTGCTGAGGCTTCGGCCAGTCAAAGAAGGAGCGGTGGGGAAGGTGGCCGTCTGACCGATGCGTTCAGACAATTCTTTAGTCCGCAGCCCCAAAGTATGATCGGTTCCAGCAACCATCGCCAGCGTCTGATAAACATGGTGCAGGAATATCTAGGGGCAAGGTCAGACTTGGACACCTTCCCCACCGAAAATCCTCTGGCTTACTGGGTCTTGAGGATGGATCACTGGCCAGAGCTTGCACAGTATGCAATTGAGCTACTGGCCTGTCCTGCATCCAGCGTTCTTTCGGAACGCACATTCAGTGCTGCTGGAGGATTTGTCACGGATCACAGGGTGCGCCTGTCCACCGACTCGGTTGATCGACTGACTTTCATCAAGATGAACCAGTCTTGGATCACCACCAGCTACCACACACCTGATGCTGATATAACAGACTAATTGATTTTAACATGTCACATCCCTTCAAGACTGATGCTGATGCTGAGTGCCTGTGCTGTTATGTTGACTGGCTATCCTCCTCCTCCGAGTCCTCAATGATACGATTGATGATGATAGCTTGGAAGATCATTTTTGTTTATGGGTGCCGCCACCAGTGGCTAAGGCCCAATTTTTCAGCCCCTGTTTAACAGGGGCGTGTAATTACAATTTTTGAAGCAATACTTTGCAACAAGGCTCATTGCTGTGCTCCAAGTACAGTATCTGTGAGGGGTTGCAGTGTTGTGCCACCAGTGCCTAAGGCCCAATTTTTCAGCCCCTGTTCAACAGGGGCATGTAATTACAATTCTTGATCTAATAATTCACAGCAGGGCCCATTGCTGCACCCACCAAGAGTAACTCTGAGGGCTTACAGTGTTGTGGCAACGCCACCACCACCACCACCACGAAAGGCCCAATTTTTCAGCCCCTGTTCAAAAGGGGCATGTAATTACAATTCTTGATCTAATAATTCACAGCAGGGCCCATTCCTGCACCCACCAAGAGTAACTCTGAGGGCTTACAGTGTTGTGGCAACACCACCACCACCACCACCACCACGAAAGGCCCAATTTTTCAGCCCCTGTTCAACAGGGGCATGCAATTACAATTCTTGATCTAATAATTCACAGCAGGGCCCATTGCTGCACCCACCAAGAGTAACTGTCAGGGCTTACAGTGTTGTGGCACCAGCACCACCATCAAAGGCCCAATTTTTACTACCACTGTTCAACAATTATATGTAATTACAATTCCTGATATAATAGTTGACAGCAGGGCGTTCCAGCACCAACCAAGAGTAACTGTGAGTGCTTACAGTGTTGTGCCAACACCAACAACTAAGGGGCCTATTTCTGCAGAGTATATACGGCAGGTCCCTACTTTCAAACATCCAACTTACAAACGACTCCTACTTGCAAACGCAAGAAGACAACAGGAAGTGAGAGGAAATCTACCCCTAGGAAGGAAAATTCTCTCCTGTAAGAATTAATATGGGAGAAAGGTGTCTCCTCTGTACTGATGCTTTATCACCAATCCTTGTTTCAAGAAAAACACCACATTTCAAAAACAGTTGTCATTGGGACGGAAAGTGAGGTGAAATGTTCTGAACAGGGGCACAGACAGCAAAACAAATGTTACAGGGGTGATAACCCTTACCTATGTTTTCCAAAAAGTTTAAAAATAGATTTTTGGGCTGGAGCTACACTTAAACAATGTACCTGTTCAAAATTACAAACACATTCTACATAAGAACAAACCTACAGTCCCTGTCTTGTATGCACCGCCTGTATACGGCTGTTCAGAGTATATAGGGCCTTTTTTATTTTGTGTGCGGTGTTCCCCTTAATATCCATACAAGACCCAAAGGGGCTGGTAATGGGCTGGGGTAGGGGGGGGGGGGGGGGTCATGGGGTAGCTATGCCATTTTTCTTAAAGATTTTCATCCATATTACCGGGACCAGACATTACATTAAAGCCGCAAGCAGTTTTAAATGGCTTTTTTTTTCCTTTAGAAGTGTCATTTTGTGCAGGGACAGTTCTAAACACGGGAAACACGTGGCACTTCACAGGCATACTTTAGACACCCCCCAGGTACGATATTTAAAGGAATATTTGACTTTTTTTTTTTCACTTTATGCATCATTAAAATGACTGCTCCCGAAAAACGACCGTTTTTAAAACTTCTTTTTGCATTGATACATGTCCCCTGGTGCAGAACCCAGGTTCCCAAACCCTTTTTAGGACAATAACATGCATAATAGTCGTTATAATTAGCACTTTAGAATTCGAACGTTCGCATCCATTGTATTTAATAGGGTTCTAATGTTCGTACGAACTTTCGGTCCGTTCGCGGGTTCTGGTGCGAACCGAACCCGGGGGTGTTCGGCTCATCACTAATCACTGCAATCAGTGACATTTGTGACTGTAAAAGTGTCACCAAAGTTTAGTCTTAGGTCCAGTGTAGCCCCCTAACCCCCCCTAATAAAGGTTTAACCCCCTGATCACCCCCCAGATAACCCTTTCACCGCCTATCACCACTGTCGCTTAGCGATCATTTTTCTGATCGCTGTCTTAGCGTCAGTGATGCCGATCGGCAGCCAGTAATTTTTTTTAGGTTCGCCGCAGGTTTTTATAGCGTCAGGTACCCCAATATATTATCTAATAAAGGTTTAACCCCCTTGATCGCCCCCCAGGTAACCCTTTCACCCCCTATCACCACTGTCACTAAGCGATCGTTTTTCTAAACGCTGTCTTAGTGTCTGTGATGCAGATCGGTAGCCGGTAATTTTTTTTAGGTTCGCCGCAGGTTTTTATAGCGTCAGGTACCCCAATATATTATCTAATAAAGGTTTAACCCCCTTGATCGCCCCCCAGGTAACCCTTTCACCCCCTATCACCACTGTCGCTAAGCAATTGTTTTTCTAAACGCTGTCTTAGTTTTGGTGATGCAGATCGTAGCCAGTAATTTTTTTTAGGTTCGCCGCATGTTTTTATAGCGTCAGGTACCCCAATATATTATCTAATAAAGGTTTAACCCCCTTGATCGCCCCCCAGGTAACCCTTTCACCCCCTATCACCACTGTCACTAAGCGATCGTTTTTCTAAACGCTGTCTTAGTGTCTGTGATGCAGATCGGTAGCCGGTAATTTTTTTTAGGTTCGCCGCAGGTTTTTATAGCGTCAGGTACCCCAATATATTATCTAATAAAGGTTTAACCCCCTTGATCGCCCCCCAGGTAACCCTTTCACCCCCTATCACCACTGTCGCTAAGCAATTGTTTTTCTAAACGCTGTCTTAGTGTCGGTGATGCAGATCGTAGGCAGTCATTTTTTTTAGGTTCGCCGCATGTTTTTATAGCGTCAGGTACCCCAATATATTATCTAATAAAGGTTTAACCCCCTTGATCGCCCCCCAGGTAACCCTTTCACCCCCATCACCACTGTCGCTAAGCAATCGTTTTTCTAAACGCTGTCTTAGTGTCGGTGATGCAGATCGGTAGCTGGTAATTTTTTTTAGGTTCACCGCAGGTTTTTATAGTGTCAGGTACCCCCATATATTATCTAATAAAGGTTTTAACCCCCTGATTGCCCCTAGTTAACCCTTTCACCAGTGATCACCATATAAGTGTTACGGGTGACGCTGGTTAGTTAGTTTGCTTTTTATAGTGTCAGGGCACCCGCCGTGTATATAACCCAATAAAGGTTTAACCCCCTGATCGCCCGGCGGGTGATATCAATTAGGTTTTAGCGTCAGAGAGGGTCTGAGTCACACCCCAGGCAGCGTCAGGTTAGTGCCAGTAACGCTAACACCCACGCGTGAAGCATACACCCCCCTTAGTGGTATAGTATCTGAACAGATCAATATCTGATCTGATCAGATCTATACAAGCGTCCCCAGCAGTTTAGGGTTCCCAAAAACGCAGTGTTAGCGGGATCAGCCCAGATACCTGCTGGCACCTGCGTTTTTCCCCTCCGTCCAGCCCAGGCCACCCAAGTGCAGTATCGATCGATCACTGTCACTTACAAAACAAAAACACACATAACTGCAGCGTTCGCAGAGACAGGCCTGATCCCTGCGACTCCAGTGCTGTAGGAGGTGATTTCACCACCACAGTTAAAAAAAAGCAAATATGCCGAAGCATTGGGGCAGCAGGGGCGGAGGAGCGATTTTGCTCCTAATGCCGCGTACATACGGTCGAAATTCCGACGGAGGCTTGCCCGTGGAAAAGTCCGACCATGTGTGTGCGGCATAACTTTTTTGCGGGAGGATGCCCCCATGCTTCGGCATATATAAATGGTGCGTGTATGCCCATCATTGGAAGTGGGTGGATGAAGGGCGGTATTCTAATGGTGGGCATACCCACCGATCAATCTCTTTTTTCGTTCAGCCAACTGGCTGCATGAAATAAAAAGATTACAATACATGTCCAACAAGGACCAGCAACGTACTGGTATGTTGCTGGACTTTGAATGTTTATACCAGAATGATGCCTGCGGGTTTAGGTATCATCTTGGTATCATTCTTTTCAGCCTGCGGCCGGCTTTCATGTAAAAGCAATCCTAGCGGCTAATTAGCCTCTGGACTGCTTTTACAAGCAGTGGGTGGGAATGCCCCCCCCCGGATATAAAAAGCGCCATTGGGAAATTGGGAAAGCATTTTATCACACCGATCTTGGTGTGGTCAGATGCTTTGAGGGCAGAGGAAAGATCTAGGGTCCAATAGACCCCAGTTTTTTCAAAAAAGAGTACCTGTCACTACCTATTGCTATCATAGGGGATATTTACATTCCCTGAGATAACAATAAAAATGATAAAAAAAAAAATACTTGGAAGGAACAATTTAAAAATAAAATAAAAAAGCAAAATTAATAATAAAAAAAAAGAAAAAAAAAAGCACCCCTGTCCTGCCCTGCTCTGGCCCAATGGCGAGCGCAAGCGTCGGTCTGGCGTCATATGTAAACAGCAATTGCACCATGCATGTGAGGTATCACCGCGAAGGTCAGATCGAGGGCAATCATTTTAGCAGTAGACCTCCTCTGTAAATCTACTGGGGTAACCTGTAAAGGCTTTTAAAGGCTTTTAAAAATGTATGTAGTTTGTCGCCAATGCGCGTTTGTGCGAAATTTTAAAGCATGTCGTGTTTGGTATCTATGTACTCGGCCTAAGATCATCTTTTTTATTTCATCAAACATTTGGGCAATATAGTGTGTTTTAGTGCATTAAAATTAAAAAAAGTGTATTTTTTAACCCAAAAAATGCGTTTGAAAAATCGCTGCGCAAATACTGTGTAGAAAAAAAAATGCAACACCCACCATTTTAATCTGTAGGGCCTTTGCTTTAAAAATATATATAATGTTTGGGGGTTCAACATAATTTTCTTGCAAAAAAAAAAATGTTTTCATGTAAACAAAAAGTGTCAAAAAGGGCTTTGTCTTCAAGTGGTTAGAAGAGTGGATGTAAGCTTCCTAATGTTGTGTATAAAATGCCAGAACAGTTCAAAACCCCCCCAAATGACCCCATTTTGGAAAGTAGACACCCCAAGCTATATACTGAGAGGCATGTCGAGTCCATGGAATATTTTATATGTTGACACAAGTTGCGGAAAAACGACAATTTTTTTTTTGCACAAAGTTGTCACTAAATGATATATTGCTCAAACATGCCATGGGCATATGTGGAATTACACCCCAAAATACATTCTGTTGCTTCTCCTGAGTACGGGGATACCACATTTTTGGGAGCCTAACCACGTACGGGACCCCAAAAACCAAGCACCGCCTTCAGGCTTTCTAAGGGTGTAAATTTTTGATTTCACTTCTCACTGCCTATCACAGTTTCGGAGGCCATGGAATGCCCAGATAGCACAAAACCCCCCCAAATGACCCCATTTTGGAAAGTAGACACCCCAAGCTATTTGCTGAGAGGTATTGTGAGTATTTTGCAGATCTCGCTTTTTGTCACAAAGTTTTGAAAATTGAAAAAAAAAAAATATATATATTTTCTTTCTTCATTTTCAAAAACAAATGAGAGCTGTAAAATACTCGCCATTCCTCTCAGCAAATAGCTTGGGGTGTCTATATTCCAAAATGGGGTAATTTGGGGGGGTTTTGTGCGATTTTGGCATTTTATGGCCTTCGAAACTGTGATAGGTAGTGAGGAGTGAAATCAAAAATTTGTGCCTAGAAATCCTGAAGGCGGTGCTTGGTTTTCGGGGTCCCGTACGCGGCTAGGCTCCTAAAAAGTCCCACACATGTGGTATCCCCGTACTCAGGAGAAGCAGAAAAATGTATTTTGGGGTGTAATTCCACATATAACCATGGCATGTGTGAGCAATATATCATTTAGTGACAACTTTTTGTAATTTTTGTTTTTGTCATTATTCAATCACTTGGGACAAAAAAAAATATATTCAATGGGCTCAACAGGCCTCTCAGCAATTTCCTTGGGGTGTCTACTTTCTAAAATTGGGTCATTTGGGGGGGTTTTGTGCTATTTTGGCATTTTATGGCCTTCGAAACTGTGATAGGTAGTGAGGAGTGAAATCAAAAATTTGCGCCCTTAGAAATCCTGAAGGCGGTGCTTGGTTTCCGGGGTCCCGTACGCGGCTAGGCTCCCAAAAAGTCCCACACATGTGGTATCCCCGTACTCAGGAGAAGCAGCAAAATGTATTTTGGGGTGAAATTCCACATATAACCATGGCATGTGTGAGCAATATATCATTTAGTGACAACTTTTTGTAATTTTTTTTTTTTTGTCATTATTCAATCACTTGGGACAAAAAAATAAAAAAATCAATGGGCTCAACATGCCTCTCAGCAATTTCCTTTGGGTGTCTACTTTCCAAAATGGGGTCATTTGGGGGGGTTTTGTACTGCCCTGTCATTTTAGCACCTCAAGAAATGAGATAGGCAGTCATAAATTTAAAGCTGTGTAAATTTCATAAAATGTACCCTAGTTTGTAAACTCTATAACTTTTGCGCAAACCAATAAATATACGCTTATTGACATTTTTTTACTAAAAACATGTGGCTGAATACATTTTGGCCTAAATGTATGACTACAATTGAGTTTATTCGATTTTTCTTATAACAAAAAGTAGAAAATATCATTTTTTTTCAAAATTTTCGGTCTTTTTCCGTTTATATCGCAAAAAATAAAAATCGCAGAGGCAATCAAATACCATTAAAAGAAAGCTCTATTTGTGGGAAGAAAAGGACGCAAATTTCGTTTGGGTACAACATTGCATGTCCGCACAATTTACAGTTAAAGCAGCGCAGTGCAAAATTCTGAATTCACCTCTGGTCCTTTAGCTACCAAATGGTCCGGGGCTTAAGTGGTTAAAACCGGCATGGTAACTGTCCGGCGGGTTATTGAGGTGGAGATTGGGAGATGTATGGTCTTAGACGTCCTTGTGGGAGGGCAGGACCTGCGCCTAATCAATGTTTATGGGCCGCACACAAAGTGGGACAGGAAATGCCTTTTTACAAGGATCAAGCCATTTCTTTTTACATCCCGGCAAGTGGTCTTTGGAGGTGACTTTAATACAGTAACTAGGCCCAAGGACAGGAAGGACTTCAAGGACAGGCTGGGATATGATAGCGTTTTTTAAATAGTATGGTTAGGGATGCTGGTCTTGTGGATGTGCACATTAAGCACCTCCCGGATGACACCGGGTTCACCTTTCATCGTGGTAATAGTCAGAGTAGGATAGATAGTTTTTTTTTGAAGGAGGCCTCTGCTTTCTCGCCCCCAGTGGTGCAGGCAGTAGAGTTCTCTGATCACTGTATTCTATCTGTGGTACTGAATGCTTCAGATGCCCCTCAGAGGGGCAAGGGCATCTGGAGATTAAATTCGACTCTACTCAAGGAAGAACATGTTAGACAATCCTTTGAGGAATTCTTTCAGGCACAGGTGACCATCCTGGACTTTTGTAGCAGCAAGGCTGAGTGGTGGGAGCTGACCAAAAAGAGGATCGCTGGATTCTTCAGGGGCCTAGCCAATAGAAATCAGTTTAATAAATACATGACCTACCAACGTTTACGGAGGAAGGTGGATATTCTTGTCTCGAGAGGAGGAGATCCTGGGGCAATCTCCGAAGTGAAACTCCTTCTCAGGAAGTGTCAATATGACCGGCATGCCTCTTTGGTTCTGGAGAGGGACTATGGGAAGTACCACTCGCCTGACCCTTACCAGAACTGCAAACAAGGTGTAGCTGTTAAAACGGTCCTTGGCCTTAAGGACAGTACAGGTTCCTTGACAAAGTCCAGGTCAGGGATTCTGGAGGTCGTGAGGTCCTTTTATGCCGACCTTCTTGGGAGGAAAGAGCTTGACCGTGACAAGATGGAAAGCTTTTTGGACTCTACTCCAGGTCTAAATGGTGGAGATGTTCCATTGATGAATTTGACAGAGGAGATCACAGTCGAAGATGAGGGCAATTGAACAGCTTGCCATCAAAAAGTCGCCTGGACCGGATGGCTTGACGGCTGAGTTTTACAAAGCCTTTAAATCTATTCTGGCCCCGCATTTGGTAGAGGTTTTTAACAGTTGCCTTGCTGAGGGGGTGCTTTCCCCTTCCATGAGGCACTCGGCTGTGATTCTTCTTTCAAAGGGTAAAGATCCTTCGATGATTGAGAATTGGTGCCCCATCAGCCTTCTTAATGTCGATAGAAAGATACTGCCAAAGATATTTTTCTGGCGCCTATCGTCAGTGGCAGAGTCTTTGCTTTCTCGCCATCAGCACTGTTCGGTCCAGGGTAGGAGCACCTTCACAGCGGTTTTAGCTGTCCGGGAGGCCTTGGAGCGGTGCAGGGCTGCAGGCTGGGGAAAGTATTTGCTGACATTGGATCAGGCAAAGGCTTTTGATCGTGTTAACCATGAGTACCTGTGGTTGCTCCTTAGTAAGTACGGTCTGCCGGGTGGTTTTGTCGATTGGCTGAAAGTCTTGTATAAGGGGGCAGAAAGCTTCCCTCTTGTTAATGGTTGGGTTGGACAGTCCTTTGAGGTTGGCTCCGGGGTTCGCCAGGGTTGTCCCCTGAGTCCCCTGCTCTATGTGTTTGCAATCGACCCCTTCATCAGGAGGCTAGAGAGCGGCATGTTGTGTGGGGTACCAGTGGGGCTCCCGGGTGAGCCGCCATTGAGGGTTGCTGCCTATGCGGATGATGTGTCGGTGATTGTCACTGGGACGGATGAAGCGGAGGAGGTGGTCTCTCTGACATCACGGTATTCTGAAGCATCAGGCTCCAAGATCAATCAGGAAAAGACTGAAGTTTTCAGGATGGGAAAGGAAGGTGAGGGGTTTGATCTCCCGGACACCTTTCCAGTGCCCCAGGAAAGAATTAAGATACTAGGCATTGAATTTGGACCTGGCGATTATGGCCTCAAAAACTGGGAAGGCAGACTGGAAATTGCCAATACTAAGGTGGTCAGCTGGAAGAGATGGAAGTTATCCATGAGGGAAAGGGTTGATCTGATTAAGACTTACCTGATTCCGATCTTCTTGTATGTCAGCTTTGTCTGCATCTTGCCAGTGTCTCTCTATGCTAGGGTCAGTAGTGTGTTCTTCCAGATGCTGTGGGGGAACAGACTGAACCCCATCAAGAGGAATGTCACCTACCTATCCAGGAGGGAGGGTGGCTTAGGTATGGTCAACCCAGTTCTTTTCTTTTCACTGCTGTTTCTCAAGTTTAACATTGGTAATATGCTTGCAGTGGAACCTCCTGGATGGGTAGGCATATTTAGATCTTGGTTTAGGCCTTTTCTACGACTTTGGGAAGAAGGTGGCCAAGTGAAGAATCGCAGGGGTCATCGTGGTCAGCTACCAGCCTATGTCGCTCCGTGCCTGAAGTTACTGCGGCAGTGGCGATTGTCGGCTGAAGATCTCAGATCGGTTCCAAGGAAAGTCCTTATGAGTCGAGTCTTGAGCGAAGTCTTTCATGACCCACTGGCCTTAAGGGATTGCCCGGGCCCAGTTTTGAGGGTGGGGTTAAGACTGATTAATTTGGATAGAGTACCCCCTAAATTTAGGGATCTGGCCTGGTTGTGCTTCCATGGGAAGCTCTATGTTCGGGGCAATTTGAAATTCTGCAGTGGGATGGATCGTAGCTGTCCTCGGGAGGAGTGTGCAGATGAGGAGGAGACTATGGACCATTTTCTGCTTCGTTGCCCTTTTAACATAGAGGTGTACAAACAGGTGGGGCGGGCCCTCGGTGTTCCTTCCCTCTCCAGGCTGGGTTATGCTGAGTGGGTGTACGGAGCATTCAATACCGGTGGAGTTTTTTGTTTGGATACACTTTTTTTAGTTAGCCTAGTAGTCCGTTATTTCACCTGGAACGCATGGTGTCAGGTCAGCATTCGGCAAAAACTCCTTCCTGTTGAGGTGGTGGTGTATGACATTTTGCATGAGGTGGGGAAGATTCGGGAGTTTGAGAGAGACAAGCGTGGTCAGGGGGCTTGGTTGAAGGCGTGGAGGGGTTTCAAGCCTCCCTGACTGCCAGGAGTCTCTTTCCCGGGTGTGGCTGTCTGTCTCTTATCACCCTAGATTATTATTATTATTTTTGATTAATTTTTGATAAATGGCTGCGTACATAGGTGATGGGTTGTGCCTCTTAGGCCCTCTCTGCTGCTTTATGTAGATAGTTTTCTAGGGATGTTTTGGTAGTGGATTATGTATATATTGTATATATTCTGAACATGGATATGTATTCCTTTGTTTTCTGTTGAAGTTTTGTACCATGGTTTTGTTTTTTACTTTTGTATAAAATTGGTTGCTTGATTCTTTTCAATAAAAGATCAATAGTGCCCCATCATTGGTGTCAGTGGGAGAAATAGTGCCCTGTCACTGGTGTCAGTGGCAAGAATTATACCTCATTATTGGTGTCAGTGGGAGGAATAGTGCCCCATCATTGCTGTCAGTGGGAGGAATAGTGTGCCATCATTGGTATCAGTGAGAGAAATAGTGCACCATCATTGGTGTCAGTGGGAAGAACAGTGCCCCATCATTGGTGTCAGTGGAAGGAAAAGTGCCCCATCACTGGTGTCAGTAGGAGGAATAGTGCCCCATCATTGGTATCAGTGAGAGGAATAGTGACCCATCATTGGTGTCAGTGGGATGAACAGTGCCCCATCACTGGAATCAGTGAGAGGAATAGTGCCCCTCCACTGGTGTCAGTGGGAGGAATAGTGCCCCGTCATTGGTGTCAGTGGGAGGAATGGTGCCCCATCACTGGTGTCAGTGGGAGGAATTATGCCCCATTATTGGTGTCAGTGGGAAGAATAATTCCTTTTATCATTGCTGTCAGTGGCAGTAATTATGCTGGTGTCTATGACAAATAGGGATGAGCTTCGTGTTCGAGTCGAACATACGTTCGACTCGAACATCGGCTGTTCGATCGTTCGACGAAGATCGAACGATTTGGGCCGTTCGCGCCAAATTCGAGTGACGCGAACGGCCCACAATGCACTACGCCATCGCAGTGTCATCCAGGCGCTGTGATTGGCCAAGCATGCACTGTGACCCCGCATGCTTGGCCAATCACAGCGCCGGCAGCGAGGAGAGCAATGATTGGCCACAGGCAGGATGCCTGTGGCCAATTATTGCTGAGGGTGTTTAGTACACGCCCCACACTATAAAAGGCCGCCAGCACGGCGGCCTAGTGTAGTGTGTTCCGGAGCAGGGATAGAGCAGCATAGGCAGGGACAGTGACTGTTATTTCTTTCTTGCTTAACCTGGATTCCTTTAGTTTAGGGAAAGAGAAGGATAGGTAGGGAGAGTGTCAGTGTGTTTTGTGCTTGTGCTATAGTGTGCTTAAAAAAAACATTTATTCTAGGGACAGAAAACTGTAGGTAGGGAGAGTGTCAGTTTCTTTCACTCTGCAAGTCCTTGTTTCCAGGGACCTGTAAGGACAGTGAGTGAATTGTCCTTGTGCTATATTGTGCTTAAAAAAAACATTTATTCTAGGGACAGAAAACTGTAGGTAGGGAGAGTGTCAGTTTATTTCACTCTGCAAGTCCTTGTTTCCAGGGACCTGGAAGGACAGTGACTGAATTGTCCTTGTGCTATATTGTGATTAAAAAAAACATTTATTCTAGGGACAGAAAACTGTAGGTAGGGAGAGTGTCAGTTTATTTCACTCTGCAAGTCCTTGTTTCCAGGGACCTGGAAGGACAGTGAGTGAATTGTCCTTGTGTTATATTGTGATTAAAAAAAACATTTTTTCTAGGGACAGAAAACTGTAGGTAGGGAGAGTGTTTTTTTTCTTTCACTCTGCAAGTCCTTGTTTCCAGGGACCTGGAAGGACAGTGAGTGAATTCTCCTTGTGCTATATTGTGCTTAAAAAAAACATTTATTCTAGGGACAGAAAACTGTAGGTAGGGAGAGTGTCAGTTTATTTCACTCTGCAAGTCCTTGTTTCCAGGGACCTGTAAGGACAGTGAGTGAATTGTCCTTGTGCTATATTGTGATTAAAAAAAACATTTATTCTAGGGACAGAAAACTGTAGGTAGGGAGAGTGTCAGTTTATTTCACTCTGCAAGTCCTTGTTTCCAGGGACCTGGAAGGACAGTGACTGAATTGTCCTTGTGCTATATTGTGATTAAAAAAAACATTTATTCTAGGGACAGAAAACTGTAGGTAGGGAGAGTGTCAGTTTATTTCACTCTGCAAGTCCTTGTTTCCAGGGACCTGGAAGGACAGTGACTGAATTGTCCTTGTGCTATATTGTGCTTAAAAAAAACATTTATTCTAGGGACAGAAAACTGTAGGTAGGGAGAGTGTCAGTTTATTTCACTCTGCAAGTCCTTGTTTCCAGGGACCTGGAAGGACAGTGAGTGAATTGTCCTTGTGTTATATTGTGATTAAAAAAAACATTTTTTCTAGGGACAGAAAACTGTAGGTAGGGAGAGTGTTTTTTTTCTTTCACTCTGCAAGTCCTTGTTTCCAGGGACCTGTAAGGACAGTGAGTGAATTGTCCTTGTGCTATATTGTGCTTAAAAAAAACATTTATTCTAGGGACAGAAAACTGTAGGTAGGGAGAGTGTCAGTTTATTTCACTCTGCAAGTCCTTGTTTCCAGGGACCTGGAAGGACAGTGACTGAATTGTCCTTGTGCTATATTGTGATTAAAAAAAACATTTATTCTAGGGACAGAAAACTGTAGGTAGGGAGAGTGTCAGTTTATTTCACTCTGCAAGTCCTTGTTTCCAGGGACCTGGAAGGACAGTGAGTGAATTGTCCTTGTGTTATATTGTGATTAAAAAAAACATTTTTTCTAGGGACAGAAAACTGTAGGTAGGGAGAGTGTTTTTTTTCTTTCACTCTGCAAGTCCTTGTTTCCAGGGACCTGGAAGGACAGTGACTGAATTGTCCTTGTGCTATATTGTGATTAAAAAAAACATTTATTCTAGGGACAGAAAACTGTAGGTAGGGAGAGTGTCAGTTTATTTCACTCTGCAAGTCCTTGTTTCCAGGGACCTGGAAGGACAGTGACTGAATTGTCCTTGTGCTATATTGTGATTAAAAAAAACATTTATTCTAGGGACAGAAAACTGTAGGTAGGGAGAGTGTCAGTTTATTTCACTCTGCAAGTCCTTGTTTCCAGGGACCTGGAAGGACAGTGACTGAATTGTCCTTGTGCTATATTGTGCTTAAAAAAAACATTTATTCTAGGGACAGAAAACTGTAGGTAGGGAGAGTGTCAGTTTATTTCACTCTGCAAGTCCTTGTTTCCAGGGACCTGGAAGGACAGTGAGTGAATTGTCCTTGTGTTATATTGTGATTAAAAAAAACATTTTTTCTAGGGACAGAAAACTGTAGGTAGGGAGAGTGTTTTTTTTCTTTCACTCTGCAAGTCCTTGTTTCCAGGGACCTGTAAGGACAGTGAGTGAATTGTCCTTGTGCTATATTGTGCTTAAAAAAAACATTTATTCTAGGGACAGAAAACTGTAGGTAGGGAGAGTGTCAGTTTATTTCACTCTGCAAGTCCTTGTTTCCAGGGACCTGGAAGGACAGTGACTGAATTGTCCTTGTGCTATATTGTGATTAAAAAAAACATTTATTCTAGGGACAGAAAACTGTAGGTAGGGAGAGTGTCAGTTTATTTCACTCTGCAAGTCCTTGTTTCCAGGGACCTGGAAGGACAGTGAGTGAATTGTCCTTGTGTTATATTGTGATTAAAAAAAACATTTTTTCTAGGGACAGAAAACTGTAGGTAGGGAGAGTGTTTTTTTTCTTTCACTCTGCAAGTCCTTGTTTCCAGGGACCTGGAAGGACAGTGACTGAATTGTCCTTGTGCTATATTGTGATTAAAAAAAACATTTATTCTAGGGACAGAAAACTGTAGGTAGGGAGAGTGTCAGTTTATTTCACTCTGCAAGTCCTTGTTTCCAGGGACCTGGAAGGACAGTGACTGAATTGTCCTTGTGCTATATTGTGATTAAAAAAAACATTTATTCTAGGGACAGAAAACTGTAGGTAGGGAGAGTGTCAGTTTATTTCACTCTGCAAGTCCTTGTTTCCAGGGACCTGGAAGGACAGTGAGTGAATTGTCCTTGTGTTATATTGTGATTAAAAAAAACATTTTTTCTAGGGACAGAAAACTGTAGGTAGGGAGAGTGTTTTTTTTCTTTCACTCTGCAAGTCCTTGTTTCCAGGGACCTGTAAGGACAGTGAGTGAATTGTCCTTGTGCTATATTGTGCTTAAAAAAAACATTTATTCTAGGGACAGAAAACTGTAGGTAGGGAGAGTGTCAGTTTATTTCACTCTGCAAGTCCTTGTTTCCAGGGACCTGTAAGGACAGTGACTGAATTGTCCTTGTGCTATATTGTGCTTAAAAAAAACATTTATTCTAGGGACAGAAAACTGTAGGTAGGGAGAGTGTCAGTTTATTTCACTCTGCAAGTCCTTGTTTCCAGGGACCTGGAAGGACAGTGACTGAATTGTCCTTGTGCTATATTGTGATTAAAAAAAACATTTATTCTAGGGACAGAAAACTGTAGGTAGGGAGAGTGTTTTTTTTCTTTCACTCTGCAAGTCCTTGTTTCCAGGGACCTGTAAGGACAGTGAGTGAATTGTCCTTGTGCTATATTGTGCTTAAAAAAAACATTTATTCTAGGGTCAGAAAACTGTAGGTAGGGAGAGTGTCAGTTTATTTCACTCTGCAAGTCCTTGTTTCCAGGGACCTGTAAGGACAGTGACTGAATTGTCCTTGTGCTATATTGTGCTTAAAAAAAACATTTATTCTAGGGACAGAAAACTGTAGGTAGGGAGAGTGTCAGTTTATTTCACTCTGCAAGTCCTTGTTTCCAGGGACCTGTAAGGACAGTGACTGAATTGTCCTTGTGCTATATTGTGCTTAAAAAAAACATTTATTCTAGGGACAGAAAACTGTAGGTAGGGAGAGTGTCAGTTTATTTCACTCTGCAAGTCCTTGTTTCCAGGGACCTGGAAGGACAGTGACTGAATTGTCCTTGTGCTATATTGTGATTAAAAAAAACATTTATTCTAGGGACAGAAAACTGTAGGTAGGGAGAGTGTCAGTTTATTTCACTCTGCAAGTCCTTGTTTCCAGGGACCTGGAAGGACAGTGAGTGAATTGTCCTTGTGTTATATTGTGATTAAAAAAAACATTTTTTCTAGGGACAGAAAACTGTAGGTAGGGAGAGTGTTTTTTTTCTTTCACTCTGCAAGTCCTTGTTTCCAGGGACCTGGAAGGACAGTGACTGAATTGTACTTGTGCTATATTGTGATTAAAAAAAACATTTATTCTAGGGACAGAAAACTGTAGGTAGGGAGAGTGTCAGTTTATTTCACTCTGCAAGTCCTTGTTTCCAGGGACCTGGAAGGACAGTGACTGAATTGTCCTTGTGCTATATTGTGATTAAAAAAAACATTTATTCTAGGGACAGAAAACTGTAGGTAGGGAGAGTGTCAGTTTATTTCACTCTGCAAGTCCTTGTTTCCAGGGACCTGGAAGGACAGTGAGTGAATTGTCCTTGTGTTATATTGTGATTAAAAAAAACATTTTTTCTAGGGACAGAAAACTGTAGGTAGGGAGAGTGTTTTTTTTCTTTCACTCTGCAAGTCCTTGTTTCCAGGGACCTGTAAGGACAGTGAGTGAATTGTCCTTGTGCTATATTGTGCTTCAAAAAACATTTATTCTAGGGACAGAAAACTGTAGGTAGGGAGAGTGTCAGTTTATTTCACTCTGCAAGTCCTTGTTTCCAGGGACCTGGAAGGACAGTGAGTGAATTGTCCTTGTGTTATATTGTGATTAAAAAAAACATTTTTTCTAGGGACAGAAAACTGTAGGTAGGGAGAGTGTTTTTTTTCTTTCACTCTGCAAGTCCTTGTTTCCAGGGACCTGTAAGGACAGTGAGTGAATTGTCCTTGTGCTATATTGTGCTTAAAAAAAACATTTATTCTAGGGACAGAAAACTGTAGGTAGGGAGAGTGTCAGTTTATTTCACTCTGCAAGTCCTTGTTTCCAGGGACCTGGAAGGACAGTGACTGAATTGTCCTTGTGCTATATTGTGATTAAAAAAAACATTTATTCTAGGGACAGAAAACTGTAGGTAGGGAGAGTGTCAGTTTATTTCACTCTGCAAGTCCTTGTTTCCAGGGACCTGGAAGGACAGTGAGTGAATTGTCCTTGTGTTATATTGTGATTAAAAAAAACATTTTTTCTAGGGACAGAAAACTGTAGGTAGGGAGAGTGTTTTTTTTCTTTCACTCTGCAAGTCCTTGTTTCCAGGGACCTGTAAGGACAGTGAGTGAATTGTCCTTGTGCTATATTGTGCTTAAAAAAAACATTTATTCTAGGGACAGAAAACTGTAGGTAGGGAGAGTGTCAGTTTATTTCACTCTGCAAGTCCTTGTTTCCAGGGACCTGGAAGGACAGTGAGTGAATTGTCCTTGTGTTATATTGTGATTAAAAAAAACATTTTTTCTAGGGACAGAAAACTGTAGGTAGGGAGAGTGTTTTTTTTCTTTCACTCTGCAAGTCCTTGTTTCCAGGGACCTGTAAGGACAGTGAGTGAATTGTCCTTGTGCTATATTGTGCTTAAAAAAAACATTTATTCTAGGGACAGAAAACTGTAGGTAGGGAGAGTGTCAGTTTATTTCACTCTGCAAGTCCTTGTTTCCAGGGACCTGGAAGGACAGTGACTGAATTGTCCTTGTGCTATATTGTGATTAAAAAAAACATTTATTCTAGGGACAGAAAACTGTAGGTAGGGAGAGTGTCAGTTTATTTCACTCTGCAAGTCCTTGTTTCAAGGGACAGAGAAGGACACCTGAAGGTAGCCCTTATTGCTTTTTTCCCATCTCCCTGCAGGCCATCTATTAGAATGTCTGGAAGGCAAACAAGGAGAGGCAGACAGTCAGGAGGCAATAAAAGAGGGCAAGCAGGCTCTGTGTCTGGGGGCAACAGTGCTGGTCGTGGACGCGGTGCATTGTCATCAGCACATGGCCATGGGACACGCTTGTCCTTCTTTTCGGCAGCTGGACATGTTGAGCCACATCATGCCGAAGACTTGGTAGAGTGGATGACCAAGCCCTCCTCCTCCTCCTCATCCTCTCTCACCCAGGCTCAGGGTACTGGAAAAGCAGCTGCCAAAGCGTCGTCTTCCCTGGTATCAATGTCAGACAAATCATCAGTCACTCCTTCCCTAGACCCACCATGTCCTCCTCCTGAGGAGTCCCCCGAACTGTTTCAGCACAGTGTTGGGTACATGCTCCAGGAGGATGCCCAGCGTTTCGAAGGGTCTGATGATGAAACCCAGCTAGAGGAAGGCAGTAGCGTGAGAGCAGACAGAGGGGATGCTCAAGAAGGACACCAATCTGGCAGTCATGTTCCAGCAGCTGCAGCATACTGCCAGATTGGCTCCAGTGATGAGGAGGGAGGGGATGATGAGGTCACTGACTCCACGTGGGTGCCTAATAGGAGAGAGGAGGAGGAGGAGGATGAGGAGGAGGCACATCTCCAACGAGGCAGGATGCCCTTTGGTGGCCAGCGTAAGGGCAGTACACCGACGGAATCACACCGCAGAGCTCCGCCTGTGCAGGGCGCTGCCTCTGCCCGTCATTCAAAAAGTTCTTTGGTGTGGGCCTTTTTTGAGGCTAGTGCATCAGATCGCACAGCTGCTGTTTGCAACATATGTCTCAAGCGTATATCGCGTGGCCAAAACATCAGCCGCTTGGGTACCACATGCCTGACCAGACATATGTTGACCTGCCATGCAGCTCGTTGGCAAGCCTACCTCAAAGACCCACACCAAAGAACAAAGCGGACCTCTCCTTGCACCGCATCAGCTGGGATCTCCAACCCCACTATAACTTCAGTCCTCTCTGAAACATGCACTGAGAGGAATGAAGGTGTAGAATTAGGTGTGTCACAGCCAAGTACTTGCGCCCACTCTGCTAGCAGTACACCGACGTCCGATTCTAGCAGGCAAATTTCCCTGCCCCAGCTGCTGGACCGTCGAAAGAAGTTCACTCCCAGCCATCCACATGCCCAGCGGTTGAATGCTAGCTTGGCTAAATTGCTAGCGCTTCAACTGCTGCCTTTTCAGTTGGTAGACTCGGCCCCCTTCCGTGAGTTTGTGCAATGTGCAGTTCCTCAGTGGCAGGTTCCCAAACGCCACTTTTTCTCACGGAAGGCTATTCCGGCTCTCTACCGGCATGTGGAAGGCAATGTCTTGGCCTCGCTGGACAGGGCGGTCAGCGGTAAGGTGCATATTACCGCTGACTCATGGTCCAGCAGGCATGGACAGGGACGTTACCTTTCTTTCACGGCCCATTGGGTCACTCTTTTGGCAGCTGGGAAGGATTCAGGACAAGGTGCAGTAGTGTTGGAGGTTGTCCCACCGCCACGCCTCCAAAATGCTACTACTGGTTGTGACACACCTCTCTCCTCCACCCCCTCCTCTTCTTCTTCCTCCATGGCCTCTTCCTGTGGTTTGTCCTATGAACCAGCGGTGCTCCGTAGCCGTTCACGGGGCTACGCAAGTACGCAGGCAAAAAGATGCCATGCCGTGCTTGCGCTGGTGTGTTTGGGGGACAGAAGCCACACTGGGGCAGAGGTCCTGTCTGCTCTGCAGGGCCAGGCCGAGAGGTGGTTGACGCCACGCCAGCTTAAGCCAGGAATGGTGGTTTGCGACAATGGCACCAACCTCCTCTCCGCCCTCCGACAGGGACAACTGACCCATGTGCCCTGTGTGGCTCACGTCCTTAACCTGGTGGTGCAGCGCTTCTTGGGCAGGTACCCGGGCTTACAGGATGTCCTGAGGCAGGCCAGGAAAGTCTGTGTGCATTTCCGCAGATCTTATAATGCCAGTGCTCGCCTGGCTGAGCTGCAAAAGGAGTTGAACCTGCCCAAGAACCGCCTTATATGTGACATGCCCACCAGGTGGAACTCAACGTTGGCCATGCTGCAGCGGCTGCACACGCAGCAGAGGGCCATCAATGAGTACCTGTGCGACTACGGCACCAGGACAGGGTCAGGGGAGCTTGGTTTTTTTTCTCCACGCCAGTGGGGCATGATCAGGGATGCATGCACTGTCCTGGCACCATTTGAGGAGGCCACGAGGATGGTGAGCAGTGACAGTGCATGCATCAGTGACACTGTACCTCTTGTCCACCTGTTGGAGCACACGCTGCGTGGAATAATGGACAGGGCACTTGAGGCAGAACAGAGGCAGGAAGAGGAGGACTTCCTTGCCTCTCAAGGCCCCCTTTACCCAGACAGTGTTCCTTCTGTCCCACCCATCGCACAGGAAGAGGAGGAGGAGGAGGAGGAGGAGGAGGAGGAGGAGGATTGTGTCAGCATGGAGGTGGAGGCTGGCACTCAGCATCATCAGCAGCAGTCTTTTAGGGATGATTTACAGTCCCAAGAAACCAGTGGACTTGTACGTGGCTGGGAGGAGGTGGCTGCGGATCATGTCGTCCTTAGTGACCCAGAGGACTCCGGAGCGAATGCCTCAGCAAACCTACGCTGCATGGCCTCCCTGATCCTGCAAAGTCTGCGGAAGGATCCTCGTATTCTTCGGATCAAGGAGAGGGACCATTACTGGCTGGCCACTCTCCTTGATCCACGGTACAAGGGTAAGGTTGCGGACCTTATGTTACCGTCGCAGAGGGAGCAGAGGATGAGACAACTCCGGGAGGCCTTGCAGAAAGGTCTGTGCAACGCGTTCCCAGAGACTGGGAGGTTGCAAACTCCTGGTCCTGGACAACGAGTTGCTGAGGCTTCGGCCAGTCAAAGAAGGAGCGGTGGGGAAGGTGGCCGTCTGACCGATGCGTTCAGACAATTCTTTAGTCCGCAGCCCCAAAGTATGATCGGTTCCAGCAACCATCGCCAGCGTCTGATAAACATGGTGCAGGAATATCTAGGGGCAAGGTCAGACTTGGACACCTTCCCCACCGAAAATCCTCTGGCTTACTGGGTCTTGAGGATGGATCACTGGCCAGAGCTTGCACAGTATGCAATTGAGCTACTGGCCTGTCCTGCATCCAGCGTTCTTTCGGAACGCACATTCAGTGCTGCTGGAGGATTTGTCACGGATCACAGGGTGCGCCTGTCCACCGACTCGGTTGATCGACTGACTTTCATCAAGATGAACCAGTCTTGGATCACCACCAGCTACCACACACCTGATGCTGATATAACAGACTAATTGATTTTAACATGTCACATCCCTTCAAGACTGATGCTGATGCTGAGTGCCTGTGCTGTTATGTTGACTGGCTATCCTCCTCCTCCGAGTCCTCAATGATACGATTGATGATGATAGCTTGTAAGATCATTTTTGTTTATGGGTGCCGCCACCAGTGCCTAACGCCCAATTTTTCAGCCCCTGTTTAACAGGGGCGTGTAATTACAATTTTTGAAGCAATACTTTGCAACAGGGCTCATTGCTGTGCTCCAAGTACAGTATCTGTGAGGAGTTGCAGTGTTGTGCCACCAGTGCCTAACGCCCAATTTTTCAGCCCCTGTTTAACAGGGGCGTGTAATTACAATTTTTGAAGCAATACTTTGCAACAGGGCTCATTGCTGTGCTCCAAGTACAGTATCTGTGAGGAGTTGCAGTGTTGTGCCACCAGTGCCTAAGGCCCAATTTTTCAGCCCCTGTTTAACAGGGGCGTGTCATTACAATTTTTGAAGCAATACTTTGCAACAGGGCTCATTGGTGTGCTCCAAGTACAGTATCTGTGAGGAGTTGCAGTGTTGTGCCACCAGTGCCTAAGGCCCAATTTTTCAGCCCCTGTTTAACAGGGGCGTGTCATTACAATTTTTGAAGCAATACTTTGCAACAGGGCTCATTGCTGTGCTCCAAGTACAGTTGCTGTGAGGGGTTGCAGTGTTGTGCCACCAGTGCCTAAGGCCCAATTTTTCAGCCCCTGTTCAACAGGGGCATGTAATTACAATTCTTGATCTAATAATTCACAGCAGGGCCCATTGCTGCACCCACCAAGAGTAACTGTCAGGGCTTACAGTGTTGTGGCACCAGCACCACCATCAAAGGCCCAATTTTTACTACCACTGTTCAACAATTATATGTAATTAAAATTCCTGATATAATAGTTGACAGCAGGGCGTTCCAGCACCAACCAAGAGTAACTGTGAGTGCTTACAGTGTTGTGCCAACACCAACAACTAAGGGGCCTATTTCTGCAGAGTATATACGGCAGGTCCCTACTTTCAAACATCCAACTTACAAACGACTCCTACTTGCAAACGCAAGAAGACAACAGGAAGTGAGAGGAAATCTACCACTAGGAAGGAAAATTCTCTCCTGTAAGAATAAATATGGGAGAAAGGTGTCTCCTCTGTACTGATGCTTTATCAGCAATCCTTGTTTCAAGAAAAACACCACATTTCAAAAACAGTTGTCATTGGGACGGAAAGTGAGGTGAAATGTTCTGAACAGGGGCACAGACAGCAAAACAAATGTTACAGGGGTGATAACCCTTACCTATGTTTTCCAAAAAGTTTAAAAATAGATTTTTGGTCTGGAGCTACACTTCAACAATGTACCTGTTCAAAATTACAAACAGACTCTACATAAGAACAAACCTACAGTCCCTGTCTTGTATGCACCGCCTGTATAGGGCTGTTCAGAGTATATAGGGCCTTTTTTATTTTATGTGCGGGGTTCCCCTTAATATCCATACAAGACCCAAAGGGGCTGGTAATGGGCTGGGGTAGGGGGGGGGTCATGGGGTAGCTATGCCATTTTTCTTAAAGAATTTCATCCATATTACCGGGACCAGACATTACATTAAAGCCGCAAGCAGTTTTAAATGGCTTTTTTTTCCTTTAGAAGTGTCATTTTGTGCAGGGACAGTTCTAAACACGGGAAACACGTGGCACTTCACAGGCATACTTTAGACACCCCCCAGGTACGATATTTAAAGGAATATTTGACTTTTTTTTTTTCACTTTATGCATCATTAAAATGACTGCTCCCGAAAAACGACCGTTTTTAAAACTTCTTTTTGCATTGATACATGTCCCCTGGTGCAGAACCCGGGTTCCCAAACCCTTTTTAGGACAATAACATGCATAATAGTTGTTATAATTAGCACTTTAGAATTCGAACGTTCGCATCCATTGTATTTAATAGGGTTCTAATGTTCGTTCGAACTTTCGGTCCGTTCGCGGGTTCTGGTGCGAACCGAACCCGGGGGTGTTCGGCTCATCACTAATGACAAATAGTTCCTTCTATAAGTGGGAAAAGTAGTGCCCCAAGGGCCAGGCAAAGGCAAGTAAAGGACCACATCTGCCCCCGAAGCCGCAGTTTGGACACCACTGCTCTATAGCATCAAGAATGATTCTCACCATGGATAGTATTTGCATAATGCTTGTGTAGATTTGCTTTGGGTTGCTGTAACCTATAAATGCTCTGGATTAATAAATTGTAATGTATTTTACATATTGCTTATTCAGATGCCTCCATAATGTGTCTTATATAATAATCACTTATAGTAAATCTTTAATTGTGTATTTTTTTTTAAAGTTTTGTAAAACTTAAAAAAAAAAAGTTTTGAAGGTAAATTCTGTAAGTCTCCTTTGTCCCCAAATTTTCGACCTTTATTATAGCAATTTGTTTTTCATTGCATACACTGCCTGTTTCACATGCACATTGTAAACTACACACCCAGCCCACTCCTAGCTTTTGTAAGATGCCAAGAATTGAACCTGGTGCTGGGACAATGTACCTCCAAAGAGAAAGCATGTCAGACATCCCCATTGTTACTAGGGGCAATTTCTCAATGTCCCCCAAAGAGTTTAGTGCTTGTAACCTAGTTCCTGGGAGCCCTATTACTATAGGGTTGTCCCCATTGGAGTATTATATAGCTCCCAAATTCCATATGACTCAAGGGGTTCTTGATAATCTATTTAATGTGTTCGATCCTGCAGTTAAAGGATCAGCCTACAGTTCCAGGCATAGGGTTTTTCAGAGCTCTTATGGTTGCTAAGATCTTCTCAATACACGATATAAACATAATAGATGTAAAACATTCCTCTATCAGAAATGCAAATTAAATGTGGAATCAAGACGTTCTCCTGACAATGTGAAGGAGGTTTTTCCTTTTAAAACTGAATTTATTCATAAGAGGTTTCTGCCCACTTTAGACACTCCTTTCATCCCCCTTAACACTGGACTTCAAGAGAAACTCCAATCTCCCCCCCAAAAAAATCTAATTCAGCAGCTACAAATACTGTAGCTGCTGACTTTTAATATAAGGACACTTAGCTGCCCCAGGATCCAGTGCTGTCCTCACCCGAGCCAATTCTTCAGTCGGTTTTACGTACCTGGTGGAAGAGCCTGATATGATGAGGAAGGCCTCTCTTACTGTACACCTCTGACTCGGGGCCCCTGATAAAGCAGACAGGTAGCACAGGAGTACAGAATGGCCTCAGTGCCCATTGGTCTTGTTAACAGCAGGGCTGGAAGGTCTGTCAGGATCAAGCAAAGGAAGACCGTCAGTGGACTGCAACAGAGCAGGAGTGCTGGGTTGACACCAGTAAACAGGAGACAAGAGCATGCTGAGACCGTCAGTAGATCGCAGCAGAGCAGGGATGCCGGATGGACACCAGTGGAATATAGGCAGGGGCTCGCAGCAGGCAGTCTACCAGTGATAGGGACAGAAGCAGAGTGAGACGAAGCAGGTCATATATGGATCAGGTGCAGATTCGTAGGCAGAAGCAATTCAGGAAGCAGGAGGAGTCAGTAACAGATCGGTGGAACAGCAGCAAGGGAAATAGGCAAAAGCGTAGTTAGAAGCAAGCCAGGATCAATGCAGGCAGAGTTCAGGAAAAGTCAAGACAAGCCGGGCCGATAACAGTAGGCAGATGCAGAGTAACAGGTTGCAGGTATGCATAGGAATGCTGTAGAAAAGACAGCACTGAAGCATAGCACAGGCTCAGTTTAAATAGATCGCTTGGTGCCAATGTGAGCAACAGATGCACAAGCGTGAGCAACAGATGTGCACGCATGCGCACAAATATGCACATGCCTGAGTGTACAATTTCTATTAGCATAAACAGAAACACAAATTAGCCTGTGCCTATGCACAGAATACTGTCTTGCAGAGCCATCCTGTTTGCTGGAATGTCCTTCCTGACAGTCGGCTTCAGGTCCAGATGCGGACATCTTACCAAAGGGAAACGGTCAGTGGAGCCTTGCAGCTTCACAGCCAGCTTACCCCTGCGCATGCACTGCACTTTGTGAATGGCCCCACAGTCTTCTGGGACCTGTGACGGAATGTGGGGGAAGGGGGGGGTGAACTTCCACCACGGTGATCCGACTGGAAGTGGGGGAGCGGGTACCTGGGGGAGGAAGAGCGGATCTTTCCCTTTTGAACTGAAGTTCCGCTTTCAGCATTCTGCACATGTGCACTGTATAAACTGTATGTAGCATTCTCTAAGGAAGATTCTATGGAGTTTCTAATTTTTAACTTTGGCTGTAGTAAGGTTGTTCTTTTTTTTTTTTTTTTTACTTATATTACGTTTTGGCTTTTATCCTAGTAAATATTCCTTGTTGTGAACTACCTTATCTGTTGGTCTAACTTTTCTTCTCCTTTTCAGGTAGTTTTATTATTCCAACTGTTTTCGTTATGGTGGATGATTGATTGTCCTTCACATTATGATTGAGGCCCATCATTGTTCAGGTAACCGTATCTCATTACTAGTACATACCTGTCCTGGTTGGAGCACTAGGTTGTACCTTGATGACCTCCCTTTGAGGTTGTGGCAAAATTTCCATATTTGATTGGCTCTGCTTTTTCAAGTTAAGATTTCCGTATCTGTGGGATATCTCATTGAGGGACCCAGGTCCACCAATCTGTGTTATTGGTCCTATGTACTGCTTGCTCAGAAATATGAGACTTGACAGTTGAAGACATGGTTATGCAGGGCCTGGCTAAATGTTTTTTTGTTGGAAAGTTTCTTAACCTCCTGAAGGCAGCAGTGTAACCCAAATGTCTAAGAATTTGAAATGTACACAAGTGAATTGCCAAAGTTGTACAAAAGACCATTTTTTATTTTTTTTCAGTTTGAAAAAGTTTTATTGAAAAGTAGTACATTACAGCTTAACGCCACCATTTCACTCTGGGGCACATTTCAAAATTAACAAAGCAGTGTAACTGAGGTAACAATTTTTTTAAAGTAACAATATACCATACTCTACATAGGATACCTAAGTGTCCAATGAAAAAAAAAAGTAAATCAGTGGGGTGCACAACATTTGGACGCTGATCCAGACACCCCTTATGGGTACACACTGTGTCAGGGACCGACTGATTCGGTTGAAATTAGTAGTGCTCCATTATAAATGGGGTCGATCCTGTAGCTTCAGAATAACTGCGGTCTCCAGAGCTGCGTGAGCGACCCGGGTTTGAGGCAGGTAAATATGTCTCGGCGAATCGCCTCCTCAGGAGATTACCAGAAGAGTTTACCTCAACTGTTTGAGAGCCCTTGTCAGGGTGAAACTGATGAAGGTGGGGCTTCTAACTGCTAACAATTGAACAATAATCTGTCATTGTTTCCAACTTCAATAATAAACCAGAAATAAAAGGAAGGATACGAAGGAAGGAAAGAGGGAGAGAAAGGGGGGATGAGGTGCCAGTTTGTGGACTAGAGAGCGTGTTAATGTTGCATCAACTCCCGGGATTAGGGAGATTCCCATATGTTTAGCCCAGGGTTCCCATGTCCCCTCAAATGATTTAGTGGCCTTCGTTATGGTACTGACCAACTTCTCTTGGGACATTATCCACGATATCTTTCTCTTGGTGGCCGCCAAAGAAACCTTTGGTTGCTTCCATGCTTTGGCTAATTCGATTTTTGCTCCCAGAAGCATAAAAGCTAAACATTTTTGAGTATATTTAGTAGTTTTGGGTATGCTGGCATTCAGCGGAGCTATCTGGGGGGGGGGGGGGGTTTCACTACTGGGGTTCCTGATACTTTCGAGATAAGGCAAATCATCTTGTTCCAGAAACTTCAAATTTTCGGGCAATCCCACCAAATGTGCAACATGGAACCCTGGGCTTGACAGTCTCTGAAACATAAAGATGAGGTGGAGGGGTACATCACTGCTAGTCTGGTGGGAACCAGGTACCATCTTGTCAGAACCTTCAGATTCGCTTCTATTAATGATACATTTACAATACCTTTAACTGCTCTCGTTCCCACTTTATGCCAGTCCTCCAGGTCCCAGGTGTCCTGCAAGTCTCTTTCCCATGCTTCCATATAAGGGAATTTGGAGGTGGGTTCTGACAATGACAAGTAAATTATGGTTATACCCTCTTTTTGTTCCATTCCCTGGCCACACCAGCGTTCATATTGTGTGACAAAAGACCATTTTTTATTCCTGGCTTGAAGAGTGGCAATGGGTCTGCATAGATAGTTATGAGAACCTCTCCTTAATAAAGAAGTATAGCATTTTCCTTTTCGGTCCCTTTTGTTACAGGCATGGGGATTATCACCCGATAAGCCTCAGAATCTTTAAAAGTGGATCTGATTGGGTGACTGACACCCTCTCAAATGTGACCCATAGTGAATAGGACTACTTTCTACCAGTTCAATCATTTCCCAGCTGAGAAGAATATTAATGATGGGATCTGCTCCACCAAGGAACAGACTTTCAATTTTTCTCTCATCTCTAGCAGGGACAGCCTGGAAAATTAGGGACATCTGGTCTCCTCAGTTTACGAACCAAATCAGTCAAATGCAGTGAACAATGACTGTGTGCTGATTTCTGCAGAGGGAACTATTTTGTGCATACGCTAGAAGAAACTCTTAGATATTTTGTAATACTTAATTATATCAGTGAACTGAAACAGGTCACACAGACAAGCTCCCTTGAATGATAATTACAAGAGGCAACAGACCAAAGTCAACACAACCAGAATGATCTGAAACACAATGATAAAGGATTATTAAACTTCAGGAGAGAATTGTAATCTTGTTTCTTAACCTTTCAGCACTTCTCCTTTGGTTGTGTGGAAATTAAAACGCTGAAATCTTGTCTGTAGGTGATTTGTTTTTTATGTTCTATTGCTCACTTTTAAGCCCTGTACACACGATCAGATATCCTATGGATTTTCGTCTGATGGATTTGTCCATCAGAAATCTGATGAAACTATTTTCCATCAGTCTTGCCCACATACCATCAGTCAAAAAACCGACCGTTCCAAACGTGGTGACGTAAAACACTCCGATGAGCTGAGAAAAATGAAATTCAATGCTACTGAGCATGTGTCGACTTGATTCTGAGCATGCTTGGGTTTTTTATCTGATGGATTTCCTCACAGACGCTCGGAAATTGCCATCGGTTTTTTATCCATCAGATAATTTTAAAACATGTTCTATTTTTTAAAACCGATGGAAAAAAGACTGATGGGTCCCATACACGATCGGTTTGTCTGATGAAAACAATCCATCAGTGGTCAAAAAAGATAAAGTCAAAAAGTCAAAATCCAGGTCTTAAAAAAAGGCTTTAAAACTACTTTCCTAAAGTCCAACTCTGGGCACCATAAAAATTCCTCCTGCACTGATGCCCCACCATGCAAGGGCTAAATGCTCATCAAGTCTAGAAGAGGAATATGCTGTAAAAATATATCTTATTTCTCGCTCCAGTAGACTTCATGACACTGTGTGTGCTTTCCCTTGAAGCTCCTTCTATTTGGCACTATGGCCAGTGATCGCATTTTGAAGCCTCGTACACACGGGCGGGAATCCCATCGGGAAACAAAACGTCTGTTTTCCAGGCGGGATTCCCGGCAAGCTTGCCTTGCTCGAATAGCAGAGAAAGGAAGCCGCTCAGGTGTAGATGTCCTCCAAGTAATTGCTTCTTCCCAACAACCACGGGTGCAGGCAATGCAAACTCGAGCAAAGCAAAAGAACAAATCTTCTGCACCGCAGCACTCCGAATAAAAGCCTTTATTTTGTAAAAATCCAAAATCCAAAAATCACACTGCAGGTCACAGCACACTGGTCAAGCTGACGCGTTTCACAGTGACCTAGTGTTTAATCATAGCTATCTAATGCACAAATAATTCCTGGGATAACAACAATGTGAAGATTAATGATGAGTCGTTAGTGGTTAGTAAACTGGAACTACACACCATACAATACCAATCTCCTCATTATTTGTCAATCACCAGTTAATTACTCACACCTCGTTGTTGGATCACATGACCCCTTCTTTCAAGGATATATTATAGGAATTATTTGTGCATTAGATAGCTATGATTAAACACTAGGACTGTCTGAAACATGTCAGCTTGACCAGTGTGCTGTGACCTGCAGTGTGATTTTTGGATTTTGGATTTTTACAAAATAAAGGCTTTTATTCAGAGTGCTGCTGTCCAGAAGATTTGTTCTTTTGCTTTGCTCAAGCTTGCCTTGCTCGCTGAGTGTACACACGGCCATTCAAAAGAACCAGCGTTCTTTTGAATGGCAAGAACGCGGTGACATCATTGACTGCGATGAGCCTGCGCTCGTCACGTTCGATGCTGTCGTCACCATATTGCTACACCCTACACTACCCTTGTATGCTACCGCGCATGCGTCAAAGTCTTTTCGAGCATGCGCGGGTTTACCTGGACAAGGGAAGCATACAGACGACTGGGTTTCTCGGCAGGAAAACTCTGCAGAGAAACCGGACGAGAAAAATAGAGAGCGGGTTCTCTTTTTTTCTCGTCGAGATTCCCGGCAGTTTTCCTGCTGAGAAACCATACACACGAACGGTTTTCTCTGCAAAAAGCTCTCCCAGCAGTTTTCTTGCTGAGAAAACCGGTCGTGTGTACGAGGCTTGACACCATCACATTCAGTGCAGGTTCAGCAGTCCTGAATTGTACATGAGGACAGCAAGGGCCCACCCACAACCTGGTATGTCAGAGAGAACAGGAGAGAAATAAGGTAAGTATATTACAGCTTTTTCCTATACCCCTAGAGTTATTGAGCATTTAACCCTTGTTGTTGTTCCCAACCTAGTATGTATTTTTTTGTTATTGCAATATACTATTTATGTTCTGATTCATGCTGACGTCTGTTGGTGGTGCCACACCACTATAACGTGTTATTGTGTGCATTTGGTACATTTAGTTTCCCCTGTTTTATGCTTGTTAGTACATTTCTAGCTATAGGCTTCCAGCGTTTCTGGTGTTCCCTCAGAATAACGTTAGTCATTGTAGAGAGGGCATAGAAAATTATTGTCTTCTTACATTTAACAAAACTGAAAAAACATCATCTGTACTGCACTGAAGTAAAACTGAGTTGGAATCAATATCATTATCTTATTGAAGAGTTAATACACCTGTGGATTCTGCCAAGTTAGTAAGTGACCATTCTGTCTGTACAGATTGGGTCCAAAGAGGTGTGATGTCATTGCATTTATTGACATTTCAAACAGAACAATTTTGAATGTCTGTTGCACTGCAAGGGCTTTTTTTCACCCAAAACTTTCGTTTTAAAGCCTAACTGAAGCTTCCCAACCCCTCCTGTATAGAAATAAATATTTTGCCAAGCAGTACTTTTCACACTCCAGGGCTTCCCCACGTATCCTTATGCTCTTCTGGGTTGAATAACAGCTGGCATCATTCAACCTATTTCTCATGACCCCAGGACTTCCAACACTAATCCCCTGGGATCGGGGGGGGGGGGGGCATAATTAAGCCACCATTAATTTACTATGTCATTACAGAACTGCTGAGTGGTGGGTGGACTGTTGGTTTTTAAAATTGTAATAGGGCTGCCACTAATGATCTCTCCTCCTAAAAATGTGTGTTGACTGTTATGCTTACCCTCTTGCTTCCATTCCTTGTATATCATATAAGAGTTGTCTATATTGCCCCACAGCAGTTGGCCAGATTTGAACTGTAATTATCCTATTCTATAGCCATTAAAAGCTCTAGGACCATGTTGCAAAATTTAAACTGAACCCCCTTATATGTTCCACACCAATCTTCCCCTGTCTTGTTTAGTTCTTTACAGTCTTCTCTTTACACCCTGGGTAAAGTATCACTATTTCTCATTCTTATAGGCAGCAAATAATACATACGTGAAAAGATAAAGGATAATAACTGGCACTTGCTCATACCAACAACATTGTGTTTTGGTGAACATGGTTTGCTCATAAAACAAAGGGACTTGGAGAAGATCAAATTGAAGAAGAGTTGAGCAGGATTACAGGATTGTTCTAACAGGTACAAGGGTCCTGCATTGATGATGAAAGGGCATTTAGGTGTATCAAGATAAAAATAAATCCTTATTTATGAACTTCTGATTTAACATGCAAATATCTCCAATATGAGGCAATGCAGAGGATAATAAGTATAAGTATAGTATAAAGTCCCCAAAAGATGGAGAAAATGTATCAGGAAGAGTTAGCAGAATGTGAACGAAAAAGGCAGACAACAGGGGAGGGGTCTAATACAAACCTTCCTTGAAAAGGCAACGTCTGCTTATCTGTAAGCCCCCCCCCCAAATAAAATAAATAAATAAAAAGAAGCTAAAAAGCCCCAAACCATAGAATAAAAAAATGCATCATGGTACCTCACTACAGTACTGTAACCTGGAGATGTTAGGTGATCATTGTGACGGGAGGGCCCGTGGAACCCACAATCCCTTGGAAAGTATGGGATACCCTTGTTTCAGCTCCCCATGCACCTCTTATGTCTAAATCACCCTGTGTCCATTAGGGGCATAGGGTGACTGAGAAAATATATCTTGGACTACTTAAAATGGGACAGTGATATTTATCCACAATATCCCCTAGGATATATGTAAAGACTATTCTTTATTTGTTTGATTCTGAACTCAACATGTTGTTAATTGAAAGGGGCTGATGTGTTCACCTCCAGCCACCTGTCTGTCTGTTGTCTTCTATAATGTAAATGAGTCTAGTGTGGCTCCTCTGTTGTCTGTGCTAATTGACCCTGCAATTGTATGATGGAGTTCTGTGTTGATATGTATGATAATGTGTATTCTAATTAGGGAGTCACAATGGCTGCTTAATGGTATTATTAATTAGCTCATGTTAATTAGGTTTCTGCTTAAAAATGTATTGTAGAGTAATATAGTATGCACCTCCTCTTTTACTGTATATAAGACTGTATTATTTTTCTAATAAACCACTCCATGTTCAGCAGACAAACAAGTATCGTCTCGTTGTGTGCTTGTGAGCAGCTGGAATATCTGCTATCTATATCCAGACTGATAGGAAGTGGTATATGACGGAAGCACTCAAGCGGAGTGTGGGACGTTTCGTTACAATCATAACCTTACAAGAAGGTGCTCCTCCTACATTGCCCAGGAGCACATTCTTATGGGATTTAGTGAGGCACAATGGTGTCACCAGAAGGGAAGCAACCGCAAGTCACTGCCCAAAGTATTTTATTATATTTCTTCTAGTAGTTTTAACTTTTTTTGCCGGGGGGACTTGATTGCATTGCAAGCTCTGCTTTAAAACAAGCAAATTATACCATGGAGAAAACAAACAAAAGAATAGTTTAAAAAAGAATGTAAGAAAAAAGGCTTATTCCATAGCAGAACACCATTGCTAAAAAAAAAAAAAAAAACTTTAAAAAAAGTTGAAGCTTATCTCCTACCTCTTAGTCCCACCATTCTCATCCATGCATAACTTTTTCAAAATACATTTTTAGCTGCTTTTTACTCATCTAAGTCAGGCATCCATATCCCTTGCCTGGGCAGTGATGTGACATTTGAAGGAGACTTGCACATGGTCGTGGATTCAGGTATTTTAGACTTTTAGAGGTGTTTACTAATGAAGACATTATATGGGGGGGGGGGGGGGTGCCATAAGAGCAAAGGGTGGGAAGTAGAGCCACTGAGGGCAAGTAAACACCCACCAGTTCTACTTAAAGTGCCTTGAAAAAGTATTCATACCCCTTGAACTTTTCCAAATTTTGTCATGTTACAAAACGTAATTGTATTTTATTGGGATTTTATGTGATAGACCAACACAAAGTGGCACATCATTGTGAAGTGGAATGAAAATTATAAATGGTTTTAAAAATGTTTTGTGGTGATGTGCAGTGTTATTTTTTCCGCCACACTTAGCGCTTTGCATTTAGGCCAAAAAGTTCAATTTTGCCAGTAGTCACACACATCCTGCTGACTGCTCAGATACTTATTTTAAAGTACTGGAAATCCAAGGTATCCCCCAATCTTTCTGAACTGGTGAACGTGGTCAATGCTAACCACACATTTGAATGCCTCATAGCATTCAATACCCTAAAATATGCTGCTATCTCCCATTCTTGGTCTATCTGGAATTCTGGATGAATAAAGCTACCTTTCATTAGTATGATTGTTGTTTGTAACCTAGTGCTGACTCCCGAAAACCTTTTGTCTTGGTGATGAATATCTGGATCTGTGCTGTACCTTTTGTTCAGAATCTCGTTATGTTACATTTTGTTATAACCCAATTTCCAATCATCTGACCAGAGCATCTTCTTCCACGTGTTTGCTGTGCCCCCCACATGGCTTCTCACAAACTGCAAACGGGACTATTTATGGCTTTCTTTCAACAATGGCTTTCTTCTTGCCGCTTTTCCATAAAGGCCAGATTTGTGGAGAGCACGATTAATAGTTGTCCTGTGGACAGATTCTCCCACCTGAGCTGTGGATCTCTGCAGCCCCTCCAGAGTTACCATGGACCTCTTGGCTGCTTCTCTGATTATTGCTCTCCTTTCCTGACCTGTCAGTTTAGGTGGGCGGTCATGTCTTGGTAGGTTTGCCGTTGTGCCATACTCTTTCCATTTTCAGGTGATGGATTGCACAGAGCTCCGTGAGATGTTCAAAGCTTGGGATATTTTTTTTATAACCTAACCCTGCTTTAAAATTTTCCACAACTGTATCCCTGACCTATCTAGTGTGTTCCTTGGCCTTCATGATGCTGTTTGTTCACTAATGTTCTCTAACAAACCTCTGAGGGCTTCACAGAACAGCTGTATTTATACTAAGATTAAATTACACACAGATGGACTCTATTTACTAATTAGGTGACTTCTGAAGGCAATTTCTTCCACTAGATTTTAGTTAGGGGTATCCGAGTAAAGGGGCTGAATACAAATGCACGCCACACTTTTCACATATTTAATTGTAAAACATTTTGAAAACTATTTATCATTTTCCTTCCACTTCACAATTATGTGCCACTTTGTGTTGGTCTATCACATAAAATCCCATTAAATACATTTAGATTTTTGGTTGTAACATGACAAAATGTGGGAATTTTCAAAAAATATGAATATATTTTTAAGGCACTGTAAATGTAAACAAACCGGGAGCTGAATTTAAACCAAGTCTCTCAAACCCAGAAATACAAAGTATCAGAAATAGAGAACATCCAAGCTGAGCTCAAAAAAAGCTTTCACAAAAAGATTTGTGTATTTCTTAAGAAGATATTGGTAAAAGAAACAATATGAGAAACAGAGCAATAGAAGACTTCCGTGCCAAATAGATCAGAAAGAACACCCCCTGGATTGTAGGAACTAGAGGAATACCCCCGCTAAGCTATGCCTATGAAATTCTATCTAATGTTGTAGCAAAAAAATAACACCACATATAGAAAATAAACTTGGTGAGAAGCAGCCATATGAAATCAAAACACAGACGTGGTTCTGAGGAGCTCCGCCATCAGCAATCCCTATCTAATGCCATCCATGGCATTTAGCCACGGCCCAAACCCCCAAAACAGCTGTCCAGGCTCCGGGGTGTCCCCTGCATCTGCCTAACGTCAAATTGATCTTCCTGACCGCCGGACAGCTCCGCTATACGGCCCGCGACCGCATCAGCTTGCCAGGGCCCCGCCGCCATCTTGCGGCCTACACTATCCCCACACCCCCGCCGCTTGAGCTTCGCGGTCCGCCCGGCGGGCGGCGACGGCAATCCTCCACATCAGTGGAGGACCTTCCCCACGCGGACCGGTGCGGGGTCGCGGAGTCGCCGGAGGGCCGCCGTGGGCCCGCGACTGCATCGGCCTGCCAGAGCCCCGCCGCCGTCTTGCGGCCTGCGCGATCTCCGCATCCTCGGCCCTCGAGTGCTGCGATCCACCCGGTGGACGTCGACGGCATTCCTTCACTCCAGAGGAGGACCTTCCCCGTGCCGACCGGCGCTGAGTCGCCGGGGAGCCACCTTTGGCCTGCGACCGCATCAGCCTACAAGAGCCCCGCCGCCGTCTTGCGGCCTACGCGATCCCCGCATCCTCGGCGCTCGAGCGCTGCTGTCCGCCCGGCAGGCGGCGACGGCAATCCGCCACACCAGAGGAGGACCCTCCCCACGCAGACCGGCGCTGAATAACTGGAGAGCCACCGGGGACAACTTGTGAGGCACATCGCAGCTGAAACACAGGTGAGAGGTGGCCATCTTGCTACACCCCCGGGGCCCACAGTAGCCTCCCCACCCCTTGATAGCCTGCGGGACTACAGCATCATCTGGCCCACACAGGGGGTGTTCTCAGCCAGGGTTTTGGGATCTCCTCGGTCCAGTGTTTGCCCCGGGGATCGCCGGGACCCTGTCCCCACAGTCTATTGTGGCGGCCATCTTGCTGCACCCAACAGCAGTGTAGCCAGGACTCCACAGGCTCCTATAAGACACTCTGCAGAAATCCTAGTACTACCCAGCAAATCAACCTATCAACAATAGTCCCCATCATAGGTCCCCAATATTTTCTGCCTCAAGAGACACTGCTGTACTTATCACTCCAAAGAGCGGCCATCTTGCTACACCCACACCCCATTAACCAGCTCTCCCTGGCTCCTAATTGCTTAACCCTTAATCTGATGGCCCTGCAGCCCCCTCATCAAGAAGTACATACCAACATTGCAGGCATGTAATGAATCATTTACCGGGGACATACGGGACAGGATGAGCTAAAAGTCACAATCAAATCTTAGAGGGGACGCATGCGCGGCGCGATGCAGATCACCATCTTTAATTAAGCATTCCATCAGATCAGCGAGGATTTAACCCACACTGCATTGTTTAACCTCCACAAACTACCATATATTTTTTATAAATCCACCTTGCAGTTCATACTAGTGCATGCCGTCGGGCAAGAAGGCGTACAATCGCCGTGCGCAACAGCACTCTTTGGTCACATACTCATTACGCAACAAGGAACATATAAAGATGGCCCATATGGGCGCTGGTTCTCCTTCGGTACAGTCTCCTACAGCTTCCAATATTCCTCAGCAGAAATCTGCTTCCACACATAACAATAGTGATCTCTCCTCCCAGATCACAAAATCAGATCTGGACTTCAGCTTAACCAAAATCTACGAAAAACTTGTAGACAAGATACAGTGTGAACTCCAAAAAACAACAAATACACTCACACAAGAAATAGCAACCCTGGGAGGTCGCACCGATATTCTAGAAACCAAACACGACGAGCTCTCACTTGCACACAACGATCTTAGAAAGGACTTTGAACTTTTAGCTGAAAACTACACGTACCTACAATCGCAAGTAGAAGATTTGGACAACCGCAACGGAAGGAACAACCTAAGGATTCGTGGTATCCCAGAATCAGTCACTGAACTGATGCCTGCAGTGTCTAAATTGTTCCACAGTCTCCTCCCTGACACACCCCCATCCTCATTTGCGTGTGATAGAATTCATAGGGCCCTGCGCCCTAAACCTCCCCCAGACAAACCTCCTCGTGACATCATTCTATGCATGAAAGATTTCATCATTAAGGAAAACATATTAAGAGCATCCAGAAATATGCATAACATCGAATTGGAGGGCACCAAAATCCAAATTTTTCCAGATATCTCACAGGCTACCCTGGAAAGAAGACGCAAAATGAAGGAGATCACTTCGGTATTACAATCAGCTCATATCAGATACCGGTGGGGTTTTCCATTTAAGTTAACAGTGCCACACAACGGGACAACCTATACAATATTCAACACCTCAGAAGGCAAGGATCTCCTTGTGAAGTTAGGTCTTCTAGATCCGGGAACAAATACAGGACCTCCAGCAACTCCCCACACCTCACCTATCTGGGCCACCCCAGCCACACGCCGTGATCAAAGGAGATGGCGACCATCATTCAGAAATTTAAACGCTTGAAGATAAAGATGGATCCCATTTGTGGCCCAAAACTTACCCCCCTTCTTTTATAAAAACCTTGCTCTTTTCCTCCCAACCCCCTCCCCCCTCCTTTTTTTTTTTTTTTTTTCTCTTTCTTCTTTTTTCTTTCTTCTTTTTTTTCCTCTTTTTCTTTTCTTTTCTCTTCTTTTTCTTCTTTTTTCTTTCTTTTTTTTTTTTTTTTGCAAGGTTCAAAATACCACTTTTACAGTTTGAATTGTTTGAGGTTGTTTTTTCTGATTATAGTAAACAACTGTACCACACGTTTATATGGTACCGGGTCGGCATTACCACAGTTTCTTCTATACGACATTATATATCTAACATTTCTTCTTGCTCCTTTTTTATACTGTTTCGTATGCTAATTTTTTATAAGTAACAGCATGCACTTATATAAAAAAAATTTCTTTTTATAGCATCCTCGCTAAGGCTGATGTGCTCCGCCTGCGTTAGTTTGTCCCCCTGCTCACAAAAGACTCCAAAAGCATGGTCCAACTGGTGGATATTTTTCCGCTACTGATCCTGCTATCCTCCGTTCTAGTGGTGGAGGGTCTATTTGTGAGTAATGGACAGTATTGTCCAAATCAATACTTTTTTCGGTCAGGAAGTGCTTCTCACCCTGACCCCCTAATCATAAAAGTTATTTCACATAGTCATACTAAAACACTCTATATTTACAAAATGTCGAAAAGGTCGAACAAACTCTCTTTACCTCAATTAAAACATTATTATGGAATGTCATTGTACAATACAGTACTGTTATTTTCTATAAGTTTACTAGCTCTAATGTGTCACTGTTCAAGAGCCCTGTTCTTCATAGTTCTGTGGTATAGGCACAAAATGTTATTCAAAAAACAAAGGTCAACGAGGAAATATTTGAGCTGGATACGAATGTATAACCTGATATATTACATATATACACAGTTACAAATGGCAATACGATGTTGGCTAGTTCCGCCTATATCTCAAGTAGCTTCACTTTCGATCTTAATGGCGATAATCAAATTATCAACTCCAATCCGATTTGGCTATATACTCAAACCTAGGCTTGACGACCCACTGCCATTTCTTCATAACCACCATCGCCCCTTAATACCAATACAATGGGTCTCAGAGTGATTTCTCATAACGCCCAGGGTATTAATTCGCCTCACAAGAGAAAGAAGGCCTTTCGCCATTATAAAAGATTAGGAGCTGATATAATCTTAATGCAGGAAACGCACTTTGCCACAGATAAACACCCTAAATTTTTTGACAAAAGTTATAGCCAATATTATTGCACTACTTATAACACAAAATCTAGAGGTGCTGCTATATTCATTAGAAACACAGTGTTATTTGAGGTTCAAAATTAGGGATGAGCTTCGTGTTCGAGTCGAACATACGTTCGACTCGAACATCGGCTGTTCGATCGTTCGACGAAGATCGAACGATTTGGGCCGTTCGCGCCAAATTCGAGTGACGCGAACGGCCCACAATGCACTACGCCATCGCAGTGTCATCCAGGCGCTGTGATTGGCCAAGCATGCACTGTGACCCCGCATGCTTGGCCAATCACAGCGCCGGCAGCGAGGAGAGCAATGATTGGCCACAGGCAGGATGCCTGTGGCCAATTATTGCTGAGGGTGTTTAGTACACGCCCCACACTATAAAAGGCCGCCAGCACGGCGGCCTAGTGTAGTGTGTTCCGGAGCAGGGATAGAGCAGCATAGGCAGGGACAGTGACTGTTATTTCTTTCTTGCTTAACCTGGATTCCTTTAGTTTAGGGAAAGAGAAGGATAGGTAGGGAGAGTGTCAGTGTGTTTTGTGCTTGTGCTATAGTGTGCTTAAAAAAAACATTTATTCTAGGGACAGAAAACTGTAGGTAGGGACAGTGTCAGTTTCTTTCACTCTGCAAGTCCTTGTTTCCAGGGACCTGGAAGGACAGTGAGTGAATTGTCCTTGTGCTATATTGTGCTTAAAAAAACATTTATTCTAGGGACAGAAAACTGTAGGTAGGGAGAGTGTCAGTTTCTTTCACTCTGCAAGTCCTTGTTTCCAGGGACCTGGAAGGACAGTGAGTGAATTGTCCTTGTGCTATATTGTGCTTAAAAAAAAACATTTTTTCTAGGGACAGAAAACTGTAGGTAGGGAGAGTGTTTTTTTTTTTTCACTCTGCAAGTCCTTGTTTCCAGGGACCTGTAAGGACAGTGAGTGAATTGTCCTTGTGCTATATTGTGCTTAAAAAAAACATTTATTCTAGGGACAGAAAACTGTAGGTAGGGAGAGTGTCAGTTTATTTCACTCTGCAAGTCCTTGTTTCCAGGGACCTGTAAGGACAGTGAGTGAATTGTCCTTGTGCTATATTGTGATTAAAAAAAAAAAATTTTCTAGGGACAGAAAACTGTAGGTAGGGAGAGTGTTTTTTTTCTTTCACTCTGCAAGTCCTTGTTTCCAGGGACCTGTAAGGACAGTGAGTGAATTGTCCTTGTGCTATATTGTGCTTAAAAAAAACATTTATTCTAGGGACAGAAAACTGTAGGTAGGGAGAGTGTCAGTTTATTTCACTCTGCAAGTCCTTGTTTCCAGGGACCTGTAAGGACAGTGAGTGAATTGTCCTTGTGCTATATTGTGATTAAAAAAAACATTTTTTCTAGGGACAGAAAACTGTAGGTAGGGAGAGTGTTTTTTTTCTTTCACTCTGCAAGTCCTTGTTTCCAGGGACCTGTAAGGACAGTGAGTGAATTGTCCTTGTGCTATATTGTGATTAAAAAAAACATTTTTTCTAGGGACAGAAAACTGTAGGTAGGGAGAGTGTTTTTTTTCTTTCACTCTGCAAGTCCTTGTTTCCAGGGACCTGGAAGGACAGTGAGTGAATTGTCCTTGTGCTATATTGTGCTTAAAAAAAACATTTATTCTAGGGACAGAAAACTGTAGGTAGGGAGAGTGTCAGTTTATTTCACTCTGCAAGTCCTTGTTTCCAGGGACCTGTAAGGACAGTGAGTGAATTGTCCTTGTGCTATATTGTGATTAAAAAAAACATTTTTTCTAGGGACAGAAAACTGTAGGTAGGGAGAGTGTTTTTTTTCTTTCACTCTGCAAGTCCTTGTTTCCAGGGACCTGTAAGGACAGTGAGTGAATTGTCCTTGTGCTATATTGTGCTTAAAAAAAACATTTATTCTAGGGACAGAAAACTGTAGGTAGGGAGAGTGTCAGTTTATTTCACTCTGCAAGTCCTTGTTTCCAGGGACCTGTAAGGACAGTGAGTGAATTGTCCTTGTGCTATATTGTGATTAAAAAAAACATTTTTTCTAGGGACAGAAAACTGTAGGTAGGGAGAGTGTTTTTTTTCTTTCACTCTGCAAGTCCTTGTTTCCAGGGACCTGTAAGGACAGTGAGTGAATTGTCCTTGTGCTATATTGTGCTTAAAAAAAACATTTATTCTAGGGACAGAAAACTGTAGGTAGGGAGAGTGTCAGTTTATTTCACTCTGCAAGTCCTTGTTTCCAGGGACCTGTAAGGACAGTGAGTGAATTGTCCTTGTGCTATATTGTGATTAAAAAAAACATTTTTTCTAGGGACAGAAAACTGTAGGTAGGGAGAGTGTTTTTTTTCTTTCACTCTGCAAGTCCTTGTTTCCAGGGACCTGGAAGGACAGTGAGTGAATTGTCCTTGTGCTATATTGTGCTTAAAAAAAACATTTATTCTAGGGACAGAAAACTGTAGGTAGGGAGAGTGTCAGTTTATTTCACTCTGCAAGTCCTTGTTTCCAGGGACCTGTAAGGACAGTGAGTGAATTGTCCTTGTGCTATATTGTGATTAAAAAAAACATTTTTTCTAGGGACAGAAAACTGTAGGTAGGGAGAGTGTTTTTTTTCTTTCACTCTGCAAGTCCTTGTTTCCAGGGACCTGTAAGGACAGTGAGTGAATTGTCCTTGTGCTATATTGTGCTTAAAAAAAACATTTATTCTAGGGACAGAAAACTGTAGGTAGGGAGAGTGTCAGTTTATTTCACTCTGCAAGTCCTTGTTTCCAGGGACCTGTAAGGACAGTGAGTGAATTGTCCTTGTGCTATATTGTGATTAAAAAAAACATTTTTTCTAGGGACAGAAAACTGTAGGTAGGGAGAGTGTCAGTTTATTTCACTCTGCAAGTCCTTGTTTCCAGGGACCTGTAAGGACAGTGAGTGAATTGTCCTTGTGCTATATTGTGCTTAAAAAAAACATTTATTCTAGGGACAGAAAACTGTAGGTAGGGAGAGTGTCAGTTTATTTCACTCTGCAAGTCCTTGTTTCCAGGGACCTGTAAGGACAGTGAGTGAATTGTTCTTGTGCTATATTGTGATTAAAAAAAACATTTTTTCTAGGGACAGAAAACTGTAGGTAGGGAGAGTGTCAGTTTATTTCACTCTGCAAGTCCTTGTTTCCAGGGACCTGTAAGGACAGTGAGTGAATTGTTCTTGTGCTATATTGTGATTAAAAAAAACATTTTTTCTAGGGACAGAAAACTGTAGGTAGGGAGAGTGTTTTTTTTCTTTCACTCTGCAAGTCCTTGTTTCCAGGGACCTGTAAGGACAGTGAGTGAATTGTCCTTGTGCTATATTGTGCTTAAAAAAAACATTTATTCTAGGGACAGAAAACTGTAGGTAGGGAGAGTGTCAGTTTCTTTCACTGTGAAAGTCCTTGTTTCAAGGGACAGAGAAGGACACCTGAAGGTAGCCCTTATTGCTTTTTTCCCATCTCCCTGCAGGCCATCTATTAGAATGTCTGGAAGGCAAACAAGGAGAGGCAGACAGTCAGGAGGCAATAAAAGAGGGCAAGCAGGCTCTGTGTCTGGGGGCAACAGTGCTGGTCGTGGACGCGGTGCATTGTCATCAGCACATGGCCATGGGACACGCTTGTCCTTCTTTTCGGCAGCTGGACATGTTGAGCCACATCATGCCGAAGACTTGGTAGAGTGGATGACCAAGCCCTCCTCCTCCTCCTCATCCTCTCTCACCCAGGCTCAGGGTACTGGAAAAGCAGCTGCCAAAGCGTCGTCTTCCCTGGTATCAATGTCAGACAAATCATCAGTCACTCCTTCCCTAGACCCACCATGTCCTCCTCCTGAGGAGTCCCCCGAACTGTTTCAGCACAGTGTTGGGTACATGCTCCAGGAGGATGCCCAGCGTTTCGAAGGGTCTGATGATGAAACCCAGCTAGAGGAAGGCAGTAGCGTGAGAGCAGACAGAGGGGATGCTCAAGAAGGACACCAATCTGGCAGTCATGTTCCAGCAGCTGCAGCATACTGCCAGATTGGCTCCAGTGATGAGGAGGGAGGGGATGATGAGGTCACTGACTCCACGTGGGTGCCTAATAGGAGAGAGGAGGAGGAGGAGGATGAGGAGGAGGCACATCTCCAACGAGGCAGGATGCCCTTTGGTGGCCAGCGTAAGGGCAGTACACCGACGGAATCACACCGCAGAGCTCCGCCTGTGCAGGGCGCTGCCTCTGCCCGTCATTCAAAAAGTTCTTTGGTGTGGGCCTTTTTTGAGGCTAGTGCATCAGATCGCACAGCTGCTGTTTGCAACATATGTCTCAAGCGTATATCGCGTGGCCAAAACATCAGCCGCTTGGGTACCACATGCCTGACCAGACATATGTTGACCTGCCATGCAGCTCGTTGGCAAGCCTACCTCAAAGACCCACACCAAAGAACAAAGCGGACCTCTCCTTGCACCGCATCAGCTGGGATCTCCAACCCCACTATAACTTCAGTCCTCTCTGAAACATGCACTGAGAGGAATGAAGGTGTAGAATTAGGTGTGTCACAGCCAAGTACTTGCGCCCACTCTGCTAGCAGTACACCGACGTCCGATTCTAGCAGGCAAATTTCCCTGCCCCAGCTGCTGGACCGTCGAAAGAAGTTCACTCCCAGCCATCCACATGCCCAGCGGTTGAATGCTAGCTTGGCTAAATTGCTAGCGCTTCAACTGCTGCCTTTTCAGTTGGTAGACTCGGCCCCCTTCCGTGAGTTTGTGCAATGTGCGGTTCCTCAGTGGCAGGTTCCCAAACGCCACTTTTTCTCACGGAAGGCTATTCCGGCTCTCTACCGGCATGTGGAAGGCAATGTCTTGGCCTCGCTGGACAGGGCGGTCAGCGGTAAGGTGCATATTACCGCTGACTCATGGTCCAGCAGGCATGGACAGGGACGTTACCTTTCTTTCACGGCCCATTGGGTCACTCTTTTGGCAGCTGGGAAGGATGCAGGACAAGGTGCAGTAGTGTTGGAGGTTGTCCCACCGCCACGCCTCCAAAATGCTACTACTGGTTGTGACACACCTCTCTCCTCCACCCCCTCCTCTTCTTCTTCCTCCATGGCCTCTTCCTGTGGTTTGTCCTATGAACCAGCGGTGCTCCGTAGCCGTTCACGGGGCTACGCAAGTACGCAGGCAAAAAGATGCCATGCCGTGCTTGCGCTGGTGTGTTTGGGGGACAGAAGCCACACTGGGGCAGAGGTCCTGTCTGCTCTGCAGGGCCAGGCCGAGAGTTGGTTGACGCCACGCCAGCTTAAGCCAGGAATGGTGGTTTGCGACAATGGCACCAACCTCCTCTCCGCCCTCCGACAGGGACAACTGACCCATGTGCCCTGTGTGGCTCACGTCCTTAACCTGGTGGTGCAGCGGTTCTTGGGCAGGTACCCGGGCTTACAGGATGTCCTGAGGCAGGCCAGGAAAGTCTGTGTGCATTTCCGCAGATCTTATAATGCCAGTGCTCGCCTGGCTGAGCTGCAAAAGGAGTTGAACCTGCCCAAGAACCGCCTTATATGTGACATGCCCACCAGGTGGAACTCAACGTTGGCCATGCTGCAGCGGCTGCACACGCAGCAGAGGGCCATCAATGAGTACCTGTGCGACTACGGCACCAGGACAGGGTCAGGGGAGCTTGTTTTTTTTTCTCCACGCCAGTGGGGCATGATCAGGGATGCATGCACTGTCCTGGCACCATTTGAGGAGGCCACGAGGATGGTGAGCAGTGACAGTGCATGCATCAGTGACACTGTACCTCTTGTCCACCTGTTGGAGCACACGCTGCGTGGAATAATGGACAGGGCACTTGAGGCAGAACAGAGGCAGGAAGAGGAGGACTTCCTTGCCTCTCAAGGCCCCCTTTACCCAGACAGTGTTCCTTCTGTCCCACCCATCGCACAGGAAGAGGAGGAGGAGGAGGAGGAGGAGGATTGTGTCAGCATGGAGGTGGAGGCTGGCACTCAGCATCATCAGCAGCAGTCTTTTAGGGATGATTTACAGTCCCAAGAAACCAGTGGACTTGTACGTGGCTGGGAGGAGGTGGCTGCGGATCATGTCGTCCTTAGTGACCCAGAGGACTCCGGAGCGAATGCCTCAGCAAACCTACGCTGCATGGCCTCCCTGATCCTGCAAAGTCTGCGGAAGGATCCTCGTATTCTTCGGATCAAGGAGAGGGACCATTACTGGCTGGCCACTCTCCTTGATCCACGGTACAAGGGTAAGGTTGCGGACCTTATGTTACCGTCGCAGAGGGAGCAGAGGATGAGACAACTCCGGGAGGCCTTGCAGAAAGGTCTGTGCAACGCGTTCCCAGAGACTGGGAGGTTACAAACTCCTGGTCCTGGACAACGAGTTGCTGAGGCTTCGGCCAGTCAAAGAAGGAGCGGTGGGGAAGGTGGCCGTCTGACCGATGCGTTCAGACAATTCTTTAGTCCGCAGCCCCAAAGTATGATCGGTTCCAGCAACCATCGCCAGCGTCTGATAAACATGGTGCAGGAATATCTAGGGGCAAGGTCAGACTTGGACACCTTTCCCACCGAAAATCCTCTGGCTTACTGGGTCTTGAGGATGGATCACTGGCCAGAGCTTGCACAGTATGCAATTGAGCTACTGGCCTGTCCTGCATCCAGCGTTCTTTCGGAACGCACATTCAGTGCTGCTGGAGGATTTGTCACGGATCACAGGGTGCGCCTGTCCACCGACTCGGTTGATCGACTGACTTTCATCAAGATGAACCAGTCTTGGATCACCACCAGCTACCACACACCTGATGCTGATATAACAGACTAATTGATTTTAACATGTCACATCCCTTCAAGACTGATGCTGATGCTGAGTGCCTGTGCTGTTATGTTGACTGGCTATCCTCCTCCTCCGAGTCCTCAATGATACGATTGATGATGATAGCTTGGAAGATCATTTTTGTTTATGGGTGCCGCCACCAGTGGCTAAGGCCCAATTTTTCAGCCCCTGTTTTACAGGGGCGTGTAATTACAATTTTTTTAGCAATAATTTGCCATAGGGCTCATTGCTGTGCTCCAAGTACAGTATCTGTGAGGGGTTGGAGTGTTGTGGCACCAGTGCCTAAGGCCCAATTTTTCAGCCCCTGTTTAACAGGGGCGTGTCATTACAATTTTTGAAGCAATACTTTGCAACAGGGCTCATTGCTGTGCTCCAAGTACAGTATCTGTGAGGGGTTGTAGTGTTGTGCCACCAGTGCCTAAGGCCCAATTTTTCAGCCCCTGTTCAACAGGGGCATGCAATTACAATTCTTGATCTAATAATTCACAGCAGGGTCCATTGCTGCACCCACCAAGAGTAACTCTGAGGGCTTACAGTCTTGTGGCAACGCCACCACCACCACCACCACGAAAGGCCCAATTTTTCAGCCCCTGTTCAAAAGGGGCATGTAATTACAATTCTTGATCTAATAATTCACAGCAGGGCCCATTGCTGCACCCACCAAGAGTAACTGTCAGGGCTTACAGTGTTGTGGCACCAGCACCACCATCAAAGCCCCAATTTTTACTACCACTGTTCAACAATTATATGTAATTAAAATTCCTGATATAATAGTTGACAGCAGGGCGTTCCAGCACCAACCAAGAGTAACTGAGTGCTTACAGTGTTGTGCCAACACCAACAACTAAGGGGCCTATTTCTGCAGAGTATATACGGCAGGTCCCTACTTTCAAACATCCAACTTACAAACGACTCCTACTTGCAAACGAAAGAAGACAACAGGAAGTGAGAGGAAATCTACCCCTAGAAAGGAAAATTCTCTCCTGTAAGAATAAATATGGGAGAAAGGGGTCTCATCTGTACTGATGCTTTATCAGCAATCCTTGTTTCAAGAAAAACACCACATTTCAAAAACAGTTGTCATTGGGACGGAAAGTGAGGTGAAATGTTCTGAACAGGGGCACAGACAGCAAAACAAATGTTACAGGGGTGATAACCCTTACCTATGTTTCCCAAAAAGTTTAAAAATAGATTTTTGGGCTGGAGCTACACTTCAACAATGTACCTGTTCAAAATTACAAACACATTCTACATAAGAACAAACCTACAGTCCCTGTCTTGTATGCACCGCCTGTATACGGCTGTTCAGAGTATATAGGGCCTTTTTTATTTTATGTGCGGGGTTCCCCTTAATATCCATACAAGACCCAAAGGGGCTGGTAATGGGCTGGGGTAGGGGGGGGGTCATGGGGTAGCTATGCCATTTTTCTTAAAGAATTTCATCCATATTACCGGGACCAGACATTACATTAAAGCCGCAAGCAGTTTTAAATGGCTTTTTTTTCCTTTAGAAGTGTCATTTTGTGCAGGGACAGTTCTAAACACGGGAAACACGTGGCACTTCACAGGCATACTTTAGACACCCCCCAGGTACGATATTTAAAGGAATATTTGACTTTTTTTTTTTCACTTTATGCATCATTAAAATGACTGCTCCCGAAAAACGACCGTTTTTAAAACTTCTTTTTGCATTGATACATGTCCCCTGGTGCACAACCCGGGTTCCCAAACCCTATTTATGACAATAACATGCATAATAGTTGTTATAATTAGCACTTTAGAATTCGAACGTTCGCATCCATTGTATTTAATAGGGTTCTAATGTTCGTTCGAACTTTCGGTCCGTTCGCGGGTTCTGGTGCGAACCGAACCCGGGGGTGTTCGGCTCATCACTATTCAAAATATATTTAAAGATCCAGACAGTCGTTACTTGATCTTGAAAGGTTCAATCAAAGGACGTTCTATCACCATTGCCTCAATTTATGCTCCCAACGAAGCCCAGTCAAACTTTTTCACCAAATTTTTTGATACTCTAGACAATTATCACTCCACACATTTAATAGTGGGCGGGGATTTCAATTTAGCTGCTCATTCAGCTCTAGATAGAAGCAATGTTGTCCCATCCTCAAAAGCTTTCCCCAAATCCTTGAATAGATCACTATATAACCATCAATTAATAGACACTTGGAGAGCCCATAACATAGGATCCAAATCTTACACATTCTACTCCCATCCGCACAACTGCTTCGCTCGTCTTGACTACATCTTTTGCACCCCAATTCTACTTGCCAATTCCTCTAGAGCAGATATCCATCCGTGTCCTTGGTCTGATCACCACATAGTCTCCTTTGATACTTCACATATAGGTCTAGCCAACACAGCACACTCATGGCGAATAAACGATTCCTTGCTCACAGATCCCTCAAGCAACCAACAAATTCTATCCTACCTTGAACAATATTTTGCACAAAATGTAGCACCAGACATGTCCCCTACAACTATATGGATGGCACATAAAGCAGTAATGAGAGGTCATCTGATAAATATCGCCTCAATCAACAACAAATCCAAACTTGCAGACATTAGATCCCTAACAAAAGATCTAGATCACTTGTATCATAGAAACAATCAGAACCCATCTAGTGACCTACTTAAACAGATACAAGAGAAACGCACTACCTTAGACACATTATTAACATCAGATACTGAAAAAGCTCTCAGATGGTCTAAAGCTAGATTCTTACTCAACAGTAATTCTTATTCCACCATGTTTGCTAAAAAACTAAATCAATCTATGAAACCCCCACACACCTATAAATTAAGGAACCCTTCTGGTAATTTGGTATCCCATCCCAAAGAAGTCATGAAATTATTCTCGGACTTCTATAAAAATCTCCTGACCTCACCAAAAACACCTCCGAAACAGTCCTCCTTAGACTGGCTTAATAACATTACGTTACCCACTCTTACTAGAGATCAAATTGAATCTCTTAATGCCCCTTGCTCGGAGATGGAAGTTAACAAAATCATTGGTACACTAAAAATATCCACAGCCCCAGGCCCTGACGGCTATTCTGCATCTTACTATAAAAAATTTTCCTCTACCATTACACCACACCTTACTAAACTGTATAATAATATCTTACAGGGTGGCCAATTCCCACCCGAGATGATTTTGGCTAATATGTCCTTACTTCCCAAACCAAATAAAGATCATTCCACCCCTCAAAACTACCGCCCAATATCAGTTATTAACAACGACCTAAAAATATTCGGCCGTGTATTAGCAGACAGATTATCAGCCGTTATCTCCCCATTAGTTGATCCTGATCAAACAGGCTTCATTCCCAACAGACAAATAACAGACAACATACGACTTACCACAAATATCATTCAAGACTCCAACATTCATTCCAGATCCACGCTGCTTCTTGGTCTTGATATACACAAAGCTTTCGACAGCGTTTGCTGGTCATATCTTGACACCCTTCTCCCAAAATATGGCATCAACAATGAATTTCTACATGGCTTTAAGGCTCTCTATCACAACCCACAGACACGTATTAAACTCCCAGGTAACAATTCTGACTTTTTTCCCCTGACTAAAGGTACCAGACAGGGTTGTCCACTCTCCCCCCTACTCTTTGCCCTCGCAATAGAACCCCTCGCCTGTGCAATCAGAAACAATACAAATATTAAAGGATATATTAAAGGATCCAAGGAATACAAACTGAGTCTTTATGCGGATGACGTCCTTCTATTCATAACTGACCCTCTTATTTCCCTACCTAATCTAACTAAAACCCTGGACGTCTTTCATGATTTGACAGGTCTGGGAGTAAACCTATCTAAGTGCTCGGCTTTACCAATCAACATTCCCCCAGCATTAATATCCTCACTTAAAGACAAATTCTCATTCAATTGGCACGTAGATTCGTTTAGATACCTAGGTATTCAGATTACATCTTCATATAAAACGTTATATCAAGCAAACTACCCTCCTTTATTTAACAATATTAAAAACCTACTTAAACTATGGTCATCATACCAGATTTCTTTCTCGGGCAGGATAGTAGCCACAAAAATGATGATATTACCCAAACTTCTATTCTTTTTCAGAACCCTTCCACTTATTCTACCTAAAAAAACACTAGAATCTTTACAGAGAGAAATCAATAAATTTATATGGCAAAACAAGAAACCCAGATTTAGTTATTCCCTTATGTTTAGACCCCATTTAAAAGGAGGCCTCGGCATTCCAAACCTTTGGCTATATTACTTGTCGGCCAGATTCACCCAATTAGCCCAATGGTATGCCCCTTCATCCCAAATCCCTTGGCTCCTGTTCGAAGAAGAATCTATCCTACCCTACAATTTACAAGGACTTCTCTGGTCCAATGTCATCCCACCACAAAAAATAAGGCCCTTAAATCTCATCGTCACTCACACTCTTCAACTATGGAACAGACAAATCTCTAATTTTAAGTTATCCTCAGATGTTCCCCCCTTAGCTTCCTTTATGGGGGACCCACGTTTTTCCCCCCCAGATAGAGCTCAGGATGAGAATTTGCTAACATATTGGAAGTCACATAATCTAATACATTTAAAATCGCTCTCCCAAGACAATGCATTTCTTACTTTCACCAGACTACAAACAAAATACAATATCTCTCCTACCGAACTAGAGATCTATGCGAAAATAAAAAAATTCTATGAGAAATATTACTCACTTACACTCCACCCCCCTTATACACAATTTGAGCAAATTTGTATCTCCTCCCCTCGTGACCGGGGTTTAATCTCCAGAATATATAAAAATTTAAATGAGACAAACATGCCTGATAAATCACATCCCATGCTACAATGGGAATCAGATTTAAATACCTCATTTACTCTCGATCAATGGGATACGATTTTTACAAATCTCCACAAATGTACCAGAACAACCTCGATTAGAGAATCGGCCATCAAACTACTTTATAGATGGTATCTTACTCCCGCTAAACTCAATTCATTTTATCCCTCAGTGTCCCCACTCTGCTTTAGGGGTTGCCCCACCCAGGGAACACTTTTACATATATTTTGGGATTGCCCCCACATTAAAGACACTTGGCATAAGGCAAATATTATAATAGATAAAATATCCTGTAGAAAGATCTCTCTTACACCCCAAATAGGCCTTTTATTCACCCCTATACAGGACATCCCAATGACTAGTACAAGGTTGATACATACACTCCTTAGTTCCATCCACTGGGCCATAGCATTTAATTGGCGCTCCACTACGGTACCTTGGCCACAAATTCTTAACCGCATGTCAAACATTAAGCTTTCAGAAAGAATTCATCACATATTATATGATTCTATGCCCCTTTACCAAAAAAATGGACTCTCTGGGATACCACCTCTCTGGTCTAGTACCTTCCCGTTTTTTTTTTTTTTTTTTCCTCCCACTCTTAAAATATATACAATCGTCATTTAGCCCTCTCTCCAATACAATGCTCTTGATTGACTTTATTTGAACAATATACATTCCTATACCAGTCTTAAGAAATAAAAAAAAAAAAAATTAAGAAAGAAAAAAAAAGAAAAAAAAAAAAAAAAAAGAACCTTTTCTCCTTCCTCTGTACAATGCTCAATATGTACAATGTTTATATATATACCTGTACCATCATTGTGATTTGTGTTTATACCTTGACCTTTTCTATAATAAAAATCGTTTGTAAACAAAAAAAGAAAATAAACTTGGTGAAAACTAATCAAAAATAGGCCTGAAAACTCAGCAACAGCAAGTATAGAATAAAGACACAGAGTCTGTTTGCATTTTAGAGCAGCATACAATTCCAACTTATCACAACAGGATCTTATTGTCATGAGAGAAGTGGGCACACTAAAAAATAGTTTTTGGTCTGAAATCGGACCTGAAACGGACCAGAAGACGCACGGGACTCCTGTGCAGTCCGCTCCGGAGATGTGTGAACTGGCTCCATAGAGAGCCGGTCACAATCTCCTGACATGGGTATTGGATGCGGGGAAACCCGCATTCCAATTCACAATTGTGTGAACCCAGCCTAAGAGTCCTTATCAAAAAGAGGTTGGACGTACTGACGCCATCGCGCTGCCCTCGTTTGTGGGTGTTCACTTGTTTGCCGGCCGGCTTTCTCTTTTGCCTTTTGATGTTTTATACCATGTACTGTAAGTGCAACTATTTTTTAATAAACTGGAATGTGTTATTGTTTTACACTATGTGAGCTCCTTTCTCACTTTTTGGTAACTCACTGACCAATCCGGACTTGAGCATCCGTGAGCATCTACCTGTCACTTACCCTGTGGCTTACCCTCCTGGATCATTTGATGTGTTGCTATCACTTCCTTGGACCAAGGACCCTGGCTGGGTTATAGCCACAGGCTTGCTATAGCTTGCCTCTGGTAAGCCTTTAATTCATATGATGGAGGTGCACTATTCAACATGGTGTGTCATCGGATCGCTTTGAAAACTCCTTGGTGACTAGTGGATTGACATCTTTCAAACCCATCTTTTCACTTGTGGACTTTTCCTCTATGCACTTTGTACCCACATCTACATGTTACTCAGCTAACCAGTTGTGGAGTGACAATTATTGAATTATTTACCTATACCAATCACACATATTGTTTTCATTATCACATGTGTTGTCACATATTACATGCAATATTTTTTAGGTTCTCACAGCGCAGCTTTACTTTTGCATGATTCTATTTGGTGTGTAGCTCACTTTCTAGTATACAAAATAATTCCACGCTGCCCTTTTGGATAAGCGGCTAACACAACAATTAGACAAGTAGTAAGAATGTGGAAACAAAAAGTGTAGCACTAATCGAAATATGAAAAAAATGGGGGAATGTCAATACACATAAATTGGTGAAGTGCTCAAAAAGTGAATATGAACAATAAGGGTCCTTTCACACGGGGCGGATCCGTGCAGATCCGCCCCGTGAATCTCCGCTTGCTCAGCGGGGATCGCTCCGTTGATCCCCGCTGAGCCGACGGATGACTGGGCGGTCCCCGCACACTGTGCAGGGACCGCCCTGTCAGAGCGCCGCTCTCCCCTATGGGGAATCGGATGACGACGGACCGTAGAGTCCGTTGTCATCCGATCCGCTCCGCCGACGGAAGGAAAAATAGGGTTTTCCTCCGTCACACTTTGGCGGAGCGGAGCGGATGTCAGCGGACATGTCTCCGCTGACATCCGTGCCTCCATAGGGGTACATGGAGGATCCGTTTCAGGTCCGCCTAAAAAACTGACAGGTGGACCTGAACGGACCTCCGTGTGAAAGGGGCCTAAAAGTGTGAATATCCCCATAAATATACATTTGGATGTCTGTATACAGGAAAACTCAATATAAGTGCAAGGCAGAGAGGAGATCGTTGTGGAGTGTGAGCTCCTGGGGTCACTTTCCGGGGACTGTGCGGATTATCGGAGCCTCCACGCTGGGAAGTGACCTCCTCCTCCTATATTTCAGTTGTTGTAAAAGGTGGAAACGATTGAACATAAAACCTGATAATTTTCTGTCCAGTTCTATCCTTCCATATCCATTTGGAATTTCCCGGACTACCACTGTACATGAGATAACCTGTTAAGAAGTCACCCTCTTCTGTGGTTTACTCCATCCTGCTGACGTTTGGTTATCCCCAGCACAGCAACTTGCAGTATATAGGATTGTCCAGGTTTCACCGTGGTTCCACCACACAAAGCTTGTTTGACCCATTGAACGTATGTTTTCTCGGGTTCAAGCGCTCCGGTAAGCCCCTTACCCACTGGTGGTGGTTCTCTTCACCTCATCACCTTTCCACCTTCATCACTTTTGCTTTTGTTTTAAACCTTCACCGAGTTTTGAACATTGAAGTTTGGTCACTGTTTCTACATATCTCACTTTCTAGTTGCAGCTTTTTTAGGGTTGATTTATTAGCGCGGTATCTTCCTTTATATAAATCCTTATCAAAGGTACTGCAGGTTATCAGTGGATTGGTACAGGGTGAAGAATCTCTTCATTTTTTTTTAATGTGACAATATAGAAAGATAGCAGAGAGGCAAGCAAATCATAAGCTAAATCTTTATCAAACAATTTGTAGACAGGTTGTCTATTTTAGCCTAGTTAGGTTCTTCCAACTGTGAAGGATAGAGGTAACTATGTTTCCCAGGCTTTTCTTGGTGGACTTTTTGAGTCCCACTCACTGGTCCTATGCCATTATAAAAGTGACAGGGGTCCAGATCCTGGGGCCATCCTCACTGCTGCCATTGTCATTCCCACTGCTGATTCCGGTGCCCGAGTTAATCCTATCAGCCTGCTGCCAAGACCAGAGTGGCTGCTAATGAACATCTTGCTTCAGGAGCCTTCCATAGAGGATGGGACCAGCAGTCCGCCCTGAAGATACCAACCCTGGACACTGCCACTTTGCCAAAAATGTACTCTTTTCTGTTCAGGTACACTGGGGCAGCCACAAGCCTATGTTACTGTAAGTATTAGTTGAGGGAAAGACTGTTGGCTTTGTTTGACTGTCATTCCTATGTTATTGAGTAAAGCTTTTGAAACTTTGTCTTTGACTGGTCTGAAGTTACTAAAAGGGTGCAATGCAAGTAACCGAGCACAAATAGTCTGCAGCTTGGGTCAGTTAAAGCACATTGTGATATGAAGACAGCTTTGTAGGAATTAACACAATACGAGTACAAGCAAGTGGTTACCAAAAAGCCTGTCGTAAGTGTGTGCCTGTGGCATGTAGGATAGCCTCTTGCAGGAGGGAGTTGTTATTGGCACTCTTATTGTGAGCAGTCCATCTCTCATAGCAACTGGACCAGATCAGCATGACAGAGGTCCTCAGGCTAAGTCACAGGTATGGAAGAGGAAGAGGTAATTGAGTGGATGCATGGAGTCCGCACTACGTGCACGGCGGGACCTCATTCCATTACTGGGACTGAGGTAGGGGAGATATGCTGGACAGGTGGAGAGGGGATCGACTTTATGTGTCCCTCCTAAATGCAACAGTGACTATAGTGGTGTATGTTAACATGAAGAATGTTAACTAGAGTTCAATTGTCTGCTCAAGCAAAGGTACGCCATGTTCAGTGACCCTGTCCAAAGCTCTTAGCATAGCCCAGAAGAACCCATCCCTGAGTAGGCCTCTCTGTGATCCACACCCAACAAGGAAGGTAACATGGAGGAAGTGCCTTCCACCTGCCCTACAAATTAAAGATACTTGGACATACTGGTGGTATACGTGTAGCGCTCACCTCCGGGGGGGGGCATAAAAATAGACAGGTTCTCCCTAGTAGTACAGAGGCAGTCATTCAAACAAGCCCAGTCCCATGTACACCAAAAATTCAGTCTCAATCTGGGGGATGCCTCTTTAGTAGAGGAGAGGAGTTAGGGGGCAAAGGATACTCCAAAGTATTCAGTAGCAATGATAGGAGGACAAACTTCTCTCTGTAATCTTACAATAACAGAACTTCTGAAGGTAATAGGAAATGGTGAGTATATCTAAGACCCTACAGCAGCAGTCCATATAGCAATCTCTGGCACTTAGTTCCCCTCTGGCACTTACACAACTATTATGCCCTGTACACACGATCAGAATTTCCGATGGGGTAAAATCCGATTGGGATTTTCCGTCGGAATTCTGTTCAAGCTGTCTTGCATACACACTGTCAGACAAAATTCCGACCGTCAAGAACTCGGTGACGTACAACACTACAACGAGCCTAGAAAAATGAAGTTCAATGCTTCCGAGCATGCGTCGACTTGATTCTGAGCATGCATGGATTTTTCTCCGACGGAGATCCACATAGACGATCGGAATTTCCCATAGGATTTTTTTCCATCGGAAATTCCGATCGTGTGTACAAGGCATGATTCTCCTTCCAGATTTTGACTCATAGTGTCCCAGGAGCTGTCTGCCACCCAGCACTCACAGGTAGATCCTCAGTGTGGGAGATAACAAGATCCTTCTCAAGACCAGGCCTTCAGTGCAGTGTCCTCCAGGACATATAACCCTCTGGCAATCCTAGAGTCCACAATCTGTTGAGACCTAGACTGTAGGTTCTTGTCTTGGTGGGACTGTCTCCAGGGGCAGCAGCCCGTAGCAAACCAAAACCCTCTATGGAGGGAAAGAACACTCTGGCAAAGGCTACCTAAAAATGTATCACCTCCTTAGCCACCTTCTGGATGCTTCCTTCCAGGGATTGGATTTGGGAATGATAAATATTCACACTGATCATTTGAATCTCCCTGCCCTATGCTCTGAAAACTTCTTTCAGAGGCAGGTGGGTAAAATGAAACTCTTAGCTCAGGAAACCCTAAGCAGACCAGAACAATCAATCACTGCTTTACTCACTACAGTAGACCCCCAAAAACTAAATTGACCTAGCAGTCTAACTAGAGGGGGTCATTACATCCCCGGATTTAATCTCTAAAAGGGTGGCTCCAGACAACATTTTATGTAAGAGGTAACGCCTCTTTTGTTGATTTAAAAAACAGTCTCCTCTGGGTGATCAATGTACATTTATCTTTGTTGCAGATTCATACCTGTTTCTGCCCTGAAGAAAAAACTGTTTGTCTATGTCGATGTGCAAAGTGAATCTCAGTGAGAGTGATTTTTTCATTATTATTCAGCTGATGCACTTGCTGTGTTCTGATGAGGAAACTAGCAGTATCTGCATCCCTTTAGAAGTAATTAACCCTTTGGGAATATCTCACCAAAACAGATTTTGTTGTTGGGGGGTGCCTAAAATCTGTCTTGCAACTTAGTGCAGACTTCAGGGAATCATTGAGCCAATCATACAATCAGGAAGTGATATCTTAGGGGGTGTTCCGTACACCATTGGTGTAAGGAACATCTCCGGGTTGTCATATTGCATTGGGTTCAACAGAAAATTACAGCTTTGCTGATTGAAAAGGAAGGGTGATTCTTTTTATAACATTAAGTTAACGTTAAATTATACAGCTTGTGTAGCAATTGTATATACAATAATATTATGCTATATTATTTTTTATGTGAAGTTACCGTTTACATTAAGGGTGGAGATAAAAAACATTTTGTCAGGTTTTTTCCCATAAAATGGAGGCTATAAATGGTTTATTGTCTTTATTTGATCAATTATTAATAAACATGATAATTCCATTATTTTTATTGCACCTTCACGGTACCAGTACATCAAAAAGGCATATTTAAAAGTGTAAAGGAACGTCCCACACTCCGCTTTGAGTCTTTCCGTCATATACCTCTTCCTATCAGTCTGGATATAGATATCAGATATTCCAGCTGCTCAAAAGCACACAACGAGACGATACTTGTTTGTCTGCTGAACATGGAGTGTTTATTAGAGCTAGAATACAGTCTTATATACAGTTAAAGAGGAGGTAACCTGAACATAAATTAACATGAGCTAATTAACTAATCCTTTATACAGCCGAGGTGACTCATAGGCATGACCTTTTAGGGTACACTTCACGTCTCCTAGCTCACCGGCTATACAATACACATTATCACAAATCAACACAGATCTCCTTCACACAATAGCAGAGTTAATTAACACATTATAGCAGACAACAGACAGACCGGTGGCTGGAGGTGATGACATCAGCCTCTTTCAATTAACATGTTGAGTTCAGAATCAAACAAATCAAGAATAGTCTTTACATATATCCTGGGGGATATTGTGGATAAATATCACTGTCCCATTTTAAGTAGTCCAAGATACATTTTCTCAGTTACCCTATGCCCCTAATGGACACAGGGTGATTTAGACATAAGAGGTGCATGGGGAGCTGAAACAAGAGTATCCCTTACTTTCCAAGGGATTCTGGGTTCCACGGGCCCTCCCGTCACAAAAAGATATCAGCAGGGCCCTGCATAAGGCTTTAGCATTATATGGTAGCATCACATTATTATCATGGCTGGGTGAATTGATCGCTAATCTGTTTTAGATATTGAAAGTCTGAAAAATGGAGACTGACCCCAACAATTTGTTCAAAACACTGAATGTCTTTAACCGCTTGCCGACCGCCTCCTGTACATTTACGTCAGCAGAATGGCACGGACAGGCATATCAACATACCTGTACGTCCCCTTTAAATGCCTGTCCGTGTGGTCGCGCACGCGGCGCCGGCGACGCGCTCGCGACCCTGCCGCCATCCCCGTGAGTCGGACCGCGGGTCCCGCGGACTTGATCGCTCCGGGGATCCCCACGATCGTCTCACGGAGGTATAGAGCGTGGAGATGCTTGTGTAAACAAGCATCTCCCGGCTCTGCCTAGTGACAATGACACGGATCTCGGCTCCGTGTACTCGGAGTGGAGATCAGTGTCATGTGACACAGAGCCCATCCCCCCTACAGTAAGAAACACTATGCAGGGAACACTTAACCCCTACAGTGCCACCTACTGGTTAACCCCTTCACTGCCAGTGTCGATTTCTCAGTAATCAGTGCATTTTTATAGCACTGATCGCTGTAAAAATGACAATGGTCCCAAAAATGTGTCAAAAGTGTCCGATGTGTCCGCCATAATGTCGCAGTCATGAAAAAAATCACTGATCGCCGCCATTACTAGTAAAAAAAAAAAAACGTGTTAATAAAAATGCCATAAAACTATCCCCTATTTTGTAAACGCTATAACTTTTGCGCTTATTGCGTGTTTTTTTTACCAAAAATATGTAGAAGAAAACGTATCGGCCTAAACTGAGGAAAAAAAATATGTTTTTTTATATATTTTTTGGGGATATTTATTATAGCAAAAAGTAAAAAATATTATTTATTTTTTTCAAAATTGTCGCTCTATTTTTGTTTATAGCGCAAAAAATTAAAACCGCAGAGGTGGTCAAATACCACCAAAAGAAAGCTCTATTTGTGGGAAAAAAATTACGCCAATTTTGTTTGGGAGCCACGTCGCAGGACCTCGTAATTGTCAGTTAAAGCGACATAGTGCCGAATCGCAAAAAGGGGCCTGGTCTTTAACCAGCCAAAATGGTCCGGGGCTTAAGTGGTTAAAGTGCAACTCTATATACACTCACCAGCCACTTTATTATTAGGTACACCTTACTAGTAGTGAGTTGGACCACCTTTTGCCTTCAGAACTGCCTTCATTTTTCGTGGCATAGATTCAACAAGGTGTTGGAAACATTCCTCAGAGATTTTGGTCCATATTGACATGATAGCATCACACAGTTGCTGCAGATTTGTCGGGCTGCACATCCATGATGTGATTCTCCCGTTCCACCACATCCCAAAGGTGCTCTATTGGATGCGATCTGGTGACTGTGGAAGCCATTGGGGTACAGTGACCTCATTGTCATGTTCAAGAAACCAGTGGTGAGATGATTGGAGCTTTGTGACATGGTGCATTATCCTGCTGGAAGGAGCCATTAGAAGTTGGGGACACTGTAGTCTTAAAGGGATGGAAATGATCAGCAACAATACTCAGGTAGGCCGTGGTGTTTAAACAATGCTCAGTTGGTACTAAAGGGGCCTGTTCTGTCTCAACTACAAAGCGATAAAGTTCATCTCCAGGTTGATGTAGGCCTTACACAAGCTGGTTTGATATTCATCCCTTGCATCGATACAGGCAGCTTAACTCAATGAATAAACTCACAGTTAGGACGACAGACGATGAATCCTTTCGAATGTTCCGTTTAATGATGGATATTCATAGGTAGAAAAACGTTGCAGTTGTAAGCCACATGTAAGATGTTTAGCATGGAAGAAATACAGGAGTAATGACCGAGAGTCAGGAAGTGGAGCAGAAATATAAAGAACTACGGTGAGAGAGAGAGTTCAGCTAGAAAGAAGGGGACAGATCTTAAAGACAGAGCAAGAATAATCACATAGTGTAACACAACACTCCCCGTCTGAAATCTTTAGATTTCATAACCTTAACCACTTAACGACCGCCCACCGCCGATTTACGTCGGCAGAATGGCACGGACAGGCAGAATCACGTAGATCTACGTGATCGCCTTTGTGCAGTTGGGGGGTCCATCCGGACCCCCCTTCACTGCAGTGAGCGGCCGTTAAGTGTTCGGGAGCGATCAGGCATGAGGGGGCGGCCGCTCGATTCCGCCCCCCCCCTCGCGATCGCTCCCGGCCAATGAAAATGCTTCCTCCGCCATGTGATGTAAACAAGGCTGGAGGAAGTGATGTCATCTCCCTCGCCGCGGTCTTTTCGTTCCCGGCGCCGAGGAGAGAAGACAGAGGTTAGTGCTCCAACAGTCCACTGACACGTAGGTACACATAGGCACACAAATCACCCCCCAGTCACCCCCAGATCACCCCCCAGGTCACCCCAAAGCCCCCAATCACAGTGTCACTGATTGCAGTGATCATTTATTTTACTGATCACTGCATTTAGTGTCATCTGTGATTGTAAAAAGTTGCAGGGCAGTTAGGATTAGGCCCCTTTAGGTCCAGGGTAGCCCCCTAACCCCCCCTAATAAAGGTTTAACCCCTTGATCACCCCCCAGGTAACCCTTTCACCCCTAACTTCAGCGTCACTAAGCGATTGTTTTTCCGATCGCTGTATTCGTGTCGCTGGTGTTTTAGATAGGCAGTTATTTTTTTTTTAGGTTCGCCGCAGGTTTTTATTAGTGTCAGGTACCCCCATATATTATTTTAACCCCCTGATTGCCCCTAGAGTTAACCCTTTCACCAGTGATTGCCGTATAAGCGTCACTGGTGTCACTGGTTAGCCAGTAAGTTATCTAGTTATTTAGGTAACCCGTCAGGTTTTTATATAGCGTCGGGTACCCCCATATTTAACCTAATAAAAGTTTTAACCCCCTGATTGCCCCTAGTTAACCCTTTCACCAGTGATCACCATATAAAGGTTACGGGTGACGCTGGTTGATTAGTTTGCTTTTTATAGCATCAGGGCACCCGCCGTATATAACCCAATAAAGGTTTAACCCCCCTGATCGCCCGGCGGGTGAGATCAATTAGGTTTTAGCGCCAGAGAGGGTCTGCGTCGCCCCAGGCAGTGTTAGGTTAGTGCCAGTAACGCTAACACCCACGCGCAAAGCATACACCCCCCTTAGTGGTATAGTATCTGATCAGATCTATACTAGCATCCCCAGCGGTTTAGGGTTCCCAAAAACGCAGTGTTAGCGGGATCAGCCCAGATACCTGCTAGCGCCTGCGTTTAGCCCCTCCGCCCAGCCCAGCCCAGCCCACCCAAGTGCAGTATCGATCGATCACTGTCACTTACCAAACACAACACACATAACTGCAGCGTTCGCAGAGACAGGCCTGATCCCTGCGATCGCTAACAGTTTTTTTGTAGCGTTTGATATATTTGCTGACGACAGTCAGGTGCTTTTTTTTCCTGTGAATCTTACTAGTGTACCCCTAAATTTAGAGCCCAAAATGGCAAGACGAAGGTACACTAGTAAAGAGGCCTACGAGATTCTGAGCATGACAGATAGTGAAGAGGAGGTCACGTATCTGTCAGATTCAGGCTCAGAATATCTTCCCGTAGAAGACAGTGACGTCAGCGGCCCCACGTCAGATAGCTCTGACAACGAAGTTGAGGTCCCTGCTAAGGTCAGGTGTACCCGATCCCGATCTTCTGAGGTTGTTGAGGAGCAAGAACCGCAGGTCTCTCGTATCATGGAGCAGAGTAGTACTAGCGCCGCTATTCCTTCTGGTGAACTGGCAAGCACCAGTGGCCTAGTACAGCCTGGACGTACATCCAGCACTGCAGTAACACTTGGTGACGTGACGAGTCCCATAAGTGCAGTTCAAGCTGGCGAGGTGGCAAGCACAAGTAGTGTCCCGCTGCCACCAAGAAGACAAAGGCAGGCCCGTCGTGCCCATACTGCCCTTCCTGCAGAATTCGCCTATCCTGATTGGGTCTCCACCACTTCTGCAGAACCCGTACTTCCCCCATTCACTGCCCAACCCGGTATTCAGGTGGAAACAGCTGATTTTATTCCAATTGATTTTTATTCGCTGTTTTTCACGGAAGATCTCTATAGATCTATTGTGGACCAGAGTAATTTATATGCTGGTCAATTTATCGCCGCTAACCCCCAGTTGCCTAAAATTGCCAGAAATTGGAAACCAATTACGGTTTCCGAATTTAAGACCTTTCTGGGCCTTTCCCTCAACATGGGCACACATAAATTTCCGTCATTGCGTGCTTATTGGTCCACACACCCAATTGACCACATGCCCGTGTTCTCTGCCTCCATGTCCAGGGCACGATACGAGCAGATTTTGCGGTTCATGCACTTCAACGACAATGAACTTTGTCGTCCACGTGGGGACCCTGAATACGACCGGCTCTATAAAATTCGGCCCCTCATAAACCACTTCAACGAACGTTTTGCAGCCTTGTTTACTCCTGATCAAGTTGTCTGCGTTGATGAGTCCCTGATTAAATTTTCTGGCCGCTTGTCTTTCAAGCAGTACCTTCCCAGCAAGCGTGCCAGATACGGGGTCAAGCTCTACAAGTTCTGTGACAGGGCAACAGGCTATGTAGTGAACTTTACGGTTTATGAGGGAAAAGATAGTCAGATTGAGTCGGTCAACTGCCCGGATTACATAGGGAGCGCTGGCAAGATAGTGTGGAACTTGGGGTCACCCTTATTCGGAAAGGGGTACCACTTGTATGTGGACAATTATTACACGAGCGTGCCACTGTTTAGTCACTTGTTTGATCATCAGATTGGAGCATGTGGCACCGTGCGACCTAATCGCCGGGGCTTTCCCCAGCGGCTTGTAGATGCCCGTCTTAGGCTGGGGGAGAGAGCCTGCTTGAAGTGTAATAACTTGCTCGCTATGAAGTGGAGGGACAATAAGAATGTTTTCCTTCTTACCTCCCTTCATGCAGACACGACAGTCCAAATTCGTACGGCGACTGGTGTTGTGGAGAAACCCCTCTGTGTCCACGAATATAACCAAAATATGGGAGGGGTGGACCTCAACGACCAGTTGATGGCGCCGTATCTAATTGACCGTAAGGCGAGACGCTGGTACAAAAAAGTGTCTCTATCATTATTCCAATTGGCTTTGCTGAACGCTCATGTGCTATACAGAGCTTCAGGCGGGACGTTATCTCTTCTAAAATTCCAGAATGAGATAGTCACAGAACTCCTGTATCCAGGCGGTTCTGCACCTCACCATCCCCAACCAAATGCAGTAAGCCGGCTGCATGAGAGGCATTATTCGTATGTCCTCCTGAGTACCCCTACCCAAAGCCACCCCCAAAAAAGATGTCGTGTCTGTAGCAAGCGCGGATTTAGGCGTGACACCCGTAGTTTTTGTCCACTCTGTCCTGACAAGCCTGGTCTTTGCCAAGGTGAATGTTTTGAACGCTACCACTCAAAAGTGAAGTTTTAGCGTAGGGTACAGCATTTCACAGACAAGGACACACTTACACAGGGTCTCCCAAGATGCCATTACATTTTGAGAGACCCGAACCATTACAGTTGTAAAGTTACAAAAAAAAGTGTAAAAAAGAAAAAAAAAACGTAAAAAACAAAACACAAAAAAAATATAAAATAAAAAAACCAAAAATAGTTGTCGTTTTATTGTTCTCTCTCTCTCTATTTTCTCTCTATTGTTCTGCTCTTTTTTACTGTATTCTATTCTGCAATGTTTTATCATGCTTGCTTTTCAGGTATGTAATTTTTTGTTTTCAGGTGCGCCATTCAACTGCAGCGCGGAATTATTTATCTTGACAGCAACAGCGTTTGCTCCCACGATACATAAAGCCGTGACTCCAGTGCTGTAGGAGGTGATTTCACCACCACAGTTAAAAAAAAGAGCATATATGCCGAAGCATGGGGGCAGCAGGGGCGGAGGAGCGATTTTGCTCCTAATGCCGCGTACATACGGTCGAAATTCCGACGGAGGCCTGCCCGTGGAAAATTCCGACCGTGTGTACGCGGCATAACTTTTTTGCGGGAGGATGCCCCCATGCTTCGGCATATATATATATTTTAGGCACAGGTTGCGTTAAAACATTTTTTTATTTTTTACTAGGTTTTGTTTTGGTATTTGCTTTGCAGGTATGGCATGGTAAGGTCTTACTGTTGTACTGTAATGTTACTTTGTTTTAATGTTAACCACCATTTGCTTAGCAGGTACGCCATTCAGTTGCAGCGCGGATCTATTTATCTTGACAGCAACAGCGTTTGCTCCCACGATACATAAAGCCGTGACTCCAACGCTGTAGGAGGTGATTTCACCACCACAGTTAAAAAAAAGAGCATATATGCCGAAGCATGGGGGCAGCAGGGGCGGAGGAGCGATTTTGCTCCTAATGCCGCGTATATACAGTCGAAATTCCAACGGAGGCTTGCCCGTGGAAAAGTCCGACCGTGTGTACGCGGCATAACCTTTTATGCCGCGTACATACGGTCGAAATTCCGACGAAGGCTTGACCGTGTGTACGCGGCATAACTTTTTTGCGGGAGGATGCCCCCATGCTTCGGCATATATGCCCATCATTAGAAGTGGGTGGATGAAGGGAGGTATTCTAATGGTGGGCATACCCACCAATCAATTTCTTTTTTTCGTTCAGCCAAAAGGCTGTATGAAAAAAAAGATTACAATACATGTCCAACAAGGACCAGCAACGTACTGGTATGTTGCTGGACTTTGAATGTTTATACCAGAATGATGCCTGCGGGTTTAGGTATCATCTTGGTATCATTCTTTTCAGCCAGCAGCCGGCTTTCATGTAAAAGCAATTCTAGCAGATAATTAGCCTCTAGACTGCTTTTACAAGCAGTGGGAGGGAATGTCCCCCCCCCCCCCGGATATAAAAAGCGCCATTGGGAAATTGGGAAAGCATTTTATCACACCGATCTTGGTGTGGTCAGATGCTTTGAGGGCAGAGGAAAGATCTAGGGTCTAACCCCCCAATTTTTTTCAAAAAAAGAGTACCTGTCACTACTTATTGCTATGATAGGGGATATTTACATTCCCTGAGATAACGATAAAAATGGTAAAAAAATAAAATATGGAAGGCACAGTTTAAAAAAAAAAAAAAAAGCCAAATAAATAATAAAAAAAAAAAAAAAAAAAAAGCACCGCTGTCCCCCCCTGCTCTTGCGCAAAGGCGAACGCAAGCGTCGGTCTAGCGTCATATGTAAACAGCAATTGCATCATGCATGTGAGGTATCACCGCGAAGGTCAGATCGAGGGCAGTCATTTTAGCAGTAGACCTCCTCTGTAAATCTAACGTGGTAACCTGTAAAGGCTTTTAAATGCTTTTAAAAATGAATGTAGTTTGTCGCCGCTGCGCGTTTGTGCGCAATTTTAAAGCATGTCGTGTTTGGTATCCATGTACTCGGCCTATGATCATCTTTTTTATTTCATCAAACATTTGGGCAATATAGTGTTTTTTAGTGCATTAAAAATAAAAAAAGTGTGTTTTTCCCCCAAAAAATGCGTTTGAAAAATCGCTGCGCAAATACTGTGTGGAAAAAAAAAATGCAACACCCACTATTTTAATCTGTAGGGCCTTTGCTTTAAAAAAATATATAATGTTTGGGGGTTCAACATGATTTTCTTGCAAAAATTTTTTTTTTTTCATGTAAACAAAAAGTGTCAGAAAGGGCTTTGTCTTCAAGTGGTTAGAAGAGTGGATGATGTGTGACATAAGCTTCCTAATGTTGTGCATAAAATGCCAGGACAGTTCAAAACCCCCCCAAATGACCCCATTTTGTAAAGTAGACACCTCAAGCTATTTGCTGAGAGGCATGTTGAGCCCATTGAATATTTTTTTTTTGTCCCAAGTGATTGAATAATGACCAAAAAAAAAAAATGTACAAAAAGTTGTCACTAAATTATATATTGCTCAAACATGCCATGGGCATATGTGGAATTACACCCCAAAATACATTCTGTTGCTTCTCCTGAGTACGGGGATACCACATGTGTGGGACTTTTTGGGAGCCTAGTCGCGTACGGGACCCCAAAACCAAGCACCGCCTTCAGGATTTCTATGGGTGTAAATTTTTGATTTCACTCCTCACTGCCTATCACAGTTTCGGAGGCCATGGAATGCCCAGATGGCACAAAACCCCCCCCAAATGACCCCATTTTGGAAAGTAGACACCCCAAGCTATTTGCTGAGAGGTATGTTGAGTATTTTGCAGATCTCGCTTTTTGTCACAAAGTTTTGAAAATGTAAAAAAAGAAAGAAAAAAGAAAAAAAAATGTCTTTCTTAATTTTCAAAAACAAATGAGAGCTGTAAAATACTCACCATGCCTCTCAGCAAATAGCTTGGGGTGTCTACTTTCCAAAATGGGGTCATTTGTGGGGGTTTTGGGCTATTTTGACATTTTATGGCCTTCAAAACTGTGATAGGTAGTGAGGAGTGAAATCAAAAATTTATGCCCTTAGAAACCTTGAAGGCGGTGCTTGGTTTTTGGGGTCCCGTACGCGGCTAGGCTCCCAAAAAGTCCCACACATGTGGTATCCCCGTACTCAGGAGAAGCAGCAGAATGTATTTTGGGGTGTAATTTCACATATAACCATGGCATGTGTGAGCAATATATCATTTAGTGACAACTTTTTGTACATTTTTTTTTTTCTTTTTGTCATTATTCAATCATTTAGGACAAAAAATAAAAAATATTCAATGGGCTCAACATGCCTCTCAGCAAATAGCTTGGGGTGTCTACTTTCCAAAATGGGGTCATTTGGGGGGGTTTTGTGCCATCTTGGCATTTTATGGCCTTCAAAACTGTGATAGGTAGTGAGGAGCGAAATCAAAAATGTATGCCCTTAGAAACCTTGAAGGCGGTGCTTGGTTTTTGGGGTCCCGTACGCGGCTAGGCTCCCAAAAAGTCCCACACATGTGGTATCCCCGTACTCAGGAGAAGCAGCAGAATGTATTTTGGGGTGTAATTTCACATATGCCCATGGCATGTGTGAGCAATATATCATTTAGTGACAACTTTGTGCAAAAAAAAAAAAGTTTGTCATATTCCCGCAACCTGTGGCAAAATATAAAATATTCCATGGACTCAACATGCATCTCAGCAAATAGCTTGGGGTGTCTACTTTCCAAAATGGGGTAATTTGGGGGGGTTTTGTGCTATTTTGGCATTTTATGGCCTTCGAAACTGTGATAGGTAGTGAGGAGTGAAATCAAAAATTTGCGCCCTTAGAAATCCTGAAGGCGGTGCTTGGTTTCCGGGGTCCCGTACGTGGCTAGGCTCCTAAAAAGTCCCACACATGTGGTATCCCCGTACTCAGGAAAAGCAGCAGAATGTATTTTGGGGTGCAATTCCACATATAACCATGGCATGTGTGAGCAATATATCATTTAGTGACAACTTTTTGTAAATTTTTTTTTTCTTTTTGTCATTATTCAATCATTTGGGACAAAAAAATAAAATATTCAATGGGGTCAACATGCCTCTCAGCAAATAGCTTGGGGTGTCTACTTTCCAAAATGGGGTCATTTGGGGGGGTTTTGTGCCATCTTGGCATTTTATGGCCTTCAAAACTGTGATAGGTAGTGAGGAGTGAAATCAAAAATTTATGCCCTTAGTTTCCGGGGTCCCGTACGTGGCTAGGCTCCTAAAAAGTCCCACACATGTGGTATACTCAGGAGAAGCAGCAGAATGTATTTTGGGGTGCAATTCCACATATAACCATGGCATGTGTGAGCAATATATCATTTAGTGACAACTTTTTGTATTTTTTTTTTTTTTTGTCATTATTCAATCACTTGGGACAAAAAAAAAAATATTCAATGGGCTCAACATGCCTCTCAGCAATTTCCTTGGGGTGTCTACTTTCCAAAATGGGGTCATTTGGGGGGGTTTTGTACTGCCCTGCCATTTTAGCACCTCAAGAAATGAGATAGGCAGTCATAAATTTAAAGCTGTGTAAATTTCAGAAAATGTACCCTAGTTTGTAAACGCTATAACTTTTGCGCAAACCAATAAATATACGCTTATTGACATTTTTTTTACTAAAGACATGTGGCTGAATACATTTTGGCCTAAATGTATGACTAAAATTGAGTTTATTCGATTTTTCTTATAACAAAAAGTAGAAAATATAATTTTTTTTCAAAATTTTCGGTCTTTTTCTGTTTATATCGCAAAAAATAAAAATCGCAGAGGCAATCAAATACCATTAAAAGAAAGCTCTATTTGTGGGAAGAAAAGGACGCAAATTTCATTTGGGTACAACATTGCATGTCCGCACAATTTACAGTTAAAGCAGCGCAGTGCCGAATCCCAAAAACAGGCCTGGTCCTAATGGCCCGAAATGGTCCGGGGCTTAAGTGGTTAAACTAATATATATATTGTGAGGGGGTTAACTCGGTAACGGGTGTGTGTGACCCCCTGGTTGGGCTCCCCACACAAAAACAGGGCCAGCAGACGGAGGTTGTGGTTTTCAAAATCAAAAGGTGCGGTTTATTTCTCTATGTACAGTGACAAAACACAGCAAAGCCAAAAAGAAACAAACAAAATAAATCCTGGTCAGTTTGACCTCTGACTAAACATGCAGGTTTCCTAAACTAACAACTGGGATCAGCCTGGTGCTGTCCTAGTCCCTAAGTCCCTGGTTTAGTAAAAGTCCACACAAATAGCCACACAGGCTTTGCCTCACCGCACAGGGGTTCACTCTCCCTAGACAGTCCACACAGGTCTGGTTCCAGGCATGAGCAAACACCTAATGAATCTGGGAGTTTTTATAGAGGCCTTAAACGAACTGACAGGCTTCAGCTGGTCTCATCAACTCCCTGCCTCACGACGCCCAGCACTCTCCCTAGAGGTATGAGTCATTCATGAGCCCACTAGCCTCAGCTGGGCTTCATCAACTCCCTAGTTGTATAAGTCGGCATAAAGCCTGAATCTGGGAGAAATATATCTACCCCCCTGGATGCAACCAGGTGACTTTACCTTCCTGCTGTCACATACCCCCCCCTCTTGTTTTAACCTTGGGGTTGGAACACCAGCAATCAGGCATTCATGTACTCGAGACAAAGCATCCACATTCCCCATTTGAACGCCAGGGCGATGCTTTACTGTGAAGTTGAATTCCTGTAGGGCCAGGAACCACCTATTCACTCTTCTATTTGTCTCCTTGTTTTGAGCCATCCACTTTAACGGAGCGTGATCCGTAACCATGTCAAAGTGCCTACCTAGCAGATAGTACCGAAGGGAATCTAGAGCCCACTTCACCGCTAAACACTCCTTTTCAACCGTGGCGTAATTTACCTCATGGGACTTCAACTTCCTGCTGAGGTAAATGACTGGGTGCTCTTCCCCGTTCCAGACCTGGGACAATACTGCTCCTAACCCCACATCTGACGCATCACATTGTACGACAAAGTCTTTAGAGAAGTCGGGTGAGTACAACACTGGCTGGCTACATAAGGCTTGTTTCAAGAATTGGAATGCTGCCTCAGCCTCGGGGGTCCATTTAATCATGACCGACCCTTTCCCTTTCGTCAGGTTGGTTAGGGGCACAGCCTTAGAAGCAAAGTGGGGAATGAAGCGCCGATAATAACCCGCGATTCCCAGAAAGGCTCGTACCTGCTTCTTGCTGTTGGGACGTGGCCAACTCTGGATGGCCTCGACTTTGTTGAGTTGGGGTTTTATTACTCCCCTGCCAATGGTGTACCCAAGATATTTGGCCTCCTCCTGCCCAATGGTACACTTCTTGGGGTTAGCCGTAAACCCCGCTTCCCGAACAGAGTCCAGGACTGCTTGCACTTTTGGCAGATGTGAGGCCCAATCTGTGCTATGGACAATTACGTCATCCAGGTAAGCCGCAGCATACTTCCGATGGGGCCTCAGCATCTGGTCCATTTTCCGCTGGAATGTGGCCGGCGCATTCTGTAACCCGAACGGCATTCTCTTATATTGGAACGCCCCGTCTGGGGTTACAAATGCGGTTTTCTCTTTGGCCGACTTGGCCAGGGGAATTTGCCAATACCCTTTTGTGAGGTCAAGAGTCGTCATGTATCGGGCTGTTCCCAGCCGGTCGATCAACTCATCTATACGTGGCATGGGGTAGGTGTCAAATTTTGTAACTTTGTTCAACTGACGAAAATCGTTACAAAATCGCCAGCTCCCATCCGGTTTAGGCACCAACACAATGGGACTAGACCAATCACTTTGGGACTCCTCTATCACCCCTAAGTTCAGCATTTTCTGTACTTCCTCCCGTATTGCCTCCCGTCGGGCCTCTGGGATCCGATAGGGTTTTAACTTCACCCTTTCACCGGGCGGGGTAATAATATCATGCTCTACCCCAGATGTTTGTCCCGGCAGCTCAGAGAACACCTCCTTGTTGCGAAGCACAAACTCCTTAACCTCCTGTTGTTGGGGTTGTGACAAGGTGGCTGCTATTCCAACCTCCGGAATCACGCAACCAGTTTGAGCTGGTGACCAAGTTTCTGCGACTAGGGACTCTCTATCCCTCCAGGCTTTCAACAGATTAACGTGATATATCTGTTCGGGCTTTCGCCTTCCTGGTTGTCTGACCTTGTAATTCACTTCGCTCACTTTTTCCATTATCTCGTAGGGGCCTTGCCATTTGGCAAGGAATTTACTTTCAACCGTAGGGACAAGTACCAATATCCTATCCCCCGGGGAAAAGGTACGGGTCTTTGCTCCACGGTTGTACACTCTCTGCTGTGCCAACTGCGCTTGGGCCAAATGTTCCTTCACGATGGGCATTACCTGTGCAATTCGATCTTGCATCAGGGCGACATGCTCAATCACACTCCTGTGGGGAGAACTCTCACTTTCCCAAGTTTCCTTGGCAATATCCAACAGCCCTCTTGGGTGTCTCCCATACAGTAACTCAAAGGGGGAGAATCCCGTAGAGGATTGGGGCACCTCCCTAATAGCAAACATCAAATAAGGAAGTAGACAGTCCCAATCCTTTCCATCTCTATCCACCACTTTCTTCAACATTTGTTTTAGGGTTTTGTTGAATCTTTCAACCAGCCCATCGGTTTGGGGGTGATACACAGATGTACGCAATTGCGTCACTTTGAACAATTTACACAGCTCTTTCATAACCCGGGACATAAAGGGTGTACCTTGGTCCGTAAGCAGTTCTTTACAAATACCCACCCGGCTAAAAACAAGAGATAGCTCTTTGGCTATGGTTTTGGCCGAGGTATTTCTGAGAGGGATCGCTTCTGGATAACGGGTGGCATAGTCCATTATAACCAATATGTACTGGTGCCCCCTAGCGGACTTGATTATAGGACCTACCAAATCCATTGCGATTCTCTCAAACGGGACCTCAATGATGGGTAGAGGGACCAGCGGGCTACGGAAATGTGGCATCGGGGCCGACCTCTGACACACAGGGCAGGAGGAACAATAATTTTCTATGTCCTTCATCACCCCAGGCCAATAGAATCTCTGTAATACCCTCTCTTGGGTTTTCTCTGTCCCCAGATGACCTCCAAGAATGTGCCCATGGGCCAACTCCAACACCAACTTCCTGTAAGGTTTGGGCACCACCAGCTGCTCAACGGTTTCTTCTGCCCTTTTTGCCACCCGATACAGTAGGTCCTTCTCTACGCTGAAGTATGGGTAAGTGCAGGTATTATCTGGGTTCACTAACTCGCCATCTATTTCCACTACGTTTTCCCGTGCCTTTATTAGGGCGGGGTCTTTTAACTGTTCTGTGGCAAAATTTTCCCTGTGAACCTCCAGATCAGAAAACTCCACAGATGGTAGGTTTTCGTCTGAGGAGGTGGGCTCCTCTCCAGTTTCTTGAGTCTCCCCTGCCAATACTGACAAGGGAAATTCTGGAGAGTCCTCACCACTCTCAGAGGAGTTCTGGCTATCACATTCCTGGTACATAGGGGCACCAGTGGGGGGCTCAGGATCATCCCACAGTTCCCAGAACTTCGGAAAATCCCTTCCCACAATGGCATCATGCGGTAATTGAGATACTAACCCCACTGGATGAGAGAGGGTACCTTTGGGGGTCTCGAAACACACTGTAGTCACTGGATACTCTCGGGTGTCCCCATGCACACAAATAACAGCTACCTTGCTATTCCCAGAGACCTCTGTTTTAACTAATTCAGCCTTTATCAGGGTCACAAGGCTACCTGAATCCAGTAATACCACAACATTTCTACCATTAATACACATTTTGCATAAATGTTTCTCAGTTCCCCGAATGGCAGTGCATGCGACTGTCGCACACAGCGACTGACGTCTGTCCATCAGAAAGTCACATTGCATGGGTTCCTCCACAACCGGGCAATTTGCTGCAATATGTCCCGCTTGCCGGCAGCGGTAGCAAACGATCCTTCTTGCGGCCTCTTGAGCCGCTGATTTCCCAGGCTGTTCTCGCCAAACTTGGGGTAGAGCTCCCACCCTCTCACTCTCTCCACCCTCACCCCTTGGAATCCTCTTATCCGCCCCTGGGGATGGTCTGGTCTTAGGGTGGAAAGTCCGAGAGTCTCTGGAAGAGGCCGTCAGGTTCTCTGTAGCCAAGTATCTCTCTACACGATCCACAAGTTTACCGGCCGTTTCTGGGTCTCCATGGCTTACCCACTTTTGAATGGCGGTAGGAAGAGCTCTCAAGAAACGATCCATCACAACACGTTCCACAATCTCCGGTGCGGACAAAGTCTCTGGCTGTAGCCACTTCCTGCTCAGGTGAATGAGATCATACATTTGAGACCTGGGGGGTTTTCCAAGCTGGAAAGTCCAGTTATGCACACGCTGAGCCCGGACAGCCAGGGTGACACCCAGCCTTGCCAATATTTCAGCTTTTAGCATCACATAGTCTTTTGCTTGGTCAGGCTCTAGGTCATAGTAAGCCTTCTGCGATTCACCAGTCAACAGAGGAGCCACCAGTCCAGCCCACTGCTCCTCAGGCCACTTTTCTCTTTCAGCAGTCCTTTCAAATGTGGTCAAAAATACCTCTGGATCATCCTCTCCAGTCATTTTTGTCAATAAACGACTCACCCCAAAGGACGCGGTATTAGTGGGACGGCTTTCCTCACTGGTCTGCGGACGTTGCTGCATTACTGCTTCCATTTGTTGTAGTCTCTGCTCTTGCTTCTGTAATAGGTCTATGAAGCGGGCCTCAGATTGCTGCTGGGCTTGTTGATGAACTTGCTGCTGGGCTGCAAGGCTCCTTTGCAAACCTGCATTTGTCTGCTGTTGATTGGCATTTGCTAGAGCCAGCTGTTTCAGTATCTCCTCCATGCTGGCTTAAAAAAAACTGCCACTGGTTCTCCACCAACTGTGAGGGGGTTAACTCGGTAGCGGGTGTGTGTGACCCCCTGGTTGGGCTCCCCACACAAAAACAGGGCCAGCAGACGGAGGTTGTGGTTTTCAAAATCAAAAGGTGCGGTTTATTTCTCTATGTACAGTGACAAAACACAGCAAAGCCAAAAAGAAACAAACAAAATAAATCCTGGTCAGTTTGACCTCTGACTAAACATGCAGGTTTCCTAAACTAACAACTGGGATCAGCCTGGTGCTGTCCTAGTCCCTAAGTCCCTGGTTTAGTAAAAGTCCACACAAATAGCCACACAGGCTTTGCCTCACCGCACAGGGGTTCACTCTCCCTAGACAGTCCACACAGGTCTGGTTCCAGGCATGAGCAAACACCTAATGAATCTGGGAGTTTTTATAGAGGCCTTAAACGAACTGACAGGCTTCAGCTGGTCTCATCAACTCCCTGCCTCACGACGCCCAGCACTCTCCCTAGAGGTATGAGTCATTCATGAGCCCACTAGCCTCAGCTGGGCTTCATCAACTCCCTAGTTGTATAAGTCGGCATAAAGCCTGAATCTGGGAGAAATATATCTACCCCCCTGGATGCAACCAGGTGACTTTACCTTCCTGCTGTCACAATATTTTCAATAAGTCCAATGCTGACGAATGTCCTGGAACCTGTAATGAAGAACATGCAACAAGCAAATAATAAACGTAAGTTCAACAGGATGAAGAACATAAAGTCACAGTATGATGTCTTCTAAGAATTCCAAAGTTCTGAGTAGAACCTGTAGATGGCAGCAATGTACTCCCCGCCGTGCCAACAGCATGGCTAGTCCTTGCACAAGTCACTCACCTGGCAAAAGGAGTACTAACTCTGTAATTGGTCGACTAAAGGTTTGTGTCGATCCTCCCTTGGTTACCTTGACTTCTACCTTCCGGACTTTGTTATCGTCGCTGGGCATAACTTTAGTAATAAGACCCATGGGCCACTCATTCCGACAAACTTCCTTGTCTTTTAGAAGGATGAGGACTCCAGCCTTAAGATTCGGCTTAGATGCTTGCCATTTGTTACGACCTTGAAGGTAGTGAAGATACTTCTTCCTCCAGCGATGCCAGAACACATTGGCTAGATGCTGCACCTGCTTCCATTGATGCCTGTAATGGTGTGACCGCAGCTTCTGTTTTGTACTTACAGAAGTGTGGAGTGAGGTGTTCACAGTTCTTATTTCCTTATCATCTTCAGGGCTTACTAGCCCATAGGTGGTGTCAATAGGGAGTAAGTAAGAGTCCTCACGCAGAAACCTTGGAGGTGACAGCCATAAGCTGTCCTGAAGAGCGGCAGGTGACACGGCTCTGGTCCCACAGTCAGCTGGGTTGAGTTCAGTGGGAACGTGATGCCATTGACTTGGTAGAGAGAATCTCTTGATACGTTCAACCCTGTTGCTGACGTACACATAAAATTGTTTTGTTTGGTTGTTTATGTAACCAAGTACTACCTTACTGTCTGTATAGAAGGTGAAAGAATCAATTCTAGTGTCCATTTCACTTCGTATGACCTCGGCAATTTCTACTGCTAGCACGGCTGCACAAAGTTCAAGTCTTGGTATGGTATGTGCAGGCTTGGGAGTGAGTTTTGCCTTGCCTAGGACAAAACTACAGTGTGATTCTCCATTTAGTTCAGAGGTCTTCAAATAGGCTACTGCAGCAATAGCTTCAACTGATGCATCAGAGAAAATATGAATCTCTCTCTGGTTAGCAGTTGAAGTGGAACCTGGAACATAGCAACGGGGAATCTGAAGTTTTTCTAGTGACTTCAAAGAATATCTCCACCTCTCCCACTTGTGTTGATTCTCAGTAGGCAAGGGAGTATCCCAGTCTATGTTCTCAGTAGACAACTGTCTTAGTAAAATCTTACCTTGAATGGTAACTGGAGCAAGGAAACCCAGTGGGTCATATTTGCTATTCACCACGGACAGGACTCCTCTCTTAGTGAAGGGGTTGTCACAAGTTGACACTTGGAAGTCGAATTTGTCTTGTTTGATGTTCCACAACAAACCCAGACTTCGCTGTACAGGAGGCACATCTGTACCTAAGTCAAGGTTTTTTAGACTAGTGGCATAGTCCTCAGAGTGAAAGGCATTCATAAGTTCCTGGCTGTTGGATATAATTTTGTGTAGTCAAAGGTTTGCTACAGACAGCATCTCCTTTGTTCTGGTGAGAAGATCAATTGCTTCTTTAGCAGTTGGAAAGGACTTAAGTGCGTCGTCAACGTAGAAGTTTCTTTCAACAAATTGACGGGCATCAGATCCATATTCAACTTCTCCAGTCTGAGCTGTTCTCCTTAGCCCATAAGTTGCCACTGCTGGGGAAGGACTGTTACCGAAGACATGTACCTTCATGCGATAATCTATAACTTCCTTGCTGAGGTCATTGTCCTTGTGCCATAGAAACCTGAGGTAGTTTCTGTTGTCTTCTCTGACGATGAAGCAGTGAAACATCTGTTGAATGTCAGCCATTACTGCTACAGGCTCGTGTCTGAAACTAATCAAGACTCCTATTAGACTTTTGTTCAAGTTGGGTCCCGTAAGGAGCATGTTGTTAAGAGAAACACCTTCGTGCTGAGCACTGGAATCAAAGACAACTCTGATTTGGTCTGGTTTGTGTGGGTGATACACGCCAAAGGATGGAAGGTACCAGCATTCTTCTCCCTCCTTTAGTGGGGGAGCAGGCTCTGCATGATCTCTGTCAAATACATTTTGCATAAAGTCCACAAAGTGCTTTTGCATCTCTGGTTTCCTGCTTAAGTTTCGCTTTAAGGAGGAGAATCTACTGATGGCCTGCTGTAAATTGTTGGGCAATCTCTCCCTTGGGAGACGAAAGGGTAGGGGTGCTACCCAGTTATTGGAGTCATCTTGAAAGAACTCATTATCCATTACCTTGATGAATTCTTTGTCTTCCATTGAAGGAGCCAGTATGTCATCTTCACTGGTTGCATTAAACACTGTAGACCCGAAGTCGCCATCATGGCAGGAGAAAGGGCTTGTGTCACCTGAGATACCATGTTGCCATTCGTGGCTGGCTATCTTCTCTTTCACCCAGTAGTGATGTGGGCATGGCTCAAAGTAAGTGTTTCGGCCATTTGGCAGAACATTTGTCTTGAATGACGAAATGTTGGTAGGTCTTTTCATTTTGCCTATACAGACATTGCCTATGATGACCCACCCTAGATCCATGCGCTGGGCAAATGGGGCATCTGGGGGTCCACTGACTTGTCTGTGTACCTTGTGAACTCTTAGAATGTCTCTTCCTAACAGAAGAAGGATCTGAGCATCTTTGTCAAGCGGCGGTATCTCATTTGCTATTACCTTGAGGTGAGGGTGATGGAAAGCAGCAGCTGAAGTAGGGATTTTGATTGCTCTGATCGTCTAAGATAGCATATGCCTTTAGAGACTTTTCTGGTTGATCCTTGTGGTATATGTTCACCAAGCATATCTTAGCACAGGACTTACCACAGCGGTCTTCTCCACAAACTTCAGTGCAGGATGAAGAAATGATGGTAGAATTAGGCACTTGGTCTGTATTCTCCCCGCCATGCGTTAACCTGGGAGGAGCGTTGGCAGGTTGTGCAGAGCTGGGCTCAAGAGGATGGAGGGCTTGCACATGTTCTTCAGAGCCACACTCTATGCACTTGATGGACACATTACAGTCCCTTGCAAAATGTTCTGTAGAAGCACAGCACCTGAAACATACCCTAAATGTCTTTAAAAGCTCCTTGCGCTCTTCCAGAGGCTTTTTCCCAAAGCCGATACATTTATTGAGGGGGCGTGGCTTCTTGTGTATGGGACACTCTCTGTTAGGGTTTTCAATCTTCCTACTCTGTTTGTTCGTGGCCACAACTGTGGTAGGAGTGGGAAGGATGTCAGTCTTTTTCACAGACACTAGGCCTCTACAGTTTCTATAGTTGCCCTGAAGACTGGTACTCTTAGGAAAGGGTGAGAAGAGACTGTACTCACCGTAGGAAAAACTTGGATCGTTCTTGGTCTCTGCAATTTTCCTGATGAATTCACAGAAGAAAGAGAATGGAGGGAAGGAAACCTTGTTCTCTCTTTTGTATGATGACCCTAGTGCAGTCCATTTCTCTTGCAAACCATACGGGAGCTTGGAGACAATTGGGTTTACCCCTCTTGGAGTGTCAAGGTAACTGAGTCCAGGTAGTTTTGGGTCTGTCTTGGCTAGCTGAAGCTCAAGGAGAAGGTCACTCAGTCTCTGGAACTCCTTGTTGTCCTTACCGGATATCTTTGGGAAAGTTTCCAGACGCATGAACAAAGCATTTTCTATAGCTTCTGGACTGCCATAACTTTGCTCTAGTCGCTCCCATGCAGCTGCGAGGCCTGCAGTAGGATTGTCCATGAAAACCGATCTTAATGGCTTAACACGTGCAGCAGATAGAGGACCAAGACATTTGATCAGCAGATTCAATTCTTGATCAGCTGTAATGCCAAGATTGCTGATTGTAGTTCTGAAGGCACATTTCCAACTTCTGTAGTTCTCAGGTTGGTCATCAAAACTTGTAAGACCAGTCTTTGTGAGCTCTCTGCGAAGCATGTACCTCACAAACTCTTCTGTCTCAGTTGTCTCCGCCTTTATGTGAGATGCTGTTGGCTGTATGGTGCTGATTGCGTTATCTTTGACATTGTTGTTAAAGGACACAGGGAAATATGGTGCAGCAGATGCATCCAGGTGAGCTGCTTGCTTGAAGTCAGTTGTTCCAATGGTACGTTGATTCAAGGCTGTACCGATGACTGGAGATTGATGACTTGCTTGAAGCTTGTGCTGATGCTCTGTGACGTATGAAGGCAGGCAAGGTAGGCAGGTAGGAAATGCAGTGGAGTGATTTTGTGTGCAGGAAGTTGCTGGAACCTCTTTAACTTGAAGCTGTGAAGGAGTCTCTATGTAGTCGGGAGCATTGGAGACAATGGAGTGTGCACTGCAGTGGCTTAGGACATAGTCTTTAGTGCGTTTGAGGGGGTCTTCCATATCTGCTATGTTTAGGTTAATGCTGTCTTTCTCACTTGCACCTTCGTCTGCACTGATAGCTTGCTGTAGGACCCTTAGCTTTGCCATAGCTGCGTCATGTTTACACTGTTCATTTAAGGTTTCCATTGTTGCTCTTTGACGTGCTGACTGAGCTTCCGACTCTGCTATCTGAGCTTCCAACTCTGCTCCTTGACGTGCTGACTGCGCTTCCAACTCTGCTCTCTGAGCTTCCAACTCAGCTCTTTTTTCTGCATATGCCACCTGCACTTTGCTGGCTTCCACTTCAGCGCGGGCATTAATAAGTCGCTCACTGAGTGTTGAGTATCTTGAACTATGGGATCTTGATGAGTTTTTAGAACGTCTGGTGGAAACAGATCTGTGAGATGCAGTGTCCTGTAACAGCTTTATTTTTGCTTCTGCCTTTAATCTGGTTTGCTGGATAAAACTCTCTCTTTCAATATTGAGAGCATTGACGCGCTTTAATTGCGTCATCACATTTTCTGACTTCATGTTTTGTAAGACATTAGTGAATTTGATGCTGGTAAGCTGATAAAGCTCATATGAGGCAGAAAGTTGTTTAATGGCGCCCTCTAGTGTCAGTAGTTCACGTTCAACAGACACTGTATTAGCTTCAGCAAGGATTTTCTCCCAGACTAATTCCAAGCTATTTGACAATTCAGTCCTTGAAGCTTCATAATTCTCCATTACTTTCCAAGTGGGTTTAACTAAGCGTTTGGGTAACTCAGTTTCTTCAGGAACTTGTGGAGAGGTAGATGTAAGTTCACATTCAGACGCTTGGTCACTCATGATAGCAGACTGGCTGTGAAAGCAGGCAGGATCTGTGTGCTGAAATATGACACCAAGCAGACAAACTCAAGCTATAAGGCTGCCATGTGCTGCTCCCTTCTTCTGTCTTGCTATGAGGGCAGTAAATCTTGTCTGTTTCAGTACTGACATGCAGCAATCTTGTAATTAGGCTGTGAAACTCAGTTTTTCTACTGTTCTGTCTCAACTACAAAGCGATAAAGTTCATCTCCAGGTTGATGTAGGCCTTACACAAGCTGGTTTGATATTCATCCCTTGCATCAATACAGGCAGCTTAACTCAATGAATAAACTCACAGTTAGGACGACAGACGATGAATGTTCCGTTTAATGATGGATATTCATAGGTAGAAAAACATTGCAGTTGTAAGCCACATGTAAGATGTTTAGCATGGAAGAAATACAGGAGTAATGACCGAGAGTCAGGAAGTGGAGCAGAAATATAAAGAACTACGGTGAGAGAGAGAATTCAGCTAGAAAGAAGGGGACAGATCTTAAAGACACAGAGCAAGAATAATCACATAGTGTAACACAACAGGGCCCAAAGAGTGCCAAGAAAATATCCCCCACACCATTACACCACCACCAGCCTGAACCGTTGATACAAGGCAGGTTGGATCCATGCTTTCATATTGTGTATGCCAAATTCTGACCCCACCATCTGAATGTCGCAGCTGAAATCAAGACTCATCAGACCAGGCAACGTTTTTCAGTTTTCAATTGTCCAATTTCGGTGAACCTGTGCGAATTGTAGCCTCAGTTTTCGGTTCTTAGCTGACTGGAGTGGCACCCGGTGTGGTCTTCTGCTGCTGTAGCCCATCTGCTTCGAGATTCGATGTGTTGTGTGTTCAGAGATGGTATTCTACATGTCTTGGATGTAATGAGTGGTTATTTGAGTTACTGTTGCCTTTCTATCATCTCAAATCTGCCGATTCTCCTCTGACATCAACAGGGCATTTTTATCCACACAACTCCCACCCTTTTTCTGACCTTTCTCTGTAAACCGGAGAGATGGTTGTGTGTGAAAATCCCAGTAGATCAGCAGTTTTTTAAATACTCAGACTGGCCCGTCTGGCACCAACAATCATGCCACGTTCAAAGTCACCTAAATCCCCTTTCTTCCCCATTCTGATGCTCAGTGTGAACTTCAGCAAGTCATCTTTACCACGTCTAGGTGCCTAAATGCATTGAGTTCCTGCCATGTGATTGGTTGATTAGCAATTTATGTTACTAAGCAATTGAACAGGTGTATCTAATAAAGGTAACAGGAGTGGTTGTCCCATGTGGCAACTGCTTCTCCCTCACTCGTGGCAACGATAAGATTGCCCGTCCCGTGGAACCTCTGCAACTTGCCCGAAAGCCCCAACCCTGCACTGCCTCTCTCAAACCTGGATAGGCCTCAGACAGCCTAGCAGCCAGGTGCTCCCGGGATAGGCCTCAGGCTTCTGGCCTAGCAACACACAGGCCTAGCAAGCCTTGTGACACACATCAAACCAGACAGCCATCTGGGTGGCACAAAACAGCGATCACCTGACTTCTACCGAATAAAAAGGCTATCCCAGCAGGCCAAGGGACTAAAGAAACCCCTGCCAATTGGCTGAGACAACCCATCCACTCCTAATCTGAATTCACTATGCCCTGGTCATTCTAATGCCACAGGCAACAATGCCACCTAGTGACAGAAGAGAGAGGTGCATCAAATCCAGAGTTAGGGAAAAGCCAGAATTACCACCTAGCAAGCTAATTTGTAACTACCAGGGTGCTACATTCACATTGGATGCGGGTTTCAAACCAGCATGTCATTGCAAGTTTGGGAGCGATTTGAAAGACATCTGTGTGGGTTCATGCACAGATGTCTATTGGAATCGCCCCCCGAGGTCGCCAAAAGTAGTGCATGATCTACTTCTGGAAATCAGTGCGGCGCCGAAAAGTCGGCATGTGTCAAATCGCATGTCAAATCGGCCCGATTTGGGGCTCATATACAAATCTCAGTTTGAAGCTGTCACATTGAGCTCACCTCATTTCCTGTCCATGGGACAACTGTCAGACAAAACAGGAAGCAAGGGGATATTTCCTTAGTGGGGACACAAGTATGATTTGAAACCTGAACACAGGTCCTACAACTTTATACTGACTCTAAGTCTAATGCCGCGTACACACGATCAGAATTTCCGTCGGAAAAACCTTGGATGGTTTTTCCGACGGAATTCCACTCAAGCTTGGCAAGCATACACACGGTCACACAAAAGTTCTCTGAAATTTTGACCGTCAAGAATGCGGTGACGTACAACACTACGACGAGCTGAGAAAATGAAGTTCAATGCTTCCGAGCATGCGTCAAATTGTTTCCGAGCATGCGTAGGAATTTTGCGCGTCGGAATTGCTACAGATGATCGGAATTTCTGATAGGATTTTTTTTTCGGAAAAATAGAGAACCTCCTTTCAATCTTTTCTTGGCGGAAATTCTGACAGCAAAAGTCCGATGGAGCATACACACGGTCGGAATTTCCGACAAAAAGCTCACATCGGACTTTTCTTGTTGGAAATTCTGATTGTGTGTATGCGCATTAAAGAAAAAGTTTTGGCTGGTCTTAGACATTTAGTATAATAGGAAAACCAAGTACATGTTTATATCTAGAAGGGATAGGAAGGAAAAACAAACCCCCTCAATTCTAAAGGGTACGGCCATGTGAATTAGTACCGGAGAAATCTTTTTATGATACTGATATAAAGCAAAAATTCATAGGAGGACAATACTGAAGATTTTAAACCACATAGAAAAAGGCAGTAGATGTTAATATGCCCATTGAAAACAAGTTTAATTCCCATCTTTAGTAGAGGACAATAAAGGTTCCGTTGTGTAACACTCTTCTAATCTGTAATGAATGGTGCTGAATGTTGGACACTGTTACAGACAGATAAGAAGCGGCTTGGTGTATTTGAAAGGACTGTGCCTAAAGAAATATATAGAAGGGTACTTGAAAAAGGATTGTAGAAATACGGTTATAATAGTGAACTTTATGTAAGATATAAGGATTAGGGATGAGCCGCACCAGAACCTGCGAACGGACCGAAAGTTTGCGCGAACTTTAGAACCCTATTAAATACAATGGACTCGAACGTTCGAAATCAAAAGTGCTAATTATAAAGGCTAATATGTAAGTTATTGCCCTACCCCAGGGGACATGTATCAATGCAAAACTAAAGCCCTGTACACACGGTCGGACTTCCATCTGACTTTTCCATGTTTTTTTGTCCGAACGGAGTTGGCCGGGCACACCCATAGCATACACACTACAGGACTTTTCTGCAAACTTTCTTAAAACTTCTTACAACATCACTTGTTTTTTCTGCTCTTTTCTGATCTTTACTGCCACCCTTTGGTCAACTTCTGCTATTGTTGGTTGATTTTAACATTGGTTGTTTTGTCCATCGGACAAAAGTCCTATGGTTTTCTGTACACACGGCAGGACTTTGCTCCATAGGACTTTTGTTGGGCAAAAGTTTGTCCGTTCGCAGACCCAACTTTTGTCCGATGAAAACAAAACCAAACTCAAAAAAGTTTGTCCGAGCGTACACACGGTCGGATTGTTGGTCCAACTTGCTTAAAACGAAGTTTGTTGGGCAAAAGTCCGACCGTGTGTACGGGGCTTTAGTTTTAAAAACGGCAGTTTTTTCGGGAGCAGTGATTTTAATGATGCTTAAAGTGAAAAAAAAAAAAAAAGTTAAATATTCCTTTAAATATGGTACCCGGGGGGTGTCTAAAGTATGCCTGTGAAGTGGCACGTGTTTCCCGTGTTCAGAACTGTCCCTGCACAAAATGACATTTCTAAAGGAAAAAAAATAATTGAAGACTGCTTGCGGCTTTAATGTAATGTCTGGTCCCGGCAATATGGATGAAAATCATTGAGAATAATGGCATGGGTACCCCCCCCCCAGCCCACTACCAGCCCCTTTGGGTCTTGTATGGATATTAAGGGGAACCCCGCACCTAAATTAAAAAAAGGCCCTATATACTCTGAACAGCCGTATACAGGCGGTGCATACAAGACAGGGACTGTAGGTTTGTTCTTAAGTAGAATCTGTTTGTAATTTTGAACAGGTAAATTTTTTAAGTGTAGCTCCAGCCAAAAAATCTATTATTAAGCTTTTTGGAAAACATAGGGAAGGGTTATCACCCCTGTAACATTTGTTTTGCTGTCTGTGCCCCTGTTCAGAACATTTCACCTCACTTTCCGTCCCAATGACAAATGTTTTTTGAAAATTTGTTTTCTTGTTCATACATCACGGGACACAGAGCAGCATAGTCATTACTATGTGGGTTATATAGAATTACCTTCAGGTGCTGGCACTGGCAACTTCCAAAACAGGAAGTACCCTCCCCTATATAAGCCCCTCCCATCCGGGAGTACCTCAGTTTTTTGCCAGTGTCTAAGGTGTTGGCCAAGGTTAACATGTATTCATCTGGGCTTGTGTACAGGTTCTCTGGGCCTTAGCAAGCTATTCCGGATCCGACCAAAAAAGCTTCATAGCTAAACGGTCGGTACCCGGGCCTTGCAGAGAAGAGCAGGGTTTTGCCTGTAATGCCTCTCTTAGGAGGGCTGGACCCTGGGATCCAGAGCTCTGGTCATACCCAAAACCAAGAGGCTATCTGTGCAGGGTGCGATACAGGTCCAGGGGAGTGGAATCCTTGGGAACCCGGTCCCTGAAGATCTAGTACAATGCCTGCCGTGAGAGGTGAAGTTTGGGCTTCTGTGGACCAAACAAAGTCCTGCGGCGGCGAAAAGGTAAGTGGGGGCCCCTCAGGAACTTGGTTCTATTGAGGGGACCCCCAAGCCTAATATGTCTTTCTGCCTGTTACCTAAAGGTATTCCCGCTAATAGCTGTATATGCCTAAGAAATCCTAGAAATGTCTTTTCATAAAGGAAGTTTTAAAAACTGTAAACCTGGAAATGTTTTTCATAAAGGAGGTTTTAAAAAAAAAAAAAAAAAGACAAAAGTGCGGTACCTGTGTTTGTCCACTAGAGGCCGCTGTGGAACGTCTTTTTTTCTTGGGACTATTCCTTCCATGGTGAAAGTCCAGGCAGATGAATGAGCTCTCTATCAGGGAAGCTGCATTCCTCTGTCATGCTGCCAAGTAGTTTCCTTCCATCCCCGAGTCCTGGTGAAACAGGGACCCTGGCTCCTCTCCCTACAGGGCGCCAAGAGCGCACACGTGCACGCGCGCGCATGCGCGCGCACACACGCTTTCTTTTTATAGATTTAGCTTCAAAAAAGTGGGCGGAGTCTGGCGGATGACGCGCTCTGTGCGCCCAGCGCTTCTGCACATGTGCGGGCGTCCCAGCAAGATAAAAGGACTCAGTCCACGCTGCTTGCTATGGACACAGAGCATGAAAAGGAGCTGGTAGCATGGTATAGGGGCTTACAGCGGGCGGTTGATACAGGCATCCCCAGAAAGACGCATTAGTAGACACCCACTGATGTACATAGCAGCAAATTGCATTAGACTATTTCAGTAAAGGGGTGTATTGCGGCTGGAATACCTCAGCTTTGAACTAAGGAATATGCCGCCTAAAAAACTCAGAGATATACCTCTCAGGAAGTGTAGGGGGTCTCCATCGGGCTCTGAGGATCTGGAGCAGTCATCTGCACCCTCCTCCCCTGAGAAATCAGAGGTTAATACCCATAAGGAACCCCCGGGAGTGCCAGGTACTGCGGCTGTCCTCAGTCCACCTGCTCCTGCATATATAACAGAGGAGGTTTTTGCCTCAACTCTGGAGGGATTGGAGCAGAGATTGGCAGCATTGATCGCTTCTTCTCTGCAGGAAAGAAAGCGCGCCAGATCTCCATCACCTCCATTAGAGTGCCTGTTGGCAGAGCAACAGTCCCAGGAAGGGATCGACCTACCTGAAGGGGATCAGGAGGAGGTTAACTCTGTTTTTGAGGAATCGACAGTAGATGAACCATTTTCAGCATCACAGACTGAAAGATTGTGGGTCCAGACCCTAACTGACATGGTTCGATCTGCATTTAAAATGCCTCTTGTTGAACCATCAACTACTGCTGTCTCCTCATTGGGGTCGCTAAAAGCTCCCCAGGTTAATTGCTCCTTTCCAATACATCCATTATTGGAAGGACTTATATACCAGGACTGGGAACATCCTGATAAACTATTTGTTCCGCCTAAGAAATTTCCGGTGATCTATCCCATGGAGGAAAAGTTCACCCAGAGATGGAATGTTCCTACGGTGGATGCAGCCATCTCTTCTGTGAACAAATCACTGACATGTCCAGTAGATAATGTTCAAATGTTCAAAGATCCAGTAGATAAAAAATTGGAATCTTTATTAAAATCTGCTTTTTCCACAGCAGGGGCTGTTACACAGCCAGCAGTGGCAGCTATTGGGGTCTGCCAAGCTTTAAAGGATCAAATGAAAATGGTCCTGAGGGATTTGCCAGACCAGCAGGCCCAGGCTCTGGCTGATCTGCCTAGAGCATTATGCTTTGCGGTTGACGCCATCAAGGATTCTATCCATCAGGCCTTCCGCCTCACGCTGTTTTTGGTACATATGCGTAGGCTTCTGTGGCTCAAAAACTGGTCTGCTGAAGCTCCCTGTAAGAAGCTCTTAGTTAGCTTCCCATTTCATGGGGAACGCTTTTTTGGCGAGGACCTGGATAAGTATATCCAGAAGATTTCCAGTGGTAAAAGTACACTCTTACCGAGTAAGAAGAGGTCTAGGGGTCCATCTTTTAAGAGGACTACCTCTCCTATCCCTGCGACGTCTGCTACTAAGCAGTTCCGACGGCCTCCTCGGTCAAACTCAGGGGGTAAAAATCAGGGACAGTCACAGGGTAATAAGAAACCCTGGATCCGAAGGGGTACTAAACCAGCCTCCAAGTCAAGCCTATGAAGGGCTGCCCCCACTCAAACGGGTGGGGGGAAGACTTCAGTTGTTCGCAGAGACCTGGCGGGAGACGATCAAAGACAGATGGGTGCTCTCCGCAGTAACTCTGGGATATAAGTTGGAGTTAAAAGAGTCTCCTTCTTCCCATTTTATGTGGTCAGGCATGCCAAGAGACCCTCTGAAAAGATGGTCTCTCCTATTGGCGTTAGAACAACTATTGCTCCAAGGAGTAATTATGGAGGTTCCTATGGAAGAGTGGGGGTTGGGTTTCTACTCAAACCTTTTCACAGTCCCGAAGCCAAACGGGGACATAAGACCCATATTGGACCTAAAGAGTCTAAACAAATTTCTAAACGTCCGGTCTTTCCGGATGGAGTCGATCCGATCGGTCACCGCTGCCCTACAGGGGGAGGAATGGTTAGCCTCGATCGACATCAAAGATGCTTACTTGCATGTTCCCATCTTTCCAGGTCATCAAAAATTTCTACGCTTTGCAGTAGAAGGGCGCCATTTTCAGTTCAGAGCCTTACCATTCGGTCTGGCCACAGCACCACGAGTGTTCACAAAAATTCTGGCCCCACTGTTGGCCGATCTAAGAACACGAGGTGTAACGATAATGGCATACCTAGACGACCTGTTGTTGATGGACCACTCAGTTGCCAAGCTAGAAGTGGTAATTGTCGATACAATCAAGTATCTAGAATCTCACGGTTGGGTCATCAACCTGGACAAGTCAGCCCTACAGCCAGTGAAAAACCTGGTATATCTAGGGCTACGGCTGGATTCAGACCAGAGGAAGATTTTCTTACCTCTAGACAAGGTATCCTCTTTGAGGGGTTTGGTCCGTCTGCTTTGTGCAAAAAGACAGCCGTCCATACGCCTGTGCATGAGGCTGCTAGGAAAGATGGTAGCATCATTCGAAGCTGTGCCATACGCCCAATTCCACTCAAGGAATTTACAGAGGGCCATATTGTCAGCCTGGAACGGAAAAATTCAGGCTCTAGACTTCCCGATGGCTTTGTCCCCTTCCGTTCGGAAGAGTCTCTGCTGGTGGTTGATCCCCCAGAATCTCCAGAAGGGAAAACCCTTCAGTCCGATATCGTGGAAGGTGGTCACTACAGATGCCAGCCTTATAGGCTGGGGGGCAGTACTGGAGCAATGGTCTCTCCAGGGCAGATGGTCAAATGTAGTAAAAACCCTGCCCATCAATCTCTTAGAGATACGAGCAGCCCGGTATGCCCTAGTAGCCTGGACATCCAGACTCCAAGGGTCCCCTGTCAGAATTCAATCAGACAATGCCACAGCAGTGGCATATATCAATCATCAGGGAGGCACCAGGAGTCGTGCAGCCCAGAGGGAAGTAAGTCACATCCTGGAATGGGCAGAAAAGCATGTCCCATGTATATCAGCTGTCTTCATTCCAGGGGTGGAGAATTGGAAGGCAGACTTTCTGAGTCGCCAACAGTTATGCCCAGGGGAATGGTCCCTTCATCCCGAGGTCTTCCGAGCAATATGTCAGCGGTGGGGAACACCGGATGTAGATCTGCTAGCATCCAGATTCAACGCAAAGGTGGACAGATTTGTCTCCCGGACAAGGGATCCCCTCGCTTGCGGCTCGGATGCTCTGGTGTTCCCTTGGGATCAGTTCAGACTGATATATGCATTCCCTCTGAGTAAGCGTCAATTCGTGACGTGAAACGCGTTAGCCACCCTTCCCTGCATGCACACCATCTGCATTTGTTGTTTTGGATTTATGGATTTATTTTGAATTTGGATTTTTTACCTGAAATTTTGGAATAAATAACTGTCTATACAGAGTGCGGCAGTCCAGGGTTTCTTTTTCTCCCATGCATCAGTGCAGAGCCAGCACCTGTGTGAGTGACCGGGCGGAAGCAGCTATTTGGTGAATTCTCAAGCTTTTGAGCGGTACGTTTTTCCTTTCCTATGCATTCCCTCCGCTACAATTGTTGCCTCGACTCCTTCGCAGAGTCAGGTTGGAAAAGAAGCCGGTGATCCTGGTGGCTCCAGCGTGGCCCCGAAGGGCCTGGTACGCGGAGATCATCAAAATGTCTGTGGGGAGTCCTTGGACCCTTCCACGTCGTCCGGACCTGCTTTCGCAAGGACCGATATACCACCCTTCCTTACTAACTCTAAGTTTAACGGCCTGGCTATTGAATCCCACATCCTAAAGAAGAGAGGTCTCTCTAACTCTGTGGTATCAACTATAATCAATGCCAGGAAGCCTGTATCCAGGCAGATCTACTATAGAGTTTGGAAGGCGTACATCACTTGGTGCGAGGCCAGAAAATGGCATCCACGTAAGTACGTTATAGGCAGAATTCTGGACTTCCTGCAGTGGGCTGTAGACAGGAAGTTTGCCTTAAGTACTATCAAGGGCCAGGTTTCGGCCTTATCAATACTATTTCAAAGGCCCCTGGCTATGCATTCACTTGTCAAATCCTTTATGCAAGGGGTGACTCGTATTATTCCTCCGATTAAAGCTCCCATATGCCCATGGGATCTAAATTTGGTTCTGTCGGTTCTGCAGAAGCAGCCGTTTGAACCTTTGCGGCACATTTCCTTGGTTCTACTCACCAGGAAATTGATATTTTTAGTAGCCATATGCTCGGCTAGAAGAGTGTCGGAATTAGCCGCCATGTCCTGTAAGGAGCCATATCTGGTTATTCATAAGGACAGAGTAGTATTACGCCCTCACCCAGCCTTTCTTCCTAAGGTGGTATCGAGGTTTCACTTGAACCAGGATGTGGTTCTTCCTTCCTTTTTCCCCAAACCAAGCTCGGTAGAGGAAAAGTTATTGCATTCTTTGGATGTAGTAAGAGCAGTTAAAGCTTATCTTAAAGCCACTGCTCAGATTCGTAGAACGGATTCTTTGTTTGTTCTGCCGGAAGGCCCCAGAAAGGGTCAGGCAGCATCAAAATCTACTTTAGCCAAGTGGATTCGACAGGTCATAATACAAGCCTATGGCTTGAGAAGTAGACCGCCTCCATTCAAAGTTAGGGCGCACGGGGGGGCGTGGCCAGCGCGGCATGTGAGCAGTCGCATCTTCACAGAGCTCCCGCTTTGATCCTACACTGATCCGGTATCCGGCACCGCAGAACACCCGGTTTTTTGCCATCCGAACCTGGGAGAGTCCCCTCATCACCCGGCGGCCACTTAGGAACTTCACAGAGGCATGATGACCCGAGGACAGAGAGGAGAAGGATCCAAGCAGGATTCCCAAAATGGCGCCGCCCCGCCATCAGCACAGAGGGGACGCGCTGCAGAGAAGACAAACGAGGGGGGGAGTAAGCAGTTGAAACCACCCAAGGATCCTCTCGGAGAACCCCCTAAAGATATGAGGTACTATGCACAAAAAATGACAGGGAACCTGAACTTGGCAGGAGCGCTGCCCCTGGAAGAGGGAGCCGCATGCAGTGACACTGACATGGAGGAGGGGGGGCGAGTGCTGGGAGCGGGCGCCATGATAGCTCGCTTGCAGGAGGACAGTGAAGAACCTGATGAGGACGGAGGTGAACAGCCTACTATGGCTGACTTACTGAGAGCTGTTAATAAATGCACAGCCTCTGTGAATGGCCTGCAAGTCCGCTTTGGGAACCTGGAGGAAGGAGTATGTCTGATTAGACAAGATATTCAAAAAATTAGGGAAAGAACCACGGCAGCTGAGAGCAGGATAAGTGATATAGAGGACAGACTCCCCGAACTGACCAGAGATGCCCAATCTACTGCACGCCTAGCCAGGGCTATAGATATGAGGGCAGAAGATTTTGAGAACCGCCTCAGGCGCAATAATGTTCGCATAGTGGGGCTGCCGGAGAAAGTGGAGGGCCGGGACCCCACACAATTTGTGGAACAGTGGATGGCAGATCTATTTGGCAAGGAGGCGTTCACTCATTTGTATGCGGTTGAGAGGGCCCACCGAGTGCCTACCAGACCTCTCCCACCGGGTAACCATCCTCGCCCGATGCTGGCCAGACTGTTAAACTACAGAGATAGAGAAATTATATTGCGGCTGGCCAGGGAGAAGAAGAACATTCAATTCAATGGCACAAGGGTCTCCTTCTACCCTGACTTTTCCCCTGCAGTTCAGAAGAGCCAGGCGCACTTTGCTGACATCAAGAAACGCTTGCAGAAGCTGCAGGCACCCTATGCCATGCTTTACCCTGCGAGGCTCAGAGTCATCCTGAGGGGCCAAGCACACTTTTTTGAAAACCCTGCAGATGCCTCGGACTGGCTGGATGCCAGCGGGAGCATTTCACCAAAGACCCCCCGAGGATGATGACTGATGGGCCTGATAAGTTCTTGCTGATACCGCTCTACCTTTTCCTCGGCTGAGGATAGTGCCGGATACGAACATTGATTATTTTCACTTAATGCGAGTTCGGAAAAGTGTTTATTAATGGCACTGCTTAATTCACGGATTGCCTGTAAATGGACGGCCATGTTGGCTGTGTCCATGGACTGTTCACGGGACCCGTTGTCCCAAGCAAATCGGGAGTGCCCGTTGGCACCCCAGAACCTGTATTTTCTAGAGGGTCACGCGAAGAAGTCTCTTATATCTGAAAGGCCTGTTGGCCTACTACGGACAGGGGCTGTAAGGTGGTTCACCGCACCGTTGTGCGCACTGGGTTGCTACGGCAACACGAGAATTTGTTCCAGAGCAGACAGTTTCTATTTTCAGACTTGCAGAGTTCCAGTTCTATCTATTAACCGGCAGTCTATGCCGCCCCTGATGCCTTCCCAACCTGACATTTGGGGTCTTCCCCCTGATGGTTACATGCTTGATTTCCCCTGATGGAGACTGTCACAGTGTTGTCCTGGAACATTAGGGGGTTACAGGATCCTCTGAAACGTACTATGGTGTCCTCCCTGATGAGGAAACGCCTGCCTGCCATCTGTGCCTTGCAGGAGACACATCTGACTGCTGATTCTAAGTCGTGCCTGAACTATCGGTGGGTGGGCAGAGCGTATCACTCCACTCACACTTCCTATTCCAGGGGTGTGAGTGTTTTGATACACAGCTCCATAAATTTTGAAGAGCTCGGCTCTATGGTTGATGATGAGGGCAGATATGTTTTTCTCATGTGCAGACTGTTTACCTTTAAATGTATTCTTGCTTTTGTGTATATACCTCCTCCGTACAATAACCAGGTGTTGAGAGCCTTAATGGAGTTTCAGTTGCGGTTCCCGGAGGTGCCTTTGTATGCCTTCGGGGATTTCAACTGCTTTATGGACCCTTTGCTAGATAAACATCCCCCGGGGGGAGGAGGGAGGGGGAAGTATTGCACAGCCCTAAGGAAATTTATAGAGGAGGTGGGGTGGACGGACCCATGGAGGGCAAGGAACCCGGGAGTGAAGCAATTTTCATGCTTCTCAAAGGGCAATTCGCCTTTGTCCAGGATTGATTTATGTATATGCTCTTATGCGGCTGGGCGCTACGTTTCGGGGATGAAGTATGCTCCCAGAAGCGTGTCGGATCACTCGCCACTGATTGTGTCTTTGGAGGTGCGTCCCCCTTCCGCAGTGGCCAAGGCCCCGTGGAAGATGAACGCCTTTTGGATGAATCTCTTTTCGTCTCATGAACAGATAGAGTCCCAAATTTTGGAATTTTGGCGTATTCATGAGGCCCCTGAGACTGTGTCCAGGGATTGGGAGGCCTTTAAAGCTGTTTTGAGGGGTATATTTATTACAGAAATACAGGCTATTAAGATGAAGACTCATGCTCGGAGGGAGGGAATGGAACTGTTGGCCAAGGAACTAGAGGGCACCTATGTCACGGACCCGTCTGAATTGAATAGAAGGGCGTGGCTGTCGGCGCAGGATGCCCTGTACCGGGTCACGTCTTCAGGCGCAGAGAGGAAGCGCTTTTTTCAGAAGGCGGCTTTCTATGAGGAGGGGGAGCACACAGGCCGCATGTTGGCGACCATTGCCCATTCCCAGCAGCTGTCCCCTTCAATTGGAGCACTACGTGCTCCCTCGGGAGTGGTGACTAACTCCCCAGACCAAATCTTGACAGAGCTTGGTCATTTTTACTCTTCCCTTTATGAATCCAAGCGTACGTATTCGTTAGAGTCTTTAGATGACTACTTGGACCATGTCCCTCTACCTACCTTGACGGACTCCGCTAGAGAGGAGCTTGATGCCCCTTTGACCCTGGGTGAGCTGCAGACGGCGACTAACATGTTTCCCAATTCGAAGGCACCGGGAGATGATGGGCTTCCTGCCGAAGTGTACAAACAGTATGGAGAGCAGGTGCTACCGCACCTGCTGAGAGTCTTTAATGCAGCAAAGGTGACCGGTATCCTCCCCCAGTCCATGACTAGAGCTAACATTGTTTTAATTCTGAAACCAGGCAAGGACCCCTTAGACCCGGGATCGTACAGGCCCATTTCGCTCTTACAAAACGATGTTAAGATCCTGGCCAAGGCACTGGCAGTGAGACTAAATAAGGTTATATCTACTATAATTCACTCGGATCAGTCTGGGTTTTTGCCCCAAAAATCGACAGCGATAAATCTGCGTAGACTTTATCTGAACATTCAATCGCGGGCGGACAATGTAGGTGACCGGGCATTGCTATCCCTGGATGCCCATAAGGCGTTTGATAGCGTTGAATGGGACTATCTGTGGGCGGTAATGAGGAAGTTTGGGTTTGGGACTGAGTTCATTCAGTGGGTGCAGCTGCTGTACTCTTCACCGGTAGCGGCTATACGGGAGGGGGGAAGGATTTTGCATACGTTTAAATTACATAGAGGCACACGACAGGGCTGCCCCCTCTCCCCACTCCTGTTTGCCCTGGCCATTGAGCCGTTAGCTGCCTTGATTAGGGACTGTCCCTCAGTGCAGGGATTTCGATATGGGGATCTTCAGGAGAAGATCCTGTTATATGCAGATGACACTATGCTTCTCCTTGGGGATACCTCCACTTCACTGACTGTGGCCATGGCTATAGTGCGGCAATTCGGTACATACTCCGGGTTAGTTATTAATTGGACTAAGTCCTCCCTCCTGTTGTTGGATCGGGATCCTTCGGCATTCTCTCCGACCTTGCAGGACATCCCTGTTGCTAAGTCCTTTAAATATTTGGGCATCCGGGTCACAGCTTGCTTGCTCGAATATGTTAACCTTAATCTCACCCCTCTGATCAACCGCTGTCGCAATCGGGTAAAGGTGTGGAGCAAATTGAGGCTGTCACTGGTGGGGAGGGTGAACCTGATAAAAATGATCCTTATGCCGCAGCTGCTGTACGTACTACACAATTCCCCCATGGTTATCCCTCTGAAAAAGTTTAGAATTATTAATTCGATCTTTCGATCACTTATATGGCTCTCCAAACCCCCTAGGGTCAAGCTTGAACAATTGCAGCGCCCCAAGGACAACGGGGGATTGGCATTGCCCAATCCCTGGCTGTACTATTTAGCTTCACAAATGCAGCATATTGCACGAGTTATATCCCCTCGCCAGGACCTGGCACTGAATTTGATGGACCCCTCGGTCCAACTACTTAGTTACACGACGGGGGGAGGGGGGGGAGTGGCGGATGGTCTGGAGGCCCTGAGGTACAGTAAATCTAACAAGCTCTTCCCCACGTATGCACTCATGCAAAAAATTTGGAATAAGGTCCGGATGCTTCAGGGAGTGACTGGCTTTACCGTCTACAGTCCTATATGGGAAAACCAATACTATAGGGAAATTGCCAAATTGCCGTATGGACAGAGATGGGCGCAGTATGGGGTGTCACATATGACTCATATATTTAGAGATGGCAGGTTAAAGACTTTTCAGGAGCTAAGGATGGAGTTCCGACTGCCGGTCTCCATGCAGTTTTACTATCTCCAGCTTAGACACGCAGTTGAAGCGCAGAGGGAGACGGACGTTTGGTCCTTGGACTCGGCGCCGGTCTTCAGCTGCTTGTTTGAGGTGACGACATACAAGGGGTTCATCTCTTGCTGCTATGCCAGGTTGCTTAACCTCTTTCTACAGGGTGCCCCCTTGAGGGCAGTGTCCCTGTGGGAACAGGACGTGGGCGCGTTTGAGGAAGAGCAGTGGGAGGAGGCTTTACAAGCGGTCCCCTCGTGCTCCCTGAACGTGGCTCATAGGTTGTCTCAGCTCTATATTCTTCTGAGGGTTCACTACACACCGGCTAGATTGGCCCGCATGGGGGTGACCCCCGATCCGTCCTTCACCAGGTGCTACAGGGATCACGGGGATCTCATTCACTTGCTGTGGAGATGCCCGAAGCTTCACTTGTACTGGACGCGGGTCGTTGGCACTATCAATGGCGCTTTCCACTCTCAGATACCACTGGACCCTCGGGTCTGCCTGCTGGGGATACTAGATCACCTCCAGTTGGGGGGTATCCCCAGGCAGGCTATTAGTAGGGCCTTATTCCAGGCCCGTCTGATGATTTTGAGACATTGGAAAGATACTGCGGCGCCCACGGTACAGGAGTGGATCACACAGATGGGGGTTACGCTTAGGATGGAAAAACTTGTCTACCAACGCAGAGGGACTTGTACAAAATATGACAAACTATGGGACCCATGGCTGAGTGTTCCAGGTTTGGCACCTTTGGATTTGATATATGATCGATTGTTCTGACCTGGTTTAGGACCAGTATACAGGAGATGACGGTGATCTGGGGGAGGGCAGGTGGGGAAGGTTGAATAAAGTGTATTTGGGTGTGCTGAGTCACACTGATTTGTCATACTGTAGGTTATCTGGAACTGTGCGAGGATGTATTCTGTCTTTTGTTTTTACAACTGCTCAATAAAGAACTTGTTTGAGAAAAAAAAAAAAAAAAGTTAGGGCGCACTCCACGAGAGCAGTTGGAACTTCATGGGCAGTGCATCACCAGGCCTCCCTGGCTCAAATTTGTAAGGCCGCAACATGGTCTTCAGTACACACGTTTACTAGGTTCTACCAGGTGGACGTTAGAAGTCAGGAGGATGTCGCCTTTGGGCGCAGTGTGTTGCAGGCCGCAAAAGATCCTCATGCCTGATGGCGCCCAGCTTATGTATGGTGTATCCCCCCCCCTCATTTGGCATTGCTTTGGGACGTCCCACATAGTAATGACTATGCTGCTCTGTGTCCCGTGATGTATGAACAAGAAAGTAGGATTTTTAAAACAGCTTACCTGTAAAATCCTTTTCTTGGAGTACATCACGGGACACAGAGCTCCCACCCCTCTTTTGGGGACACGTATTGCTTTGCTACAAAACTAAGGTACTCCTGGATGGGAGGGGCTTATATAGGGGAGGGTACTTCCTGTTTTGGAAGTTGCCAGTGCCAGCACCTGAAGGTAATTCTATATAACCCACATAGTAATGACTATGCTGCTCTGTGTCCCGTGATGTACTCCTAGAAAAGGATTTTACAGGTAAGCTGTTTTAAAAATCCTACTTTTTTTATTGAAACAAGGATTAGTGATAAAGCATCAGTGGAGAGGAGACACCTTTTTCCCATATTAACCCTCACAGGAGAGAATTTCCCTTCCTAGGGGTAGATTTCCTCTCACTTCCTGTTGTCTCCTTCCGTTTGCAAGTAGGAGTCGTTTGTAAGTTGGATGTTTGAAAGTAGGGACCTGCCGTATATACTCTGCAGAAATTTGGCCCTTAGGTGTTGGTATTGCCACAACACTGTAAGCCCCCACAGTTACTCTTGGTGGGCGCTGGAACGCCCTGTTGTGAACTATTATATCAAGAATTGTAATTACATGCCATTGTTGAACAGTGGTAGGAAAAATTGGGCCTTTGGTGGTGGTGGTGCTGGTGCCACAACAATGTAAGTCCTCACAGTTACTCTTGGTGGGCGCAGGAATGGGCCCAGCTTTAAAATTTTAATTCAAAAAATGTATTTACATGCCCCTGTTGAACAGGGGCAGAAAAATTGGGCCTTAGGCACTGGTGCCACAACACTGCAACCCCTCACAGATACTGTAGTTGGAGCGCAGCAATGAGCTCTGCTGCAAAGCATTGCATCAAAAATTGTAAATACATGCCCCTGTTAAACAGGAGCTAAAAAATTGGGCCTTAGCCACTGTTGGCGGCGCCCAGAACCAAAAATGTTCTTACAAGCTATCAGCATGATCATTGAGGAGGAAGAGGATAGTCACTCAGCATAACAGGATAGTCACTCAGCATCAGCATAGGCAGTCTTGAAGGGATCTGACTTTTCAAAAAAAAATATTTGGTTACATCAGCATCAGGTGCTTGGTAGCTGGTGGTGATCCAAGACTGATTCATTTTTATGAAGGTCAGTCGATCGGCCGAGTCGGTGGACAGGTGCACCCTGTGATCGGTTACAAAGCCTCCAGCAGCACTGAATGTGCGTTCCGAAAGAACGCTGGATGCAGGACAGGCCAGTAGCTCAATTGCATACTGTGCAAGCTGTGGCCAGTGATCCATCCTCAAGACACAGTAACCCAGAGGATTGTCGGTGGGAAAGGTGTCCAAGTCTGATCTTGCCCCTAGGTATTCCTGCACCATGTAAACCAGACGCTGGCGATGGTTGCTGGAACCGATCATACCTTGGCGCTGCGTACTAAAAAATTGGTCAGACAGCCACCTTCTTCACCGCTCCTTCTTTGACTGACCGAAGCCTCAGCAACACGTTGTCCAAGACCAGGAATTTGTAACCCTCCAGTCTCTAGGAACGCGTTGCACAGACCTTTCTGCAAGGCCTCCCGAAGATGCTTCATCCTCTGTTCCCTGAGTCACTGAGGACGACATGATCCGCAGCCACCTCCTCCCAGCCATGTACAAGTCCACGGGTGTCTTGGGACTGTAATTTATCCCTTGAAGACTGCTGCTGATGCTGAGTGCTAGTCTCCACCTCCATGCTGACACAAATCTCCTCCTCCTCCTCCTCCTCTTCCTGTGTGATAGACGGGCCAGCAAGAACACTGTCTGGATAAAGGGGGCCTTGAGAGGTAAGGAAGTCCTCCTCTTCCTGCCTCTGTTCTGCCTCAAGTGCCCTGTCCATTATTCCACGCAGCGTATGCTTCAACAGGTGGACAAGAGGGACAGTGTCACTGATGCATGCACTGTCACTGCTCACCATCCTCGTAGCCTCCTCAAATAGTGCCAGGGCAGTGCATACATCCCTGATCATGGCCCACTGGCATGCGGAAGAAAATCCAAGCTCCCCTGACCCTGTCCTGGTGCCATATTGCAACAGATACTCATTGATGGCTCTCTGCTGCATGTGCAGCCGCTGCAGAATGGCCAACGTAGAGTTCCACTTGGTGGGCATGTCACAGATTAGGCGGTTCTTGGGCAGGTTGTAATCCTTTTGCAGGTCAGCCAGCCGAGCACTGGCATTATATGACAGGCAGAAATGCCCACAGAGTTTCCTGGCCTGCTTCAGGACCTCCTGTAAGTCCGGGTACCTGCCCAAGAACCGCTGCACCACCAAGTTAAGGACGTGAGCCAAACAGGGCACATGGGTCAGTTGTCCCTGCCGGAGGGCGGAGAGGAGGTTGGTGCCATTGTCGCAAACCTCCTTTCCTGGCTTAAGCTGGCGTGGCGTCAACCACCTCTGGGCCTGCCCCTGCAGAGCTTACAGAATCTCTGCCGCAGTGTGGCTCCTGTCCCCCAAGCACACCAGCTCAAGCACCTGCGTACTTGCATAGTACTTCCTGTACTATGAACGCCTACGGAGCACCGCTGGTTCTGAGAACAAAGCACAGGTAGAGGCCATGGAGGAAGAAGAAGAGGAGGGGGGTGGAGGAGAGAGGTATGTCAGAATCACCAGTAGTAACATTTTGGAGGCGTGGTGGCGGAACAACCTCCAACACTACTGCACCTTGTCCTGCATCCTTCCCAGCTGCCAGCAGTGTCACCCAATGCACCGTGAAAGATAGGTAACATCCCTGTCCATGCCTGCTGGACCATGAGTTAGCGGTAATATGCACCTTACTGCTGACCGCCCTGTCCGGCGAGGCCAAGACATTGCCTTCCACATGCCGGTAGAGAGCCGGAATCGCCTTCCATGAGAAAAAGTGGTGTTTGGGAACCTGCCACTGAGGAACCGCACATTCCACAAACTCACGGAAGGGGGCAGAGTCTACCAACTGAAAAGGCAGCAGTTGAAGTGCTAGCAATTTAGCCAAGCTAGCATTCAACCGCTGGGCATGTGGATGGCTGGGAGCGAACTTCTTTCGGCGGTGCAGCAGCTGGGGCAGGGAAATTTGCCTGGTACAATCGGACGTTGGTGTACCGATAGCAGATTGCCCGCAAGTACTTGGCTGTGACACACCTAATTCTACACCTTCATTCCTCTCAGTGCAGTTTTCAGAGAAGACTGAAGGTATAGTGGGGTTGGAGATCCCAGCTGATGAGGAGCAAGGAGAAGTCCGCTTTGTTCTTTGGTGTGGGTCTTTTATGTAGACTTGCCAACGAACTGCATGGCAGGTCGACATATGTCTGGTCAAGCACGTGGTGCCCAAGCGGCTGATGTTTTGGTCACGTGAGATACGTTTTAGACATATGTTGCAAATGGCAACGGTGCGATCTGCTGCACAAGTCTGAAAAAAGGCCCACACCAGAACTTTTGGAATAACGCGCAAAGACAGCAGCGCCCTGCACATGCAGAGCTCTGCTGTGTGATGTAGTCGGTGTGCTGCCCTTAAGCTGGCCCCTGGAGGGCATCCTGCCTCATTGGAGATGTGCCTCCCCCTCCTCCTCCTCTCTCCTATCAGGCACCCACGTGGAGTCAGTGACCTCATCATCCCCTCCCTCCTCATCACTGGAGCAAATCTGGCAGCATGCTGCAGCTGGGGGAACATGACTGCCAGATAGCTGTCCTTGTTGGGCACCCCCTCTCTCTGGGCTCACGTTACTACCCCCTCTCTCTGGGCTCACGTTACTGCCTTCCTCTAGCTGGGTTCCATCATCGGAGCCTTCAAAACGCTGGCCATCCTACTGGAGCATGTACCCAACACTGTGGTCAAACAGTTCGGGGGACTCCTCAGGAGGACATGGTGGGGTTAGGGAAGGAGTGACTGATGCCATTGAGCCGAGGGAAGAGGCCGCTTTGGCAGCTGCTTTGCCAGACAAAGTACCCTGAGTCTGGGTGAGAGAGGATGAGGAGGATGAGGACGACTTGGTCATCCACTATACCAAGTCTTGAGCATGTTGCGGCATAACATGGCCAGCTGACGAAAAGAAGGACAAGCGTGTCCCACGGCCACATGCTGATCAGGATGCACCATGTCCACGACCAGCACTGTTGCCTCTAGACACAGAGCCTGCTTGCCCTCTTTTATTGCCTCGTGACTGTCTGCCTCTCCTTGTTTGCCTTCCAGACATACTAATGGCCTGCAGTGAGATGTAGCTGCACAAAGGTGGGATGTATATATATATATATATTGTGACAGCAGGAAGGTAAAGTCACCTGGTTGCATCCAGGGGGGTAGATATATTTCTCCCAGATTCAGGCTTTATGCCGACTTATACAACTAGGGAGTTGATGAAGCCCAGCTGAGGCTAGTGGGCTCATGGATGACTCATACCTCTAGGGAGAGTGTGGGGCGTCGTGCAGACAGAGATGAGGAGACCAGCTGAACCTTGTCAGCTCATTTAGGCCTCTATAAGAACTCCCAGCTTCATTAGATGTTAGCTCATGCCTGGAACCAGACCTGTGTGGACTGTCTAGGGAGAGTGAACCCCTGTGCGGTGAGGCAAAGCCTGTGTGGCTATTTGTTTGGACTTTTACTAAACCAGGGACTTAGGGACTAGGACAGCACCAGGCTGATCCCAGTTGTTAGTTTAGGAAACCTGCATGTTTAGTCAGAGGTCAAACTGACCAGGATTTATTTTGTTTGTTTCTTTTTGGCTTTGCTGTGTTTTTGTCACTGTACATAGAGAAATAAACCGCACCTTTTGATTTTGAAAACCACAACCTCCGTCTGCTGGCCCTGTTTTTGTGTGGGGAGCCCAACCAGGGGGTCACACACACCCGCTACCGAGTTAACCCCCTCACAATATATATATATATATATATATATATATCTCTGTACTGATAATGCAGCTATCAGAATCAACTGCCTGCTGTGGTATTAGTATGAAAAAAAGCAGCTCTCTGCCTGTGGTTTTATTATGAGAACACCACAAATTGTATTCAGGTTCCTTTAAGTGAACGCTGCGCAAAGGACAGAAGTACACTACATGAAATTAATGCAGCTCCCTGCCTGTGGTTTTATTATGAGAACACCACTAACTGTATTCAGGTAAGCTTTAGGTGAACTCTATGCAAAGCACACAGTACACTAAGTGAAACACTGACTGCAGCTAGCACAATCACCTGCCTGCCTGTCACAGTATAGAGAATAACAGGAACGGATCTAGCTAAACTGAATACAGTGTATAAATATAGTGAAATATAATACTAAAGCGCTAATACGTGGTGAACGTGAGAACAAAAAACAAAAGATTATTAAATGATACCAGCTGCAATCATTCAAAGAATGCTGAGCTCTCCACTGTGAAATAATATAATATAATGATGCGCTGTGGCACCAACCTAAAGTTTTACACGGTGAATCTTCAAACAAAGATATATATAAATGTGAACCAGAAATGTGAAAATAAACCCAGTGCTCAATGCTCCATGTACTGTGTACATAAATCAATATTGATTGCTTAATCAATTTAAGCAGCACAGGATAAAAATGCAAAGTGGAGTAGATGATCCTAACCACATAATGCTAATATCACTCAAAAACTTGGCTCCAAATGAATAGGATAAACAAGTCCACAAATTTCTCAATTCAAACCTCAGGCGCATACACCAGCTAATGTCCCTCTGTTATAATCACGCCTTGGATCTGCTCATCAGCTGGCGATGAATTCAATCAGTGATTCCTCATATGCTCCCGGTTCCCATATGCATTAGATGGACATGTGTAGGAAATACAAAAAAAACAAAGATCATTGCGCAGTAAAGCACCACACCACAGTCTCCTACCCAGCTGTGTGTGTGGTTACACTCACATATCCTGGATATAAAACAGCGCTTGTAGTCAGCTCAGTCAGATTAATGTCCTCCTTCGGCTGCTGGGAGCGTCACTAAGCTCCTCCCCTACGCGTTGCGTCAAGGACACGTGACTTACTCATGAGTATAGTATGTTTTATTACCAACCCCATCTCATGCTATGTCATTAACATTCTAGTGCCGTTCCTATCTTCCCGTGTCCGCTCCAGGGGGAGCACCCCTCTGTTGGGTGCCTCAGTGCATTGCATTTCGGTCCCTTTGGACTAGCGTGGTGAGCCAGGTTTGTGTTTGCTTTTGTAACCTACTCCTTTTATATTGTTGTTTGTTTGTGGCTACTACTGCTATACACAAATACCAAACTATTTAACAATGTACTTACATGAATATATGTTATTTTAGATTGTATTGATAAAGACGCCTCTTGAGGAAGCGGTTTTTACCGCAAAACATGTCGGGGATACGTCGCCAACATCAATACTACATCTCTGCTCACCTGTGGAGTTTGTGACCCCCCCTTTTCTTCTTATTTATCATATTATGTATTGTCACAACCGTGATTAATTGTTTACTTTATATTATATATGTTGTAAGAAAATGCTTTAAATAACTGCCTTGTCTGGGTGCCGTAATAGTCCCACCATCTTGGGGGATTAGGGTCTTGGGAGTAGAACCCTTAATGTATCCCCACCCCTTCCTTTCTTTCCAATCGGACACTTTTGACACTTTGTGGGAACCAGTGACACTAATACAGTGATTGGTGCTAAAAAAAAGCACTGTCGGGAACCCCGAGCACTATGGCACCTGTATCCTGACACCGGCATATCTCAGTCATAGTATGATCCCGTTAGGGGTAATGGGGAAATCGCAATCAATCACCACCAGTGGGGATACAGAGCCATAACCGCTCCAAGACATGTTATACCTTCAAAATGTCATATGTATATGCAACGCTTCCTAACCATATTGTTAGCAAAATTATATAGAGCTGTATGTAGAAAATATGCATGTGATTTCTGCCTTTTCTCTGCTGTATTTGAATGTAAACTCCAATAAACATATTTGAAAGAAAAATATGCACTGTCACTGTACTAATGCCACTGACTGGGAAGCCACCTAGGGCGCACTGCTGCCTAGGGGGCGTAGCCACGGCTGCTGACTTCCCTTCTAGTCTGGCCGGGGAATAAGAATGTCCGGCGGGTACAGCTGAAGAGGCGGAGGAGGACAGTGGGGAGCCAAATGAGGTGGGCACAGCTGAGGAGGCGGAGGAGGACACTGAGGAGCCGAAAGAGAAGGGCACAGCTGAGAAGGCAGATGAGAACAGTGGGGAGCCGGATAATGGGCACAGCTGAGGAGGCGGAGGAGGACAGTGGGGAGCCGGATGAGGTGGGCACAGCTGAGGAGGCAGATGAGAACAGCGGGGTGCTGGACAAAGCGGGCACAGCTGAGGAGGCAGATGAGAACAGTGGGTAGCCGGATAATGGGCACAGCTGAGGAGGCGGAGAAGGACAGTGGGGAGCCAGATGAGGCGGGCACAGCTGAGGAGGCTGAGGAGGACAGTGGGGAGGCGGAGGAGGAGGGTACAGCTGAGGAGACAGGCACCATCAGGTCTCCGGACGTAGGCAAAATTATACTGCCCGGTGAGTCTGCTCTGTCTGATCCTGTTCCCTGTTGTAGTCGCTCGCGCCCTGGACAAGACTAGTGCCACCCCCTACCCTCCCCCTTGCCGGGATGGGGGGATGTGTGTTAGCCTTGTCTAGGGCGCAAAATAGTTAAGCACCGACCCTGCATCTAGGGTAATCCACAGGTTAACTGTGTGCCTAGCCAGTGTTCGTGTTTTCTATGTGTGTTGCTTTTACTAAGGGAAGAGATGGATCCTAGTCCCTGCTTTGCAGAACACAGAATCCATCCCTTCCCCCTGTCAGAATGGGGATCTGCCTTGATCCCCATTCTGTGTAGTTTACCAATGATCAGCGGGTGCCGGAAGACATTGAGTGCCCGACACCCGCAGATCGGCTTCTGCTGTGAATCATCATAGTAAAAGTGTCCCGTTGGTGGTGCACACACGCCCCCTGCAGGAAGAAGTGCAGGATCATGTATATATACGTGATCCACCGCACAGCTGCTGTCCTGTAGCAAAACAAAAACTGCTATAGGCCGGTCAGCAAGCAGTTAAAAGGGATGAGAAAAATATAGAAATTGGGAGATGGTGGTTGTAGCTAACTCAAAGAAAAAAGTCAAGCATGAAGTCAAAACTCTTGAAAAGTTGTTTGGACGATGGTGTCAAGTTAACAAGTGGTCATTTTAATGCTGCTAGCAGCACTCGTACAAATCAAATAAAAAATATACTGTATACAGTGCCTTGCAAAAATATTCACCCCCTTGGCATTTTTTGTGTTTTGTAGCCTCTCCAAGTCGCTTTGGATAAGTCTCTATGAGCTTGCCACATCTTACCACTGGGATTTTCTGCCCATTCCTCTTTGCAAAACTGCTCCAGCTCCTTCAAGTTGGATGGTTTGCGCTTGTGAACAGCAATCTTTAAGTCTGACCACAGATTTTCTATTGGATTGAGGTCTGGGCTTTGACAAGGCCATTCCAACACATTTACATGTTTTCCCTTAAACCACTCAAGTGTTGCTTTAGCAGTGTGTTTGGGGTCATTGTCCTGCTGGAAGGTGAACCTCCGTCCTAGCCTCAAATCACACACAGAGTGGTACAGGTTTTGCTCAAGAGTATCCTTGTATTTAGCACCATCCATATTTCCCTCAACTCTGACCAGTTTTCCAGTCCCGACTGCTGAAAAACATCCCCACAGCATCCCCACAACATGTTTCACTGTGGGGATGGTGTTCTTTGGGTGATATGATGTGTTGGGTTTGCGCCAGACATAGCATTTTCTTTGATGGCCAAAAAGTTCAATTTTAGTCTCATCAGACCAGAGCACCTTCCTCCATACATTTTGGGAGTCTCCTACATGCCTTTTCGCAAACTCAAAACGTGCAATTTTGTTTTTTGCTGAAAGTAATGACTTTCTTCTGACCACTCTGCCATAAAGCCCAACTCTATGGAGCGTACAGCTTATTGTCGTCCTATGTACAGATACTCCAGTCTCTGCTGTGGAACTCTGCAGCTCCTCCAGGGTTACCCTAGGTCTCTGTGCTGCCTCTCTGATTAATGCCCTCCTTGCCCGGTCTGTGAGTTTTGGTGTGCGGCCGTCTCTTGGCAGGTTTGCTGTTGTGCCATGTTCTTTCCATTTGGTTATGATAGATTTGATGGTGCTCTTAGGGATCATCAAAGATTTGGATATTTTTTTATAACCTAACCCTGATTTGTACTTCTCAACAACATTGTCCCTTACTTGTTTGGAGAGTTCCTTGGTCTTCATGGCAGTGTTTGGTTAGTGGTGCCTCTTGCTTAGGTGTTGCAGCCTCTGGGGCCTTTCAAAAAGGTGTGTATATGTAATGACAGATCATGTGACACTTAGACTCGGTTCACACTGGGGCGACTCCGGACGCGACTTCAGGTCGCCCCGAGTTGCCCCAAGTCGCGCTATTTTTAAAACTAATTGAAGTCAATGGAGATGTTTTAATGTACACGACTGCGGTCGCTCCGACTTCAAAAAAGGTCCCTGTACTACTTCAATCCGACTCCTAGGCGACTGCTAGGTGACCTGTACCCATTGATTTCAATGGAAGTCGCTCAGAAGTCGTATTCCCTGTCTTAACAGGAGCAACTCTCCAGGAAGAGAACACATATTATTCAGGCAAACCCCTCACTCCCCCCTCCCTCCCACAGAGCTGATTCTTGTTTTATTGGCCACTGGAATGTCTCCTGTCCTGGAAGCGACTTCAAGTCGTGTTGTAAATCACCACAAGTCGTGCTGAGGTCGCCCTGTGATTCATGCTCAAGTTGTGTCTGAGCTGCCTCTCAAAGTTGTGCTGGAAGTCGTGTTGCCCCTGTGTGAACCGAGCCTTAGATTGCACACAGGTGGACATAATTTCACTAATTATGTGACTTTTGAAGGTAATTGGTTGCACCAGAGCTTTTTATGGGCTTCATAACAAAGGGGGTGAATACATACGCATTTGCCAATTATCAGTTTTTTTATTTCTAAAAAATAGTTTTATGTATATATTTTTCTAATTTTACTTCACCAATTTAGACTATTGTGTTTTGATCCATCACATATAATTCAGATAAAAAAAAAAACATTAACTAAAGGCCGTAATGTAACAAAATAGGTAAAAAGCTAAGGGGGGTGAATACTTTTGCAAGGCACTGTACTTTCACCTTGTATGCAAATCTCAAGCAGCTTTTGTGATTAAAGCGGAGTTCCACTTGTTTTTCAGTTTATTTAAAGTCAGCAGCTACAAAAAGTGTAGCTGCTGACTTTTAATAAACAGACACTCACCTGTCCCACCGTCCAGCGATGCGGCCGCCCGAAGCCTCCATTCTCTCACTTGCCTCTCCACTGCGCTGGCATTACTAGTGGGGGCACCCGGCTGTGATAGGGTGACCACGTGTCCCGGATTGCCCGGGACAGTCCCGCATTTTGCAGGTCTGTTCCGGGCACCTTCATTCCAGGACAATACAGTGTCCCGGAATGAAACTGACACAGCCACCCCCCGGGCCAATCTAATACCCCCAAAAAAGGCTACCACATCACCGCTTTACTCACTGACAGTACTGGTCCTGGCCGGGAATGCCTGGAGGAGCACAATCCCCGCCCCTACTTGTGATTGGAGAAATCATAAATCCCGCCTCTTGTGTCCAATCACTGTGCTGTGATTCGTTACAGCACAAGCTGATTTTTGGGAAGGGAGGGTGTCCCTGAATGGTAGTTTGGAAATGTGGTCACCCTAGGCTGTGACAGCTTGCAGCTTTACAGCTGGGTGCGCACTGCGCATGTGCGAGTCCTGCTGCTCTGTCCTGAATGGCCAAGCAATCTTCTGGGACTTGTGATGTGTCCCAGAAAATTGCGGGAAGGGAGGGGGAGAGGAGGAGTCACCTAGGTGGCGCGGGGAGAAGTGGGAGCTGGGTACCTGTCAAAACTAGGTTGGGCACCAGGGAGTTAGAATTCACTTTCACTTTACACATGGTAAAAAAAATAAATTAGGAATAATAATGTTTAATGCTTTTACTGGTTACACATTTTAGACTCCAGTTGTGCCTATGAAACACACAAACAAGGAAAGCATGGCGGTAGGAAAAGCAGTTTATTGGAAATTATTTTTACAGCCTGCTCAAGAATTGTCACTTTCAATCAAGCGTATACTCAGTTCTAGGGATGGGCCCGGTGCTCGATTCGAACCCATGTTCGAATCGAGCACCGGGCGTTCGCTCGCTCGTCGAGCCCAGAACTATTTGGGCCGTTCGCATCACATTCGTGTGATGCGAGCGGCCCCGCAATGCATTGCGGCCGGCGCGGCCGGCGCAGTGCATTGCTGGCTGATGATTGGCCAAGCATGCACTGTGACCCCGCATGCTTGGCCAATCACAGCGCCCGAAACTCGGAGAGCAATAATTGGCTACAGGCAGGACGCCTGTAGCCAATTACAGCTCAGGGGCTTTAGTACATGCCCCACCATTTAAAAGGCCGCCACGCCATCGGCCCCGGTCACATGAGTTCCGGCTTTAGGAGAGATCAGTCTGCTGATTCTGTCTTTGCTTGATACTGAAAGATTTGCTCTTCTTTGCTAAACCATTGGCTATTTCTTTGCTAAACCATTGCTACCTAAGTCATTGATCGTTCATTGCTGCTGATTGCACAGTTAGCGTGTTATTAGCTGCTGCTGGGGATTATTCTGGTGCGTGCTTACTGTTAGTACAGTATTGCAGTAGTACCAACCGCAGTGCTGTTAGCACAGCATTGCACCCCAACAGCACCCATAGGACTTCTAGTGTGTTAGTGGCAGCAAACAGAGCTCCTATATTTTCTTCTCAGCAGCACCCATAGGACTTCTAGTGTGTTAGTGGCATCACACAGAGCTCCTATATTTTCTTCTCAGCAGCACCCATAGGACTTCTAGTGTGTTAGTGGCATCACACAGAGCTCCTATATTTTCTTCTCAGCAGCACCCATAGGACTTCTAGTGTGTTAGTGGCAGCAAACAGAGCTCCTATATTTTCTTCTCAGCAGCACCCATAGGACTTCTAGTGTGTTAGTGGCAGCAAACAGAGCTCCTATATTTTCTTCTCAGAAGCACCCATAGGACTTCTAGTGTGTTAGTGGCAGCAAACAGAGCTCCTATATTTTCTTCTCAGAAGCACCCATAGGACTTCTAGTGTGTTAGTGGCATCACACAGAGTTCCTATATTTTCATCTCAGAAGCACCCATAGGACTTCTAGTGTGTTAGTGGCATCACACAGAGCTCCTATATTTTCTTCTCAGCAGCACCCATAGGACTTCTAGTGTGTTAGTGGCATCACACAGAGCTCCTATATTTTCATCTCAGAAGCACCCATAGGACTTCTAGTGTGTTAGTGGCATCACACAGAGCTCCTATATTTTCTTCACAGCAGCACCCATAGGACTTCTAGTGTGTTAGTGGCAGCAAACAGAGCTCCTATATTTTCTTCTCAGCAGCACCCATAGGACTTCTAGTGTGTTAGTGGCATCACACAGAGTTCCTATATTTTCATCTCAGAAGCACCCATAGGACTTCTAGTGTGTTAGTGGCATCACACAGAGCTCCTATATTTTCTTCTCAGCAGCACCCATAGGACTTCTAGTGTGTTAGTGGCATCACACAGAGCTCCTATATTTTCATCTCAGAAGCACCCATAGGACTTCTAGTGTGTTAGTGGCATCACACAGAGCTCCTATATTTTCTTCTCAGCAGCACCCATAGGACTTCTAGTGTGTTAGTGGCAGCAAACAGAGCTCCTAGATTTTCTTCTTAGCAGCACCCATAGGACTTCTAGTGTGTTAGTGGCAGCAAACAGAGCTCCTATATTTTCTTCTCAGCAGCACCCATAGGACTTCTAGTGTGTTAGTGGCAGCAAACAGAGCTCCTATATTTTCATCTCAGAAGCACCCATAGGACTTCTAGTGTGTTAGTGGCATCACACAGAGCTCCTATATTTTCATCTCAGAAGCACCCATAGGACTTCTAGTGTGTTAGTGGCATCACACAGAGCTCCTATATTTTCTTCTCAGCAGCACCCATAGGACTTCTAGTGTGTTAGTGGCATCACACAGAGCTCCTATATTTTCATCTCAGAAGCACCCATAGGACTTCTAGTGTGTTAGTGGCATCACACAGAGCTCCTATATTTTCTTCTCAGCAGCACCCATAGGACTTCTAGTGTGTTAGTGGCAGCAAACAGAGCTCCTATATTTTCTTCTCAGCAGCACCCATAGGACTTCTAGTGTGTTAGTGGCATCACACAGAGTTCCTATATTTTCATCTCAGAAGCACCCATAGGACTTCTAGTGTGTTAGTGGCATCACACAGAGCTCCTATATTTTCTTCTCAGCAGCACCCATAGGACTTCTAGTGTGTTAGTGGCATCACACAGAGCTCCTATATTTTCATCTCAGAAGCACCCATAGGACTTCTAGTGTGTTAGTGGCATCACGCAGAGCTCCTATATTTTCTTCTCAGCAGCACCCATAGGACTTCTAGTGTGTTAGTGGCAGCAAACAGAGCTCCTATATTTTCTTCTCAGCAGCACCCATAGGACTTCTAGTGTGTTAGTGGCATCACACAGAGCTCCTATATTTTCTTCTCAGCAGCACCCATAGGACTTCTAGTGTGTTAGTGGCAGCAAACAGAGCTCCTATATTTTCTTCTCAGCAGCACCCATAGGACTTCTAGTGTGTTAGTGGCATCACACAGAGCTCCTATATTTTCATCTCAGAAGCACCCATAGGACTTCTAGTGTGTTAGTGGCATCACACAGAGCTCCTATATTTTCTTCTCAGCAGCACCCATAGGACTTCTAGTGTGTTAGTGGCATCACACAGAGCTCCTATATTTTCTTCTCAGCAGCACCCATAGGGACTTCTAGTGTGTTAGTGGCATCACACAGAGCTCCTATATTTTCATCTCAGAAGCACCCATAGGACTTCTAGTGTGTTAGTGGCATCACACAGAGCTCCTATATTTTCTTCTCAGCAGCACCCATAGGACTTCTAGTGTGTTAGTGGCAGCAAACAGAGCTCCTATATTTTCTTCTCAGCAGCACCCATAGGACTTCTAGTGTGTTAGTGGCATCACACAGAGCTCCTATATTTTCTTCTCAGCAGCACCCATAGGACTTCTAGTGTGTTAGTGGCATCACACAGAGCTCCTATATTTTCTTCTCAGCAGCACCCATAGGACTTCTAGTGTGTTAGTGGCATCACACAGAGCTCCTATATTTTCATCTCAGAAGCACCCATAGGACTTCTAGTGTGTTAGTGGCATCACACAGAGCTCCTATATTTTCTTCTCAGCAGCACCCATAGGACTTCTAGTGTGTTAGTGGCAGCAAACAGAGCTCCTATATTTTCTTCTCAGCAGCACCCATAGGACTTCTAGTGTGTTAGTGGCATCACACAGAGCTCCTATATTTTCTTCTCAGCAGCACCCATAGGACTTCTAGTGTGTTAGTGGCAGCAAACAGAGCTCCTATATTTTCTTCTCAGCAGCACCCATAGGACTTCTAGTGTGTTAGTGGCATCACACATAGCTCCTATATTTTCTTCTCAGCAGCACCCATAGGACTTCTAGTGTGTTAGTGGCATCACACAGAGCTCCTATATTTTCATCTCAGAAGCACCCATAGGACTTCTAGTGTGTTAGTGGCATCACACAGAGCTCCTATATTTTCTTCTCAGCAGCACCCATAGGACTTCTAGTGTGTTAGTGGCAGCAAACAGAGCTCCTATATTTTCTTCTCAGCAGCACCCATAGGACTTTTAGTGTGTTAGTGGCATCACACAGAGTTCCTATATTTTCATCTCAGAAGCACCCATAGGACTTCTAGTGTGTTAGTGGCATCACACAGAGCTCCTATATTTTCTTCTCAGCAGCACCCATAGGACTTCTAGTGTGTTAGTGGCATCACACAGAGCTCCTATATATTTTTATCTCAGAAGCACCCATAGGACTTCTAGTGTGTTAGTGGCATCACACAGAGCTCCTATATTTTCATCTCAGAAGCACCCATAGCACTTCTAGTGTGTTAGTGGCATCACACAGAGCTCCTATATTTTCTTCTCAGCAGCACCCATAGGACTTCTAGTGTGTTAGTGGCAGCAAACAGAGCTCCTATATTTTCTTCTCAGCAGCACCCATAGGACTTCTAGTGTGTTAGTGGCATCACACAGAGCTCCTATATTTTCTTCTCAGCAGCACCCATAGGACTTCTAGTGTGTTAGTGGCAGCAAACAGAGCTCCTATATTTTCTTCTCAGCAGCACCCATAGGACTTCTAGTGTGTTAGTGGCATCACACAGAGCTCCTATATTTTCATCTCAGAAGCACCCATAGGACTTCTAGTGTGTTAGTGGCATCACACAGAGTTCCTATATTTTCTTCTCAGCAGCACCCATAGGACTTCTAGTGTGTTAGTGGCATCACACAGAGCTCCTATATTTTCTTCTCAGCAGCACCCATAGGACTTCTAGTGTGTTAGTGGCAGCAAACAGAGCTCCTATATTTTCTTCTCAGCAGCACCCATAGGACTTCTAGTGTGTTAGTGGCATCACACAGAGCTCCTATATTTTCTTCTCAGCAGCACCCATAGGACTTCTAGTGTGTTAGTGGCAGCAAACAGAGCTCCTATATTTTCATCTCAGAAGCACCCATAGGACTTCTAGTGTGTTAGTGGCATCACACAGAGCTCCTATATTTTCATCTCAGAAGCACCCATAGGACTTCTAGTGTGTTAGTGGCATCACACAGAGCTCCTATATTTTCATCTCAGAAGCACCCATAGGACTTCTAGTGTGTTAGTGGCATCACACAGAGCTCCTATATTTTCTTCTCAGCAGCACCCATAGGACTTCTAGTGTGTTAGTGGCATCACACAGAGCTCCTATATTTTCATCTCAGAAGCACCAATAGGACTTCTAGTGTGTTAGTGGCAGCAAACAGAGCTCCTATATTTTCTTGTCAGCAGCACACATAGTACCTATAGTGTGTTAGTGTCACCACCCATAGGACCTACAGTGTGTTGTGAGCACACATAGGAGTTCTATTTTTTATACTATATACACTACCGACTACAATGGCTGGAAGACCGCCAAGGAGAGGCAGAGCGTGCCGAGGCAAGAACACAGGGCAGGCAGGCTCTGTTTCTAGAGACAACAGTGCTGGCCGTGGACGTGGTCGTGCATCGTCATCAGCACGTGGCCATGGGACACGCTTGTCTTTGTTTTCGGCAGCTGGACATGTGGAGCCGCATCATGCCGAAGGCTTGGTAGAATGGATGACCAAGCCCTCCTCATCCTCCTCATCCTCTCTCACCCAGGCTCAGGGTACTGGCAGAGCAGCTGCCAACGCGTACTCAATGGCATCATCAGCCACCCCTTCCCTAGACCCACCATGTCCTCCTGAGGAGTCCCCCGAACTGTTTGAGCACAGTGTTGGGTACATGCTCCAGGAGGATGCCCAACGATTCGAAGGCTCGGATGATGATACCCAGCTTGAGGAAGTCAGTAGTGTGCGCGCAGAGAGAGGGGATGCTGAAGGACAGCAATCTGGCAGTAGTGTTCCACCAGCTGCAGCTTACTGCCAGGTTTGCTCTAGTGGTGAAGAGGGAGGGGATGATGAGGTCACTGACTCCACGTGGGTGCCTGAAGGGAGAGAGGAGGAGGAGGAGGAGGATGCAGCGTCACATGTCCAACGAGGCAGGAGACCCCCTGGAGGCCAGCTAGAGGCCAGCACAGCAACTGTACCACACCGCAGAGCTCCGCCTGTGCAGGGCGCTGCCTCTGCACGTTATCACAAAAGTTCTTTGGTGTGGGCCTTTTTTGAGACGAGTGCATCAGATCGCACCACTGCTATTTGCAATATTTGTCTCAAGCGTATCTCGCGTGGCCAAAACATCAGCCGCTTGGGCACCACAAGCATGAGCAGACATATGTCGACCTGCCATGCAGCTAGTTGGCAAGCACACATAAAAGACCCACACCAAAGAACAAAGCGGACCTCTCCTTGCTCCTCATCAGCTGGGATCTCCATCCCCACTATATCTTCAGTCCTCTCTGAAAGCTGCTCTGAGAGGACTGAAGGTGTAGAATTAGGTGTGTCACAACCAAGTACTTGCAGTACACCGACGTCCGATTGTAGCAGGCAAATTTCCCTGCCCCAGCTGCTGGACCGTCGAAAGAAGTATACTCCCAGCCATCCACATGCCCAGCGGTTGAATGCTAGCTTGGCTAAATTGCTAGCACTTCAACTGCTGCCTTTTCAGTTGATAGACTCGGCCCCCTTCCGTGAGTTTGTTCAATGTGCGGTTCCTCAGTGGCAGGTTCCCAAACGCCACTTTTTCTCACGGAAGGCGATTCCGTCTCTCTACTGGCATGTGGAAGGCAATGTCCATGCCTCGCTGGACAGGGCGGTCAGCGGTAAGGTGCATATTACCGCTGACTCATGGTCCAGCAGGCATGGACAGGGACGTTATCTTTCTTTCACGGCCCATTGGGTCACTCTATTGGCAGCTGGGAGGGATGCAGGACAAGGTGCAGTAGTGTTGGAGGTTGTTCCGCCACCACGCCTCCAAAATGCTACTACTGGTTGTGACACACCTCTCTCCTCCACCCCCTCCTCTTCTTCTTCCTCCATGTCCTCTTCGAGTGCTCTGTCCTCAGAACCAGCGGTGCTCCGTAGGCGTACAAGGGGCTACGCGAGTACGCAGGCAAAAAGATGCCATGCCGTGCTTGCGCTGGTGTGTTTGGGGGACAGGAGCCACACTGGGCCAGAGGTTCTGGCAGCTCTGCAGGGGCAGGCCGAGAGGTGGTTGACGCCACGCCAGCTTAAGCCAGGAATGGTCGTTTCTGATAATGGCACCAACCTCCTCTCCGCCCTGCGACAGGGGCAGCTCACCCATGTGCCCTGTATGGCTCACGTCCTCAACCTGGTGGTGCAGCGGTTCTTGGGCAGGTTCCCAGGCTTACAGGATGTCCTGAGGCAGGCCAGGAAAGTCTGTGTGCATTTCCGCCGATCTTATAATGCCAGTGCTCGGCTGACTGAGCTGCAAAAGGAGCTGAACCTGCCCAAGAACCGCCTAATATGTGACATGCCCACCAGGTGGAACTCAACGTTGGCCATGCTGCAGCGACTGCACACGCAGCAGAGGGCCATCAATGAGTACCTTTGCGACTACGGCACCAGGACAGGGTCAGGGGAGCTTGGCTTTTTTTCCCCACACCAGTGGAGCATGATCAGGGATGCATGCACTGTCCTCTCACCATTTGAGGAGGCCACGAGGATGGTGAGCAGTGACAGTGCATGCATCAGTGACACTGTACCTCTTGTCCACCTGTTGGAGCATACGCTGCGTGGGATAATGGACAGGGCACTTGAGGCAGAACAGAGGCAGGAAGAGGAGGACTTCCTTGTCTCTCAAGGCCCCCTTTATCCAGACAATGTTCCTTCTGTCCCACCCATCACACAGGAAGAGGAGGAGGAGGAGGAGGAGGAGGATTGTGTGAGCATGGAGGTGGAGCCTGGCACTCAGCATCAGCAGCAGCAGTCTTTTAGGGATGATGTACAGTCCCAACAAACCAGTGGACTTGTACGTGGCTGGGAGGAGGTGGCTGGCGATCATGTCATCCTCAGTGACCCAGAAGACTCCGGACCGAATGCCTCAGCTAACCTACGCTGCATGGCCTCCCTGATCCTGCAAAGCCTGCGGAAGGATCCTCGTGTTCTTCGGATCAAGGAGAGTGACCATTACTGGCTGGCCACTCTCCTTGATCCACGGTACAAGGGTAAGGTTGCGGACCTTATCTTGCCGTCGCAGAGGGAGCAGAGGATGAGACATCTCAGGGAGGCCTTGCAGAAAGGTCTGTGCAACGCGTTCCCAGAAACTGGGAGGTTACAAACTCCTGGTCCTGGACGACGAGTTGCTGAGGCTTCGGTCAGTAGCAGAAGGAGCGGTGGGGAAGGTGGACATCTGACCGATGCGTTCAGACAATTTTTTAGTCCGCAGCCCCAAGGTATGATCGGTTCCAGCAACCATCGCCAGTGTCTGATATACATGGTGCAGGAATACCTAGGGGCAAGGTCAGACTTGGACACCTTTCCCACCGAAAATCCTCTGGCTTACTGGGTCCTGAGGATGGATCACTGGCCAGAGCTTGCACAGTATGCAATTGAGCTACTGGCCTGTCCTGCATCCAGCGTTCTTTCCGAACGCACATTCAGTGCTGCTGGAGGATTTGTCAACGATCATAGGGTGCGCCTGTCCACCGACTCGGTTGATCGACTGACCTTCATAAAAATGAATCAGTCTTGGATCACCACCAGCTACCAGACACCTGAAGCGGATATAACGGAATAATTTATAATGTCACATCCCTTCAAGACTGCCTATGCTGATGCTGAGTGACTGTCCTGTTATGTTCACTGACTATCCTCTTCCTCCTCCTCAATGATCCATGCCACCACACCAGTGCCTAAGGCACAATTTTTCAGCCCCTGTATAACAGGGGCGTGTAATTACAATTTTTTAAAAAGATGCTTCGCAACAGGTGTGACTGCTGTGCTCAGAGTACAGTATCTGTGAGGGGTTGCAGTGTTGTGGCACCAGCACCAGTGCCTAAGGCACAATTTTTCAGCCCCTGTTGGGGCGTGTAATTACAATTTTTAGGCAATGCTTTGCAACAGGTCTCATTGCTGTGCTCAGAGTACAGTATCTGTGAGGGGTTGCAGTGTTGTGGCACCAGCACCAGTGCCTAAGGCACAATTTTTCAGCCCCTGTATAACAGGGGCGTGTAATTACAATTTTTTAAAAAGATGCTTCGCAACAGGTGTGACTGCTGTGCTCCAAGTACAGTATCTGTGAGGGGTTGCAGTGTTGTGGCACCAGCACCAATGCCTAAGGCACAATTTTTCAGCCCCTGTTTAACAGGGGCGTGTAATTACAAATCTTGATCTAATAGTTCACAGCAGGGCCCATTCCTGCGCCCACCAAGAGTAACTATGAGGGCCTACAGTCTTGTGGCAACACCGTCCACCACCACCACCACCACCAAAGGCCCAATTTTTCTGCCCTGTTCAACAGGTGCATGCAATTACAAATCTTGATCTAATAACTCACAGCAGGGCCCATTCCTGCACCCACCAAGAGTAACTGTGAGGGCTTACAGTCTTGTGGCAACACCGTCCACCACCACCACCACCACCACCAAAGGCCCAATTTTTCTGCCCGGTTCAACAGGTGCATGCAAGTACAAATCTTGATCTATTAACTCACAGCAGGGCCCATTCCTGTGCCCACCAGTCTTGTGGCTACACCAACATCTAATAGGGCAAATTTCTGCAGAGTATATACGGCAGGCCCCTACTTTCAAACATCCAACTTACAAACGACTCCTACTTGCAAACGGCAAGAGAAAACAGGAAGTGAGAGGAAATCTACCCCTAGGAAGGAAAATTCTATCCTGTTAGATTTAATTTGGGAAAAAGGTATCTCCTCTCTACTGATGCTTTATCACCAATCCTTGTTTCAATTAAAACCCCACTTTTCCAAAAACATTTGTCATTGGGACGGAAAGTGAGGTGACATGTTCTGAACAGATGTGCAAAGACAGCAAATGTTACAGGGGTGATAACCCCTCCCTATGTTCTCCAAAAAGCTTAAAAATTGTTTTTTTTGGGATGTAGCTACACTCCATAATGTACCTGTTCAGATTCTACTTAAGAACAAACCTACAGTCCATGTCTTGTTTGCACCACCTATATACTGCTGTTCAGAGTATATAGGGTTGTAGGTATAGGGTTTTATTTTGGGTGCGGGGTCCCCCTTAGTATCCATACAAGACCCAAAGGGGCTGGGGTGGGGGGGGGGGGTGATGGGGTAGCCATGCCATTTTTCTCAAGGATTTTCAGCCATATGGCGGCCAGGACAAGACATGACATTAAAGCCGCAAGTGGTTTTAAATGGCTTCTTTTTTTCCTTTACAAATGTCATTTTGTGCAAGGACAGTTCTAAACACGGGAAACACATGCCACTTCACAGGCATACTTTAGACACCCCCCAGGTACCATATTTAAAGGAAAATTTCACTTTTTTTTTTTTCACTTTATGCATCATTAAAATGACTGCTCCCGAAAAAACTTTAGTTTTTAAAATTTCTTTTTGCATTGATATATGTCCCCTGGGGCAGGACCCGGGTCCCCAAACCTGTTTTATGACATTAACATGCATATTGGCCGTTGTAATTAGCAATTTTGATTTCGAACGTTCGCGTCCATTATAACGAATAGGGTTCGAAAATTTGCGCGAACTTTCGGTCCGTTCGAAGGTTCTGGTGCGAACCGAACCCGGGGGTGTTCGGCTCATCCCTACTCAGTTCTTACCGTATGGACATCTCTAAGCTAATGTAGATGTATTCGTGACCACAGAAACACTCTCTGCTATGAATGTGTGTTTAGAAAGCAAAACATGAATATTTTACAAGAAAATTACTTATATTGGGATAAAAAATACATATCCTTTTTATCTTGTTTACATTTTCAGCTTAATGTTCTCGTACCGCTGTTGCACTGGCTCCTTCCACCCACCTCCTTCAATGAAAAGACTCCACGCTGTGCAGCCAAAACACTTTTATTTGAAATCTGTGATCTCCCAGTGACGAGTTGTTTTATTGCTGAATTGCCAGCTTATTGGCTGCAGATGTAGATTTGATTTATATTTAATCCTGGAGATTCGGCACAGAACATATTTATTCTGATTGTTTTTGCTGTTTAAAATCAGCTTCACGGATGCTTTGCCTGATTTGTCCCCACAATGCAGTTCATGGCATGAATATCTGCTGTTAGTCATACATTTCCAGGGTTTAAATTGTTCTAAGGATGGAAAAAGAAGAAAAAAAAATGTATCCTTCTGAGTTTTCACGTATAATTTATTCCTGTGTAACCTGAACACCAAGTTATAAATGCGGTGATCACCTTCCACAACCTTACTACCATATTGGCTGTAGGTTTTACCAGGCTGCTACTATTGAGGGTGGTAGTTTCACATTTTTGTAGCCCACAAGTAAATTCAAAATGAAAGATTAAAAAGAAAAGGTTTGATTTTAGCATGTGTGTGAATTCCTATTAGTTTAGGATCTGAACCATGAATTCGCCGGAAAGGAAGTTGTTCCCAAAAAAGTAGTTGAAGGTCTACAACTTGACCGCTGAAGCCTCGTACACATGACCAGTTTTCTCGGCAAGAAAACTGCTGGGAGAGCTTTTTGCCGAGAAAACCGTTTGTGTGTATGGTTTCTCGGCAGGAAAACTCCTGGGAATATCGACAAGAAAAATAGAGAACCTGCTCTCTATTTTTCTCGTCGGGATTCTCGGCAGAGTGTTTGTTTCCTGCCGAGAAAACCGTTCGTGAGTATGCTTACCTGTCCCAGGTAAGCCCGTGCATGCTCGATGAGGCTTTAACGCATGCGCGGTAGCATACAAGGGTAGTGTAGGGTGTAGCAAGATGGCAGCGACGGCATCTAATGTGACGAGCGATGACGTCACCGCGTTCTTGCCATTCAAAAGAATGGTGGTTCTTTTGAATGGCCGTCTGTACACAGGGCTTGGCAAGACAAGCTTGCCAGGAATCCCGTAGAGAAAACCAACGTTTTTTTTTTGACGGGATTCCCGCCCGTATGTACAAGGCTTCACTGTCTGCTAGCAACAGGCTCAGAGAGGCAACAGAAGCAGGTATGGCAGTTATTAAGACCACTCTATCTATCTATCTATCTATCTATCTATCTATCTATCTATCTATCTATCTATGTGTAGCGGCTATTTGAATTTAGGGGAAGCATCTGGGTGGTAGTGTAACCCAGACGCACTAATTGCTAGGGGATCTGAGACTTTTTTTTCTGGTTCTTGGAGGATTCTGGTGGTGCGAGGTTCCTTGTGGTCCACGGGTGGCGCTGTTGCCCTGGGCCGGGGCTGAATTCACACCGCAAGACTGTACCTTTTTGTCCTCCCCTGGAGCTGGTACAGCGGGGCGGGGAACCCGCTGTGGCGCGAAGGGAGAGGGGATAAAATGAGCGGACGCCCTTACCACGAGGGGGAGGTTCAGGGTGCAGAGTTCAGAGAGAGTTGGAGGATGCAGCCACACCCAGGCACCTTCAGCTTGGGTGCGGGCAGTCCGGAGTTCCGGGCTCAGGTGCCCTTGACCTGGCCGGAGCGAGAGATGGAGTCCATTCCAGGCACCTTAAGCCTGGGGTGAGGTACTATGGCGGAGGCCTGGGACTCAGTACCTTCGACTGAGTTCAGGGAGGGTGGAGGAATCCGAGGGGGCCCTAACTCCTTGGGTGCCCGTGTCTGAGTTTGTGAGATCTGGTGTGCGGAACTTCTCTAAAGAGTCCAGCACAGCATTGCTGGTGACAGAGAGGCCTCCTGTTTCACCCTTGGACGGATTTCCTTCCCCTGACAGGAGCCGTGCTAGCGAAGGTAATTCACATTCTACTCAATATAGTCAGTGGCAGTGACTACCCGCCACTGGTGATACCACAGTGGTTAGCAGGAGAAGTGAAGGGATTGTGCCTCGATCTATTCCCCATTACTACTCAGTAGAAGAAACTGTTTATTGTTTGGCAAGAAGAATAAAACTGAGTTGGACCTATTCACTGTGTGGAACTCTGGTTACTAGGAGCGAAGGAGTCAGGGACGAAGTACTGGACTTGACTCTAGGACACCTACACAAAAACCCAATTTGCTGGCCTTCACCTCTCAGCTATGGAGGACACGGGCCGTGGTGTATCTCATCCCTCTCCCCAGCACTGAGACCCCTAGACGAAGAAAGACAAGCCGAGCATGAGAAAGGGAGAGAGGGGTGAGGCCGCTACATATGTATCTATCTATCTATCTTTGATCCCCACATCCCATTTCTAGTGAGTGTTTTGATGAGACGTATTGCATGTATGGCTTACCTCTATGTAATTATAGTATGTACTCATTAAATCAAGGGTCTCAAACTGGCGGCTGTCCAGCTGTTGCAAATCGACAAGTCCCATGAGGCATTGCAAGGCTGACAGTTACAAGCATGACTCCCACAGGCAGAGGCATGATGGGACTTGTAGTTTCGCAACAGATGGAGGGCTGCCAGTTTGAGACCCCTGCAATGTATTTTAATGTTTTAATTTTAATTTTTAATACATAGGAATTTAAAAGCAGTAACAATTCACATTTGCGTGGTTTAAAACAGGCATGTGTAAGTCCTTTGAGGCAGGGGGCATCAGTATGATCCGTCAGTCCATCGCTCTGGATGTAGTGTCCTCAGCGGTATACCTCTAAGCTGCTAGATGGTGCACGGTCCGCTGTGTGGGATGAACGCCAAACCGAGGCTTGGGAAGCAAGCTGAGATCCGGACGATGGACAATGACGTCACTGGATGTGCAACGCGTTTCTGAGTGTGCTGGCTCCACTTGCTTGAAAAAGGAGTGCGGCCGTCACGTCATCACGACCAGCACACTCAGAAACACGTCGCACATCCAGAGACGTCATCGTCCATCGTCCACACAGCGGACAGAGAATGGAATAAGTTTTTCCTGTGTATGCCTACGATGCAACCTCAGCACCTTGTTGTTTTGCCAAATTTAGATATTGGATATCACACTGTAGTTTTTACGCCTATTACTTGTATTAAGTGTTCCCTGGGAGGTGTTTCTAAAGCCTCATACACATGGTCGGACTTCAAACAAGCTTTTCCATGGATTTTTGTCCGAAGGGAGTTGGCCGGGCACACCCATAGCATACACACACTTCGGACTTTTCTGCAAACTTTCCCAAAACTTCTTACAACATCACATGGTTTTTCTGCTCTTTTCTGCTCTTTACCGCCACCCTTTGGTCAACTTCTGCTATTGTTGGTTGATTTTAAAATTGGTTCTGGGCATGCTTATTTCCGTACACACGGTCAGATTTTTTCACAAACTTGCAAATTTTGAAGTTTGTTGGCAAAAAGTCTGACCGTGTTTACGGGCCTTAACTGTGGAGGTTGGGGATTGACTGGAAGTAGAGAGAGATCACTGTTCCTGATCAGTAGGAACAGCAGATCTCTCTCTACTTCCCTGACAGAATGGGGATCTGTTTGTTTACATACACAGATCCCCGTTCTGACTCTCTGAGGATTGATTGCGGGTCACCGGCGGATATTGCAGCCACCTGCCACGCGCAATGGCTCCGGCACCCTACAGCCCTTAAAGTGGCCGCTGTACAGCTACGGCGATTCACGCAGGGGAGCCAACCTGCCACCGTATAACGATGGTGGCTGGTCGGCAAATAATTAAAGGGGTTTACAATTTGTCTATGATATATTGCATTTAGTAGGAAAATATTTTATATCCATTTGTTACTTTGTACAAGCTTTTAATGTAGATAAAATAAAATTTGGAATTATTTTACCCTATGTGCCTCCAAGGTCCATAATGTTTGAGCTTCCAATTCAGTGTTAATTGCTATTAGTTTATGATCTGAACTATGAAATAGCAGGAAAGGAAACTGTTCCCAAAAAGTAGTTGAAGGTCTACAACTTGACCTCTCATGCCTTGTACACACGACCGGACTGTCCGTCGGGATAAAGTCCGACAGATTGTCCGACAGAGTTCCGACGGAATTCCACTCAAGCTGTCTTGCATACACACGGTCACACAAAAGTCCGACCGTCAAAAACGCGGTGACGTACAACACGTACGACAAGCCGAGATTAATGAAGTTCAATAGGCAGTTTGGCTCTTCTGCTTGATTCTGAGCATGCGTGGTTTTTAGTCCATCGGAATTGCATACAGACGAACGGACTTTCTGATAGACATTTTTGTCCATCGGAAAAAAAGAGAACAAGTTCTCTATCTAAGTCATTCGGAAATTTCAGAAGGAAAAAGTCCGATGGGGCATACACACGGACAGAATATCCGATGAAAAGAGCCCGTCTGACTTTTTTCATCGGAAAATCCGGTCGTGTGTACAAGGCATCACTGTCTGCTAGCAATGGGCTCAGAGAGGCAACTGAAGCAGGTTAGGCAGTTATTAGGACCAATCTATCTATATATCTATATTTTAAGCTGGCTGGCTGGCTTTACCAAAACCATATAATATGAGGTCAAACCTAAGCACTTAAAATTTTGTATTCAATCATGAAGGCCCTTGTACTACATAGTTGAAGGTAAATCTAAAGGAAATTGAATAAGAAAATTGTATAATGCATGCTTAATTCAGAATAAATTTGTGCTTAATGGGAGGAGGGTGAGGGTCCAATCATTTTTCTTGCATGATCCCCTGGAGGACTCGGTCCATCTTCGTAGGAACTCACTTTACAATATAAAAAATATGCCCCATTTTATAAATACATGTAGCACTTACCCCCGAAGGAGCGGCTGGTTAATTTTGGGTCATGCAAACTACCTCCATGGCTTCCGTTGTCAGGGTAAAAAAGTTTGTAGAACAGTCAATGTCCACACAGATGTAAAACCTCAACAATAAGGCTTTCTTTTCTTGATGCTGTAAAACTCGAGAGAAAGTGGGAAACGAGAGAAGCATGGGAAGGTTCAGGCACACGGTACAATAGATGCACACAGTTAGTGTATTCACCACTGAAGCCTAAGTGGGTATTGCTCACCCGGATAGTCCCGTCTCACGGTCCTAGCAGCCGGAATGATGCAGTGATCAGATTTAGACAGTCTCTGCCACAAACTGCTATAGATGAATAATGGTCTCTGCCACAGACCTCATGAGCTTTGGGTCTCTGCCACAGACTTGATGAGCTTTAGGATGCGTCCGGGAATCCTCTGCCACAGGATTTTAAATGTCCCAAACCTCCCAACAAGCAATAATAGAACTTTTGAGTGTATCCCTCCTTGAATGATTGTCCAGGCCTCTCCCGAGACATCGGTGCCTTGCCAGTCTCCTCTGGGGTAGGTCCTCCCCTGGCTCCCTCTTCAAGAGCCTCCTTCCCATGGATGGACAGCTTGGGATACCCCTCATAAATGTAGGCCCAAACCATCAGGGCTGGGCCTGGCGAGCAGAGATGTAGCCTCGGGCTGAAGGTGCCCGGGACTAGAACACACACACGCACCCCGTGCCATGAGGGCCACGAGGCGCACCAGAAGGACCCCAACCAATGGCGTCTGCCCCTTATGTACCCCTCTCCAGCATGCACAGTGTGATAACCACGCCCACTGCACGGCTGCCAAGAAAGGATACCCAATACTGCTGCGATACAACCGTGTTCCAACATGGGCCAGCGGTGGCAGTGCCACCTACAGGCAAACAGGGAATATAACTGCCAGGCAGTATCACAACCAGAGCAGAAACAGAATAGAAATCAGTAAGTCTGAGCCCAACTATTAGCTCAGAACACCCCCTAAATTTAACATAGCTTGGACCAATTTGGGACCGGCACTACATACAGAAGAAGTAATATATCAACCATAATGTATGCACAATGTGTAGGGCTGTGCAAGATTGGTGTACTATTTGTTTCAAAGCAATAATAATAAAAAATATGTACTATCGTGAAAGCATACCATTTTTTGCATGCATTATAAATCTGCATGGGAGACTTTTTTTTCAAATGATCAAGGAAAACATTATAAAATATTAAAGGAAATACCCAGCAGAATTTCTGAACACACAACACCTACGTCTGACAGGCTCATTGCCATAACGTTAACATTTAATATGTAAAGTAGACAACATTGTGTTTACCTCTGCAGGGTTCTATTTACTCAGAAAACTTTTCAAGTAGAGTTGGACTGATTTATAGAAGAAAGGAAGTGTCTCTATAGGAAGTACTTTTCATTACTTTTAGTTTGTTGTAGAACAAAATGAATGAATTAAATGTATGCATATTACTGTTGTGGAAAAAAACGGTTCTTATATCTATATGAACTATGTTTGTTGCTGTTTTGGGGGAGTTGTAAGATGTAGAGAAGGTATGAAATGGGTCATTTGACTTAACTCAGGGCATCTGACCTACAAATGAGAAATATGGTTCTAATGGAAAGTGTCCAATTTTCCACCTTATGTGTGTATTAAATTTAGTGATCTTTAATGACTCATTAATAATGTTTCTAGAGCATAGAGAGTAAAGGTGTGAGTCATATGATCCTCTGGCTCCAAAGTACTGGGTACCACTAAATGGTACAGAAATGGATTAAAGTGGACCTAAAGTTGTTCTAAAGGCAGAAGGTTTTTTATCTTAATGCATTCTATGCATTAAGATAAAAAAACCTTCCGTGTGCATCAGCCCCCCTAATACTTACCTGAGCCCCATCTCGATCCAGCGATGTTGCACAAGAGACTCGGCTGTCCAGGACTCCTCCTCCTGATTGGCTGAGACACAGTAGCGGGTGCCATTGGCTCCCACTGCTGTCATTCAAAGTCAGTGAGTCAATGAGGAGAGAGAGGGAACGGGGCCGAGCTGCGGCTCTGTGTCTAAATGGACACACAGAGCAGTGGCTCGGCTGCCCCCCATAGCAAGCTGCTTGCTGTGGGGGTTCTCAGCAGGAGGGAGGGGCCAGGAGCGTGGGCAGGGGACCCAAGATGAGGAGGATCTGGGCTGCTCTGTGCAAAATCACTGTAATAGCAGGTAAGTATAACATATTTATTGCATAGAGGATCTGAGGCCCAGTTTCTCCTGATAACTATGAGAGCTACACTTAAAGCATGGGACTGTGTTCAGGACCTGCTGCAGCCCGCCTCTGACGGTCTTCCTATTGGGGATGAACCCCCGTCTCTCTCAATTTCTTACCATTCCTGACTCCATTATATGGGCAGCTGAAGGGATAAAGATGTAAGGGGATATCACCAGCAGGGGTGAACTTTTATCCTTTGAAAACCTCAAGTTGAGATTTAATTTACCTAATACATACCTATTTAAATACCTGCAATTAGGACACACTTTTACCTCCCAATTTAGCTCTGTTAAGGTGGAAATTAAGCCATCAAGCTTACAAAACATTTTGCTAGACGAGTCTCTGAAAAAAAACACTCTCTGAGTTATATAAATAACTTTTTCCTGTACCTCCTCCCTTGGTGGTTAAGTGTAGAGAGTAATGGGTACAAGAGGTTCCGGATCTTGGAGGGGAGGACTGGGATGATATGTGGAGTTTCCCCTTTACTCATATGGTCTCAGCAAGGGAATCGGCTAATCCACTTTAAATTCCTACATAGGATATACTACACACCGACGAAACTAGCCAGAATTTACCCGGGGGTATCGGCAGAGTGCTGGCGCTGCTCCTACTCTCCTGCCACCTTTGGTCATGTGTTTTGGCATTCCCGGTGGTCAGGGATTATTGGACCGCTATTCTTCAGTGTATACCAAAAATCACCTCTTTACCTATCCCCATGACAGTGCTGGTCTGCCTGCTTGGGTTGGTGGAAAGCTTGGCACCTTCCAGGGCTCAACGTACGTTGTTGTAATATGCCCGTAAGGAATAAATCTTACATTGGAAAAGACCGACCATACCTTCTATTTCTTACTGGAAGGGATTGGTTAATAGAATGTTGCCGCCTTATAGAGCTACATACTTAAGCAAGGGTTGTCCCAAGAAATTTGAGAACGTTTGACAGACCTGGCTTGATAGCCTTACAACCGTTACTCTGTACATCCAGGGGCACAACAATTACGGTATGATTACATAAATGGGCTTGCTGGGGAGAATTATACTAGAGTTTATCTCACACCTGTTGCATGGTACCCCTTCTTGGTCTCATTTGCTCCTTTGGTCCTTAGAGCATCACTCTCTGGGATGATCTCCCCTGAAGGGACAAGTTGTGATTGCCTATGATTCTATAACATGTTTTCTTTACTCCTAAGGGACGCACAGCATTTGTTGTCATTTACGGATTTCCTGGGATGGTGCCTGGTGGGGTGGGTGGGTCGTTGTTTTAGTGGGGAAGGTTTTTGTTTCTGTATTGAGCCCTATGTGTCTGAAACCTTGTTTTTCTTATTCTTTTTGCTAAAAAAATAAAATAAATAAAAAAAAATAAAAAAAAGTATGACATGTTTTTTTATTTTAACCAAACCCCCCCCCCCCCCCCCCCCCATGACTTTAGTATCACTTTAAACCTTAAGTGGATATTTAATTTATTAAAGAACAGCATACCATAAACAAACCTCATGGCATTTTTCCCACAAAATATTTTTTTCTCTTTTTGACATCTATTTTTGTCTTAGTGCAGCGAATCTCCTCCAGCCTCCCTTAGTTATTCCCTGTCTACATGTACTTATGATAGAATCAACTGCAAATCATCTGAACCAGCTTTCTGATAGGGACAATGGTGGGCCATGCATGTGCAATGTGTGTCAGCATGGCCACGTCTAGTCTTGCCCAGGAGTGCATGAAACTGGGTGACAATGCACCAGCACAACTGGGGGGGGGGCATTGGTACCCCATAACAGGAAGTGCCTGAACAAGGACCCTCATGGCAGGATCACTAGGTATCATTTTATAGGGATTAAATATATGTAGCGCCCACCCCATTTAGGGGTGCTATGTACCAAAATTTAGGGGCTGGTCTGAGATAGTAGTTAGGCTCAGACCGTTCTCAATTTATAGGTTGTGCTGCTTTATTTCCAGGATGGTATACTGGTGTGCATTTCCCTGTGACCTGTAGGTGGCACTGCCATAATGGGTCAGGGTCAAACCACTGGTGTTAGTGCTGTGCCTTAGGGTGTCCTCTCTCAGCAGCGGTACAGTGGGCGTGGTCAACCTGCTGTGCATGCCGGGAGGGGATACATAAGTGGCAGACGCCGCCTGGGAGGGGTCTTCGTTCCAGAGTCGGAGTCCGGGTGCGTGGCGCCTGGCCCTCCAGGCCATGGGGCCGCATGTGCATCTGTCCCAGACCACTTTAGTCCTGGGGCTGCGTCTTCACCATTGTGCCCAGCACTTTTAGCTGGAGCCCACTTCTGGGAAGAGGAGTCCCAGGGTGTCCCTCGCGAGGGAGCCCGCTTCTGAGAAGAGGAGGCCGGGGGAGGACCTTTCTGACGGACCGGTGAGAGTTCACGGTGAAGGAAGGGGCCCGGTAACTCTCTGGAGGGATTCTTCTATCCACCAAGGGCCTAGTAATGTGCTGCTGCTGGCACCTGTCCTTAAGTACCAGAAGCTTAGAGGTTCGGGGTCTGATAGATTCTGTGGCAGAGAGTCTCCCGATCGCTTCTAGGAAAAGAACCTGATCAAACGTCCGAGCATCACTTCGGCTGCTAGGATACACTTTGTTGGAGACTATCCAGATGAGCTAAACCTACTCTGGGATAGAGTAGAGATTCTGATATCCATTTGTGCCTGGACTGACCTCCCAAACCTTGCTGTCCTGTCTCTCTTCTACCTTTTCCTATCTGCTGAACATTGAGAAAATAAACTCAACGTTGGAGTTTAGAGTGGTGTGGACATTGGAATTACTTGGGGTGAATACAGAGACTTGTCCCTATATCCTAGGATACGAGAACCAACTTATGGAGGAACCTAGCTGTGGGACCCAAATACATAACACCGCTTAACCTCCTTATCCAGGAGGGTACGGGCATATAGTGCCTTTTTCCTGCAATTGAGCCAAAGCAAGGGAAAAGGGTCCGTGTGCTACATATACTACCAAATAGAACTGGCATGGGCAAAACCTAGGTGTGCTTTAATGATTTTGAGACATAACTTTGTTTGACTTTTTATTTTCTTGTTACATGTTTCTGGGTTTTGCAGCCTCCCTATCTGAAATCTATAGATGGTGGTGTTTGCAACCATACAACTGTTAGTTTATTTTTTTCAGGACCGTTGGGAAAAAAAATGCGAGCACCTATAGGGATTTGGCAATCAGAACAGTGTTCTTTACTGGAGCGAAATCAGGGCCATTTGCCAGGTTTACTGTGTCCTCTGAACAAGGAAGTTATAAATATTTCATTCTTCGGTATACTACTGTATATCCTCAACCATTTCTCTCTTTCAATCCCTAGATTAATATTCCAAAACACAATGAGGTTTTGATTTGCTAAGGGCAAATAGGCTGGTCACTTTGCAAGTGCAGTTGCACTCTGCAAGGGAAATTTTCTTAGAGCTTAGGGGTGAAGCACTGCTGACTTACGTCATCCAATCATGTGCCAGCAAAAATACTGTTTTATTTCTTTTCTTTGCAGGGGGTTGCAAAGTAACGTTTCACCACTTTCACTAAGCTTTGGGGAAAATGCACTTGAAAAGTGCAAAGTGAACAGTGTATTTGCCTTTAGTAAATCAACTCCAATGGCTCATAATGAAACTGCATTATTAATGTCTTCACTTTGTCAGCTATGACACATTGGTCACATGAAGTCTTCAGGCTTTATTGACAAAATAAGGCTTCAGACTGCAGATGGCATTGCAGGAGATGACACAGTAGATACTGTAATTGTCAGATACAATTACAATTAATAAAAAAAAAATATATATATTTTATTGTTTAAAGTGAAAAAAAAATAACAAACATGTCATACTTACCTCCTCTGTGAAGCAGTTTTGAATAGAGCAGCCCTAATCTTCCTCTTCTTGGGTCCCCCGCCTGTGCTCCTGGCCCCTCCCTCCTTCTGCCGAGTGTCCCCAGAACAAGCAGCTTGCAATGGGGACACTCAAGCAGGCCCGCTCACGAGCTGCTGCTCTGCCTGCCCATTCGCACATGCCCTGGCACCACCCCCTCTCTCTCCTCATTGGCTCACTGGCTGTGATTGACAGCAGTGGGAGACAATGGCTGACTCAGGCAATACGGAGGGAGAGTCCCCAGAGACCAGAGGCTCTCATGCACATCGCTGGATTGTGATGGGGCTCAGGCAAGTATTAGGGGGCTGGGGGGCTGCTGCATTGAAAATATAGAATGCATGAGGGTAAAAAACCTTTAGAACCACTTTAATCCTTTTGCTACCACTGACTTCTGTATGAACGGGGGGGGGGGGGGGGGGGGTACACACACTGTGTAAATAAGAGTGTGTGTATTTTTGACAAGCCAACTACCAGCTGTCAGATGGAAGATATCTGGTGGCTATTCAGTGGGCCAATCACTTCCACACCCCCCCAAACCCCCCCCCCCGGTAAGGGCTACCCCCTGTGCGCACCCCCCGCCATGCTTCCTGTGCTCCTGCGCCCATTGCCGTGCCCAAAACTGGCATGGCAGATGCTGCTGGGTAGACAGAAGGGAAGACAGGGAACATCCATTTGTTGGGCTGTCCTTCCTCTTGCTGACAAACTGTCACTTCCAGGTCCCCTTGTTACTTTCCTCAGCCTGTATGGCTGGGGAGGAATCTAATGCAGTGTGATTTATATTGCGTTAGACTCATTGGAGGACAGGTGAGACATCAGGGTTTTTTTTTTGAGACCCTTGGTATTTTTTTAAAGAGAACCTGTGAAAAAAAATGGTTTAGTAGAAAAAAAAAAAAAAAAAAAGTGTAAGAAATTAACGTTTTACTCAAGCATTTAAAATCCCCCACCCAGAAAAAATGTTGAGCCCATTCCCCATACATGCACATACAAACATAAATGCATGCATCAGGGACGCCTACGAATGAAAATCTTAATTGTGCTTGATATGTTACATATCACCGCACATGCCAGAGTGAGAGCAATAAGTCTAGGCCCATTATTCATGGTTAATTTTAAACTGATGACCTATAGGGGGTTTTAAAGCATTACCTATGGAAAATATAGGGCACTAAAGCTTGTCGCCATTTCACAGGTGCATGCAATTTTAAGGCTTGACATGTAGGGTATCTATTTACTCCATGCATCCTCCTCTTTTATACTTTACCAAAAAATTATATTTATTGTGTTTGTGTTCCCAAAAATGAACTTTAGAATATTTTTTACAGAAATTTTACATTTCACAAACCACTGTGTTAACCACTTCAGCCTCGGAAGAATTGGCTGCCCAATGAACAGGCCATTTTTGGAGATTCGGCACTGCGTCGCTTTAACTGACAATTGCGCAGTTGTGCGATGCTGTACCCAAACAAAATTGGCGTCCTTTTTTTTCCCACAAATAGAGCTTTCTTTTGGTGGTATTTGATTATCTCTGAGATTTTTATTTATCTATAAACAAAAAAAGAGTGACAATTTAAAAAAAAATCTATATTTTGTACTTTTTGCTACAATAAATATCCCCATTTTTTTTTTTTAAAAAAGCAATTTTTTTTTCAGTTTAGGCTTATACATATTCTTCTACATATTTTTGGTAATAAATATCAAAATAAGCGTATAATTATTGGTTTGCGCAAAAGCTATAGCGTCTACAATATAGGGGATAGATTTATAGCATTTGTATTATTATTATTTTTTTTTACTAGTAATGGCGGTGATCTGTGATTTTTATCAGGACTGCGACATTAGGGCGGACACATCGGACACTTTTGACACATTTTTGGGGCCATTGGCATTTATACAGCGATCAGTGCTATAAAAATGCACTGATTACTGTAAAAATGTCACTGGTGTGGAAGGGGTTAACATGGTTGTATACCCGCATACTAGCTCATTATGAAATACTTACCTTAGAACGAGGCATCGGGAACTTACCTGGTCCACGCCGAGGGAGATGTCATCTTACCTCAGCGTGTCTTCCGGGTATCACCGCTCCAGCGATGTCGTCACTCCCGTGCGTCGGCAAGGTCCGGCAGCTGCCGGGCTTTAGCCGAGAATCCCCACTGCGCATGCGATGCTGCAGTCAGCGGCTCATTGCGAGGGGAATATCTCCTAAACCGTACAAGTTTAGGAGATATTCTTTTTACCTACAGGTAAGCCTTATTATAGGCTTACCTGTAGGTAAAAGTTCAAAAATAGGGTATACAACTGCTTTAATTGTGTTCCCTAGGTGTGTTTCTAACTTTAGGGGGATGGGACTGACCTAGAGGAAGTGACAGATCGTGGTTCCTAGATATTAGTAACACACAATCTGCATCTCCTCTCAGAACAGGACAGGGATGTGTGTGAAAACACGTCCCTGTTCTGCCTCTCGTGCCCGCGATCGCTCGCAGCCGGCAGTCATCGCGACCGCCGGTTACGAGCATCGGCACCCCTGCGATGCAGCGGGCGTGTGCGCGTACCTGCTATCCCGCTTAAAGGGACCGACGTACACCTACAGCGGTTCACGGAATTGTGCCGACCTGTCGCTGTATAATGACGGCAGCTGGTTGGCAAGTGGTTAATATTGTGAGACATAAAAAATTGGAACTACCATTATTTTATTCTCTAACAAGTCTGTTTGCATTTGTCAACCCATAATAAAAACAAAGTATTTTTTTTTTTATTTTAACAATGTATCAAATATATATTTTTTTTTAAAAATAAGCCCGCAATTGACTCTAGCTAACCTATGCAAGCTGATTTCATTTGGCCTAGACATCTAGGCTTTACTGGCCTCCAGTCACAAAAGGGTTAATATACATTCTACGACAGTATTTATTACAGCTCTTTAAAAGCCATGCTTTAAAATATTATAGGATTTTTCCTTTAATAACATTTGAACTGTGCATCCATCTTGACACAAAAATAGCTAATCAATAGTCTAATCCCCCCACTTTATCGTTAGGCTCGGAGTAAATACTGGTATTAGGCTATGCTTACTCTGGGATTGTCAACTCATACATTGTCAGTTGAAAACTATCACAGCATAAATAAACAACAAATAATTATTTGGATGACATTCTTGAATGCTATGCTTATAGTTTATATTCAGCTGGCATCGTGCAGCTCGCCTATTAGGTTATTGGCTACAATAATACTCACAAATCCATTTTCTGATTCCTTTCGGCTTGACATATGGTTGTTATTCTGAAATAAATAACCCAAGTCAGCTGAATTGTTGTGCACAATAAAATAAATATTATTTGACCTGCCCTTTTCTTTTAACCTGTCCATTATTGGAAATGTGTCACTGTTCATAGTCTTTATGACGGCTAGACCCAGAGTTTTAAAGTCCCAGGTGTTCCAGACCTCAGATCATGATACCAGGGGCATCAGACTGCTTTGGTATATGCATAATTTTACTGTACAATATATCAAAAATATCCATACCTGGAAATAATTTTTTCTAGAATTCATTGTTAATGTTTATCTAAACACAGAACACTTACATTATAGATTTGAGGAAAACTAGGCAACTGTAAGGTGCCTGTATGAGGTAGAGTCCGAAGTGGAGCTTGGGCTGAGGGTTGAGGCGTAAGCATAGTCAGGCAAGCCCGGTCAGCAACAAATCTTTCAGAAAGGCACAAAATCAGGATCCAGAAGAATAGTCAAGGGCAGGCAGAGGTCATATACAGTCTGGCAGAGGAAAGCAGATTCATCAGGCGGAACAAGTTGGTCGAGTAATCAGGCAGAAGTCCAAAACCAGTAGTTCAGTAGTTCATACAGGAATGCAGACACCCAGGGAACAAATACACCCACACGATCACAGAGCACAGGAAGTCCTGCTATTTAAAAGCTGAGCTGATTGCAGTTTGACTGTGGCTGGAAGGCAAGTAGATTCTATTCTAAAGAGTCCAAGGGGCAGAAGCATTAAGCAGAATACTTGCTGCAAAGTCTAAAGCCTCGTACACACGGCCGTTTTCTTGTCAAAAAACGACAAGAAAACTGCCGGGAGAGCTTTCTTGCCGAGAAAACCGGTCGTGTGTACGAGGCTTTCAGGTTTCTCGTCAAGAAAACTGGCCAGAATCTCGACGAGAAAAATAGAGAACCTGCTCTCTATTTTCTTGTCGAGATTCTCGTCGGCCTGTTTCCCGACGAGAAACCCGAGAGTGTGTACGCTTACCTGTCGCCGTGGAAACCCGCGCATGCTCGAAATTACTTTGACGCATGCGCGGTAGCTTCCTAGGCATAGGTAGGGTGTAGCAAGATGGCGGTGGTGGCATCGAACGTAGTCGATGACATCACCGCGTCCGTTCCATTCAAAAGAACGGCAGTTCTTTTGAATCGAGCGTGTGTACACTCGGCCGGGACAACGTGTTTTTTCCTGATGAGATTCTCGGCCGTGTGTACGCGGCTTTAGATCTTCCTGTGGCAGAGTAAATTGAGTTGCAGCATCAAAACCAGAATGATCCATGTTCAGAGACATATAAAGACACATGACAGCAACATGCATTATAAAAACTTGAAGTTGGACTAATCGAGACCTGAAATGCTGTATTCTGTGCTGAGTAGAAAGACAGACCTTTGTTGCGGTAATTATATAAGAGGGTTACACTGGGCTTCAAGAAGACCCCATGACAGGACCTCTTAGATCTGTTAATTCTATATCTACAGGGCTCTAACTAGTTCTTGCCTTTCCAATACATACAGTGCTTTATCTGTACTAAAAGTGTTAAATGTATAAACTGCATAGTTCACAATGACCTACCCGTCATGTCTTATCTTGAACCACTCATAATGTTTTTGGAACAGATAATATTTTATAAGGTTTCCACCAGAAATACATGTGCCTGCAATCAAAGCCCTGCCAGCTAGGCAAATAGCACATAAATATATATATATATACTGCCCTTTTATCCTTTGACGTGTAAAAGGAGGAGGCCATGAGGCTATTGCGGACATCTGTAAAGCGTACTTCAACGGGCCCACATTGTTATCGTAGGCTGGAACTCTGTGAATAGCATTTTCTTGTAGAAGCTTTAACAATTATATTGTCCAGGAAGATTGCTGTTTTACACAGGTTGCTGGGAATGGCTCGGCAATCAATTTCTGTAACACTCACAATGATCTTTTCAACTTCTGCTGTGTTAGATTTATGAGGCAAGTTAATGTGTTGCTACTTCACTGTCTATAGCTGAGTGTCTGCAATACCATATGTAACAGTGCCGATTTCAGGCAAAGGGGGAATCGTGTATTATTTTATGTCCCAGCTTATAAAACTTTAAAATGATTTGTGTCTTACCGTTTTTCATGGCTGGGTAAAAAGAAATGAAAATGAATACAGTTCAACTGTAAACTTTAACCAATGGTTAGGAGTGTCACCCAGATTCTATACTCTAAAGGAAAACTTTTCCTAAGCAATTTATGCATTTAATGGCTTCACAAATTATTTTTTGTTACACACTGCTATAAAAGAGGAGCTTCATAATGGTCCTGCAATCACTCACCAGCGCCACTATCTTTAAAAATCTGGCACATGCATAGATGTGTCCATGTGTGCAGACAACCTGAGATATGGGACCTCCATTAATGTGGCATCTTCGTGCATGTGCAGGGAAACCCCACACGTGTGTGGTAATGTGCCAGAGATCTCTGCCAGGTCCCAAGGGCCTGGCACAGGAATGGACTGGCCATCGGTACTACCGGGAGTTTCCCGGTGGGCCGATCGGCTCAGTGGGCCGGCTGTTACTGTCAGTGTCACTCACAGTCTCTCTGAGTCTGTCTGTGTGGATGTGTCACTTACGCAAACGCTCCTGCACCCGGCGGCGGCGCCAGCCAATAGCTATCATCGCTGCAGCACGACACTTCCCTCCTCCTATGTTTACAGCCCCGTCCCAGTGGCGTCACGTCACTCACGGCCGGAGGCAGGAGGGGATTATCATGGGAGGAGCCGAGGAGAGCTGCTGTGCAACCAAGAGGAGCCAGCGCCGCCTAGGAGGAACTTCCATTGCCAACAACTTCAGACAGCAAAACACAACAGTCAGTGTTTAACTACCTAGTATCGCATTCACAAGTAAGAAACCACTAAGCAAAATTAGGCTGATGCCATACAGAATGCAGCCATCTGACAGCAGTATGAAGATTATGAACTGTGACTGTCTGTCTGATTTTTTTTAATATGCAGCATGGCGGGGGGAGGGGGAGGGGGGTAAATGTACTGCCACACACTGGTCATAGTAACTGATGTAATAATGTCCTGCACTGGTCACGGTCACAGATGAATGAATTTACAGGTCACAGATGAATGAATTTACTGCCATTGATGTATTAATCTACTGCCACTACTACTCACGGTCACTGATGAATTCTTTTTTGCGCAATTGCGTATAGTTTATATACTGTTTTTGTGTGTGTTTGCAAAAATAAAGTGGGCCGGTCTGGATGAAGTCCAGGGCCAAATTTTTGTTCCAGTCCAGCCCTGGGCACATTCCTTCAGGGCACCTGCACACAAGTGGAATCCATTGGTAGGCATGTCACACAAGGCACAGGTAAAATGCTGCACTGCTGGAGCTAGGTGCATACAGTATCTCACAAAAGTATGTACACCCCTCACATTTTTGTAAATATTTTATTATATCTTTTCATGTGACAACACTGAAGAAATTACACTTTGCTACAATGTAAAGTAGTGAGTGTACAGCTTGTATAACAGTGTAAATTTGCTGTCCCCTCAAAATAACTCAACACACAGCCATTAATGTCTAAACCGCTGGCAAGAAAAGTGAGTACACCCCTAAGTGAAAATGTCCAAATTGGGCCCAAAGTGTCAATATTTTGTGTGGCCACCATTATTTTCCAGCACTGCCTTATCCCTCTTGGGCATGGTGTTCACCAGAGCTTCACAGGTGGCCACTGGAGTCCTCTTCCACTCCTCCATGATGATATCACAGAGCTGGTGGATGTTAGAGACCTTGCACTCCTCCACCTTCCATTTGAGGATGTCCCACAGATGCTCAATAGGGTTTAAGTCTGGAGACATGCTTGGCCAGTCCATCACATTTACCCTCAGCTTCTTTAAGGCAGTGGTTGCCTTGGAGGTGTGTTTGGGGTCGTTATCATGTTGGAATACTGCCCTGCGGCCCGGTCTCCGAAGGGAGGGGATCATGCTCTGCTTCAGTATGTCACAGTACATGTTGACATTCATGGTTCCCTTGATGAACTGTAGCTCCCCAGTGCCGGCAGCACTCATGCAGCCCCAGACCATGACTCTCCCACCACCATGCTTGACTGTAGGCAAGACACACTTGTCTTTGTACTCCTCACCTGGTTACCGCCACACACGCTTGACACCATCTGAACCAAATAAGTTTATCTTGGTCTCATCAGACCACAGGACATGGTTTCAGTAATCCATGTCCTTAGTCTGCTTGTCTTCAGCAAACTGAGCATGTGCACTTAACTTCTTTGGTCGACCATGACGAGGCCTGTTCTGAGTGGAACCTGTCCTGTTATACCGCTGTATGGTCTTGGCCACCATGCTGCACCTCAGTTTCAGTGTCTTGGCAATCTTCTTATAGTCTAGGCCATCTTCATGTAGAGCAACAATTATTTTTTTCAGATATTCAGAGAGTTCTTTGCCATGAGGTGCCATGTTGAACTTCCAGTGACCAGTATGAGAGAGTGAGAGCGATAACACCAAATTTAACACACCTGCTCCACCTTCACACTTGAGACCTTGCTAATTGGGCCCAATTTGGACATTTTCACTTAGGGGTGTACTCACTTTTGTTGCCAGCGGTTTAGACATTAATGGCTGTGTGTTGAGTTATTTTGAGGGGACAGCAAATTTACACTGTAAGACTCCATTCACACAGGGGTAACACGACTTCCAGCGCGACTTTGACAGGCAACTTGGACACGACTTGAGTATGAATCACAGCGCGACCTGGAGCTACTTACAGGCAACTTCAAACAAGAATCAGCTCTGTGGAAGGGAGGGGGGAGGGAGAGGTCTGCCTGAGAAATGTATGTTTTCTCCCTGGAAAGTTGCTCCTGTTAAGACAGGGGATCCGACTTCTGAGCGACTTCCATTGAAATCAATGGGTACAGGTCGCCTAGCAGTTGCCTAGAAGTCGGATTGAAGTAGTACAGGGACCTTTTTTGAAGTCGGAGCGACTGCAGTAGTGTGCATTAAGACGGCTCCTTTCACTTACATTGATTTTCTCATGCAGCGCGACTTGAGGCGACTAGGGGCGACCTGGGGCGATTTGAAGTCGGATCCAAAGTTGCCCCTGTGTGAATGGGCTCTCATACAAGCTGTACACTCTCACTACTTTACATTGTAGCAAAGTTTCATTTCTTCAGTGTTGTCACATGAAAAGATAGAATAACATATTTACAAAAATGTGAGGGGTGTACTGACTTTGTGAGATACTGTATAACTTGTGTCTTGGGATGAAGATCTGCTTTAATGCTCCATTTCGTTCTGTGGTTGTTGTGATTATCTAAAACTGTCAAAAAATGTAAATGCCCTTTTCTAGCAAAAAGACATACTGGGACATTCTGTACATCGTGAACCTTTTCTACTAAAGGCTTTTGTGAGTGACAGTTCATTGATCATGGGGCGAACAAGCAAATCGCATGCTTTCAACATTTACTTTGCAGCTGCAATGCACGTGAACAGGCAACATAGTATATATGCAATTTATTAACATGTTTGTTTTTTTTTTGCTATAGAATTTATTCTCCAGAATATGAATAAACACCGGACTAGGAATGCCTAAAAATTTTTTTTGTTTTTTTTTAAAAATGGGTTATTCTAATCTCTGTAGAAAAAAAAACTGCATCAAGGGCGCAAAGCTTGCGAACTAATGACGGCCGCAAAGTGGTTCTTAAATGCCGGGAGGCCGTCATTATATGGCCTCCGCTCCTTCGGCCACTGGAGGGCGCATCACTGAGATGCCGATGCGCGTGCCTGGCGGCCGCGATGTCCACCAGGCACCCGCGATCGGCCTGTACACAGACAAACACACAGATCCATGTCCTGTCAGGGAGAGGAGACCGATGGTGTGTCTCTTGTACATAGGGACACAGATCGGTCTCCTCCCCCAGTCAGTCCCCTCCCCCCACAGTAGCAATCACTCCCAGGGAGCACATTTAACCCCTTCCTCACCTCCTAGTGTTAACCCCTTCCCTGCCAGTCACATTTATACAGTAATCAATGCATTTTTATAGCACTAATCGCTGTATAAATGTGAATGGTCCCAAAAATGTGTCAAAAGTGTCCGCCGCAATATCGCAGTCATGATAAAAATCGCAGATCGCCGCCATTACTAGTAAAAAAAAAATAATAAAAAAAATGTCAATTCTATCCCCTATTTTGTAGGCGCTATAAATTTTGCTCAAAGCAATCACTATACGCTTATTGCGATTTTTTTTTAACCAAAAATATGTAGAAGAATACGTATCAGCCTAAACTGAGGAAAAACTAAAAAACTAAAAACTTTTTTTTAAAAAAAATTGGGATATTTATTATAGCAAAAATCAAAAAATATTGTGTTTTTTTTTTTTAAATTGACGCTCTTTCTTGGTTTATAGGGCAAAAAATAAAAACCGCAGAGGTGATCAAATACCACCAAAAGAAAGCTCTATTTGTGGGAAAAAAAGGACGTCAATTTTGTTTGGGAGCCACGTCGCACGACCGCGCAATTGTCAGATAAAGCGACGCTGTGCCGAAAGCTGAAATTTCGCCTGGGCAGGAAGGGGGTATATGTGCCCAGTAAGGAAGGGGTTAAAGGAGGCTGTATATACTTCAATTTGTAAAAAGCCTCAGTGAATCATATCATGATTTGTATCATATCCATCATTTTTTTAGGTGAAAGTGCAGTAGCTCATGCATTAGTCACTGTATAACTTTCTAAACAGTGGTGCTTGAATTAGAGATTTCAGTGATAAAAATACGTATATAAGTTACCTTTATTTCTTTGATAACATTGCATACAGAACATTCTGTCATGCCGATGTCATATATGTGTCATTGTTTAGAGAGCCAATCACATTACTTTTGCTTGTTTTACTTTATTTTTTAGAAACATGTTGATATGTGCATTCTGTAGTGTACCTTATAGGAACAGATGGCAGAAAAGCAGAAAAGCAGCATTTTGTGTGTTTTGATAGATTCAGGAATCAAGATCTCTAGGTGTTCAGATATGCACACACATGTGTAAAAATGTATCCCTGCTCTAATTCCTTTGCCTTAATAAATCAAGGTCTTCCTCAAAAATCTAATTTTCTGCTTGTGTGGTCAGCTCAGAGCTTTTTCCAGAAGTCTGTATAGGGCTATAAGTCAAATGAAAGCCATCCTCTGCAACAAAAATTTCATTTTTGATGAGATATTTTAAAGTCTCATCTATGCTCACGTTATCGGTCACTAGAGTTTTGATGTAATCCAATAATAAGAAGATCCTCAAAATCAGGGACCCTGTCCATGACCGCCTCTAGGCAAACTATGATTTTATTTTTGTTGCACTATATAGAAATCAGAACCAAACCTCACTTCTATTGGTCCAGCACTATCATATACAAATCTGGTGAGTTTCTGGCACTGTCCTGGGCCCACCCCAGAGAAGATATTCTTGGAACTGTACCAGTTGGATTCCTTCAGAGGCTGTCCATATAAAGCCTCGTACACACGGTCGGACTTCCATCAGACTTTTCCTTGGATTTTTGTCCGAACGGAGTTGGCCGGGCACACCCATAGCATACACACCACAGGACTTTTCTGCAAACTTTCTTAAAACTTCTTACAACATCACTTGTTTTTTCTGCTCTTTTCTGATCTTTACTGCCAACCTTTGGTCAACTTCTGCTATTGTTGGTTGATTTTAACATTGGTTGTTTTGTCCATCGGACAAAAGTCCTATGGTTTTCTGTACACACGGTAGGACTTTGCTCCATTGGACTTTTGTTGGGCAAAAGTTTGTCCGTTCGCAGACCCAACTTTTGTCCGATGAAAACAAAACCAAACTCAAAAAAGTTTGTCCGATGGAGCGTACACACAGTCGGATTGTTGGTCCAACTTGCTTAAAACTAAGTTTGTTGAGCAAAAGTCCGACCGTGTGTACGGGGCTTTAGACTGCTGAACCAACCCAGCTGGTAACTCTTAAATCAAAGGAACAATGTCTAATTCTAGAGCCTGTCTGCATTACTGAACTTTTCATCATGTCCGGGAGAGTTAAACATATTGTTTTTTTTTTTTTTCTAAATTAGGACCCATACCCTGCATGAGAATGTCTCCATATTGCAATGATGCAACATGATGAGCCTATGAATTATTATTATCATTAGAGAACAGCTAATTAAGGAATATGACACAATTCAAAAAGCAAGCCACAACAGACTTCAGAAAATGATCTGTTCCGATAATGAAGAAATGCATAGAGCAGAACATTACATTGATGTAGCTGTGTTATATGTATGCAAAACAAGCTGAAGCTGTTTTACTATGTTTATAAACCATAGCATTAGAGTATACGTTTGCAATGCAGTAAAACAAGCACATTCCTAGACAGTCTCTCTCCAGTATTCTTCTCTATCATCTATATTGTCTCTGGCTGTGAGAGTTTACTAAGAAAATGCAGTACATGAATAGAAGACATTCATCCGGAGGCTGAACCATCTTTACAGAATGTACTGGCTGGTTCTACTTGTTTAAGCAACAAAACAATACAGTGCTTTCATTAATTGCTAAACTACACTGACTAGACAGAAAATTATGACTGCCTTCATTTAAGGAAAAAAGTCAACAGTAAATTTGCACACTGGTTACGTACACTGGATGAAACGGGGAAATTAATCATTTGTTTGGCTGGACTAAAAGATGTGGGATGTTCTCTGGGGCAAGCTTAACCACTTCAGCCCCGGACCATTTGGCTGCCAAATGACCGGGCCACTTTTTGCGATTCGGCACTGTGTCGCTTTAACTGACCATTGCGCAGTCGTTATGGTGACCACATTTCCAAACTGCCATTTAGGGACACACCCCCACTCTCACCTTCCTCAAAAAAAGATGAAGGGGGGGCGGGGGTATGGTGACCAGACATCCCCGGTTTCAGGGGACAGTCCCCGGATTGAGGACAGTGTCCCCGGACCAAGTCTGTCCCCGGTTTTGTCCCCGGATTGGATTTGAACAGGGGCTGGGGCAATTTCAAAGACAGTCAGTGCAGAATTAAAAGAAAAAAAATCTGAATTACTCCCCCCCCCCGCTATGCAGCTCCTACTAGCTTAGGGGGGTGTATTTTTTTCCATTATCTGTGCCCCTTTCTGATGATCATGTGCTGGTCGGAGTGGAGGGAATATTTCTTCAGTTTCGGGTGCATACCCATTCAGCTCTGCTCACATGTTCTTCTGCCTTGGCTCAAGTCCCGGTCTGCCACCTGCCTGCTTATCTCCTTGCCTTCCCTGGTGGAGTGATCTTCCTCTGCTCCCCACCCAGAAGTAGCCGGGGCCCGGAGAGTAAAACTTGACAGGCTGTGAGGGTAGAGAGTCGCTGATTGCCGCCATTACTAGTAAAAAAAAAAAATTATGCCCCCGGATTTCATTCTAAAAATCTGGTCGCCTTAGGCGGGGGGGGGGGGGAAATGTAGTGTCGGGGTTGATGGGGAATTTGGCGGCGGGTTATTTGTCAGGTGAATGTGCCACTTGCTACCAGATACAGTGCCGCTTGCCACCCATAGCCTGATACCAGATGTAGTGCTGCTGTCACTCCATCTGCATGAGCCACGTGTGTAGAAGGAAAGGAGTGGCATTACTATTTGGAGAGTGAAGATCACACCAGTCCCTGCTGCTTGCCGCTGGGTGCCGGAGAAGGAGGAGGTACCGAGGCGGGTGGGGACAGCAGTGCTGCACTAGGCGCAGGCCTCTCTCCGACCTCACTGTCTGAGAGTAAATTGTCACTGGTTGCAAGATGCCAGGCAGCGCCGGCCCTAGCAACCAGTTCCGGAAATGTAGTTACTAGTTAGTAGGGGGTAGCTGTCTCTTCTATTTCATTCTGGGACATTGTATTGTCCCGGAAGGAAGGTGCGCGGGACCCAGGACAGACATGTCAATTGCGGGACAGTCCCGGGCAATCCGGGACACGTGGGCACCCTAGCGGTCGTGCGACGTGGCTCCCAAACAAAATTGACGTCCTTTTTTTCCCCACAAATAGAGCTTTCTTTGGGTGGTATTTGATCACCTCTGCAGTTTTTATTTTTTGCGCTATAAACAAAAATAGAGCGACAATTTCGATAAAAAAAAGCAATATTTTGTACTTTTTGCTATAATAAATATCCACAATTTTTTTTAAAAAAGCACATTTTTCCTCAGTTTAGGCCGATACATATTCTTCTACATATTTTTGGTAAAAAAAATCGCAATAAGTGTATATTGATTGGTTTGTGCAAAAGTTATAGTGTCTGCAAAATAGGGGGTCGTTTTATGGCATTTTTATTCTTCTTTTTTTTTTTTTACTTGTTATGGCGGCGATCAGCGATTTTTATCGTGACTGCAACATTATGGCGGACACTTTTGACGCTATTTTGGGACCATTCACATTATAAAAATGCACTGATTACTGTATAAATGTGACTGGCAGTGAAGGGCTTAACCAGTACGGGGGCGGGGAAGGGGTTAAGTGTGTCCTAGGGAGTGATTCTAACTGTTAGGGGGCGTGGCTTACTGTGACACATCACTGATCGCTGCTCCCAATGAGAGGGAGCAGACCATCAGTGTTGTGTCACTAGGCAGAACAGGGTGATGCCTTGTTTACAAAGGCATCCACCTGTTCTGCCGTTCCGTGACCCGATCGCGGGACACCGGCGGACATGAAGTCTGCGGGTCCTGTGGGCACGGTCACGGAGACCGCTAGGGGGCAGGTTCAAAGCAACGTATATATACGTTGCTTTGCCTGCCCGTGACATTCTGCCGATGTAAATGTGAGGCAGTCGGCAAGTGGTTAAAAAGATCTGTAAATCTAAGAATAAAAAAATAATAAATACCTGCATACCCTCCACTGATTCTAGTGGTCTCATTATTTTCTCCTTATTTTTTTCAGTCTCTGCGTTTTTTACCTGGAGCCCCTGACTCTTAACTTGTGGCCCTAGGGTGACTGCAATCCCTGTGTGGCACTCTAAATAGGAGAAGTGTTGTCACCCTAGGATGCTCGTTCCCTGTAGCCTCCAAGCTGATGTGGTGATGCTCAGTGCACCGGCACATACAGTTAAGAGTTCACAGAAGGTGACATCATGGGATGGTTATGGTATTGACCAGAGATGTTCACCTGTGCCATATATCCAAGCAGAAATGGCTGAGATAAGTGAGTTGGGCGACACACATTTCATACCCCTACCATATTTAATTATACTTTAAAGCCCAAATATGTTTACTTTTTTTTTTTTTTTTGTCAACGCAAGGGACAGTCCTTACATAAAACAAGAAGTGTTTGTTGTGCTGGTGGCTGGTTTCATAGTTGAAATCTTCTCCCCTCTGCCCCCACCCATACCCCTGCAGTGGTGATTTTCCATCAAGAGCGCCAATTATGCCTGCCCCGCCACCCCTTCAATTCATATTAGCTGTACAATAGGCCCCTTCGGTGAAAATGTATCTATAAATGGAGGAGGCAGACTTTTCATTTATCTACCCATCCTCCATTCATAGAGCACTTTTCATTGATGGAAGCTATAGTACATCTTCTAGGAATGGTTGAAGGTAAGCAGAAGGGACGTACATAGTCAGCAGCACTCTTGTCAAGTGCCTATGACAGGTCCAGCTAATCATATTTTACCCCACAGCACCAGAAGATTATGGCTGCAGGGGTATAAGGGGGTGGGGGGGGGTGCAGTCATAGGACTTTGGATTTTAACTAGACATGTGCACAACATAAAAATTTATTTAGTTTGGTTTAGTTTCTGTTCGTTTCCGTTGATTCGTAACAATTCGTATTTTCGTAAGACGTGGGTTATCGTGTTCGAACTCTTTCGTATTTCCGTAAGGGTTATTTTTCCATTGATTCGTTTTTCCGTTAGTCTAATTTTCGTTGATTCGAAATTCGGATTTTTCGTTATATTTTATATTTGTATTTTCATAAGAACTATATTTTCGTTGATTTGCAATGATTCGTATTTCCGTGTCTAATTTCCGTTGATTGGAAAATTGTACTTTTGTAGATTTAATTACATTCGTACTTTCGTTAGAATACATTTTCCGTTTATTCGAAACACTACTTGTCGTAATTTTGTAATTCGTACTTTCGTGAGATTGACCGGCTCATTTATTCGTACTTTCGTATCATTGTTTTCGTAGATTCCTAATCGGGGCATAATTCGTAATATAGAAATTCGATTCTAGACAAGAGTATGCTTAAGAAACAAAGAATTTCTCTCTCACAAGTCACAACTTAACTCACAAATCCACCAAAACAGTGCCACCTACCCAACCACAACCTATCTGGACTCTGGATGGAATGCACTGCAGTCTAACACAGAAAAACACACAAGGGAATAAGAAACAAGCTCATTGGAGGAAGGGACAACCTCTTCAGGGGAAGGGACAAGCTTATTGGCCAACGTCCAGAAATATTTCAGAACTAACGAATTTGTTTTTTTTTTTTTTGTTTTCTGATTATTCGTAATTTTTTATTTTTTTTTTCCGTTCATTTTGATTTTCGTTATTTTGAATCTTTGTTTGGTATTTTCGTTGTTTTGATTTCCGTTTTCCGAATATTCGTTAATTTTGAGTTTTCGTTCATTTTGATTTTCGTTATTTTGAATCTTTGTTCGGTATTTTCGTTGTTTCTATGTTTTTGTTTTTTCACTCTTTCGTATTTTCGCTGTTTCTAATTTAATAATTTCATATTTTCATTGTTTTCCATATTCGTTCTTTTCGATAATTCGTTTTCCGTTGGTAATTTTAGTAAACCGTTCTTTCATTTGTATGTTTACGAATTAACGAATATAACGAATTTTGACGAATAACGAATTCATAACTAAACAAATTGCACATGTCTATTTTTAACTATGAGAGCAGCCAACAGCGCAAGGGACACGTCTCCTAGAATGTAAGTACTGTCTATTGTGTTGATTTAACCACTTGACGACCTGCCTCAGTTATACTGCGGCAGGTTGGCTCGGCTGCGCAAATTGCCGTAGGTATACTTCGGGCTCATATATGGCGATCTGTGGGCTTCCATTGGCCAGCAGGGGAGCCAATCTGCGGGTGCGTAAACAAGGCAAATCTCCATTCTGCCAGGGGAGATCACACAGATCCTGTCTTCCTGCTATGCAGGAAGACGGATCTGCGTGTTGTCCCAGTAAGCCCTTCCCCCCTGATGTTAACCCCTTCCCTGCCAGGGTCATTAGTACAATAACAGTGCATATTTTTAGCACTGATTACTGTAGCAATGTCACTGGTTCCCAAAAAAGTGTAAAAAATGTCAATTAGGTGTCTGATCTGTCCGCCGCAATGTCACAGTCACCGATCGCTGCCATTACTAGTAAAAAAGAAATAAATAATAAAAATGCCATAAATCTATCCCCTTTTTTGTAGACGCTATAACTTTTGTGCAAACTAATCAATATACGCTTATTGGAATTTTATTTATTTTTTTACCAAAAATATGTAGGAGAATACAAATTGGCCTAAACTGATGAATATTTTTTTTTTCTTAGCTGAATTTTTTTTGGAAATGTCTTTTATAGCAGAAAGTAAAAAAAATGTTTTTTTTTTCACAATTGACGCTTTTTTTTTTTTTGTTTATAGCGTAAAAAATAAAAACCGCAGCGGTGATCAAATAACCCCAAAAGAAAGCTCTATTTGTGGGAAGAAAATGATATCAATTTTGTTGGGGTACAGTGTTGCATGACCGCGCAATTATCAGTTATTGCGACGCAGTGCCATATAGCAAAAAATGGCCTGGTCATTAAAGGGGCAAATCCTTCTGTGGCCGAAAAAAACAAACTAAACCTGCTCTTTAAGACTGAAGTGTAAATTCAGCTCTGTATCACAACAGACAAAAGAAACTGAGAGATTTTGAAAGCTTACATTTTAAACCCATTCAGGCATTATTGTATTACCGTATATACTCGAGTATAAGCCGACCCGAATAAAAGCAGAGGCACCTAATTTTACCACAAAAAACTGGGAAAACGTATTGACTCGAGTATAAGCCTAGGGTGTCCATCTGCATGCCTCACTGTGCCTCACTTTGCCTCACTGTGTCCATGTGCATGCCTCACTGTGCCCATGCCTCACTGTGCCCATGCCTCACTGTGTCCATGACTAGATTGACGTTTAACATGGGAGTCTATAGAAGGGGTGCCCGGCTTTAAAAAATCGGTGCTCCCTGACCGTATGTTCTCCAGACTAAAAACTTTGCACACTTATAGAGGAGAAATGGGGCTACATGTGTGCCAAGTTTCCCATCCAGAGGACCTAAGACCGGCTGGTACCGGGTCCCCAAAGTCACCAGAGAAATTACCATTTACCATGGGAGTCTATGGAAGGGGTGCTCGGCTTTGAAAAATCGGTGCTCCCCGGCCGTAGGTTCCCCGGACAACAATCTTTGCACACTTGTATAGGAATAGTGGAACTATATGTGTGTCAAGTTTGGTACCGGGTCCTCAAATTTCGGGAGATCAGGCGCAAAAAGGTGACTCGAGTATAAGCCGAGGGGGGCATTTTCAGCACAAAAAAAATGTGCTGAAAAACTCGGCTTATACTCGAGTATATACGGTATATTACTTTTTCCTGGTTTAAAAAGAAAATCCTTGTTTTAAATGTATTCAAGACTTTTAAAAATATAGCCTAGATTCAAATGTAGGTGATTTTTCACGAGGAAGCGTGTAATCTTTTATAGGGAGAAGATATGTCTTCGTCTACTCCAACTTAATTTTTTGCAATACATGTATAGGCCCCAGTATCTTCATAGCACATTCTAGAACTACGGCAGGTCATAGTCAGACTAATGCCGCGTACATACGGTCGGAATTTCCTACAAAAAATGTTCGATGGGAGCTTTTCGTCAGAAATTCCGACCGTGTGTAGGCCCCATCGGACATTCGCTGTCGGAATGTCCGCCAACAAAAGATTGAGAGCAGGTTCTCTATTTTTCCGACATAAAAACTTTTAGATGGAAATTCCGACCGTGTGTAGCCATTTCCGACGCACAAAAGTGCTGCGCATGCTCAGGAATCAATTTGACGCATGCTCGGAATCATTGTACTTCATTTTTCTCGGCTCGTCGTAGTGTTGTACGTCCCGCGTTCTTGATGGTCGGAATTTCCGACCAACATTTGTGTGACCGTGTGTGTGCAAGACAAGTTTGAGCGAAAATACGTTGGAAAAAACAACCACGGTTTTGTTTTCGGAAATTCCGACCGTGTGTACTCGGCATATGGATACTTCCAGACTTACAGGTCTCCTCAGCTCTCTTTCTAGTGTGCGCTATGAAGATACTGGGGCCTTGTGTATTAATTGCAAAAAATTAAGTTGGAGTAGATGAAGACATATCTTCTATCTTCATTGAAGACTCTGCCAGAAAAACTCGTAATACCATGAGCGCTGTTTACACCGCTGGAAGTGGGGATTTTCCTGCTAGATGACTACACAAACTGCATACTCTAGTGACCTGCAGTGATGGATGACGCAAAGATCATAGTGGGGTGCTGGCTGTTTCATCCAGCCCTTGATTCCTTGTATGCTGCTGTTGACCTCTCTATAATTTGAGGGTCAGTAGGTTCAAGTAAGCAGGCTTCCCCTCACAGAGGTGACAAGTGTGCATGCACATCCTTTTCACAGAAGTCGGTGTGGGGATTTTCTCGCTATTATTTTATATGTGGACTTCCATGTGATTTTTTTATTAGAGACTTTTGAACATTGCATTAGCGCTGCACCCACTCTGTGTAATCAGCCTATTGGTGCTGGCTGCTCACATCATTTTTTTATCCAAGCGCAGATATTGTTTGGGTTTACAACATGTGTTCTGCTTGCTGTGCAGCCCATTCATTTCAGTGGGTTGCTCTACCCGAAAAAAAACACAGGGGAAAAAAGGCCCTGACCCTTGTCTTAAAATGGCACTGCACCAAAACACATAATGCTGCGGCACTATACAGTTTGGTGGAACATAAATGGGATTTCTCAAAAAAAGCAAAAAGAAGGGTCGGACTTTACAGGCAACACACACAATGGAATAAGATCAAATATAAACTTTAATAACATAGAAAATATTATACAATGTTCAGAATAAAAAAACATACAGAATGAAAAACAGTATGGGTAGGTCCCTTGTACGTCTACGTCAACGCATTTCGCTGTGAGGCTTTGTCAGGACGGACAGATAACAAGAGAGTACAGAAAGGGGACAAATCTCACTGTACAGCGTGAGGCTGTCTCCCGGGGGCTGCACCGCACACGTCCACTGGCCATACTCAGATCTCTGTATGTACTATTCTACACGGATGTATTTGATCGGTTGCCTGGCAATTTGAAGTGCCGCTATTGATTCTGGTCGAACACCATATGGTTCCCTCTTTCTTATTGGATGCTTTACCTCAGCCACTTACACCTATTTGGATAAATCTGATGCCGTGGTGCAGAGCCCTATATGCTTGCGGGAATGGATACCCCTGATTTTTGGCCAGACACCCCTACATAGGCACCATCATTTAATTACTACGGAGCTGGGTGCATTTCTTCAATTATAATATCTATGGAACTTCCTACTTCTATATGAGGTCTCCAACAAATGGATTGCTGTGAGACAGTGAGATTTGGCCCATTTCTGTACTCTCTTGTTATCTGTCAGTCCTGACGAAGCCTCACGGTGAAACGCGTTGACGTAGACGTACAAGGGACCTACCCATACTGTTTTTCATTCTGTATGTTTTTTTATTCTGAACATTGTATAATATTTTCTATGTTATTAAAGTTTATATTTTTTCTTATTCCATTGTGTGTGTTGCCTGTAAAGTCCGACCCTTCTTTTTGCTTTTTTTGAGCAATCCCATTTATGTTCCACTATTCTACGGCTGTGGCAATGTGAGTGCTTCCTTCTATATCCCCATTTTTGATTATACACTTTGGTGCATGCTAAAGTGCTTGTTTAGCCAATGCATGAGGTGCCAAAGGGACGAACATACTGGTTAGTGTTTACAGAAAATGATCAGAGATGTCAGACATGTTACAGGAGATGGTCAGGGACGGTGGGCATGCTACAGGAGACAACGGACATAATACAGACTGGAAACAGCAGCAGGAGACTGTCAAGGACTGTAAACACGTTTCAAGAGACTGCTAGAAATCGCTGCCATTATAGCCCCTACACACACTACAGACCAGTGGCAGCTGGTGGTTGTTTGGCAAACAACCACCCCTCCGCGGCACCTCAAACCCCCACCTCCCCCCACGGGTGTCTGTCCACCGGCACTTACCTCATCTAGGCGGCGGGCACATCGGGCATGGGGGGGGATTGGGCAGAGGCAGGCACATCGGGCAGAGGCGGGGATCGGGGCATCGGCAGACATCAGGCTGCGGCGGGCATTGGGCAGTGGCGCCTGTGTCTTCTCCTACTTGCTTACGCCGTGCGTCTCCTCCCCTCCTCATATGCATCCAATAAGATCGCCTGTCCTTTCAGCCAATTGGGTGACAGGTATTAGACCCGCTTCCCAATTGGCCAGGAGGAGGATCAGTGCTGCAACAGATAATATTTATTCGCTGTTGCAACACAACTGGGTGGGCACCAGTCGCAGTGCTCTGCGCCCCGAGTCCACCCTATTTTGAGCCTCTGGCTCTAATCAGGTGCTTCAAAAAACACAAACCCTGCCCATCTCCCGCCATAGAAATTAATGCACCCGGCGTGCTAAAAGGAGTCGGGCGCATGGATAGAGAGGGCGGTGCCAGTGGATAGGGGAGGCGGTGCCCATGCACCCACAATGGACGGCCGCCCCAGCTACAGACCCCTTAAAACTCATACTATATTTCAAATTATTCTCTGCAAGACTTTTAACCACTTAAGCCCCGGACCATTTGGTAGCTAGAGGACCAGAGGTGATTTCAGAATTTTGCACTGCGCTGCTTTAACTGTAAATTGTGCGGACATGAAATGTTTTACCCAAACGAAATTTGCGTCCTTTTCTTCCCACAAATAGAGCTTTCTTTTAATGGTATTTGATTGCCTCTGCAATTTTTATTTTTTGCGATATAAACGGAAAAAGACCGAAAATTTAGAAAAAAAATTATATTTTCTACTTTTTGTTATAAGAAAAATTGAATAAACTCAATTTTAGTCATACATTTAGGCCAAAATGTATTCAGCCATATGTCTTTAGTAAAAAAAATGTCAATAAGCGTATATTTATTGGTTTGCGCAAAAGTTATAGCGTTTACAAAGTAGGGTACATTTTCTGAAATTTACACAGCTTTAAATTTATGACTGCCTATCTCATTTCTTGAGGTGCTAAAATGACAGGGCAGTACAAAACCCCCCAAATGACCCCATTTTGGAAAGTAGACACCCCAAGGAAATTGCTGAGAGGCATGTTGAGCCCATTGAATATTTTTTTTTTGTCCCAAGTGATTGAATAATGACAAAAAATAAATAAAAAATTACAAAAAGTTGTCACTAAATGATATATTGCTCACACATGCCATGGTTATATGTGGAATTGCACCCCTAAATACATTCTGCTGCTTCTCCTGAGTACGGGGATACCACATGTGTGGGACTTTTTAGGAGCCTAGCCACGTACGGGACCCCGGAAACCAAGCACCGCCTTCAGGATTTCTAAGGGCGCAAATTTTTGATTTCACTCCTCACTACCTATCACAGTTTCGAAGGCCATAAAATGCCAAAATAGCATAAAACCCCCCCCCCCAAATGACCCCATTTTGGAAAGTAGACACCCCAAGCTATTTACTGAGAGGCATGTTCAGTCCATGGAATATTTGATATTTTGCCACAAGTTGCGGGAATATGACAAACTTTTTTTTTTTGCACAAAGTTGTCACTAAATGATATATTGCTCACACATGCCATGGGCATATGTGAAATTACACCCCAAAATACATTCTGCTGCTTCTCCTGAGTACGGGGATACCACATGTGTGGGACTTTTTGGGAGCCTAGCCGCGTACGGGACCCAAAAAACCAAGCACCGCCTTCAAGGTTTCTAAGGGCATCAATTTTTGATTTCACTCCTCACTACCTATCACAGTTTTGAAGGCCATAAAATGCCAAAATAGCACAAAACCCCCCAAAATGACCCCATTTTGGAAAGTAGACACCCCAAGCTATTTGCTGAGAGGCATGTTGAGCCCATTGAATATTTTTTTTTTGTCCCAAATGATTGAATAATGACAAAAAGAAAAAAAAATACAAAAAGTTGTCACTAAATGATATATTGCTCACACATGCCATGGTTATATGTGGAATTGCACCCCAAAATACATTTTGCTGCTTCTCCTGAGTACAGGGATACCACATGTGTGAGACTTTTTGGGAGCCTAGCCGCGTACGGGGCCCTAAAAACCAAGCACCGCCTTCAGGATTTCTAAGGGCATAAATTTTTGGTTTCACTCCTCATTACCTATCACAGTTTTGAAGGCCATAAAATGCCAAAATAGCACAAACCCCCCCCCCCCAAATGACCCCATTTTGGAAAGTAGACACCCCAAGCTATTTACTGAGAGGCATGTTGGGTTCATGGAATATTTTATATTTTGCCACAAGTTCAGGATTTCTAAGGGCACAAATTTTTGATTTCACTCCTCACTACCTATCACAGTTTTGAAGGCCATAAAATGCCAAGATAGCCCGAAACCCCCACAAATGACCCCATTTTGGAAAGTAGACACCCCAAGCTATTTTCTGAGAGGCATGGTGAGTATTTTACAGCTCTCATTTGTTTTTGAAAATGAAGAAAGACATTTTTTTTTTCTTTTTTCAATTTTCAAAACTTTGTGACAAAAAGCGAGATCTGCAAAATACTCAACATACCTCTCAGCAAATAGCTTGGGGTGTCTACTTTCCAAAATGGGGTAATTTGGGTTTTTTTTGCCATCTGGGCATTCCATGGCCTCCGAAACTGTGATAGGCAGTGAGGAGTGAAATCAAAAATTTACACCCATAGAAATCCTGAAGGCGGTGCTTGGTTTTCGGGGTCCTGTACGCGGCTAGGCTCCCAAAATGTCTCACACATGTGGTATCCCCGTACTCAGGAGAAGCAACAGAATGTATTTTGGGGTGCAATTCCACATATAACCATGGCATGTTTGAGCAATATATAATTTAGTGACAACTTTTTGTACATTTTTTTTTATTTTTGTCATTATTCAATCATTTGGGACAAAAAAAAAAAATATTCAATGGGCTCAACATGCCTCTCAGCAAATAGCTTGAGGTGTCTACTTTCCAAAATGGGGTCATTTGGGGGGGTTTTGAACTGTCCTGGCATTTTATGCACAACATTAGGAAGCTTATGTCACACATCAACCACTCTTCTAACCACTTGAAGACAAAGCCCTTTCTGACACTTTTTGTTTACATGAAAACATTTTTTTTTTTGCAAGAAAATTATGTTGAACCCCCAAACATTATATATTTTTTTAAAGCAAAGGCCCTACAGATTAAAATAGTGGGTGTTGCATTTTTTTTTTCCACACAGTATTTGCGCAGCGATTTTTCAAACGCATTTTTTGGGGGAAAAACACACTTTTTTTATTTTTAATGCACTAAAAAACACTATATTGCCCAAATGTTTGATGAAATAAAAAAGATGATCTTAGGCCGAGTACATGGATACCAAACACGACATGGTTTAAAATTGCGCACAAACGCGCAGCGGCGACAAACTACATTCATTTTTAAAAGCATTTAAAAGCATTTACAGGTTACCACGTTAGATTTACAGAGGAGGTCTACTGCTAAAATTACTGCCCTCGATCTGACCTTCGCGGTGATACCTCACATGCATGATGCAATTGCTGTTTACATATGACGCTAGACCGACGCTTGCGTTCGCCTTTGCGCAAGAGCAGGGGGGGACAGCGGTGCTTTCTTTCTCGTACATCACGGGACACAGAGCGACATAGTCATTACTAATGGGTTATATAGATACCGTCAGGTGCTGGCACTGGCAACTTCCAAAACTGGAAGTACCCTCCCCTATATAAGCCCCTCCCATCCGGGAGCACCTCAGTTTTTTGCCAGTGTCTAAGGTGTTGGCCAAGAAGAAACATGTGTTTTTCACTGAGCTTGCGTACAGGTTCTTTTGGGCCTCAGTAAGCTATTCCGGATCCGACCAAAAAAGCTTCATAGCTAAACGGTCGGTACCCGGGCCTTGCAGAGAAGAGCAAGGTTTTGCCTGTAATGCTTCTCTTAGGAGAGCTGGACCCTGGGATCCAGAGCTCTGGTCATACCCACGACCAAGATGTTTTCTGTGCAGGGTGCTATACAGGTCCAGGGGAGTGGAATCCTTGGGAACCCGGTCCCTGAAGGTTTGATTACAATGCCTGCCGTGATAGGTGAAGTTTGGGCTTTTGTGGACCAAACAAAGTCCTGCGGCGGGGAACAGGTAAGTGGGGGCCCCCAGGAACTTGGTTCTATTGGGGGACCCCCAAGCCTAATTTGTCTTTCTGTCTGTTACCTAATGGTATTCCCGCAAAATTCTGTGCATGCCTGTAACTACTAAAAAAATGTAATAATTTTTAATGGTGGTCAAGAAAAAATAAATACATTTTTTATATATATATTTAATATATTAGACTGCGGTACCTGTGTTTGTCCACTAGAGGCCGCTGTGGAATGTTTTCTTGTCATGTGGACTAGTTTCTTCTCAGCAGAGCAAGTCCAGGCAGATGGTGAGTTCTCTTATGGGAAACTGCTTCCTCTGCCATGTTGCAATGCTCGTCCATCCCCCGGCCTGCGGCAAAGAGGGGCCCTGGCTCTTGTCCCTAGTTTCCATTTTTTCGAAATTAGCGCCAAAGGCGCACGTGGCCGCGCGCGTGCACGTGCACGCGCCTCTTTATATAGAGGTGAGCCGGAAAAGGGGGCGGAGCCTGGGGGATGACGCTCTGTGCGCGCCGCAGCGCTTCTGCGCATGTGCGGGCGTCCCAGCATGATAAAAATCACAATATTGTGTGGTGAGCTGGCTATGAAGTGCAGAGACAGAGCTGGCAACATTTAAAAAAGGGCATACAGCAAGCGGTTGATACAGGCATCCCCTAGAAAGGCACATTAGTAGACACCAACTGTTTCTTATAGCAGCATTTATGCTAGACTATTGTCAGTAACTGGTGTATTTCGGCTGGAATACCTCAGCTTTGTGGCTTAGGAATATGCCGTCTAAAAACTCCGGGACTAGAAATTCCAGGAGGAATAGGGGGTCTCCATCGGGCTCTGAGGATCTTGGGCATGCTTTGGCTGCACCAGTCTCCCCTGAAGAATCAGAGGTTAGTGACCGTAGAGCACCCTCAGGAGCACCTGGTACTGTGGCTGTCCTCAGTTCACCTGCTCCTGTGTATGTAACAGAGGAGGTTTTTTCCTCAGCTCTGGGAGGACTGGAAGAGAGATTATCAGCATTGATCGCGGCTTCCCTGTCACAGGAGAAAAGCGCCCGATCTCCGTCTCCTCCCTCAGAGTGCCTGTTAACAGAGCAACAGTCCCATACAGGGATCGACCTACCTGAAGGGGATCAGGATGAGGTCGATTCTGTTGTAGAGGAATCAACAGTGGAAGAGCCATTCTCAGCATCACATGCTGAAAGGTTATGGGTTCAGTCCCTGACTAATATGGTCCGATCAGCATTTAAAATGCCACTTGCGGAGCCATCATCCACTTCTGTCTCCTCGTTGGGGTCGCTAAAAGCTCCCCAGACTGTTTGTTCCTTTCCGATCCATCCTTTACTGGAAGGGCTCATTTACCAGGATTGGGAGCATCCTGACAAAATATTTACTCCCCCTAAGAGATTTCCGGTGGTCTATCCCATGGAGGATAAGTTCATCAGAAAATGGAAGGTCCCTATAGTGGACGCAGCCATCTCTTGTGTGAATAAATCACTGACATGTCCGGTGGATAATGTCCAAATGTTCAAGGACCCAATAGATAAAAAATTGGAGTCCTTATTAAAATCTGCTTTTTCTACAGCAGGATTGGTAACACAACCAGCAGTGGCAGCTATTGGGGTCTGCCAAGCAGTGAAGGATCAGTTGAAACAGGTCTTAAGGGACTTGCCAGATCAGCAGGCTCTTGCCCTAGCTGATCTACCTAGAGCCTTATGCTTTGCGGTGGACGCCATAAAGGATTCAATCCATCAGGCCTCCCGCCTTACGCTGTCTGTAGTACATATGCGCAGGCTTCTATGGCTCAAAAACTGGTCTGCTGAAGCTCCCTGTAAAAAATTGCTGGTCAGCTTCCCATTTCATGGTGAGCGCTTATTCGGGGAAGACCTGGACAAGTATATCCAGAGAATTTCCAGCGGTAAAAGTACACTTTTGCCGGTTAAAAATAGAGTTAGAGGTCCCTCTTTTAAGAGGCCGGCTTCTCCAGTCCCTAGGACATCGGCTGTGAAACAGTTCCGACGGCCTCCTCGGTCAAATCCCGGAGGTAAAAATCAGGGACAGTTGCAGGGTAACAAGAAGCCCTGGAGCAGGAGAGGTACAAAACCTCCCCCAAAGTCAAATGCATGAAGGGTTGCCCCCACTCAATCGGGTGGGGGGAAGACTTCAGTTGTTCACAGAGACCTGGCGGGACACGATCCGAGACAGATGGGTGCTCTCCGCAGTAAATCTGGGATACAAATTGGAGTTAAAAAACTCCCCTCCTTCCCGCTTTATAAGGTCAAACGTGCCAATGGATCCCCAGAAGAGAGGATCCCTCCTGTTGGCACTGGAACAATTATTGCTCCAAGCAGTAATTATAGAGGTTCCCCTGGAAGAATGGGGGTTCGGGTTTTACTCAAACCTCTTTACAGTTCCGAAGCCAAATGGGGACGTGAGGCCCATATTAAATCTAAAAGGGCTAAACAAATTCCTACATATCAGGACTTTCCGGATGGAGTCGATCCGATCGGTAGCCACTGCCCTACAAGGGGAGGAATGGTTAGCCTCGATCGACATCAAAGATGCTTATTTGCACATTCCCATCTTTCCAGCCCACCAAAAATTTCTACGCTTTGCGGTAGAAGGACGCCATTTTCAGTTCAGAGCCTTACCCTTCGGTCTGGCCACAGCACCAAGAGTGTTCACAAAAATTCTGGCCCCATTATTGGCCAATCTAAGGACACGAGGTGTAACGATAATGGCATATCTAGACGACTTGTTGCTGATAGACCACTCAGTGGAAAAACTAGAAGTGGTTGTTCACGAGACAATCAAGTTTCTGGAATATCACGGTTGGATTATCAACCGAGACAAGTCAGCCCTAAAACCAGTCAAAAGTCTGGAATACTTGGGGCTAAGGCTGGATTCAGACCAGAGAAAAATTTTCTTGCCTCAAGAAAAGGGGTCGTCTTTGAGAGATCTGATCCACTTAGTGGGTTCAAAAAGACAGCCATCCATACGCCTGTGCATGAGGCTGCTGGGAAAAATGGTGGCATCATTCGAAGCAGTACCCTACGGTCAATTCCATTCAAGGAAATTGCAAAGGGCCATACTGTCAGCCTGGAACAAAAAAGTTCAGGCTCTGGACTTACCAATGTCCTTGTCCCCTTCCGTTCGCAAGAGCCTCCGCTGGTGGTTGGTTCCCCAGAATCTGGAAAGAGGGAAATCCTTCAGTCCGATTTCCTGGAAGGTGGTCACTACAGATGCCAGCCTTATAGGCTGGGGAGCAGTACTGGAGCAATGGTCTCTCCAGGGCAAGTGGTCAGAAGCAGAAAAGGCCCTGCCCATCAATCTCTTAGAGATACGAGCAGCCCGGTATGCCCTAGTAGCATGGACATCCAAACTCCAAGGGTCCCCTGTCAGAGTTCAATCAGACAATGCCACAGCAGTGGCATATATCAATCGTCAGGGGGGCACCAGGAGTCGTGCAGCCCAAAGGGAAGTAAATTACATCCTGAGATGGGCAGAAAGATATGTCCCAGCCATGTCTGCGGTATTCATTCCAGGAGTGGAGAATTGGAAGGCGGACTTTCTAAGTCGCCAACAATTATGCCCAGGGGAATGGTCCCTTCATCCCGAGGTTTTCCGGACAATATGTCAGCGGTGGGGAACACCGGATGTAGATCTGCTAGCATCCAGATTCAACACAAAAGTGGACAGGTTTGTCTCTTGGACAAGGGATCCCCTAGCGTGCGGCTCGGATGCCCTAGTGTTCCCTTGGGATCAGTTCAAGCTGATATATGCATTCCCACCGCCACAATTGTTACCTCGATTACTCCGCAGAATCAGGGTAGAAAAGAAACCAGTGATTCTGGTGGCTCCAGCGTGGCCCCGAAGAGCATGGTACGCGGAGATTGTAAAAATGTCTGTGGGGAGTCCTTGGACCCTCCCACATCGTCCGGACCTGCTTTCGCAAGGACCGATATACCACCCTTCCTTACCAGCCCTAGGTTTGACGGCCTGGCTATTGAAGCCCACATTCTAAAAAAGAGAGGGCTCTCTAATTCTGTGGTATCTACCATGATCAATGCCAGGAAGCCGGTATCCAGGCAGATCTACTATAGAATCTGGAAGGCGTACATCGCCTGGTGTGAGGCCAAGAAATGGCATCCACGTAAATACTTAATAGGTAGGATTCTGGACTTCCTACAATGGGCTGTAGATAGGAAGCTTGCCTTGAGTACTATCAAGGGTCAGATTTCGGCCTTGTCAATATTTTTTCAAAGGCCCTTGGCTTCGCATTCACTAGTTAAAGCCTTTATACAAGGAGTGATGCGTATTAGTCCTCCGGTTAATATTCCCATATGTCCATGGGATCTAAACTTGGTTCTGTCGGTTCTACAGAAACAACCATTTGAACCATTACAGCATATTTCCTTGGTGCTTCTCACCAGGAAATTGATTTTTCTAGTAGCCATTTGTTCGGCTAAAAGAGTATCGGAATTAGCAGCTATGTCCTGTAAAGAGCCATATCTGGTTATCCATAAGGACAGAGTAGTGTTACGTCCTCATCCAGCCTTTCTTCCTAAGGTGGTATCGAGGTTTCATTTGAACCAAGATGTGGTTCTTCCTTCTTTTTTCCCCAAACCTACTTCGGTAGAGGAAAAGTTATTGCATTCTTTGGATGTAGTAAGAGCAGTTAAAGCTTATCTAAAAGCCACTGCTCAGATTCGCAGAACGGATACTTTGTTTATTCTGCCGGAAGGCCCCAGAAAGGGTCAGGCAGCGTCAAAATCTACTTTAGCCAAGTGGATTCGACAGGTCATTATGCAAGCTTATGGCTTGAGAAGGAGACCGCCTCCGTTCAAAGTTAGAGCGCACTCCACGAGAGCAGTTGGAACTTCATGGGCAGTGCATCACCAGGCCTCCCTGGCTCAAATCTGTAAGGCCGCAACATGGTCTTCAGTTCACACGTTTACTAGGTTCTACCAGGTGGACGTTAGAAGTCAGGAGGATGTCGCCTTTGGGCGCAGTGTGTTGCAGGCCGCAAAAGATCCTCATGTCTGATAGCGCTCAGCTTATATATGGTGTATCCCCCCCCTCATTTGGCATTGCTTTAGGACATCCCATTAGTAATGACTATGTCGCTCTGTGTCCCGTGATGTACGAGAAAGAAAATAGGATTTTTATAACAGCTTACCTGTAAAATCCTTTTCTTGGAGTACATCACGGGACACAGAGCTCCCGCCCCTCTTTGGGGACACTTATTGCTTTGCTACAAAACTGAGGTGCTCCCGGATGGGAGGGGCTTATATAGGGGAGGGTACTTCCGGTTTTGGAAGTTGCCAGTGCCAGCACCTGACGGTATCTATATAACCCATTAGTAATGACTATGTCGCTCTGTGTCCCGTGATGTACTCCAAGAAAAGGATTTTACAGGTAAGCTGTTATAAAAATCCTATTTTTTTTTGCTTTCTTTTTTTTATTATTTATTTTGCTTTTTTATTTTATTTTTAAACTGTTCCTTTCATATTTTTTTTTTTTACCATTTTTATTGTTATCTCAGGGAATGTAAATATCCCCCATGATAGCAATAAGTAGTGACAGGTACTCTTTTTTGAAAAAAATGGGGGGTTAGACCCTAGATCTTTCCTCTGCCCTCAAAGCATCTGACCACACCAAGATCGGTGTGATAAAATGCTTTCCCAATTTCCCAATGGCGCTGTTTATATCCGGGGGGGGGGGGCATTCCCTCCCACTGCTTGTAAAAACAGTCTAGAGGCTAATTATCTGCTAGAATTGCTTTTACATGAAAGCCGGCCACTGGCTGAAAAGAATGATACCAAGATGATACCTAAACCTGCAGGCATCATTCTGGTATAAACATTCAAAGTCCAGCAACATACCAGTACGTTGCTGGTCCTTGTTGGACATGTATTGTAATCTTTTTTTTCATGCAGCCTGTTAGCTGAATGAAAAAAAGAGATTGATCGGTGGGTATGCCCACCATTAGAATACCTCCCTTCATCCACCCACTTCTAATGATGGGCATACATGCACCATTTATATATGCCGAAGCATGGGGGCATCCTCCCGCACAAAAGTTATGCCGCGTACACACGGTCTGACTTTTCCACGGGCAAGCCTCCGTCGGAATTTCGGCCGTATATACGCGGCATTAGGAGCAAAATCGCTCCTCCGCCCCTGCTGCCCCCATGCTTCGGCATATATGCTCTTTTTTTTAACTGTGGTGGTGAAACCACCTCCTACAGCACTGGAGTCACGGCTTTATGTATCGTGGGAGCAAACGCTGTTGCTGTCAAGATAAATAAATCCGCGATGCAACTGAATGGTGTACCTGCTAAGCAAATGATGGTTAACAATAAAACAAAGTAACATTACAGTACAACAGTAAGACCTTACCATACCATACCTGCAAAGCAAATACCAAAACAAAACCTAGTAAAAAATAAAACATTTTTTTAACGCAACCTGTGCCTAAAATATATATATGCCGAAGCATGGGGGCATCCTCCCGCAAAAAAGTTATGTCGCGTACACACGGTCGGACTTTTCCACGGCAAGCCTCCGTCGGAATTTCGACTGTATGTACGCGGCATTAGGAGCAAAATCGCTCCTCCGCCCCTGCTGCCCCCATGCTTCGGCATATATGCTCTTTTTTTTTAACTGTGGTGGTGAAATCACCTCCTACAGCACTGGAGTCACGGCTTTATGTATCGTGGGAGCAAACGCTGTTGCTGTCAAGATAAATGAATCCGCGATGCAACTGAATGGTGTACCTGCTAAGCAAATGATGGTTAACAATAAAACAAAGTAACATTACAGTACAACAGTAAGACCTTACCATACCATACCTGCAAAGCAAATACCAAAACAAAACCTAGTAAAAAATAAAACATTTTTTTAACGCAACCTGTGCCTAAAATATATATATGCCGAAGCATGGGGGCATCCTCCCGCAAAAAAGTTATGCCGCGTACACACGGTCGGACTTTTCCACGGGCAAGCCTCCGTCGGAATTTCGACTGTATGTACGCGGCATTAGGAGCAAAATCGCTCCTCCGCCCCTGCTGCCCCCATGCTTCGGCATATATGCTCTTTTTTTTTAACTGTGGTGGTGAAATCACCTCCTACAGCACTGGAGTCACGGCTTTATGTATCGTGGGAGCAAACGCTGTTGCTGTCAAGATAAATAATCCCGCGCTGCAGTTGAATGGCGCACCTGAAAACAAAAAATTACATACCTGAAAAGCAAGCATGATAAAACATTGCAGAATAGAATACAGTAAAAAAGAGCAGAACAATAGAGGAGAAAATAGAGAGAGAGAGAGAGAGAGAACAATAAAACGATAACTATTTTTGTTTTTTTTATTTTATATTTTTTTTGTGTTTTGTTTTTTACGTATTTTTTTTCTTTTTTACACTTTTTTTTGTAACTTTAACAACTGTAATGGTTCGGGTCTCTCAAAATGTAATGGCATCTTGGGAGACTCTGTGTAAGTGTGTCCTAGTCTGTGAAATGCTGTACCCTACGCTAAAACTTCACTTTTGAGTGGTAGCGTTCAAAACATTCACCAAGGGAAAGACCAGGTTTGTCAGGACAGAGTGGACAATAATGAAGGGTGTCACACCTAAATCCGCACTTGCTACAGACACGACATCTTTTTTGGGGGGTTCGTTGGGTAGGGGTACTCTCGAGGGCATACGGATAATGCCTCTCATGCAGCCGGCTTACTGCATTTGGTTGGGGATGGTGAGGTGCAGAAGACGCCTGGATACAGGAGGTCTGTGACTATCTCATTCTGGAATTTTAGAAGAGATAACGTCCCGCCTGAAGCTCTGTATAGCACATGAGCGTTCAGCAAAGCCAATTGGAATAAGGATAGAGACACTTTTTTGTACCAGCGTCTCGCCTTATGGTCAATTAGATACGGCGCCACCAACTGGTCGTTGAGGTCCACCCCTCCCATATTTTTTTTATATTCGTGGACACAGAGGGGTTTCTTCACAACACCAGTCGCCGTAGGAATTTGGACTGTCGTGTCTGCATGAAGGGAGGTAAGAAGGAAAACATTCTTATTGTCCCTCCACTTCATAGCGAGCAAGTTATTACACTTCACGCAGGCTCTCTCCCCCAGCCTAAGACGGGCATCTACAAGCCGCTGGGGAAAGCCCCGGCGATTAGGTCGCACGGTGCCACATGCTCCAATCTGATGATCAAACAAGTGACTAAACAGTGGCACGCTCGTGTAATAATTGTCCACATACAAGTGGTACCCCTTTCCGACTAAGGGTGACACCAGTTTCCACACTATCTTGCCAGCGCTCCCTATGTAATCCGGGCAGTTGACCGGCTCAACCTGACTATCTTTTCCCTCATAAACCATAAAGCTCCATACATAGCCTGTTGCCCTGTCACAGAACTTATAGAGCTTGACCCCGTATCTGGCACGCTTGCTGGGAAGGTACTGCTTGAAAGTCAAGCGGCCTGAAAATTTAATCAGGGACTCATCAACGCAGACAACTTGATCGGGAGTAAACAAGGCTGCAAAACGTTCGTTGAAGTGGTTTATGAGGGGCCGAATTTTATAGAGCCGGTCGTATTCAGGGTCCCCACGTGGACGACAAAGTTCATTGTCGTTGAAGTGCATGAACCGCAAAATCTGCTCGTATCGTTTCCTGGGCATGGAGGCAGAGAACACGGGCATGTGGTCAATTGGGTGCGTGGACCAATAAGCACGCAATGACGGGAATTTATGTGTGCCCATGTTGAGGGAAAGGCCCAGAAAGGTCTTAAATTCGGAAACCTTAATTGGTTTCCAATCTTTGGCAATGGAAGGCAACTGGGGATTAGCGGCGATGAATTGACCAGCATATAAATTACTCTGGTCCACAATAGATCTATAGAAACAGCGAATAATAATCAATTGGCATAAAATCAGCTGTATCCACCTGAATACCAGGTTGGGCAGTGAATGGGGGAAGTACGGGTTCTGCAGAAGTGGTGGGGACCCAATCAGGATAGGCAAATTCTGCAGGAAGAGCACTATGGGTACGACGGGCCTGCCTTTGTCTTCTTATTGGTGGCAGCGGGACACTACTTGTGCTTGCCACCTCGCCAGCTTGAACTGCACTTATGGGACTCGCCACGTCACCACGTGATACTGCAGTGCTGGATGTACGCCCAGGCTGTACTAGGCCGCTGGTGCTTGCCAATTCACCAGAAGAAATAGCGGCGCTAGTACTACTCTGCTCCATGATACGAGAGCCCTGCGGTTCTTGCTCCTCAACAACCTCAGAAGATCGGGATCGGGTACGCCTGACCTTAGCAGGGACCTCAAGTTCGTCGTCAGAGCTATCTGACGTGGGGCCGCTGACGTCACTGTCTTCTACGGGAAGATATTCTGAGCCTGAATCTGACAGATGCGTGACCTCCTCTTCACTATCTGTCATGCTCAGAATCTCGTAGGCCTCTTTACTAGTGTACCTTCGATTTGCCATTTTGGGCTCTAAATTTAGGGGTACACTAGTAAGATTCACAGGAAAAAAAGCACCTGACTGTCGTCAGCAAATATATCAAACGCTACAAAAAAAATGTTAGCGATCGCAGGGATCAGGCCTGTCTCTGCGAACGCTGCAGTTATGTGTTTTGTGTTTGGTAAGTGACAGTGATCGATCGATACTGCACTTGGGTGGGCTGGGCTGGGCTGGGCTGGGCGGAGGGGCTAAACGCAGGTACTAGCAGGTATCTGGGCTGATCCCGCTAACACTGCGTTTTTGGGAACCCTAAACCGCTGGGGATGCTAGTATAGATCTGATCAGATCAGATATTGATCTGTTCAGATACTATACCACTAAGGGAGGTGTATGCTTTGCGCGTGGGTGTTAGCGTTACTGGCACTAACCTAACGCTGCCTGGGGCGACGCAGACCCTCTCTGGCGCTAAAACCTAATTGATCTCACCCGCCGGGCGATCAGGGGGTTAAACCTTTATTGGGTTATATACGGCGGGTGCCCTGATGCTATAAAAAGCAAACTAACCAACCAGCGTCACCCGTAACCTTTATATGGTGATCACTGGTGAAAGGGTTAACTAGGGGCAATCAGGGGGTTAAAACCTTTATTAGGTTAAATATGGGGGTACCCGACGCTATATAAAAACCTGACGGGTTACCTAAATAACTAAATAACTAACTGGGTAACCAGTGTCTTCAGTGACGCTTATACGGTGATCACTGGTGAAAGGGTTAACTCTAGGGGCAATCAGGGAGTTAAAATAATATATGGGGGTACCTGACGCTAATAAAAACCTGCGGCGAACCTAAAAATAAATAACTGGCTATCTAGGACACCAGCGACACGAATACAGCAATCGCAAAAAAGGATCGCTTAGTGACGCTGGAGTTAGGGGGTGAAAGGGTTACCTGGGGGGCGATCAAGGGGTTAAACCTTTATTAGGGGGGGTTAGGGGGCTACCCTGGACCTAAAGGGGCCTAAACCTAACTGCCCTGCAACTTTTTACTGTCACAGATGACACTAAATGCAGTGATCAGTAAAATAAATGATCACTGCAATCAGTGACACTGTGATTGGGGGCTGGAGGGTGACCTGGGGGGTGATCTGGGGGTGACTGGGGGGTGAAATGTGTGCCTATTAGTGATGAGCCGAACACCCCCGGGTTCGGTTCGCACCAGAACCCGCGAACGGACCGAAAGTTCGTACGAACATTAGAACCCTATTAAATACAATGGATGCGAACGTTCGAATTCTAAAGTGCTAATTATAACGACTATTATGCATGTTATTGTCCTAAAAAGGGTTTGGGAACCCGGGTTCTGCACCAGGGGACATGTATCAATGCAAAAAGAAGTTTTAAAAACGGTCGTTTTTCGGGAGCAGTCATTTTAATGATGCATAAAGTGAAAAAAAAAAAGTCAAATATTCCTTTAAATATCGTACCTGGGGGGTGTCTAAAGTATGCCTGTGAAGTGCCACGTGTTTCCCGTGTTTAGAACTGTCCCTGCACAAAATGACACTTCTAAAGGAAAAAAAGCCATTTAAAACTGCTTGCGGCTTTAATGTAATGTCTGGTCCCGGTAATATGGATGAAAATCTTTAAGAAAAATGGCATAGCTACCCCATGACCCCCCCCCCCACCCCAGCCCATTACCAGCCCCTTTGGGTCTTGTATGGATATTAAGGGGAACCCCGCACATAAAATAAAAAAGGCCCTATATACTCTGAACAGCCGTATACAGGCGGTGCATACAAGACAGGGACTGTAGGTTTGTTCTTATGTAGAATCTGTTTGTAATTTTGAACAGCTACATTGTTTAAGTGTAGCTCCAGCCCAAAAATCTATTTTTAAACTTTTTGGAAAACATAGGTAAGGGTTATCACCCCTGTAACATTTGTTTTGCTGTCTGTGCCCCTGTTCAGAACATTTCACCTCACTTTCCGTCCCAATGACAACTGTTTTTGAAATGTGGTGTTTTTCTTGAAACAAGGATTGGTGATAAAGCATCAGTACAGAGGAGACACCTTTCTCCCATATTAATTCTTACAGGAGAGAATTTTCCTTCCTAGGGGTAGATTTCCTCTCACTTCCTGTTGTCTTCTTGCGTTTGCAAGTAGGAGTCGTTTGTAAGTTGGATGTTTGAAAGTAGGGACCTGCCGTATATACTCTGCAGAAATAGGCCCCTTAGTTGTTGGTGTTGGCACAACACTGTAAGCACTCACAGTTACTCTTGGTTGGTGCTGGAACGCCCTGCTGTCAACTATTATATCAGGAATTGTAATTACATATAATTGTTGAACAGTGGTAGTAAAAATTGGGCCTTTGATGGTGGTGCTGGTGCCACAACACTGTAAGCCCTGACAGTTACTCTTGGTGGGTGCAGCAATGGGCCCTGCTGTGAATTATTAGATCAAGAATTGTAATTGCATGCCCCTGTTGAACAGGGGCTGAAAAATTGGGCCTTTCGTGGTGGTGGTGGTGGTGGTGGTGTTGCCACAACACTGTAAGCCCTCAGAGTTACTCTTGGTGGGTGCAGGAATGGGCCCTGCTGTGAATTATTAGATCAAGAATTGTAATTACATGCCCCTTTTGAACAGGGGCTGAAAAATTGGGCCTTTCGTGGTGGTGGTGGTGGTGGCGTTGCCACAACACTGTAAGCCCTCAGAGTTACTCTTGGTGGGTGCAGCAATGGGCCCTGCTGTGAATTATTAGATCAAGAATTGTAATTACATGCCCCTGTTGAACAGGGGCTGAAAAATTGGGCCTTAGGCACTGGTGGCACAACACTGCAACCCCTCACAGATACTGTACTTGGAGCACAGCAATGAGCCCTGTTGCAAAGTATTGCTTCAAAAATTGTAATTACACGCCCCTGTTAAACAGGGGCTGAAAAATTGGGCCTTAGGCACTGGTGGCACAACACTGCAACCCCTCACAGATACTATACTTGGAGCACAGCAATGAGCCCTGTTGCAAAGTATTGCTTCAAAAATTGTAATTACACGCCCCTGTTAAACAGGGGCTGAAAAATTGGGCGTTAGGCACTGGTGGCGGCACCCATAAACAAAAATGATCTTCCAAGCTATCATCATCAATCGTATCATTGAGGACTCGGAGGAGGAGGATAGCCAGTCAACATAACAGCACAGGCACTCAGCATCAGCATCAGTCTTGAAGGGATGTGACATGTTAAAATCAATTAGTCTGTTATATCAGCATCAGGTGTGTGGTAGCTGGTGGTGATCCAAGACTGGTTCATCTTGATGAAAGTCAGTCGATCAACCGAGTCGGTGGACAGGCGCACCCTGTGATCCGTGACAAATCCTCCAGCAGCACTGAATGTGCGTTCCGAAAGAACGCTGGATGCAGGACAGGCCAGTAGCTCAATTGCATACTGTGCAAGCTCTGGCCAGTGATCCATCCTCAAGACCCAGTAAGCCAGAGGATTTTCGGTGGGGAAGGTGTCCAAGTCTGACCTTGCCCCTAGATATTCCTGCACCATGTTTATCAGACGCTGGCGATGGTTGCTGGAACCGATCATACTTTGGGGCTGCGGACTAAAGAATTGTCTGAACGCATCGGTCAGACGGCCACCTTCCCCACCGCTCCTTCTTTGACTGGCCGAAGCCTCAGCAACTCGTTGTCCAGGACCAGGAGTTTGTAACCTCCCAGTCTCTGGGAACGCGTTGCACAGACCTTTCTGCAAGGCCTCCTGGAGTTGTCTCATCCTCTGCTCCCTCTGCGACGGTAACATAAGGTCCGCAACCTTACCCTTGTACCGTGGATCAAGGAGAGTGGCCAGCCAGTAATGGTCCCTCTCCTTGATCCGAAGAATACGAGGATCCTTCCGCAGACTTTGCAGGATCAGGGAGGCCATGCAGCGTAGGTTAGCTGAGGCATTCGGTCCGGAGTCCTCTGGGTCACTAAGGACGACATGATCTACAGCCACCTCCTCCCAGCCACGTACAAGTCCACGGGTTTCTTGGGACTGTAAATCATCCCTAAAAGACTGCTGCTGTTGATGCTGCTGAGTGCCAGGCTCCACCTCCATGCTGACACAATCCTCCTCCTCCTCGTCCTCTTCCTGTGCGATGGGTGGGACAGAAGGAACACTGTCTGGGTAAAGGGGGCCTTGAGAGGCAAGGAAGTCCTCCTCTTCCTGCCTCTGTTCTGCCTCAAGTGCCCTGTCCATTATTCCACGCAGCGTGTGCTCCAACAGGTGGACAAGAGGTACAGTGTCACTGATGCATGCACTGTCACTGCTCACCATCCTCGTGGCCTCCTCAAATGGTGCCAGGACAGTGCATGCATCCCTGATCATGCCCCACTGGCGTGGTGAAAAAAACCCGAGCTCCCCTGACCCTGTCCTGGTGCCGTAGTCGCACAGGTACTCATTGATGGCCCTCTGCTGCGTGTGCAGCCGCTGCAGCATGGCCAACGTTGAGTTCCACCTGGTGGGCATGTCACATATAAGGCGGTTCTTGGGCAGGTTCAACTCCTTTTGCAGCTCAGCCAGGCGAGCACTGGCATTATAAGATCTGCGGAAATGCACACATACTTTCCTGGCCTGCCTCAGGACATCCTGTAAGCCCGGGTACCTGCCCAAGAACCGCTGCACCACCAGGTTAAGGACGTGAGCCACACAGGGCACATGGGTCAGTTGTCCCTGTCGGAGGGCGGAGAGGAGGTTGGTGCCATTGTCGCAAACCACCATTCCTGGCTTAAGCTGGCGTGGCGTCAACCACCTCTCGGCCTGGCCCTGCAGAGCAGACAGGACGTCTGCCCCAGTGTGGCTTCTGTCCCCCAAACACACCAGCGCAAGCACAGCATGGCATCTTTTTGCCTGCGTACTTGCGTAGCCCCTTGAACGCCTACGGAGCACCGCTGGTTCAGAGGACAAAGCACAGGAAGAGGCCATGGAGGAAGAAGAAGAGGAGGGGGTGGAGGAGAGAGGTGTGTCACAACCAGTAGTAGCATTTTGGAGGCGTGGCGGTGGAACAACCTCCAACACTACTGCACCTTGTCCTGCATCCTTCCCAGCTGCCAAAAGAGTGACCCAATGGGCCGTGAAAGAAAGGTAACGTCCCTGTCCATGCCTGCTGGACCATGAGTCAGCGGTAATATGCACCTTACCGCTGACCGCCCTGTCCAGCGAAGCCAAGACATTGCCTTCCACATGCCGGTAGAGAGCCGGAATAGCCTTCCGTGAGAAAAAGTGGCGTTTGGGAACCTGCCACTGAGGAACCGCACATTGCACAAACTCACAGAAGGGGGCCGAGTCTACCAACTGAAAAGGCAGCAGTTGAAGCGCTAGCAATTTAGCCAAGCTAGCATTCAACCGCTGGGCATGTGGATGGCTGGGAGTGAACTTCTTTCGACGGTCCAGCAGCTGGGGCAGGGAAATTTGCCTGCTAGAATCGGACGTCGGTGTACTGCTAGCAGAGTGGCCGCAAGTACTTGGCTGTGACACACCTAATTCTACACCTTCATTCCTCTCAGTGCATGTTTCAGAGAGGACTGAAGTTATAGTGGGGTTGGAGATCCCAGCTGATGCGGTGCAAGGAGAGGTCCGCTTTGTTCTTTGGTGTGGGTCTTTGAGGTAGGCTTGCCAACGAGCTGCATGGCAGGTCAACATATGTCTGGTCAGGCATGTGGTACCCAAGCGGCTGATGTTTTGGCCACGCGATATACGCTTGAGACATATGTTGCAAACAGCAGCTGTGCGATCTGATGCACTAGCCTCAAAAAAGGCCCACACCAAAGAACTTTTTGAATGACGGGCAGAGGCAGCGCCCTGCACAGGCGGAGCTCTGCGGTGTGATTCCGTCGGTGTACTGCCCTTACGCTGGCCACCAAAGGGCATCCTGCCTCGTTGGAGATGTGCCTCCTCCTCATCCTCCTCCTCCTCCTCTCTCCTATTAGGCACCCACGTGGAGTCAGTGACCTCATCATCCCCTCCCTCCTCATCACTGGAGCCAATCTGGCAGTATGCTGCAGCTGCTGGAACATGACTGCCAGATTGGTGTCCTTCTTGAGCATCCCCTCTGTCTGCTCTCACGCTACTGCCTTCCTCTAGCTGGGTTTCATCATCAGACCCTTCGAAACGCTGGGCATCCTCCTGGAGCATGTACCCAACACTGTGCTCAAACAGTTCGGGGGACTCCTCAGGAGGAGGACATGGTGGGTCTAGGGAAGGAGTGACTGATGATGAGTCTGACATTGATACCAGGGAAGAGGACGCTTTGGCAGCTGCTTTGCCAGTACCCTGAGCCTGGGTGAGAGAGGATGAGGAGGATGAGGAGGGCTTGGTCATCCACTCTACCAAGTCTTCGGCATGATGTGGCTCAACATGTCCAGCTGCCGAAAAGAAGGACAAGCGTGTCCCATGGCCATGTGCTGATGACAATGCACCGCGTCCACGACCAGCACTGTTGCCCCCAGACACAGAGCCTGCTTGCCCTCTTTTATTGCCTCCTGACTGTCTGCCTCTCCTTGTTTGCCTTCCAGACATTCTAATGGATGGCCTGCAGGGAGATGGGAAAAAAGCAATAAGGGCTACCTTCAGGTGTCCTTCTCTGTCCCTTTACTTAAGGATTTCTAAATATGGTTGAGGATGATTGCTTTCGCACAGAATAGCACAATGACATTTTCCCTGACTGTCCAAAAAACAAGGATTTCAAAGATGGTTGATGAGGAATGCTTTAGCACAGTATAGCACAATGAGAATTTCCCTCACTGTCCTTCCTTCCCTGTCCCTACAAACAAGGTTTAGCACAGTAAAACACACTGACACTCTCCCTACCTATAGTTTTCTGTCCCTATAAAAAATTTTTTTTTTAAAGATGGTTGATGAGGAATGCTTTAGCACAGTATAGCACAATGAGAATTTCCCTCACTGTCCTTCCCTGTCCCTACAAACAAGGTTTAGCACAGTAAAACACACTGACACTCTCCCTACCTATAGTTTTCTGTCCCTATAAAAATTTTTTTTTTTAAAGATGGTTGATGAGGAATGCTTTAGCACAGTATAGCACAATGAGAATTTCCCTCACTGTCCTTCCCTGTCCCTACAAACAAGGTTTAGCACAGTAAAACACACTGACACTCTCCCTACCTATAGTTTTCTGTCCCTATAAAATTTTTTTTTTAAAGATGGTTGATGAGGAATGCTTTAGCACAGTATAGCACAATGAGAATTTCCCTCACTGTCCTTCCCTGTCCCTACAAACAAGGTTTAGCACAGTAAAACACACTGACACTCTCCCTACCTATAGTTTTCTGTCCCTATAAATTTTTTTTTTAAAAGATGGTTGATGAGGAATGCTTTAGCACAGTATAGCACAATGAGAATTTCCCTAACTGTCCTTCCCTGTCCCTACAAACAAGGTTTAGCACAGTAAAACAGACTGACACTCTCCCTACCTATCCTTCTCTTTCCCTAAACTAAAGGAATCCAGGTTAAGGAAGAAAAAAAAAAATGTCACTGTCCCTGCCTATGCTTCTCTTTCCCTGCTCCGGAACACACTACACTAGGCCGCCGTGCTGGCGGCCTTTTATAGTGTGGGGCGTGTACTAAACACCCTCAGCAATAATTGGCCACAGGCATCCTGCCTGTGGCCAATCATTGCTCTCCTCGCTGCCGGCGCTGTGATTGGCCAAGCATGCGGGGTCACAGTGCATGCTTGGCCAATCACAGCGCCTGGATGACACTGCGATGGCGTAGTGCATTGTGGGCCGCGAATTAGGCGCGAACGGCCCAAATCGTTCGTTGTTCGGCGAACGATCGAACAGCCGATGTTCGAGTCGAACGTATGTTCGACTCGAACACCGAGCTCATCCCTAGTGCCTATGTGTACCTAAGTGTCAGTGGACTGTTGGTGCACTAACCTGCTTCTTCTCTCCTCGGCACCGGGAACGAAAAGACCGACACAAGGAGAGATGACATCACTTCCTCTGCCTGTGTTTACATTTTACGGGCAGAGGAAGCATTTCCATTCGCCGGGAGCGATCGCGAGGGGGTGGCCTGAATCGAACGGCCTTCCCCTCATCTCGGATCACTCCCCAACGATAAACGGCCGCTCACTGTTTAGGAGAGGGGTCCGATCGGACCCCCCAACTGTACAAAGGCAATCACGTACACTGTACGTGATTGTGCCTGTCGGTGCCATTCTGCCGACGTACATATACAGTGAGCGGTCGTTAAGTGGTTAAAGGTCAGAGAAAAAAAATGCTACATTTTTGAAAAAAATGGCAGTACAGAAAAAGTAAGAATGTGTAAAATAAATAAACCAAGTCATCTAACAAGCAGAAAATAGTTAAATTAATATTTTCCTTCCTTTAATGAATATTTTTTCCTGAGTAAGTACCTAGGCAGAAAAAACACTAACTACTGGCTGCTTGGGGCTCTAGGGCCACACAGTAAGCACCAAAGGGTTTTATGCACCAGTCTGCTCTATGCAAAAGCCTTAATTACAGGCATTTTTTATGCAAAATTTCACATATACTTTACCGTCTACTAATAAAAATAGCTGTTTCCCATAACTATGCTGATTTCCAAACTAGTTTACAGTCAAGGAAATGTTTTACTTTCCAATATCGTTGTATTAAAGAATGGAAAATAAGTGAATATAGTTCATGCTAATAAAAAAGAATGGTGCACAGAGCTAATTAAAAACATTTGTTTAGATCACTTTACATAGAAGTTCAGTCAGTGACATCGTATATCCGGGATAATTAGGAAAAAGAAAGAACAAAAGCAAATTTGTTCCCATTAGTGTCTTCTTAAACTGTGTAATATGTTTTGCAGCTCATGTATGATTATTGTATAATAATATCCCCCAAAAAACGCAACCATTTATTAAGAATTGTAAAATTTCAGGGAAAGACTACAGGCACATAGTGCTTTTGGATATGTAAATGTAAATTCCTTGCATATTTCTGCACCCTTAAGACACTGCTGCCTGCAATGTACAAACAGCCTATAGTAAAAAACGGCTGTAGGCTAACTGTACACATATATACACTAGGGTTGCCACCTTTTCTTCAAGCCAAACCCGAACACTTTATCGGCGCGCGGCATGATTAAACACTAAGACAGAGTGAAACGCGTCAGTTTCCACCAGAGTTTTGTGACTTGCCGTGTGTTATTTGGATTTTTGGAAGATTTTACAAAATAAAGGCTTTTATTGGAGTGCTGCTGTCCAGAAGATTTGTTCTTTTGTTATTGCCTGAGTTTGCATTGCCTGCACCCTTGGCTGTTGGGAGGAAGTAATCACCTGGAGGACATCCACACCTGAGCGGTTTCTGTTTTCTGTTCTTCTACTGTTAAAATAAACCTACCATTAAAATTATAGTCTGATCATTTTTTTGTCAGTGGGCAAGCGTACAAAATCAGCAGGGGATCAAATACTTTTTCCCCTCACTGTAGCTTCTAATCCCCTTGAGGACATTTTATGGTTAAACAACCTGGTCACATTGTTATAATCTTTTAATAGGAACTATAAACTGAAGGACCTATGAATACATGGTTGTGGAACAAATCATTTGAGTTTCCATTATTTCTTATGTGGAAATTTGTTTTGATATACAAGTGCTTTGGATTACAAGCATGTTTCTGGAACAAATTATGCTCGCAATCCAAGGTTTTACTGTACCTTTCGTCCTAATTGCTATTCAGCTGTCACATGACCCAGCTCTTTCCTAGCCTGTCTGCAAGGAAACTGTCAGGGTCACCTGTGGCCAGTAGTGATGAGCCGAACACCCCCGGGTTCGGTTCGCACCAGAACCCGCGAACGGACCGAAAGTTCGAACGAACATTAGAACCCTATTAAATACAATGGATGCGAACGTTCGAATTCTAAAGTGCTAATTATAACAACTATTATGCATGTTATTGTCATAAATAGGGTTTGGGAACCCGGGTTCTGCACCAGGGGACATGTATCAATGCAAAAAGAAGTTTTAAAAACGGTCGTTTTTCGGGAGCAGTCATTTTAATGATGCATAAAGTGGAAAAAAAAAAGTCAAATATTCCTTTAAATATCGTACCTGGGGGGTGTCTAAAGTATGCCTGTGAAGTGCCACGTGTTTCCCGTGTTTAGAACTGTCCCTGCACAAAATGACACTTCTAAAGGAAAAAAAAGCCATTTAAAACTGCTTGCGGCTTTAATGTAATGTCTGGTCCCGGTAATATGGATGAAATTCTTTAAGAAAAATGGCATAGCTACCCCATGACCCCCCCCCCCCCTACCCCAGCCCATTACCAGCCCCTTTGGGTCTTGTATGGATATTAAGGGGAACCCCGCACATAAAATAAAAAAGGCCCTATATACTCTGAACAGCCGTATACAGGCGGTGCATACAAGACAGGGACTGTAGGTTTGTTCTTATGTAGAATCTGTTTGTAATTTTGAACAGGTACATTGTTGAAGTGTAGCTCCAGCCCAAAAATCTATTTTTAAACTTTTTGGGAAACATAGGTAAGGGTTATCACCCCTGTAACATTTGTTTTGCTGTCTGTGCCCCTGTTCAGAACATTTCACCTCACTTTCCGTCCCAATGACAACTGTTTTTGAAATGTGGTGTTTTTCTTGAAACAAGGATTGCTGATAAAGCATCAGTACAGATGAGACCCCTTTCTCCCATATTTATTCTTACAGGAGAGAATTTTCCTTTCTAGGGGTAGATTTCCTCTCACTTCCTGTTGTCTTCTTTCGTTTGCAAGTAGGAGTCGTTTGTAAGTTGGATGTTTGAAAGTAGGGACCTGCCGTATATACTCTGCAGAAATAGGCCCCTTAGTTGTTGGTGTTGGCACAACACTGTAAGCACTCAGTTACTCTTGGTTGGTGCTGGAACGCCCTGCTGTCAACTATTATATCAGGAATTTTAATTACATATAATTGTTGAACAGTGGTAGTAAAAATTGGGGCTTTGATGGTGGTGCTGGTGCCACAACACTGTAAGCCCTGATAGTTACTCTTGGTGGGTGCAGCAATGGGCCCTGCTGTGAATTATTAGATCAAGAATTGTAATTACATGCCCCTTTTGAACAGGGGCTGAAAAATTGGGCCTTAGGCACTGGTGGCACAACACTACAACCCCTCACAGATACTGTACTTGGAGCACAGCAATGAGCCCTGTTGCAAAGTATTGCTTCAAAAATTGTAATGACACGCCCCTGTTAAACAGGGGCTGAAAAATTGGGCCTTAGGCACTGGTGCCACAACACTCCAACCCCTCACAGATACTGTACTTGGAGCACAGCAATGAGCCCTATGGCAAATTATTGCTAAAAAAATTGTAATTACACGCCCCTGTAAAACAGGGGCTGAAAAATTGGGCCTTAGCCACTGGTGGCGGCACCCATAAACAAAAATGATCTTCCAAGCTATCATCATCAATCGTATCATTGAGGACTCGGAGGAGGAGGATAGCCAGTCAACATAACAGCACAGGCACTCAGCATCAGCATCAGTCTTGAAGGGATGTGACATGTTAAAATCAATTAGTCTGTTATATCAGCATCAGGTGTGTGGTAGCTGGTGGTGATCCAAGACTGGTTCATCTTGATGAAAGTCAGTCGATCAACCGAGTCGGTGGACAGGCGCACCCTGTGATCCGTGACAAATCCTCCAGCAGCACTGAATGTGCGTTCCGAAAGAACGCTGGATGCAGGACAGGCCAGTAGCTCAATTGCATACTGTGCAAGCTCTGGCCAGTGATCCATCCTCAAGACCCAGTAAGCCAGAGGATTTTCGGTGGGGAAGGTGTCCAAGTCTGACCTTGCCCCTAGATATTCCTGCACCATGTTTATCAGACGCTGGCGATGGTTGCTGGAACCGATCATACTTTGGGGCTGCGGACTAAAGAATTGTCTGAACGCATCGGTCAGACGGCCACCTTCCCCACCGCTCCTTCTTTGACTGGCCGAAGCCTCAGCAACTCGTTGTCCAGGACCAGGAGTTTGTAACCTCCCAGTCTCTGGGAACGCGTTGCACAGACCTTTCTGCAAGGCCTCCCGGAGTTGTCTCATCCTCTGCTCCCTCTGCGACGGTAACATAAGGTCCGCAACCTTACCCTTGTACCGTGGATCAAGGAGAGTGGCCAGCCAGTAATGGTCCCTCTCCTTGATCCGAAGAATACGAGGATCCTTCCGCAGACTTTGCAGGATCAGGGAGGCCATGCAGCGTAGGTTTGCTGAGGCATTCGCTCCGGAGTCCTCTGGGTCACTAAGGACGACATGATCCGCAGCCACCTCCTCCCAGCCACGTACAAGTCCACTGGTTTCTTGGGACTGTAAATCATCCCTAAAAGACTGCTGCTGATGATGCTGAGTGCCAGCCTCCACCTCCATGCTGACACAATCCTCCTCCTCCTCCTCCTCCTCCTCCTCCTCTTCCTGTGCGATGGGTGGGACAGAAGGAACACTGTCTGGGTAAAGGGGGCCTTGAGAGGCAAGGAAGTCCTCCTCTTCCTGCCTCTGTTCTGCCTCAAGTGCCCTGTCCATTATTCCACGCAGCGTGTGCTCCAACAGGTGGACAAGAGGTACAGTGTCACTGATGCATGCACTGTCACTGCTCACCATCCTCGTGGCCTCCTCAAATGGTGCCAGGACAGTGCATGCATCCCTGATCATGCCCCACTGGCGTGGAGAAAAAAAAACAAGCTCCCCTGACCCTGTCCTGGTGCCGTAGTCGCACAGGTACTCATTGATGGCCCTCTGCTGCGTGTGCAGCCGCTGCAGCATGGCCAACGTTGAGTTCCACCTGGTGGGCATGTCACATATAAGGCGGTTCTTGGGCAGGTTCAACTCCTTTTGCAGCTCAGCCAGGCGAGCACTGGCATTATAAGATCTGCGGAAATGCACACAGACTTTCCTGGCCTGCCTCAGGACATCCTGTAAGCCCGGGTACCTGCCCAAGAACCGCTGCACCACCAGGTTAAGGACGTGAGCCACACAGGGCACATGGGTCAGTTGTCCCTGTCGGAGGGCGGAGAGGAGGTTGGTGCCATTGTCGCAAACCACCATTCCTGGCTTAAGCTGGCGTGGCGTCAACCACCTCTCGGCCTGGCCCTGCAGAGCAGACAGGACCTCTGCCCCAGTGTGGCTTCTGTCCCCCAAACACACCAGCGCAAGCACGGCATGGCATCTTTTTGCCTGCGTACTTGCGTAGCCCCGTGAACGGCTACGGAGCACCGCTGGTTCATAGGACAAACCACAGGAAGAGGCCATGGAGGAAGAAGAAGAGGAGGGGGTGGAGGAGAGAGGTGTGTCACAACCAGTAGTAGCATTTTGGAGGCGTGGCGGTGGGACAACCTCCAACACTACTGCACCTTGTCCTGCATCCTTCTCAGCTGCCAAAAGAGTGACCCAATGGGCCGTGAAAGAAAGGTAACGTCCCTGTCCATGCCTGCTGGACCATGAGTCAGCGGTAATATGCACCTTACCGCTGACCGCCCTGTCCAGCGAGGCCAAGACATTGCCTTCCACATGCCGGTAGAGAGCCGGAATAGCCTTCCGTGAGAAAAAGTGGCGTTTGGGAACCTGCCACTGAGGAACCGCACATTGCACAAACTCACGGAAGGGGGCCGAGTCTACCAACTGAAAAGGCAGCAGTTGAAGCGCTAGCAATTTAGCCAAGCTAGCATTCAACCGCTGGGCATGTGGATGGCTGGGAGTGAACTTCTTTCGACGGTCCAGCAGCTGGGGCAGGGAAATTTGCCTGCTAGAATCGGACGTCGGTGTACTGCTAGCAGAGTGGCCGCAAGTACTTGGCTGTGACACACCTAATTCTACACCTTCATTCCTCTCAGTGCATGTTTCAGAGAGGACTGAAGTTATAGTGGGGTTGGAGATCCCAGCTGATGCGGTGCAAGGAGAGGTCCGCTTTGTTCTTTGGTGTGGGTCTTTCAGGTAGGCTTGCCAACGAGCTGCATGGCAGGTCAACATATGTCTGGTCAGGCATGTGGTACCCAAGCGGCTGATGTTTTGGCCACGCGATATACGCTTGAGACATATGTTGCAAACAGCAGCTGTGCGATCTGATGCACTAGCCTCAAAAAAGGCCCACACCAAAGAACTTTTTGAATGACGGGCAGAGGCAGCGCCCTGCACAGGCGGAGCTCTGCGGTGTGATTCCGTCGGTGTACTGCCCTTACGCTGGCCACCAAAGGGCATCCTGCCTCGTTGGAGATGTGCCTCCTCCTCATCCTCCTCCTCCTCCTCTCTCCTATTAGGCACCCACGTGGAGTCAGTGACCTCATCATCACCTCCCTCCTCATCACTGGAGCCAATCTGGCAGTATGCTGCAGCTGCTGGAACATGACTGCCAGATTGGTGTCCTTCTTGAGCATCCCCTCTGTCTGCTCTCACGCTACTGCCTTCCTCTAGCTGGGTTTCATCATCAGACCCTTCGAAACGCTGGGCATCCTCCTGGAGCATGTACCCAACACTGTGCTGAAACAGTTCGGGGGACTCCTCAGGAGGAGGACATGGTGGGTCTAGGGAAGGAGTGACTGATGATGAGTCTGACATTGATACCAGGGAAGAGGACGCTTTGGCAGCTGCTTTTCCAGTACCCTGAGCCTGGGTGAGAGAGGATGAGGAGGAGGAGGAGGGCTTGGTCATCCACTCTACCAAGTCTTCGGCATGATGTGGCTCAACATGTCCAGCTGCCGAAAAGAAGGACAAGCGTGTCCCATGGCCATGTGCTGATGACAATGCACCGCGTCCACGACCAGCACTGTTGCCCCCAGACACAGAGCCTGCTTGCCCTCTTTTATTGCCTCCTGACTGTCTGCCTCTCCTTGTTTGCCTTCCAGACATTCTAATAGATGGCCTGCAGGGAGATGGGAAAAAAGCAATAAGGGCTACCTTCAGGTGTCCTTCTCTGTCCCTTGAAACAAGGACTTTGACAGTGAAAGAAACTGACACACTCTCCCTACCTACAGTTTTCTGTCCCTAGAAAAAATGTTTTTTTTAAGCACAATTTAGCACAAGGAGAATGCACTCACTGTCCTTCCAGGTCCCTGGAAACAAGGACTTTGACAGTGAAAGAAACTGACACACTCTCCCTACCTACAGTTTTCTGTCCCTAGAAAAAATGTTTTTTTTAAGCACAATTTAGCACGAGGAGAATTCACTCACTGTCCTTCCAGGTCCCTGGAAACAAGGACTTTGACAGTGAAAGAAACTGACACACTCTCCCTACCTACAGTTTTCTGTCCCTAGAAAAAATGTTTTTTTAAGCACAATTTAGCACAAGGAGAATTCACTCACTGTCCTTCCAGGTCCCTGGAAACAAGGACTTTGACAGTGAAAGAAACTGACACACTCTCCCTACCTACAGTTTTCTGTCCCTAGAAAAAATGTTTTTTTTAAGCACAATTTAGCACAAGGAGAATTCACTCACTGTCCTTCCAGGTCCCTGGAAACAAGGACTTTGACAGTGAAAGAAACTGACACACTCTCCCTACCTACAGTTTTCTGTCCCTAGAAAAAATGTTTTTTTTAAGCACAATTTAGCACAAGGAGAATTCACTCACTGTCCTTCCAGGTCCCTGGAAACAAGGACTTTGACAGTGAAAGAAACTGACACACTCTCCCTACCTACAGTTTTCTGTCCCTAGAAAAAATGTTTTTTTTAAGCACAATTTAGCACAAGGAGAATTCACTCACTGTCCTTCCAGGTCCCTGGAAACAAGGACTTTGACAGTGAAAGAAACTGACACACTCTCCCTACCTACAGTTTTCTGTCCCTAGAAAAAATGTTTTTTTTAAGCACAATTTAGCACAAGGAGAATTCACTCACTGTCCTTCCAGGTCCCTGGAAACAAGGACTTTGACAGTGAAAGAAACTGACACACTCTCCCTACCTACAGTTTTCTGTCCCTAGAAAAAAAGTTTTTTTTAAGCACAATTTAGCACAAGGAGAATTCACTCACTGTCCTTCCAGGTCCCTGGAAACAAGGACTTTGACAGTGAAAGAAACTGACACACTCTCCCTACCTACAGTTTTCTGTCCCTAGAAAAAATGTTTTTTTTAAGCACAATTTAGCACAAGGAGAATTCACTCACTGTCCTTCCAGGTCCCTGGAAACAAGGACTTTGACAGTGAAAGAAACTGACACACTCTCCCTACCTACAGTTTTCTGTCCCTAGAAAAAATGTTTTTTTTAAGCACAATTTAGCACAAGGAGAATTCACTCACTGTCCTTCCAGGTCCCTGGAAACAAGGACTTTGACAGTGAAAGAAACTGACACACTCTCCCTACCTACAGTTTTCTGTCCCTAGAAAAAATGTTTTTTTTAAGCACAATTTAGCACAAGGAGAATTCACTCACTGTCCTTCCAGGTCCCTGGAAACAAGGACTTTGACAGTGAAAGAAACTGACACACTCTCCCTACCTACAGTTTTCTGTCCCTAGAAAAAATGTTTTTTTTAAGCACAATTTAGCACAAGGAGAATTCACTCACTGTCCTTCCAGGTCCCTGGAAACAAGGACTTTGACAGTGAAAGAAACTGACACACTCTCCCTACCTACAGTTTTCTGTCCCTAGAAAAAATGTTTTTTTTAAGCACAATTTAGCACAAGGAGAATTCACTCACTGTCCTTCCAGGTCCCTGGAAACAAGGACTTTGACAGTGAAAGAAACTGACACACTCTCCCTACCTACAGTTTTCTGTCCCTAGAAAAAATGTTTTTTTTTAAGCACAATTTAGCACAAGGAGAATTCACTCACTGTCCTTCCAGGTCCCTGGAAACAAGGACTTTGACAGTGAAAGAAACTGACACACTCTCCCTACCTACAGTTTTCTGTCCCTAGAAAAAATGTTTTTTTTAAGCACAATTTAGCACAAGGAGAATTCACTCACTGTCCTTCCAGGTCCCTGGAAACAAGGACTTTGACAGTGAAAGAAACTGACATACTCTCCCTACCTACAGTTTTCTGTCCCTAGAAAAAATGTTTTTTTTAAGCACAATTTAGCACAAGGAGAATTCACTCACTGTCCTTCCAGGTCCCTGGAAACAAGGACTTTGACAGTGAAAGAAACTGACACACTCTCCCTACCTACAGTTTTCTGTCCCTAGAAAAAATGTTTTTTTTAAGCACAATATAGCACAAGCACAAAACACACTGACACTCTCCCTACCTATCCTTCTCTTTCCCTAAACTAAAGGAATCCAGGTTAAGCAAGAAAGAAATAAAAGTCACTGTCCCTGCCTATGCTGCTCTATCCCTGCTCCGGAACACACTACACTAGGCCGCCGTGCTGGCGGCCTTTTATAGTGTGGGGCGTGTACTAAACACCCTCAGCAATAATTGGCCACAGGCATCCTGCCTGTGGCCAATCATTGCTCTCCTCGCTGCCGGCGCTGTGATTGGCCAAGCATGCGGGGTCACAGTGCATGCTTGGCCAATCACAGCGCCTGGATGACACTGCGATGGCGTAGTGCATTGTGGGCCGTTCGCGTCACTCGAATTTGGCGCGAACGGCCCAAATCGTTCGATCTTCGTCGAACGATCGAACAGCCGATGTTCGAGTCGAACGTATGTTCGACTCGAACACGAAGCTCATCCCTAGTGGCCAGGTGACAGATGCACACCGTAGGGGGACAGGAGTGCACTGCGAGGTAGTGAACCCTATGGCTGGCTTCTGTGGATAGGAAACTGGGTGGTTGTGGAAAGCGGGACCAGAGGAGCACAACCGGGATCCTAACGGGAGCTAGAGCCAAGATTCCCCAGGGCGGGGAGTCTAAGACCCAGCTGGTCTTCTCCAGGGCCTCTAGTGGTGAGGATGTTAGCTGCAGGCTGGGACCAGGTCGCGGCCCCTGGAGTTTCCTAGCTCACGCCCCGTAGGATAAGGGGAAAAGAGGGGAAGCAGCAGCACACGATAAGAGAGAACCGAATAACAAGCTGAAGGTCAGAGGCCACAAGCAGACAAGGATAACGAAGAACGAGCCGAAGGTCAAGGGTCACGAGCAGACAGGGATAGTCGGGGACAAGCCAATAACGTAACAGAGAGACAGACGTAGCACAGGGCATGCAGGAACCCAAACACACAATGCCTAACAAACACGTTGATCAGCAAAGCAGGCTTGCAGTGCACAGGTTAATATAGTGTTCTGTGATAGGGCCTGGGGTGGAGTCAGGCTGGGAGGAGATTATAAAGGAAGCCAGGTGAAAGGGTTCTGGCCTCTAAGATGAACACATGGGAAGGAAGGTAAGCTGACAGACAAACACTACTGCATATCCATGACAGTACCCTCCCTCTTATGGGCCCTCCCCCGCCTGGGCCCAGGCTTAAAGGGAAATCTCAGATGAAACCTCCTCAACAGATGAGGTGCAACGACGTCAGATGCAGCGATCCAAGACGCCTCCTCAGGACCAAAACCTCTCCAATGCACAAGGTACTGAAGAATACCTCTGCAGAGCCGAGAATCCAGAACTTGTCTAACCTCGTACTTTAGACTATCCTCAGAGACCAGAACCGAGGTAGGGAGATGACAAGAAGATCTATTGAGGACCAAAGGCTCTCTAGGAATAAGCAAGGGCATGAGAGGATCAACAGAAATCTGAGGAGGGTCCCCTAGACCCTTAAAGATGAACTGGTCATCTAGCACAGGACCATCAAACTGGGCAGATGTCAGTGGAACCCTGAAGTCAGGTTGGTTAGAGGGTGACATGTCACAGGAGTCAAGCTGAATAGCTGAAAGACAAGCAGAATGTCCTGAACAAGAAAAAGTAGGCGGCTCACTGGGCATGGGCTGGACTGGCATAACTAGTACAGAGGCCGAGTGAATAGAGTCAGGTGTAGCGACTACCTGAATCGCATCGCAAGACGTAGCGACTGCAGGACTTGTAGACAAGCTAGCCTGGCTGTGCGTCCAAGGGCGATTAGGGACAGAGAAATGTAAATGGTTATGCGACCTGGAATGAATGACCGGCTCAGGTTCACAGGGGGCAACCTTGGGTAGGCAGGACGAGGAACAGGAGGAACCCCAAGCCAGGATCTGTCCAGTAGTCCAGTCCATATGAGGAGAATGGAGCTGTAACCATGGGAGACCCAAAATTATAGGCGTTGAGGCCTTGGGTAAGATAAGGAAGGATATCCACTCCTGGTGGAGTGTCCCTACCGACATCTTAACAGGGAGGGTCTGGAAGCCGATAGGTCCCCCTGGGAGAACAGTACCATCAATCGCCAAGACCACCAATGGCGTGGTGAGGGGCAAAAGAGTAAGTCTCATGGACGACGCGATTTCCCAGTCCATGAAATTACCAGCGGCTCCGGAATCCAGATATGCTGAGACCGAATGAGAAGAAGCACCAACATGAAGGAACACAGAAAGCAGAAGACGAGAAGGGGAAGGTGATATTTCTGGGTCCAATACTCCACTTTCCAGATGAAGTGGACCCAAACGTTTTTCTGGACAAAGAGAGCAAGTGTCACGAAAATGACCTTTGCCCCCACAGTAGAGACACAGGCCTAGAGTTCTGCGCCTAGCACGTTCCTCTGGGGATAGCCTGGTCCTGCCCAGCTGCATGGGTTCCTCAGCTGGCAGGAGATGCTCCACGGGTCGAGGAGAGGGGAGCTCAGGCTGACTAAGGACCAAGGAGTGCTGGCGCCGCTTTTCTAGGGTCCTTTCCTGAAAGCGAATATCGATCTGGTTACACAAGGAGATAACTCCGTCCAGATCAGTGGGGATGGTTCTTCCTGCTAATTCATCCTTCACTCTATCAGACAGGCCATGCAAAAAGGTTGCGACTAAGGCCTCATTGTTCCAGCTCAACTCAGCCGACAGTATGCGGAAATTAAGGGCGTACTGTCCCACTGAAGCAGACTCTTGGCGGAGACGTAGAAGGGCGCTGGCCGCTGAAGAGACACGAGCCGGTTCTTCAAAGATATTCTGAAAAAGTTTCAAGAAGCCAGACAGGCTAGAAACCACTGGATCATTCAGTTCCCACAGAGGGGCTGCTCAGGCTAAAGCTTCACCGGAGAGGAGGGAAATGATATAGGCTACCTTTGCCCTATCAGACAGAAAGTTTTGAGGCTGAAGCTCAAAATGAATCGTGCATTGGCTAAGGAACCCTCTGCAGGCCTTGGAGTCCCCAGAGAAACGGAACGGAGCTGGCAGTGTTAGTGAGTGTGTGGCTGCGACTGGTGCGATAGGTACCACCGCTGGTTGTACTTGAGGTTGCGGATTCGGGGTTCCCAAGGAGGCCTGAAGTTGCTCGAATCGAGAAGCCAGATCCTGGAGGAATCGCATCACCTGAGTCTGATTCGATTCCTGGGTTTCAAGTCTGTGGACTATGCCCCGCAATGGATCATCCGCGGGGATCGGGATGTCAGCCGGGTCCATGGCTGATCAAACTGTCAGGGTCACCTGTGGCCAGGTGACAGATGCACACCGTAGGGGGACAGGAGTGCACCGCGAGGTAGTGAACCCTATGGCTGGCTTCTGCGGATAGGAAACTGGGTGGTTGTGGAAAGCGGGACCAGAGGAGCACAACCGGGATCCTAACGGGAGCTAGAGCCAAGATTCCCCAGGGCGCGGAGTCTAAGACCCAGCTGGTCTTCTCCAGGGCCTCTAGTGGTGAGGATGTTAGCTGCAGGCTGGGACCAGGTCGCGGCCCCTGGAGTTTCCTAGCTCACGCCCCGTAGGATAAGGGGAAAAGAGGGGAAGCAGCAGCACACGATAAGAGAGAACCGAATAACAAGCTGAAGGTCAGGGGCCACAAGCAGACAAGGATAACGAAGAACGAGCCGAAGGTCAAGGGTCACGAGCAGACAGGGATAGTCGGGGACAAGCCAATAACGTAACAGAGAGACAGACGTAGCACACGGCAGGCAGGAACCCAAACACACAATGCCTAACAAACACGTTGATCAGCAAAGCAGGCTTGCAGTGCACAGGTTAATATAGTGTTCTGTGATAGGGCCTGGGGTGGAGTCAGGCTGGGAGGAGATTATAAAGGAAGCCAGGTGAAAGGGTTCTGGCCTCTAAGATGAACACATGGGAAGGAAGGTAAGCTGACAGACAAACACTACTGCATATCCATGACAGAAACATAAGCAGGGGGAGCTTCTAGTCCTCTGCTTCTGATCACAAAAACATCCTTTGGAAAACAGAGTAAACATACATACTTTCAATAAACTGTTTTAAATTGCCATATAAATATACATTTGAAATTAAATCTTTATTATTTTTGGCAATAACATGGCGTGGGCGGATTCGTAGTTACAGACTGTGTCACGTCTCTCCAGCCTGTGTCTTAGAATAACAAGGAGGTGAAGCCTCCATCAATCAAGATTTAATATCCCACCCCCATTTTGTTTAGCTGGTTAGTAGCCATAGAGGAGGAGGGAGGGAGTGGGCTGTCATTTACCACTGTGTATACGCCCACATGGGTGACTCTATAGCTACATGGGCTGCTCAGATGTGATAGGGAGGAAATGCTCAGGGTAGAAAATACACTTAAAACTGAGCATGTGCAGAGCTGCCAACACTGCTCTGCAAAGTCCTCAACTGCAGTGGGAAAATGGACAGAATGGGGGAGACAGGGAACAGCAGGATCGAGAGTTTTTTGCAGAATACAAAAAACAAATCCCATAGTAACTGAGTGAATGTGAAAAGCACGTAGTACACCATTTATTGATATTTTTAATGATGTGGGTTTAGTGATACTTTTAAGCATAACTATTCAAAATGTATAGTTTTCCTAAAATACAAATGTAGCGGCCTCACCTCTCTCTCTTGCTCTATCGGTTATATGGCTGTTGTCTAGGGGTACCTGGGAGAGAGAGATAAAACACACCACGGCCCATGTCCTCCGTAACTGGGAAGTGAAGGCCAGAAGATTGGGCTTTTGTGTAGGTGTCCTAAAGTCAAGTCCAGTCCTTCGTCCCTGACTCCTTTGCTTTAGTAACCAGAGTTCCACACAGTGAATAGGTACAACTCCGTTTTATTCTTCTTGCCAAGCAATAAAACAATCTTTCTCCTTTGTAAAATGGGGACAGATCGAGGCACAATCCTTTCCCTTCTTGCTGCTGACCACTGTGCTGTCACCAGTGGTGAATAGTCACTGCCACTGACTAGGTAATATAGAACGTGAATTACCTTTGCTCACTTTGCCCTTGTCAGGGGAAGAAATCCGTCCAAGGGAGAAGTGGAGTCCTCTCCGTCACCAGCGATGCTGCGCCGGGCTCTTCAGAGAAGTTACTGCGCACCAGTCCTCACAAACTCAGACACGGGCACACAAGGAGTTAGGGCCCCCTCGGATTCCTCCACCCTCGCGGAACTCAGTCGAAGGTACTGAGCCCCAGGCATCCGCCATAGTACCTCACCCCAGGCTAAAGGTGCCTGAGATGGACTCCATCCCTGCTCCAGCCAGGTTAAGGGCGCCTAGGCCTGAAACACCGGAACGCCAGCACCCAAGCTGAAGGTGCCTGGGTGCGGCCGCGTCCTCCGACTCTCTCCCCAAAATCAGGGCGTCCGCCCCTTTTATGACCTCTCCCTTTGCGTCACAGCGGGTTCCCCGCCCCGCTGTACCAGCTCCAGGGGAGGACAAAAAGGCACAGTTTGTGGTGCGAGTTCAGCTCCGGCCCAAGGCAACAACGCCACCTGTAGGCCCCAAGGAACCCCACACCACCAGAGTCCTCACATGAATTCAAACACCCGCTACACAAAAAATAAGTTAAAGCAGAAAAACATTAAAATTGGTACAATTTGCCATTAAACTATTTACAAGATGGTACTATACCCCTAATAAACTGCACGCCATTTTTCCATCAACTCCATCAACTTGTTTCAGGATGTCCATCCTCAGGCTCTTTTTCCCACATTTTCTGGGATTGCGATAAAATTCCACATATCTGGCGCCAACTAGAAAACATTGCTTCAGCTATTTCTGACTCACGTATTAATCTTTCCCTATCTAACTGCTTATTATTTACAGCTATTCCTGGCATTTCCATACCGCACATGAGACTTGTCCATACGATAAGCCTAGCGATTCACTGGTTAATTGCTTTTCATTGGAAGTCATCTTTATTCCCTATCAATCAATTACAATTATGATTGAATTCTATCTGTCTTATGGAAATAATTTTTCATACATTATATAACACTACCTATTTCTACAACAAAAAATGGGATCCATGGTTCAAACACGCTGAAATTCTCGTTCAACCCCTAAATAACTGAACTTACATTTCGGTAATACCTATGGAAGAATTTAAATACTCATTCATCATAATGATAGTATATTTTCACATGTTAAAAATGTAGGTACCATGTTTACCGTATATACTCGATTATAAGCTGACCCGAATATAAGCCGAGGCACCTAATTTTACCACAAAAAAATGGGAAAACGTATTGACTCGAGTATAAGCCTAGGGTGTCTATTTGCATGCCTCACTGTGCCTCACTTTGCCTCACTGTGTCCATGTGCATGCCTCACTGTGTCCATGCCTCACTGTGTCCATGCCTCACTGTGTCCATGCCTCACTGTGCCCATGCCTCACTGTGCCCATGACTAGACTTACGTTTAACATGGGAGACTATGGAAGGGGTGCCCGGCTTTGAAAAATCGGTGCTCCCCGGCCGTAGGTCCTCCAGACAGCAAACTTTGCACACTTGTAGAGGAGAACTTGGGCTACATATGTGCCCGGTTTTGGGACCAGGGGACCTACGGCCGGCCAGTCTTGGGTCCCCAAATTTACCAGAGAAATTACGGTTTAACATGGGAGTCTATGGAAGGGGTGCCCAGCTTTAAAAAATTGGTGCTCCCCGGCCGTAGGTCCTGTGAACAACAAACTTTGCACACTTGTATATGAAGAGTGGGGCTACATGTGTTCCAAGTTTGGTACCGGGTCCCCAAATTCTAGGAGATCAGGCGCAAAAAGATGTCTCGAGTATAAGCCGAAGGGGGCATTTTTAGCACAAAAAAATGTGCTGAAAAACTCGGCTTATACTCGAGTATATACGGTAAATGTATTTCATTTAATTTCTCTTTATTTAATCCATGTCCCCTTCTTTTTTACAGCCAGTACTTGTGTATTCAGGCTAACAGAATTATAAAAATGATGTTATTACATGTATACAATAGTTTATCTGAGCAATTCTTTTTTATATGTAATATACTCGTGTACCACCAATTTTTCCTCTAAATAAAAAAGTTTCTAAACAAAAAAAAAAATTGATACAATTAAAAAAAAAAAGAAATGTAATTAATGTAGTTTACTATGCTCTTCCTAACAGATTAAATTTAGGATACATTCCTACATTACAGAATTCGTTTTAGGCCTTGGCATCTGATGACTTGTCATTAATTTACCTGTCACTCCATAAACCATTATTAGATCTCTCATTAAGGTCGAGCAGATGAGATATTACAAGTACAGTACATAAAGAGTTTAAGTTGAGAAACCGTGTTAATGCATAAATATTTGATCAAAAACAAATTGGTAGGGAGCCATTATCAAAGCAGTGCTGGCTCTTGCTTGGGGCATGCTCTGGAAGACAAATCATCAAAATTACTGAGAGATGAACTACTTGAGTTGTGAAGCTGCAACAGGTTTGTAACATCCCATAGCTGATACCAAATGAAGGATGCTATATTGTAGATTAAAGCCCTGTACACACGATCGGATTTCCTATTGATTTTAAACCGATGGATTTTAAATCGGTAATCCGATGAAGATGACTTTCATCAGTCTTGCCTACACACCATCAGTCAAAAATCTGTCCGTCCCAAACGCAGTGACGTAAAACACTCCGACAAGCCGAGAAAAATGAAGTTCATTGCTTCTGAGCATGCGTCGACTTGATTCTGAGCATGTGTGGGTTTTTTGTCCGATGGAGTTTCACACAGACGATCGGAATTTGCTATTGTTTTTTTTCCCATCGGATAAATTTAAAACATGTTCTATTTTTTCTCACCGATGGAAAAAAGACCGATGGGGCCCATACACGATCGGTTTGTCCGATGAGAAAAGTCCATCCGACTGTTTTCATCGGTGAAACCGATCGTGTGTACACGGCTTTAGTCATAGCTGTTAGATTCATAACAATTCATAATTCTGCTACTGGGCCCAGTCGTACAGAAGAACAATAAACAGAAATGAGAGCGAGGGCTCAAAGTCCTGATCTCTAGCTGCAAATAGTAAAATACATTATCTGCTTATTAGATCAGGGATGTATCTTGAAAAGGCACTCATGTGTCCCAACACCTAATATCATGTTTTGGCTTCAGTTTTATGTGAAATATGTGGCCAACACAAGTGTAATCTTTGCTATAGGTAAGAAGGTAAAACAAGGTCCTCTATTTACATCTGTCTATACTGACGTGGAAATGAGTGGCTTGTTTTTGCTTCTAAAAATATGGCCTTTCATTTCCCAATGTGACACTAGTAGAAAAAAAATTGGAACTATGTGACACTAATATGAAAAAAAGTTTCACGTGGCTTTGTTTATAAACAATTCCATGTCACATGCTGGTTGAGAAAGGCTTTGTTTATCAACAAAGCCGTGTGATCTCCATCTCCAGCACTAATTTCGGGTGATTGGTGTGACAGGAGGGCCCGTGGAACCCAGAATCCCATTGAAAGGTTGGGAAACCCTTGTTTCATCTCCCCATGCACCTCCTATGTCTAAGTCACCCTGTGTCCATTAGGGGCACAGGGTCACTGAAAAAATTTGATCTGGATTACTTAAAATGGGACAGTAATTTTTATCCACAATATCTCCCAGGATATATATAAAGACTATTCTTGGTTTGTTTGATTCTGAACTCAACATGTTAATTGAAAGAGCTGATCACATTGGCCTCTGTACAATGTAGGAGACGGGCCGACTACTACTGGATAGGGATGAGCTTCGAGTTCGAGTCGAACTCATGTTCGACTCGAACATTGCCTGTTCGCCCATTCGCCGAACAGCGAACAAATTGGGGTGTTCCCGGCAAATTGGAAAAATCTATGGGAGAAATCTAAAGTGCTAATTATAAAGGCTAATATGCAAGTTATTGTCCTAAAAAGTGTTTGGGGACCCGGGTCCTGCCCCAGGGGACATGTATCAATGCAAAAAGAAGTTTTAAAAACTGCCGTTTTTTCGGGAGCAGTGATTTTAATAATGCTTAAAATGAAAAAATAAAAGTGAAATATTCCTTTAAATTTCATACCTGGGGGGTGTGTATGATATGCATGTAAAGTGGCGCATGTTTCCCGTGCTTAGAACTGTCCCTGCAAAAAATGTCATTTTTGAAAGAAAAAAATACATTTAAAACTGACTCGCGGCTATTAATGAATTGTCGGCTCCCGGCAATACATACAAAAGTCATTGATAAAAAAAAAAAAAAAAGCGTGGGGGTTCCCCAGAATTCAATTACCAGGCCCTTCAGGTCTGGAATGGATATTAAGGGGAACCCCGCCGCAAATTAAAAAAAAAATTGACGTGGGGTTCCCCCAAATATTCATTCCAGGCCCTTCAGATCTGGCATGGATTTTAAGGGGAACTCCACCCCAAATTTAAAAAAAAAATGGCGTGGAGTCCCCCTAAAAATCCATACCAGACCCCTTATCTGAGCACGCAACCTGGCCGGCCGCAGGGGAAAAGGGGGGGACGAGAGAGCGGCCCCCCTCCCTCCTGAACCGTACCAGGCCACATGCCCTCAACATGGGGAGGATGTCCCCATGTTGATGGGGACAAGGGCCTCATCCCCACAACCCTTGCCCGGTGGTTGTGGGGGTCTGCGGGCGGGGGGCTTATCGGAATCTGGAAGACCCCTTTAACAAAGGGGACCCCCAGATCCCGGCCCCCCCCCTATGTGAATTGGTAAGTGGTACATTGTACCCCTACCATTTCACGAAGAAAGCGTAAAAAAATGTTTAAAAAACACACAAACACCTTGAAAAAGTCCTTTATTAAAAAAAAAACAAAACATTCCAGCGGTGAAATCCAGTGTCCCGCGGCGATCCCGATGTCCAGCGCTGTTCTTCATTGGTTGTGCCTGAGCGGACCTGATGGGGAACTCCCTCTCAGTATTTTAAATGTATAGACCCACCCCTTCTAAAGTTCCCCATCAGGTCCGCTCAGCGGACCAGATGCGGAACATGAGAAGGGGCGGGTCTATACATGTATTACCAAAGTGAGAGCAGTTCCCCATCAGGTCCGCCTCCTCAGTATGTCGGACCCGCCTACGTCATTGGCTTGAGCGGGGAACTTCCTTCACTGTGTAATTTAAATGTACATAGTGAAGGAAGTTCCCCGCTCAAGCCAATGACGTAGGCGGGTCCGACATACCGAGGGGGCGGACCTGATGGGGAACTGCTCTCACTTTGGTAATACATGTATAGACCCGCCCCTTCTCATGTTCCGCATCTGGTCCGCTGAATTCTGGGGAACCCCCACGCTTTTTTTTTTTTTTTTTTATCAATGACTTTTGAATGTATTGCCGGGAGCCGACAATTCATTAATAGCCGCGAGTCAGTTTTAAATGCATTTTTTTCTTTCAAAAATGACATTTTTTGCAGGGACAGTTCTAAGCACGGGAAACATGCGCCACTTCACATGCATATCATACACACCCCCCAGGTACGAAATTTAAAGGAATATTTCACTTTTATTTTTTCATTTTAAGCATTATTAAAATCACTGCTCCCGAAAAAACTGCCGTTTTTAAAACTTCTTTTTGCATTGTGTGAGGGGGTTAGCTCGGCAGCGGGTGTGTGTGACCCCCGGGATGGGCTCCCCACACAAAACAGGCCCAGCAAACGGAGGTTGTGGTTTTCAAAATCAAAAAAAGGTGCGGTTTATTTTCTATTTACAGTGACAAAACACAGCAAAGCAAAAGAAACATAACCAAAATAAATCCTGGTCAAGTTGACCTCTGACTAAACATACAGGTTTCCTAACTAACAACTGGGATCAGCCTAGTGCTGTCCTAGTCCCTAAGTCCCTGGTTTAGTAAAAGTCCAAACAAATAGCCACACAGGCTTTGCCTCACCGCACAGGGGTTCACTCTCCCTAGACAGTCCACACAGGTCTGGTTCCAGGCATGAGCTAACATCTAATGAAGCTGGGAGTTCTTATAGAGGCCTAAATGAGCTGACAAGGTTCAGCTGGTCTCCTCATCTCTGTCTGCACGACGCCCCACACTCTCCCTAGAGGTATGAGTCATCCATGAGCCCACTAGCCTTATACAACTCTCCACCTAGTTGTATAAGTCGGCGTAAAGCCTGAATCTGGGCGAAATATATCTACCCCCCTGGATGCAACCAGGTGACTTTACCTTCCTGCTGTCACATACCCCCCCCCTCTTGTTTTAACCTCGGGGTTGGAACACCAGCAATCAGGCATTCATGTACTCGAGACAAAGCATCCACATTCCCCATTTGAACGCCAGGGCGATGCTTTACTGTGAAGTTGAATTCCTGGAGGGCCAGGAACCACCTATTCACTCTTCTATTTGTTTCCTTGTTTTGAGCCATCCACTTTAACGGAGCGTGATCCGTAACCATGTCAAAGTGCCTACCTAGCAGGTAGTACCGAAGGGAATCTAGAGCCCACTTCACCGCTAAACACTCCTTTTCAACGGTGGCGTAATTTACCTCATGGGACTTCAACTTCCTGCTGAGGTAAATGACTGGGTGCTCTTCCCCGTTCCAGACCTGGGACAATACTGCTCCTAACCCCACATCTGACGCATCACTTTGTACGACAAAGTCTTTAGAGAAGTCGGGTGAGTACAACACTGGCTGGCTACATAAGGCTTGTTTCAAGAATTGGAATGCTGCCTCAGCCTCGGGGGTCCATTTAATCATGACCGACCCTTTCCCCTTCGTCAGGTTGGTTAGGGGCACAGCCTTAGAAGCAAAGTGGGGAATGAATCGCCGATAATACCCAGCGATTCCCAGAAAGGCTCGTACCTGCTTCTTGCTGTTGGGACGTGGCCAACTCTGGATGGCCTCGACTTTGTTGGGGTTTTATTACTCCCCTCCCAATGGTGTACCCAAGATATTTGGCCTCCTCCTGCCCAATGGTACACTTCTTGGGGTTAGCCGTAAACCCCGCTTCCCGAACAGAGTCCAGGACTGCTTGCACTTTTGGCAGATGTGAGGCCCAATCTGTGCTATGGACAATTACGTCATCCAGGTAAGCCGCAGCATACTTCCGATGGGGCCTCAGCATCTGGTCCATTTTCCGCTGGAATGTGGCCGGCGCATTCTGTAACCCGAACGGCATTCTTTTATATTGGAACGCCCCGTCTGGGGTTACAAATGCGGTTTTCTCTTTGGCCGACTTGGCCAGGGGGATTTGCCAATACCCTTTTGTGAGGTCAAGAGTCGTCATGTATCGGGCTGTTCCCAGCCGGTCGATCAACTCATCTATACGTGGCATGGGGTAGGTGTCAAATTTTGTAACTTTGTTCAACTGACGAAAATCGTTACAAAATCGCCAGCTCCCATCCGGTTTAGGCACCAACACGATGGGACTAGACCAATCACTTTGGGACTCCTCTATCACCCCTAAGTTCAGCATTTTCTGTACTTCCTCCCGTATTGCCTCCCGTCGAGCCTCTGGGATCCGATAGGGTTTTAACTTCACCCTTTCACCGGGCGGGGTAATGATGTCATGCTCTACCCCAGATGTTTGTCCCGGCAGCTCAGAAAATAACTCCTTGTTGCGAAGCACAAACTCCTTAACCTCCTGTTGTTGGGGTTGTGACAAGGTGGCTGCTATTCCAACCTCAGGAATCACGCAACCAGTTTGAGCTGGTGACCAAGTGTCTGCGACTAGGGACTCTCTATCCCTCCAGGCTTTCAACAGATTAACGTGATAGATCTGTTCGGGCTTTCGCCTTCCTGGTTGTCTGACCTTGTAATTCACTTCGCTCACTTTTTCCATTATGTCGTAGGGGCCTTGCCATTTGGCAAGGAATTTACTTTCAACCGTAGGGACAAGTACCAATATCCTATCCCCCGGGGAAAAGGTACGGGTCTTGGCTCCACGGTTGTACACTCTCTGCTGTGCCAACTGCGCTTGGGCCAAATGTTCCTTCACGATGGGCATTACCTGTGCAATTCGATCTTGCATCAGGGCGACATGCTCAATCACACTCCTGTGGGGAGAACTCTCACTTTCCCAAGTTTCCTTGGCAATATCCAACAGCCCTCTTGGGTGTCTCCCATACAGTAACTCAAAGGGGGAGAATCCCGTAGAGGATTGGGGCACCTCCCTAATAGCAAACATCAAATAAGGAAGTAAACAGTCCCAATCCTTTCCATCTCTATCCACCACTTTCTTCAACATTTGTTTTAGGGTTTTGTTGAATCTTTCAACCAGCCCATCGGTTTGGGGGTGATACACAGACGTACGCAATTGCGTCACTTTGAACAATTTACACAGCTCTTTCATAACCCGGGACATAAAGGGTGTACCTTGGTCCGTAAGCAGTTCTTTACAAATACCCACCCGGCTAAAAACAAGAGATAGCTCTTTGGCTATGGTTTTGGCCGAGGTATTTCGGAGAGGGATCGCTTCTGGATAACGGGTGGCATAGTCCATTATAACTAATATGTACTGGTGCCCCCTAGCGGACTTGATTATAGGACCTACCAAATCCATGGCGATCCTCTCAAACGGGACCTCAATGATGGGTAGAGGGACCAGCGGGCTACGGAAATGTGGCATCGGGGCCAACCTCTGACACACAGGGCAGGAGGAACAATAATTTTCTACGTCCTTCATCACCCCCGGCCAATAGAATCTCTGTAATACCCTCTCTCGGGTTTTCTCTGTCCCCAGATGACCTCCAAGAATGTGCCCATGGGCCAACTCCAACACCAACTTCCTGTAAGGTTTGGGCACCACAAGCTGCTCAACGGTTTCTTCTGCCCTTTTTGCCACCCGATACAGTAGGTCCTTCTCTACGTTGAAGTATGGGTAAGTGCAGGTATTATCTGGGTTCACTAACTCACCATCTATTTTCACTACGTTTTCCCGTGCCTTTATTAGGGCGGGGTCTTTCAACTGTTCTGTGGCAAAGTTTTCCCTGTGAACCTCAAGATCAGAAAACTCCACAGACGGTAGGTTTTCGTCTGAGGAGGTGGGCTCCTCTCCAGTTTCTTGAGTCTCCCCTGCCAATACTGATAAGGGAAATTCCGGAGAGTCCTCACCACTCTCAGGGGAGTTCTGGCTATCACATTCCTGGTACATAGGGGCACCAGTGAGGGGCTCAGGATCATCCCACAGTTCCCAGAACTTCGGAAAATCCCTTCCCACAATGGCGTCATGCGGTAACTGAGATACTAAGCCCACTGGATGAGAGAGGGTACCTTTGGGGGTCTCGAAACACACTGTAGTCACTGGATACTCTCGGGTGTCCCCATGCACACAAATAACAGCTACCTTGCTATTCCCAGAGACCTCTGTTTTAACTAACTCAGCCTTTATCAGGGTCACAAGGCTACCTGAATCCAGCAGTACCACAACATTTCTACCATTAACACACATTTTGCATAAATGTTTCTCAGTTCCTCGAATGGCAGTGCATGCGACTGTCACACACAGCGACTGACGTCTGCCCGTCAGAAAGTCACACTGCATGGGTTCCTCCACAACCGGGCAATTGGCTGCAATATGTCCCGCTTGCCGGCAGCGGTAGCAAACGATCCTTCTTGCCGCCTCTTGAGCCGCTGATTTCCCAGGCTGTTCTCGCCAAACTTGGGGTAGAGCTCCCACCCTCTCACTCTCTCCACCCTCACCCCTTGGAATCCTCTTATCCGCCCCTGGGGATGGTCTGGTCTTAGGGTGGAAAGTCCGAGTGTCTCTGGAAGAGGCCGTCAGGTTCTCTGTAGCCAAGTATTTCTCCACACGATCCACAAGACCATCGGCCGTCTCTGGGTCTCCATGGCTTACCCACTTTTGGATGGCAGTAGGAAGAGCTCTCAAAAACCGATCCATTACAACACGTTCCACAATCTTTGGTGCGGACAAAGTCTCTGGCTGTAGCCACTTTCTGCTCAGGTGAATGAGATCATACATTTGAGACCTGGGGGGTTTTCCAAGCTGGAAAGTCCAGTTATGCACACGCTGAGCCCGGACAGCCTGGGTGACACCCAGCCTTGCCAATATTTCAGCTTTTAGCATCACATAGTCTTTTGCTTGGTTAGGCTCTAGGTCATAGTAAGCTTTCTGCGATTCACCAGTTAACAGAGGAGCCACCAGTCCAGCCCACTGCTCCTCAGGCCACTTTTCTCTTTCAGCGGTCCTTTCAAATGTGGTCAAAAATACCTCTGGATCATCCTCTCCAGTCATTTTTGTCAATAAACGACTCACCCCAAAGGACGCGGTATTAGTGGGACGGCTTTCCTCACTGGTCTGCGGACGTTGCTGCATTACTGCTTCCATCTGTTGTTGTAGTCTCTGCTCTTGCTTCTGCAACAGGTCTATGAAGCGGGCCTCAGATTGCTGCTGGGCTCGTTGCTGAGCCTCCAGACTCTGTTGCAAAGTTGCGTTTGTCTGCTGCTGGGCTGCAAGGCTCCTTTGCAAACCTGCATTTGTCTGCTGTTGATTGGCATTTGCTAGAGCCAGCTGCTTCAGTATCTCCTCCATGCTGGCTTAAAAAAAACTGCCACTGGTTCTCCACCAACTGTGAGGGGGTTAGCTCGGCAGCGGGTGTGTGTGACCCCCGGGATGGGCTCCCCACACAAAACAGGCCCAGCAAACGGAGGTTGTGGTTTTCAAAATCAAAAAAAGGTGCGGTTTATTTTCTATTTACAGTGACAAAACACAGCAAAGCAAAAGAAACATAACCAAAATAAATCCTGGTCAAGTTGACCTCTGACTAAACATACAGGTTTCCTAACTAACAACTGGGATCAGCCTAGTGCTGTCCTAGTCCCTAAGTCCCTGGTTTAGTAAAAGTCCAAACAAATAGCCACACAGGCTTTGCCTCACCGCACAGGGGTTCACTCTCCCTAGACAGTCCACACAGGTCTGGTTCCAGGCATGAGCTAACATCTAATGAAGCTGGGAGTTCTTATAGAGGCCTAAATGAGCTGACAAGGTTCAGCTGGTCTCCTCATCTCTGTCTGCACGACGCCCCACACTCTCCCTAGAGGTATGAGTCATCCATGAGCCCACTAGCCTTATACAACTCTCCACCTAGTTGTATAAGTCGGCGTAAAGCCTGAATCTGGGCGAAATATATCTACCCCCCTGGATGCAACCAGGTGACTTTACCTTCCTGCTGTCACAATTGATACATGTCCCCTGGGGCAGGACCCAGGTCCCCAAACACTTTTTAGGACAATAACTTGCATATTAGCCTTTATAATTAACACTTTAGATTTCGAACGTTCGAGTCCATTGTATTTAATAGGGTTCTAAAGTTTACACAAACATTTTGTCTGTTCGCAGGTTCTGGTGCGAACCGAACAGGGGGGTGTTCGGCTCATCCCTGCTACTGGAGATCCTGCTGTTGTGAGAAGGGGGTCCTGTTTTTATACTTATGATAATGTATAATCTACTGTGTGAAGCTCGGTGATAACAAGTCTGACCTGTAGTGAAATCCTGATTAAAGCGGTTGTATACCCTCAAATATTACATGCACCTACAGGTAAGCCTACATTAAGGCTTACCTGTAGGTGCTTGCAATATCTCAGAGACCTACACAGTCTCGGAGATATTTGCAAAAAAAGCTGTACCGATATCTACGGCGCATGCGCGCCGTAGATGACAGCACAGGCGCACTAATCGCGCGGCGGCTCTTGAATGGGAGCCCGCCGGACACTGCCGGAACTCGCGCATGTGCGGGGATCGTGCCGTTCCTTGTGCATGCGGGGGAGTGACGTCATCGCCGCTCCGGCCAGTCACAGCACTGGAGCGGCGATACCCGGAAGTCACTCCGAGTATCATGACGGCGACGGAGGACATGTCCGAGGACCGCTGCGGGGGCTTCGATCTAAGGTAAGTAATTGATAATGAGCTAGTATGCTAGTCATACTAGCTCATTATGCCTTTGCCTTGCAGGTTTCAAAAAATAAAATAAAAAGTTTTGCGGTATACAACCACTTTAATCACAACAATGGCCAGGTGGGCACGGAGTCACCTCGGCTGCTTTAAGGGATTAGTTAATTAGCTCATGATCATTTATGTTTCTGGTTACATGTGTATTGTTAGAGTAATATGCGCAGGAGGGGGAACCTCCTCTTCAACTGTATAGAAGACTGTATTCTTGTTCTAATAAACAGTTCATGGTGAGAAACCAAACAAGTATTTTCTTGGTTGTGGTTGTCAGCGGTTGGAATATCTGATATCTATATTCAGACTGGGAGGAAGCAGTAAATGACAAAAGCACTCAAGCAGAGTGTGGGACATTCTGTTACATACTGATGGTGAATGGCTTTGTTTATCAACAAAGCCACGTGATCTCTATCTCCAGCACTAATATGGGGTGATTGGCTTTGCTTATAAATAAAGCCAGGTCAGTCAAAAAGCTTTGTGTATCAGCAAGGCCTTCACTGTATTTTTTCCAGGTACACTTGATTCCCATCTATTAACCACTTGCCGACCAGCCGCCATCGATATATTGCGGCAGGCCGGCTCGTTCCCGCAAATCGCTGTAGCTCTACGTCGGACCCTTTAACAGCTATTGCAGGTGCGGCCGCTGCACGGCAGGGGAGCTGATGCGTGTGGCCGGTGGCCGCGATGTCCGCCGGCCACCCACGATCGCTCCACAGAGAGCCAGAACGGGGATCTGTCAATGTAAAGAAACAGATCCCTGTTCTGACAGGGAAGTACAGTGTGATCGTCTGTTCCTAGTGATTAGGAACAGCGATCTCTCTCTACTCCCAGTCAGTCCCCTCCCCCTACAGTTAGAAACACCTCCCAGGGAACACATTTAACCCCTTGATTGCCCCCTAGTGTTAACCACTTCCCTGCCAGTGTCTATTATACAGTAATCAGTGCATTTTTATTGTACTGATCGCTTTATAGATGTCACTGGTCCCAAAAAAGTGTCAACGGTGTCCGATCTGTCAGCCGCAATGTCGCAGTCCCGCTAAAAATCGCTGATCACCGCCACTACTAGTAAAAAAAAATAATAATAAAAATGTCATAAATCTATCCTCTATTTTGTAGACGTGATAACTTTTGCGCAAACCAAACGCTTATTTTCGATTTTTGTTTACCAAAAATATGTAGAAGAATACATATTGGCCTAAACTGATAAAGAAATACTTTTTTTTTCTTTTTTTTCTTTTTTTTTGGGGGGGGGGATATTTATTATAGCAAAAAGTAAAATATATATATTTTTTTTTTCAAAATTGTCTATCTTTTCTTGATTATAGTGCAAAATATAAAAACCGCAGAGGTGATCAAATACCACCAAAATAAATCTCTATTTGTGGGAGAAGAAGGACACCAAGTTTGTTTGGGTACAGCGTTGCACGACCGCGCAATTATCAGTTAAAGCGACGCCGTGCCGTATTGCAAAAAATGGTCTGGTCATTAAGGGGGAAAATCTTCCAGGGCTGAAGTGTTTAATAAAAGTAGTAAAAGATCCAAGAATTAGAAAGTTTTAAGAAATAGTTAAAAAATTAAAAATGTCTTAAAACCAATTCTACTCAGTACTTTTTTTTTAGAACGCTGCTTCATTGCCCTTTTAACAGCTGCAGTTTATAAGGCTGTAAGTTCATGCTCGTTTCAGCAACCATGAAATTCTAGCAGAGATTTGTTGACATTGGCATTTTGACCTTATGCAACATTATTGGCTTGATTTATTAAAGGCAAATAGGTTATTTACTTTGTATGGGATTTTCATATTTTTTTTCAATGGAATTTTCTTAGTGCTTAGTGAATGTGGTGATGATTTGCTTTGAAAAAATAGTTTATATAGTGAAGCAGCGCTAAATGTCAATAGAAAGTGCTAATATTAAAAGTGCTATTAATAGGGGGAGGGGCCTGGACTTGAACAGTGGCAGACGTGTTCTGGAGGAGCTCCGGGAAACCTAAGTCCAATCCGCCACCATCTGTGGCCACAATCAACAATCCACAAACTAAAGGCACTCCTGCATGATCAGCACAGTCCCCTGTAGTGCCTTTCACAATTATTTGGGGGCAATTCGGCCAAAGGACGCCCGAGTTTAACCATCAGCAGATCCTGAGGCTGCCGCCATCTTGCAGGCCTGCGGCCTTCTGGAGGAACCTGATTCCAGCACCTTCCAAGGTAAATAAACCAGCACACATCCTTCCCTACCACCCATCCACCCACCTGAAGCAGTCCGGAGCAGTCCGGAGCAAGATCTGAGCCTCGGGGACTTCCGTGGAGGCCGCGGCCTAGTGGGGCCTTCGGATCCCCAGTGTTTCCTGAAGCTGTGCCCCGCCGGAGCGCTCCGCGGCCGGTCCGCTTCCATTCCAGGGGCGCGGGTCCCCACACAGCATCCACCAGACACCCATCCTGGGCCCTTCCTCAGTCGAGGGTGCCACAACCACTACCCACCTACCTGCCTGGCTTACATAGGTCTGCAGAGCTGGCATCGGGCGGCCATTTTGGTACACCCAGGCAAACTTCCAAGGCCTTCAATCCCCCTGCAGCCTGAGCCGCAAGTGTGCCTGCACTGGTCTGGTCTACATACCTGAGGGATCCCGGGACGTTCGGCCTGACACACCCGCGGCGGCCAGTTCTAGGAAAGTCCGCGGCTTCGGCCTACTCCTGGAAGTCGGCGGCCATCTTGCTGCTCCCAATACACCCAGAGCAACATCCAGCACAAAGCACCATCTCGCACGGGGTAAGCAGGGCGGGGGCGGAGTAAAAGGCACCAGAAGTAGGCTGATCCCTCCCCAGCTGGCAGTCAGAAAGGAGCACTCGGTGGGAGCCCTGACCCCATAGGTTCGAGGGGCGGCCATCTTGCTATACCCGACCATAGGACTGCTGGGCCCCCCCTTGCCCGTTTAAAACCGCTTCGCCCTACCCATCAAGGTCTGATTGCTCTGGTGTATGGGGCGGCTGGGCCTCCACCTCATTCATCTTGCCCTCCCCGTAACCCTCCAGTCACAGACTAGCAAGCAGTGTAGTGGCCATCTTGCTCCACCCGGACTCCGTGCTCCCCCTTGCCACTAGCCTTGCTCTGCCCCCTCCTCAGCCGCCAGTGCTGCCCAGGCTGCCGTACCGCTGTCCTGTAACGCAAACACCGGCACTCCCCTGCGCCTGCTCCAAGACGTCAGTAGCAACAAAGCAAGCGTCTATTCCCATGTACGACACGGGTCGCACTTTCTGTTCTTCCACTCCACCTATGGGGATGCGTGGCTGAGGATGGACGGCTGAAGACATGTACTGCTGAGCATTGTGCTCTCCCGACGACCGCAGGCTGCGTTCCCAACCAATCACGCCCAATCTGCTGATGGCGGCTTCCAGCTCTACCTCTACTGATTCCGCTGCACTGCAACCAGGTAATATCCAACGGTACCTGCTACGCACAGCCTCACAGGACTCCCGTACAGGGAAAGACAGGGCTTCATCAGCCCGAACCCCAGGCAAACCAACACCTCCTCCCCCGGCTGCAGCAGCTTTCTCTGTCGGTGGGACCGGCCCAGGTGTACACCCGACCCCTCCGATGGATCCCGCTACTCTTAGCGTGAACACGGCCTCAGCAGAGATGCTCTCCCAGGGCTCCACATCCGCTGCCGTACTTTCTGCTTTCCGAGCTGACTTTGATTCCTGGGCTTCCAAAATGGAAACTTCTCTCCATGTTGAACTGAATGCCCTCAAACAACGGGTTTCCGCGTCGGAGGTCACGGTTTCTGCTATGGCCACCACCCAGGAGGACCATTCAGCCCGCATAAAGGCGCTTGAAAATGCATCTACGGCTCACCTCTCCCGTTTACGGCAACACCAGCTCCGGATAGAAGATAGTGAGAACCGGAGCCGCAGGAACAACATCCGGCTGCAGGGGGTCCCGGAGGCTACATCAGGTGCCGATCTCAAACCCACTGTCATCGCTATCCTCAATCAGGTCCTGGGCAGGGAAGTTACATCTCCCATTGAATTGGACAGAGTGCATAGAGTGGGAGGCATGGGGGGTGACCGCAGGGACCGCCCTCGTGACGTACTTTGCCGGGTGCACTACTATACCCTGAAGGAAGAAATTTTGCGCAAGGCCTGGCGCCTGGGGCCACTGGACTTTCACGGATCACCTATACACCTCTACCCGGACCTCTCCCGCAACACGCTGTACATGCGGCGAGTGGTCCGTCCTCTGCTGGACTTGATTCGCCAAGTAGGCGCCACGTACACTTGGGGCCACCCCTTCAGCATCAAAGTGACCCGAGAAGATAACCACAAATTTGTGCTGTCAGACCCGGACCAGCTTCCTGCCTTCTTCCTGTTCCTGGACCGGGACCCTATTGTCATCCCGAACTGGTTGGACCCCCCAGATGACCGTCAGCGGCTACCGGGCCCTCCTCTACAGCGTCGAGGACGCCCACAGTCTAGATCGGTACCTTCCGGTCCTAGAGTACGGCGAGCCACGTCACCAGAGGACTGATCCAGATTCTGTCGTCCGAGACCTGAAATGGTTCTTTTTTGATATGTCCTTTAGTCCACCAGGTGACTACAGTTCCTTTATGAGACTCCGGCCAGGTTTGCCTACTGTTTTCTCTATTTTGTTTTGTACTCACGGTTTTACTTGCGTATCCACCCCACTGACTCTTGCTCACTTTGTTATCTAAGTGCTGCTGACGGTTTAGTTGTCTCGCTTGGCACGGAGAATGTTTCCTTGCCCTCAGCTGGTGCGGTTGTGCTTGCGGGGGCTTTGGAAAGGCGGTTGGTGGTGTTGATATGTTCTTTCACGGCATTGGCTCTACTGGCTGGCTTGGTGTTTCCCGGGCATAGCCCTTTGGCTTGTCCGGGGACCTCCGGGTCTTCCCTCGGGCTCTGGACATCTATGTCCCTGGAGCTTGGGACTGACTGGCCTTATCACTGACACCTTCTGTGCGTTTACACAGATATCTGAGCTAAGCCGTGACAACTATCATAGTTAATGCTGCTATAAATGTAGTAATTGGTGCTTCCAACCCTCGCATGCTTACGCGGGAATACCTGTGCCTTTATTCTGTCACCAGTTTGTGTACACCTTGTTCTACGTTGATGTTATTTTTCTATGTAATTTTAGACTGTTTATTACACTCCAGCGTACCAATGGTATTAGTCCGACACTCTGCCCTTTAGTGACTAGGCAGTTGAGCATTAGATGCCACGGTCATTGGGTGTGTTACACTTACAGTTATGTTATATATGCCTGTTAGGTTGTCGGGATCACAACTCAGCTGTTCTAACCCCGTTCTCTCCCCCTAAATAGGATTGGCACAGTTAGTGCCTACTACGTGATATTTCACGAAGTGTTACGTTTTTGCGCACACTTTAGTATTCTTGAGCCGCCTTCCCCAGGTGCTCTCTACGTTCAATCTCTCCCCCGCCTCGCTCTACCTTCTCTCTTCCTCCCCTGTTGTGTTTCCCCCCTTTTTTTCTTCCCCGCTTTTCTTTTTTTTTTCTTCTTCTCTCTCTCCTCCCCCCCCTCCCCCCCCCATCGCTCCATCATGGCCCACACAGTGACCTCTCACCCTAGGTTACAATTCTGTTCCTACAATGTCAATGGGCTCAATATTGCCTCCAAAAGAGGACACATCCTGTATCAAATGCACAAACGCCAAGTCAATGTGCTTCTTCTCCAAGAGACACATTTTCACTCTGCCTCCACCCCTTCCTGTTCCAACAGATACTTCAACAGGTGGTTCCACAGCACTAGCCCAACCCAGAAAGCCAAGGGAGTGTCTGTGGCCTTCCATAAGACGCTCCCTATAGAGGTGCTTGACCATCTCTCGGACCCCCAGGGGAGGTATGTTTTTGTGAAATTCGTGTTATGGGGTACCAAATTTACAGTAGCTAACATTTACCTTCCTAATGTTAATCAAGTATCGGCCGCGTTACAATACATGAGGATTTTGTCAGGATTCAGGGAGGGTAAGCTCATATTGGGGGGAGATTTTAACACCCCTCTTGAACCACTTTTAGATTCCTCCACCTCGCGATCGTGTATCTCCTTCCCCAAACTGAGGGCTCTGAAACGGGCATTCTACGATCTGCGTCTGGTGGACGTTTGGAGAGTGCTGCACCCCACGGCCCGTAACTATACCCACTTCTCCCATGTTCATCACACCTATAGTCGCATAGATTACCTAATGAGTGACCATAGCTGCCTGGATTGGTCCCCGGAATGCACCATAGACCCAATGGTCTGGTCTGACCATTCTCCTATACACATGACATTCTCGCTCCCTTCCACTCCGATTAGGGAATGGTCATGGCGCTTGAACGATTCGCTGCTTATGAACCCGGAATGTGTGACAAGGGTTTCAGATACAATCTCTAACTTTTTTGCGGACCACGCTTTGGATACGACATCGTTGCCCTTTCAATGGGAGGCACTTAAGGCTGTCCTACGTGGTACCTTTATCCAAATGGGTACGCGTCTTAAAAAGGAGCGCTCAGCCGCCATAGAGGCAGCAAATAAAACGCTTAGAAACTTAGAAACTGAGCACAAACGATCCCCGACAGTGACAATGCTGGCGGACGTTTCTAGGGCACGATCGCAACTTAGAGAACTTTATGAAGCCTCTGCACGTACATATGCAGATAAGCTCACTTTCCATCAATATAAGTTTCGAGATAAATGTGGTAGGCCACTGGCTCGCTCCCTGCACCCAAAAACAACCTCCGCCTTTGTGCCTCATATTCGGGGGGCACAGGGGGAAATGGTATCCTCACCCACTAAGATGGCGGGGGAATTCAGGGACTTTTATCAGTCCCTGTACAATATCCCTAAGACTCAGGGGACAAGTTCCCCTTCCTCCGGGGTGGAGGACCAGATGTCATATGTATTGGAAACCGCGCTCCCTACATTAGACGATGACGTCATCGCTGATCTGGAAACCTCAATCACAGAAGATGAAGTCACCAAAGCCATAGCGGGTACACCGAGTGGAAAGAGCCCGGGCCCAGACGGCTTTACTCCTAAGTTCTACAAACTTTTTGCCACCCTCCTCACGCCCTTTCTAACTAAGGTGTTCAACTCTTTGTCGGAGGGTTCAGTGTTCCCTCCACAAACACTTGAGGCTCACATATCCCTCATCCCAAAGCCAGGCAAAGACCCACTCTTTGTGCAAGCTATAGGCCGATCTCCTTGATTGGGGTCGATTTGAAAGTCTTTGCTAAAATCCTAGCCAATAGATTACAACCATTGTTGCCTGGGATAATACACCTAGACCAGGTCGGCTTTGTGAGTGGCCGTGAGGCTAGGGACAATACCCTGAAGACCCTTCTTTTAACCAACTATGCCCGGTCCCATGATATCCCACTATGCCTCTTAACAGTCGATGCCGAGAAGGCATTCGACCGAGTAGACTGGCAGTTCCTTCGACTATCCCTGCAACAAATAGGCGTGGGAACCAATATGATGGCGAGAATAATGTCCCTTTACTCCTCTCCATATGCTAGGATTAGACTAAATGGCTCGCTATCTCCAGCCTTCTCTGTATCTAACGGGACGCGACAGGGATGCCCATTGTCCCCCCTCCTCTACGTTCTCACTATGGAACATCTAGCTATTGCTCTACGTAACAATTCTTCTATCCAAGGCATAACAGTCGGGCCCACACATACTAAACTTGCCCTCTTTGCAGATGATCTGCTCCTGTTCGTGACACACCCTCACACATCCTTGCCCTTGGTATTGCAGGAGTTTCGGAAATTCGGAGAAGTTAGCAACTTCAAGGTCAACTACAATAAATCGGAAATCCTCAACATATCTCTGCCTACGTCGGCCCTGCAAAGACTATCGTCTTCTTTCCCCTTCAAAACTGGTTCCCCCTCCATAAGGTATCTCGGAATTCAAATACCGGCGGATGCTTCCCAACTTTTTTCCTTGAACTTTGCCCCCCTACTTCTTAGGACCCAGTCAGATTTAATCACTTATGCGTCCAAACAGCTCTCATGGCTAGGTAGAGTGAATGCCCTGAAAATGGATGTTCTCCCTAGGTTCCTGTATTTGTTTCAGACCATCCCTATTCACATACCTAATTCGTACTTTAAGAAAATACGCCAACTGTTTTCCAAATTTATTTGGAATGCGGCCCGTCCCAGGATACGGTATGAAACACTTTCTCTTCCAAAGGCTCGGGGGGGGGGGGCTGGAGCCCCAGATGCCTCCCTATACCATAAAGCAGCGGTGCTCACCCGCATACTAGATTGGTTCCATCATTCTTCAACCAAGCTTTGGGTTCAGTTGGAAAGCCACATGAGCCCAATTGAGCTCTCCGCTCTCCCCTGGACCTTACCTACGGTACGGGGGGGTTTGGGCCCTCTTAATGACCTTACCCATCAAACGATCCAGATTATGATCGCATGCTGTCCAGAAGGGGCTTATCAAACCGCATGGGGCCTATGACTCCCTTCTTTGGGACCCCGGCCTTTCCGCCAGCTATGTCGGTAGCAAGATTCGGACCATGGCGAAGAGAGGATCATAGTCGACTTGCCCAGGTCCTTCGTGCAGACCCCACTTTGAGGTCAGATACCTCTACCGGTCTGACCTCCCGTCACCCCATGCAGTGGCTTCGGAGGCAACAGACTGCCTCCTACATCCGGACTTTCCCATCTATTACAGACATTCTTGCTGAACCGACGGGATTCGAGGAACTGCTCCTACAGGTGGAACCTCCAACACATGTTGTATCGCAACTATACTCCCTTCTGCTCGATGTTTACTCCCCTGGCCTCCCACCGTATACGGTGGCCTGGGAGACAGACCTCCGTCGCACTATCTCCACTATTGACTGGCAAAAATGTTTTACCCTGACGCACAAATTGTCCATAGCCACCAAGACCCAGGAGAAGGGGTTTAAACTGTTAACAAGATGGTACAGATGTCCATCAACTCTTCACCACTTCAATCCGGAGGTGTCGGATGCCTGCTGGCGGTGCCTCGGCTCCCAGGGAACCATGTTCCACATCTGGTGGGAGTGCCCTCCTGTGCGGAGGTACTGGCAGCGGATTTTCACACTCTACTGCAAATTGATGGCGACCTCTATCCACCCTTCACCTGAGGTGGCTCTCTTGTCTATTATCCCAGGATCATTTAAATCCATCAGAAATGATGTCTTGCGACACTTTCTGGCGGCGGTCAGGGTAGTGATTCCCCGTCATTGGAGAACGACAACCATGCCTTCCCTGGGAAATTGGGCTGTTGAGGTGGACCGCATTAGGGACCTTGAGCGCCTGGTGGCGGAGGAAAATGACAAAAGTGAACAGTTCTCTCTCGCATGGACTTCGTGGTCCGTGTTTCGGTACTCCTCGGAGTTTATCTCTTGGGCGGAGTGTGCCCTGGACGAGACCACTCTCGGACCTTGATGGAGTGATTCTGATCCCTGTCCCCTATCTGTGTACCCCTACTATTTGCCCCTGACTCTGACTCTTTCTCTTTTCTCTACACATAAATACACCTCTAAGAACCCAGTAGGATAACGTACCAGGGCTTCAATTTACCTACTACCTATAACCCATTGAGTGACCCTACTTCATACTCTCCAAATAGGTTTGTGTATACTTTCATCTGATAGTACTTAGCCCTGCTCTGTTCTGACACACATGATGCCTGTTGAGGATGTATCCTATTAATGTTTGTAATGTTTAAGACAATGTATGTCTTTTTCTGTCGTTTCACTGCATAAACAAATAAAATAAGATTGAATTAAAAGTGCTATTAATAAAGTCTAACTTCTCATAAATTAAATAAATGGGGTGACAAAATCAACAATAATAAAATTAAATTAAAACGTCCAAACAGTGACTATGTAAATAAAGTGCTAAATAGCCAAAATGGCAGTCCAAATAGCAACAGCTAATTGCAGGGAGAGAAGCAAGGATGGGTGTGGGAATACACCTTGTCTCATCAGAAACACACTGGATCAGATGAACAAATGATGCATAAATAATCCTCCCCCATAGACACCAGCCTCTCACCTCTCTGGTGGACCCCACGGGGTCAGTAATAACCACAAAGATCTCCACTGCTCACAATGAGAACTTCCAGTCCTTTTGCGTGACCCGAAACCACTGTAGGGATCTCCACAGCTTACCAGTGTTCTTCCTTAAAGCAAATCTTCCTGATGGACCCCACGAGGTCAATAATGGCCACAAAGATCTCCACTGCTCACAATGAGAACGTCCAGTCCTTTTGAGTGACCCGGAACCACTGTAAGAATCTCCACAGCTTACCAATGTTCTTCCTTAAAACGAATCTTACTCCATAATATTCAGAAAAAAACAAAAAGGGACTCCATAGCGAAGCATGTAAAGGAAAGCCCCAAGAAAAGGCGTTTATTCAAATAAAAACAGCCAGAAAACACGTTAAAAACCAAGGGGTAAAAAACGCCAAACAAAATGTTCATAAAATACTAACTTCCGGTTTACGGCCGCAAACCGGAAGTGGACGTCACTTAGGCTCCTCCTCCCGACGTGTTGCGTCACTACACACGTGACTTCATCAAGGGCTGGAAGTTCTCATTATTCATTAGCATTTCTAGGTACCATTTCAATGCCGTGTGGGATGGGAGCAAAAAAGGAGAGACATCTGTTCACGCCCCTGATATCTCCCTAAAGAAGATCTGTCATTATCTGCATATATGGACAACAGAGGACTGGTCAACCCTTGGTAACAGTACTTAAGTTAAGAAAAAAAAAATACACTAACATATATACATTCAACCCTTTTTATTGCATTACACACATTTTTTTTAACATAGTTTTAGCTTTTAGATCTAGCTGGACTTGTGGAGGTTATACCATGTTTGCGAAAATACAATACCCACACTCAACCACTGACTCAGCTTCCCATGGCCAAAGACCGGTACTCTGGCAAAAGTGTTCCCGCGCTTAAACAAAGTTAGTTCATTATATAATTAAGGTAGCACTTGGTACGATCCATAAAATCAAGAATCTTTATTGGCTACATGTAAAAACATATTAACCTCCCTGGCGGTATGATTATTTCTGATTTTAGGTGCTGAAAGCGGTACAATTATTGTGCATGGAAATTTGGCGTTTTAAATTGTAGGCCTGTAATTCTTAGGAATAACTCACTTAAATCTGTCCAAACAAGAGTCTAGTAGACATCCCGGGTATGATAAAGTTTGAAACACAAAGTAATAAATTATAATATAATAAATAACTATAAATAATTATAACAAATAATAATGTAATTATAATAAAAAATATTCAATAATGTAATCAAATCAAAAACACTGAAATTTGCTCAGTTGCAGAATTGTCGCTGTCATTAGATTTAGTGTTTGATGACGAATTTCCCCACAAATCGCTATCGCTCAATTCTGTAAGTGATTCTAATTTATTATCGCTGTTTTCTAGCTGGTCTAAAATCACTTTTGACGTAAACTGACACTTTTTGGTTGCTATGGACAATCTCCAGTTTCTAGGCAGAAAGAACAGTTTTTATAATATAAAACTGCATTCAGGGCTATGAGTAAGCATCAATTTTTGATGTGAAACACGTCAGCCATTCACCCCTGTATGTCTACTGTCTGTTTTCTGCTTGCTTTTGGATTTATGGATTACATTTTGGATTTTTATTTATTTTTTGAAACTCAATAAATCGTTTATACAGAGTGCGGCAGTCCAGGGCTCTTTCCTCTTCCCATGCATTCAGTGCAGAGCCAGCACCTGTTAGAGTAACAGGGCGGGAGCAACCATTGGAGTCTAATAGCTTGGAGCGGTACGTCTTTTTGACTATTGTGGGGAATGGGGAGCTGGAACACCCTAAGGTGGGCAGCAACACCTAGAACTCCCAATGCACAGAAAGATAATTGGGAGATATGGCAGGGAAATCTCATTGTTGAAGTCCCTAAAACATACAGTAGAAGAACACAAGGGCTGACCCAGCCTACTAGGCTTTACTTATAACTAAAATAATATATGGGGTGGACTGATCCTTGAACTACCCATTCCAGTCCCTAGCCATGGGATATTTGGGGACCTCGAGGAAAGGTGAGGTGGAAGCTGGCCGTGCCTGATGTATTCAATACTACACCCAGGGCCGCTGTTAGAAATCATGGGACCCCGTATAGTCGGTATGATGGGGCCCCCTTTCACTCACTGTGTGCTGCCCGGTGCGTGCCGCGCTATCCTTCGCCCCTGCCAGCTGTCTCATATCAGTCCTTGAAAGAGCGGTGCAGGTAAATCACTGTACGGATCACTCCGCCAAGCACCAGGGAAGAGGAACAGCGGCCGGAACTCTAGAGCATGCGGCTGGGCGCAGGTTTGTGTACCTCCGCCCGAAAATGGAAAAATAGTCCCTCCTCAGCGCCCACCTCCTGAGCCCCCTCTGTTCAACTGATGGGGCCCAGGAAAATATATTTATACACCCCCTAAGCCAGTAGGAGCGGGGGTGTCATTTATTCAGCCCTATTTTTTTGGTTTGAATGAAATGCACTATCAAGCTATCCGGGCCCCCCTGATGAGCTGATAGGGCCCGGGCCCGGTACAACAGGGATGATTGTACTGCCCTATCAGAGGCCCTGACTACACCAGTAGAATATGAGGGTTTGAAAGGATACGTTTTCTTTCTTTGTTTTATTGCAGTGCTGTGAAACATAATCAAGGTCATGTCACGTAATCAAAGTACAACAAATGTTATTTGTATCTGATTACAGCAGAAGCTGAGGTGCTTCATAATACAATGCGCTCCTGACAAGCTTTGTTTACCCAAATGAATAACCAAACTATGTTAGAAGACACAAAGTGTGAGATTGTAGAGCAGTAGGCTATTGATTTGGTTCATATTTCAGTTAAAGCTGTCACAATATAATAGAGGCACTGCACATAATTCCCATCTAATCATGATTCATGGCGTAAGTGGCTCAAAAGTCATATACATTTTATCACCTTGCTTGAAGGAAATACATTTAAATGAATTATACAGTGAATGGATACTTTTCTTAACGCATATCTAAAGTCAAAACTTTTCTTTTTTGCATGGTTTAGGGGAAGGTAAAAACGCTTCCATCATTTTTCCTAAAGCTCCGACATGAGGAGGCAAAACTTTGTGTCTACCAAGATGGACACCTCTACACCGAGACACAAGACAAGACACGTGCAAAACAAGACATGGTAAGTCCATCTGGTGACTGGTACAGGTACCTCATCCTTTGTTTACCTTCTTTTTTTTTTTTTGAGAACAGCTTCCAGAGTTCAGCTTCTCAAGTGGTTGTAAACTCTTACACACCACTTTTACCTACAGGTAAGCCTACAATAAGGCTTACCTGTAGGTACTGGAAATATCTCCTAAACTTGCACCGTTTAGGAGATATTTACCATACACGCTTCAGGTACTTCAAAAAAACACCCACCCGCATTGGAATTCATGGTCTGGCACCACTGATATGTAGGTCAGGGGGCCGGACGCATGGATAGGGGAGGCGGCACCTGTGCACCCTCTATGGATGGGCCGCTGCTGGTGCTGACTGAGACCACAAGTATTAGAAAAGGAAATAGTTTGTTTGGGTCAAGTATAGATAAAATTATCCACAGCTCAAGGGGGAAAATGTATCAGTCCTGCAGCAGCGAACTTAAAACTCCAATCCTCCAGGAGTATTCACCATGAAGTCAAATAAATCCTTTAAAAGAGAAGTATGGGGTTTTTGCCATACTCATACTTACCTAGGTGGATGCCGCATTGGTCCGATGCTGCATCTGTCCCCTGGTGCCTCTGCACTGAGAACCGAATGATTGAACACCACTGATCGCTTGGTTCTGACAGCTCCCTGAGCGGAGAGCTGGTAATTGTCAATCAGCAGCTCTCTGCTATGCCTCCTCCTCACTCATTGTAGCTCTGAGCTGTGGAGGGGTGGGGATCGGCCGGCTCAGACTCTCAGAGGCTTGCGGAGAGGCTGAGCTGGGTGTCAGTCCGGGCCCCTGGCGGATCCCGACTTCCATTGTTGCGTAGACGTGGTACCTGGACTGACATCCGTGACGTCAACAGAGAACGGACTTCAGCCCGCTCTCTGCCGAGCTTTGGCTATACTTTTCCTTAAAGTGATGAATCAGCTACTTCTACAGGATTTATACAATGTTGCACTTTACTGCTGTTTTGGCGGCGCTTTTCGGCCGCTAGCGGGGCGCTTTTAACCCCACTAGTAAACCGAAGAAAGGGTTAAAACCGCCCGTGTTGCGGCGCTTCCGAATCTCTTTTTTAGGCACTTTGGAAGCACTTCCCATTCATTCCAATGGGCAGGGGAGGTGTAGGAGCGCTGTAGTCAGCGCTCTTACACCGCCCCAAAGATGCTGCTTGCAGAACTTTTTTCCTGTCCCACAAGCGCACCACCCCGGTGTGAAAGCACTCTGGCTCTTAGGGCTTTGGAGAGAGATAAGAAAACACTACAGATATATGTGCTTAGGTCAGATTTCATGAATCAGGTTTACATCCACTTTACCTCTTCTTGTCGAAGGTACTCCAATTTGTGAGAGTGCCATTGTACCTTAAGAAGTGTGAGCGCTACTTAACCACTTGGAGACCGCAATGCGTATATATATGATGCAGTTTGTAAGTGGTGTACCGGGGTTTTGGCTGAAGATATCAGTCATAACCCCAGTATTTTTTACAGCCGGTAGCTGGCTTTCTTATGAAAGCATTCTGAGCGGCTTATGAGCCACTGGTATTTCTTGGACTTACCGTTTCTGCCGGTTTGCCCGAGAAACGATCCAACGGTGCTGCCGGCTGGTCACACTGTTGATTGTAGAGTAAATTTTTACAATTTTAGCAGAAAACTGTGAATAGTAAAATATTTATTTGCATCTTCTTTACATGACCATAGAACAAATTCCAGCTATTACGCTGCTTTCATAGTTTATAGACATGTGCAATTCGTTTCGTTCCAAAATTATTTTTTTACCGAATTTCAACAAATTCAGAAATATTTGAATTAACGAAAACCCGTTTAACAAATTTTTCTGAATATTCGTAAATTCGTAAATTTGTAAATTAGAGTATTCGTAAATTCGGAAATCAAATAATAACTAACTTAAAATAACTTGACTATTACTAACTATTAAATTATAGGAATTGGAATTTTCTTTCAAATTTGGCTGTTAGTGAACGGAGCGAATACAAATTTATCCTGAAGTTACAAATTTCCCAAAATAACGAATTCCCTATCTAAATAAAAATGTAACTTAACAAATTAATAATAATAAATACCAATAATAATAATATTAACATTTTATTATTATTAGTAGTATTATTTATTATTAATTCATTCCATTCCATTTGTTTAGATGCGGCATTCGTTATTTCGGATAATTCATAACTTCAGATAAATTCGTATTTGTTACGTTCACTAACAGCCAAATTTGAAAGGTAATTCCAATACCTATAATTTAATAGATACTGTATTTATTGGCGTATAACACTCACTTTTTTACCCTGAAAATAGAGGGTAAACTGTTTTTACTAAAACTTCCCTCTTAAAGTTAGGGTGCGTGTTATACGTCTGTGTGCGTTATATGCCAATAAATACGGTAGTTATTATTAGTTAGATAGTTAGTTAGTTATTCTTTTGAATTTTCGGATTTTCTTTCCAATTTTGGGATTTTCGAATTTACGAATTTACAAATTTACGAATTTATGAATTTCATCATAACGAATGACCTGAAAAAAAACAAAAAAAAGAAAACTAATGCAACGAAAGCGAAAACTAACAATTTTTTCGGCAGTGCACATGTCTGATACAGTAGTTTACAATACAATACAGTAAAGACATTTGATTGGTCATATTATCTAGCCATTCTTCTTTCCTTTGTTTTTTCTAAATAAGATATTTATATATTTTTTTGCTGTTCCCCCAGCTTTTCTACATCATTATTATTATTTTAAGCTCCCACCAGTTTGGATCCTGGCTCAGCAAAATATTTCTCCAGCTCCTCCGTAAAGACTTAACAATACTTGGAAAAAGTTTAATCTCATTACTGTCCAATATGTACAAGCTGCAGCCCTGAATATTTTAAAAGATCTGTCTGCTGGATATACTCTGTGGGAGCAGAGGACAAGAAAACACTAAAACTGGTAACATTGGTAATATTCTGTGCCAATCCTAAAAATGAAAATTGCAAACGCCCAACATAATCATAAAGCCAACATTAAAAGTGTTTTCTTGTTCGTCTGAGAGCATAATTAATTTATCAGGCCGACAACTCATTATGCAGAGTGTATGGCGCTTGATGGCCCAAAGTGACACAACATTTTTGTCTTGCCCCCAGACTGTGCTGCTGGATGGCCAAGGATGTTGTGTATGATGTACATCATGCTCTGCCTGCAATATGTAACTATTAGTGCAGAATGAAACACAGTCAGTTTCTGTATAAAGCGCTCTCTTGTGTCTCTCCTAATACACATCATTTCTTTCTTGCTAGCAGGCTTCCGAAAACCGGGCCCACAAGAGACTCGTTTCCTCAAGGGCACGCTGGACGTTTTTGCTCGTTATCCTTCAGTTACATTCACTAGAGTCTTGGGATGTAATGAGACTTTCACAACTTTAAGAGACTTCAGTTAAGTGTTTACATGGCTGAAGAAACTGATTTTAAAGCTGAACTCTAGGCAGACATAAACAGAAATGAATGAAGCTCTGTAATTACGAATACATCATTAAATGTATTTTCCTAAATAAAACCCAATGTATTTACTAGACATAGATAGTTACATAGTAGGCGAGGTTGAAAAAAGTCCATCAAGTCCAACCCATGTATATTATTTTATGTCAGTATCGGATGTGCAATTCGTTTTGTTTCTGAATTTGTTTTTTTAACAAATTTTGAAAAATTTGTTAATTCGGATATTCGAAAATTCGGAAATTAGAAGGTTTGTAAATTCCTAATTTCGGAAATTCAAAAATTCAGAAATTCAGAAACTCTGAAATTCGAAATTCTGAAAACCTTTAAAATTTAAAAATCTGAAATAATAACTAACCAATAATAACTTAACTATTACTAAACCTGTTTAACACAGTTTAACACATTTTTCCGAATATTTGTATATTTGAATATTCAAATATTCGTAAATTTGAAAATTCAGAAATTCAGAAATTCAAAATGTGAAAATCCAGAAACCTGATAATAATGACTGACTAATAATAACTTAACTATTAGTAACTATTAAATTATAGGTATTGAAATTTCCTTTCAAATTTGGCTGTTAGTGAACGTAACGAATACAAATTTATTCAAAGTTACGAATTTTCCTGAAATAACGAAAGGATTGTAACAAATTAATAATAATAAAAGAATAAATAATAATAAATAACAATAATAATAATAAAACTTTTTATTGTTATTATTATTTATTATTAATTTGTTCCGCTTGTTTAGATGCGGCATTCGTTATTTTGGATAACTTGTAACTTCGGATAAATTTGTATTCGTTACGTTCACTAACAGCCAAATTTGAAAGGAAATTCCAATACCTATAATTTAATAGTTATTATTAGTTAGTTAGTTAATTATTCTTTAAAATTTTCAGATTTTCTTTCTTATTTTCGGATTTTCTAATTCTCTAATTTACGAATTTACGGGTTTTACGAATTTATGAATTTACGAATTTACAAATTGTGATCATAACGAATGACTCGAAAAATGAAAACCAAAAAAAAACAAAAAACAAATGAAACGAAAAGGAACAGGTTTTTCGGCAGTGCACATGTCTAGTATTTACCTGAATGTGACCTGGCAACTGCACTTTGCAAAGTGCACAGTCTTTGCCTTTAGTAAATAAACCCCATAGAGTCAGTAGACAGGATCATAGTCAGGACTGAGCAGAGGTCAGCAACATCTGGGCAGCAGAGGGACCTATTCAACAAGCAGAGATGTGGTCAAATAATCCAACACAAGAGGGACATCAATAGTACAGATTTAGAAGACATTATGAGAGGTTAAGAACACAAGCCAAGATCATCAACTGATGGCACAGGTCCAAGAAAAGAATTAGAAGGCATACTTGGAGAATTAGATGCTTAAGTCAGGTTACAGGGAAAGACCACTCTTAAATAAGCCGATTAACGTCAACACCATTGTTAGGTGTGGATGCCTGCTCACGTACATGCTGCAAGGTAAGCTACACCTGTCACAGTGACCCTAAGTTTGACCTTCCTGAAAGCTGACACTAAAAATATCTGGTCCTGTAAACATGTGTTAGTGACATTAGACTGCCTAATGACATGAAGCACTGCCATGAATAATATATTTAGTGGATCTTTAAGAATCCACAAAAACCTCTTGACAGAGCTGAATCACCAAAGCTGTGAGTTGCACTATTATATGAGGTTTTCTCACTTTTACTGAAAAAGTGGGCATGCCCTTTAAGAAAATTTCTCATAGCAGTTGAATTATGTAATCACAAAAGGATGAAGCTGCTCATATAACCTCTGCAATCCTCAATTCCAGCTCTAGCTTACAGGTGCCCAATTCCAGGGAGCCACACACTGCTTCCACAGGGCAAAATCAACTTTATTGTTCAGGACAATCATAGACACTCCGCCTAGCATTCTCACTCCCTATAGGGATTCTATGATTAAACCCAAGTAGGGGGAGGGCACAGTTGATTTTGCCCTTCGGAAGTGGTTTGTGGCTCCTGAGCATTGTGTTTGTTGCCGCTGGCAACAAAAGTGAGTACACCGCTAAGTGAAAATGTCCAAATTGTTCCCAAAGTGTCAATATTTTGTGTGGCCACCATTATTTTCCAGCACAGCCTTAACCCTCTTGGGCATGGTGCTCACCAGAGCTTCACAGGTGGCCACTGGAGTCCTCTTCCACTCCTCCATGATGACATCACGGAGCTGGTGGATGTTAGAGACCTTGCGCTCCTCCACCTTCTGATTGAGGATGCCCCACAGATGTTCAATAGGGTTTAGGTCTGGAGACATGCTTGGCCAGTCCATCACCTTTACCCTCAGTTTCTTTAGCAAGGCAGTGGTCATCTTGGAGGTGTGTTTGGGGTCATTATCATGTTGGAATACTGCCCTGCGGCCCAGTCTCTGAAGGGAGGGGATCATGCTCTGCTTCAGTATGCCACAGTACATGTTGGCATTCATGGTTCCCTCAATGAACTGTAGCTCCCCAGTGCCGGCAGCACTCATGCAGCCCCAGACCATGACACTCCCACCACCATGCTTGACTGTAGGCAAGACACACTTGTCTTTGTACTCCTCACCTGGTTGCCGCCACACACACTTGACACCATCTGAACCAAATAAGTTTATCTTGGTCTCATCAGACCACAGGACATGGTTCCAGTAATCTATGTCTTTAGTTTGCTTGTCTTCAGCAAACTGTTTGCAGGCTTTCTTGTGCATCATCTTTATAAGAGGCTTCCTTCTGGGTCGACAGCCCTGCAGACCAATTTGATGCAGTGTGCAGCGTATGGTCTGAGCACTGACTGGTTGACCCCCCGCCCCATTCAACCTCTGCAGCAATGCTGGCAGCACTCATACGTCTATTTCCCAAAAACAGTCTCTGGATATGACGCTGAGCATGTGCACTCAACTTATTTGGTCGAACATGGCAAGGCCTGTTCTGAGTGGAACCTGTCCTGTTAAACCGCTGTATGGTTTCGGCCACCATGCTGCAGCTCAGTTTCAGGGTCTTGGCAATCTTCTTATAGCCTAGGCCATCTTTATGTAGAGCAACATTTCTTTTTTTCAGATCCTCAGAGAGTTCTTTGCCATGAAGTGCCATGTTGAACTTCCTGTGACCAGTATGAGAGAGTGAGAGTGATAACACCAAATTTAACACACCTGCTCCCCATTCACACCTGATGCCTCGTACACACGACCGGTTTTCCTGGCATGAAAAAAACAACGCTTTTCCCGACGGGATTCCTCTCAAGCCTGCATTGCATACACACTGTCACACAAAAGACCGCTGAACTTTTGAATGTCAAGAACGCAGTGACGTCAAAGACTACGACGAGCCGACAAAAAGACGTTCTATGCTTTCGCGCATGCGTCAAATTGTTTACGAGCATGCACGTTTTTTTTCCTTTGGAAAAGCATACACACCAGCGGTTTTCGCGACTGGAAAAAGACCGCCAGAATCATGACAGGAAAAAAGAGAGCTGGTTCTAATTTTTTTTTTTTGCGGGCAGTTTTCTCGTCGGAAAAACTGCTATGGAGCATACACACGGCCGGTTTTCCCGACATAAAGCAAACGTGGCAGTTTTCCTGTCGGGAAAACCGGTCGTGTGTACGAGGCATGAGACCTTGTAACACTAACGAGTCACATGACACTGAGGTGGGAAAATGGATAATTGGGCCCAATTTGGAAATTTTCATTTAGAAGTGTACTCACTTTTGTTGCCAGTGGTTTAGACATTAATGGCTGTGTGTTGAGTTATTTTGAGGGGACAGCAAATTTACACCGTTATACAAGCTGTACACTCACTACTTTACATTGTAGCAAAGTGTCATTTATTCAGTGTTGTTACATGAAAAGAGAAAATTTAATATTTACAAAAATGTGAGGGGTGTACTCACTTTTGTGGGATACTGTATATTATTCCTACCATTGCTTTATGTCATCAGACAATCTTATGTCACTATACTTATGACTAAAATGATATTAGCAGTCATGAAAATCTGATGACTTTGGAAGATTGAGATTTATACGTCTGCAGAGGAATGATTTGCCCCTAGCCAAAGTCCAGAAGTTTTATAATTAATATATGCAATGTATGTGTAGCGCCCCCCCCCAATATTTGGGGGCGCTATGTGGAAATTTAGGGGGAGTCTGAGCCAGTAGTCGGGCTCAGACCAATTGATGGTTTATTATTGCTTCTGCTCTGGGTGTGATACTGCAGTAGTGTTCCCTGTTGCCTGTAGGTGACACTGTCACCGCCGGCATAGGTGAACCAAGAGAGGTATCACAGCACATTGGATGTTCCCTCTAGGCAGCCATGCAGTGGGCGTGGTTGGCCCGCTGTGCATGCTGGTAGAGGGTACATAAGGGGCAGACGCCATTAGGGTTAGCGCGCGTTCCAGGGGACCCTTTGGTCCTGTAGGTGTGCCTCGTGGCCCGTATGGCATGAGGTGCGCGAGTGTGTTAGGGCCTCGGGCACCTTCAGCCCAAGGCTGCATTGCTGCATGGTAGGCCCAGCTCTGCTGGCAGGGGCCTACACCTCAAAGAAGAATCCCAGGCTGCCCAACTGTAGGGAGCCCACCTTTAGGAAAGGAGACCAGGAGAGGATCAGACCCTGAGGAGACTAGCAACGGTACTGCTGTCTCGGGAAGAAGCCTGGAAACTCGCCTTAAGAGGGATTCACTGTCTTGATTATCTGTGCTCCATCCCGGTTGCTAGGACCGCTCTCAAAGGGACTATCCGGGTGAGCAAAACCCACTCAGGCTTGAGTGGCGACGAAACTGTGCTTTAGGTGTTGCGTGCCTGAACCTTTTTCTTTCCCTTACTTCTCTCATCTTCCTACTCCCTATTCAAGTTCACTGAAATGATAAAAGAATAAAAGCTTGCTACTTGGGTTTTACTCCTGTGTGGACATTGGCCTTATTCTGAGGAACTTCTACCTAGACAACGGAGAGAGAAGATCTACTCTAGTGAGGTAATTGCTGCAAGACCCAAGCAATAACACCGCTCTCTCCTCTCTATACACAGGGAGGGGATACCGGGCAAGTAGCAGGTGTGCCCCGCTGCAGGTGGAGGAAGGCAGTCGAGAAAATGGGGTCTGTGTGCTACTTATAAGATAGAACACGACATTGTTTTATTTGACTTCAGATTTTCATATTTCCATGTATTGTAACTGAGCAGAGTTCCTTTAATAAATCAGATATGGCTGGGGGCATGTTGTAGAGCTTCAGATATACAGTGCTGGCCGTGCAGGAAGCGAATAACAGCAAAAAAAAGAAAGAAATGGATGTAAAAAAGAGTTTCTCAAATCTTCAGTGACGTTGAATGTCAAGGCCAAGCACACAATGTTTTTCTTGTTTTTAGAAGCAAAAGCCTATGCAACGGTATAAGGTGTTATTAGCTTGTCACGTTACATAAATCCTGGAGCACGCAAACATATGGCTGAGCTGAATTTAGAGGCTGCCGTCTAGCAGAATATAAAAAATACTAACAGAAAGCGCACAAGAATACAGACTAAATATTATCCACAAAAGAACATTGATATTCAAGGTACTATGCCAAGAGAGCTCTTCTAGGCAGTACATCTGTATTATATATATAATGTGTAGGCTGTATATTATTTTCATAAATAATTTACATAATAGTCTATTCTGATATAGAATACGTTATGTTATTTTACTCTATCAGGGAAATTATAGGGATCGTTTTACATCTTGACCCGATCATGCTTGGATATTGGAAAGAAAATATCTTCTTATATCAGATTATAAATTAAGCTATATTCATGCAATTCTCTTACATTGCAAGTGTATATAAACAGTGTACAGGCTAAGCAGAAACATTCTTCACCGTTATTTTATTGTGCAGTCATGGGATTTTTCTTGGTGGAGTGAATAAAAACAAATCACCAATACAGTTTAACATCTTTATAATGATCTGTCTGAGGATCCAGAGATCTTTACAGAGATGTTATTATCATTATTGTCAACGGGAAAAGCAGAATTAACCACTTAGAGCCCTTTCACCCATAGCGTTGGTGGTATAACGCCGCTATTTTTACCGCCAACGCTATGGGTGGATTTGTGGCGCATTTCGGCCGCTAGAGGGGGCGGTTTTTCCCCTTGCTAATAGAGCTTTCTTTTGGTGGTATTTGATCACCTCTGCGGTTTTTATTTTTTGCGCTATAAACCAAAAAAAGCGTAAATTTTGAAAAAAATAAAGCTTTATTTTTTTACTTTTGGTGTAATAAATATCCCCAAAAAAATATATATATAAAAAAATGTCTTCCTCAGTTTATTCCGATATATATTTTTCTACATTATTTTGGGGAAAAAATTGCAAAAAGAGTATATTGATTTGGTTTGCACACAAGTTATAGCGTCTACATAATAGGGCATAGATTTATGGAATTTTTATTATTATTTAATTTTTTTACTAGTAATGGTAGTGATCAGTGATTTTTAGCGGGACTGCGACATTGCAGTGGACAGATCGGACACCTAACTGACAGCAGGTGACATAATTACAGTAATCAGTGCTAAACAATTGCACTGTTATTGTACTAATGACACTGACAGGGAAGGGATTAACATCAGGGGAGATCAAGGGGTTAAATGTGTTCAGGTGTTTTCTAACTGTAGGGGGGGTGGGCTGCCTGAGGGAAAACACTCAGATCGGTCTTCCTGCATGGCAGAAAGACAGGATCTGTGTGATCTCCCCTGTCAGAACGGGGATCTGCCTTGTTTACACAGGCAGATCCCCGTTCTGTCACTGTGGGGAACGATTGCGGGTGGCTGGCGGACATCGAGTCCATCCCACCTGCTGATTGGCTCCCCTGCTGGCCAGTGGGCGTGCCCACACAAAAGAATTCCAGGGCCAACGTACAACGGCAATTCACGGGAACGAGTCGACCTGCCGCAGTACAATGACGTCGTTTGGTCGGCAAGTGGTTAAACCCAAGAACAAAAATGTTATATTTTGCTTCAACTACATTTTCTACAAGCACAGACATGCTGATCCTGACAGAAATCCAATGCCCTTGTCACTTCATGTGCACTGAACTGAAATCTCAAACAATGTTACAAGCTTTCTTAGTTTGTGGGCAAACAGTTAACAACAAACATGGTGGGAGAGGACCCAACTGGGAGCACTCACGAATACCAATAGCGTGTAGTGGAGCAGGTATCAGCCGAACTGACAGTGTCTGTTTGGTTGGGTAGAATTCAGCCTGGCCATCTCGAACCCAAACGGAAAGGTGTCCAAGTCAATTGGGAGCCCTAAGCTTTATCTCCTCATCTGGAACCTCTCTCTGCCGCTAATGCTGCCCCGAACATGTCCCTACACTACCCACAGGTGAAGCCAAAACCTACGGAGCAGGGACCTAAAAAGACTCAGCTGACCCAAGATGGCCACCAATGGTCACCTGGATGCAGTGCAGTCAACCAGAACACCATCTCTAGGAACCTGAAAACCACAGAGAAACCTAATTTCCCCTGACTTCCTCTCCAAGCTGTGATTCCGCTCCGGTCGGGCCTCACCTACAGTGGAGTAAGCAGACTGCACCTGCATAGAAGTTCTCTTCTGTTAACTATAGAACACCTAAACCTACGGGCGGCCCATCCTATCCATGCGTCCGGCTCCTTTCAGGACACCGGCGCATGGATTCCAATGCGGGGAGGCTGTTTTTTTTTGAGGCATCGATTAGAGCCAGAGGCTGTAGGAAGCAGGTTTTGACACCGGTCACCCGATTGGATGAAAGGACAGGCAATCCTATAGGATGCCTAGGAGGAGGAGGGGAGGAGCTGGAAGCCGTCATGGAGGAGAGGACTCGGAGCGGAGCCACTACACCTTGCTGCCTGACACCCTCCACGATGGGGTAAGTTCCGGGGGGTGGGTGCCGCTCAGGGGGGATAAGTGGTTGTTTGCCCTCCCCCCCAAAAAATAACACCAGCTGCCACTGCCTAAACCTATGTCATGGTGATAAGCAGAGGGGGAGGTGTATGTAGGCCAAGTAAAGGAGCAGCTTTACAACAAGGGAGTGTTGTCACCTTGGGACAGGAAATGTGTTACCGGCAGAATTCCCAGGGGAAATTGAAAGTTTTTTCTGCATGAAAAATGCATGCACAGTGTTTTCCATATATTACAATGACCCTAGTTCATACCGCTGCAGTCAGTCTGGTGCAGAAAAAAAAAAAAAAGTAGAACATGCTGTATTTTTTGATGCACAGAACTGTACTGGAACACAGCAAACCATATCAAAAACGCACCGGAACTGCGTGTGGTGTGAACTGTAAGCAAAAACTAATTTGGAACGTATCCGGAGTGCATTTCTGTGGTGTGAACTGCCACACAGAACACATCCAGCTGTCACATTTAAGGACTGGAAAGCTGCAATATATTATTTTTTGGGGGTTTGATATGATTTAAGGTTGTTTTGGTGGTTTTGGAAGGTGTAATGGCTTTCAGTGACTCTCACACTAGTGCAAATTAATTGTGGGTTTCCCCGCATCCATCCAATTCGCCAAGCAGGGGATTGTGACCAGCTCTCTATGGAGCCGGTTCACACATAGGGTTGCCACCTTTTCTTCAAGTCAAACCCGAACACTTTAGCGGCGCACAGCAATTTTTTTTAATACATATATTTTGCTAATAAATACCATTTCTAATCATATGAAGTTAATAACAAGAGTTCCCCATTACATCAGAGTCCACAGAGTTCCCCCTTTACATCTGAACTCGCAGAGTTCCCTTTCACTGTAAGGGGGGACTCTGCAGACTCTGATGTAAGGGAGAACTCTGGAGACTCTGACATAAGGGATGCTCTTAGAACCTTGATTTCAGGGGGAACACTGAGAACTCTGATGTACGGAGAGGACTCTGATGTAAGGGGGTACACTGAGGCCTCTGGTGTAAAGGGGAACTCTGATGTAAGGGGAGCTCTGAGAACCCTGATTTACCTTAGTGTACTCACTCAGAGTCAGGAGAGAGAAGAAGGGGGGAGACTTCAGTCACAGACAGGGATGGATGGTGAGCTCACTCACCCCTTGTCAGTCAGCACCTCTCATCCAAATGTATCTGAGGCTGCTGGACTTCAAATTCCCAGCCCTCACTTTCCCTTTTCTGAGACACAGCGCCGCGGATTGGAGTGTGGGCAGACACAGAGGTGTAGGGGCGGAGGAATAGGTGCAGATCAAGCCCTCTCTCTTCTCCCTTCTGTGTGTGTTTCGGGGGGGGGGGGATTGTTAGTGCTGGCTTTGGGCAGCATGAAAAACAGACATGTAACAGACACTCTCAGCTTAGACAACTGCAGCCAGCAGCCCTGCTGGAAAACCTTAGTCCAGTCTAAAGAATGTGTCCGGGTTTCAGGCAGTCTGAAACCCGGACGCATGATTCCAAACCCGAACTGTCCGGGTGAATCCTGGACAGGTGGCAACCCTATTCACACATCTCCGGAGCGGCTCCAGGGAGAAAATGCACAGGCGTCCTGTGTGTGTCTTTTGGTCTGTTTCAGGTCAGAATTCAGCCAAAAATTCGGGCTGAAATCGGACCTGAACCAGTGAATGGAGACGCACCGGACTACTGCTGTGAGCCGCTGCGTTCTCCAGTGTGATCCCAGCCTGAAGGCTGATAAAGCTCATTTTATTTATCCTGAACCTGTCCTTTTATTATTAGCCTCATTATTTTATGTACACCTAAGCAGCTCTATCAGCAAAATTTGAGCGTTTACAGCAATTTTGCAAAGAAATCAGTTCTCCCTAGCCACTTCGATCATCCCAAACAACCATCCAATCATATACTAGGAGCATTGCCATGCTCTTTTCTCAGGTTACAAGTGAACAATACAACCGTTAAAGCTGAACTCCAGGCATGATCTTACTTGTTTACCTACATTAGTCCAGCTTCGTGCATTACAACTATACATCTCATACCTGATGGACTGATTTAAAGTGATTGTAAAGGCAGAAGGTTTTTTTATCTTAATGCATTCTATGCATTTAGGTAAAAAAACCTTCTGTGTGCAGCAACCCCCTCAGCCCCACTCAGACTTACCTGAGCCCCATCTCGATCCAACAATGTTGCATGAGAGACTCTTCTGTCCGGGACTCCCCTCCTGATTGGCTAAGACACAGCAGGGGGCACCATTGGCTCCGCTGCTTTTCATCAAAGTCAGTGAGCCAATGAGGAGAGAGAGGGGCGGGGCCAAGCCAATGGACACACAGAGCAGTGGATCGGGTGCCCCCATAGCAAGCTGCTTGCTGTGGGGGCACTTGGCAGGAGGGAGGGGCCAGGATCACCGAAGAGGAACCCGAGAAGAGGAGGATGGAGGCTGGTCTGTGCCAATCCACTGCACAGAGGAGGTAAGTATAACATGATTGTTATTTTTAAACAAAACCAATCAAGACTTTAATGTCACTTTAAAGGGGTTGTAAAGAGAATTTTTTTTTTTTTTTAAATAACAAACCTGTTATACTTACCTCCACTGTGCAGCTCGTTTTGCACAGAGTGGCCCCAAACCTGGTCTTCTGGGGTCCCTCGGTGGCTGTCTCGGCTCCTGCCCGCAATAACTTTCCTCCTTCATGTGAGCTTGAATAGTGGTGAGTTCTTGCGGGCGCGCTCCTGTGATACAGCCGGCGGCCATAGCCGCTCACTGTATCACTCGGCCCCGCCCCCCGGCGCGACCCGTCATTGGATGTGATTGACAGCAGCGTGAGCCAATGGCTGCGCTGTTTTCAATCCATCCACTCTAGGCAATCAACGACCAGGCTGAGCGGTGAAGAGGACGTTGGGGGCGAGCGCAACAGGTGAACAGGCTCAGGTAAGTAAAACGGGGGGGCTGGGGGGCCGGTATTGTCGGATGTTTTTTCACCTTAATGCATAGGATGATTACAGATCACCTGGTAAAAACAGGAAACCTGGGAAACAAGCTTAAACAAAAAGAAAACGAATGCAGCCACCCCATCTAATGATTGGTAAACTGCAATATATTACATTTTTGGCAATGCTGTAACTCATAGTACATTAGAGGTGGGATTTTTGGTTTCCTTTGTAATCCTTTGTATTGCCTCACTGCAACCTTCATAGTTGTACTGTTCCCCTGGACTCACAACCCCTATATCATAGAGCCAGTAAAGCCATATTTTGCACTGATAAGAAGCAACTGTAGTAAGTTAGTAATACTGGTTTTGTAAAATGTTGTCCCACTTACCTATAAGCAGAAACGGAGCTCCTGTCAGGAGTGTGTAAATGTCCCTGTTCCATGACAGCGGCTGATCTCATTCCAAACCTGATTTAAGCCTGCCAAGCCTGCAGTCTCATGCTTGTGACACTGTGTTTAACACAAGCTCCAAGCATTCTGTTTGTCTGCCGTGTCTGCTTCTCTTGTTGACGACTTTGGATCAGATATCAAATACGCTCAAAACTCAGCCTGCTTTGAACCAGGACTATCACTGACCACTCTGCCTGTCTGCCAACTGCAAGTTCCTGTTCACTGTGCTCTGTTCCAGTGCCTGTTTTCTGTGCTCAGTTTGCACCTGCCCTGGCATGGTAGTCAGGCACTATAGCATTGTGTATAAGACCTTGGGGAAACAAAGTATCAGTAGACCTGCTTGCCTTATGGCAAAGGAGGCTGCTATCTGTCAAGAACACAGAAGACAGCTATAGCGCCTGACCACCTACACTAGGGGTAAGCGTGATAGCTCCTTGTTTTTGGGTTTTGCGCTTAAAGTGAAGGTGTGTAAATACCTTCTGTTAGAGAAAAGCAATGCTGTGTCTCTCAGTGCTTTAGACAAATGGTTTTGATTCACTTTGTACCATCAAACTATGACCTGAATGGTTGTATTGTTCCCCTAGAGCAGTGATGGCGAACCTTGGCACCCCAGATATTTTGGAACCACATTTCCCATGATGCTCACTGTAACGGCACCCCTAATATGAAAGGGGTTAACGCGGCTTAAGCGATTCCCTCTCCTGGACACACATTCACTACCGATACTCCACAGTCAGGCGACCACTTCCCATAGGATTAATCCTTCCGGAAGAACGAGACAACACGCTCTGTATCTTCCCAAGATAGACTCTCTTTATTGCAAAACACTGTAACTTATATACACATAGAGAGGAGTTTCTGACCCTCCTCTCAGAATACATCTTTGACCAGAGCTAATTTACATGAGCCACTTAATTACAGCTGATGACTCACACATATGACAGTAGGCTAGCTTTTGTCTCCCAATCCACATTTCTTAGAAGACAACAGGTTAGCTTTTGCCTTTCTAGTTTAAATGATTATGCATGACCCTTTTGTGTTCCCCCAGCCAGCCGGTCTGCTAGGGTCCAATACCTATAATTACAGACTTAATTATCCCTATTCACAATAGACAATAGAATGCAATCCCTATAATTACAGGCTTAACTCAAACACACCACAATAGACAATAGAATGTAATCACACCCCATCACAGCAAGTATTACATAGCAGCCCACACACAGTATATACCCAATCTGCTATGTATATACAGTATGGGATATGGCTATCACAGATCATGGTGGGGTTCTCATTCACCCTGTGCCCCAAGTGAGACACAGGGTGGTTTACACATAAGAGGCGTTGGGGAAGCTGAAGCAAGGGTATCTCATACTTTCTAAGAGCTTCTGGGTTCCCCGGGCCCTCCCGTTACACTCACCTACACTGCAGAGTGCATGAGCATCATGGGAAATGTAGTTCCAAAACGTCTTGGGTGCCAAGGTTTGCCATCACTGCCCTAGACTCAAAAGTCCTACACCATAGAGCCAGTAAAACCATATCTTGCACTGATGAGGACTACAAAGCATAAAACTGCTATATTCATGATGGTGATACTGTCTCTGTAAACGGATGGCTATAATTGTGCTAAAGCAGTTCTGAATTCACAGGTAGCTAAAAGCGGCAAAAAAGGAAAAGTTTGCATTACTCTGCCAACGTACTCATAAGCATAAACTGAGCTCCTTGTTTTTGGGTTTTGTGCTGGAGGTGATGACATTGATGTGTAAATGCCTTCTACTATTAAAAGGCAATGCTGGATCCTACAGTACTTTAGAGGAGGGCTTTTTGGTTCCTGCCTCACCGTGACCTTAACCACTTCAGCCCCGGACCATTTTGGCTGGTTAAAGACCAGGCCCCTTTTTGCAATTCGGCACTGCGTCGCTTTAACTGACAATTGTACGGTCATGCGACATGGCTCCCAAACAAAATTGACGTCCTTTTTTCCCACAAATAGAGCTTTATTTTAGTGGTATTTGATCACCTCTGCGGTTTTTATTTTTTGCGCTATAAACAAAAATAGAGCGACAATTTTGAAAAAAATTCTATATTTTTAACTTTTTGCTATAATAAATATCCCCCAAAAATATATAAAATTTTTTATTTTTTTCCTCAGTTTAGGCCGACACGTATTCTTCTATATATTTTTGGTAAAAAAAATCGCAATAAGCATTTATTGATTGGTTTGCGCAAAAGCATAGCGATCCCCCACTGAGAAACAAATCCCGCAGAACGGGGGCCTCTGTGTGAAAGGGGCCTTCAGCCATATCTTGCACTGATGAGGACTAAGTCCTGGTTCACACCTATGCAGATTGCAGTTGATGCATATTCCAGGGGTGCATGTTGCGTTTTTCTTTACACATTTTTGATCCATTGAAGTCTATTTAACCAAAAACAATCTACTGGTCCCTGGCCTTTTCCATAAAATGCACAGATGTGAACGGGACCCATAGGAAACCATGTTATATGGACTGTAGTGTGTTTCTGCAAAACTGAAAACGCACTAAAAAAATGCATAGGTGAGATCCAGGCCAAAGAAGCTTGAAACAGCAGTATGCAAGTTGGTAATACTAGTTCTGTATCTTTGCTATTAAACAACAGATCCAGCCCAGATAGCAAGGATAACTTGCTACAAAGTTGTGGCAGTGTTGAAATGTAAATCTGTTAACTTGCTGCACATTTTCACTAGCAAGTTGTACACTTGCAGAGCACTTGAAGCACAAGTTCTGGTTGACACTTTTCCAATTTGTAGCAAATTTGTGTGGCAAGTCTCTACCAAGAGCAAAGTTGCAGTGGTGAGTCTACAGCAAGAGCTCTGCAGGTCTACAGCATGAAAATTCAGCCACAGTGACCCCCTGTGGTGGGATGACTATGGAACAACATAACTGAACCAGAACTTGCAGTAGACTTGCAGAATGTTTGCAAAGAAAGTTGATCTGGAGTCATGCAATGCAAACTTTCCGTAATTGTGCAACAAACTTGTGAAGCCCGGCAAGTCTAGCAATAGTTTAGCAAGTCATTTTCAAACTTGCAGCACAATTACTTGCTATCTGGGAGATGCATGGATGGCCAAAATGGCAAAAAATAATGATTTTCTTGACTCTGCCCACTTACCCATAAGCAGCAACTGAGCTCCTTGTTTTTGAGCTTTGTTCTGGAGAGGAGGACGTGTATATACCTTCTGCTATAAGAAGACAATTCTGTATCTCAGGTTTACGAATGGTAAGCTATTTTTTTCAGCAAAAGATATGTTCATTGAGTCTGATTTATGGCTCAAGTTACGGCCATTTGATTTTCACAGCTGTTTGTAAGTTGCTTTTCATAGCAGTTAAAACAAATACTAGCACTGCAAATTAGACCTAAAAAAAACAAACAAATGCTGCTTTGTAATTAATCCAATTTATTAAAACAAACAGAGGTGTTTCACGGCCCCTCCGCTCCAAGAAGTAATGAACATTAAACCAAATTCTTTTAAAATGTTTCCTTTCCTCCCTCCTCAGCTTCCGCTAGTTCACTTCAACGTCCCCTGAGTGTTTTATACCGCCGAACAGACAAATTGTTTTGTAATAATTGCAGATCTTGCTATCAAGAACAAATGCATTAATCCATACGTTATTCTAAATGGCACATTAAAAGTCTACAAAATGTACTTAGAAAGTAATTTACTGTACTGGGTGAATTGTTTTTAAAGTGTGTACGGTGTGATTTTGAAACAAAGACTCGTAGATTACAAAGAATGTATTTTTTTTTGGAAATGTGAAAGTCTTAAAGCTAGGGCCAAAAAAAAAAAAAAAAGTCAGCAGCTACTAACAGTGTAGCTGCTGACTTTTAATAAGGACACTTACCTGTCCTACTCGCCCGCGATGTTGGTCCCGCCACGGCGACCGATCGCTGCTGGCAGGTCCCGGCTCCTCCATTCTTAAGCCCACGTTCACACTGGGGCTGCGGGAGTGAAGCCTGCGAGTTCAGCTAAACTCGCACGATTTCACTCCCGCTGGCAGTCCCGAATTCAGCCACGATTTCAAAGACATCTGAAACAGATGTCAATGTAAATCGCGGCTGAAATCGCAAAAAGTAGTACAGTAACTACTTTTTGTAATCGGTGCAGCGCCGCAGATGCGGCGTCGCACCGATTAGGACGGTGCCATTGCCCGCAAATTTCGCAGATTTGACATGAGATTTGACATGTCAAATCGCATGTCAAATCGCACCAGTGTGAACCAGGGCAAATAAAGCTTCACTGCCCGTTTCCTACTGCGCATGCGGCACTCGCACGGCGCTTTGTGAATGGGCGGCTTGCCTCCTGGGATACACACAGTTCCCAGAAGGCAGCGTGCCCCATTCACAAGAAGAGGAAGCGGAAGGAGACCCACCGCGGAAGAGAAGAGGAACATTAGAGGCAGATTAGGGGACTTCCCCATAGCAACAGGCATTTAGGGTGAGTATAAAAAAAAATTCTATTAATTTTTTTGGGGGGATTTTTAATGCAAACATTTTTTCAGGGTGGACCTCCGCTTTAAAGAGGATATGTAGTTTTTTCTATTTAATTTTTTTTCAGCTATACAGGCTTAATTTAAATATTCTTCTAACTACGTATATGATTCAGAAACCTTGCTTCTAGGTACAATTTGTATTTATATATGGATGAGGATTCTTGGTTGCTCGTGGCTTTTGCTTCTTAGTTTGTGCCTTGCTAATGGTTGAGTCTCCCTTCAAATCTACTGTCTGGGCTCAGACTGATTGAAAACAAAAGATGCTCTGACATCTATAATGAGGAAAAACACCCATAATTCTCAAGAGGCAATCTAGACTGCCTTATTTTTTAGCTAGGAGGGAGTTTAAAATTATGCCAAGAAAGAAGTATTATTGTTCTCAAAATAATAAAGCGATTTGGAAATGTTGCCAAATGCTTAACCACTTCAATAAAGGGCATTTTCACCCCCTTCCTGCCCAGGACAATTTTTTTTTTCAGTGCTGTCGCACTTTGAATGACAATTGCGCGGTCATGCAAAACTGTACCCAAATAAATTTTTTGCCCCCCACAAATAGCACTTTGTTTTGGTCGTATTTGATCATTTCTGCGTTTCTTATTTTTTGCGCTAAAACCTCCCTGGCGGTATGATTCTGTCAGATTTTAGGTGCTGAAAGCGATATCATTATTCTGCATGGAAATTTGCGTTTTATATTGTAGGCCTGTAATTCTTAGGAATAACTCACTTAAATCTGTCCAAACAAGAGTCTAGTAGACATCCCGGGTATGATAAAGTAAAAAAATAAATAAATAATAAATTATGATATAATAAATAACTATAAAATAATTATAACAAATAATAATATAATAATAATAAAAATGTTTTTTAGTGTTTGATGACGAATTTCCCCCACAAATCGCTATCGCTCAATTCTGCAAGTGATTCTAATTTATTATCGCTGTTTTCTAGCTGCTCTAAAACCACTTTTGACGTAAAGGGACACTTTTTGGTTGCTATGGACAATCTCCAAATTCCAGGCTGAAAGAACAGTTTTTATTATATAAAAGTGCATGCAGGACACTGGACAGACCACTAGGGACAAAGGGAGTGTGTAATTTTTTTATACAGTATTGTATACTGTATGTGTATTGTGTTTTAACTTTTTTGAATTTGGCACCAAACTCCGTCCCCGTGCGTCCTAACGTCGCAGGGAACGGAGCTCGGCAGCACTCGGGCACTGTGTGTGAATCGAGCGAGGAGACAGCTCACACACACAGCGGGGAGACATCGCAGGATCCAGGGGACAAGGTAAGTAACTCTGCCTGGATTACTGCGATGCAGCCCCGAGTCTGGCTCGGGGTTACCGCTTTTGGTGCTAATATTTAACCCCGAGCCAGACTCGCAAATACCGCAAGGAGGTTAAACAAAAGAAGAGCGTCAAGTTTGAAAAAAACACAATATTTTTAAAAATCGCAATAAGCGTATATTGGTTGGTTTGCACAAAAGTTATAGCGTCTACAAAATAGGGGATAGATTTATGCCATTTTTTTTTTACTAGTAATGGCGGCGATCTGCGATTTTTATCATGATTGTGACATTGCGGTGGACATATTGGACACTTTTGACACATTTCTGGGACCATTGTCATTTATACAGCAATCAGTGCTATAAAAATGCACTGATTACTGTGTAAATGTCACTGGCAGGGAAGGGGTTAACACTAGGTGGTGATCAAGGGGTTAATTGTGTTACCTAGGGAGTAATTCTAACTGTAGGGGGAGGGGACTCACAAGGGGAGGAGACTGATCGGTGTTCCTCTGTACTGGGAACACACCATTGGTCTCCTCTCACCTGACAGGATGTGGATCTGTGTGTTTACACACACAGATCCATGGTCCAGCTCTGTTATCTGGCAATTGCGGGTACTCGGCGGACATCGCGGCCATCAGGCGCGCCCCCTAGATGGCCGGGAAGCTCAGGACGTCATATGATGCCTGCCCAGGATGGGAGATCACTCCTGCGGACGTAATATCCCTATGGGCGGGGTATGAAGTGGTTAATAATTCATGTACAGTATGGATTTTAATTGTAGGCCCCTATTTACAGGAAAACTCCATGTTCATTAAGGCTCGGTTCACACTTGTGCGATGCAAGAACACCGCAAATCCACTGCGGGTTCCCGCATCGCACCCGACACGCACGGCAGTTCACACTGCCATATGCAAACTGCTGGGGAGTGTCATTATATCTTAACGACACCCCCATTTCAGCTCGTGTATTGCCGTGCGAACTGACAGTTCGGACATGAATCGGATCGCATATGTGTGAACACACATGCGATCCGATTCTGCCCAGAACAGAAAAAAGGGACCTGTGCATCTTTGGACCGAAAGCGTTGCGATATCAGCCATACGATCTGTATGGCTGATATCGCACTGCACAGACATCGCATGTAATGTGAACAGCAATGCGCTGCGGATTACATCCAAATTACATGCGATGTCTGGCATCGCACAAGTGTGAACCGGGCCTAAAATATATAATATAGCATATAAAATTGTTACACAAGGCATTTTGTAATTTAATATTACCCATATTTATCAGCGTATAACATGCGCCGGCGTATAACACGCACCCCAAGTTTAGGAGGGAATTTTAAGGAAAAAAACTTACATTTAAATGCCCATCAATACAGTCTTATCAGTGTCCATCTGCAGCCTTGCCCTGTGTCCATCTGTAGCCTTGCCCAGTGCCTTTGCAGCCTTGCCCAGTGCCTTTGCAGCCTTGCCCTGATTTAAAAATGGCGCTGAGCGGAAAGGAGCGAGCGGAGCTGAGATACAGAAAGCCAAGTGTAGTTCTGCTAGACTCGGCTCTGCTCACAGTCCCGCCCACCTCCACTGATTGCGAGAGGAGCGAGCGCCGCTGACATACAGAAAGCCGTGTGTACTTCAGCTAGACTCGGCTCTGCTCACAGTTAGGGGTGGGACTGCGAGAGGAGCCGAGACTAGCCAAAGTACACTCGGCTTTCTGTATGTCAGCGGCGCTCGCTCCTCTCACAATCAGAGAAGGTGGACGTGACTGCTAGAGGAGCAGAGTAAACCCGAGTGTACTTCGGCTTTGTGTATCTCGGCTCCGCTCACTCGGGATCGGCATATAACACGGACCCACGATTTTCCCCCGATTTTAATGGGAAAATATTGCGTCTTATACGCCGATAAATATGGTATTTAAAATTATCTTTCAGTTTCAGACTACTAGGACTGTCATTTTCCAAAACTGTTTATTGGTGCATAGTATAAACAAAAAAAAGGAGAAGAAGCTAATCAAGTGTATGGATAATCCTAATAGTCTTAAACCCTGTACACACGATCGGATTTCCTATGGATTTTTCCATCAGAAATCCAATGAAGCTGACTTCCATCAGTCTTGCCTACACACCATCAGTCAAAAAACCGACCGTTCCAAACGCGGTGACGTAAAACACTCCGATGAGCGTCGACTTGATTCTGAGCATGCGTGGGTTTTTTATACGATGGACTTGCCCATAGATGATCAGAATTTGCTATCGGTTTTTGATCCATCGGAAAAAATTTAAAACATGTTCTATTTTTTAAAACCGCCGGGAATCTCGACAAGAAAAATAGAGAACCTGCAGAGTGTTTCCTGCCGAGAAAACCGTGCGTGTGTACGATGCTTGTATGCTTACCTGTCCCCAGGTAAGCCCGCGCATGCTCGATGAGACTTCGACTCATGCGCGGTAGCTTACAAGGGTAGTGTAGGGTGTAGCAAGATGGCGCAACGGCAAAGAATGTGACGAGCGCATGCTCGTCGTAGTCAATGACGTCACCGCGTTCTTGCCATTCAAAATGTTTTTCACCTTAATGCATAGGATTCATTAAGGCGAAAAAACACGTAGATTTACAACCCCTTTAAACACGAGCCACCTAGAGATGGGTCCACTCCCATGCAGCAACGCTCCATGTCCCTCACCTGTCTCTGAATGTCGGGAAAGTTCAGATGGGCAAAGCTTAAACACTTCCAAGTATTGTTGACTTTGCTCGCTCCCTCCTGCCTGCCTTACACTCCTACTGGCCCATCACTATGATAGGATGCCTTACTATCCCAAAAGGAATGTGCAGAAGGTGGTAAGATGGTGGGCAAGCTTGAACAATTATAGGAGGTGTTAAGCTGTTAAGCCTCGTACACACGATCAGATATCCTATGGATTCTGATCCGAAGGTTTTGTCCATCGGAAATCCGATGAAGCTGACTTCCATCAGTCTTGCCTACACACCATCAGTCAAAAAACCGACCGTTCCAAAGGCGGTGACGTAAAACACTCCGAAAAATGTAAAACATGTTCTATTTTTTAAAACCGATGGAAAAAAAGGCCGATGGGTCCCATACACGATCGGTTTGTCCGATGAAAAAAGTCCATCGGACTGTTTTCATCGGTAAAACCTATCGTGTGTACAGGGCTTAAAGGGGTTGCTCCACCGGAAAAAAAAAATTAAAAGCCAGCAGCTACAGCTACAGCAGCTGCTGGCTTTTAATATTTGGACACTTACCTGTCCTGGAATCCAGCGACGTCCGCAGCAGAGGACGAGCGACCGCTCATCGCTCTGCTGCTCCCTCCGCCATCCTCGCTGAGGGAACCAGGAAGTGAAGCCCTGCGGCTTCATGCCCAGTTCCCTATGGCGCATGCGCGAGTCGCGCTGTGCCGTTCTGATTGGTGCTCCTGTGTTCTGGGAGCCGAGTGTCTCCCAGAACACCAAGGGAAGTCTGCGGGAAGTGACGTAACTCCCGCAGATTCCCGGAGACAGGACTCCCGGATGTGGGTGAAAATACCTGTCTTAGACAGGTATCTTCACCCCCCTCCCCCCTGAAAGGTGTCAATTGTGACACCGGGGGGGGGAGGGTTCCAAATAGCAAAAGTTGCTATTTAGGGTGGAGTTCCACATTAAGTCACATCCCAATTGAATCTATAAATTGGAAGGGAATGCCCCTGGGATGGTACGGACTGAGACAGAGGTGAATCAAGAATTATCAAGAGAATTATGAGTAAAAGTAGAAAAATATTTATTAAATAGTGGCAAACAAAGTTGACATTTGTACAAAAAGCTTATAAAAACAGTTAGGCCTCATGCCCACGGACGTTTTTACAGCCGTGTTTTTGAGCGTTTTTTACAGCTTAAAAACGCCTGTCCATGTTAGTCTATAGCTTCATGCCCACCTAGACGTTTTTGAGCTGCAAATAGCATAGACGTTTTTAAGCTGTAAAAAAAACCCAGGACCAGTGCGTTCCTCAGCGTCAGAATTAGGCAGAAAAAAACGCGAGCGTCAAAAAACGCGCAAAAACGCGCACTAACGCGCACTAACGCGTACTAACGCGCGGCCGCGTTTTTAGCTCCGACGTTTTTTTTTCAAAAAAAAAGAAAAAAAATATATATATATTTACAATAACATGGACAGGCGTTTTTAAGCTGTAAAAAACGCAGCTGTAAAAACATCAGTGGGCATGAGGCCTTATGCTGGCATGTGAATACAGCTGCCAATAATAATTGTAACACAACCGATTTGTAGACTGTCAAGTTAATTCAAAGGGGTGTGTTGAAACAAATACCTGACATGTTTCGGAGACAAATGGCTGAGTTTGTTCAAAGCACACATATAGTTCCTTCTTCAGGGTTTATATATAGGCACACTGTTCGTTTTTCTAGCAAAGAAAGAAAAAGTATTGCATTAGCGTTGTAGCAATTCAGTAGTAATTAATGCATTTCATGCAAGCATTTTTATAACATTCGTTTGGCTTGAACATCTGACAGAAAATTCTAATGTGATAGGTGAAATTTATGGTACTTACAGCTCAAGATTATTTTCTATAGATACACAGCATAGGCATGCCAGATAGGCGAAACATCGGATCATGGGGTCCACTCAATTATAGTCCTACACATTCGGTATAACCAAGCCCATTGTAAGGTGGTAAGATGATGTGTATACATTAGTATGCAACCAATGGTTAGCAAGTTTGAAACACAAAATCATAAATTATAATATAATAAATAACTATAAATAATTATAACAAATAATAATATAATAATAATAATAAAAATTATTCAATAATGTAATCAAATCAAAAACACTGAAATTTGCTCAGTTGCAGAATTGTCGCTGTCATTAGATTTAGTGTTTGATGACGAATTTCCCCACAAATCGCTATCGCTCAATTCTGCGAGTGATTCTAATTTATTATCGCTGTTTTCTAGCTGGTCTAAAACCACTTTTGACATAAAGGGACACTTTTTGGTTGCTATGGAAAATCTCCAGTTTCCAGGCAGAAAAAAATGTACCGTATATACTCGAGTATAAGCTGACCTGAGTATAAGCCGAGGTACCTAATGTTACCACAAAAACCTGGGAAAACTTACTGACTCGAATATAAGCCGAGGGTCAACAATGCCCACCCATTGCAACTTCACTAAGCCCATTGCCACCTTACTGTTCCCATCCTCACGGTTCCCATCCTCACAAGTTCCTATCCTCACCTGTGCCCATCCTCACCTGTGCCCATCCTCACCTGTGCCCACCCTCACCTGTGCCCACCCTCACTGTTTCCCTAGAATTGTAATTGAACATTACAAACTGAGGATGAGAGAACGTTCGTGATAAGCGATTCTCAGCAGACACAGCTCCGCCTATCACGGAAGGGACCAGGAAGAGCCCGCGAGTTTTAAACGATGGACGCTGCAGCCTTCAGGTACATTTTACAATATTCAATTTCGCTGACTCGAGTATAAGCCGAGGGGGGGACTTTCAGCCCAAAAAAAGGGCTGAAAATCTCAGCTTATACTTGAGTATATACGGTATTTATAATATAAAAGTGCATACAGGGCACTGGACAGAACACTAGGGACAAAGGGGATGTGTAATTTTTTTTATACAGTACTGTAATATGTAAAATGTGTACTGTATGTGTTCTGTGTTTTTACTTTTTGAATTTGGCGCCGATCTCCGCCCACAACGTCGCAGGGGACGGAGCTCGGGGGGGCACACTGGCTGTATATGGGGGCACACTGGCTGTATTTGAGGGGCACACTGGTTATATATATATATGGGGGCACACTGGCTGTATATGGGGGCACACTGGCTGTATATGGGGGGGCACACTGGTTATATATATATATGGGGGCACACTGGCTGTATATGGAAACAAACTGGCTGTATTTGAGGGGGCAAACTGGTGGCGTTTGGGCACAGTGGCTGCGTTTAATGGGCACAGTGGCGGCAATTGATTTTTTTTTTTTCAGTTTGTTTGCGCCCCCCCAAAAAATTTTGAGCACCAGCCGCCACTGCAGCTCGCACACACAGTGGGGAGACATCACAGGATCCAGGGAACAAGGTAAGTAACTCTTCCTGTATCCTGCGATGCAGCCCGAGTCTGGCTCGGGGTTACTGCTAATGGTACTGAAATTCCACCCCGAGCCAGACTCGGGAATACCGCCAGGGAGGTTAAGCAGTGTTTTTCTTGCCCTCTTCTTCTTAGATTAAAATGTCAGAATAGAACTTGTTCCTGCTGACTATTTTAAAAAGGAAGAATGTTTTGTTTCAAATGCCACTTTATGCATTAACACACCTTCTTAGACTCAGTGGGGTTGATTTACTAAAATTGGAGAGAGCAAAATCTGGTACAGCTCCACATAGAAACCAATCAGCTTCCAGGTTTTTTGTTTTGTCAAAGCTTAATTGAACAAGCCAAACTTAGAAGCTGATTGGCTACCATGCAAAGCTGCACCAGATTTTGCACTCTCCAGTTTTAGCAAATCAACCCAGTCTAGAGTATGGGCATCTGCTGGCTTGGCACCACCCACAGGCAGCTTAATTTTACTGTGAGACACAGAAATGGAATCCAACACAGTGGGGTTAATTTACTAAAACTAGTTAAAAATCTGGTGCAGTTGTGCATGGTAGCCAATCAGCATCTAACTTCAGCTTGTTCAATTAAGCTTTGACAATAAAACCTGGAAGCTGATTCCGCCTAGCAGCACTGGGGTCGTTGGTGCAAATCCCAACCACGGCACTACCTGCCTGGAGTTTGCTTGTTCCCCCTGTGCCTGTGTGTGTTTCCTCCAGTTTCCTCCTTGGCCCTTTTGTGTGTATAAATGTGAGTGTCAAGCTCCATCAGGTTGGATGGGAAGCGTTGGTGCACAGCCATTTTCAGTTGAACAGAGATGTTCAATGGGGTTCAAGTCTTTACTCTGGCTGGGCCACTCAAGAACCATCAACGAGTTGTCCCATAGCCACTCTTTTGTTATCTTAGCTGTGTGCTTAGGGTCGTTGTCCTGTTGGAAGATGAACCTTCACCCCAGTCTGAGGTCCAGAGTGCACTGGAGTAGGTTTTCCCCCAGTTCCTGCCGCTGAAAAACATCCCCACAGCATGAAGCTGCCACCACCATGCTTCACTGTAGGGATGGTATTGGCCAGGTGAAGAGCAGTGCCTGGTTTCCTCCAGACATGACGCTTGCCATTTAGGCCAAAGAGTTTGATCTTTGTTTCATCAGACCAGAAAATTTTGTTTCTCATGGTCTAAAGCCTAGTACACATGGCCGAGAATCTCGCCGTAAAAAAAAAATTGTTATTTTTCTCGACGCGATTCTTGTCAAGCTTTCCTTGCATACACACTGTCAATTCCAAATCTCATCATTGTAAAGCACGGTGATGTACAACACGTACGATGGCAGTATAAAGGGGAAGTTCGATTTCAATGGCGCCACCCCTATGGGCTGCTCTTGCTGACCTCGTGTTACCGCGTGTTAGTAAAAGTTTGGGGAGAGACGATTCGCGCTTTTCAGTCTTCGTGCTTTCAGTTTGTTACAGCGTGACAAATGTACTATCTCCATTACGAATGCTAGCTTTACCAGAAGGAGTTCTCCCGTCTCATACTTGATTCTGAGCATGCGCGGCTTTTTAAGACTCGGAAAAGCATCCACACGACCGGTTTTCTCATCCGGAAACGAGAATCCCGACGAGAAAAACGAGAATCCTGACGAGAAAAAAGAGAGCATGTTCTCTATTTTTCTCGTCGAGATTGCCGGCAGTTTTCTCGACAAGAAACCATACACACGAACGGTTTTCTCGGCAAGAAAGCTCTCCCAGCAGTTTTCTTGTCGTTTCCGAAAACCGGTCGTGTGTACGAGGCTTAAGAGTCCTTCAGGTGCCTTTTGGCAAACTCCAGGTGGGCTGTCATGTGCTTTTTACTGGAGAGTGGCTTCCATCTGGCCACTCTACCATACAGACCTGATTGGTGGAGTGCTGCAGAGATGGTTGTTCTTCTGGAAGGTTCTCCTCTCTCCAGAGAGAAACCCTGGAGCTCTGTCAGTGTGACCATCAGATTCTTGTACACCTCCATGACTAAGACCCTTCTCCCCTGATCGTTCAGTTTGGCCTGGCGGACCGGTCTAGGAAGAGTCCTGGTGGTTCCAAACTTCTTCCATTCACCGATGATCGAGGCCACTGTGCTTCTTGGGAACGTCAATCATGCAGACATTTTTCTATACCCTTCCCCAGATCTGTGCCTCCATACAATCCTGTCTCAGAGGTCAACAGATAATTCCTTGGACTTCATGGCTTGGTTTGTGCTCTGACACACGCTTTTAACTGTGGGACCTTTATATAGACAGGTGTGTGTCTTTCCAAATCATGTCCAATCAACTGAATTTACCACAGGTGGACTCCAATCAAGTTGTAGAAACAGGATGCACCTGAGCTCAATTTTGAGTGTCTCAGCACAGGCTGTGAGTAATTACTGTGATTTTTTTATTTTATTTTATTTTTAATAAATTTGCAAAGATTTCAAACCAACTTCTTTCACGTTGTCATTATGTGGTATTGTTTGTAGAATTTTGAGGAAAATAATGAATGTATTCTATTTTGGAATAAGACTGTAACATAACAAAATGTGGAAAAAGTGAAGCACTGTGAATACTTTGAGGATGCACTGTATAGTAGGGTAACCAGACATCCCCAGTTTCAGGGGACAGTCCCCGGATTGAGGACCCCGGACCAAATCTGTCCCCGGTTTTGTCCCCGGATTGGATATGAAAAGGGGCTGGGGCAATTTCAAAGACAGTCAGTGCAGAATTAAAAAAAAAAAAAATCTGAATTACACACTTCCGCTCTGCCGCTCCTACTAGCTTAGGGAGGTGTATTTTTTCCATTATCTGTGCCCCTTTCTGATGATCATGTGCTGGTCGGAGCGGAGGGAATATTTCTTCAGTTTCGGGCGCATGCCCATTCAGCTCCAATCGCATGTTCTTCTGTCTTGGATCAAATCCTGGCCAGCCGCCTGCCTGCTTATCTCCTTCCCTTCCCTGGCGGAGTGATCTTCCTCCGCTCCCCACCCAGTAGTAGCCGGGGCCCGGAGATTAAGACTTGACAGGCTGTGAGGCGGGCGGCAACGGGCAGAGAGTCGCTGATTGCCGCCATTACTAGTAAAAAAATATATATATATGTCCCCGGATTTCATTAAAAAAATCTGGTGACCTTACTGTATAGTGAGCCTAATCCTACAACTGACATATTGCTGTATAGATGTGTTGAGGACTACCATAGATTAAAGTAGGCGTGCAAGACACGGAGATGACTTGAGGTGGCACACAGCTTCCTCATATACTTGCAAATGTGTGCAACTGAGAAATATGTTTTTGTTCTATATTGGAAGCAGGTTCAAGAGGTCCTTTTTTTGCTGGGGAACTTCCTATCGTTTGGAAGACTCCAACCACTAAGTCAAACAAACTGCAGTGCATTGGCTGCGCAGATGTTGTTATGTGAACCCATTTCTGACAAGAATCTGAGTTATGATAGAACAAGCACACTTATACCCATGGGAAAGTACACAGTGGATTGATGTTTACTAAGAAAAAAATCGTATCAAGCATGAAGATACTGCAGGGCACAGCAGACTATAAGTTTGAAATTAGTGATGAGCCGAACACCCCCGGGTTCGGTTCGCACCAGAACCCGCGAACGGACCGAAAGTTCGAACGAACATTAGAACCCTATTAAATACAATGGATGCGAACGTTCGAATTCTAAAGTGCTAATTATAAAAACTATTATGCATGTTATTGTCCTAAAAAGGGTTTGGGAACCCGGGTTCTGCACCAGGGGACATGTATCAATGCAAAAATAAGTTTTAAAAACGGTCGTTTTCCGGGAGCAGTCATTTTAATGATGCATAAAGTGAAAAAAAAAAAGTCAAATATTCCTTTAAATATCGTACCTGGGGGGTGTCTAAAGTATGCCTGTGAAGTGCCACGTGTTTCCCGTGTTTAGAACTGTCCCTGCACAAAATGACACTTCTAAAGGAAAAAAAAGCCATTTAAAACTGCTTGCGGCTTTAATGTAATGTCTGGTCCCGGTAATATGGATGAAAATCTTTAAGAAAAATGGCATAGCTACCCCATGACCCCCCCCCTACCCCAGCCCATTACCAGCCCCTTTGGGTCTTGTATGGATATTAAGGGGAACCCCGCACATAAAATAAAAAAGGCCCTATATACTCTGAACAGCCGTATACAGGCGGTGCATACAAGACAGGGACTGTAGGTTTGTTCTTATGTAGAATCTGTTTGTAATTTTGAACAGGTACATTGTTGAAGTGTAGCTCCAGACCAAAAATCTATTTTTAAACTTTTTGGAAAACATAGGTAAGGGTTATCACCCCTGTAACATTTGTTTTGCTGTCTGTGCCCCTGTTCAGAACATTTCACCTCACTTTCCGTCCTAATGACAACTGTTTTTGAAATGTGGTGTTTTTCTTGAAACAAGGATTGCTGATAAAGCATCAGTACAGAGGAGACACCTTTCTCCCATATTTATTCTTACAGGAGAGAATTTTCCTTCCTAGTGGTAGATTTCCTCTCACTTCCTGTTGTCTTCTTGCGTTTGCAAGTAGGAGTCGTTTGTAAGTTGGATGTTTGAAAGTAGGGACCTGCCGTATATACTCTGCAGAAATAGGCCCCTTAGTTGTTGGTGTTGGCACAACACTGTAAGCACTCACAGTTACTCTTGGTTGGTGCTGGAACGCCCTGCTGTCAACTATTATATCAGGAATTTTAATTACATATAATTGTTGAACAGTGGTAGTAAAAATTGGGCCTTTGATGGTGGTGCTGGTGCCACAACACTGTAAGCCCTGACAGTTACTCTTGGTGGGTGCAGCAATGGGCCCTGCTGTGAATTATTAGATCAAGAATTGTAATTACATGCCCCTGTTGAACAGGGGCTGAAAAATTGGGCCTTAGGCACTGGTGGCACAACACTGCAACCCTTCACAGATACTGTACTTGGAGCACAGCAATGAGCCCTGTTGCAAAGTATTGCTTCAAAAATTGTAATGACACGCCCCTGTTAAACAGGGGCTGAAAAATTGGGCCTTAGGCACTGGTGGCACAACACTGCAACTCCTCACAGATACTGTACTTGGAGCACAGCAATGAGCCCTGTTGCAAAGTATTGCTTCAAAAATTGTAATTACACGCCCCTGTTAAACAGGGGCTGAAAAATTGGGCGTTAGGCACTGGTGGCGGCACCCATAAACAAAAATGATCTTCCAAGCTATCATCATCAATCGTATCATTGAGGACTCGGAGGAGGAGGATAGCCAGTCAACATAACAGCACAGGCACTCAGCATCAGCATCAGTCTTGAAGGGATGTGACATTTTAAAATCAATTAGTCTGTTATATCAGCATCAGGTGTGTGGTAGCTGGTGGTGATCCAAGACTGGTTCATCTTGATGAAAGTCAGTCGATCAACCGAGTCGGTGGACAGGCGCACCCTGTGATCCGTGACAAATCCTCCAGCAGCACTGAATGTGCGTTCCGAAAGAACGCTGGATGCAGGACAGGCCAGTAGCTCAATTGCATACTGTGCAAGCTCTGGCCAGTGATCCATCCTCAAGACCCAGTAAGCCAGAGGATTTTCGGTGGGGAAGGTGTCCAAGTCTGACCTTGCCCCTAGATATTCCTGCACCATGTTTATCAGACGCTGGCGATGGTTGCTGGAACCGATCATACTTTGGGGCTGCGGACTAAAGAATTGTCTGAACGCATCGGTCAGACGGCCACCTTCCCCACCGCTCCTTCTTTGACTGGCCGAAGCCTCAGCAACTCGTTGTCCAGGACCAGGAGTTTGCAACCTCCCAGTCTCTGGGAACGCGTTGCACAGACCTTTCTGCAAGGCCTCCCGGAGTTGTCTCATCCTCTGCTCCCTCTGCGACGGTAACATAAGGTCCGCAACCTTACCCTTGTACCGTGGATCAAGGAGAGTGGCCAGCCAGTAATGGTCCCTCTCCTTGATCCGAAGAATACGAGGATCCTTCCGCAGACTTTGCAGGATCAGGGAGGCCATGCAGCGTAGGTTTGCTGAGGCATTCGCTCCGGAGTCCTCTGGGTCACTAAGGACGACATGATCCGCAGCCACCTCCTCCCAGCCACGTACAAGTCCACTGGTTTCTTGGGACTGTAAATCATCCCTAAAAGACTGCTGCTGATGATGCTGAGTGCCAGCCTCCACCTCCATGCTGACACAATCCTCCTCCTCCTCCTCCTCCTCCTCCTCCTCCTCCTCTTCCTGTGCGATGGGTGGGACAGAAGGAACACTGTCTGGGTAAAGGGGGCCTTGAGAGGCAAGGAAGTCCTCCTCTTCCTGCCTCTGTTCTGCCTCAAGTGCCCTGTCCATTATTCCACGCAGCGTGTGCTCCAACAGGTGGACAAGAGGTACAGTGTCACTGATGCATGCACTGTCACTGCTCACCATCCTCGTGGCCTCCTCAAATGGTGCCAGGACAGTGCATGCATCCCTGATCATGCCCCACTGGCGTGGAGAAAAAAAACCAAGCTCCCCTGACCCTGTCCTGGTGCCGTAGTCGCACAGGTACTCATTGATGGCCCTCTGCTGCGTGTGCAGCCGCTGCAGCATGGCCAACGTTGAGTTCCACCTGGTGGGCATGTCACATATAAGGCGGTTCTTGGGCAGGTTCAACTCCTTTTGCAGCTCAGCCAGGCGAGCACTGGCATTATAAGATCTGCGGAAATGCACACAGACTTTCCTGGCCTGCCTCAGGACATCCTGTAAGCCCGGGTACCTGCCCAAGAAGCGCTGCACCACCAGGTTAAGGACGTGAGCCACACAGGGCACATGGGTCAGTTGTCCCTGTCGGAGGGCGGAGAGGAGGTTGGTGCCATTGTCGCAAACCACCATTCCTGGCTTAAGCTGGCGTGGCGTCAACCACCTCTCGGCCTGGCCCTGCAGAGCAGACAGGACCTCTGCCCCAGTGTGGCTTCTGTCCCCCAAACACACCAGCGCAAGCACGGCATGGCATCTTTTTGCCTGCGTACTTGCGTAGCCCCGTGAACGGCTACGGAGCACCGCTGGTTCATAGGACAAACCACAGGAAGAGGCCATGGAGGAAGAAGAAGAGGAGGGGGTGGAGGAGAGAGGTGTGTCACAACCAGTAGTAGCATTTTGGAGGCGTGGCGGTGGGACAACCTCCAACACTACTGCACCTTGTCCTGAATCCTTCCCAGCTGCCAAAAGAGTGACCCAATGGGCCGTGAAAGAAAGGTAACGTCCCTGTCCATGCCTGCTGGACCATGAGTCAGCGGTAATATGCACCTTACCGCTGACCGCCCTGTCCAGCGAGGCCAAGACATTGCCTTCCACATGCCGGTAGAGAGCCGGAATAGCCTTACGTGAGAAAAAGTGGCGTTTGGGAACCTGCCACTGAGGAACCGCACATTGCACAAACTCACGGAAGGGGGCCGAGTCTACCAACTGAAAAGGCAGCAGTTGAAGCGCTAGCAATTTAGCCAAGCTAGCATTCAACCGCTGGGCATGTGGATGGCTGGGAGTGAACTTCTTTCGACGGTCCAGCAGCTGGGGCAGGGAAATTTGCCTGCTAGAATCGGACGTCGGTGTACTGCTAGCAGAGTGGGCGCAAGTACTTGGCTGTGACACACCTAATTCTACACCTTCATTCCTCTCAGTGCATGTTTCAGAGAGGACTGAAGTTATAGTGGGGTTGGAGATCCCAGCTGATGCGGTGCAAGGAGAGGTCCGCTTGGTTCTTTGGTGTGGGTCTTTGAGGTAGGCTTGCCAACGAGCTGCATGGCAGGTCAACATATGTCTGGTCAGGCATGTGGTACCCAAGCGGCTGATGTTTTGGCCACGCGATATACGCTTGAGACATATGTTGCAAACAGCAGCTGTGCGATCTGATGCACTAGCCTCAAAAAAGGCCCACACCAAAGAACTTTTTGAATGACGGGCAGAGGCAGCGCCCTGCACAGGCGGAGCTCTGCGGTGTGATTCCGTCGGTGTACTGCCCTTACGCTGGCCACCAAAGGGCATCCTGCCTCGTTGGAGATGTGCCTCCTCCTCATCCTCCTCCTCCTCCTCTCTCCTATTAGGCACCCACGTGGAGTCATTGACCTCATCATCCCCTCCCTCCTCATCACTGGAGCCAATCTGGCAGTATGCTGCAGCTGCTGGAACATGACTGCCAGATTGGTGTCCTTCTTGAGCATCCCCTCTGTCTGCTCTCACGCTACTGCCTTCCTCTAGCTGGGTTTCATCATCAGACCCTTCGAAACGCTGGGCATCCTCCTGGAGCATGTACCCAACACTGTGCTGAAACAGTTCGGGGGACTCCTCAGGAGGAGGACATGGTGGGTCTAGGGAAGGAGTGACTGATGATTTGTCTGACATTGATACCAGGGAAGACGACGCTTTGGCAGCTGCTTTTCCAGTACCCTGAGCCTGGGTGAGAGAGGATGAGGAGGAGGAGGAGGGCTTGGTCATCCACTCTACCAAGTCTTCGGCATGATGTGGCTCAACATGTCCAGCTGCCGAAAAGAAGGACAAGCGTGTCCCATGGCCATGTGCTGATGACAATGCACCGCGTCCACGACCAGCACTGTTGCCCCCAGACACAGAGCCTGCTTGCCCTCTTTTATTGCCTCCTGACTGTCTGCCTCTCCTTGTTTGCCTTCCAGACATTCTAATAGATGGCCTGCAGGGAGATGGGAAAAAAGCAATAAGGGCTACCTTCAGGTGTCCTTCTCTGTCCCTTGAAACAAGGACTTTCACAGTGAAAGAAACTGACACTGTCCCTACCTAGAGTTTTCTGTCCCTAGAATAAATGTTTTTTTTAATCACAATATAGCACAAGGACAATTCACTCAATGTCTCTCCAGGTCCCTGGAAACAAGGACTTGCAGAGTGAAAGAAACTGACACTGTCCCTACCTAGAGTTTTCTGTCCCTAGAATAAATGTTTTTTTTAAGCACAATATAGCACAAGGACAATTAACTCACTGTCCTTACAGGTCCCTGGAAACAAGGACTTGCAGAGTGAAAAAAAAAAAACACTCTCCCTACCTAGAGTTTTCTGTCCCTAGAAAAAATGTTTTTTTTAATCACAATATAGCACAAGGAAAATTAACTCACTGTCCTTACAGGTCCCTGGAAACAAGGACTTGCAGAGTGAAAGAAAAAAAACACTCTCCCTACCTACAGTTTTCTGTCCCTAGAAAAAATGTTTTTTTTAATCACAATATAGCACAAGGAAAATTAACTCACTGTCCTTACAGGTCCCTGGAAACAAGGACTTGCAGAGTGAAAGAAACTGACACTGTCCCTACCTAGAGTTTTCTGTCCCTAGAATAAATGTTTTTTTTAATCACAATATAGCACAAGGAAAATTAACTCACTGTCCTTACAGGTCCCTGGAAACAAGGACTTGCAGAGTGAAAGAAACTGACACTCTCCCTACCTAGAGTTTTCTGTCCCTAGAATAAATGTTTTTTTTAATCACAATATAGCACAAGGAAAATTAACTCACTGTCCTTACAGGTCCCTGGAAACAAGGACTTGCAGAGTGAAAGAAACTGACACTGTCCCTACCTAGAGTTTTCTGTCCCTAGAATAAATGTTTTTTTTAATCACAATATAGCACAAGGAAAATTAACTCACTGTCCTTACAGGTCCCTGGAAACAAGGACTTGCAGAGTGAAAGAAACTGACACTGTCCCTACCTAGAGTTTTCTGTCCCTAGAATAAATGTTTTTTTTAATCACAATATAGCACAAGGACAATTAACTCACTGTCCTTACTGGTCCCTGGAAACAAGGACTTGCAGAGTGAAAGAAAAAAAACACTCTCCCTACCTACAGTTTTCTGTCCCTAGAAAAAATGTTTTTTTTAATCACAATATAGCACAAGGAAAATTAACTCACTGTCCTTACAGGTCCCTGGAAACAAGGACTTGCAGAGTGAAAGAAACTGAAACTGTCCCTACCTAGAGTTTTCTGTCCCTAGAATAAATGTTTTTTTTAAGCACAATATAGCACAAGGACAATTAACTCACTGTCCTTACAGGTCCCTGGAAACAAGGACTTGCAGAGTGAAAAAAAAAAAACACTCTCCCTACCTAGAGTTTTCTGTCCCTAGAAAAAATGTTTTTTTTAATCACAATATAGCACAAGGAAAATTAACTCACTGTCCTTACAGGTCCCTGGAAACAAGGACTTGCAGAGTGAAAGAAACTGACACTGTCCCTACCTAGAGTTTTCTGTCCCTAGAATAAATGTTTTTTTTAATCACAATATAGCACAAGGACAATTAACTCACTGTCCTTACTGGTCCCTGGAAACAAGGACTTGCAGAGTGAAAGAAACTGACACTGTCCCTACCTAGAGTTTTCTGTCCCTAGAATAAATGTTTTTTTTAATCACAATATAGCACAAGGACAATTAACTCACTGTCCTTACTGGTCCCTGGAAACAAGGACTTGCAGAGTGAAAGAAACTGACACTGTCCCTACCTAGAGTTTTCTGTCCCTAGAATAAATGTTTTTTTTAAGCACAATATAGCACAAGGACAATTAACTCACTGTCCTTACAGGTCCCTGGAAACAAGGACTTGCAGAGTGAAAGAAAAAAAACACTCTCCCTACCTAGAGTTTTCTGTCCCTAGAAAAAATGTTTTTTTTAATCACAATATAGCACAAGGAAAATTAACTCACTGTCCTTACAGGTCCCTGGAAACAAGGACTTGCAGAGTGAAAGAAAAAAAACACTCTCCCTACCTACAGTTTTCTGTCCCTAGAAAAAATGTTTTTTTTAATCACAATATAGCACAAGGAAAATTAACTCACTGTCCTTACAGGTCCCTGGAAACAAGGACTTGCAGAGTGAAAGAAACTGACACTGTCCCTACCTAGAGTTTTCTGTCCCTAGAATAAACGTTTTTTTTAATCACAATATAGCACAAGGAAAATTAACTCACTGTCCTTACAGGTCCCTGGAAACAAGGACTTGCAGAGTGAAAGAAACTGACACTGTCCCTACCTAGAGTTTTCTGTCCCTAGAATAAATGTTTTTTTTAATCACAATATAGCACAAGGAAAATTAACTCACTGTCCTTACAGGTCCCTGGAAACAAGGACTTGCAGAGTGAAAGAAACTGACACTCTCCCTACCTAGAGTTTTCTGTCCCTAGAATAAATGTTTTTTTTAATCACAATATAGCACAAGGAAAATTAACTCACTGTCCTTACAGGTCCCTGGAAACAAGGACTTGCAGAGTGAAAGAAACTGACACTGTCCCTACCTAGAGTTTTCTGTCCCTAGAATAAATGTTTTTTTTAATCACAATATAGCACAAGGAAAATTAACTCACTGTCCTTACAGGTCCCTGGAAACAAGGACTTGCAGAGTGAAAGAAACTGACACTGTCCCTACCTAGAGTTTTCTGTCCCTAGAATAAATGTTTTTTTTAATCACAATATAGCACAAGGACAATTAACTCACTGTCCTTACTGGTCCCTGGAAACAAGGACTTGCAGAGTGAAAGAAAAAAAACACTCTCCCTACCTACAGTTTTCTGTCCCTAGAAAAAATGTTTTTTTTAATCACAATATAGCACAAGGAAAATTAACTCACTGTCCTTACAGGTCCCTGGAAACAAGGACTTGCAGAGTGAAAGAAACTGAAACTGTCCCTACCTAGAGTTTTCTGTCCCTAGAATAAATGTTTTTTTTAAGCACAATATAGCACAAGGACAATTAACTCACTGTCCTTACAGGTCCCTGGAAACAAGGACTTGCAGAGTGAAAAAAAAAAACACTCTCCCTACCTAGAGTTTTCTGTCCCTAGAAAAAATGTTTTTTTTAATCACAATATAGCACAAGGAAAATTAACTCACTGTCCTTACAGGTCCCTGGAAACAAGGACTTGCAGAGTGAAAGAAACTGACACTGTCCCTACCTAGAGTTTTCTGTCCCTAGAATAAATGTTTTTTTTAATCACAATATAGCACAAGGACAATTAACTCACTGTCCTTACTGGTCCCTGGAAACAAGGACTTGCAGAGTGAAAGAAACTGACACTGTCCCTACCTAGAGTTTTCTGTCCCTAGAATAAATGTTTTTTTTAAGCACAATATAGCACAAGGACAATTAACTCACTGTCCTTACAGGTCCCTGGAAACAAGGACTTGCAGAGTGAAAGAAACTGACACTGTCCCTACCTAGAGTTTTCTGTCCCTAGAATAAATGTTTTTTTTAAGCACACTATAGCAGAAGCACAAAACACACTGACACTCTCCCTACCTATCCTTCTCTTTCCCTAAACTAAAGGAATCCAGGTTAAGCAAGAAAGAAATAACAGTCACTGTCCCTGCCTATGCTACTCTATCCCTGCTCCGGAACACACTACACTAGGCCGCCGTGCTGGCGGCCTTTTATAGTGTGGGGCGTGTACTAAACACCCTCAGCAATAATTGGCCACAGGCATCCTGCCTGTGGCCAATCATTGCTCTCCTCGCTGCCGGCGCTGTGATTGGCCAAGCATGCGGGGTCACAGTGCATGCTTGGCCAATCACAGCGCCTGGATGACACTGCGATGGCGTAGTGCATTGTGGGCCGTTCGCGTCACTCGAATTTGGCGCGAACGGCCCAAATCGTTCGATCTTCGTCGAACGATCGAACAGCCAATGTTCGAGTCGAACGTATGTTCGACTCGAACACGAAGCTCATCCCTATTTGAAATACACGCAGACATTTTCCAAACAGCTCACTGAATATTAAACATGGCATTTCACAATTGTGGGCTTTCATGGAACTCACCTTGACATCCCAGAAAAGAAGAACAATGAGTTCCATGTGCTCCTGCTTCTTTTTTGTCATTTTATTTAAAATTTATGGAGTTTTTTACGAGTAGGGCAAAAAATAAAATTGACTTCAGATTTCCTAGCATGCCCTGCTTTATTTAATAATTGCAGGTATTTATATAACACTGACAATTTTTACGCATCACTTTACATATTGTACAGTCACATCAAGGAGCTTACAATCTAAGTTGCCTATTTCACATGCACAGCAAATATTGCAAGCACACCATTGATCTTCAAAAATTATATTATTAATATAGATAACCCAATTATTTATTATAGAAACTCATTAGTTTAGACACACTTCATTTTTATGCATTACTACAACTATTATTAATAATAAGTGTTATTGATACATTGTTTTATTATTATAGTATAAACTGAGAAAATTCCAAAGTGTTTTATTTAGCTTTTAAAGGGGTTGTAAAGGTTCGTTTTTTATTTTCTAAATAGGTTCCTTTAACCACTTCCCGCCCAGTCAATAGCAAATTGACGTCCGGGAAGTGGTTCTGTTATCCACACTGGACGTCATATGACGTCCTGCGGGATAACAGCCGCCGCGCGCCCGGGGGGGGGGCGCGCATCGCGGCGATCGGTGGAGCGGTGGGTCAGTCTGACCCACCGCTACACTGATCTCGGTAAAAAGCCTCCGTCGGAGGCTTTTTACCATGTGATCAGCCGTGTCGAATCACGGCTGATCAGGAAGTAAACAGGAAGAGCCGTTGATCGTCTCTTCCTCACTCGCGTCTGACAGACGCGAATAGAGGAGAGCCGATCGGCGGCTCTCCTGACAGGGGGGGTTCGCGCTGATTGTTTATCAGCGCAGCCCCCCCTCGGATACCCACACTGGACCACCAGGGAAGCCCCCCAGGACCACCAGGGAAACCCTAAGCATGTGGATGGCCCCCATGGCCATCCACATGTAGTAAAAAAAAAAATATATAAAAAAACATAAAAAAATATGCCAATCAGTGCCCACAAATGGGCACTGACTGGCACTATTATGCCAAGAAAATAATGTGTGGTGGCTGGCATTGCTAGGCAGCAGTGTCACCAGTGCCACCTACTAGTGTCCATCAGTGCCACCTATCAGTGCCCATCCGTGCCCATCTGTGCCCATAAGTGCCCACCTATCAGTGCCCGTCCGTGCCACCTATCAGTGCCACCCATCAGTGCCCATCAGTGCCGCCTAAAAGTGCCCATTAGTGCCGCCTATGAGTGCCCATCAGTGCCGCCTATGAGTGCCAATCAGTGCCGCCTATGAGTGCCAATCAGTGCCGCCTATGAGTGCCAATCAGTGCCACCTATGAGTGCCCATCAGTGTTGCATACCAGTGCCACATATCAGTGCCCATCAGTGCCGCCTATCAGTGCCCATCAGTGCCACCTCATCAGTGCCACCTCATTGGTGCCACCTCATCGGTGCCCATCAGTGTCGCCTTATCAGTGCCCTTCAGTGCCGCCTTATCAGTGCCCGTCATTGAAGTAGAAAAGATACTTATTTACAAAAAAAATTAACAGAAACAAAGAAAAACTTAGTTTTTTTTTAAATTTTCGCTCTTTTTTTATTTGTTGCGCAAAAAATAAAAAACGCAGAGGTGATCAAATACCACCGAAAGAAGGCTCTATTTGTGGGAACAAAATGATAAAAAATTTGTTTGGGTACAGTGTAGCATGACCGGGCAATTGTCATTCAAATTGCGACAGCGCTGAAAGCTCAAAATTGGCTTGGGCAGGAAGCTGTATAAGTGCATGGTATTGAAGTGGTTAAGCTAGTGCATTGTTGGTTCACTTACCTTTTCCTTCGATTTCCCTTCTAAATGTTTTTTTTCTTTGTCTGAATTTCTCACTTCCTGTTCCTCCTCAGTAAGCTTGCCCCCATCATCCGAGCCGTTCTTGCTGGGGGTTAGTCAGAGTGATCGCACCCTCCCTTGGGACTACATCCATGCAGGGAGACGCTGTGAACATTCAAGAAAGTACAAGAAAGTCCTTTCTTGTATTAACCTCCCTGGCGGTATGATTATTTCAGATTTTAGGTGCTGAAAGCGGTACCATTATTTTGCATGGAAATTTGGCGTTTTATATTGTAGGCCTGTAATTCTTAGGAATACCTCACTTAAATCTGTCCAAACAAGAGTCTAGTAGACATTCCGGGTATGATAAAGTTTGAAACACAAAATCATAAATTATAATATAATAAATAACTATAAACTAATTATAACAAATAATAATATACAGTTGCAAAAAAAGTATGTGAACCCTTTTGGAGTGATATGGATTTCTGCACAAATTGGTCATAAAATGTGATCTGATCTTCCTCTAAGTCACAACAATAGACAATCACAGTCTGCTTAAACTAATAACACACAAAGAATTAAATGTTACCATGTTTTTATTGAACACACCATGTAAACATTCACAGTGCAGGTGGAAAAAGTATGTGAACCCCTAGACTAATGAGATCTCCAAGAGCTAATTGGAGTGAGGTGTCAGCCAACTGGAGTTCAATCAATGAGATGAGATTGGAGGTGTTGGTTACAGCTGCCCTGCCCTATAAAAAACACACACCAGTTCTGTGTTTGCTTTTCACATGAAGCATTGCCTGATGTGAATGATGCCTCGCACAAACGAGCTCTCAGAAGACCTACGATTAATAATTGTTGACTTGCATAAAGCTGGAAAGGGTTATAAAAGTATCTCCAAAAGCCTTGCTGTTCATCAGTCCACGGTAAGATAAATTGTCTATAAATGGAGAAAGTTCAACACTGCTGCTTCTCTCCCTAGGAGTGGGCGTCCTGTAAAGATGACTGCAAGAGCACAGCGCAGACTGCTCAATGAGGTGAAGAAGAATCCTAGAGTGTCAGCTAAAGACTTACAAAAGTCTCTGGAATATGCTAACATCCCTGTTAGTGAATCTACGATACGTAAAACACTAAACAAGAATGGATTTCATGGGAGGATACCACAGAGGAAGCCACTGCTGTCCAAAAAAAACATTGCTGCACGTTTACAGTTTGCACAAGAGCACCTGGATGTTCCACAGCAGTATTGGCAAAATATTCTGTGGACAGATGAAACCAAAGTTGAGTTGTTAGGAAGAAACACACAACACTATGTGTGGAGATAAAGAGGCACAGCACACAAACATAAAAACCTCATCCCAACTGTGAAGTATGGTGGTGGGGGCATCATGGTTTGGGGCTGCTTTGCTGTGTCAGGGCCTGGACGGATTGCTATCATCGAAGGAAAAATTAATTCTCAAGTTTATCAAGACATTTTGCAGGAGAACTTAAGGCCATCTGTCCACAAGCTGAAGCTCAACAGAAGATGAGTGTTGCAACAGGACAACGACCCAAAGCATAGAAGTAAATCAACAACAGAATGGCTTGAACAGAAGAAAATACACCTTCTGGAGTGGCCCAGTCAGAGTGCTGACCTCATCCCGATTGAGATGCTGTGGCATGACCTCAAGAAAGCGATTCACACCAGACATCCCAAGAATATTGCTGAACTGAAACAGTTCTGTTAAGAGAAATGGTCAAGAATTACTCCTGACTGTTGTGCACGTCTGATCTGCAACTACAGGAAACGTTTGGTTGAAGTTATTGCTGCCAAAGGAGGTTCAACCAGTTATTAACTCCAAGGGTTCACATACTTTTTCCACCTGCACTGTGAATGTTTGCATGGTGTGTTCAATAAAAACATGGTAACATTTAATTCTTTGTGTGTTATTAGTTTAAGCAGACTGTGATTGTCTATTGTCGTGACTTAGATGAAGATCAGATCACATTTTATGACCAATTTGTGCAGAAATCCATATCATTCCAAAAGGGTTCACATACTTTTTTTTGCAACTGTAATAATAATAAAAGTGTTTTTCAGTGTTTGATGACGAATTTCCCCACAAATCGCTATCGCTCAATTCTGCAAGTGATTCTAATTTATTATCGCTGTTTTCTAGCTGGTCTAAAACCACTTTTGATGTAAAGGGACACTTTTTGGTTGCTATGCACAATCTCCAGTTTCTAGGCAGAAAGAAAGTATTTATAATGTAAAAGTGCATACAGGGTACTGGACAGACCACTAGGGGATGTGTAATTATTTGATACAGTACTGTAATCTGTAAGATTACAGTATACTGTATGTGTTTTGTGTTTTTTACTTTTTGAATTTGGCGCCGAACTCCGTCCCCGTGCATTACAACGCTCGCAGGGAACGGAGCTAGGCACTGTGAATCGGACGAGACACAGCGGCTCGCAGATCACAGCGGGGAGACATCGCAGGTTCCAGGGGACAAGGTAAGTAACCTGTACATGGATCCTGCGAGGCAATCCCGAGTGTGGCTCGGGGTTACTGCTCTTGGAACTGCAAATTCACCCCGAGCCACACTCGGGAATACCGCTCAGCAGGTTAAGAGAGGTATGGACTCCAGAGAGCAAGATATAATTTTGCCCCTGTACAAATCATTAGTAAGACCTCATCTGGAGTATGCAGCACAGTTTTGGGTGCCAGTTCTCAAAAAGGATATCGGGGAACTGGAGAAAGTGCAGAGAAGGGCAACCAAACTGATAAGAGGCATGGAGGAGCTCAGCTATGAGGAAAGATTAGAGGAACTGAATCTATTCTCTTTCGAGAAGAGGAGATTAAGGGGGGGATATGATCAACATGTACAAACATATACCTTATATACTCGAGTATAAGCCGACCCGAATATAAGCCGAGGCACCTAATTTTACCCCAAAAAACTGGGAAAATGTATTGACTCGAGTATAAGCCTAGGGTGTCCATCTGCATGCCTCACTGTGCCTCACTTTGCCTCACTGTGTCCATGTTCATGCCTCACTGTGTCCATGCCTCACTGTGTCCATACCTCACTGTGCCCATACCTCACTGTGCCCATGCATCACTGTGCCCATGCATCACTGTGCCCATGCATCACTGTGCCCATGCATCACTGTGTCCATGCCTCCCTGTGCCTCACTGTGTCCATGACTAGACTGACGTTTAACATGGGAGTATATAGAAGGGGTGCCAGGTTTTGAAAAGTCGGTGCTCGCCGGCCGTAGGTCCCCCAGATAGCAAACTTTGAACACATGTAGAGGAAAACTAAGGCTACATGTGTGCCAAGTTTCGGGTCCAGGGTACCTACGGCCGGCCAGTACCGGGTCCCCAAATTTACCAGAGAAATTACTGTTTAACATGGGAGTCTATGGAAGGGGGTGCCCATCATTTTCGACTACAGTAGACAACATAAACAAATTTTTTTGCGTCGACACCTTTAAGAGGGATAGCAGGCGCACGGCGGGGGACTCGTTACACGTGGCCGGCGGCCACAATGTCTGCCGTCCACCAGCGAGCCAGAACGGGGATCTCTCAATGTAAACAAACAGATCCCCGTTCTGACGGGAGGAGAGACAGATCTGCTGTTCCTAGTGATTAGGAACAGAACAGTGATTTCTCTCCTCCTCCAGTCAGTCCCATCACCCCACAGTTGGAAACACCTCCCAGGTAACACAGTTACCCCTTGATCGCCCCGTAGTGTTAAACCCCTTCCCTGCCAGTAACATTTACACAGTAATCAGTGCATTTTTATAGCATTGATCGCTGTATAAATGTCAATGGTGCCAAAAAAATATCAAAAGTGTCCGATCTGTCCGCCGCAATGTCACAGTCCCACTAAAAACCCCAGATCGCTGCCATTACTAGTAAAAAAAAAAGAAATAATAAAAATGCCATAAATCTATCCCCTATTTTATAGACGCTATAACTTTTGCGCAATTCCAATCAATATACTCTTATTGCGATTTTTGTATGTAGAAGAATATATATTGGCCTAGACTAATAAAGAAATGTTTTATTTATTTTTTGTGGATTTTTATCATAGCAAAAAGTAAAAAATATATATTTCTTTTAAATTGCCGCTCTTTTTTTGTTTATAGTGCAAAAAAAAATAAAAAATCGCAGAGGTGATCAAATACCACCAAAAGAAAGCTCTATTTGTGGGAAAAAAAGGATGTCAATTTTGTTTGGGTACAGCGTCACACAGCCGCGCAAATTGTCAGTCAAGTGACGCAGTGCTGTATCGCAAAAAAATGGCCTGGTCATTAAGGGGAAAAATCTTCCGGGTCTCTAAGTGGTTAAAGTTGAATCTTTTTATTTTTTTGCCTTTACTGGTTCATATCTCCCCTTTCACCAACAAAACCTTTTAATTTCATTACAAACCTTATTTTAGAACCAGTGATGTCATCACTTGTATGTGATTCTCTATGCCAAGCAGGCAGATCATGGTTACTTGGATAAGCTGTACATAGCTTCCTGAAAACAGTAGACTCTGCTAGGTAATGCCTACATATTCTGCTGATTGCCCATGATTAAAACAACTGAAATCCAATGAATGAAAGGAGCCAGACATGGACAGTAAGGCTAGGTTCACACTGCTACAATAGGATTTTGATACAACTTTCAGTGCGATTATGTAGTTTGGCCTAGATGCAACTTGGATGAAACACTGGTGTAATTTTGATAAGGTTTGTATATTCTATGGGATCAAAGTCACCCTGGAATCGCACCAAAGTAGTACAGGCACCTTTTCCAAAATCACTTGTGCTGAGTCGCATTGATGTGATTTCCCGTGTCATGCATATCTGTTTGACTCATGTTGCATCTAAAATCACACTAGTGTGAACTTGGCCTATAGGTAGACAAGGCTAGATGATGCAGGACACCCCCCCAGCCAGTCACTGAAGTGTGCTCTGACTAGCTGCAGCTTCTACTGCACACTGTGAGTAAGCAATTGAGTGCAGGAGAGAAGCCTGAACAATTGTGCAAGACTGAGGGAAGGCTGGAGTTCAGCTTTAAGCAGTACCGTATTTTCCGCTCCATAAGATGCAATTTTTCCCCAAAAAATATGGGGGAAATGTCTCTACGTCTTATAGAGCGAATATACACCAGTCGCCGCCGCTGGCATCGCCCCCCGCCACCATGTTAGTATTAAAAGAGAGGCAGGAGAGTGGAGGACAGACATCCCAAGCCCCCGTGAGCGTCGGGCGATCTCCCGGCTAGGCCTGACACTTTGCTGCACTATTGCTGAGACAAAAGACAGAGCAGCCCGAGCGGCTGAATGGAGTACTCGGGCTGCTCTGTCTTCTGTCAGGCAGATGTGATGACATCAGGTAAGTCTGTATTTATGGCACTAATAAGGCTGCTATTATGGCACTTGTAAGGCTGCATTTTTAGCATTTGTAAGGCTGCATTTTTGGCACTTGTAAGGCTGCATTTATGGCACTGGTCAGGCTGCTACTATCGCAATGGTCAGGCTGCATTAATGGCACTGGTAAGGCGATTTATTCCCCAGGAGGGGACTTGTTCAGCCCACAAGGTCGGCTGAGCTATTAATTCAGAATTCCTTTCACTGTAACTGGAAACCTCATACCAGATACAGTTGATCGGCAATTCCTCAGAGGATAATATGCATGCATGCACTTTCTGTGACATAGTAGTTGGTTTTTAGACTAGACAACGTCGTCTTGCTATTTTAATTATAGGGTGTTGGTGATGGGTGTTCAGTGTCTACAATATGTGCAAAATAGATTATTCTATGTAATAAAATGTACCACTTTTTAATGGCACTGGTAAGGCTGCATTTCTTTGGCACAGGTCAGGCTGCATTTCATGGGCACTAGTAAATATTTTAGTACACCATTTGGTTCAGAATATTCTTTTTGTTGTTTTCCTCCTCTAAAACCTAGGTGTGTCTTATGGTCAGGTGCGTCTTATGGAGCGAAAAAATACAGTATTTGTCTCCCGGTTAGTTAGCAGTGTGCCTGAGGATTTGTTGTGTCTACAAGATAGATGTTGTAGGCTTTGTAACTTTTCTTTTATATCCCTGAATCTAGGCACTAAGAAAAGGATCATATATTATCGATTAGATTATACATTTTCTATCTATGCTTCAGAAGTCTTTTCATCCAACAATGTTTAACAAGATCAGTATGGCTGAGAGGGCAAAAACATCCATGTGTAATAAAATAGATATAGTGAACTAATGCCTGAGTAGCAATTTGTTATTCTTAAGCTATTTATCGATGTAATACACAAGGAATCAATACTAAAGTGTTGTCTGATGATCCTATACACTTCATAACAAAGACTCACTCTTATAGAGCATTGCCCCAGGTTTAAAATACACTTGTAGATAACTTCCACATTTTTAAAGGAAAACACCATATAAAATAGGTTTCTGATTTCCTGGGTGCACTCTTTCTGTTATGAACTGAACTGAGCATTTCTGGCAGTTGGTAGAGGCTACAGAAGGTGACTTCAAAAATACATTGCACATATGTCAGAGGCAGGTGGAGGAGCATCAGTAGCTGTGGGATGAGGAGGAGTAAGGGAAGTTGGACGAGGAGCAGAAGGGGCAGTGGGAAAAGATGCAGCAGGGTTGGTTTGAGGCGGCACAGCAATGGCAGAGGTAAGAGGTATGGAAGGGGCAGTAGGAGGAGGAACAACAGGCACAGTGAGAGGATGAGCAGCTAAGGCAGTGGAAGGAGGTACAGCAGGGGCAGGAGCATCAGTAGCAGTGGGAGGAGGAGTAGGAAGGGCAGTGGTAGAATATGTAGCAAGGTTAGTTTGAGGAGGCTCAGCAGGGGCCGAGGAAAGAGGTACAGAAGGGGCAGTAGGAGGAGGAACAGCAGGCACAGTGAGAGGAGGAGCAGCAGAGGCAATTGGAGGAGGTACAGCAGGGGCAGGTGAAGGAGAATGATTAGCAGTGGGAGGAGGAGTAGGAAGGGCAGTGGTAGAAGATGTAGCAGGGTTAGTTTGAGGAGGCACAGTAGGGGCTGGGGAAAGAGGTACAGAAGGGGCAGTAGGAGGAGCAACAGCAGGCACAGTGATAGGAGGAATAGCAGAAGCAGTGGGAGGAGGAACAGCATTGGCAGGTGGAGGAGAATCATTAGCAGTGGGAGGAGGAGCAGGAGGGGCAGTGCTTGAAGTTGTAGTAGGGTTAGTTTGAGGAGGCACAGCTGGGGCAGAGGAAAGAGGTACAGAAGGGGCAGTAGGAGGAGGAATAGCAGGCACAGTAAGAAGAGGAGCAGCAGGAGCAATGGGAGGAGGTACAGCAGGGGAAGGTGTAGGAGAATGATTAGCAGTGGGAGGAGGAGTAGGAGGGGCAGTGGGTGAAGATGCAGCAGGGTTAGTTTGAGGAGGCACAGCAGGGGCAGAGAAAAGAGGTACAGAAGGGGCAGTAGGAGGAGGAACAGCAGGCACAGTGAGAATAAGAGCAGCAGGGCAGGTGGAGGGGTGAAAGAGGGTAAGTGGGAGGTGGTGCAGCAGGAACAGTGGGAGGAGGTACACAAGGGGTAGTAGGAGTAGGTGCAGCAGGGGAAATGGGGAGTGGTACAGCAGGTGCAGCGAGTGTAGGTGCAACAGGGACAGTGGGAGGAGATACAGAAAAGTCAGTCGGAGGAGGTACAGCAGGGGCAGTGGGAGGAGGTACAACAGGGACAATGGGAGGTACAAAAGGTGTAAGAGGAGATGCAGCAGGGGAAATGGGGGGGAGGTGGTATAGCAGGCGCAGTGAGTGGTGGTGCAACAGGAGCAGTGGGAGGAGGGAAAAAGTAGTAGGAGGAGGTGCAGCAGGGGAAATGGGGGGTGGTACAGGAGATGAAATGAGTGGAGGTGCAACAGGGACAATGGGAGAAGATACAGAAAAGGCAGTGGGAGAAGGTGCAGCAGGGACAATGGGAGATGGTACAAAATGTGTAAGAGGAAGAGCAACAGGAGAAATGGGTGGAGGTGGTACAGAAGGTGCAGTGAGTGGAGGTGCAGCAGGGCAGTGGGAGGAGGTGCAGCAGGGACAGTGGGAGGAAGGGCATCGGGCAGTAGACAGAGATGCAGCACTAGAAGGTGAAAGAAGTAGAGGAAAAGTGCATACGGAACCGGAGGAGCAACAGAAGCAGCAGCAGGAGGAGCACAAGGGTTACAGGGGTGGAGCAGCAGGGATAGTAAAGGGAGGAGCACAGGGGAGTAGGTGGAAGCGTACCATAAGAAAGAGCACAGTATTTGAAAGAGCTTCCAAAGCATCAACAGAAGCAAAAACAGGACCATGAGGTGGTTGCACAGGGGCAGTGGGAGGAAGAGCAGAATCTGAGGGAGTAGCACAGAGGTATTGGGAGGAGAAGCAGTAGAGGCCTCAGAAATAGGAGTAGCAGATGAAGCAGGAGGAGGAGAAGATTCAGCGAGAGGAGCACAGGGCAGTGAGTGTAAGTGCAGCAGAAGCAGGAGGAGAAGCAGAGTAAGCATGAGGATGCGTAGCAGTAGAGGAAGAACATTGGCTGTAGGAGAAGTAGCAGCAGTGAGAGAAGTGCACGGGAGAGGGGGAGGAGCAGTAGGGCCAGAAGAGGGAGGGGCATCTTAGGCAGGAGGGGCAACAGTCAGAGGAAGCAGCAGGAGCAGGAGCAAGAATAATTTTAAGAGCAGGAGCCAAAGACGAAAGAACATAATTATAATAAAATAAACTCTGGAGCCTGGAATTGACTTTTCTTAAAATGTTTATTGTTTAAAAAAAAGTTCAAATATTTTGTGTATACAAAGTGGATGAGAAAAATCCCATGCATACTGTAGGTATACAATAAATAAAAAAAAGTAACTTTACATTTTAATGGCTTTACAAAATAACTCAGTAAGTAACTTTGATGAGCAAGTTACGTGTTTTAAGTGTGTCAGAGCAAGTACAGAGTGATAGTTTTATTTACTTCCTTGTGCTAATGACAGTTTAACATGGTGACACTTTCACAACAAGATTAATCATCATTTCATCACTCAGACAATGACATTATAACATCAATACAGCATTTTACTTGTCAAGAAATACAGTTTACATGGGTGTTAACCGGGAATGTCCTTTACAAAAATAAACATAAAATAATAAAAAATAAAGGGATTAACTTTTACAAAAAAAGTTGTTCTTACAGAATAACATAATAGGCTTATAATTGTCACTTTATTTTGACTTTATACATTGTGCATCATAACAGTAATTTGCATAATCAAAGCAACTAAAAACATACAGTAACTAACTTACATCATAATGGCAAATAGAGAGACACTGACCATGATGTTATAAAAAATAGCTTCAATATGAAACAATATTTTGTGTAGAATTTCATTTATTTATTTTCAGAGATACCCTTTATAAAGTAGGCAGGTTAGGTCACCTGAAAATATACGGTCCGTTTGACATTTTCTCCATCTGATAAATGATAAAGAAAAGACTTCCCTTTTGTCTGCAATGTACAGCGTTGTATGGCGGGCATTCTATCTCATTTTTCTTAGTCGCAGTCTATTTTCTTTGTCCCTTTTTTTCAGCAAATTTATAAACTGGTTGAAAAAATGTTCCTGGTCTTTCGTTTTCTGAACCACACGGAAGCGTTGGTCTCTTCCATATTTCTCTGCAAATTCTTTAAAGGTGGTTCTAAAAAAAGAAAAACAAAATGGATAAATAATTCAAAGTAAGTCCAACTCATGAGGTCCACTGGGAAAGGCTGCAGTCTATGTGTGATGCTGGTCATGTATTCAATTACTTTAAAACGGAAACTCTGCGCAGATATAAAAGACACAAAATAATGCAGTATTCCAAGACTGCCGTATTCATTATTGCATCAATACGTATATATGTAGAATATTTGACTTGGTAAGAGCCTCTTGCAATCCCCTGTACAGCAGCACTAATGCCCCGTACATACGATTGGAAATTCTGACAAGAAAAGTCTGATGTGAGCTTTTGAACGGAAATTCTGACTGTGTGTATTTTGCTGTCGGAATTTCCGCCAACAAAAGATTGAGAGCTGGTTCTCAAATTTTCCGACGGAAATTCCGATCGTCTGTAGCAATTCCGGCGAGCAAAATTCCGATGCATGCTCGGAAACAATTCGACGCATGCTCAGAAGCATTGAACTTCATTTTCTCGGCTCGTCGTAGTGTTGTACGTCACCGCGTTCTTGACGGTCGAAAGTTCAGAGAACTTTTGTGTGACCGTGTGTTATCAAGCCAAGGTTGAGCGGAATTCCGTCGGAAAAACCATCCAAGGTTTTTCCAACGGAAAATCTGATCGTGTGTACGCGGCATAAGACTGGGAGAAGGAAAAATAGCAGAAGGAGCCAGCTACCGTGTTTCCCCGAAAATAAGACCTAGCGTTATTTTCCAGGAGGGCTGCAATATAAGCCCTACCCCAAAAATAAGCCCTAGTTTAAAATGCTTGTTAAATCCTATAATACACTCTATTACAGTAGTATATAATGTACAATGTGTGTGTTTCTGTAATATAATTGCAGGGAAGAGAGCTCCGGCGGGTCACAGAAGAGCAGAGCGGCGCTATAACGAAGGTATTTGGCACAATTATATTAAAGAAACGCACACATTGAACATTATATACTACTGTAATAGAGTGGATTATAGGATTTTACAAGCATTTTAACTCGGCTCACACTGGGGATTCCTGTCAGGCAGGGAGAGAGAGGGGGAGAGAGAAGAAATCACATTACATGGTAAGACCTACCCCGAAAATAAGCCCTACTGTGTCTTTTGTTGCCAAAATTAATATTAATATAAGACCCGGTCTTATTTTTGGGGAAACACAGTAGGTGTGTTGCATTTCTTACGTGTTAACGAAGGGACGTGCTGATAGGAGGAAAAAGCAGAGTGACAGAGAAATGAGCTCATTAGTCCGCTGCTTCTTCTTCACTGTCTTGTCACAGGATTGGGGGGGGGGGGGGGAGGGAGGAAGACCTGTGAGTGTTACTTAAAATCATTTTTTTCACATAGGGCTGTACTATGTGGAAGAACTGTGTACGTTTCAGGGATGGATAAATAGAAAAACAAATCTTTTGACAAATGAAACAGCTCCTATATACAGCTCCTATGTATATTTCATCTAGCTGTTTATCTAGAGTTTAGCTTTAACCACTTGCCGACCGCCGCACACACCTATACATCGTCAGAATGGCTCGTACAGGCAAATGGGCGTACCTATACGTCCCTTCTAATTTTGCCACACGCCGCCGGAGCGTGCCCGCGGGTCCCGCGAAATCGATGTTCGCCGGCGGCCCGTGATTGTGACATGGAGCTGGAGAACGGGGAGATGCCAATGTAAACAAGACATTTCCCTGTTCTGCCTAGTGACATGACGGGGATCTACTGCTCCCTGTCATCGGGAGCAGTGATCGCTGTCATGTCACTGGTAGCCCAACCCCCCCACAGTTAGAATCACTCCCTAGGACACACTTAACCCATTGATCGCCCCCGGTGTTTAACCCCTTCCCTGCCAGTGTCATTTATACAGTAATCATTGGCTATTTATAGCACTGATCGCTGCATAAATGTAAATGGTCCCAAAATAGTGTCAAAAGTGTCCGATGTGTCTGCCATAATGTCGCAGTCTCGATAAAAATTGCATATCGCCGCCATTTTTTATGCGCTATAAAAAAAAAGAGCGACAATTTTGAAAAAAAAGCAATATTTTTTACTTTTTGCTATAATAAATATCCCCAAAAAATATATAAAAAAACTATTTTTTTCCTCAGTTTACGCCGATACGTATTCTTCTACATATTTTTGTTAAAAAAAAAATCGCAATAAGCGTATATTGATTGGTTTGCACAAAAGTTATTTTTATTATTTTATTTTTTACTAATCATGGCGGTGATCTGTGACATTTATACAGCGATTAGTGCTTTAAATAACCACTGATTACTGTATAAAAGTCATTGGCAGGGAAGAGGTTAACACTAGGGGGAGATCAAGGGGTTAACTGTGTTCCCTGTGTGTGTTCTAACTGTAGGGGGGATGGGACTGACTAGGGAAGGAGACTGATCGGTGTTTCTATATACTACGAACACAAAATCTGTCTTCTCTCCCCTGACAGGAGGTTTTACTTGTACTTTTACCATGTACTGTAAGGAAATCCTGCAAAGTACAACACTACGCAGTAGCAGTGGAAAGCTGGAAACTAAGCATGCATATGTAATGAGCAGCTATGGCTACCGCTATGTAAATACAATATATAATTACAAACTATATTCCGAAATACAGGCTTTAAATCATTAGCGCACACAAATAATATAAGATTTATTTTACACGTTTATGTAAAAATAATGTTAAAAGAATATATAGTCTTTTTAAAAACTTAAAACCCCCCAAAAAATCCCCTAGAATAATATACATGTGTTTAGCATTTTAACTTTTACCTGCTTCTTTCTTTCTTATTTTTTATTTTATTTTTCTTTATAGTGGAACCATTCCCCTACCTAGCAATAATTTAAAAAATATGTTAAATAAAAATGACATAAAAGTAACAGAACATAACTACGGTAAAGTTGTCAGGAAAGAAATACATTCGTTGATTAGAATACCTTGGAGACAGCTTGGATTCTTCAAGAAGCTTTTTAAATTCTTCTTTGGCAAGCATTAATTTACTCCTTTTTTCTTTCGATTCTTCCTTGATTCGAGTCTTTACAAACTGCTCAAAGACCTGCAAGTGAATCATACCATGAAATGAATATCCATCTTGTACTGGTTTGACCTGAGCAGAGTAAAATTTGATTGGTTCCTGCATTTTCTTTTAAGTTTTAAACGTCTTTAAATTTATGTTTTTTATTTTTTTTATTTACTGTTCTTGGTTTATAACAGTTGGAATAAGCTACTAAAATCAGCTTTTTTGCCTGCTTTTATAATAATATAGTGCTGATTTATAATTTATACCCATTCTGTCCCAATACCAGTTTATTTTCACCAGCACCTTAGAGCCCCTGAAATGCATTAACTTAACTTTTTGGCTTTTTATGATGAAATAAATATACTTGGTCTATCACCTATTGGTGTGGTTCCCTTTATTTTTCATACCCCTTAGATGATACTAGACAGTAGGGCTACAGTATTGCTGACAGGAATGTGGTAGTAACATGAAAATGGTTAAGTGCCACCCTGTATAGCCCTGCCACCCTAGGCAATGGCTTGTGTTGACTATGCAGCCACCCAGCCCTGGTGAGGATATGTACTCTATATGGGACTCTATATACATCTATATATATGGCACTATATATATGGTACTCTATATATATGGCACTCTATATATAAGGTACTCTATATATATGGTACTCTATATACTCTATATGGCACCTCATCACCTCATTGACACATAAGTTAGGGTTCATGGGTGGATGAGTTTTGTCTATGAATGCTGGGATTTGCATTTCAGTGTAGTCCTCCTCAAAAGTACAGGAGCAATATGCCTTCTGGCTATGATCAGCTGTAGTATCTGTTCTTATCAGTGTTAAGTAGGGGTGATCCACCATCATTCTGGCCTTCCGGCTAGGGTGGCTGGCTGTATAGTATCCCTTCTGGTATGATGAAGGTCCTGAAAGATCTTCCTCATAGGAAGGAGCCCAAATTATGTGTCCACCACATAAGGTGGAGGTTGGCAGTGCCTCCTGATTTGAACAGAGCTGCCTTGTCTGACCAGGGTAAATTGTAATCACATTTGTCTGGTAGTCGTGTAAGTGATATATACAACTGCAAGATGTTCTATTATACAGATATTGGCATTATTCTCCTTCCTTGGTATATTCTACTATGTTGTTTGTCTAGGCACCTTCACAATCGCCCCCTGATGAAGATTTACCAATAATTGAAACGCGTTGGGAGGTTTCGTAGCTTCACTATTCAATATTAATAAATATTGTTGTTTCACATGCCCATATTGTGAAGACAGAACCTTGTGCATGTACAAAGACCAGCATTTTAAAATTTAGTTTTTACATCTGTTTATATTAATAAAAATTGTTTTTCTACATATACTGTTGTTATTCTTTGGATGCAACAAAGTCCCAAGGGAGATGCTTCCTTGTTTTGGGATGCGGAAGTGCCACTACACTTTTTTTTTTCACAACTCCTCATTGGCTAGGCTTTTTGACAAAGACCGGGGCAATTTTTGTTACAGGCCACAAGCCTAGCCATTGCACCTGCAGTGTCACCTTAATTTATTTATATGTCTTTCTTCACTTGGATTGTAGGGTGTAGGTCAGGGGTAAGCAACCTCGGCACTCCAGCTGTGGTGAAACTACATATCCCATCATGCCTCTTCTTCTAGGAGTCATGCATGTGATTGTCAGGGTCTTTCAATGTCTCATGGGACTTGTAGTTTTAAAAAAGCTGGAGGGCCGAGGTTGGCTACCCCTGGCGTAGGTCTTTTGGCCTACCCTGCCTTGGGTGGGAAAGTGTGGCTAATAGATTTCTCCTTCCCCTGCCTTGGGGGGGGGGTTGGCTTCAGCTGATCATAAGAGATGGGGTCCGTTGGCCTTTTGGCTAGGTGGACCTAAGTGTGCCTTACCCGTCAGGAGTCTAGCACCCCAGAGGGGTCAGGGAAGGGTTCTTCCTCTTCGGTAGAGGACCATATGACACACCCTATGTACGCTTTTGTGCGTGTGCTCATAAACACTTTTTTGGTTCACTTTTGCGTTTTGTTTTTGCACACTGCACCCCGGGCTCGACAAAAAACAAACAAAACCTGAGTGCAAGGGCTGAGTTTTGTAAGATGTGAAGTCTGAAAGAAGTCTTCACTCGCACCTTGAAGAAGGGGGTTGGGCAGGTCCCTGACTTTCTCAGAATTGATAGCCTGCAGCTTTACAAAAATATCAATGGAAGACCCTTCATCATTGCCACTCCAGAAGGTACAAAACTTTTATTTTCTGATTACACTAACCAGGGCCTAGTCATTGAAAGGTCTACTTAAAGGGGAGTTCCGGCCTTTTTTTAGGTTTATTAAAAGTCATCAGCTACAAAAAGTGTAGCTGCTGGCTTTTAATAAACAGACACTTACCTGCTCCACTGCCAGCGACGCGGCCGAACGGAGCTTCGCTCCTCTCCCCCCTTCTCCGCCGGCGCCTCCATTCCTACTGTGGGCACCCGGCCGTGACAGGTTTCGGCTTCACGGCCGGGCACTCACTGCGCATGCGCGAGCGGCGCTGCGCAATCTGAGTGGACAGGTGATCGCCTGGGACCTGTCACGTGTTCCAGGTGATCGCCTACAGGTAGGGACCCGCCTTAGGCGATATGACGTGTCGCCTAAGCGGTCCCTGGGCGGAAGGAGGAAGTGGGACAGGAAGTCCCACTCCTACTGAAGCCCCCACCCCCCAAAAAAAATGACATGCCAAATATGGCATGTAAGGGGGCGAGGAGTGGTTTAAGCAGAAGTTCCAATTTTGAGTGGAACTCCGATTTAAATGATATTTGATAAGTAGAGATAATAGGGAGCAGAGGTTGGTACCTACTGGAAGAGTCATACTGAAGTCAGCAAAGGCAGCAGCCATATTTCTGTCACAACAGGTTCTCTTTAAAGCTGCACATTATCTAGAACTTAGTGGAGGCAAATTTAGGATATTCTTTGCAAAAATGTTTAAATACATAAAATCAATGTATATGTGTTATGCTATGAGAACACACCTGTTTCCGTTCCTCAGAGTTTAGCAAGAGATACCGAGGATCAAACACGATTTTGTGAAGCTCTTTTTCCCATGTGGAGAATGCAGACACCTGTGGAGCATTGCCAAGAGTTAGAATTCTTAAACCCCTCCTATTCTCATAACAAGAATGTACAAATTTCATCCTGCTATTATTTTTCAACACTTTCATGAAGTTGAAAACTATCTAATTAAAATATTCCTTGCTGAGGATCCCTTTGAGTTTCTTATATGACTTTGTTACAGAAACATAAATATTTTAGAACAAAGCAATAAGACCGCATTCTGAAGCATTTTCAAAACTGTTCTGTTTAAAGCAAACCTGTATGCTTATTTTGTCAACCTAAAGCGGAGCTCCACCCTTAAATTAAACTTTACATCGCTAGCTTCCATTTAATAAGTTTATAAAAGTTACAAAAAAATAATAATTTTAAATTTCCTGGAAGACACTGTTGCTAGGCAGAATTGCTAATCTGCCTTCTTCCTGGACCGTGGTGGTTCTACTATTCTACCTAAGCCGCACAGACTCCTGGGAAATTAGTGTCATAATTTCCCAGGAGACTGTGCGCTTTTCTCTGCTGAAAAATTGCGGGATTTGTGTTATCACTGTTGCAACGGGGCGGGACGTTCCTCAGTCGCTGCCCGTTGACTGTGAGCGCCGTTCTACTGCGCATGCGCGAGATGCAGAGATGCATGCTGGTTGCCCAGCATGCACCTCAGGCCGAATACTAGGAAGGGAAACGAACTGGGCTTCAAATGCCCACACACATCATGGATACGGCCAGATGAGGAGAAGAAGAAAATAAGGCAAGTGTGGACCAATATTACTTTAATGGCTAGGGAGCTATTGTTATCTTATGGGGACTATGTTATGTGACAATTACAATCTTGCAAAAAAAAAAAAACCGAGCTCCGCTTTAAAGGGGGATCATCCATATTTATTGATTCAGTGGGATATCACTTTAACCTGGGAGCCATTCAGTTTGGAGTCTTGAGGTCCTCAGGGCTAGTTCTTGTTTGCATCTCTTTACTAAAGCACTATGTACTTGAAAAATAGCTATTTTAGAGTGAAAAAAAAAGTGAATGAAGCTTATGAAGTACCTCTCTGCAATACATGCACATTTTGCTATATGTTTTATCCCTTTAACGATCCTGAAAGCACAGAAAAATACACATTGATCTGCCAGAAATGCACTAATTTCCTAATTATCGTTGTGTCGTGGACTAATTAGTGTAAGGCCCCATAAACACTATTCGATTTTTTGCAGATTTTTGTCTTCAGATTTACCAAAACCATGTAGTGCAAGGGCCTGCCTGATTGCATACAAATTGAAACTCTTACGCCCCGTACACACGATCGGAATTTCCGTCAACAAACCGTGGGGTTTTTTTTCCGACGGACGTTGGCTCAAACTTGTCTTGCATACACACGGTTGCACAAATGTTGCTCGGAAATTCTGATGGTCAAGAACGCGGGGACGTACAACACTACGACATTTGTTGTCGGAAATTCCGATCGTGTGTACGCAGCATCAAGGTTTGCCCTCATATTATATGGCTTTGGTAAATGTGAAGACAAAAATCTGCAGAAAATCTAATAGTGTGTATGGGGTCTTAGCCCTGCCTAGTTGTCTTTTAACCACTTGCCGACCGCCGCACACACATATACATCGACAACATGGCACGGGCAGGCAAATGGTCGTACCTGTACGTCCCTTACAAATTTGCCGCCCAGCGGGGCGCGCGCCCGCTGCGTGCCTCGCGGGTCCCGGGAACTCGATGTTCCCGGGCGGCCTGCAATTGTGGTCGGCAAAGGCAAAACAAGGGGGATGCCTTTGTAAAAAAGGCATTCCCCTGTTCTGCCTAGTGACATGTCACTGATCTCACCGTTTCCGTGATCAGGAACGGTGATCAGTGACGTGTCACTGGTAGCCACACCCCCTAACAGTAAGAATCACTCCCTAGGACTGACTTAACACCTTTAGCGCCACCTAGTGGTTAACCCATTCACTGCCAGTGTAATTTTTACAGTAGCAGTGGATTTTTATAGCACTGATCGCTGTAAAAATGACAATGGTCCCAAAATGGTGTCAAAAGTGTCCAATGTGTCCGCCATAATGTCGCAGTCACAATAAAAATCGCTGATCGCCGCCATTACTAGTAAAAATTATTAATAAAAATGCCATAAAACTACCCCCTATTTTGTAGACACTATAACTTTTGCGCAAACCAATCAATAAACGCTTATTGCAATTTTTTACCAAAAATATGTAGAAGAATACGTATCGGCCTAAACTGAGGAAAATTTTTGGGGATATTTATTATAGCAAAAAGTAAAAAATATTGCATTTTTTTAAAATTGTCGCTCTATTTTTGTTTATAGCGCAAAAAAATAAAAACCGCAGAGGTGATCAAATACCACCAAAATAAAGCTCTATTTGTGGGAAAAAAAGGACGTCAATTTTGTTTGGGAGTCACATCGCACGACCGTGCAATTGTCAGTTAAAGCGATGCGGTGCCGAATCACAAAAAGTGGCCTGGTCTTTGGCCAGCGAAATGGTCCGGGGCTGAAGCAGTTAATAAACTATTCACCCCCCAATACAAAGACCTAGGGGTTGATTTACTACAACTGGAGAGTGCAAAATCTGGTGCAGCTGTGCATGGTAGCCAATCAGCTTCTAATTTCAGCTTATTCAATTAAGCTTTGACAATAAACCCTGGAAGCTGATTGGTTTCTATGCAGAGCTGCATCAGATTTTGCACGCTCCAGTTTTATTAAATGAACCCCTTATTTTTTTGTAGTCCCATCAAAGGAAATGGAAGGGCTAATTAGGCTTCTTGAAATTACACATGAAATGTGGATAGGACACAGCAAGGATCATCAGGTTTTTGTTTGCACTTATTGAACAGATATAATAATATTTTGCTTTTTATAATTAAGAGCCCATTCACACAGGGGCGTCTTTGGATCCGACTCCAAATCGCCCCAGGTCGCCTCAGGTCGCGCTGGCTGAAGAAATCAATGTAAGTTAATGGAGCCGTCCTTATGCACACTACTGCAGTCGCTCCGACTTCAAAAAAGGTCCCTGTACTACTTCAATCCGACTCCTAGGCGACCTGTAACCATTCATTTCAATGGGAGTCGCCTCTCACTGTCTTAATAGGAGCAACTCTCCAGGAAGAAAACATACATTTATCAGGCAAACCTCTCCCTCCCCCCTCCCTTCCACAGAGCTGATTCTTGTTTGATTGGCCACTGGAATGTCTCCTGTCCTGCAGGCAACTTGGAGTTGCCTTGTAAGTAGCTCCAGGTCGGGCTGTAATTCATACTCAGGTTGTGTCTGAGTTGCCTCATAAAATCGCGCTGGAAGTCGTGTTGCCCCTGTGTGAATGGGCTCTAACAGACCGAGGTGGCAAATAAGATACGTTTATTAATAGGGTTTACATACAATTTAAAGATTCAAGTACAACCTCTCTTTTTGTACTGGTGACCACTGCCGCCGAGATCGAAAGAGAGGTGAAATATAAAATATTAGAGTTGTCCCCAGAAGATGAAGTAAAAGGAAATCTTCCAATGAGGACAATGGGAATGAGTCAAATTTGAATTCCCATCACATTGGGAGAATCCCTCTAACTTCCTGTTGCATGTCTGGGAAAGAAAGTAAATGGAAATTTTCCCACAGCAAAAAAAAAATACACTTGTAGGGGTTTGAACTCTTCCCTACTCCATTCAAAACAAAAAAAGACTTGTGGCATACCCTTTAATGCCTAAAGTTCATTTTTAAATCTGAAACTTAAAATGTAAGATTTCACTAAGATGACCATTGTGGTGTGGTCATGGGCGTAGCATAAGGGGTTGCAGGGGTCACAATCGCAACCCCGCCCCTAGCTCCAGGGGGCCTCTGCAGCCTCCATGTCTTATTATCATCTCCTCCACAAAGTCCAGCTCCGATGTACCCTAGGGCCCCATTGCCATGCTCCAGTACTGGGCTTTCACCTTGCCTTCCACAGTCCACACCCCTCCGTTCTCATTGGCTGGGAAGAAGCTGTGAGCCATTTCATGAAACTAGAGGAGCACAGGGTGAGAACAGCCCAGGATGGGGAAGTGTCTGTGCTGTGTGCTGGCAACATGGAATGGTAACCGAGTTTAGCAAGGCAAGAGGAGGAGAGTGCCATCCTGTAGCCACAATGGGACCGATGTCACTGGTGAAGTAAGACACCACTCTGTGTCTCCTAGTCACCAGCTGGGATTCTCTGTACCCTCCCACCCGGGGATGTCCGTTTACCCCACTTCCCTGATAACTGGGGAAAAGACACACACCTCCAGGAGGTGACATTGCCCCAACACCTGCCAACACTGACAGAGAAACCTTCAAAAATTGCTAAAACAAATCCCTTAACACCCCCTGAGGGGCTGCAGGCTCCAGATTGTGTGTCACATGGCTTTGCCCCCCCCGTATCTAAGGTGCCGGCCCCCCCCCAAAGCCCCCTGACCACTCCCTCCACCCTGGATGCTATGCCCGACTGTTGTGCTCCTTTCCCATTACAGCACTCTATACTGCTCCTCCTCCGCAGGGCTGAAATCACATTCCTTTACAACACAGCCAGTCAGCCACAATCTGCACAGGGTGTATCTGCCTATTGCAACTAAACTTCCGTTCCGACCAGGGAATTTCACAGGTCAGAACGGCAAAGCCAGATACACCCTGTGAAGGCTGACAGACTGTGTGAAGGAATGTGATTTCAGCCCTGTGTAGTGTGGGGGAGGAGGAGCTGTATACGGTGCTGGGATGGGAAAGGAGCTCTGCCAAGTGACCTGCCAGGGGTCCCTGTCCTCTGATTCTCCAGCGGTGATTCCTGACCTCTCATTCTCCAGCGGTGATCCCTGTCCTCTGATTCTCCAGCAGTTATCCTTGTCCTCTGATGTAAGGAACTCAAAACTCTTAGGCCACTTTGAGTATCTTGGCATGCAGTGGGTGTATCTACACGCATGGTGGAAGTGGTGGTGGTAGTGCTGGGGCCCAGGTCAACTTTTGCATCGGGGCCCACAAGCTTCAAGCTACGCCTCTGGGTGTGGTCATATAATGATGTCTCTGGTTCTCTTACCCCTCTTTCTAGAAGCATGTTCCTGAAACATGTCATCCTTTCATCCAAAGATGGAACTGTTTTAGGAGATGGAGGCTTCTCACTTCCCACCTCAGTGCTGCCCTGCTCAGTTGTATTAGAATCGTCAGTCCTTAAAACAAAAATAAAACAAAAAAACAGTTTTCTTTTATAAGGCTTGTGTATAGTATAGATATATACTGTAAATGGCATGAGGACAAAGCAATACAAATTCTAGAAAAACACATTTAAAGATATCTTGTTGCTAGACCGTTCATCTCAACAACAAAAAATCCACATAAGATTATATGTGCATTTAACATGTTCTATGCATGTTATTTACCTGTAAAAGCCTACCTTGTTCAGATATCCAAAAGTCCTGATACTGCTGCTTGGCACCAACATCACAGCTCTTTTCCCAGCAGCTACATAAAAAGTTATGTAGGGAATTAAAGTGGGGGTGGAGGAGCTGCACCAGCAAAGACAGGACTTGGACACTCTAAGAAGAGGACAGGGCTATGGGGGGATGGGCTGTGCTTGGGAATTTACACTTCTTGAAGTATGCCAAAAAAAAGAAAGAGAGCATAGCAGGATTTTTTCAAAGGTGCAACCTCTCAAGGAGTAACACAAACACATATACTGTATATACTCTGTTAAAAGCACTTATTTGTTCACATAACTGTCCATACTGGGCCTCTCCGGGAATTCCCTTTCCATTAGGGAGGACTATATTGGTCTCTCCTCTTCTCTGGATTGCATTAAGCCTCCTTAGATGTGTTTTAATGGTGAGCTTTTTTTTTATTGGGGTTTTATATTGCCATTGTGGCTATACATATATATTTAATATAATGCTATTAATTTAATTAATTATTAATTTAATTTAACAGCACCTTCCCCCTCCTGATGACGCTAAATGTGAAACGCGTAGAGTTGCAACCACTACCATTTTCAACACAACTGCTTATCGTTATGAAAACGACATGCCGATACCATCACTATAAGATATAGATGTAATTATGCATATGCAGTTGTATTGATCTATGTGTTTATCATCTTTGGGCAGATCATATGAGGTGCAGAAATATATTATTGCTGCATCAATGTTGATCTGCAACTATATATATGTTTCTATTTTTGGATTTTGATTTTGTATTAGATGGAAATGTATGTAAATACATAAGTGCTTTTAACAGAGCATATACTTTATGCTATACAGGTCCTTCTCAAAAAATTAGCATATTGTGATAAAGTTCATTATTTTCTGTAATGTACTGATAAACATTAGACTTTCATATATTTTAGATTCATTACACACAACTGAAGTAGTTCAAGCCTTTTCTTGTTTTAATATTGATGATTTTGGCATACAGCTCATGAAAACACCAAAATCCTATCTCAAAAAATTAGCATATTTCATCCGACCAATAAAAGAAAAATAGGATTTTTTACTCACCGTAAAATCCTTTTCTCTGAGTCCATGGACCGACACAGCTTCTCTATTGACAAAGTGGGTATTATCCGTTAATTAGGAGTGACTAGGCAGAAAAACTTGTAAAAAGTGTTGCATCACACCTTCTACAGTACCGCCCAGGGGGCGGACCCTCTGGGTATACCCTCTCAGTCTGCACATCGCAGATCAGTTCGTCAAAAGCAGTACAAACTTAAAAGGAGGGGTGGGTGCTGTGTCGGTCCATGGACTCAGAGAAAAGGATTTTACGGTGAGTAAAAAATCCTATTTACTCTTTCGTCCATGGACCGACACAGCTTCTCTATTGACAAAGTGGGACGTCCCAAAGCAGTGTCAGAGAAAAAACGAGGGGTGGTAACAGCATAAAAATAAACTTCACCCCAAACACAAAACAGCACTCCAACGGAGGAGGTGCAACTCTAAACAGCCGCTTGCAAAACCTTGCGGCCAAAAGAGGCATCCGAAGATGCACCTACATCAATTTTGTAGAATTTTGTGAAAGTGTGAGCGGGCGACCAAGTCGCCGCTTTACATAATTGGGAAACAGACGCTTGATGTCGGAAAGCCCAAGAGGCACCTATTGCCCTGGTCGAATGCGCCGTGACAGGAAAGGGGGGCGCCTGACCCTTTAAGGCGTAAGCCTGGATTACTATCTGTCGGATCCACCTAGAGATGGTGGCCGATGAGACTGCTTGGCCCTTCTTGGGACCAGCCACCGAAACAAACAGTGAGTCTGACTTCCGGAACAGGGAAGTAGCAGATATGTATACTCTCAAAGCTCGGACAACGTCCAAGGAATGCAACGCCGACTCCTTAGGATTCGACGGCTGAGGACACAAGGATGGAAGTACAATGTCTTCGTTGAGATGAAAAGCCGAAACGACCTTCGGAAGAAAGGAAGGCTGCGGCCGCAGCACCACCTTATCCTTGTGGAAAATCAAATAGGGAGCCTTGCAGGACAAGGCTGCCAGCTCAGAGACTCGTCTAACTGACGTAACAGCCACCAAAAAGACCACCTTCTGAGAAAGTGTCAACAGGGGAATATCTCTAATATTCTCAAACGGTGCCTTCTGAAGCACCGAGAGGACCAGGTTCAAGTCCCACGGAGGTAACGGGGGGCGGACCGGAGGGGCCACATGTCGAACCCCCTGCACAAATGTACTCACGAGAGAGTGAGTCGCCAGGGGTCGCTGAAAAAAGACAGCCAGGGCAGATATCTGTCCCTTAATCGTACTTAGGGCAAGCCTTTGGTCTACCCCATGCTGTAAAAACAGCAGGATTCTGGAAACCAAATAGGTACGCGGATGCCATTTCATTTCCTCACACATGGAGATGTAGGCCCTCCAAGTGCGGTGATAGACCTTCCTAGAGGACGGTTTCCGAGCACTTCTCATAGTAGAAATTACTGAGTCTGACAGGCCCCGGTCTCTCAGTACCTGGTTCTCAACAGCCATGCCGTTAAAGCCAATGACTGTAAAGCAGGATGGAATATGGGACCTTGCGACAGCAGGTCCTTCCGTAGTGGTAGGCGCCAGGGGACGTCTGCTACCAGACGTACTAGATCGGCGTACCAAGGACGCTGAGGCCAATCTGGAGCGATTAGGATCATTGGAATTCCCTCTGCCTCCACTCTGCGGAGCAGAAGAGGAAGAAGCCTTAAGGGAGGGAAGGCATAGATTAGCCGATACTGGCCCCACGATGCTACCAACGCGTCCGTTGCGTCTGCCCATGGGTCTCTTGACCGGGCCACAAACCTCAATACCTTCCGATTGAGTCGGGAAGCCAGAAGATCTACGTCTGGTGTGCCCCATCTTTGGCAGAGGAGTTGGAACACCTCCGGGTGTAAGGACCATTCTCCCTGGTCCAGCATCTGGCGGCTCAGGTAGTCCGCCTGCCAGTTTTCCACACCCGGAATGTACACGGCCGACAGTGCCGGTACGCTCCTCTCTGCCCACTTCAGGATGCGAGCGATCTCCGATGCTGCAGCTGAGCTTCTTGTTCCTCCTTGATGATTGACATATGCCACTGCTGTGGCGTTGTCTGACTGGATCCTGACTGGACGCCCTTGCAGTCTCAGACCATTTGAAGAGGCACAGCTTGATCGCCCGGATCTCCAGGACATTGATCGGCAGGAGGGCTTCCTCTGGGGTCCAGCGACCTTGCGCCGACTGGACACCCCAGACTCCCCCCCAACCTGTAAGGCTGGCGTCCGTCGTGATCACTATCCAGTAAACCGGAAGAAATGACTTCCCGGCCATTAGAGCCGGTGCTGTCAGCCACCATACCAGGGATCTCCTGACTAGGTGGCTCACTCGGATTTGATAATCCAGAGATGAAGGGCATCTGTTCCATCTGGACAGAACTTCCCTCTGTAACACTCGAGTGTGGTATTGAGCATATGGGACCGCCTCGAAGGAGGCTACCATGAGGCCCAACACTCGCATGCAAAAACGGAGTGACGACCAATTCCTGGAAGTCAGCTGCCGTACTGCAGCCCGGAGGGTCTGCAACTTCTCCACAGGGAGGAATACCTTTGCCTCTGAGGAATCCAGAATCAACCCCAGGTACACTAGGCGTTGAGTGGGCACCAATACTGACTTTTGCGTGTTTAGTATCCAACCACAGTCTCGAAGAGTCTGACAGGTAATGGACACGCTTACCTCTAATTCTGAGCTTGAAGGGCCCTTCAGCAGAAGGTCGTCCAAGTAACCTGTGATAGCGATACCCCGCTGTCTTAGAAGTGCCAGAATCGGAGCGAGCACCTTGGTGAACGTCCTGGGTGCTGAGGCAAGGCCAAACGGGAGGGCCACAAACTGGTAGTGGTTCTTCCCGATAGCAAATCGCAGAAACCTCTGGTGTCTGGAGTATATGGGGACATGCAGGTATGCGTCCTTGATGTCCAAGGAGGCCAGAAAGTCCCCCGGATGGAGAGCCGTGACTACAGATCGAACCGACTCCATCCGAAAACTTTGTACCTTCACAAAGCAATTGAGGGCTCTGAGATCCAAGCTTGGACGAACCCCCTCCTTCTTCGGCACAATGAACAGATTTGAGTAAAAACCCCGTTCCAGTTCTGGAACTGGAATAACTACCCCGCGTTCCAGTAGACCCTGGACCGCCCCATACAGGGCCTCCCGACGGGTCGGTAGTAGCTGGAGATTGGAGGTGTTGAATCTGTCCGGTGGACAAGAGAGAAACTATCTTGTAGCCTGAGGAGATTACTTCGCAAACACACCTGTCGGAGATTAGTGCTGTCCACTGAATCGCGAATTTGCGAAGACGTCTCCCCACCCGAGAGCTGGGTGGGGGTGGACCTTCATGCGGACGCAAATTTGTCCGCAGGCTTATTGGGTATGCGGGACCAGGGACGCTTTTGTCCTTGGGCAGGCGCTTTATCGGCCTGGGGTCTTTTCCCTGTCGCCCTAGGGGGACGAAAAAACCACTTGTGTGCAGTAAAGGAGGGCCCTTGCCCTTGGCGTGGCCCCTTACCCTTGCTAATTTGGGGAAGCAAAGTGCTTTTACTTCCTGTGGCATCCTTGATGATGTCATCCAGAGAAGCCCCAAAAAGTCTGTCGCCCTTAAAAGGCAGATCCAACAGGGCTTTCTTGGAAGTCTGGTCCGCAGACCAGCCTTTTAGCCAGATCAGGTGGCGTATTGCTACTGCATAAACCGAAGTTTTAGACAGCAGGGGAATAGTATTCATGTCTGACTCGCAGACAAACCTAAGGCCCTGGACCAACAGGTCGGCCAATGTTATCTCATCAGGAGGAGCATCTCGCTCCTTAACCCCTGGAGTAGCAATCTTGCCCATTCAGTAAGTGTGTGAGACACTAGGGCCCCCGCCAATGCCGGGCGTACTGCCGAGCCTACCACTGAGTATAGGTAGCAAGCGAGTGCTTCAGCCTTCTTAACCACAGGGTCCTAGAAAACAGGAGCCCCTTCTACAGGAATTGTGGTGGCTCTATTAAGTCTGGACACCGGAGGGTCCACTATCGGGGGGAGAGGTCCATTTCTTCAGAAAACTCTCCTCAAAAGGGGTACCGTACCGCAAACCTCTTTGGGGCTGTAAAGACCCTCAGTGGGTTCTCCCATTCCTTGTATAAGAGTTTATCAAAAGACACACAAGGGAACACCTTAGCAGTGCGGGCAGGTCTATGAAACCCAAGTGGACCGGAGTCTCTGCTGCTTCTGCAGTATTTTCCAATTTTAGCATATCCCGCACTGCAGTAATAAGGTCAGATACCAAAGCCGTCTCGCGTACTGACCTGGACTTTGAGTCATTCTCACTGTCCGGTCACGGTCTGCAGTCTCTGGTGCGTCAGAATCTGGGCCCCGAGCCATAGCTGGACCTGGTTCTGCACCAGAATTATCCCCAGAAGCTTGCAGGGGATGGGACGTTTACTACCCCCTGTATTCCCGTGTGCTGCTTCCACCCTGGCAGCAAACGCCTCTAGGATTGCCGACATAGCGTCCATAGACACCTCAGGGACACCAGCTGCTAAATCTGGTGTTTCAGGGGAGAAGACATCTGGCTCAGATGCCATGCTGACCACACGCTGACACTCACAGGGCTCCAGGCAAGATATCAATAGGCCACCCTCCTGCGCTGCAGAGATGCTGGGTCACCCAGAGGACTCACCACCCTGGATAGGTACTGCTATGCTGCGCCTATGATGCTGTCCCCTTGCTGCTGTGTCAGTCTGCTTCTTTTATCAGCACTTCCTGTGTGAATTTTCGCGCCAGTGTAATGCACCCTAGAGGCCGGAGGCTCTCGCAAAATGGTTGCCAAAACCGTCTGTATGGAAGATAATGTGGGCTCTAAGAAAATGGCCGCCGACAGAAGATAGAGGTCAGGCAGCCATAGCCCACAAAAAAGATGGCCGCCGAACGGCAATATCTGCATACAGGGTGGACAAACATGGCCGCCGATCACCTGATAGGGGCCAGTGGGTGTGGCCGAACTACAGGAAGATGGCCGCCAGGCAGTTACAAGAGGCCAAACTTGGCATGGACCACCTCAAAATGGCCGCCGACAGCATGGAGACACAGAAACACAGGTAAGCAAAAATGACATTTCTTTTAAATGTTAGTTACAGCCAGCCCCGCTCCAGTGGGACCCCCTAGGTGACCCCCAGCACCCAGCAACCTTTAGCTAGAAGCCCAGGGAGGAGGGAAAGGCAGGGAGAGAGGGAAGAAAGGGGCCACAACCACTTACTTGATCTCTCCAGGAATGTCCAGCTAAATCACCCAGCCGAGGCAGGGGAGTTTTACTTACCTATCCTGCATGTATTCTGCTGGAAGACATTCCAAACAGATCATCGTCCGCGCACGGAAGGTGACTGTTGGCCAGGCATGCTGTGATTGGACCCAGAAGGGACGATCATATGTATGCCCTGGAGCATGACGCTCACCGGACAGGCTGCTGCGACTCGGCCGTAAGGTCAGCCGAAGCTGAGCGGTCCGATGCAAGCCTTGGAGCGTAAGCTCACCGGCCAGGCTGCTGCGACTCGGCCGTAAGGTCAGCCGAAGCTGAGCGGTCCGATGCAGGCCCTGGAGCGTAGGCTCACCGGCCACCCGTGGAGCGACGGGCATGTCGTGGAAAACCCAGCGCGTAGCTAGGGTCGGCACACGCTCGATGGCCGAAACTGGGGAGACTACAAGGATCGAGGATCCAGCCTGTCACCCAGTCGGCAGTTGATCGAAGATCGCAGGAAACAACAAATGTAGCAAAAAAATAAAAATATATATATCTTTTTTCCCCGGACCAATGAGCCCGAAGGGAGCCATGTCCTACTCCTTGCTAGACAGAAAAAAACTGATCTGCGATGTGCAGACTGAGAGGGTATACCCAGAGGGTCCGCCCCCTGGGCGGTACTGTAGAAGGTGTGATGCAACACTTTTTACAAGTTTTTCTGCCTAGTCACTCCTAATTAACGGATAATACCCACTTTGTCAATAGAGAAGCTGTGTCGGTCCATGGACGAAAGAGTAAGTGTTTTTAATACAAAAAAAGTCAACCTTCAAATAATTATGTTCAGTTATGCACTCAATACTTGGTCGGGAATCCTTTTGCAGAAATGACTGCTTCAATGCGGCGTGGCATGGAGGCAACCAGCCTGTGGCACTGCTGAGGTGTTATGGAGGCCCAGGATGCTTCGATAGCGGCCTTAAGCTCATCCAGAGTGTTGGGTCTTGCGTCTCTCAACTTTCTCTTCCCAATATCCCACAGATTCTCTATGGGGTTCAGGTCAGGAGAGTTGGCAGGCCAATTGAGCACAGTAATACCATGGTCAGTAAACCATTTACCAGTGGTTTTGGCACTGTGAGCAGGTGCCAGGTCGTGCTGAAAAATGAAATCTTCATCTCCATAAAGCTTTTCAGCAGATGGAAGCATGAAGTGCTCCAAAATCTCCTGATAGCTAGCTGCATTGACCCTGCCCTTGATAAAACACAGTGGACCAACACCAGCAGCTGACATGGCACCCCAGACCATCACTGACTGTGGGTACTTGACACTGGACTTCAGGCATTTTGGCATTTCCCTCTCCCCAGTCTTCCTCCAGACTCTGGCACCTTGATTTCCGAATGACATGCAAAATTTGCTTTCATCCGAAAAAAGTACTTTGGATCACTGAGCAACAGTCCAGTGCTGCTTCTCTGTAGCCCAGGTCAGGCACTTCTGCCGCTGTTTCTGGTTCAAAAGTGGCTTGACCTGGGGAATGCGGCACCTGTAGCCCATTTCCTGCACACGCCTGTTCACGGTGGCTCTGGATGTTTCTACTCCAGACTCAGTCCACTGCTTCCGCAGGTCCTCCAAGGTCTGGAATCGGTCCTTCTCCACAATCTTCTTCAGGGTCCGGTCACCTCTTCTCGTTGTGCAGCGTTTTCTGCCACACTTTTTCCTTCCCACAGACTTCCCACTGAGGTGCCTTGATACAGCACTCTGGGAACAGCCTATTCATTCAGAAATTTCTTTCTGTGTCTTACCCTCTTGCTTGAGGGTGTCAATGATGGCCTTCTGGACAGCAGTCAGGTCGGCAGTCTTACCCATGATTGCGGTTTTGAGTAATGAACCAGGATGGGAGTTTTTAAAAGCCTCAGGAATCTTTTGCAGGTGTTTAGAGTTAATTAGTTGATTCAGATGATTAGGTTAATAGCTTGTTTAGAGAACCTTTTCATGATATGCTAATTTTTTGAGATAGGAATTTTGGGTTGTCATGAGCTGTATGCCAAAATCATCAATATTAAAACAAGAAAAGGCTTGAACTACTTCAGTTGTGTGTAATGAATCTAAAATATATGAAAGTCTAATGTTTATCAGTACATTACAGAAAATAATGAACTTTATCACAATATGCTAATTTTTTGAGAAGGACCTGTATTTGTTTGTATTCCTCCTTGAGAGGTTGCACCTTTGAACAATTCTGCTCTGTTTCCTTCCTTTTTTATATGATTATAATGTTAAGGAGTTGGCGCTGGAATGATCTATCGTGACACTCACTCAAAGTATAGTAGTCAAATTTTCTTTAAAGACACATTGCAAATAAATGAAAAACATTCCCCCGGTGGTCTTTTGGGTTCCATATATTTATTGGTGGCCTGTTATCCCCCGAGGAAGCCATTGTTGGCGAAACATGTTGGGAAAACACACCATCTTGTCACCATTGGTCATCTGAAAAATACCATCTTGTAATAATTACTGACTAATTGGAATCCTTCCAGTGAGATCACCACAAATAGAGATATATAAGGATACATCATGGTTTTATTTTTGATTAAATTTTAATCATGTTTAAAATAAAATTTCATGTTTTAAATATTTAATGTTCTCATTCTTTGTTGGCACCGCTATAATCCCACTTCAAACCTTTTTTTTCCATATTTACATATTTATGGGATGAGGTGCCTGAAATGACGTGTTCACCTAGGTCGGACCAAATATAAAAATATATATATTCTTGAAGTAGTCAAATTTTCTAGCAAGTTTAAAGACACATTGCAAATAAATTAAAAATGTTTACGGAAAGAAAAATCTGCAAGTAAGCATTGGAAATACTTAATTTTTCTGTTCTTTTACTTGCAAATTTTAAGTTAAGGTCAAGGTTTCCTTAAGAGTAGACACATCTAAATACATATATGTGAATCTCAGTCCCTGTCCCATTCTTATTTCTTGCTGATCAAGAAATTAAAGGATTGCATTAGGACTGATTCAGGTATTTATACTAGCTCTATGTAAAAATGTATTTAATTGTCAATAATTGCTTTTCTTCCCCACTCACTTTATACATTGCTTTAAGAAAAAACTGTTCCATGGACATCTAATAATACCTGGCATTTATGTTGTGGTGCGCTGCAATGTGTTGCCCAGTTCCTTGGGGTGACATCCAAAATGAGCTGCATTACAATGTACTGTAAATATTGTAGCTATGTGCATTTTAATGCGGGTTACCACAATTCAAACATCCGAATATGCCTTGATACAGATATACATGACACTAAATTGTGTGCTTGCAAATAATACTGAACCATCACTATTGTTTACTCCTATAACTGTTGAATATTTATATATTATTACCGTACTATTTATTAATATTAATCTTAGCTAAATCAAATTTAAATCGGGTGAATAATTGGCTGTCTTTAATTATTGTTTCTGTTAAAGTGGTTGTAAACCCTAACAACAAATTTTACCTACAGGTAAGCCTAGATAAAGGCTTACCTGTAGGTGCTCGAAATATCTCCTAAACCTCCACGGTTTAGGAGATATTTACAGAAACGACGGGTGCCGATGTCTACGGCGCAGGTGCACTTTAGAAACAGCGGGAGTGACTTCATCGCGGCTCCGGCCAATCACAGCGCCAGAACCTTTACAACCACTTAAATAATCGTTGAGACTCCTCTCTTTATATGTTGAATTATAAAGTGGCTCCCATATTCCTTTCCTTTGGCTTCCCCCCTCCCTCTTAAGACTAGGAACAATCCCTATTGACAGTATGGTCCCAATGGGGTCGATAGGGTTTATTGCTCCTACCATTGAGTTGTAACTCATAACAGCGTTTAATTGCAGATTTGCTAACTCCTTTGTTTATTTATCCAGTTTATGTGCAATTTTTTTATTTTTTGTTTGTTTTTCTCTGTATCCATCTATAAAGCCCTGTACACACGATCAGTTTTACAGATGAAAACAGTCCGATGGACTTTTTTCATCGGACAAACCGATCGTGTATGGCCCCATCGGTCTTTTTTCTATCGGTGTTAAAAAATAGAACATGTTTTAAATTTATCCGATGGAAAAAAAATTGCAAATTACTATCGTCTGTGGGGAACTCCATCGGATAGAAAAACCCACGCGTGCTCAGAATCAAGTCGACGCATGCTCAGAAGCATAGAACTATTCTTGGCTCGTCGGAGTGTTTTACATCACAGCGTTTGGAACGGTCGGTTTTTTGACTGATGGTGTGTAGGCAAGACTGATGGAAGTCAGCTTCATCGGATTTCGGATGGAAAAATCCATCGGTTTAAAATCCATAGGAAATCCGATCGTGTGTACAGGGCTTAAGTGTACCGAGAAGCACTTGTAATATATTTTATAGGCTAATAAAAATTTGTAAAAAGAAAATAAATAAATATAATAATCATTCTGAAACATCAAGTGAAGAAACAGGATAATCTGACTGCTCCAAGCCATGCTACACACAGATTCTATTCAGGCAATGCATAAAATTTAATCAACGCTCTTTGCGTTTCTATGATACACATTTTAGCAAACTAGCTCTGACTTATGAATTGCAGATTTTATTGCTAACGCCTTTTTTTATTTATCCAGTTTATGTGTATTTTTTTTTCTCTGTATCTATCTGTGATGCTGCGTACACACGGCCGTTGTTAATGTCATTGAAAAAAAATACGTTTTTCTCAACGATATTCTTCTCAAGCCTGCCTTGCCTACACACTATCGTGAAAAAAAATGCTTGAGCAAAGCGCGGTGACGTACAACATGTTCGACAACACGTACGACGGCACTATAAAGGGGAAGTTCCATTCGGATGGTGCCACCCTTTGGGCTGCTTTTGCTGATCCTTGTTTTAGTAAAGTTTGGTGAGAGACGATTCGCGCTTTTCAGCCTCGTGCTCTTCAGTCCGTTACAGCGTGACGAATGTGCTATCTCCATTATGAACGCTAGTTTTACCAGAACGAGCGCTCCCTTCACATAACTTGTGTAGTGGCCTCACCCCGTCTCCTTTGTCTAAGGGTATGTCACACGACAGGGTGAGATGCGCTACGGCCCATGTCCTCCCCATAGCTGTGGGTGAGGTGAAGGCCAGCACCAGATATTTCCTCGGGCCTATGTGCTTTTGTCTAGAATACAGTACTGCTGTGTCAACACTTCCCTCTGCTCCCATTAACCAGAGTTCCACACACCGATCACAGTCCAACTCTTGTTTTATTGTACATCTCACAATAAACAGTGCTTCAGTAGCCAACTGGTTGCGACTTGATGACATTTTGATACGGGGGTGAGCAGGTCGAGGCACTATCCTGGTTATCAACTAAACCACTGCGATTTCGCCAGCGGTTACTATAGCATTCAGCTAGAAAGGACTTAGAATCTGAGAGTCTCTACCAGCGACTCAAGAGAACATAGATAGGAGTACCTTCGCTGCGCTGCGGCCCCTATCAGGGGAAGATGTCCCTCCAAGGGAGTTACCAGAGGCCCATCCGTCACTGGGTTGATGCTGCTCCAGACTCTCCGGACGGGTAACCTTCCCGGCCTCCTCACCTCAGACATGGGCCCCATCCACTTCAGGGACCCTCTGACTTCTCCACCCTCGCGGGATCCAGTCGAAGTCACTGGACCCCAGGCCTCCTAGTTCAGTACCTCACCCCAGGCTGAAGGTGCCTGGGATGGACTCCAACTCCATTCCGGTCAGGCCTAGGGCACCTGAGCCGGAATCCAGAACCCGCCCGCACCCAGGCCTAAGGTGCCTGGGCGCGTGAAGGACTTCCTCCAGAAGGTCTCGTGGTTAGGGCGTCTCCCCCTTTTATCTCCTCCCATCAACGCCACGGCAGGTTCCCCGCCTTTTGCTGTACCATCTCCGGAAAGGGACAAAAAGGGTAGCACTGTAATGGCAAATCTACCTTGAGCCTCCGGGTACCCCGCCACCCAGAGGCCAAGGAGATTATTACACCATCCAATCCTCCACGAACACAAGTGGTCCACTATCCCTATACTTCCACACCTGGGTGTCCCACATAAATTTAGAGACCCCGCTACACTTGCTTCTGAGCAAAGGCGTGTTTTTTTCCCATCATTAAAGCGTACACACGGCCGTTTTTCACAACGAGAAAAACGACGACGTGAAAAACGACGAGAAAAAATAGAGCATGTTCTAAATCTTTATTGCCCATTTTTCTCGTCGAGAAAAATGCTCTGGAGCCCACACACAATCGTTTTTAATGACCAATTTAAAAAATGGCATTTTTCTCGTCATGAAAAACGGTCGTGTGTACGCGGCATAAGTGTACCGAGAAGCACTTGTAATATATTTTATACGCTAATAAAAATGTAAAAAGTTAAAATAAATAAAAAATAAATAAATAAACAAATATAATAATCATTCAGCCACATCAAATAAAGGAACAGGATAATCTGACTGCTCCACGCCATGCTACACACAGATCCTATTCTGGCAATGCATAAAATGTAAATAACGCTCTTTGCGTTTCTATGATACACATTTTAGCAAACTAGCTCTGACTTATGAAAGGATTGGTATAAAATGCCTGGTCGTACAATGTGCACAATTAAACTATTATGCACCTGAGGATTTATATGGCTTTATAAATGTTTTACATCAGCTATAAAAAGAGCAGCAAATAGATAGGAGTAAATTATTCACTGGTTTAAAGGAAGAAGCGCGGAATGAAAAATCCACCATATACAGGAATGGACCCACAGAGGACCCATAACACACAGGTTTAAATTATATACTCACTTGAACACAGCTGGAAATGTCAAAATGACAAATATTCTGCTTGTCATTCATAGGCTGCTCGAGAACCGAGGATTACTGTATGTCGAGAAGCACTTGACTCCCTATTTAAAAGCTCTGACTATAGCACACTGTTGTAGCTATTGCAGATCGACCCGGTACAAATCTCTGCCTATGTAATTTCAAGAACAGCTCCAGATCTGCACATGTTAAAAAATAAAAATAACCCTTTAGGTAATGTATTTATTCATTCTAAAGCCTTGCAAGTATTTTTTTCTGACCAGGAAAAGTGAGCACCTCAAATTTGTCTTATGCCGCGTACACACGATCGGAAATTCCGACAAGAAAACCGTGGATTTTTTTCCGACGGAACGTTGGCTCAAACTTGTGTTGCATACACACGGTCACACAAATGTTGTCGGAAATTCCAAACTTCAAGAATGTGGTGATGTACAACACTACGACGAGCCGAGAAAAAATTAAGTAGAATGATTCCAAGCATGCGTCAAATTGATTCCGAGCATGCGTAGGATTTTTATGCGGCGGAATTGCGTACAGACGATCGGAATTTCCGACAAGAACTTTTCTTGTTGGAAAATTTGAGAACCAGCTCTCAAAATTTTTGTTGTCGGAAATTCCGACAGAAAATGTCCGATGGAGCTTACACACGGTTTGGAATTGCCGACCAAAAGCTCACATCAAACTTTTCTTGTCGGAATTTCCGAACGTGTGTAGGCGGCATTATACTAGGCAGTCACATACCAACTCAAACATGAAATTGGGCTTGCAGTAGTAGTATCTTCTCAGTAAACTGTGCCTAGAATTTTTTCTCATTTAGGCTTTCAAGGGAGAGGATTCACATTGATCCACAAATGTGGTAATATTCATTATGGGCAAAACTGATAAATGCCCCAATTTTTACACAAATTTGGCTATTTTGGTGGGATGCATTGGAGTGAAAGGAGCAGGCTAAATCACAGGTCTCCAAACTTTCTAACCAAAGGGCCAGTTTACTGTTTCTCAGACTTTTGAAGGACTGAACAGTGTCCTGTAGGAGTAGAAAACATCCTGGCATTAGTGGGAGTAAACTATGCCCTATCTTTGATATTAGGGGGGGGGATAGTGCCCCATCATAGATATTAGTTGAAGGAATAGTGTCCCATTGTTGCTGTTAATGGGAGGTATGGTGCCCCATCATTGGGTTTAGTGGGAGAAATAGTGCCCTATCATTGGTGTCAGTGGCAGGAATTATGCTCAATTGTTGGTGTCTGTGTGTCACGTACCTGGTGGAGATTGATCAGTAGAGGGGGCTTCTCTTGCACCTCCTGTCCAACGCACTTGGTAGAGATGACAGGGAGTAAAGGACACAGAGTGGCATGAGGGCCGATGTAGTAGATGGCTCCAGCTGGGCCTTGGGAGAGACCTGTTGGCTGGAGATCACTGGGCAGGTACTAAATTCAGGATCTCTGATGCTGGAACAGCAGGCGGAAGCGTAGCCGGAACGGAAGCCAGGGGGTCATCAACAGCCGAGCAGAGCAGGTACCGAGACGTGAGGCAGAGACTAAGTCAGGATACAGGCTGGGTCTGGTACATAGTCGGGCAGCGAGGTACAGGAACATAAGGCAGGAGCAGAGTCAACACAAGCCAAGGTCACAGGAAGGCAGGTGGAGATCCAAGACAGGTACAGAGGAAGCCTGGTCAGGCACAAGGAACAGGTCTGGTAACAGGAAAAAAGCTGAAAGTCCACTCAGAAAAGTGTGTATGTCATTGCCTGGTTTAAATAGGCACACTAGCACCAATGCGCACACGTGTGTACGTACGCGCACCAATGTGCGCACGCACGCTGGCGCATGCACGCATGCGCCGATGCATGCCCTTTCTTGTGCACATCCTGGTATGAATGTGCCTGTGCGCCAATGCGCGCTTGTTACCCAGGCTTCTCTTACACTGTGGGAGGAATGGTGCCCCGAGTGAAGCAAAGGGCAACGTTTGGCCAAAGGGCTTTAGTTTAGAGACCACTGGTCTACAAATGAAGGTGGTTTTGGCTGTTTTTTTAAAGGTGCAATGGACTTTAAATGATTCCTTAGGGTTATGGAAGTTAATTTCAACTATCCTAGACCTGCAATAAAAAAAATTAGGGCTGTGGAAATTAACTATTAATTCATCGATTAATCGATTAATTGTTTTGATCGATCAAAATTCTTTTGATCGATCAAAATTCTTTTGATCGGTACTCACCTCTCCGCCGGCTTCCGGGTCTTCAGGGAGATCCGGTGACGTCACGGACACCGGCAGGGCTTGCCGTGTCCATCTGAAGGGCTCCTTTGCTGTGCCTTCATATCTGCATGCCGGTAGGACCTTACTATCTGCCACACTTCCCTCTATCACTTCCCTCTATCAACCTGGGATTCTACAGCCATCTACTGGGAGTTGTGATAGTTCCCTTCACGGGACATCTACATGCCGACGGACTGATGTTAACCCCTCCTCATCTGGATTCAGCAGTGATATCATTGTACACATTTTTATACCAGTATCATACTTGGCTACATGTTTTTATGACTGCTTTTGCTGCCGTTTGGTAATACTCGCACCATTTTTACAGTTTATGTAGCTACATTTATTTTATCTCCAGTGCAATATTTATTTTGTTACCTACTTGAAGACTATAAAAGTTTTAATACTATTCCCATCGAGCGCTGCCTTTGTGTGTTTTTTGTATCCTGCTATCCATTTTTCCAGTGGTTGGTAGCTGCACTGGGAATCGGCCTGCAAGGAGATCAGCTAAAAGTAGTTGGATTTACTGTATGTGCGTTAAAATTTATTGAAATTAGTCGATTCATCGATTAAAAAAAAACGATTAATCGAACACAAAAATTTTAATCAGTAACAGCCCTAAAAAAAATGACCCCTTATTTCCTGGGAACATGACATTAGAAAATGAAGAACAAAGAAACCCTAACACTTATCCTAACCATAATACTGACACCAACACTAACCCTAATGCTATGTTTCAAACCTAATGCTCACCCTGAGACCCCATTCACACAGGGGCGACTCGTCAGGGGTCTCAGCCGCCTGACAAGTCGCGTCTCATTCTGTACAATGGAACCGTTCTAAGCGGCGCGACTGAAGTCGCTCCGACTTAGAAAAGTTCCTGTACTACTTCAAGACGACTTCAAGGTGACTTCCATTGACTTCAATACAGAGGTCATTTTGGAAGTCTGCTTTGAAGTCGTCTTGAGATCGCCCAGCACAGTCGCGGCACAAGTCGTGCCGCCCCTGTGTGAATGGGCACTAACACTAATGCTATCTTTTTGTTTATCAACAAGGGTATCAGTGCTAAAATGGCAACATTTAAAGAATAAAGCTGTGTGATTTCCTTTTCAAGCAACTTTGGCTAAGGCAGTCCACATGGTAAATTCTAGGGTTAATTTTGAAGAAATTTCATCAAATATGAAATCTGTATTTTTGGAGGAAAATCATTACTGGGAAAATTAGTCCGCTCAACCCTATTCACATTAGTAAGGTTGGATTGATATTCTTTCACACACCCCAAGTGAACCGTCTTTTTCCATTCTCTAATACAACAACTGTCTGGTTGGCATTAGTATCACACAAGATAACAGGCCAAATGTGGACAAACAATTTGCCCACTCTACATCGGCACACCTAAAACTGATTACTAATAGGGTGCAGGATATTGCCAATATATTTATGGTGAATGGACCAGAGAAAAACAAAAAACATTCTTACAACAAACACACACACAGAAATGGATGGCACTGGCAAGAAGGGTGTTGGTCTGAAAACTTTTCTTATACACAGGAATGTGTCACTGACAACAGTATATGTGGGTGACTGTATACCGCTTCTGACAGCCCTGATACTCTACACCGGTGATCTCCAAACTGCGTCCCTTTGCTTGCCTTTATCTGGCCCTTGGGGCACTATTCCATCCACTGACACCGACAGTGGGGCATAATTCCTGTCATAGACACCAATGATGGGGCATTATTCTTCCCACTGACATCATCAAAAGGGCACAATTCCTTCCATTGACACCAACGATGGGGCACAATGCTTTCCATTGACACCAACGATGGGGCATAATTCTTCCCATTGACACCAACAATGGTGTACTAGTCTTTCCAATGACACCAAAGATACGGCATTGTTTACTTCCACTGGACACCAGGACATTTTATACTTCCAAAGGCCCTAGCCCACCCCCCCTAAAGTCTGAAAGACAGTAAAGTGGCCCTTTGTTTAGAAAGTTTGGAGATCCCTACTCTAGACCATAGCCTATGTTGACTATGCAGAAATCTTAATCTGCTAACAGTCCAAAGGGAAGGTGACTTGGTATTAACCACTTGCAATACCCTGTACAAGAGAGCTCAGAACGGAAGAGGAAGAAGGAGCCAGGTGTGCTGCATTGTTCATATTCTAGCAAGGAAAATGCTGATAGAAGAAGAGAGCAGAATGACAAAAATGAACTCATCAGTCTACTGCTTTCACATGCACTGTCCAGTTAGAACCTGGGGGATGGACAAGACCTGGTTGCATTACTCAACTTCTCTAGAGAAAAGTCAGGTCTCCATCCTGGCTCTGCTATCTGCCAGAGCTGTGCAAATTTTAGGAATAAATAAAAATAAACACAAAAACTATTTGGCAGGTTTAATTTATATATTCCATCTGTGTCTTCAAACGTTTGTCTGGCACTTGGCTTCAAGCCTGGAATCTTGTGAACATTTATCCCCACCACAGACTATTGTTATTCTGCCGGGAAAATAATCTGTAAATGAAGACCAATCTAGGAGGTACATATACCAAGATTCATCTGCAGGTTATAAATAAGCATCTAAAATATTTGAAGTGACAGATCTCTGGCTAGATCAATGGAAGGCAGCTACTTTACACTTCCTCTCTATACACTTGTGATTGTACTCCTTGCTTTTCTACAAATAGCATCATCAAATTCGCAGATGATACCATCATAGTCGGTTGCATCACAAGAGGAGTTGAGAAGCATTATAGGGAAGAGGTGGCTAATCTAGTAGAGTGGTGTGAGGCAAACAACTTGTCCTTAACCACTTAAGGACCGAGCCTCTTTTTCAGATGTGTTGTTTACAAGTTTTTTGCTAGAAAGTTACTTAGAACCCCCATACATTATACATTTTTTTCTAACACCCTAGAGAATAAAATGGCGGTCATTGGAATACTTTATGTCACACCGTATTTGCGCAGCGGTCTTACAAGCGCACTTTTTTTGGGAAAAAATTGACTTTTTTTAATTAAAAAATAAGACAACAGTAAAGTTAGCCCAATTTTTTTATATTGTGAAAGATAATTTTACGTCGAGTAAATTGATACCCAACATGTCACGCTTCAAAATTGCGCCTGCTCGTGGAATGTCGACAAACTTTTACCCTTAAAACTATTTGGCGATGTATAAAAAATTCTACAGGTTGCATGTTTTAAGTTACAGGGGAGGTCCTGGGCTAGAATTATTGCTCTCGCTCTAACAATCGCGGCGATACCTCACATGTGTGGTTTGAACACCGTTTTCATATGCGGGTGCTGCTCACGTATGCGTTCGCTTCTGCGCACAAACTCGTCGAGACAGGGCACTTTAAATTTGTTTTCTTTTTTTCTTATTTATTTTACTTTATTTTATAAATTTTTACACTGTTTAAAAAAAAATTGGGTCACTTTTATTCCTGTTACAAGGAATGTACACATCCCTTGCAGTAGAAAAGAGCATGGCAGGTCCTCTTAAATATGAGATCTGGGGTCAAAAAGACCTCAGATCTCATTGCAATAAAAGAAAAAAAGAAAATGTCCCTTTAAGAGCTATGGGCGGAAGTGAAGTTTTGACGTTGCTTCCGCCCTGCAATGGTATGGAGATGGGTGGGGGACATTATCCCCTCACTCGTCTCTATACCACGCCACGACAAGGACCTGATCGCCTCTGCCGCTACCAGCGGCTCCGGTAGGGGGCGGAGGGCGCGGGAGAGAGCGGCGGGACATAACAGAGATATCCCGCTTCAAAGTGCCAATGTATATAGTCGCGTGGCGGTCTGGAAGTGGTTAAACACTGGGAAGACCAAGGAATTAATGATTGATTTTAGGAGGCATAAGACTGACATGTTTCCACTTACCGTTAGAGGAGAATTGGTAGAGCGGGTATCTGTTTTTATGTTTTTAAGCATTAATATTTCAGAAAATGTATCCTGGTCATCAAACATGACAGCTGTCACCATGAAGTGTCAGTAACGGTTATATTTTCTCAGACTTCTCAGGAAAAATGGCCTAGAGAAAAACATCTTATGCCGCGTACACACGACCATTTTTCTCGTTGGGAAAACTGTAATTTTTTCACTTGGACGAGAAAAACGGCCGTGTGTAGGCTCTCCAGCAGTTTTCCCGACGAGAAAACCGCAGAGAATCACGACGAGAAAAATTAGAACATGCACTAATTTTTCTCGTCGCGAATCGCGGCATTTTTTTCCTCTGCAGTTTTCCCATAGGGAAACACTGCTAGGGAGCCTACACACGGCCGGTTTTCTCGACTTAGAGAAAACATGTCGTGAAAAACGGCCGAGTGTATACTGGGAAAAGGGGACCAAGCCAGTCCTTTTTTTTCCCGTCGGGTTTCACGGTGATGTTTTCACCGCTGAGAAACTCGGTCGTGTGTACGCGGCATTAAAGTCCTTCTATCGCTCTTCTATTGAGAGCGTGTTGACATACTGTATGTTAGCCTGGTACCCCAACTGCACACTAGCAGAAAAAGTTTCCATTCAAAAAATTATAAATGCTGCCCAGAAGGTTGTGGGCTGCAGTTTAATTTTTATAAACTAAATGTACAAGTCCCGTTGTGTCAGCAGGGCAGGCAAAATAGTGAGTGACCTGTCCCAACCTGTCCCAACCTTGAAACTGTCTTTTTGAACTCCTGTCGTCTGGCAAGAGGTTCAGAAATATAAAGGTGAGGACAAACCGATTTAAGGAAAGTTTCTTTCCAAGGGCTATCAAGGCCTTAAATTGTAACTTTGAATACTATTATTTAACTGCAGGTGACCTGGCTTTTAATGCGGTTGCGGGGGTTCTTTTTTTTTTGGGGCTTTTTATATGGTTGGCAAACTGTTTACATGTGTGTATGTAGAGGATGTTATATTTTTACATATGTGTGGAGCTTTTATAGAATTTCATTATAATATGCATTGCAACGACAATAAACTATTTATCTCTTATCTCTTTACTTAACCATTTCAGCCCCGGAAGAATTCACCCCCTTCCTGACAAGAGCACTTTTTGCAATTCGGCACTGCGTCGCTTTAACTGACAATTGCGCGGTCGTGCGACGTTGTACCCAAAAAAAATTAACGTCCTTTTTTTCCCACAAATAGAGCTTTCTTTTGGTGGTATTTGATCACCTCTGCAGTTTTTTTTTGCGCTATAAACAAAAAAAAAGCCAAGTTTGGAAAAAAAACACAATATTTTTTACTTTTTGCTATAATAAATATCCCATTTTAAAAAAAAATAAAACATTTCCTCAGTTTAGGCCGATATGTATTCTTCTACATATTTTTGGCAAAAAAAAAAAATCGCAATAAGCATATATTGTTTGGTTTGCGCAAAAGGTATTGCGGCTACAAATAGGGGATAGAATTATGGCATTTTTATTATTTTTATTTTTTTACTAGTAATGGAGGCGATCTGCGATTTTTATCGTGACTGCGATACTGCGGCAGACATATCGGACACTTTTGACACATTTTTGTGACCATTCACATTTATACAGCGATCAGTGCTATAAAAATGCATTGATTACTGTATAAATGTGACTGGCAGGGAAGGGGTTAACACTAGGAGGCGATCAAGGGGTTAAATGTGTGTCCTAGGGAGTGATTCTAACTGTAGGGGGAGGGGACTCACAAGTGGAGGAGACCGATCAGTGTTCCTCTGTACTGGGAACACACCATCGGTCTCCTTTCCTCTGACAGGATGTGGATCTGTGTGTTTACGCACACAGATCCACGTTCTTGGCTGTGTCACTGGCAATCGCGGGTGCCTGGTGGACATTGCGGCCACCGGGCATGCGCACCTGTATCCAAGTGATGCAGCCCCCTAGAGGCCGAGGTCATATGACGCCCGGCCAGAACAAGAGCCGCACCACCCAGCCGTCATTTGACGGCCAGCGGTCGGCAAGCGGTTAATGGATGAGTAAGGCCAGGTTCACATATCTCCGGTCGCGGTTCCCAGCATGGGGTCCAGTGCATCCCTGTTCACCGGTTTAGGTGTAATTCAGGTCCAAATTTTTTGCCCAAATTCACACCTGAACCGGACCCAAAGATGCACAGGACTCTTCTGAAATCTGGACCGCGGCCGCCCCGGACATGTGTGAACTGGCTCCATCGAGAGCCGGTCACACTCACCTGTCATGCGAATTGGATGCAGAGAAACCCACACCCTATTTGCATATATGTGACCCCAGCCTAAAGAAGCTACCAGTCTTGTCCCTGTGTTAAGTACACCCCTACTGCCACCCTCCACCCCCTGTTATACAGAATTATCTTTGTGGTCCAGGGCTATTTTTTTTTTCTTCTCTTGATAAAGGGTTTTATTTTTCCTATAACAAGAGTTTCCCAGTCACGGCTGTTACATTGTATTGGAAAAATAAAATTTTTACCAGTCAGTTCTAAAAAGACAAACAAGTACCACTGCACGGGCTGTGTTTATAAGATACGTGTGATTTTATGCAGTTTACATCAGTGAGCTTTCTAAACCAGTTTTACTATTCCAAGCGGTGTGCAGCTTTAACTGCTGCTGGAGGTTTGTGAAGTGGAAAGGCTCCAGCCTTTTTTTACGTAATCCATAAAATGTGGTATAAAAAGGGTTTAGTGGGCTCTCGAGGTCCAGAGCTGGCTCCCCATTCGGTTTTCCGGAATAGCAATGAGGAATCACGCCAGCTTTGCTCTCCATATTTTATTCATAGAAGTGCAGCCATGAAAGAATGATACAGTCCATGATATACCGAGCCGAGATGCTGGAAACAAGCATTGTTCAACCACGGAGCCATTTATCAAATACCGCCGTCACCAGAGCTCCTTACACTAAAATTTATGTCCATAAAAATTGGCAAATCAATAATTCTATTTCCCTTGCTATTATTTACAATTGCTGATAGACAAGGAATTCCCCAGGAAAGATGAATAAGCGAACGGAATTCTGACAGACAGTACCAAAGCACAAAAAAAAGCACAAGGGTTTTTTTTTTATTTCTTAATATTGTCTGTTCCAGATTTGCAAAATCAAAGGGTCCCTGTCGCCAGACTGTTCATTTGAACAAAAAAAATGTGTCCCATAAGAATATCTGTGCACTTAATGTATTTTATGTATATTTTTACCTGTAAAGGATTATTTTGTGTAGACATTCAAAAAGGCCCTGAGACTGCTGCTGAGTGCCACCATCTTGGATGTGATAGAAGCAGTCCCAATAGACTCTGCACTATCATCTCATCTCCGAAATAAGTCACTTTCTAACTAATGACACCACAAAGCTCCCTGGTCATCTCTCGCCTTGACTACTGCAAGTCCCTCCTCATTGGCTTACCTCTACATAGGCTACACACTACTCAGTCCATCATGAATGCTACTGGCAGGTTCATCCACCTTACCAACCAATTCACATAGGGGGGGGCTGGGATCTGGGGGTCCCCTTTGTTAAAGGGGCCTTCCAGAATCTGATAAACCCCCTGCCCGCAGACCCCCACAACCACCGGGCAAGGGTTGTGGGGATGAGGCCCTTGTCCCCATCAACATGGGGACATGGTGCTTTGAGGGGGTCACAGACCCCCAAAGCATCCTCCCTATGTTGAGGGCATGTGGCGTGGTACGGTTCAGGAGGGGGGGGCGCTCTCTCGCCCCCCCTCTTTTCCTGCGGCCTGCCAGGTTGCGTGCTCGGATAAAGGGTCTGGGATGGATTTTTGGGGGGAACTCCACGCCATATTTTCTTTAATTTGGGGTGGAGTTTCCCTTAAAATCCATACCAGATCTGAAGGGTCTGGTATGGATATTTGGGAGGAACCCCACGTAATTTATTTTTTATTTGACGCAGGGTTCCCCTTAAATTCCATACCAGACCTGAAGGGCCTGGTAATTGAATTTGGGGGGACCCCCACACATTTTTTTTTTTTATCAATGACCTTCAATGAATTTTCTCTGTATTGCCGGGAGCCGACAATTTATTATAGCCGCTAGTAGTTTTAAATTACTTTTTTTCCTTCAGAAATGACACTTTGTGCAGGGACACTTCTAAGCATAGGAAACAAGCGCTACTTTACAGGCATACTATACACACCCCCAGGTACGAAATTTAAAGGAATATTTCACTTTTATTGTTTCACTTTAAGCAATTATTAAAATCACTGCTCCCTAAAAAACTGCAGTTTTTAAAACTTTTTTTTGCATTGATACATGTCCCCTGGGGCAGGACCCGGGTCCCCAAACACTTTTTATGACAATAACTTGCATATAAGCCTTTAAAATTAGCACTTTAGATTTTTCATGTTCGAGTCCCATAAACTTTAACAGTGTTCGGATGTTTGAACAAATTTATTGCCTGTTCGCAAGTTCTGATGCAAACCGAACTGGGCGGGTGTCGGCTCATCCCTAGTCTGAATGCTTTCTAAGCCAATGCCTATATGCACATCAGAAAAGTTTAAGGAAAGTTAAACATTCTAATCTGCATACCTCCTCTGGGTTAATGAATATAAATATTGGAACAACAGAGCCATTGTCCTGGCATTTTCAGTAAGAAAAGTCAGTAGTGGAAACCTCTGTAAACATCAAAACAGATTTGCAATTGCTTATCAGACAATGGCAGCTTGATCCTTCTATTAAGCTTTTGCATCAGGTTTCTCAAAGCCTTTGCATGCCTGCACTTTACGTGATAATCCAAGTATACCACGTCCACAGCCACGCCTCTGTCCAAGGTTTTACTCACCTCTTCATAAAAAGAAATCAGGTTTGTCTGATGACTAAGCCCCTCCCTTTCATGACATTGTCAGGATGGGGCAGAGCATGAGTGACCTTAAAATGATGCCCCCCCCCCCGAAAAAGGTTCTGTGGACGTCCATGGCTTTATATACTGTGGTCCTAACTCACAATTTTCAGAGCCTCCATAGTAGAAGCACATAAAGGAATGGATAGATTAAGACCCCTTTCACAATGGAGCGTATTGCAGGCGCTATAGCGTTAAAAATAGCGCCTGCAATCCGCCCTTAAAAAGCTGCACCATTCATTCCAGTGTGAAAGCCCAAGGGCTTTCACACTGGAGCGTTGCGCTAGCAGGACGGTAAAAAAAGTCCTGCTAGCCACATCTTTGGAGCGGTGAAGGAGTGGTGTGTTTACCGCTCCTCCACCGCTGCTGCCCATTGAAATCAATGGGACAGCACGGCTATACCGCTTCAGCAGCGCATTGCGGCCAGTTTTAACCCTTTCTCGGTCGCTAGCAGGGAGTGAAACTGCCCCGCTAGCTACCGAAATGCACCGGAAATCCGCCCATAGCTACGGCGGTAAAAATACCGCCGACGCTATGGGCGCCTCAGTGTGAAAGGGGTCTAAGGGCAGGTAAAGGAGCAATAAAGAAGAAAAGTTGAGACTTGCTAGGGAGGGAGCTTAATGCAAAATTGCTTTGTTATGCATGTTATTAGCCCCAGGTTCAGGCAGGAGATAGGTCAGCCTCTCTGGAGTCCGTACAATGTGACATTTTTGCTCGGACAAGGAAATAAATAAAAATGAACTAAATGCACACATTTATCCCTGAAAGGTAGGGCTGCCCTATTATACCAACCTACGGGTAGAGAGTTAAGTTTTACAAATGCCCATTTTGGCTGATTCTTATTAAAGATATACCATGCAAGAAAAGCTGGTATGGATGTGAACAATATGGTTCTAGGTAACTCTGTTTTATACATTTACAGGCTATACAAATCAAGTCTTCATTTATTTGTTCACGGCATCTAATTAAGAAGTCCATTAGAACATTAGTGTCACATAGATGCTTGATTTAATGCCGGTGAGATTAATTACTTGCTTCTGCTTGAATGATAAATGACAACGCTAGAAAAATGGAGAGAAGTGCAGGTTTAATGAAGTACCAGTTTACTGATCCAAGAATCTTTATAACTAGAAGAGGGATGTATATTGGCTATAGGATGTAGATGCAGGTTAGGGTGAGAAAATCTCAGTTTATTTCAAAAATATTTTATACTGTCATCCAAGAAATGTCTAAAGCCCTGTACACACGATCGGATTTCCTATGGTTTTTAAACCAATGGATTTTTCCATCAGAAAATCAATGAAGCTGAGTTCCATCAGTCTTGCCTACACACCATCAGTCAAAAAACCGACCGTTCCAAACGCGGTGACGTAAAACACTCAGATGAGCCGAGAAAAATGAAGTTCAATGCTTCTGAGCATGCGTTGACTTGATTCTGAGCATGCGTGGGTTTTTTATCCAATGGAGTTCCCCACAGACGATAGTAATTTTCTATCGTTTTTTTAACCATCAGATAAATTTAAAACATGTTCTATTTTTAAACACCGATGGAAAAAAGACCGATGGGGCCCATACACGATCGTTTTGTCAGATGAAAAAAGTCCATCGGACTGTTTTCATCGGTAAAACCTATCGTGTGTACAGGGCTTTACTTATTAAAGGGGTTTGTGGTTTGTAATATATATATATATATATATATATATATATATATATATATTGTATACAATAAAACCTTGGATTGTGAGCATAATTCGTTCTATAACCATGCTTGTAATCCAAAGCACTTGTATATCAAAGAAAAATTTCCCCATAAGAAATAATGGAAACTCAAATGATTTGTTCCACAACCATTTATTCATAAGTCCTTCAGTTTATAGTCCATATAAAAAGATTATAGCAATGTGATTTGTTGTGTAACCATAAAATGTCTATCCATAAATCGAAGCCTCCACAAGGGGATTAGAAGCAAAATCCAGCAGGAGCTGCAGAGTATAAAAGAGAAGAGAGGCGCCGCTATGTGTAGCAATATGGTTACATTTAATGAAGGTACAACAAGTCACATGGGTTGATGATTAAAAGAGGCACATCTAAGTATGCAGGCATCCGGGGTAAAGCTGTCCACATAGATTGTCCTCCGCACCGTCGGCTCTCACCGCTGTCAGTCTGCAATCGTAAGCAGAAAGACTACCCTGCAGTAGAGCGATCTGAAACCGAGGCTTGAACCGCCTATGGAGCGCAGCGTAGAAGGGACGATGTCGATGGTGGTGAGGAGGATGGTCTATGTGGACAGCTTTACCCCGGATGCCTGCATACTTAGATGTGCTTGTTTTAATTATCAACCATGTGAGTTTCTAAATGTACCTTCATTAAATGTAACCATATTGCTACACTTAGAGGCACCTCTCTTCTCTTTTATACTCAGTTGTGTCGTGACGTTACTTGTATATCAAGACATCGTTTGTATATCAAGTCAAATTTTATTAAAAAATTTTGCTTGTCTTGCAAAACGCTCTTGAACCAAGTTACTCTCAATCCAAGGTTTTACTGTATTTATCCAAAATATATAGGGGTTCAGTTAATATAAAGTGTGCTATTAGCACTGGTTCCTATTGTTTGTTCAATATTTTTATAGTTTTTACTATAAGGAAGGCAGCTTTATTGTTTAGATCACAAATTGGGCAGGCCCCTTTGTATGTTTATTACTAACATTGGTAATGTGACAGGGGTGTGTGTAGCGCTACCCCACAGGAGCCACTCGTAATTGGGTCTATTTCCCTCCGTTTAACACATGCACAGCCAGGCACACAGTGTTTTCAGCATTCTTCCACTGGCTCAAGGATTAGTCTAGGGTTTTTTCTTTTTTGGGGTTTTTATTGGGGAACAATGAACTTGGATAGGGATGGGAGCATGGGATACTGTGAAATATGTACATATTGAGGACTGTTGGGCTTCTTGATTGCTCTGTACAAAATGCTGGCTGTATTGCACTGTCTCTTGGCTGAACTTGCAGAACTACTGGCTGTATTTCACAGCGCCTAGCTACACTGGACATACTTAGGTGATAATGCACAGCTCCTGGTTGCACTCTTAGACTTGCACTCCACAGCTTGTAAGGTAAAGCACACCACAGTCACTTCTCCACTGTAAAGCAGGAAAAGGCACTCACTCACAGGTACTCACAGCTTATTTTCTAGCTATATCTCTCTTTCTTTGATAGGGCCCCCAGCTAAGCCTAGCTGGGGCCCTGCTTTCTCTGATGTCACAGGACTCCTGAGGCTTATCCACTGGTTCTTTCAGCCCTCTAGCACAGGGTTCTCCTCCAGAAGGCTGGACCCTGGAACTCTGCACCCTGGCTGCCAAGCCTTAGAATATTTATTGGCTCCCCCAACCACCTACTGCATAACCTTCTCCAGGGATTGGCCAGAGACCCATAAATTTTCAGACTGTTTGTTCTGCTCTCCATTCCCATTATACTTCCAGAACTATCTAGAAAACAAGGGGAAGTAGCAGAACTGCAGCATGTGAAACAATGAACCGCTCAAAGCAATCCACTCCTGCTCCAGAGAAGCTAACTAAATTTGCCTAGCAGCCTATTCTAAAGTAGGAGGGTGCTACATGTGTGAATCCCAAATATTATGGCAGGTTAAAGACTTTATATATATGTCTGTTTAAAAGCCTGGCCCCAGCTGAGCAAGAGCCCTGCTGAATCAGAGCCCAACAGAATGGATGTTGGTATTTTGTAATAGATGTAAATAGACTCCAATGTCCATTTACAACAGGTTACATTTGATTCATCACGTTTCCATCTGGAAAAATGGAAAAGGAGTTAAAACATTCAGTCATTTCTCTCTAGTACAATAACATCTAATTGGCTGATAAAGGTTAGTGCACTTAAGCACATTGACTGTATGTTATACTACCATGCAGACAGCTCTGCTATTTTCCCAGACAGGGATCGCTTCTAGCTGGGATTGGCGGCAGTATGCTTTGGAGCCTTATACAAAAGGCACCAGGTGACTTTTGAACTCTCTGAAATTGCTGTCTCATCATTTGGATTTAAACTGACCAGTCCTTTGAACTATAATTATTTCAACCTTTGATGCAGGACATATAAATACAAAGGGCTTACCCTGGTGGGGCTCCTGATTTTTGGCTGCCCTCCACTGCACGCCCTTCCTCTTCTCGGTTTGGCTGCTCGCCCCTCTCACTCCTCCCATTATATGGAATAGATATTCTATGCTCTCTGTTCTAACCTTGTACCAATTAAGATTCCCTGAAGAAGCCGTTGGCTAAACGCGTAGTGATCCATTTGGTAATAACACAATGATCTCGCATGTGGCCCTCATCTATGGATAACCACCATACAGATGCATTTAAATCATGTTTGTACTGTGGGCCATTTTGCTTAGGCTATTCTTTATAAACCAATTACACTACAGGCAGTCCCCGAGTTCCGAACGGGCTAGGGACTGTAGGTTTGTTCTTAAGTAGAGTTGAGCGGACACCTGGATGTTCGGGTTCGACGGGTTCGGCCGAACTTCGGAAAAAAGTTCGGGTTCGGGACCAAACTTTAACCCAAACCCGGACCCGAACCCCATTGAAGTCAATGGGGACCCGGACTTCTAAGGACTAAAAAGGCTCTAAAAAAGTAATGGAAAGGGCTAGAGGGCTGCAAATGGCAGCAAAATGTTGTTAAGAGCATGGCAAGTGCTCTGCAAACAAATGTGGATAGGGAAATAACTTAAAATAACATAAAAAAATAAAAAATAATAATCTTGACCTAGGAGGACGAGGTCCATATGGAGTAGGAGGTTGAGGTGGCAGTGGATGTGGCTGTGTAGGTGGAAGCGGCGGTGGAGGAGGACGAGGTAGCCAACACTGATTCAAAAATACAACAATGGCTGGGTAAGGCCGGTGATGTGTCGAATTCTGTCCCCCGTCAAATAGTGTCCACCCTGTACTGCGCTTGCTCAGTATGTAGGACAAGGGGATTTCTAAAATCTCCCAAGATGAACGGCGCCTGCGTGGTGAGTTCAGATGAAGGCCACACCATCCGTGGTTCAAGCGGAGCCAAGTGAGGCCGTGCCCGAAGCGTGGCGATCGAACCGAGCCCGTGAGGGGCCCTGTTACTATGTGCTACCGTATGTCCACTTGGATGGTGGGGCTTGAACCTGCACTCACAGCGCAGGCGCCGTTCATCTTCGGAGATTTTGTGAATCTCCTTGTCCTCTGTACTGCGCAAGCGCTGCGCCTTCGCAGTATGGGCCGGACACAATCCGATGGCCGGACAGTTTTTGTCACAACACCGGTATACATGTCTATTCTGCACAAGGTACGGACAAGTCCTGTGGGATCCATGCCTGGTTCATTTTAATGAACGTGAGCTTGTCCACATTGGCTCTGGACAGGCGGCTGCGCTTGTCTGTGATAACGCCCCCTGCCGTGCTAAATACACGTTCAGATAATACACTGGCTGCAGGGCAGGCCAGCACCTCCAAGGCATAAAGGGCAAGCTCAGGCCATGTGCCCAATTTGGAGACCCAGAAGTTAAAGGGGGCAGACCCGTCATCCAGTACGTGTAGGCCTGTGGACACATACTGCTCAACCATGTTGGTGAAATGCTGCCTCCTGCTAAGACGTTCCATCTCAGCTGGTGGTGCTGGTTGTTGTGGCGTGCTGACAAAGCTTTTCCACATTTCAGCCATGCTAACCCTGCCTTCTGAGGTGCTGCCGGTGCCCCGGCTGCGTTGGCGACCTCTTCCTCCTCCTCTGCCTTCGCCTTGTGCTTCCACCGTACGCCCGCTGTCAGGTGGGAATGCCACCAGCAGTACGTCTACCAGCGTGCGCTTGTACTCGCGCATCTTATGATCCCGCTCCAGTGAGGGAATTAAGGACGGTACGTTGTCCTTGTAACGGGGATCCAGCAGGGTGGCCACCCAGTAATCAGCACCAGTTAAAATGTGGGCAACTCGGCGGTCATTGCGGAAACACTGCAGCATGTAATCGCTCATGTGTGCCAGGCTGCCCAGAGGCAAAGAAAAGCTGTCCTCTGTGGGAGGTGTATCGTCTGTGTCCTCTGTATCCCCCCAGCCACGCACCAGTGATGGCCACGAGCTGGTCTGGGTGCCACCCTGTTGTGAAAATGGCTCCTCCTCCTCCTCCTCCACCTCATCATCCTCCAGAACTGTGCCCTTTCTGCCGGACAATTGTGTACCTGGCGTTTGTTGGTGCAGGAACCCACCCTCGTAGCCACTTGTGAAAGACTGCCCTGAATGCCTTTGAAATGATCCCGCTTCCTCCTCCTCCTCCTCATCCTCCTGTGCCACATCCTCTTCCATCATCGCCCGAAGCGTTTTTTCAAGGAGGCATAGAACTGGGATAGTAACGCTAAGAACGGCGTCATTGGCACTGGACATGTTGGTGGAGAACTCGAAACAGCGCAACAAGGCACACAGGTCTCGCATGGAGGCCCAGTTATTGGTGGTGAAGTGGTGCTGTTCCGCAGAGCGACTCACGCGTGATTGCTGCAGCTGAAACTCCACTATCGCCTGCTGCTGCTCGCACAGTCTGGCCAGCATGTGCAAGGTGGAGTTCCACCTTGTGGGCACGTCACATATGAGGCGGTGAGCGGGAAGGCCGAAGTTACGCTGCAGCGCTGACAGGCGAGCAGCAGCAGGGTGAAAACGCCGAAAGTGCGCACACACAGCCCGCACTTTCTGCAGCAGCTCTGGCATATTGGGGTAATTTTTAAGGAACCTCTGGACCACCAAGTTCAGCACATGCGCCAGGCAAGGGATGTGCGTCAAACCGGCTAGGCCCAGAGCTGCTACGAGATTTCGCCCATTATCGCACACCACCAGGCCGGGCTTGAGGCTCACTGACAGCAACCACTCATTGGTCTGTTGTTCCATGTCCCGCCACAACTCCTGCGTGGTGTGGGGTTTTTCCCCCAAACAGGAAAGTTTTAAAACTGCCTGCTGTCGTTTACCCCTGGCTGTGCTGAAGTTGGTGGTGAAGGTGTTACGCTGAGCGGATGAGGAGGCGGTAGAGGATGAGGAAGCGGAGTAGGAGGAGTTAGCAACAGGAGGCAAACTGAAGCGCCCTGCAATCCTCGGTGGTGGAAGGACATGCGCCAAACTGCTATCTGCGTCAGGCCCAGCCGCCACTGCATTTACCCAGTGTGCTGTTAGGGAGATATAACGTCCCTGACCGTGCTTACTGGTCCACGCATCCGTAGTTAGGTGGACCTTGCCACAGATGGCGTTGCGCAGTGCACACCTGATTTTGTCCCCCACTTGGTTGTGCAGGGAAGGGATGGCTCGCCTGGAAAAATAGTGGCGGCTGGGCACGACGTACTGTGGGACAGCCAATGCCATCAGGCTTTTAAAACTCTGCGTCTCCACCAGACGGAATGACAGCATTTCAAAGGCCAGGAGTTTTGAAATGCTGGCATTCAGGGCCAGGGATCACGGGTGGCTAGGGGGGTACTTCCTCTTCCGCTCCAATGTTTGGGAGATAGAGAGCTGAACGCTTCCATGGGACATTGTGGAGATGGTTGGTGACCCAGGTGGTAGTGTTGCTGGCAGATCCTCTGTTTGCGGGGTGGCAGGTGCCACTGTCACTACAGAGGTGGATGAAGAGGCCGAGACTGCAGCAGAAGAGGAAGCAGGAGGAGCCAGAGACCTTTCTTGGTTTTTGAGGTGTCTACTCAACTGCAGCTCGTGCTTTGCACTTAGATGCCTGGTCATGCAGGTTGTGCTCAGGTTGAGAACGTTTATGCCTCGCTTCAGCCTCTGATTGCACAGCCTGCAAACCACTCGTGTCTTGTCATCAGCACATTGTGTGAAGAACTGCCACGCTGGGGAACTCCTTGGACCTGGCTTTGGTGTGCTCAGGCCCTTGCTGCGTTGGGCAGTAGCAGACATACTGTCTAGCTGACAGACGCTCCGCTTTTGCACCCTGCTCCCTCTTCTGCTGTGCTGGTGGCTCTGTGCGACCACCGCCTCTTCCTCCAAACTACACTGGTCACCTGCATAACGTTCATTCCATGTGGGGTCGAGGACCTCATCATCCTCCACATCATCTTCCACCCAGTCTTCACCCCTGCCCTCCTTGTCTGTCTGCACAATTGAGAAAGCAGCAGCAGTTGGCACCTGTGTTTCGTAATCATCCGAGACGTACTGCGATGGTCCTCCCATGTACTCATCATAAAACATAAGTGGTTGGGCATCAGTGCACTCAATCTCTTCCACTTCTGGGGCAGGGCTAGGTGGATGGCCCTGGGAAACCCTGCTAACAGAGTCATCGAAAAGCAGAAGAGACTGCTGCATGATTTGGGGCTCAGACTGCTTGGCTGATTTGCAAGGGGGTGAGGTGAAAGACTGATGGACATGGGTTTCAGGTGCCAACTCTGATCTTTCATCAGAAGAGTGGGTGGGAGACAATGTGAAGGAACCCGAGGCACTGTCAGCAACCCAATCTACTATCGCCTGTACTTGTCCTGGCCTAAACATTCGTACAGCCTCATTAGGCGCGACAAAATACCGCCGCAGGCTCGGTCGCCTACTCGCACCTGAGGAAGGTGTTTCACTTGTGCGTGTATCTGGCACAGATCCACCACGTCCTCTCCCTGCAACAGGAGCTCCACCAGCAGCACCACGACCGGGGCCACCACGTCCCTTTGACCTTCTCCTCATATTTTCCAAATTTAGGATCTTGCCCTAAATGGGTGTTTTTGGAAGAGCAGAACACACCCACAGTACGTAACCGCTGAATCGCACAGCTACAGAACTGCAGAAAATGCTATTCAAAAAAAATGTTGTTTTTTTAGTATAGCACAGTAGGAGAAAACTATATAGAAATTGTTTATTTCACACACCTCCAAATATGTATAACACACTGCAAACTATTTTTTTTGCCCCTAAACTGCGTTTTTTGGAAGAGCAGAACACACCCACAGTACGTAACCGCTGAATCGCACAGCTACAGAACTGCAGAAAATGCTATTCAAAATTTTTTTTTGTTTTTAGTATAGCACAGTAGGAGAAAACTATATAGAAATTTCACACACCTCCAAATATGTATAACACACTGCAAAATAATTTTTTGTGCCCCTGAATGGCTCTTTTTGCAAGCGTACATTAAAGTGCAATTTTTTTTTTTTGCCCTAAATGGGTCTTTTTTTGCACGAGCAAAATAAAATGCTTTTTTTTTTTTTTTTTTTTTGCCCTATGGGTCTTTTGGAAAAGAGCACAATAAAGTGCCTTTTTTTCCCCCTAAAAGTTAGATTTTCTCTGACACTGGGCTCATGGCAGTGTAAAAAGACTGCACTGCAACACAAACAGGTAAACCTATGCAGATCGCTGATTTTAATCTCTGAATCTGGACTCCTATATAATATTCTCTCTCCCTGAAAGCACCAACACAGGAACCTGGCCCTACACTACACTATCTCTCTATCTTTTCCCTCAGATTGTAGAATCAGGACTACCTCATCTATCTCTCCCTAAAAGCAGCAGCAGCAGACTAGATCCTCTCCCTATCTATTCTGAAGCAGAGTGACATGTGTGCTGTGTGCCTCTAGCTTATATAGAAGCTGGGTCACATGTTGCACTGACCAATCACAGCCATGCCATTAGTAGGCATGGCTATGATGGCCTCTAAGGGCACACCAGCTAATCAAAAGGTGATTGGCTGGCCCCTGAAGCATTTCTAAATGCGTAATTAGATTGCCGAACCCGAAATCGAACCCGGACTTTTGGGCAAAGTCCGGGTTCGGGTTCGGGAAAAAGCTAAAGTTCGGTACGGACCCGAACTTTACAGTTCGGGTTCGCTCAACACTATTCTTAAGTCGAAAATGTTCGTAAGTCAGAACAGCATGCGCAGAACGGCAGATACGTAGTTTTCCGATGTTCCATCGAATGTGCCCGATGTCGTAAAGTGGCCGCGCATGCGCAGAACGGCAGATACGTTGTTTTCCGATGTTCCGTCGAATGTGCCCGCCGTCAAAAAGGTTAAGTCGAATGTGCACGATGTCGAAATGTGGCCATGCAGCCTCCCGTTCGCAAATCGGATGTTCATAACTCGGGGACTTCCTGTATTCCTTAGCATATATGGGAGAGAGAATGTTGTGTTAGCACATATTATATGATGCTTACAGTTTATCTATTTAAATGTTTTCTAATAAAATGTGAATTTTTATACTTGTATATTGTTGAGAATTTCTTTCAACTTGGGACACTAGTGGCTACCTTAAAAGTCCAGTTTTTCCCCCCTTTTTTCATGTTGTACTACCTTACTGATGATAAAGCAAAACAATTATTATACAGTATGTTCACCATGTACTAATAGCTAAATAATAATATAAAGTGCTTTTATGCTAATGTTAAGTTCTTTATATAGCAGGATCACTTTCTAGAAGCTACTTTGCAAAAAGACTTTGTTGGCCAATGTCCCTGGAATGTGTTGTTGTGCAGTCTGTGGATAAACAATTAGGCCCCATTCACACTGAGGCGCTATTGCGCTAAAAATAGCGCCTGCAATGCGCCTTGAAAAAGCCGCTCCATTGTATTCAGTGTGAAAGCCAGAGGGTTTGCAGGAGGGTAAAAAAACTCCTGCAATTCGCATCTTTGAGGCGCGGTAGGAGCGGTAAAAATACCGCTCCCATAGCGCCCCTGCCCATTGAAATAAATGGGGTAGCGCCTCCAAAATGCCCGCAAAACGCCACAAAGAGGTGTTATTGCGGGCGTTTTTAACCCTTTTTCGGCCACTAGCAGGGGTTAAAATCACCCCGCTAGCGCCTGAAAATCGTGGCAAAAACTACGGTATAGCGGCGCTAAAAATAGTGCCGCTATACTGCCAGCGCATCCAGCGCTTCAGTGTGAAAGTAGCCTAACTGACAATTTGTTTCCTAATATTGTACAGTGAGACATTTCAGACTACGGGTAACACAGTAAAGACGTTTCATAAATACACAAATTGATGTTTCTTGTAGCTGTTTATGTGTGGTCTGGACAAATTCTTAAAGAGTTAACATGTAAGATGTTTTAGGAGATTCCGCAGGGCAAGTATCCAAGACTGGTGTTTTTAAAAGCTCCACGTGATGAAGACATCAGATCCAATCTTTGATCAGATCTCTGCATATTAATCTCTCTGCTTCCTAATATTTACTTTGTAATTGTTCTCTTCTAAACAAACTTTCAAAATCATTCACCGTGAGAAGAGGTTGTTGATTTTCCTGATCACTGAATAAGCTTCACATTGGGAGGAAAGAAGGGCACCACCGTCATGGGCTCTCTACTCACTTGTTTCTCTTAATCTTTGCGCTATGTTCGTCATTCAGATCTTCTGAGATAAGTCCATATTTTTTAGTAGCTGGTAGACAACAAGACAAAACAAAAAAAAAAGTTCCTTAATCCAGAATGAACATAACGTTTAAATGCCCAAATGAACACCGTTAATGACAATTTTATGTTCCTATTTGGAAGCCAAGTGTCTCAATCCTGATAGAGAGCACTAATTCCCATCTCAGAGCCACATACAAAATACCTAATGAACTCATAAGTTTTAGGAATACAAAGCCTTGGTTCAGTCTGAGATACTGAAGAATATCCCTGTGCCAAATTGATTTAGACTGCTGGCAGGGAACTTCCTTTTCGATCAGAGCTATGCTGCAAATGCTTTTAAATATTTCTAAATGTTTTTTTTTTTATTTTTTTCCCACATCAGACTAGCTACTTAAAAGGATAGGAGCAATGCAATTAAAGTCACAATGAAATGGCATCAAAGCTGTTAATGATCAGAGTACATATTCTTGTGGTCATTGGGTACAACAATTAGTGCATTGCCAAAATATCTCCCCCTTCTAAATTCGTATGTCAGAAAAGTGCACAAAAGTGCTTAACCACTTCAGCCCCTGAAGAATTGGCTGCCCAATGACTGGGCTATTTTTTGCGATTCGCCACTGCGTCACTTTAACTGACAATTGCACGGTCGTGCGACGCTGTACCCAAACAAAATTGACGCCCTTTTTTTCCCACAAATAGAGCTTTATTTTGGTGGTATTTGATCACCTCTGCAGCTTTTATTTTTTGCGCTATAAACAAAAGAAGAGCGACTTATTTGAAAAAAAAAAAAAACACAATATTTTGTACTTTTTGCTATAATAAATATCCCAATTAAAAAAATAAAAATAAAAAAAAATTCCTCAGTTTAGGCCGATATGTATTCTTCTACAAAATTTTGGTGAAAAAAAATCACAAGCGTATATTGATCGGTTTGTGCAAAAAAGTTATAGCGTCTACAAAATAGGGGATAGAGGTTTAGCATTTTTATTATTATTATTTTTTTTTACTAGTAATGGCGGCGATCTGCAAATTTTTATCGGTACTGCAACATTATGGCGGACATGGAGAAAAGCCGCTCAGGTGTGGTCGTCTTCAAACGTGATGGTACTCACAGAAACCACGGGTGCAGGCAATGCATGTGCAAGACAAAAGAAAAGGAATTCCTTCTGGACAGCCGCACTCCGAATAAAATTGCCTTTATTGTAAATCCAACACAGCACTACAAGTCACAGCGGCTGTCCAGAAGGAATTCCTTTGCTATTATGGCGGACACATCGGACACTTTTGACACATTTTTGGGACCATTATCATTTATACCGCAATCAGTGCTATAAAAATGCACTGAATACTGTGTAAATGTCACTGGCAGGGAAGGGGTTAAACACTAGGGGGCCATCAAGGGGTTAAGTGTGTCCTAGGAAGTGATTCTAACTGTGGGGGGGATGGGCTACCAGTGACATGACAGCAATCACTGCTCCCAATCACTGGGAGCAGTAGATCCCTGACATGTCCCTAGGCAGAACAGGGAAATGACTTGTTTACACAGGCATCTTCCCGTTCTGCCTCTCGGTCTCACGATCGTAGGCCGCCGGCGAACATCGAGTTTCCGGGACCCGCGAGCACACTCCTGAGGCACGCGGCGGCATGCACATGCCCACACAGCGGCAAATTCAAAGGGATGTACAAGTACGCCCATTTGCCTGCCCGTGCCATTCTGCCGACGTATATCGTTGTGCGGCGGTCGGGAAGTGGTTAAATTAAGGTGAAAGAAACCCATATTGAGAAAATACGAAAGACATAATACTGAAGCCGACCTCTCCTGAATATGCTACCTGGAGGCCATGTTGATCCTAAGGCCTCATACACACGACCGTTTTTCTCGGCAAGAAACGACAAGAAAACTGCCGGGAGAGCTTTCTTGCCGAGAAAACCGGTCGTGTGTATGTTTTCTTGTCGAGAAAACTGTCGGAAATCTCAACGAGAAAAATAGAGAATCTGCTCTCTATTTTCTCGTTGGGATTCTCGACGGCCTGTTTCCCGACGAGAAAACTGTGTGTGTGTATGCTTACCTGTCCTCAGGTAAGCCTTCCGCATGCTCGAAATGACTTTGACGCATGCGCGGTAGCTTCCTAGGCATAGGTAGGGTGTAGCAAGATGGTGGCGATGGCATCGAATGTGACGAGCGCATGCTCGTCGTAGTCGATGACGTCACCGCGTTCGTTCCATTCAAAAGAACGGCGGTTCTTTGGAATGGAGTGTGTGTACACTCAGCCGGCACAAGATTCTTGTCAAGAATCTCGTCAGGAAAAACAATGTTTTTTTTTCCTGACGAGAATCTCGGCCGTGTGTACAGGGCTTTACACTTTAAAGCTTTGAGTCACTGACCTGTAACATAAGTAAGCAGATTAAAAGCTCTGACTTCACTCCAAGCTTCCGGACCTTCGTACTTGTTCAAAATATGTGACCCAAAAAGTGCTGAGGACATTGGATCAGCATGACAGCTGGACAACTAGCTCAGGAAGCCAGCAGTTGTTGCACAAGTATTATGGCCATAATCCTTTGGATATACTTTACATACATTTACAAGTCCACTGGAGAGCATGTACATTTGATAGACAGCCAGTTAAAAGTGGACCTGTCATAAAAATATTTAAACTAGCTATATAGTTCTTGTGGCTCCCACATCAGAGAAGGACATGCAAAACATTTATCCTAAACTGTGCAATTTATTTGAGATTTGCTGAGTAGACGAGTATATTTAGAGATCTGGGACCAAGCTCAGGTAATTTATATAACACATCACTTTAGTGTACTTTATGAAAAGGTTAGTGTAGGATTCACCAGCCATGAGGACCCTGTGTATAGCTTTTGAGCCGTCATGTTTTGGCAAAAATACAAACTTATGTTTCATGATTTTTACATACTTTGGTCTGAAGCCCCGTACACACGATTGGTTTGACTGATGAAAACCGTCCGATGGATGGTTTTCATCAGACCAACCGATCGTGTATGGGACCCATCGGTCTTTTTTCCATCGGTTTTAAAAAATAGAACATGTTTTAAATTTTTCCGATGGATAAAAAACCGATCGAAAACTCTGATCGTCTATGGGCAAGTCCATCGGTTAAAAAAACCCACGCATGCTCATAATCAAGTCGACGCATGCTCAGAAGCATTAAACTTCATTTTTCTCGGCTCATCGGAGTGTTTTACGTCACCACATTTGGAACGGTCGGTTTTTTGACTGATGGTGTGTGGCCAAGACTGATGAAAAACAGTTTCATCGGATTTCCGATGGACAAATCCATCGGACGAAAATCCATAGGTTATCCGATCGTGTGTACAGGGCTTGAGAGTTTTACAGGATTGCAAGTAAAGCCTCGTACACACGGTCGGACTTCAAACAAACTTTTCTGTGAATTTTTGTCCGAAGGGAGTTGGCCAGGCACACCCATAGCATACACACGCTCTGACTTTTCTGCAAACTTCCCCAAAACGTTTCCAACATCACGTGGTTTTTCTGCTCTTTTCTGCTCTTTACCGCCACCCTTTGGTCAACTTCTGCTATTGTTGGTTGATTTTAACATTGGTTCTGGGCATGCGTATTTGTCCATCGGACAAAAGCTCGATGGATTTCTGTACACACGGTTGGACTTTGCTCCATCGGACTTTTGTTGGCGAAAAGTTTGTCTGTTTGCAGACCGAACATTTGTCCGATGAAAACCAAAAAAGTTTGTCCGATGGAGCGTACACACGGTCGAATTTTTTGCAAACTTGCTCATTTTGAAGTTTGTTGGCAAAAAGTCAGACCGTGTGTACGGGGCTTAAGTAAGATGTTTTATTATAGTAAATAAGATAAGAGGCTGTGTGTGAGTATTGTGCAACTGTAATCAGATATATTGTTTTGTATGTAATATGCCTTTTACTGTTCACAGAGAACATAACCTGCATGTCACTCAGTCAGCTACCAGTATAGTAGACCACATCTAATGCCTCGTACACACGACCGTTTTTTTCACGACCAGAAAACTGCCATTTTTTAGATTGGTCGGGAAAACCGGTTGTGTGTATGCTTCATAGCAATTTTCCCAACGAGAAAACTGCCCGCCAAAAAAATTGAACCTGCTCTCTTTTTTCCCGTTGTGTTTCCCGTCTGTCTTTTTCTCATCTCGAAAACTGCTCGTGTGTATGCTTCTCCGAGGGGGAAAAAAAAAAACTCACAATCAAGTATGAGACGGGAGCGCTCGTTCTGGTGAAACTAGCAGTCGTAATGGAGATATCACATTCTTCACGCTGTACCAGACTGAAAAAAAACGAGGCTGAAAAGCGCAAATCGTCTCTCACCAAACTTTTACTAACAAGAGGATCAGCAAAAGTAGCCCAAAGGGTGGCGCCATTTGAATGGAACTTCCCCTTTATAGTGCCGTTGTACGTCACCGCGCTTTGGTCGAGCGTTTTTTTGCCTGAACGTGTGTATGCAAGGCAGGCTTGAGAGGAATCACGTCGGGAAAAACGTCGGTTTTTGGCATGTCAGGAAAACCAGTCGTGTGTACGAGGCATAAGATGTTACTTAGTGGGCCCTGCTCCAGTATAGTAGACCAGATCCTAGACCTTATGGTACCAATAGCTATTAGAATACCAATAGCTAATAGTTATCCCAAATAAGGAGCAGCATTGCTATTTAAAACAAGTTCATAATAAAGGCAACAATTCCAAGTGTGGTCTACTACACAGATGGAGAAGCCACCAATATAATCCAAAACAGAAGCAGCATTCTTAGCCAACACACTTTAATAGTAAAGGCAACAGTCTCAAATGTGGTCTACTATACATATGGAGGACCCATGATGTGATGCGCGGGTCTAAGTCTGCCATCTCTGGCTGGGACTAATATAGGTCACCACAATACTCCAAGATGGCCAATGCAAGAACTCCCACAACACATGGAGGAATACAAAGCTCATTAACTGAACTACACATACACTATATTACCGAAAGTATTGAGACACCTGCCTTTATACGTACATGAACTTTATTGGCATCCCAGTCTTAGTCCGTAGGGTTCAATATTGAGTTGGCCCACCCTTTGCAGCCATAACAGCTTCAATCTTCTGGGAAGGCTGTCCACAAGGTTTAGGAGTGTGTCTATGGGAATGTTTGACCATTCTTCCAGAAGCACATTTGTGAGGTCAGGCACTGATGTTGGACGAGAAGGCCTGGCTCACAGTCTCCGCACTAATCCATCCCAAAGATGTTCTATCGGGTTGAGGTCAGGACTCTGTTCAGGCCAGTCAAGATCCTCCACCCCAAGCCAATAGATTTCATGTGCGTGTAAAGGCAGGTGTCCCAATACTTTTGGTAGCATTGGGGGTTATTTACGAAAGGCATATCCACTTTGCACTACAAGTGCAAACTTTAAGTGCAAAGTGCACTTGAAATTGCACTTAAAGTGCACTTGGAAGTGCAGTCGCTGTAAATCTGAGGGGTCGATCTGAAATGAGGGGAAGCTCTGCTGATTTTATCATCCAATCATGTGCAAGCTAAAATGCTGTTTTAAATTTTCCTTGCCTGTCCCCCTCGGATCTACAGCGACTGCACCTCCAAGTGCACTTTCAGGGCAATTTCAAGTGCACTTTGTAGTGCAAAGTGGATTTGCCTTTAGTAAATAACCCCCTGTGTGTATATGTGATTCAGCCATGCCCTAAGATTAGCAATTCCAAATGATCCCCTTTCAATTAAACTGGGCCGCCATCAGGGGGGTACAGGCAGTACACACATGTAAGAGGCCCGGATGGCAACCCCCATTTTTTTTTGTAAGGGGCCCGGAGGTCCCCAGGGGTCCGGATGGCAACCCCCCTTTTTTTTTCTTGCCAGGGGCCTGGATGGCAACCCCCCTTTCATTTTTTTCCAATTTTTTTATTTTCTTGTTCGTCAGCACCCAAAGCCCCCCCCCGGGGGGTGGGGGGGGACATACGGCAGAACTTCTAGCTTCTCAATTCGCGGCACCCACACGCTTCCTAACTTTTCGCCCCCACCCCCCCCCGGTTTTCAATTGGTGGGGGCACCCCCCGCTTCTCAACTTGTGGCACCCCTCCCCTGGTTTTTAATTAGCAGCGGCACCCCCTGCTTCTCAATTTGTGCCGGCCCCGGGTCCTAATTTGCGGCGGCAGCACCCCCAGGTTCTCTGCTCCAGGGGGCCCATGCCTGAAGCTGTGTAAGGGGGTAAAATTCCTGATGGCGGCCCTGCATGTAAAGTGTCAAAGCCGTTAGATGCTCCCTTTATTTTTCACTTCTAGCTACTTGCATTACTGCCTAGGCAGTCAGTGACCTGGAAATAAAATTGCATCCAGTGAAGTGGATCCCCAGAGCCTGCACCAATCAAACCAAACCAGCGATGGCTGCCCCAGTACCTTTATCCCCCACAAGCTCACATTAAATTCTGCAGCATCAATTGTATTCAATAAGGCTTGCAGTAAGAGGATCGTCACGGATCAGAAAAACTGACTAACAAACAGAGCCTGCGTAATTAGAGAGCAAATGGCCTCTCCGTGTACACTGAAACTACACAAAAACACAAGACACAAGTTTTAAAAAAAATAACACTAGAAGTAGATTATTAGACTGATCTGTTTCATATGTATATCTAAAAGCATTGAAAAGGCTATTGGTTCTCTTCAAGTACCAGATATACGGGAAATCCTCATATGGAAAGTATCACCTTATGAATTCATAGCTCAACTGGATGGTAAAGGACTTCTTCCTATTTATTAACTTTTTATCCCATTATAGATATCATAATAACATGTCATGCGTACAGAATAAAATAGTAAATGGTAACCGCAGAGTTTAATTACTTGGAGGAGATTCCAATTTGCGCTTATGGGGCGGGTCCTCGATAATTCGGTTTATATCCACCCGATTCTTCAAATCGATTGGCTTGTCCCACACCGACAACTGGATTGTTGGATTGAAGAAAAAGACTTTGTCATCTCTGGTCCATACGACACACCTGGCAAACGCAATGAAAAGAAAAAAAAAGCACATTTGAAATGACCAGAACAGATGACATCTGCTGTAATTTTCAATAATTACATCGTATTCCATATGGTGCAAATCACAAAAAGTAATAAAACCGTGTATTTCGTATTTGGCAATTAAAATACAATACAGGAAGGATATTCTGTGACCAAATGACAGTTGGCTTTAGATGGATGGATGTGAAACCAAACAGAAGTTAACTCTCATTTGAGTCAGTTTACTTCTTTTTTTTTTTACTTTTGGTTCATTTATCTTTAGTCCCCAAAGCAAAGTCTGTACTGAGAGTAAAATGTATTCCTGTAATGTAAAACATTAGTCTAAGAGAAAAAATTAGGCAAATACCGGGGTGAAAACCCCCTGAACCCTACAAAGGCGGACAATAATGGCCATAAAGTGGAGACATATTTAAAAAGATTTGTAAAAAAGTTTATTATACAGTTTAACCACTTAAAGGGGTTGTAAAGAGAATTGTATTTATTTTTTAAAATAACAAACCTGTTATACTTACCTCCACTGTGCAGCTTGTTTTGCACAGAGTGGCCCCGAACCTGGTCTTCTGGGGTCCCTCGGCAGCTGTCTCGGCTCCTCCCCGCAATATAGGTGGTTAGTGATTAGGATGCATTAAGATAAAAAAAACGTGTACCTTTAGTGTCCCTTTAAGGACCGGGCCTATTTTTCAGACTCTGTGTTTTTTATTTTTTTTGCTAGAAAATTACTTAGAATCCCCAAACATTATATATATATATATATATATATATATATATATATATATATATATATATAGATATATTTTTTTGTTTCTAACACCCTAGAGAATAAAATGGCGGTCGTTGCAATACTTTATGTCACACCGTATTTCCGCAGTGGTCTTACAAGGGCACTTTTTTGGGTAAAAAAAATATTTTGAATTAAAAAATAAGACAACAGCAAAGTTAGCCCAATTTTTTCTTATATTGTGAAAGATGATGTTACGCCGAGTAAAATCATATCCAACATGTCACGCTTCAAAATTGCACCCACTCGTGGAATGGCAACAAATTTTTCCCCTTAAAAATCTCCATAGGCGACGTTTAAAAAATTCTACAGGTTACCAGTTTTGAGTTAGAGGAGGTCTAGTGCTAGAATTATGGTTCTCGTTCTAACGATCGCGGTGATACCTCACATGTGTGGTTTGAACACCGTTTTCATATGCAGGCGCTACTCACGTATGCGTTCGCTTCTGAGCGCGAGCTCGTCGGGACAGGTAGCTTTAAATACTTATTTTGTTCTTATTCCCCGTCTATACTGTCTACCCAGGGATGTTGGTGCCTGTCTTAAAATTGTCACCAAACATATTACCACCCTTGTCTTATTTGTTTTACTTAAAAAAAATATTTTGACACTTTCCTTTTAAAAACTTTTTTTGGGGCACTTTTATTCCTATTACAATACTGTGACATTGCGACAGACAGATCGGACACTGTTGACACATTTTTGGGACCATTGACATTTATACAGCGATCAGTGCTATAAATATGTACTGATTACTGTGTAAATGTCACTGGCAGGAAGGGGTTAACACTAGGGGGGGATCAAGGGTTTAAATGTGTGTTCCCTCAGTGTTTTCTAACTGTATGGGGATTGGACTGACTAGGTGAGGAGACATACAGTATCGTTGTTCCTACTTAGTAGGAACAACTATACAGGTCCTTCTCAAAAAATTAGCATATTGTGATAAAGTTCATTATTTTCTGTAATGTCCTGATAAACATTAGACTTTCATATATTTTAGATTCATTACACACAACTGAAGTAGTTCAAGCCTTTTCTTGTTTTAATATTGATGATTTTGGCATACAGCTCATGAAAACCCAAAAATCCTATCTCAAAAAATTAGCATATTTCATCCGACCAATAAAAGAAAAGTGTTTTTAATACAAAAAAAGTCAACCTTCAAATAATTATGTTCAGTTATGCACTCAATACTTGGTTGGGAATCCTTTTGCAGAAATGACTGCTTCAATGCGGCGTGGCATGGAGGCAACCAGCCTGTGGCACTGCTGAGGTGTTATGGAGGCCCAGGATGCTTCGATATCGGCCTTAAGCTCATCCAGAGTGTTGGGTCTTGCGTCTCTCAACTTTCTCTTCCCAATATCCCACAGATTCTCTATGGGGTTCAGGTCAGGAGAGTTGGCAGGCCAATTGAGCACAGTAATACCATGGTCAGTAAACCATTTACCAGTGGTTTTGGCACTGTGAGCAGGTGCCAGGTCGTGCTGAAAAATGAAATCTTCATCTCCATAAAGCTTTTCAGCAGATGGAAGCATGAAGTGCTCCAAAATCTCCTGATAGCTAGCTGCATTGACCCTGCCCTTGATAAAACACAGTGGACCAACACCAGCAGCTGACATGGCACCCCAGACCATCACTGACTGTGGGTACTTGACACTGGACTTCAGGCATTTTGGCATTTCCCTCTCCCCAGTCTTCCTCCAGACTCTGGCACCTTGATTTCCGAATGTACTTTGGACCACTGAGCAACAGTCCAGTGCTGCTTCTCTGTAGCCCAGGTCAGGCGCTTCTGCCGCTGTTTCTGGTTCAAAAGTGGCTTGACCTGGGGAATGCGGCACCTGTAGCCCATTTCCTGCACACGCCTGTTCACGGTGGCTCTGGATGTTTCTACTCCAGACTCAGTCCACTGCTTCCGCAGGTCCTCCAAGGTCTGGAATCGGTCCTTCTCCACAATCTTCTTCAGGGTCTGGTCACTTCTTCTCGTTGTGCAGCATTTTCTGCCACACTTTTTCCTTCCCACAGACTTCCCACTGAGGTGCCTTGATACAGCACTCTGGGAACAGCCTATTCATTCAGAAATTTCTTTCTGTGTCTTACCCTCTTGCTTGAGGGTGTCAATGATGGCCTTCTGGACAGCAGTCAGGTCGGCAGTCTTACCCATGATTGCGGTTTTGAGTAATGAACCAGGCTGGGAGTTTTTAAAAGCCTCAGGAATCTTTTGCAGGTGTTTAGAGTTAATTAGTTGATTCAGATGATTAGGTTAATAGCTCGTTTAGAGAACCTTTTCATGATATGCTAATTTTTTGAGATAGGATTTTTGGGTTTTCATGAGCTGTATGCCAAAATCATCAATATTAAAACAAGAAAAGGCTTGAACTACTTCAGTTGTGTGTAATGAATCTAAAATATATGAAAGTCTAATGTTTATCAGTACATTACAGAAAATAATGAACTTTATCACAATATGCTAATTTTTTGAGAAGGACCTGTATGTCTCCTCTGCCCTGACAGCACACAAATCTCCGTGCTTGCTCTCGGCGGATATCGCGACTGGCGTCCACATGCATTGGGTCCCCCGCTGTACATCAGGCATGCGCGCGTGCCCCCGGCGGCGTGCGTGCGCCCTCTGGGGACTTTTAAAGGGAACCCCATACCCGTAAGGGGTTTCGCGCAGGGGTGCCATTCTGCCCCCGTAAATAGACGTGAGCCGTCTGGGAACCAGTTAAGAGCATTGGGCAGAAGTGACGTTTGGCGTCGCTTCCGCCAGTCAATGCTGTGAAGCCGAGTGGGGACCATCTTCCCCTCATTCTGCAGCCAGCCAAACAGGGGAAAGGACGCTACCCCCGGAGCACAGCAGAAGGATGAATGGCCCTCTCCCGCCCCCCATGACAGTGATCTTGTGGTGAATCTGCCACAGAGACCACTTTTATCTGAAAGCGGACCACCTGCTGAAGAAGAGGATACCGGAGTTATGGTAGCTAGCTGCTGTCATAACAACGATATTCCTCTTCAAAGAACCGACGTATAACGATGGCGAACGGTCCTTAAGTAGTTAAAATCACCAAAAAACGATTGTCCTCTCTCAGAAAATAAGGGGGGATGGAAACATACACATTATAAAACATAGTCTGTGGTTAGTACATTATACAAGGATTGAACCAATTAATCTGTCAGTTTGGTGAATTCCATGGTACCTGTCTTTGCACAAGTACAGGTAAACCCCACGCAAGTGCAGATGCACTGCAGGACTATCAGGACCCAAAGCCCTGTGGCACATCTACACATGCACAGGATCTGGGAATTGGGCGGGGGCAGACATCATTATCATCTAGATGAGAATTGAGAAAACACAATAAACACTCAAAAAATAAAGAATATAAAAGTATACATTTAATTTAACCACTTGCCGCCCTATAGCAAATTGACGGCGGCAAAGTGGTTTCAATATATTCATATGACGTCTTCAGGATATTGAGCCGCTGCGCGCCCCCGGGGCACGCATCGCGGCGATCGTTGTTGCGGGATGTCAGTCTGACACCCCGCAACACCGATTTAGGTAAAGAGTCTCCGACGGAGACTCTTTACCACGTGATCAGCCGCGTCCAATCACGGCTGATCACGATGTAAACAGGAAAAGCCGGTCATCGGCTTTTCCTCACTCGCGTCTGTCAGACGCGAGTAGAGGAGAGCCGATCGGCTGCTCCTCTGACAGGGAGGGTTTGTGCTGATCCATTATCAGCGCAGCCCCCCCGAGGATGCCCACACTGGACCACCAGGGATGCCACCAGACCACCAGGGATGCCCACCTTAAGGTATGCCACCCTAGACCACCAGGGATGCCAATTAGAAATACCTAATGGATGCCAATCAGTGCCCACAATGGGTACCACTGATTGGCAGGCATTATTGTTTGGCACTGATTGGCATCCATTTGTACAACACATTACAGTACAGTGCCACCTATCAGTGCCCATCCATGCCACCTATCAGTGCCCATCCATGCCGCCTATCAGTGCCCATCCGTGCCGCCTATCCGTGCCGCCTATCTGTGCTGTATGGAAGTGGTTAAAGAGAGGGGGGCAGGGCATGAGGAGATCAGTTTGAGGATGAAGAGTCTATTAGCACCAGAATGGAAAAGTGTAAATGGGTCCAAAAAAAGACTAGGCACGAATCTTGATAGATGCAAAGCTTATTCGTTATTTTTTCTACCTATACCGGCACTGCTTAACCAGACTAAGCACCTGACGGAGTACGGTAAATATACGTGTCTGTGCCAGAAAGCAGCCGGGTGTGTGAGCTGTGTTATTAAACAAAGCAGAAAGCAATTAAGATGCATTGTAAATTATGCAGATCTCAGTTAGCACCCATATTGCTATCTTGCAATCGTACATCAACACTGTATTTCTTGAACTCAGCATGTTTATAAGGCTCTTTTAATGCTAGGTGATAGGTATCTCTGCAAGAGAATAATTTGCTGCAAGAATTCTTGCTGCCAATTTCTCTATAAATCTTTGGTGAAATGGAATTGTTTCTTAAATAAGCATTGACTGCTTTGCTATTGTAACGGGAATTGTTCTTTACAAGCTAGCAATCCGATTAGCAACTGTAGAGAAATTCACTACACAGTGCCAATTCAAGGAAGACCCTTGTGTGTGACGATTGACGGATTACAACTCCTTCTCATTTGGTAATCATTTGAAAAGGATTAGTTCACCTTCACCCAAATCTATTAATATTGTGGGTGGAGTGTAATACATTATCAGGAGTGCAGTGGAAAAAAAACCCCATCAGATACTGATATGGCAGAGGCACCCATTGTGGTAGAAAATTATGTAAATTAAGGTGATTTAAATGAAGAGCAATCAGATTTATTTACACCCAAGAAAATGTGTTTCAAGCCTAAATCCACCACTTTGTCAGTTGTATGGTGTTAACATAAGTCTGCAATAAATACATACCAATCAGCAAAGAACTATAGTAAAATAACATTGAATAAGTTCATAGGGTAATTTTCCTTAAAGTGATTGTAAAGGCTCATTTAAAAAATAATAAAAAAAAATACCGTATTTATCGGCGTATAACACGCGCCGGCGTATAACACACACCTCAAGTTTAGGAGGGAATTTTAGGGGAAAAAACTTTTAGGAGGGAAGTTTAAGGAAATTTTTTTTACATTTAAACTTACATTTAAATGCAGGCTTACCAGTGTCCATTGCAGCCTTGTCAGTGCAGCCTTGCCAGCAGTGTCCATTGCAGCCTTTCCCCAGTGTCCAGTGCAGCCTTGCCTCAGTGCCCAGTGCAGCCTTGCCTCAGTGCCCAGTAAAGCCTTGCCCCAGTGCCCAGTACAGCCTTGCCTCAGTGCCCAGCACAGCCTTGCCTCAGTGCCCAGTACAGCCTTGCCCGCATTTCAAAAATGGCGCCGCCGAGATCGCCGCAGAGACTGGGCGGAGCGGGACGACGCCGCCGAGAACGCAGGGACTGGGCGGAGCCGAGATACACATAGCCGAGTGTACTCAGCTCTAGTCGGCTCTTCTCGGCTCCGCTCACAGTCACGCCGAGTCCCGCCCTATGATGGACATAACACAGGTCCAATGGTGGGACTGGGCGGGACTGTGAGCGGAGCCGAGAAAAGCCGAGTAGACTCGGTTATGTGTATCTCGGCGGCGATCGCTGCGCTCCGCTCAGTCAGCGGAGATCGCCAGGATGAGTGAGTATCGGCGTATAACACACACCCACGATTTCCCCCTGATTTTAAGGGGAAAAAAGTGCGTGTTATACACCGATAAATACGATAATAAACATGTTAGGCCTCATGCACACTGGACGTTTTTACAACAGCTGTTTTTGGCAGTAGACGTTTTTTTTCTACAGTCATTAAACTCTCCATCATGTTATCCTATGTGTCCATGCACACATAGGCTGTTATCAGCAGTTTTGGGCAGTGGCGTTTTTGAGCAGTAAAAAAAACCCAAAACTAGTGGATTCTAAGAGACGTTTTTCAGCTGTAAAAACGCTCTAACGCTGATAAACGCCGATAAACGTAGATAAACGCTAAAAAACTTCGCTCACCAGCGTTTTTTAAGGTTTTTGATTCATTGAAATAAAAAATTTCTTCAAGAAAAAACGCTAAAAACCACTAAAAAACGCTAACGCGGAAAAACGCTAAAAAACCCTAATAAACGCTAAAAAACCCTATTTCAAAAATGTTGAAAAAAGCTGAAACAAGTTGAAAAAAAGTTGAAAAACTCACTACAAAGCTACTGGTGTTTTTATAACGTTATTTTAACGTCCAGTGTGCATGAGGCCTTATACTTACAGCCTCTGTGCAGTGGATTTGCCCAGAGCAGCCCAGATCCTCCTCTTCTCGGGTCCCTCTTCTGCTCTCCTGTCTCCTCCCTCTGGTGCGTGCCCCTCAGCCAGCAGCTTGCTACAGGGGACACCTGAGCTAAATCAGAGCTCCGTGTATCCATTCAGACACAGAGCCCCGTCCTGGCCCCGCCCCTTTCTCACCTGATTGGCTGACTGATTGACAGCCGTGGGAGCCAATGGCGCCACTGCTGTGTCTCAGCCAATCAGGAGTGTCTGGGACAGCTAAGACACTCGTGGACATCGCTGCAGAGAGAAGGGGCTCAGGTAAGTAATTAGGGGGGTGCTGGGGAGGCTGCTACACACAGAAGGTTTTTTATCTTAATGTATAGAATGCATTTAGATAAAAAACCTTCTTCCTTTACAACCCCATAAAAAATGGGCATATACCCATCTTGAGTTCATGTTAACATTCATCTATTTACACATTAATACATGTAGCCTTGGTAAAGTGTGTACAGTGCCTTAAAAAAGTTTTCATACCCCTTGAAATGTTACACATTTTGTAATGTTACAACCAAAAACGGAAATGTATTTTATTGGGATTTTATGTGATAGACCAACACAAAGTGGCACATGTAAAGTGGACGGAAAATGGGTACAAGTCGCCTAGAAGTCGGATTGAAGTCGTACAGGAACCTTTTCTGAAGTCGGAGCGACTGCAGTCGTGTACATTAAGACGGCTCCATTCACTTCCATTACTTTTCTAAACCGTGTGACTTGGGGTGACTTGAAGTTGGATCCCAGGATGCCCCTGTGTGAACCGGCTCTAACTAACATCTAGTGGAACCAATTGCCTTTAGAAGTCACCTAATTAGTAAATAGAGTCCACCTGTGTGTTATTTAATCTCAGTATAAAGCTGTTCTGTGAAGCCCTCAGAGGTTTGTTTGAGAACCTGATTGAACTAACAGCATCATGATGGCCAAGTAACAAACAAACCAGACAGGTCAGGGATAAAGTTGTGGAGAAGTTTAAAGCAGGGTTAAGTTAAGAAAAAAAAATATCCTAAGCTTTGAACATCTCACAGAGCACTGTTCAATCCATCACCTGACAGGGAAGCTGGTCGGACTTGATGGGAAGATGGATGGAGACAAATACAGGGGAATCTTAGAAGAAAACCTGTTAGAGTCTGCAAAAGACTTGAGACTGGGGTGGAGGTTCACCTTCCAGCAGGACAACGACCCTAAACATACAGCCAGAGCTACAATGGAATGGTTTAGATCAAAGCATATTCATGTCTTTGCATGGCCCAGTCAAAGTCCAGACCTAAATCCAATTGAGAATCTGTGGCAAGAATTAAAAATTGCTGTTCACAGACGCTCTCCATCCAATCTGACAGAGCTTGAGCTATTCTGCAAAGAAGAATGGGCAGAAATGTCACTCTCTAGATGGGCAAAGCTGGTAGAGACATCCCCAAAAAGTCTTGCAGCTGTAATTGCAATGAAAGGAGGTTCTACAAAGTATTGACTCAGGGGGGCTGAATACAAATGTACCCCACACTTTTCACATATTTATTTGTAAAGAAAATTGAAACCCATTTATCATTTTCCTTCCATTTCACAATTATTTGCCACTGTGTGTTGGTCTATCACATAAAATCCCAATAAAATACATTTAAGTTTTTGGTTGTAACATGACAAAATGTGGAAAATTTCAAGGGGTGCGAATACTTTTTCAAGGCACTGTACATGTAGCCTTGGTAAAGTGTGTAGGTAAAGTATTTATATTGGCATATAATATGTTGTTTTATTTGTCTTTTTTTTTCCCATAATTTTTTTTATTGAAATCAAAAACAGATAAATGATTACAGTTCGAACAGCATGAACATCATACAGAAAGAAGAAATGTTGTAGATTACAAATATCTATAAGTATATCCATGTACCATTGCAGTAAACAGATTGCACATTAATTGGGGTATCCATAAAGCATAATCCCATTTGGCATGGTGGTGAGGTGTCTACCCGTTGCTACACCTACATGGTCAGCAACCCTGCAATATCTGGTACTTTAACAATATCAAAGGCCCAATTTTGAGAATAAATATGGGGGAAAAAAAGAATAGATGTAATAACTGAAAAGGGAGGGAAAGAGGGAGAAAGAACATTGACTTTGTTTTTACCTATACACTTTACCAAGGCCACCGGGGCATCAAGAGTAACCAATTTCTGCTTGAAGAAGGGTATATACTCTACACACCCACTCAAAAGGTTGCATCTACCACCATACTTGAAGATTCACACCCTAACCCAATTGAAGTTAGATCTCTCTGAATATCCATCATTGCCACATATCTTGCAAATAGTTAATGTTTGGGGGGGGGGGGGCAGCAAGGCTTCTTCCTGTGCTTCATGGATTTACTGGTACCACATCCTTTACTATCCAATTTTCATAAAGAAAACCCCTAAAATACACAACTAATTAGGACATTAATAGTAAAAACTTTATATGTAAAAACAGTACAATTGAGGTACTGAATTGGACATGTAGTGAACACTATACAGAATACACTCTTAATATAGAAAGTTACAAGGGGAATCACATTATCCCATCATGACCATTCCTTCAATAATATAACTTCAGAAAAATTCAAGCCGTAGCACCTTGACCATTTCTTCAACACGTTTCGTAGGACAGGGCCTGCTTCTTCAGGAAGAACAAATTTGTTATACATAACTGTCTGTCAAGGCTGTGAACAACATATGCAAGTATGTAAAAGGTGATGTGAGACAACAAGCCACATGGATGAATGAATCCCAAGCAACAGACCTCTAAACAAAGTAACCAGATAATCAATGTATTACAGTCATCCAATCATCTCTAGAGTATTTCTAAGGATTCAGTAAATATTAAAGCTTTGATCTGCTACGGTTCCCTCTATCCTGTGCTACCACATATCACTGTAGAAGTAGACCTCTCTGAGAACCACCAACCTAAAGACACTGTAATGGTTTATGCAATTCCTCTTCTTTACTGGTCTCTAATTGTTGAGTTTTTCATTCTTCTTTAGCATTTAAGATGAACTATTCTCTCATAATAAAAATCATGTGCTGCAACATTTAATTATAAGTTCATCTGCCCTTACAGCTTTGTATTGGTTCCTCTGCAAAGTCCCACAAATACGTGTTGATCCTGCCAGTGAAGTCCACCTAATGTAACTTCCTGTCATGGTGTGATAACACTGCCGCATTGCTATTGAGTTAAGAGAAAAGTCTCCACCCTCATGTAGACTGCACCTGATTGAACTATAGTGGGATGAGCGGATGTTGAAGAGGGTGTAGCTATTAGCATTATTAGTGCAGATTCACAAGCCTATAGGTTGTCAATCAGCACCTGGCTGCACCATCTATTGCTTTCTGGAATGACAGCACTTCCTCTGTTGGTGAAACCCTCCCACTTTGAGCTGCAGTGTCTGGGAGGGGGAGTGTGTGAAAAAAAGTGAAGGACAATTCGGCTCAAATTTATGAAGATTGTGTATCACATGGTAACTGTATTTGGTTTAAACTGTCATGCAAAAGGCAAACTCCAGGAATAAAAACAATCCACTCTTGCAGCATTAAGGGCTTGTTTTGTCTAAGGGTAGAGAAATAAAATAAAATACTTTCCTTATTCTGCGCTCAAGCGGGGTCCCTCCAGGACTGTGACCCAACCCCTGCAGCTGCCTTTGTAAACTCTGACCGATCGCAGGTTAAAGGAGAAGTATGGGTTTGGTTTTTTTTCCCTATTCATACTTACCTAGGTGGATGCAGCATCGGACCAATGCTGCATCTGTCTCCCAGCGTCTCTGCACTGAGAACCGAGCCACCAAACATCGCCGATGGCTCAGTTCTCTCGTCTTCCGAGAGGAGAGCTGCTGACTGTCAATCAGAATCTCTCCGCTCTGCTCCTCCACGCTCATTGGAGCGCTGAGTTGTGGAGGGGTGGGGAGAAGCTGTCTCAGCATCTCAATGGCTCGCTGAGAGGCTGAGACTGCCATAAGTCCAGGCACCTGGCGGATCCAGACTTCCGAAAATTAGAAAATCCGAAAATAAGAAAGAAAATCAGAAAATCCAAAAGAATAACTACAGTAGGTGCCGCCGATTTTGTGTTTCCAGCGCGATGGGATCGCGCTGGAAATCACCGCTGCGAGCTGTGCTTCTCGCGCTCGCCGCCCGCCCGAGATGCCGCACATCCATAGGAATACATTGGGGGCGGCAAACAGGAGGAGCGACATAGCTCGGCGCTGGCTCCCGCAACGGGGCTCGCGAGTGTCAATCTCGCCGCTAGCAGAGGCGAGATTGACACAATATCGGCGGCAGGTACTGTAACTAACTAATAATAACTAACTATTAAATTATAGGTATTGGAATTTCCTTTCAAAGTTGGCTGTTAGTGAACGTAACAAATACGAATCTATCCGAAGTTACGAATTATCCAAAATAACGAATGCTGCATCTAAACAAATGGAACGGAACAAATTAATAATATATTATAATAAAACATTTTTATTATTGTTTTTTATTAATATTCATTACGTTACATTCGTTTAGATACGCCATTTTTTATTTCGGATAGTTTGCAACTTCGGATAAATTTGTGTTCACTAACAGCCAAATTTGAAAGGAAATTCCAATACCTATAATTTAATAGTTAGCAACAGTTAAGTTATTATTAGTTAACCTCCCTGGCGGTATGATTCTGTCTGGAAGCAGTACAATTATTTTGCATTGAAATTTGGTGTTATGTATTGCAGTCCTGCAATTCTTAGTAATTACTTACTTAACCACTTCAATACCATGCACTTATGCACCTTCCCGCCCAGACCAATTTTCAGCTTTCAGTACTCTCACACTTTGAATGACAATTACTTAGTCATGCTACACTGTATCCAAACAAAATTTTTATCATTTTCTTCTCACAAATAGAGCTTTCTTTTGGTGGTATTTAATCGCCACTGGGTTTTTTATTTTTTGCGATATAAGCAAAAAAACAGCAATTTTTTAAAAAAAAAACACTTTTTTTTAGTTTCTATTGTAAAATTTTGCAAATAAGTAATTTTTCTTCATAAATTTGTGCCAAAATGTATACTGCTACATATCTTTGGTAAAATGAACCCAAATTAGTGTATATTATTGGGTCTTTGTGAAAGTTAGTCTACAAACTATGGTGGCAATCACTGAAAATTTATCACATCTGATCACGCCTGATGTACTGAAGGGATATCTCATTTCTTGAGACACTAACAAGCGAGGAAAGTACAAATACCCCAAAATTACCCCTTTTTGGAAAGTAGACAGTCCAAGGTATTTACTAAGAGGCGTGGTGAGTTTTTTGAAGTTGTATTTTTTTCCCACATCTCTTTCGCACAGGTCCAGGTAGCAGGCAGAGGTGTCCCGACAGAAATGCTGTCCAAAGTCAGTAGAGGCAGCAGGCAGATATATGGTCAACACAGCCAAAGTATTGGTCCAAGCAGCAGGAAGAAACATGGTCCATAATGTCATGGGTCATTACAGGCAGTAATATGGTCAGCACAGCCAAATTATTGGTCCAGGCAGCAGGAAGGACCATCAAGCTTAGGGCCAGGGGGACAGGGGTAGAGGCTTCTCCCACCCAAATCGCTTTGAAGCCTCCGGGCAACCAGACCCTGTTCTTGGAGCACTCAGAACGCTATTCTGAAGCCCCTCACATATGTGAGACCCCTGTGTACTAAAAGTAGATGGCCAAAAGATCAGTCCAAGTGGCAGGCAAAAACATGGTCAATTAACAGGCCAAGGTCGGTACACGTGGAAGTCAGAAACGTGGTTTAAATCGGCAGGCAGAGGCATCGTCGGTAAACAGGCTGAGGTTGGTGCACGTGGAGGTCAGAAACGTGGTTTAAATCGGCAAGCAAAGACATCGTCGGTAAACAGGCCAGGGTCAGTTAATTAACATGAAAGGTAGTTAGTAACATGGTAGCAGGCAAATAGGGAAATGGCAGTCTGTTAATAATAAGGGGAACTAATGGATGTATGATAATTTTTGAAGCAATTTCCGATGCACAGGCCAGGTTGGAAGGGACAATCGGGACAATAATAGCTGGTGTCTCTTCTTACTCCTCCTCTGCTGCATACACGGCATTTCTTTTGGCGTCTTCTTCCAGATTCTGTGGGGGGGATGCTAAAGGGATAGTGTCGCTCGTGAAGCCGACTCACACTATCAGAGCGAATGCTTCCTGGGGCGGGATCTTGTTGGTAAATGAGGGCATCGATGATATCTTCGATATATTGGAGGTAGTGGAGTCGGTGATTTTGAGTTGCTTTTTGGTAGCAGACAAACGAATTAAAAAGGGCCATGTGAAACAGGTGAAACGCAACTTTTTTGTGCCAATAATGGGACTTTCTGGTTGATAAGTAGGGCTGTAGCATCTGGCCGTTTAAATCCACCCCCCCATGTACAAATTGTAGTCGTGGACACATTCGGGCTTTACAATGGAGCCGCGTCTTCTTGGGATCTCCACCATGGTGTCATTGTGGATCGTAGAGAGGATGTGGACATCTTTCTTGTCCCTCCACTTCATGGCCAACACCTCCTCATTCCTCATGGATGCCGATTCTCCAGGTCGCAATTTTTTTGTCAATAAATTTTGTGGGAATCCCTTCCGTTTTTTTTTAAGGTACCGCAGGCCGAGGTTTGTTTACTGTAAAGGTGGCAAAAAAGGGACAGGCTGGTATAATAATTATCAACATATAAATGGTAACCTTTTCCGAACAGGGGGTATGCCAACTCCCAGACAATTTTCCCACTGGTTCCAATATATGTGGGGCAATCACGGGGCTGGAGCTGGGAGTCTTTGCCTTCGTAGATCCTGAATTTGCAGACGTATCCAGTGGCTCGATCACATAATTTATTTAATTTTAACCCATACCTGGCTCTCTTGCTTGGTATGTACTGCTTGAACTGCAGTCGGCCGGTGAAATGTACGAGGGACTCGTCCACACAAATTTTTTGGTCTGGGATGAAAACTTCTTCAAATCGCTGGGAAAAGGCATTGATTAGGGGGCGTATCTTGTACAATTTGTCGTAGTTGGGATGATCTCGGGGAGGGCACTGTGAATTGTCATTGAAGTGGAGAAAGCGCATAATCATGTTGTATCCTTTCCTGGACATGACAGCGGAATATATGGGCATGTGTTGGATGGGGCGTTTGGACCAATATGAATGGACTTTGTTCTTTTTTGTAAGCCCCATATTGAACATAAGGCCCAAAAATAATTTAAATTCCTCCAATGTTAGATGCCGCCACTGGAACATGCGGGCGTAGGAAGAATCGGGTTGGCAGCAATAAATTGGGATGCATACAGATTCGTTTGATCCACTATATTCTGCAGCAAATCTTGTGGGAAAAATAAACAAAAATAATCAAATTTAGAAAAATTTGTAGTGTCGGGCTGCACACCTGGCTGTGCGGTGAAAGGGGGGATGATAGCGGATCCTGAGTTGGCAGGCAACCATAAAGGGGTTTGCCAGGGCATCGGGAAGGTAGGATTGGGGCTGGATTCTTCGGGTTGGGCGTGCATTTTCATTGCTTGTACTGGGCTCCTCTTCCTGGGGTATGGCGCTGCTGGTGGTGGGCAGTTCTCCTGATCTTGGTGCTGATCTTGGTGCTGATCTTGGTGCCGATCGCATTCTTTTGGGAGGGACGGTTTCCTCCGGGGACTCGGACTCTGAGCCACTATCCTCCACTGGCTCGTATTCCGAACCAGAATCGGATAATGGGAGCTCCCCGCTGCTCTCATCATCCGACATGGCAAGAATGGCATATGCCTCCTCAGGTGTGTAAACCCTTTGGGACACTATGGCAGTGCTTATTGGTGGGCCTGTGTAATGGTACTGCTGGTGGTAGTGGTGGCGGTCTGTGTGGTAGTACCGATGGAGGTATTAGTGGTGGGCCTGTGTGGTGGTACCGATGGCAGTATGGGTGGTGGTGGTACCAATGGCGGTACAGGTGGTGTTGGTACAGATGGCGGTACAGGTGGTGGTGGTGGCGGCGGTAGCGATGGCGGTATGGGTGGTGGTGGTACCGATGGCGGTACAGGTGGTGGTGGTACCGATGGCGGTACAGGTGGTGGTGGTACCAATGGCGGTACGGGTGGTGGTGGTACCGATGGCGGTACAGGTGGTGGTACAGGTGGTGGTGGCACTACCGACGGTGGCACGGGTGGTGGTACTGGTGGTGGTACCGATGGCGGCACTAGTGGTGATACTGGTAGCGGGCCTGTGTGGCAGTATAGATGCTGGGCCTGGTGGCGGTACCGATGGCGGTACTGGTAGCCTGTGTGGCGGTGCCAATGGCGGTACCGATGGAGGTGGGCCTGTGACAGATGATTGACAGATGGGCTGATTGATTGACAGATGGGCTGATTGATTGATTGACAGATGGGTTGATTGATTGACAGATGGGGTGATTGATTGACAGGTGGGCTGATTGACAGATGGGCTGATTGACAGATGGGCTGATTGACAGATGGGCTGATTGACAGATGGGCTGATTGACAGATGGGCTGATTGACAGATGGGCTGATTGACAGATGGGCTGATTGATGTGCTGGGCTGTGTGACAGGTCCTCTTTATGGGGGGGGCGTGTTGTGCACTGTAAACTTATGTAGACAAACTACACTGAGCTAACTTACTGATCTCTTCTCTCTCCTCACAGATCGGTGTGTGAGGAGAGAGCAGGGATCAGGTAGTAACTCCTGTGGAGTTTGTTTACATTTGTGACCGGCTGTGATTGGACACAGCCGGTCACGTGGTAAACAGCCAATTCATTGGCTGTTTACTCTGATCGGGGACGCGCTGTGTCCAAGGGACACTCGCCTTCCCCGATCCCCGCTCTGCAAGCCTGTGGCGGCGCGCACAGAGCGCGCCGCCGAGTTTGTTTTGACAGGTGATCGGCTGTGACTTTGACACAGCCGATCACATGGTAAACAGCCAATGAAATTGGCTGTTTACCGTGATCGGGGAAGCGCTGTGTCCGAGGGACACATGCCGTCCCCGATCACCGCACTGCGCGCCCCCGCGGGCGCGCGCAAGGCATTATCCTGCAGGACGTCATATGACGTCCAGTATCGATAATGCAACCACTTCCCGGACGTCAATTCACTATTGACTGGGCGGGAAGTGGTTAAACCTGACCAAACAAGAGTCTAGTAGACATCCTGGGTATGATAAAGTTTGAAACACAAAATCATAAATTATAATATAATAAATAACTATAAATAATTATAACAAATAATAATGTAATTATAATAAAAATTATTCACTAATGTAATCAAATCAAAAACACAGAAATTTGCTCAGTTGCAGAATTGTCGCTGTCATTGCTTTCAGTGTTTGATGACAAATTTCCCCACAAATCACTATCGCTCAATTCTGCAAGTGATTCTAATTCATTATCGCTGTTTTCTAGCTGGTCTAAAACCACTTTTGACATAAAGGGACACTTTTTGGTTGCTATGGACAATCTCCAGTTTCCAGGCAGAAAGAACAGTTTTTATAATATAAAACTGCATGCAGGACACTGGACAGACCACTAGGGACAAAGGGGATGTGTAATTATTTCATACAGTACTGTAATCAGTAAGTAAAATATACTGTATCTATACTGTCTTTTTCACTTTTTGAATTTGGCGCCGATCTCCGCCCCGTGCACCGCAACATCGCAGGGAATGGAGCGCGGCACTCAGCAGTGTGAATCGAGCGAGGAGACAGCTCGCAGGATCCAGGGAACAAGGTAATTAACTCTCCCTGGATACTGCGATGCAGCCCGAGTCTGGCTCGGGGTTACCGCTCTTGGTATGAAAAACTCACCCCGAGCCTAACTCGGGATTACCACTAAGGGGGTTAAGGCCCGTACACACAATACTAAAATTCGAAGTCAAATTTTGTTCGAACGATCTGACAATTTTCAGATCGTTAGTACAGTGCTTTCGACAGCCGATTCCATTTTTTTCATCCGACAAAAGCTGGATGTGCATATGTGAACTCAACGTCCGATTTTCGTTTCATTAGTACAGTTTTCGTACGAAAAAAATTGTAAGAGCAAGACTACGCATGCTCAGCAACGAAAGAATACAGAACTATTCAACATATTACGCCACTTCTGACGTTGTATTCTGTCGTATGAGAATTTTCGTATTGTGAGTAACCTCTTCACTCTCGACTTGAGACTACCATGCACCAAAAACGGTCGTCCGAAAATCTGATGTGTCTACGAGGATTTCGTTATTATTTAAGATTTTCGAATTTTCGGGTCTTCGAATTTAGAAATTGCGAATTTCAGAATTTTTGAATTTCTGAATTTTCTGATTTACGAGTTTTTGAATTTACGAATATTCGAATTTCGTAATTTCGTTAATTCGGATATTTGCAAATGAACGAATTTGGAACTAAATGAATTGCACATGTCTAGTGGAGAACTATTGTGTACCTTGTATATGAATGTTTATGTCACTGTAGAGCCTTGCCTCTCCATAGATCTCGTTTCGAAAGCAATGCTAACCACTTTGTTAGCGTCTTGTCATTGAAATGTTCCATACTTCTGAATAGCAGCTCTAACTTTAACAAATCAGTAACTTAGTAAAATCAGGTAGTTCTGAGAGACAGCGCTTATGATTCTTGTCAGAGAAGCATTTATTATCCCAGCTGTACAGCACGTTTTTATGATGTCTCTGCAGAGCCATTTTTTACTTCAGCATAAATTCAGCTACAAAATTCACAGGCACATTAAATTTAAATGCAAATCCAACTTTATTATCAGACCTGTCATAAAAAAATTGCTTTAGTAGTTTCCAAGTTGACAAAAATACAGACTTTTTGTTAAATATAGGCTAGTTTGTTGTGATTGCATTTCGATAAATATGTGTCATGCTAGCGGGATCGTCAGGATGTTGCCTTACTCAACATAATGTGACAGACAATCCACTTTATATAATAGAAATCAATAATGCTTCTGTGCAAATAATTTTCCGGTAATCAGGTCAATAAACCTTCATCACGACCTGGCAGAATGCCATGCAGTTTCCAAAAAGTGGAGGTGAGGTTCACGACTCTTTAGAACTGTTAGCATCTTTAATAGCACTTCAATACAGGGCACTTTTACGCCCTTCCTGCCCAGGCCAATTTTCAGCTTTCAGCGCTGTCACAATTTGAATGACAATTGCACGGTCACGCAACGCTGTACCCAAACTAACTTTTTATACATTTTCTTCCCACAAATAGAGCTTTCTTTTGGTGGTATTTGATCACCACTGGGTTTTTTATCTTTTGCTTAACAAAAAGGCCGACATTTTTGAAAAATAATTTTTTTTTTGGGGTTTCTGTTATAAAATGTTGTTTTCTCCTTCACTGACGGGCACTGATGAGGTGGCACTGATAAGGTGGTACTGATGAGGAGGCGCCACTATGCAGCACTGATAGGCGGCACTAATATGCAGCACTGATAGGCACTAATAAGCGGCACTGATGGGCACTGATAGGTGGCATTGATGAGCACTGATAGGCGGCACTGATATGCAGCACTAAAAAAAGGCACTGATGGGTACTAATAAGGGGCACTGATGTGGAGGCACTGCCAGTAATTACTGATAGGCACTGACATGAGTTACTGATGGGCACTGATTGACATTTTGATGGGCACTGATTGGCATCTGATGGGCACTAATTAGAATGTGTGATTGGCACCTCTGCTGGGGGTTGCGCTGATAATCAATGCGCTGATTATCAGCACAGACCCCCCCTGCCAGAAGAGCCGCTGATCAGCGGTTCTCATAGCTCTTGGAGAGGAGAGCTGCTGACCGTCAATCAGCAGCTCTCCTGCTCTGCTCCTCCACACTCACTGGAGCACTGAACTGTGGAGGGACGGGGAGCAGCCATCACAGCGGCTCACTGAGAGGCTAAGACTGCCATCAATCCAGATGCGTGCCTGGACTGATTTTGGTGTTGTCAGCAGAGAGCGAACTTCAGACCGCTCTCTGCTGTAAATGGGCCACAGGAGTGAAAAACGAATTACACTCCTGTGACCATTAGGAGGAGCCCAGCCAAACAAGCTCAGGCTTCTCCTTGAAGGGAGCACCTTTGCCTTTAGTTTCGAGTTGCGTTTGACCAACATTAGCAATCTACTACCCATTAGTTTGATCAACCACCTGAAAGTCAAAACTAAGCAATGAATATACAGCTTCAATACAGTTTAGTGATAGCTTAACCACTTCAGCCCCGGGAGGATTTACCCCCTTCCTGACCAGACCACTTTTTGCGATACAGCACTGCGTCGCTTTAACTGACAATTGCGCGGTCGTGCGACGTTGCACCCAACCAAAAAGAGCAACAATTTTGAAAAAAAAGCAATATTATTACTTTTTGCTATAATAAATATCCCCAAAAAAATATAAAAAAAAACACATTTTTTCCTCAGTTTAGGTATACGTATTCTTCTACATATTTTTGGTAAAAAAAAAAAAAAAACGCAATAAGTGTGTATTGATTGGTTTGCGCAAAAGTTTTAGCGTCTACAAAATAGGGGATAGATTTATGGCATTTTTATTATAATTTAATTTTTTTTACCAGTAATGGCGGCGATCTGCGATTTTTATTATGACTTCGACAATGCGGCGGACACATCGGACACTTTTGACACTATTTTGGGACCATTGTCATACAGCGATCAGTGCTATAAAAATGCACTGATTACTGTGTAAATGACACTGGCAGGAAAGGGGTTAAACACTAGGGGGCGATCAAGGGGTTAAGTCTGCCCTAGGGAGTGATTCTAACTGTGGGGGGGGTGGGCTTCCACTGACATGACAGCGATCACTGCTCCCAATGACAGGGAGCAGTAGATCCCTGTCATGTCACTAGGCAGAACAGGGAAATGCCTTGTTTACATAGGCATCTTCCCGTTCTGCCTCTCCGTGACACGATCGCGGGCCGCCGGCGAACATCGAGTCCGCGGGCACGCTCACGAAGTACCCGGCGGGCGCACGCGCGCCCACTATACGGCACATTAAAGGTGGACGTACAGGTACCACCGCTGCCATTGTGCCAACGTATATCAGCGTGCAGCGGTCGGCAAGTGGTTAAAGTGGTTGTAAACCCGAAATAGAAAAAAAAAACCCTGTAAGACAAAGGCATAATGAGCTGGTATGCACCGCATACTAGCTCATTATGAAATACTTACCTTAGATCAAACCTGTTGCAGCGGCCCCGCACACCGTTGTGACCGGCGACATGTCTCCCGGAGTTATTTCCGGGTTCGCGGGCTCCAGCACCGTGATTGGCCGGAGCTGGGATGACGCGGGAGCCCCCGGTTACGGCACGGCTGCTAAAGAAACGGCACGAGCCGTTCCTTCAGTGCGCATGCGCCAATGACATCAGCGCAAGTGTATATGGTAAATAACTCCTAAACCATGCAGGTTTTGGAGATATTTACAGTATCTACAGGTAAGCCTTATTATAAGCTTACCTGTAGGTACAAGTGGTGTAACTAGGTTTATAACTGAAATGAAATCAAACCAAAAACTGAAATGGAATCAAAATGGGAGCAAACAATGGCATGTTCATAAAAAGTCATCTGATTTTTCCACCATGATAAATTATCACAATATCAAGTGAAACAAAGAATTTATGTCTTCCATTTTTGTGTAAAAAAAAAAAAAAGGAATCAAAAGTTCATAAGCTCTATGAACCTACGACAGGCATGGCCAGGTTAACACTAGCAAATGGGCTGTAGATACAAGAAGGAAGCACCTGTATGTGGACCTCTGAACTGCCCCCACAGCTCACTACTGGTCAATAACTGTGATAAGCATCCACAGAAGGCATAAAAGGAAAAATTATGTTAATAATTAACCCCCTGTCGACTGCTCACAGTAAACATACTGCAAGTGGGCGGCAGGCATGATCACTTGCATGTATGTAATCAGCGTTCTTCCGGGTTTGGGGCACACATGCGTATGCCCCCTGCTCACTTGTGTTGTGATTGGACACAGCGCAAGTTTGGCAGCTGATTTCAGCCAATGATTTTGGCTGAAATTGGCTTATCGTCTGTACCTAATCACACACAGAGTTCTGTGTTTAAAAACCAAGGAGAAAAAACAGCCAGGTAGTAAAGTAAAAGCAGCACACATTACACACAGTTAACCCCTTGATTACCCCTAGAAGTTAACCCTTTCTCAGCCAGTGCCATTAGTACAGTGTCAACAGTATTATCACTGATCACTGTATTAGTGTTACTAGTGACGTCAGTGTCGGTTAGTGAACCTCCCAGATAGTGTCTGTTAGCACCAGATTGCCCACCACCCTATCACAGTCCCACTATAGGTTGTTGATCACCGCCATTACAGTTTATAGCTGCATAAATTCCAGTACTGTATATACAGTATTTCACAAAAGTGAGTACATCCCTCACATTTTTGTAAATATTTTATTATATCTTTTCATGTGACAACACTGAAGAAATGACACTTTGCTACAATGTAAAGTAGTGAGTGTACAGCTTGTATAACGGTGTAAATTTTCTGTCACCTCAAAATAACTTAACACACAGCCATTATTGTCTAAACCGCTGGCAACAAAAGTCAGTACACCCCTAAGTGAAAATGTCGAAATTGGGCCCAAAGTGTCAATATTTTGTGTGGCCACCATTATTTTCCAGCACTGCCTTAACCCTCTTGGGCATGGAGTTCACCAGAGCGCCACAGGTTGCCACTGGAGTCCTCTTCCCCTCCTCCATGATGACATCACGGAGCTGGTGGATGTTAGAGACCTTGCGCTCCTCTACCTTCCATTTGAGGATGCCCCGCAGATCAATAGGATTTAGGTCTGGAGTAGGGATGAGCCGAATACCCCCCGGTTCGGTACACATCCAGAACATGCGAACAGGCAAAGAATTTGGTTGAACACGCGAACACCATTAAAGTCTATGGAACACGAACATGAAAAATCAAAAGTGCTAATTTTAAAGGTTTATATGCAAGTTATTGACATAAAAAGTGTTTGGGGACCTTGGTCCTGCCCCAAGGGACATGAATCAATGCAAAAAAAAGTTTTAAAAACGTCCGTTTTTTTCGGAAGCAGTGAATTTAATAATGCTTAAAGTGAAACAATAAAAGTGAAATATTCCTTTAAATTTCATACCTGGGGGGTGTCTATAGTATGCCTGTAAAGAAGTGCATGTTTCCCGTGTTTATAACAGTCTCTGCACAAAATTACATTTCTAAAGGAAAAAAAGTAATTTAAAACTACTTGCAGCAGTAATGAATTGTCGGGTCCCGTCAATACAGATAAAAGTCATTGAAAAATAAAAATGCGTGGGGGTCCCCCAAAATTCCATTACCAGGCCCTTAAGGCCAAATAAAAAAAAATGGCGTGGGGTTCCCCCAAAAATCCATACCAGACCTGAAATCTGGTATGGATTTTAAGGGGAACACCGCACCAAAATGTAAAAAAAAAAATGGTGTGGGGTTCCCCCAAAAATCCACACCAGACCCTTAACGGGAAACCTGCGTTGCATCAGAGGGGGGCGGGGTCACCCGTACACATCACTGGGAAACCCCAGCGTTTCCCCTTGTCAGAGGGGGACGGGGTCACGTGATGGGTGGCCCCGCCCTCAGCTACATAAGAGCTGTCAAGCTGGCGCTGCGTCATTGGCTGGGTGCCTCCGGTGGAGGCAGGATTGTGTGCTGTTCCTCGCTGGAGAAGTGGAGATCATCCATCGCTGGAGATCGAGAATTGGATTACATCGCTGGAGATCGTGCATGGATTTATTGGATTATATCGCTGGAATCTCTTTTTTATTAATTTATTTTTTATTTTTAATAAATGACTTGTCACAAGCCGTCTCCTGTGGTTTTTAAAATTTTGACACTTTTGGGTGAAATGGTAGGGGTACAATGTACCCCTTACAATTCACATAGGGGGGGCGGGATCTGGAGGCCCCCTTTGTTAAAGGGGGTGTCATGGATATGCAGTAATGGTTGTCTGTCAGCTTACCTTTCTCTCCATGTGTTCACCTTAGAGGCCAGACTCTCTCACCTGGCTGCTTTTATAATCTCTCCTCCCAGAATGTCTCCACCCCAGGCCCTATCAGAGAACTCAATATTAACCTGTGCACTGCAGGTCTGCCTTGCTGATCAACGTTGTTTGTTAAGCATTGTGTGTTTGGGTTCCTGCTTGCCGTGTGCTACGTCTGTCTCTGTGTTAACGATATTGGCTTATTCTTGACTATCCCTGTCTGCTTGTGACCTGGACCTTTGGCTTGTCCTTTGTTTATCCTTGTCTGCTTGTCGCCCTGACCTTGGCTTATCTCCTTACTATCTCTTGCATCCTGAGCTGCTGCTTCCCCTCTATCCTCTATCCCCTCCGGAGCGTGAGCTAGGGGACTCTGGGGGCCGCGACCTGGATCCAGCTGCAGCTTAGGCCATCCTCACCACTAGAGGCTCTGGTGAACACCTGCTGGATCTTAGACTCCGCGCCCTGGGGAATCTTGGGCTCTAGCTCCCTGTGGGATCCCTGTTGTGCTCCAGTGGATCGGCATTCCTTAACTACCCAGTGTTCCATCTGCAGCAGTCAGCCATAGGGTTCACTACCTTGTGGTGCATTCCTGACCTACGGTGTGCATCTGTCATCTGGCAACTCAGGTGACTTAACAGGGGGCTTCCAGATTCCAATAAGCCCCCCGTCCGCAGACCCCCACAACCACCGGGCAAGGGTTGTGGGGATGAGGCTCTTGTCCCCATCAACATGGTGACATCCTCCCCATGTTGAGGGCATGTGGCCTAATACAGTTCAGGAGGGAGGGACACTCTCTCGTACCCCCTCTTTTCCTGAGGCCTGCCAGGTTGCGTGCTCGGATAAGGGTCTGGTGTGGATTTTTGGGGGGGGCCGCACCATTTTTTTTTATTTTGGCGCGGAGTTCCCTTAAAATCCATACCAGACCTGTAGGGTTTGGTATGGATTTTTGGGGGGAACCCCACGCCATTTTTTTTTATTTGGCGCAGGGTTCCCCCTAATATCCATACCAGACCTGAAGGGCCTGGTAATGGAATTTTGGGGGACCCCCACACATTTTTTTTTTTTTCAATGACTTTCAATGACTTTTATCCGTATTGTCGGGACCCAACAACTCATTACAGCTGCGAGTAGTTTTAAATTACTTTTTTTTCCTTTAGAAATGTCATTTTGTGCAGAGACTGTTATAAACACGGTAAACATGCGCTGCTTTACAGGCATACTATATACACCCCCAGGTACAAAATTTAAAGGAATATTTCGCTTTTATTGTTTCACTTTAAGCATTATTAAAATCACTGCTCCCGAAAAAACGGCCGTTTTTAAAACTTTTTTTTGCATTGATACATGTCTCCTGGGGCAGGACCCGGGTCCCCAAACACTTTTTATGACAATAACTTGCATATAAACCTTTAAAATTAGCACTTTAGATTTCTCCCATAGACTTTTAAAGGGTGTTCCGCTTTTCCAAATTTGCTGCGGACACCCCAAATTGTTCGCTGTTCGGCGAACGAGCGAACAGCCAATGTTCAAGTCGAACTCATGTTCGACTCGAACAGATAGCCCATCCCTAGTCTGGAGACATGCTTGGCCAGTCCATCACCTTTACTATCAACTTCTTTAGCAAGGCAAGGGTCATCTTGGAGGTGTGTTTGGGGACATTATCATGGCTAATTGGACCCAATTTGGACATTTTCACTTAGGGGTGTACTCACTTTTGTTGCCAGCGGTTTAGACATTAATGGCTGTGTGTTGAGTTATTTTGAGGGGACAACAAACTTACACTGTTATACAAGCTGTACACTCACTACTTTACATTGTAGCAAAGTGTAATTTCTTCAGTGTTATGAGATGAAAAGATATAATAAAATATTTACAAAAATGGGAGGGGTGTACTCACTTTTGTGAGATACTGTATGCCATAGTTTGTAGACGCTATAACGTTTGCCCAAACCAATTAATTAACAAAGACATGTAGCTGAATACATTTTTGCCTAAATTTATGACATTTATTGGAGATGTTTTATAGGAAGAAGAAGGTGGCTGCACGTCCAGGCATAAAAAAAGTATCTTTATTGTAAATCCATTAAAAACGAGGACATGCCATGACATGCAGCTAGCTCAAATGTTCAACAGACGTGTTTCACACAACTGTGCTTAGTCATTGCTTTAGAACAGAAATTAGAAAATATATATTTTTTTTTTCAAAGTTCTCTGTCTTTTTTGTTTGTATGATATAAAATAAAATAACCCAGTGGTGACCAAATACCCCCAAAAGAAAACTCTATTTGTGTGCAAAAAATTGTTATAAAGGCAATTTGCGTACAGTGTTGTATGACCGTGCAATAGCCAGTTAAATAGCACAGTGCTGAATAGCAAAAAATGGTCATGAAGGGGGTAAAACCTTCCAAAGGTCAAGTGGTTTAAGTGGTCCAAGTTTTGGAGCTCCTAATGTGCTCTTCCAGATTGAATTATCTGCTGTTTTCTTTGTCTACTGACAGTTACCTGTCTGAAACTAGGTTTTACCTAAATGTTATCTTACTTACTGTGCAGTGCCAGTTGTTGTGTGGAAATGTACAATGCCTATTTTTACCTATGCTGTTTGCCCAGGAGTGTTCTTATTCAAGTTCAAAGTCTGTTAAATAATGTAGAAGAACAGCAGGCCCATCAATTTGCGAACAGCAGCAAGACTTAGGCAGCCCATAGTTGTTTTTAATAAGCCAGCGGGTTGAACAAAAAACTTGACTCGATTCTTCATCCACACACTCTATGTTGATGGAGGAATCCTCCCTGCTGAGCTATTGTATTATGACAGCAGTAAGACTTTCCTGCTGTCAAAATACACTGATCCGCATTGAAGGGTATAGTCTGCAGTGCTGATTGAGCAGGAAAAATCCAACAGGGTGGTTGTACAGAAGTCCCAGCTGAACCAGCCAAATTTCGATCTATGTATGGCTGGTTTTATCTTTGCTGTCACTTTGAATATATTGATTGTATCTACCAAGGGCGTAACTAGAACCTTAAGGGCCCCTGTGCAGGAAAGCATGAACGTCCCCCCTGGCCTCCAGCCGGGGCCCTTTCCACTGATCCCGGGGCCCTTTTCCACTGATCCCGAGGCCCTTTACTCCCATCGTGGGACACTTTATTACGATACCGCTGCGTGCCTCCTTCCTGCTGTCTTGGGGTCCTCGCAGGTGCGACCTTTGCAAACCCCAGGATGGAGCGTTGAGTGCAGCCTGGTCACGTGGTATACACTCAACGCTCCATCCTGGGTTCCTGACTGCAGCGAACGGCGGCTTTGATGCACGCCGCTTCCAGGAGTCCACGAGCTGTAAGCTCCATACTGTCTGCCTGCAGCGCCAGTGCCGGGATGGCACCTTTTAATGTAAGAGGCCACCTAGGCCACATGTTTTTATTTATTTTTTATATTGCTTTTTATAATTAAAATACGGGTTGCACTATGGAGTTTTCCTGTTTGTATTTCATATCTTCCGCCTGAGATCGAGGAAGGAGACTCATTCATTTCTCTACCAGTATTTGTCCATATGTGTGCAGGCACAATCCTGCTCAAGCTGTGTGTGACCATCTTTTTAAATAAAGAGGTCTACATCTTTTGGTAAGCGCAATCCACTACCTGTGCACTTTGGGTGTGTAGCTTCCTATGAAGATTTGGTGAAGGATTAACTCTTTGCACTATTTTGAAGAAAAAAATCACAATATAGCATGAACTTTATTTGTTGAAGATTTTTTTCACGATTCGGAACAAATTTGATTTATTATCAACATATTAATGGGACTGTCTTCATTTGATTGTTTTATTATTTCTTGATTTTGTGATTGATTGTTTTTTGCGTGGCAGCACGCGAACTATCATGATTGGGACTAATTAATTACTGTTCACATTTGGTTGATTTCCAAAATCACTTTTTGGTATTTCAATTATCACATGATTGTGTTGTTTATACTAAATAATTATTTTTTAATTATTAATTTAATATATATATGGTATCACATATTAATTAATTTTAATAAGAGTTTTGAGCGCCCCCTTTTCACACATAAACCTATTCAGATAGGAGTTATTACTTCATCCGCAGGGGAGCAGCCGTTATATTTAGGATATATATATAATTTTTCACCTAATTTTGTATTCATTAATAATCAATTGGCGCTGAATCACAATAATAGAAAGTTCAGCCACTATTGTCAGTAGGTTTTTTTTATTATTATTATTTTTAACCATTTTATGTTATTTATTTTGTTTACTTTTTTTCTTTTTTTTTTTTAGGGCCTCCGTTGGGTGGCTTTGGTGAAATATTGGGGGGTCCAAACAGAACTCTGATGTTTCACCTTTGAGACAGAGAAAGGAGATTGAGGACACATAATTCTCCATCTTTGCAGCCTCGGCAGCACAGAATGAATGAACAGGAATAGCTCTGTACAGAGTTTCCCGTGCATTCATAAACTGAAGCATAGCAAACATAATTTTCTATGCCTCAGCTATGAATAATGAAAAAAAAAAAAAACAATCACCAGCTCTATTCGTTAAGACAAGGCAGGGGCCAGTAAATTACACATTTACTGACTCCTTTCCCACTCTCTATCCTGACAGTATCCCCTGCGGCAGCCAGCAGGAGGTGGAAGGGGGAAAACCACCAGCGCTAAAGGGGAGGGGGGCAGGTGAGCACATAGGGGCCTGGGTCAGCAGGTGGCAGGGGTGGCATGTAGAGTAACTGATACCCTCCATTTCATTCCTGCAGTTGCTGAATGTCTGCAGGAGGGAGAGGAGGCCATTCAGTGGTTGCATAGAGAAATTGGTTCCTCTACATGCCGCCGCCCCTGCCACTTCTCCTCTCCAGGTGTACGGGTAGGTGCACGGGCAGGCGCACGGGCCCCCTGGAAAATGGGGGCCGGGTCACAATAGCAACAATGTACAAACGTCCCTGGTGTCTACAATGGAGAGAGGAATTAAATGCTGCAGCTGTGCCCAGGAGGCAGAGAGAAGGAAGTTCAATAGCTTCATATGTGACATCACCAAGACTGGCACTATGGCCAACCATAGAGTTCTGGAGCGTTACTCCAAGAATTGCTGTTATCCTCTCTATGTTTGATGGGTCATCATGGTAACAGAGGCTAGTATGGGTGGATAATTACAGGGAGTATCTCTACTCTCTATAACCACTGACACATGTCCCTACAGCATCACGTTGGACTCCCAAGAGCCCGTCCCTAGTCTTCAGAGGGTTCTTGTGAGTTACAGAATTTTTGGGCGTGCCTACAAGACTGCATATGATGTTGGCACCTTCTTCTTCAGCCTGTCACTGGGAACAGAAATGTTTACACCCTTCTGATTGGCTAAAACAAAGAATATCGAGACAATGGAAGGAGGTAAGTACAAACTTTCTCATGTGGTTGTCTGAGTTTACATATATGATTTGTTTCAAGGGTCCAGCTTTGAGGGTCTATTCACACTAAGGCTAGATTCACACCTATGCATTTTTAGTGCTTTTTGCATTTTGCAGATTTGCACTACAGTCCATGTAACATGGTTTCCTATGGAACACGTTCTGTAGTGCAAATCTGCAAAATGCAAAAAGCACTAAATAATGCATAGGTGTGAATCCAGCCTAATGTGTTTTTTGATGCATTTTGCAGAAATGCAGGGACATTTTTTAACATGGGTTCCCATGGAACATGTTCACATCAATGCATTTTTGTGCCTCTGCGTTTTTGGAAAGAGTCGGGGACTTTTTTCCTGCAAAATGCAGCGTTTTGCATGTAATAGAATTCAACGGACCCGCATCCAAAACACAAGTACCACATTTTTACCGTGACTTTGCAGCGATTTTGCAGCGATTTGCGTTTTCTTTATTTCTTTTTTTTTACACTGTATATAGCTGGTTGCTAAGGAGGGGCCGGGAAGCCAGCCGCCACGTCCTTAACAACTGATGAGTCATCAGTTGTCAGCGGGCTTCCAGCTGAATGTAATGCCGCGTACACACGATCGTGATTCACGGCGGTGAAAACACCGTCGTGAATCACGACAGGAAAAACGAGGGAACGGCTTTTTCCCCCACACACGGCCATTTTTCCCGTCATTTTTTCTCTTGGCGAGAAAAACGACCGTGTGTAGGCTCCGCGGCAGTGTTTCCCTATGGGAAAACTGCCGCGGAAAAAAATGACAGGAATCACGACGAGAAAAATTAGAGCATGTTCTAATTTTTCTCGTCGTGATTAATGCCGTTTTTCCCGTCGGGAAAAATGCCAAAAAGCCCACAGACGATCATTTTTCTCGTCCAAAGGAAAAAATTTAATTTTTCCCGACGGGAAAAATGATCGTGTGTACGCGGCATAAGAAAAAAGAATTGCCGGCTAAAAAAAAATTGAGAAAAAAAAAAACAGCGTGGGGTCCCCCCCAGGACCTTGGGTCTAGTATGGATTCAGAGGGGACCCCCCACACTAAAATAAAAAAAAAATGGCATGGGGTCCCCCCAAAATCCATACCAGACCCTTATCCGAGCGTGCAGCCCGGCAGGTCAGGAAAGGGAGGAGACGAGCGAGCGCCCCCTCCTGAACCATACCAGGCCACATGCCCTCAACATGGGGGGATGAGTGCTTTGGGGCAGGGGGGCTCTGCGCCCCCCACCCCAAAGCACCTTGCCCCTATGTTGATGGGGACAAGGGCCTCTTCCCGACAACCCTTGCCCGGTGGTTGTCGGGGTCTGCGGGCGGGGGGCTTATCGGAATCTGGAAGCCCCCTTTAACAAGGGGGCCCCCAGATCCCAGCCCCCCCTATGTGAATGAGTATAGGGTACATTGTACCCCTACCCATTCACGAAAAAAAAAGTAGTGTAGTGTTAAAAAATACAGTAGACAGTTTTTGACAAGTCTTTTAATAAAAATCTTCTTCTTCTTCTCCGCTTCTTCCTCCGGTCTTCCTCCATCTTCATCCTCCGGTCTTCTCCTTCTCCCCCTGCTTCTTCTTCCGCTCTTCTTCTGTCTTCTTTGTCCGGTGTTCTTCTTCCTCTGCCGCTGCTCCCGCCGACGACCCTCCTCCGATGCTGCGTCCCGCTGATCAGTCGGCGCCGATGTCCTGCATTTCTTAAATAACGACGGGGGCATGGAAATCGGATTACGTCATTCGGAGGCCACGCCCCCTTGTGACATCACAGCCCGGGGCATGATGTGTATGTGACGTCACAAGGGGCGTGGCCTCCGGATGACGCCCTCGGTGCCGACAGATCAGCAGGGCGCAGCAGGACATCGGTGCCGACAGATCAGCGGGGCGCAGCATCGGAGGGGGGGTCTTCGGCGGGAGCGGCGGCAGAGGAAGAAGAACACCGGACAAAGAAGACAGAAGAAGAGCGGAAGAAGAAGCAGGGGGAGAAGGAGAAGACTGGAGGATGAAAATGCAGGAGAAGATGGAGGAAGAAGCGGAGAAGAAGATTTTTATAAAAGACTTGTCAAAAACTGTCTACTGTATTTTTTAACACTACGCTACTTTTTTTTGTGAATGAGTAGGGGTAGGCCTGATTCACACTTGCGCAGATTGCAGTTTGCATATTCCAGGTGCATTTTGCATTTTTCAATACACGCTTTTAATCCATTGAAGTCTATGGAACCAAAAAACAGAAAAAAGTCCCTGGCCCCTTTCCATAAAATGCAGAGATGTGAACATGACCCATAGGAAACTATGATAAATGGACTGTAGTGTGTTTCTGCAAAACTGAAAATGCACTAAAAAAATGCACAGGTGTGGACCAGGCCTAAAGCTTTGATCTTGTGGCATGGAATGAAGCCACTTATACCCTACTTCTTTGGGATGCAAATCATTGAGCATTACATACAATGTGATTTCATCTAGCAGAAAACTGTTCACCAACAAAAAACAGAAATTTATTTGCAACTGAACTTAAATTTATAATATGCCACTTTTAGAAGGGACCACTATAACCTCTAGCAATTACTCTTCTCACACACTGAAAAGCGTATGACCTAAAACAACCTGACTGGATGCATAATGATTAATCCGTACAGGAAATGAATTTTCCAAATAATTAAAAATCTTAAAAAGGAAAATATCATCTTTTATTTTTTTTGAAATAAATGTAAAATAATCAGCCCAATGTAAGTAAAAACAGACAGAAATAAATACCTAACAGAGGTTCCAACCCTTTCGGTCAAAAGTGTATATATATATATATATATATATATATATATATATATATATACACACACTGCTCAAAAAAATTTAAGGAACACTTTTGAATCAGAACTCTTGGGAACTCCTGGGATATTAATCTGGTCAGTTAAGTAGCAGAGGGGGTTGTTAATCAGTTTCAGCTGCTTTGCTGTTAATTGAAATTAACAACAGGTGCACTAGATGGACAACAATGAGACGACCTCCAAAACAGGAATGTTTTTTCAGGTGGAGGTGTCTGACATTTTTTTTCCCTACTCATCTATCTGACTATTTTTCACTAGTTTTGGATTTGGCTAGGGTCAGTGTCACTACTGGTAGCACAAGGCGATACTTGGACCATATAAAGGTTGCACATGCAGTCCAACTCCTCCAGGATGGCACATCAATACGTGTCATTGCCAGAAGGCCGTGTCTCCCAGTACAGTCTCAAGAGCATGGAGGAGATTCCAGGAGACAGGCAGTTACTCTAGGAGAGCTGGACAGAGCCGTAGAAGGTCCTTAACCCATCAGCAGGACCGGTATCTGCTCCTTTGTGCAGGAGAGGAACAGGATGAGCACTGCCAGAGCCCTACAAAATGACCTCCAGCAGGCCACTGGTGTGAATGTCTCTGACCAAACAATCAGAAACAGACTTCATGGGGGTGGCCTGAGGGCCCGACGTCATCTAGTGTGCTCTGTGCTCACTGCCGGACACTGTGGAGCTTGATTGGCATTTTCCATTGAACACCAGAATTGGCAGGTCCGCCACTGGTGCCCTATGCTTTTCACAGATGAGAGCATATGTAACAGAGGTGAAAGGTTCTGGAGAATCAGCGGAGAACTTTATGCTGCCTGTAACATCGTTCAGCATGACCGGTTTGGTGGTGGGTCAGTGATGGTCTGGGGAGGCATATCCATGGAGGGATGCACAGACCTCTACAGGCTACACAATGGCACCCTGACTGCCATTAGGTATCGAGATGAAAACCTTGGACCCTTTGTCAGACCCTACGCTGGTGCAGTAGGTCCTGGGTTCCTCCTGGTGCACGACAATGCCTGGCCTCATGTGGCGAGAGCATGCAGCCAGTTCCTGGAGGGTGAAGAAATTGATACCATTAAATGGCCCCCACGCTCACCTGACCTAAATGCAAAAGAACACCTCTGGGACATTATGTTTCGGTCCATCCGGTGCCGCCAGGTTGCACCTCAGTCTGTTCAGGAGCTCAGTGATGCTCTGGTCCAAATCTGGGAGGAAATACCCCAGGACACCATCCGTCGTCTCATTAGGAGCATGCCCTGATGTTGTCAGGCATGCATACAAGCACTTGGGGGCCATACAAACTACTGAGGACCATTTTGAGTTGTTGCAATGAAATTTCAGCAAAATGGACTAGCTTGCTGCATAATTTTTTCACTTTGATTTTCGAGGTGTCTTTGAATTCAGACCTCTGTAGGTGGATACATTTCATTTCCATCAAATGATGTGCCATCCTTTCATTCCTAACACATTACCCAGTCCATATCAGTATAGATATCCAGCATGAGATTTTGCCCCGTTGAGATCTGATGTGTTTTCAAAGTGTTCCTTTAATTTTTTTAAGCAGTGTATATAGTGTATATAGTGTATATATATATATATATATATATATTGTGACGGATCTCAGATACCCCAGGTGGGCATCTCCGCCAGACTTGTGTCTCCTGTCCTCCAAACGCACCCGCAGCCTGCAGATTCGCCATAAGCAGCCCTTAACCCCTCAATCACGAGACAAGCCACACAGGTGTTGAGGATTAAACATGCAGAGCATAAACTGTTTATTAAATACAAAACATACACCTTTAAACACAGTTAGGGACACTCCCCTAAGCCTTGTCATAGAAGGGGGTAGGGGACAAGGAAGAACCAATGGGAACTCAACACTTGTACATTGAAACAGAATCTACAGTTGAAATATAAAGGGATTATGATAAGCAGGCAGCCCCTCCTTACACATCTCCTGTGGAGAGATGTCTCCAGTCCAGACCTTTGTCTACGTGCCATGAACCAACACAATTAAACACAGCAACAAGATGGGGGGTGGGGGGAGAAGGGATGTAGCATTACATTATCTCAATGCCAGCTTGTCCCCAAGTCTCAGTCTCTTCTGGCACATAGTCTGTGTGCAGGAGGCCAGCCCACACTCCCTTCCAAAACACACAGTGACAGTGGGTTCTGTCACATTTCTCCCCCTTTAAAAACAGACTAACCAGGTTCCTGACCCTCAACTGGTCTAGACCTGTGTTAGTCACAAACTTCCACCCCAGGCAAACAGGAAAAGGAAAAGTATGACTCTGGCGCTGGGGAGAAAAATCGCACATACAGTCTCCTGTGAATAAAAACAGCCGCTGCAGAGTGGGAACAGCTGTCGGCACTCCCCTGATCCGGGGCTGGGTTGCAGGTATCGGGGGGAGCTGAATAATACTCTGCCCCGATGCCGGCAATTCAGCTGGTAGGGAGCGTAGGCTGGTAGTGCTAAGCCGTTGGGGAGGAAAAAGGTACGTGTTTTTCTCCTGGTGTAGTTACCAGCCGCTGGGGAGGTATCTTGCAGGATTCTCCCGGACTCCCGGATTCTCCATCTCTTTTTATGATGCTGGGCAGAGACCAACAGCGCTCTGCCTCGTAGCCAGTGCTTCTGCTGGGGGAACATATACAAAGGTAGAGTTCAGCCGCTGGAGAGGGGGAAGGGTTTTCTCCCCTCCCGGGCCTGTGACCAGCCACTGGGGTGACTTCTGACAGGGGCTGTCTCCCAAACCCTCCAAAAACATACTGAGGGCTGGGCAGGGGCCATCGGCAATCTGCTCCGCAGCGAGCGCTTCTGCTGGGGGGGATAAACACTGGGATAGTGTCCAAGTGCTGGGGAAACAGCTCACCAAGGTCATCCCTCGAACTCCCTGGATATAACTCTGAGGGTGGGCATCCCCCCAGCGCTTCTGCTGGGGGGATGAACATTGGGGTAGTGTCCATTTGGTGGGAGGGAGAATTGCTTTCTCCACTCCGGGTGGGGATATCTGCTGTTGGGGAAACAGCTCACGGAGATCATGTCTCGGACTCTCCGGATCCAACTCTTTTTCTGATGCTGAGCAGAGGCCAGCGGCACTCTGCCTCGTAGCCAGCGCTTCTGCTGGGGCACCGGATGCGATACTCTGGACTTGTTGCTGATCACCATTTTCCAGCCTTCCAGCGCCCCCGTCTCAACTCCCCCTTCTGAGACCTTTATGCTATTAGCTTGTCTCGCTGCCTGGGAAACCTCCGGTGCATTCCGGCATTCTAGCACTCACAGTGCCCTCTGTATCATCGCCGCTTCTTCCATTGCGGTTAGGACGGAAAAACGTAGAGGCACCCCTGGCCCCATTTTCTCTGCATCTTCGTGGCTGTCCACTATTTCTCCCGGACAGTCCCAGGCAACGGGAGCTATGCCAGGTTGCTGATTACCATCAAACAGCCGCTTGTAGGCAATCTTGAGCTCCCATTCCTGCTCAACCAGGAACTCCAATTCCTCCAGGCCACACGCCTCTTCGGGGAGGTCCAGCACCCCATCTCGGAAGTCCAGGATGTCTTTCAGCCGCCACTCCTTGTCGCTTCCAAAGTCTGGGTCTCCGTAAATTTTTTGATGGAGCAGCCCCACGCTGCCGTAGCCAAAGCCTTCTGTTGGGCTGCCATCTGCTGTACCTGGCCACAGTTGAGCCACGAACCACCGTAGCGCTCTGTAGCTGGTGCCCATCCTCATCTCCTCTCGGACCAATCTTCCGAGCTCTGTCTTCCACTCATCTCGCGGCCGTTCCCTCAGGAACACCTCTTGCACACGGTACTGCGTCCAGTACATCTCTATGGAGGAGGGAAGGATCTTCCCCTGATGGTGCTGCTCATGGCTTAGCGTCTCTTGCCAGAGATGCCGGCGGATCACATCCCCCCAGCCGAGCATGGTGTGCTCCATCGCTGGTCCCCGATGTTGCTTCCGCATGCCTTGCAGCCTCCTCTCGAACTCCGCTCTCATGCTGGCCAGTCCCCTTTTCGCTCCTCTGCGGCTGCCCGGATCTTGAATCCTGGTGGTGGTTTGGATGTCCCGGACTTCAGGAGACATCCCACTGCTGCCAGCACTGTGACGAATCTCGGATACCCCAGGTGGGCATCTCAGCCAGACCTGTGTCTCCTGTCCTTCAAACGCACCCGCAGGCGGCAGATTTGCCATAACCAGCCCTTAACCCCTCAATAACGAGACAAGCCACACAGGTGTTGAGGGTTAAACATGCAGAGCATAAACTGTTTATTAAATACAAAGCATACACTTTTAAACACAGTTAGGGACACTCCCCTTAGCCTTGTCATAGAGGGGGGTAGGGGACAAGGAAGAACCAATGGGAACTCAACACGTGTACATTGAAACAGAAACTACAGTTGAAACATAAAGGGATTATGATAAGTAGGCAGCCCCTCCTTACACATACCCTGCGGAGAGATGTCTCTAGTCCAGACCTTTGTCTATGTGCCATGAACCAACACAATTAAACACAGCAACAAGAGGGGGGGTGGGGGAGAAGGGATGTAGCATTACAATACATTATCTCAATGCCAGCTTGTCCCCAAGTCTCAGTCTCTTCTGGCCCATAGTCTGTGGGCAGGAGGCCAGCCCACAGTCCCTTCCAAAACACACAGTGACAGTGGGTTCTGTTATGTTATATATATATATATATATATATATATATATATATATATATATATATACACTTTTTTTAACATACAGTGATAAAGATGAGATGAGAGATAAGAAGGGTAGTAGGCTGATAAATAATTGTTGGGAGGGGGAGTAGAGAAAGTTGAGCTGTTGAAATGAAAAGTACTTTCTGCTGTGCCCACAGCTACAGAGACCATAAAGAACGCGTTTTAAAGCCTATGTACAGTATGTTAGGAATTTGCGAATAGTTGAATGCCCCCCCTTGTCTATCGCCGCCCCCTACCCCCCATCCATGCATCCGATTCCTTTCAGGACACCGGCGCATTGATTCCAATGCGGGGGGTGTGTTTTTTTGAAGCACCAATTAGAGCCAAAGGCTCCAATAAGCTTCAATATAGGGTGGGCTTGGGACGCAGAGAGTGCACTCCGATTCCACCCAGGTGTGTTACAATAGCGAATGAGTATTCACTGTTGTAACACTGATCCTCCTCCTGGCCAATCAGGAAGCCGGTTTTGACACCGGTCACCCAATTGGCTGAAAGAATAGGTGATCTTATTGGATGCCTAGGAGGAGGAGCTGGAAGCCACCATGGAGGAGCCGATGCACTACACTGCCTGCCATCTGCCTCTGCCGATGGGGTAAGTGCTAGACCGAGCTGCAAACAATGGGCCTGGGTGCCACTCGGGAGGTGGGTGGTTGTTTGCCACACCCCCAAAAAAAAAAAAAAACACCAGCCGCCACTGGTTGAATGTCCATAACAAAAACTTTAATTTAAAGCGCAAGTAAAACTATCCATTTACAGTACCAGTTTAAAAAAAAAAAAATGTATTTCCTGCATGTGTCGGGAATGTAACACTCCCATTGGTTGTGCTCTCAACCAAACTATCAAACCATCCAATGGCTGGTGTCATAACTGATCACATGGGCAGCATCATAGCAATTGTAAATTAAACAGAGGCAACGATGGCAGCTTCCTTGGCTGAAAACGATAGGAGAGTTTACTTACACTTTAAATTTAATGTTTCCATTACTCCAACATTTCATATTCCCGATATGTTTCTGTTGTATCATATACTTGTGTTAAAAAGTTTCCTGTTCTCTTTGTATTCCTTCATTTGTGTTAAATACCTGGTGATCCTGCAGTCCCCCGCTTTCCTATTTCAAACTAACCATGCTAGGCAAAGAAGCTCACCCATCCCCTGCGTGGTTAGTTTTGTGGATGTGCTGTTTGTCCTCCAATGGTCCGAATTCTGCTAAAATGTTTCCCCTGCACAGCCATTCACTTGGAAGATAAGCGTGCTGCTGTTTCTCCACCCCCACCTCTCCAAGCCCATTATGCAGCTGAGAACAGGGATTAAAAGATCACTTAGTAATTTTAGTTGCTCACTGTATTCAGTGCAGCTTTCTTTGACTAATATGCTCAGTGTTTTTAGCTGCTGCTAATCTGTTTATGCCCTCTGCTTTCCAGAAAGCTGTGAGAACTTTATGGATCATAGGTGTGGAGCTATGCTGATAGCAGCAGGAATATTTAAACAGCCCTGGCCAAACCCTGGGAACTTGACCCTGAAGTCCAGCTTGGAGGGCCCACTGCTCTCCAGGGCAATACCGCCATGTGCTTGCTGTCTCTGAGGCCTCCTGTCTGTGGGCGACCTGAGACCCTGGATGCTGAGACCTCAGAAGGTTGACTAAGGCTGGGTTCCCACCTATGCAAATTGGATGCGGCTTACACCGCATCCAATTTGAAGGACATTTTAAAATACATTCACTTGAATGAGGCTGGTTCACATATGTGCGTTGCATTTGCACTCTGCATTGCCCAAAAAACGTGTGCCTTTTCTGGGCATTGCTGTGCGAATTGCAAGCACATTATCTGCTATGGGAACTCATCTGATTCGCAGCATGAATTCTCTCCCCCTCCTCACTACACCTCCCACCTCTCCCCCTCCTCTGCTCAGCTGATCCACAGATACAATGGAGAGGAATCGCTGAACAGCTTCTTTTTCTCTTCGCACAGAGAACAGAGCTGGAATTCGCACCTAAGGGGCTGTCTGCTGAAGATCTGGCCTGGTATCATTGGATAAAGGTGTTGCTTGGAAGTTGGGAGGAGGCAACCAGCTGTCCATGGGCCTTGTGTAAGTACAGATGGTTCTGAGCAATCATAGAGACTTTTCAGCTGCGGCCACCCCTCTGGTGCTAGAGAGAGTCAGCTGTGGGTCTGTTAAACGGAAGACAAGCTGGTGTACTGAAGAGCTTAGTCCACCTAGTTCTCTGTAAAGGGACTCTGCTCTTGTGGCTCTAAAGAAAAGAGTTTACATTTAACTGTTTCTACCTAAAGCTCAGTCCACTGTTTGATACAAGCAAGGACTTCTACTACAGTTTTTTCAGAAAAGGAATGCAAAACAAATCCATACAAAAGGAACATTTCTAAACTGGTTATTGGAGAAAAGTGTGGCTGAGATCGTGCGCGTGGCAGCGGAGCTATCCATTGGGGAAAAACCTGGCCATAATTCCAGAGCTACATTAATATTTGTGTTTTCCTGCTCCAGTGACAGCTGATACTCTCTTTTTTTCAGCTTTCATGTGGCTAGGAAGTGAGGTGTAATTTATCCAATGATGTCATGGCAGCAATACAAATGTGACAGTAATTACTCTTTCCAAGCCTTTGTTCAAAACTAAAAAAGCAAGTTTTAGCCAGAGCCTTTACATGACACAGGCAGACAATAAAGGGAAATCTACAACAATAATCAAAATGTGGTACAAGAGAAGCATGTAAATACTTTGCAAACAGTCACTGTAATAATTACAGTAATAACTCTAATTATATGCACAGTGGAAACAAAATAAACAAATATTGCATTGGTTTCCTATACTGGCTGCAGTAGCAGCTACTAAGAGTTACCACCGTATTTACCAACGTTTAACACGCACTTCTTTCCCCTGAAAATAGAGGGCAAACAGTGCGTACGTGTTATAGGCCGATAATTTGTCTTACCAATGGGGGGGGTTTTGGGCGGGGATCGGGGGGTCTGTTTTCCCCCGGGTGTCAGGCAGAGGTGGGCGGCTGTGTATTGTGCAGAGGTGGCGCTGCTTTGTATTGTCCAGAGGTTGGAGGGGCTGTGTATTGTGCAGAGGTGGGGCTGCTGTGTATTGTGCAGAGGTGGGGGGCTGTGTACTGTGCAGAGGTGGGGTTGCTGTGTATTGTGCAGAGGTGGGGTTGCTGTGTATTGTGCAGAGGTGGGGTTGCTGTGTATTGTGCAGAGGTGGGGAGGCTGTGTATTGTGCAGAGGTGGGGAGGCTGTGTATTGTGCAGAGGTGGGGAGGCTGTGTATTGTGCAGAGGTGGGGAGGCTGTGTATTGTGCAGAGGTGGGGAGGCTGTGTATTGTGCAGAGGTGGGGGGCTTGGTACTGTGCAGAGGTGTGGGGCTGTGTATTGTGCAGAGGTGGTGGGGCTGTGTATTGTGCAGAGGTGGGGAGGCTGTGTATTGTGCAGAGGTGGGGAGGCTGTGTATTGTGCAGAGGTGGGGAGGCTGTGTATTGTGCAGAGGTGGGGAGGCTGTGTATTGTGCAGAGGTGGGGAGGCTGTGTATTGTGCAGAGGTGGGGGGCTGTGTACTGTGCAGAGGTGGGGGGCTGTGTACTGTGCAGAGGTGGGGGGCTGTGTACTGTGCAGAGGTGGGGGGCTGTGTACTGTGCAGAGGTGTGGGGCTGTGTATTGTGCAGAGGTGGTGGGGCTGTGTATTGTGCAGAGGTGGGGGGCTGTGTATTGTGCAGAGGTGGGGAGGCTGTGTATTGTGCAGAGGTGGGGAGGCTGTGTATTGTGCAGAGGTGGGGGGCTTGGTACTGTGCAGAGGTGGGGGGCTGTGTACTGTGCAGAGGTGGGGGGCTGTGTACTGTGCAGAGGTGGGGGGCTGTGTACTGTGCAGAGGTGTGGGGCTGTGTACTGTGCAGAGGTGTGGGGCTGTGTATTGTGCAGAGGTGGTGGGGCTGTGTATTGTGCAGAGGTGGGGGGTTGTGTATTGTGCAGAGGTGGGGAGCTGTGTACTGTGCAGAGGTTGGGGGCTGTGTACTGTGCAGAGGTACGGGGCTGTGTAAAGTTTTTTCCTGAAAAAATCCTCTTAAAATTAGGGTGCGTGTTATACGCCCGTGCGTGTTATACGCCTGTGCGTGTTATACGCCAATAAATACAGTATATATTACTTATCTACGGTTTGATATTCCTTAATTATTAATTAATTCGGTTTTCTGCCTTTTGTCTATGTATAATGGCTATTTTGATGTTCAGAACCTACAAAAGCAGAATGCTACCTGTTCCTGATCCAAAAAAGCTATGGACCATTATTCTTTATATACTGTTCAGCAGAAAGGTAAACAGCTTTTTACTTTGTGCATATTCATGGCTGAATGTTTGTGTTTTGCCTGCAGGTTTCCTTTAATGAATATCTTTAGTATTGAAAACTCGACATTTTAGTTAGAAAGAGAATAGAAAGACATCTGTCAGAGTCATTTACCTAGAGTAAAGGCTGTCATTGTATGGGCTAAGAAGAAAGGTGTGGGGAGCTGCATCTCGTAAAGCTGTAACTGTTCTCAGTCAAATCTCAAAGTAGATGGAATAATCATCCTTGGGGCTTGTTTACATGAGCTTAACCCTCCTAAGAGCTATCTGCATTGGATTTGTTTTGGGAGATGTTATGTTACCTCCTCACCGGTTATTTTAGCCCCAAAAAAAACAGCACCAGCATACTGCAACTGCATGCAGTTGCAGGGCAGCACAGCCCTATTCAGTTGATGGGGGATACAATTTTTTCTGCACTGTAATGCAAAGCATCACACCTGCGTAGCGTTGCCACCTTTACTTCAAGCCAAATCCGAACATTCCACGGCATACGGTGGGTGTGGTCATATTGTGGGAGGGTCCTCAAGGGGCATGATTAAATAAAACAACAAGGTGAACAATTTCCTCAATAGTCATATATATATATATATGTGTAATCATAAACCATAATAAACACTCAGAACCAAAGTATGAGAAAAGAAACACAGCCCAACGCGTTTTGCATGGTAGCTTCTTCAGGGAATTTTCGTTGACAGAGAGGTCGGTGCACTAGAGCTGATTCAGTAAGTAGTAGTTCTGGGAAACCTCAAAAGAGGCATTGCAGGTTCCCACCAGGGCACTGCAGAATGGGTCAAATGTCTGTCTCAATCATGTAGGTCTGAAACCAGCCCAAGAAAAGCTGTCCCATAAAGCGCATCAGAAATCCCATACACAGTAAATGGCGATTCCAAGCTAAATTGATCAAAGTTCTGCCATGCTGCACTGGGAGAAATCTCCCCAGTATAGCCACAAACAACTGCAAAGGTAATTAGCAGCTTCCAAATGCTGATATAGTCACAATGTTAAATCTTCAATCATGGCAGAAAACATCAAAAAGACAACCGAAAAAGGCTCCCTTCCTGGTATCACAATAACAGCAACATTCCCTATGGAAGAGAATCTCCAAATGAGGATCCACTATACAAAATTTACAAAAATTTGATCATACAAAAAAAAAAAACACCATGTATAAACAGTACCAAAAATGGAGGCAGCAATGAATGTGGGTTACAAATATCTATAGCACATATCATAGTCAAAGAAGGTGAGATTATTATGTTACTCATATTTAATGTAATATTCTTACCATGGTGAACCTGGAACTGGCGTTGATGCCACTGGCTTGTTGCCTTTAGTCGTATAGTCCTCACTACTTGATACCTTAATACCAACCTCCTATAATCCAATACATGAAAAAGTTTAGTAAAGGCCACAAACCAATATTTCAAAGTTCATATTATTATCTAATAAACTTGGAAAAGTAACTTACATGAAATAAATCCCAAGCACTTTTTTTTTATTATACATAATACAGTTCATAATATACTGTATGCAGTTGCTGAGTTCACATTAAAACACTAGTTTCTGGGAAATAAAAAAGAATTAGACTAGTAAGCCTCTAATTGCTGATGATGGATTTGTTCGGTACATTTCCCATCATAATAATTATGGGGCAGACATTTTCAATTAAGAGAAATAAATAACTAGGTAACTATGCTCCTGTCTTTGACAGGCTAATAAAAGTTTCTTAGTACTTGAAGACTGGAGAAGACAAACCTTTTCATCTGCCTTGGCAGTTTTATTTTTCCTCTCAGAATGTAAAATGAAGGTGGCTGAGCAAGGCGCTCTGTTTGCTTCTTTGTTTTTATCTGTAAATGTAAAAAAAAAAAAAAAAGAGATTTAAACAAACCTGTATATGAATTTAACAGTGCATTCTTTTTTCCTGAAGATTTATTTTCAAGCTTATTTATACCCAAGAACAAAAATTTAATATATTACAGCTTACCATTCCTTATATTTGTGGGCTGTATTAGTTTACTTTTTTAAGCTTTATTTTTCATTTATTTTTGCCAACAACACACTTCCTGTCCTAGAAGGGTAGTACTTACTCAACCTATGGTATCTATTGAGGAGCGTTTTTTTTTTTTTTTAAAGAGGGTGATGGGACTTTAAGGTTACCAAAATAATATTTAAACAGAATATATAAATTTTATTGATAAACATAGTTTCTTTAACCACTTCCCTACTGTGCACGAAAACCCCCTTCCTGCCCAAGCCATTTTTCAGCTTTCAGCGCTGTCACACTTTGAATGACAATTCAATTCAATTCACGTCGTGCGACGTGGCTCCCAAACGAAATTTGCGTCCTTTTTTTCCCACAAATAGAGCTTTCTTTTGGTGGTATTTGATCACCTCTGCGGTTTTTTTTTTTTGTGCTATAAACAAAAGAAGAGCGTCCAGTTTGGAAAAAAAAACACTATTTTTTACTTTTTGCTATAATAAATACCCATTTTTTTTTTCAAATAAAATTTTCCTCAGTTTAGGCCGATACGTATTCTTCTAAATATTTTTGGTAAAAAAAAAAAAAAAAAATCGCAATAAGCGCGTATTGATTGGTTTGCGCAAAAGTTATAGCGTCTACAAAATAGGGGATAGATTTATAGCATTTTTATTTTTTTTATTAGTAATGGCGGCAATCTGCGATTTTTATTGTGACTGCGATATTGCGGCGGACACATCGGACACTTTTGACACATTTTTGGGACCATTCACATTTATACAGCGATCCCTGCTATAAAAATGCATTGATTACTGTATAAATGTGATTGGCAGGGAAGGGGTTAACCACTAGGGGGCGGGAAGGGGTTAAATATGTTCCCTCAATGTGTTCTTACTGTGGGGGGAGGGGACTGACTGGGGGAGGTGACTGATAGTTGTCCCTATGTACAAGGGACACACCATCAGTCTCCTCTCCCTCACAGGACATGGATCTCTGTGTTTACACACAGAGATCCACTTTCCTGCTCGTTTCCCGGGCAATCGCGGGTGCCCGGCGGCAATCGCGGCCGCCTGGCACGCGCATCGGGGCCTTGGGAACGCGGCGGGCGCGCGCGCGCCTCCTAGCTTGTTTTAAAGGGAGGACGTCATATGACGTCCTCCCAGAATGAGAGTGTCCTCCGCCCGCCGTCAATTGACAGTGGGCGGAGGACAAGTGGTTAAAACAACATTACATGTTCATAAAAAACATACTGTCTGTGTGACACGTGCAACCACTTCTTGCTCTAAATGTTTCGCTCAAAGAGCTTCCTCAGGAGACTTTGACAGTGTTGCAAGGAGTTTTAAAATACTACAAAAGAAAAGAGTTTAAAAACTCCTTGCAACACTGTCAAAGTCTCCTGAGGAAGCTCTTTGAGCGAAACATGTAGAGTAAGAAGTGGTTGTACGTGTCACACAGACAGTATGTTTTTTTATGAACATGTAATGTTGTTTTAAAGAAACTATGTTTATCAATAAAATTTATATAATTTTTTTATATTCTGTTTAACCACTTCAATACAGGGCATTTTCACCCCCTTCCTGCCCAGACCAATTTTTAGTTTTCAGCGCTGTTGCACTTTGACTGACAATTGCTCGGGCATGCAACACTGTACCCAAATTAAATCTTTATATTTTTGTTCCCAAAAATAGAGCTTTCTTTTGGTGATATTTGTTCATCTCTGCGGCTTTTATTTTTTACGCTATAAACAAAAGAAGAGTGACAATTTAAAAAATATATATATATATTTTTTACTTTTTGATTTAATAAATATCACAATTTCTTTTTTAAAAAACTATTTTTTTCCTCAGTTTAGACTGATATGTATTCTTGTACATATTTTTGGTAAAAAAAAAAATCACAATAAGCGTTTATTGATTGCTTTGCGCAAAAGTTAAAGCATCTACATAATAGGGGATAGATTTATGGCATTTTTTTTTACTAGTAATGGCGGCGATCTGCGTTTTTTTATTGTGACTGTGACATTGCGGCGGACATATCGGACACTTCTGACACGTTTTTGGGACCATTCACATTTATACAGTGATTAGTGCTATAAAACTGCATTGATTACTGTATAAATGTGACTGGCAGGGAAGGGGTTAACACTAGGGGGGCGATCAAGGGGTTAATATGTTCCCTATTGAGTGATTCTAACTGTAGGGGGAGGGGACTCACTCTGTACTGGGAACACACATCGGTCTCCTCACCTCTGACAGGAGGTGGATCTGTGTGTTTACACACACAGATCCACACTCCTGCCGTGATCGCGAGAAATCGCGGGTGCCTGGCGGACATCGCGGCCGCTGGGCACGCGCACCGTGTCCTTATCGATGCGGCGGGCGCGCGCCCCCTAGATGATGGGAAGCAGGGACGTCATATGAGGGAGGGAGGGTTCCTGCCGGCGTCATATTACTATGGCCCGATAAGGAAGTGGTTAATTATTATTTTGTTACCTTTAAAGCCCCATCACCCTCTTTAAAAAAAAAAAAAATTCTATAGGGATGTGGTACCTTCCAAAGACTTCTCATTTGCCCAGTTTCTTAATAAATATTGAGGAGCGTTGTCACCCTATGATGGGATAGAATACCTCACCCTTATTTCATCTATCTTCTCTCAGTAATAAGAATGCAGCACAGGCAAGGAGCACAGGAAGTTATTAGCTTATCAAGCCCTTTTAATGGTATATTTAACAGACCAAAAGAGAGCAAATAAGAGAATTTAATTCTTACAGTTTACATACACTTTGATACTCTCTTGAACCTTTTAATAATTTACAGTGAACCTTTGGTCAAGTCTCGCACTATGACTTTAATTAGCACAGCTTGTCCAAATCTGTAGAGTACTGGCTGAAAAACAGGATCTTTATGAAAATGAAAATAAAGACCTTCTTTTTTTTTTCAAAGTTTTATTGATTTTTCAGAAAAACGTTAATGCAAAAAAAGTGAAAAATTATGATATTGACCATTTCAGAGGCAAAACATATATAAATACAGACTTTTAGAACAAGAGTTATTAAATGTAGCGATTAATAGAGACATCCCTAAACCAAGGAGACTAGAGCCTAGTATTAGTGAATAGATATGACTACCTTCTTCCCCCGACACCCCCATTGGGAACATACTATGTAATGGGGGCAGCTGGCGAGACCCCCAACAATCACCTGTCCTTAGGAAGCTTTGGGCTAAATTCTTCCGAAACATGTCTTGATACTCTAGAAAGTAGTGCAACTGGAAAGCTAGTCTGTTAATATAGCAATTAAAGAATTTTAAATTGAGAACCACTCGATTTAAGCAAACCTACAAGCAGTGGGTTCCTGGTTTTGTTATAAAATGAGGAACTCAAAACGACATTGTCAACGTCATGAGTCCTTGTAATCTTGCAGAGTAATAGAGGTAGAGGTATAGAAAAGGAAGAGAAACAAGAGATATTAGAGAAGAGTAGATAGATACTTGCCGGCCTCCAAGGCATCCCCTCCCTAGCCTATGCATTGCTGGTGCTAGGTAATAATGAGATACCCACATGTTGAGCCCATGGATCCCATATCCCATATCGCTTCACATTTCTTAGTTGTATCTAGGATAGTGCTGACTATTTTTTCTTTGGCCATTATCCAAGAGATCTTTCTCTTAGTTGTTAAGATGGAGATCTTGGGTTGCTTCCATAGCCTTAGCTATGGAGAGACCTTCTTCTAAGTGACTAATGGAACCTTCCACATTTTCCTTCCTATAGCTCCCCCCATTGGGTTGCATTGCAGTATTCACTATTCCAGGCAGATTGGAATAGACTATAAGAATTTCTGCTTTGGTCTTGTGTGGGGAACACTGAATGGGCATTCAGTGTCCTCCCATAAGACACAAACAGCGATCTTCATTCGCTTTTTATGGGGATCAATGGAGATTATTTGTTGCACATTTTAACTTGATGCTTCTTTCTATGTGTGATAGGACCCCCTTCCGGTACAGTGAGCGGCCGGGATCGCTTCGGGAGCGATCCGTGATGAGGGGGCCGCCATTCGATTCTGGCCACCCCCTCGCGATCGCTCCCGGCGAATCAAATGCTTCCTCTGCCTGTGTAATGTTTACACAGGCAGGAGGAAGTGATGTCATCCCTCATGCGGCGCTCACATATACTGAGCGCCGCATGAGAGAAGACACACAGGTTAGTGCACAAACACTACACTAACACCAGCACACATAGGTACATAAATCGCCCCCCCAGGCCCCCCCAGATCACCCCCCAGCCCCCAGTCACAGTGTCACTGATTGCAGTGACCATTTATTTACTGATCACTGCAATCAGTGACATTTGTGACTCTAAAAGTGTCAGGGCAGTTAGTTTTAGGTCCAGTGTAGCCCCCTAACCCCCCCTAATAAAGGTTTAACCCCTTGATCGCCCCCCAGGTAACCCTTTCACCCCCTAGCACCACCGTCACTAAGCAATCGTTTTTTTTGATAGCTATCTTAGTGTCGGTGATGCCGATAGATAGCCAGTTATTTTTTTTAGGTTCCCCGCAGGTTTTTATAGCATCGGGTACCCCCATATATTACCTAATAAAGGTTTAACCCCTTGATCGCCCCCCCCAGGTAACCCTTTCACCCCCTAGCACCGCTGTCACTAAGCGATCGTTTTTCTGATCGCTGTCTTAGTGTCGGTGATGCCGATAGGTAGCCAGTTATTTTTTTTAGGTTCGCCGCAGGTTTTTATAGCGTCAGGTACCCCCATATATTACCTAATAAAGGTTTAACCCCTTGATCGCCCCCCCAGGTAACCCTTTCACCCCCTTTTGCCAGTGTCACTAAGCGATCGTTTTTCTGATCGCTGTCTTAGTGTCGGTGATGCCGATAGGTAGCCAGTTATTTTTTTTAGGTTCGCCGCAGGTTTTTATAGCGTCGGGTACCCCCATATATTACCTAATAAAGGTTTAACCCCCTGATTGCCCCTAGTTAACCCTTTCACCAGTGATCACCATATAAGTGTTACGGGTGACGCTGGTTAGTTAGTTTGCTTTTTATAGTGTCAGGGCACCCGCCGTATATAACCTAATAAAGGTTTAACCCCCTGATCGCCCGGCGGGTGATATCAATTAGGTTTTAGCGTCAGAGAGGGTCTGCGTCGCCCCAGGCAGCGTCAGGTTAGTGCCAGTAACGCTAACACCCACGCGTGAAGCATACACCTCCCTTAGTGGTATAGTATCTGAACAGATCAATATCTGATCTGATCAGATCTATACTAGCGTCCCCAGCAATTTAGGGTTCCCAAAAACGCAGTGTTAGCGGGATCAGCCCAGATACCTGCTATCACCTGTGTTTTGCCCCTCCGTCCAGCCCAGGCCACCCAAGTGCAGTATCGATCGATCACTGTCACTTACAAAACACAACACACATAACTGCAGCGTTCGCAGGGACAGGCCTGATCCCTGCGACTCCAGTGCTGTAGGAGGTGATTTCACCACCACAGTTTAAAAAAAAGCATATATGCCGATGCATTGGGGCAGCAGGGGCGGAGGAGCGATTTTGCTCCTAATGCCGCGTACGTACGGTCGAAATTCCGACGGAGGCTTGCCCGTGGAAAAGTCCGACCATGTGTGTGCGGCATAACTTTTGCGGGAGGATGCCCCCATGCTTCGGCATATATAAATGGTGCATGTATGCCCATCGTTAGAAGTGGGTGAATGAAGGGAGGTATTCTAATGGTGGGCATACCCACCGATCAATCTCTTTTTTCGTTCAGCCAACAGGCTGCATGAAAAAAAAGATTACAATACATGTCCAACAAGGACCAGCAACGTACTGGTATGTTGCTGGACTTTGAATGGTTATACCAGATTGATGCCTGCGGGTTTAGGCATCATCTTGGTATCATTCTTTTCAGCCAGCGGCCGGCTTTCATGTAAAAGCAATCCTAGTGGCTAATTAGCCTCTGGACTGCTTTTACAAGCAGTGGGAGGGAATGTCCCCCCCCCCCGGATATAAAAAGCGCCATTGGGAAATTGGGAAAGCATTTTATCACACCGATCTTGGTGTGGTCAGATGCTTTGAGGGCAAAGGAAAGATCTAGGGTCTAATAGACCCCAGTTTTTTCAAAAAAATAGTACCTGTCACTACCTATTGCTATCATATGGGATATTTACATTCCCTGAGATAACAATAAAAATGATAAAAAAAAAATATGGAAGGAACAGTTTAAAAATAAAATAAAAAAGCAAAATTAATAATTAAAAAAAAACCCTGTCCTGCCCTGCTCTTGCGCAATGGCGAACATGTAATAATGTAAACAGCAATTGCACTATGTATGTGAGGTATCACCACGAAGGTCAGATCGAGGGCAGTCATTTTAGCAGTAGACCTCCTCTGTAAATCTAACGTGGTAACCTGTAAAGGCTTTTAAAGGCTTTTAAAAATGTATGTAGTTTGTCGCCAATGCGCGTTTGTGCGAAATTTTAAAGCATGTCGTGTTTGGTATCTATGTACTCGGCCTAAGATCAACTTTTTTATTTCATCAAAAATTTGGGCAATATAGTGTGTTTTAGTGCATTAAAATAAAAAAAAGTGTATTTTTCCCCCAAAAAATGCGTTTGAAAAATCGCTGCGCAAATACTGTGTGGAAAAAAAAGTAACACCCACCATTTTAATCTGTAGGGCCTTTGCTTTAAAAAAATATATAATGTTTGGGGGTTCAACATAATTTTCTTGCAAAAAAAAAATGTTTTCATGTAAACAAAAAGTGTCAGAAAGGGCTTTGTCTTCAAGTGGTTAGAAGAGTGGATGTAAGCTTCCTAATGTTTTGTATAAAATGCCAGAACAGTTCAAACCCCCCCCCAAATGACCCCATTTTGGAAAGTAGACACCCCAAGCTATATACTGAGAGGCATGTCGAGTCCATTGAATATTTTATATGTTGACACAAGTTGCGGAAAAAAGACAATTTATTTTTATTTTTTATTTTTTTTGCACAAAGTTGTCACTAAATGATATATTGCTCAAACATGCCATGGGCATATGTGGAATTACACCCCAAAATACATTCTGCTGCTTCTCCTGAGTACGGGGATACAACATGTGTGAGACTTTTTGGGAGCCTAGCCGCGTACGGGACCCCAAAAACCAAGCACCGCCTTCAGGCTTTCTAAGGGTGTAAATTTTTGATTTCACTCCTCACTGCCTATCACAGTTTCGGAGGCCATGGAAAGCCCAGATGGCACAAACCCCCCCCCCCCCCAAATGACCCCATTTTGGAAAGTAGACACCCCAAGCTATTTGCTGAGAGGTATGGTGAGTATTTTGTAGATCTCGCTTTTTGTCACAAAGTTTTGAAAAAAAAAAAAAAGATTTTCTTTCTTCATTTTCAAAAACAAATGAGAGCTGTAAAATACTCACCATGCCTCTCAGCAAATAGCTTGGGGTGTCTACTTTCCAAAATGGGGTAATTTGGGGGGTTTTGTGCTATTTTGGCATTTTATGGCCTTCGAAACTGTGATAGGTAGTGAGGAGTGAAATCAAAAATTTGCGCCCTTAGAAATCCTGAAGGCGGTGATTGGTTTTCGGGGGCCCGTACGTGGCTAGGCTCCCAAAAAGTCCCAGACATGTGGTATCCCCGTACTCAGGAGAAGAAGCAAAATGTATTTTGGGGTGCAATTCCACATATAACCATGGCATGTGTGAGCAATATATCATTTAGTGAAAACTTTTTGTAATTTTTTTTTTTTAAGTCATTATTCAATCACTTGAGACAAAAAAAAAATATTCAATGGGCTCAACATGCCTCTCAGCAATTTCCTTGGGGTGTCTACTTTCCAAAATGGGGTCATTTGGGGGGGTTTGTACTGCCCTGCCATTTTAGCACCTCAAGAAATGAGATAGGCAGTCATAAATTAAAAGCTGTGTAAATTCCAGAAAATGTACCCTAGTTTGTAGACGCTATAACTTTTGCGCAAACCAATAAATATACGCTTATTGACATTTTTTTTACTACAAACATGTGGCTGAATACATTTTGGCCTAAATGTATGACTAAAATTGAGTTTATTCGATTTTTCTTATAACAAAAAGTAGAAAATATCATTTTTTTTCAAAATTTTCAGTCTTTTTCCGTTTATATCGCAAAAAATAAAAATCGCAGAGGCAATCAAATACCATTAAAAGAAAGCTCTATTTGTGGGAAGAAAAGGACGCAAATTTCGTTTGGGTACAACATTGCATGTCCGCACAATTTCCAGTTAAAGCAGCGCAGTGCCAAATTCTGAAAACACCTCTGGTCCTTTAGCTAAAAAATGGACCGGGGCTTAAGTGGTTAATGAATTTTTCAGAATATTGTAAATTCGAAAGTTAAAAAATATAATAATTAGGGATGCACCGATACCGATACTGGTATCGGTGCCGATACTAGGCATTTTCGGATAAATTTGTATTCGTTACGTTCACTAACATACAAATTTTAAAGGAAATTCCAATACCTATAATATAATAATTAGTTATTATTAGTTGGTTAGTTAGTTAGTTATTATTTCAAATTTTAGAATTCTCTTTCTTATTTTCAGATTTCCGAATTTTTGAATTTACGAATTGCGATCATAGCGAATGACCCGAAAACCCCCCCAAAAAAACGAATGAAAGGAAAACTAAAACAAAACATTTTTCGGCTGTGTACATGTCTAGAGCTCAGTGTAATTTGAAACCTGAGTGGAGGGAATGGACACACACCCTTCTACACAGACTCATAAGTTAACATGCACAGCTGAGGCTGTCGATCACCTGCTGTGTGCTGGAGGGGTTGCGCGGCCATCAATTGTCTGGTGTTGACTCATGCAGAGGGAAATGACTCATGCGGATAACAGAGGAAGGAGATAACAGAGAGAAATTACACTTGGTGCATTGGATTAAGGCTAAAACACACTATAGAAGGATATGCTTTGTTAATTTTTCATGTCTGAGGTTTACAACCACTTTAATAGTTTATTATTATAGAAGTTATCATACATGCTGGTGATGGCCATGGTTTAGCTGTTGCTCTTGATTGCTCCACTTAGCAGAACCTATTATGTGATATCATTTAACCCCTTCCATACCGGGCCATTGGAAAATGACGCCGGCAGGAACCCTCTCTCCCTCCGGGTGGATGTCATATGACGTCCTGGGTTTGAGGGGGGATATCTGAATGATGCCTGCAGCTAGAGGCATCATTCAGATATCCTTTTTACAGCCGGCGATCCTGCGCACCATAAGAATGATCATGGCGGCGGTTCTGCCGCTTGATCGTTCTTATAGGCGGCGGGAGGAGGCATCCCCCCCTCCCGCCGCCACCCGGTGCTTCTCCGGGCTCTCCCGTGCGATCGGGGACCCGGAGAGAATCATCAGCGCCGGTGGTGGGTCACGTGATGAGCATAGAGATGACTGGTCTATGATCATCGGAGGCCCGGGCGCAATGTGATGACGTCACGCCCGGGTCCTCAAATGTAAATAAAGCCGCCATTGCGGCTGTAAGTATGAGATCGTGAAAAAAAATTCACTGATCTCATGCTTTCCAGCCTGGAGGAGAGATGTGGGGGTCTTATTTACCCCGCATCTCTCCATAAAGAGGACCTGTCACACACATTCCTATTACAAGGGATGTTTACATATCTTGTAATAGGAATAAAAGTGTAAAAAAAAAAAAAAAAATGTGTAAAAAAAAAAGTAAAATATATATATATTTTTTTTAAACGCCCACCCCCAATAGCTCGCGCTTTGAAGCGAACACACACACGCAAGTCCCGCCCGCATATGTAAACGCCGTTCAAACCACACATGTGAGGTATCGCCGCATGCGTTAGAGCGAGTGCAACAATTCTAGCACTAGACCTCATCTGTAACTCTAACCTGGTAACCTGTAAACATTTTCAAAGCGTCGCCTATTGAGATTTTTAAGTACCGAAGTTTGGCGCCATTCCATGAGTGTGCGCAATTTTAAAGCGTGACATGTTAGGTATCTTTTTACTCGGCGTAACATAAGCTTTCATATTTTACAAAAAAATTGGGCTAACTTTACTGTTTTGTTATTTTTTAATTCATGAAACCATTTTATTCCCCCAAAAAAGGCGTTTGAAAAATGATTGCGCAAATACCGTGCAAGATAAAAAGTTGCAACGACCGTCATTTTATTCCCTAGGGTGTCTGCTAAAAAAACATATATAATATTTGGGGGTTCTGAGTAATTTTCTAGCAAAAGAATGATGATTTGTACATGTAGGAGAGAAGTGCTAGAATAGGCCCGGTACTGAAGTGGTATAAAAAGCCCGGTATGGAAGTGGTTAAACTACCACCATTTATGGTTATCTTTTCACTGTGTTTACCACCAACACCAATGGACTTTTTTCATCGGAAAAAACGACCGTGTATGGGCCCCATCGGACTTTTTTCCATCGGTGTTAAAAAATAGAACATGTTTTAAATTTTTCCGATGGAAAAAACCGATAGGAAATTCTGATCGTCCGTGTGGAACTCCAACGGAGAAAAAAAACATGCATGCTCAGAATCAAGTCGACGCATGCTCAGAAGCATTGAACTTAATTTTTCTCGGCTCGTCTGAGTGTTTTACGTCACAGCGTTTTGGACAGTCGGAATTTTGTCTGATGGTGTGTAGGCAAGACTGATGAAAGTCAGATTCAACGGAATTCCGACGGAAAATTCCATCGGATTTTATTCCATCGGAAATCCGATTGTGTGTACAGGGCATTAGGGAGTGCAATTTACTGGAGCAGTCGTTACTTACCTCCAAATTTTTTGAGATGCACCTGTGTATATATATATAGCTCTATTGTATTGTAAGTATTGCCTTAAAAGTCTACGTTGTCTTTTGAAAGAATTTCTGTCCAATACCATTGGTCTTTCACTTTTTTTTTTACACATTCTTTGCTCCTGTCACGGCATCCCCATGGTAATAAAAAAGTAACATATTGGTCTTACACATAGTCTAACCTGCACAGTGAATCAAAGGCTTTGAAGCAGAACACTTAATTAAGTTCCCCAGCCCAGATGGAACATTACAGGCCACTAATCACCCTGCTCTAACAATTACAAAATAGAATAACTGAAACCTTAACCTTAATTGTATACGGGGAGAGATTGGCCCCGGATCATAAACTCGATGACTGCAATCATTTTATTGTAAGCGTGCAGAATGGGCAGCAAATTTCTTAAGATCACAAATATCACAAAAAAAAAAAACTTTTATTTCTCTAATGATCATAATAGATATAAATGGGCTTTGCTATATGCAAGTTACTTTTTGGAATAGTTAAAAAAAATATATAATAGTAAAGTTTTAGAATAAAAGACATATGCCGCATACACACGACCGTTTTTCACGACGTTAAAAATGCCATTTTTTTAATTGGGCATTAAAAACGATCGTGTGTAGGCTCCAGAGCATTTTTAACGACGTGAAAAATGGCCTAAAATTAAAAATGAGAACCTTCTCTATTTTTTCACGTCGTTTTTTTTTAACGACGTGAAAAACGGTAGTGTGTATGCTTTTACGAGGGGAAAAAAATGCGCATGCTCAGAATCAAGTATGAGACGGGAGCGCTCGTTCTGGTAAAACTAGCGTTCGTAATGGAGATAGCACATTCGTCACGCTGTAACGGACTGAAAAGCACGAGGCTGAAAAGAACGAATCGTCGCTCAACAAACTTTACTAGCATGAAGGGTGGCGCTATTCGAACGGAACTTCACCTTTATAGTGCCGTCGTACGTGTTGTACGCCACTGCGCTTTACTCAAGCGTTTTTTTAATGAACGTGTGTATGCAAGACAGGCTTGAGAGGAAACAAGAAAAATCACGTCGAGAAAAATGTCGTTTTTGAAAATTACATTAAAAACCATTGTGTGTACGCGGCAATACATCCATTTTATATCATTAAAATCATTCACTGAAAGAAAATATAAAACATTATGACATATACTGTATAAACATATGCTGACTAAATGGTAAGCTGCAGTAATGTTTATAATTAAAATAACATAAATCTTCTGGTAGCTGTGGGAGAATGAATTAAAGTGTATCTGAAATCAAAGCTTTTTTTGATATTTTGGAGTGGTGAGGGGTTATATAGGTGATCGCAGCTCGGGGAACTGTCATTTGGCTAGCTTGGTCTTTTTCTTTGTGATTGACGGTGAATTTACAATGAGGCACACTTTCTACGTACATCACAGAGATGCACACCTTCACAGGCAGAATTAGGACACCCCATAAGGCATGTTATTTAGCCATTTGCCTACCGGGCACTTTTACCCCTTGCCTGCCCAGGCAAATTTTCAGCTTTCAGTGCAGTCGCATTTTAAATGACAATTTACCGGTCATTCTAAACTGCACCCATATGAAATTTTTTATATTTTTTTTCACACAAATAGAGCTTTCTTATGGCGGTATTTAATCGCCACTGCATTTTTTTCTTTTTTTGCTAAATAAACGAAAAAAATACCAAAAACTTTTTTTTTTTTTTAGAGTTTGTTACAAAATTGTTCAAACAGGTAATTTTTCTCTTTCACTGATGTGCGCTGATGAGGCTGTACTGATGGGCACTGATGAGGCGGCACTGATGAGGAGGCACTGATGAGGCTGCACTGATGAGGCGGCACTGATAGTCAGCACTGATAGGCAACACTGATGGGCACTAATAGGTGGCACAGATGGGCATTGGTAGGCGACACTGATAGGCGGCACTGATGGGTGACCTTGATGAGGAGGCACTGATGGGCACTTATTGGCAACACTGATGGCCACTGATTAGCAGCACTGATAGGCACTGTTGAGGCTGCACTGATAATCAGGACACTGATAATCAGTGGCCTGATTACCAGTGTAGATGTCCCTTTCAAACAAGCCGGTTACCTGCTCTCCTCTTCTCTCCTCAAGCTGTCAGCATGAGGAAAGGGATGCCGATAACCGGCTTGTGTTTACATCAAGATCAACTGTAATTGGACACAGCTGATCACGTGGTAAAGGGCCGCTGTTATTGGCCCCCTCTACCCTGATCAGTGATCAGCTGGGTCCCAAGGACACAGGAATCACAGAGCGCGCCGCCAGCATGCCGCAGCGGGTGCGATCATGGGAGGAAGTCATATGATGCCCTCCCAGAACTGACTGTCGAAAAGTGATTAAAGGAATTTGATTTTTTTAATGTTTAATTTTAATCTTTAAAAAAAAAAAAAACACTGCTCCTGACTAGAGTTGAGCGGACACCTGGATGTTCGGGTTCGACGGGTTCGGCCGAACTTCGGAAAAAAGTTCGGGTTCGGGACCGAACTTTAACCCGAACCCGGACCCGAACCCCATTGAAGTCAATGGGGACCCGGACTTCTAAGGACTAAAAAGGTAATGGAAAGGGCTAGAGGGCTGCAAATGGCAGCAAAATGTTGTTAAGAGCATGGCAAGTGCTCTGCAAACAAATGTGGATAGGGAAATAACTTAAAATAACCTAAAAAAAAAAAAAAAAATCTTGACCTAGGAGGACGAGGTCCATATGGAGTAGGAGGTTGAAGTGGCGGTGGATGTGGCTGTGTAGGTGGAAGCGGCGGTGGAGGAGGACGAGGTAGCCAACACTGATTCAAAAATACAACAATGGCTGTGTAATGCCGGTGATGTGTCGAATTCTGTCCCCCGTCAAATAGTGTCCACCCTGTACTGCGCTTGCTCAGTATTTTGGACGAACGACGCCTGCGTGGTGAGTTCAGGTGAAGGCCACACCATCCGTGGTTCAAGACGAGCCAAGTGAGGCCGTACCCGAAGCGTGGCGATCGAACCGAGCCCGTGAGGGGCCCTGTTACTATGTGCTACCGTATGTCCACTTGGATGGTGGGGCTTGAACCTGCACTCACAGCGCAGGCGCCGTTCATCTTCGGAGATTTTGTGAATCTCCTTGTCCTCTGTACTGCGCAAGCGCTGCGCCTTCGCAGTATGGGCCGGACACAATCCGATGGCCGGACAGTTTTTGTCACAACACCGGTATACATGTCTATTCTGCACAAGGTACGGACAAGTCCTGTGGGATCCATGCCTGGTTAATTTTAATGAATGTGAGCTTGTCCACATTGGCTCTGGACAGGCGGCTACGCTTGGCTGTGATAACGCCCCCTGCCGTGCTAAATACACGTTCAGATAATACACTGGCTGCAGGGCAGGCCAGCACCTCCAAGGCATAAAGGGCAAGCTCAGGCCATGTGCCCAATTTGGAGACCCAGAAGTTAAAGGGGGCAGACCCGTCATCCAGTACGTGTAGGCCTGTGGACACATACTGCTCAACCATGTTGGTGAAATGCTGCCTCCTGCTAAGACGTTCCATCTCAGCTGGTGGTGCTGGTTGTTGTGGCGTGCTGACAAAGCTTTTCCACATTTCAGCCATGCTAACCCTGCCTTCTGAGGTGCTGCCGGTGCCCCGGCTGCGTTGGCGACCTCTTCCTCCTCCTCTGCCTTCGCCTTGTGCTTCCACCGTACGCCCGCTGTCAGGTGGGAATGCCACCAGCAGCGCGTCTACCAGCGTGCGCTTGTACTCGCGCATCTTACGATCCCGCTCCAGTGAGGGAATTAAGGACGGTACGTTGTCCTTGTAACGGGGATCCAGCAGGGTGGCCACCCAGTAATCAGCACCAGTTAAAATGTGGGCAACTCGGCGGTCATTGCGGAAACACTGCAGCATGTAATCGCTCATGTGTGCCAGGCTGCCCAGAGGAAAAGAAAAGCTGTCCTCTGTGGGAGGTGTATCGTCTGTGTCCTCTGTATTCCCCCAGCCACGCACCAGTGATGGCCACGAGCTGGTCTGTGTGCCACCCTGCTGTGAAAATGCCTCCTCCTCCTCCATCTCCTCCTCCACCTCGTCATCCTCCAGAACTGTTCCCTTTCCGCCGGACAATTGTGTACCTGGCGTTTTTTGGTGCAGGAACCCACCCTCGTAGCCACTTGTAAAAGACTGCCCTGAAAGCCTTTGAAATGATCCCGCTTCCTCCTCCTCCTCCTCCTCATCCTCCTGTGCCACATCCTCTTCCATCATCGCCCAAAGCGTTTTTTCAAGGAGGCATAGAACTGGGATAGTAACGCTAAGAACGGCGTCATTGGCACTGGAGATGTTGGTGGAGTACTCGAAACAGCGCAACAAGGCACACAGGTCTCGCATGGAGGTCCAGTTATTGGTGGTGAAGTGGTGCTGTTCCGTAGAGCGACTCACGCGTGATTGCTGCAGCTGAAACTCCACTATCGCCTGCTGCTGCTCGCACAGTCTGGCCAGCATGTGCAAGGTGGAGTTCCACCTTGTGGGCACGTCACATATGAGGCGGTGAGCTGGAAGGCTGAAGTTACGCTGCAGCGCTGACAGGCGAGCAGCAGCAGGGTGAGAACGCCAAAAGTGCGCACACACAGCCCGCACTTTCTGCAGCAGCTCTGGCATATTGGGGTAATTTTTAAGGAACCTCTGGACCACCAAGTTCAGCACATGCGCCAGGCAAGGGATGTGCGTCAAACCGGCTAGGCCCAGAGCTGCTACGAGATTTCGCCCATTATCGCACACCACCTAGCCGGGCTTGAGGCTCACTGACAGCAACCACTCATTGGTCTGTTGTTCCATGTCCCTCCACAACTCCTGCGCGGTGTGGGGTTTTTCCCCCAAACAGGAAAGTTTTAAAACTGCCTGCTGTCGTTTACCCCTGGCTGTGCTGAAGTTGGTGGTGAAGGTGTTACGCTGAATGGATGAGGAGGCGGTAGAGGATGAGGAAGCGGAGAAGGAGGAGTTAGCAACAGGAGGCAAACTGAAGCGCCCTGCAATCCTCGGTGGTGGAAGGACATGCGCCAAACTGCTATCTGCCTCAGGCCCAGCCGCCACTGCATTTACCCAGTGTGCTGTTAGGGAGATATAACGTCCCTGACCGTGCTTACTGGTCCACGCATCCGTAGTTAGGTGGACCTTGCCACAGATGGCGTTGCGCAGTGCACACCTGATTTTGTCCCCCACTTGGTTGTGCAGGGAAGGGATGGCTCGCCTGGAAAAATTGTGGCGGCTGGGCACGACCTACTGTGGGACAGCCAATGCCATAAGGCTTTTAAAACTCTGCGTCTCCACCAGACGGAATGACAGCATTTCAAAGGCCAGGAGTTTTGAAATGCTGGCATTCAGGGCCAGGGATCGCGGGTGGCTAGGGGGGTACTTCCTCTTCCGCTCCAATGTTTGGGAGATAGAGAGCTGAACGCTTCCATGGGACATTGTGGAGATGGTTGGTGACCCAGGTGGTAGTGTTGCTGGCAGATGCTCTGTTTGCGGGGTGGCAGGTGCCACTGTCACTACAGAGGTGGATGAAGAGGCCGAGACTGCAGCAGAAGAGGAAGCAGGAGGAGCCAGAGACCTTTCTTGGTTTTTGAGGTGTCTACTCCACTGCAGCTCGTGCTTTGCACTTAGATGCCTGTTCATGCAGCTTGTGCTCAGGTTGAGAACGTTTATGCCTCGCTTCAGGCTCTGATTGCACAGCGTGCAAACCACTCGTGTCTTGTCATCAGCACATTGTGTGAAGAACTGCCACGCTGGGGAACTCCTTGGACCTGGCTTTGGTGTGCTCGGTCCCTTGCTGCAATGGGCAGTAGCAGACATACTGTCTAGCTGACAGATGCTCCGCTTTTGCACCCTGCTCCCTCTTCTGCTGTGCTGGTGGCTCTGTGCGACCACCGCCTCTTCCTCCAAACTACACTGGTCACCTGCATAACGTTGATTCCATGTGGGGTCGAGGACCTCATCGTCCTCCACATCATCTTCCACCCAGTCTTCACCCCTGCCCTCCTTGTCTGTCTGCACAATTGCGAAAGCAGCAGCAGTTGGCACCTGTGTTTCGTCATCATCCGAGACGTACTGCGATGGTCCTCCCATGTACTCATCATGAAACATAAGTGGTTGGGCATCGGTGCACTCAATCTCTTCCACTTCTGGGGCAGGGCTAGGTGGATGGCCCTGGGAAACCCTGCTAACAGAGTCATCGAAAAGCAGAAGAGACTGCTGCATGATTTGGGGCTCAGACTGCTTGGCTGATTTGCAAGGGGGTGAGGTGAAAGACTGATGGACATGGGTTTCAGGTGCCAACTCTGTTCTTTCATCAGAAGAGTGGGTGGGAGACAATGTGAAGGAACCCGAGGCACTGTCAGCAACCCAATCTACTATCGCCTGTACTTGTCCTGGCCTAAACATTCGTACAGCCTCATTAGGTGCGACAAAATACCGCCGCAGGCTCGGTCGCCTACTCGCACCTGAGGAAGGTGTTTCACTTGTGCGTGTATCTGGCACAGATCCACCACGTCCTCTCCCTGCAACAGGAGCTCCACCAGCAGCACCACGACCGGCGCCACCACGTCCCTTTGACCTTCTCCTCATATTTTCAAAATTTAGGATCTTGCCCTAAATGGGTGTTTTTGGAAGAGCAGAACACACCCACAGTACGTAACCGCTGAATCGCACAGCTACAGAAAATGCTATTCAAAAAAAATGTTGTTTTTTTAGTATAGCACAGTAGGAGAAAACTATATAGAAATTGTTTATTTCACACACCTCAAAATATGTATAACACACTGCAACCTTTTTTTGGTGCCACTAAACTGCGTTTTTTGGAAGAGCAGAACACACCCACAGTACGTAACCGCTGAATCGCACAGCTACAGAACTGCAGAAAATGCTATTCAAAAAAAAATTGTTTTTTTAGTATAGCAACGTAGGAGAAAACTATAAAGAAATTGTTTATTTCACACACCTCAAAATATGTATAACACACTGCAACCTTTTTTTGGTGCCACTAAACGGCATTTTTTGGAAGAGCAGAACACACCAACAGTACGTAACCGCTGAATCGCACAGCTACAGAACTGCAGAAAATACTATTCAAAAAAAATGTTGTTTTTTTAGTATAGCACAGTAGGAGAAAACTATATAGAAATTGTTTATTTCACACACCTCAAAATATGTATAACACACTGCAAACTTTTTTTTGTGCCCCTAAACGGCGTTTTTTGCAAGCGTACATTAAAGTGCAAATTTTTTATTTTTTTTGCCCTAAACGGGTCTTTTTTTGCACGAGCAAAATAAAATGCTTTTTTTTTTTTGCCCTATGGGTCTTTTGGAAAAGAGAACAATAAAGTGCCTTTTTTTTCCCCCTAAAAGTTAGATTTTCTCTGACACTGGGCTCATGGCAGTGTAAAAAGACTGCACTGCAACACAAATAGGTAGACCTATGCAGATCGCTGATTTTAATCTCTGAATCTGGACTTCTATATAATATTCTCTGTCCCTGAAAGCACCAACACAGGGACCTGGCCCTACACTACACTATCTCTCTATCTTTTCCCTCAGATTGTAGAATCAGGACTACCTCTTCTATCTTTTTATCTCTCCCTAAAAGCAGCAGCAGCAGACTAGATCCTCTCCCTATCTATTCTGAAGCAGAGTGTCATGTGTGCTGTGTGCCTCAAGCTTATATAGAAGCTGGGTCACATGTTGCACTGACCAATCACAGCCATGCCATTAGTAGGCATGGCTATGATGGCTTCTAAGGGCACACCAGCTAATCAAAAGGTGATTGGCTGGCCCCTGAAGCATTTCTAAATGCGTTATTAGATTGCCGAACCCGAACCCGGACTTTTGGGCAAAGTCCGGGTTCGGGAAACAGCTAAAGTTTGGTACGGACCCGAACTTTACAGTTCGGGTTCGCTCAACACTACTCCTGACCAAATGGAGTTATCAAATAAAATCTTTTTTCATTATTACACATTCCCAAGGTCAGTGCCCACCCCTCATGCTATTTTTTTTTTGGGGGGGGGGGGGGGAGTGCTCATGGCATAAATGACCTAATATGGCCATGTTTGTACATAAAAGATATAGTTTAAATATGCTATAAAGATAAAATTGTTACTCTGTATTTATTAATAAAGCCCAAAAACAATGTTTGCAGGTATCATTGGTGCATGAGCCATTGTTTGCACTCCTACACAGAGACTAAGACCTGGTTGTAAACATGATTGCTGCCACCAATGATTTCTAATAGTGCATAGGATGCAGCAGAAGAGGAACACCAGGTCACCCGATGCACACCCAATGTTTTTTTGTTAGGTTTTTAGGATGTTCCTTGTATGTCTAAAGTCCCAACTGGTTGAAAATACACGAATGCGTCCATTTGCGCAGGAACCAAGTATCAAGTATATGTCCAGTCAAAACTTTTCTCATAGTTTGTAGGTCCTTGAATGCATATTGTACAAGGTGCGTTTGGGGACCCACACTTGCATGAATTTGTATGTCATATTTGGACACAGCGGCAGCCGCTTGTCTCAAAACAAATGAATAGGGCACTGGCACAGCATGCCCATGCCAGTAAAAGATGGGCCTGCATTGGAGACGCATGTCTGAGTCCCATGTGAATGGACCCTTCAACTTCAGTTTCAAAGGAAACCCTTTATAGAGGAATAGGTGAGCTCCTTAGCTAAACTCCTTTTCTAAAAATGCTAGTTTCCTGGTTGTTATGGTCATTCTTTGGCTTCAGTACTTTCAGAGTAATCAGAACACATCTAGGAAATATAATAATTTTTAGATACTCTTGTTCTGGTTTGTGACTCTTAAATACTAAGGTAGCCACATCAAGGCAAATAAAGGAGAAGGGAAGCAGAAAGAAGAAGGCAGCAATCATAGACACTATATTGCTCTGATTCCAAGTTGTAACTTGAAGACACATACGGCCATAAATGTGAGAATAGATTAAGAATCCAGAAGATACTATTATAGTTGTTAGGGCACAGTGCTGCAATAACATCACATGAACTTAAAAAAGGCATAATTTTAAGTTCATACAGGAAAGCATAGATGTGCACCCCAAAGTGTACGTTTTGTGATATGGGGGCGTTTAGCTCTCGTTGTAAGTGCATTTGTCAAGTGAGCCCATGTCAGTCAGCACTTCAGTTTAAAGGAGTGACAGCCCAACTTTATAAAAACAAAAAAACAAAAAACAAAGGAAAAACAAAGCAAAAGTCCATACAACATAACAGTTCTCACACAGGGGGTCTTCTTCAGCAAAAAAAACCCACAAATGATGAAAAATCCTGAGCTACCTGGCTCTTAAGCTCACTCAGCCTCAATTGCAGTACCTGATGGATCACTCCTGGCCTCCAAATATGGTTTTCCAGCCCCCCTGGGTTTGCTCACTTTCTCTGAGACTTCCAGACTTCCTCCAGCCTCCCTGGACTCACTAGCCGCCTCATTTTTGCCAGCCTCCCAGACCATCTCTTTGTCTTCCAGGCCCACGTAGCCATCCTGACCTTCCTCTCTATTGATGCAGTCTCTGACACAAACAACCAGATCTCCTGACAGGGGTCTGTCTCCAAATGGCAGCAACTGCCCTGACCTATGCTCAGACCTGTCATATAACAATCTTGACCACCTGTCCACCTGTGCACTCACACAGGCTGTAGGCAATTAGCAAAGCCTGGACCCAGGACTGAAGGCTCCGTCCCTCCCCATTCTTTTATGGAGTCTTCAACCCATTTATATAGTGGCAGGGATGGTGGCAAAGGATGGTGTCAGTAAGGCAGAGATTGGTGTCAGTAGGGCAGTAGATGGTGTCAGTATTTTTTTTTTGTAGAATTATAAAATAAAGAATAAGGCGCTATACATGTTCATGTGAAAAACTGGCACAAAGAAAAACACTGCATCAAACTTAAATGTGCACAAAAATGAAAAAATATATATATTTATTTATTTTCTATTATTTTTGGTATAAGCTGAAAGTACATTCTTATAGCTTTGCCTGCCTTAGGAGAACAAACATACTGGAAGATCCCTTGTACGTTCATTAATTACATCATTGTGGCAATACAATACAAGGTAGACAAAGGAAAAAACTTTTTCATAGACCATGGAGCAGTAAGCACCAAGCACAACAGGGACTGATATTCTCATTCACTCAAATTGACTTTTTTCTCACTATGACCCCCTGTAGTTATTTGTGCTATCATACACTACTCTGTTATCATGTACAGCATATGCATCAGACTAAAAAAAGAAGTGCATTCTTTAAAATATTTTTGAATATTGTATTATATGGTTGAGTTGCCTGGAAGTTCTGTTTTAGTTGGTACTTGTGCTATTTTGCAAGGCACCTTCCAGTTTAGTTATGCTCTGTAGTTTTTCCCAGTGGGCAGGGCCAGACTGCATTGCTAAATACCCGCAGCATGCCTCTAGAAGCAGATGTGGCCCAAGTCTAAAGCTGGTCATACACTAGTGGATTTTTAAACAAATGTTCGTCTAATTATTCCTACAAACATTCGTATGAATATTCTTTGTACATTTAGTGACTAGACGAACAACATCTGAAAGTACTTTGCTTTTAACATTCGATCCAACAATGTTGGAGTTTGTTCAAGAAAAATGTTCCATCCTGCTCCTTCTAATTTTGCACTCACTGTGGTTGAAAACTACCATATATACTCGAGTATAAGCCGAGTTTTTTAGCACAGTTTTTTTGTGTGCTGAAAATGCCCCCTTGGCTTATACTCAAGTCACCTTTTTGCGCCTGATCTCCCGGACTTTGGGGACCCGGTCACCTAAACCCCAAACTTGGCACATAAGTAGCCCCACTCTTCCTTATTAAGTGTGCAAAGTTTGTTGTCCGGGGGACCTACGGCCGGGGAGCACCGACTTTTCAAGGCCAGGCACCCCTTCCATAGACTCCCATGTTAAACGTCAGTCTAGTCATGGACACAGTGAGGCATGGGCAGAGTGAGGCATGGGCAGAGTGAGGCATGGACACAGTGAGGCATGGGCACAGTGAGGCATGGGCACAGTGAGGCATGGGCACAGTGAGGCATGGACACAGTGAGGCATGGACACAGTGAGGCATGGGCACAGTGAGGCATGGACACAGTGAGGCATGCACATGGACACAGTGAGGCAAAGTGAGGCACAGTGAGGCATGCAGATGGACACACTAGGTTTATACTCGAGTCAATACGTTTTCCCAGTTTTTTGTGGTAAAATTAGGTGCCTCGGCTTATATTCGGGTCGGCTTATACTTGAGTATATATGGTAACTTAAATTTGACCCCACTATCAACTAGAAAATTGAACAAATGTTCTTTAAATGAAACATTTTGAACAAAATACTACTAGTGTATGGCCAGCTTAAAATCATGCATGTGAATGTAGGCCCCTCATTGCTCAGCCCTCTGAGAGTTGAGAGCAAGCTGGTTGATACTTGAGGATCTAATCCAAGCACTTCCTGTGTGGGACACAAGAGCTAAGGTACAAGAAGTACTGTATACACAAGATTCTCAACCGGTGTGCTCGCTTCGGCAGCACATATACTAAAATTGGAACGATACAGAGAAGATTAGCATGGCCCCTGCGCAAGGATGACACGCAAATTCGTGAAGCGTTGCATACTTTTCGTGGGTGTATTGCTAAATTCGACAAAGTGTGGAAATTATGGCTTGACTTTGCCTCCACTAATGCTGCTCAAGAATAAACGGTTTATCTGATACACATTAACTACTCCTTCCGTGCTAACTAGTGATGAGCCGAACACCCCCGGGTTCGGTTCGCACCAGAACCCGCGAACGGACCGAAAGTTCGAACGAACATTAGAACCCTATTAAATACAATGGATGCGAACGTTCGAATTCTAAAGTGCTAATTATAACAACTATTATGCATGTTATTGTCCTAAAAAGGGTTTGGGAACCCGGGTTCTGCACCAGGGGACATGTATCAATGCAAAAAGAAGTTTTAAAAACGGTCGTTTTTCGGGAGCAGTCATTTTAATGATGCATAAAGTGAAAAAAAAAAAGTCAAATATTCCTTTAAATATCGTACCTGGGGGGTGTCTAAAGTATGCCTGTGAAGTGCCACGTGTTTCCCGTGTTTAGAACTGTCCCTGCACAAAATGACACTTCTAAAGGAAAAAAAAGCCATTTAAAACTGCTTGCGGCTTTAATGTAATGTCTGGTCCCGGTAATATGGATGAAATTCTTTAAGAAAAATGGCATAGCTACCCCATGACCCCCCCCCTACCCCAGCCCATTACCAGCCCCTTTGGGTCTTGTATGGATATTAAGGGGAACCCCGCACATAAAATAAAAAAGGCCCTATATACTCTGAACAGCCCTATACAGGCGGTGCATACAAGACAGGGACTGTAGGTTTGTTCTTATGTAGAGTCTGTTTGTAATTTTGAACAGGTACATTGTTGAAGTGTAGCTCCAGACCAAAAATCTATTTTTAAACTTTTTGGAAAACATAGGTAAGGGTTATCACCCCTGTAACATTTGTTTTGCTGTCTGTGCCCCTGTTCAGAACATTTCACCTCACTTTCCGTCCCAATGACAACTGTTTTTGAAATGTGGTGTTTTTCTTGAAACAAGGATTGCTGATAAAGCATCAGTACAGAGGAGACACCTTTCTCCCATATTTATTCTTACAGGAGAGAATTTTCCTTCCTAGTGGTAGATTTCCTCTCACTTCCTGTTGTCTTCTTGCGTTTGCAAGTAGGAGTCGTTTGTAAGTTGGATGTTTGAAAGTAGGGACCTGCCGTATATACTCTGCAGAAATAGGCCCCTTAGTTGTTGGTGTTGGCACAACACTGTAAGCACTCACAGTTACTCTTGGTTGGTGCTGGAACGCCCTGCTGTCAACTATTATATCAGGAATTTTAATTACATATAATTGTTGAACAGTGGTAGTAAAAATTGGGCCTTTGATGGTGGTGCTGGTGCCACAACACTGTAAGCCCTGACAGTTACTCTTGGTGGGTGCAGCAATGGGCCCTGCTGTGAATTATTAGATCAAGAATTGTAATTACATGCCCCTGTTGAACAGGGGCTGAAAAATTGGGCCTTAGGCACTGGTGGCACAACACTGCAACCCCTCACAGATACTGTACTTGGAGCACAGCAATGAGCCCTGTTGCAAAGTATTGCTTCAAAAATTGTAATGACACGCCCCTGTTAAACAGGGGCTGAAAAATTGGGCCTTAGGCACTGGTGGCACAACACTGCAACTCCTCACAGATACTGTACTTGGAGCACACCAATGAGCCCTGTTGCAAAGTATTGCTTCAAAAATTGTAATGACACGCCCCTGTTAAACAGGGGCTGAAAAATTGGGCCTTAGGCACTGGTGGCACAACACTGCAACTCCTCACAGATACTGTACTTGGAGCACAGCAATGAGCCCTGTTGCAAAGTATTGCTTCAAAAATTGTAATTACACGCCCCTGTTAAACAGGGGCTGAAAAATTGGGCGTTAGGCACTGGTGGCACAACACTGCAACTCCTCACAGATACTGTACTTGGAGCACAGCAATGAGCCCTGTTGCAAAGTATTGCTTCAAAAATTGTAATTACACGCCCCTGTTAAACAGGGGCTGAAAAATTGGGCGTTAGGCACTGGTGGCGGCACCCATAAACAAAAATGATCTTACAAGCTATCATCATCAATCGTATCATTGAGGACTCGGAGGAGGAGGATAGCCAGTCAACATAACAGCACAGGCACTCAGCATCAGCATCAGTCTTGAAGGGATGTGACATGTTAAAATCAATTAGTCTGTTATATCAGCATCAGGTGTGTGGTAGCTGGTGGTGATCCAAGACTGGTTCATCTTGATGAAAGTCAGTCGATCAACCGAGTCGGTGGACAGGCGCACCCTGTGATCCGTGACAAATCCTCCAGCAGCACTGAATGTGCGTTCCGAAAGAACGCTGGATGCAGGACAGGCCAGTAGCTCAATTGCATACTGTGCAAGCTCTGGCCAGTGATCCATCCTCAAGACCCAGTAAGCCAGAGGATTTTCGGTGGGGAAGGTGTCCAAGTCTGACCTTGCCCCTAGATATTCCTGCACCATGTTTATCAGACGCTGGCGATGGTTGCTGGAACCGATCATACTTTGGGGCTGCGGACTAAAGAATTGTCTGAACGCATCGGTCAGACGGCCACCTTCCCCACCGCTCCTTCTTTGACTGGCCGAAGCCTCAGCAACTCGTTGTCCAGGACCAGGAGTTTGCAACCTCCCAGTCTCTGGGAACGCGTTGCACAGACCTTTCTGCAAGGCCTCCCGGAGTTGTCTCATCCTCTGCTCCCTCTGCGACGGTAACATAAGGTCCGCAACCTTACCCTTGTACCGTGGATCAAGGAGAGTGGCCAGCCAGTAATGGTCCCTCTCCTTGATCCGAAGAATACGAGGATCCTTCCGCAGACTTTGCAGGATCAGGGAGGCCATGCAGCGTAGGTTTGCTGAGGCATTCGCTCCGGAGTCCTCTGGGTCACTAAGGACGACATGATCTGCAGCCACCTCCTCCCAGCCACGTACAAGTCCACTGGTTTCTTGGGACTGTAAATCATCCCTAAAAGACTGCTGCTGATGATGCTGAGTGCCAGCCTCCACCTCCATGCTGACACAATCCTCCTCCTCCTCCTCCTCCTCCTCCTCCTCCTCTTCCTGTGCGATGGGTGGGACAGAAGGAACACTGTCTGGGTAAAGGGGGCCTTGAGAGGCAAGGAAGTCCTCCTCTTCCTGCCTCTGTTCTGCCTCAAGTGCCCTGTCCATTATTCCACGCAGCGTGTGCTCCAACAGGTGGACAAGAGGTACAGTGTCACTGATGCATGCACTGTCACTGCTCACCATCCTCGTGGCCTCCTCAAATGGTGCCAGGACAGTGCATGCATCCCTGATCATGCCCCACTGGCGTGGAGAAAAAAAACCAAGCTCCCCTGACCCTGTCCTGGTGCCGTAGTCGCACAGGTACTCATTGATGGCCCTCTGCTGCGTGTGCAGCCGCTGCAGCATGGCCAACGTTGAGTTCCACCTGGTGGGCATGTCACATATAAGGCGGTTCTTGGGCAGGTTCAACTCCTTTTGCAGCTCAGCCAGGCGAGCACTGGCATTATAAGATCTGCGGAAATGCACACAGACTTTCCTGGCCTGCCTCAGGACATCCTGTAAGCCCGGGTACCTGCCCAAGAAGCGCTGCACCACCAGGTTAAGGACGTGAGCCACACAGGGCACATGGGTCAGTTGTCCCTGTCGGAGGGCGGAGAGGAGGTTGGTGCCATTGTCGCAAACCACCATTCCTGGCTTAAGCTGGCGTGGCGTCAACCACCTCTCGGCCTGGCCCTGCAGAGCAGACAGGACCTCTGCCCCAGTGTGGCTTCTGTCCCCCAAACACACCAGCGCAAGCACGGCATGGCATCTTTTTGCCTGCGTGCTTGCGTAGCCCCGTGAACGGCTACGGAGCACCGCTGGTTCATAGGACAAACCACAGGAAGAGGCCATGGAGGAAGAAGAAGAGGAGGGGGTGGAGGAGAGAGGTGTGTCACAACCAGTAGTAGCATTTTGGAGGCGTGGCGGTGGGACAACCTCCAACACTACTGCACCTTGTCCTGAATCCTTCCCAGCTGCCAAAAGAGTGACCCAATGGGCCGTGAAAGAAAGGTAACGTCCCTGTCCATGCCTGCTGGACCATGAGTCAGCGGTAATATGCACCTTACCGCTGACCGCCCTGTCCAGCGAGGCCAAGACATTGCCTTCCACATGCCGGTAGAGAGCCGGAATAGCCTTCCGTGAGAAAAAGTGGCGTTTGGGAACCTGCCACTGAGGAACTGCACATTGCACAAACTCACGGAAGGGGGCCGAGTCTACCAACTGAAAAGGCAGCAGTTGAAGCGCTAGCAATTTAGCCAAGCTAGCATTCAACCGCTGGGCATGTGGATGGCTGGGAGTGAACTTCTTTCGACGGTCCAGCAGCTGGGGCAGGGAAATTTGCCTGCTAGAATCGGACGTCGGTGTACTGCTAGCAGAGTGGGCGCAAGTACTTGGCTGTGACACACCTAATTCTACACCTTCATTCCTCTCAGTGCATGTTTCAGAGAGGACTGAAGTTATAGTGGGGTTGGAGATCCCAGCTGATGCGGTGCAAGGAGAGGTCCGCTTTGTTCTTTGGTGTGGGTCTTTGAGGTAGGCTTGCCAACGAGCTGCATGGCAGGTCAACATATGTCTGGTCAGGCATGTGGTACCCAAGCGGCTGATGTTTTGGCCACGCGATATACGCTTGAGACATATGTTGCAAACAGCAGCTGTGCGATCTGATGCACTAGCCTCAAAAAAGGCCCACACCAAGGAACTTTTTGAATGACGGGCAGAGGCTGCGCCCTGCACAGGCGGAGCTCTGCGGTGTGATTCCGTCGGTGTACTGCCTTTACGCTGGCCACCAAAGGGCATCCTGCCTCGTTGGAGATGTGCCTCCTCCTCATCCTCCTCTCTCCTATTAGGCACCCACGTGGAGTCAGTGACCTCATCATCCCCTCCCTCCTCATCACTGGAGCCAATCTGGCAGTATGCTGCAGCTGCTGGAACATGACTGCCAGATTGGTGTCCTTCTTGAGCATCCCCTCTGTCTGCTCTCACGCTACTGCCTTCCTCTAGCTGGGTTTCATCATCAGACCCTTCGAAACGCTGGGCATCCTCCTGGAGCATGTACCCAACACTGTGCTGAAACAGTTCGGGGGACTCCTCAGGAGGAGGACATGGTGGGTCTAGGGAAGGAGTGACTGATGATTTGTCTGACATTGATACCAGGGAAGACGACGCTTTGGCAGCTGCTTTTCCAGTACCCTGAGCCTGGGTGAGAGAGGATGAGGAGGAGGAGGAGGGCTTGGTCATCCACTCTACCAAGTCTTCGGCATGATGTGGCTCAACATGTCCAGCTGCCGAAAAGAAGGACAAGCGTGTCCCATGGCCATGTGCTGATGACAATGCACCGCGTCCACGACCAGCACTGTTGCCCCCAGACACAGAGCCTGCTTGCCCTCTTTTATTGCCTCCTGACTGTCTGCCTCTCCTTGTTTGCCTTCCAGACATTCTAATAGATGGCCTGCAGGGAGATGGGAAAAAAGCAATAAGGGCTACCTTCAGGTGTCCTTCTCTGTCCCTTGAAACAAGGACTTGCAGAGTGAAATAAACTGACACTCTCCCTACCTACAGTTTTCTGTCCCTAGAATAAATGTTTTTTTTAATCACAATATAGCACAAGGACAATTCAGTCACTGTCCTTCCAGGTCCCTGGAAACAAGGACTTGCAGAGTGAAAGAAACTGACACTCTCCCTACCTACAGTTTTCTGTCCCTAGAATAAATGTTTTTTTTAATCACAATATAGCACAAGGACAATTCAGTCACTGTCCTTCCAGGTCCCTGGAGACAAGGACTTGCAGAGTGAAAGAAACTGACACTCTCCCTACCTACAGTTTTCTGTCCCTAGAATAAATGTTTTTTTTAATCACAATATAGCACAAGGACAATTCAGTCACTGTCCTTCCAGGTCCCTGGAAACAAGGACTTGCAGAGTGAAAGAAACTGACACTCTCCCTACCTACAGTTTTCTGTCCCTAGAATAAATGTTTTTTTAAGCACAATATAGCACAAGGACAATTCACTCACTGTCCTTCCAGGTCCCTGGAAACAAGGACTTGCAGAGTGAAATAAACTGACACTCTCCCTACCTACAGTTTTCTGTCCCTAGAATAAATGTTTTTTTTAATCACAATATAGCACAAGGACAATTCAGTCACTGTCCTTCCAGGTCCCTGGAAACAAGGACTTGCAGAGTGAAATAAACTGACACTCTCCCTACCTACAGTTTTCTGTCCCTAGAATAAATGTTTTTTTTAATCACAATATAGCACAAGGACAATTCAGTCACTGTCCTTCCAGGTCCCTGGAAACAAGGACTTGCAGAGTGAAATAAACTGACACTCTCCCTACCTACAGTTTTCTGTCCCTAGAATAAATGTTTTTTTTAATCACAATATAGCACAAGGACAATTCAGTCACTGTCCTTCCAGGTCCCTGGAAACAAGGACTTGCAGAGTGAAAGAAACTGACACTCTCCCTACCTACAGTTTTCTGTCCCTAGAATAAATGTTTTTTTTAATCACAATATAGCACAAGGACAATTCAGTCACTGTCCTTCCAGGTCCCTGGAAACAAGGACTTGCAGAGTGAAATAAACTGACACTCTCCCTACCTACAGTTTTCTGTCCCTAGAATAAATGTTTTTTTTAATCACAATATAGCACAAGGACAATTCAGTCACTGTCCTTCCAGGTCCCTGGAAACAAGGACTTGCAGAGTGAAAGAAACTGACACTCTCCCTACCTACAGTTTTCTGTCCCTAGAATAAATGTTTTTTTAAGCACAATATAGCACAAGGACAATTCAGTCACTGTCCTTCCAGGTCCCTGGAAACAAGGACTTGCAGAGTGAAATAAACTGACACTCTCCCTACCTACAGTTTTCTGTCCCTAGAATAAATGTTTTTTTTAATCACAATATAGCACAAGGACAATTCAGTCACTGTCCTTCCAGGTCCCTGGAAACAAGGACTTGCAGAGTGAAAGAAACTGACACTCTCCCTACCTACAGTTTTCTGTCCCTAGAATAAATGTTTTTTTTAATCACAATATAGCACAAGGACAATTCAGTCACTGTCCTTCCAGGTCCCTGGAAACAAGGACTTGCAGAGTGAAATAAACTGACACTCTCCCTACCTACAGTTTTCTGTCCCTAGAATAAATGTTTTTTTTAATCACAATATAGCACAAGGACAATTCAGTCACTGTCCTTCCAGGTCCCTGGAAACAAGGACTTGCAGAGTGAAATAAACTGACACTCTCCCTACCTACAGTTTTCTGTCCCTAGAATAAATGTTTTTTTTAATCACAATATAGCACAAGGACAATTCAGTCACTGTCCTTCCAGGTCCCTGGAAACAAGGACTTGCAGAGTGAAAGAAACTGACACTCTCCCTACCTACAGTTTTCTGTCCCTAGAATAAATGTTTTTTTTAATCACAATATAGCACAAGGACAATTCAGTCACTGTCCTTCCAGGTCCCTGGAAACAAGGACTTGCAGAGTGAAATAAACTGACACTCTCCCTACCTACAGTTTTCTGTCCCTAGAATAAATGTTTTTTTTAATCACAATATAGCACAAGGACAATTCAGTCACTGTCCTTCCAGGTCCCTGGAAACAAGGACTTGCAGAGTGAAAGAAACTGACACTCTCCCTACCTACAGTTTTCTGTCCCTAGAATAAATGTTTTTTTAAGCACAATATAGCACAAGGACAATTCACTCACTGTCCTTCCAGGTCCCTGGAAACAAGGACTTGCAGAGTGAAATAAACTGACACTCTCCCTACCTACAGTTTTCTGTCCCTAGAATAAATGTTTTTTTTAATCACAATATAGCACAAGGACAATTCAGTCACTGTCCTTCCAGGTCCCTGGAAACAAGGACTTGCAGAGTGAAAGAAACTGACACTCTCCCTACCTACAGTTTTCTGTCCCTAGAATAAATGTTTTTTTAAGCACAATATAGCACAAGGACAATTCAGTCACTGTCCTTCCAGGTCCCTGGAAACAAGGACTTGCAGAGTGAAAGAAACTGACACTGTCCCTACCTACAGTTTTCTGTCCCTAGAATAAATGTTTTTTTTAAGCACACTATAGCACAAGGACAATTCAGTCACTGTCCTTCCAGGTCCCTGGAAACAAGGACTTGCAGAGTGAAATAAACTGACACTCTCCCTACCTACAGTTTTCTGTCCCTAGAATAAATGTTTTTTTTAATCACAATATAGCACAAGGACAATTCAGTCACTGTCCTTCCAGGTCCCTGGAAACAAGGACTTGCAGAGTGAAAGAAACTGACACTCTCCCTACCTACAGTTTTCTGTCCCTAGAATAAATGTTTTTTTAAGCACAATATAGCACAAGGACAATTCACTCACTGTCCTTCCAGGTCCCTGGAAACAAGGACTTGCAGAGTGAAAGAAACTGACACTGTCCCTACCTACAGTTTTCTGTCCCTAGAATAAATGTTTTTTTTAAGCACACTATAGCACAAGCACAAAACACACTGACACTCTCCCTACCTATCCTTCTCTTTCCCTAAACTAAAGGAATCCAGGTTAAGCAAGAAAGAAATAACAGTCACTGTCCCTGCCTATGCTGCTCTATCCCTGCTCCGGAACACACTACACTAGGCCGCCGTGCTGGCGGCCTTTTATAGTGTGGGGCGTGTACTAAACACCCTCAGCAATAATTGGCCACAGGCATCCTGCCTGTGGCCAATCATTGCTCTCCTCGCTGCCGGCGCTGTGATTGGCCAAGCATGCGGGGTCACAGTGCATGCTTGGCCAATCACAGCGCCTGGATGACACTGCGATGGCGTAGTGCATTGTGGGCCGTTCGCGTCACTCGAATTTGGCGCGAACGGCCCAAATCGTTCGATCTTCGTCGAACGATCGAACAGCCGATGTTCGAGTCGAACGTATGTTCGACTCGAACACGAAGCTCATCCCTAGTGCTAACACCTGCTAAGATCCTCCTGACACACATATAGTTGAACCCTTGGTTTTCTTGGCCTAGTACCAAAGTTCCCTCTTGGGAAACCTCACCTCTATCGAAGACGAGTAGCGCATTTTCCTTTCATAATTTCTCCAAATGGAGTGGCTGAGCAGTGATGTTTTGTTGTTTGTATCTTTTGTTTTGTTTTTTGTTTGTTTTTTCTGTCGCTAACAGCACTGTTTAGGCAGATAACCTGTTGTTAGGTACCGATTCACGTGGTACTTTTTGAGCCGGGGAAGGCCCCAAGGCTCTGTTTTTGTAAATCTATTGAAAATCAATAAAGAGAACAAAAAAGATTCTCAACTGGTCTGATTGATGTAGTCGTCTACCTGATACTGAAAAAAAAAACTAAGAACGCTGGTCTGTTGTGTTGGAAGCTACTTTAAACTGCTGTGAGAGTAAATCAAAAAGGGAAGTCCAAGGATCCATTCAGAGGATATCAACCAGATAAAGCATACTACTACTATATTTTGAGTATCCTGCCTACCTCAAGATTCTACATGAAAGTTAAAAGACATTCAGGGACTAGATTGACTTTTTCCAAAACATATGCCTCGTACACACGTCCGGGTTAACTGCGATGAGAGCTTTTGGCCGGGAATCCCGCCCGCGTTTATGCTCCCTCGCAATTTTTCCGACAGGAAAACTGCCAAAAAACAGCAGCAAAAAAAGAGAACCAGCTCTCTTTTTTCCCGTCGGGATTCCCGACTGACTTTTTACCGTCAGAAATCCTGGCCGTGTGTACGAGGCATAAGTGGGAAAGTTACTATCAAACACAAGGCCCAATTGAATGGGGAGTGCCATAGGAGTGGTACAATAAAATTCCAATCTCCCACCCAAGCAGAAGATCACCCATCAGTTGCCATACAGCTGCATAAATATTTTGTAGTCTTGAGAAACAAAAAATATCTCCATTTAGCTAGAACCATGCCTGTGGTATTTTTTTGCACAATGCTATTTATGAAATTCCACTATACTTAACTTGCCCAGATGACAGTTTTTAGGGCTTAGTACTTTCTATAACAGTTGACCTGACATTCCTCATGCATGCATATTTCCACATATCCTCATCTCTATTACTTATTAATCCCCTCATTCCTTTCGGAAAACCTACTTCTTCCCTGATACAAGGCTTCAGGTGCTAAACAGTGCCCTGCAGATGAGTTGCTCAAAAGTTAAAGCGGAGTTCCACCCTAAAGTGGAACTTCCGCTCATCTGATTCCTCCCCCCCTCCGGTGCCACAATTGGCAGCTTTCGGGGGGAGGGGGACAGGATACCTGTCTTTGACAGGTATCCTTTCCCACTTCCAGAAAATGGGCTGCGACCCGTGACGTCACTGCGGGGCTCCCTCCTCCTCCCCCAGCCGCCTGGCCAATAGGAGAGAGGAGTGGGGCATTGCGCATTAGGGTTCCCGGCGTGAAGCCAAAATGGAATGGAAACATCAGCTGCGGTGCTGACATCGAGGGACTCCAGGACAGGTAAGTGTCCTATTATTAAAAGCCAGCAGCTGCAGTATGTGTTTTTTTTTGGGCTGGAACACCGCTTTAAGTTAAAGGATAAGTACAGCCATAGCTTGTTTGGCTGTACTTCTCCTGTGGATCACAGGAGTGCAGTTCATTTTGCACTCCGGTGACCCATTTTCAACAGACAGTGGGCTGTTGGTTGACGTCACAGAGCCAGTCCGGGATGGGGCAAGATTGCAACAATAAAGTCCGGATCCGCCCACAACCCTGGACCGGCACCTGGCTCAGCCACTTAGCGAGCCGCTGAGAGCCTGAGCCAGCTGCTCCCACCCCCTCCACAGCCCAGCGCTTCAGTAAGCGTGGGGGGAAGAGCAGAGAGTCAGTGACTGACAGTCACCAGCTCTCTGTTCATGGAGCTCTGAGAACCGAGCAATCAGCAGTCTTTGATCGCTTCGTTCCCCGTCTTAAAGCCGGCGGGGTATGTTATTCACTCCCGTGACCCATTTTCAGCAGACATTGGGCTGAAGCCCGCTGTTGACTGACGTCACAGAGCCGGTCTGGAATGGGGCAAGATCACAACAATAAGGTCTGGATCCCCCACAACCCTGGGCCGGCACCTGGCTCAGCCTCTCAGTGAGCCGCAGAGAGCCTGAGCCAGCCGCTCCCACCCCCATGCTCCCACCACCTCCACAGCCCAGCACTCCAGTGAGCGCGGGGGGGGAGCAGAGCAGAGAGCTGGTGACTGACAGTCACCAGCTCTCTGCTCATGGAGCTCTGAGAACTGAGCGATCTGCAGTCTTTGATCACTTGGTTCTCAGTCTTAGAGCCAGTGGGGGACAGATGCAACATCGGACCAAACTTCTCTTTTAAGCTTTTAGCTGATTGTCAGCCTTAGTGATTGTATAAGGAATTTCAAAAATCAAAGGTGTTCCTGAAGTAAACAACAAATGGTTAGTTTATTGGTTGAACTCGATGGACTTGTGTCTTTTTTAGCCAAACTATGTAACAGTGGATAGCTTGACAAATAACTTTTCAGTTCAGTGCTACAAAAATCTTGATTCATATCATCTTTCTAATTAATCACGGATGTCTTTGATTTGGTGACTATGACTCAGCTACTGTCAAACCAAAGAATGCTTTCATTAACAAGCTGTGTGTAAGAGTCACCTCAGCAGAAAGAATAATGTTCCAGTAGTCTTGGCCCTGTAGGGCGAATGGAATCAAGGGGAAAAACCATGCTGTGCCATCAGTCTGAGCAATGACTCCAAATAACAAACAGAAGCAGAAAGTTTATTATCTCCATCCAGTCTCGGTACCAACAATCTATCAGTTTATCTATAGTAATGCATATGTTGACTCCTCTCTACATAGCAGCATGCTTTAAAAACATAAAACAGTAGTTGACCAAGGCATGAATAATCTGTGGTTTGGCCAAATGCATAATTTGCGGTAATAGAAGCAACAAAGCTTGAGAACTAATGCGTCCAGTGTAATATTCCAGTAATTTCTTCAGAACACTAAAGCCAGCCATAGACGGTTCGGAGCTCGGCTGGTTCAGCAGGGACTGGCCGAGATTCGAACCATATATGGGCAGGCTGATTGTACCCAAGTTGATTGATCAATCAACGTGGGTACAACCACCCTGTCTGATTTTTTAATGTGATTACTGCCAGTGACTATAGCTGCTGGCAATAATCTCTGTGTGTTCTCCCCACTGGGAAGGGATTCAATTTGAGCAATTTCTTTCCTACAACCTGTGGTTGCAGGAAAGAAAATCGTATCACTGATTGCCGGCTTAATGTTTGAAAAAGAACTGTAGTAAAGTGCTAATTTACTCACCATGTGCAGAAGCAGGTGCAGTCCCTTTAACTTTATTTAATGTATAAATTCCCCAGCTTGCCTCCTTGAGCAGCACAGAAAAGGCAGCACTTCATAAGACAGAGGTAGCCGGTTGTGTGATCTGCAGGCAGGTGAGTGGCCCTTTATTGTCAGAAACAGCATGTGGCTGCTGAGCCAAAGCCTAATAGCACGCAGCTTATCCAAAACACCAAGCTACTGTGGTGAGCATTTCCCTGACTACTACCAGAGTGCTCCAGTTCCAGTTTGGTGACTCTTTGTCTTTGGATCCCTCCAGCTGTTCATCTGTGTTACCAGAACTATTCTGGACCTTACTGGGAGCGACACTGTTTATGAGGATATTCACAAGTAACAGTTTGTGTTTTGTTCTGGCTTACTAAAGTAGGGATTCTCAGCGTTACTCTCTATTGTAATAAAGACTTACAGAGACTATGCTATGCATGTTATCCTGATTAAGACACAGAGACATTGCTGTGAAGAGTCCATGTTGCATGGCTGTGTGCTTTCATATGTTTGCCAAGCAAAACTATACTTAAACATGCCTAAACATTTTTTTCTAATCAAAAGAGGATTATTTGTCCTAAACCCCTGCACGCTGACTGTACGCAAATATGTGGCCCCACTAGGCTGGGATTATTTTCTTCGGGCCGCATATTTGCGTATCTCCCTTTGTGCTGGGAGCACGATGCACAGTCTCAGTTGGAGCCCCGGGTCCCGTACTAATGATCGGGACCCAGAAATCCCAATTCTGGGTCACCTGATCACTGTGATAGCCTCTGATTGGCTATCACAGTGATCGATCACTGCAAAGCACTCCCCCATGTTTTCTTTCTCTGTGAATGGGGGAGATAATGTGTTTCCCCGAAAATAAGCCCTACCCTGGAAATAAGACCTAGCCTGATTTTCAGGGAGGGCTAAAATATAAGCCCAACCCAGAAAATAGACCCTAGTAAAGTCCTTGTAAATATATATAATTCATTTTGTAAAGATTATATAATGTCCACTGTGTCTCCTTTTGTAACTTTATTGTTAAATCTACCGTATTTACAGCGCCGCTGGGCGCTCACGTGATCTGCCAGAGATCTTCTCCTCCCGACTGACATCAATGGGCCCTCCCTCTGCAGTGCTTGGAGTGGGGCTGACGTCAGCTGAGATCTCGGCCCTTCCCTTTGGCAGTGCACGGATCACGTGAGCGCCCAGAGGCGCTGTAAATAAGGTACTTTTGAATAATAAAATTACAAAAGGAGACACACTGGACATTATATAATCTTTTTACAAAACAGATTGCATATTTCTACAATATATGGTTATAAAAGAAAAATTTGCGCTAGGTGCAAATTATTAAAGTGCAATAAATGAATAAATCCCTAAAGGAAAACCTGCTGCTAAACACCAAAAAAAACCTGATATAAGGTACAACAATATAAATATACAAAAAGGTGTAGCGCTGGATGAGCAAAACTGTGTATGGCTATACAGTGAAAAAAATATATAATATAAGAAAAAGTATCAAAAACATGAGTGAATACTACAAATAAACAATTTAAAGTTCATGTGTGTCAGTGAAAAATATATGAAATCTTCTCCTCTATTTGAAGATGATAAGAGTTCTACAGAGTGCAGGTATCCGATAAAAATCATAGGCAAAATGCTCCAACACTTAGTAAAGATCCTGCCACCAAGGTGAAGAATGAAGGCTTACCAGACAGCCTGCGACCGCCCTTCTCAGGGGGGTCAAAACAGGCTCAGTAGAGTGATGTTTTACTCCATGGAAGGCAGGATGATTCTGCAGGAACGCTTCATCCACAATGGGAGAGTCTCCAGAGACGTTGATTGAACACCTGGCCAGAACTGGGAGTAGACACACTCTTTGCAGATCAGAGTGGATGTTCCTCAGTAAGTAGGATAAAATCCAAAAGAGAAAGAAAAACTTTCCATAGTGTAGCGTTCATCCATAAAAAAGGGGTTTATTTTCACAAAGTATGCGATACAGAACTTCAAAGTAACAAGTCCTGAGATATTAAAATGCTGGTTAAAAACTCCTTGCAAGGAATAAAAAGCTCCGTATTCTGTCAATCAAACGACCGTTCGCGCGTGCACAATGCATGCACGTGTCACCCCATTGTGCACGCGCGAACGGTCGTTTGATTGACAGAATACGGAGCTTTTTATTCCTTGCAAGGAGTTTTTAACCAGCATTTTAATATCTCAGGACTTGTTACTTTGAAGTTCTGTATCGCATACTTTGTGAAAATAAACCCCTTTTTTATGGATGAACGCTACACTATGGAAAGTTTTTCTTTCTCTTTTGGATTTTATCCTACTTACTGAGGAACATCCACTCTGATCTGCAAAGAGTGTGTCTACTCCCAGTTCTGGCCAGGTGTTCAATCAACGTCTCTGGAGACTCTCCCATTGTGGATGAAGCGTTCCTGCAGAATCATCCTGCCTTCCATGGAGTAAAACATCACTCTACTGAGCCTGTTTTGACCCCCCTGAGAAGGGCGGTCGCAGGCTGTCTGGTAAGCCTTCATTCTTCACCTTGGTGGCGGGATCTTTACTAAGTGTTGGAGCATTTTGCCTATGATTTTTATCGGATACCTGCACTCTGTAGAACTCTTATCATCTTCAAATAGAGGAGAAGATTTCATATATTTTTCACTGACACACATGAACTTTAAATTGTTTATGTGTAGTATTCACTCATGTTTTTGATACTTTTTCTTATATTATATATTTTTTTCACTGTATAGCCATACACAGTTTTGCTCATCCAGCGCTACACCTTTTTGTATATTTATATTTCTACAATGACTTTAACTAAGGTTTATTTTTGAGATTAACCACTTAAGCCCCGGACCATTTCGGGCCATTAGGACCAGGCCTGTTTTTGGGATTCGGCACTGCGCTGCTTTAACTGTAAATTGTGCGGACATGCAATGTTGTACCCAAATGAAATTTGCGTCCTTTTCTTCCCACAAATAGAGCTTTCTTTTAATGGTATTTGATTGCCTCTGCGATTTTTATTTTTTGCGATATAAACAGAAAAAGACCGAAAATTTTGAAAAAAAATGATATTTTCTACTTTTTGTTATAAGAAAAATCGAATAAACTCAATTTTAGTCATACATTTAGGCCAAAATGTATTCAGCCACATGTCTTTAGTAAAAAAAATGTCAATAAGCGTATATTTATTGGTTTGCGCAAAAGTTATAGCGTTTACAAACTAGGGTACATTTTCTGAAATTTACACAGCTTTAAATTTATGACTGCCTATCTCATTTCTTGAGGTGCTAAAATGGCAGGGCAGTACAAAACCCCCCCAAATGACCCCATTTTGGAAAGTAGACACCCGAAGGAAATTGCTGAGAGGCATGTTGAGCCCATTGAATATTTTTTTTTTTTGTCCCAAGTGATTGAATAATGACAAAAAAAAAATTACAAAAAGTTGTCACTAAATGATATATTGCTCACACATGCCATGGTTATATGTGGAATTGCACCCCAAAATACATTCTGCTGCTTCTCCTGAGTACGGGGATACCACATGTGTGGGACTTTTTAGGAGCCTAGCCACGTACGGGACCCCGGAAACCAAGCACCGCCTTCAGGATTTCTAAGGGCGCAAATTTTTGATTTCACTCCTCACTACCTATCACAGTTTCGAAGGCCATAAAATGCCAAAATAGCACAAAACCCCCCCAAATGACCCCATTTTGGAAAGTAGACACCACAAGCTATTTGCTGAGAGGCATGTTGAGTCCATGGAATATTTTATATTTTGCCACAGGTTGCGGGAATATGACAAACTTTTTTTTTTTTGCACAAAGTTGTCACTAAATGATATATTGCTCACACATGCCATGGGCATATGTGAAATTACACCCCAAAATACATTCTGCTGCTTCTCCTGAGTACGGGGATACCACATGTGTGGGACTTTTTGGGAGCCTAGCCGCGTACGGGACCCCAAAAACCAAGCACCGCCTTCAAGGTTTCTAAGGGCATAAATTTTTGATTTCGCTCCTCACTACCTATCACAGTTTTGAAGGCCATAAAATGCCAAGATGGCACAAAATCCCCCCAAATGACCCCATTTTGGAAAGTAGACACCCCAAGCTATTTGCTGAGAGGCATGTTGAGCCCATTGAATATTTTTTTTTTTTTGTCCCAAATGATTGAATAATGACAAAAAGAAAAAAAAATGTACAAAAAGTTGTCACTAAATGATATATTGCTCACACATGCCATGGTTATATGTGAAATTACACCCCAAAATACATTCTGCTGCTTCTCCTGAGTACGGGGATACCACATGTGTGGGACTTTTTGGGAGCCTAGCCGCGTACGGGACCCCAAAAACCAAGCACCGCCTTCAAGGTTTCTAAGGGCATAAATTTTTGATTTCACTCCTCACTACCTATCACAGTTTTGAAGGCCATAAAATGTCAAAATAGCCCAAAACCCCCACAAATGACCCCATTTTGGAAAGTAGACACCCCAAGCTATTTGCTGAGAGGCATGGTGAGTATTTTACAGCTCTCATTTGTTTTTGAAAATTAAGAAAGACATTTTTTTTTCTTTTTTTTTTTCTTTTTTTACATTTTCAAAACTTTGTGACAAAAAGCGAGATCTGCAAAATACTCAACATACCTCTCAGCAAATAGCTTGGGGTGTCTACTTTCCAAAATGGGGTCATTTGGGGGGTTTTGTGCCATCTGGGCATTCCATGGCCTCCGAAACTGTGATAGGCAGTGAGGAGTGAAATCAAAAATTTACACCCATAGAAATCCTGAAGGCGGTGCTTGGTTTTTGGGGTCCCGTACGCGACTAGGCTCCCAAAATGTCTCACACATGTGGTATCCCCGTACTCAGGAGAAGCAACAGAATGTATTTTGGGGTGTAATTCCACATATGCCCATGGCATGTTTGAGCAATATATCATTTAGTGACAACTTTTTGTACATTTGTTTTTTTTTTTTTGGTCATTATTCAATCACTTGGGACAAAAAAAAAAATATTCAATGGGCTCAACATGCCTCTCAGCAAATAGCTTGAGGTGTCTACTTTACAAAATGGGGTCATTTGGGGGGGGGTTTGAACTGTCCTGGCATTTTATGCACAACATTAGGAAGCTTATGTCACACATCATCCACTCTTCTAACCACTTGAAGACAAAGCCCTTTCTGACACTTTTTGTTTACATGAAAAAATTTTTTTTTTTGCAAGAAAATTATGTTGAACCCCCAAACATTATATATTTTTTTAAAGCAAAGGCCCTACAGATTAAAATAGTGGGTGTTGCATTTTTTTTTTCCACACAGTATTTGCGCAGCGATTTTTCAAACACATTTTTTGGGGGAAAAACACACTTTTTTTTTTTTTAATGCACTAAAAAACACTATATTGCCCAAATGTTTGATGAGATAAAAAAGATGATCATAGGCCGAGTACATGGATACCAAACACGACATGCTTTAAAATTGCGCACAAACGCGCAGCGGCGACAAACTACATTCATTTTTAAAAGCATTTAAAAGCCTTTACAGGTTACCACGTTAGATTTACAGAGGAGGTCTACTGCTAAAATGACTGCCCTCGATCTGACCTTCGCGGTGATACCTCACATGCATGATGCAATTGCTGTTTACATATGACGCTAGACCGACGCTTGCGTTCGCCTTTGCGCAAGAGCAGGGGGGGACAGCGGTGCTTTTTTTTTTTTTTTTTTTTTTATTATTTATTTGGCTTTTTTATTTTATTTTTAAACTGTGCCTTCCATATTTTATTTTTTTACCATTTTTATCGTTATCTCAGGGAATGTAAATATCCCCTATGATAGCAATAAGTAGTGACAGGTACTCTTTTTTTGAAAAAAATTGGGGGGTTAGACCCTAGATCTTTCCTCTGCCCTCAAAGCATCTGACCACACCAAGATCGGTGTGATAAAATGCTTTCCCAATTTCCCAATGGCGCTTTTTATATCCGGGGGGGGGGACATTCCCTCCCACTGCTTGTAAAAGCAGTCTAGAGGCTAATTATCTGCTAGAATTGCTTTTACATGAAAGCCGGCTGCTGGCTGAAAAGAATGATACCAAGATGATACCTAAACCCGCAGGCATCATTCTGGTATAAACATTCAAAGTCCAGCAACATACCAGTACGTTGCTGGTCCTTGTTGGACATGTATTGTAAACTTTTTTTTCATACAGCCTATTGGCTGAACGAAAAAAAGAGATTGATTGGTGGGTATGCCCACCATTAGAATACCTCCCTTCATCCACCCACTTCTAATGATGGGCATATATGCCGAAGCATGGGGGCATCCTCCCGCAAAAAAGTTATGCCGCGTACACACGGTCAAGCCTTCGTCAGAATTTCGACCGTATGTACGCGGCATAAAAGGTTATGCCGCGTACACACGGTTGGACTTTTCCACGGGCAAGCCTCCGTTGGAATTTCGACCGTATATACGCGGCATTAGGAGCAAAATCGCTCCTCCGCCCCTGCTGCCCCCATGCTTCGGCATATATGCTCTTTTTTTAAACTGTGGTGGTGAAATCACCTCCTACAGCGTTGGAGTCACGGCTGTCAAGATAAATAGATCCGCGCTGCAACTGAATGGCGTACCTGCTAATCAAATGGTGGTTAACATTAAAACAAAGTAACATTACAGTACAACAGTAAGACCTTACCATGCCATACCTGCAAAGCAAATACCAAAACAAAACCTAGTAAAAAATAAAAAAATGTTTTAACGCAACCTGTGCCTAAAATATATATATGCCGCAGCATGGGGGCATCCTCCCGCAAAAAAGTTATGCCGCGTACACACGGTCGGAATTTTCCACGGACAGGCCTCCGTCGGAATTTCGACCGTATGTACGTGGCATTAGGAGCAAAATCGCTCCTCCGCCCCTGCTGCCCCCATGCTTCGGCATATATGCTCTTTTTTTGAACTGTGGTGTCACGGCTTTATGTATCGTGGGAGCAAACGCTGTTGCTGTCAAGATAAATAATTCCGCGCTGCAGTTGAATGGCGCACCTGAAAACAAAAAATTACATACCTGAAAAGCATGCATGATAAAACATTGCAGAATAGAATACAGTAAAAAAGAGCAGAACAATAGAGAGAAAATAGAGAGAGAGAGAACAATAAAACGACAACTATTTTTGGTTTTTTTATTTTATATTTTTTTTGTGTTTTTTTTTTACGTTTTTTTTTTCTTTTTTACACTTTTTTTGTAACTTTACAACTGTAATGGTTCGGGTCTCTCAAAATGTAATGGCATCTTGGGAGACCCTGTGTAAGTGTGTCCTTGTCTGTGAAATGCTGTACCCTACGCTAAAACTTCACTTTTGAGTGGTAGCGTTCAAAACATTCACCTTGGACTGGTTGATATTGATGGTTGCTATGGACTGGTTGCTATGGACGGTTGCTATGGACAGTTGCTATGGACGGTTGCTATGGATTGGTTGTTATGGACGGTTGCTATGGATTGGTTGCCATGGACAGTTGCTATGGACTGGATGCTATGGATAGTTGCTATGGATGGTTGCTATGGACAGTTGCTATGGACGGTTGCTATGGACTGGTTGCAATGGATGGTTGCTATGGACAGTTGCTATAGACTGGTTGCTATGGATGGTTGCTATGGACGGTTGCTATGGACTGGTTGCTATGGACGTTTGCTATGGACTGGTTGATATGGATCAGGCCTGTCTCTGCGAACGCTGCAGTTATGTGTGTTGTGTTTGGTAAGTGACAGTGATCGATCGATACTGCACTTGGGTGGGCTGGGCTGGGCTGGGCGGAGGGGCTAAACGCAGGCGCTAGCAGGTATCTGGGCTGATCCCGCTAACACTGCGTTTTTGGGAACCCTAAACCGCTGGGGATGCTAGTATAGATCTGATCAGATACTATACCACTAAGGGGGGTGTATGCTTTGCGCGTGGGTGTTAGCGTTACTGGCACTAACCTAACACTGCCTGGGGCGACGCAGACCCTCTCTGGCGCTAAAACCTAATTGATCTCACCCGCCGGGCGATCAGGGGGGTTAAACCTTTATTGGGTTATATACGGCGGGTGCCCTGATGCTATAAAAAGCAAACTAATCAACCAGCGTCACCCGTAACCTTTATATGGTGATCACTGGTGAAAGGGTTAACTAGGGGCAATCAGGGGGTTAAAACCTTTATTAGGTTAAATATGGGGGTACCTGACACTATATAAAAACCTGACGGGTAACCTAAATAACTCAATAACTTACTGGCTAACCAGTGACACCAGTGACGCTTATACGGCGATCACTGGTGAAAGGGTTAACTCTAGGGGCAATCAGGGGGTTAAAATAATATATGGGGGTACCTGACACTAATAAAAACCTGCGGCGAACCTAAAAAAAAATAACTAATAATCTAAAACACCAGCGACACAAATACACGATCGGAAAAACAATCGCTTAGTGACGCTGAAATTAGGGGGTGAAAGGGTTACCTGGGGGGTGATCAAGGGGTTAAACCTTTATAAGGGGGGGGTTAGGGGGCTACCCTGGACCTAAAGGGGCCTAATCCTAACTGCCCTGCAACTTTTTACAATCACAGATGACACTAAATGCAGTGATCAGTAAAATAAATGATCACTGCAATCAGTGACACTGTGATTGGGGGCTTTGGGGTGACCTGGGGGGTGATTTGTGTGCCTATGTGTACCTACGTGTCAGTGGACTGTTGGTGCACTAACCTGCTTCCTCTCTGCTCGGCGCCGGGAACGAAAAGACCGCAGCGAGGGAGATGACATCACTTCCTCCAGCCTTGTTTACATCACATGGCGGAGGAAGCATTTTCATTGGCCGGGAGCGATCGCGAGGGGGGGGGGCGGAATCGAGCGGCCGCCCCCTCATGCCTGATCGCTCCCGAACACTTAACGGCCGCTCACTGCAGTGAAGGGGGGTCCGGATGGACCCCCCAACTGCACAAAGGCGATCACGTAGATCTACGTGATTCTGCCTGTCCGTGCCATTCTGCCGACGTAAATCAGCGGTGGGCGGTCGTTAAGTGGTTAAAGATGTCATAAAAACGACTCCTGAGCTGACAGGGGGAGAGGGGACATAGATAAGACACCCCCTAAAAATAAGCCCTAGTGTGTTTTTTGTAGCCAAAATTAATACCTTGTATCTCACTCTCTACTTGCAGAGTAAAAAAAAAGTGTGTTTAAAAATAATAATAATAATAAAAAATAAAATAAAAAATACAAAAACATACCTAGATCAAGGGTTGATCTAGGTCAGTGCCAGTTAGTGTTTGAGTCAAGATCAGGGACAAAGGTCAGGGCCAGTATCTTTTTTTTTTTGGGACAGGATTTTTTTCTAAATTAGTATCAGTGTCAGTTAGTGTCAAGCCTCGTACACACGGCCGAGAATCTCGTCGTTAAAAACATGTCGTTTTTTACGACGAGATCCTTGGACAAGAAACTTGTCCCGGTCGAGTGTACACACGCTCATTTCAAAGAACCCGCGGTTCTTTGAATGGAGCGTACGCGGTGACATCATCGACTACGTCGAGCATGCGCTCGTCATATTCGATGCCGTCGCCGCCATCTTGCTTCACCCTACCTATGCCTAGGAAGCTACCGCGCATGCGTCGAAGTCATTTCGAGCATGCGCGGGCTTCCCGGCGAACAGGTAAGTGTACACACTCAATTTTCTCGTCGAGAAACAGGCTGACGAGAATCTCGACGAGAAAATAGAGAGCAGGTTCTCTATTTTCTCGTCGAGATTCTTGTCGCTTTTCTTGACGAGAAAACATACACACAAACTAATTTCTCGGCAAGAAATCTCTGCCAGCAAGTTTCTTGCTGGTTCTTGCCGAGAAACTCGGTCGTGTGTACGAGGCTTTAGTGTCAGTTTGTTTTAGGTAGAATAAAAAGAAAACAAAATACGCACTATTGTTTCTAGGCTGTACTACGGTTACAAACAACAAATACAGTAACATACACATATGTGGTATCACTGTGATTGTCAGGAGCAGGAGAATTTAATTTGGGTTGGTGATGATAGGTTATGGTAGTAGCAAGAAATATACAGCTACATTTAAAAAATGATTTTTGTTTACTACTTTGTACCAGTTTTCCTTTGATAATAAAAACAAAAACAGGAGATATCCATTACCATTTACCACCAAATGAAATCCCAATTTGTCCTGAAAATAATTGTGGTATAATCCACCTGGATACACAAAGTAGTTGTGATGATATGTACGGTTTTACTAACACATGTAAAAGTTGCAAAACTGTGCTTAGGCATTAAGATTTGTTTTACCCTTAGGCCTCGTACACACGGCCGAGATTCTCGTTGAAAAAAACATGTAGTTTTTTTCGACGAGATTCTTGGACAAGAAACTTGTCCCGGCCGAGTGTACACACGCTCGTTTCAAAGAACCCGCGGTTCTTTGAAAGGAGCGTACGCGGTGACGTCATCGACTACGTCGAGCATGCGCTCGTCACATTCGATGCCGTCGCCGCCATCTTGGTATACCCTACGTATGCCTAGGAAGCTACCGCGCATGCGTCGAATTCATTTCGAACATGCGCGGGCTTCGGGGAGGACAGGTAAGTGTACACACACTCACTTTTCTCGTCGAGAAACATGCCGAGGAGAATCTCGACGAGAAAATAGAGAGCAGGTTCTCTATTTTCTCGTCGAGGTTTCTTGTCGGTTTTCTCAACGAGAAACCCGATAGCAGCGTACACACGACCGATTTACTCGTGTGTACGAGGCCTAAGGCACGAATGGGGTTAAAATCAATGAAAACAAACTTTTTAATTTTAAAATAGAACTTTGGCTTTCTATTTAAAAATATATGCTTCAGCACCTAATTGTAAGTGTATCAGCACCTTTTATCTTTTCCCGTGCAAGATCCCACAAGTACATGTTGATTCTGCCAGTGAAGTCCACCCAGTGCAGCTTCTTGTGATAGGTTGATAACAATGCTGCACTGCTCCTGAATTCAGAGCAGAGTTGACACTCTCATATAGGTTGTGATTGACTGTACTACAGCATGGTAGAAAAACATATTGTAGGGCTATCAGAATTCTCACTGCTAATTCACAAGCCTGTTAATGGCTACACCAAGCCCTGTCCATTGCTTTCTGGATTGACAGCACTGCCTGTGTTGCTGAAACCCTCCCACTGTGAGCTGCAGTGTCTGGGATAAGTATCACATGATATAGATGAATGAAGGAGGATTTAGCTCAGTCAGGAAAGGTAAAGGAAATGTTTTGATAAAATGTATGAGGCTTGTATATCACATAGTAACTGGATTTGATACTTGTGTAGACTGTCATACAGAATTCTTTAGTTGTACTTTAATATTGATTTAACGTTTGATTAAATGAACCCCTGTGCCTGAGTGCTGAAATTTAAAGCATATGTAAACTCAATCACTAAAATCTCATATGAGGTTAAACATGTTAACATAATTTCTAAAAAAAAAAACATTCATTTTAATCAAGAGGTAAAACAAGTATTTCATTAAAAAGGGAATTCTATGATGCACAGTGACTTAGTAAAATAAATATCATTCAGTTAGGGTTTACATCTATATTAAACAAAGTTTCAAAATAATGGACAGGTGCGGACTGTTTCAGCAGTTTTAATGTATTTCTTATTAGTTCAATAAAACTAACAAGATCAGTAATTTAATAACAAATCAAATCCTTTAAAGCAGAACCCACCACCACCCCATTAAACAGTCACTATGAATGATATTAGTATTAGAAAATACATATACTGTATATGGACTTAGACTGAGAGGGAATATTGGCATCAATGGACACAGAACAGAAATGGGAATTCTTCAAAAAGACTGTATGCGAACTCACAGCAAAGTATATTACCATGAGCAATAGGTTTAAAAGGCTAAAAATGGGGGCGCATGCGCGAGGCTCTGTATGGCGGACGTGTTCCACTAGAGCTCCGCACCTCCCGCCGCAACATCGGGATCATACGCCGTGCCTGAGCCGCCCTGCAACCCCGCTCTTGCCGAATATAGCCTCCGGAACAGTCACAGCATCATCTGGGATGGTTTTAACCGGCCATCGCAGTAAATCTAAACCCAAGCCGATCAAAGACGCCCTGGCCCGCGCCTCGTCCAAGATGGCGGCGAAGGCCCTGGCTAAGCAGCACGTTGCCTCACCAGAAAGGCCGGGACAAGCCACCGCCGAAAGTGAAGATGAGGACAACACAGACGGTCAAATCAGCGGTCCCTCCTTTCTGCCTTCCCCAGGTATGTCCCAGGGTGATTTCCTACAGTTTATGGAAGCCATGCTACAAAAGGCCCTAAAAGCCACATCTGACCAGATAACTAGCAGGCTGTCACGTGAGATCAGGGAGCTAGGCCAGCGCACAGCAGACCTGGAAACCAGAGTAGACGATATAGAGCTTACACTCCAAGAGCAGGTTCAAGAGCAGGCAGCCCTCCGTGATGAGAACAACATGCTCCTCTCACGTCTCGAGGATGCTGAAAATCGCTCCCGTAGATCAAACCTACGCTTGAGAGGTATTCCTGAAAATGTGGAAGACTTGCTATCTTTCTCGACGGCACTATTCCAAGAACTATCACCCACTATACCAATAGAACGCTTGGAATTCGATAGAATACACAGGGCCCTGACCCGCCGCCAGCAAGACGGGCCGCCGCGAGATATTATCATTAAGCTTCACTTTTTCCGTACAAAGGAACAACTCCTAGCTGCTGCTCGCAATAAAGACACTCTCTTGTTCCAGGGTCACACGTATCAATTGTTCTCTGACCTAGCTCCATCTACGATTGCTAAACGCCGTGCCATGAAACCACAACTCCAGATCCTTCTGCAGCACCAACTTAAATACACCTGGCGCTTCCCTTTTGCTTTGCAATTCTCCTACCAGGGCCAGCAACACTCCTGTACATCACCGGAATCCCTCCAACGTCTTCTTGAATCCCTGCACCTATCTACCCCGGAGCAACCGGCGGAGACGACACTGCCTCGCACCCCCGCCCGCGCAGCAGCACATCCCTATATTGCTACTCCAAGGAGATCTAATCCTGGCCCTTCATCCATCCGTAAAGGCACACCAGCTCGCCCACCCAGGGACATTTCGCCGGGCCGACAAGTCTACTCCCCACGTTGAATTTACTTTTGTTCCCCTCATAATCACTTTTTGTTTGCCACCGGAGGCCCCTTGATTGAAGCTAACCTACATTCCATGACTAGATGATAACTCTTCAATCAAGTTAAAAGAGGACTGTCCCATGATAGACACCCCCTACTGGTAAGAGGGATGTCTATGCAGTCCACCTACCCCCCTCTCCCCGGGGTTGCGGGGGCTCAGGCCCCATGTATCTTTTATATTTTCTTTCTCACCAGCAGGTGTTAAAGGGAAAGGGAAAACAAAAGAAGAGAAAAATATTTTCCCCTCCCCCTTTTTTTATTTTTTATTTTTTTTTATTTACCTTACTGTTCAGGAAAACCAAGAAGGTTTTTTCCTCTTCCTTTTCCTATGCTGTCCCCTTTTTGGGAAAATGTACTATAATTTTTGCACAACATTCACTATGTAACACTTTAGCTGGCACCTGTTCTCTGGCTCGCCGCATGTGCTCAGGGCTCTCCCTGGGCGCATGCGGCGACCCGGACACTACTGCCTATTTTTTGTCCACCTGTGCACAACTTTGGTAAATTGACTTGTTATGAACGGTTATTTGTTTTTTTTTTCTCTCTGTTTGTTTCTTACTTTAAATGCATATAAGAGGATATATATATACGGATATACCCTACCTGAGTATTTGTGTATCCCTATACCATGTCTCCATAGGGTTAGTCTGGAGGTCTGTGTGACACCAGACAAACATAGGTTATATTGCAATACCTGCATAACCACTGTCTTTCCTGTTACTTCTTGTTTGTTTAATTTTCTAAAGCTTTAACCACAATCCCCCATTAGCGGCGGGAGGCTGTCATTGCCGCCCCCTTTACATGGTGTGCACACTCGCGAGCCGGCTGGCTGACTGGCGAGTCTGTCCACTACCTGGTCGGGCGACCAAACCCCATTAATATTTACTCTATCTATTCATCCACTTGCCTTACAATTGTTACCCTTTCTTTTTCCCCTTTCTCCTTTGTATCTTCTTCTTTCCTGATCCTTGTCGGTGGGGCTGCGGGGCCCTTGGGACCCCTCTGTCTCATGTCTCATCTCTTTCCCCATGGCCCCCCTGAACATTCTTTCTCTTAATGTAAAGGGACTCAACTCACCACATAAAAGAGTTAAGGCCTTCCACACATTCATAGCATTAAAAGCTAGCATTGTGGCCCTCCAGGAAACCCACTATACGGCGCAAGCGACCCCAAAATTCTTTAGCTCCCGATACACCCAAGTGTATACTGCCTCGGCTAATGTAAAAAAGCGCGGTGTACTCATAGCCCTTCACCAATCCCTCGCTTTCGTATTAACCTCAGAAATCAAAGATCCGGAAGGTCGTTACATAATTCTTGTAGGCACACTTCAAGAAGTGGAAACTACATTGGTCTCCTATTATGCTCCAAATGATAACCCGAATCCCTTCTTTTCTCACCTCTTACAGGTCATTAGGATACATTGCAAGGGCACGGAGATCCTTTGCTGTGACTCCAACTCAGTGCTCCAGCCACATATGGATAAATCCCCATATGCTCCAGACCAGTATACTCCCTCCACACGTTTTAGAAAATTACTGCAACAAGCCTCATTGCTTGACACTTGGCGAGAATGCAACCCAACAAAGAAGAACTTCACGTTCTACTCATATCCCCATAAATCCTTTTCAAGGATTGATCATATATTCCTTTCGGTTGCATCCTCCCCAATACTTGTCAACTCCTTTATACAACCTATACCATGGTCGGACCACTGTGCAGTGCTTACCACAATTTCCTCCCTGATCCCCCAAACCAGTGACCGCTCCTGGTGTATTAATGAAGCTCATCTTACCAACCCGTCTTATTGTCTTGACATTCAGGTGGCCCTCACAGATTACTTGCGTCATAATAATACCCCTGATATCTCTCCGGTTCTCCTTTGGGAGGCACACAAAATGGTAATACGAGGCACATGCATATCGGTATCTACACACCTCAAACGGGATAAGAAGCTCCAACTAGCCAATCTTGAAAAGGAGTTCCACCAGAACTATCTTCAGTTCCAGACAACCCCAACTGAGCCCCATAGGATAGCAATGGAAAAATCCAGAACTGAACTGGATCTGCTGCTGGCTGAATCGGCCGATAAGGCCATCCGCAGATCCAACCATACCATTTACACTAAGGCTAACAAACACAATACTTTTCTAGCCATGCGTCTCCGTCGACCAGAACGGAACCATGTTCCCATCAGATTACGGATCGAAAAAAACACATACACTAGTAACCCTATCAAAATTCTAAGTGAATTTCGCAAGCGTCTGGAAGACCTCTATAAAGCTAAATCTACCTTTTCCCACTCCGCCGCTGACTCACTCCTTCAGGACACTCCTCTGCCCACTCTGTCGGACTCAGAACGTGACCCCTTAGAAGCACCCATTTCTACAGAGGAAGTCCTTGCAGCGATAAAAACCCTCAAATCCCATAAGAGACCAGGCCCAGATGGACTATCTGCCACATACTTCAAAAAATTTGCCACAACTCTAGCTCCCCTCTTAAGTAAATCGTTCAACGCCCTACTTCAGAATCAGGTCTTTGGCCAAGACACACTGACAGCTATTATAGCAATGATACCCAAGCCTAACACTGATAATTCCCTTTGGTCTAATTTTAGACCCATCTCCCTACTTAACCTGGACATCAAACTCCTGGCTAAAATATTGGCACTTCGCCTCAACCCTTTTATCGGCAAACTAATAAACAAAGACCAGGTAGGCTTTATACCCCGTAGGCAAGCCAGCGACAACATCAGACGAGTGATACTACTTCAACATATTGCAAAAACCTGTCATATCCCAATGCACCTATTATCTCTTGATATAAGGAAGGCGTTTGACACGGTGTCCTGGCCATATCTAGACTACATTCTTAAGCGCTGGGGCTTTGGCCCACATTTTCTACAGTGGATAAACTCCCTATATAACCAGCCGCAAGCCTATATTAGGTACTCAGGATTTAGCTCGGACTGTTTTCCTATAGCGAGAGGTACTAGACAGGGATGCCCCCTTTCCCCCTTAATTTTTGCATTAGCTATCGAACCATTGGCAACTTTGATTAGAACAAACATTAATATTAAAGGACTAGAAATCGCTTCCACCTCACATAAGATCTGCCTATTTGCAGATGATGCACTCCTATTTGTGACATCACCCCGCACCACCCTCCCTAACCTTATTCAAACCCTGGATAAATTTGCCTCCATTTCAGGTTTAGAGGTTAATCAAACAAAGTCTAAAGCTCTCAATGTATCTCTCCCACCCCACGAAGTCACCCACTTACAACTAAACTTCCCCTTTACCTGGTCTACTACCTCTCTCCCGTACCTTGGTATAAAACTGACCGGAAATCCAGCCTCTTTGTACCAAGCTAACTATCTCCCCATGCTGGCACAGCTGACATCTATCTTGGACACCTGGAAGCCTTTATGTGTTTCCTGGCTGGGTCGGGTGGCAGCTGTTAAGATGTCCTTGCTTCCCAAACTCTTATATCTATATAGAGTCCTCCCAATCAATGTCCCCTCCTATTTCCACCCGATTATTCAATCTAGAGTCTTTAAATATATATGGGGCCTCACCAAACCCAGAGTCCCGAAAATCATCCTTCTTCGCCATAAACTACACGGGGGCCTGGGCATCCCAAACTTTGCCAAATATTACCATGCAGCCCAATTAGCCCAACTAGCCCTATTACACGCGCTTACTGAAACCCCGAAATGGGTCTCCCTTGAAGCTATAGACCTTTACCCGCTAACAGTTGATAATATTCTGTGGTTACCCCCTTCCGTCCGTGGTCATATTACCAACCCCATCACCCACCACTCCTTAAAGCTATGGGACAGACTACGCGACCCCTTTAAACTGATCTCTCCACACAACCCCCTATTATCCTTCTTACGCCACCCTTCATTCTACCCTGCCTACACTCAACCCAGCACCTTTTCTTGCTGGTCACAAGCGGGCATAACTAAAATATGCGACCTTACCGCCAACTCCACTTTTAAATCATTCTTGGATCTCCAATCCAGCACCACACTCCCAGCCTCGGAATCTTTCCGCTACCTTCAAGTACTCCATTTTGTCAAATCAATAGTCGGCCCTTGCACTAGTCTGAACACCCAATCTCTATACGAGAAAATCTGCGCAGCAGACCCTCATGCCCCAGGCATTATATCTAGCCTATATTGCCACTTCTCCACATCATCAGCTGTCCTCCCTTTATATGCTGCACAGTGGTCAAATGACCTAAATATTTCTCTCACTCCTGAAGAATGGTTCGATATTTGGGCCACTACCAAATCTTCCTCCCAAAATGTGGTAGCGCTTGAAACAAATTATAAAGTTTTAATGCGCTGGTACCTGGTTCCAGCAAGAATATCTAAATTTGTACCGAATTATCCCTCGAACTGTTTCCGAGGATGCAGTGACCATGGCACCCATCTTCATATCTGATCTGGTGGTCTTGTAAGATAGCACAACAATTCTGGAAGGCTGTCTTTCAAATGATTTCCACAATATTGCATGAAACTGTGATTCCCTGACCCGGCCCTAGCACTCCTAAACCATATCCAGGGAGAATACACCAGAAATCAGATCAGTCTCCTCCTCCAGTTGACTACTGCTGCCAAGCAAACAATTGCCAAAGCCTGGAAGACCCCGAAACTTCACATAGCAGAAACAAAGAATAGAGTAACCCAAGCTATGATACACAGCAAAATTGAGGCCACATTGCTAGACCGTGTCCCTCGACACACTAAAATATGGACCCCATGGGTGGATAACTTTCTGCCCCCGGACTTTGATCCCAACCTCCTTATCCCATGATCTCCCATCTATCTCTACCTTTGCACGTGGTGGTCCCTTTGGCCACACCGCGGCCCCGCCGACACCGTTCCTCCTCCCCCCTTTCTCTTCTCTCTCTTCCTCTTTCTCCCCTGTGTGCCCCCCCTCTCCTTACTCGCCTTTCCCTTTTCCGCGATTTCCGCTTGTACCTCTGTTCCCTTACTCCCTCAGCAAGAACAAGCCTCTGAGGCTGTGATTTTACATATTTGATACCCTATGAACCTGATGTAAATGAATAATGTTACTTGTTGTCGAAGTTCTGGGGACCACCCCCGCTGATACATACTGATGCCACCGTGATAACACCCTCCCTGATATTGATCAGCGACAAATGATAGCACTTAATTCACTAATCTTCTGATGTTTTGTAATGGTTATTCTTTGTATGTACCGTGAATGATATACATTCTCCATTTCTGACTACTTCTTGTTGTATTCTATATTATATCCTAATAAAAAACTTTTGAAATTAAAAGGCTAAAAATAAAACCTATATGGCTCACGGCCAAAGTAAAATGGCTATTAAAGGAAGAAAATAACTTAAAAAAAAATATAAAAATGAAGGAACACCATCATCGTTTAAATGCTACAAAGAATATAACAGAATATGTAAAAAGGAAATCAAGGATGCAAAAATTCAAAACAAACGACAGATTGCAAAAGATAGTAGGACAAACCCCAAAAAATTATTCAAATATATTAATAGTAAAAAGGTCAAGTCTGAGCATGTAGGCCCTTTACAAAATAATCTAGAGTGGGTGACTGAGGACAAAGAGAAGGCAAATTTATTAAATAATTTCTTCAGCTCTGTGTATACAAAGGAGCATGGGGGAGCTCATGTCCATAATGGGGGTGGCATTGGCACAGCCCCAAATGATCAACAATGGCTCAAAAGTGATATGGTCTAGAAATATTTAAACAGAATAAGACCCCTTTCACACTGAGGGCATTTTGCAGGCGCTATAGCGTTAGAAATAGCGCCTGCAAACCGCCCTAAAACAGCTGCTCCATTCACTCCAGTGTGAAAGCCAGAGGGCTTTCACACTGAAGTGGTGTGCTGGCAGGGCGTCAGAAAAAGTCCTGCCAGCAGCTTCTTTAGAGCGCATTAGGAGCAGTGAACTCACTGCTCCTAATGCACTTCCGTCCATTGAAATCAATGGGCAGCACCGCCGTACCGCCGGCAAAATGCAGCAGTAGCGGCGCATTACGGATGGTTTTAACACTTTTTCGGTCGCTAGCGGGGGTTAAAAGTGCCCCGCTAGCGGCCAAAATGCGCTGCAAATCTAACGGTAAAGCGCCGCAAGAAATGGCGGCATTTTACCGCCGACGCTCGGGGCGGCACAGTGTGAAAGGGCTCTTAAGGTTGATAAAGCACCTGGACCAGATGGCATCCACCCACGGATCCTAAAATAATTGAGCTCTGTCATTTCAAAGTCATTATTTCAAATTTTTATTGACTCATTAATGACTGGAATGGTACCACTGGACTGGCGTAAGGCCAATGCGGTGCCCATATTAAAAAGAGATCAAAGTCTTTACTTTACCAAGTAACTATAGACTTATTAATTAACTTCTATAGTCGGGAAGATACTGGAGAGTTTAATAAAATACCACATCAGACAGCATGGATTCATGAAAGACAGAAGTTGTCAGACAAACCTGATTTCTTTTTATGAAGAGGTAAGTAAAACCTTGGACAGAGGGGTGGTGGTAGACGTGGTATACTTGGATTTTGCAAGAGCGTTTGACACAGTTCCCCCACACACGGCTAATGTGTAAGGTAAAGTCTACAGGATTGGAAATATCAGTTTGTAAATGGATAGAAAACTGGTTAAAAAAACAAATTCAGAGAGTAGTGGTTAATGATTCTTACTCTGAATGGTCTACGGTTATCAATGGTGTACCCCAAGGTTCAGTGTTGGACCCTTACTTTTTAATATCTTTATAAATGATATTGGGTCTGTGATTTTCTGTATTTGCAGATGACACCAAGCTATGCAGTGTATTAACGTCCTTACAGGATGTCTCCAAATTTACAAGCTGCCCTCAATGCTCTAATTGGGCAACTAAGTGGCAAATGAGGTTTAATGTTGATAAATGTAAAGTTATGCACTTAGGGGCTAAGAATATGAATGCATCATACATACTAGGGGGAGTACAACTGGGGGGATTCATAGGGGAGCAGGATCTGGGTTTTTTGGTAGATCATAAGCTCAATAATGGCATGCAATGCCAAGCTGCGGTTTCCAAAGCGAGCAAAGTCCTTTCTTGTATTAAGAGAGGTATGGACTCCAGAGAGAGAGATATCATTTTGCCCCCCTGTACAAATCATTAGTAAGACCTCATCTGGAATATGCAGTTACGTTTTGGGCACCAGTTCACAAAAAGGATATCAGGGATCTGGAGAAATTCAGAGGAGGACAACCAAATTGATAAGAGGTATGGAGGAAATCAGCTATGAGGAAAGATTAGAGGAACTGAATTTATTCTCTCTGGAGAAGGGGAGATTAAGGGGGGACATGATCAACATGTACAAATATATAAGGGGTCCATATAGTGAAATTGGTGGTAAGTTATTCACTTTAAGGTCATCACAGAGGACAAGGGGGCACTCTTTATGTCTAAAGGAAAAAATAATAATCTCCAAATAGGGAAAGGTTTCTTCACAGTAAGAGCTGTGAAAATGTGGAATAGACTGCCTCCAGAGGTGGTTCTAGCAAGTTCAGTAGATTGCTTTAAAAAATGCCTGGATTCTTTCCTATATGTACATAATATAACAGGGTACTGACATTTATAGGTAAAGTTGATCCAGGGAAAATCCGATTGCATCTTGGGGGATCAGGAAGGATTTTTTACCACTGCTGTAGCAAATTAGAGCATGCTTTGCTGGGGTTTTTCGCCTTCCTCTGGATCAACTGTGGGTAAAGGATTGTGTATATGGGATTGTATGATATATATATATATTTTTTGGTTGAACTAGATGGACTTTTGTCTTTTTTCAATCTGACTAACTATGTATATCAGTGGCGGAACTACCAGTGTCTCAAAGGTCACACTTGCTACCGGGCCCTGGAGTTCCGCCACTGTATGGGGGACCGCCGCCCACTGCTTGCCGAATGCCACCCGAAGGTTCTTTTACGAATATAAGATGGGAGATAGTACACTGTGCACTCACAGATACTCACAGGCACACAGTAAACACATAGGTCCGCCATGCCTATCCTCTCCACCCACCCATTGAGTTCTGTAGGGTAGGGAGATGCCATGTCGGGAGGAAGGAACTGAAAGAGAAAGTCAGCTGACCTAGGCCAGGCCAGTAGAGTGAAGGGGGAGGAGCTCTCCACTGTGTGAGGAGACCATATGTTGGGATAGGAGTTACTGGAGACACGTGAAGGAAGCTGGAGATATACTGAGACTGAGCAAGGAGGGGGAACCGAAGGATTTGCAAGTGAGTGACACTGATCCCATCCCCCATATCAGCAATGCCACTGATCCCATCCCCCCAACACCATCACTGCTGCCACTCATCCCACCCCCTCCACCACCACCCCTGCTACTCACCACATCCCCCCACCACTGCTGCCACTCACCCCCCCATCATCAACCCTCCCACTCATCCCCCCCACCACCAACCCTGCCACTTATCCCACCCCTCCATCACCGCTGCCACTCATCCCATCCCACCACCACCACTGCTGCCACTCATCCCATCCCCCCACCACCACTGCTGCCACTCATCCCATCCCCCCAACAATGCTGACACTTATTCCATTTGATCTCTCCACCACCACCACCCCTGACACTCATCCCATCCCCCCACCACCCATGCCACTCTTCCCAAACCCTCCCCCACCACCACCACTGCCACTCATCCCAAACCCCCTCACTACCACCGGTGCCACTCATCCCACCCCTCCAGCAATGCTGCCATTTATCCTATCCGATCTCCCCACCACCATCACCGCCGCTGCCACTGATCCCATCCCCCCACCACCATTGCCACTCATCCCATCCCCCCACCAAAACCACTACTGCCACTGATCCCATCCCCCCACCACCATTGCCACTCATCCCATCCAAATCAAGAGGATTTGTTCCTCTATATGCCACCCCCGCTACTCCACCTACCTAAGTCCTGCTGCCCCTGGGCCCCAAGATCAGTGGGAAGGGCCCTGGCCAGGGGTGAGGGGGGCCCTTCATGGTTTCTTGCACCAGGGCCCCAAAGGTTCTAGTTGAGCCTCTGCTGTATCTGATTATTTTTACTGGCCTTCTTGCTTTTAATCTTCCTACAATCCAATGTTCAGCTACCCCAATAAGGAAACCCCTATTTTAAAAGTAGACATCATTGTTGGCCAGTTTATTCTTTTTTGCTTTCTGTGTCATCCGCCTATGACATCAACAGCAGACCTCATGCTTGCACCATATGAGATTTGGAAGAGTTGTCATCCTTGAGGGAAAAAAGGTCTTTTTCTCCCTAGATGTCTTAGCATTTTAAGCATAAAAACTCTCTGACACAAGTGCACAAGTGGTGTAGCCTTCCCAGGGGGCAAATGGAAGGCACTGGGTAAGTCACCAGTACTTTAGAAAACCAGGAAGGAATATAAAGGCAAATTTAAGTTTTCCCTGCTATTGCTACTTGTTGTCAATTTAGCCTGTAAAGCTGCATGCACTTGGTTTTGAGGGAAAGGCCTGGAAAAATCCATCCTAGCAAAGTCATCCTGGCATGTAAACACTGCACCGGCCCCATACAGCTCAGGCAGTTAAAATCCAAATTCCATATTTAACCGTATATAACTCCCTGCTGCAACATTGTGCTTTGACAGAGACATGCACCTATTTATTAGGGCCTAGTTTACACTTTACGCAGTTGAGGGGTGATAAAAACAGGAAGTTGAAACACATTTTTACCACTCCCCAACCATCCTCCCTAAGCTGCAAAGGCAGCTGTACATAGGTATATATATGCCACAGCCGCAATGCAAAGCAAGAATTATCTCCCTTTCATGGACGGCAGGCAGTATTGTGAATGGGACTGCGCTGTGACCACCCAGTAACTGCAATGCATGCAGTTGCAGTGTAGTGGTGCGTGCCTTTAAGGGTAAAAACAGACAGTGAAGTGATGATATAAAGTCTCCTAACCACCTGTCAAACATCTTCTGAAAAGTGATTGACCAAGGATCACTCTTGAGGGGCCTAAGGCAAGTGTAAATGAGTCCTAAGAATTGGGCAATTTGAAACTATGGTATTCTAAAATACTTGTAGAACAAAAGTGCTAGTTTGTGATACAAGTGATAGTTGGCCAACTATTGTGAGCAGGTCTATTTTTCTCAGAGAACAGGTGCAGGAACTTCCTTCCTCCTGAGTCACCCCTCGTTTCTTCCCCCTACCTACCTCTGAGCACCATCTCTTGGTTCCACCCACTAGCCACCTCCTAGTACCGCCCCCTTCATAGAATACAGAACCAAATGTTTGGTGCTGCTAAGTAATTTTTTATGGAATGTGTTAATGATAACAAGAAAGACAGTAAAACAGTGAGCAACAATAGACCCCCAAGCCTGCAACAGTAGACCCCACCCCAGCAGCAATAGACCCCCTCCCCCGTCCAGCAACAATAGATCCCCTTACACAACAATAGACTTCCACACCAGCAACAATGGACCTCCATAACAAAATAACACTTCAGCAACAATAGACTCCCAGCAACAACAGATCTCCCAGCAGCCAGAATCAATAGACGCTTCAGTAGTCAGCAACGATAGACCCCTTCCTCAACAGTAGATCCCTCCCAGCAACAATCGACACCACAGCAATAAAAGACCACCCACTAGCAACAATAGACCCCCACACACAAAAATAAATAGCCAACATCGAAAAAGGAACCCCGGCAGCCAGCATCAATAGACCCTCCAGCATACCCCAGCCCCCTTGCCATTACATACATTCAGTGCTGGAGGTGCCTGAAGTACATTCCCCCACGTTCCCGCTGAAAATAAAGCCCTGATTGTGAGATAAGATCATGAAGGGGGGGGGGGTGCTTCTATTAATCTATATATTCCATTCAAGTCTATGGAGGAAATTCATTGCCAATATTACTTGCGATCAGCTTAAATTTCTGCACCATGGGATTTTAGGAGACTGATCATGCAAGATTGAGCCGGAGTGTTCTCTGCTCCAAGTTCCACATTAACCAATGTGATAGATCTCGAGAGAGCTAACATTTTCAGTTGTACTGCTAAATATCTTATGTATCTGTGCCCTAAAAATTTGGCTCGCATTCAGCCTCAAAGTACCTATGCCTAAGCAAACCTACAGCAGCTGAAAACTCCAGCTGGATGACATTTAGCTTACTAAGGTACTGTGTATCATTGTGTGTCATTTATCTCTTTTTTCTGCTTTGTTGCAACTCAATGCAGCCTTTGCAGTCATGTCCTGTCTACATGCACTCCAGCGATGATTGCATGGCATTGTGCAAGGGTGGATTAGGTAGATATGCTTAAGGCTGGGTTCATATATGTGCCGCCGTGGGTTCGTGCCTGGGGTTCGGTGCGTGTCTGTTCACCGATTCAGCTGCGACTCAGGTCTGTATTTTTGTCCAAATTAGCACCCGAACCTGACCCAAACACGCACAGGACCCTTTTTGCAATCCGATCCGCGTCCGCTCCAGACACCCTCGCGTGTCTTGCAAATTGGATGCAGGGAAATCCGCATCCACTTCACACATATGTAAACCCAGCCTTAAGCCTCGTACACACGATCAGATTTCCATCGGACAAAGCGTAGGACTTTCGTCCGAAGGGCGTTGGCCGTGAACTTGTATTGCATACAAACGGCAAAGAATTTTCGGCCAACAAACACAAAACTATGTGGTTTTTCAGCTCTTTAGCGCCACCCTTTGGGCAACTTCTGCTAATGTTGTGTTATGGTGAGCATGCGTGTTTGTACTTTGGATTTGTGTCCGAAGGACTTGTGTACACACAATCGGATAATCCGACAACACACATCAGTTGTTGGAAAATTTTCAATCATGCTATCCCACATTTGTTGGCAGAAAATCCGACAACAATTGTCCGATGGAGCATACAAACGGTCGGATTTTCCGACAACAGCCTGTCATCACACAATTCCCGTCGGAAAATCTGATTGTGTGTGTACGAGGATTTAGAGTGACTGTTTGCCCCCATACACAATTTACAGAGTCAAACAAAGCCAATAAGAGTGCACTCACATTGGGCACAGTTGTACTGAACAATGCTCAAGTTCCATTGTCCCCCCACTGGTCTGCACTGACACTGGGCTATAAGCAAGTGTTCCTGGCCACACTTACATCATCATCTCTATCAACTAGACCACAGTACGATACACTGAACTGTTCTTGGGCAAGGTTTGAATCACCCACACTGCACAAACAAACTGGACCCAGAAGGAGAACAGCACCCAGGCTTGGTCAAAACTGCCAATCTGAGCCCCCCCCCCCCCCCCAGATTGATTTAAAACAGTAAATGTTTACCATACAAAGTAATTTCACTTTGCAAACTGAAAGATGTTAAATAAAGCAAACCTGAGTTAACGTTGAATGCCCAATCATGTGCAGGAATTAAAAAAATACAGATTTTGCTAGCATATGACTATATATTCAACATGAGCTGTGTGTTACCTTTCTTACTAACTTATTCTACTTTGCCAAGCGAAGAGTTTCTACTGCCTAAGACCACTTTCACACTGAGGCGCTTTTCAGGCGCTTTCACGCTAAAAAAAGCGCCTGAAAACGTATTTCCATTAAAATCAATGAATGCTTTCACGCTGGGGCAGTGCGCTGAAAAAACACCCCTCTCCATTGAAATGAATTGAAAGCGCTTCAAAAGCGCCTGAAAAGCGCTTCAAAAGCACTCAGTGTTTTACTGGCAGTTTTTCAAGCGCCTCAGTGTGAAAGAGGCCTTAGTAAATTAACACCAATACATATAAATGTAAAGACAAATACTGATCTTGAATTGGCAAACCTGTAACATTATAGAACAGTCATTCTCAACAAGGATTCTGTGGAACCCTAGGGAGGCTGCTGGAGGTTCCTTGAGCTGTGTCTGATTGACCTCTTATTCCATGGTGCCTTCTAGAGGCGGCTCTCTAATTAGGCAAGTTAGGCGGTCGCCTAAGGCCTCGCACTCACAGGGGCCTCGCGGCCACCTTATTTGCCTGTGATCAATACTAATGTCGGGATCATCGGATCTCTCTATTACCCCTCTCTCTTTTTCACCTCCCCCTCTCTCCCCCCTCTTGCATTGGTTGAATATGTCTGATGGGTGAGGAGGGTGCCCTGGAAGTGGCGCTGATCACCTGTATGCTAGATCTGTGCATTTTCTGCAGCCATTTTTCTTGTTTGAATTATTTTTCCTATTATGGGCGTGAGTGGGGCCTCATGTCTAAGTTTTGCCTAAGGCCTCACAAAGCCTAGAGCCGCCTCTGGTGCCTTCATAGTTCCAGGGCCATTGCCACTTGGCACAATTAGCAGCATGACAGCAATTATTATTTTAACTGTCCATAAAGGTGGCATTCTTACCGTCACTGTAAGGTTAAAATATTCCTACTGACCACCAATGTAAGACATTTTTTTTCCCATTGACCCCCAATAAATTGGTCTCAGAAAGGGTTCCTCAAGACCTAAAAAATATTTTAGGGTTTCCTCTGTGGTAAAAATGTTGAGAAAAGCTGTTTTTGAAATTGAGAAATTAGAAATGCTGAATATTCTGTTTCTTGTATAAGTCTAGTCATGAGTCATGACTGGGTCTCTTTAACCAACAACACTTATGCCGTGTACACACGATCGGTTTTACCAATGAAAACAGTCCGATGGACATTTTTCATCAGACAAACCGATTGTGTATGGGCCCCATCGGTCTTTATTCCATCGGTGAAAAAAAATAGAACATGTTTTAAATTTATCCGATGGTTAAAAAACCGATTGCAAATTACTATAGTCTGTGGGGAACTCCATCGGATAAAAAACCCACGCATGCTCAGAATCAAGTCGACGCATGCTCAGAAGCATTGAACTTAATTTTTCTCGGCTCGTCGGAGTGTTTTACGTCACAGCATTTTAAACGGTCCGTTTTTTGACTGATGGTGTGTAGGCAAGACTGATGGAAGTCAGCTTCATCGGTTTTCTGATGGAAAAATCCATCGGATTAGAATCCATAGGAAATCCGATCGTGCGTACAGGTCTTTAGTGGTTATGGAACACTCGCTGAATAAATTGAAACACTGAAAAGAGAAGGCCAGAAAACCTGATCTGATTCATCAGTGGCAGTCCAGCTAAAAGGCCCATCCTGCATGGTTTAATAGTGCAAACAGAGCTAATGTAGCACTAATTATCAGCTTCTCTTGTAAAATTAGCATTGAGACATTGCTGACCTGCTAATGGGCCATTAAGTGTTACCAGCAGTTGGTTAACATTTTTGTGTCAGCTTTAGAATGGATAATAAAGAGAGAGGGAAAGAGTGATTGAGATACCATTTTGCAGGAGGTGTGTGGGAAATGTGTGTCATAGGTTTGTCTCTATACCAGGTGGAATAGATAAAGGCAGGTTTTATTGCAGATGAGTTGGCAGATAAGTCGTGACACCTAACAATGCACAGGCTGTACTGAAATCTTAATGAAGTTGAAAATTTCATTTTAATATACCAGTGAGTCAAGTGAGGCTGCTTTTTACTCTTAAAGGGATCTTTGTGCAAAAGTGCATTTTTTTCCTGAGAGCTCTTCAAGACAGAGAGGTTTTCGACTCAAGAAGCTTTTTCACTGACTACAAGTTTTGATATCAATTTGTAGTGAGAAAAAAAATTATGAAAGTTTAATTTCACCAAAGGTGTGATTGCATTTATATTGCAGACAGGAGCGTAACAATAGCCATAACAGCCCACATGGTTGCTTTGGGGTGTGTGGGTGGAAAAGGACCCCATTAGGAGGCCCGTTGAGGCAGTTTAATTAGAAAATGTATATGTGTGTGAAGAAAACATACAGTATATCCATAAATGTATAAATAAGGATGGCAGAGGTTGCGGTTCATACTGAACCTGTAACCTCTGTGATAATTCCAGACAAGAAAAGTTGATGTCAACTGTAGAGGAGGAAACTTCTTAATGGTTGTGCCTACTCAAAGATTTCCTTTGCATCACCAACTTCACCAAAGGTGCAATCGCCCTTATATTGCAGGCAGGAGCATACCAAAAGCCATAACAGCCCATCACGGATGCTATAGGGCCTCGAAGGGGGTTGGCTGAGGCAGTTTAAACAGAAAATCTGTGTGTGCATGAAGATAACACAAATCCATAAATGTACAGTATATTTAACCGCTTGCCGACCAGCCACCACCATTATACTGCGGCAAGTCGGCACGATCCCACGAGGTGTCGTAAGCTGTACGTCGGCTCCTTTAAGCGCGATAGCAGGCGCGCGTGCGCCCGCTGCATCGCGGGGGTGCCGATGCTCGTGATCGGAGGTCGCGATGACCGCCGGCCACGAGCGATCGCGGGCACGAGAGGCAGAACAGAGACGTGTGTGTGTAAACACACAAAACCCTGTTCTGTTCTGTGAGGAATGACAGATCATGAGTTCCTAATAGCTAGGAACCACGATCTGTCATTTCCTCTAGGTCAGTTCCCTCCCCCCTCAGTTAGAAACACACCTAGGGAACACAATTAACCCCTTGATCGCCCCCTAGTGTTAACCTCTTCCCTGCCAGTGACATTTATACAGTAATCAGTGCATCTTTATAGCACTGATCGCTGTATAAATGCCAATGGTCCCAAAAATGTGTCAAAAGTGTCCGATGTGTCCGCCATAATGTCGCAGTCCCGATAAAAATCGCAGATCACTGCCATTACTAGTAAAAAATAATAATAATAATAATAATAAAAATGCTATAAATCTATCCCCTATTTAATAGACGCTATAACTTTTGCGCAACTGAATCAATATACGCTTATTGCGATTTTTATTACCAAAAATATGTAGAAGAATATATATCAGCCTAAACTGAGGAAAAAAATTGTGTTTTTTTTCAAAATTGACGCTATTTTTTTGTTTATAGCGCAAAAAATTAAAACCACAGAGATGATCAAATACCACCAAAATAAAGCTCTATTTATGGAAAAAAAAAGGACGTCAACTTTGTTTGGGTGCAGCGTCGCACGACTGCGCAATTTTCAGTTAAAGCGACGCAGTGCCAAATCGCAAAAATGGCCTGGTCATTCAGCAGCCAAATCTTCCGGGGCTGAAGTGGTTAAGACACTGACTCTGTATCCCTGTGACATTTCAACTCTTCACCTAGTCCAATGCTTTGTACTCATTGTGAAAAATTCAAGGAGTGAGTGACCCCTTCTTGGCAAGGGACAGAGAACACAGCAAGGATCATTATAGCAGAGGTGGCTACTAGGTTACTACAGTGATTCTCCACTTACACAGAGATCGGCAACGGCAAGGTATGGCATATGCATACTTACACTGGTCCAAGCTGGTCCAATGTAACTATGCAAAAAAATCCATGCCTGGAGTTCAGCTTTAACCAATCTGCATGATGCCTGCAACTACACGGGCTCTCTGCAATCGGGGGAAATTGGAGAACCGATCTGGCGGCGGTACCCGATTTACTATAGAGCTGGTCAGAGACTGGATGGTCCCAGGCCATCTCTATGATCCTGGGAGACCAGAAGCGACGTCATGAAATTACTTCGGTGCTGGCAGATGTAAACGCTGCCAGTTTTTTACCCTGGAAAGCAGAGATCAATGTTTTCTTTTTTTTATTTCATGCTTTCCAGGGTAGAGGAGACATCTGGGGTCTTATAGACCCCAGATGTCTTCATAAAGAGGACCTGTCATACCTTATTCCTGTTGCAAGGGATGTTAACATTTCTTGTAATAGGAATAAAAGTGATCAAACAAAAACAAAAAAAATGTAAAGAGACAACGTAAAAAAACACGCAGAAGCAAATAAATTATGATTTTTACATGTAGGAAAGAAATGCCAGAATTGGCCTGGATGCGAGTGGTTAAAAGTTAATTTAATGCACTTCTGCGCCTTATTCCCTAACAATTAAATTGTGAATTTCGTCGAAGAAAATATTTTCGGCAAAGCTGCGTGTTTTTAGTAATGAAAACAAATAAAAATAAAATTCAAATGAGGTCAACGATGACGAAAATCAATTCCAAACACAAAATGGAACGAAAATATGAGGGAAGGACATTTACCCACCTTAACTTCTGCTTTCCTCGGACCTTCATCTGTCTGTTAAAGCCCCAGCCCCCTGACAAGTGGTATTGGCTGAGAGATTCAGGCTCCCTCTGTCTGCCTGCTGCCTGGGAGTTCTGGAACAATTCCCTACAAACCACGTGGTGAGTTTTCTCTTCCCAGTAAGGTAGCAGTGCTTAGCACTGTGTAAAATAACAGCCTCCCCAGACCAGTTCTCTGCCCTGTGCACTCCCTCACTCCCATTTACTTCCTCTTCCCCACTACATGTTATTAGAATTTTACTCCAGAAGTACAGTATACAGTATAATGAGGTTGGAAATTCTAGAGAAATGCTTAAATAATGCAATACAAACACTTGATTTTAGTTGAGTAAAAGGTAATGGAGATTTTAGTAGACTAAAATGAAGGAGATTTTAGTAAACTAAAATTTAGGAGATTTTAGCTGACTAAAATGAACTGGAGATTTTAGTTGAGTTTTCAGACGACTAAAATGTAGGAGATTTTAGTCGACTAAAATATGAATAAAATGAAAACTATTCAGATGACTATACACAAAAGAAAACTGCGCTAAATATATAAAACAAAAAAGGCTGCAATAATGGTGACATAAACACAAACAGAAACAAAACGGAAAAAATTGCGCCAATAATAAACCACTAGAAATGACCAGAGGCTGGACTGTGTGAAGCACAACACAACACACTAATCCACGGCCTCTAGAAAGTGGAAATAAAGTATAAATAAAGTCCAAAGGTTGGTTATTGATTGAACCCACCCCCGACCCAATTCAATATCAGTCCAATGTATGGCTGGAGGGTATCCAATGGAGAAATATGGACACACAGATGGTAGTAACTGCAACACCCGGTGATCTCATAAACAGACAGTGCCCTCCACCACATAGAATGGCAGCTTACCAAAGGTAAGCCCATGATAAACAATCGACTGTGACCTAGCCGCGGCCTTGAGTGGATGAACCAACTGGATCTGGAGACAACACACAACACCGCCGATCGTTCTTCCCCCGATCCTCCCGATCATGGGTAAATCAACAAACAGGACCGGTGTAAAGGAGAGGACATAGACCATAGGGTGAAAACGTACAGTCCAAGTTTATTAAAATAAAGATAAAAAACTTACATCTATAAAGTGATAAAAAGCTAGGAAGTATGCCGGCCGGGTACCAAACGAACACCCTTCCCTTAGATCTGCGTGGTGACGTCAGCACGTCGCTCCCATACGCGTTTCGTCACGATAGGACGTTGTCAATGGGGATAGGGTGACGTGCTGACACACCACCTATTTTATAGCCAAACCTCGCTGTGAGATACAGGGATTGAGGCTAACGCCATTTTGAAAACGGGAAAATTTGCCAATATCATGCTTGAACACATCCAGGCATCAGTAAAAATTCCAAATTGTTTAGTAAATACCAAATATTTATAAAAAATAAAAGAAAAAATGTATATGAAATATATTAAGCCCAAATAAAGGAGATATTATCAACCCCGCATTTGGACAGTTTAAAAGCCATATGAATAGGCATAATGGTAAAAATAAACGGACCCTAATGGGACAAGGCAATCACAGATTAAATACATTTATAATATCCCAAAGGATACAGAGAAAGGAAGAATTAACCTAATAGGACAACAAGGGGAATTGGCCACGTGAAATGTATAAATTCCCAATAAACATAATACCAATACTTATACACCAACTAATATGTGCACCTGTGATAAGGGGATCAGTGTGATCACTAGATTAACACATATTTCTGTATATTATTAAATTACCAGAAAACTGTGATAATTTTGATATTACATTAAATGAGTGTAAAATTATGTACAAACATATACTCGTGATGAGGAGATCACTAATTGATCATATAAATATAAAAAAATTGAAGTGATTTATATATAAATTAATTCAGTGTACATAATTACATTTACAAAAAATTGTGATATTTATGAAAAATTTATATATAATTTTAGTGAAAAAATAAAATAAAATAAAAAACAAAAAAATGAAAAAGTCAGAAAAATATTCAGATGACTAAAATAAGACTAAAACTAAAATGGCATTTTAGTCAAATGACTATGACTAAAACTAAATTGAAATTTGACGTCAAAATTGACACTACTAACAACTTCTGTCTCCAGCTCTTGACCCTAATAGTATACTGACTGTGCTGACAGTTCTTCTGCTACCTGAACCTGATAAATACATACTTTATGCTAATATCAATGACAGTAGGAAGGTCTTTGCTAAGAAGGCCCATGATTGTTAGGTACATCCCTGATTGTAGGTTGCCTTCCTCCAGATACGCCCTAGCCACCCCCCCCCACTTTCCCATCAACCTTATACTCCCCTGTCCAGTGAGAGATCACACACAAAGCTGCAGAGCCTCATCAAAATCTTCTGAGATGGTCCCAAGCATGAACTATGCATTCTCCATTTAATCCTATAGAGAGTTCCCACCCCTCCACCAGAGTAGTCCTCTTTGATGTAGTTACACTTTAAGCAAAGCTAAGTAAGGTTAAATGCTGGATAGTAGGTGTTATTAAATGACAAACTACATTTATTGTTGCATCTGATGGTGCCACAGAAGTTCTCCAAAAAATCCTGTCTTCCAGAGTATGTGGAGAGGTGGCAATGTACACACCGTCTCTTAACTCACAATGGCCTGAGTGACCTACTGCTAAGTCAAAGAATTGCCATGTAGAGGGCCTTACTAAACCTACAACACAAAAACAAGCAAGTCACTCTGGATTGTGCTGTAAACTTTTTATTAGTAATAATAAAAATAAAATATTGCACTTATAAGGCCATTCGAAAGAAGCACTTATCAGGAGTGATCCACATCTTAGTTCTCTGTACCATGTGCATAGATGGGAGACACATAGCGGGCTTCTGCTGAGCTGAGGAAAGATGTTTTTTTTCACATGGATTCCCCTGCAAAGTAAAACATTATTCTCCTCATTTGTGGCAGTATTTCTGAAGCCTCGTACACACGACCGGTTTTCTGGGCAAGAAACGGCAAGAAAACTGTTGGGAGAGCTTTCTTGCCGAGAAAACCGTGCGTGTGTACGAGGCTTTCAGCTTTTCTCGTCCAGAAAACTGCACAGATTCTCGACGAAAAAAAAAGAAGACCTGCTTTCTTTCTTCTCGTCGGGAGTCTCAAGCCTCGTACACACGGCCGAGAATCTCGTCGCAAAAAAATAAGGTCTTCTTTTTATCTCGTCGAGATTCTGGGCAGTTTTCTTGACGAGAAACCTGAAAGCCTCGTATACACGACCGGTTTTCTCGGCAAGAAACTACAAGAAAACTGTTGGGAGAGCTTTCTCGACGACAAGAAAACCGGTTGTGTGTACGAGGCTTCAGTTTTCTCATCGTTATTCTCGTCAGACTGTATTTGGACAAGAAAACTGTTCGTGTGTATGCTTTTCTGAGTCTTCAAAAACCGTGCATGGTCAGAATCAAGTATGAGACGGGAGCGCTCCTTTTGGTAAAACTAGCGTTCATAATGAAGATAGCACATTTGTCACGCTGTAACAAACTGAAAGCACGAAATCTGAAAAGCGTGAATCGTCTCTCACTAAACTTTTACTAACACGCAGTAACACAAGATTAGCAAAAGCAGCCCAAGGGGTGGCGCCATGAGAATGGAACTTCCCCTTTATACTGCCGTTGTACATGTTGTACATCACTGCGCTTTACAACGACGAGATTTTGGATTGACAGTGTGTATGCAAGGAAAGCTTGACAAGAATCTCGTCAAGCTTGACAAGAAACCCGTCGAGAAAAACAACGTTTTTTTTTGCGATGAGATTCTCGGCCGTGTGTATGAGGCTTGAGAGTTCCGGAAGCAGGAGAATAGAGATTCAATAGCTGAAGCTGAAAGTGAGGCTTGGAAGAGTATGCTCAGTGGTGAGGAGACCATTTGCTAAAGGAGTTTACCAATGGAGATGGATTGAATTTTTATACAAGTACTGTGCTTATCTACTTTCCATGGTAGAGGATTAAGGAGAGGTGGAAACACTACAAAACTCTGATCGGTTGGTGTCTTTATTCACCGACTCGTGTTGTGAGGTGTGGTAGCTCCTACTGCTGGAAAGCACTTCTGACTTCACTTGCATAACTATTTTCCTGAGACTTGTTCCACTGGCAGCAAGGATTAGTGCTGGTTGCAAGCGAAGTTCAAATTGCCATTTTGGACTTTTTCTTGGGAAAGTTGCAACTGTTTTTATAGGTGAACAATTTGATTGCATAATTGTCTGGTATCTATGCAAATACCATTAGATTTGTGTAATTAGTAATGATTTATGAAGGGTTTTGGTAATACAGAAAGGCAGATTAGTATATCAAGAAAAGCGCCACATTTACCATAAGGCATAGGTGCTCTGGGTCTATAGATGGCACAGGAAAAACGGGGACTTTTCTCTGTATGGTTATCTGCCATACATTTTTCTTACAGCCAGAGACTCTACTAGGCTTCAAAAAAGGGTGGGCTCCGGAAGTCCACCCAGTTGTGTGTCAATAGCGAATACAAATTTGCTATTTTCACACTAAATCTCCTCCCCGCCAACCAGGAAGCAGGTCGTTAGACCTGTTTCCCGATTGGCCGAAAGGAGAAGCAACCTTATTGGCCAAGGGGGAGGAGGAGGAAGGAGACGCACGGAGGGGGAGGCTGACCCAGCAGCCACCACGATAGCTCACCTGCAGCTGCTCCACTCCACGGCTCGGGCAGGGGAGGGAGGAGGACAGGAGATTAGAGCCATCCCAGGCAGGCAGGACATCTGCCCTCTAAGGTAAGGAGGCTGTCCGTCTCCCGCAGAGGGTGGGGTGGGTGGTGTTTGCTCTGTGGTGTGATGTTGATTTCCCAGCAATCATCTCCAAGGGTGGGGGGAAGTCATTGGTTTGCCGCCCCCCTCCCCTGAATTTTTAAGCACTGTTCTCGGATCAAGGAGATGGAGGCTGTTCTGGGATGTTATTGGTACCTTTAAAGCCCTAAAATTGTGTTATTATACATCATTGCATCTCTGCTATGCAGGCAGTACCCTTGACCTGCTTAATTATAACTTGCTTTAAAGTGGTTGTAAACCCTTACATATACCCAGTGAAGTGACTGGGCTCAGGTGATATACAGATATTAAACAAATCCTCCTACATATGTTGTTCCTGCAAATATTTGTTCATATTTTCTATTCTCTAAAAAGCAGTATTAAGCCCTGAATCAAAAATATATTGTAGCTTACCAATCCTTAAATATGGTGGTCGCATTAATTTTTTAAGGCTTTTATTTATTTATTTTTCATTTTCACCTGGTGATCTGGCCAGTAACACACTTCCTGAATTAGGGTGGCTCCTCCATCTATGGAGGTGGGGGCAACAGTGTCACCCTTGAAAAGCTACAAGGTTTGGTAGAGTTGGATGGATTAGATTGGACTTTACATAAATGAATAACAAATTAAAGCCCAACTAACAAAGCCTGCTTTGTTAATGCTAGTGACAGTCTGAATTATATATTATGTCATATTTTTTTTGTTGTTTTTTTGCCTTTAGTACAACTTTAAAGACAGACCTGGCCCACTTGGTTTAGTTCATAGATACAGCTGGTCTATCTCTACTGGAAGCAGTAGCACAGGCCAATTGTGATTGTAAGCTACGCTGTAGGAGAATACTATTGCAAATCTTTAAAGATACTATGTCATCCTCTAAAGGCATTCCTTTTTACACTACCCCTTAAATGTAATTGACACTGAATGATTGGATTACATTGGCATTCTGTCACACCTGCTTTATAAAGCAAAGAATTATGTGCAGTAACTTTAAGTGCCCAATTAGAAGTGATCTTTACTGATCTATTTACTATAAATTTAAGTCTAAACGGTCACTATAGGTTAGAGCACTATGTATATAATCATTGATGCTTGCACTGGGGTCTTACTCACTATAAACTCCAGGACCTGCAGAGCTTGAAGAGACACTCTGAGCAGGTTTTGCAAATTTTTGGGCAGTGTAACCAACTGGAATTGTAAATGAAAGTCAGTGGAGCTGCAAAATTCAAGATATCAGCATTAATCCAGGCAGTGGAATCCTTTGTTGAGTATAGAAGAGCACTAAATTGCTTGGCTCTGTATACCCTTTCAGCCAGAAAATGAGGGGGCCTCAGTGGGCATCATGAATATATGTCTGGACATGAATATATTGCTGGACATTGAAAATAGCCTATGTGTACAGGCCACCCTCCTTGTGTAGTGTACAAATAAGCCCTCTATATGTTTTGTACTGGGAAGTATATGGACTGTCTTATACAGTGTACAGAGAAGCTTTTGGACTGTCCTCCCTATGTACTTAACATTTTTTCTGATGTGGTGTATACATAGAAGTTTAAGAACTGTCCTCATGATTCTCATGTACTGTAGTGCACAGAGAAGTTTATAGATTGTTGTTTCGATGTACTGTATGGAGAAGTTTATGGGTCATCTTCCCTGTAAAATATACAGAGGAGTTTATGAAATGCCTGCCTGTGTAGTATACAGAGAAGTTTAAGGACTGTATTTGTCATGCGGTCATACAGAGAATAAAATATAGTTTTCTTCATGTGGTGTACAGAGGAGTTTATGCACCATCCTTTCATTTAGTATACAAATACATTTTCGGACTGTCTTCCCCATGTAGTGTACAAAGAAGGTTATAGACTACCCTCCCTATGTGATTTTCCTATGTAGTGTAAAGAGAAGCTCATAGACTGGTTTCCCCATGTAGTGTACAGAGAAGCTCATAGAATGGTTTCCCCATGTAGTGTACAGAGAAGCTCATAGACTGGTTTCTCCATGTACTGTACAGAGAAGCTCATAGACTGGTTCCCCATGTGGTGTACAGAGAAGCTCATAGACTGGTTTCTCCATTTAGTGTACAGAGAAGCTCATAAACTAGCTTCCCCATGTGGTGTGCAGAGTAGCTCATAGATTGGTTTCCCCATGTAGTGTACAGAGAAGCTCATAGACTGGTTTCTCCATGTAGTCTAAAGAGTAGCTCATAGACTGGTTTCCCCATGTAGTGTACAGAGAAGCTCATAGACTGGTTCCCCATGTGGTGTACAGAGAAGCTCATAGACTGGTTTCCCCATGTGGTGTAAAGAGAAGCTCATAGACTCGTTTCTCCATGTAGTATACAGAGAAGCTCATAAACTTGTTTCCCATGTAGTGTACAGAGAAGCTCATAAGTTTGTTTCCCATGTAGTGTACAGAGAAGCTCATAAACTCGTTTCTCCATGTGGTGTACAGAGAAGCTCATAGACTGGTTCCCCATGTAGTGTACAGAGAAGCTCATAAACTTGTTTCCCATGTAGTGTACAGAGAAGCTCATAAGTTTGTTTCCCATGTAGTGTACAGAGAAGCTCATAAACTCGTTTCTCCATGTGATGTACAGAGAAGCTCATAGACTGGTTCCCCATGTAGTGTACAGAGAAGCTCATAGACTGGTTTCTCCATGTGGTGTACAGAGAAGCTCATAGACTGGTTTCTCCATGTAGTGTACAGAGACGTTTATGGCCTGTCTTTTCCATGTATTGTAGCATTAAATACTCATTGGTAGATATCCTGCAGTTGAAAGGTATGCTGCAGTGACAGCAGGTGTGTGTCACAAAATAGCTGGAATCTGGCTTTTGAATCTCTATAAAGGCAATAATTTTAAATTTACCTTCAACAGATAGCAAGTGATCAGTGTCTATGGTCATAGGATGAAGTGCACACCCAAACGGACGTTTTAAACGTGGGTTACTATCTGTCAAGTTAAATAGTTCAGGAGAGGTTGTAAAAACGTCCCATGTACATGAAGCCACCAGCCTTGCATTACATGAAATCACTGTTTGTGATCCATCACAGTGAAATCATTGCCTGATAGACATGTGCATTCATTTTCATCCAAATGCATTTTCGTCAGAATTTCAGGGATTTTCGCTTTAGTTTTAACAAACGATAACGAATGTGCAAAGTCCGAAATCCGAAAGATCCAACATAAAAAATGCTTTATTTTTGTTTCATTGCGACAACAGTTCGATATAGATAGATAGAAGATTCGACATGACGGCGACAATAGCAATCTGTGTCTATCGAATCTGCGGTTGAATGTGCCTACCCTAACTCTATTAGTCCGAGATCATTCGACATAGAGAGAAAAGATTTGACATTATAGAGACATGAAGATTCGACATAGAGAGAAAGGAGAAAGGAGAAACTTTGGGACTTTAAATGAGGCGGTGACCGGGTAAGGTCAATTGCTAGATAGAGAGAAAAGAGTCGACATAGAGAGAAAAGATTTGAAATTATAAAGACATGAAGATTCGATGAAGCAGCTAAAAACATACGATCGCCACGAGCGGACATTTATGGTCAAATGTTCAGCCCATAGGCTATAGAAGAATTATAATGTTGGTTGACTAATAATAATAATAAAAAATATATAATTACTACTAGTCATACAACATTAGAATTCTAATATAGCTTGTGGGCGGAGAATTCGACCGAAAATGTATGATTGCGGAGTTGTACAGTTTAGCTGCTTCATCTAATCTTCTTAGAACATTCGGCAGACACCATAAGCCTTCAATGACAGATTCGATCTTAATTAATTCGGATTTTCGGACGAATGCATTTTTTAACGAAACAAAATAAATAAAAACGAATTTCGGAAGTAACTAAGGCCCCTTTCACACTGGGGCGGGCAGGTGCGGTGGCGGTATAGCGGCGCAATTTTCAGCGGCGCGACTATACCGTCGTTATCACCGTGGTATGTGGCCGCTAGCGGGGTGAATTTAACCCCCGCTATCGGCCGAAAAAGGGTTAATACCGCCCGCAAACCGCGGCTATTGCCGTGGTTTGCGGGCGGTATTACCGCGGTGTCCCATTGATTTCAATGGGCAGCCGCAGTAAAGGAGCGGTGGACACACCGCTCCTTCACCGCTGTAAAGATGCGGCTAGCAGGACTTTTGGAGCGGTCCTGCTAGTGCACCGCTTCAGTGTGAAAGCCTTCGGGCTTTGACATTGAAGAATACAGGGCACGATTTTTCAGGCGGTATAACAGCGCTAATATTAGCGCTAAACCGCCTGAAAAACGTGCCAGTGTAAAAGGGGCCCAAATAATTTTATTTTTCGGAGGAAAACGAAATTCTGAAACAAAATATTTCAGTGTGCACATGTCTATTGCCTGAAAGAGCTACATTTCTATGTTTTTATTTGAAGTATACATTTTTTACATCATTTACTAACATACCCAGCATGCTTAACCAAAATCGCTTTGATTTTCTGTTCAATTTTTAAATAAAACACTCTCAAAAGAACCTACATTACCATGATGAAAAGCTTGATTCCTGCTAGTAATTAAAGGTCATCGCATCTTTCATATACCTCCTCTTAGCAGCTTGTGTTCTGTTAATATCATTTTATCCTCCCTGCTCCGCTATTGACCAAACGTCAAAAAGGCTAAATCCTTATTGATAATTATCATCTAATGGCATTATGTAGACCAATCATAGGAAGGGGTGATTGGTTTAAAGTGGGCTCATTAGTGGCATAATTGAGAACATAAAAATTCACCCATTTTGTCAGCATACTTTCAACTTCTATATGCATTAAGCATGTAAATTGACTTTTCTATTTGACCTAGATGAGTGAGTCAGCTCCTTTGCATCAACGTAAATTTCAAATTAAATTATCATTAGTGCCGAGGAAAACTGAAAAATTGGAAGAAAATAACAAAAATGCAAATTGGAGTTTAGAATAATTTAGAGGAAGTCTTACATAACTTGTCCAAACAAGGTGACCGCCAGAGTCATTTTTAACCATATTCACACAGCTAATGAGATAAAATGTTTCTCCACAGGCTTCATTCTGTATCAGTTGTAACAATAATGGGGAATAAATGTACAGTTCTCTAGCCTAGCATGTAATATACAATATCGCATAGAATATTTGATGTGCAGCTTGTTTAAAATGACAGGGCCATTACCAAGATAAAATGGAATGCAGAAAGACCATTTTATCAGCTAAATACTGATTAAAAAAGCTTAAATTATTGGCGACAACGATTTACTGTAAAAGACCTATACACCAGCATTAAAGTATCAGAAATTTAAAGTATATAAACTCAAAATCAAAAATTTCATTTTCAAGTTTCCTTCTCATTATTTTCACCTGGTGATTCTAAACATAACACACTTCCTGTCCTTTTGTGATTACAATAACTTGCCCAATGTTATTTATTGAAGAAGCCATTGCTGTTGGATAATTAATGGCACTAAAAAGCGTGACTAGTTGATTTTAGGTGTACAAAGGAGGCCATACATTATCCTTTAAGCCGGCCATACATGGATCACAATTTTGCCAGTTCAGCAGGGGCCAGACAAATTTTGATCCATGTATCGGCTTACTGATTGTACACAAGTTGGTCTACCGTTCGACTGGGGTTCAACCAGCCTGTCTGGTTTTTCCCAAATGCAGTGGTGGCCCGCCCATTAGGGGTGCCCGGGTGCTGCCCCCTCTATCCTCGCCACCTCCTATATACATAATGGATAGACACCGGACGCATGAATTACATCGACTGGGGTTTTTTTTTAAGCACCAGAGGCTCAAAATAGGGTGGGCTTGGGTGGGTCGCAGAGACTGCGCTCCAATCCCACCCAGGTGTGTTACAACAGTAAATGACAATTCGCTGTTGAGACACTGATCCTCAATCCAGCCAATCAGAAGCAGATGTGAGACCCATTATCAGATTGACCGAAAAGAGAAGACTCCCGATTGGCAGCCGAGGAGGAAGAAGGAAACGGAAGCCGCCGCCGTGATGACCCATGGAGAGCAAGAGAACGGGAGGCCATGGGGTCATGGGGTAAGTGTGACCGACCGACCGGGTGGGGGGGTGTGATATACTCTTTGCCGCCCCCCCCAAAAAAAATCCATCGGCCGCCACTGCCCAAACGATCAGTGCTGCTGGCTATAGCCGGCAACACTGATTATTGTATGTTTCTGGCAAGGAAGGCAGAATACAATAGCTTAGCAAGAGTGATTGCCCCATCCACATGAAATGTGTGTGGATGGGGGAATCAGCTTTTTTTTTATTCAATCTGCTGGTTGAACAAAAAATGTATAATGTATGGCCTGCTTTATATTCAATCACTCTCTATCCAATCAGGCAGGACCTTGCACTACATATTTGATAAATAGATCTAAAGCAGATTGTACAGTCAGATTGTATAGTGTATGGTAATCTTTACAGACTTCCAGGGACACATTTATCCTGTTCTAAGTACTACAGCTCTCCTTCACATAGGCTGTTATGTGATCGCTCAGCTTCTGCACACTCTTCCAAATGAACAATCTATGTAATAAGAAATTAAGATAGAAAATGACTGCTTAGCAGAGGAAGACACTGGCTATGTATTCAGGAAGAACTGTGCTCACTGGCAATGCCTGCATGTAACTGCATAGGTGGTTGGGGTCAATGAGGTCAGCTGATGAAATACTTCCCTAGTCTACTAACATTTTTCTCGGATGGACAGGAGTCCGTCCTTTCCTTGAAAGGACAGATAGCAGAAAGCACGGAAGGAATATTAGTATATAGCAAAAGTTTTTTTTTTTTCTGCAACAGTGGAACATTAAAGTGATTTTAAAAGCTTGTTTTAAAAATAAAAAAAAATAACAAACATGTCATACTTACCTTCTCTGTGCAGTTGGTTTTGCACAGAGCAGCCTGGATCCTCCTCTTCTCAGGTCCCTCTTTGCTGCTCCTGGCCCCTCCCTCCTATCGAGTGCCCCCACAGTCAGCAGATGGGGGGCACTGGAGCCAAGTCACAGCTCCGTGTCCATTCAGACACAGAGCCCTGACCCGGCCCCACCCCCTCTCTCCCCTGATTGGCTGACTGACTTTGATTGACGGCCGCAGGAGCCACTGGCACCGTTGCTGTGTCTCAGCCAATCAGGATGAGTGTCCCGGACGGCTTAAAAAATCCGCGGACATCACTGGAGAGAGATGGGGCTCAGGTAAGTAATTAGGGGGTGCTGGGGAGACTGCTACACACAAAATGTTTTTTCTCTTAATGCATAGAATGCATTAAGAGAAAAAAACCTTCTGCCTTTACTACCCCTTTAACAGTATACTACTACATATGGAAGCTAGAATAAAAAAAAAAAAGTTGAACAGCCTTTAATTTTGTTTTGGGTATAGCGGGGAAGATTTCTCTCTGTGTTCCTAATGGGGGAATACCCTCTCACTTTTAGCCAGGACAGGAAGTTAAGGGTGATTCATCTGATACGAACACAATCTTTAGTAGAGAGAGGAACGGTTACATTTCTTATAATGTTTTTATTGCTGTCTGTGGCTTCCTGTCCTGATGATGCCCAGAACACCAATGGGGTCACAGAAGGAACTAAAAATTTTACAAAATTCCTCAGTCTGGTTAGTTTGTTAGGAATTAGGCTTTTACAGCAATACACGTGGAAAGACTTAAGACCATCAGAAATGTATTTCTCTAAAACACCAGCTAGCCAGTTAACAGCCAGTTAATTGTTCTATATTAAAGTGGTACTGTACTGTGTACTTGCCTCCCTCCAAAGCTCTGAGTGCGATTTCTCTATGCTGCCTGGTTCCTCGGTTATCAGCATGAGGCACTTCTTGCAGCTTTTCCCAACAACAAGAGTTAAAAAAGTGATGGGGAGGGAGCTCCAGCACACAGCCTGGGACTGGTGTCCACAACTGTGTTTGTTCTCCATATGGTGAAGCGGGGTGTGTCCCTTCCCTTCCAATCAGGGCTCACAGCTGTCCTCACTGAGATCGGCTCTGTAAAGACTTCAGATTCCTGCCCCCTGCTGCTAGATCTGAGAAGAAATCCTTTCATTTTTGTGTTTTCAGAACAATCTACAGAAGAAAAGAACTGCAGATACACAGCTACAACTTATGTAGGATTTGTTTTATCTCTGTGTATCACCTAATGCTAGTCACTTCACTGGCTGTATGTAAGGGTTTACAGCCACTTTAAAGTGTAAGTTCACCTTTATAGAAAAATCTGTAAGGTGAACTTACACAGGACCCCCTCCCCAACCCCCCCAGTCCTGCTGACCTGGATTGCGGCGATCTCCAGTTCTGAGCCTCGGTATAGCCGCATCAGGGGTCCGGGGCTTATAAATCCCTGCAGCTGAATCTCCAAAATTTACCCCGTCAGGAGGGACGTTTCGGAGCTTTCTAATTGGTCGGCGCCATCACAACACTCAGAACCCGCGTAGTCCATCCTGCCAGTGGGTAAGAAGACGCGTAAGATGCCGAGGGGATTTTTAAGCCCCAAACCTGTGAGGCGGCTATACCGGGGCTCAGAACGGGGGATCGCCGTGCACCAGATCAGCGGGACTGGGGGGGGGGGTGAGGAGGGGGTCCTGTGTGAGTTCACCTTACAGATTTTTCTGCAAAGGTGAACTTACACTTTAAGGACAAAAAGTTACTATATACAGACATGAAAGTGATTCTGACCACGTTAGATGACTAAGTGAAATCAGGATAAAGCTCAAGATCATAAAAATGGAAGTAGTCAGAAAAAATGGTACATTCATCATTAAACTAGGGCATTTAATAACAATATCTACTGACAACATCTAGCTGTACATAGTGAGGGATAATGAAAAGAGATTGCCAAAGATCGTTAGCTTGGCCAAGAGTACTTCTTGTACCAAGAAGAAGGGAACTCCCTGAAAGCTTGTCCTGAAAGTGTAAATGTCAGTGCAAATAAAAAAGCATCACAGAGGGGGTTATTTACAAAAGGAAAATCCATTTTGCACTACAAGTGCACTGTACTTTAGATCTGAGGGGGACATACAAGAAAACTAAAAAACAGCATTTTAGCTTGCACATGATTGCATGATAAAATCAGCAGAGCTTCCCCTCGTTTCAGATCTTCCCCTCAGATCTACAGCGACTGCACTTCCAAGTGCACTTTCAGTGCACTTGCAGTGCACTTATGCCGCGTACACACAAACAGATTTTCCGTCAGAAAAACCTTTGATTGTTTTTCCGACGGAATTCTGCTCAAGCTTGGCTTGCATACACACAGTCACACAAAAGTTCTCTGAACTTTCGACCGTCAAGAACGCGTTGATATACAATACTACGACGAGCCGAGAATGAAGTTAAATGCTTCCGAGCATGCGTCGGAATTTTGCACGTTGGAATTGTTACAGACAATCGGATTTTTTTTTCTGTCGGAAAAATTGAGAACCTGCTATCAAACTTTTGCTGACGGAAATCCCGACAGCAAAAGTCCGTTGGAGCATACACACGGTTGGAATTTCCGATGAAAAGCTCACATTGGACTTTTGCTGGCAGAAAATCTGACCGTGTGTACGCGGCATTACAAGTGCACTTGCAGTTAACTTGTAGTGCAAAGTGGATTTGCCTTTCGGAAATAACCCCCAGAGTTTACTTAGTTGTTTTGCTAGCTGAGCTATAGACCCCTTTCACACTGAGCCGCCCATAGCGTCGGCGGTCAAACGCCGCTATTTTTATCGCTGATGCTATGGGAGAATTTGCGGCGCATTTCGGCCAATAGCGGGGTGCTTTTAACCCCCGCTAGCGGCTAAGGGTTAAAACCGCCCGCAATGCACTGCTGAAGCAGCGCATTGTGGGCGGTATAGCCGCGCTGCCCCATTGATTTTAATGGGCAGGAGCGGTGGAGGAGCGGTAAACATAACGCTCCTTTACCGCTCCAAAGAGCAACGCAACGCAACGCTCCAGTGTGAAATCCCTCGGGCTTTCACACTGGAGACAATAGAGCAGCTGTTTGAGGGCGGATTGCAGGCGCTATTTTTAACGCAATAGCGCCTTCAATACGCCCCCAGTGTGAAAGGGGTCATAGAGATAAAAATAAAAATAAAAACTGCTGATCTTTAGTATATGGCTATACTGACCAATGGAAAAATCATCTAATTTGTACTTGTGCAAGAAGGTGAAATCAGGAGGTACGGTATACTTCTATTGCATTGATTAAGGGGTTAAATCTACCATGGTCCTTGCGATTTTTTTCCTGGGTCTACGTCCAATTACACAGAATTGCCCAGGATTTTTCTAATTCCAGATACAGAAAGCATGCATGTGTAGTTTAATGTGATTTAATTATCTTAATGGAAAACTGTACTAAGTGGAATACAAAGACTGCCATTACAGACCATCTTCTATAAAAAGACTAAAGATCAGAGCAGAACGTGGTTAATAAATGGTGTTTAATTTTAAAAAGTTGCCTCAATTTACTTTAATCTGGAGTTCTACGTTACATATTTGAGCCAAATTTGGGTAAACCCTCATGTGTGCTTCTAGATTGGGCTACAACCTGTTATAATTTATTTGTGTGCTTTGCTGGTCTTCTCTCCCCTAGCAGGACAGTAACAATAATGGGTGGCATTAGAAAAAGCACATTACAAGATTCAGCAGTTAGTGTTCCAAGAACGTTCAATTAGCAGCAATGTGTGGTATAGTGCGTGCATTACAGGAAAGACTATAGAAAGAAAAAAAAAACAGGCCAGGTAGATTATTTCCTCTCCAAGGCTATACCGTATATTCAGTTTTGACAGCAGTGTACTTAATGAACTTACCGTTTGATGAGTGATCTGCCAAACTAGTCACAAATGTAACTGCTGGCGATTTGGCTAATCTGGCCATTTGAGCTGGTAGCAGTGGTTTGACTTGAGCTTCAATTCTTGAATTGCCTCCTGGGGAAAAAAAAAAGGACCATCATTCAAAACCTTTTTTAACTGCACTTAGTCCGTCCACCATACCATATGAGCAGATAAAAAGTCGAAGAAAGACAAGATGAAACAGTTTCAATGTCAGGACATAAAATGCTGCCTCTGTTTGGGTTTCAACATCTTTAGTTTTCTTTTTTTTTTTTTTCACATAGGTCTTTACTGAATTTTGATCAAAAACATGAACAGATAAGAAAATCCTCCAAAAAATGATGGGGGTAAAAACATAAACAATGGGGTTGATGTAACAATACAAAGGTCATTCAGTTTAGTCAAAACAGAGTATCAATCATGAAAAGTGAGGCGGCAACCATCGGGTAACATAGAAGGAACGATAATGCTGCGTACACACGACCGTTTTTAATGTCATTGAAAAAAATTAAATTTTTCTCGACGTGATTCTTCTCAAGCCTGCCTTGCCTACACACGATCATGAAAAAAATACTTGAGCAAAGCACGGTGACGTACGAAACATACAATGGCACTATAAAGGGGAAGTTCCATTCGGATGACCCTTTGGGCTGCTTTTGCTGATCCTCGTGTTAGTAAAGTTTGGTAAGAGACGATTTGCGCTTTTCAGCCTCGTGCTCTTCAGTCCGTTACAGCGTGACGAATGTGCTATCTCCATTAGGAACGCTAGTTTTACCAGAACGAGCGCTCCCGTCTCATCACGCGGTTTTTTCACGTCGTTAAAGCCTACACACGGCCGTTTTTCATGACGAGAAAAACGACGACGTGAAAAACGACGAGAAAAATTAGAGCATGTACCAAATTTTTAATGCCCATTTTTCACGTTGTGAAAAATGCTCTGGAGCCCACACACGATCATTTTTAATGACCAAATAAAAAAATTGCATTTTTCTCGTTGTTTCAAACGGTCGTGTGTACGCGGCATAAGGCCTTGCGACAGAAAGAAAAGATAGAATGCTATTCCACTATTGTTCTATGTTACAGTATACATCCACATATACCAAATACTATGGAAATTATGTAAAGTGTCATTTTTCAAAGCCATCAATCTTTTATTAGAGAAGTATAAATTTACTTAATCTATGACATCGGACAACAATGGAGTGCTGGTGGTCTTCTATCTATGCAAAATAAGGCGTTTTGCTGCTAAGAGATAGAAGATGGTGATATTCCTGGGGGTCCTGGGGGGGGGGGGGGGTTGTTACATTAACGTGAAGTACAGCAAACTCAGGGGGGGGGCTGCATAGGTGAGGGGGTAAAGTCAGGTAAAGTCAGCTACGAATACAAATACTCGGTTCCAACAGGATCTAATCGACTTGCAGTGCCACAGAATATGTAGAAGTAAACCTGTGGCTCCACATTGTCTCCATCAATAAGCTGATGTGTGGGTAAACATTTTGGATAGTTTGTATGGGGTAAGATACCATCTAAATGTTGTTTTATACATCGTTTCCCAAAGATCATCACAGGAGGTCATTTTATAAGTAAGTTTGAGAGCTTGTTTCATTGGTGAACTGGGATCCAATGTCTGATTACCATTTGCACATAAAGTATAAATTTACTAAAAACCTTTTTATCATGAAATGCATTATAAAAATGAGAAATACCTTTGGGTCTCGTCTTTCAGAGTTCATAGAAAGAATACAGTGTTGGATCTATCTGAATATTAGAAGGCGGTATGATTATGTCAGATTTTTGATGCAGAAAGCGGTGCAATTATTTTGCATGGAAATTTGGCGTTTTATATTGTAGGCCTGTAATTCTTAGGAATAACTCACTTAAATCTGTCCAAACAAGAGTCTAGTAGACATCCCGGGTATGATAAAGTTTGAAACACAAAATCATAAATTATAATATAATAAATAACTATAAATAATTATAACAAATAATAATATAATAATAATAAAAATTATTCAATAATGTAATCAAATCAAAAACACTGAAATTTGCTCAGTTGCAGAATTGTCGCTGTCATTAGATTTAGTGTTTGATGACGAATTTCCCCACAAATCCCTATCGCTCAATTCTGCAACTGATTCTAATTTATTATCGCTGTTTTCTAGCTGGTCTAAAACCACTTTTTACGTAAACTGAGACTTTTTGGTTGCTATGGACAATCTCCAGTTTCCAGGTTTCTAGGTACTTGCTAAACAACAACTAGGTATCCTTCCAGTGTTCAGGCCGGGGGGAGGGATGTGCCTGACCACAGTTTAAACCCATTAGGGGTGGCTGGTCTTCGCTCCCAGGCTTTCTGGTCCAACACTCTCCTTAAGGTCAGATGTTCAGCTTTACTATACTCCACCAAGCCTATATTCAAAGTTTGTGATGATTATTACACGTTTATTTTAACTACTCTACGTGCCATTTATTGTGCCTTACACCTGTTGTATTACTGGCCATGTTGGCCATTGCTGGACAAATGGTCCTACACATGCTTTTGTATGTTGTTTTCTATATTGAATAAAAATATTGAAATATAAAAAAATAAAAAAAACTTTAATATCGCTTTAGTATTGTACACTCCCTGACAAATACTTTCGGAGAAGCGGTGCACAGGATGGAGGAGGGTGCGGGTTGCACAATGTTAAAAAAGTTTGTTTTATTTAACTATTTATGAAGGAATCGATTGTTGTACTGTGCAAAAGTATGTTGGTGTTAAAAAAAAAAAAAGGCTTTAATCCTATTTTAAGCTGGTGAACTAATAGCTGAAACGGTTTATTGGTTTATCGGTAATAAGAGGCCCTCAGGGGTGGGGTCTTTAACCAAGTCAGACACAGACCCCGCCCCTGCCTCTCTGTCAGATACTTCAAAGTCTTGTGGCAGGCCAGGCAGCTGGAAAAGACTTTTCTTTTGTGAAAATGTATCCAACAACAGTTTATTTCCAGTACGCCAGCAGCCCTGTAAACATGCTGTATGTGCAAGCTGTATTTTTGACCAAAAGCACACTCATTCTTTAAACAGAAGGGGACTCTATTATATTTAAGCCTCTTCAGAATTTTTACATAAATTCCACAGCTGATGCTTTTCATTATTTGTGGATTGAAGGCCGAAGCTACATTTCAGGAAAAACTAAAAACAAAGCCTTTAGATACACTTAAAAAGAACAACCTAGTTTTTCATGTAAACTGTCAGGGTTCCTCTGATTTTCAATGATAAAATATGAGTTGTGCAGATAATATACACTATAATATCAAAAGTATTGGGACGCCTGCCTTTACACACAAATTAACTTTAATGGCATCCCAGTCTTAGTCCGTAGGGTTCAATGTTGAGTTGGCCCACTCTTTGCAGCTATAACAACTTCAACTCTTCTGGGAAGGCTGTCCACAAGGTTTAGGAGTGTGTCTATGGGAATGTTTGACCATTCTTCCAGAAGTGCATTTGTGAGGTCAGGCACTGATGTTGGACGAGAAGGCCTGGGTCGCAGTCTCTGCTTTAATTCATCCCAAAGGTGTTCTATCGGGTTGAGGTCAGAACTCTGTGCCAGCCATTCAACTTCCTCTTCCATGTCTTTATGGACCTTGCTTTGTGTACTGGTCCAAATCATTTGGTGGAGGGGGACTATGGTGTGGGGTTGCTTTTCAGGGGTTGTGCTTGGCCCCTTACCAATACATTTTGGACAATTTCATGCTCTCAACTTTGTGGGAACAGTTTGGGGATGGCCCCTTCCTGTTTCAGAAAGAAAAGAAAAAAGGAGGGCGCACCGACCTAGTGCATTACCACTTAAACGTTTTATTAATATATAGATAAAAAACAATGATCCTACTCACAAACGGAGCTTAGATAAATGCTTTTCTGACAATTGAGCTGGAATTCTTGGCACCTGCTGACAGGACTCGATGACAGAGAGTGTCGGACAATACCTCAGACGTCTGGATGGCTGACGCGTTTCTGGGGCGCACCCCTTTCCTCAGAGCCTAGATGGTCCATGGTCCATTGTTTCAACATAAATGTGCACCAGTGCACAATGCAAGGTCCATAAAGACATGGATGAGTGAGTTTGGGGTGGAGGAACTTGACTGGCCTGCACAGAGTCCTGACCTCAACCTGATAGAACACCTTTGGGATGAATCAGAGCGGAGACTGCGAGCCAGGCTTTCTTGTCCAACATCAGCGCCTGACCTCACAAATGCGCTTCTGGAAGAATGGTCAAACATTCCCATAGACACACTCCTAAACCTTGTTGACAGCCTTCTCAGAAGAGTTGAAGCTGTTATAGCTGCAAAGGGTGGGCCAACTCATCATTGAACCCTACGGACTAAGACTGGGATGCCATTAAAGTTCATGTGCATGTAAAGGCAGGCGTCCCAATACTTTTGGTAATAGGATGTATCTTCTCAATGAGTTGTTCAAAATAACCTTCTGAGGAACACACCACTACAGATGTACTGTAAATGTTTGCAGACAAATGACACTAAGAAACTTGGTACAATCAGGGCTATTTTTCCAGCCAAAGGAACAATGGGTTATTTTCTGGACTACAAACAAGTCTGCATAAGAGAAAACCCACACTTATGCCCTGTACACATGATTGTGTAAAAAAAATAGTGTAAAAAAAATAGAATTGTGTAAAAAAATAGAACATGTTTTACATTTTTCCGATGGAAAATAAATCAGATGGGAAATTCCGATCGTCTGTGTGGAATTCCATCGGAGAAAAATCCACGCATGCTCAGAATCAAGTCGACGCATGCTCGGAAGCATTGAACTTCATTTTTCTCGGCTCATTGTAGTGTTTTACGTCACCGCGTTTTGGATGGTCGGAATTTAGTCTGACAGTGTGTAGGCAAGACTGATGGAAGTCAGCTTCATCGGAATTCCGACGGAAAATTCCATCGGATTTTATTCCATCGGAAATCCGATCGTGTGAACAGGGCATTAATTAAAACTACTTTTTTCAGTTTGCACGGCCTTCAGAAATCAACAAGTGTTAATACTGTGAAGAGACAGAGTTTATTTGTCCAGCTAGCTGAGACAAGACTTCTTGTATAGTGTCAGTTTTGTGCATTGTTTCAATTGTGGACAAAACTGGTAACAAAATGAGAAAGTTGCACAAGAAATGTTTAACGAGCAAACATTCTAGAACTACTGTATGCTACAAAGTAAATTAATCCAGAGAAGAGTCAAGGGAAAGTGAAATAGGTGTATTTCATTATTTTACAAGATAAAATACTTGAAACCTGTGGGGCATCAATGGAAATCATAACTTTTAAATATTAAAACACTTTTTAACTTAGAAATGTACATAAAATATTCCGATATCCAAAAGGACTCAAAATATAAAAAAATACACCCTCTAGGCTGGTCCCTAGATAAGAGGATTTTGGGGAATAAAAAGGAAGGTTCCGAGAGAAAATGGATCTCGGTCTCTCTTCTGATCATCCCCAACTTGGATCTTCGGTCACTGTCTTCTGGTCATCAGCCCTCTCTATGTCCTCTCCATGTCATACCATATGTAAGTAGCTTTCCTTGGGAGTGGTTCAAAACTCAGCATAGGAATCACTTTATTGGTAAAGTATAATTCCATAATTGCTTTGAAGATATTCTCCTCTTACTTCTGAATTAAACCAACTGTGTGATATTATTCAGGTGATAGATTTTTGTTTGTTTAATGTGATATACCATTTATGGCATCATAACCCCCAAGGGATTAAGTATTTAAATCTACCGTATAAGCCAAGTTTTTCAGCACTTTTTTGTGCTGAAAATGCCCCCCTCGGCTTATACTCGAGTCACCTTTTTGCGCCTGATCTCCCGAACTTTGGCACACATGTAGCCCCACTCTTCCTCTACAAGTGTGCAAAGTTTGTTGTCCAGGGGACCTACGGCCGGGGAGCACCGATTTTTCAAAGCCGGGCACCCCTTCCATAGACTCCCATGTTAAATGGTAATTTCTCCAGTGAATTTGGGGACTCGGTACAGGCCGGTTGTAGGTCTTCTGGACCCGAAACTTGGCACACCTGTAGCCCCATTTCTTCTCTACAAGTGTGCAAAGTTTGTTGTCTGGGGGACCTACGGCCGGGGAGCACTGATTTTTCAAAGCTGGGCACCCCTTCCATAGACTCCCATGATAAACGTCAGTCTAGTCATGGACACAGTGAGGCATGGGCACAGTAAGGCATGGACACAGTGAGGCATGCACATGGACACAGTGAGGCAAAGTGAGGCACAGTGAGGCATGCAGATGGAGACCCTAGGCTTATACTCGAGTCAATACGTTTTCCCAGTTTTTTGTGGTAAAATCAGGGCCGGCGCTACCACTAGGCGAAGTAGGCAGCCGCCTAGGGGCGCACTACCACCTAGGGCGCAACCTCAGCCTCTGTCCTGTGTGACTGTGTGAGCTAGGCTCTCCTCTCTCCTGATCGCTGGCCTGGCCCCATTCAGTATGCCGCCACGGCGCCACCAAATTCCCCCCATGTGTAGCGCAGAGCGCCCCGCTGCGCTGTCACATCTCAGTCCTCAGACAGGTATAATCACACAGCGCCGCTCCGGGACTCCTTTGCTCCAGCCTGTCCCTCTGGTGCGGCGCTGTGTGTCTTGTGTGTGCAGTGGAGGGGCGGGGCTGAGGAGTAGCTGACTGATCTCCCGCCCAGCGAGGACTCCATGGAGCGGGTGGATGGCATTGGCGGCGGCGCTGGCCTGGCCCTGGCGGGGACTCCGTGGAGAGGATGGATGGCGCTGGCCTGGCCCCTGAGCAGAGCCCTGATGATGGCTGACGAAGCACCAAAGCAAAGAGCAGAGGTAAGGAGGAGGACGGATCGATCTACATGCTGTATGAGGGGGAGGGAGTGTGTTTGAGTAGTGCAGGAAGTAGTGCAGGAAGTAGGAGTCAGGGGGTTCAGTGTATGTGTCATGTAAGGGGGGGTCAGTGTATGTGTCCTGTAAGGGGGGGGGGTCAGTGTATGTGTCCTGTAAGGGGGGGTCACTGTATGTGTCCTGTAAGGGGGGGTCACTGTATGTGTCCTGTAAGGGGGGGTCACTGTATGTGTCCTGTAAGGGGGGGTCACTGTATGTGTCCTGTAAGGGGGGGTCAGTGTATGTGTCATGTAAGGGGGGGTCAGTGTATGTGTCCTGTAAGGGGGGGTCAGTGTATGTGTCATGTAAGGGGGGGTCAGTGTATGTGTCATGTAAGGGGGGTTCAGTGTATGTGTCCTGTAAGGGGGGGTCAGTGTATGTGTCATGTAAGGGGGGTCAGTGTATGTGTCCTGTAAGGGGGGGTCAGTGTATGTATCATGTAAGGGGGGTCAGTGTATGTGTTCTGTAAGGGGGGGTCAGTGTATGTGTCCTGTAAGGGGGGGTCAGTGTATGTGTCCTGTAAGGGGGGGGTCAGTGTATGTGTCCTGTAAGGGGGGTCAGTGTATGTGTCCTGTAAGGGGGGGGTCAGTGTATGTGTCCTGTAAGGGGGGGTCAGTGTATGTGTCCTGTAAGGGGGGGTCAGTGTATGTGTCCTGTAAGGGGGGGGTCAGTGTATGTGTCATGTAAGGGGGGGTCAGTGTATGTGTCATGTAAGGGGGGGTCAGTGTATGTGTCAGGTAAGGGGGGGTCAGTGTAATTGTCAGGTGGGTTAGTGTAGGGGACAGGGGGTTAGTGTATGCCAGGGGGTCAGATAGGTCACATGTGTTGCAAGGGCAGGTTAAAGTGGAGTCAGGGGCGCAGCCGGGGGGGGGGGCGGCAAAATTAGGTTTCGCCTAGGGTGTCAAAGATCCTTGCACCAGCCCTGGGTAAAATTAGGTGCCTCGGCTTATATTCGGGTCGGCTTATACTCAAGTATATACGGTAAGCTGTATTAACACAGCATGTAGCATAGACTGGACCCCTTTATTCTGCTATGGAGGAAGCAAAGGGGACAGTCTTAAAGCACAGATCTAGTTTAGTGCAATTGTTGGTACTTTGTACAGTGGCTATAAAACATATGAGTGGAAAGTAAAAACTCACTCTAGTTCCTAGGCATATATATTTAGCAATATTAATTTGAGTCCGTGATATAATTTAATCGTGTCTATGTCATGTGGTTAATCCTATTGATATGCGTGATTGTTCGTGACTTAATTGTTAAATATTTTTTTATTTCTTTTTCTTTTTCCATAGTCCATAACTTCATATAATTTTATTGTGCTTTAAAATATCTACATAGAGTAATGAAGTCAGAGAACAATTAATTGAGTCAGTACTGTATCTATTGCTTTTATTTTATGCCAAAAGGCAGGAAGCACTGTAATATAATGATTGATTAAATAATCAATATCACTGACTTGATTAATCATGTAAACTTCCTGACAAAATATATGCTATAAAACTCCAGTTCACCTTAGTCCCAAGTATCAAGCTACCGTATATACTTGAGTATAAGCCGACCCGAATATAAGCCGAGTCACCTAATTTTACCATAAAAAACTGGGAAAACTTATTGACTTGAGTATAAGCCTAGGGTGTCCATCTGCATGCCTCACTGTGCCTCACTTTGACTCACTGTGTCCATGTGCATGCCTCACTGTGCCTCACTGTGTCCATGTGCATGCCTCACTGTGCCTCACTGTGTTCATGCCTTACTCTGTCCATGTCTCACTCACTGTGTCCATGCCTCACTGTGTCCATGCCTCACTGTGCCCATGCCTCACTGTGCCCAATCTCCCTACCTGATCTCCGGCGCTGTGTGACTAGACTGACGTTTAACATGGGAGTCTATGGGAGTCCAGGGGACCTAGGGCCGGCCGGTACCGGGTCCACAAAATCAACGGAGAAATGACCGTTTAACATGGGAGTCTATGGAAGGGGTTCCCGGGTTTTAAAAATCGGTGCTCCCCGGCCGTAGGTCTCCCGGACAACAAACTTTGCTCACTTGTAGAGGAAGAGTGGGGCTACATGTGTGTGCAGCTGGCCCGGATCAGGTGCACAAATTTGAAGATGGACACAGACTCGAGTATAAGCCGAGTGGGGCATTTTCAGCACAAAAAAATATCCTTAAAAACTCGGCTTATACTCGAGTATATATGGTAATTTCTCTTTGCAATAGATTACAGGGAAATCAGTGAGATTTGAGTGAACGTTTCAATTGCTGATTGCTTTTATTTGTTGCAATTTATAGAAAATAGGGAAATGTGACAGAGTTAGTTAAAAGCCTAATCTGAAAACTTAAAAAAAAAGTCAGAGTCCACCATCATGTGATTTTCCGCAAGACCTCTTCTGTTAGTGAAGACCAGTGATCCACCAGGGGAATATGACTGGTCTTGCTGCTTTGTCTTGTCATGATTCATCATTCAACTGTGGTCTTCTGAAGCTTGTGAGGACCATGTCAATGTAATACCAATTGAAACAGTCCACATCACTCAGGCAATGGTAAGCATCAAAAATAAACCCTCCCATTTTGCAGTCTAGAAGAATGAAGTTACGGGTCCTAGTATGCTACATGACCCTCCATTCAGATAAATAAATGGCGTTTTTAGGTAGATGAACATATACAGGTACATATACAGTGAGGGAAAAAAATATTTGATGCCCTGCTGATTTTGTACTTTTACCCACTGACAAATAAATGATCAGTGGATAATTCTAATGGTAGGTTTATTTTAACAGTAAGAGACAAAATAACAACAAAAATATCCCAAAAAACACATTTCAAAAAAGTTATAAATTGATTTGCATTTTAATGAGTGAAATAAGTATTTGATCCCCTATCAATCAGCAAGATTTCTGGCTCCCGTGTGTCTTTTATAAGGGTAATGAGCTGAGGTTGGGAGCACTTTCTTAAAGGGAGTGCTCCTAATCTCAGCTTGTTACCTGTATAAAAGACACCTGTCCACAGAAGCAATCAATCAGATTCCAATCTCTCCACCATGGCCAAGACCAAAGAGCTGTCCAAGGATGTCAGGGACAAGATTGTAGACCTACACAAGGCTGGAATGGGGTACAAGACTATTGCGAAACAGCTTGGTGAGAGGGTGACAACAGTTGGTGTGATTATTCGCAAATGGAAGAAACACAAAATAACTGTCATTCTCCCTCGAACTGGAGCTCCATGCAAAATCTCACCTCGTGGAGTTCCAATGATCATGAGAACGGTGAGGAATCAGCCCAGAACTACACGGGAGAATCTTGTCAATGATCTCAAGGCAGCTGGAACCATAGTCACCAAGAGAACAATTGGTAACACACTAAACTGTGAGGGACTGAAATCCTGCAGCACAGGCAAGGTCCCCCTGCTCAAGAAAGCACATGTACAGGACGTCTGAAGTTTGATAATAATCATCTGAATGATTCAGAGGAGAACTGGGTAAAAGTGTTGTGGTCAGATGAGACCAAAATGAAGCTCTTTGGTATCAACTCAACTCGCCGTGTTTGGAGGAGGAGGAATGCTATGACCCCAAGAACACCATCCACACTATCAAACATGGAGGTGGAAACATTATGCTTTGGGGGTGTTTTTCTGCTAAGGGGACAGGACAACTTCACTACATCAAAGGGACGATGGACGGGGCCATGTATCGTCAAATCTTGGGTGAGAACCTCCTTCCCTCAGCCAGGGCATTGAAAATGGGTCGTGGATGGGTATTCCAGCATGAAAATAACCCAAAACACACGGCCAAGGCAACAAAGGAGTGTCTCAAGAAGAAGCACATAAAGGGCCTGGAGTAGCCTAGCCAGTCTCCAGACCTTAATCCCATAGAAAATATGTGGAGGGAGTTGAAGGTTCAAATTACCAAACGTCAGCCTCTAAATCTTAATGACTTGGGGATTTATGCACACAGGTCCATCAGTTACATTACCAAATGGACATCTTGTTAAGGCTAAACACTTTGTCAACTGCAAGACCTGTGGTGTAGTATATCTATTGTTCTGTGACTGTGTTTCCTTCTATGTTGGCAAAACTAGAAAATGAGTTGTGGAAGGCACATACTGAGTATGCAAACCTGCAATCCTGAGTTGCCCCTTGGTAGGCATATTAAAATAATGCACAGTTTTTTGCCTTGGATTGGATCCACCCCAGCTCCCGGGCTGAGGTGGATCCATTCCCTCAGAGCTACCATTTATCCTGGCCTCAATGAGGCAGTCAATTATAAGCCTTTTTTAGAGGGGTTTGTCTCAGGAAGAATGGAACAGTAAATTATTCTCTTCTCCTCCCCTCATGATTCATCTGTTTGTTCTCCATTATGTAACTTTACCAATTTATGACTTCCTAGGCCGGTGATGCTCATTGTCACACACAGTCACTTTCCCAGTATTCCTTTTTTTTTTTTCTTCATTCATACTTTTTTCACATATCTTCCCTTATCCGCCCTTTTTTGGATGTGGATCTACTGTGGTGTGTGCCCGGAATGCGCGGGCAGGTGGGGTGCAGAGTTGGATATGTACATGGGGGATTTTCACTTCCGGGTTAAGAGATACCCTCTATTACCCGTGATCCTTTGGACGCTTTTTTTCATCTGGCTCCCCTTCGCCATTGCGATGGTGATGACCACACCCACTGGTTTGTACAGCGCTTGTATGACCGTGGGTTCCGGACACAAGGCGTTACCACGCACACAACGCCCCTTTCTTCTGGGCGGTGCGGGGTCGCGCCAAGCGCCTCGTTCCCAGGGGATCTACTATTTGGCTTGGGCTGATGCCCTGAACATGGAGGCCTTGATGGGCATACCCTCTCTTCCCCTCCCACAGGAGGTGGATTGATTACACAGGTGATTTATCTATATATAGACAACCCCGCCAGCTCAGGGAGTAGTCTTGTCTCAGATGAGGAGAGCATGACAAGCTGTGTGGATCATCGTAGCAGGTATGCTATTAATTAGTGGAATACTTTAGTTAGATGAATATAATCTCTCTTTCTTTCCTATTATATTATAGTACTTTGGATTTAATTTTTTATTTAGTTGGATTCGGAGAAACACTGGTACATGACTATCCTGCAATCATATTGCATACTGCTCAGGCTTTTTCAGTTCTTTTTGAATATGCTTTGAGGAAGGCTATATATAATTGATGTTCCATAAGGATCTATTTAAAAGATCTAAAGGCTATCCCTTAGGCTGAGGATTTTTTCATCTTTAATAGGTATTGTTTTTTACCATTTAATATGTGTTTTTGTATTACACTTTTAGATTCATATAGCACCTTACTTATGAGATATGTGCGCCTTTCACTCTTCGTACATGCCAGGTGATCCCAGCGCACCCCCCTTGATGCACCCTGAAGGCTGGGGAGGCCTTTCTGTCTTTTTCTTTTGCTTCACATATTCACCACCTTTCATTGACTGACTTCTACCGTTTCCACTGTTTTTATCCCATTGTTGGCTGTGTTGACAATTTTTATCAAGGCATTGTAAATACCATTTTCCTTGTTCCACCCGGACCATGTCATGTATATGTGAATGATGATGAATGCTCTAATGTATTTTGTTTTATAAACCATATGTACTATGATTGTTAAAACAATCCCTGAAGAAGGAGCATTAAGGACTCTGAAACGTGTTGGCGATTGGTTTATATACAACAATTGTACTCTCATTTAGTGTTTTTCTGCCTTGTGGCCACAGACCACATTTTTCATGTCTTTCGTATGTATGTTTTATACTGTTAATTTATTTAACCACTTGCTTACTGGGCACTTAAACCCCCCTCCTGCCCAGACCAGCGCTGATGCACTTTGAAAGACAATTGCGCGGTCATACAACACTGTACCCAAATTAAATTTTTATCATTTTTTTCCTACAAATAGAGCTTTCTTTTGGTGCTATTTTATATTTTGTTATAAAATTTTGCAAACAGGTAATTTTCTCCTTCATTGATGTACACTGATGGGGCTGCACTGATGGGCACTGATGAGCTGCACTGATGGGCTGCACTGATGGGCACTGATGGGCTGCATTGTTGGGCACCGATAAGGCAGCACTGGTGGGCACTGCTAGGTGGCACCGGTGGGCACTGATAGGCGGCACTGGTGGGCAGTGAGAGGTGACACTGAAAGGTGGCACTGATGGGTGGCACTGAAGTGCATTGATAGGTGGCACTGGTGGGCACTGAGAAGTGGCACTAATAGGTGGCATTGATAGGTGGCACTGATAGCTGGCAGTGATGGGCACTGATCGGCACTGGTAGGTTACACTGATAGGCAGCATTGCTAGGTGGCACTGATTGGCAGCACTGGTGGGCATTGATAGGTGGCACTTGTGGGCATTGATTGGTGGCACTTGTGCGCATTGATAGGTGGCACTGGTGGGCACTGTGGGCATTGGCAGGTGGCAATGGCAGATGGCACTGGCAGGGGGTATGTATTGCACTGATGAGGCGGATGAGCCTGTTCCTCTTCGGGACCGATGTCCCTTGCACAAAAGCCGATGTCAGCGTGAGGAGAAAAAAAAAAGATTACTGATCCTTTGTTTACATCAGGTGATCAGCTGTCATTGGCTGACTGCTGATCACGTGGTAAGGGGCCGGGAACTCTGTGATCACAGCGCACGCCGCGCGCGTCCTGAAGGGGAGGACGTCTATTGACGGCCTCCCGGCATTTGGGGTCTGCGCTGTGGCCGTCATTCGGCTATAGCGTGGACCCCTAGTGGTTAAATACTTTTTTGATACCAATAAATATTTAATACTATTGTGCCTGACCTTTGCACATTCCTTGAGCCTAAAAAGTCCCAACTTTTCTGAGGGGAGATTTCTTTCTCTAATGACTTGGAGAGGATCTGCAAGGAGGAGTGGGACAAAATCCCTCCTAAGATGTGTGCAAACCTGGTGGCCAACTACAAGAAACGTCTGACCTCGGTGATTGGCAACTAGGGTTTTGCCACCAAGTACTAAGTCATGTTTTGCTAAGGGGTCAAATACTTATTTCATGCAAATCAATTGATAATTTTTTTTTCCTGGATTTTTTTGTTGTTATTCTATCTCTCACTGTTAAAATAAACCAACCATTAAAATTATAGACAGACTCATTTCTTATATATAATGTACACTCTTTGTATGCTAGAGAATTGTAGGAACCTTTAAAAACTGGGTATTTGATGAAGCCGTCTGTAGAATGACCTGTAGGACCCCAGATAAACTCCTTTCTGTCTCCTACACACGAAAACCATCTTTTAGCTTGAAAAGAATTGCTGTGTAAATTATAGCTGGTATATTGGAATTTTTTTAATTAAAAAAATGCATCTCTTTAAACACAAAAAGTTTCTGGTTCCTTTCACACCTTACACAAAGCAGAAATCTCGTATAATTAATTACTATAACTTTCCAACTAAAGAACATTTATCATCTGTGACATATATATCAATGTTTTAAAGTAAATTGCCTCTAAAAAGTTTCTAAGGTGGCCATTAATCATGTTCAGTAATTGCTAAAAATTTCAGAACGGCTAACTACTCCACCCCAAATGAATGGTACCTGAACAAATACTGAAGCAGATACAAAGAAGTGCACTGTTTTGGTACACAACCATGGTAGGAATTTGTTAAACATTTAAAATAAACTGATTTTCACTCAGAAGTGTGTACTGTTATTTGCTGCGTTTTGGAACGTTAAATATACTATTAAAAATGTTTGTAATTTATATTTGATCATTGCAACGGTACCTGCTGATCCTACAAAATCCAATAGGCTTCCAAGTTCCTGCATGGTCTGTTTTGTTTTTGCAAGAAGTGTTATCAGCTCTGCCCAGGTCACCTCTGTTAACTACAGACCACAATCCCATATGTTCCCCTATGAAAGATGGAGCAGTTTTGTGGTCCTAACACATTTACTGTCCTAGGACAACAACTCTGCTCCTCATTGACACCCTATGATAGAAAGAGTGTTTCTGGCAGGATCAAGTTAAAAAAAAAAAATAAAAAAAAAATAATGCAGCCATCACATTTACAGTTTCGGGTCAATTGCTCAAAGTATTGACAAATAATGTGAAAAAAATTTGACAAGGTTTTTAATAATCTCCTACTTCTATGCAAAACTTATAACGGTTTTGGCTTTAAAGCTGAATTCCAACTTTCTTTTCACTAGAACTGAATGGAATGTTCAATCCCAGCATATATAATGCCTCTGTACCATTTTGCTCTGTTGTCTGCAGATCCCGATATGCTGGGATTAGTTGTGGCTTTGTATCATGTGACACTCTGTATATCCCGCTGATAGACTCTGTCCCTTCCACAGCCACTTCCTTCAGCAGCTTGAGTCTATTACAATCCCCTTTGTAGTCTTACAGACTCTGAAAATGATGTAACTTAAGGGATTCAGTTACATATGTAGGAAATACCTTCATAATAACCTCCTCTGAAGTCTTGCAGTAAGCCATTGTTCTAATGACACAGGAGGAGGTATGACACATTTACACAATTCACCACCCACACGAAGGCCCAGAAACACCCACAGTAACCTATCCACCCAGCAACATCAACTCCCAGAACTGATACAAGTGACTCCCATAGCCCGCCCTGAAACTACAGAGGCTCAAAGGATGATGGGACATGTAGTATCAGAGATGGAAAAGGAAGGAAACAGGAAGTCAGAGAACTTTGAAATTCAGGATTAGTGACATCATAGACACCTGCTGTATACAGCTAAAGGAGAGGTAAGTTACACACAAACTGATAGTGGGGCTGTGATTCATTTACATGCACAATGCACCTGTTGTTTTGGGGAGGAAAAGCTGGAGTTCTTATTTAACCACTTCCCGTCCAGCCTATAGCAGAATGACGGCCAGGCCGTGGTTCCGTTATCCTGACTGGACGTCATATGAAGTCTTTCAGGATAACAACAACTCTGACACACCACATCTCCGATCGTGGTAAAGAGCCTATGATGGAGGGTCTTTACTACGTGATCAGCTGTGACCAGTCACAGCTGATCACAGCGTGAACCAGGAAGTGCGGTAATCAGCTTTTCCTTAGTTCGCGCCGACAGGGAGAGCCGATCGGTGGCTCTGTCAGAGGGGGGGTTTGTGCGCTGATAATCAGCACATTGATTATCAGTGCAGCCCCATCAGAGGTGCCCACCACAGCTGCAAATCAGTGCCCATCAGCTGCCAGTCAGTGCCCACCCAAATCGTCAACCAGTGCCCGTAAAAGTGCCAATCAGTGCCCATCAAAGTGCCAATCAGTTCCCCATCAGTAACGCCTATCAGTGCCCTTCAGATGCCCATCAGTAATGCCTGTCAGTACCTCCTCATCAGTGCTGCCTATCAGTGCCCATCTTTGCCACCTATCAGTGCCCAGCATTGCCACCTATTAGTGCCCATCAGTGCCGCCTATCAGTGCCCATCAGTGCCACCAATCAGTGCCGCCTATCAGTGCCCATCAATTCTAAATCTAAATCTAAATCAGTGCCACCTTATCAGTACTACCTCATCAGTGCCACCTCATCAGTGCCCATTAGTGCAGCCTCATCAATGCCCGTCAGTGAAGGAGAAAACAACATTTTATAACAGAAACAAAGAAAAACGTTTTTTTTTTCAAAAATTTCCATCTTTTTTCGTTTGTTTAGCAAAAAATTAAAAAAATTAATTTTACAACGCTGAAAGTTGAAAATTGTCCTTGGCAGTAAGACCCCGTTCACACTGGGGCGGTTTGCAGGTGCTATTGCGCTAAAAAGAGCGCCTGCAAACCGACCTTAACAGGGGCTGCTGTTTCTCCAGTGTGAAAGCCCGTGGGCTTTCACACTGGAGCTGTGCGCTAGCAGGACCGCTCCAAAAGTCCTGCTAGCCGCATCTTTGGAGCGGTGAAGGAGCGGTGTGTTTACCGCTCCTCCACCGCTCCTGCCCATTGAAATCAATGGGACACCGCGACTATACTGCCGGCAATGCGCTTTGCGGTGGTTTTTAACCCTTTTTTAGCCGCTAGCGAGGGTTAAAACCGCACCGCTAGTGGCCGAATACTGCCGCAATTCCAACGGTACCCACTACCATTTTCTTTTTTATTCTGGTCTACGAAGTCAGGCCAGGGGCATGGCCATGGCGGCCGACCACTAGCTGTTGCATTCCGGGAGTTGTAGTCCGCACTCAAGCTTCTGGTGGCTGGAAAACACAGCAGCGCAGAGGAAACTACAACTCCCTGGGACCGGATTCTTGGAAGCAGGCAGAGGCAGGGCGTGCCAGGGAGTTGGGCTGCAGGGCTGGGCGCTGGCTGCAACTTGACCCCAGGATCAGGAGCGTTACCCCCCCAGGAAACCGTGGCGTGCAAGGACTTGCTGAGCTGAGATCGCTGAGGTGAGAGACCCTGACACCCCTAGCTGACCCCCCAGCTCCCCCCCATACACCCCATGTAACCTGCCCCAGTGATCAGTCTGCATTGATGGGCACTGGAGTTGGCTGCACTGATGGGCACTGGTGAGGCTGCATTGAAAAACCAGATGGGCCATGGATGGTGAGCTGATTCGGCGGTTCAATGGGCCACTTGACTGGACTTGCCCCCCAGGCCTAAGGCCGCCAGCCCTCCCCTGGTTCAGTGATCGCGTTTGCTGTGCCTGTTTACATCTATGTGCTCATGCAAGCCCGCAATGCAAGTATAGTGTAGCAATTTATCCTTGTTCTTGCTCTTTTCCTTTATTAAATCATTATATTCAAATGAGGGAAGGAGTGAGAAAATAAAGCATGGTCAACATGCCATTTAACTTTGGAATTTTTCTATAACATGTTGAGTTGACTTCAGAATAGCAGCTTTGTAACTGATAAAGGCTGATTTATGTACTGAAAACAAGTTTTTGTTGCACTGACATTGCCATCAATGGAGGACAGAAAGGTTTTAAGATTTTATGTGCCAGATTCACACTCGGGAAATTATGCAAATAAAACCTGTTATGCATCCAAAATAAATATGGGTCCATATGTTTCTCCAAGAAAATAAATCTAATCAGAAAATGATGTGAGATGCTGTAGCATTCATCGCTGTGCTCCCTTTACTGCCAGGCAGCTGCGATTTTACACCCAGCAATGAGAGATTATGACGGCACTTTGAAGACAAGATGTAGATCTGCACTGACTATGAAAAGGCACAGCGGCATGTTTTTCCTTCATCAGATCTTATTTCTAGAGGTTTGTTTTCCTATTCCGTGTATGCCGTTGAATTTTAAAACTGCTCCATCAGCCATAATTGTCAAGTTAGAGGATGTAGTGGTTATGAAATGGATTAAACTCTTGCACTTAGAAGAAATGATTGAACCAGACGCTGATACAGGAAATCAGGAATCTCATTAACAAAATGTAAAAAATGGTTCACTGCTAGCAATGAGTTTGGATTTTTTTTTTGGCTTTTTAAACTGTAGTCCACGTAGAAACTTGTAACTTTTAAAGCCTCGTACACACGACCAAGAATCTCGTCAGGAAAAAAAACGTTGCTTTTCCCTGACGAGATTCTTGAAAAAAATCTTGTCCCGGCCGAGTGTACACAAGCTCGATTCAAAAGAACCGCCGTTCTTTTGAATGGAACGAACGCGGTGACGTCATCGACTACGACGAGCGTGCGCTGGTCACATTCGATGCCGTCGCCTCCATCTTGCTACACCCTACCTGTGCCTAGGAAGCTACCGCGCATGCATCAAAGTCATTTTGAGGATGCGCGGGTTTCCACGGTGACAGGTAAGCGTACACACTCTCTGGTTTCTCGTCTGGAAACAGGCCGACGAGAATCCCGACGAGAAAATAGAGAGCAGGTTCTCTATTTTTCTCGTCGAGATTCTGGCCAGTTTTCTTGACGAGAAACCTGAAAGCCTCGTACACACGAGAAAACCGGTCGTGTGTACGAGGCTTTAAAAAAACATTTTAAAGAGAGAGTACACCTTTTTTGCATATTTAATTGTTATATTAAAAAAAAAAAAAATGTACATAATATAACTGGGTACTGACATTTATAGGTAAAGTTGGTCCGGGGAAAATCCGATTGCCTCTCGGGGGATCAGGAAGGATTTTTTTCCCCTGCTGTAGCAAATTGGATCATGCTCTGCTGGGGTTTTCCGCCTTCCTCTGGATCAATTGTGGGTATAGAATTGGGCATATGGGATTGTATGATATTATTTATTTATTTATTTATTTGGTTGAACCAGATGGACTTGTGTCTTTTTTCAACCTGACCAACTATCAGGAAAGGCTTGCTAGAAGAAGAAACGTTCCCCACAGACTGACTCCCGTTCCCTGAACTTGTGTTAGGAAAGCTGCATTGGCACGTGCTAATGTAGGTTAGCATATGCGCACAAAGATGTGCAAGATGGGAATGATTATGGGCATTCGCGCATCAGCGCGCACCAGCTTGCATGGCGCATCAACGCGCACAGCGCATCAGCGCGTACAGCGCATCCTGTGATAGATGAATGGACTATTTAAACCAGATCAGTACACAGACCCAGTGCTGTCTTGTCTACAGCGTTCCCGTGAGTGTCCTGTTTCCTATTAACCTGCATCTGATCCCAGTTACCTACCCGGCTTGCTCTGACTATACCTGCTCTCCGCCTGCATCGACCCCGGCCTTTGACTACTCTCCAGCTTCTGCTTCTGTACCTCATCTGACTGTCCTGTGTATGACCCAGCTTGTCTGACCCTGCTCCAGCCCTGCCTTCCAGTCTGTGATGTTCTGCTACCGCTGACCTGCATCTTCAGCATACCGGCAACTGCTGTCATCTGGCACACCACTCAACTGGAAGCCCAGCAGCTAGCACCACTACTGGCCCTCGTGCAACTCTGCACTCCTGCGCCTCCTGTTTGCTCTACCAGGGGCCCCGAGTCAGAGGAGTAAGAAAAGCCTTCCTCTGCAAACCAGGCTCATCCCACCAGGTACGTGACACTAACTATGTAATTATTTAACAATATACAATGTATTTATTTATTGGCTGGTGAAGGAGGCGTGGTTAAGCTTCTGAAACGCATCCCGATGGACTGACAGCTCCTTTTCACTACTCCAGCTGGACACATCGTCTTTGGGCAGACATCTGATTTCTGGATATAACATCACGGCCACACAGGGCAGCCTGACGGCAGTCTCCCTGCATGGATCCAGGCTCATCTTGCTCCACATCACAGCAGGCTTTCTTCTCCACCAAGGACTACCACACAGCTCCCAGCTTATTACAATTCACTGTGGACTGTCATCCTCTCTCTCCCCCTCACCCGCTTGTGAGTCCCATTTGTTTTATATGGTATTTTACTTAATAAATTGTGCTACACTATGCCAGTTTGGCACTTTCTTTCCTTCCCTTTGTATTTATTTATTACCTACCTATAAGCTTTAACAGAAACTGGGGTTGTTGTATAGTGAAATATTGAATGTTATTATTCTTCATTATATTTGTTCAAACTTCCCTCCTATGCTTCCCTATTGTCACCAATAACTAAAGAAAATTGAAGCATGCTAAAATAAAATAGAAGTTTTTTTGAGTTTCTATTCAGAATTATTTGAGCTCTAAGTATATTGACAATTTATTTCCGAGTTATGCAGCAAAATAAAATTCATTTCATACAGCAGGATATAGAACTTTCTATTTCCTTAGCAAGCCACAGGACATGACTGAGAGGAGCCTGAGAGACATGACTCTGATTTGCAGTAACTCTGGGTATCCTGTGTACTGCTTATTTCAACAAGCCAAAAAACAATTACAGAATAGACCTAGAGAATATTCATAGAGAAGAAAATCTAGTTTTTAATCTATAAAGATGTAAAATATTTAATTTTAGCACAAGTACATATAAACTACTGAATCGAATAAAACAGGTATCTCTGCATCCAAAACACATTGAAACAGCACATCAATGTAATTCACCACTTAGACAAGGCAGAATGATGTGATGGTATCAGGGCTTTACTGCTACGGGCTAGGAGACAACGTAATTAAGCAGGAAAACAAATCTGGCAGCTTGTACGGGCGGAACAACTACCAGAGCTGGGTATATCAAGGTTCTAAAAACACAGCCTGTAGAAGGTCTCCACATAGGAAGTTGGCTAATAGTACTCAAGGGAGAAGTCTCTGTAAAACCTCTCTTATTTTGGTTTAATCTCTTTTTTATTGAGTATTCGTAGAAAACATAGGGTTATAATACAAATACAGGTTGCAACTGCGCAAGTGTGTCCAAATTCGGACATCCATAACATGGTAAGCTACAAGCAATGTAGAACAGAATATAAAAAAAATAAAAATAAATGGTGTTTATCAAGAAACAGATGCCCAAAGTAGGTTTCATGCCTACAGGTTAACATAAGCCATTGAACTATAAGGAAAAAAACAGCAATTATGATGGAACTCCCACAGTAATAACCGTTTTAGCCAGAGACACGATATTTGGGCTAGCAGGCAACACACTGGTTTTAGCTTATAATGAACTGGTAAAAAGACAATGGTGTAAATTATAATGTAAAGAATAGTGATGGACGAACATCTGATAGGACGGTTCACGAACACGATCGCGCAAACGCACGCAAATGTTCGCGAACCGCAGGTTCGCGGCGGGTCCCAAATTATTTTAATGGCAGGCGAACATGAAAAACCTCCAGGTCATATTTGCAGCCACAAAATACTTACTAGCTGTGCACACATAGTCCCACAACATGGACAATACATAATGCACTATACAAATGCACTATAATATGCTTTCTATATTTGAAAGTATATTATAAGTGTATTACACCCCTATATACTGCACACCAAACATAAGTACACCTATACCAGTCCTTAAAAGGACTTTTGTGGACCTATTAGTTAGCAATTTGTGTCACTACAGTCTGTCCCTGCTCCACACAGCAACCTCTCCCTACACTGACAAAAGACAGCTGCAGAAACACTTAGCAGTCACAATTCTGCACAATAGAAATACACTATAATATGCTTTCTATATTTGAAAGTATATTATAAGTGTATTACACCCCTATATACTGCACACCAAACAATAGTACACCTATATCAGTCCTTAACCTCCCTGGCGGTATGATTCTTTCTGGAATTATGTACCAAAAGCGGTACAATTATTTTGCATGAAAATTTGGTGTTATGTATTATAGGCCTGCGATTCTTAGTAATTACTTACTTAAACCTAAGCAAACCAGAGTCTAGTAGACATCCCGGGTATGATAAATATGAAACACAAAATTATAAATTATAATATAATAAATAACTATAAATAATTATAAAAAATAGTAATCTAATTATAATAAAAATTATTCAATAATGTAATCAAATCAAAAACACTGAAATTTGCTCAGTTGCAGAATTGTCGCTGTCATTAGATTTAGTGTTTGATGACGAATTTCCCCACAAATCGCTATCGCTCAATTCTGCGAGTGATTCTAATTTATTATCGCTGCTTTCTAGTTGGTCTAAAACCACTTTTGACATAAAGGGACACTTTTTGGTTGCTATGGACAATCTCCATTTTCCAGGCAGAAAGAACGATTTTTATTATATAAAAGTGCATGCAGGACACTGGACAGACCACTAGGGACCAAGGGGGTGTGTAATTATTACATACAGTACTGTAATCTGTAAGATTACAGTATACTGTATGTATACTATGTGTTTCACTTTTTGAATTTGGCGCCCAGTTCCGCTCCCTTGCGACGCTGCGGCTCGCAGGGAACGGAACTAGGAAGTCAGATGGGGACGAAAGTGCCGACACTCGCCGGAGATCTCGCTGGCGATCACAGCAGAGGACATCATCGCTGGATCGCCAGGAGAAGGTAGGGAAACTCCGCTGCGAGCTCTGCAATGTCTACCCCGAGCGTGACTCGGGGTTACCGATCCTAGCATAAAAAAACAACCCCGAGTCACGCTCGGGATTACCGCTAGGGAGGTTAAAAGGACTTTTGTGGACCTAATAGCTAGTGATTTGTGTCACTACAGTCTGTCCCTGCTACACACAGCAACCTTTCCCTACACTGACAAAAAACAGAATGTGAAATGGCAGCCAGATAAGGTCTATTTATAAGGTAGGGGGTATGTCCATGTGCTGAAATGTCTCAATTGGCTGTCCTGTACCACATGATGGATGTGTCATGGGTCAAAGTTCTTCACAATGTTAAAGAATATGGCGGCCGCGAATAGCGCCATATGTCCGCCGGTTCGGCGAATAGCAAACGTGCAAAGTTCGCCGCGAACCGACCGTGGGACGAACAGCAAGGCCGTCTCTAGTAAAGAAAGGATGGAAGGAGGAGATACTGAGGAAGAAGAAAGGAGAAAGAAGGGGTGAACGAAAAGGTGAGGGGGGGAAGGAGGGTGGGGTATACCATGAGGAGGTCCCAGGCAAAATTGACACCTCAGACATTGTTAGAGATAAAGGAATCAAAATCAGAGGAATATTTTAAATGAGGGATTCAACTGGTTTAGAGTCAGCTTTACTGCATCTCTTTACCTTCGCCTTGCTGTGCAACCAAATTGACAAATGTCCCCCATTCAGTACAAAAAAACAAGACTATCAACGCCAACAATGTGGCATTTGTTTGCATGCAAAATTAACAAGAAAACATCTATAAAGATACATCTCAGTGATCTCCTAGATACATATATCAGGCTAAAATTAGACATTGTTACAAATATCTGCGTAGACAAAAATTGCTGCGGTGTATCACATCAGCTAACTACAAAGTACTGATTGGGGTTATTATATATCACCAGGCATAACAGATTATACAGAAATTCAATTAACAGTGAAAATGAAAAGGACAGCAAAGTAGAGTCCAAACCTAATTAAGGATGGATTTATCTACCTAGGTGTAAATTAGAAGTCTGTTACTAATTTTAGTTGCGGGGGAAACATCTTCTTTTTCCTATTATTATTAAAAAAATAAAAATAATTGTATGTGAAGTGTGAGCCCATGTGAAACCAATAGATGCTGGAGAATTCATTCTCAGTATTATTTTCTCTTTCAGTTCCTCTTGTGTTGATATGTCTGTGCTGGTTTTATAGCTCCTGCTGGATAAGTCTTGAAAGACAGATAGAGGAAATGAGCTTCCAATCCCTTGTACAGAATGGACATCCCAATTTTCTAATAGGTAGGCTGTAGTTGGGCCCTTAAACACTATGTTGAGGAATTGAAGGAGGAAGACCAACACACTATTCTTATATCCCACTCATTGTTCAAACAGCATTACAGGGGCATTAGAAGGCCCCCTCATCTGGGCTACAATATAACAATAGGGCTTGAGGCTGGGTTCACACTATTGCGATTTGGATGTGGGATTACCTGCATTCAATTCGCAATAGCAGGATAATGTGAATGGCTCTCTATGGAGCCGGTTCATATATCTCCGATGCAGCTCCGGTGCGAATTTGCACAGGAGCCCTGTGCGTCTTTTGGTCCGTTTTAGGTCCGAATTCAGCCCAAAATTCGGGCTGAAATCAGACCTGAAATGGTGAACCAGGATGCACCGGACCCCTGCTGGGAGCCGCATTGGTATTAGGTGTGAACGGAGCTTAAAGTGACTTGGTTACAAAATTAATAAATCTAAATGAATGTTCTCCTGTAAGAAAAAGATGCTGTACTTAACTGTCCCACTGCCCACACCACCATTCTTCAAGAGATAAAGTGCCAATAAAAACTTCATCCGACACATTTCTGGGAATGTTAGATCACTGCCAAGTGTTGAGATTCCTTAAACTGGCTCCTATGCCACTACTGTGTCCTGTAGTAACATAGATATAAGCATGCTCTCTTTATAAGCTACAGTGTGTAGAAAAACATCTTTATCTGACACGTTTTCTGGGTGTGTCGGATTCTTGGTCCCCAACCATGCATTGCGGTTCCTTTTACTGCACTGGCCCTCTGGATCACTACTATGTCTTGTAGTGACATGGAAGTTTAGAGGCTGAAAGGGGCCTTAGTAACACATTTTGGTGGCCTAAATTCTGCATTATGACGCTCATGGCTCACTCACGTTCTTGTCTTACCACAGTGTTTACACAGCCATGTCATTTAGTCTACCCCAAAGTGACCATAGTGCACCTCTGATTAGCTCATCCTATGACACTACGGGGTTGATTTACTAAAACTGGAGAGTGCAAAATCTGGTGCCGCTGTGCATGGTAGCCAATCAGCTTATAACTTCAGCTTGTTCAATTAAGCTTTGACAAACAAACCTGGAAGCTGATTGGTTTCTATGAAGAGCTGGACCAGATTTTGCACTCTCCAGTTTTAGTAAATCAACCCCAGAGAGACCTACACATGTGATTTCTTTTCTTCTTCATTAATTTTATATGTTATAAACGAACCCTAGTACTTCAAGGTTACACATGTTAGCAGTAATTATTAAAACGGTAGGTGTGGCAGGAGCCAATAGGACAAAAGGAATGTTTGGCCCAAAGGTCAACAAAGTCTGATTCACACCAGCAGCTGCACTGAACGCACGGCTGCTGTTGTGTGCTGGGAGGACATAGTACCAAAGTATTGATCACTTTTAAATAGTTCTGCATGACACCTTGAACTGACATGATGGGAAACAAAGCAAATCGTCTTGTCTTTTGCATTGGGACTGCACTGAACAACACATCCCAGCTCATCCCAAAGCAAAAGCTGTAAATGGGCCCTAAAGGTCGACACTTCTAGATAAGTGAGAGAAGAAAGGCGTAAATGACTCTATATGTTGATATCTGCAATCTGAATATGTTGCTGATAATAGTGTAGGCTTCATTCAGGTTATGATGGAAGCTAGCTCTCTGTGGGAAGAACCTTTTCGATGTCAGATAGTGGTCCTTTTTGAGATTAGAATTGATGATGAGCAATATGAAAGTAGTACGTGTGGAATGACTATTATGTATCATTTTCCTGCTAAATACGATTTGGTGAGCAGAAAGATTATGAGATGAGGTTGTTACGGGTCAAAATCATCTCCGGTGGGATTGAAGGCCAAAATAAATCAGAATAGAAAAATGTCAGATGCTGACGGCAAAGCTGAGAATTGTATTTGTTGATGATAAAGTGAACGGAAAAGCTCTTAAATGAAATATTTAAAGTGGATGTGTGTGTTGTACAAGTCACTGAATAAGAAGGGAATGTGTAACAAATCAAATAAATTAGTGCAAAGATTGGGCAGATGTGAGGGAGAGGAATGGATAATAGGTGTAGATATGTAATGAATGATGGAGGTGATGACAGGGTGATGATGAGCAAGATGAGATCTCAGACAGGTGTTTGTAGGGTCTGCGCGGTAACTTTTTCTGATTCCTGAACGTAGCTATCACCGCCGAGGCTAATACGGCTCTGACCGGGGAAGAGAGCGGGCAAGTGGAGGGTGAGATCTGCTGGTTATTTTGGGTCCGCCGCGACCGCAATCCCTAGCACGACACTGCAAGTCTCCTTCATTCATGATTAATACTTTTTGTTTGAATTTTGAGTGATGTGAGTACATTGAAATATAAAACAGTATTAAAAAACGTATATAAAAAGTTCAGAATAAAACTGCAGCAGCGCTACGGACAAATGTTCATAAGTGCGTCTTCTATATATTTAAATCATATAGGTGGTGTAGATACTGAACGGTGAGTCTGGTTGTAATTGGTTCAAATCCTTTACATATGCGCGTACCACATGAATAAATAAACAGGTGATATGGTAAACTGAGCGCTTCATCAGGGGCAAGTCTCAAGGGGTACTTGGGGGATTGTTACACAATAAATTTTCCAAACAGTACTACCCTATGTGGATTTGTTCTTTTTCCTCATATATGCCAGCGGCACCATTGATGTAGTATTGTGGTAAAGAAGACAGAATACACTAGAGGAGGATGGTTTATGTATGCCCATATTGATTTAACATCTGGTGAGTGCATCCCCATCAGGGGACCTTTAATCCCCCCACGTGGTGAAATACACTTGGTGAAAGGAGCACTGGAACTAGGATTTGAACCAATTACAACCAGACTCACCGTTCACTATCTACACCACCTATATGATTTAAATATATAGAAGATGCACTTATGAACATTTGTCCGTAGCGCTGCTGCAGTTTTATTCTGAACTTTTTATATACGTTTTTTAATACTGTTTTATATTCCATTTACGTTTGATTTTAAGCAGCTGCTGTCATTTACACATTGCAATCTAGTGCATTTTATTCTGGTGCTTTTATCTTTGTAGTTTTTTTTACTAGCGCAGAGTGATACTAAGAAGGGGGGCCAGATTATTTAGTATCTTTTTTTGATGTGAGTACATTGGTTGAGGATTTGTGTGCAGTTTTTAATAAATTGGTTTTACTTACTTAACCATTGGAAGCACTTATTCATTTTTTACATGTGGATTGGATTCTCTTATAAAACACAGATGGATTTGCCTATTAACCCTGGTGGGCAGTGGCGGCCTGTCCATAGGGGGCGCCCGGGCGCCGACCCCCCCCCCCCCCCTCCTGTGGTCACCCAAAAAAAAAAAAAAAAAAACGGGCCCTTTAAGAGTTTTTCTTTTTAAATGTCCTTTTCTTCACACAATGAGTGGCGGTGCGTCCATAGTGGGCACAGAAGCGCCGCCGCCGCTCGCTTCTGCGCCCGGCCGTCACTCACAACAATACATAGGTTCATGCATTGCATGAACCTATGTATTGCTGCCGCCCACTATTCAGATGGCCGGCCCCTTGAGCGCCGGCCATCTGAATAACAGTGTCTGGTTGGCCTTTAGAAGTGCCTATCAGAGCCAGCGGCTCTGATAGGCTTCCCGACTACAGCCTGAGGGCTGTAATCGGCTTCTAAATATCTAATGAGAGGACGCACAGGGGTGCGTTCCCTGGTCAATCAGGTTCACCGGGTCTGGTTACCGGTAACCTGATTGGCTGAAGCGACATCGAGGGAGGGAGAAGACATCGAGGACGGAAGAAGGATGGCGCTGACTCAAGGAAGGTAAGTGCAGGGCTGGGGGGGAGAAACTGGCTGTATTATGAGGACAAACTGGCTGTATTTGGGGAACAAACTTGCTGCATATTGGGGAAAAACTGGCTGTATTATGGGGGGGAAACTGGCTGTATATTGGGGGGAAACTGGCTGCATACGGGGGACAAACTGGCTGTATATTGGGGGCAACTGGCTGTATATTGGGGGGCAACTGGCTGTATATTGGGGGGCAACTGGCTGTATTATGGGGGACAAACTGGCTGTATTATGGGGACAAACTGGCTGTATTATGGGGGACAAACAGGCTGTATATTGGGGGGCAACTGGCTGTATATTGGGGGACAAACTGGCTGCATATGGGGGACAAACTAGCTGCATATGGGGGACAAACTGGCTGCATATGGGGGACAAACTGGCTGCATATTAGGGGGAAACTGGCTGCATATGGGGGACAAACTGGCTGTGTATGGGGGACAAACTGGCTGTGTATGGGGGACAAACTGGCTGTATATTGGGGGGCAACTGGCTGTATTATGGGGGGCAACTGGCTGTATATGGGGGACAAACTGGCTGTATATGGGGGACAAACTGGCTATATAATGGGGGGAAACTGGCTGTATATTGGGGGACAAACTGGCTGTATTATGGGGGACAAACTGGCTGTATATTGGGGGACAAACTGGCTGTATTATGGGGGACAAACTGGCTGTATTATGGGGGACAAACTGGCTGTATTATGGGGGACAAACTGGCTGTATTATTGGGGGACAAACTGGCTGTATTATTGGGGGGACAACCTGGCTGTATTTTGGGGACAAACTGGCTGTATTTTGGGGACAAACTGGCTGTATTGTGGGGACAAACTGGCTGTATATGGGGGGAAACTAGTGGTGTTTGGGCACAGTGGCTGCGTTTATTGGGCACAGTGACGGCAATTGATGTTTTATTTTCTTTTTTTTCAGTTTGTTTGCGCCCCCCCAAAAAATGTGAGCACCAGCCGCCACTGCTGGTGGGTTATAAAGCTATTATGCTGAACATGAGAGTGCGAGGCATATCTTTTTGGTGAGTTTCTTTCCTTTGGGAGCGGATTCACAGACACGAGTGGTGTGGTGGATGTTAATAGTTAAGCTTTCAAGATTAAGAACATATGTTGGCAATTTTTGAGTTTAATCACTTGAACTTTTTTTCAATTTATGGACATCTTTTTATGAATGTTTTTTTTTTTTTCACCAATTTTTTTTCCTTTATTGCTTGATTTCACATTTTGGACACATTATATTTATTTTCATTTTTATATTACTCTTGTATAGGTTTACTTTCACATGGTGACTTATGTTTATATAGACATTATATTATCATTGATTTGTATAACACTTTTAGGACTGTTTGTTTCAAACGGAGCGCTACTATTTTTTTCACTTAAAATTAATTTACCAGGTGTTTGTAGGGCACTGAGGAAAGCAAGAGATAGGAGAAGCCAAAGACAAGTACAAGATAGGAACACCTACAGTAATTTGGGTAAAAGCAGGGTAATAAGATAAACTCATGGGATGGTCAAAAACAGTCAATCCAAGGTGAGACAAAATATGGGACATGTGGTGAAATGTAGATGGATGTAAGAAGACGAAGGCCCTGTCATTAGATATATCTGCCTAAAGCACAACTCTAAAGCCTCGTACACACAATCAGATTGTTGGCAGGGGATTGTCTGTTGACAGACTGTTGTCCTAAAATCTGACCATTAGTACGCTCCTTTTGACAATTGTTGTCCAACTTTCGGCCAACAAATGTTGAATGACAGGCTAGTAAATTTTCTGTGGACAACGGTTTGACGTCAGATTTTCTGATGGTCAGTACACAAATCTGTCACACAAAAGTTGAAAGTACAAACACGCATGCTCGGAATTAATGCTCACCAAACACGAAATTAGCAGAAGGGGCCCAATGGGTGGCGCTCAGGAGCTGAAATTCCTTGTAGTACGTCACTACGTTCGTGTTTGTGGCACGACAATTGTGTAACGTTAGTATGCAAGACAAGATCCTGGCACACGCCCTTTTGACAAAAATCAGATGCTCGGTTGGCCAACAATCGAACCATGTGTACTCGGCTTTACACTGCATCTTTATTGTATTGGATGCTGTTATGCTGGATGCCTATAGGATGTATTAAGGTGAAAAAACACAAACCTTCACAACCCCTTTAACTTTGAGGATGAATTGCTCCACAGAACCTGCAGCTACAGAGGTTGGTGAGGGCTTGTGTTAAAGTGGTTGTAAACCCTTACAAACCACTTTTCACTACAGGTAAGCCTATAATAAGGCTTACCTGTAGCTACTGTGGATATCTGCTAAACCACAGTTTAGGAGATATCCCCTGTATCAGCATGTGCTGACGTCATCGGCACATGCGCACTGAAGCAGCGGCTCGTTCGTGCCATTGCTTCAGCTGATGAGCTGTTACGGGCGGCTCCCTCACAAATGCGCGGGAGTGACATCATCGCGGCTCCCACCAATCACTACGCTGGAGCCGGCGATACCCAGAATTAACGCCGGGAGACATGTTACCGGGCAGAGAGTGTGCTGGGACCGCTGCGGGGCTTCGGTCTAAGGTGAGTATTTCATAATGAGCTAGTGTGCTATTCATACTAGCTCATTATGCCTTTGTCTTGCAGGTTGTTTTTTTTTTTTTTTTTGTGGGTTTACAACCACTTAAAAGCTCATTTACTTGCTAAGAATATGAAAATACTGAATGCCTATAGCCTGGCCACAGTTCTACTTGAAAGCAACTTAAATCTCAAGTTTTGGAATGTTAAACAAAAACAATAGAAGTTCTGGGTGTCATTACAAACAAGCTACCGTGTTTCCCTGAAAATAAGACCTACCCCGAAAATAAGACCTAGCACTGTTTTTCAAGAGGACTGCAATATAAGCCCTACCCCGAAAATAAGCCCTTCGTTTTTAAAATGCTTGTAAAATCCTATAATCCACTCTATTACAGTATTATATAATGTACAATGTGTGTGTTTCTGTAATATAATTGCAGGGAAGAGAGCTCCAGCGGGTCACAGAAGCGCAGAGCGGCGCTATAACGAAGGTATTTGGCACAATTATATTACCGAAACACACACATTGTACATTTTAATAGGATTTTACAAGCATTTTAACTCAGTTCATACCGGGGATTCCTGTCAGACAGGGGGAGAGAAGACAGCACATTACATGGTAAGACCTACCCCGAAAATAAGCCCTACTGTGTCTTTTGTTGCCAAAATTAATATAAGACCCGGGCTTATTTTCGGGCAAACACGGTAATAGTAGGCTTCAGAAGGCTTCCTGAAAGTTTCAAGCTGACTGAAAGCTTGCTGACTCCCAGGTCAGCAACTTACTGAGTAATAAAGCACAGAGATTGGAAGAAAGGCCGTATCCCTTCCTCCATACTATCCAAACGAAGGAAGAAAAAAAAAATGAACGTCAGGTATGTTTTGTTGTACCAATGTAAGTATGCATACACCATATCTGGTCAACTATCCCTGTGGAAGTGGAGAATCATTGCCCTGCTGTATACTAACTACAGAGGGTTGTCTGCTTGGTATGGGTGTGATTTTAGAACACACTTCACATTTGCCCAATCGATTCAAAGTGTTCACTGATTGGATGAGGTGGACAGATGGGGGGTTATTGTCTCGATCGCCACCTCATCCAATCAATGAACACCTTGAATTGTGAGAAAAATACAGTATTTCTCGAAGTGGCAGGCAACCTCCTTCAGTCACTATTGTGAGGGGGTTAGCTCGGTAGCGGGTGTGTGTGACCCCCTGGATGGGCTCCCCACACAAAAACAGGCCCAGCAGACGGAGGTTGTGGTTTTCAAGATCAAAAGGTGCGGTTTATTTCTCTATTTACAGTGACAAAAACACAGCAAAGCAAAAAGAAACATAAACAAAATAAATCCTGGTCAGCTTGACCTCTGACTAAACATGCAGGTTTCCCTAACTAACAACTGGGATCAGCCTGGTGCTGTCCTAGTCCCTAAGTCCCTGGTTTAGTAAATGTCCAAACAAATAGCCACACAGGCTTTGTCTCACCGCACAGGGGTTCACTCTCCCTAGACAGTCCACACAGGTCTGGGTCCAGGCATGAGCAAACACCTAATGAAGCTGGGAGTTTTTATAGAGGCCTTAAACGAGCTGACAAGCTTCAGCTGGTCTCATCAACTCCCTGCCTGCACGACGCCCAGCACTCTCCCTAGAGGTATGAATCATCCATGAGCCCACTAGCCTCAGCTGGGCTTCATCAACTCTCTCCCTAGTTGTATAAGTCGGCATAAAGCCTGAATCTGGGAGAAATATACCTACCCCCCTGGATGCAACCAGGTGACTTTACCTTCCTGCTGTCACATACCCCCCCTCTTGTTTTAACCTTGGGGTTGGAACACCAGCAATCAGGCATTCATGTACTCGAGACAAAGCATCCACATTCCCCATTTGAACGCCAGGGCGATGCTTTACTGTGAAGTTGAATTCCTGTAGGGCCAGGAACCACCTATTTACTCTTCTATTTGTCTCCTTGTTTTGAGCCATCCACTTTAACGGAGCGTGATCCGTAACCATGTCAAAGTGCCTACCTAGCAGATAGTACCGAAGAGAATCTAGAGCCCACTTCACCGCTAAACACTCCTTTTCAACCGTGGCGTAATGTACCTCATGGGACTTCAACTTCCTGCTGAGGTAAATGACTGGGTGCTCTTCCCCGTTCCAGACCTGGGACAATACTGCTCCTAACCCCACATCTGACGCATCACTTTGTACGACAAAGTCTTTAGAGAAGTCGGGTGAGTACAACACTGGCTGGCTACATAAGGCTTGTTTCAAGAATTGGAATGCTGCCTCAGCCTCGGGGGTCCATTTAATCATGACCGACCCTTTCCCTTTCGTCAGGTTGGTTAGGGGCACAGCCTTAGAAGCAAAGTGGGGAATGAAGCGCCGATAATAACCCGCGATTCCCAGAAAGGCTCGTACCTGCTTCTTGCTGTTGGGACGTGGCCAACTCTGGATGGCCTCGACTTTGTTGAGTTGGGGTTTTATTACTCCCCTGCCAATGGTGTACCCAAGATATTTGGCCTCCTCCTGCCCAATGGTACACTTCTTGGGGTTAGCCGTAAACCCTGCTTCCCGGATAGAGTCTAGGACTGCTTGCACTTTTGGCAGATGTGAGGCCCAATCTGTGCTATGGACAATTACGTCATCCAGGTAAGCCGCAGCATACTTCCGATGGGGCCTCAGTATCTGGTCCATTTTCCGCTGGAATGTGGCCGGCGCATTCTGTAACCCGAACGGCATTCTCTTATATTGGAACGCCCCGTCTGGGGTTACAAATGCGGTTTTCTCTTTGGCCGACTTGGCCAGGGGAATTTGCCAATACCCTTTTGTGAGGTCAAGAGTCGTCATGTATCGGGCTGTTCCCAGCCGGTCGATCAACTCATCTATACGTGGCATGGGGTAGGTGTCAAATTTTGTAACTTTGTTCAACTGACGAAAATCGTTACAAAATCGCCAGCTCCCATCCGGTTTAGGCACCAACACAATGGCACTAGACCAATCACTTTGGGACTCCTCTATCACCCCTAAGTTCAGCATTTTCTGTACTTCCTCCCGTATTGCCTCCCGTCAGGCCTCTGGGATCCGATAGGGTTTTAACTTCACCCTTTCACCGGGCGGGGTAATAATATCATGCTCTACCCCAGATGTTTGTCCCGGCAGCTCAGAGAACACCTCCTTGTTGCGAAGCACAAACTCCTTAACCTCCTGTTGTTGGGGTTGTGACAAGGTGGCTGCTATTCCAACCTCCGGAATCACGCAACCAGTTTGAGCTGGTGACCAAGTTTCTGCGACTAGGGACTCTCTATCCCTCCAGGCTTTCAACAGATTAACGTGATAGATCTGTTCGGGCTTTCGCCTTCCTGGTTGTCTGACCTTGTAATTCACTTCGCTCACTTTTTCCATTATCTCGTAGGGGCCTTGCCATTTGGCAAGGAATTTACTTTCAACCGTAGGGACAAGTACCAATATCCTATCCCCCGGGGAAAAGGTACGGGTCTTGGCTCCACGGTTGTACACTCTCTGCTGTGCCAACTGCGCTTGGGCCAAATGTTCCTTCACGATGGGCATTACCTGTGCAATTCGATCTTGCATCAGGGCGACATGCTCAATCACACTCCTGTGGGGAGAACTCTCACTTTCCCAAGTTTCCTTGGCAATATCCAACAGCCCTCTTGGGTGTCTCCCATACAGTAACTCAAAGGGGGAGAATCCCGTAGAGGATTGGGGCACCTCCCTAATAGCAAACATCAAATAAGGAAGTAGACAGTCCCAATCCTTTCCATCTCTATCCACCACTTTCTTCAACATTTGTTTTAGGGTTTTGTTGAATCTTTCAACCAGCCCATCGGTTTGGGGTGATACACAGACGTACGCAATTGCGTCACTTTGAACAATTTACACAGCTCTTTCATAACCCGGGACATAAAGGGTGTACCTTGGTCCGTAAGCAGTTCTTTACAAATACCCACCCGGCTAAAAACAAGAGATAGCTCTTTGGCTATGGTTTTGGCCGAGGTATTTCGGAGAGGGATCGCTTCTGGATAACGGGTGGCATAGTCCATTATAACTAATATGTACTGGTGCCCCCTAGCGGACTTGATTATAGGACCTACCAAATCCATTGCGATCCTCTCAAACGGGACCTCAATGATGGGTAGAGGGACCAGCGGGCTACGGAAATGTGGCATCGGGGCCGACCTCTGACACACAGGGCAGGAGGAACAATAATTTTCTATGTCCTTCATCACCCCAGGCCAATAGAATCTCTGTAATACCCTCTCTCGGGTTTTCTCTGTCCCCAGATGACCTCCAAGAATGTGCCCATGGGCCAACTCCAACACCAACTTCCTGTAAGGTTTGGGCACCACAAGCTGCTCAACAGTTTCTTCTGCCCTTTTTGCCACCCGATACAGTAGGTCCTTCTCTACGCTGAAGTATGGGTAAGTGCAGGTATTATCTGGGTTCACTAACTCGCCATCTATTTCCACTACGTTTTCCCGTGCCTTTATTAGGGCGGGGTCTTTTAACTGTTCTGTGGCAAAATTTTCCCTGTGAACCTCAAGATCAGAAAACTCCACAGACGGTAGGTTTTCGTCTGAGGAGGTGGGCTCCTCTCCAGTTTCTTGAGTCTCGCCTGCCAATACTGACAAGGGAAATTCTGGAGAGTCCTCACCACTCTCAGAGGAGTTCTGGCTATCACCTTCCTGGTACATAGGGGCACCAGTGGGGGGCTCAGGATCATCCCACAGTTCCCAGAACTTCGGAAAATCCCTTCCCACAATGGCATCATGCGGTAATTGAGATACTAACCCCACTGGATGAGAGAGGGTACCTTTGGGGGTCTTGAAACACACTGTAGTCACTGGATACTCTCGGGTGTCCCCATGCACACAAATAACAGCTACCTTGCTATTCCCAGAGACCTCTGTTTTAACTAATTCAGCCTTTATCAGGGTCACAAGGCTACCTGAATCCAGTAATACCACAACATTTCTACCATTAATACACATTTTGCATAAATGTTTCTCAGTTCCCCGAATGGCAGTGCATGCGACTGTCGCACACAGCGACTGACGTCTGTCCGTCAGAAAGTCACATTGCATGGGTTCCTCCACAACCGGGCAATTTGCTGCAATATGTCCCGCTTGCCGGCAGCAGTAGCAAACAATCCTTTTGGCTGCCTCTTGAGCCCCCGACTTCCCAGGCTGTTCTCGCCAAACCCTGGGCAGAGCTCCCACCCTCTCACTCTCTCCACCCTCACCCCTTGGAATCATCTTATCCGCCCCTGGGGATGGTCTGGTCTTAGGGTGGAAAGTCCGAGAGTCTCTGGAAGAGGCCGTCAGGTTCTCTGCAGCCAAGTATCTCTCTACACGATCCACAAGTTTACCGGCCGTTTCTGGGTCTCCATGGCTTACCCACTTTTGAATGGCGGTAGGAAGAGCTCTCAAGAAACGATCCATCACAACACGTTCCACAATCTCCGGTGCGGACAAAGTCTCTGGCTGTAGCCACTTCCTGCTCAGGTGAATGAGATCATACATTTGAGACCTGGGGGGTTTTCCAAGCTGGAAAGTCCAGTTATGCACACGCTGAGCCCGGACAGCCAGGGTGACACCCAGCCTTGCCAATATTTCAGCTTTTAGCATCACATAGTCTTTTGCTTGGTCAGGCTCTAGGTCATAGTAAGCTTTCTGCGATTCACCAGTTAACAGAGGAGCCAGCAGTCCAGCCCACTGCTCCTCAGGCCACTTTTCTCTTTCAGCAGTCCTTTCAAATGTGGTCAAAAATATCTCTGGATCATCCTCTCCAGTCATTTTTGTCAATAAACGACTCACCCCAAAGGACGCGGTATTAGTGGGACGGCTTTCCTCACTGGTCTGCGGACGTTGCTGCATTACTGCTTCCATCTGTTGTTGTAGTCTCTGCTCTTGCTTCTGCAACAGGTCTATGAAGCGGGCCTCAGATTGCTGCTGGGCTTGTTGCTGGGCTGCGAAGCTCTGTTGTTGAGCTGCAAGGCTCTTTTGCAAACCTGCATTTGTCTGCTGTTGATTGGCATTTGCTAGAGCCAGCTGTTTCAGTATCTCCTCCATGCTGGCTTAAAAAAAACTGCCACTGGTTCTCCACCAACTGTGAGGGGGTTAGCTCGGTAGCGGGTGTGTGTGACCCCCTGGATGGGCTCCCCACACAAAAACAGGCCCAGCAGACGGAGGTTGTGGTTTTCAAGATCAAAAGGTGCGGTTTATTTCTCTATTTACAGTGACAAAAACACAGCAAAGCAAAAAAGGGATTTTTATAACAGCTTACCTGTAAAATCCTTTTCTTGGAGTACATCACGGGACACAGAGCGACTTAGTCATTACTAATGGGTTATATAGATTACCTTCAGGTGTTGGCACTGGCCAATTCCAAACCGGAAGTACCCTCCCCTATATAAGCCCCTCCCACCCGGGAGCACCTCAGTTTTGTAGCCAAGCAATAAGTGTCCCAAAAAGAGGGGTGGGAGCTCTGTGTCCCGTGATGTACTCCAAGAAAAGGATTTTACAGGTAAGCTGTTATAAAAATCCCTTTTTCTTTTTCGTACATCACGGGACACAGAGCGACTTAGTCATTACTAATGGGACGTCCCAAAGCAATGCCAAATGAGGGGAGGGATACATAAGCTGGGCGCCATCAGGCATGAGGATCTTTTGCGGCCTGCAACACACTGCGCCCAAAGGCGACATCCTCCTGACTTCTAACGTCTACCTGGTAGAACCTAGTAAACGTGTGTACCGAAGACCATGTTGCGGCCTTACATACTTGAGCCAGGGAGGCCTGGTGATGCACTGCCCATGTGGAGTGCGTCCTAACTTTGAACGGAGGCGGTCTCTTTCTCAAGCCATAGGCTTGTATTATGACCTGTCGAATCCACTTGGCTAAAGTAGATTTTGATGCTGCCTGACCCTTTCTGGGGCCTTCCGGCAGAACAAACAAAGAATCCGTTCTGCGAATCTGAGCAGTGGCTTTTAGATAAGCTTTAACTGCTCTTACTACATCCAAAGAATGTAATAACTTTTCCTCTACCGAGCTAGGTTTGGGGAAAAAAGAAGGAAGAACCACATCTTGGTTCAAATGAAACCTCGATACCACCTTAGGAAGAAAGGCTGGATGAGGACGTAATACTACTCTGTCCTTATGGACAACCAGATATGGCTCCTTACAGGACAAGGCGGCTAATTCCGATACTCTTTTAGCCGAACAAACGGCTACTAAGAAAATCAATTTCCTGGTGAGAAGAACCAAGGAAATGTGTTGTAATGGTTCAAACGGTTGTTTCTGTAGAACCGACAGAACCAGGTTTAAGTCCCAAGGACATATGGGAATACTAACCGGAGGGCTAATACGCATCACTCCTTGTATAAAGGCTTTGACTAATGAATGCGAAGCCAAGGGCCTTTGAAAAAATATTGACAAGGCCGAAATCTGACCCTTGATAGTACTCAAGGCCAGCTTCCTATCTACAGCCCACTGTAGGAAGTCCAAAATCCTCCCTATCACGTACTTACGTGGATGCCATTTCTTGGCCTCACACCACGTAATGTATGCTTTCCAGATCCTATAATAGATCTGCCTGGATACCGGTTTCCTGGCATTGATCATGGTAGATACCACAGAATTAGAGAGCCCTCTCTTTTTCAGAATGTGGGCTTCAATAGCCAGGCCGTCAAACCTAGGGCTGGTAAGGAAGGGTGGTATATCGGTCCCTGCGACAGCAGGTCCGGACGATGTGGGAGGGTCCAAGGACTCCTCACTGACATTTTTACAATCTCCACGTACCATGCCCTTCGGGGCCACGCTGGAGCCACCAGAATCACTGGTTTCTTTTCTACCCTGATTCTGCGGAGTAATCGCGGTAACAATTGTGGCGGTGGGAATGCATATATCAGCTCGAACTGATCCCAAGGGAACACTAGGGCATCCGAGCCGCAAGATAGGGGATCTCTTGTGCGAGACACAAATCTGTCCACCTTTGCGTTGAATCTGGATGCTAGCAGATCTACATCCGGTGTTCCCCACCGCTGGCATATTGCCTGGAAAACCTCGGGGTGAAGAGACCATTCCCCCGGGCATAATTGTTGGCGACTTAGAAAGTCCGCTCTCCAATTTTCCACTCCTGGGATGAAAACCGCGGATATGGCTGGGACATATCTTTCTGCCCACTCCAGGATGCAATTTGCTTCCCTCTGGGCTGCACGACTCTTGGTGCCACCCTGGTGATTGATATATGCCACTGCCGTGGCATTGTCTGATTGAATTCTGACAGGGGACCCTTGGAGTTTGGATGTCCATGCTACTAGGGCATACCGGGCTGCTCGTATCTCTAAGAGATTGATGGGCAGGGCCTTTTCTGCTTCTGACCACTTGCCCTGGAGAGACCATTGCTCCAGTACTGCCCCCCAGCCTATGAGGCTGGCATCTGTAGTGACCACCTTCCAAGAAACCGGACTGAAGGGTTTCCCTCTTTCCAGATTCTGGGGCACCAACCACCAATGGAGGCTCTTGCGAACGGAAGGGGACAGGGACATTGGTAAGTCTAAAGCCTGAACTTTTTTGTTCCAGGCTGACAGTATGGCCCTTTGCAAATTCCTTGAATGGAATTGACCGTAGGGTACCGCTTCGAATGAAGCCACCATCTTTCCCAGCAGCCTCATGCAGAGGCGTATGGATGGTTTTCTTTTTGTACCCACTAAGTGGGTCAAATCTTTTAAAGACGACACCTTCTCTGGAGGTAAGAAAATCTTTCTCTGATTTGAATCCAGCCTTAGCCCTAAGTATTCCAGACTTTTGACTGGTCTTAGAGCTGACTTGTCCCGGTTGATAATCCAACCGTGATATTCCAGATACTCGATTGTCTTGTGAATAGCTACTTCCAGCTTTTCCACTGAGTGGTCTATTAGTAGCAGGTCGTCTAGATATGCCATTATCGTTACACCCTGTGTTCTTAGATTGGCCAATAATGGGGCCAGAATTTTTGTGAACACTCGTGGTGCTGTGGCCAGACCGAAAGGTAAGGCTCTGAACTGAAAATGGCGCCCTTCTACTGCAAAGCGTAGAAATTTCTGGTGGGCCGGAAAGATGGGAATATGCAGATAAGCATCCTTTATGTCGATCGAGGCTAGCCATTCCTGCCCTTGTAGGGCGGTGGCCACCGATCGGATCGACTCCATCCGAAAAGTCCTGATATTTAGGAACTTGTTTAGCCCTTTTAGATTTAATATGGGCCTCACGTCCCCATTTGGTTTGGGGACTGTGAAAAGGTTCGAGTAAAACCCGAATCCGCTTTCTTCCAGGGGAACCTTCATGATTACACCTTGGAGCAATAGTTGTTCTAGTGCCAGAAGGAGGGATCCTCTCTTTTGGGGATCTCTTGGCACGTTTGACCTCATAAATTGGGCAGGAGGAGTGCCTTTTAACTCCAGCTTGTATCCCAGACTTACTGCGGAGAGCACCCATCTGTCTCTGATGGTGTCCCGCCAGGTCTCTGTGAACAACTGAAGTCTTCCCCCCACCCGATTGAGTGGGGGCAACGCTTCATGCCTTGGGGGGAGGTTTTGTACCTCTCTTGATCCAGGGCTTCTTGTTACCCTGTGATTGTCCCTGATTTCTGCCCCCTGAATTTGACCGCGGAGGCCGTCGGAACTGCTTCACAGCCGATGTGCCCGGGACTGGAGAAGTAGGCCTCTTAAAAGAAGGACTTCTACCCTTGTTCTTAACCGGTAAGAGTGAACTTTTACCGGCAGAAATTTTCTGGATATATTTGTCCAGATCTTCTCCAAATAAGCGTTCTCCATGAAATGGGAAGCTAACCAGCAGTTTTTTACAGGGAGCTTCAGCAGACCAGTTTTTGAGCCACAGAAGCCTACGCATATGTACTATAGACAGCGTAAAGCGGGAGGCCTGTTGGATTGTATCCTTTATGGCGTACACCGCAAAACACAAGGCTCTAGGCAGGTCAGCTAGGGCAAGAGCCTGCTGATCTGGTAAGTCCCTTAAGACTTGTTTCAACTGATCTTTCACTGCTTGGCAGACTCCAATCGCTGCTACCGCAGGTTGTGTCACCATGCTTGCTGTAGAGAAAGCAGATTTTAGTAAAGACTCCAATTTTTTATCTATTGGGTCTTTGAACATTGGAACATTATCTACTGGACATGTCAGTGATTTGTTAACAGAAGAGATGGCTGCGTCCACTGTAGGGACCCTCCATTTTCTTATGAACTTATCCTCCATGGGATAGATCACCGGAAATCTCTTGGGGGGAGCAAATATTTTATCAGGATGCTCCCAATCCTGGTAAATAAGCCCTTCTAATAAAGGGTGGATTGGGAAGGAACAGACAGCCTGGGGAGCTTTTAGCGACCCCAGCGAGGAAACCGTAGTGGATGGTGGTTCCGCCAGAGGCATTTTAAATGCTGATCGGACCATATTAGTCAGAGACTGAACCCATAATCTTTCAGCCTGAGAAGCTGAGAAAGGTTCTTCCACTGTTGATTCCTCCATAACTGAATCAACCTCATCCTGATCCCCTTCAGGTAGGTCGATCTCTGTGTGGGGCTGTTCCTCCACTAACAGGCACTCTGAAGGAGGAGACGGAGATCGGACGCGCTTTTCCTGAGACAGGGAAGCAGCGATCAATGCTGTTAATCTCTCTTCCAATCCTCCCAGAGTTGAGGATAAAACCTCCTCTGTTATATATACAGGAGCAGGTGGACTGGGGACAGCCGCAGCACCAGGCATTCCTGCGGGGTTTCTACGGCTACTGACCTCTGAATTCTCAGGGGAGATTGGTGCAGTACAAGCATGCCCAATATCCTCAGAGCCCGATGGAGACCCCTTTGGCTTCCTGGAAGATCTATTTCCGGAGCGTTTGGACGACATATCCTTTAAGCACAAAGCTGAGGTATTCCCGTCGTCATACACCAATTTTGCTGGTAATAGTCTAACACAGGTGCTGCTATATACCAGCTGGTGTCCACTAAAGTGCCTTTCTATGGGGATGCCTGCATCAACCGCCTCTGTGTGCCACTGTTTGTTGCTAGCTCTGTTTGCATGCAGCTGACACTTGTACTGTGTCTTTTAACCATGCTGGGACGCCCGCACATGCGCAGAAGCGCCGCGGCGCGCATCGAGCGTCATCCACCCGCCCCGCCCCTTTTTTTCATAGGAGGCGCGTGCACGCGCCCGCGCGCGCGCCCGTGCGCCATTGGCGCCCTTTTCGAAATCAAACAGGGGACTAGGAGCCAGGGCCCTTTTTGCCGGAGGGCCTGTGCGGTGGATGAGCGCAGCAACAGGGCAGAGGAAGTGGATTCCCACAGAGAAACTTACCAGCTGCCTGGATCTTTTGACTTGAGAAAACCAAAGATCCACATGACAAGAAAAATGGACTACAGCGGCCTCTAGTGGTTTAACACAGGTACCGCGGTCCCTGTTTTTTTTTTTTTTTTTTTCTTGACTACTATTAAAATTTTACATTTTCAGTAGTTATAGGCAAACACAGATATTTAGCGGGAATACCGTTAGGTAACAGACAGAAAGACAAATTAGGCTTGGGGGTCCCCCAATAGAACCAAGTTCCTGGGGGCCCCCACTTACCTGATCCCCGCCGCAGGACTTTGTTTGGTCCACAGAAGTCCAAACTTCACCTATCACGGCAGGCATTGTAATTAAACCTTCAGGGACCGGGTTCCCAAGGATTCCACTCCCCTGGACCTGTATAGCACCCTGCACAGACAACATCTTGGTCGTGGGTATGACCAGAGCTCTGGATCCCAGGGTCCAGCCCTCCTAAGAGAAGCATTACAGGCAAAACCTTGCTCTTCTGCTGCAAGGCCCGGGTACCGACCGTTTAGCTATGAAGCTTTTTTGGTGGGATCCGGAACAGCTTACTAAGGCCCAAAAGAACCTGTACGCAAGCCCAGTGAAAACACATGTTACTCTTTGGCCAACACCTTAGACACTGGCAAAAAACTGAGGTGCTCCCGGGTGGGAGGGGCTTATATAGGGGAGGGTACTTCCGGTTTGGAATTGGCCAGTGCCAACACCTGAAGGTAATCTATATAACCCATTAGTAATGACTAAGTCGCTCTGTGTCCCGTGATGTACGAAAAAGAAAAGAAACATAAACAAAATAAATCCTGGTCAGCTTGACCTCTGACTAAACATGCAGGTTTCCCTAACTAACAACTGGGATCAGCCTGGTGCTGTCCTAGTCCCTAAGTCCCTGGTTTAGTAAATGTCCAAACAAATAGCCACACAGGCTTTGTCTCACCGCACAGGGGTTCACTCTCCCTAGACAGTCCACACAGGTCTGGGTCCAGGCATGAGCAAACACCTAATGAAGCTGGGAGTTTTTATAGAGGCCTTAAACGAGCTGACAAGCTTCAGCTGGTCTCATCAACTCCCTGCCTGCACGACGCCCAGCACTCTCCCTAGAGGTATGAATCATCCATGAGCCCACTAGCCTCAGCTGGGCTTCATCAACTCTCTCCCTAGTTGTATAAGTCGGCATAAAGCCTGAATCTGGGAGAAATATACCTACCCCCCTGGATGCAACCAGGTGACTTTACCTTCCTGCTGTCACACTATGCATCAGGCAAATCACTCAGCATTGCACCAGAAGAGGTTTTACCGCGTCACCGCGACATATTTCTGCCGTAACAAATACCGGGAATCGTGCTGAACGCCGAGAGCGATGTCAGCCTATGAGTGGGCCGATTTCCCCTTTAACAAATCACCTGATACACACGCCGGGTGCCAGGACGATAGGCACCTAAAAATGTGTGTGGAATTTTAATATTGTTCTTATGAAATAAAGTTTAAAAACGGCATTGCGCAATGAGGATCTCTTTCTGTCATTTCCATCTATCTGCATGAGGCATTTTTTCTCTACATGAGACGTCATCCAACGGACTTCCTCAAGGGTATCCCCACACGCTTGCAAGACCATACTAGAGATAGGTGGCCAACTCCTAGGGGTGAGTGCACATCTATGTGGGGCACCCAGTCTCAGCACATTTGAACACGGATGCAATATTGAGCACAAGCACCTTATATCACCACTGTTAAGACATATGTGTGCACATTTTTTTGTTAACACTAAGGGCAGTAGACTCTTTATATATTCACTGTATCTGAAGACTGTGAGGATCAACAAGCTAGACCAATATAAAATAAATAAATATATTTCAGCTTTAAAAAATGTTACCGCTTCCGGACCAGCCGCCGCAGTTATACTGCTGCAGGTTGGCTCCCCTGCGTGAGCTGTCGTAGCTGTACGTCGGCTCTTTAAGACACTTTAGCAGGCGCACGCTCATCCCCAGAGTGTCCCCCGAGCCGATGTGCGTGATGACCGCCGGACGCCCGCAATCGCTCGTGACAGAGCTAGAACTGGGATCTGCGTGTGTAAACACACAAATCCCGGTTCTCTCAGGGGAGAGGAGACAGATCATGGGCTCCTACTAAGTATAAACACCGATCGGTCTCCTACCCTAGTCAGTCCCATCCCCTCCACAGTTAGAACACACACTAGGGAACACAGTTAACCCCTTGATCGCCCCCTAGTGTTAACCCCTTCCCTGCCAATGACAGTAACCGGTGGCTATTTTTAGCTCTGATCGCTGTATAAATGACAATCGCCCCAAAAAAGTGTCAAAAGTGTCCAATCTGTCCGCTGCAATGTTGCAGTCACGATAAAAATCACTGATTACTAGTAAAAAAATAAATAAAATAAAAATGCCATAAATCTATCACCTATTTTGTAGACGCTATAATTTTTGCGCAAACCAATCAATATACTCTTATTGCGATTTTTTTACCAAAAATATTTTTAATGTTTTTGGATATTTATTATAGCAAAAAGTACAAAATATTGTGTTTTTTTTTTCAAAATTGACGCTTTTTTTAATTTATTGCGTAAAAAATAAAAACCGCAGAGGTGATCAAATACCACCAAAAGAAAGCTCTATTTGTGGGGAAAAAAGGACATAAATTTTGTTTGTGTACAACATAGGGTTGCCACTTTTTCTTCAAGCCAAACCCAAACACTTTTGTGGCACACAGCAACATTTTTATTTTATTTTTTAGCATACACTATAGGATTGTTAAAGACCTGGGACACCTTTGGGCACTCCAAAGAGAATAGTAATATGGAGTGCATAGTGCCCCCTCACCCTTCTATGGGGCCCTGTTCTGAGCCACAATCCTGTCTGAATATTGTGTCTGGGTTTCAGTTGGACTGAAACCAGAACACATGATTCAAAACCTGAACTGTCCGGGTGAATCCTGGACAGGTGGCAACCCTAGTACAACATCGCACAACCGCGCAATTGTCAGTTAAAGGGACGCAGTGCCACATCGCAAAAAATTGCCTGGTCAGGAAGGGGGCAAATCCTTCTGGGGCTGAAGTAGTTAAAAAGGGGGTCGGGCTTGAATTAAATTCGGAGTTCCACCCAAAAATGTAACTTCCGCTTTTCGGAATCCTCCCCCCCCTCCGGTGTCACATTTGGCACCTTTCAGGAGGGAGGGGGGAGCAGATACCTGTGTAATACAGGTATTTGCTCCCACTTCTGGGCATAGATCACCGTGGTGACCTTCGCCACATCTGACGCCTCTTCCGTCCCCCCCGCTGTCTTCTGGGAGACACACAGGTCCCAGAAGACAGCAGGGACCAGTGGGATTGCGCAGCGCGACTCGTGCATGCGCAGTAGGGAACCAGGAAGTGAAGCTGCAAGGCTTCACTTCCTGATTCCCTACCGAAGATGGTGGTGCCTCCACCTGAGAGCCCGATGGAATAATTGGCTTCGGGTTCCGACATCGTGGGCGCCCTGGACAGGTAAGTGTCCATATTTTAAAAGTCATCAGCTGCAGTATTTGTAGCTGCTGACTTTTAACTCCACTTTAAGAGCCCATTATTTATTGTGGTAAGGTGCAACAACACACATTACATGCATTGCTGTGCCATAAGACATTAATGCAACACACATGTTGCAGCATACTGAAATGCACTATAGTGCATTACAGTGCCTTGTCTTACAAAATTAGCGGAATGTCTGAGTTTCGCAACATTTTGGTACAATGGAAGCCCAATAATTTCAATGGGCTGCTTTAACATAATTAAAATGCATTAACGCACTATAAAAATGTAAATAGGCCCTAAGGCTTCAATCAACCTTGACCTTTTATTGTCCATCGGAATGCTTGGTTTGTCAACTTCCACAGAACCAGCAACAGCAGGCCAGTTTCTTTATCTCATGAGAGGTCCTTTTTTTACAACATACCGTATATACTCGAGTATAAGCCGAGTTTTTCAGCACATTTTTTTGTGCTGAAAATGCCCCCCTCGGCTTATACTCGAGTCACCTTTTTGCGCCTGATCTCTCGGACTTTGGGGACCCGGTAAACTTGGCACACATGTAGCCCCATTTTTCCTCTACAAGTGTGCAAAGTTTATTGTCCTGGGGGACCTACGGCCGGGGAGAACCGATTTTTAAAACCCGGGCACCCCTTCCATAGACTCCCATGTTAAACGGTAATTTCTCTGGTGACTTTGCGGACCCAGTACCGGCTGGTTGTAGGTCCCCTGGACCCCAAACTTGGCACACATGTAGCCCTATTTCTCCTCTACAAGTGTGCAAAGTTTGTTGTCTAGGGTACCTACGGCCGGGGAGCACAGATTTTTCAAACGTGGGCACTAGGGTGACCACATTTCCAAACTACCATTCAGGGACACCCTCCCTTCCCAAAAATCAGCTTGTGCTGTAATGAATCACAGCACAGTGATTGGACACAAGAGGCGGGGTTTATGATTTCTCCAATCACAAACAGGGGGAGGGGATTGTGCTCCTCCAGGCATTCCCAACCAGGACAAGTACTGTCAGTGAGTAAAGCGGTGATGTGGTGATGCCTTTTTTGTGGGCATCAGATTGGCCCGGGGGGGTGGCTGTGTCAGTTTCATTCCGGGACACTGTATTGTCCTGGAATGAAGGTGCCCGGGACAGACCTGCAAAATGTGGGACTGTTCCGGGCAATCCGGGACACGTGGTCACCCTAGACTGGGCACCCCTTCTGTAGACTCCCATGTTAAACGTCAGTCTAGGCATGGGCACAGTCAGGCATGGGCACAGTGAGGCATGGGCACAGTGAGGCATGGGCACAGTGAGGCATGGACACAGTGAGGCATGGACACAGTGAGGCATGGGCACAGTGAGGCATGGGCACAGTGAGGCATGGACACAGTGAGGCATGCACATGGACACAGTAAGGCAAAGTGAGGCACAGTGAGGCATGCAGATGGACACCCTAGGCTTATACTCGAGTCAATACGTTTTCCCAGTTTTCGGCTTATACTTGAGTATATATGGTATTTAAACTTTGCTGTCTTCCTTGGATCAGCTCAGCGGAGGCTGCTATGATTTTACCCATGATTCATCCACAGATAGGCATGTTCTTTTATTAAGTGTTAAGACCACATGGAGACAGCAGGCAGTGATACTGAGAAACAAACTTTACAAACAGAACACGTCCAGCACCATCTTATTCCTGAAGTCACAGAAATCAGAAGATTGCAGAGGGAAATATCAGCAGAGGAATTTGCATCAAATTTCCCACTTCTTACCTGCTCTAAATAAAATGCGTGTCCCGATACTGAGCTTGCATGAAAATAGCAGCCGCAGCAGGAAAAAAATAAAGGTGGGAAGTCTCTTGCGTACACAGTAAAATGAATCACACAAAGCAACATAAAAATCTCATATTGAAACGGTTGGCGTCACAATTGGCCATCAGCCAAAGCATCATATACACAAAGCGCACTGTTTCTACGAATTGTACTCAAGAGCATGACTCGAAAATACTCTGCAGTGTTACTAGTGTGGAAGGCAGCTCTGTGTGATACTTCAAAAGTTTGCTAGCACATAATACCAGGCCAACAATGGGGAAAAGTAACATAAAGAGAGACGCGGCGTCAGTTTAACAAAATATTGATTAACCACTTAACGACCATGCACTGTATATATACGTCGGCAGAATGGCTCGTACAGGCACAATCACGTACCTGTACGTGGCCCTTTAACTGCCCGACATGGGGGTCATGTGCCGGCGGCGGCGCGCTCACGACCTCCCTGCCTTCCCCGTGAGTCGGACCGCAGGTCCCGCGGACTCGATCGCCGCGGGGATCCCTGCGATCGTCTCACGGAGGCATGGAGCGGGGAGATGTTAGTGTAAACACAACATCTCCCCGCCTCACCTACTGACAATGTCACCGATCTCCGCTCTGTGTAATCAGAGCGGAGATCGGTCATGTGTCACTTGTAGCCACGCCTCCACACAGTAGTAATCACTCCTCTAGGCACACTTAACCCCTTCAGTGCCCCTAGTGGGTAACCCCTTCACTCCCAGTGTCATTTTTACAGAAACCAGTGCATTTTTATTGCACTGATCGCTGTAAAAATGACAATGGTCCCAAAAATGTGTCAAAAGTGTCTGATGTGTCCGCCATAATGTCGCAGTCACGAAAAAAATCGCTGATCGCCGCCATTACTAATAAGAAAAAAAAAATTAATGAAAATGCCATAAAACTACCCCCTATTTTGTAAACGCTATAACTTTTGCGCAAAGCAATCAATAAACGCTGATTGCGGTTTTTTTTACCAAAAATATGTAGAAGAATACGTATCGGCCTAAACTGAGGAAAAAAAATGTTTTTTTATATATTTTTGGGGATATTTATTATAGCAAAAAGTAAAAAATATTGCATTTTTTCCAAATTGTCGCTCTATTTTTGTTTATAGCGCAAAAAATAAAAACTGCAAAGGTGATCAAATACCACCAAAAGAAAGCTCTATTTGTGGGAAAAAAAGGACGTCAATTTTGTTTGGGAGCTACGTCGCACGACTGCGCAATTGTCAGTTAAAGCGACGCAGTGCCGAATCGCAAAAAGGGGCCTGGTCTTTATGCTGCGTATTGGTCCGGGGCTTAAGTGGTTAAAAAAAGAACCACAATGTAATCATAATGATTTACGAAAAGAGCAAATTGTCACAAAATATTGTTAAAGGGACATTATAACCTAACTTAGAAACAATTTATAAAAAATAATGTATGCAAAGATATCCTATCTGCGTGCTAATAGAAAGTGATAGGGTAAATGGAAATGGAATAGCCATTTTATTCATAAAACATTTATTTAGGATTAACCACTTCAGCCCCGGAAGGTTTTACCCTGTTCCTGACCAGAGCACTTTTTACAATTTGGCACTGTGTCGCTTTAACTGGTAATTGCGCGGTCATTCGATGTTGTACCCAAACGAAATGTGCGTCCTTTTTTCCCCACAAATAGAGCTTTCGTTTGGTGGTATTTGATCACCTTTGCGGTTTTTATTTTTTGCGCTATACACAAAAAAGAGCGACAATTTTGAAGGAAAAAAACAATATTTTTTTACTTTTTGCTATAATAAATAGCCCCAAAAATGTTTTTAAAAAACACATTTCTTCATCAGTTTAGGCCAATATATATTCTTCTACATATTTTTGGTAAAAGAAAATCGCAATAAGAGTATATCGATTGGTTTGCGGAAAAGTTATAGCGTCTACAAACTATGGGAAAGATTTATGGCATTTTTTATGGCATTTTTATTATTATTATTTTTGTTTACTAGTAATGGTGGTGATCTGCGATTTTTAACGATATTGCGACATTGCGGCAGACAGATCAGACACTTTTGAAACATTTTTGGGACCATTTAGATTAGTCGACAGACAAAATAATCGTTAGTTGCAGCTCTATGGTATATTAAATACATCTTTTTTGAATTTGGCTTCAGCAGTCAACGTTACTGAAACCCCTCGAGTTCCGGGTGGAGTTCCGGGGTTTCCCTATCAAAAGCAATATATAAAATAGAATGTATAAAAAGGCATCATATCTGTGTGTCCTACAAAAACAATATATAAAAAGTAAAGTCAAATAGACTGTGCACTTTGCAAAGTGCAGTTTCACCAGAGCTTAGTAAATCTGCACATTTTTTTTATTTTTTTTTAAACAGCATTTTTTCTTGCACGTGATTGGATAATGGAAGTCAGCATAGCTTCTGCTCTTTTACTAAGCTCTGGAGAGACTGTTCTTGCAGAGTGCAACTGCACTTTGCAAGGTGCACAGTCTATTTGCCTTTAGTAAATCAACCCCATTGCATCTGTTTGCCAAAAATTATGTATAGAAAGACACCATATCTGTGTGCTCTAAGAAAGCAATATATATAAATGAACACCACATCTGTGTGCATGGATGTGTGTGAACACCGCTCTAGGTCACTCTCCCATCTCCACCTCCACTAACACACAGACCAGGTGCTGGCCCTGTCCATCACGGATTCCAATAAGCAAAAAAAAAATAATAATTCTGGTTGGCCGCACGTCCAGTAAAATCACCTTTATTTCAGCAAGTCCATAAAAACATGTCCAAAAACACAAATAGAGGGGGACATCATCACCAGCTAGCCCCTTTTGTGCTTCCTTAGCACTTAGTCATAGCTCACCATATCTGTGTGCCCATTTTATTCTGCTGGTACTGGTTCTCTTCAACTGGACCATGGCCCTTGGCCGGACCATGGCCTCCCTCTTTCCAGGCCTCCAACCAGATGCAGATCCCCTAACCTAGCCTAGTCCCTTCCAGCTCCCATAGTGTCCCCAACCTCCCATAGTGGCCTGCAGTGCCTCTCAACCTCCCAAAGTGCCCCTAAATGCCCTGAGAACTCTCAGTGCCCATAGTGCCCCCAAACCTCCCACAGTGCCCCTAAACGTCCTGAGAACTCTAAGCGCCTATAGTGTCCTCAAACCTCCCACAGTACCCCCAAAATGTCCTTAGAGCATTCTGTGCCCATAGTGCCCCCAAACCTCCCACAGTGCCACTCAGCAACATGCAGAGGCTCCTGCTCCCCCATAGTTCCCTCAACCTTCAACAGTGTCCTCCAGCTGTCACAGTAGCCTAAAGTCTCCCAGAGTTACCCTACAAAGATCCCAGCCTCCTGGAGAAATGCTATCCACCACAGTTTCCCCCAGATCCCTCCAGGAACCTTACCCCTACAGGACCATCAGGTCTGCTGCAGAGTCTAACTGCCTCTGCCCCCCCCCCCCCCCACAGTGACACCCAGACCCATCCAGGCCTCTTGTAGCATTTCAATCCATTTTATCCTATTTTGATTTACAAATTGGAGCATAGAATAATATCCAAAGCCCTGATCTCAATAAAGTTGAGAACCACTGTCCCACTGACCTAAATAACCCCAAATCCCAGTTTCAACCTTTTTTCACCAAAATACATTTTACTTCCAGGCCCCTGTAAAACAAGAAAGTGACCACCCTGCTGTTGGCTGGATTGAGTTACCAGTATTTAAACAGACTGATGTTCTTCCCACCTGCAGCTATGTCTCTAGAGATGTAATGGCAGGGGAGGGGAGCCAGTGCGGAGACGCAGGCCTCTGGCACACCTGGATACTAAAAGATTATCCTGTCACTTCTATCTCTGCAAGAGAGCAAAGATCAGCTTCAACGGAGGCAGAACTGGCAGGTATTATAAATGCATTTTACTATATTGTATTCATTTCCTTTTTAGGTCAGGACAGGAGACTTTTCAAAGCTAAACCCCAGGCAAACAGCTCAATACTCGAAATACTTATGGGAAAGCAGTTTTACCTGCCAAAGGATTTGTATTTCTGTACATCTAGTCCTGGAATTAACACAGATTTGTCACATCTTTCCCTGCTGCAGTTTCACTTTCATTAATGGACATGTGCAATCGTTTTCGTCCGAATGCATTTTCGTCCGAATTTCAGGTATTTTCGTTATTGTTTTAACAAACGAAAATGAACGCGCAGAATCCGAAAACCGAAAGATCAGACATAAAAAATGCTTTATTCTCGTTTTCGTTGCTGCAACAGTTCGATATAGATAGGAGATTCGACATGACGCTGACAATAACAATCTGTGTCCATCGAACCTGTGGTCGAATGTGCCTAACCTTTCCGCCGTAAAAAAAAATATTAAAAGCCAGCAGCTACAGCTACAGCAGCTGCTGGCTTTTAATATTTGGACACTTACCTGTCCTGGAGTCCAGCGACGTCCGCAGCAGAGGACAAGCGACCGCTCGTCGCTCTGCTGCTCCCTCCGCCATCCTCGCTGAGGGAACCAGGAAGTGAAGCCCTGCGGCTTCATGCCCGGTTCCCTACGGCGCATGCGCGAGTCGTGCTGCGCCGTTCTGATTGGTGCTCCTGTGTTCTGGGAGCCGAGTGTCTCCCAGAACACCAAGGGAAGTCTGCGGGAAGTGACGTAACTCCCGCAGATTCCCGGAGAGAGGACTCCCGGATGTGGGTGAAAATACCTGTCTTAGACAGGTATCTTCACCCCCCTCCCCCCTGAAAGGTGTCAATTGTGACACCGGAGGGGGGGAGGGTTCCAAATAGCAAAAGTTGCTATTTAGGGTGGAGCTCCACTTTAACTCTATTAGTCCAAGATTATTCTACATAGAGAGAAAAGATTCGACATTATAGAGAGAAAAGATTCGACATTATAGAGAGAAAAGATTTGACATAGAGAGAAAAGATCGCTGCTGGAATTGGGGGGGATGCTTGGGGGGGATGCTTTTGGAAGCCAGAAGCAGCTGCGGTGCCAAAAACATTCCCGATTTCCCGGAACAAAAGAAAAATCCCGGGATTTTAATAGGGACGGCCTCTGATCGGGATGAGAGTCCCAAAATCGGGATTGTCCTGGGAAAATCGGGACTGTTGGCAAGTATGTCTCTAAGCTCTGCTGTACAGACATACAGCAAATTGCAAGAGGCTGATATTAAAGCGGACCATCACAGCTCCCAACTGTCCCTGATTTCAAGAGACTGTCCCTGATTTGGAACAAAGTCCCTCTGTCCCTCTTTCCTCCTCATTTGTCCCTCATTTTGGTCTAAACTATATAGTTGTATATAAAATGCACTATTTCTTTCAAAAAGTGTTTCCGAAAGCTAAACCTTTCATCCAATTTCTAAATTGCTGCATTTGTAAATTTCAAAAGCCAATATAAAGGAATAGTAGTGGTAAAATAGCACTTGTGGATTCAACCAATCGGACCGATGCTGCATCCACCTAGATAAGTATGATTAAAAATATATATATATTCCCATACTTCTCTTTTAATAATTACAAAATTGCATTAACCACTTCCCGACCGGGTCACGTACATTTACGGTGGCAGGTTGGCTCTCCTGCGCGAATCGCCTTACCTGCATGTCGGCTCCTTTAGGAGCCATAGCAGGCACGCGCGTGTGCCCACTGCGCGGCGGTGGGGGGACCCCTTGCGCATGGCCGGCGGGTGTGATGTCCGCCGGCCACTCGCGATCGCGGGCACCAGAGTAAGAATGGGGATTTGTGTGTGTAAACACACAACTCCCCGTTCTGACAGGAGAGGAGAAACAGATCGTCTGTTCCTAGTAGTTAGGAACAGCGATCTGTCTCCTCCTCTAGTCAGTACACTGCCCCCACAGTTAGAAACACACGTGAGGAAACACATTTAACCCCTTGATCAGCCACTAGTGTTAACCCCTTCCCTGCCAGTGACATTTACACAGTAATCAGTGCATTTTTATAGCACTGATCGCTGCGTAAATGTCAATGGTCCCAAAAAAGTGTCAAAAGTGTCCGATCTGTACGCTGCAATGTTGCAGTCCTGCTAAAAATCGTAGATCACCGCCATTACTAGTAAAAAAATTATAAAAAAAATGCCATAAATCTATACCCTATTTTGTAGACGCTATAACGTCTGCGCAAACCAATCAATATACGCTTATTGCAAAAAAAATTAAAAATTACCAAAAATATGTAGAAGAATACATATTGGCCAAAACTGATGGATAAATTTGTTTTAAAAAAAATGTTTTTGGGATATTTATTATAGCAAAAAGTAAAAAATATTGTTTTTTTTTTTCAAAACTGTCCCTCTTTTTTTTGTTTATAGCACAAAAAATAAAAACCGCAGAGGTGATCAAATACCACCAAAGGAAAGCTCTATTTGTGGGAAAAAAAAGGACATCAATTTTGTTTGGGTACAATGTCGCACGACTGCACAGTTGTCAGTTAAAGTGACACAGTGCCGAATCGCAAAAAATGGCCTGGTCATTCAGGGGGTAAATCCTTCCGGGGCTGAAGTGGTTAATGTGTGTCTTTTATATCTGCCTAGAGTTCAGCTTTAAGCAGCAGAAATCTAGACTGTGAAGATTTGACATTCAAAATATTATTCGATGAATAGTTTCCATTTTCTGTATTTAGGAATTTAGAGTTTATTAGATGAAATTTCTCCAGTACAGCTACCAGCGAAGGGCAATCACCATATGTCAGTGACAGATCTGTGAGAGTAATATTACATGACATATATAGTTCTGCGAACTAAGCATACCCTTTAAGCAGGGTGCTGGGAATTGCACTACATTTTCTGGATTTATGTGAAACCTGAGAGAGAAAATGTTTCATCTGGCTGACAGGATGGTGCTCACAGGCAGATAAGGTCATGCCAAATACGGGCTACTGAGGAACATGCAGAAGCTGTAGATGAAGCTAAAATTCAAGTACGGACCCAGCGGGGCTAATGTGTGACAAATGAAGCAAATAAATGGGAACAAAACTGCAGCTGTTACTGATAACCATATTTCTTCTCGGATCTGAAAGCTGATTGATTGCTGTGGACAACAGCTCCACATCCATTTTAAAGCTTTCGTTAATTAGCTTCAGAATTTTTGGCTGATATATAAAAACTGTAAAAAAAATGTAAGAGGGGATGGTTGCCTTTTCTTTTTAACCACCCATGGGAATGGATCTAAAAGTGGGCATGGGGGGAGGTTGAAAGCAGAGGAAGTTGTGAGATGTAAAGGTGAGAGCTTAGATGGAGAGCCAGGAAGGGTGTTGACTAGGCTTGTGCAATTCGTTTCGTAACGAATTGAAATTCGTCCGAATTTAGCAACTTTCGGACATTCGGAAGCATTCGAATTTCCGAACAAAGCAATTACGAATAAGACCGAATCCGAAATAAATTATACCGCAAATAGCGAATGCCCGAATGTCTTCGGCATAATTCGTTATGAAAAAGTTACGAATGTACGAATCCATACGAAGCACAATAACACTCACTCTGCTCTGCTCTCTGCTTCTCCCACACCGTGCTGAACTCCCTCTCAAAATGGTGTACAGGGGCGGAGGTTATAGCCGCATGTAAAAAACGAAAGTAAAATACGAGATTTCGAATCCATTCGAAGCACAATAACACTCACTCTGCTCTCTGCTTCTCCCTCACCGTGCTGAACCCTCTGAAAATGGTGTACAGGGGCGGAGCCTATAGCTGCATGTTAAAAACGAAAGTAAAATACGAGATTTCGAATCGTTACAAATAACCGCAATGTATTTAGAAAAGTACAAATCCATTCGAAGCACATTAGGCATAATAGGCAGCGTCGTTGTGAGAGAGACACGGAAAATTACGAATCAACGAACCCAAAAAAAGTTACGAAAGTAGGAGTTGTGTCCAGAATCAACGAAAAACAACGTACTCTACCGAAAGTACGAATTATAAAGCAACAAAAAATTCAACGAAAAATGTCGCTTGCAAAAATACGAATGAGTCCGAACACGAAAAATCCCGTCTAGCAAAATTACGAATGATTACGAATCAACAGGACCGGAAAGAAACGAACCGAAACGGAACGAATTTTTCCGTTGTGCACAAGTCTAGTGTTGACCACTTTGGAGGGGCACACATGGCAAAGCCTATGGCCTGGAAGACACCCAGACCATAAGTTTGGAACAGTAAGGCTCACAGCAGCCTTTTCACTGTCCCTACCCTTGGACGGGACCAGTTATGAAATGTACGTTCTTCTTCCATGGTTATAGACTTTGGGACTAATACTACAATTGATTTGGGACAGGAAGTTATTGCTCTGAGGTCATGTCATGTTTTGCTATTATGAAGAATTCTGTCCAGTAAACGAGTTGAAAAAAAAAACACTTTGCCTCTATGTAATACTGAGTGTGAGTGGTTGCAGACAAGTAGATTCAATTGGGCGCTAATCCCAGCTGTAGTCCTGGCTGTATGTTAATTGAAACTGGGCCACCATAGTAAAAGAGGCTTCTGTGTGAAATATGGTGTACTTATATCAAAGTGTTAAGCCTCGTACACACGACCAGTTTTCCCGGCAAGAAAACTGCTGGGAGAGCTTTTTGCCATGAAAACCGTGTATGCTCCCTCGCTGGGAAAACTGATGGGAATCCCGGCGGGAAAAATAGAGAACCTGCTCTCTATTTTCCCTTTTTTTTCCGCCAGATTTACTACACTTGCCAATGGAAAACACTGCGAGGCAGTGCCGAGGGAGCATAAGCCCTGTACACACGGCCGGGATTCCCGGCCAAAGCTCTCCCCGCAGTTTTCCCGTTGTGATACCCGGCGGACTTTATAACGCCGGGAATCCCGGCAGTGTGTACAGGGCTTAAGGCCTGCACAGAGAACTGATGAGTTATTGTACTGGAAACCAACGGGATGTGGTGGTGCTTTGGCACACCATCCCTGCAAACCTGCTTAGCGAGATGCCTCCTGTAGCTCCAGGAAATTGTTTAAAATAACATATACCTCTGCTGTCTGCATTTTGGCTGGATAGCTACAAATGACATATCTCAAATAAGATGGAGATTAGTTTAACTTTATAGAATTATGGTCACATCTATGAATAGGTTTGGAAAAATTGAAGATGGACTCAAAGAGCCAGTCCATTCAAAATGATGTTTTATAGGTGGAGCATGATGGGCCCCTGGCTGTTTATGTGTATTAAATCCTCTAAAGCAGTGGCTCTCAAGCTCAATCCTCAAGTACTCCCCAACAGGTTATGTTTTCAGGATTTCCTTCACCTTGCACAAATGATTCAAAGTCATTGAGAGTAATTCCCCAAGCATGACCTGCTGAGGGCACTTGAGCACTGAGGTTGAAAAGCACTGCTCTAAAGGTAGCCAAACAAAAAATCCAAAAGATTCCTCCATCTATATTGAACAGCGTCGATGATGGAAACTGCTGCAGGCAGTCACAGCACCTGCCCCCACCTCCATTTTTGTCTAAGCAAGAATGACATGTCCCTGCTCCTGGTGCCTCAAGGGGTGTGCACATCACATATCCTAAGAGATTTAGAGCTTCTACACAATGCTGGAGGAGGACATACATTGCGCCCGAGGTGGGTGGACCTAGTGTGCATCATCAGGGGGCCAGCTGCTTGAACCTAGATGAGACAGCTGGCCCCAAATGACATCAGAAAGGAATATGGCGGCACAGGACCCAAAATTCAACAGCAGAGCAGATGACAATGCTGGATTCACTGGGAGTGTAGGTATGTGAATTGAGGTTAACCGAACAAGCTAGGTAAAAGGAGATAAAAAAATATATCACAGGGGAATGTGGGGGGCACAAAGTTCCTCTTCATTCAACTCTACCAAACTCTAACCAAAACTAGGAATGAGTAAAGCGATTTCAGCTACAGTCCAAATTAGGCTGAAGTTCACTCCAGTGTATTCTGCCAAAATGTCAGCGAAATGAAGACTTCAAATTTCTCTCATTCTTAGTACAGATGGGTGAAATGAGTTTTCGCTTTGGCTAAATGCATGCAAGGCATTCAGAAGTTGATTTTAACAAAGGCAAAATAGTTTTCTTTTTTTTTTGGAAAAGTCTGTTTCACCGAAATTCTCATCTCTTTCCAAGACTAAAAAAAATACAAACATTTTTCCAGACTTCGACTTTTAAAATAAAACACATCTTGGGCAGGACGGCCTCTACAATAACATCTGTCCATCTGCCAGTATAATTAGATGACTATTAGCATCTGATATAAGACATATTGCCATTTCTGCAATTTCTACAGACGTATGTTTAACAGAAATTTCAAATACAAGCAATTACTGCACCCAGACTTCTGTTTATGAAAAAAAATACACTTCTGTTGACTCATACATTTTCAGCATAGTTCTTGTAAACCAGATGTGCCTTAGAAGATAAAGCTTAGTAATTAGATGTACTGGAAGGGAACCATTACTAAGCAGTGTTTCCCCATGCATATATTCAGCATTATATTTGAGATGGTTTTATGGAGGGTTTGCCTTATAGCCCTGTAGTGGTTCATAAAGAAGGGTTCCAAATACAAAGTGGTCATAAATAAGATATCAGCTTTGTACATTATTAAGGTGTGGTCAGACCTATTGTTTGTAGTATGGGGAACTGAACATTAAGCTTTGGGAATCCTACAGAGAGAAATAGGGATCTTAAAGTGGTTGTAAACCCAATTATTATATATAAAAAAAAAAATAACCTGCAAGAGAAAGACATAATGAGCTAGTATGTCTAGCATACTAGCTCATTATGCATTACTTACCTTGGATCGAAGCCCCCAAAACCATCCTCGTCTCCCCCTCCGGCCGCAGACATCGCTCCGGAAGTTTACTTCCGGGTATCGCCGCTCCGACGCTCTGTTTGGCCAGAGCGGCGATGACGTCACCGTGCATGCGCGCGGGAGCCGCCAAAGCCGGCATTATCCATTGATAAAACCGTGCGGCAGCGCCGTTGTCTATGGCGCGCATGCACCGTAGACAATGGTGCATTATTTTTTTGCAAATATCTCCTAAACTTTGTAGGTTTAGGAGATATTTCAAGCACCTACAGGTAAGCCTTAATCTAGGCTTACCTGTAGGTGCAAGTTGCATAAGTGGGTTTACAACCACTTTAAAGGAGTGGTAGAGTACTGTATTGCTAGTGATTTTGTATACACTGGAGAAAGTTAGTCTAGGGATATAATCTATGTAGTGTAGTGTATAATCTAATGCAGTATTCCCTTCCTTTAAAGGGATTGTAAACCCTTGTGTTTTTTCACCTTAATGCATCCTATGCAGGATGCATTAGAAGAGGAGGGTGCTTCTCCTAGGGGGTTATAAGATGCGAGAGCCACCGAGGGACCCCAGGAGATGGTGTTCGGGGTCACTCTGTGCAAAACGAACTGCACAGTGGAGGTAAATATGACATGTTTGTTATTTAAAAAAAAAAAAACTCAAAGATTTACAATCACTTTAACTCTTTACTCTGTCCTCCAATGCCTCCACCCACTAACTCACTCACTGCCCAGGAAATCGGCAATTACCGTATATACTCGAGTATAAGCCGACCTGAATATAAGCCGAGGCACCTAATTTTACCACAAAAAACTGGGAAAACTTATTGACTCGAGTATAAGCCTAGGGTGTCCATCTGCATGCCTCACTGTGCCTCACTTTGCCTCACTGTGTCCATGCCTCACTGTGTACATGCCTCACTGTGCCCATGCCTCACTGTGCCCATGCCTCACTGTGCCCATGCCTCACTGTGCCCATGCCTCACTGTGTCCATGCCTCACTGTGCCCATGCCTCACTGTGCCCATGACTCACTGTGTCCATGACTAGACTGACGTTTAACATGGGAGTCTATTGAAGGGGTGCCCGGCTTTGAAAAATCGGTGCTCCCCGGTCGTAGGTCCCCAAGACAAAAAAAGTTGCAAACTCGTAGATGGGGCTACATGTGTGCCAAGTCTCGGGTCCAGGGAACCTACGACCCGCCAGTAACGGGTCCCCAAAGTCACCAGAGAAATTACTGTATAACATGGGAGTCTAAGGAAGGGGTGACCGGCTTTGAAAAATCGGTGCTCCCCAGCCATAGGTCCCTCGGGCAACAAACTTTGTACACTTTTAGAGGAAGAATGGGGCTACATGTGTGCCAAGTTTGGGGTCCAGGGGACTTACGGCCGGCCAGTACCGGATCCCCAAAGTCCGGGAGATCAGGCACAAGAAGGTGACTCGAGTATAAGCCGAGGGGGGCATTTTCAGCACAAAAAAATGTGCTGAAAAACTTGTCTTATACTCGAGTATATACGGTACATTAAAAATAAGATTGACACACTTCGTGAGGAGATCTCCTAAGCGCAGAAACTTCCCCCACTTAACACTCCATTTCCACAGGTACAATCATTACTTCCCACATTCAACCCTGCTACTATTAACAAGGTTTCTAAACTTTTGTCTACGCCCACCTAACCACCTGCCCCCTGGATCCTGCTCCCTTGCAAATTCTACGCTCACCCCCTGGCTCTTTTCTGCACTCTCTAACTCACATCTTCAACTTCTCCCTCTCTTATCTGGCATCTTCTCCAACTCTCTAAATAATGCACTAGTCACACCCATCCTTAAAAAGCCCTTACTGGATCCCACCAATCTTAATAACCTATGCCCATCTTCTTCCTTCCCTTCTCCTCCAAACTCCTTGAACGACTGGTCTACAACCGACAGATCGGCCATCTGACTAGGAACAAACTTCTCGATCCCCTTCAGTCTGGATTTTCAACACTCCACAGAAACTGCTCTCCTTAAATTCACAAATGACCTACTAATGGCTAAATCCAACAGACATTATTCTGTACTACTCCTCTTGGACCTCTCTGCTGCATTTGAAACAGTGGACCACTCCCTTCTCCTCAAAAAAAAACTTGACTTCTTTCTCTGTGACTGTGCTCTTCGCTGGTTCTCATCATACCTATCCAACCTCACCTTCAATGTCACTTACAACTCTACTTCCTCTTCTTCCTTTCTTTTCTTCGTCTGGTCCCCTAAGGTTCTGTTCTTGGACCTCACCTTTTCTCTCCCTGGGTCATTTGATTGCCTCCCATGGCTTTCAATACCATTTCTACGTGGATGACACCCAAATCTATCTCTCTACCCCCCAGCTCACTCCATCAGTCTCCTCACAAATCACCAACTTACTAACAGACATATCAGCCTGGATGCCACATTACTTCCCCAAAGCCAAGCTCATAATATTTCCTCCCCCACGTGCCTCTTCCCCTGATTTCTCTGTCAAAATCAGTGGCTCAACTATCAACCCGTCCCACAATGCCAAGGTCGTAGGTGTAATCCTGGATTCTAAACGATCCTTTCGCCCGCACATCCAATCACTGTCCAAAGCTTGCCGTCTTAACCACTGCAACATCTCCAAGATACGCACCTTCCTAACAAATGAGACTACAAAACTTCTAGTCCACTCCCTGGTCATCTCTCACCTCGACTACTGCAACCTCCTCTTCATTGGCTTACCTTTAAATAGGTTTTCTACCAATTTCTATATATCTCAATTTTTTGTCAGATAACACAACCTATACCACAACATGCAATCACATCAACAATTAACAACAGTAACAATTAATCTTCTACCCTTGTCTGAACGGTCAGTGGAGGATCTTCTCTGCACATTTTCCAGACCAATGGTCTACTTCATCTGGAGAATCAGAGGTAAGTAGCAATAGTGGTTATTAAAATCAATGATATGATTAAAAACGTAATTTGCATCCAGACAGGTAATCAGGTCCAGACCAGTCCACCTTTAAAAAAAAAAAAAAAAATGCACATATATTTTCAGGAAAAATTGTGCACTTATTTTTTTGCATAGAAGCCTGCAAAGCATTGCACCCACAACTCTTAAAGTGGAAGTCCATACTAAATCTAAAATCTAAAATCCCTGCATCTATAGACACCAGGGATCAAACACTAACCTCTCTATCCCTGTAAAGAAAAAACGAGTATACATACCTTTTTGGAAGCCGATCTGACCCGCTTCAACCGGATACCACGGTGAGCTGTCAGCCGCGGCTTCTCTGTGTAGGCGGGAGCAGAGGAGATGGAGGACAACGGAATACCCATAGTAACTCTATGGGTGACGTCACTTCCCATTCATTTCACAGCCATTGTCCTATGTGTCCTCTGCAACTGGAGATCAGGTCGGAGCGGGTCAGTTCGGCTTCCAAAAAGGTAGGTATACTCATGTTTTTTCTTTACAGGGATAGAGAGGTTAGTGTTAGATCCCTGGTGTCTACAGATGCAGGGATTTTAGATTTTGCATGGACTTCCACTTTAAAGACTCTAGCTCTCTGTCTGTACTGAGGTACAGACTTTCAGTTGGATAGCTGGATTAAGTGTCAATGGACTACGGGTGTAATGAATGTACACATGGTGGAAGATGGGACTTGTAGTTCATTTGTTCATAGATCTCTGTGAATAAATGATGCAGTTGCACATCAGCACAAATTTCAAAAGTGACAGTTGCTGTGGGGGGGTGTGGACATTTTGGGGGTGGGAGGATAAGGCCCCAGCCTAAATATGAGTGTAGCATGTAAAATGGTGCAAAAGGTGGAGTTTACCTTTAACCATGAGCCAAAAAGGTGTCCCAGGAGGACTAATGCCCATTAAGTCTATGATCCCTAATTATTGTTCCTACTTATATCCCTCACAGGGTTTTAGGAGTAAGGAATTTGTGTATACTGCCCATTGATGGCTATGCCCTGTTCATTCCTATCTTAGCACATAGGGCTTATCTTCTTTTCCAAAATGCATGTCCATCCTTATTTGGTCTTAATTATTTAGGTAAGACAAAATGGGGTTAATTTACTAAAAGTGGAGAGTGCAAATTCTGGTGCAGCTCTGATTAGAAACCAACCAGCTTCTAACTTCAGCTTGTTCAATTAAGCTTTGACATAAATACCTGGAAGCAGATTGGTTTCTATGCAGCGCTGCATCAGATTTTGCATTCTCCACTTTTAGTAAATCAAGCCCCATAAAGACAATTGTATATTTAAGAGTTTATTTATTAATTCTGTGAAACATTTATCAGTACCTTAACATTTTCAAAATTGTGATTGGCCCATATATCTATTGGGATGTTGGTACGCCCCTGAGAGGGGAGATATAATTATTAGCCCCATCTTACAATATAACTATATAGGGATCAACAGAAAATATTGCAGCCAGTTGGCAGCATAAACACCAGCCAATTTTCATTTTCAGAAAGAAATCAGTACTGTCACCCCCTGTACTGACAGGTTCACTTTAAACAGCAATAATTGTGCTATATAAAAGCCTTGTTAAAATTTAACTAGCTCTGTGTACATCCTCTGCATAATGCAGCCATAGGACGTCTGCATTTATAGTGATAGAAAGCCAGCAAGCTCTTCTTTCCATTCATTCCTAGCAGGCACTGCATGCTGACACCCTCTACTCATGAATATATGTATGTGAGAAAAGCATGAGAGGAAACATTAAACATTGGATCTACCTTGGACAGATGTGTAATCACTGTCAGACTTAAAAGAAAAGTTTCACTAAAGCCCAGATTAGCCACAAGGCAAACAAGGTGAGTGCCTAAGGCCTAAAATGTTGATGTATTTGTTGGTTCTTGTGTATGAGCTCTCACATCTTCTCCGTCTTTTTTTTTACTCTTATTTATTTTCTGCAACTGCAAATACTCCAAATAAACTATATACAATAGGCCCGCTGAACACTCTGATGTGGCCTGCAACCTCAAACCAGGGAAGGGCATGTGGCTGGTCCGCGAGGTCAGATTGTGATTAACAAATTGCTGTCCTGCCAGAAGGGCAACTCTGTATCTTGGCCTAGGCCAACAAGGTCCAGGCCTAGGGCAGCACTTTGCAGGGGGGCAGCACGGAAAGAGTCCCCGCCGGCTTGCGCTACACTGTTAGTGTAACACCAGTCTTATGGGGAGGACTGGGCTAAGAGGCAAATTAGTCTAGCACCCCCATAAAGCAGCCTCACTGCTTCCTGTATGCGGGCAGCCGGCATTCTGCAACTGTGGGGGGGGGGGACCCCCCCCACAGGGTAGCTGTTTTGACGTCCTATCATCCTGGACCACAAACCTTCCTCACTGTGCTATATGTTTTCTGCTGCACCATTGGCATGGTTATGTCTTCTTAGTCCTCTCCATAAAATTATCATAAATTTGTGCTTAAAGTAGAACTATAGGCAACATTTTTTTTTTCATTTTGGATAGAGTAAGGGAGAGTTATAGCCCCTGTCAGTTTATTTTTTACCATCCCTGTCCCATTGCAGAGATTTCCCTTCACTTCCTGCCCCATAGCCAAACAGGAAGTGAGAGGAAATCTATGCAAATTAAGGGAATCCATTGCCCCCCAGGCCTTAAACAGAAAGGGGTGTGGCCTTGATAGGAAAGGGTGTGTCATATTTAAATTAGGGGGTGCACGAGTTTAGTCAGGCCTAGGGCAGCACAAAACCTAAATACACTACTGCAGAAGGGCATGGGTATGCTCTGGGGTGGCTGGTCGGCGAGGCCAGATCGTGATTAACGAATTGCCGTCCTGCCAGAAGGACATGGGTATGCTTTGGGATGGCTGGTTGGCAAGGCCAGATCGTGATAAACGGATTGCCGACCTGCCATCCCAGAGCATCAGAGTGCGAGGAGCTGGCAGTGGAGGAAGCAGGTGGCCGTGGAGGGAGCAGGAGCCGCATAAGCCGATGCTTCCTCCTGTCACAGGCAGAGCGATACCAAGTGCACTTCAACTGGGACCTTTCTAGCAGCCTTGAGATTGATGCCTAAAGAACAAAGAGCAGCGCCAATCTAAGTGTAGCATTTTAAAAGGCAAGATTTAATCCAAAAATAATAACTCACTAGACAGTGGTGGTAACACTCACATCAATATCAGTGACTGACCAATAGGTTCCAGATGTCCAGGGTGGCTTCAGTGCAGCACAGTCTCATCACACTCAGTGGCGCCGGTGGCTTCGGGGGTCCTGGGCTGGATGTGGATGGTGCAGGAGGAAGTCGTCAGCAGGACGGGCAGCTACAGTATCATGCACGTATTCAGAGCATGCGTGCTCCTTCCTCAGGCAATCGTGCATGATTCTGTAGCCGCCTACCAGTGACCACCTGACACCAGTGACCACTTCATCAACTTATCTTTATTTTCATTTGATAATCCATTAACCACTTAAGCCCCGGACCATTTGGCTGGCCAAAGACCAGCCCAATTTTTGCGATTCGGCACTGCGTCTCTTTAACTGACAATTGCGCGGTCATGCGACGTGGCTCCCAAACAAAATTGACGTCCTTTTTTTCCCACAAATAGAGCTTTCTTTTGGTGGTATTTGATCACCTCTGCGGTTTTTATTTTTTGCGCTATAAACAAAAATAGAGCTATAATAAATATCCCCCAAAAATATATAAAAAATAATAATTTTCCCTCAGTTTAGGCCGATACGTATTCTTCTACATATTTTTGGTAAAAAAAAATCACAATAAGCGTCTATTGATTGGTTTGCGCAAAAGTTATAGCGTCTACAAAATAGGCGATAGTTTTATTGCATTTTTATTAATAATTTTATTTTTTACTAGTAATGGCGGCGATCAGCGATTTTTATCGTGACTGCGACATTATGGTGGACACATCGGACACTTTTGACACCATTTTGGGACCATTGTCATTTTTACAGCGATCAGTGCTATAAAAATGCACTGATTACTGTAAAAATTACACTGGCAGTGAAGGGGTTAACCTGTAGAGGGCGCTGAAAGGGGTTAAGTGTGACCTAGGGAGTACTTCTAACTGTTAGGGGGCGTGGCTTGCCGTGACACATCACTGATCGCTGTTCCCGATGACTGGGAACACGATCAGTGACAGTGTCACTAGGCAGAATGGGGAGATGTTGTGTTTACACTAGCATCTCCCCGTTCTTCAGCTCTGTGACCCGATCGCGGGACACCAGCGGCGATCGGGTCCGCGGGTCCCGCGGGCGCGGTCACGGAGCTCGCGACAGGGACGCGCGCCGGGGCTCGCATATTAAAGGGGACATATATATACACCCATTTGCGCAGCCATGCCATTCTGTCGACGTATATCCTCGTGCGGCAGTCGGGAAGCGGTTAAAATTGAAAGGAGAATCGAAAAAAAGCACTTTTTTTAATCAACCAGCTGTCGATTGAGTCAGTGAATAAAAGAGCCCAAAAAATGAACATGCCTTAGCCTCCCTCACACAGGGGATCTAGCATAGTTTGTGGTTATATTTCTGAGAAGCACAGCTTCTGTGTGCAGTAGCTTATAGTAACTAATTGCTGTACGCGTGTTTACGCCAGAGAGTCTGAGTTGGTTATACAGTCTCTGTCTCTACCCTGTAGACATAATTAGCATTTAACACTTGCAGTGAATGGGAAGGGCAGGGGGTCTCACTGCAATAATAGATGTTGGCTAATTCCTGGAAATAGGCTTTAACCTTACTCCCCAGCTTCTGACAACGTCTCCTAGATAATGTTATCATCGCTCAGGCAACCACAGGATCCTGGAAAGCCTGAGGATCCATATCTAATGTGAAGGCACTTAAAGTGGATGTAAACCTGATTCATGAAATTTGAGCTGGGCATATATATCTGCAGTATTTTGTTATCTCTCTTCAATGAGCCAAGTCCCGTAGCTCTCTCCTGAACCGTTCCTCTGTTATCAGCCTGATAACTCCTGACAAATTCTTTAGACAAAAGCAGCCTGAATCTTCAGTCCGGGGTGGTTGCTAAAATAGATTAGCAGGGAGCAGCTCCTATTACAAAACACCTCTGAGAATCTCTGCCTGTGATGAGAGGGGGTGTGTGCTATTCCTCCAATCAGCAGTGTTAGCTATCTTGGCTGTATGCCCAGACATCAGACTCTGTGTTAACCAGGAAGAGAAAATCTCCTAACACGATCTCAACTTTCTAAACAGTATATAAATGTGAAGACAGCAGAAATATATGTAAAACCTATGTAGGGAGATTTGGTACATCCCTGTGTATCATCTGAGTCTGTTCACTTCACTGGGTGTATGGAGGGTTTACATCCACTTTAAGCCTCCCCTAACAAAGTGACTCAAAATTGGAGTGTAAAGTAAGCATCCTTTACTTTTTTCTAGTGATATTTGTTTTTGCATTTATACCTGGGACATAATCGTTATTCACAGGTATGGGAAACATTTGACCCCTCCTTTTCCTTCTACATGACAGCACAGGTGGTTGGGGACTGGCTGCTGGAGCACCCAGCACTGGGGGCAGGGAGAACGTTTTCAGTCCTGTGTAAGCTCCAAATCACAACATGAAACTTATACAGAGCTTGCACTCTTTATTCCCAGTGAGCAAATAGAACAATGGAGAGGAGAGGGGGCAGAGAGGACAGCAATTAAAGTCCAATTCCAGAAAAATATGAAATTTAAATAGTGCATTGTGCATCAATTAGCTTCCTCCTCAGTGACGATTCCATACCCATCATCCTGCAGTGTGATGGCTTTATGATCCAAGGTAATATCCTGCCCTGGGGAACAGACATTTGTAATTTTGCCTCTGGATCCTATGAAAGAGTGCCTGGCCACTAGAAGTGTGGGTCTTTACCGATAAATGTTGTCCACATCATGCAGCCAATAATGTGGACACCTGAAAAAGAACCCGAAGAAGTAAACAGAAGAAGAGAGAAGGATTGTCATGTGGCCACATGTAGCGGGGTCCTAAATTGAGGTTATGTTATGCCAAATTTAGGGGTGACTTGAGTGATAGTTGGCTCAAGTCTTTCAATTACTGGACTCTGCCTTGCTGCTGCTTCACCTGGCTTGCAGTTCCCCTAAGCAGTATGGGTGGTGCTGTCACTTGTACTCGGGGTTGAACCACAGGTGTTGGAGTGGCGATTTGGTGTCCTCTCTCAGCAGCCGTGCGGTGGGCGGGGTCGTCCTGCTGTGCATGCTGGGAGAGGATACAAAAGGGGGAGGACCGTTCTGAAGGACTGGTGAGCCATCACATTGAAGGAAGGGGCCCAGTAACTCTCCAGGGGGATGTCATCCATCCGGAACCCAGGGGCCTAACAATCTGGACCATCAGGAGGTTTGGGACACTATAGATCCTGTGGCAGAGGATCACCTAGACGCATCTATTAGGGATCTTGATTGGCTGTTCGAGCTGCACGCCGGCTGCTAGCACCATAGGTGGCTATCCGGGTGAGCTATACCCACTCGGGACCGAGTGGCGACAAAGCCAGAAGTGCCTGAATGCTGTCTATCCTTTTAACACCTTTCTCTCTTCATGCAAAGAAAAAACTATGGTCTACGTTGGAGTGGCATACTTGTGTGGCTGATTGGCTATCATGTACAGCTGCACAAGATTTTTCACTCTCAAGTTTTAGTAGATCTATGAATGGACAATGGGCAGATGATTGAAAGGTCCACCCCCTTCATTCACAGATTGTGTTTCATTCATAGAAGCTGTAGTACAGCATTAGGGGAGGGCGTAATCGGTAACACTTGAGTCACATAAACCTCCCATTGCCATATTATCCAACTATACCTTAACTTATAAATAACCAGGTGACATCCATTTTGGAGTAAAATTGTCCGCTTGGCCATTTTATTAACAAGTTAACCAACAAATTAACAAACATCTTTATTTCACTAAACAATCCCCTTCAGATACAATTGCCACCTTGTTGGAGATAATTGAAGGCATTGCCCAAATTTCCTTCGTACCAGCGTGGCCATCCAAGATCCCAGTCGCAGTGCACCGACTCAAGGACCATAGCACTCTAAACCTTTCCCACGCTGATACCCATCAACCGATGCCAGCTAAACCACGGTTAGCTGGCATCAACCGAGGATCCCATACCTTGATGGTTCCCCACTTATGCCAAATTGGTCAAAATGTCTACTGCCTCCAAAGATCCCCAACCGCTAACCATCACCCCAACCCAACAAATTACATACCATCACAACAAAATAAGGACGGGAGTGTGGGAGCTTCTTCTTCCAGTGCTGCCCCGCAACTGAACTCCGGACCTCCCCCAGCCCCTCCTACCCCGGGAAAAATCTCAACTCCGGCCACCCCTCTAGCCTGCATTTGACACTCCCCTAACTTTTAACCCTGTGTTCGGCTCCCTGCTACCTAGTCATGCCAGCCCTATGCCTAATACTCTGTATTTTAGCTACGGGCTTCTCTTGATGAATGCCTGTTACAGATCCATTAGCTCCATGAACCCCTGCCGCACCAGAAGATCACAGTGGTGAGTGGGAGAGGGGGAATCAGAACAGGAAGATTTCTACCAAAGTAGGAGACAGCAGAATAAGGGGCAAATAGCATCAATTCTCACTAATGTCCCTTTTGCTGATTTTTTTATTTATTTAATAAACTTAAGCTTTAACCTCCCTGGCGGTATGATTCTGTCTGGAATTAGGTACCAAAAGCGGTACAATTATTTTGCATGGAAATTTGGCGTTTCAAATTGTAGGCCTGTAATTCTTAGTAATTACTTACTTAAACCTGACCAAACAAGAGTCTAGTAGACATCCCGGGTATGATAAAGTTTGAAACACAAAATCATAAATTATAATATAATAAATAACTATAAATAATTATAACAAATATTAATGTAATTATAATAAAAATTATTCAATAATGTAATCAAATCAAAAACACTGAAATTTTCTTAGTGTTTGATGACAAATTTCCCCACAAATCGCTATCGCTCAATTCTGCAAGTGATTCTAATTTATTATCGCTGTTTTCTAGCTGGTCTAAAACCACTTTTGATGTAAAGGGACACTTTTTGGTTGCTATGGACAATCTCCAGTTTCCAGGCAGAAAGAACAGTTTTTATAATATAAAACTGCATGCAGGGCACTGGACAGACCACTAGGGACAAAGGGGATGCGTAATTATTTTATACAGTACTGTAATCAGTAAGATTACAGTATACTGTATGTGTATTGTGTTTTTCACTGTTTGAATTTGGCGCCGAACTCCGTCCCCGTGCGCCGCAATGTCGCAGGGAACGGAGCTCAGCACTCGGCAGTGTGGAACGAGCGAGGAGACAGCTCTCAGACACTGTGGGGAGACATCGCAGGATCCAGGGAACAAGGTAAGTAACTTCCCCTGGATACTGCAATGCAATCCCGAGTCTGGCTCGGGGTTACCGCTCCTAGCATTAAAAACTCACCCCGAGCCACACTCGGGAATACCGCCAAGGGGGTTAATGTAATTGGTTAATCTCATGTCAAGCTTTTGCATGCCAAGCGATGAACATTTCATATGCAGAAGTTTATGTCAGTGTAAAGGGCAATTTTGAAATGCAAAAAGCTGTTGCGACACGCACCAGCTAGCCGTGTGCAGATTATCAGGGACGGTGCAGGCAGAGCAAACTATTCAACCATGAGCATGAAACAGGATTAAATTGCAGAAAGTTGTTTGACATATATTCCTTGAAGACTCTGATTTTACTAACAAATGGATTCTGTGATCCTACCTACATTACATAAGAAAACTTTAGCTTTGATTTCATGCTTGAATATATGATGGGTTTGCTCAGAGTGATTTAGACAATGGACAATATCTTCCTTTAAATATTGGTTCTGGAGGCCATAACAACTAGGAAAAAAAGCTGAACTCATGTCATTAAAGCGGAGGTGCAGCTTTTTTTTTTTTTTTTTTAAAGTCAGCAGCTACTAACAGTGTAGCTGCTGACTTTTAATAAGGACACTTACCTGTCCTACTCTCCCGCGATGTCGGTCCCGCCACGGCGATCGTTCGCTGCTGCCAGGCTCCCGGCTCCTCTATCCTGACTAAGGGAAACAGGCTGTGAAGCCTTACGGCTTCACTGCCCGTTTCCTACTGCGCATGCGCCACTCGCACGGCGCTTTGTGAATGGGCGGCTTGCCTCCTGGGATACACACAGTTCCCAGAAGGCAGCGCGCCCCATTCACAAGAAGAGGAAATGGAAGTTCTCAATCCGAGGACAAGGAAGAGGCACAGCAGAAGGCAGATTAAGGGACTTCCGCATAGCAACAGGCATTTCGGGTGAGTATAAATTTTATTTTATTTTTTCTATTATTTTTTTTCTTTTTTTTTAGGATTTTTAATGTATTTTTTTTTCTGGGTGGACCTCCGCTTTAATTCACTGAAGATACGTTTTGTTGCCAGGATTCAGTTTGTTTTTTTGGCTTGGTTTAGAAAGGATTTTTTGGTTATTAGAAGTCCAACGGATGTGCTACAAAAAAAGGAATCCTTTATTTGACCGCCGCAAGAATCTCTTCTCTCACAGTCCCACTGTTTCTGACTGCGTGGCAGGCTGGTGTAAAAATAGGATTTTTGTACTCACCGTAAAATCCGTTTCTCTGGCATCCATGGACTGACACAGGGTGTCTTATACACCTTTACACGTGGGTTATGTCCCTGCTTGCAGGAGAAGACCTAGGCAGAATGTGAGATGTTATACATACATTCTAAACAGCCAGAGCTGAACAGCCCCGCCCAGGGGGGCGGTCCCTCCGGGCATAACCCTCCCACTGCAGTCAGCAGACCTCAGTTCGTAACAAAGCAGTACAAACTTAAAAAGAAGGGTGGGTGCTGTGTCAGTCCATGGATGCCAGAGAAACGGATTTTACGGTGAGTACAAAAATCCTATTTTCTCCTGTCATCCATGGACTGACACAGCGTGTCTTATACACCTTTACACGTGGGATGTCCCAAAGCAGTGTCAAGAGGGATGGGAGCAGTATAAATGGAAAACCAAAAACTTCACTCCAAACAAGGCAGAGCTCCTCAACGGAGGAGTTGCAACATCAAACAGCGGCCTGCAACACCTTGCGGCCGAAGGAAGCATCCGAAGATGCAGCCACATCAACCTTATAAAACTTAGAAAAGGTATGAACAGACGACCAGGTCGCCGCCTTGCACACTTGTGCAACCGACGCTTGATGTCGGAAAGCCCAGGAAGCACCAATTGCCCTGGTGGAATGTGCCGTAACCGGAAAGGGAGGCGCCCGCCCCTTGAGAGCATAAGCTTGAATGACGGTTTGTCTGATCCACCTAGAAATGGTGGCAGACGAAACCGCTTGGCCCTGTTTTGGCCCAGAGACAGCCACAAATAGTGAGTCAGACTTCCGAATAGAAGCAGTAGCAGACAGGTACACCCGCAAGGCTCGTACCACATCCAAAGTGTGTAGCGCAAACTCTCTGGGATGCGATGGGTGAGGACACAAGGACGGGAGGACAATGTCCTCGTTTAAGTGGAAGGCCGAGACCACCTTTGGCAGAAAGGAAGGTCGCGGACGTAACACCGCCTTATCCTTATGGATGATCAAAAAGGGCGACTTGCAGGACAAGGCCGCCAACTCAGACACTCGTCTAATGGAAGTAATGGCCACCAAGAAGGCCACCTTCTGAGACAAAGTCAAGAGGGGAATATCTCTAATATTTTCAAAGGGAGGTTCCTGGAGGACCGAGAGCACCAAATTCAGATCCCACGGGGGGAGAGGAGGCTTGACAGGGGGGAGCACATGGCGAACCCCCTGCACAAAGGTGCTAACCAAGGGATGACCCGCCAGCGGTCGCTGAAAGAAGATGGCCAAGGCCGAAATCTGACCCTTAATGGTACTCAAAGCGAGCTTTTGGGTCACGCCACGCTGCAGAAAATGCAGGATTCTGGGAACAGAATACGTTCGTGGGCGCCAGTCCAGCTCTTCGCACATGGCGATGTAAGCTCTCCAAGTACGGTGATAGATCCTTCTGGAGGAAGACTTCCGTGCCCTTAACATGGTCGAAATGACCGAATCCGAGAGACCTCGGTCTCTCAGCACCTGGCTTTCAATAACCATGCCGTTAAAACCAGAGACTGTAAAGCAGGATGAAATATAGGACCTTGAGACAGAAGGTCCCCCCGTATCGGTAACCGCCAGGGAACGTCTGCGACGAGACGTACCAGATCGGCGTACCAGTGACGCCGAGGCCAATCCGGAGCAATGAGGATCACCGGAATTCCCTCGGTCGCTACCCTGCGGAGCAGGCGAGGGAGCAACTGCAGCGGAGGATAAACGTATAACAGGCGATACTGACCCCATGGGGCCACCAACGCATCCGAGGCATCCGCCCAGGGATCCCTGGATCTGGCCACAAACCTTGACACCTTGCGATTGAGTCGAGAAGCCATCAGGTCCACATCCGGCGTGCCCCACCGTCTGCAAAGGAGTTGAAAGACCTCCGGGTGCAAGGACCACTCCCCCTGGTCCAGCGTCTGGCGACTTAGATAGTCCGCCTGCCAATTGTCTATGCCCGGAATGTAGACGGCCGACAGAGCCGGCACGCTTCTTTCGGCCCACCTCAGGATGCGGGCGACCTCGGAAGCCGCAGCTGAGCTCCGAGTCCCCCCTTGATGGTTGACATACGCCACTGCTGTGGGGTTGTCCGATTGTATCCTGATGGAGTGACCCTGTAGTTTCTCCGACCATGAGGAGAGGCACAGTCTGATTGCCCGTATCTCCAGCACATTGATCGGTAAGAGGGCTTCGTCCGGAGTCCAAAGCCCTTGGGCCGACAGGACTCCCCAGACTCCCCCCCAGCCCGTCAGGCTGGCGTCCGTCGTGATCACCGTCCATTGGATGGGGAGGAACGACTTCCCGGACCGAAGAGCCGGGGACCTCAACCACCACGTCAGGGACGCCCTGACCAGGTGACTCACCTGGATCTGAAGATCCAAGGACAACTGGGATTTGTCCCAAGTGGACAAGATCTCTTTCTGTAAGGCCCTGGTGTGCGCTTGGGCATAAGGAACGGCCTCGAAGGAGGCCACCATGAGTCCCAGGACTCTCATGCAAAAGCGGATTGACGACCATTTTCGGGACGTCAGCACCCGTACTGCAGACTGAAGTGTCAGTAGTTTGTCTGGAGGTAGGAAGACTCTTGCTTCCAAGGAGTCCAGAATCAGACCTAGATACTCCAGACGCTGAGTCGGGACTAGAACCGACTTCTGAACGTTCAGGAGCCACCCAAACTCCCTGAGGGTCTGACTGACGATAGTCACACTTTCTTCCAATTCTGAGCCACTGTCTGCTCTTAGAAGGAAATCGTCCAGATAGCCCACGATAGCAATGCCTCGCTGTCTCAGCAAAGCTAGGACCGGAGCAAGCACCTTGGTGAACACCCTCGGTGCCGAGGCCAGGCCGAAGGGAAGAGCCACAAATTGATAGTGGACTTCGCCGACCGCAAAGCGCAGAAACTTCTGGTGGCTTGCGCAGATCGGAACATGCAAGTAGGCGTCCTTGATGTCCAAGGATGCCAGAAAATCCCCTTGACGGAGTGTAGCGGCCACCGTGCGAATGGATTCCATGCGGAATTTTTGCACCTTCACGAAGGCATTCAGGGCCTTGAGGTCCAGGATCGGCCGAACCCCGTCCTTTTTTGGAACAACAAACAGATTCGAGTAGAACCCCTGAAAACCTCTCCTGGGACGGAACCGGCACAATTACTCCGGACCCGATCAAATCCTGTACAGCCCCCAAGAGGGCTGCCCGACGGGCAGGAAGGAGAGGGAGATTTGAGGGAAAGAATCTGTCTGGGGGCCAGGAGCGGAACTCTATTCTGTATCCTGAGGTGACCACCTCGCACACCCACCGGTCGGAGATCCGGGAGGTCCACCGATCCGTGAACCTGCGAAGTCGTCCCCCCACCCCAGAGACGGGCGGGGGCAAGACTTCACGCGGAGGCGGGCTTGGGAGCCGGCTTGTTCGGCTTACGCACCCAGGGGCGCTTGTGCCCGCCAGCCGCACTGTTGTCAGTCTGGGATGGCTTACCCGTGGACTCTGACGGACGAAAAAAACCCTTTTTTGCTGGAAAGGAAGGACCCGGTTTACGTCGGGCCTCCTTACCCTTGATAGTTTGAGGAAGGAGAGTGCTTTTACCTCCCGTGACATCCTTGATGATGTCATCCAGAGCAGCACCAAAAAGTCTACCACCCTTAAAAGGTAGATCCGTCAGGAGCTTCTTAGAGGCTAGGTCAGCAGACCAGCATTTCAACCAGATGAGACGACGCAATACCACCGCCGAAACAGAGGCCCTGGATATTAAAGGGGCCGCGTCCAACGTGGCGTCGCACACATATATCAGACCCTGCACCATCTGGTGGGCCAGAGCAATAGTGTCTGGAGGAAGGTTATACTCCTGCACAGTTTGGTGCAAAATTTTTGCCCATTCCGTGAGTGTCTGAGACACAAGGGTCGCCGCTACTACGGGCCGTAGGGCGGATCCCAACAAGGCGAACATGGCTCTACTCACCACTTCTGACCTCCTGTCAGTGGGGTCCTTAAACGCAGGAGTCCCCTCCATCGGGAGAGTGGTGGCCTTGTTTAAACGGGCGACTGGAGGGTCGACCACCGGGGGAGAAGCCCACTTTTTAAGCAGGGCGTCTTCAAAGGGGTATCTAATAGACAAACGCTGCGGGACCATAAAAGTCTTCTGCGGCTTTTCCCAGACCTGGTCAATGAGCTGGTCAAAGAAAGGTACATATGGAAAAACCTTTTTAGAAGGCTTGGTCTTAAAAGAACCAAAGGAGACTGTATCCGCCTGAGGTTCTGCGGTCGCAGCATCTAGCTTGAGAGTGTCCCTCACAGCATCAATGAGTTCACTAACAAGCGCCCTGTCATTTACTGACTCAGAACTGGAGTCTTCCTCACAAGGAATGTCCTGTTCAAAACCATCCAAATATTCAGAGCTAGGGTCCTGAGCAGCAATAACTAGGCCCATATCTGAAGCAGAGCACTCCCCTTGTGGAGATAAAGTGGGGAGAGGGCGCTTTTTTGCTCCCTTGTGCTCACACACAGCTTCCATCCTGGTCAGAAATGATTCCAGGACTGCCGACAACTGGTCCATAGGGACCGCAGGTGCTGGAGCACTGGCTGCTGCCTCTGGCATGTTAGGGGAAGCTGGTGACTCTGACTCCATAATGTCCCTCTCAGACCACCCACAGGCCGTGCAGACTGAAGTAGGGGAATGCCCAGGGAACCCACCAACCTGACCAGGACCGCTCGGTTCCGCCGCTCTGTCTCACTGCGCCACGCTGCTCAGCGTGAGTGAGCTGAGAGGAGAGAGTGTGAGGAGATTCGCGCCGTTTCCAGCGGCGCTAGAGGCCAAACTAGTGCCAGAAAAGACGTGCGGCTACAAGAAAATGGCCGCCGCAATGTGCTCCGGCGGGCCCCGGCAAGATGGACGCCAATGTAAAAATCAGCACACACACAAAACATGGCGCCGAACGGCGCCCAGGCCCCTCACCTCCAAAAACAAAACAGCCCCAGCGAGTGCAGAGCAGCATGAGCCCCCCCCAGGACAGTATGGCCCCCAGGCACCCCCCATAGTACAGCGCCAGCACTAGTGAACAGAGAGTGACATTAAAAACACAGGGGGAGACAGGGAAATCCCCCCACACAAGAAACACACAGCATGTACTCACCTGCAGCCAGGAGAGACTACTTACCCGTCCCCTGAGGGACCCGCTGGTGTGTTTCTGACAGAACTATCACAGTGCGGTACTGAGTAGCTGTCGGCCCGGTCCACCGCGAAAGATACAGCCGGACTGTTCTATCTTGAGAGGACCGCGGAGCTGGAAGCCCACCGGCCACCCCTGGAGTCGTGGGGCATGTCGTGAACTGAGTCTCACGCACACAAGGCGAGGATCAGCACGCTCGATGGTCGGACAGGGAAGACTACGAGGATATCTTGTACCCAACCTGTTGCCCAGCCGACAGTTGATAGAAGATCTCAAAAAAAAAAAAAAAAAAAAATAGGAAAAAAATTCCCAAAAGAATAAAAATAGGTCAGGAGACTGGCTCCTGAGAGAGCCACGTCTTCTCCTTCTGCTAGGCAGAAAAAAACTGAGGTCTGCTGACTGCAGTGGGAGGGTTATGCCCGGAGGGACCGCCCCCCTGGGCGGGGCTGTTCAGCTCTGGTTGTTTAGAATGTATGTATAACATCTCACATTCTGCCTAGGTCTTCTCCTGCAAGCAGGGACATAACCCACGTGTAAAGGTGTATAAGACACGCTCTGTCAGTCCATGGATGACAGGAGAAATAAGTTCTTTTGCCGCACTGAAAGTGTATTTGTAATGAGATGAAATCCTAAATGGTTAAAATAAACATTTCAATTTTCACATTTTAAGGATCCAAACTGCCAGGAGATGACTTCTTCTATGGGACCAATGGAGAAAAGATGCATGTGTGCAGTATGCTGCCCATCAACTCAAAAAGATGACCAGAGTTCTGTCAGAGCTGGTGGAGGACATGGCCAGTGAAGGAGGCTGCTAGCTGGGCTGCAACCTGCAGTAGGTGATACAGGAGGCACGGGAAGAGAGATGGCATATTTAAATATATATATATATTGTAACGGGTGGGCCCGTGGAACCCAGAAGTTCTTAGAAAGAATGAGCCAGAAAATAATGGACATTGAGAATATGTCTTGGATTGCTTTAAAATGGGTCTGTAATATTAATCCACAATATTCCCCAGGATATCTGTAAAGAACTATTTACTGGTTGTTGATTCTGAACACAACAGGTTAATTGAAAGATGTTAATGTCATCACCTCCAACCACCTGGCTGCCTGTGTAATGTAAATGAGTCCAGGCTAACTTCTAAAGATCTTTTCATTGTGGATTGTGATAATTAACTCTGTAATTGTATAAAGGGATTAGTTAATGAACTCACCTGTTGTCTGCTAAGGGATGTCAGAATAATGTGTATTGGGGGCTTGTTATGTAACCATTGTGTGATGTTGTGGGTGGAGTTGGGTCATTGTTCAGTTGGACTACAGTATTCTTTTAGTGTATATAAGAGCCTGCTTTTCTCAATAAAGATTGTCAGACCTGCTGGAAACCTAACAGAGCTGTGTCTCGTTATTAGGGGGGGGAAATTATCATTATGGATCTCGTTCGCCTGACTATGGAATGTCCGTAGCTGCCTTGTGTTCGGAAAGGGAATATCCTAAACGGCGTTAACCCCTTCCATACTTGGGGTGTCGTTACATATATCTTTAAAAAATTAATTTGAGAGCTAACACAACAATAGCCATTTGCTGCATTTAACTAGTTGCAATATTCCTCATATGGGTAGATTTCACTTTACTAAGCAATTGCTAGCAGGGTCTTGTTGGTTGCTCCACCCAACATGTCACCTGTGGGGTATTGGATTGGAAAAGGTTTGTTGTGACAGGTAGGCTGTCAAGCCAATCTCTAGACAAATTCCCCCCTTCCAATCTCCAGGCAAATTTCCCCCTTACCTATTCACAATGTAATGCCTTGTACACCCGATCGGAACTTCAGATGAAAAAAGTCTGACGGAATCTGAGATGTGTGGGCCCAATCAGACTTTTTTCCGTCAGAGTTTAGAAATAGAACATGTTTTATTTTTTTCCGATTTTTCCGATTCGGATCGTCTGTGTGGAACTTTGACGGAGAAAAAAAACACGCATGCTCAGAATCAAGTCGACGCATGCTCGGAAGCATTGAACTTAATTTTTCTCGGCTCGCGTAGTGTTCTTCGTCACTGCGTTCTTGAAGATCAGAATTTGGTCTGACAGTGTGTATGCAAGACAGCTTGAATGGAATTCCGACGAAAAAGTCCATTGGATTTTATCCGATCGGAAATTCTGATCGTGTGTACAGGGCATTAGTCTTTTTTTTTTATCAGATTTTTTTCCACCATCTGCGTCCTATTACGAAGATTTCCCTACACTTCCTGTCCCATAGTGAGGGAAAAATCCAATCAAATTATGGGAATTTCTTGGGGACCCCCCAGGTCATTAGACTTTGTGTCCCTATTGGAATATTTCCCCTCTATTATTTTTCTGGGTCAACCAAAAATTTGAGATTTTCTTTTACCTTCACTTTTAATGATAATGGTAAACAGAATCAATAGAGAGGGGAAATCCCCTAAATAGGGGCACAAACAGCTTATAAAACTGACAAGCATTCTAATCCCTCTCCAATCTATCCAAAAAAAAAAAGAAGTTTTGCCTTTAGTTATACTTTAATGGAGATTTAAGATGCAGAGCTGCACTCCAAGCCTACCATAAACCAGTCTGGTTGATGCTCACCATCATGATAGAGTCATTGGTGTCTTCAGGACCTATTAGGACCCATGAATAGGCAGCCAATGATTAGTGCCCATGTCTCCAGGCAATAAAGAAGGATCCTTGGCATGTGATGTGACCACAGATTCAGGTAAGTAATGGGGTATTTTGTGTATTTTTTTTAGCTAATTTGGGGATTAGCTAGATGGGAATAAGGGTGAAGTTTATCTGGGGAGACCCCAGATTTGCCTGGACCATTGCATTCACAGCTGAGTTCTTCACCTCAGAAATTCCTCATTTCAGAAAAGCACTAAATAGGCTGCCACCTATGCAACAAATAGAGTAATTAATATTAGTAAAACGTTGGCGCCAACCCAAATATCAACAACCATGAAAAAGGATAATATGTGACGCTGCACATTTAAGTGGATCAACCACCTCTGAACAGGAAAAAAAAATAAAAGGTAAGGCTCTAGCACACATCTGCAATATGCATATAAACAATATGTAAATACCAATCCAATAATCGTGAGAAAAACAAAAAATTGCAAAAAAACTCAACAGTCCAAAGGAAAAATTAAAAATAAATAAATAGTCTTTGCTGAAAAATTCCAACCCATGTGCTTCTGGTGATAAAGTGCCCTAAGTGCTCCTTAGATTAGTGCTCCACCACAGTGTGTATAAATTGCATACTTACTGACTGTTGCCTTATGGGACATTTATAAACTGCATTGAAGAGCAGTAAAATATTGTAAATATGAATATATTTCAAATAGCTTGCTGTACATGTATTTCAATTAGCTTGCTGTAGATATAGTTCATTTAGCTTTCGGAATATATTCCCTTTCTTCACCCTTGCAAAGTCCTTTGTTAAACGCTAGACCTTGCGGAGCCCCAAGCTTGGGGAGACAATGCCATTGTGTTAAACCCACTCTCGTCAATGAGTCCCATGCGGGGATAATACAATGGACAGAGCCCCACCCATAACCCTTTAGAAAGCTGCAAGCACATCTCCTGATCACATAGAGTCACCTGGACTTTCATGAAAGGGGGGCTGACTTATGGAGTAAGCCCTCCAATCATGACCCAAGCTAGGCCAACCAATGGGGTATCAGTATAGAGAGATATACTCAGAGTAAGGGAGATGGGAGCTCAGTACTTGATGGAAGAATGGCCTAAAGGACGGGTCTAAAGGGGTAATTATGCCAAAGGTCTGTCTATGTAACTACTCATGTTAGTACTTTAAGGTTTTAGGAGGATGCTCTATGTTCCTCCATGTAAATACTTTGTATATTTTAACCTACTATTTCCTGCTTGTCTAAGACTGTATAGATAGCTTCTTTGTGTTAGTTTAGACTTTACCAAATACATAATAAATATGTTCATTATGTTAAAGCTTTCAAATCTTGTCAAAAGGAACTCTTATTAAACCTATATCATATCTGTGAGATATTAAATCTTAAATATAGATATTGAAAATCAACACTGACCACATCTAGAAAATAAGCCTTTGGTATCTTAGGGTACCACCTTTTTTCCTTTTCTTTTCTAGATGTGGTCGGTAAGTGTGCAATTTATACACACTGTGGTGGCACACTAATTTAAGGAGCACTTAAAGAGGAGGTCCAGCCTGGGTGAAAAAAAATTAAAAGTCAGCAGCTACAAATACTGTAGCTGCTGACTTTTAATATTAGGGCACTTACCTGTCCAGGGAGCCAGGAATGTCAGCACCCCAGCCACTCTACGGTTGCTGCCGCCGCCTTTCCTGGTAATGGAATGTAGTGAAGCCTTTCAGCTTCACAGTGGGCTCCGTACTGCACATGCGCGAAGCATGCTGCACTTTCTAATTGGCCCGGCGGCGGGGGAAGGAGGAGGGGGCCGAACTTCCGGGAGATCGGGCCGTGGCCTGTTTCCAGAAGTGGGGAAGTATTTTTTTTTTCTGGGTGGACCTCCGCTTTAATTCACTGAAGATACGTTTTGTTGCCAGGTTTCAGTTTGTTTTTTTGGCTTGCTTTAGAAAGGATTTTTTGGTTATTAGAAGTCCAACGGATGTGCTACAAAAAAAGGAATCCTTTATTTGACCGCCGCAAGAATCCCTTCTCTCACAGTCCCACTGTTTCTGACTGCGTGGCAGGCTGGTGTAAAATAAGTTCTTTTGCCGCACTGAAAGTGTATTTGTAATGAGATGAAAACCTAAATGGTTAAAATAAACATTTCAATTTTCACATTTTAAGGATCCAAACTGCCAGGAGATGACTTCTTCTATGGGACCAATGGAGAAAAGATGCATGTGTGCAGTATGCTGCCCATCAACTCAAAAAGATGACCAGAGTTCTGTCAGAGCTGGTGGAGGACATGGCCAGTGAAGGAGGCTGCTAGCTGGGCTGCAACCTGCAGTAGGTGATACAGGAGGCACGGGAAGAGAGATGGCATATTTAAATATATATATATTGTAACGGGTGGGCCCGTGGAACCCAGAAGTTCTTAGAAAGAATGAGCCAGAAAATAATGGACATTGAGAATATGTCTTGGATTGCTTTAAAATGGGTCTGTAATATTAATCCACAATATTCCCCAGGATATCTGTAAAGAACTATTTACTGGTTGTTGATTCTGAACACAACAGGTTAATTGAAAGATGTTAATGTCATCACCTCCAACCACCTGGCTGCCTGTGTAATGTAAATGAGTCCAGGCTAACTTCTAAAGATCTTTTCATTGTGGATTGTGATAATTAACTCTGTAATTGTATAAAGGGATTAGTTAATGAACTCACCTGTTGTCTGCTAAGGGATGTCAGAATAATGTGTATTGGGGGCTTGTTATGTAACCATTGTGTGATGTTGTGGGTGGAGTTGGGTCATTGTTCAGTTGGACTACAGTATTCTTTTAGTGTATATAAGAGCCTGCTTTTCTCAATAAAGATTGTCAGACCTGCTGGAAACCTAACAGAGCTGTGTCTCGTTATTAGGGGGGGGAAATTATCATTATGGATCTCGTTCGCCTGACTATGGAATGTCCGTAGCTGCCTTGTGTTCGGAAAGGGAATATCCTAAACGGCGTTAACCCCTTCCATACTTGGGGTGTCGTTACATATATCTTTAAAAAATTAATTTGAGAGCTAACACAACAATAGCCATTTGCTGCTTTTAACTAGTTGCAATATTCCTCATATGGGTAGATTTCACTTTACTAAGCAATTGCTAGCAGGGTCTTGTTGGTTGCTCCACCCAACATGTCACCTGTGGGGTATTGGATTGGAAAAGGTTTGTTGTGACAGGTAGGCTGTCAAGCCAATCTCTAGACAAATTCCCCCCTTCCAATCTCCAGGCAAATTTCCCCCTTACCTATTCACAATGTAATGCCTTGTACACCCGATCGGAACTTCAGATGAAAAAAGTCTGACGGAATCTGAGATTCCGACTGTGTGTGGGCCCAATCAGACTTTTTTCCGTCAGAGTTTAGAAATAGAACATGTTTTATTTTTTTCCGATTTTTCCGATTCGGATCGTCTGTGTGGAACTTTGACGGAGAAAAAAAACACGCATGCTCAGAATCAAGTCGACGCATGCTCGGAAGCATTGAACTTAATTTTTCTCGGCTCGCGTAGTGTTCTTCGTCACTGCGTTCTTGAAGATCAGAATTTGGTCTGACAGTGTGTATGCAAGACAGCTTGAATGGAATTCCGACGAAAAAGTCCATTGGATTTTATCCGATCGGAAATTCTGATCGTGTGTACAGGGCATTAGTCTTTTTTTTTTATCAGATTTTTTTCCACCATCTGCGTCCTATTACGAAGATTTCCCTACACTTCCTGTCCCATAGTGAGGGAAAAATCCAATCAAATTATGGGAATTTCTTGGGGACCCCCCAGGTCATTAGACTTTGTGTCCCTATTGGAATATTTCCCCTCTATTATTTTTCTGGGTCAACCAAAAATTTGAGATTTTCTTTTACCTTCACTTTTAATGATAATGGTAAACAGAATCAATAGAGAGGGGAAATCCCCTAAATAGGGGCACAAACAGCTTATAAAACTGACAAGCATTCTAATCCCTCTCCAATCTATCCAAAAAAAAAAAGAAGTTTTGCCTTTAGTTATACTTTAATGGAGATTTAAGATGCAGAGCTGCACTCCAAGCCTACCATAAACCAGTCTGGTTGATGCTCACCATCATGATAGAGTCATTGGTGTCTTCAGGACCTATTAGGACCCATGAATAGGCAGCCAATGATTAGTGCCCATGTCTCCAGGCAATAAAGAAGGATCCTTGGCATGTGATGTGACCACAGATTCAGGTAAGTAATGGGGTATTTTGTGTATTTTTTTTAGCTAATTTGGGGATTAGCTAGATGGGAATAAGGGTGAAGTTTATCTGGGGAGACCCCAGATTTGCCTGGACCATTGCATTCACAGCTGAGTTCTTCACCTCAGAAATTCCTCATTTCAGAAAAGCACTAAATAGGCTGCCACCTATGCAACAAATAGAGTAATTAATATTAGTAAAACGTTGGCGCCAACCCAAATATCAACAACCATGAAAAAGGATAATATGTGACGCTGCACATTTAAGTGGATCAACCACCTCTGAACAGGAAAAAAAAATAAAAGGTAAGGCTCTAGCACACATCTGCAATATGCATATAAACAATATGTAAATACCAATCCAATAATCGTGAGAAAAACAAAAAATTGCAAAAAAACTCAACAGTCCAAAGGAAAAATTAAAAATAAATAAATAGTCTTTGCTGAAAAATTCCAACCCATGTGCTTCTGGTGATAAAGTGCCCTAAGTGCTCCTTAGATTAGTGCTCCACCACAGTGTGTATAAATTGCATACTTACTGACTGTTGCCTTATGGGACATTTATAAACTGCATTGAAGAGCAGTAAAATATTGTAAATATGAATATATTTCAAATAGCTTGCTGTACATGTATTTCAATTAGCTTGCTGTAGATATAGTTCATTTAGCTTTCGGAATATATTCCCTTTCTTCACCCTTGCAAAGTCCTTTGTTAAACGCTAGACCTTGCGGAGCCCCAAGCTTGGGGAGACAATGCCATTGTGTTAAACCCACTCTCGTCAATGAGTCCCATGCGGGGATAATACAATGGACAGAGCCCCACCCATAACCCTTTAGAAAGCTGCAAGCACATCTCCTGATCACATAGAGTCACCTGGACTTTCATGAAAGGGGGGCTGACTTATGGAGTAAGCCCTCCAATCATGACCCAAGCTAGGCCAACCAATGGGGTATCAGTATAGAGAGATATACTCAGAGTAAGGGAGATGGGAGCTCAGTACTTGATGGAAGAATGGCCTAAAGGACGGGTCTAAAGGGGTAATTATGCCAAAGGTCTGTCTATGTAACTACTCATGTTAGTACTTTAAGGTTTTAGGAGGATGCTCTATGTTCCTCCATGTAAATACTTTGTATATTTTAACCTACTATTTCCTGCTTGTCTAAGACTGTATAGATAGCTTCTTTGTGTTAGTTTAGACTTTACCAAATACATAATAAATATGTTCATTATGTTAAAGCTTTCAAATCTTGTCAAAAGGAACTCTTATTAAACCTATATCATATCTGTGAGATATTAAATCTTAAATATAGATATTGAAAATCAACACTGACCACATCTAGAAAATAAGCCTTTGGTATCTTAGGGTACCACCTTTTTTCCTTTTCTTTTCTAGATGTGGTCGGTAAGTGTGCAATTTATACACACTGTGGTGGCACACTAATTTAAGGAGCACTTAAAGAGGAGGTCCAGCCTGGGTGAAAAAAAATTAAAAGTCAGCAGCTACAAATACTGTAGCTGCTGACTTTTAATATTAGGGCACTTACCTGTCCAGGGAGCCAGGAATGTCAGCACCCCAGCCACTCTACGGTTGCTGCCGCCGCCTTTCCTGGTAATGGAATGTAGTGAAGCCTTTCAGCTTCACAGTGGGCTCCGTACTGCACATGCGCGAAGCATGCTGCACTTTCTAATTGGCCCGGCGGCGGGGGAAGGAGGAGGGGGCCGAACTTCCGGGAGATCGGGCCGTGGCCTGTTTCCAGAAGTGGGGAAGTATTTTTTTTTTCTGGGTGGACCTCCGCTTTAATTCACTGAAGATACGTTTTGTTGCCAGGTTTCAGTTTGTTTTTTTGGCTTGCTTTAGAAAGGATTTTTTGGTTATTAGAAGTCCAACGGATGTGCTACAAAAAAAGGAATCCTTTATTTGACCGCCGCAAGAATCCCTTCTCTCACAGTCCCACTGTTTCTGACTGCGTGGCAGGCTGGTGTAAAATAAGTTCTTTTGCCGCACTGAAAGTGTATTTGTAATGAGATGAAAACCTAAATGGTTAAAATAAACATTTCAATTTTCACATTTTAAGGATCCAAACTGCCAGGAGATGACTTCTTCTATGGGACCAATGGAGAAAAGATGTATGTGTGCAGTATGCTGCCCATCAACTCAAAAAGATGACCAGAGTTCTGTCAGAGCTGGTGGAGGACATGGCCAGTGAAGGAGGCTGCTAGCTGGGCTGCAACCTGCAGTAGGTGATACAGGAGGCACGGGAAGAGAGATGGCATATTTAAATATATATATATATTGTAACGGGTGGGCCCGTGGAACCCAGAAGTTCTTAGAAAGAATGAGCCAGAAAATAATGGACATTGAGAATATGTCTTGGATTGCTTTAAAATGGGTCTGTAATATTAATCCACAATATTCCCCAGGATATCTGTAAAGAACTATTTACTGGTTGTTGATTCTGAACACAACAGGTTAATTGAAAGATGTTAATGTCATCACCTCCAACCACCTGGCTGCCTGTGTAATGTAAATGAGTCCAGGCTAACTTCTAAAGATCTTTTCATTGTGGATTGTGATAATTAACTCTGTAATTGTATAAAGAGATTAGTTAATGAACTCACCTGTTGTCTGCTAAGGGATGTCAGAATAATGTGTATTGGGGGCTTGTTATGTAACCATTGTGTGATGTTGTGGGTGGAGTTGGGTCATTGTTCAGTTGGACTACAGTATTCTTTTAGTGTATATAAGAGCCTGCTTTTCTCAATAAAGATTGTCAGACCTGCTGGAAACCTAACAGAGCTGTGTCTCGTTATTAGGGGGGGGAAATTATCATTATGGATCTCGTTCGCCTGACTATGGAATGTCCGTAGCTGCCTTGTGTTCGGAAAGGGAATATCCTAAACGGCGTTAACCCCTTCCATACTTGGGGTGTCGTTACATATATCTTTAAAAAATTTATTTGAGAGCTAACACAACAATAGCCATTTGCTGCTTTTAACTAGTTGCAATATTCCTTATATGGGTAGATTTCACTTTACTAAGCAATTGCTAGCAGGGTTTTGTTGGTTGCTCCACCCAACATGTCACCTGTGGGGTATTGGATTGGAAAAGGTTTGTTGTGACAGGTAGGCTGTCAAGCCAATCTCTAGACAAATTCCCCCCTTCCAATCTCCAGGCAAATTTCCCCCTTACCTATTCACAATGTAATGCCTTGTACACCCGATCGGAACTTCAGATGGAAAAAGTCTGACGGAATCTGAGATTCCGACCGTGTGTGGGCCCAATCAGACTTTTTTCCGTCAGAGTTTAGAAATAGAACATGTTTTATTTTTTTCTGATTTTTCCGATTCGGATCGTCTGTGTGGAACTTCGACGGAGAAAAAAAACACGCATGCTCAGAATCAAGTCGACGCATGCTCGGAAGCATTGAACTTAATTTTTCTCTGCTCGCGTAGTGTTCTTCGTCACTGCGTTCTTGAAGATCAGAATTTGGTCTGACAGTGTGTATGCAAGACAGCTTAAATGGAATTCCGACGAAAAAGTCCATTGGATTTTATCCGATCGGAAATTCTGATCGTGTGTACAGGGCATTAGTCTTTTTTTTTTATCAGATTTTTTTCCACCATCTGCGTCCTATTACGAAGATTTCCCTACACTTCCTGTCCCATAGTGAGGGAAAAATCCAATCAAATTATGGGAATTTCTTGGGGACCCCCCAGGTCATTAGACTTTGTGTCCCTATTGGAATATTTCCCCTCTATTATTTTTCTGGGTCAACCAAAAATTTGAGATTTTCTTTTACCTTCACTTTTAATGATAATGGTAAACAGAATCGATAGAGAGGGGAAATCCCCTAAATAGGGGCACAAACAGCTTATAAAACTGACAAGCATTCTAATCCCTCTCCAATCTATCCAAAAAAAAAAAGAAGTTTTGCCTTTAGTTATACTTTAATGGAGATTTAAGATGCAGAGCTGCACTCCAAGCCTACCATAAACCAGTCTGGTTGATGCTCACCATCATGATAGAGTCATTGGTGTCTTCAGGACCTATTAGGACCCATGAATAGGCAGCCAATGATTAGTGCCCATGTCTCCAGGCAATAAAGAAGGATCCTTGGCATGTGATGTGACCACAGATTCAGGTAAGTAATGGGGTATTTTGTGTATTTTTTTAGCTAATTTGGGGATTAGCTAGATGGGAATAAGGGTGAAGTTTATCTGGGGAGACCCCAGATTTGCCTGGACCATTGCATTCACAGCTGAGTTCTTCACCTCAGAAATTCCTCATTTCAGAAAAGCACTAAATAGGCTGCCACCTATGCAACAAATAGAGTAATTAATATTAGTAAAACGTTGGCGCCAACCCAAATATCAACAACCATGAAAAAGGATAATATGTGACGCTGCCCATTTAAGTGGATCAACCAGCTCTGAACAGGAAAAATAAATAAAAGGTAAGGCTCTAGCACACATCTGCAATATGCATATAAACAATATGTAAATACCAATCCAATAATCGTGAGAAAAACAAAAAATTGCAAAAAAACTCAACAGTCCAAAGGAAAAATTAAAAATAAATAAATAGTCTTTGCTGAAAAATTCCAACCCATGTGCTTCTGGTGATAAAGTGCCCTAAGTGCTCCTTAGATTAGTGCTCCACCACAGTGTGTATAAATTGCATACTTACTGACTGTTGCCTTATGGGACATTTATAAACTGCATTGAAGAGCAGTAAAATATTGTAAATATGAATATATTTCAAATAGCTTGCTGTACATGTATTTCAATTAGCTTGCTGTAGATATAGTTCATTTAGCTTTCGGAATATATTCCCTTTCTTCACCCTTGCAAAGTCCTTTGTTAAACGCTAGACCTTGCGGAGCCCCAAGCTTGGGGAGACAATGCCATTGTGTTAAACCCACTCTCGTCAATGAGTCCCATGCGGGGATAATACAATGGACAGAGCCCCACCCATAACCCTTTAGAAAGCTGCAAGCACATCTCCTGATCACATAGAGTCACCTGGACTTGCATGAAAGGGGGGCTGACTTATGGAGTAAGCCCTCCAATCATGACCCAAGCTAGGCCAACCAATGGGGTATCAGTATAGAGAGATATACTCAGAGTAAGGGAGATGGGAGCTCAGTACTTGATGGAAGAATGGCCTAAAGGACGGGTCTAAAGGGGTAATTATGCCAAAGGTCTGTCTATGTAACTACTCATGTTAGTACTTTAAGGTTTTAGGAGGATGCTCTATGTTCCTCCATGTAAATACTTTGTATATTTTAACCTACTATTTCCTGCTTGTCTAAGACTGTATAGATAGCTTCTTTGTGTTAGTTTAGACTTTACCAAATACATAATAAATATGTTCATTATGTTAAAGCTTTCAAATCTTGTCAAAAGGAACTCTTATTAAACCTATATCATATCTGTGAGATATTAAATCTTAAATATAGATATTGAAAATCAACACTGACCACATCTAGAAAATAAGCCTTTGGTATCTTAGGGTACCACCTTTTTTCCTTTTCTTTTCTAGATGTGGTCGGTAAGTGTGCAATTTATACACACTGTGGTGGCACACTAATTTAAGGAGCACTTAAAGAGGAGGTCCAGCCTGGGTGAAAAAAAATTAAAAGTCAGCAGCTACAAATACTGTAGCTGCTGACTTTTAATATTAGGGCACTTACCTGTCCAGGGAGCCAGGAATGTCAGCACCCCAGCCACTCTACGGTTGCTGCCGCCGCCTTTCCTGGTAATGGAATGTAGTGAAGCCTTTCAGCTTCACAGTGGGCTCCGTACTGCACATGCGCGAAGCATGCTGCACTTTCTAATTGGCCCGGCGGCGGGGGAAGGAGGAGGGGGCCGAACTTCCGGGAGATCGGGCCGTGGCCTGTTTCCAGAAGTGGGGAAGTATTTTTTTTTTCTGGGTGGACCTCCGCTTTAATTCACTGAAGATACGTTTTGTTGCCAGGTTTCAGTTTGTTTTTTTGGCTTGCTTTAGAAAGGATTTTTTGGTTATTAGAAGTCCAACGGATGTGCTACAAAAAAAGGAATCCTTTATTTGACCGCCGCAAGAATCCCTTCTCTCACAGTCCCACTGTTTCTGACTGCGTGGCAGGCTGGTGTAAAATAAGTTCTTTTGCCGCACTGAAAGTGTATTTGTAATGAGATGAAAACCTAAATGGTTAAAATAAACATTTCAATTTTCACATTTTAAGGATCCAAACTGCCAGGAGATGACTTCTTCTATGGGACCAATGGAGAAAAGATGTATGTGTGCAGTATGCTGCCCATCAACTCAAAAAGATGACCAGAGTTCTGTCAGAGCTGGTGGAGGACATGGCCAGTGAAGGAGGCTGCTAGCTGGGCTGCAACCTGCAGTAGGTGATACAGGAGGCACGGGAAGAGAGATGGCATATTTAAATATATATATATATTGTAACGGGTGGGCCCGTGGAACCCAGAAGTTCTTAGAAAGAATGAGCCAGAAAATAATGGACATTGAGAATATGTCTTGGATTGCTTTAAAATGGGTCTGTAATATTAATCCACAATATTCCCCAGGATATCTGTAAAGAACTATTTACTGGTTGTTGATTCTGAACACAACAGGTTAATTGAAAGATGTTAATGTCATCACCTCCAACCACCTGGCTGCCTGTGTAATGTAAATGAGTCCAGGCTAACTTCTAAAGATCTTTTCATTGTGGATTGTGATAATTAACTCTGTAATTGTATAAAGAGATTAGTTAATGAACTCACCTGTTGTCTGCTAAGGGATGTCAGAATAATGTGTATTGGGGGCTTGTTATGTAACCATTGTGTGATGTTGTGGGTGGAGTTGGGTCATTGTTCAGTTGGACTACAGTATTCTTTTAGTGTATATAAGAGCCTGCTTTTCTCAATAAAGATTGTCAGACCTGCTGGAAACCTAACAGAGCTGTGTCTCGTTATTAGGGGGGGGAAATTATCATTATGGATCTCGTTCGCCTGACTATGGAATGTCCGTAGCTGCCTTGTGTTCGGAAAGGGAATATCCTAAACGGCGTTAACCCCTTCCATACTTGGGGTGTCGTTACATATATCTTTAAAAAAATTATTTGAGAGCTAACACAACAATAGCCATTTGCTGCTTTTAACTAGTTGCAATATTCCTTATATGGGTAGATTTCACTTTACTAAGCAATTGCTAGCAGGGTCTTGTTGGTTGCTCCACCCAACATGTCACCTGTGGGGTATTGGATTGGAAAAGGTTTGTTGTGACAGGTAGGCTGTCAAGCCAATCTCTAGACAAATTCCCCCCTTCCAATCTCCAGGCAAATTTCCCCCTTACCTATTCACAATGTAATGCCTTGTACACCCGATCGGAACTTCAGATGAAAAAAGTCTGACGGAATCTGAGATTCCGACCGTGTGTGGGCCCAATCAGACTTTTTTCCGTCAGAGTTTAGAAATAGAACATGTTTTATTTTTTTCTGATTTTTCCGATTCGGATCGTCTGTGTGGAACTTCGACGGAGAAAAAAAACACGCATGCTCAGAATCAAGTCGACGCATGCTCGGAAGCATTGAACTTAATTTTTCTCTGCTCGCGTAGTGTTCTTCGTCACTGCGTTCTTGAAGATCAGAATTTGGTCTGACAGTGTGTATGCAAGACAGCTTAAATGGAATTCCGACGAAAAAGTCCATTGGATTTTATCCGATCGGAAATTCTGATCGTGTGTACAGGGCATTAGTCTTTTTTTTTTATCAGATTTTTTTCCACCATCTGCGTCCTATTACGAAGATTTCCCTACACTTCCTGTCCCATAGTGAGGGAAAAATCCAATCAAATTATGGGAATTTCTTGGGGACCCCCCAGGTCATTAGACTTTGTGTCCCTATTGGAATATTTCCCCTCTATTATTTTTCTGGGTCAACCAAAAATTTGAGATTTTCTTTTACCTTCACTTTTAATGATAATGGTAAACAGAATCGATAGAGAGGGGAAATCCCCTAAATAGGGGCACAAACAGCTTATAAAACTGACAAGCATTCTAATCCCTCTCCAATCTATCCAAAAAAAAAAAGAAGTTTTGCCTTTAGTTATACTTTAATGGAGATTTAAGATGCAGAGCTGCACTCCAAGCCTACCATAAACCAGTCTGGTTGATGCTCACCATCATGATAGAGTCATTGGTGTCTTCAGGACCTATTAGGACCCATGAATAGGCAGCCAATGATTAGTGCCCATGTCTCCAGGCAATAAAGAAGGATCCTTGGCATGTGATGTGACCACAGATTCAGGTAAGTAATGGGGTATTTTGTGTATTTTTTTAGCTAATTTGGGGATTAGCTAGATGGGAATAAGGGTGAAGTTTATCTGGGGAGACCCCAGATTTGCCTGGACCATTGCATTCACAGCTGAGTTCTTCACCTCAGAAATTCCTCATTTCAGAAAAGCACTAAATAGGCTGCCACCTATGCAACAAATAGAGTAATTAATATTAGTAAAACGTTGGCGCCAACCCAAATATCAACAACCATGAAAAAGGATAATATGTGACGCTGCCCATTTAAGTGGATCAACCAGCTCTGAACAGGAAAAATAAATAAAAGGTAAGGCTCTAGCACACATCTGCAATATGCATATAAACAATATGTAAATACCAATCCAATAATCGTGAGAAAAACAAAAAATTGCAAAAAAACTCAACAGTCCAAAGGAAAAATTAAAAATAAATAAATAGTCTTTGCTGAAAAATTCCAACCCATGTGCTTCTGGTGATAAAGTGCCCTAAGTGCTCCTTAGATTAGTGCTCCACCACAGTGTGTATAAATTGCATACTTACTGACTGTTGCCTTATGGGACATTTATAAACTGCATTGAAGAGCAGTAAAATATTGTAAATATGAATATATTTCAAATAGCTTGCTGTACATGTATTTCAATTAGCTTGCTGTAGATATAGTTCATTTAGCTTTCGGAATATATTCCCTTTCTTCACCCTTGCAAAGTCCTTTGTTAAACGCTAGACCTTGCGGAGCCCCAAGCTTGGGGAGACAATGCCATTGTGTTAAACCCACTCTCGTCAATGAGTCCCATGCGGGGATAATACAATGGACAGAGCCCCACCCATAACCCTTTAGAAAGCTGCAAGCACATCTCCTGATCACATAGAGTCACCTGGACTTGCATGAAAGGGGGGCTGACTTATGGAGTAAGCCCTCCAATCATGACCCAAGCTAGGCCAACCAATGGGGTATCAGTATAGAGAGATATACTCAGAGTAAGGGAGATGGGAGCTCAGTACTTGATGGAAGAATGGCCTAAAGGACGGGTCTAAAGGGGTAATTATGCCAAAGGTCTGTCTATGTAACTACTCATGTTAGTACTTTAAGGTTTTAGGAGGATGCTCTATGTTCCTCCATGTAAATACTTTGTATATTTTAACCTACTATTTCCTGCTTGTCTAAGACTGTATAGATAGCTTCTTTGTGTTAGTTTAGACTTTACCAAATACATAATAAATATGTTCATTATGTTAAAGCTTTCAAATCTTGTCAAAAGGAACTCTTATTAAACCTATATCATATCTGTGAGATATTAAATCTTAAATATAGATATTGAAAATCAACACTGACCACATCTAGAAAATAAGCCTTTGGTATCTTAGGGTACCACCTTTTTTCCTTTTCTTTTCTAGATGTGGTCGGTAAGTGTGCAATTTATACACACTGTGGTGGCACACTAATTTAAGGAGCACTTAAAGAGGAGGTCCAGCCTGGGTGAAAAAAAAATTAAAAGTCAGCAGCTACAAATACTGTAGCTGCTGACTTTTAATAGTAGGGCACTTACCTGTCCAGGGAGCCAGGAATGTCAACACCCCAGCCACTCTACGGTTGCTGCCGCCGCCATTCCTGGTAATGGAATGTAGTGAAGCCTTTCAGCTTCACAGTGGGCTCCGTACTGCACATGCGCGAAGCATGCTGCACTTTCTAATTGGCCCGGCGGCGGGGGAAGGAGGAGGGGGCCGAACTTCCGGGAGATCGGGCCGTGGCCTGTTTCCAGAAGTGGGGAAGTGGACCTGTCAAAAACAGGTCCCCTGTTTCCCCCTCCACCCTGAAAGGTGCCAAATGTGGCACCGGAGGGGGGGGGGGAGCGTATAAGCAAGAGTTCCACTTTTGGGTGGAACTCCGCTTTAAGGCACTTTAACACCAGAAGCATGATGGTTGGAATTCTTCACCAAAGACTATTTATTTATTTTTAATTTTTCCCTTGGACTGTTGAGTTTTTGTCAATCTTTTGTTTTTCTCATGATTATTGGATTGGTATTTACATATGGTTTATATGCATAGGTGTGCGCAGTCTATTGCATTAGGGTGTGCACCCCAAAGCAATAGGGCAATGGACAGTGTCGGTAGAGCATTGGATGTCAAAAGGGCAGAGACTGGTGTCAATTTATTTTTTATATTTTTTTATTATTACTTTTTTACAATATATTCAGTTTTTTTACAATATATATTTTTTTTGGAGCCCCATGGGGGCCTAGGTGAAATATCAGGGGTCTAAACAGACCCCTGATGTCTCGCTTTTGAGACAAAGAAAGGGACCTTGGACAGAGATTCCCCAGTTCCTTTCTCTGCAGCCAAGTAGCAGGGGGAATCTGCCCAGCCCAGGGTCATTAGGGTGTGCCCAGGCACACCTGGCACACCCTGTGCGCACGCCTATGTTTATATGCATATTGCAGACGTGTGCTAGAGCCTTACCTTTTAACAAATAGAGTGAGACTTAACAAAAATTTGTCTTTTTTTAAGATATACACTTCTGCTGCAGATACAGTGATGAAAATTCTAAAGGTTCCAATTGATTGAAACGTGTATTCTATGGGATCAGCAGGAGAAGCCGTCATCATGATTTGATACATTGGAATACCCAGACCCAACATCCCAGTGTTATTAATAAAGTATATAAGCCAGAAAAGAAAATCATTTAACTCTTGAAAGCACCATCTGTCACTGCTCCCCCGGCTTGGGTAAATTCCTAGATTCTACGTTCATACTTTATCAAACATGTCCCCTATTTCCCTTTTATACAATCAATATTCTTCTAGCCTGGGGTTACATTATTTGCTGCACAGTTTGACTTTGCTTTTTACACAGAGGGCTTTAAAGATAAATTTCCTAGGGCTATGTTGATAAAAAAACGCAAAATGAGCAAAATGCACATGAAAAGCCATTTTGGAACATCCACCCGGGAATTGTCTAAAGGATGGGAGAAAAAGAAACCCTGGACTGCCGCACTCTGTATAGACAGTTATTTATTCCAAAATTTCAGGTAAAAAATCCAAATTCAAAATAAATCCATAAATCCAAACAACAAATGCAGATGGTGTGCATGCAGGGAAGGGTGGCTAACGCGTTTCACGTCACGAATTGACGCTTACTCATAGCTAGGGTGTGTGGGAATCAATAGAGGTATAAATGAAAAATAAAGTAACTTTACACCAATCAGTACTGAAAGAACACAGCTGACTGGGATAACCTTATGTTTGATTCCGGCACTCCCAAGAAAGGGAGAGGGGGGAAGGGAATAGCACTCTTTTGAAGACCATTCACAAAAATACAAAATTACAAAATGTGTATAAATTATAAACTAAACACTTAATGCTTAAACATAGACACACCAAAGTGTGTCTATATATTATTTAAAAGTGAATGAATATGACAGTGATAAGTATGAATGTCAATTAATTAAGTTCAAAAAATGAACGGAAAAATCTTTTTAAATGAAAAAATAAATGAAAAGTGAAAATGTGAAAATGTTTTTTGGAGATGGTGAGCCATAGATGTAAATATATTCATGTATGTGAAATAATTATTATGTGATATTCGTGTGAATTGAAATAATAATAATAGTAATTTACAAATACTCCAAAAAACCATAATGATGAATTAATTAATAAATAATAAAATTTGAATGCACAAAATGTGCACAATGCGTGCTACTGCCAAACAGACTGTGTGACAATTACATAGGGAAATGTGAAGAATGATACATATGAATAAATAAATGATAAGTGATCATGAAGGAGATATATGTGTGTGTATAAAGTGTAAAGAAATGTCCATATATGAATGTCTATAAATGTGCCATATAATATAATATAATCCACCTTGTAATGGGTCAATGGATATAATACAATATGCCATAGAACAAAATAAACATGGATAAATCAATAAAATTCAAATAAATATCATGTGTGAATATATGCATTTACCGGAGACACATGTCTCTCCTGTATGCACACATGAACCTTGGACTTTCAACTTTAAACATGAACATAAATAAGAAATGTGTAATAAATGAGTATAAGAATGTACAAAGATATGCACGATAATATACAATAAAATCATGCAAGGGGGGTACATGAAAATGTGTGTAAGGAAATTCGGATGTTCAGATCCATATAGGGAAATGGTATTGAACCACACACAATACTATCTAGCAGGATGACCATGCATCTTTGCATAGATGTACCCTCATCTCTGCGGTTTAAGATATAAACCCAATATTCAAATAATAATAAAATCATGATATTAACCTTAATTGTCAAGGGAATCTGTTAAAATAGTGCGTATGCACATGTCAATCACCGCACTTATCCAAAATCAAAAATTAAATAATATATGAACATATAGAAGTGTGCATGGTGGCCGGGCATGTGCATAGACACTATGGTACCTAAGTACTGGAAGCCGATGCTCATAATTGTCTAAAGGAACTGGATTTTAAATTATAAGAACAACAAAGGATAAAACACAATAGATAATCCAAAAAAAGAGGCAAGGCTGGACTGAAGTCACATATCCTGGTTTGACCACTTTGTGCTGAAAGTAGACCTGTCACAACGCAAGTCAGGGCCGGACTCGGAAAAAAAAACCCGCTCTGGAAAAAAATTCATACCAGCCCCATAGCCTTTTTATACCAGCCCAACAGCACAACGTCATTATTTTCTGGTTCATGAAAGAGAAGACCATGCATTTTATAGCACACTTGAAGAGTGAATTATATATAGAGAAGACAGATATGAAAGAACATAGGGCTTTATATATAAAAAAGGAAATTCCAGTTAATAGTGCTAAAAGTGGTCAATCATCAAGGGGGACCCAAGGAACTCTGGGAATGTGGGGGGCTCTGTTGACCAAAGACCACCTTCCGCAGAAAGAACACACTAATGCTGTGTACACACGATCAGTTTTACCGATGAAAACAGTCCGATGGACTTTTTTCATCGGACAAACTGATCGTGTATGGGCCCCATCGGTCTTTTTTCCATCGGTGATTAAAAATAGAACATGTTTTTAATTTATCCGATGGAAAAAAAAACGATAGCAAATTCCGATCGTCTGTGTGGAACTCCATCGGAGAAAAAACCCACACATGCTCAGAATTAAGTCGACGCATTCTCAGAAGCATTGAACTTAATTTTTCTCGGCTCGTCGGAGTGTTTTACATCACGGCGTTTGGAACGGTCAGATTTTTGACTGATGGTGTGTAGGCAAGACTGATGGAAGTCAGCTTCATCGGAAATCCGATGGAAAAATCCATCGGATTTTATTCCATCGGAAATCCGATCGTGTGTACAGGCCTTTAGGCATACCTCCCAACATTTTGAGATGGGAATGAGGGACACCTACTAACAAACGTATGTAGGCGTAGGGCACGCCCCTTGCCACACCGCCTTAAAGGAGAATTAACCAAAAAAAGGTTATTTAAATCCACAAGGTTTTTTTTCTTACCACTACTATTCCTTTATATTGGCTTTTAAAATGTACCAAAGCAGCAATTTAGAAATTAGATGAAAGGTTTAGCACTGGGAAACACTTTTTGAAAGATACAGTAAAAAGTGCATTTTATATACAATTATATAGATCAGACCAAAATGAGGGACAAATGAGGAGGGAAGAGGGACAGAGGGACATTGCTTCAAAACAGGGACAGTCCCTCAAAATCAGGGACAGTTGGGAGCTATGCACTAAGGTAGGGGAGTTTACTAATATAGGGGGAAACCTTTATATCAGTGCCCCCTTACATTTTTGTATTCACTCCCCCTTATATCAGTGACCCCCCTCAGACTGGCCTGGCGGCGCTGTCACTGACCTCCTCTCAGGTGCACCATGCAGGGCTCAGTCAGTTGGCTCCAGATTGGTGGCTCTGGTTTTATCCTATAGTCTCCTCTCCACAGTCCACACACGTCTGACTTCTCCCATGACACCATCCTGGCAGCTCTCCCTCTCTTGACTCCTCTCCAGACTCCCTCAGAGACTGCAGACATGATAAAAGAGATGGATAGAGGTTGCGGACATAATAAAAGAGATGGTCAGAGACTGCAGACATGGTACAAGAGATGGTCAGAGACTGCAGACATGGTACAAGAGATGGTCAGAGACTGCAGACATGGTACAAGAGATGGTCAGAGAATGCAGACATGATACAAGAGATGGTCAGAGACTGCAGACATGGTAAAAGAGATGGTCAGAGACTGCAGACATGATACAAGAGATGGTCAGAGAATGCAGGCATGGTACAAGAGATTGTCAGAGACTGCAGACATGGTACAAGGGATGGTCAGAGACTGCAGACATGGTACAAGAGATGGTCAGAGACTGCAGACATGGTACAAGCAATGGTCAGAGACTGCAGACATGGTACAAGAGATGGCCAGAGAATGCAGACATGATACACGGGATTGTCAGAGACTGCAGACATGGTACAAGGGATGGTCAGAGACTGCAGACATGGTACAAGGGATGGTCAGAGACTGCAGGAATGGTACAAGAGATGGTCAGAGAATGCAGACATGATACAGGAGATGGTCAGAGACTGCAGACATGGTACAAGAGATCAATGCAGTCTCATCAGTGCCCTGCCCATCAACGCAGCCTCACTGCGCCCATCAATGCAGCCTCACTGTGCCCATCAAGGCAACCTCACTGCGCCCATGAATGCAACATCACTGTGCCCATGAATGAAGCCTTATTGTGCCCATGAATGCAGCCTCATTGTGCCCATCAATGCAGCCTCACTGTGACCATGAATGCAGCCTCACTGTGACCATGAGTGCCCATGAATGCAGCCTCACTGTGCCGTGAATGCAGACTCATTGTGCCCATCAATGCAGCCTCACTGTCCATCAAATGCAGCTTTACTGTGCCCGTGAATGCAGCCTCACTGTGCCCATGAATGCAGCCTCACTTTACCCGTGAATTCAGCTTCACTGTGCCAATGAATTCAGCCTCACTGTGCTTCAAATGCAGCATTACTGTGACCGTGAATGCAGCCTCACTGTGCCCATGAATGCAGCCTCACTGTCCATCAAATGCAGCATTACTGTGCCTATCAATGCAGCCTCACTGTGCCCGTGAATGCAGCCTCACTGCACCCGTGAATGCAGCCTCACTGCACCCATCAATGCAACCTCACTGCGCCCATGAATGCAGCCTCACAGTGCCCATGAATGCAACATCACTGTGCCCATGAATGCAGCCTCATTGTGCCCATAAATTCAGCCTCATTGTGCCCATCAATGCAGCCTCACTGTGCCCATCAATGCAGCCTCACTGTGCCCATGAATGCAGCCTCATTGTGCCCATCAATGCAGCCTCACTATCCATCAAATGCAGCTTTACTGTGCCCATGAATGCAGCCTCACTATGCCCATGAATGCATCCTCACTGTGTCCATGAGTGCAGCTTCACTGTGCCCATGAATGCAGCCTCACTGTGCATCAAATGCAGCATTACTGTGCCCGTGAATGCAACCTCATTGTGCCCTTGAATGCAGTCTCACTGTGCCCATGAATGCAGCCTCACTATCCATCAAATTCAGCTTTACTGTGCCCGTGATTGCACCCTCACTGTGCTCATGAATGAAGCATCACTGTCCATAAAATGCAGCTTTACTGTGCCCGTGAATGCAGTCTCACTGTGCCCATGAATGTAGCCTCACTGTGCCGCCCGTGAATGCAGCCTTACTGTGCCCATGAATGCAGCCTCACTGTGCCCATCATTGCAGCCTCACTGTGCATATGAATGCAGCCTCACTGTGCCCATAAATGCAGCCCCACTGTGCATATGAATGCAGCCCCAGTGTGCATATAAATGCAGCCCCACTGTGCATATGAATGCAGCCCCACTGTGTATATGAATGCAGCCCCACTCTGGATATGAATACAGCCCCACTGTGCATATGAATGCAGCCCCACTCTGGATATGAATACAGCCCCACTGTGCATATGAATGCAGCCCCACTGTGCATATGAATGCAGCCCCACTCTGGATATGAATACAGCCCCACTGTGCATATGAATGCAGCCCCACTGTGCATATGAATGCAGCCCCATTGTGCATATGAATGCAGCCCCACTGTGCTCATGAATGCAGCCTCACTGTGCCCATGAATGCAGACTCACTGTGCCCATAAATGCAGACTCACTGTGCCCATGAATGCAGACTCTCTGTGCATATGAATGCAGCCCCACTGTGGATATGAATGCAGCCCCACTGTGGATATGAATGCAGCCCCACTGTGCATATGAATGCAGCCCCACTATGCATAAGAATGCAGCCCCACTGTGCACAGCACTTACCATGGCATTGCCTCGATCACACACAGCGGGTATCTCCCGAGGTGTGTGTCACGGAACAAACAGGAGCTGACTAGGTCCCGCCCCCTAGACCGGCTTGTGTGATAGGCGAAACACTGATACAATCAGTGTTCCATCTACTATCATACAAGCTGGTCTAGGGGGCGGGACCTTGCTACAGCACAGCCGAACACAAACCCTGCCAGCTCTGTGACACACACCACGGGAGATGCCCGCTGTGTGTGTGACACATAGGAGAAAAAGAGCGAGGGAGGGGAGCGCGAGCACTGCAGTCAGCCACAGCTTAAAGCGGCCCCAAGGCAGGTGGCCTACCGGGAAATTTCCTGGTATCCCGGTAGGCCAGTCCGGCCCTGACGCAAGTAATTTTAGACTGTGTGCAACTAATACATCAAAAAGGTCAGCTTCACCCTTCTGGACCGTCATCGCCATAAAATATCTGACATATATAAACCTCTGCTCTCCCGCCTCTCAAAACCTTTACATTCCTGCTCAACTGCCTCCTGGAATAAAGACTTACACTCTCCTGAAGCATTGACACAAATAATGGCCAGTTTTAATTCTACTTGTGTTTTCATCAAGAATGAGTTCTGGCGTGAACAACAATTCAAAATTGTGCACTGGGCTTATATTCCCTACCTAACTTCTAAAAATCTACCAGATTGCCAAAACTGCCCATTATGTGGGAAACACAGGCCTTCCCTACTACACAAGTTCTGGTACTGTCCACGTGTTTCATGCTTCTGGGACCAAGTTGAACTTTTTGTTGCATCAGTGACAAGCCTTCAACCCCTCAAAGACCTCTATTCCCTGCTGTTTGAATATCTGAAGGCTCCCTCCCCCTGTACACCAAAACCAGTGATTAAAGATATCCAGCAAAACAAGGAATGGTTTCCCACCTGCTACATGGCTGCCAGAAGAAGCATCCTCAAACAGTGGACATCCTCCTATCCTCCCACCATCAGGGACATTATATCTGACCAACTTGGGCTCCTAAATAAGGAAAAGTTGGACCTGATCCTGTCGCATCACCACCAGTTGCCTCGCTTCCACCGCAAATGGGACTTATTTGTTAATAGAGTGTTACCGACCCCAGCTCAAGTTTCACATCATATCCCCTCCGGTCTGACACCACTAACTCACCGACCCACCTGATATTTTGCTCCCACATTGCCTTAACTATCACATTACTGGTAATTTTGTTCTATGGTCACATGTGTTTTATTCTTCCCACCTGTACATGTTGGTAGGTATCTGACTACACTATGGTTTATCATTGTATGTTTGCTTGATCTATCCGAGGTCTATGCTCAGTTTATGCAAAGTCAAGCTTGGGTTCATCCCCTCCTTCTTACTCATTTCCTTTCCTCTCCCTCCTCCTTCAGACAATACCACCTTTGACATGTAGTCTACTCCATGATAGTGTTATGCATATGTTAATTTGCTACATTGTCCTTGGTACTGTTTGTTCACAAGAAAAAACAATAAAGTTTCTTATATAAAATAAAAAGTCAGCTTTTATGAAAGTTGCATGTCAAAGTAATGAGTAAATCCAATGATACAAGCAGCCTAAATAGTTATAATATATACTGTAATTGGGGAACTGCCTATGTAAACAAGGCAATTCCCTGTTCTGCCTAATGACATGTCAGAGATCTTCTGTTCCCAGTGATCGGGAACAGTGATCTCTGTCATGTCCCACTGAGCCCACCCCCCCTACAGTTAGATCACACTCAGGGAACACACTTAACCCCTTGATCGCCCCTATTGTTAATGTTAACCCCTTCCCTGCTAGTGTAATTTATACATTGACCAGTACATTTTTATAGAACTGATCAATGTAATAATGTCACTGGTCCCCAAAAAGTGTAATTTGGGGTCAGATTTATCTGCCACAATGTCGCAGTCCCGCTAAAAATCGCAGATCGCCGCCATTACTAGTAAAAACAATAAAAAAAATAAAAGTCCCTAAATATATCCCGTAGTTTGTAGACGTGATAACTTTTGCACAAACTGCAATTTTTTTTACCAAAAATATGTAGAATATACATCAGCCTAAATTGATGAATAAATTAGTTTATATATATATATATATATATATATATATATATATATATATATATATACTGTATATATATTTTTTTATATGTATTATAGCAGAAAGTTAAAAAAAAACGTTTTTTTCAAAATTGTCTGTCTTTTTTTGTCTATAGCGCATAAAAAAAACCCTGCAGTAGTGATCAAATACCACCAAAAGAAAGCTCTATTTGTGGGAAAAAAAGGACGACAATTTTGTTTGGGTACAGCAGTGCATGACCGCGCAATTGTCGCATCGCAAAAAATGGCCTGGTAATTAAGGGGACAAATCCTTCCGGGGCTGAAGTGGTTATATATAAAAAAGATATATAAAATTGTTGCATTATGTTGCAGCATGTTCAGTATATTCAGGTACATCAGAGAGGGAGCATGTAGTAAACATCCATCATCATGATCATGATCATCATCATATTTTAAAATGAATGCTGACCATGAGTACACTACCTTACTCTGGGACACCTAAATCAGAATGACATATGAACTTCGGAAAGAACATTCCACTTTTATCACTTTTCAAGAGAAGTTGCACATTGCAGGGAATATTGAGGGATAGTCTAGTTGCCTTTACTTAATCAACCCCATTGTGCCGATGAGATTTTACAGCATGCCGATATTGGAAATCTTGTAAATATAAAGATATTTGAAAGAGGGAGAAGGAAGCTATGGGGCAAACAAAGGATTTATGTTTTAAGAAGAAATGTCTTTTAATTGGGCATCAATCAAGGTGATAAGTATCCTAACCCATGGAAACCATTTATAAAATGCCTTTGCTCAAATTCATCCCATCAATGTGTTGAAAGCTAGGATAATTGCCATGTGTTGCTACATGCAATGTTCTTTGCTTTGTAGTTATAGGAAAAAATGCACACATTTTTCAGTATTTTCATCAATACCTTCTACATAATTTCACAGCTTGTCTCATTTACTGATAAAAACCTAAAAGGCATACTCTAGTGTTCAGTCTTGGAAGCAAGAAAAAACAAATCTGACCATTTTCTTGCACAAAGAGCTTCCCTTATCTCCTGGAATGAAAAGCAATCTATGAATGCAGGGTGGGCAGATTCATGAAAGGTCCACCTCCTTCATTCATAGAGCATTTTTAATTCTTGAAAGCTTTAGTACAGCTTCCATGAATGATTGAGAACAATAGACTCTTCACATTACAAGTAAATAACCTCCTTTTTGCTGAATTTTGCCCAAAAAAAATACCTACACTTATGCCGCGTACACACGAGCGGAATTTCCTTCGGAAAAACCTTGGATGGTTTTTCCGATGGAATCCCGCTCAAGCTTGGCTTGCATACACACGGTCACACAAAAGTTCTCTTAACTTTCGACCGTCAAGAACGCAGTGATGTACAACACAACGACGAGCCGAGAAAATTAAGTTCAATGCTTCCGAGCATGTGTCGAATTGTTTTCGAGCATGCGTGTTTTTTTTGCGCGTCGGAATTGCATACAGACGAACGGAATTTCCGTCAAGAACTTTTTCCGTCGGAAAAATAGAGAACCAGCTCTCAATCTTTTGCTGGCAGAAATTCAGACTGAAAAAGTTGGATGGAGCATACACACGGTCGGAACATCCGACCAAATGCTCCCATCACACTTTTTTTGACAGAAATTCAGACCGTGTGTATGCAACATTAGGCTATATTCTTGCATTTCTGTTCATGGCTAGGTTATCAGTGCCCATACTGTGACCAGGGATAAGCAGAAGCCTTCTCAAATAAAATGCATAGACAGCTAGGATTCTTTATGGCATTCGAAGAGGTAGAAACAATTTAATTCACTTTCAGCATCACAGGTCCGTGAATGACTGTAGAGTCTGTTCAAGTAGTTAATGAACCGAGATCTAAGACTGCCACCTGATCTTGAGGCTGGGTTCACACCATTACGAATTCTCCCAGTCCCTGCATCAAATTTGCAATAGCAGGAGATTTTGACCAGCTCTCTATGGAGACGGTTTCAGGCTGAAATCGGACCTGAAATGGTGAACGGGGACGCACAGGACCCCTGCTGGGAGCCACATCGGTATTAGGTGTGAACCCAGCCTTATAGTCTGTCCCTATCAACTGTCTAAATTTGCATTACCCTGCAGAATAACTCTCAGGATTTGGTATATTGGCAAACAGGATGGATGGGGTGTGGCACATTTTCAAGAACTGGAACATTTTTTTTTTCCTTTCTTTTTCGTTTTGGATAGAGGGGAAAGGGTTGGAGCCAGTGATGGCGTTTTACTGTTCTCTAAGGTCTTTCTGTTTCTTTCCTGTCCCAATGACAATATTGTTATCAAGATGAGAATAAAGGGGAAATTTCCATTGGCAATCCAAAGAGAATTAAGCTAAAGAAAATGTCAGGGCTCTGTAGGCAGGTGCTGGTAGTCTTCCCAACTGTAGGGGAACTTGTGCCATCACTACTCTGGAAGAGGAATCTCATAAGGAAATTGGCCCCTTAGGGATTCGGGCAGTTTACCTGGGAAGGGAAGTTGCCCAACTGGACACAGAACCCGCAGGAGACTTTGGTGGCCATTTTGGTCAGGAAATCTTTTAAACAAGGGAACCCACATAATTTTGGGGCACTTTTTGGGTGAGTGACTGGTTATGTGAGGGACAGCACAGCGTAAAGAGAAGTTCCAGCCAAGCAGAGTTAGATCCCAGAAGGCTCCCTCATCACTTCAAACACTCCAGTAATCAGTACAGGAGCATGGAGACAGGGCAGGCTGCAGAAGTCATTCGTCATATAGGGACACTGTCAAACAATGTTTATTCAGTGAACCATTTTACAACAGTGCCAAAGATCAGTTTTGGATAGAGGGGAAAAGGGTTGGAGCCAGTGATGGAGTTTTTACTGTTCTTTAATGTCTTTCTGCTGTTTCTTTTCTGTCCCAATGGCAACATTGCTATCAAGACGAGAATAAAGGGGAAATGTCCATTGGCAACCCAAAGAGATTTAAGCTAAAGTTGGGTTTTTGTCTACTTCTACTACTATTTGATTGCTGCCTTTGTCTCTTTTGGAGACACTTTGGGTGAGTGATGGATTATAAACAGTAACCCGCTTGTGAGGGACAGCTCAGCATAAAGAGAAGTTCCAGCCAAGCAGAGTTACAGTAGCTCCAAAAAGGCTCCCTCATCACTTCAAACTCTCCAGTAATCAGTACAGGAGCGTGGAGACAGGGCAGTCTTCAGAAGTCTTGCCTCCTCTCTCCATGCACCACCGGAGAATACCGCAATCATCACAGACACACCATCTTGGGCACATTTCCATCCATCATAGCATAGAGCAGTGGCCCTGAAAAAGGGGGAGTCTTTGTTCCCCCGAATCCCATTGGTTTATCATGCTCTACTATTTCCAATAAAAATGACCAATCACCTTTTATTGACTTCGGATTGGATACTGGGCGCTTCTTTTAACCTATCCTCACAAGTTTATCTGGAAACGACCTTGAGGCCGTACCCAGAGATATCAGCCCAAGCTCTCAAAAGGGGCCCACCGCCACCTTTCTGCTGAGTTGGAATGGATTCACCGGGAGCGAACTCCCCCAACACGCCCCCACCATCACATCACTCACTCACAGACCCTCAACCAAACAAGTGAGCCCTGCACGGTCTTCCCCCGCTAAGAGATGCCTCACATAGGGACACTGTCAAACAATGAGACTGTTTATTCAGTGAATCATTTTACAACAGTGCCAAAGATCAGTTATGCTAATAAGCCTGCTCAATATCAGTACAGGATTAATAGTGCACTGTGTACATTGTGGGTGTGATTCCTCCCAAAAAGGGTATTTAGTCAATGCCTACAGGCTCCCCGGTGGAGCCCCAGACAGCAGTAAATACCTAAAATATAAACCTCTGGTATTGGGATTTTTAAGGCAACGAAAAACAAAAATTATATAAAAAAATTCATTAATTATACAAACATATCAAAGTACATTCCATATATATCTCTTATTGTGACATTAAAAACATGAGGATTTGAAAGAATAGATACGCATGATACAATTGCCAAGATTAAAAAAAAAACTCCAGATCAACTGGTGGCAGAAGAAGAGCAGCTTAACCAACACATTTCAAGTAGTTATATTTAAAACATTTAAATGTTTTAAATATAACTACTTGAAACGCGTTGGTTTAAGCTGGAGGTTTTTTAGAATTTTGGCAATTGTATCATGTGTATCTATTCTTTCAAATCCTCATGTTTTTAATGTCACAATAAGAGATATATATATATATATGGAATGTACTATGATATTTTTGTATAATAAATGCATTTTTTGATATAATTTTTGTTTTTCGTTGCCTTAAAAATCCCAATACCAGAGGTTTTCCATTATATTTTAGTTACAAAGGGATGACGGCAACCACGTGTTCCTATGCATGAGCCGCTCTAACTTAAGCAGTAAATACCTAGCAGAGATTGTACGCCTTCCCTACTCTTTTGTAAACAAATTAAAACATTTTGGCCAGGAACACACTGTAACTTTTATCAACTGGAACTGGTAGAGTAATGCCAACAGACGGGTTGTTTAGTCTTTTCCAAAAGTCAATGAAAGCCAGGTATGTAGCGAAACGCATTACCTTTCCTCAGTTCTACTTTTTTTATGGCGCTCTCAACCATCACACAGCTGTTAAATAAAGAGCAGCAAAACATTGAGATCTCGATTTGTTTGCTATCAACAATCCACTCTAATGAGGTAAACTGATAGAACAAGAAAGGCTATAAAACAAAATTGTTTTTGCAATGTAGCAGGAGCGCTTGGCTGTTGTAGAGCAGACAAATAGAAGGCTCAGGCACATCCCAGCTGTTCCACACCAGAAAGGAAAATTACACTGAAAACACTAAATAATTTCGGCAGCCAATGAACAGGTGGCAATGAGTTGCCTAAACAGATGGTGCTTTCTGTTTCATATTTCTATGTACTCACTTCAAATTTTCCAATCTATAGTCTATAACTTTTATTTACCTTTCTTATTATGCCGTTTGCCACTCAATTTGATGAAGGAAAAGAAGAAGCTGCAAGGTTAATGAAATCTTTCTGTCTGCTATACTGCTGCAATCTGAACAGTCACATTTTACACCGCTTTGTTTTATTTGAGTTGGGAAATAGAATGAAGAAAATGGTAAGGCTTTCCTATCAGTAGCGTCAGTTACTGTTCAATATGTAGACCACACTCTGCCAAAGTGCGATATGACTGTTCGTCTTAATTTTATCTGACAGATACAATTGAACTTGGGTACAACTTGGGAGATTTAAAAAGCCTTTTGTCCAAAAGGGTCTAATGGAAAATAAGAAACATCTGGAATTGTCAAGTTTGAACAATTGATCTCAGTGGGTAGACAGAGGTGCGGAACCCACTGTGTATGCTAACTGAAGGAAGCCTTGAGCTATTCTTCACATCTGCTGACATCTGCCCTCTAATTCTTAAAGAGGAACTGCAGTCTGCTCAAATAATTTGTAATAAAAACATATTTGCCATTCTGAAGCTTCCCACCAACCACTTTGCATATTATTTTACATATACTGTGATTCTATACTTGCCAAATATGCTGCAGAAATCTCCCTCAACTATGTCTGGCTGCAACCATTTTAACTGTGGGCAGCTGAAGCTGATGCCTGTTCACTTCCTGGATTTACACAGACACATAGAGGCACACCTCCAGCTTTGCGGCTCTCATTGGCCCTCTTATGACTCATCCCCTCCTACCTTCCTGGCAAACTCTCACAAGCGTTAGAGAGAGATCTGTGCATGATGTCATAAGCCTAGGCTTTTTACCAGACAGAAAACAGGAAGTGGGCTGTACAAGGTATTTACTGGCAGAAAGAAAATGTTTTACTATCCAAAGTTAAAACAACAAGGGCAGAAGATTTAATAGATGGAAAGTTGAAAAAAATGACTGAAGGTCCGCTTTAAGACCAAAATAAAGTCAGAGCACAAACAGATATTCAGGCAGACATTGTATTAACCTCCATTTTCAAAGTCTAATGCCGCGTACACACGATCGTTTTTAATGTCATTGCAAAAAACTGCATTTTTCTCGATGTGATTTTCCGTGTTTCCTCTCAAGCCTGCCTTTCCTACACACTATCGTTGAAAAAAATGTTTGAGTAAAGCGCGGTGATGTACAACACGTACGACGGCACTATAAAGGGGAAGTTCCATTCAGATGGCGCCACCCTTCATGTTAGTAAAGTTTGTTGAGCGACGATTTGCGCTTTTCAGCCTCGTGCTTTTCAGTCCGTTACAGCGTGACGAATGTGCTACTATCTCCATTACGAAGGCTAGTTTTACCAGAACGAGCGCTCCCGTCTCATACTTGATTCTGAGCATGCACATTTTTTTTCACGTCGTTAAAGCCTACACACGCCCGTTTTTCATGACGAGAAAAACGACGATGTAAAAAACTACGTGAAAAATTAGAACATATTTTAATTTTTCTCGTCGTGATTCTCTGCGTTTTTCTCGTCGGGAAAAATGCTGGAAAGCCCACACACGATCATTTTTAATGACCATTTTAAAAAATTTAATTTTTATCGTCATTAAAAACAATTGTGTGTACGCGCCATTAGTTCCACTTTCCTGTTATAGTTGCTGCACTACACAGTGTATCTAATTATGACTGTGGTCCAACGCTGCTACCTATTGGACTGTGCAAACTGTCCAGTACACTCCATAGTTTAAAAACCCTGGTCATACACAAGTTTTTCTTCCTCCATACTGCAAGCCTATGTGAGAATGCCCATAATAAGGTGTGTGGCTGGTACCTAATAATGCTAGCATGGAACACTATGTGAGTTGGAGGGCAGGATATGCATTTACATTAGAAGAAAATAATATTTGAATGAGACCTTATTAGTTCCCTAAGAATTACAAACAGCGGGTTCCTGCAATCGAAGATATATTTTATTGAGTTTTCCAGCTGCCTATGTCTGATACCTTTTGTAAAAAAGGTCAGAATCTTGTTAGTAGAAGAACACCAGTGCAGGAGTATGAGAGTGTGCATCACACTGCCCATACATCTGTGCATAAGATGAATGATGAATATACATTTGCGAGTAGGCGCATGTGTAAAAATTAGCATGCATATGTGCAACAATTATTGTAGGTTTGGCACTGGTATTGGCAGCCAGTGGCCTAAATAAAATGAAAGACTGTGGAAGAAAGTTGCTGAGTGGTTTTCAGTAGACTTGTGCACAACGGAAAAATTCGTTCCGTTTCGGTTCGTTTCTTTCCGGTCCTGTTGATTCGTAATCATTCGTAATTTTGCTAGACGGGATTTTTCATGTTCGGACTCATTCGTATTTTTGCAAGCGACATTTTTCGTTGAATTTTTTGTTGCTTTATAATTCGTACTTTCGGTAGAGTACGTTGTTTTTCGTTGATTCTGGACACAACTCCTACTTTCGTAACTTTTTTTGGGTTCGTTGATTCGTAATTTTCCGTGTCTCTCACACAACGACGCTGCCTATTATGCCTAATGTGCTTCGAATGGATTTGTACTTTTCTAAATACATAGCGGTTATTTGTAACGATTCGAAATCTCGTATTTTACTTTCGTTTTTTACATGCGGCTATAGGCTCCGCCCCTGTACACCATTTTGAGAGGGTTCAGCACGGTGAGGGAGAAGCAGAGAGCAGAGTGAGTGTTATTGTGCTTCGAATGGATTCAAAATCTCGTATTTTACTTTCGTTTTTTCATGCGGCTATAGCCTCCGCCCCTGTACACCATTTTGAGAGGGAGTTCAGCACGGTGAGGGAGAAGCAGAGAGCAGAGTGAGTGTTATTGTGCTTCGAATGGATTCGTACATTCGTAACTTTTTTCATAACGAATTATGCCGAAGACCTTCGGCATTCGCTATTTTGCGGTATAATTTATTTCGGATTCGGTTTTATTCGTAATTGCTTTGTTCGGAAATTCGAATGCTTCCGAATGTCCGAAAGTTGCTAAATTCGGACGAATTTCGATTCGTTACGAAACGAATTGTACAAGCCTAGTTTTCAGCGTGTCCTTGTTTACCTGAGACCTGCCCTACTCATCCTGTCCCACTGCATATGACCCGATTTGCCTTGTGTCCTGTTTGCCCTGGTGTTACTGACATTGGCTTGTTTCCTGGACTCTGTCCTTTCCTCGTGTTATCAAACTATGCTGCCAAGCTGCTACTGATCTCAGCTTTATTCCTGGACTCTGTCTTTGTTTCCTGATCTCGTACTATGTTGTTATTGTGCCTGGTTTCTGCTCCGTGATCCTCAGCTCCCAGTTCTACACATCTGGCTTCAGCATAGATGTGGTTACGCCTGCAAACTCTGGCACTCGTTGCCACTTTGTGCCCACACACTCTACGTCACTTTTTTTCATGAGTGTTGACAGGAGGTGCAAGAGGAACCTCCTCATCTACTTGTTAGAAGGGGGCGTAGGGTGACCGGCTGGTCATCATATCCTCCATGTTTTCCCATTAACTCACTGGGCGCCAAGTCTGGGTGACACAGGAGAAATCCCCCCAGGGTAGGTTCATCTGGGCTACGCTAGGCACCAGTATCAGGATCACTTTCACTACACATGGGGTACCTTTACTTTTGTGCCATTTCCATCAATGCCCTGAGACAAGACTGAGTGACCTGAACCATGGGATTGTGCTGGTTACTTGTATTACACCCCTTTAAGTAACTTCAGACCAGGCAGGAACAAGGTTTCCAAATTTTTACTTAGAAAAGTGCAAAAGACATTGCAACGCCCAACATTCAGAGACATCATGTTTCCCTAAATCCTAACCTTAACTACAGGTTATGTGCTGCCCTGGCATACTTGAAAAGGTAGTGTCCATTTTATTACAGAGTCCATCCAAGGCATTCTCCAGCAGCTGTGTCTTCAGGGCAAACCCTAAGTTCTGATGACTTTACATCCAAGTAGAAGTGAGCGAAATTCTTCTGCTCCTCTCGAGTGTTGTTCTCCGTCTCCCTCCCTAACAGGGACATTCTCAGTTTTCTGTTGTGCCTATTACAGGCCCTGGGACCCCCTTGGATCTCTCAGCTCTCTAGTCCCGAGCTTGAGCTGCCTTGGATATGGACCCCTGTCCCTTTTATATTACACAGGACCAGTGGGTTGAACCCAGAAAAACCTGCCAAAAGACCAAAGACCAAAGAACTGGGAAGGCACTACCTCCCCGTCCAGGACAGCAGCTAACTAGCTATTTTTAACCCGCTTACATACTCAGTCTCTACCAAGTACGTAATACTCCTCTGTTCCAGAGCAGAAGCCTTCATCAGACATTAGCATTTTACACTTCTAAAGCCTCGTACACACAGCCGGTTTTCTCGGCAAGGAAACTGCTGGGAGAGCTTTTTGCAGAGAAAACCGGTTGTGTGTATGCTTTGTCGTCGGGAAAACTGCCGGGAATCTCAACGAGAATAATAGAGAACCTGCTCTCTATTTTCTCGGTGGGATTCTCGTTGGCCTGTTTCCCAGCGAGAAAACCATCCGTGTATATGCTTACCTGTCTCCAGGTAAACCCGCGCACGCTCGATGAGACTTTGACGCATGAGCGGTAGCTTACAAGGGTAGTGTAGGGTGAAGCAAGATGGCGGCGATGGCATCGAATGTGACGAGCGCATAATCGTCATAGTCGATGACGTCACCGCGTTCTTGCCATTCAAAAGACCGGTGGTGCTTTTGAATGTGCCGTGTGTACACTCGGCGAGCAAGAAAAGCTTGCCAGGAATCCCGTCAGGAAAACCAATGTTTTTTTCCTGACGGGATTCCCCGCCGTGTGTACAGGGCTTGAGAGTTTTTCTGTGGTTCTTTCCTCCAACCCCTACATCACTACAAGAAGTAGGAAATGCATAGGAGAGGAGCTGCTGGAGAGGAGAGTCTTATACCTCTTTCATTACAGGTACCTGCAGTTTAGTTTTCTGACAGGACCTCTTTAAGGCATTTCAAAGCAAAAATCTGTTAAAAATCATAATATATGGCAGCATAAGACTATAAAGAGGAAAGGAGAAACTTCAACTGGGCTTTAAAGCAACTCTTTTCTTTGCCAATGTTTACATTAACCACTAGGGATGAGCTTCGAGTTCGAGTCGAACTCATGTTCGACTCGAACATTGCCTGTTCGCCCGTTCGCCGAACAGCGAACAAATTGGGGTGTTCGCGGCAAATTCGAAAAATCTATGGGAGAAATCTAAAGTGCTAATTATAAAGGCTAATATGCAAGTTATTGTCCTAAAAAGTGTTTGGGGACCCGGGTCCTGCCCCAGGGGACATGTATCAATGCAAAAAGAAGTTTTAAAAACGGCCGTTTTTTCGGGAGCAGTGATTTTAATAATGCTTAAAATGAAAAAATAAAAGTGAAATATTCCTTTAAATTTCGTACCTGGGGGGTGTGTATGATATGCATGTAAAGTGGCGCATGTTTCCCGTGCTTAGAACTGTCCCTGCAAAAAATGTCATTTTTGAAAGAAAAAAATGCATTTAAAACTGACTCGCGGCTATTAATGAATTGTCGGCTCCCGGCAATACATACAAAAGTCATTGATAAAAAAAAAAAAAAAAGCGTGGGGGTTCCCCAGAATTCAATTACCAGGCCCTTCAGGTCTGGAATGGATATTAAGGGGAACCCCGCCGCAAATAAAAAAAAATTGACGTGGGGTTCCCCCAAATATCCATTCCAGGCCCTTCAGATCTGGCATGGATTTTAAGGGGAACTCCACCCCAAATTAAAAAAAAAATGGCGTGGAGTCCCCCTAAAAATCCATACCAGACCCCTTATCCGAGCACGCAACCTGGCCGGCCGCAGGGGAAAAGGGGGGGACGAGAAAGCGCCCCCCCCTCCCTCCTGAACCGTACCAAGCCACATGCCCTCAACATGGGGAGGATGTCCCCATGTTGATGGGGACAAGGGCCTCATCCCCACAACCCTTGCCCGGTGGTTGTGGGGGTCTGCGGGCGGGGGGCTTATCGGAATCTGGAAGACCCTTTAACAAAGAGGACCCCCAGATCCCGCCCCCCCTATGTGAATTGGTAAGGGGTACATTGTACCCCTACCATTTCACGAAGAAAGCGTAAAAAAATGTTTAAAAAAACACACAAACACGTTGAAAAAGTCCTTTATTAAAAAAAAAAAACATTCCAGCGGTGAAATCCAGTGTCCCGCAGCGATCCCGATGTCCAGCGCTGTCCTTCATTGGTTGTGCCTGAGCGGACCTGATGGGGAACTCCCTCTCAGTATTTTAAATGTATAGACCCGCCCCTTCTAAAGTTCCCCATCAGGTCCGCTCAGCGGACCAGATGCGGAACATGAGAAGGGGCGGGTCTATACATGTATTGCCAAAGTGAGAGCAGTTCCCCATCAGGTCCGCCTCCTCGGTATGTCGGACCCGCCTACGTCATTGGCTTGAGCGGGGAACTTCCTTCACTGTGTAATTTAAATTTACATAGTGAAGGAAGTTCCCCGCTCAAGCCAATGACGTAGGCGGGTCCGACATACCGAGGGGGCGGACCTGATGGGGAACTGCTCTCACTTTGGTAATACATGTATAGACCCGCCCCTTCTCATGTTCCCCATCTGGTCCGCTGAGCGGACCTGATGGGGAACTTTAGAAGGGGCGGGTCTATACATTTAAAACACTGAGAGGGAGTTCCCCATCAGGTCCGCTCAGGCACAACCAATGAAGGACAGCGCTGGACATCGGGATCGCCGTGGGACACTGGATTTCAGCTATGAGTAAGCGTCAATTCGTGACGTGAAACGCGTTAGCCACCCTTCCCTGCATGCACACCATCTGCATTTGTTGTTTTGGATTTATGGATTTATTTTGAATTTGGATTTTTTACCTGAAATTTTGGAATAAATAACTGTCTATACAGAGTGCGGCAGTCCAGGGTTTCTTTTTCTCCCATACACTGGATTTCACCGCTGGAATGTTTATTTATTTATTTTTTTAAATAAAGGACTTTTTCAAGGTGTTTGTGTGTTTTTTTAAACATTTTTTTACGCTTTCTTCGTGAAATGGTAGGGGTACAATGTACCCCTTACCAATTCACATGGGGGGGGGGCGGGATCTGGGGGTCCCCTTTGTTAAAGGGGTCTTCCAGATTCCGATAAGCCCCCCACCCGCAGACCCCCACAACCACCGGGCAAGGGTTGTGGGGATGAGGCCCTTGTCCCCATCAACATGGGGACATCCTCCCCATGTTGAGGGCATGTGGCCTGGTACGGTTCAGGAGGGAGGGGGGGCCGCTCTCTCGTCCCCCCCTTTTCCCCTGCGGCCGGCCAGGTTGCGTGCTCGGATAAGGGGTCTGGTATGGATTTTTAGGGGGACTCCACGCCATTTTTTTTTTTAAACTTGGGGTGGAGTTCCCCTTAAAATCCATGCCAGATCTGAAGGGCCTGGTAATTGAATTCTGGGGAACCCCCACGCTTTTTTTTTTTTTTTTTTATCACTGACTTTTGTATGTATTGCCGGGAGCCGACAATTCATTAATTGCCGCGAGTCAGTTTTAAATGCATTTTTTTTCTTTCAAAAATGACATTTTTTGCAGGGACAGTTCTAAGCACGGGAAACATGCGCCACTTCACATGCATATCATACACACCCCCCAGGTACGAAATTTAAAGGAATATTTCACTTTTATTTTTTCATTTTAAGCATTATTAAAATCACTGCTCCCGAAAAAACGGCCGTTTTTAAAACTTCTTTTTGCATTGATACATGTCCCCTGGGACAGGACCCGGGTCCCCAAACACTTTTTAGGACAATAACTTGCATATTAGCCTTTATAATTAACACTTTAGATTTCGAACGTTCGAGTCCATTGTATTTAATAGGGTTCTAAAGTTTACACGAACATTTTGTCTGTTCGCAGGTTCTGGTGCGAACCGAACAGGGGGGTGTTCGGCTCATCCCTGTTAACCACTGACAAATGTGAACTTCTGAGCTTGCAAACTCACTATGCATGATCAGGAAACAAAAAGTCTGTCCCCCCAAAAAATAAGTCTGTCCCAAAAAACCCAAGTTATTCCCCTATTGGGCACCACCATGTGGCCTCTTGCTTAGTATAAGTGTAGCAGGGGTTTCCTTTAAGGCCTCAGAGACTACTGTACCCATAACCCCACTGTACACCCAGGGTGCATTGCCCAGCGCAAAGACTGCGGGGGTGGACTTTATAAGAAAAGGGCGGGGCCGGCTTCAGTCTCTTTGGACACCACCCGCCCAGCAAGAGGAACTCTTTTCCGAGTCTGTGGTGATACTAGGCCTGAAGCCTGGGCCTTTCTCCAAAGAGCCTTCCGCTCTTACCGAGGAACCTGAGGGATGTCTCTCCACACTGTTGCTGCATTGTTGCCAGGAGGACCAAAGACTTAGATGTCGTGAGACCTGTGTACCAAGACACAGCAGCGGAAGATACGGACACGGACTGGTCCGGTTGGGTGAGAGAGCACCTGCTCAGAGAACTATATAGAATCTCTAGGCCCACTAACTGTTGTCCGGAGTTATCACTAGTGTTGCGCTGCGCACCGGAGAGACAGTGCATCGGAGCAGCTTTAGAGATTGCCTTAGTTTGCCAAGTTATAAAAACCCCTTTACCCTGTGGATTACAGTATTTCTTCAACAAGTGCACCACCGTTCTTTTGCTGGCGAAGATTTTCACCTGCAGAACTTCTACCCAGTACAGTCAGGCCTGACTTAGCGTAGACATTGCTGGGCGCCATCTTTGCCCACGTGGGAAAATTGCCTGCAGCGGGGACCGTTAGATTTGTGCACCATACTGTATATCTGTTTGTCTTTTGAGATACTCTTTTATTGCAGGGCTCTGCACATGATATGCATCCTGTTGTTTATATGCTTACCTAACAATCTGAGTAAAACTTCAAAGGTTAAGTGTACTGGTGTTGTGTCATTTACTTTGCAGAAGAGACGGGTAATTTAAAGGTTCACTTTAAAAGATATATTTTTTTCTCTCCAACCCCACATTTACTTTTCAAAGGTGAACTGTGTTCTAAACAGCAAGATGTTTTAAGGCATGAAAAAAAGCAGAGAACTGAGCTGTGCTGACTGGTGCCACTTATTTCTAGCATGGCAATCTATTAAACCCAATAGGCCTCTGCACCAGAGCTGCATTGTGTCAAAGATGACAAAAGATACAAAAAAGGACCAAGAATGTGAAGAATGACCAACATTGGTGTGCGCAGCCTATTGCATTACGATGTGCACCCCGGAGCACAAACACACATGCAGGGCAGTAGTCGGTGTCAGTAGAGCAGAGATTGGTGTCAGTAGGGCAGTGGACAATGTCAGTGGTTTTATTTTTATTTTTTTATTCTTTTTTACATTTTTTTTTCATTTATTTTTAGCAATGTTATTTTTTATTATTATTTACAGTATTTTCATTTTTATTTAGGAGCCCCATTGGGGGGCTTTGGTGAAATATTAAGTGTCTAAACAGGGAGAAAGGAAGCTTTCTCAGTCCCTTTCTCTGCTGCCTTAACTTCAATGGACATTTAACAAATGGGAAGTGCTATGTGCTGAGCAGCTTGATATTTATTCACAAACTGCTTCCGTTAAGAATGAACACGGGAGCGATCGGGACAGATCACTCACTGGGTTCATTCATTCATCTATCCCGAATCATCCCCTGCAGCAGCAGGTGGGAGAGGAGAGGAGAGAAGCTGGCAGCACTGCAGGAGGGAGACAGGGGGCGCCAGGAAGCAGGGAGAAATAGGCACCGCACATGGTGATTAGGGTGTGCCCAGGCACATCCGGCACACCCTGTGCGCATGCCTATGATGACCAATAACAGAAACAGACCAGCTGTTCTCATTGGGTGCTAAATAGAGGGGTTTTCACAAAAGAATAAAAAAACTGTTAGGGTAAATTCCGTTGTTACATAGACCATAAAGATTTTCATGTGGAGCTGCTTTTTTAACATGAACCTGTTTTTTTTTTTGCCAAAGCACCTTCCATTTACTCCCCGCCATTTATCTCTAGGAGCGAAAAGAAATACCTTTTACTTCCAGGTGTGGTGATCTAGTCAATTACTGCCCTTCCTCCTACATAACAGGCCTACACAGTGCTGTCTCTCCTCTCTCCAGGCAATAAACAGAGCAAAAGGAATGTAAAAAGGATCAACAAATGATCCTGCTGTCGTTTTGTCCTTTATAACCCCCGAACAGGCACACTTTAAGCAGAAACACAATATAAATATTAAAAACACAGGATCAGGTTTCCTTTTATCTACTACAAAAACATTAACATAACAGAAATAATATGTTGACTTGACAATAGAGAGATGCAGCTTGTTGTGCTGCAGATTAAAAAACTAAGACCATCTGGTGCTTACACAATGGGAACTAGGAAATGCTGCTTGCAGAATTTTCACATTTATCTCAGATTTTCTTTTTTTTTTAATGTTGGCTAATTTGGTTTTCCAATGAAAGTTTGTTCAGTCATCTCCTTACCACCTCTGGGGAGATGTTCTGTTTTCCCATTGGAAATGTTCTTCTGTGGATCTGAGATTTCTGCAGGATTTTGTTATACCATAGGAAAAGGAGAATAAATATTACAGTAACGCTGGATAGAAGGAAGAGCAGGTGTTGCCTGTAGCATCCTTTCTCACCAGTAACACATTACTCCAAATACTCCCTTGGTGTTTATTAGCTTCTAGGGATGAGCTTCGTGTTCGAGTCGAACATACGTTCGACTCGAACATCGGCTGTTCGATCGTTCGACGAAGATCGAACGATTTGGGCCGCTCGCGCCAAATTCGAGTGACGCGAACGGCCCACAATGCACTACGCCATCGCAGTGTCATCCAGGCGCTGTGATTGGCCAAGCATGCACTGTGACCCCGCATGCTTGGCCAATCACAGCGCCGGCAGCGAGGAGAGCAATGATTGGCCACAGGCAGGATGCCTGTGGCCAATTATTGCTGAGGGGGTTTAGTACACGCCCCACACTATAAAAGGCCGCCAGAGCGGCGGCCTTGTGTAGTGTGTTCCGGAGCAGGGAAAGAGAAGCATAGGCAGGGACAGTGTAATTTTTTTCCTTTACTAATCCTGGAATCCTTGTGTTTAGGGACAGAGAAGGATAGGTAGGGAGAGTGTCAGTGTGTCATTCTGTGCTAAACCTTGCTTGTAGGGACAGAGAAGGACAGTGAGGGAAAGTGTCAGTGTGCTATTCTGTGCTAAATCTTGTTTGTAGGGACAGAGAAGGACAGTGAGGGAAAGTGTCGGTGTGCTATTCTGTGCTAAACCTTGTTTGTAGGGACAGAGAAGGACAGTGAGGGAAACTGTCAGTGTGCTATTCTGTTCTAAACCAATCTTGCTGAACCGTATTTGAAATCCTTGAGTTTAGGGACAGAGAAGGACACTCGTGGAAACTATCAGTGTGCTATTCTGTGCTAAATCTTGTTTGTAGGGACAGAGAAGGACAGTGAGGGAAACTATCAGTGAGCTATTCTGTGCTAAACCAATCTTGCTGAACCATATTTGAAATCCTTGAGTTTAGGGACAGAGAAGGACACTCGGGGAAACTATCAGTGTGCTATTCTGTGCTAAATCTTGTTTGTAGGGACAGAGAAGGACAGTGAGGGAAACTATCAGTGTGCTATTCTGTGCTAAACCAATCTTGCTGAACCATATTTGAAATCCTTGAGTTTAGGGACAGAGAAGGACACTCGTGGAAACTATCAGTGTGCTATTCTGTGCTAAATCTTGTTTGTAGGGACAGAGGAGGACAGTGAGGGAAACTATCAGTGTGCTATTCTGTGCTAAACCAATCTTGCTGAACCGTATTTGAAATCCTTGAGTTTAGGGACAGAGAAGGACACTCGTGGAAACTATCAGTGTGCTATTCTGTGCTAAATCTTGTTTGTAGGGACAGAGAAGGACAGTGAGGGAAACTATCAGTGTGCTATTCTGTGCTAAACCAATCTTGCTGAACCATATTTGAAATCCTTGAGTTTAGGGACAGAGAAGGACACTTGGGGAAACTATCAGTGTGCTATTCTGTGCTAAATCTTGTTTGTAGGGACAGAGAAGGACAGTGAGGGAAACTATCAGTGTGCTATTCTGTTCTAAACCAATCTTGCTGAACCGTATTTGAAATCCTTGAGTTTAGGGACAGAGAAGGACACTCGTGGAAACTATCAGTGTGCTATTCTGTGCTAAATCTTGTTTGTAGGGACAGAGAATGACAGTGAGGGAAACTATCAGTGTGCTATTCTGTGCTAAACCAATCTTGCTGAACCATATTTGAAATCCTTGAGTTTAGGGACAGAGAAGGACACTCGGGAAAACTATCAGTGTGCTATTCTGTGCTAAATCTTGTTTGTAGGGACAGAGAAGGACAGTGAGGGAAACTGTCAGTGTGCTATTCTGTTCTAAACCAATCTTGCTGAACCGTATTTGAAATCCTTGAGTTTAGGGACAGAGAAGGACACTCGTGGAAACTATCAGGGTGCTATTCTGTGCTAAATCTTGTTTGTAGGGACAGAGAAGGACAGTGAGGGAAACTATCAGTGTGCTATTCTGTGCTAAACCAATCTTGCTGAACCATATTTGAAATCCTTGAGTTTAGGGACAGAGAAGGACACTCGGGGAAACTGTCAGTGTGCTATTCTGTGCTAAACCAATCTTGCTGAACCATATTTGAAATCCTTGAGTTTAGGGACAGAGAAGGACAGTGAGGGAAACTGTCAGTGTGCTATTCTGTGCTAAACCAATCTTGCTGAAGCATATTGCAAATCCTTGTGTTTAGGGACAGAGAAGGATAGGCAGGGGACAGTGTCAGTGTCAATGTTGCTAAGCCTCCTGCACAGTATACACCTGAAGGTAGCCCTTATTGCTGTTTTTCCCATCTCCCTGCAGGCCATCCATTAAAATGTCTGGAAGGCAAACAAGGAGAGGCAGACAGTCAGGAGGCAAAAAAAGAGGGCAAGCAGGCTCTGTGTCTGGGGGCAACAGTGCTGGTCGTGGACGCGGTGCATTGTCATCAGCACATGGCCATGGGGCACGCTTGTCCTTCTTTTCGGCAGCTGGACATGTTGAGCCACATCATGCCGAAGACTTGGTAGAGTGGATGACCAAGCCCACCTCATCCTCCTCATCCTCTCTCACCCAGGCTCAGGGTACTGGCAAAGCAGCTGCCAAAGAGTCCTCTTCTCTGGTATCAATGTCATCATTAGTCACTCCTTCCCTAGACCCACCATGTCCTCCTCCTGAGGAGTCCCCCGAACTGTTTGAGCACAGTGTTGGGTACATGCTCCAGGAGGATGCCCAGCGTTTCGAAGGATCTGATGATGATACCCAGATAGAGGAAGGCAGTAGCGTGAGAGCAGAGAGAGGGGATGCTCAAAAAGGACACCAATCTGGCAGTCATGCTCCAGCAGCTGCAGCATACTGCCAGATTGGCTCCAGTGATGAGGAGGGAGGGGATGATGAGGTCACTGAATCCACGTGGGTGCCTAATAGGAGAGAGGAGGAGGAGGAGGATGAGCAGGAGGCACATCTCCAACGAGGCAGGATGCCCTTGGGTGGCCAGCGTATGGGCAGCACACCGACGGAATCACACCGCAGAGCTCCGCCTGTGCAGGGCGCTGCCTCTGCCCGTCATTCAAAAAGTTCTTTGGTGTGGGCCTTTTTTGAGGCGAGTGCATCAGATCGCACAGCTGCTGTTTGCAACATATGTCTCAAGCGTATATCGCGTGGCCAAAACATCAGCCGCTTGGGCACCACATGCTTGATCAGACATATGTTGACCTGCCATGCAGCTCGTTGGCAAGCCTACCTTAAAGACCCACACCAAAGAACAAAGCGGACCTCTCCTTGCACCGCATCATCTGGGATCTCCAACCCCACTATACCTTCAGTCCTCTCTGAAACCTGCACTGAGAGGAATGAAGGTGTAGAATTAGGTGTGTCACAGCCAAGTACTTGCGGCCACTCTGCTAGCAGTACACCGACCTCCGATTCTAGCAGGCAAATTTCCCTGCCCCAGCTGCTGGACCGTCGAAAGAAGTTCACTCCCAGCCATCCACATGCCCAGCGGTTGAATGCTAGCTTTGCTAAATTGCTAGCGCTTCAACTGCTACCTTTTCAGTTGGTAGACTCGGCCCCCTTCCGTGAGTTTGTGCAATGTGCGGTTCCTCAGTGGCAGGTTCCCAAACGCCACTTTTTCTCACGGAAGGCGATTCCGGCTCTCTACAGGCATGTGGAAGGCAATGTCTTGGCCTCGCTGGACAGGGCGGTCAGCGGTAAGGTGCATATTACCGCTGACTCATGGTCCAGCAGGCATGGACAGGGACGTTACCTTTCTTTCACGGCCCATTGGGTCACTCTTTTGGCAGCTGGGAAGGATGCAGGACAAGGTGCAGTAGTGTTGGAGGTTGTTCCACCGCCACGCCTCCAAAATGCTACTACTGGTTGTGACACACCTCTCTCCTCCACCCCCTCCTCTTCTTCTTCCTCCATGGCCTCTTCCTGTGGTTTGTCCTCGGAACCAGCGGTGCTCCGTAGGCGTTCAAGGGGCTACGCAAGTACGCAGGCAAAAAGATGCCATGCCGTGCTTGCGCTGGTGTGTTTGGGGGACAGGAGCCACACTGGGGCAGAGGTCCTGTCTACTTTGCAGGGGCAGGCCGAGAGGTGGTTGACGCCACGCCAGCTTAAGCCAGGAATGGTGGTTTGCGACAATGGCACCAACCACCTCTCCGCCCTCCGACAGGGACAACTGACCCATGTGCCCTGTATGGCTCACGTCCTTAACCTGGTGGTGCAGCGGTTCTTGGGCAGGTACCCGGGCTTACAGGATGTCCTGAGGCAGGCCAGGAAAGTCTGTGTGCATTTCCGCAGATCTTATAATGCCAGTGCTCGCCTGGCTGAGCTGCAAAAGGAGTTGAACCTGCCCAAGAACCGCCTTATATGTGACATGCCCACCAGGTGGAACTCAACGTTGGCCATGCTGCAGCGGCTGTACACGCAGCAGAGGGCCATCAATGAGTACCTGTGCGACTACGGCACCAGGACAGGGTCAGGGGAGCTCGGGTTTTTTTCACCACGCCAGTGGGGCATGATCAGGGACGCATGCACTGTCCTGGCACCATTTGAGGAGGCCACGAGGATGGTGAGCAGTGACAGTGCATGCATCAGTGACACTGTACCTCTTGTCCACCTGTTGGAGCACACGCTGCGTGGAATAATGGACAGGGCACTTGAGGCAGAACAGAGGCAGGAAGAGGAGGACTTCCTTGCCTCTCAAGGCCCCCTTTACCCAGACAGTGTTCCTTCTGTCCCACCCATCGCACAGGAAGAGGAGGAGGAGGAGGAGGAGGAGGATTGTGTCAGCATGGAGGTGGAGGCTGGCACTCAGCATCATCAGCAGCAGTCTTTTAGGGATGATTTACAGTCCCAAGAAACCAGTGGACTTTTACGTGGCTGGGAGGAGGTGGCTGCGGATCATGTCATCCTTAGTGACCCAGAGGACTCCGGACTGAATGCCTCAGCTAACCTACGCTGCATGGCCTCCCTGATCCTGCAAAGTCTGCGGAAGGATCCTCGTATTCTTCGGATCAAGGAGAGGGACCATTACTGGCTGGCCACTCTCCTTGATCCACGGTACAAGGGTAAGGTTGCGGACCTTATGTTACCGTCGCAGAGGGAGCAGAGGATGAGACAACTCCAGGAGGCCTTGCAGAAAGGTCTGTGCAACGCGTTCTCAGAGACTGGGAGGTTACAAACTCCTGGTCCTGGACAGCGAGTTGCTGAGGCTTCGGGCAGTCAAAGAAGGAGCGGTGGGGAAGGTGGCCGTCTGACCGATGCGTTCAGACAATTCTTTAGTCCGCAGCCCCAAAGTATGATCGGTTCCAGCAACCATCGCCAGCGTCTGATATACATGGTGCAGGAATACCTAGGGGCAAGGTCAGACTTGGACACCTTCCCCACCGAAAATCCTCTGGCTTACTGGGTCTTGAGGATGGATCACTGGCCAGAGCTTGCACAGTATGCAATTGAGCTACTGGCCTGTCCTGCATCCAGCGTTCTTTCAGAACGCACATTCAGTGCTGCTGGAGGATTTGTCACGGATCACAGGGTGCGCCTGTCCACCGACTCGGTTGATCGACTGACTTTCATCAAGATGAACCAGTGTTGGATCACCACCAGCTACCACACACCTGATGCTGATATAACAGACTAATTGATTTTAAAATGTCACATCTCTTCAAGACTGATGCTGATGCTGAGTGCCTGTGCTGTTATGTTGACTGGCTATCCTCCTCCTCAATGATCCGATTAATGATGATAGCTTGGAAGATCATTTTGGTTTATGTGTGCCGCCACCAGTTGCTAAGGCCCAATTTTTCAGCCCCTGTTTAACAGGGGCGTGTAATTACAATTTTTGATGCAATACTTTGCAACAGGGCTCATTGCTGTGCTCCAAGTACAGTATCTCTGAGGGGTTGCAGTGTTGTGCCACCAGTGGCTAAGGCCCAATTTTTCAGCCCCTGTTTAACAGGGGCGTGTAATTACAATTTTTGATGCAATACTTTGCAACAGGGCTCATTGCTGTGCTCCAAGTACAGTATCTGTGAGGGGTTGCAGTGTTGTGCCACCAGTGGCTAAGGCCCAATTTTTCAGCCCCTGTTTAACAGGGGCGTGTAATTACAATTTTTGATGCAATACTTTGCAACAGGGCTCATTGCTGTGCTCCAAGTACAGTATCTGGGAGGGGTTGCAGTGTTGTGCCACCAGTGCCTAAGGCCCAATTTTTCAGCCCCTGTTCAACAGGCGCATGCAATTATAATTATTGATCTAATAATTCACAGCAGGGCTAAATGCTGCGCCCACCAAGAGTAACTGTCAGGCCTTACAGTGTTGTGTCAACACCACCACCACCACCACCACCACCACCAAAGGCCCAATTTTTCAGCCCCTGTTCAACAGGGGCATGCAATTATAATTATTGATCTAATAATTCACAGCAGGGCCCATTGCTGCGCCCACCAAGAGTAACTGTCAGGCCTTACAGTGTTGTGGCACCAGCACCACCATCAAAGGCCCAATTTTTACTACCACTGTTCAACAATTATATGTTATTACAATTCCTGATATAATAGTTGACAGCAGGGCGTTCCAGCACCCACCAAGAGTAACTGTGAGTGCTTACAGTGTTGTGCCAACACCAACACCTAAGGGGCCAATTTCTGCAGAGTATATACGGCAGGTCCCTACTTTCAAACATCCAACTTACAAACGACTCCTACTTGCAAACGGAAGAAGACAACAGGAAGTGAGAGGAAATCTACCCCTAGGAAGGAAAATTCTCTCCTGTAAGAATTAATATGGGAGAAAGGTGTCTCCTCTCTACTGATGCTTTATCACCAATCCTTGTTTCAATAAAAACACCACATTTCAAAAACAGTTGTCATTGGGACGCAAAGTGAGGTGAAATGTTCTGAACAGGGGCACAGACAGCAAAACAAATGTTACAGGGGTGATAACCCTTACCTATGTTTTCCAAAAAGCTTAAAAATAGATTTTTTGGCTGGAGCTACACTTAAACAATGTACGTGTTCAAAATTACAAACAGATTCTACTTAAGAACAAACCTACAGTCCCTGTCTTGTATGCACCGCCTGTATACGGCTGTTCAGAGTATATAGGGCCTTTTTTATTTTGTGTGCGGGGTTCCCCTTAATATCCATACAAGACCCAAAGGGGCTGGTAATGGGCTGGGGTAGGGGGGGGGGGGGTGATGGGGTAGCTATGCCATTTTTCTTAAAGATTTTCATCCATATTACCGGGACCAGACATTACATTAAAGCCGCAAGCAGTTTTAAATGGCTTTTTTTTCTTTTGGAAATTTAATTTTGTGCAGGGACAGTTCTAAACACGGGAAACACGTGGCACTTCACAGGCATACTTTAGACACCCCCCAGGTACGATATTTAAAGGAATATTTGACTTTTTTTTTTTCACTTTATGCATCATTAAAATGACTGCTCCCGAAAAACGTCCGTTTTTAAAACTTCTTTTTGCATTGATACATGTCCCCTGGTGCAGAACCCGGGTTCCCAAACTCTGTTTAGGACAATAACATGGATAATAGTCGTTATAATTAGCACTTTAGAATCCGAACGTTCGCATCCATTGTATTTAAAGGGGTTGCTCCACCGGAAAAAAAAAATTAAAAGCCAGCAGCTACAGCTACAGCAGCTGCTGGCTTTTAATATTTGGACACTTACCTGTCCTGGAGTCCAGCGACGTCCGCAGCAGAGGACGAGCGACCGCTCGTCGCTCTGCTGCTCCCTCCGCCATCCTCGCTGAGGGAACCAGGAAGTGAAGCCCTGCGGCTTCATGCCCGGTTCCCTACGGCGCATGCGCGAGTCGCGCTGCACCATTCTGATTGGTGCTCCTGTGTTCTGGGAGCCGAGTGTCTCCCAGAACACCAAGGGAAGTCTGCGGGAAGTGACGTCACTCCTGCAGATTCCCGGAGACAGGACTCCCGGATGTGGGTGAAAATACCTGTCTTAGACAGGTATCTTCACCCCCTCCCCCCTGAAAGGTGTCAATTGTGACACCGGAGGGGGGGAGGGTTCCAAATAGCAAAAGTTGCTATTTAGGGTGGAGCTCCACTTTAATAGGGTTCTAATGTTCGTGCGAACTTTCGGTCCGTTCGCGGGTTCTGGTGCGAACCGAACCCGGGGGTGTTCGGCTCATCACTATTAGCTTCTCTTAAGTACCCCTGATGTGTGTGGATTTACAGTATAGTGCCCATATCCCATAAAGATAGATACTGTATAGATAGATAGACACAATCAACTAGATAGACAGACAGACAGACAGACAGACAGACAGACAGATAGACAGATAGACAGATAGACAGATAGACAGATAGACAGATAGATAGAAAGAAAGATAGATAGATAGATAGATAGATAGATAGAATCAACTAGATAGATAGACAGACAGGTAGATAGATAGATAGATAGATAGATAGATAGATAGATAGATAGATAGATAGACACAAACAACTAGATAGATAGATACTGTAGATAGATTTCCAAATTCAGTTTACATATATGCCTGCCCTGCATGTTCAGAATACCCTCTGAATATTTTTCCCTCAGAGGTACATATATATTCCAATGTCTCTGCACTGTTTTTTTTTTTTTTACAGATTTTTTCTCCTTTAGGCAGTTTTATATAGGCCTTCCGTAAAACCAACCTCCAACTTAGGGCCCTTTCACACTCACGGATCCCGTAAGGATCCGTTCCTTTATTATCCGCTTGCTCAGCGGGGATCGCTCCATTGATCCCCGCTGAGCCGGCAGATGACAGGGCGGTCTCCGCACACTGTGCAGGGACCGCCCTGTCAGATCTCCGCTCTCCCCTATGGGGTGATCGGATGAACACGGACTGTCTGTCCGTGTTCATCCGATCCGCTCTGCAGATGGATGGAAAAATAGGATTTTCCTCCATCTGCAGAAACGGACCATATCAGAGACGGATGATATCGGGTGTCAGCGGATGTATTTTAGGTCATCCTTCGAACCCTGTAGGACTGTGACTAGTGCCAGACTGGCCCACTCCAAAGGCTTCTTGTATGGACCTTACAGGGATAGGAAATAAGGGAAAGTCTTGCCAATGGGATCACAGACAGAAATAAAACCCTGAATAAGTCAAAGTGTAGAAGAGGCAAACACAAGAATTTTGACGTCAGGATATTTAGAGTTGTGTCCTTTTATTTGCTCAATTCTTTTAACAACAAACCAATTTATTTGATGTGTTTTAAAATGCCCTTTTCAGGGTTTAGGGTCTGGCAATCTGTATAGATAGAACTACTAAAATGGAAATGGCTCACAGATGTGAACAAGAACAGATTATACTGCCTTGAGTGAAGTCTTGTTGCTAGCATTCTTTTTACCCCATTGATGACATACAGCCAGGGCCGCCTTTAGGGGGGTACAGGCATTACACCTGTAAGGGGCCCGATGGTCCCCAGGGGCCCGGCTGGCCCCCCTTCCGTTTTTTTAATTTTTACATTTTTTTGCATTACACCTGTAAGGGGCCCGATGGTCCCCAGGGCCCCTTACAGGCCCATCTGGCCCCCTCTCGTGTTTTTTCACTTTTTATTTATTTATTTTTTGCATTACACCTGTAAGGGGCCCGATGGTCCCCAGGGCCCCTTACAGGCCCATCTGGCCCCTCTCTTGTTTATTTTTTTCACTTTTTTTTTTTTTTTTTTTTGCATTACACCTGTAAGGGGCCCGATGGTCCCCAGGGCCCCTTACAGGCCCGGCCGGCCCCCTCACTTTTTTTTCTTTTTGTATTACACCTGCAAGGGGCACCATGATCCCCATGCCCCCGCACCCTCCGCTTATCATCTACCGTCATGAGAGAGGAGAGAAGAGATTACACTTGTTTTTTTTCGTCAGCCCCTCCCCCCCCGGTCTCTGCTCCATGGGGGCCCTGCCTAAAGCTGTGTAAGGGGCCCTTAAAATTTGTGATGGCTGCCCTGCATACAGCACACCAACCTCAGTACTACATTGCCTTCAGACTTCTTGTGTTTGGTGTTGCTACACTTTAGGAATGCAGAGACATAACTCGTTAGTCGTTATATGTGGCACCATGTCCAGAAAAGAATCAAAGAAGGAAAACAGGAATATCATAGGACTTTACTGGTTTCCACTAATGATCCCAAATACGAAGAGAGAGCACTCAATTAGATAAAAAATACAAAATGTATTTTGACAACATTGTAGCGCCCTGCCCCCAATGATTGGGGCGCTATTGTAAATTTGGGGGGTGTCTGAGCCAATTGTTGGGCTCAGACTGTTGCATAAATTGCCTCTGTTCTGGTTCTGGTTTGCCTGATAGCAGTTTCCCTTATTGCCTGTGGGTGGCGTTATCACCTCAGGCACCTGTTGGAACACTGGCAAACCATGGTGTATTGGGTGTCCTTTCTCGGCAGCGTTACAGTGGGAGTGGTGCCCCGCTGTGCATGCTGGGGAGGGATACTTAAGGGACAGACGCCATTGTGGTTGGGTCTTCGCCTCGCTGCCCTCCGGGTGCGAGGTATGTATGTGTGGTTACACGTTGGCCCGAGGCTGCATCGCTATTGAGTAGGCCCAGTTATGATGACTGGGGCCTACAATCCTAAAGGGGATCCCAAGCTGTCCACCAAGAGGGATGAAGCTGCTTAATGAAGGAAACCGGGGGAGGACCTGCCCTGGAGGAGACCAGCAAAGTGCTAATGTCTTGGGACAGGCCTGGTGACCTTGTTAAGAGGGGATCCACTACTTTAAAAGCCTTATGCCGCGTACACACGATCGTGATTCACGGCGGTGAAAACACCGCCGTGAATCACGGCATGAAAAAAAAAGAAAAACGAGGGAACGGCATGTTCCCCCACACACGACCGTTTTTCCCGTCATTTTTTTCTTTGACGAGAAAAACGACCGTCTGTGGGCTCCGCGGCAGTGTCTCCCTATGGGAAAACTGCCGCGGAAAAAAATGATGGAAAAAACGATGAGAAAATTTAGAACATGTTCTAATTTTTCTCGTCGTTTTTCCTGCCGTTTTTCTCAACGAGAAAAACGGCATAAAGCCCACAGACGATCGTTTTTCTCGGCGAAAAAAAAAATTTTCATTTTTCCCGACGAGAAAAATGATCGTGTGTACGCGGCATAACAGTTCGCCGGGTCGGCTTAAAGGTTCTTCAACTGCACGGCTGGAAGTTTGGGACTGAAATCCTGTGGCAGAGGATTCCTGGCTATCCACATTTGTTCTCAAACGTCTGTGGCAGAGACTGTCCTGAAACTGGTTCGTGCATCATCCCGGCTGCTAGGCCAGGTGAGAGGGGTCTATCCGGGTGAGCAATACCCACTCAAAAGTGATGCCGCGTACACACGACCATTTTTCTCGTCGGGAAAAATTACATTTTTTCTCTTTGACGAGAAAAACGCCTGTGTGTGGGCTTTTGGTTATTTTTCCCGACGAGAAAAACGGCATTTATCACGACGAGAAAAATTAGGACATGCTCTAATTTTTCTCGTTGTGATTCACAGCATTTTTTTCCGTGGCAGTTTTCCCATAGGGAAACACTGCCGGGGAGACTACACACGGTAGTTTTTCACGACCAAGAGAAAAAATGACGGGAAAAACGGCCGTGTGTAGGGGACCAAGCCGGTCCTCGTTTTTCATGTCGGGATTCACGGAGGTGTTTTCACCGCCGTGAATCTCGATCGTGTGTACGCGGCATTAGAATGGTGAATGACTATAGACGTTTCTGTGTGTTCTACAAAGTGTACCTGAACCTTCCCCTCTCTTCTCATGCTTTCTACTTTCTACACAAGTTACTGCAGCAAAAATAAAACCAACAGTTGAAGGTTTTACATCTTCTGTGGACATTGCAGTTACTACAGACTTTCTCACCCTGACAACGAAGCTAAAGAGGTAACGTGCAAACCCAAAACTTAAACCAGCGGCTCCTACGGAGGTAGTGCTACAACATGATAAAACATCATAAAAATATATCAAAAAACATTGTACATAGTAAATAGGTGCAACATCTCTCTTCCTATATGGGATCATTAGTGGCAACCAGTAAAATCCTATGCTATTCCTGTTTTTCTTTTGTGTTCTTAAGCCTCGTACACACGGTCGGACTTTTGCCCAACAAACTTCGTTTCGAGCAAGTTGGACCAACAATCCGACCGTGTTTCCGCTCCATCGGACAAACTTTTTTCGTTTTGGTTTTGGATTTCATCGGACAAAAGTTGGGTCTGCAAACGGACAAACTTTTGCCCAACAAAAGTCCGATGGAGCAAAGTCCGACCGTGTGTACAGATAACCATCGGATTTTAGTCCGATGGACAAAACAACTAATGTTAAAATCAACCAACAATAGCAGAAGTTGACCAAAGGGTGGCAGTAAAGAGCAGAAAAGAGCAGAAAAAACACGCGATGTTGTAAGAAGTTTTAAGAAAGTTTGCAGAAAAGTCAGAGCGTGTGTATGCTATGGGTGTTCCCAACCAACTCCGTTCGGACAAAAAAACACGGAAAAGTCCGATGGAAGTCCGACCGTGTGTAGGAGGTTTTACACTTGTTCAGAGTTACATAAACCCTCCATAATGAAAGTAGCCTGTCTTCATAAAAAGCCTAAATTGAATCCTAAAAATCTCTTAAAAGTGATTCACCTAAAAGCATTACCTAGCCTACCTTGATCCAGTGCCAATGTCATCTAGAGAAAAAAACCTGGGAAAAAAATGTTAACTCTTCCCCACTCTATTCAAACCTAAAAAATGAAATGTAGGCAAAAGTTATGCCGCGTACACGCGACCATTTTTCTCGTCGGGAAAAAAGTAATTTTTTCTCTTTGATGAGAAAAACGCCCGTGTGTGGGCTTTCCAGCATTTTTACAAACGAGAAAAACGGCAACAATCACGACGAGAAAAATTAGAACATGCTCTAATTTTTCTCGTCGTGATTCATGGCATTTTTTTCCGCGGCAGTTTTCCCATAGGGAAACATTGCCAGGGAGCCTACACACGGTCGTTTTTCTCGACCAAGAGAAAACATGTCATGAAAACCGGCCGTGTGTAAGGGACCAAGCCGGTCCTCGTTTTTCATGTCGAATTTCTCTGCGGTGTTTTCACTGTCGAGAAAATCGATCGTGTGTACACGGTTTAGACTTTAAGAGCTATTTTCTTCCAGGAGTCTTTAATCTATACAAGAGATTAGAAGAAAGCAGTTCAGAGTTTACACCACTTATTACATTTAAAGTCTTTACGTGGAAGGTGAAAAATGCGGTATTGATTTTTTTTGTAAATTGCTCTTCCGTGAAAAGAAGTGTGCAGTAGAACTTTCACCACCAAACAATAAGCCAGGATGAGAGATGGAAAGTAGATCTTTCAGAGCACATCAGGAATACCTCTCTATTTCACATCCACACCTGAGGATAGCGTGAAAGAACAGTTCCTGCCAGAAGGCAACGGCACAAGGGAAACGTATCCTAGCTGACAATGAGTACTGTACATTCTGATACCAAAAAAAATAAAAAAATTCTGTGTTTCTTGCATACCTGTCACTGGGTCTCTGTGCTTCTATTTGCAATAAAAGAAGATCATTTCTGGTGGGAGAGACCAGGAACCCTCGGTCATGTAAGCAGGGGAGCCAGGATTCGTTCAGGAAAAAAATGGAGGGTTTTTCCCTTGATTTCAGACCCTGCAGGTCTGGCATGAATTTTAAGGTTGGATCCTATTGATTTTTGTTTGGGGTTTCCCCTTAAAATCCATACCAAACCTGGAGGGCCTGGGATGAATTAGGAGAAACCCCATTCTGTTTATTTATTTATTTTTTATGTGCATCTATATGAGGTCCTCATCTGGGATAAGGGTCTGGTATAGATAAAGGGAATCCCCACCAGTTGTTTTCTTATGAACTGACTGGGAGCTGTAATTTACTGTCAATATAACCATCATATGACGTCCTAGACTTTGAGTGATATCTGAATGATGGGTGCAGAGGCGGCTCTAGGCTTTGTGAGGCCTTAGGCAAAACTTAGACATGAGGCCCCACTCACGCCTATAATGGGAAAAATAATTCAAGCAAGAAAAATGGCTGCAGAGAATGCACGGCTCTAGCACACAGGTGATCAGCACCACTTCCAGGGCACCCTCCTCACCCATCAAACATATTCGGCCAATGCAAGAGGGGGGAGAGAGAAGGAGGTGAGAAAGAGAGAAGGGTAATAGAGAGATCCGATGACGCCGACATTAGTATTGATCACAGGCAAATTAGGCAGCCACGAGGCCCCTGTGAGTGCGAGGCCTTAGGCGACTGCCTAATTTTCCTAATTAGAGAGCCGCCTCTGGATGGGTGCCGCTACAGGCATCATCCAGATATCATCTTTTTCAGCCGGCGATTCCCTGAACCATAAGAACAATCATATCGGCAGTTCAGCTGCTTGATCATTCTTACAGGGTGCCAGGAGGGGACATCCACCCTCCCGCTGCCCTCCGGAGCTTCTCCCGGCTCGCCCCTGCGATTGGCGAGCCGGAGAACAAATCGGTCACCGGCGGAAGTTGAGCATAGAGATTTCAAGTGACCAGATGGTCCGCAGTCATCTCTATGACCTTCAAAGGCCCGGGTGCGACGGTATGATGTCGCGTCCATACAGGGGACGTGTCACGCACTATTCCTATTACAAGGGACGTTTACATTCCTTCTAATAGGAATGAAAGTGATAAAAAAAAATAAAAAATCTTTAAAGAGAAAGTGTAAAAAAAAAAAAACGCATACGTAAGTCGTACCTACATATGTAAACGGCGTTCAAATCACAAATGTGAGGTATCGCCACGTGCGTTACAGCGAGAGCAACAATTCTTTTTCAAGACCTCCTCTGTAACTCTAAACAGGTAACCTGTAAAAATGTTAAAAAGTTGCCAATGGAGATTTTTAAGTACCGAAGTTTGTCGCCATTCCATGGGTGTGCGCAATTTTAAAGCGTGACATGTTAGGTATCTATTTACTCGGCGTAACATCATCTTTCACATTATACAAAAAAATTGGGCTGACTTCACTGTCTTGCTTTTTTCCCCCCAAAAAAACGCGTTTGAAAAATCGTTTGCGCAAATACCGTGTGACATAAAAAGTTGCAACGACCGACAATTTATTTCCTAGCATCTCTGCTAAAAAAAAACATATATAATGTTTGGGGATTCTGAGTAATTTTCTAGACAAAAAATTATGATTTTTACATGTAGGAGAGGAGTGCCAGAATTGGCACGGATGGGCACACCCTGTTCTTTGTAGTTGTCAGTTTTGCTGTAGTAAGTTGTATACATGTTACAGAGGTGCCACTTCACAGGCAGAGTCAGGTCATTTTTAATTTTTCAATTTGAAGAAGAAGTACAGCCAAAGCTCGTTTGCCTGTACTTCTCCTGTGGATCACAGGAGTGCAGTTCATTCTGCTGAAGCCCGCTGTCAGCTGACATCACAGAGCCGGTCTAAGACCGGGCAAGATTGCAACAATGAAGTCGGGATCCGCTCACATGCTTGGACCTGCACCAAGCTCAGCCTCTCAGCAAGCTGCTGATCCCAAGAAATTCTTTAAGTATATAAACAGTAAAAAAGGGAAGACAGACCATATTGGCCCCATAAAGAATGAGGAAGGACATCTGGTTACAAAGGATGGGGAGATGGGGAAGGTATTGAATTTATTCTTCTGCTCCTGCAGTTTTTGTCCTCATGACACATCACAGGATGGAGCACCCTCATGGCTAAAGGCCCATACACACGATCTGCCTTTTTGACAACAAATGTCCGACGGACCTGTTTGATCGGACAATCCGACCGTGTGTACGCTCCATCGGACAAATTTTTTGCTTTTTCATTGGACAAATGTTCGCTGTGAAAACAGACAAACTTTCCGAGAACAAATGTCCTACGTCGGCTAATCCGATCGTGTGTACACAAGTCCATCGGACTAAAGTCCAAATTCCAAACACGCATTCTCTGAAGCAAGGACCAGCTGGAAGCGTTCGGTCTTTTAAAACTAGCGTTCCTAATGGAGATATCACATTCGTGGCGCGGAAAATTATGAAATCTCGAAATGCAGCGCACATTCTCTTCTTCTATATAAAGGCTTAATAATAAACCTGCTTTGCTGGTGATACTGAAGGAGTAATAACAAACATATTTACAAAGGATTTGTGTTCTAGTGATATCAATAAAAGATTTATTTTTTTGTGTCAAGTTAGGATTGCGCAACATGGCTGGTTGACGAACGACCGTTCAGAAACTAACAGAAAAGCACGAAACTGAAAAGTGCGAATCAACACTGACCAAACGTCTACTAACTTGTGTAGCGGGTATATGCTTTCTATTTTTTGAATCTGGTGGGGAAAACTGTGATGTATGGTTTCCTGGGGCCCACCAGGTGGCGCTGTCACTTTGGGCCCGGGGTTGAGTCATCGTTGCGGTGGCGTACCTCTTTTGGTCTCTCTCAGCGGTTGTATGGTGGGGCCGTGTTTGCTGGGAGGGGGTATAAAGGGGGCGGCCATTTTTGGAGTCGAGGCCGGGCACCTTCAGCCTGAGGGCGGTGGTTCGTGTCGGTCCCCTAGGCGGGTCTAGGCCTAGAGGACATTGGGAGGTCGTGTTCCATCCCAGGCACCTTTAGCCTGAGGTGAGGTACTCGGAATGGAGGTCTGGAGCTCAGTGCCCAACACTGAGTTCCGCGAGGGAAGGAGGTCCTAGGGAACCCCGGGAGTGGGTACCCGAATCCGGTAGGCGTAATGGACCGGTGGGAGATACTTACTTGAAGACCTGGTGCAGCATATTGCCAGTGACAGGTGAACCTCCCATCGGAGACCGCCTGGAAGGAAATTCCCCCTCGCTCGGAGACCGCAGCCCACTTTCAGGAAGGAAAGTGGAGAGTTCATTGTGTCTGGGCCTACTCGCACCCACACCTCCTTTTCTGTTCTGTTCTACAAGGGAGTCTAACTGATTGTGTTCATTCAAGAAGAATAAAGGAGTGTTGGACATTAATGGTGTGGGGCTCATTTTCTGGCAGACATTGTTCAAGGTAACTCTCATTGGAGGTTCCAGGTGCAGAACACTGACCCGAAGGTAAAACGAGAACTTTGCTTCCACCACACAAACATCTGCGGTGAGGGCTTGGCGTGGTGACCCCGCTCTCTCTCCTCTAAAAGTACCCCTAGACAAGAGACAGATGAGCTGATAAAAGAGAGGGGAGAGAGGAGGCCGCTACACGTGGGGGCTCGGGTCCGGTATAGTGTTTGTGTACCACGGAATTGAACGTGTCTGCCCGGAGGAGTTACGAGTAGGCAGGCCTTCATTGGCCGAAGTGCATCCCTGCTCGAAGTCGTGGACATGACCCAATGAAGGGAAAGGCCCGCGCAGAAGAGTGGAAAAAGGGGGAAGCTCAGCCGTGTGAAGTAGTACACGTGGGGGCCTCTATTGCACTGCGCCACCAGACACACCCCCACCGCTTAGTTCGTGGGCATGACTCAGAAACAGAAAAGAAGAAAAGCCTGCGAACTGGAGCAAAGGGGAGGAGTCCAATATGTGTTAAGGACTACACGTAGGACATTGGCGCAAAACCCTGGCAGTGTGCGATGGATCAGCAACAGGTCGCCATGTTCGGACATACATTGTGGATTCCAGTTCACCCTTCCACCACGACATTGGCTGCTGCTGCACCGGTAACAGATACGGGGATCCGGCTAAAGCCAAGGGGTCGATTCGCCCTGTATTCATGCATGGACGTTGAGGCCCTGGGTGTGATTTGTCCCGGTTGTTCGGGACTGGTGTGCCAACTGAAGCCGTTTGGGCGATGCGAGGCCTGTGGGGAGTTCTTTTTTGAAGTGGATCCAGCGGTTGAGAAGCCGAGAACCATTTACCCCGGCCGGGCTGCAGGCAACACCACTCAGAGAGGAGGAATCACTGCTTTGACAGCCATCCCTGCGCACACTGCAGCGACCACGGAGGAGGTCGTGAGTATTCAACGGGAGAAATCCGAGGATGCTGACTCGGTCACCACTGTGTCGCAGCGTCCACCACCGAAGAGAAAGACCGGTTTGGTAGCCCCGATCAGCGGTTGTGGTGGACCGTCTCGCCCGCTTACACCCGGCCCGGATGGATCTGTCGATAAGAGTTCCGGACGTCCTGCTTCAAGTAAAGGCCGAGGTAAGCCAGGCGGAGAGATTTGGTGTGTGGGAAGAGGTGAAAACTCAGTCTCCACTACAGGGTACCTGCCCGCGGAGGAGTGTGACACCTCTGACCTGGAGTCGCTCTCAGATATGGGAGACGATGTTTCTATTGATGAACTGTTTGCAGAAAAGGGCTGGGACAAAGTACCTCTTGCTTCATCCCGCAGAACCAGGGACTCACCCATGTCTACAGGGGATAGTACACCCCGAGTGGAGGCACCAGCGCCTGAAGAGGGGTCCCCGTTCCCAACCTGCCCTTACATCCTGTCACCTACACCCAGGACTAGGGAAAAGAGACTCTTGTTGCAGGCACCTATGCCCAGATCAGATGTGATCAAGGTCCCTCGCCACCCGGACTCAATAGTTTTACCTGCGAAGGGGACAGAGCCACTATGCCTCCTCTGGCGAGACTACAACGCCTATTTGGTCAGAAGGTTGCTGCAGAGTATGGATGGGAGTACCCATACTTGTCCTAGGAGTTGTTGTACGAGGTGGAAGTTTGCCGGGAGCGCTGGTACAAAGACTTTGTGTGGACTCACCTTCAAATTCCACACGACCGCAGGTACCTGGTGTGTTCTCCCAAGGCCTCTAAGCGTTTTAAGGACTGCAAGGCAGAGTGGATGTTGGGACGGCACATCCATGCGGACAAGGTGCTGATCCGGCGCAAGGAAGGGGAAGATGTTAAGTATCATCTGGAGACCATGGATCAGCACTTGAAGCCACTTGTTCTGCCGCATCCCTGCTTCTATTTGTAGGAGGAAAAATACTCCGTTCTTGATTGTATGCTGCTGAACTTTCTGGGGCCTGTTGTCCTTGTTGCCCAGAGGGATGAAGGACTGTTCCTGTTGTTCTTCACTTTTCCAGCAAGAGATCATGGACTCTGGGGTAGATAGGGCTCAAGAGAAGAAGAAAAGTTCCACGAGTGCAGTTACCGCGACGCTGTTATCAGGTGGCAGTGTTGCGCAATGTTAACACTTTTCACACACTCACTCTTTGGAGAAAAGGGATTTCTTTGCAAAGAAGTTTCCTTCCTCTTACACGAATATATGTGTCAGGGTTTATGTGTGATAATTTTATTTTTTCCCTCTGCAGGAGAGCATCCCATTTAGACCACTGAGTATGGGGTGGGTCTTAGTCAGGATGGGTGAGAAAAAGGAAAAGCATAATGTGAATATCAGGGATGAGCCGAACACCCCCCTGTTCGGTTCGCACCAGAACCTGCGAACAGACAAAATGTTCGTGTAAACTTTAGAACCCTATTAAATACAATGGACTCGAACGTTCGAAATCTAAAGTGTTAATTATAAAGGCTAATATGCAAGTTATTGTCCTGAAAAGTGTTTGGGGACCCGGGTCCTGCCCCAGGGGACATGTATCAATGCAAAAAGAAGTTTTAAAAACGGCCGTTTTTTCGGGAGCAGTGATTTTAATAATGCTTAAAATGAAAAAATAAAAGTGAAATATTCCTTTAAATTTCGTACCTGGGGGGTGTGTATGATATGCATGTAAAGTGGCGCATGTTTCCCGTGCTTAGAACTGTCCCTGCAAAAAATGTCATTTTTGAAAGAAAAAAAATGCATTTAAAACTGACTCGCGGCTATTAATGAATTGTCGGCTCCCGGCAATACATACAAAAGTCATTGAGAAAAAAAAAAAAAAAAAAGCGTGGGGGTTCCCCAGAATTCAATTACCAGGCCCTTCAGATCTGGCATGGATTTTAAGGGGAACTCCACCCCAAGTTTAAAAAAAAAATGGCGTGGAGTCCCCCTAAAAATCCATACCAGACCCCTTATCCGAGCACGCAACCTGGCCGGCCGCAGGGGAAAAGGGGGGGACGAGAGAGCGGCCCCCCCTCCCTCCTGAACCGTACCAAGCCACATGCCCTCAACATGGGGAGGATGTCCCCATGTTGATGGGGTCAAGGGCCTCATCCCCACAACCCTTGCCCGGTGGTTGTGGGGGTCTGCGGGCGGGGGGCTTATCGGAATCTGGAAGACCCCTTTAACAAAGGGGACCCCCAGATCCCGCCCCCCCCTATGTGAATTGGTAACGGGTACATTGTACCCCTACCATTTCACGAAGAAAGCGTAAAAAAAATGTTTAAAAAAACACACAAACACCTTGAAAAAGTCCTTTATTTAAAAAAATAAATAAATAAACATTCCAGCGGTGAAATCCAGTGTCCCGCGGCGATCCCGATGTCCAGCGCTGTCCTTCATTGGTTGTGCCTGAGCGGACCTGATGGGGAACTCCCTCTCAGTATTTTAAATGTATAGACCCGCCCCTTCTAAAGTTCCCCATCAGGTCCGCTCCCTCGGTATGTCGGACCCGCCTACGTCATTGGCTTGAGCGGGGAACTTCCTTCACTATGTAAATTTAAATTACACAGTGAAGGAAGTTCCCCGCTCAAGCCAATGACGTAGGCGGGTCCGACATACCGAGGAGGCGGACCTGATGGGGAACTGCTCTCACTTTGGTAATACATGTATAGACCCGCCCCTTCTCATGTTCCGCATCTGGTCCGCTGAGCGGACCTGATGGGGAACTTTAGAAGGGGCGGGTCTATACATTTAAAATACTGAGAGGGAGTTCCCCATCAGGTCCGCTCAGGCACAACCAATGACGGACAGCGCTGGACATCGGGATCGCCGCGGGACACTGGATTTCACCGCTGGAATGGGTTTTTTTTTTTTTTTTTTTTAATAAAGGACTTTTTCAACGTGTTTGTGTGTTTTTTTAAACATTTTTTTACGCTTTCTTCGTGAAATGGTAGGGGTACAATGTACCCCTTACCAATTCACATGGGGGGGGCGGGATCTGGGGGTCCTCTTTGTTAAAGGGGTCTTCCAGATTCCGATAAGCCCCCCGCCCGCAGACCCCCACAACCACCGGGCAAGGGTTGTGGGGATGAGGCCCTTGTCCCCATCAACATGGGGACATCCTCCCCATGTTGAGGGCATGTGGCCTGGTACGGTTCTGGAGGGAGGGGGGGCCGCTCTCTCGTCCCCCCCTTTTCCCCTGCGGCCGGCCAGGTTGCATGCTCGGATAAGGGGTCTGGTATGGATTTTTAGGGGGACTCCACGCCATTTTTTTTTTTATTTGGGGTGGAGTTCCCCTTAAAATCCATGCCAGATCTGAAGGGCCTGGAATGGATATTTGGGGGAACCCCACGTCAATTTTTTTTTTATTTGCGGCGGGGTTCCCCTTAATATCCATTCCAGACCTGAAGGGCCTGGTAATTGAATTCTGGGGAACCCCCACGCTTTTTTTTTTTTTTTTATCAATGACTTTTGTATGTATTGCCGGGAGCCGACAATTCATTAATAGCCGCGAGTCAGTTTTAAATGCATTTTTTTCTTTCAAAAATGACACTTTTTGCAGGGACAGTTCTAAGCACGGGAAACATGCGCCACTTTACATGCATATCATACACACCCCCCAGGTACGAAATTTAAAGGAATATTTCACTTTTATTTTTTCATTTTAAGCATTATTAAAATCACTGCTCCCGAAAAAACGGCCGTTTTTAAAACTTCTTTTTGCATTGATACATGTCCCCTGGGGCAGGACCCGGGTCCCCAAACACTTTTTAGGACAATAACTTGCATATAAGCCTTTATAATTAGCACTTTAGATTTCTCCCATAGATTTTTCGAATTTGCCGCGAACACCCCAATTTGTTCGCTGTTCGGCGAACGGGCGAACAGGCAATGTTCGAGTCGAACATGAGTTCGACTCGAACTCGAAGCTCATCCCTAGTGAATATGTGATTCTACAGTTATGGTTAAAATGTTGTTGTTTCCCTTCCCTTTTATGTAAGGCTCAGACACAATTTCTTTAGTTGAACTAGTTTTTAAAAAAAAAAATATTTTATACAATTTATAGTTGGTTTCTGGACTGGACTATGTGAGCTGCTGAGGGCATAGTTTGCTCCAGACACTGGGGACCAGTGTCAAATCACCAGGGGGAGAGTGTAGCGGGTATATGCTTTCTATTTTTTGAATCTGGTGGGGAAAACTGTGATGTATGGTTCCCTGGGGCCCACCAGGTGGCGCTGTCACTTTGGGCCCGGGGTTGAGTCATTGTTGCGGTGGCGTACCTCTTTTGGTCTCTCTCAGCGGTTGTATGGTGGGGCGGGGAACCCGCCGTGCTTGCTGGGAGGGGGTATAAAGGGGGCGGCCATTTTTGGTGGAGGGAGTCGAGCCCGGGCACCTTCAGCCTGAGGGCGGTGGTTCGTGTCGGTCCCCTAGGCGGGTCTAGGCCTAGAGGATGTTCGGAGGTCATGTTCCATCCCAGGCACCTTTAGCCTGGGGTGAGGTACTCGGAATGGAGGTCTGGAGCTCAGTGCCCAACACTGAGTTCCGCGAGGGAAGGAGGTCCTAGGGAACCCCGGGAGTGGGTACCCGAATCCGGTAGGCGTAATGGAACGGTGGGAGATACTTACTTGAAGACCCGGTGCAGCATATTGACAGTGACAGGTGAGCCTCCCATCGGAGACCGCCTGGAAGGAAATTCCCCCTCGCTCGGAGACCGCAGCCCACTTTCAGGAAGGAAAGTGGAGAGTTCATTGTGTCTGGGCCTACTCGCATCCACACCTCCTTTTCTGTTCTGTTCTACAAGGGAGTCTAACTGATTGTGTTCATTCAAGAAGAATAAAGGAGTGCTGGACTTAAATGGTGTGGGGCTCATTTTCTGGCAGACATTTTTCAAGGTAACTCTCATTGGAGGTTCCAGGTGCAGAACACTGACCCGAAGGTAAAACAAGAACTTTGTTTCCACCACACAAACATCTGCAGTGAGGGCTTGGCGTGGTGACCCCGCACTCTCTCCTCTAAAAGTACCCCTAGACAAGAGACAGACGAGCTGATAAAAGAGAGGGGAGAGAGGAGGCCGCTACACTTGAGATTAGCAGAAGGAGCCCAAAGGGTGACGCCGAAAAATTGAACATCCTCTTTTGAAGTGTCGTCAGTACCGTTGAAACGTCACTACGTTCGTGTTTGTTGCCTAAAATGTTCTACCGTGTGTATGCATACCAAGTTCACGGACAACGCCCTTCAGACAGAAATCCACGGAAAAGTCAGATGGAAGTCCTTTCATGTGTACGAGGCTTTACAGAGGACAGAATTATTAATAGATTTGGGAAACTTAACATTAATAAATCACCGGGACCAGATGGCTTGCACCCGAGGGTACTTAGGGAACTCAGTCAAGTAATTGCCAGACCATTGTTCCTAATTTTTACTGACAGTCTACTGACTGGAATGGTACCAGCTGATTGGAGAAAAAACGATGTAGCACCAATATTTAAAAAAAGGGCCAAAATATATCCCTGGGAATTACAGACCAGTAAGCCTAACATCAATAGTATGCAAGCTCTTGTAGGGGATGACAAGGGGCTATATTCAATATTTTATAAAAAAAATAAAAAACAAAAAACCCCCTCAGAGGTGGGACTTTAAAAGTGACTGCAAAACACACAAAGTATATTGAAATTGTATAAATTTAATAAATAAGTACAAAAAGGACAAATGAATATAAATCACATGAATTGTGTACAAGTCCAGAAAATTGGTTGCGTGGGTAAGGAGAAAAATTGAAACATTGATAGTCAAACCCGACAGCTGTTTCGGTTACGCCCTTCTTCGGGGGAATTGTAGACATACAGTTCAGTAAGACAGACAAACTCTGTTGAATACATAATATAGTACAGATAAATATCACGATGTATGCATATACATACATTACAAACAGTCATATAAAAAAATATATATATTAAATAAATATATGTTTACAGTAATCTATCCAAAGAGAAATTAATATTTGGTGCACCGGGGGACCACATGCACGGCAGTAAATGTGGGGTGAAAAAAGAGAACACCCCACCAATGAGGGGGCTCCAAGATCGATGGGGTCCAATATCCCAACAACGGGGGTCCCGTTGTTGCGATATAGGGCACTTGTTAGTTTACCATTTGTGTCCTTAAGTATAGTGATATCTAAAAAATTTACGGACGTCTCACTATACGTCATGGTGAATGTAAGGTTGTAGGAGTTATCATTCATAGCATCCAAGCAGGACAACAATAGTTCTGGAGTGCCTATCCAGACGATAAAGATATCGTCGATGTAGCGACTCCAGTTGACAATATATTCAGTCATAGGCAAAAGGCTCTCTTCAGATAGAAAATTATGTTCCCACTCCCCCAGATACCCCCCTTTTTATGCATTTATTTGCATTTATGCGTCGGCGCGCGTCATCTGCCAATTACCGCCACTTGGGACGGTCTTTGGGCGGATGCCGCGCGGGGGGCCCCCTATTGGCGACTCTAACCTCTGGATTCGACACTGGGAACCTGCCTGCCCTATATGTGCCTTTTTACTATATTAACAAACATCCATTGTATCAGAGGGAGGCTTTCATCTATTTGATTATTATTGTTATGTAATTTCTAATAGATATAATGTTATAGTCGATATACAATTTCTCCATGGAATATGAATGTAAAGATCATTTTCCATGTAAACAATGAATGATATTGCTCCAATTCTCTTTGAATTATGACTGATTATTATTATTTAACTATCTTCTTTCCATTTTTTTACATCTTTACTTTTTTATTTTTAATAACTTTCAATATATAATTCATATTTAGATTGAAGAGTTTATTTAAAGTAAAATTTTGGATAACATGGAGTCTCAATATAATATAGAGATATATAACTCCTAGTATATTTATAATAATATTAATCCTTCTTCTTCCTCCTCCCTGCTGTCGGGTCTCATTATATACACGGGTACTCTCTTTGGCACGGAATGGCAGGGATTATACAGCTATACCTATGTGTTCCTTTCAGACATACTGCGGCACACTCTCTGTATAGAGAGACATCTCACATTCCTGTTCATTAACGTCTATTTCTCTATGTGCCCATCCGGAGCGTCATAGGTACGCATGCGCAGATGTCTTTGAGACACCATTTAAAGCTCTCAAGGACCAGTCGGAGTCCACACGAGGTACCTCACGCAGCGATCATTGGGACACCCGGGATCCTTACAGGTAAACTCTTATAGGACAGTTCCTTGAAACTTTGTATTTTGTTTATTTACCTTGGACAAATTTAATGCTATATCTACCTATTGTCCCCTGTTTTTCCATCCATATTACCCTTTAGATTCTCTGTATTTAAATCAGATTGAAACGATGCACATATTTGCTTCATCACTACAATAGTGCATATTGGATGCAATTTTTGTATTGAGGACTCCCTCTACTTTTGAAGGCGTTTCTAGTTTCCACCAGACACCTCCCTGATCTGGAATACTTTTCCATACTGGTAGGTCTCCTTGGACACACATTATACATGTAATTGATGAATTCACACTATCTATATATGGGACTTAAGTTAGGGTTTATAGGGCCTTTTTTTTTTTTATGGGGGACTTTACTACATATTAGGGACTCACTAATGTGATTTCCCCCTTCTGCCTCCCACCCTTCATAAATTTGTCTTTTAGATAATTACCTTACCGGATTCCTCGGTCTCTCTCTGGCCTGTCTGCGTGTCGTCGCCTGGGGACCCCCGTTGTTGGGATATTGGACCCCATCGATCTTGGAGCCCCCTCATTGGTGGGGTGTTCTCTTTTTTCACCCCACATTTACTGCCGTGCATGTGGTCCCCCGGTGCACCAAATATTAATTTCTCTTTGGATAGATTACTGTAAGCATATATTTATTTAATATATATATTTTTTTATATGACTGTTTGTAATGTATGTATATGCATACATCGTGATATTTATCTGTACTATATTATGTATTCAACAGAGTTTGTCTGTCTTATTGAACTGTATGTCTACAATTCCCCCGAAGAAGGGCGTAACCGAAACAGCTGTCGGGTTTGACTATCAATGTTTCAATTTTTCTCCTTACCCACGCAACCAATTTTCTGGACTTGTACACAATTCATGTGATTTATATTCATTTGTCCTTTTTGTACTTATTTATTAAATTTATACAATTTCAATATACTTTGTGTGTTTTGCAGTCACTTTTAAAGTCCCACCTCTGAGGGGGTTTTTTGTTTTTTACTTAATTTTTGGGATGTGGTGACTGTTAAACCAATACAATCTTGCAGATGTCAGTTCCCTTTTGTCTCCTATACAACCGGGTAGCAAATACCCATACCCCCCATTTTTTCTGACATCTGCCGGTTTGTTCTATCCTTATATACATACGTGTGCATGCTTGCATGCATATGTATGTATGTACATATATGTATTGATAATTTTTTGTACAATTTATTGGAGATTTAAAAGACATAATTTCCTGTTGATGTCATATTGAATTTATTTTGCTTATATAATTTATTAGTTCCCCTCCCTTCACTTCCCCCTCCCCCTCCTTTTTGTTGGTATCATCATTGGATTACCTCCACATTATATTTTTCTAGTCTCTTTGTGCCTATTATACATTATGTTCAAATCTAAGGACTTTGAGGGACATATGTCTAGATACAGAGAGCAAGCAAAAAAGGAAGCTCAAACTTCTGAAATGTCAGCATTATTTTCCCAATTATCTAAGTTGGTGGAAAAGAAGGCACAATTAATATGGCATATTGAGGGTTTTGAACAATACATTAGGGAAGATCTGAACCCGTTGGGTTTACGCATTCAGATCTTCCCAACTTTTGATAATATTGACGAATCTTTCAAAAAACAGTGGGAAAAAAACCTGCAACAATGTAGCCTCACTATGATAAGGCTTTTAATGGAAGAATATTCTAGAAGAGTTACGATTCTAAATACAGACATTGAAAATGTGTATATACAGCTCAAACCATGCGAAAATCTTGATAATTATAAAACTCTAGAAGAGAGCATAAAAATCCATCTTGATTTGCTGGCTGGTAATGTCCTGCCGGCTAAAGAACAAAAATTCTGGAGAGATAAGATTGCCTTTAAGGAATCAAAAGCATACCATTGGCAAAGGAATAACAACCCACGCACGCGCCCCAAATTCATTAAAACAAGGGGTGCAACTGCTGAGAGGGGCTCCAACGCTTCTCTCAATTCTTCACTCTCCTCATCCTCCCAGCGTTCGGTCACAGATAAGAAAAAACCACTCAAGAACAAATGGAAATCACCCAATAAGGGACAGACAAAAAAACGCATGTTGGAAGTAATGCCCATTCCTCCCCAAAACGGGACTTTTAATATAAAGACAACAGGACCACGTGGTGGGCCGCTGGAACAACCCACATCGGGAATTTTATTTCCCCATAACAATGTATCAGAGGTGACCGAACCTTTGGCAGAGATGAATATTGATTTATCCAACATGACATCATAGCTAAAGAGCCACAAAACGAGTAGTGATAGGTTGAATATTATCAATCTATCTGATTATATATTATCAGATGATGAGAGATCTGTTCTATCCAGGGGTTTGAATTTCTGTCCAAGTTCAGATTTGGACAAATTTGAGGTAATTAAGGACTGCAGTTATTTTCTAGGAAACTGTTATTGAAAAGCATGTATACCAAAACGGAAGTCTCTACTAAAGAAAGAGAAAAAGATAAAACTGCAATTCAACATGAACATGATGTACAGACCCTGGTTGATCTATCCACGGACAATGTAAATACAGATCTTATAGACAGGATTGACTTGGATAGTCTATTGACATGCGATGTATTACCCACGACTAACAAGAAAAAGGTCACCTTACCGAAGATACAATCTTCTTTAAAAAAGAAATCCGATAAATTTCCTGTGATAGGTACCAATATTAGGGATGAGCTTCGTGTTCGAGTCGAACATACGTTCGACTCGAACATTGGCTGTTCGATCGTTCGACGAAGATCGAACGATTTGGGCCGTTCGCGCCAAATTCGAGTGACGCGAACGGCCCACAATGCACTACGCCATCGCAGTGTCATCCAGGCGCTGTGATTGGCCAAGCATGCACTGTGACCCCGCATGCTTGGCCAATCACAGCGCCGGCAGCGAGGAGAGCAATGATTGGCCACAGGCAGGATGCCTGTGGCCAATTATTGCTGAGGGTGTTTAGTACACGCCCCACACTATAAAAGGCCGCCAGCACGGCGGCCTAGTGTAGTGTGTTCCGGAGCAGGGATAGAGTAGCATAGGCAGGGACAGTGACTGTTATTTCTTTCTTGCTTAACCTGGATTCCTTTAGTTTAGGGAAAGAGAAGGATAGGTAGGGAGAGTGTCAGTGTGTTTTGTGCTTCTGCTATAGTGTGCTTAAAAAAAAACATTTATTCTAGGGACAGAAAACTCTAGGTAGGGACAGTGTCAGTTTCTTTCACTCTGCAAGTCCTTGTTTCCAGGGACCTGGAAGGACAGTGAGTGAATTGTCCTTTTGCTATATTGTGATTAAAAAAAACATTTATTCTAGGGACAGAAAACTCTAGGTAGGGACAGTGTCAGTTTCTTTCACTCTGCAAGTCCTTGTTTCCAGGGACCTGGAAGGACAGTGAGTGAATTGTCCTTTTGCTATATTGTGATTAAAAAAAACATTTATTCTAGGGACAGAAAACTCTAGGTAGGGACAGTGTCAGTTTCTTTCACTCTGCAAGTCCTTGTTTCCAGGGACCTGGAAGGACAGTGAGTGAATTGTCCTTTTGCTATATTGTGATTAAAAAAAACATTTATTCTAGGGACAGAAAACTCTAGGTAGGGACAGTGTCAGTTTCTTTCACTCTGCAAGTCCTTGTTTCCAGGGACCTGGAAGGACAGTGAGTGAATTGTCCTTTTGCTATATTGTGATTAAAAAAAACATTTTTTTCTAGGGACAGAAAACTGTAGGTAGGGAGAGTATTTTTTTTCTTTCACTCTGCAAGTCCTTGTTTCCAGGGACCTGTAAGGACAGTGAGTTAATTGTCCTTGTGCTATATTGTGCTGAAAAAAACATTTATTCCAGGGACAGAAAACTCTAGGTAGGGACAGTGTCAGTTTCTTTCACTCTGCAAGTCCTTGTTTCCAGGGACCTGGAAGGACAGTGAGTGAATTGTCCTTTTGCTATATTGTGATTAAAAAAAACATTTTTTTCTAGGGACAGAAAACTGTAGGTAGGGAGAGTGTTTTTTTTCTTTCACTCTGCAAGTCCTTGTTTCCAGGGACCTGTAAGGACAGTGAGTTAATTTTCCTTGTGCTATATTGTGATTAAAAAAAACATTTATTCTAGGGACAGAAAACTCTAGGTAGGGACAGTGTCAGTTTCTTTCACTCTGCAAGTCCTTGTTTCCAGGGACCTGGAAGGACAGTGAGTGAATTGTCCTTTTGCTATATTGTGATTAAAAAAAACATTTATTCTAGGGACAGAAAACTCTAGGTAGGGACAGTGTCAGTTTCTTTCACTCTGCAAGTCCTTGTTTCCAGGGACCTGGAAGGACAGTGAGTGAATTGTCCTTTTGCTATATTGTGATTAAAAAAAACATTTATTCTAGGGACAGAAAACTCTAGGTAGGGACAGTGTCAGTTTCTTTCACTCTGCAAGTCCTTGTTTCCAGGGACCTGGAAGGACAGTGAGTGAATTGTCCTTTTGCTATATTGTGATTAAAAAAAACATTTATTCTAGGGACAGAAAACTCTAGGTAGGGACAGTGTCAGTTTCTTTCACTCTGCAAGTCCTTGTTTCCAGGGACCTGGAAGGACAGTGAGTGAATTGTCCTTTTGCTATATTGTGATTAAAAAAAACATTTATTCTAGGGACAGAAAACTCTAGGTAGGGACAGTGTCAGTTTCTTTCACTCTGCAAGTCCTTGTTTCCAGGGACCTGGAAGGACAGTGAGTGAATTGTCCTTTTGCTATATTGTGATTAAAAAAAACATTTTTTTCTAGGGACAGAAAACTGTAGGTAGGGAGAGTATTTTTTTTCTTTCACTCTGCAAGTCCTTGTTTCCAGGGACCTGTAAGGACAGTGAGTTAATTGTCCTTGTGCTATATTGTGCTGAAAAAAACATTTATTCCAGGGACAGAAAACTCTAGGTAGGGACAGTGTCAGTTTCTTTCACTCTGCAAGTCCTTGTTTCCAGGGACCTGGAAGGACAGTGAGTGAATTGTCCTTTTGCTATATTGTGATTAAAAAAAACATTTTTTTCTAGGGACAGAAAACTGTAGGTAGGGAGAGTATTTTTTTTCTTTCACTCTGCAAGTCCTTGTTTCCAGGGACCTGTAAGGACAGTGAGTTAATTGTCCTTGTGCTATATTGTGCTGAAAAAAACATTTATTCCAGGGACAGAAAACTCTAGGTAGGGACAGTGTCAGTTTCTTTCACTCTGCAAGTCCTTGTTTCCAGGGACCTGGAAGGACAGTGAGTGAATTGTCCTTTTGCTATATTGTGATTAAAAAAAACATTTTTTTCTAGGGACAGAAAACTGTAGGTAGGGAGAGTGTTTTTTTTCTTTCACTCTGCAAGTCCTTGTTTCCAGGGACCTGTAAGGACAGTGAGTTAATTTTCCTTGTGCTATATTGTGATTAAAAAAAACATTTATTCTAGGGACAGAAAACTCTAGGTAGGGACAGTGTCAGTTTCTTTCACTCTGCAAGTCCTTGTTTCCAGGGACCTGGAAGGACAGTGAGTGAATTGTCCTTTTGCTATATTGTGATTAAAAAAAACATTTATTCTAGGGACAGAAAACTCTAGGTAGGGACAGTGTCAGTTTCTTTCACTCTGCAAGTCCTTGTTTCCAGGGACCTGGAAGGACAGTGAGTGAATTGTCCTTTTGCTATATTGTGATTAAAAAAAACATTTATTCTAGGGACAGAAAACTCTAGGTAGGGACAGTGTCAGTTTCTTTCACTCTGCAAGTCCTTGTTTCCAGGGACCTGGAAGGACAGTGAGTGAATTGTCCTTTTGCTATATTGTGATTAAAAAAAACATTTTTTTCTAGGGACAGAAAACTGTAGGTAGGGAGAGTGTTTTTTTTCTTTCACTCTGCAAGTCCTTGTTTCCAGGGACCTGTAAGGACAGTGAGTTAATTTTCCTTGTGCTATATTGTGATTAAAAAAAACATTTTTTCTAGGGACAGAAAACTGTAGGTAGGGAGAGTGTTTTTTTTCTTTCACTCTGCAAGTCCTTGTTTCCAGGGACAGAGAAGGACACCTGAAGGTAGCCCTTATTGCTTTTTTCCCATCTCCCTGCAGGCCATCTATTAGAATGTCTGGAAGGCAAACAAGGAGAGGCAGACAGTCAGGAGGCAATAAAAGAGGGCAAGCAGGCTCTGTGTCTGGGGGCAACAGTGCTGGTCGTGGACGCGGTGCATTGTCATCAGCACATGGCCATGGGACACGCTTGTCCTTCTTTTCGGCAGCTGGACATGTTGAGCCACATCATGCCGAAGACTTGGTAGAGTGGATGACCAAGCCCTCCTCCTCCTCCTCATCCTCTCTCACCCAGGCTCAGGGTACTGGAAAAGCAGCTGCCAAAGCGTCGTCTTCCCTGGTATCAATGTCAGACAAATCATCAGTCACTCCTTCCCTAGACCCACCATGTCCTCCTCCTGAGGAGTCCCCCGAACTGTTTCAGCACAGTGTTGGGTACATGCTCCAGGAGGATGCCCAGCGTTTCGAAGGGTCTGATGATGAAACCCAGCTAGAGGAAGGCAGTAGCGTGAGAGCAGACAGAGGGGATGCTCAAGAAGGACACCAATCTGGCAGTCATGTTCCAGCAGCTGCAGCATACTGCCAGATTGGCTCCAGTGATGAGGAGGGAGGGGATGATGAGGTCAATGACTCCACGTGGGTGCCTAATAGGAGAGAGGAGGAGGAGGAGGATGAGGAGGAGGCACATCTCCAACGAGGCAGGATGCCCTTTGGTGGCCAGCGTAAGGGCAGTACACCGACGGAATCACACCGCAGAGCTCCGCCTGTGCAGGGCGCTGCCTCTGCCCGTCATTCAAAAAGTTCTTTGGTGTGGGCCTTTTTTGAGGCTAGTGCATCAGATCGCACAGCTGCTGTTTGCAACATATGTCTCAAGCGTATATCGCGTGGCCAAAACATCAGCCGCTTGGGTACCACATGCCTGACCAGACATATGTTGACCTGCCATGCAGCTCGTTGGCAAGCCTACCTCAAAGACCCACACCAAAGAACAAAGCGGACCTCTCCTTGCACCGCATCAGCTGGGATCTCCAACCCCACTATAACTTCAGTCCTCTCTGAAACATGCACTGAGAGGAATGAAGGTGTAGAATTAGGTGTGTCACAGCCAAGTACTTGCGCCCACTCTGCTAGCAGTACACCGACGTCCGATTCTAGCAGGCAAATTTCCCTGCCCCAGCTGCTGGACCGTCGAAAGAAGTTCACTCCCAGCCATCCACATGCCCAGCGGTTGAATGCTAGCTTGGCTAAATTGCTAGCGCTTCAACTGCTGCCTTTTCAGTTGGTAGACTCGGCCCCCTTCCGTGAGTTTGTGCAATGTGCGGTTCCTCAGTGGCAGGTTCCCAAACGCCACTTTTTCTCACGGAAGGCTATTCCGGCTCTCTACCGGCATGTGGAAGGCAATGTCTTGGCCTCGCTGGACAGGGCGGTCAGCGGTAAGGTGCATATTACCGCTGACTCATGGTCCAGCAGGCATGGACAGGGACGTTACCTTTCTTTCACGGCCCATTGGGTCACTCTTTTGGCAGCTGGGAAGGATTCAGGACAAGGTGCAGTAGTGTTGGAGGTTGTCCCACCGCCACGCCTCCAAAATGCTACTACTGGTTGTGACACACCTCTCTCCTCCACCCCCTCCTCTTCTTCTTCCTCCATGGCCTCTTCCTGTGGTTTGTCCTATGAACCAGCGGTGCTCCGTAGCCGTTCACGGGGCTACGCAAGTACGCAGGCAAAAAGATGCCATGCCGTGCTTGCGCTGGTGTGTTTGGGGGACAGAAGCCACACTGGGGCAGAGGTCCTGTCTGCTCTGCAGGGCCAGGCCGAGAGGTGGTTGACGCCACGCCAGCTTAAGCCAGGAATGGTGGTTTGCGACAATGGCACCAACCTCCTCTCCGCCCTCCGACAGGGACAACTGACCCATGTGCCCTGTGTGGCTCACGTCCTTAACCTGGTGGTGCAGCGGTTCTTGGGCAGGTACCCGGGCTTACAGGATGTCCTGAGGCAGGCCAGGAAAGTCTGTGTGCATTTCCGCAGATCTTATAATGCCAGTGCTCGCCTGGCTGAGCTGCAAAAGGAGTTGAACCTGCCCAAGAACCGCCTTATATGTGACATGCCCACCAGGTGGAACTCAACGTTGGCCATGCTGCAGCGGCTGCACACGCAGCAGAGGGCCATCAATGAGTACCTGTGCGACTACGGCACCAGGACAGGGTCAGGGGAGCTTGGTTTTTTTTCTCCACGCCAGTGGGGCATGATCAGGGATGCATGCACTGTCCTGGCACCATTTGAGGAGGCCACGAGGATGGTGAGCAGTGACAGTGCATGCATCAGTGACACTGTACCTCTTGTCCACCTGTTGGAGCACACGCTGCGTGGAATAATGGACAGGGCACTTGAGGCAGAACAGAGGCAGGAAGAGGAGGACTTCCTTGCCTCTCAAGGCCCCCTTTACCCAGACAGTGTTCCTTCTGTCCCACCCATCGCACAGGAAGAGGAGGAGGAGGAGGAGGAGGAGGAGGATTGTGTCAGCATGGAGGTGGAGGCTGGCACTCAGCATCATCAGCAGCAGTCTTTTAGGGATGATTTACAGTCCCAAGAAACCAGTGGACTTGTACGTGGCTGGGAGGAGGTGGCTGCGGATCATGTCGTCCTTAGTGACCCAGAGGACTCCGGAGCGAATGCCTCAGCAAACCTACGCTGCATGGCCTCCCTGATCCTGCAAAGTCTGCGGAAGGATCCTCGTATTCTTCGGATCAAGGAGAGGGACCATTACTGGCTGGCCACTCTCCTTGATCCACGGTACAAGGGTAAGGTTGCGGACCTTATGTTACCGTCGCAGAGGGAGCAGAGGATGAGACAACTCCGGGAGGCCTTGCAGAAAGGTCTGTGCAACGCGTTCCCAGAGACTGGGAGGTTGCAAACTCCTGGTCCTGGACAACGAGTTGCTGAGGCTTCGGCCAGTCAAAGAAGGAGCGGTGGGGAAGGTGGCCGTCTGACCGATGCGTTCAGACAATTCTTTAGTCCGCAGCCCCAAAGTATGATTGGTTCCAGCAACCATCGCCAGCGTCTGATAAACATGGTGCAGGAATATCTAGGGGCAAGGTCAGACTTGGACACCTTCCCCACCGAAAATCCTCTGGCTTACTGGGTCTTGAGGATGGATCACTGGCCAGAGCTTGCACAGTATGCAATTGAGCTACTGGCCTGTCCTGCATCCAGCGTTCTTTCGGAACGCACATTCAGTGCTGCTGGAGGATTTGTCACGGATCACAGGGTGCGCCTGTCCACCGACTCGGTTGATCGACTGACTTTCATCAAGATGAACCAGTCTTGGATCACCACCAGCTACCACACACCTGATGCTGATATAACAGACTAATTGATTTTAAAATGTCACATCCCTTCAAGACTGATGCTGATGCTGAGTGCCTGTGCTGTTATGTTGACTGGCTATCCTCCTCCTCCGAGTCCTCAATGATACGATTGATGATGATAGCTTGGAAGATCATTTTTGTTTATGGGTGCCGCCACCAGTGCCTAACGCCCAATTTTTCAGCCCCTGTTTAACAGGGGCGTGTAATTACAATTTTTGAAGCAATACTTTGCAACAGGGCTCATTGCTGTGCTCCAAGTACAGTATCTGTGAGGAGTTGCAGTGTTGTGCCACCAGTGCCTAAGGCCCAATTTTTCAGCCCCTGTTTAACAGGGGCGTGTCATTACAATTTTTGAAGCAATACTTTGCAACAGGGCTCATTGCTGTGCTCCAAGTACAGTATCTGTGAGGGGTTGCAGTGTTGTGCCACCAGTGCCTAAGGCCCAATTTTTCAGCCCCTGTTCAACAGGGGCATGTAATTACAATTCTTGATCTAATAATTCACAGCAGGGCCCATTGCTGCACCCACCAAGAGTAACTGTCAGGGCTTACAGTGTTGTGGCACCAGCACCACCATCAAAGGCCCAATTTTTACTACCACTGTTCAACAATTATATGTAATTAAAATTCCTGATATAATAGTTGACAGCAGGGCGTTCCAGCACCAACCAAGAGTAACTGTGAGTGCTTACAGTGTTGTGCCAACACCAACAACTAAGGGGCCTATTTCTGCAGAGTATATACGGCAGGTCCCTACTTTCAAACATCCAACTTACAAACGACTCCTACTTGCAAACGCAAGAAGACAACAGGAAGTGAGAGGAAATCTACCACTAGGAAGGAAAATTCTCTCCTGTAAGAATAAATATGGGAGAAAGGTGTCTCCTCTGTACTGATGCTTTATCAGCAATCCTTGTTTTAAGAAAAACACCACATTTCAAAAACAGTTGTCATTGGGACGGAAAGTGAGGTGAAATGTTCTGAACAGGGGCACAGACAGCAAAACAAATGTTACAGGGGTGATAACCCTTACCTATGTTTTCCAAAAAGTTTAAAAATAGATTTTTGGGCTGGAGCTACACTTCAACAATGTACCTGTTCAAAATTACAAACAGATTCTACATAAGAACAAACCTACAGTCCCTGTCTTGTATGCACCGCCTGTATACGGCTGTTCAGAGTATATAGGGCCTTTTTTATTTTATGTGCGGGGTTCCCCTTAATATCCATACAAGACCCAAAGGGGCTGGTAATGGGCTGGGGTAGGGGGGGGGGGTCATGGGGTAGCTATGCCATTTTTCTTAAAGAATTTCATCCATATTACCGGGACCAGACATTACATTAAAGCCGCAAGCAGTTTTAAATGGCTTTTTTTTCCTTTAGAAGTGTCATTTTGTGCAGGGACAGTTCTAAACACGGGAAACACGTGGCACTTCACAGGCATACTTTAGACACCCCCCAGGTACGATATTTAAAGGAATATTTGACTTTTTTTTTTTCACTTTATGCATCATTAAAATGACTGCTCCCGAAAAACGACCGTTTTTAAAACTTCTTTTTGCATTGATACATGTCCCCTGGTGCAGAACCCGGGTTCCCAAACCCTTTTTAGGACAATAACATGCATAATAGTTGTTATAATTAGCACTTTAGAATTCGAACGTTCGCATCCATTGTATTTAATAGGGTTCTAATGTTCGTTCGAACTTCCGGTCCGTTCGCGGGTTCTGGTGCGAACCGAACCCGGGGGTGTTCGGCTCATCACTGACCAATATCAACCTGGGAGCCTTTCTGACTATGACAACCAATGACATTAAGAAGCTTAATATCAACCGCAAGGGTGAAACATCATCTAATTTAACTGAAGGCGAAAAAAAGGCCCTTGAGAATCTGACTAAACAGATTCATCTGACAATAAAACCGGCAGATAAAGGGGGCAATATTGTGATCATGGGGAATCTCCAATACAAGGAGATGTGTTTAAAAATACTAAACAACAGTGATTGGTATAGAAAAATCTCAAGAACCATGATTGGGAAATTCAATGATGCCTTCTATATACTGATCGATGGGGCCTATACGAACAGGACAATCGATCTGCAGATTTGGAACTTTATCAGAACTCTTCATCCCAGAATCCCGACTTTCTATAGTCTTCCTAAGGTGCACAAAAATCAAACTATGCCACCAGGCCGCCCCATCGTATCGGGATGTGGTAGCATCACGGAGAACCTTAGTAAGTTCATAGATGAACAAATTCGTCCTTACGTGAACAACTTGCCTTCTTTTGTGAAAGATACAATGCATTTACTCAATCAATTGGATGAGATGTCTGTGCCCCCCAATGTCCTGCTGGTGGCTGTTGATGTAGAAGCCCTATATAGCTCCATCCCCCACCAGCGGGGCATTGGGGTAATCAGACATATCTTATCCCAATCGCATCGTGATAATCGTTCTTTCGATTTATTTTTGCTTTCTGCTCTTGAACATATTCTTACCTGCAATGCCTTTTCGTTTGATGGGTCCCACTACCTCCAGATACAGGGCGTGGCAATGGGGACTTGCTGCGCCCCATCCTACGCTAACCTGTATCTGGGGGAGTGGGAACAGAATTTTCTATCTGAAGAGAGCCTTTTGCCTATGACTGAATATATTGTCAACTGGAGTCGCTACATCGACGATATCTTTATCGTCTGGATAGGCACTCCAGAACTATTGTTGTCCTGCTTGGATGCTATGAATGATAACTCCTACAACCTTACATTCACCATGACGTATAGTGAGACGTCCGTTAATTTTTTAGATATCACTATACTTAAGGACACAAATGGTAAACTAACAAGTGCACTATATCGCAAAGATACAGCATGCAATTCTATAATACATGCGGGGAGTGCACATCCTACATCGTTAGTAAAATCAATTCCATACGGACAATATTTACGGCTACGCCGAAACTGTACGAATGATGCTACGTTTCAGGATGAAGCAAATGCCCTCAGAGACCGCCTTTTGATATGAGGCTACTCTCTTAATAGCCTTAAAAAATCTTTTAGAAGGGCTACCCTAAAATCTAGGGATCAACTTCTAACAAAAAAACAACCCAGCATCAAACCCGACAATTTTGATTCTAATACTATACGGATCATTACCAAATTTAATAGACAAAGTGAACAGATTAGAAAAATTATTTCCAAATACTGGCATCTTTTGCAGATCGATCCCTCTCTAGCCTCCTTTGTGCCGGCTCGACCGGCAATTACCTATCGGAAGGCAGATTCAATAAAGGATAATCTAATACAGAGTGAATACACGGGTGAATTCCGGGTTGACCCATGTAGGCGACCTGGCACATACCGATGTGGAGGTTGCAATCTATGCCAATATATGAACATTGATGAAAAAGCATCACTACCTAATGGCAAAATCTTCAAACCCATTCATTTTGCGAACTGCAAAACGGAAGGAGTAGTTTATCTACTCACATGCCAATGTGGATCATTCTACATTGGCAAAACCAAACAGCCATTCTTCAAGAGAGCGGCTAGACATATCACCTGTATGAAGAAATGTGACCCAGACCTTCCCCTTGGACGCCATATAAAAGATATCCATAATAGTAGAATTCCCAGAATAAAATTCTTAATTCTGGACAGGGTACACCCTAGCAACAGAGGAGGAGATTGGAACAGAACTCTCCTACAAAGAGAGACTAGATGGATCTTTACCCTAAATGCCACCATGCCTCCAGGATTGAACGATCTTATAAGTTATCGTCCTTTTCTTGAGGGTTTCTCCTCAGGGGGGTGGGAAGAATAGAAGTACAGGTGAGACAATGTATCTCTTACCATCAATGGACTCCCCTTTTTTTTTTTCCCCCTCTCCCCTTTCTCTCCCCCAGATTTCCCCCACTTTTTATTTATATTTATTTTTATCTCCTTTTGATGTACCGGTGACCCGCATGCATACGTCAGTTTGGGGCTCCCAGTGGGCTCATTGTTCCTCACACGGCGCACACAGGGGGTGAGTTGGGCCGCCAGGTTTCCCCCCCCTTTTTTTCTTTCTGGGGGGATTGGCCTCTTTTACCCCCCTTTTTATGCATTTATTTGCATTTATGCGTCGGCGCGCGTCATCTGCCAATTACCGCCACTTGGGACGGTCTTTGGGCAGATGCCGCGCGGGGGGCCCCCTATTGGCGACTCTAACCTCTGGATTCGACACTGGGAACCTGCCTGCCCTATATGTGCCTTTTTACTATATTAACAAACATCCATTGTATCAGAGGGAGGCTTTCATCTATTTGATTATTATTGTTATGTAATTTCTAATAGATATAATGTTATAGGCGATATACAATTTCTCCATGGAATATGAATGTAAAGATCATTTTCCATGTAAACAATGAATGATATTGCTCCAATTCTCTTTGAATTATGACTGATTATTATTATTTAACTATCTTCTTTCCATTTTTTTACATCTTTACTTTTTTATTTTTAATAACTTTCAATATATAATTCATATTTAGATTGAAGAGTTTATTTAAAGTAAAATTTTGGATAACATGGAGTCTCAATATAATATAGAGATATATAACTCCTAGTATATTTATAATAATATTAATCCTTCTTCTTCCTCCTCCCTGCTGTCGGGTCTCATTATATACACGGGTACTCTCTTTGGCACGGAATGGCAGGGATTATACAGCTATACCTATGTGTTCCTTTCAGACATACTGTGGCACACTCTCTGTATAGAGAGACATCTCACATTCCTGTTCATTAACGTCTATTTCTCTATGTGCCCATCCGGAGCGTCATAGGTACGCGACGGATAGCGCACTGACGTCACTACGTCAGCGTCGTTTACCGGCGCTTTCTGACGCATGCGCAGATGTCTTTGAGACACCATTTAAAGCTCTCAAGGACCAGTCGGAGGCCACACGAGGTACCTCATGCAGCGATCATTGGGACACCCGGGATCCTTACAGGTAAACTCTTATAGGACAGTTCCTTGAAACTTTGTATTTTGTTTATTTACCTTGGACAAATTTAATGCTATATCTACCTATTGTCCCCTGTTTTTCCATCCATATTACCCTTTAGATTCTCTGGATTTAAATCAGATTGAAACGATGCACATATTTGCTTCATCACTACAATAGTGCATATTGGATGCAATTTTTGTATTGAGGACTCCCTCTACTTTTGAAGGCGTTTCTAGTTTCCACCAGACACCTCCCTGATCTGGAATACTTTTCCATACTGGTAGGTCTCCTTGGACACACATTATACATGTAATGGATGAATTCACACTATCTATATATGGGACTTAAGTTAGGGTTTATAGGGCTTTTTTCTTTTTTTTGGGGGACTTTACTACATATTAGGGACTCACTAATGTGATTTCCCCCTTCTGCCTCCCACCCTTCATAAATTTGTCTTTTAGATAATTACCTTACCGGATTCCTCGGTCTCTCTCTGGCCTGTCTGCGTGTCGTCGCCTGGGGACCCCCGTTGTTGGGATATTGGACCCCATCGATCTTGGAGCCCCCTCATTGGTGGGGTGTTCTCTTTTTTCACCCCACATTTACTGCCGTGCATGTGGTCCCCCGGTGCACCAAATATTAATTTCTCTTTGGATAGATTACTGTAAGCATATATTTATTTAATATATATATATTTTTATATGACTGTTTGTAATGTATGTATATGCATACATCGTGATATTTATCTGTACTATATTATGTATTCAACAGAGTTTGTCTGTCTTATTGAACTGTATGTCTACAATTCCCCCGAAGAAGGGCGTAACCGAAACAGCTGTCGGGTTTGACTATCAATGTTTCAATTTTTCTCCTTACCCACGCAACCAATTTTCTGGACTTGTACACAATTCATGTGATTTATATTCATTTGTCCTTTTTGTACTTATTTATTAAATTTATACAATTTCAATATACTTTGTGTGTTTTGCAGTCACTTTTAAAGTCCCACCTCTGAGGGGGTTTTTTGTTTTTTACTTAATTTTTGGGATGTGGTGACTGTTAAACCAATACAATCTTGCAGATGTCAGTTCCCTTTTGTCTCATATTCAATATTTTAGTAATGAAAACGTAGACGTGGTGTATCTGGATTTTGCAAAAGCATTTGACACAGTTCCCCATAAACGTTTACTGTACAAAGTAAGGTCCGTTGACATGGACTATAAGGTGAGTACATGGATTGAAAACTGGCTACAAGGGCGAGTTCAGAGGGTGGTGATAAATGGGGAATATTCGGAATGGTCAGGGGTGGGATGTGGGGTACCCCAGGGTTCTGTGCTGGGACCAATCCTGTTTTATTTGTTCATAAATGACCTGAAGGATGGGTAAACAGTTAAATCTCTGTATTTGCGGACGATACAAAGCTAAGCAGGGCAATAACTTCTCCGCAGGATGTGGAAACCTTGCAAAAGATCTGAACAAATTAATGGGGTGGGCAATTACATGGCAAATGAGGTTTAATGTAGAAAAATTAAAAAAAATGGATTTGGGTGGCAAAAATATGAACGCAATCTACTCACTAGGGGGTGAACCTCTTGGGGAAATCTAGGATGGAAAAGGACCTGGGGGTCCTAGTAGATGATAGGTTTAGCAATGGCATGCAATGCCAAGCTGCTGCTAACAAAGCAATCAGAATATTGGCATGCGTTAAAAAGGGGATTAACTCCAGAGATAAAGCGATAATTCTCCCGCTCTACAAGATTCTGGTCCGGCCTCATCTGTAGTATGCTGTCCAGTTCTGGGCACCAGTCATCAGGAATAATGTGCTGGAAATGGAGAGAGTACAAAGAAGGGCAACAAAGCTAATAAAGGGTCTAGAGGATATTAGTTATGAAGAAAGGTTGCGAGCACTGAACTTATTCTCTCTGGAGAAGAGACGCTTGAGAGGGGATATGATTTAAATTTACAAATACCGTACTGGTGACCCCACAATAGGGATAAAACTTTTTTGCGGAAGGGAGTTCAACCACTTGTCCCCCGCCCACTGTCAATTGACGGCGGGCCGAGGATACTCTCGTTCTGGGAGGACGTCATATGACGTCCTCCCTTTAAAACGAGCTAGGAGGCGCGCGCCCGCCGCGTTCACAAGGCCCCGATGCGCGTGCCCGGCGGCCGCGATTGCCGCCGGGCACCCGCGATTGCCCGGGAAACGAGCAGGAAAGTGGATCTCTGTGTGTAAACACAGAGATCCACGTCCTGTGAGGGAGAGGGGACCGATGGTGTGTCCCTTGTACATAGGGACAACCATCGGTCACCTCCCCCAGTCAGTCCCCTCCCCCCACAGTAAGAACACTTTGAGGGAACATATTTAACCCCTTCCCGCCCCCTAGTGGTTAACCCCTTCCCTGCCAATCACATTTATACAGTAATCAATGCATTTTTACAGCAGGGATCGCTGTATAAATGTGAATGGTCCCAAAAATGTGTCAAAAGTGTCCGATGTGTCCGCCGCAATATCGCAGTCACAATAAAAAATCGCAGATCGCCGCCATTACTAATAAAAAAATAAAAATGCTATAAATCTATCCCCTATTTTGTAGACGCTATAACTTTTGCGCAAACCAATCAATACGCGCTTATTGCAATTTTTTTTTTTTACCAAAAATATGTAGAAGAATACGCATCGGCCTAAACTGAGGAAATTTTTATTTAAAAAAAAAAATGGGTATTTATTATAGCAAAAAGTAAAAAATAGTGTTTTTTTTTCCAAACTGGACACTCTTTTGTTTATAGCGCAAAAAATAAAAACCGCAGAGGTGATCAAATACCACCAAAAGAAAGCTCTATTTGTGGGAAAAAAAGGACACACATTTTGTTTGGGAGCCACGTCGCACGACCGCGCAATTGTCATTCAAAGTGTGACAGCGCTGAAAGCTGAAAAATGGCTTGGGCAGGAAGGGGGTTTTCGTGCACAGTAGAGAAGTGGTTAATAAGACATGTGGCCACTCATTAAAATGAAAAGAAAAGAGGTTTAATATTAAACTGCGTAGAGGGTTCTTAACTGTAAGAACGGCAAGGATGTGGAATTCCCTTCCACAGGTGGTGGTTTCAGCGGGGGGCATCGATAGTTTCAAAAAAACTATTAGATAAGCACCTGAACGACCGCAACATACAGGGTTATACAATGTAATACTGACATATAATCACACACATAGGTTGGACTTGATGGACTTGTGTCTTTTTTCAACCTCACCTACTATGTAACTATGTAACTATGGAGTGTGGGAGGAAAGAACATGCAAACTCCAGGCAGGTAGTGCCAGGCTCGGGATTTGAAGCGGCAATCCTAATGATGCTAGGCAGAAGTGCTAACCACTTAACCCCTGTGCTGTTCTCAGCTATCTCTGAATACTACATAAATATATAAATACATAAAAATATTATAATGAGACCAGTGTTACATTCATCATTTACAACTCTTTGGAACTTCCAAATGGCAAATTATTCATTGTATTATTGATTTCACATAGTGAATCATCAATTGCTTGTCTAATGCCTCGTACATTCGACCGGTTCTCCCGGCAGGAAAAAAAACGACGCTTTTCCCGACGGGACTCCTCTTGCATACACACGGTCACACAAAAGACCGCTGAAATTTTGAATGCCAAGAATGCGGTGACGTCAAAGACTACGACGAGCCGACAAAATGATGTTCTATGCTTCAGCGCATGCGTCAAATTGTTTACGAGCATGTGCGTTTTTTTTTCCCCTCGGGAAAGCATACAGACGACCGGTTTTCTCGGCAGGATTTTTTCCTGACGGGAAAAAAGAGAGCTGGTTCTCTTTTTTTTCCGGCAGTTTTCCTGTCGGGAAAACTGTGATGGCGCATACACACGACCGTTTTTTCCGGCCAAAAGCTATCATGGCAGTTTTCTCGTCGGGAAAACCGGTCGTGTGTACGAGGCATAAGCCTACCATTGTCACATATTTGCCACTATATGAATAAAGATGTTAGTATACAACATTCATTTGCATAAGCAAGCATTCGCTTAGCTTGACCACTTCTGAAAATATACCATGGATACTCAAGTAGTGCATCAATAGAGTTCCCAAGTACTGTAAGGATAATATAGCTCTCCATACTTCAACTGATATATTAGTTTTGGGTTAACTGACACTTTACGGCTTCTTTCACACAGGCAGTGGAATTTAACGCCCCCTTGAAAAGCAATCCACCATGGATCACATTACAGAAGTGGCTGACTGGCAGTTTGCAGGTGTTCAGGAGGCTATACTAACACCTTGTGAATGCCTGTTTCTTTTTTTGGTTCCAATGGAGATTTTACATTGATATACCATGTCACATCTGCATGGTGCTTGGCATGTAGTTGTGGTGAGTTCCCAAAGGGCACAATTTGTAATCAAAATATCTGCCAATCACAGCATGGTGCCGCGCAGTAAACTGAAGCATCACGTCCACGACACTATATACAGGCCTGGGCGTCTGCTGTAGGTAGGTGATGAGGGGGTTGGGAAAACATGGATCAACAGCTTATTTTTACTGCCCCATTGCCAGCTGTGAATGAGGCCTGACACATTTAAGACCCAACTCCACATTTATAAAAAAAAAAAAAAAAATCACTGTTCAGGAGGAAAGGCAACTCACTTCCACTGCTGGAGCAGAAGAGGAACCTGTGAAATCACTGGTTCGTTAAATAGACTATAGGGGGAAAAGGATACATAATTGGGGGACTTCAGGAAGGGAGGGCAAGAGTGGATTTGTGCTTTAATGGTTTTTCATGTGTTACTCTTCACTCTAATGCCGTGTACACACAACCGTTTTTCCTGTCATGCTAAAAAACGACGTTTTTTTCGACGTGATTCCTCTCAAGCCTGCCTTGCATACACGTGTTCAGGAAGAAAAAACGCTTGAGCAAAGCACGGTGACGTACAACACGTACGACAACACGTACGACGGCACTATAAAGGGGAAGTTCCATTTGGATGGCGCCACCCTTTGGGCTGCTTTTGCTGATCTCGTATTAGTAAAGTTTGGTGAGAGACGATTCGCGCTTTTCAGTCTCGTGCTTTTCAGTCCGTTACAGCGTGACGAATGTGATATCTCCAATACGAACGCTAGTTTTACCAGAACGAGCGCTCCCGTCTCATACTTGATTCTGAGCATGCACGTTTTTTTTCACCTCAGAAAAGCATACACACGAGCGGTTTTCGCGACGAGAAAAACAACGATGGGAAAAACTACGAGAAAAAATAGAGCAGGTTCTAATTTTTTTGTGGGCAGTATTCTCGTTGAGAAAACTGCTATGGAGCCTACACACGACCAGTTTTCACGACCAATCTAAAAAATGGCAGTTTTCTCGTCATGACAAATGGTCGTGTGTACGCGGCATTACTCTTTGCCATGCTGCATTAAATTTAATGCACCTATGAGCATGAAGAAATGTGAAAACATGCACTCAACATAAATTGAGGGTCACATTGAGCACCATTTAAAAGAAAAAAAAAAGAGTATTGTAAATTCTTTGCATGGCAGTTCCAACAACTGATTGCTTCCTGACAATCAACCAGATATAACTTTGCATCTCCAGACTGGCATCTAGTTCATTGATGTTTGACATATGTGTCTGGAAAAAATGTACAGTAATTTCTCTTTGGAACTGTTGTTTGTGTAAGTGGCCTCATCTCAGTATAATGTTATTAGAACTTACCAGGCAGTTGAGAGGTTAGAATTGGTATCTTGATTGGAGAGAGGGTCAGCATATGATATGGAGGAGCTCTGTGTGTAGTAAGGCTCGGTGATGACTCGGCATCCAATCCTATTAATGCCCTAGGGGGTGCACTCACTGCACCCACAATTGCGATGGACTGATTGCTGCTGGCTGGCTTCATTCTATTCTGACAGCTGCCTGTAAGTAAAGAATATAAATTATTTTGTGAATATAGGCAGATAGTACTGGGGATGTCACAAGTATCATTTTTCCATCAAACAACCTGTATGTTATATACAGTATCTCACAAAGGTAAGTACACCCCTCACATTTTTGTAAATATTTTATTCTATCTTTTCATGTGACAACACTGAAGAAATGACACTTTGCTACAATGTAAAGTAGTGAGTGTACAGCTTGTATAACAGTGTAAGTTTGTTGTCCCCTCAAAATAACTCAACACACAGCCATTAATGTCTAAACAGCTGGCAACAAAAGTGAGTACACCCCTAAGTAAAAATGTCCAAATTGGGCCCAAAGTGTCAATATTTTTTGTGGCCACCATTATTTTCCAGCACTGCCTTAACCTTCTTGGGCTTGGAGTTCACCAGAGCTTCACAGGTTGCCACTGGAGTCCTCTTCCACTCCTCCATGACGACATCACGGAGCTGGTGGATGTTAGAGACCTTGCGCTCCTCTACCTTCCGTTTGAGGATGCCCCACAGATGCACAATAGGGTTTAGGTCTGGAGACATGCTTGGCCAGTCCATCTCCTTTACCCTCAGCTTCTTTAGCAAGGCATTGGTTGTCTTGAAGGTGTGTTTGGGGTCGTTATCATGTTGGAATACTGCCCTGCGGCCCAGTCTCCGAAGGGAGGGGATCATGCTCTGCTTCAGTATGTCACAGTACATGTTGGCATTCATGGTTCCCTCAATGATCCGTAGCTCAAGACCATGACACTCCCACCACCATGCTTGGCTGTAGGCAAGACACACTTGTCTTTGTACTCCTCACCTGGTTGCTGCCACTCACGCTTGACACCATCTGAACCAAAATAAGTTTATCTTGGTCTCATCAGACCACAGGACATGGTTCCAGTAATTCATGTCCTTAGTCTGCTTGTCTTTAGCAAACTGTTTGCGGGCTTTCTTGTGCATCATCTTTAGTAGAGTCTTCCTTCTGAGACGACATCCATGCAGACCAATTTGATGCAGTGTGCGGTGTATGGTCTGAGCACTGACAAGCTGACCCCCCACCCCCTTCAACCTCTACAGCAATGCTGGCAGCACTCATACGTCTATTTCCCAAAGACAACCTCAGGATATGACCATGGCGAGGCCTGTTCTGAGTGGAACCTGCCCTGGTAAACCCCTGTATGGTCCTGGCCACTGTGCTGCAGCTCAGTTTCAGGGTCTTGGCAATCTTCTTATAGCCTAGGCCATTTTTATGTACAGCAACAATTCTTTTTTTAGATCCTCAGAGAGTTCTTTGCCATGAGGTACTATGTTGAACTTCCAGTGACCGGTATGAGAGAGTGAGAGCGATAACACCAAATTTAACACATCTGCTCCCCATTCACACCTGAAACCTTGTAACACTAATGAGTAATGTGACACCGGGGAGGGAAAATGCCTAATTGGGCTCAATTTGGACATTTTCACCTAGGGGTGTACTCACTTTTGTTGCCAGCGGTTTAGACATTAATAACTGTGTGTTGAGTTTTTTTGAGGGGACAGAAAATTTACACTGTTATACAAGCTGTACACTCACTACTTTACATTGTAGCAAAGTGTTATTTCTTCAGTGTTGTGACATGAAAAGATATAATAAAATATTTACAAAAATGTGAGGGGTGTACTCACTTTTGTGAGATACTGTGTATATATATATATATATATATATATATATATATACCATATTTTTCCGTGTATAAGACGCTACTTTTTGCTAAAATAATTAGACTGAAAATCAAGCAGCGTCCTATACACGGTCAGTCAGCCTTGGAGAGAGAATCGCGGGTGCATAGCTGGTCATAGGTCGTCGAACGGCTTCCTCCAATCATGAGCTTTGTGTTAGTGAGTTAGAGGAGGAGGAAAAATACACGGAAAAATACGGTATATACCGTATATATATATATATATATATATATATATATATATATATAAAACCCTTTCACGCCCAAGCCCATTTCTGACATTTGTTGCTTACAAGTTAAAATCCATATTTTTTGCTAGAAAATTAAGAACCCCCAAACATTATATATATATTTTTTAGCAGAGACCCTAGGGAATAAAATGGCGATTGTTGTAATATTTTATGTCACACGATATTTGCACAGCGGTCTTTCAAACACATTTTTTGGGGAAAGAAGACAAAGTTTGCCCAATTTTTTTGTATAATGTGTGTATGAATGACATTTACCAGACTATGCATCCTTTGTGAGGGCCACCTCGTATACCCTTCACAATCAATGTATGTTGTTTTGTATTTTGTGTTATTAAAACTAATAAACAGATTTGACCAAAAAAAGAAATAGATACGTAACATATCATGCTTTGAAATTGCTCACACTCGTGGAATGACGACAAACTACGGTACCTAAAAATTTCCATAGACGACACTTTAAAAAAAATGAACGGTTACCAGGTTAAAGTTACAGAGGAGGTCTTTTGCTCTCACTCTGGCAATCGCGGCGATACCTCACATGTGTGATTTGAACACCGTTTACATTTGCGGGCGCAACTTACATGCACTTAATATGCATTTTCTTTGCTGCGCAAGCTCGTGGGGACGGGCACGCATTACATTTTTTTTTCTTATTTATTTTATTTGTATTTATTTTTTTACACTGTCTTTAAAAAAAAAAAAAATCTGATCACTTTTATTGCTGTCACAAGGGATGTAAACATCTCTTGTGACAGTAATAGACAGCACAGGTACTCTTTATCGAGGGATCGGGGGTCTAAAAGACCCCAAATCCCTCCTTTGCACTTAAAAGTATTAAGATCACCAAAAAACTGCGATTCTGAATACGGTAGTTTTTTTTAAGCGGCGCCATTGGCAGCCGAGTAAACCGGAAGTGACGTTGTGCCGTTGCTCCCGGGATTGTAGATCGGAGACCCAATCGGAGCCAAATGTGGCTTTGTTCGGGTCTCAGCCTAAGTGGCAGAAGCACCGGCTGGGTGTTTAGCTCTCCCGGTGAGTCGTGAGGCCCGGGAAGAGCGGCGGAAGACTGAGGGAGGGGGGACGTTCCCTCTCGCTGCTTTGGGATAACAGTCGAGTGGCTTTTAGCCACATCGGTTGTTATCCCTAAAGAGCTGACCGCCCGCTCTAAAAAACGGCATTGGGGTAATGCCTGCATCATCCCGGTATAACCCCTTCATGCCGAGACCGCATATATGCATACGGTCGGCGTGAAGGGGATATATATATATATATATATATATATATATACACACATACAGTTGTGCTTAACCAATTCAGCCCCGGACCATTTTGCTAGTCAAAGACTGGGCACTTTTTGCGATTTGCCATTGCGTCGCTTTAACTGACAATTGCGCGGTCGTGTGACATGGTTCCCAAATAAAATTGAAGTCCTTTTTTTCCCACAAATAGAGCTTTCTTTTGGTGGTATTTAATCACCTCTGCAGTTTTTATTTTTTGTGCTATAAACAAAAATAGAGCGACAATTTTGCAAAAAAAAATCTATATTTTTTACTTTTTACTATAATAAATATCCCCAAAAACATATATAAAAAAACATATTTTTTTTCTCAGTTAAGCCCGATACGTATTGTTCTACATATTTTTGGTAAAAAAAATCGCAATAAGCGTTTATTGATTGGTTTGCGCAAAAGTTATAGCGTCTACAAAATAGGGGATAGTTTTATGGCATTTTTATTAATATTTTTTTTTTTTACTAGTAATGGTGGCGATCCGCGATTTTTATCGTGACTGTGACATTATGGCGGACACATCGGACACTTTTTACACATTTTTGGGACCATTGTCATTTTTACAGCGATCAGTGCTATAAAAATTTACTGATTACTGTGAAAATGACACTGGCAGTGAATGGGTTAACCACTAGGTGGCGCTGTAGGGGTTAAGTGTTTTCTAGGGAGTGCTTCTTACTGTAGGGGGGATGGGCTGTATGTGACATGACACTGATCACAGCTCCGATTACACGGAGCGGTGATCCGTGTCATTGTCACTAGGCAGAGCGGGGACTAGGCTTGTTTACATTAGAATCTCCCCACTCTATCTCTCCGTGAGACGATCGCAGGTATCCCGGCGGCGATCGAGTCCGCAGGACCCACGGTCAGGCTCACGGAGAAAGCGGCAGGGTCGCGAGTGCACCGGCGCGCGCGCGACCACACGGCGGCATCTTAAAGGGGACGTGCCTGTACGTGCTTATGCCTGTCCGTGCCACTCTGCCGACGTAAATATACAGTCGGCGGTCCTTAAGTGGTTAATCATGATCATGCCAAAAAACTGTCTTTTATCTAAGGATAGCAATCACATGAAGCCATTTATTATCACACCGTTTTTTGGATCCTTTGTAAATCATAATGATAACAGAAATCACCCAAATAGCCCTGATAAAAAGTTTACATACCCTGGAATGTTTGGCCGTGGTACAGACACAGAAGGTGGCGCACACAGGGTAAAATGGCAAATAAAGGTTTATTTCCCACATTTGTGGCTTTTTAAATCACAATTTTTGTGTGTGTATAAATAGTCAATGAGTTTGTTAGCTCTCAAATTGATGCACTAAGCAGGCTAGACACTGAGCCATGAGCAGGTAGAAAAGAAAAGTCAAAAGACCTGTGTAACAAGGTAATGAAACTTTACAAAGATGTAAAAGGATATAAAAAGATATTCAAAGCCTTGAAAATGCCAGTCAGTACTGTTTAATCACTTAATAAGAAGTGGAAAATGTGGGGATCTCTTGATACCAAGCCATGGTCAGGTAGATCAGGAAAGATTCCAGCCACAACTGCCATAGGAATTGTTCGGGATACAAAGAAAAACCCCACAGGTAACCTCAGGAGAAATACAGGCTGCTCTGGAAAAAGACGATGTGGTTGCTTTTAAGGAGCACAATACGATGATACTTGAACAAAAAAGAGCTGCATGGTCAAGTTGCCAGAAAGAAGCCTTTACTGTACAAGTTCCACAAAAAAGCCTGGTTCCAATATGCCCAACAACACCTTGACATGCCTCATTGGGCTTTTTCGTGGCACTGGCACAGTAAAGGCTTCCTTCTGGCAGCTCATTCATGCAGCTCTTTTTTGTTCAATTATCGTTTAAATGTGCTCCTTAAAAACAACCACATCGTCTTTTTGGAGAGCAGCCTGTATTTCTCCTGCGGTTACCTGTGGGTTTTTCTTTGTATCCTGAGCAATTCTTCCGCCAGTTGTGGCTGCAATGCTTCTTGGTCTACCTGATCATGGCTCAGTGTCTAGCCTGCTTAGTGCATCCATGTGAGAGCTAACAAACTCATTGACTGTTTATACATAGACAATAATTGTGATTTAAAAAGCCACAAATATGGGAAATGAAACTTTAATAGCCATTTTAACCTGTGTGTGCCACCTTCTGTGTCTGTACCAAGGCCAAACATTCCAGGGTATGTAAACTTTTGATCAGGGCCATTTGGGTGATTTCTGTTATCATTATGATTTAAAAAGGATCCAAAATAACTATGTGATAATAAATGGCTTCATGTGATTGCTATCCTTAACCACTTCCCACCCGACCACTGCATATAAACGGGCGGGTGGGTGCTCTCTCCTTCTGAGTGGACGTTCAGGAACGTCCCTCAGAAGGAGGGGGATCGCGCGCGCGGGTGCCCGCGCAGCGGCACGATCCCGATGCGCTCGTGTCACTCAGACACGGCGCATCTCAGATCGGCAGGAGGGCTCTGTGATTGGCCCTCCTGATCACATGACGGCCGTGTCCGATCACAGCCGTCATGTGATGTAAACAGAGAGCTGGTTGCTAGGTGATCGGCTCTCCTCTCCTCACACATTAGTTGTCGGTGAGGAGAGGAGAGCGGATCGCTGCAGCTGGCTTGGTGATCAGTGAGTATGACTTGTTTTTTACAGCTTTTTACACACTGATCACCAGCCTAGTAACAGTGTAAAACACAATGTCCCCAAAACACATGTCCCACACACAATGTCCCAAAAACACATGTCCCACACACAATGTCCCCAAAACACATGTCACACACACATGTCCCCACATAGTAAAAACACCCTGTCCCCCACATATGTAACAGTAAAATCACATGTCTCAATGATTATCTGCACACATATGTCCGTGATCATCTGCGCACATCTGTACATGATCATTTGCGTCCATATGTCCGTGATCACACAAACCAATTATTATACACTTAACGGGATTTTTTTTACCAAAGACATGTAGCAGAATACATTTTGGCTTAAATGTATGACAAAATTCGATTTTATTGGATTTCTTTTAAAATAGAATAAAGCTCTTTTTTAGCTTATATCGCAAAAAAAATAATACGGAGTCGTGAATAAATGGCACTAAAAGAAAGCTCTATTTGTGCGAACAAAATGATAAAAATTTCATTTGGGTACAGTGTAGCATGACCGCGCAATTGTCATTGAAAATGCGAGAGCGCTGAAAGCTGAAAATTGGCCTGGGTAGGAAGGGGGCGAAAGTGCCCAGTATTGATGTGGTTAAATAAAAGACAGTTTTTTGGCATGATCAGTCATATTTTCAATATTAATGCCAAAATGTGTCAATTTCTGCAAAGGCTATGCAAACTTTTGAGCACGACTGTACAGTATATATACAAAAGATGGTTTTAAAAATTAAAAAAAATGGATGTTTTTGTCAATTTTATAACTGTACTTATTGGTATTTATTTTATATGTGGAGTTCATCCATCATTTTATTCTCTCCTTTTGACGCTGACGCGTTTTTGTCCTGAAAGTTAGCTGTAAGCCCCCACAGAGGCTGTCTTATTTCCTGCCTGATGACACTCTCTCCAGGCATCTGCAGCAGAAGGATTGTTCATAAAAACGTCAAATAATAAGGATGCTTTCAGTATTACAGGGAGGAAATCTGAAGGTTCAGCTGTTTGACAGTTTTATGAACGCTCCCTCGGCTGCAGTAACCTACTGTAGTAGCATGGCTGAGATCACACAGTGTGCATTGGCCAGCATGGTGTGCATTATATACCGGAGCAACAGAAATATTGGAAACAAACAAACTAATCACCTGTGGATTACAAACTAATGTCTGACGATCATCATCCTCAATATTTATCAGACACACAAAATCTGAAAGCTAGGGATTTTTTTTCTCTATTGTTTTGTCTGTAAGACAGTTTGTAAAGAGACACATCAATCTACTGTTTCTAATATTAACGTGAATCATGTTTCAGCTATTTGTTTATGCGGCAAGATTTTTTTTTTTGTTATACTGAATAAAATCCAAAGAGACTAGATTAAGATTTGTATCAGTTTGGCACAATCACAATATTGTTTCTGTCTCCAGCTTTTATTTCAACAAAAAACAAGCTCTTGAAAAACTTTTAACCACTTTAGCTCCGGAAGATATTCCCCCCCCCCCCCCCCCCCATTCATGACCATTGCCATTTTTTTCAGAGGCGGCTCTAGGCTTTGTGAGGCCTTATGCCGCGTACACACGATCGTTTTTAATGTCATTTTCAAAAACGAAGTTTTTCTCGACGTGATTTTTCTTGTTTCCTCTCAAGCCTGTCTTGCCTACACACGTTCATTAACCACTTCCCACCCCGTCAGTAGCAGATTGACGTCCGGGAAGTGGTTGTGTTATCCACACTGGACGTCATATGACGTCCTGCGGGATAACAGCCGCCGCGCGCCCGGGGGGGCGCGCATCGCGGCGATCGGTGGAACGGTGGGTCAGTCTGACCCACCGCTACACTGATCTCGGTAAAGAGCCTCCGGCGGAGGCTTTTTACCACGTGATCAGCCGTGTCCAATCACGGCTGATCACAATGTAAACAGGAAGAGCCGTTGATCGGCTCTTCCTCACTCGCGTCTGACAGACGCCAGTGGAGGAGAGCCGATCGGCGGCTCTCCTGACAGGGGGGGTTCACGCTGATTGTTTATCAGCGCAGCCCCCCTCGGATACCCACACTGGACCACCAGGGAAGCCCCCCAGGACCACCAGGGAACCCCAAGCATGTGGATGGCCAGGTAAGTCCCCCATGGCCATCCACATGCACAAAGAGATAAAAAATATATGCCAATCAGTGGCCACAAATGGGCACTGATTGGAACCATCATGGCACAAAAAAAATGCATGATGCCCAGCAATGCCAGCCACCAGTCATCAGTGCCACCTACCAGTGTCCATTAGTGCCACCTATCAGTCCCCATCCGTGCCCATCTGTGCCCATAAGTGCCCGCCTATCAGTGCCCATCCATGCCACCTATCAGTGCTGCCTATGAGTGCCCATCAGTGCCGCCTATGAGTGCCCATCAGTGCCGCCTATGAGTGCCCATCAGTGCCGCATACCAGTGCCACATATCAGCGCCCATCAGTGCCGCCTATCAGTGCCCATCAGTGCCGCCTATCAGTGCCCATCAGTGCCCATCATCAGTGCTACCTCATCGGTGCCACCTCATCGGTGCCCATCAGTGTCGCCTTATCAGTGCCCGTTAGTGCCGCCTTATCAGTGCCCATCATTGAAGTAGAAAAGGTACTTATTTACAAAAAAAATAAACAGAAACAAAGAAAAACTTAGTTTTTTTCAAAATTTTCACTCTTTTTTATTTGTTATGTAAAAAATAAAAATCGCAGAGGCGATCAAATACCACCGAAAGAAAGCTCTATTTGTGGGAACAAAATGATAAAAAAATTGTTTGGGTACAGTGTTGCATGACCGCGCAATTGTCATTCAAATTGCGACAGCGCTGAAAGCTCAAAATTGGCTTGGGCAGGAAGCTGTATAAGTGCATGGTATTGAAGTGGTTAAAAAAAAAAACGCTCAAGCAAAGCGCAGTGACGTACAACACGTACTACGGCACTATAAAGGGGAAGTTCCGTTCGAATGGCGCCACCCTTCATGTTAGTAAAGTTTGTTGAGCGACGATTTGCGCTTTTCAGCCTCCTGCTTTTCAGTCCGTTACAGCGTGACGAATGTGCTATCTCCATTACGAAGGCTAGTTTTACCAGAACGAGCGCTCCTGTCTCATACTTGATTCTGAGCATGCGCGGTTTTTTTTCCCCTTGTAAAAGCCTACACACTACCGTTTTTCACGTCGTTAAAAAAAACAACGTGAAAAACGACGTGAAAAAATAGAGCAGGCTGGGCGCATGCGCGGCTTGTAGGATGGTGGACGTGTGAGAGACGAGCTCCGGTCCCCGTCTCTCTGTTCGCGGCTCCTGCTCCGCTTCCACTGCTACATAAGCACCAGGAGCAACACCACAACTTGCTTAAAGCCCCCGGGCAGCTTATGGGCAAAATCGGCAATCAAAAAGCTACTTACCGAGGCTTCGTCCCGCCGCCGCCCTCGAGGCCTAGTCACGATATGGAGCGCTTCCTATACAGGCCGCAATCCCCGGCCTCGAGTACGGCCACCGGCCCGCCGGATGATGCAGACGCTCGCCAAGCATCCGATACCACACCGCAGACGGACGATGGATCCCAGCATTCCCAACCCATAGATGCTGCATCGACGGTGACGGTAGCTGTGCTGGATCTCAAATTGCAATCACTACTACAGGATCTGACTCATAACATAGCCAAGGAGGTGGGTAAATTGGCACACGAACTCAGGGGGGAGATAAACCAACTGGGGGAAAGAACTGACACTTTAGAGACCAAATTTGATGATCTCACACAATATATACATGTGTTAGAGGAGGATAATGCGGCCATGAAACATACAGTTTCTCAACTCCAGCTACAGCAGGAAGACCTGGAAAACAGGGAAAGACGCCAGAACCTCCGTATCCGTGGAATACCTGAATCGATATCTGACAAAGAACTACGTCCATATCTGCTAGGCCTCTTTGTCACCCTGGCACCCCATATTCCAGACATTGACTGGCGTCTGGACCGAGCCCACAGGTCTCTAGCCCCTAAACCCCCATCTGGCTCCAACCCCAGAGACATTATTGTACGTTTTCATTTTTATGAAAGCAAAGAAGCTCTCACGATCGCAACTCGTAACAAATCTCGCATAGAATACAAGGCAACCAAAATTCGGATATTCAGCGAACTTTCTCCTATCACCCTGGCAAAGAGAAGGAGCTTCCGCCCTGTTACCACCCACTTGCAAAACCTCCAAGTGCCCTATCGTTGGGGATTTCCTTTTCGCCTGATTGTCACTAAAGATGGCATTCAACATTCACTGAGAGATCTATTTGAAAGCGAGGCCTTCCTCCGCAACCTAGATCTCCCCCTCATCCCTGAGGAGGACCTCCAGATGCCCACATTGAATACCAAGCCTCTTACTACTCCTGCCAAGATTTGGACCCCCGTCCAACGTCGATCTCGAAAAAACTTCTCCACCCCTCAACGCGCTGACACCTCCAGATTTCCGACCTGAACAAGCTTTAGTCTCCAGAGACTTTCTTTCCCACTATAACGGCCGGTTGCTGTTGTTTGCCATGGCTGTGCTGGTGGTCCTGTGATTATGGATCACTTTTGTTGGCCCTTATTTCTTTTATTTGGGACGCTATCCTGATTCTCATGATCTACATGCTCCACTTTTAGTTTTTTTCTATGGTTTTACAGATGAATGCCTCGACGACCACTGTCCTGAAACCATGTTTCACGCCCACCCCTAGAATGGTGCGGACTGTTTACTTTGAAGTGACGGGGACCCCCGCTGGTTCCTGCAGGTTGCTATGCTCCTCCATTTCCCAGACTGGTGTCTGAGCTCCCTGATGTTTTTTTTCTCATCAGGGCTCTTGAAAATGTGTTTTCATTTTCTTTTAGTTCACAATTTTTTGACTCTCCTTTTCTTTTTTTATTTTCTTTTTCTCTCCTTCTCAAGCAATGTGTGTTATATTAGAGGTCTTTTTTTTGTTGACCCTACTCAGGTTACTAAAGTCACCTTCAAGGCATCATTTCGACTGGTAAACGTATTGGCTTTCATATGCTCTGTATTATGGTTACTTGAATGCTTTTTCCTTTTAGATTTTATTACCCATGTTACGATAGCTAAGTACTGCTTTGACAGATTATGGCCCTGAAAGTGTACTCATGTAATGTCAAAGGCCTGAACTCCATTGGTAAAAGATGGCAGGCTTTGAAAGAATTCAGGTCCTCTAACGCGGATGTGATTATGGTCCAGGAGACCCACTTTAAATCGGGGGGATCCTTTAAATTTGCTTCCCGACATTTCCCCACGGCGTTCGTGGCTTCCGACCCTTCTGGAAAGGCGGGGGTGGCAATCCTCATCAAACGTTCATGCCCGATCAGGATCCTTTCCTCCTGTCTAGACCCTAACGGTCGGTATGTTCTCCTGAACTGTACTCTTTTGACTACCCAACTTACCTTGGCTAACGTTTATGCCCCAAATACCGGTCAAATTAGCTTTCTCACAACAGTTTTTGAGAAGATACACTTAGATTCTCAACCTTTTAGGATCATAGGCGGGGATTTCAATGTGTGCATGTCCCCGACCAGGGATAGGCAAGCACTATTTCAGGATACACCACGTATAGCAGGCCAAAAACTGTCAGCTTCTTTTCGTAAACTGACGAGATCGTATAACCTCTTTGACACATGGCGAGTGAAACATCCAATTCAAAAAAGTTTCACGTTTTACTCTCCTCCCCATAAGCTATATTCCAGACTAGACCATTTTTTTTGTAACGGCCCCTCTGCTTCCCTATGTTATCTCTTCTGAGATCGACTCAATCACCTGGTCGGATCATGCACCTATTGAACTCGACCTTATACTGACCTCCATTACCCCTAAGATGTGCCATTGGCGCCTTAACGAGTCATTACTTAAAGATCCGATCGTTGGGCCTCAATTGCAGCAGAAATTGTCTGAATTCTTTCAATTGAACGAAGGTTCGGTGTCGGATCCCTCCATCCTATGGGAGGCTCATAAAGCTTTTTTTAGAGGGGAGTGCATCTCCGCAGGCTCTCGTTTTAAACGTGACTCAATGAAGCTGAAAACTGATCTTCTTGCTCAGTTGAGGGCTGCGGAGACGCACTTACTTAATTCTCCCACGGTGGAACGGCTGAGACTGGTGACCTCGATTCGTAATCGTATCAAATCTTTTAACCTCAGTAAGATCTCTAAATCTATGTTATGGGCTAGACAGAAATTCTATGAGTATGCCAATAAGCCACATAGAATGCTTGTTAATAGACTAAAGCCACGACCCTTTCTTTCAATTCCTGACCACCTGATGCAGCCAGATGGACTTCCCACATACTGTCCTAGGACTATGTCCCAGGTTTTTGGGGACTTTTATCAGAAGCTGTATAATTGCCTAGCCTCTGATCCGACGTCTCAGTTCTCCCAGGATAAATTTGAAGAATTTATGTCCCTTTTAGATCTGCCTAAACTGTCAAGCGACCAGAAAACCTTGCTCAATGCCCCTGTTTCTATTGAGGAAATAACAGCGGTAATAAAGGCTCTACCGACTCACAAATCACCAGGACCAGATGGACTCCCTTACTCCTACTATAAAACCTTCTCTGACGTTCTCATCCCCCACATGCTATCCTTATTTTCCTCCTTATTCGATGGTTCCATTCCACATTCGCAATTCTTACACGCATTCATAACTGTCATCCCTAAACCGGGTAAGGATCACTCATTACCAGATAACTATCGTCCCATTGCCCTATTAAACTCAGATTATAAGATCCTTACTAAAATACTTGCTAACAGACTATCCCCATTACTGACAAGACTGATTCACAAAGACCAAGTAGGGTTTGTGCCTACTAGACATGCGGGTGATAACACCAGACGGACTATAGATCTGATTGACCTCTTAAATAAAACCAAACAATCTGCCATTGTCCTAAGTCTTGATGCACAGAAAGCGTTTGACCGCCTTAGCTGGCCTTTCATGTTCGCGGTCCTTTCCAGATATGGGTTCTCAGGTTCTTTTATTAAAGCTCTACATGCCTTATACTCTACCCCTACCTCCCAGGTACGGATGTCTTCCTACCTGTCGCAGCGATTCCCCCTCAGTAATGGTACCAGGCAGGGATGCCCTTTGTCACCCCTGCTGTTTATTCTGTGTTTGGAACCCTTGGCGCTGGCCGTCAGGGCCCACCCGGATATCAGAGGGGTGTTGCTGCGACAGCGGGAATATAAATTGTCACTCTTCGCCGATGACATCCTATTGACTCTTACCCACCCCACCATGTCTTTGCCCGCTTTACACGACACCCTATCGGCATTCGGAGACCTCTCAGGGTTTAAAATTAACCAGTCCAAAACAGAGGCCTTACCCATAAACATGTCACCCGAACTGCTTAAACCTCTCCAAGATTCTTTCCGTTACCATTGGAATCCTTCCACGCTCAAATACCTGGGGGTATACATTACCCCTATACCAAGCAAATTTTCCCTCTATGTTTGTGGAAATATCACGTCTCTTGAATAGTTGGACCTCTCTTCCGATTTCTCTCTTGGGTAGGGTAAATATCCTCAAGATGTCAATTCTTCCCAAGTTACTTTATCTGTTTGAAACACTTCCGATCCCGGTGCCAATGTCGCAGCTGAGAAATCTCCAGAGACGTTGCCTTAGATTTATATGGAGCAATGCCTCCCATAGGATAGCACAATCAGTTGTCTTTTCTCCTAGGTATAGGGGGGGCCTGGCGGCGCCAGATCTCATCAGGTACTACTATGCATCCCACTTAAGAGCAATAACTACATGGACTTCTAGAAAAGCACCTAGCAGATGGGCGGAGATTGAGATGGGAATTACTGTTCCGGTTCATCTTTGCTCTATGCTATGGCCTATCTCTTCTAAATATACGCCCCAATTGAGATCCCTCTGTTTAGCACCGATGCTTTTCACCCTTACTATTTGGAAGAGATGTGCAGAACGTTATTCTCTGACTTCCAAGTGCCCCCCCCTTCTAAATATACTGTTCAACCCAGACATCCCTGATGGGCTGTCATATGCGAGGATGTGCCCGTGGACCCGAGCAGGGATATTTCAGTTGTGACATGTTGTGCATCCAATTACTCGTAAACTCCTATCTTTTTCAGAGCTACAGGATAAACACGACCTCCCAGCTTCACTCCATTATTCTTATATTCAATTCAAACACTTTTTCTCTACCATATCCTCCACCCTTTCATTAGAAAAACCTACAGGCTTTGAAGGTATTTGTGCTAATGGTCCCTATGATTCCAAACAAATTTCATCTATATATAAGATACTCCATGAAAACCCACCCCTGACGGATTCCACCCATAGCTACATGAAAAAATGGTCGCATATACTACAACGCCCAATATCTCTATTGGATTGGGGTAAGATATGGGACTCTACATCCAAGATCTCACGCTGTGTAGCACAGAAAGAAACTGCATTTAAAGTCCTGATGTTTTGGTATAGGACCCCGGATCTGCTACGTGCCCGAGACTTATCTCTATCTAACCTTTGTTGGAGATGTGGCGGATCTGTGGGTTCCCTTTTTCACATCTTTTGGGAATGCCCACTTATTATTCCCCTCTGGACTGAAATCCAGGAACTTCTACAGAAGTTACTGCTTACCCCTATCCCACTAAATCCCATACACTTCCTTCTAGGCCTACCTCTCCATGGCCTATCAAAGGCTTTGAAGAAACTAATGAATTTTGTTCTTCTAGCAGCTAAAAGAGCCGTCCCTAGGTGTTGGCTTTCCACCTCTCCTCCTACGTTCCACCAAGTCTTGTCAATAATACATGACACACGTAGAATGGAACATATGACCGCTAAGATAGAAGAAACCTTACCTGTTTTTGACATGATCTGGGAACCTTGGGATAAATCTGAGTACTCTTGTGAATCTGATGGGCCCCTTGATGTCCGTCCCCAATTATGATGTCTATCTACGGTTATCCCCGTCTGCCCCCCTTTTTTCAGATATGTCTAGAGCTGTAACCATCTTTTTAGCCAATGCCTTATTGCCCTATGACACTGTACGTTATACATGCGTCATTGTCCCTAAGTTGGTTAACATTTCAATGCAATGTACATGTATCACTACTATGTTCTTTCTGTCAAACTTCGCTTTGTCAAATGTACTTTTATATCATTGCCAGTCGAAATGCCTTTTCTCCCTTTTCATTGCACTATTATGTAATATGCTTATAAAAATTTATAAATAAACAATTTAAAAAAAAAAAAAAATAGAGCAGGTTCTCATTTTTTTAGGCCATTTTTCACGTCGTTAAAAATGCTCTGGAGCCTACACACGATCGTTTTTAATGCCCAATTAAAAAAATGGCATTTTTAACGACGTGAAAAACTATCGTGTGTACGCGGCATTAGGCAAAACTTAGACATGAGGCCCCACTCACGCCCATAATGGGAAAAATAATTCAAGCAAGAAAAATGGCTGCAGAGAATGCACGGATCTAGCACACAGGTGATCAGCACCACTTCCAGGGCACCCTCCTCACCCATCAGACATATTCAGCCAATGCAAGAGGGGGGAGAGAGGAGGAGGTGAGAAAGAGAGAGGGGTAATAGAGAGATCCGATGACGCCGACATTAGTATTGATCATAGGCAAATTAGGCAGCCGCGAGGCCCCTGTGATTGTGAGGCCTTAGGCGACCGCCTAATTTGCCTAATTAGAGAGCCGCCTCTACATTTTTTGCTATTCAGCACTGTGCTACTTTAACTGGTCATTGCGCGGCCATGCAATGCTTTACGCAAACAAAATTTATATAACATTTTTCAGAAAAATAGAGCTTTCTTTTGGGTGTTTTATCAACACTGGGTTTTTATTTTTTGCGATATAAGCAAAAAAAGACTGAAAATTTTGAAAAAAAAAAAAACATAACTTTTTACTTTCTGCTTTAAAACATCTAATAAAAAAAAAACATAAAAAAATGAAATTTCTTCTTACATTTTGGCAAAAAAGTATTATGCTACATGTTTTTAATAAAAAAAATGCCAATAAGTTTACAGTATATACTCGAGTATAATCCGACCCGAATATAAGCCGAGGCACCTAATTTTACCACAAAAAACTGGGAAAACGTATCGACTCGAGTATAAGCCTAGGGTGTCCATGTGCATGCCTCACTGTCCCTCACTTTGCCTCACTGTGCCCATGTAAATGCCTCACTGTGTCCATGTGCATGCCTCACTGTGCCTCACTGTGCCTTACTGTGTCCATGCCTCACTGTGTCCATGCCTCACTGTGCCCATGCCTCACTGTCACTGTGTCCAAGCCTCACTGTGCCCAATCTCTCTACCTGATCTCCGGCGCTGTGTGACTAGACTGACGTTTAACGCGGGAGTCTACGGAAGGGGTGCCCGGCTTTGAAAAATCGGTGCTCCCGGGCTGTAGGTCCCTGGACAACAAACTTTGCACACTTGTAGAGGAAGAGTGGGGCTACATGTGTGCCAAGTTTGGGGTGCAGGGGACCTAGGGCTGGCCGGTACCGGGTCCCCAAAATTTGGAGAAATTACCGTTTAATATTGGAGTCTATGGAAGGAGTGCCCGGCTTTGAAAAATTAGTGCTCCCCGGCCGTAGGTCCCCCGGACAACAAACTTTGCACACTTGAAGAGAAGGAGGGAGGCTACATGTGTGCCAAGTTTGGGGTCCAGGGAACCTATGACTGGCCAGGATCAGGCGCACAAATGTGAAGATGGACACAGACTCGAGTATAAGCCGAGGGGGGAATTTTCAGCACAAAAAATGTGCTGAAAAACTCGGCTTATACTCGAGTATATACAGTATATTGATTGGTTTGCGTAAAAGTTATAGCACCTACAAACTAGTGATCATTGACGTATTATGGGACAGCGATATTGCGGCAGACAATCTGACACTTGCTGACTCTGGGGGGGAACTGACTAACTGCCACTGACATTACCAGTGACACTAATACAGTGATCAGTGCTAAAAATATACACTGTCACTGTACTAATGACACTGGATGGGAAGGGGTTACCATCTAGGGTGATCAAGGGGTTAAAAATGTGCCTAAATATGTGTAATGTGTGTAAAGTGTGCTGCTTTTTACTAATGCTCTCTCAGTTTCTCATCCCTGCTTAGCAGGGATGAGAAACTGACAGGTTGCTTCCTGTGTACGGAGCTCTGTGTTGAATGTCAATACAGAGCTCTTGACTGTGAATGTACACAGCCAATCAGCAGGCACCAGGCTCCCACTGTACAGCCGGCCAGGGGGCACACATGTGGGCGCCCTAAACCCAGAAATAGCCAGTGACGTACCAGTATGGAGCTTTAAATTTATTAAAATTAATTAAAATATAGACTGTGTGATTTTGTTAACATGTCTATCTTTTAATTAATTGTTTGTAATAAAGTTTAAAAGTTTTATTCAACTTTGTGTACTCTGTGCCTATAAAGTCCATGACATTGCCCAAATATGTATTCTGCGTACAAACCAATCAGCTTCCAGGTTTTATTGCCAGCGATTAAAGCAGAAATAAACCCATCCATTTAACCATTTCAAATAACAGTTACTGTATATACTTGAGTATAAGCCGAGTTTTTCAGCACATTTTTTTGTGCTGAAAATGCCCCCCTCGACTTATACTCGAGTCTGTGTCCATCTTCACCTTTGTGTGCCTAATCCTGGCCAGCCGTAGGTTCCCTGGACCCCAAACTTGGCACACATGTAGCCCCACTCTTCCTCCACATGTGCGCTCTCTCGTCCCCCCCCTCTTTTCCTGCGGCCTGCCAGGTTGCATGCTCGGATAAGGGTCTGGTATGGATTTTTTGGGGGAACCCCACGCCATTTTTATTTTGGGCGTGGGGTTCCCCTTAAAATCCATACCAGACCTGAAGGGCCTGGTATGGAATTTGGGGGGACCCCCACGCAAATCTTTTTTTTAATTTTGGTTCAGAGTTTCCCTTAGTATTCATACCAGACCCAAGGGGCCTGGTAATGGACTGGGGGGAACCCATGCCATTTTTTTCAATGACTTTTATCTGTATTGCCGGGACCCGACAATTCATTATAGCCGCGAGAAGTTTTAAATTACTTTTCTTCCTTTAGAAATGTCATTTTGTGCAGGGACTGTTCTAAATATTGGGAAAATGTGCCACTTTACAGGCATACTATAGACATCCCCCAGGTACGAAATTTAAAGGAATATTTTACTTTTATTGTTTCACTTTAAGCATTATTAAAATCACTGCTCCCGAAAAAACAACCGTTTTTAAAACTTTTTTGCATTGATACATGTCCCCTGGGGCAGGACCGGGGTCCCCAAACACTTTTTATGACAATAACTTGCATATTAACCTTTAAAATGAGCACTTTTGATCTTATCACATTCGTGTCCCATAGACTTTAACGGTGTCCGCATGTTCGAACTAATTATTTGCCTGTTCGCATGTTCTGCTGCGAACCGAACTGGGGGGTGTTCGGCTCATTCATACTCCCCACCACCTGTCAAACACACTCGAATCACTTTTCACTCTTCTTTCCTGCTGCTGTCATCGCTCTGGAGACCACTAGCTGGGATAAGAGGTGGAGTGCAGTTGGTATCACTCAAAGGATGCATTGGATTATGCAGCTCTTGCTACCTACTACAGCTCAATCTTTACAAGTAGTCCCTCTGCATTGCACTCTGTGTGATGCTCTGGAATGGTGGGCCAGCAAGCCCAGACCGCGATATACCAGTCACCTGTCCGCAATCTACTGGTAGATTGCAATCTACAGGTTTCTGCAGCACAGAACCATGCTCATATGTAATTTTATGAGAAATGGATTGTGCTGCTCACCATTGAAGGCGATAAGACGAACCCAAGATGTCACTGGGCCATCAAGAAGAGCCTTTGTAAAATGGCACACATGTACACACTCATTTTAAAAAAAGGGGGGGGTCTGTAGTTCATGGCTATTTTTTTTGTTTACATACGTGCAAATCAAACGTTTATTACAATGTTCAAATATTTATATGAGATCTTATACAACATATAAAAATTTATGACTGGGTCCTAAGGTGACACTCAGTTTGCAATGCATGCAGGGATTTCATAATAAGCCTATCACTGCCTGCTTACTTTTACCCTTCTTCTGCTATTGGTCTAATTATGACTTGGGTGTATCCTTCGCCTAACTCATCCAGGTCTATTTTTAGCAATACAGCCAGTGGTGTATTTTGGTTTTGTGCTGCCTAAAATCAGGCACCGCCCATCTAAATTTGTCCCATCCCTTCCTGTTTAAGATCAACCCCTTTATCTGTAAACTCCACCCCTTCATATTTAGGCTACACCTCTTCTTATTAGAGCTCCACCTCTTCAGAGGTGGGGGGAGAGAGAGGGGGTGAGAAAGAGGGGGCTCACCTCTCCCCCCATATTACACCAGGAGGTTCTCCTATCTCCCTCCCCCAAAAAAATGACACCGGACTCTCACCTTCCCACAGCCTGCGGCCCATAAGGCAATACCTAATACAGAGATGGGTAGGTTTTAAAAAGATGAGAAGCTAATGGTAGAGTAGATTCCAATAAAGCAGGAGGTAAACTGTAGAAGGGTAGTTGTCCATAGAGAAGTAGGTAGTATAGAGAAGGGTAGGTGTCCATAGTGCAGTAGGTAATATAGAAAAGGGTCGGAGCTGATAGGACAGTAGAGTCAACAGTTGTCCAGAGAATGTAGGTATGTGTACACACGGTCAGGTAGGTGTTCCTAGGATTCTAGTGCACTGTCCAGGTACTGTAGGTAGGTGTCCCTAGGATGGAGGTGACACCAGCTGGTCGGTCTCCATTCTCCAGGACTTGGATGAGATACTACACCTGCAGCAGGAGGCAGAGCAGTGCCACTCCCAGGCAGTCCCTCTTCTTCTTCCCCATTGTCAGTCCCATAAAAAGTCCTGAGCGATGTGACGTCGCCTCCATTCTCCTCCCTTTCTCTTCTCTGCTGAGCGAGACAATCTCACCTGAGGCACCTAGAAAGGGGCAGGGTCCATGTAAAGAAGTGGCTGCTTGGTCCCTGGGAGAGGAGCTTAAAAATAAGACTGTGAGAGGGTCAGTGTGAAGTGCGGTCCGCACCCCCTGCATCCCCGTAGTTACGTCACTGCTGGTAGTGTCCCTTCTGCCTGAGGGGCGGTGATGTCCCCCTGAAAAATGCCGTCCAAGGCAAACGCCTTGTTTGCCTCGTGGTAGATACACTGCTGAATACAGCTGTAAATTGGAGCTTTGAGAGAGAATAGACATTCCATGGAATACTCACTCATTTCAAAAGTTTGTATTTTAATGTTATTTTTAGTGCTTTACATAGTAAGTCAAAATGCAAAAAAATAAATAAAATAAATGATATTATATTTTTTCTTTAATTTTCTAAAATGTGAAGTAATGAATCATAGGGATTTAAAGGTTAAACTTTTATCCATGGCACTTGAGTCAAAAATGTACTTAAAGTATGTAGTGCTTTCAGTTCATTGTTAAATGTTTATTCAGCCGGTCTTTTCTAACCTTCGCAGTAACTGGCCTCGGGCATGCGGATATTTTTGATATGCGTCTGATTTATTCCCATACATAGCAGAATCATTATCATTCTAAATGGTGCCATAATATATGTCAGTGGAGCATATGTAAAGTTATACCGGCTCCCATTGTTTTCGGCATGACCCTGGCAGTTCCTGGATGCTCTACGGAATGCTCAGCACAATATAAAATCGCTGCTCCGCTCAAAGTGTGCTGAGTATAATGTAGGTCAACGGTGGCACCATCATTTCAGGTGACATTACTGCTCTCGGTAATTTGGCAGGCTAGCTAAAGCACAAATGAACCTGACAAAAGATCTAATGAGTTTACTTTGATTTCTGCTGGCTACATTTCCTACATGAATTTTGTTCTATTAAATTTGACGTATTTAATTTCCAATTTTTAGAGCTTAAAGTATATGATAAAAATAAAAATATTTTTTTTTTTTAGAGGGATGGCAGGGTGTCAGGAAGTCACTCGATGACCCGGAGCCTGCTGCCCAGCTCGATGACCCGGAGCCTGCTGCCCAGCTCGATGACCCGGAGCCTGCTGCCCAGCTCGATGATCCAGAGCCTGCTGCCCAGCCCGATGTGTTCCTGCCTGCTGCTCAGCTCGATGACCCGGAGCCTGCTGCCCAGCTCGATGACCCGGAGCCTGCTGCCCAGCTCAATGACCCGGAGCCTGCTGCCCAGCTCGATGTGTTCCTGTCTGCTGCCCAGCCTGATGTGCCACCGTCTGCTGCCCGGCCTGGTGTGCCCCTGTCTGCTGCCCAGCTTGATGTGACTTTGCCTATTATCCAGCTTGTTGCCATGAACTTTCCCCGGCAACAGTTAATTGGAGCGTCCGGAGGCCGCTCCTTTGAGGGGGGGTACTGTCAGGAATGGTTCCATCCGCTGGTGTTATTTGTTATTTGTTTTGCAGTACTGCGGTCCACCAGCAGGTGTCTCCTGGCAGTTTGGAACTGTCAGGAGAATCTTTCCCTGCTGGTGTTGTATTATTCCTTGGACACAGTACTGGTTTCCACCAGCGGATGGATCCTGGCAGTGTGGAGCAAACTGCCCTTCCTCCGTTCAGCTGTGACTTGAAGCCAATTAGCCTTCCTAAAAATACCCGGCAAGCACAAGCACTCCTTGCCCTGGTATCGTCCTTGTGCCTTGACCCGCAGCCTGTCTACTTGAACCTTGATTCCTGTAACCTGAACCTGAACCTGAACCTGAACCTGAACTTGAACCAGTACCTGTTGTGTCTGTCCTAATCCCTGATCCCTGGAGCCTTGCTCTGCAGCCTGGTTGCCCCCTGCTTGATCCTGTCTCCCTGTCCTGACCCATCCATCCATCCATCCTCTCCCTGTCCGGTCTTCCTTACCCCATCTGCTGATCTCCCTGTGCATGACCTTGGCCTGGCTCGCGTTTATGCTTCTGGAATATCCCTCTGTTCATCTGCCTACCTGCTGTGTATGACCCTGGCCTGGCCCTGTTTATGATTCTGGTTTTCCCCATTACTTGTACATATTTGTCTGTTACTGTTATTATTTCTGGGTTCTGTTTGGTATTGGTTGTTGTGCACTGTGTGGTATTGGAGGTGGTTGTATCTATATTATTTCACTTATCTTAAATAAATCATTATATTTCACTTACACACGTTTGGGGTTTCCTTTGTTGCAGTTCACATAGTTCTGGTCTTACCGGATACGTGACACAGGGAGGTGGAGTTGGAATCCTTCTATCCCCACAAAGCACTTTTAAGGTTCTTCACTCTCCTTCCCTTCTGTCCCTCTCCTCATTTGAGGCACATTATATTTTACTATTTTCTTAGTTTATTTGAGAAATGCTGATCTATTGGTCTCTTGGACTGGTATCAATGCTCCTTGATGACTTCTTTGCCTGGCTGCCCCACTTTCTCTCCTCGGTAATTCCCAAAATCATTCTCGGTGACTTCAACATCCCAGTTAATACTAACACTCCTGCTACTTCAAAACTTCTCAGTTTAACCACCTATTTTGACCTGAAACAATGGACACGTGCTTCAACTCACTCTGATTGCAACACCCTTGACATTGTATTCTCCCGTCTATGGACTTCTTGAAAGCTCTCCAACACTCCATTTTCTCTCACTAATTACTATCTCATTAGTTTCATTGTCTCCCTGTCTTCCACCTCCTCTCCATTCAACCACCTAACAGTTACCTATAGGAACCTTTGCCACTTTAACCCTTCTGCTACAGACTACCTCTATGGCAAAATCTCACCCCTGTCCTGCCCCAACCTAGCCACTTCTGTCTACAACAGTTAACTGTCATCCTCCCTTGACACACTTGACCTCCCTCACTACACACAGAATCAGGCCCCGACCATTACATCCTTGGAAAACAGACAACACCTGAAGTCTTGAACATCCGTGGCATAAGACTAAATCTGAGCAAGACTTCAACCAATGTAAATCTGCCCTCCGAAAATACAATTTCTGCCTCCACATTGCCAAACAGACCTATTCTATCACTCTTATTAACTCCTTCTCATGTAGTTCTCATCAACTCTTTTCTACTTTTAACTCTCCTTTTCGTCTTCCACTGCCTCCCCCCACTCTCTCACTGCCCAGGAGATTGCTAAACACTTCAAAAATAAGATTTATATGCGATTAAATCTTTACTGTACAGATATCTCCTCAACTTAACATTCCATGTTTAAAGGTTGTCACGATCAGGGGTCAGGCTCAAAGACCAGTTGCTATAGTGGTAGCGTGACTTCCACTGACTAGCGGGATAGGTATACAAGCGGGTCACCCTGGTGTATGAGGCAGGCTCACCTGAGGTGCAGAATCTAAGTACTAACTGGTGTTCACCAGAGCTCCTGATGATGGAGATGGCGTTAGCTGCATGTTAGTACCAGGTCACGGTCCTCAGGATTGCCCCACCAGAAAGTGAGAAATCCGGGGTCCAGTGGTGGATATAGCAGTTAAGGATCAAACACAAGCGTAGTCAGTAAACAGGCCAAAGGTATGTAATGAGTAGTTGCAGGTTGGGATCAGGCAGAAGCGTAGTCAAGGAACAAGTCGAGGATCAGTAACAAGTGGTAGCAAAGATATGGATGGCAGTAAGGAAAACAGAGTGAAATATTAACTGGAGAGAGCACAATAATCTGGCAAACAGGAAGTGCAGAGACATGGCTTAAATCAGGAAGTTCATGGGAGAAGCAAAGAGTTCAAGGTTCAAGACAAACAAGGTTCAAGGCAGGATCATTCAAGGAATTGTTCAATGAACTATCCAGCATTCCAGGCGACTCAGCAAGAAGAGACATTGCCTGATCAACCACAGCAGAGGTTCCAGGTTGAAATCCAGGCCCTGGCACAGGTACACTCAAAACTTCCCTCATTTAACCCTGCTATCATAGACTAGGTTGCAAAACATTTTTCTAATGCCCACCTAACCACCTGCCCCCTGGACCCTGTTCCGTCATATATACTAAGGTCACCCTCTGGCTTTATCCCACACTCACATCTTCAATATCTCCCTCACTTCTGGCATCTTCACCAACTCTCTAAAACACCCCCATATTTAAAAAGCCCTAGCTGAATCCCACGAATCTTAACAACCTATGATCCATCTCCTTGCTCCCCTTTACCTTAAAACTCCTTGAATGCCTGGTCTACAGCTGCCTGAGCTACCACCTCACTGAGAATAACCTTCTTGTTCCTCTTCAGTCTTGATTTCACCCACAACACTTCACAGAAACTGCTCTTCTAAAGCGTACAAATGATTTATTAATGGCTAAAACCATTGGTCACTATTCTGTAATGTTAATATTAGGCCTTTTTGCTGCCTTTGATACAGTTGACCACCCCCTCTAACTTAAAAAAAAAACTTCACTCCTTTGCTCTCTGTGGTTTTACTTTTCAATAGTTCTCATCTTACCTATCCGCACATTCAGTATCACTTACAATCCTGCCCCCTGCTCTCCTCTTTCTTTTTACATCAGGATCCCTTAAGATTCTGTTCTTGCACCTCTCTTATTCCTAATCTACACCCCCACCCTGGGTCAGCTGATAGCCTCTTATGGCTTTCAATACCATTTCTATGCTGATGACACCCATGTCTATCTTTCTACTCCTCAGCACATTCCATCCGTCTCCTCAAGCTTCACTACCGTATATACTCGAGTATAAGCTGAGTTTTTAAGCACAATTTTCTCAAGACGTCTTCCAGGACGGCACAATGAGAGATGACTAGTCCACCTGACAGGAAACACAATCAATCAAAGAGGTTAAAAACCCCACCCCTCCCTGTGCTCCTCAGTTTTTGATTGTGTTTCCCCACAGCGAAACCGTTTGTTATTTTCTAAAGACCTAAAGGCCTGGTGCTGGAGGTCTCCCCCTGGGACCTAGGTCGAACGCTTAGGAAGCCTCTGGACCTAGCAGGACGGGCTCATCCTTCCTGGGGGGTCCCCCTTTTGTTGTAACATACTCAGGGGGGAAGGAATAGCCTTGAAGAACCCCCCTGAGTTTTTCTGAAGCCCTAAGGTACAGGGTACCTGGAAGCTTCAGGGGCCAAATATTTCCTCTTTTTTCCTCCCTACCTGGTGGGTGTCCACTTCGGAGGGGGGGCTGGCAGGTCTGCCGCAGATGCGGTGGTGAACCCAGCGGTGAAGCGCTGTTCTGGCTATTGGCGCCGCTCAGGCATGTGCGGCGCCATTTTCCCATGGCCTGGAGGACTCATTGATTTCCTCCTCTAGCGCCCGGAATGACGTCACCGCGCGCCGCGCCACTTCCGGTTTCCGGTCTACGGCAAGATAGTGACGGCCGGCGTCTTTTCAGCCAGCTTCAACTATAAAGATGCCAGGAAAAGAGGCGCCCATTCCTCCTGTTTGCTCTTAGCGACACGGTTCGAGCCCGGACGGCGCATGGAGCATGAGGAAAGGCCCGGTACGGCCAAGGCTACAGAGGAGGCCACAGGAGGTGAGTCCTACCCAGCCAGCAGGGGTTATGATGGGGGAGGTACCCCGACTCTTCCCCCTTTTTGCTCTGCACAGGGGTGTTTGGTACTAAAAAATTCCCTGTGTATATTTGTTTTTTCTGCAGGAGGGGACGTCACTGCCCAGGGGTCTACCAGCCGTCCCTCTAAAGCCCCTGCTCGCATCAAAAGATGTGGCTACTGCAACGATAGGTTGCCTCCAGACTATTCCAGACCTTTCTGTTTTAAATGCATTCAGAAATTGGCTGGAAAAGAAACATCGCAGGTCATGAAAGACTTCTTGTCTGTCCAGACCCAGATGCTGACTACGCTTAAGGAATTTCAATCCTCACTCAGGTCTAGGGAACCAGAACCTCAGACAAGTGGGGGGGGCTCTTCCTCTCAGGAGAGTTCTTTAACTCCCAGGGTAGTTAAAAGACGCCCGCAGCCTCTAAAATCCCTACCTTCACAGGGTTCGGAGCCGGAGGAGGATTCAGATATCTCCGATCGAGAAGTATCTGATGAGGGTCTGGTGGATAGTCAGGCAGAGGACGAGGAAGAGGGCTCCAGGCCAGGAAGGCACATCTTCTCGGCCGATGATATGGAGGGCCTCCTTGGGGCAATTTATGCTTCTGAGGAGATCCAGGAGCCTGCGGAACAGGTTTCCGCACAGGATAGAATGTATCAGGGTTTGTTGAAGTCTCAACCCAGAACCTTCCCCGTCCACCAGGCACTGAAGGACATTATCCTTCAAGAATGGAAGGATCCTGAAAGGAAGCTTTTAAGACCAAAAACGTGGAAACGTAGGTGCCCTTTCAAGGAGGAAGATGAAGACAGGTTCTTCAAAACACCCAGATTGGATGCTTCCTTAGCCCAGGTATCCAAACAGTCTGACCTCTCCTTTGAGGATACTGGTAACCTCAAAGATCAGATGGATCGGCGTGCTGAAACCACCTTGCGGAGGGCCTGGGAAGCCAATGCGGCAGCCATGAGCCCGGCGCTGGCTTCAGCATGCGTAGCCAGGAATGCAGATGCATGGATCTCAAAATTAACGGACCATGTTTCAGGCACTTCCAAATCCAAGGAAGTCCTGGAGTCGTTGCAGCTAATAGGTAACGCGGTGGCGTACCTAGCGGACGCAGCGGTAGAAACCGTAAGAACCACCGCAAAGACTGGAGCCCTCTTAAACTCTGCTAGAAGAGCTGTATGGGTTAAAACCTGGGATGGTGATAGTGCATCCAAGACCCGTTTATGTGGTCTCCCATTTGAGGGCTCCCTACTTTTCGGTACAGGACTTGACCAAGCCTTGTCCAGGTCCACCGAAAAGGGTAAGAAATTTCCTACCAAACCTAAAAAGGAAAAAAGGAGATTTTTTCGAGGCCCCCAGGGTAAGAACCGGTCTTCAGACAAAAGACCTATCAATACTAGGAGGTGGAGTGCTGGCAAGGACAAACAGAAGGGAGGTATCCTTTTCTCCAGCCAAAAGCCTAATGACAAGAACTCTAAGTGACGTAAGGGTAGGGGGAAGGCTTTCCCAGTTTCTCCCCAGATGGGAAAGCATATCTCAGAGCCCCCATGTCCTCCAAATTTTAAAGGAGGGCTACAAGCTAGAGTTCCTTCACTCCCCTCCCCCGAAGTTTCTGGTAACGCATCTACCCAGGGACCCCTTAAAAGCTGCAGGTCTGGTACAGAATGTCTCAGATCTGGAAAGGCAGGGAGTAGTTATCCCGGTACCTACGGAACAACAAGGTTTGGGCGTCTATTCCCACGTTTTCGTTGTTCCAAAGCCGTCAGGGAAGCATCGACTTATTGTGACAGCAGGAAGGTAAAGTCACCTGGTTGCATCCAGGGGGGTAGATATATTTCGCCCAGATTCAGGCTTTACGCCGACTTATACAACTAGGTGGAGAGTTGTATAAGGCTAGTGGGCTCATGGATGACTCATACCTCTAGGGAGAGTGTGGGGCGTCGTGCAGACAGAGATGAGGAGACCAGCTGAACCTTGTCAGCTCATTTAGGCCTCTATAAGAACTACCAGCTTCATTAGATGTTAGCTCATGCCTGGAACCAGACCTGTGTGGACTGTCTAGGGAGAGTGAACCCCTGTGCGGTGAGGCAAAGCCTGTGTGGCTATTTGTTTGGACTTTTACTAAACCAGGGACTTAGGGACTAGGACAGCACTAGGCTGATCCCAGTTGTTAGTTAGGAAACCTGTATGTTTAGTCAGAGGTCAACTTGACCAGGATTTATTTTGGTTATGTTTCTTTTGCTTTGCTGTGTTTTGTCACTGTAAATAGAAAATAAACCGCACCTTTTTTTGATTTTGAAAACCACAACCTCCGTTTGCTGGGCCTGTTTTGTGTGGGGAGCCCATCCCGGGGGTCACACACACCCGCTGCCGAGCTAACCCCCTCACAGTTGGTGGAGAACCAGTGGCAGTTTTTTTTAAGCCAGCATGGAGGAGATACTGAAGCAGCTGGCTCTAGCAAATGCCAATCAACAGCAGACAAATGCAGGTTTGCAAAGGAGCCTTGCAGCCCAGCAGCAGACAAACGCAACTTTGCAACAGAGTCTGGAGGCTCAGCAACGAGCCCAGCAGAAATCTGAGGCCCGCTTCATAGACCTGTTGCAGAAGCAAGAGCAGAGACTACAACAACAGATGGAAGCAGTAATGCAGCAACGTCCGCAGACCAGTGAGGAAAGCCGTCCCACTAATACCGCGTCCTTTGGGGTGAGTCGTTTATTGACAAAAATGACTGGAGAGGATGATCCAGAGGTATTTTTGACCACATTTGAAAGGACCGCTGAAAGAGAAAAGTGGCCTGAGGAGCAGTGGGCTGGACTGGTGGCTCCTCTGTTAACTGGTGAATCGCAGAAAGCTTACTATGACCTAGAGCCTAACCAAGCAAAAGACTATGTGATGCTAAAAGCTGAAATATTGGCAAGGCTGGGTGTCACCCAGGCTGTCCGGGCTCAGCGTGTGCATAACTGGACTTTCCAGCTTGGAAAACCCCCCAGGTCTCAAATGTATGATCTCATTCACCTGAGCAGAAAGTGGCTACAGCCAGAGACTTTGTCCGCACCAAAGATTGTGGAACGTGTTGTAATGGATCGGTTTTTGAGAGCTCTTCCTACTGCCATCCAAAAGTGGGTAAGCCATGGAGACCCAGAGACGGCCGATGGTCTTGTGGATCGTGTGGAGAAATACTTGGCTACAGAGAACCTGACGGCCTCTTCCAGAGACACTCAGACTTTCCACCCTAAGACCAGACCATCCCCAGGGGCGGATAAGAGGATTCCAAGGGGTGAGGGTGGAGAGAGTGAGAGGGTGGGAGCTCTACCCCAAGTTTGGCGAGAACAGCCTGGGAAATCAGCGGCTCAAGAGGCCGCAAGAAGGATCGTTTGCTACCGCTGCCGGCAAGCGGGACATATTGCAGCCAATTGCCCGGTTGTGGAGGAACCCATGCAGTGTGACTTTCTGACGGGCAGACGTCAGTCGCTGTGTGCGACAGTCGCATGCACTGCCATTCGAGGAACTGAGAAACATTTATGCAAAATGTGTGTTAATGGTAGAAATGTTGTGGTATTGCTGGATTCAGGTAGCCTTGTGACCCTGATAAAGGCTGAGTTAGTTAAAACAGAGGTCTCTGGGAATAGCAAGGTAGCTGTTATTTGTGTGCATGGGGACACCCGAGAGTATCCAGTGACTACAGTGTGTTTCGAGACCCCCAAAGGTACCCTCTCTCATCCAGTGGGCTTAGTATCTCAGTTACCGCATGACGCCATTGTGGGAAGGGATTTTCCGAAGTTCTGGGAACTGTGGGATGATCCTGAGCCCCTCACTGGTGCCCCTATGTACCAGGAATGTGATAGCCAGAACTCCCCTGAGAGTGGTGAGGACTCTCCGGAATTTCCCTTATCAGTATTGGCAGGGGAGACTCAAGAAACTGGAGAGGAGCCCACCTCCTCAGACGAAAACCTACCGTCTGTGGAGTTTTCTGATCTTGAGGTTCACAGGGAAAACTTTGCCACAGAACAGTTGAAAGACCCCGCCCTAATAAAGGCACGGGAAAACGTAGTGAAAATAGATGGCGAGTTAGTGAACCCAGATAATACCTGCACTTACCCATACTTCAGCGTAGAGAAGGACCTACTGTATCGGGTGGCAAAAAGGGCAGAAGAAACCGTTGAGCAGCTTGTGGTGCCCAAACCTTACAGGAAGTTGGTGTTGGAGTTGGCCCATGGGCACATTCTTGGAGGTCATCTGGGGACAGAGAAAACCCGAGAGAGGGTATTACAGAGATTCTATTGGCCGGGGGTGATGAAGGACGTAGAAAATTATTGTTCCTCCTGCCCTGTGTGTCAGAGGTTGGCCCCGATGCCACATTTCCGTAGCCCGCTGGTCCCTCTACCCATCATTGAGGTCCCGTTTGAGAGGATCGCCATGGATTTGGTAGGTCCTATAATCAAGTCCGCTAGGGGGCACCAGTACATATTAGTTATAATGGACTATGCCACCCGTTATCCAGAAGCGATCCCTCTCCGAAATACCTCGGCCAAAACCATAGCCAAAGAGCTATCTCTTGTTTTTAGCCGGGTGGGTATTTGTAAAGAACTGCTTACGGACCAAGGTACACCCTTTATGTCCCGGGTTATGAAAGAGCTGTGTAAATTGTTCAAAGTGACGCAATTGCGTACGTCTGTGTATCACCCCCAAACCGATGGGCTGGTTGAAAGATTCAACAAAACCCTAAAACAAATGTTGAAGAAAGTGGTGGATAGAGATGGAAAGGATTGGGACTGTTTACTTCCTTATTTGATGTTTGCTATTAGGGAGGTGCCCCAATCCTCTACGGGATTCTCCCCCTTTGAGTTACTGTATGGGAGACACCCAAGAGGGCTGTTGGATATTGCCAAGGAAACTTGGGAAAGTGAGAGTTCTCCCCACAGGAGTGTGATTGAGCATGTCGCCCTGATGCAAGATCGAATTGCACAGGTAATGCCCATCGTGAAGGAACATTTGGCCCAAGCACAGTTGGCACAGCAGAGAGTGTACAACCGTGGAGCCAAGACCCGTACCTTTTCCCCGGGGGATAGGATATTGGTACTTGTCCCTACGGTTGAAAGTAAATTCCTTGCCAAATGGCAAGGCCCCTACGAGATAATGGAAAAAGTGAGCGAAGTGAATTACAAGGTCAGACAACCAGGAAGGCGAAAGCCCGAACAGATCTATCACGTTAATCTGTTGAAAGCCTGGAGGGATAGAGAGTCCCTAGTCGCAGACACTTGGTCACCAGCTCAAACTGGTTGCGTGATTCCTGAGGTTGGAATAGCAGCCACCTTGTCACAACCCCAACAACAGGAGGTTAAGGAGTTTGTGCTTCGCAACAAGGAGGTATTCTCTGAGCTGCCGGGACAAACATCTGGGGTAGAGCATGACATCATTACCCCGCCCGGTGAAAGGGTGAAGTTAAAACCCTATCGGATCCCAGAGGCTCGACGGGAGGCAATACGGGAGGAAGTACAGAAAATGCTGAACTTAGGGGTGATAGAGGAGTCCCAAAGTGATTGGTCTAGTCCCATCGTGTTGGTGCCTAAACCGGATGGGAGCTGGCGATTTTGTAACGATTTTCGTCAGTTGAACAAAGTTACAAAATTTGACACCTACCCCATGCCACGTATAGATGAGTTGATCGACCGGCTGGGAACAGCCCGATACATGACGACTCTTGACCTCACAAAAGGGTATTGGCAAATCCCCCTGGCCAAGTCGGCCAAAGAGAAAACCGCATTTGTAACCCCAGACGGGGCGTTCCAATATAAAAGAATGCCGTTCGGGTTACAGAATGCGCCGGCCACATTCCAGCGGAAAATGGACCAGATGCTGAGGCCCCATCGGAAGTATGCTGCGGCTTACCTGGATGACGTAATTGTCCATAGCACAGATTGGGCCTCACATCTGCCAAAAGTGCAAGCAGTCCTGGACTCTGTTCGGGAAGCGGGGTTTACGGCTAACCCCAAGAAGTGTACCATTGGGCAGGAGGAGGCCAAATATCTTGGGTACACCATTGGGAGGGGAGTAATAAAACCCCAACTCAACAAAGTCGAGGCCATCCAGAGTTGGCCACGTCCCAACAGCAAGAAGCAGGTACGAGCCTTTCTGGGAATCGCTGGGTATTATCGGCGATTCATTCCCCACTTTGCTTCTAAGGCTGTGCCCCTAACCAACCTGACGAAGGGGAAAGGGTCGGTCATGATTAAATGGACCCCCGAGGCTGAGGCAGCATTCCAATTCTTGAAACAAGCCTTATGTAGCCAGCCAGTGTTGTACTCACCCGACTTCTCTAAAGACTTTGTCGTACAAAGTGATGCGTCAGATGTGGGGTTAGGAGCAGTATTGTCCCAGGTCTGGAACGGGGAAGAGCACCCAGTCATTTACCTCAGCAGGAAGTTGAAGTCCCATGAGGTAAATTACGCCACCGTTGAAAAGGAGTGTTTAGCGGTGAAGTGGGCTCTAGATTCCCTTCGGTACTACCTGCTAGGTAGGCACTTTGACATGGTTACGGATCACGCTCCGTTAAAGTGGATGGCTCAAAACAAGGAAACAAATAGAAGAGTGAATAGGTGGTTCCTGGCCCTCCAGGAATTCAACTTCACAGTAAAGCATCGCCCTGGCGTTCAAATGGGGAATGTGGATGCTTTGTCTCGAGTACATGAATGCCTGATTGCTGGTGTTCCAACCCCGAGGTTAAAACAAGAGGGGGGGGTATGTGACAGCAGGAAGGTAAAGTCACCTGGTTGCATCCAGGGGGGTAGATATATTTCGCCCAGATTCAGGCTTTACGCCGACTTATACAACTAGGTGGAGAGTTGTATAAGGCTAGTGGGCTCATGGATGACTCATACCTCTAGGGAGAGTGTGGGGCGTCGTGCAGACAGAGATGAGGAGACCAGCTGAACCTTGTCAGCTCATTTAGGCCTCTATAAGAACTACCAGCTTCATTAGATGTTAGCTCATGCCTGGAACCAGACCTGTGTGGACTGTCTAGGGAGAGTGAACCCCTGTGCGGTGAGGCAAAGCCTGTGTGGCTATTTGTTTGGACTTTTACTAAACCAGGGACTTAGGGACTAGGACAGCACTAGGCTGATCCCAGTTGTTAGTTAGGAAACCTGTATGTTTAGTCAGAGGTCAACTTGACCAGGATTTATTTTGGTTATGTTTCTTTTGCTTTGCTGTGTTTTGTCACTGTAAATAGAAAATAAACCGCACCTTTTTTTGATTTTGAAAACCACAACCTCCGTTTGCTGGGCCTGTTTTGTGTGGGGAGCCCATCCCGGGGGTCACACACACCCGCTGCCGAGCTAACCCCCTCACATTATAATAAACTTGAGACCCTTGAACGCTTATCTGCGTCGCAAGAGGTTTCGGATGGAGAGCGTGTACACTCTCAGGAAGCTTCTTCTGAGGGGGGTGTTCATGGTGACCATAGACCTAAAGGACGCCTATCTACACGTCCCGATATTCCCAGCACATCAGGCCTTCCTCAGGTTTGCAATCACTTCCGCCCAGGGAGTGCAGCATTGGCAGTTTGCTGCGCTTCCCTTCGGACTGTCATCCAGTCCAAGAGTCTTTACAAAGATCATGGCGGAGGTGATTGCTTACCTGCACCTGCAGGGTATAGCAGTAGTCCCCTACCTCGACGATCTGCTTCTCTACAATCAGAGTCAAGATCTCCTTCTTGCAGACCTGGCCAGGGTCGTGAGCACCTTGGAAAGCCTGGGGTGGATCATCAACAAAGAAAAATCCTCGATGGTCCCAGAACAGAAGAAAGTTTACTTGGGATTCCTAGTGGATTCCTTAGAAAGAAAACTTGTTTTACCCCAGGACAAGGTCCAACGTCTTATGACAACGGTCAGGTCTATGTTGGAGGCAGAGGAATCCTCCTTCAGAAGCATCATGCGGGTGCTGGGTCTAATGACCTCTTGCATCCCAGCGGTGCCGTGGGCTCAGCTCCACTCCAGACCTCTCCAAGAATTCCTTCTATCCTCTTGGGACGGATCAAGGGAATCTCTAGACTACAGGGTCCCCATCCCAGTGGTGGCAAAGGAATCTCTGAGGTGGTGGCTCCTTCCTCAGAATTTACTGGTGGGTCGTCTGTGGAGTCAGTCCAACCCTCTCAGGATAACCACAGACGCAAGCGCCTGGGGTTGGGGGGCTCACTTAGACGAGCTCAGAGCTCAGGGTTCCTGGAACCGAGGTCAGAGGGGCGCCTCCTCAAACCTCCGGGAATTGTTGGCGGTCCGGGAGGCTCTAAAGGCCTTCGAGGAGAGAGTCAGGGGCCGAGAGGTCCAGATTCTATCCGACAATGCCACCACAGTGGCATTCCTGAACCATCAGGGAGGCACCAGGTCGCGTACCCTTCTGGCTTTGTCTCTGGAGATCCTGAGCTGGGCAGAGCTCCGGATTCCCTCTATCACAGCGGTTCACATAAAAGGGGTTCACAACGTAGAGGCGGACTTTTTAAGTCGCCACCCGATTCTCCAGTGAGAATGGGAGTTGAACACAGAGGTGTTCGATCTGGTGTGCCAACGGTTCGGCAATCCGGAGATAGACCTCTTCGCCCGCAGGGAAAACAAAAAGCTAAAGAGGTTCTTTTCCCTGACCCGGGAATGGGGCTCAGAGGGAGTGGATGCGCTGGCCCAGGTGTGGAGTTTTCATCTGGCCTATGCCTTTCCCCCTCTGAGTCTGATTCCGAGGATCCTGCAGAAGCTGGACCTCTCAGAATGCTGTCTCATTTTGGTCACCCCTGGTGGCCCAAGAGAGCCTGGTTTCCCACTCTGGAGAACTGGTCTGTAGCTCCCCCTCTCCATCTACAAGTTCGGTCAGACCTTCTTCTTCAGGGTCCGGTCTTCCACCCAGAGCCCAGCTTCTTCAAACTGACGGCCTGGTGCTTGAAAGGCAGAACCTGCGGGAGAAGGGCTGTTCAGAGAGAGTGATCACCACTCTCCTCTCTAGTAGAAAGGAGGTCACCAGGCGGATTTATGCTAAGGTGTGGGGGGTCTTCTCTCGCTGGTGTTCAGAGAGAGAGGTTTCCCAACAGGAAACTTCGGTCATTCTGGAATTTCTCCAGGATGGAGTTGATCTGGGGCTGGCTACCAAGACACTAAGAGTTCAGGTAGCAGCCTTATCTTACTTCCTGGACAGAAGATTGTCCCAGGACCCGTTGATTAAAAGATTCTTGTCAGCTAGGGACAGAATGTCTCCAGTACAGATCTCTAGGGTTCCACCCTGGGATCTCTCCTTGGTTCTAGAACAGTTAACTAAGGCTCCGTTCGAGCCTTTAGACAGTATTTCTATTAAACTTCTCACAGTTAAGTTTACCTTTCTGCTGGCGATAACGACAGCCAAAAGAGTAGGTGATATGCAGGCTCTGTCAATTAAAGAGCCGTTTTTTCGTTTATTTGAGGACAGGGTTGTTCTCAGGCAGGACCCCCTGTACCTTCCCAAGGTAGTATCAAAATTTCATAGAACACAGGAAATAATACTCCCTTCTTTTTGTTCCAATCCCCAGAATGAAAGGGAGGCTTCCTTTCATTGTTTGGATGTCAGACGATGTCTGCTTTCTTATTTGGATAGAGTTAGCATTTTCAGAAAATCCAGCCACTTGTTTATTAATTTTTCTGGTCAGAAAAAGGGCCAACAGGCTTCTAGAGTAACCATAGCTAGGTGGATAAAACAAGCAATCTCCCTAGCTTATGACCAGGCTGCTAAGACAGCCCCGAAGGTTAAGGCACATTCCACTCGGTCTCTGGCGACCTCCTGGGCAGAAAGGGCCGGAGCTTCGGTCGAACAAATCTGCCAAGCTGCGACATGGTCAAGCCAGAACACTTTTTTGAAGCATTATAGAGTGGAGTTGCTGTCGCCTCAGGACCTCTCATTTGGTAGGAAGGTCCTGCAAGCGGTCGTCCCACCCTAAGGTAGGCCTGCAAATTACTTGCTTCTCTCTCATTGTGCCGTCCTGGAAGACGTCTTGAGAAAAGTACCAGTTACTTACCGGTAATGGTCTTTCTGGTAAGTCTTCCAGGACGGCAGGCCTACTTCCCACCGCTCTGGTTAAGTATATTAATATATATATATATATATAGAGTTGTTGTGGTATGTTGTTTTCACTCTCGTGCACTAGTGTGGAGTACTTTTTCACAAACTGAGGAGCACAGGGAGGGGTGGGGTTTTTAACCTCTTTGATTGATTGTGTTTCCTGTCAGGTGGACTAGTCATCTCTCATTGTGCCGTCCTGGAAGACTTACCAGAAAGACCATTACCGGTAAGTAACTGGTACTTTTTTGTGCTGAAAATGCCCCCCTCGGCTTATACTCGAGTCACCTTTTTGCGCCTGATCTCCTGGAGTTTTGGGAGCCGGTACCGGCCGGCCGTAGGTCCCCTGGACCCCAAACTTGGCACACATATAGCCCCACTCTTCCTCTACAAGTGTGCAAAGTTTCTTGTCCGGGGGACCTACGGCCGGGGAGCACTGATTTTTCAAAACCGGGCACCCCTTCCATAGACTCCCATGTTAAACAGTAATTTCTCTGGTGATTTTGGGGACCCGGTACCGTCCGGTCGTAGGTTCTCTTGACCCCAAGCTTGGCACACTTATAGCCCCACTCTTCCTCTATAAGTGTGCAAAGTTTCTTATCCGGGGGACCTACGGCCGGGGAGCACCGATTTTTCAAACCTGGGCACCCCTTCCATAGACTCCCATGTTAAACGTCAGTCTAGTCATGGACACAGTGAGGCGTGGACACAGTGAGGCATGGGCAGAGTGAGGCAAAGTGAGGCACACCCTAGGCTTATACTCGAGTCAATAAGTTTTCCCAGTTTTTGTGGTAAAATTAGGTGCCTCGGCTTATATTCGGGTCGGCTTATACTCGAGTATATACGGTAATTTACTGACAGACATATCAGTCTGGATGTCACTCCACTTTCTCAAACTTGGTCTATACAAAACTGAGCTCATAATATTTCGTGCCCCTTCCCCTGACTTCTTTGTCAAGATCAATGACACAACTATCAGGCTGTCCTCGCACGCCAGGGTGCTAGGTGTAATTCTGGACTCTAAACCCTCCTTTCAACCTCACATCCAATCAATATCCAAATATTGCCACCTCAACCTCTGCAACGTCTCCAAAATATACCCCTTCCTAACCAATGAATCCACAAAGTTCCAAGTTCACTCCCTGGTTTTCTCTCGCCTCGACTATTGAAACTCCCTCCTCATTGGCTTCCCTTTATATAGGCTATCCCACTTTCAGTCCATCGTGAAAGCTGCTGTCAGACTCATCCACCTTACCAGCTGTTCAGTGTCTGCTACCCCTCTCTGCCGATCTCTCCACTGGCTTCTGCTCATCTAACAAATAAAATTCAAAATACTAACAACTATTTTCTTGTGAAAAAATAAAAATACTAACAACAACTTACAAAGCCATCCACGACTCTGTCCCCAGATACTGTACATAACCAACCGTATCTCAAATTACCAAACAAACTGTTCTCTTTGTTCCTCACAAGACCTCCTGCTCTTTAGCTCCCTTTTCACCCCCTCCCATTCTCACCTCCAGGACTTCTCCAGAGCCTCTGCCATTCTCTGGAGCTCCTCACCCCAATCTGTGTGACTCTCTCCTACTCTGTCCACTTTTAGGTGATCCCTGAAAACTCTTCTCCTAAGAAAAGCCTATCCTTCCTCCACCTAATAACTGTATTTTTATTTTCTTCATCTGCTCATTCCCCACAGGTAATACCCTCCCTTTTAGATTGTAAGCTCTAACAAGTAAGGACCTCTGATTCCTCTTTCATTAAATTGTGTTGTAATTGTACTGTCTGCCCTCATGTAGTAAAGCACTGCAAAAACTGTTGGCACTATATAAATCTTGTAAAATAATAATAATCTGCACAGTGCCATGTGTCATTTCCAGGAACCAACTGGCAGCACTCAGAACCAATCAGAGTAATGAGCAAAACATGCCACAAGAAGGCATTAAGTGCTTTCCCTATTATTTTCTTCTCCCACATCTCACTTCATGTAGTTACTCTTCCCTCTGTAGTGTGACCTTTATTCCCTGTTTTTCATATGTCTTTATTGCTAGGCACTTTTATGTTCCTTCCTTTCCTTTCTCTTTTCCAATTTCTGAAAGCTTTGCCATTCTCCTCTACTCCCTAGAGTCCATCGCTATCATACAGTTGCTTACGGGAGAAAAACCACTTTAATGAAGTATGGTGGTATGCAGGTCACATTTGTCTTCCTTTTACCTGCTCATCTTCCAGAGCTAGCAACTACCTACAGCGCTACACGGATGGAATGCTACAGAAAGGAACAAGATATCATATATGTTGTACATTACCAATACCAACAGCAGTTATCAACTCGAATCAGATGTTTCAGTCCATATACACAAGGGAAGGTGTCTGTTAAGAACTTTTTTTTTTTTTCAAAGTAAGTCAAACCAGCATTTCTACACTACACAGAAGATCAAGACTCCAAACATCAAACCACCAAAATATGGGGTCTATCTTATGAGAGGTTAAATTATATAAAATTTTCATGGGGAGTGGGATTATGTCTGTATTTTCTATTATTATAACCTGTTCTGGACAATTCCAAACTTGTTTTAAAGCTATATTTTGCCAATATAACATGCAAGGTCCGCCTATTACATCAGATCCCACAGTCATATTAAAATGCCCCATTAAAGAGGAAAAAAATCTCATTAGCAGATGTTCATTTATGCACTGTTCAAATACTTCATATAGCCAGCATTTCCAAGATTTCCCAAGAAAGATGGTGACAGCAGCGGCAAAATAAGTATATTTTCTATTTTTTTCCTACAGTAGTTTTAGCCCTAATGTGATAGGTGGACCTTTATTTTCGGTGCAAGGTCCGCTTTAAGACTTTTTGCTTAAACAATGAAGCTCAGAAAGTTGAAAGAGGTAAGGTAATGCTTACTTTTTTTACAGGAAAAATCTGGATTTCTGCTAGACTTTAGCTGACAGTGGGGTTGATTTACTATAACTAGAGAGTGCAAAATTTGGTGCAGCTCTGCATGGTATCCAATCAGCTTTCAGTTTTTTTGTTAAATGTAATTGAACAAGCTTAAGTTAGAAGCTGATTGTCTCCCGTGCACAGCTGCACCAGATTTTGCACTCTGCATGTTTGGTAAATCCACCCCAGTATCTACAGATTATTTGATGAACAGGTTTCATTTATGGCAACCAGGCCCGGACTGGGACAAAAAAAAGGCCCGGGCATTTTGGATTGAGCAGCCCATTACATATTAACCGGCCCCTTCCCCACTCTCCACCCTGATGGATCCCCCGAGAGAGGGGAGGGGGGAACCCAGCAAAGGTGTGTGGGGGGAGGTTAGGGGGGAACAGGAAAGAGCATGGGGGGTGGAGACCACAGGAAAGAACCTTGAGAACATGGGGTGGGGCGAGAGCACAAAGGAGAGGCAGAGAGCACAGGGAGGAAGAGGAAAGCACAGGGGTGCAGCAGAGAGCATGGGGGGAGGTGGAGAGCACAGGGGGACGGTGGAGAGCATAGGGGGGAAGCGGAGAGCATAGGGGATGTGGAGAGCATGGGGAAATGGAGCGCACAGGGGGGCGGCGGAGAGCATGGGGGGAGGTGGAGAGCACAGAGGGGCGGCTGAGAGCATGGTGGGATGTGGAGAGCACAGAGGGGGGTGGCGGAGAGCATGGGGGGAGGTGGAGAGAACAGAGGGGTGGCTGAGAGCATGGTGGGATGTGGAGAGCACAGAGGGGGGGTGGCGGAGAGCATGGAAGGAGGTGGAGAGCACAGGGGGGGTGGCGGAGAGCATGGAAGGAGGTGGAGAGCACAGGGGGGCAGCAGAGAGCATGGGGGGAGGTGGAGAGCACAGGGGGACGGTGGAGAGCATAGGGGGAAGCGGAGAGCATAGGGGATGTGGAGAGCACGGGGGAAATGGAGCACACAGGGGGGCGGCGGAGAGCATGGGGGGAGGTGGAGAGCACAGAGGGGCGGCTGAGAGCATGGTGGGATGTGGAGAGCACAGAGGGGGGGTGGCGGAGAGCATGGAAGGAGGTGGAGAGCACAGGGGGGCAGCAGAGAGCATGGGGGGAGGTGGAGAGCACGGGGGGGTGGCAAAGAGCATGGGGAGGTGGAGCGTACAGGGGGCAGCGGAGAGCGTGGGGGAATGTGGAGAGTACAGGGGGGATCGGAGAGTGTGGGGGGATGTGCAGAGCACAGGTGGGCAGCGGAGAGCATAGGGCTGAGGTGGAGAGCACAGGGAGAGTGGCGGAGAGCATGGGGGGAGGTGGAAAGCATTGGGGGAGGTGGAGAGCACAGTGGGGCAGCGGAGAGCATTCGGGGAGGTGGAGAGCACAGGGGGGTGGCACAGAGCATTGGGGGGTGTTGGAGAGCATGGGAGGTGGAGAGCATATGGGGGGAGGTGGAGAGCACATGGGGGAGGTGGAGAGCACTGGGGGGCTGGAGAGCATGGGGGGAGATGAAGAGCATGGGGGAGGCGGAGAGCATGGGGTGGGCTGGAGAGCATGATGGGGCAAAGAGTATGGGTGGGGTGGAGTGCCTGGGGGGCAGCAGAAAGAAGCAGGATAGGAGGAGCAGTGGGGGCGGCTTCATATAGAAGAATCATTCTCTCCATATTGCTCCTGCAGTCTCGGAATGCCTGCTTCTCCTCTACCTGTCGCAGGCATTCTGGGACTGCAGGAGGAAGATGGAGAGAATGATTCTTCTATATGCAGCCGCCCCCACTGCTCCTCCTATCCAGGTTACAGGGGAGGCTGCACTCACGTTTTATGTTATCAGGCTCCAAGGTGTCTGCAGCAGGTGTCTGCTCTAGCTCCTCCCCTTTCACAGTCACGCCCCCGGCACCAACGGCAGACCTATACGGGCGGCCGTGGAGAGGCCGAAGGTGTCTCATGTTTCCGTCCCCCCGACGCTGATGGCTGAGCCTAACTGGCAGCCAGGCAGCTGGATGAGCGGCGCGGGCTCAAAGAGCAGCCCAGCTGCCTTGGGCCCCGCAAGGACTTGCGGCCTGGCGCCCCTGTGGCCCCGGCCCACGGGGCAAGTGCCCCGTTTGCCCTATGGGCAATCCGGGCCTGATGGAACCTAGCCACACTAGCTATTATGGATTCACAAAAATCTCTCCTTGGGGGACGGTGAAATGTTAGCCCAAAGGGAAAATTACATTCCAAGTAGAGGTTTCATAAGAGGGGAGATAGCATGTTTTTAAGTGATTAAAGTGATGTAAAGTCTTGTTTTTTTATTTTTTTTAAATAACAAACATGTCATACTTACCTGCTCTGTGTAGTGGATTTGCACAGAGCAGCCAAGACTCATGGGTCCCTCTTCGCTACTCCTGGCCCCTCCTAGAATACATTAAGATAAAAAACCTTCTGCCTTTACAACCCCTTTAACTATAAAAAATATAGCTCACGAATATGTTTTCTAAAATTGTTTGAAAAGTAACAGGCATTCAGGAGGTGCCTCCTTAATGCCCTGGTAGTAGCTGCTATACCACCCTTTGAAAAGTAAGCCATCACAGATCACTTTAGATTGAGGCGGTAGTGAGAGCTGCTTATGTAAATGAGCCCTGTAGAGCTCAATCTGAAAGTTACACACCGATAATTGAGAGCAGTGGCTTCTCTCCACCCCGCCTGCTCTGTTCAGATGACTCGTTAGGAAGTTTCATAGAGAGTTTGAAGAAAAACAGCTTCTGCTGTTTTTCCACTGTAGACAGTCAGTGTTGCCCTGTGGATCCTGTCTCATGCCTATATTAAAGTGGTTGTAAACCCACTTAGACAACTTGCACCTACAGGTAAGCCTAGATTAAGGCTTACCTGTAGGTGCAAGAAATATCTCCTTAACCTACACGGTTAAGGAGATATTTGCTGAAAAACACAGCACCGATGACGTCACACGCATGCGCACTAGAGGGCCGGCATCATTGCTGGTTTTCTGAATGGGATCTTGCCGGCCCGAGCACGCACATGCGTGTGACGTCATCGCCGCTCCAGCCAATCACAGCATCGGAGCGGCGATAACAGGAAGTTACTCCGGGACAACATGTCGGCGTAACATCGGGTGTTCGCCTGTTCGCCAAATAGCGAACAATTTGGGGTGTTCGCAGCAAATTCAAAAGCCACGGAACACCCTTTAAAAGTCTATGGGAGAAATCAAAAGTGCTAATTTTAAAGGTTAATATGCAAGTTATTGTCATAAAAAGTGTTTGGGCACCTGGGTCCTGCCCCAGGGGACACGTATCAATGCAAAAAAAGTTTTAAAAACTTCAGTTTTTTCGGGAGCAGTGATTTTAATAATGCTTAAAGTGAAACAATAAAAGTGAAATATTCCTTTAAATTTCATACCTGGGGGGTGTCTATAGTATGCCTGTAAAGTGGCGCATGTTCCCGTGTTTAGAACAGTCCCTGCACAAAATGTAATTTCTAAAGGAAAAAAAGTCATTAAAACTACCCGCGGCTATAATGAATTGTCGGGTCCCGGCAATACAGATAAAAGTCATTGAAAAAAACAGCATGAGTTCCCCCCCCCCCCCCCCAGGTCCATTACCAGTCCATTTGGGTCTGGTATGAATATTAAGGGGAACCCCGAACAAAAATTAAAAAAAAATTGTGTGGGGGTCCTCCCAAATTACATATCAGGCCCTTCAGGTCTGGTATGGATATTAAGGGGAATGGCGTGGGGTTCCCCCCAAAAATCCATACAGACCCTTATCCGAGCACGCAACCTGGCAGGCCGCAGGAAAAGAGGGGGGGGAGAGAGCGCCCCCTCCCCTCCTGAACCGTACCAGGCCACATGCCCTCAACATGGGGAGGATGTCCCCATGTTGATGGGGACAAGGGCCTCATCCCCACAACCCTTGCCCGGTGGTTGTGGGGGTCTGCGGGCGGGGGGCTTATCGGAATCTGGAAGCCCCCTTTAACAAGGGGGACCCCGAGATCCCGGCCCCCCTATGTGAATTGGTAACGGGGTAAATTGTACCACTACCACTTCAGCCTAAAAAGTGCCAAAAATGGTAAAAAAAAACACAGACACAGCTTGGGACAAGTCCTATAATAAAAAAGAAAAAGAAAATTCCAGCGATGTAATCCTTCCACGACCCAACGATACACGCCGCCGCGATCGATTCCACCTCCATGGGAGGCAGCCGCCGAATGATGCGAGACCCACCGTCACAGCTCTTATATAGCCGAGGGCGGGGCCACCCGTGTCGTGCGTGGGTGACTCTGCCCCCCCTCTAATGCAACAAGGAAACGCTGCGGGGTTACCCAGTGACATGGACGGGTGACCTCGCCCCCATCTGACGCAACAGGGGTTTCCTGCAGTTTTTCGGCGGTTTCCCCCGTTCCTTTTTGATTAAAGGACTCGTCCTAAGCTGTGTTTGTGTTTTGTTTACCATTTTTGTCACTTTTTTGGGGTGAAATGGTAGGGGTACAATGTACCCCGTTACCAATTCACATGGAGGGGCGGGATCTGGGGGTCCATTTTGTTAAAGGGGGCTTCCAGATTCCGATAAGCCCCCCCGCCCGCAGACCCCTACAACCACCGGGCAAGGGTTGTGGGGATGAGGCCCTTGTCTCGAACAACATGGGGACATCCTCCCCATGTTGAGGGCATGTGGTCTGGTACGGTTCAGGAGGGGGGGCGCTCTCTCCCCCTCCCTCTTTTCCTGCGGCCTGCCAGGTTGCGTGCTCGGATAAGGGCCTGGTATGGCTTTTTGGGGGGAACACCGCGGCATTTTTTTTTTTGGGCACGGGGTTCCCCTTAAAATCCATACCAGACCTGAAGGGCCTGGTATGGAATTTGGGGGGAGCCCCACGCAAATCTTTTTTTTAATTTTGGTTCGGGGAACCCATGCCATTTTTTTCAATGACTTTTATCTGTATTGCCGGGACCCGACAATTCATTATAGCCGCAAGTAGTTTTAAATTACTTTTTTTCCTTGTTCTAAACACGGGAAACATGTGCCACTTTACAGGCATACTATAGACACCCCCCAGGTACAAAATTTAAAGGAATATTTCACTTTTATTGTTTCACTTTAAGCATTATTAAAATCACTGCTCCCGAAAAAACTGCAGTTTTTAAAACTTTTTTTGCATTGGTACATGTCACCTGAGGCAGGACCCGGGTCCCCAAACACTTTTTATGACAATAACTTGCATATTAACCTTTAAAATTATCACTTTTGAATTTTTCACGTTCGTGTCCCATAGACTTTAACGGTGTTCGCATGTTCAAACTAATTTTTTGCCTGTTCTCATGTTCTGCTGCGAACCGAACCGGAGGGTGTTCGGCTCACCCCGAATCCTTATGCCCCATACACACGATCATTTTTAATGTCATTTTTAAAACTGACGTTTTTCTCGTCATTTTTTTTCTTGTTTCCTCTCAAGCCTGTCTTGCGTACACACCATCATTTTAAAAAATGTTCAAGAAAAGCGCAGTGACGTACACCACGTACGACGGCACTATAAAGGGGAAGTTCCGTTCGAATGGCGCCACCCTTCATGTTAGTAAAGTTTGTTGAGTGACGATTCGCTCTTTTCAGTCTAGTGCTTTTCAGTCCGTTACAGCATGACGAATGTGCTATCTCCATTACGAACGCTAGTTTTACCAGAACGAGCGCTCCCGTCTCATACTTGATTCTGAGCATGCGCATTTTTTTTCACGTCGTTAAAGCATACACACTATCGTTTTTCACGTCGTTAAAAAAAACGACATGAAAAAACGACGTGAAAAAAGAGAGCATGTCCGGAATTTTTAATGCCCGTTTTTCACGTCGTTAAAAATGCTCTGGAGCCTACACACGATCATTTTTAATGCCCATTTTTAACGGCATGAAAAACGATCGTGTGTACGGGGCATTATAATGCCATTTTGTTGCTGCATGTGTCTTTTTCACTTCCTTTCCTAATGCTATCCATTCTCAAACTGACACTGTAACCAACAGAAAAGGACCTAGTTTTTAATTTGCTAATTTTTTATTATGAAAACTATGAAGCTACAATAACAATATTTTTATCCTTTGGTGAAGGAAAAAGAGAAAACATCTTACAAATGAGTTACTCCTTTTTTTTAAATTTCCCTTCAAAGAAACATCCACATGTAACTATATCCCATGACTCTCCATGACAAGATTGCTAAGCTCTTTTGATCCCATCCACTAAGCTGGCAACGTTTGCATGCATGTTGAGCCCAAGATACTTTTAAGAAAAGAACACTCAGGAGCAATATCATCATCCATCTTCACAGAGGGATCAGTTGTTTCCTAAATCTGTGATCTTTCCATTAGAATGTACAGTGTGTATAAATATAACTTTTGTATGGCAAAGGTGAGCAAAAGATCAGTTTCCTTTTCAAGTAGGAAAGTACGAAAAGCCAGCATGCATGTCCCAACTGCTTGTTAGCTGTGGTATAACACAGAATAAGGCCCCTTTCACACGGAGGTCCGTTCAGGTCCGCCTGTCAGTTTTTTAGGCGGACCTGAAACGGATCCTCCATGTACCCCTATGGAGGCACGGATGTCAGCGGAGACATGTCCGCTGACATCCGCTCCGCTCCGCCAAAGTGTGACGGAGGAAAACCCTATTTTTCCTTCCGGCGGCGGAGCGGATCGGATGACAACGGACTCTACGGTCCGTCGTCATCCGATTCCCCATAGGGGAGAGCGGCGCTCTGACAGGGCGGTCCCTGCACAGTGTGCGGGGACCGCCCAGTCATCCGTCGGCTCAGCGGGGATCAACGGAGCGATCCCCGCTGAGCAAGCGGAGCTTCACGGGGCGGATCTGCACGGATCCGCCCCGTGTGAAAGGACCCTAAGAGATAACAGAAAAATTAGGCATACTGTGTGTCAGGGACGTGCGGTGAGGTCAGTGGCTGGTGAGGCACTGGCTAGTATCAGAGCCATATACACACAGGTTACATACGCCGCGAACGTTATGCCGCGTACACACGATCGGACATTCCGACAACAAAACCGTGGATATTTTTCCGACAAATGTTGGCTCAAACTTGTCTTGCATATACACGGTCGCACAAATGTTGTCGGAAATTGCGAACGTCAAGAACGTGGTTACGTACAGCACGTACAATGGCACAATAAAAGGGAAGTTCAATACCAAGTTTGGCACCCTTTGGGCTCCTTCTTCTAATCTCGTGTTAATAGAAGTTTGGTGAGAGACAATTCGCGCTTTTCAGCTTCGCTCTTTGGAGCGTGACAAATGTGCTATCTCCATTACGAACGCTAGTTTTACCAGACCGAGCGCTTCCGTCTCGTACTTGATTCAGAGCATGCGTGGAATTTTGTACGTCGGAATTGTCTGCACACGCTCAGAATTTACTGTACGAGAACGTATTTTGTTGTTGGAATATTAGAGAACCAGCTCTCAAATTTTTGTTGTCGTAAATTCCGACAGCAAATGTCCAATTTGGAATTTCCAACAACAAGCTCCCATTGAACATTTGTTGTCCGAAATTCCGAGCGTGTGTACGCGGCAATAGAATGAGAACAATAATTCTAGGACTAGACCTCCCTTGTAACTCTAAACAGGTAACCTGTAAAAAAAATTAAAGCGTTGTCTATGGAGATTGTTAACTACTAATACTGAAGTTTGCCGCCTTTCTACGACTGTGCGCAATTTTAACGTGTGACATGTTAGGTATCTATTTACTCGGCGTAACATCATCTTTCACATTATGCGGAAAAATCGGGCTAACTTTCGTGTTTTTTTTTTTTATTCACAAAACAAACGCGTTTGAAAAATTGCTGAGCAAATACCGTGTAACATAAAAAGTTGCAATGACCGCCATTTTATTCCCTAGGGTGTCTGCTGAAACAATATATATATATAATGTTTGGGGGTTCTGAGTACGTTTTTAGCAAAAAAAAATTATGATTTTTACATGTAGGAGAGAAGTGTCAGAATTGGTCTAGAAGGCAAGGGGTTAATTACCATAAGTAATATACAAATAATTATAATATATTATTTTTAAGGAAATTTACTATATTTTCAAAAACTGTACTCAAGCAGATGGCTTAATGGACAAATTACTGAAGTTTGAAGTTATAACATGCAACCAGTAATTTCACAGTAAATAGATAAATAATAAATTATTATCTTATAACATATAGCATAATAATATATGGTTTAGCTTGTACCTTTTCAGCAACAGCAGCAGCAGCAGCAGCAGAGTCTCATTCTCCCTCTTAACTGTGTGAGAAAAACATGGGATTGTGGGTAAATCTTATACCCATAAACCCATGTTTTTCCTTGTAGTTAAGAGGGCTGGGCTGGAAGGGAGCATTTGTCTTTTTGACACATGCCCCCTTCTATGACATTGCAGTGAGAGGCGTGCCTCCACTGCAGCATTTTTTATTGGACAGCTTGGGCCAATGGTGCTTTACCATTGGTCCAAGGCTCCAAGCTATCCATTGAACTCAGTGCCTCTGACAACATGTGAGGAGATGCACTGTAAGCTCAACCTCTCAGTCTGCTGCAAACAGAGTAAGCCAGCTTGTATTTATGCTGGCCGCTCTGTATGTAGCTTCTGACAGGCTGTGCAAGGAGCCCCGTATCTCTGGAACCATAGATAATAGGAGCCCCAATGGTGGGGTAGTACTTCAGCTACCTACCCCCCCCCCCCCCCAAATTTGGGGTCTCTGGGACCCCAGGTCGCTGAGCTACGACCCTCGAAGACGATCATCTTTTTTTATGTTTTTTTTCTATGTTCATGGCTCTGGCTCTGCCTCACCTGCCTCCCCTGATTGCATGTCCCTGCTGTGTGTTCTTTCATGGAAAGGCATCATTTACTCTAGTTATGTATTCTTAAAAAAGTTTGTTTTTTGTTTTTTTGCACATTATTGTCTGAACATGACCACCACAGTGATGTGTTTCTGCTCTTCTGCTCCAAGAGAAAAGTATAGTCTTGTAAAACGATTGATATCTAATTTTGTATCAAGCTATTATCTTGGACTGCAATACATTCAGAAATAGAATTCACAGAGAACCCCCTAACAGAGAAATGTATTAGTAGTAGCTGCTCTGACAGCATCCGATCAGAGTCTTTTGGAATGTCTCTTAAATGTGGAAAACTGAAATGAGGCTGCTTAGCCTTTAATTTTTGTAGCATTTTGCCAGTTCAACTGAACTGATGGCTAGTGGCTCTTTAATGAAAGAAATATCATCCTGACCACTGCGACTCAGCAGCCTGTGGTGGGAAATGTCTGTACTACTTTGAGAGGCTTAAATTGTATATACAATGGGTTTTCTTGGGTCACTACAAATCCATACCAGACCCTTGTCCTAGCATGCAGCCCAGCGTGTCAGGAAAGGGAGGGGACGAGCGAGCGCCCCTCCCCTCCTGAACCATACCAGGCTGCATGCCCTCTACATGGGGGGGATGGGTGCTTTGGGGGGCTCTGCCCTCCAAAGCACCTTGCCCCCATGTTGATAGGGACAAGGGCCTCTTCCTGACAACCCTGGTCGGTGGTTGTCGTGGTTAGCAGGTGGGGGGGCTTATCGGAATCTGGAAGCCCCCTTTACCAAGGGGGCCCCAGATCCCGCCCCCCTATGTGAATGGGTATCGGGTACATTGTACCCGATACCCATTCACCCCAAAAAGCAGTGAAATGTAAAAAGCTTGAATGTTAAAATGTATAAACTTTTTGATACATTTTTTTGCCATTCAGTCTTTATTTTCTAAATACATATTTAATACAGGGTACTTCCATGACATAGTATTTACAGGGCATACTGGGTTTTCTGTTCAAGTATAACTAAAGTGGAGAGGGATTGAAACACCTGTCAGTTTTTATTGCTGTCTGTGTCCCGTTAAGGAGATTCATCCTCTCTATTTGTATGTCCTGTATACCATTTTCATTGAAAGTGAATGTAAAAGATCTGTCTGTTTACAGTGACAGACCCCCATTCTGGCTCTCTGAGGAGCGATCGCGGGTCACAGGAGGACATTGCGGCTGCCAGCCACGTGCATCAGCACACGCCCCCTAGAGCTCTTAAAGCGGCCGGTGTACACCTATGGCGATTTGCGCAGCTGCGCCAACCTGCTGCAGTATAATGACGGCGGCTGGTCGGCAAGCGGTTGAACGGACCACGTTTATCATGGCTACTCTAGTCAGTTTACATGCCTTCGTCATCCAGCTCTCTCCTCAGCATCTCTGCATCTTCCCCACCCCCCCTCGCTCTATCCCTGTAAATTCTGTAGTATGTGTGTGAGCCGATCTCCTCTCCTCGTAATTTTATCCCCTGCAGCTGCTCCAGTGCTTGTAAAGTAAAGAAACATGTACTGTATTAATTACTTTGCTCCTCTCTGTGTTAGGTTCCTGTTCAGTACAGTGTGTGTTGTTTTCTAAAATTACAATGCCAAGAACCTAGAACCTAGAACAGTGAGAATCAAAGTAATTAAGACTTTTACAGCCACTTTAATACTCAGTAAATGGCCCAGAAAAGATTGTGAATTGCCTAGACTGCGCTACCTATTGTATGCAGATGGTAAACACGAAACATAGATTTGCCCCTACGTTACTTCTCCATTCCTTTATTTATTATCCATCCCTCCCTTTTTTTCTTCCGATTCAGAATTATTTTCCCCACTTCCATTGGATATAATTCAATGCACTTCTAAATCGTCCTACAACCCCAAGCTCTGACTCTACTTGTTTTAAGTGAGTATCTTATTTTTATTTCATACCCTCCCATTACATTATTGAGAACACCTTGACACCCTGCTGTGATCTCGGTGCTAAAATCCTCCCAAGTAGAAATTTCATATTTACACATACCTTATACTTCCCTGTCCCTTTGTTCATCTTCTAGCCTGGTCACTGTGTGCCCTCTGTGGCCGTACAGAGCTCTATGATCCTGGGTTGGTGTCAGGGCTGGGTTCAGCCCTTCCTTCTCTGTGCTGGCAGCTCAGCTGTCAGCTAATTGCCAGCTTTCATCTCTCCTCAGTGATCCACCTGTTGATGATCCGCTTGTCAGCTCTGCCTACTTAAGGACTTCCAGTTCATTTGCTCTTCGCCTTCGCCTGTGTTAACATCACAAGAGACTTTCTCCTGCATTCCAGTTGAAGACCTTCTTGACTTACTCTGTTTACCTTTTTATTATTAACAAGTGGATTGGCTGCATCTTCTGAATTCATGGCCTTCGCCTACATGAGGAGGGGGTACTGTCAGGGCTGGGTTTAGCCCTTCCTTCTCTGTGCTGGCAGCTCAGCTGTCAGCTAATTGCCAGCTTCCATCTCTCCACAGTGATCCACCTGTTGATGATCCGCTCGTCAGCTTCGCCTACTTAAGGACTTCCAGTTCATTTGCTCTTCGCCTTTGCCTGTGTTAACATCACAAGAGACTTTCTCCTGCGTTCCAGTTGAAGACCTTCTTGACTGCTGTCCCCTCTGGCTACGGATCCTGCTTGCTGTTCTATTACCTTTATTGCTGGCTCTTGGACTTTGGCTTGGCCGACTACCCGATCTGGATACTGAACTCTGGCTATGTTTTGACTACGCTTACTCTGTTTACCTTTTTATTATTAAACTAGTGTGATTTAACTGCACTTCTATCTCGGTCTGATTCATGGTTTCTGACAGTTGGTTGGTCTCTTCCCCTCATTGGTAGTGATCATTTCTGGGAATCCTGGTGTGGTAAGCTTTCCTCTCATTGGGGCATTCTTTGGCAACGATGTGTACATCCTCTGCTTACAATGTTATATGCATTTCCTTAATATTTTGTACTCATATTATTTTTTGTGGTATTTTTGTACAGTCTTACACATTCCCTGATTGATTCGTATATCCCCTGATGAAAGTATTAGGCGAAACATGTTGGGCTAATATACGAATATGAAATCTCTGCCTAAATCAAACATTTGTTTTTTGATCAGCTTCACCATGAAATGTTGAATATCTTCAAACAAACCAGCTCTGTTGTATTTTTTAACGCTATTCTCATTAAAATTATATACTTTTTTTTATTATTATTATATACCTTTTTAATAATTGGTTTCCGTTATTATCTGGAAGCACCGTGACAATCCCTTTTCTCTTTCCCATTTTACATATAGTCGATTTGCAATATTTTATAATTACTTAAAAATTGATTTTCTTTTAATGATTACATTTTTAGGTCCTGAAGCCAATTGACAAGCTGCTAATGATATCCTGCATGAACTGTAACCGTGCTAACCAAGAAAGTCAGTTAGTCATAATCTGACTTCCACGTAATCTATTGCAGCCAAATTGCAAAGAATTCACTTGTGGAGTGGTTGGTAAGTTTGTTTTCTGGAATTTGTGATTTGTTATTCCCTGGCTCTCTCTGTTACCTGCTATATCACCAGTTCGAGTCCATCAAATCCCAAATCCAGACTCTTTTGCTCCACGACACCTGGCGCACCCTTAATCCTAATGGTAAAGATTATACTTTTTTTTCCGCCCCACATAATAAATACTCAAGGATCGACTACCTATTCCTTTCCCAAACTGACCTACACACTCTTCAACAGGTGTCTATTGATCCCATGTTTCTCTCCGACCACCATCCTGTCTCCATGACCATAACATTCTCATCCACACCTCCCCGCCCTCCCTCTTGGAAATTGGATCTTTCCCTACTCACGGACCCGACTGTTGCAGCTGACGTCGATTTACGCCTTAAGCAATACTTTGCGGAAAACAAAGCGAGTGATACCTCCCCTCTTATCACATGGGAGGCACACAAATGTGTAATACGGGGTGTCCTGATGGTGGCGGCAACTAGGCGTAATCGAGAAAGACAGGCACGCTTTTTGGATCTCACAACTCAAATACATAGGTTGGAGGGAGTACATAAACGCTCACAGGCTCTAGATACCCTACAGACTCTTATACAAACTAGAGCGGAATTGCTAGAACTACTGGGCAAACAAATCAGACGCAAGTTCATTCTCTCCCAGAGAATATTCTATGAATATAGCAACAAATCAGGGAAGCTTCTAGCAAGAGCATTACGAGACAAAAGAGTGTCCACAACGGTACACTCCCTGACTGACTCTGGAGGTCGCAAAGTAAACGCAACACCGGACATAGCAGAACAATGTGTGTCTTATTACTCACGATTGTATAACTTGCAACCCCCAGACATACCTGCAGACAGTTTACCTAGACAACAGGCTATTAGAGACTTTCTAACGCAATATAGCCCCGAACCAATCTCTGCTTCCTTAGCACAGGAGTTAGACGCCCCCCTGACTAATGAAGAAGCGAGCGTCGCACTTAAACAAATGAAACCGGGTAAATGTCCTGGCCCGGACGGGTTGCCAGCCGGTTACTACAAGACTTACTCTGACCTCCTTTTACCCTTTTTTTTTATCTGCGTTTAACTCTTTTTCGGATCCCATCACACCCCCGCGCGACTTACTAGCGGCACATGTAACAGTGATACCTAAACCAGGTAAGGATCACTCCTCAGTAGCGAACTATAGACCCATCTCCCTTCTAAATGTAGACCTGAAATGGTATGCCAAGATGCTTGCCAACCGTCTTCTACCCCTCCTGCCCCAACTAATAGACTTAGATCAAGTAGGCTTCATCCCGGGTAGAGAAGCAAGGGATAATACGATAAAGGCGATTACCATTCATCACTTGCTAACCTCGAATCGTAGACAGAGATTTTTGCTTTCCCTTGACGCGGAGAAGGCCTTCGACAGAGTGGCCTGGGATTACATGACGGAAGTTTTGCAGTTCTTGGGTCTCCCCCAACGCATGGTCCATTTCATACTTGCACTTTATGCCAATCCCACTGCTAGGGTTCGTGTCAACGGCCACCTGTCGAAGGCTTTCTCCTTGTCCAACGGTACACGCCAAGGCTGCCCCCTCTCCCCGCTTATTTTTGTCCTTACTCTTGAACCACTGCTAAGACGTCTCAGAGCCAACCCTGACATCAAGGGTGTCCCCATAAATCATCATGTGCACAAATTGGCTGCTTTTGCGGATGACATCCTCCTCTTTCTGACAGAACCTCTCACTACTATACCGAACTTATTGAAAGACTTCCAGACCTTTAACTCTCTGACCAACTTGCAAATTAACTTTGGAAAATCCATTGCCCTAAATGTCTCTCTACCCCCCGACATCTGCTCACAATGTAAGGTTAACTTCCCATTCAAATGGGACAACCACTCAATTACATATCTCGGCATTCAGCTTTCCTCTTCCCTGAAAGACCTATATTCCGTTAACTACCTCCCTCTATTACAGTCCATACGGAAAGATCTACAGCGATGGTCCGCTGGACTTTTTTCCTGGTTTGGAAGGGCGGCTATCATCAAAATGAATGTCCTACCTAGAATCCTTTACCTGCTACAAACTGTCCCGATCAAGATCCCTCCAGCCTTCTTTAATGCATACAAGAGGGCGTGTACGGAATTTGTTTGGGGCAGACTCAGACCATGTATTAGTTTTGCCAAACTCACCGTCCCTAAACTTAGAGGGGGCATAGGGCTCCCAGATCTCCACAAGTACCACCAGGCCTGCCACTTGGCTAGAATAGTCGACTGGAACATTTACGCGATGACCAAAGCATGGGTCCAACTGGAACACTCCTTCTCACCAGTCCCGCTATCTCAGACCCCTTGGATTGGGCCAAAAAACACCCCAACCCCCTGTAAGGAACATCCGCTCATTCAACCCACACTAACCTGTTTCCGAGAAGCGTGCAAAAAGTATCGAATATCGTCAATTCTGGGCCCAATGACCCCTCTAAGACTTAACCCAGACTTTGAACCAGGACTGACACCCTCCTTTCTTTCAGACTTCTGGCCGCATAGTCACGTCCGAGCTGAACACTTCTTCGAAAATAACCACCTGCTCTCTTACTCAAACCTGGCCTCCAAAATGACCACGGGCTCCTTCCCCTTTTGGACCTACGTCCAACTTAGACATTTTTTTGAAAAACCTAGTCCGAAACCGGATTGGTCACGGAGACACACACCCTTTGAATCACTCTGTCTCAATGTTACACGACTAACTCACCTGATCTCCAGCACCTATGCACTTTTTTATTCTGACCAACATCCTAAACTGAACTGGGCGAGCCACAAATGGGAATGTGAGCTCGCCATTAACCTCTCGGACCAAGAGTGGGAAAACGCCTATGCCTGCATACACAAACGGTCGGTTAATGTTCATACACAGGAAAACGCGTTCAAAGTCTACTCGAGATGGTATAAGACCCCCCTCAGATTACATCATATGTTCCCTGCCCAATCCCCGCTCTGCTGGAGATGTGGGAAGGACATAGGCTCCCTGTTACACATATGGTGGACATGCCCTAAAATCCAACCATTCTGGACAGAAGTCCACCGCTTTATCAATTCTATTACCACGTACTGCCTTGACTTTACCCCAGTGCAATTCCTACTTCACCACTCCAAACTACCACTAAGAACCTACATGAAGTCCTTGGCTATGCATATGGTCAACGCTGCAAAATTGTGCATACCAGCGAAATGGCGTTCACCGGAACCACCTTCAATCGCAGAGTGGTTCCAACGTATACACATGATAGCAGAAATGGAGGACTTAATACATCAGGCCAATGATACACCCTCTAAATATACACGTTCTTGGGCATGCTGGCTGCACTTTGTCACTACAGACGAATATAAAAGATGTGTCGCACGGGGACCCTCCGAGAGCCGTGGTGGGAAGAAGAGTCCTACTACGACTCCCCTTTTCCAGCTTCTCTCGCCTTCCTTACTGTCCTGTTCTCAACCCCGTTCTGCTCCCACACTCCGACCTCTCCTTCCCTGTCAACCCACTCCCAACTGTACGCACTCCGGTTGATGTTGTACCACTCTTTCTATCTGAATTGCCCTTTCTAGCTACTATTTGATAATGTTCAACCCCTCCTGGTACCCGATTCCCACTAGGTTTCTATGACTGTATATACCCTTTTTAAAATCTTCCTCCCCTACCCCTAAACTTTGCACGCCCGCCCCTTAGACCCCCCACTTACCATACACCACCATGTCGCTACATGACCCCACTTTTTAGATGATGTTAACCTTCATTAGATTTATCAGCCACCTTCTTAGAGTTGTATTCAGACATATGTTAATTCTTCCTGTTACCCGTTGCATTTAACTAATAAGCAGTAGCAGTACATATTTAGGCGTTGTTGCATTTGTTTACCATATTCGCCATAATTGGCGGCTGCGCCCGCTACCTTGTTTGGCGGCTGTGCCCGCAACTAAGTGCTCTACTGTATACTTTGTTTTCAAACTCAATAAAAATCTGTTTTCAAGATCACCAGTTCGATTTAGACTCCTAAGGCAAGTTTGAATTTGATTAGTGCCTAAGAGAATATCTTACTAGTGGGCAATCTTTTTTTGGGAAGATATCTGATGCATTACAAACAGGTAAGCAAAACATTTTTCTAGATTACCAAATCAATGACACAACTGCCTGCGATAGACTGGTGCACCACTGCTGTGTCTTGATGAATAAAGAAGCCTGGGGTGCATTTCAAGGCTATTTTTTTTAACTTTAACCACTTCAGCCCCGGAAGGTTTGACCAGGCCATTTTTTGTGATATGGCACTGCGTTATTTTAACTGACAATTGCACGGTCCTGCACTTCTGTACCCAAATAACGTCCTTTTATTTCCTCACAAATAGAGCTTTCTTTTGGTGGTATTTGATCACCTCTGCGGTTTTTATTTTTTGCGCTATAAACAAAAAAAGAACGACAATTTTGAAAAAATATATATATATATTTTACTTTCTGCTATAAAACATACCCAATAAAAAAAAGTAACATTTTTTATTTCTTTATCAATTTAGCCAATAAGTATTCTGCTACATATTTTAGGTAACAAAAATCCCAATAAGAGTATATTAATTTGTTTGCGCAAAAGTTATAGCGTCTACAAAATAGGGGATATATTTATGGCATTTTTATTATTTTTATTAATTTATTTTTTACTTGTAATGGCGGTGATCAGTGATTTTTAGCGGGACTGCAACATTGCGGCAGACAGATCAGACACTTTTGACAGTTTTTTGGAAACCAGTGACATTATTGCAGTAATCAGTGTTAAAAATATGCACTGACACATAAATGGCACTGGCAGGGAAGGGGTTAACATCAGGGGCGATCAAAGGTTTAAGTGTGTTCCCTGTTTGTGCTTTCTTACTGTGGGGGGGGGGGGGGGGTGGGCTCACTGAATGGACACTCTGATCCGTGTTTCTGATTAGCAGAAACACAAGATCACAATGTCCATGCCTGACAGCACGGCGGTCTACTTGTGTTATAACATCGTCAGACCGACGTTATGTCTCTGTGGGGAGCGATCGCAATGTCCAACGGGCCCTGTGGCCAATCAGCGCGCGTGTCCCCCAGTTGCTATTGACAAAATGACGTACAGGTACGTTATTTTGCGCAATAGAGCCGCCTTGCCACAGTATATGTACAGCAGACGGTCGGGAACAGGTTGACTGGAGTGTCTGGAAGCTAGAATAAAAAAAATAAAAAAATGTATGCGACTTTAATAGCTGCTACTTGTATGAAAAATATACTCACGTTCTGCCACATAGCTGTATATTTGCAAAGAAAAATTTATCTAAACTTGGCCAGACACAGAGCAAATGTTAGCCGGTTGCCCATGAATTGTCCAAAAATTCACTTATGGCGCGTACACACGACCGTTTTTCATGATGAGAAAAATGCAATTTTTTAGATTGGTTGTGAAAAACGGTCATGTGTATGCTCCATAGCATTTTTCTCGACGAGAAAGCTGCCCGAAAAAAAATTGCTCTATTTTTTCTCGTCGTTCTTTTTCACGTCGTTAAAACCGGTCGTCTGTACGCTTTTACGAGGGGAAAAAAAACACGCATGCTCAGAATCAAGTATGAGACGGGAACGCTCGTTCTGGTAAAACTAGCGTTCGTAATGGAGATAGGAGGACTTGTGCTAGATTTATTGCTCTCGCTCTAACGTTTGTGGGGATACCTCACATGTGTGGTTTGAACGCTGTTTACATATGCGGGCGCGACCTACGTATGCGTTCGCTTCTGCGAGCCAGCACGTGGGGACGGGGGCGCTTTACATTTTTTTTTTTTTATTGTTAATTTTACTTTTCTATTTTTATGATTTCTTTTCACATTTTTAACACTTTTATTCCTATTACAAGGAATGTAAACAACCCTTGTAATAGGAATATGGCATGGCAGGTCCTCTTTACAGTGAGATCTGGGATCTACAAGTCCCCACATCTCACCTCTAGGCTGGGAAGCCTGAAATAAAAAAAAAAAAAAAAAAAGATCTCGGCTTCCCAGCCAAGGCAGCAGCATTTTTTCAAATGCAGAGGCCGGGCGTGACGAACGATCATAGAGACTTCGGGGACCATCTGGCCCACCGTAAATCTTTATTGGCCACTTCTGGCACCGGTCGGCTCCTTCTCCGGCTCACCGATTGCACAGGTGGGTCGGTAGAAGCACCGGAGGTTGGTGGGAGGGGGGGGGGTGTCCCGTCCCGCCGCCTATAAGAATGATAAAGTGGCTGAACATCTGCTATGATCGTTCTTATAGTGCAGGGAATCGCTGGCTCTAAAAGAGTCTGAATGATGCCTGTAACTGCACCCATCATTCAGATATCCCCACTCAAAGTCTGCGACGTAATATGACGTTGGGCAGGAAATGGTTAAAATAGTCTTTCAAGCAATCCATGTAATCATGCATTTTTTGAACACTGTCAGGCTAATCAGGCCAGGGAGAAAGAAAAAAATTGAGTGAATATAATTGGTTGTTTGGACCAGAGGTATACCAGGCTGGAAGAACACGATTTCGTTAGTAAATCAAACCTTTATTAGCTTCTTAGGCTTACTGCGGATTGCCGGATTGCCTATGATCTACAATATATAGCCATAAAATACATCATGGTTTAACCTAGCAGGGAACGAGGGAACATGACCTCCCGCTAATCAACTACTCACCCTTTACCATGCCATAAAAATGGATCACATTTCATACAGGGCCCCTTACACTGCACGGTATGCATACGAGGCCAGCTTGGCTGTTATTACTATTACGTAGCATATCCCTTTATGTACAAATAACTCAAAACAAATTGCCACCAGAGGAAATAACAAATACATTGACACAGCACACAGGGCTGTAGAAAACAAATTAAAACTATTTATTGTGCCTGGCTTTTATTTAAGCCACCTGCAGAACAAAGAATAGGGGTTACACCAGGCAACATAAAACAAGAGAATTGTCTCACAGAACTCAGAGGAAGAAGCTAATAGACACAACATGCCAATCAATAAGCTTTTGTGACACAAATCGAATTCGGCTTCTTGTGCAGTATTACCAAATCTATTCCACAACCAATGCTCCATAAACGTAAGGAATGGAGGAACGCTCAAGGAAATATCACCGTACAAGACAGAATAAAAAAGTCACGGCTTTATTAAACTTGCATCTTGCCAAAGCTCTTAGAGGAGATATTTGAATATGTATTTTACGCTCTAGGTAATGGGGGAAAAAAAAAACATATACCGTATATACTCGAGTATAAGTTGACCCGAATATAAGCCGAGGCACCTAATTTTACCACAAAAAAATGGGAAAACGTATTAACTCGAGTATAAGCCTAGGGTGTTCATCTGCATGCCTCACTGTGCCTCACTTGGCCTCACTGTGTCCATGTGCATGCCTCACTGTATCCATGCCTCACTGTGTCCATGCCTCACTGTGTCAATGCCTCACTGTGTCCATGCCTCACTGTGTCCATGCCTCACTGTGTCCATGCCTCACTGTGTCCATGCCTCACTGTGCCCATGCCTCACTGTGTCCATGACTAGACTGACGTTTAACATGGGAGTCAATGGAAGGGGTGCCCGGGTTTGAAAAATCGGTGCTCCCTGGCCGTAGGTCCCCCAGATAAAAACCTTTGAACACTTATAGAGGAGAAAAGGGGCTACATGTGTGCCAAGTTTCGGGTCCAGGGGACCTATGACCGGCCGGTACTGGGTCCCCAAATTCACTGGATAAATGACCGTTTAACATGGGAGTCTATGGAAGGGGTGCCCAACTTTGAAAAATCAGTGCTCCCCAGCCGTAGGTCCCCCAGACAACAAACTTTGCACACTTGTAGAAGAAGAGTGGGGCTACGTGTGTGCCAAGGCCGGTACCAGGTCCCCAAAGTCCGGGAGATCAGGCACAAAAAGGTGACTCGAGTATAAGCTGAGGGGGGCTTATACTCGAGTATATACGGTAAGTGAAAAGTGGTTCAAATGGTGGGGAAATATGAGGACACAGGAAAGCAAAAAAAATCCAATGCTGCTCAAAATGGATATTTCAGTTCTGGGAGTGCACTAGCGGGTTAAATCACTTTCTAGCTTCTTGTACCTTATTTTTATTTCCCCTCTAACATGGCAAAATGGGGGGGGGGGGAAGTTGGGACTTTAAATGAGGCCATAGGCCTGGTAAGGCCAATGCCTCCATCCCATTGGGACTTTGAATGAGGCCATAGGCCTGGTAAGGACATGTGTCTCCATCCCTGTTAATTAGAAAAAAACGAAGCAAAAATGCAGCCATATAGGCGTCAGAGTGCAACGAAGGGGGGGAAAAGTTGGGACTTTAAATGAGGCTCTTGGTAACAAATTGATAGAGTGGTGGGTGGTAAAGCATTTATTAGTACAAGGATGCATGTTAGAATACATTGATTACATATACATAAAACGCACATTCAATAGTGCCAATTCCTGAAACGGTAATTTCAGGTAGTAACGCATTACAGACATCAATCACATTGTAGGTTAAGAGGGTTCCACCACTATTCATAATAAGGTATGCATGATTAGCAAATTTTGCTAAGAGGTTTTTACACTATTCAAGGCTTTTTTGTCTTTTTACATCACCCATATCACTTGGCATCCATCAACTTGGAGTGTGCGGATTATCAGTGCGGGGGTCCTTGGAGCTTGACAGTCCATACTCTCAAGGGGATTCTTGGAATTGTACAGCCCAGCAGTGTCCATACTCACACAGGCTGCCCTGGGTCCCCTATAACAAGGGACCACGGGGTTCTGGTAAGCAGATTCTTGTGCTTATTGGTGGTGGATATCACTTTTTTTGGTTGTATTGTTCAATTTAGAAGAGCGTGGATCCTATCACTTAAGGATTTTTCTGCACGGGTGGACACTTATTTAACTTACCATTATTGTGGATGGTTTAAGGATCATTCATTCACCTTTTTTGGACTAAAGTGAACCATTTTGTGATTTGTTTTACAGACTGTGTTTTATATCTACATTTATTTATTGATTTATTTATTGATTTAATTTGAATATTCATTAATTGGAAGTTTTTCATGCTTTTGCACACGGTCACTTTATTAGTAGTTTAGCGCGACTTTATACATTTTTCTATTAATAACTCTACCTGTTAGCTTTCTATATTTTCCATTGACTTTTAAAAAGTCTTTAAATGTCTTAAAAGTTTTAAATGTATTACATTCTTGCACCTGTGTGACAGTGAGATTCATTAGATCAGCACAAAAGTGTACCCCAAAATGGCATTAAAATGTTTGCAAACAATTTATGTATGCAATGTTTAATGTAATAATTCTCAAACATGGATTTTAAATCAGAACTAGTAATGCTGAATTCAGTAGAATTTTTTTTAGCACATCTAACTCCAAGGCAGCTGTTCTCAGAAAAGTTCCTGGCTCCAAAATCTAGGCTAATTTGTACAAAATATGAACATCTACACATTGACAACAGCAACAAGTAATGATGAAAGCCTAGCCGATTTGCTGCAGGCAGCCAACAGCGGTAATGCACCTTTACATCAAGGCTCATCCATGCACCTGTTATTCACGAAGAACACCAAAGCATCTCCACAAACCTGTTACTCGCTGAGGTGTTAATATGACGGTACGAAGGGGCCTGGAGGCAGTAGTCGGCCTGGATAGAGCCATGGTGACTTGGCTTGCCCTGAGACTTGGCTTCTCTAGTCCCTGAAACAATGTCAGCTCCTCAGCGGGGTGTATCCAGGAAGTGTCCAGAGCAAATGAGTTGTTGAATAGAATCTGCAAAAAGAAAATAACTGTCAGCTGAATTACAAATCACAGAACTTAAATCGCAGAAGCCTCAGCATTGCACACAGTAATAGATGACATTGGAAGGAGCATGGAGCTGAAATCGTACAGAAGCCCTCTATGGCATCTAAGCAAACACATTTCCTAATCCAATAAAACAAGGACTCTCAAGCCCTGTACACATGTCCGGGAATCCCATCTGTTTGAAAACCGTTGGTTTTCCTGACGGGATTCCTGGCAAGTTTGCCGTGAAAAGCTGTATATACACACGGCCACAAAAACAAAACAGCCGTTCTTTTGAATGGCAAGAACGCGGTGACGTCCAGGGACGTATTTGCTCTCCCTGCCGCCCCAAGGCCAGGTTCCGCAATGCACCCCCACCCCGCCAACCGAACACCCGCCCCCCCCCCCCCACACACACAAATCAACGGAGAATGGCAACCGGGTGGCAGGGGCAGCACGGTTAGTTCAAATATTTTTTGTTTCTTTTTTTTTTTCGGCAGCACACATTTTACAAGTGATTTCGGCGACATCGCCGCAATCACTTGTTAACGAGCGAGCGGATTCCCCCACACTACATTTTGTCCTGCTAGAAAGAAACTTACTGCCCTTAACTGTATGTTCCAGCCGTCGGGGGACTCCATGCCGCTGCCGCCCTGAGGCCTGGCCTCGGTGGCCTTGTGGGAAATCCGGGCCTGGTGACGTCAAAGACTACGACGAGCCGGCTAAATAACGTTGTATGATACTGCGCATGCGTCGAAGTGTTATCGAGCATGCGCGGTTTATTTCCCCTTCAGGTAAGCATACAGACGACCAGTTTTCTTGGCAGGAAACACTCTGCCGTGAATCCCGACGGGAAAATAGAGAGCAAGTTCTCTATTTTTCCCCGATGAAGTTTTCCTGTCGGGAAAATTGCTAGGGAGCATACACACTGCCAGGATTCCTGGCCAAATGCTCTCCTGGCAGTTTTCCTGCCTGGAAAACTGGTCGTGTGTACGAGGCTTAAGTAATATTTGCATCAAAACTGTTAACATAACACTGTTGTATTAAAAAAAATAAAAAAAATAAACTTGGGATCAGTGTATGGGTTGGAAAGCTGCTGCAGATATGAGTATTACTTTTTAAAGCCTAAGTTTAGTCAAACTTTTTTTTAAAATCAGCACAGGGGCCAGTACTTACTATGCATGTGAATATGGATCACTGCTGCTTTAATTGAAATACAAAGTCCACAGTGGTAATTTTTCAGTGCTGTGGGGGTTATTATTGCTGAGGGACCTGTGACAGAAACTCATCAGGAGTGCCGACTATGCTCGCCCATTCCACCCTCCTACTCCATTCATAGAAGCTTCCATGAATGAAAAGCACTCTTGAATGAATGGAGGATAAGTATGTGGATAAAAGGTCCACCTCCTCCATTCATAGATTGCTTTTTTATTGATGGACGCTATAGTTAGGGTTGCCATCTGTCCGGGATTCATCCAGACAGTCCAGGTTTTGAATCATGTGTCTGGGTTTCAGGCGGACTGAAACACCGGACACATTATTCAGACCAGGCTGTGGCTCCCCAAGTAACCAAGCTAGTCATACACATATCTGTTGCCGTCCGAGAACTGCGGGTGGCTGACTGGGGGCAGGTTCTGCATCACTGGCGGGCAGGGTGATGATGTCAGCAAGAACAATTTGGACAAAACCCAAATTTTTCTGCAGCACGCTATGCGCACCGCATTACTACTCTCCTTGGGGCACCCAAAGGTGTCCCAGGCCGCTAATGTCTTCAGGTTTGGCTTGAAAAAAAGGTGGCAACCCTAGCTATACTACAGCATTTATGAATGGAGGAGAGGGGTGAATAGAGCTTGTCACAGGTCCCTTGGCTTTATTGATCCCCAAAACACTGGAAAACTTACAGGGGTAAGGAGGATTTCTGAGGACTTCGGGTTTCAGCTAAAGCAGCCGTCATTAGCACAAGGGACACTTCGCATTTGATACCAAGTACTGTCCTTATGATTATTTTATTTTTTAAATGGTTGACTAAAATGTAGGCTTTAAAGCTATCTTTACACTGATCAAAATCTGGCCAAATTCGGATTAATGTGTGGTTAACCCCACTCAACAGAAGTCAAGGAACCTGCTAAAAATACTTTTGCTGATCAGCAGCCGCAGCCAATCTGATGCAGCCACTGATCAGTGCATTCTGACAGCAGACAGTCTTGCTGCATGAATACAATGCCCCAGCAGGGGAGATTCCTCCGTCCACCTTGCTTATGTGAATGGAGAAAACAGTTTATGGTCAGCTTACTATGTGCTGGACACATGACTGAGGCCTTCTTGTTTTATTGGAAAAACAACATAAACACAGAAATAGGAAATCATATCATAACCATGTAGTTCCACAATTGAAAACATTAAAGTGATTCAGTTCTAAAACCTAAACATTTGTTACCCTAAAGGATAAAAAAAGATAAAAGATAAGATAAAAAGATAAAAAAAAAAAAAACTTCTGTGTGTAGCAGCCCTCCTCAGCCCCCCTAATTACTTACCTGAGCCCCTTCTCTCTGCAGCAATGTCCATGAGTGTCTTAGTTGTCCCAGACACTCCTCCTGATTGGCTGAGACACAGCAGCGGCGCCATTGGCTCAGACGGCTGTCAATCAAAATCAGCAGCCAATCAGGGGAGAGGAAGGGGGCAAGTCGGGGCTCTGTGTCTGAATGGATAAACTGAGCTCTGACTTGGCTTGGGTGCCCCCTGTAGCAAGCTGCTGGCTGAGTGGGCACTCCAAGGAGGGAGGGGCAAGGAGAGCAGAAGAGGGACCCAAGAAGAGGAGGATCCGGGCTGCTCTGTGCAAATCCACTACACAGAGGAGGTAAATATAACATGTTTGTTATTTAACAAAAAAAAAAAAACAAGCCTTTACACTTTAAGGCAATCCCTGCATTAAGGTAAAAATGTTTAGGTAACAGTATAGCCCCCTCAACACCCCCCACCCCACCCTTTCTCCTTACGCTTACCTAAGTCCTAACTCGATTCAATGCTGTGCCCATCTGTAGCAGCTCAGTTTGCTTTCACAGACTTTGCTTAGGCAGCGAGAGCCATTGACCCTGACATCCTGTGACAAGGGAGTGGGGGTGGGCCTGACCCTCTCTGCCTTTGTCTATGGACGCAGGCAGTGCAGCTTGGGACAGAGCCCGCAGGTGTGCTACTATAGGAATGGTGGCACACCGATAAGAGAAGGATCCAGGAGCATCCAGGAGGATAAAGGAGAATCAGGCCGCTCTGTGCAATTCTATTGCACAGAGCAGGTAAGTATAACATGTTTGTTATTTAAAATAAAAATTGATTCACAATCACTTTAAATGAATAGAGCATTACACACAACACTAGTACCAAATTATGTGTTGGGGATATGGCTTTGGATAAGGCTGGCTGCTTTCACCTGTTTACCAATGGCTTTGCTAGGTATGTGGTGTTTGGAACCTTTCTCTATGACCTCTAACTGCTATATTTAAAATCCCATGGGGTTTATGGGGTTAATATAGGAGAATTGTTGTTGCACCTATTTCTGCATAAATGGCATGCTAACAGCACAAATTACACTTAACACAAATTTAGCAGATCTATGGTTGTCCAAATGTCCACATTTCAAGGGGCATAATAATTTGATACCATCTTCCCCCATAACATTTAATATAAATAAAATGCCATTTTAAGAGTGCCAACATAAAGTATGTAATAGAAGTGTCACAAAAATAGCTATAGAGTCCAAAAAGACGTTTTTAATCAGTTCATATTAGGGTATGGTTAAACAGCCAATGCATATTGCGCGCGCCGCCGGAGGTGCCTTAAAGAGCCGACGTACAGCTACGACAAAGTTATTATTAGTTAGTTATTATTTCAGATTTTCGAATTTTCGGGTTTTCAGATTTTCAAATTTTCAAAATTCCGAATTTTCGAATTTGCGAATTTTCGAATATTCAAATTTACGAATAATCATAAAATTTGTTAAACGGGTTTTTGTTCATTTGGATATTTCCAAATTAACGAATTTGTCGAAAGTTGTTAAAAAACTAATTCGGAACAAAACAAATTGCACATATCTACTTTCATACTGGCTTTTGATAGTTTTGAGATATTGATGACAGAAGATTCAGCGCCTTGAACACACACATTCTGTATTTTTAGAGTGTCAACCTCCACACTGTGATATGTGTGTTGTAGTCATTTGCAATTAAAAAGCACATTGTTGTAACATATACATCTGAAAGGGCACTAATTATAAGCGGAGTGACCCTTTAAATGACTCGGCTGCTTTTGAAGTGATCTTTTAGAACAATTAGCTATCTATTAGAAGCATGGTCCAATTATACTTTCGAAAAACTGTGCTAGTGAGAATAATGAAGGGGGAAAAAAAGCTTAATCAGCGATATATTGACAGAATTCCGAATGATCTCGTAATCCATAAGCTTTTTTATATTGGTGGTTTTATCTGTTTAGCAAAGCAGTTTAGAGATTTGACCTTCACAGCCTAACAAGGTCAATAAATGGAGAGACATTTCCCAAACGGTTGCTAATTTTTTGTCTTCCTTTTGCTTACATGGAACAAATCTATATAAAATCCCAGATGCAGCTGACTGGTGTGTTGTATTTAAATAGCACAGACAACAATTTTCTGCTAATTAATTACAGATCAATGGCTTCACAATATGCACATACCAAACTCTATTTAAAAGATTATGTAGACTTTTTATTACTTTTTTTTTTTGTGAGTCTGACTAGTTTAAAGACAATAAACCCCTCAACAGGGTTTTACTGATTTACCAAAAGAGGTTGAAAATTAAAACTTAAAGGGGAGTTCCACCCTTTTTTTATGTTTATTAAAAGTCAGCGGCTACAAAAAGTGTAGCTGCTGGCTTTTAATAAAAAATACACTTACCTGCTCCACTGTCCAGCGACGTGCCGCCTGGAGCTCCGCTCCTCTCCCCCCCTTCTCCGCCAGCGCCTCCATTCATTGTGTGGGCACCCGGCCGTGACACCTTTCGGCTTCGGCCTTTCGGCTTCACGGCCGGGCACTCACTGCGCATGCGTGTACGGCGCAGCACTCTCTGAATGGACAGGCGATCGCCTGGGACCTGTCACATCCCAGGTGATCGCCTACAGGGAGGGGCCGCCACAAGGTGATATGACGTATCGCCTGGGCGAGCCCAGGGCGGAAGGAGGAAGTGGGACAGGAAGTCCCACTCCTACTGAAGCCCCCACTCCCCCCCCAAAAAAATTACATGTCAAATGTGGCATGTAAGGGGGCGAGGAGTGGATAAAGCGGAAGTTCCAAATTTGTGTGGAACTCCGCTTTAAAAGGTAGTCATAATGGACATATTAGAAATGGACATGAAATGAATAAAGCGAATCTAAATTCCAACACATTTTTATAATTGTAGATTTAGACTAGGGTTTGTCTTTTTTTTTTTGCTCTTTGTGTACATGCCAGGAAAATCCAATATTATGAGCTGACAAGTGAACAAAGAGTGCATTAAAAGGTCCATTGTAATGCATTGGCAGTCCATTCAAAACAAGGAGGCTAATGAGTGAGTGAGTGAGTAACTTATATAGCGCTACAAATGCAAACTAAATCGCCTCAAGGAGCTTTTATCCAGTGTTGTCCTGATCCTTCAGAAGAGGTGGGTCTTTCGTTTTTTCCTGAAGGCCCGGTGGTTTTCTTCCATGCGGATGTTTGTGGGAAGAGCGTTCCATAGCTGTGGTCCTCGGACTGCAAATCTTCGTTCTCCTTTAGATTTGTAGCAGGTCTTGGGGATGTGAAGGAGGTTTTGGTTAGTTGACCGAAAGGCGCGACTAGGGTTGTAATGTTTTATTTTCTCGCATAGGTATTGAGGAGCGTTTCCTTGTGTGCATTTGTGAGTGAGGCAGAGGGTCTTGAATGTAACCCGATCCTTTACTGCTAGCCAATGGAGGGTCCTCAGGGACGGGGTGCTTGATTCTCATGTTTTTTTTCCCGTTGCCAGTCTGGCTGCCATGTTCTGGACGCCTTGTAGACGCAAAATCTGGTATTTGGGTAGTCCTATGTAGAGGGAGTTTGCGTAATCGAGTCAAGAATTGATGATTGTTGCAACTACTACTGCTGTATCCTCTTCCGGGATGAATCTACGTGGACAGATTCTCCCACCTGAGCTGTGGATCTCTGCAGCTCCTCCAGAGTTATCATGGGCCTCTTGGCTGCTTCTCTGATGAATGCTCTTCTTGCCCGGCCGGTCAGTTTAGGTGGACGGCCATGTCTAGGTAGGTTTGCAATTGTGCCATACTCTTTCCATTTTCCGATGATGGATTGAACAGAGCTCCAAGGGTTGTTCAAAGCTTGAGATAAACAATCGCAGCCATTTAATTTAAGGACTGATAAGCTGTGATATATTAAAAAATACATTTTTGGATTTAGATATTCTTTTAGAAACAACCACAACCCACCTTAACTTTACATTCTTAAAATTACTACAAAGCATTTTACCGACTGGGTGAAATTTTGACAAAGTGTCCAGAATTTTGCCAACATTTTGGTGAAGCGAAAACTGTAAATTTAGCTCATCCTTACCTATGACCTATCATATTGAAAGACACAGAAGAATATTTTTCAAATATCTTAATTTTATAATAAATTTAATTTCTGGGAATAGCTGAAATTTTAATGGATTTTACCTCGATCTAACTCCACTGAGCATTTTAACCTTTGCTTATGTAGCACCTAGGTGGGTGCTAGGTTAGGTACATTTAGTTACTGGCTCACTATAATCAGTGGACCTGTATGTGATTATTTTGGTCTGTTCTGTGTTTCACTGGCTGTGGGGTTAACTGCTTCTACCTGTCTGTCTGGAAAGGTTCTGGAAGATAGTGGGCTAAAAGTGCCAGCAGCTGAATATTTATGCAGTCCTAGCCAATCCTTGGAGAGAGGTGCCCACATGGTGGCTGGGAAGGAGCATAAATACTCTGAGACTGAGAACAGAACACTTGTTTTCCCAGAGAAGGAGATCCAAGCTGGAGAGCTGCTGCCCTCCTGGGCAGGCCTGCCTTGTGTCTGCTGTTCATCAGGGTCCCAGCTGTGCTAGCTGGGAGACCTATTTTTCTAAAAATTGCTGGAACTGACTGGGGGACTTTTGTCTGTGGATTTGGTCTGGTATCACTGGAATAGGTGTCTGGAGAATATTAAAAAGAGGCGTCCAACAATCCAAGGACATTAGTATGTACAGACTAGAGTGAGAGATCCCTGAGACTATATGCTGCTATATGCTAATACTATTCCTCGTAGTGCTAGAGTCAGCATTGCTCAGAAAGGGGACATTGTGCCTGGTGTCTTGGTATAGCTCAGTCCACTAACTGTACTGTATGTGCAAGGACTCTTATAATAATAAAATTAGTGTCCTCTAACTATTACTAGTGTTATTTGAGTATCCCACAATTACCCTATGTAACGGCACCCCAATATCCAGGGGATTAACCCCGTTTACGATGTTCCCTCTCCTGGACACACATCCACTCGCTACCAATCTTCCACAGTCAAACGACCCTTTCCTATAGGAGCCGACCCCTCTGGAAGAAGACGAGACGCACTCTGTCTCTTCTGTAGTAGGAATCCATTTATTATTGAGAAACATTGTAACTTTATACACAATTCAAGGCACATGATTTAACATGAACAAGGGCCCAGCTCCACCCACACATCCCAAGACTCAACACCTCATCCTGACGTCTGCTAGGCTTCAAAAGATCCCAACACAATAGAATATACGATCTCCAATACACATCTTTTCACAAAGGGTTGGCAGCCAGTCTGTCTGGCACTTTACAATACACACAAGGACAGACTTAAATGAACAATAGAAATGCAAAACAACTTAATTCCTCACAGCAATGATACTTAACCCCCACATACAGTATACATCCAATCTATATACAATGTATATACAGCCTTGAATATGGCTATCACAGACCATATCGGGGGTTTCTTTTATTCACCCTGTGTCCAAAGTGACCCCACTGTCACACATCTCCCCTTTCGGCAGGGGACTAACAGAGGAGGGGACCCCAGACGGGTCTACTCCGAAGTTAGTCCATGGGTCCATTCTTCCAATGCTGGTATCCACCCAGTACCACAAATGAATTGCTCCAAGCAGAGCATTACTTACCCAGCCAACCTCTGCCTCTCTCAGAGAACATACCCGCCGCTGGGGAGAAGACAGTGTGACTGGGCTCAGTCCGTCATGCTGTTGGGGATCTGGGTCGACTGCCCGGCATCCCTGGGGTATACAAGTGGAGACTGAAGTCCCATCCACTTGTGGTAGGTGGAAGTCCCCCAGTACTTGCAAAGCAAGGCTGACATCCTCCTGTCTCAGTGTCACACCATTTTCTGGGGTTGTGTCAGTGAGGACTGAAGTCCCATCCAATACCACAGGAACTCCCTCTTCTGTTAGTTGAGAGCCGAGGCCCGTGGCACTTGGCTCTGTTGCCAGCTCTTCTGCTGGGTTGCTGTGAGTGGAGACCGCAGTCCCATCCACCGATATCCGCTCAAGTGGCAGTTGTGTGCAGCGGCCAGTAGCATTCTGCCCTGCTGCCAGTGATTCAGCTGGGGGTAAAAGCTTTACCACCCCAGCTTGTTGCTGGAGAGAGGGGCCAACTGCCCCGGCTCCCTGAAACTCCACAGTTGTTTCCGGTGCTGGGCAGCACAGGTTGCTATCACTCTGCCCTGTTGCCAGTACTCCTGCTGGGGACTCCACACCATCTGCTCTGGCTACCTGTTGGGGAGGGAAAATGGCTGCTTCTCCTCCCTGCATCTCTGAAATCCACTCAGAAAGAGGAACCATCACCTTCTCAACTCGGGCCTCCAACACTGCCACGGGTGTGGAGCAGGGGTCTGCAGTACTTTGTCCTGCTGCCAGTACTTGAGTGGGCGATGCATAATTCATAACATCCTCTGCACAGTCCATTAAGTCCCTACCTTCTGTAATCTGTGGCTGGGGAGATGAGCCATCTGCCCTAGCTCCCTGGAACTCCATATCATCCACTTCGGCTTTAAGGGTGGCAATCTTCAGATTTTCCACTGCTGATTCTTCAGCCAGGCTAGCTCCCTGGAACTCTATATCATCCACTTTGGCTTTAGGGAGGGCAATCTTCATCTTTTCCACTGCTGATTCTTCAGCCAGGCTAGCTCCCTGGAACTCTATATCATTCACTTCGGCTTTAGGGAGGGCAATCTTCAGATTTTCCACTGCTGATTCTTCAGCCAGGATTTCATAGTTGTCAACTGGTAATTCCTGATAGTCCCAGGCAAAGGGAGCCCCACCCTGCTGCTGAGTAGAGTCTAGCAGCTGTTTGTAGGCAATCTCCAGCTCCCATTCCTGAACGGCCAGAAACTCCAAATCTTCCTGTGCCCAGTGCCCTTCCGAGACATTCAGTCTTTGTTCTCTGTGCTCCATTATTTCCTCCAAACGCCACTCCTGATCACTCCCAAAGTCAGGGTCCTCGGACAGCCTCCAATACAACAATCCCAGGCCATTATAGTCAAAGCCTTCCATGGGGCTGTCATCCGCTGACCATGGGCACTCTTGGGCTACATACCACCGGAGGGCTCTGTAGCTCTCGTCCAACCGCATCTCTGCCCGGATCAGCCTGCTTAACTCAGCTGTCCACTCCTGCTTCGGTTGTTCCCCCAATAACAGCATTCGTACTTCATACTGCGACCAGTACCTTACATGGATGGAGGGGAGAACTTTTCCCTGGTGTTGCTGCTCGAGGGCTAGCACTTTCTTCCAGAGTTCGCAGCGGATCGAATCCGACCATCCCAGCAGGACCTCCTCTGATACTGGTCCTCTATGCTGTATCTGCATCTCTCGCAACCTCCTTCTGAATTCCTTTTCCATGTCGGCTGGTATCTGTATCTCTCCTCTCCTTTCAGTTGGTGCTGCTTTTTTAGGTGTTGTCTCTGATTGCCGTATTTCCGCCATTCTCTGCTCATGTTGTCGCTCATCCTGCCGCTCGATTTCTCTAATGGCTTCCTGTATGGCGGTCTCTGATGGGTTAGCACCATATAATGCCAAGCGCTCTCGAACTCGTTGCTGAAACAAATCTTCAACTGACCGGGGTCCTGCATCACCATTCCTCTGGTTCATCTCGGCTCTCAAGTAAGTCTTTCAGCGTGACTTTCCTGCAGGCTGCATAGCTTGGTCATTCACTGTGGTGGCTTGGAGTGTCCCAGGAACTGGAGGGAAAATCCCGCTGCTGCCAACCAATGTAACGGCACCCCAATATCCAGGGGATTAACACCGTTTACGATGTTCCCTCTCCTGGACACGCATCCACTCGCTACCAATCTTCCACAGTCAAACGACCCTTTCCTATAGGAGCCGACCCCTCTGGAAGAAGACGAGACGCACTCTGTCTCTTCTGTAGTAGGAATCCATTTATTATTGAGAAACATTGTAACTTTATACACAATTCAAGGCACATGATTTAACATGAACAAGGGCCCAGCTCCACCCACACATCCCAAGACTCAACACCTCATCCTGACGTCTGCTAGGCTTCAAAAGATCCCAACACAATAGAATATACGATCTCCAATACACATCTTTTCACAAAGGGTTGGCAGCCAGTCTGTCTGGCACTTTACAATACACACAAGGACAGACTTAAATGAACAATAGAAATGCAAAACAACTTAATTCCTCACAGCAATGATACTTAACCCCCACATACAGTATACATCCAATCTATATACAATGTATATACAGCCTTGAATATGGCTATCACAGACCATATTGGGGGTTTCTTTTATTCACCCTGTGTCCAAAGTGACCACACTGTCACACCCTACTCCTATCCAAGTTCAAGTTCTGCAATAAAGCATCAGAAAAGCATACCCCTAGGCTGATGAAATGAGTATCATTAGTAGTAACTAACCAGCATGGATTTATGAAGAATAATTTTTGCTAGACCATCCTGTTAACATTTATGAGGAAGAGAACTGTAATCTGGATAGGGGAAGGTCTGTGGATGTAGATTTCACCAGAGTATTTGATACAGTGCCCTATAAATGCTTAATTTACAAATTGGTGATCTGCCAGAATTGACAATAGTGTTTATACCTGGATAGAAGCTGGTTACAGGAGCACTTCCAAAGGGGGCGATAAATAGTACATCTTCTGAATGGTCTGGGGTTGTAAGTGGGGTACCCCAAGGCTCTGTCCTGGGACCAATTCTTGCTCATAAATGATATAGAGGTTGGTAAAATAGTTCAATCTCAGTTTTTCACAACAGGATATAGCAACTTTACAAGAAGAACTCCATAAAATAGAGGGATGAGCAACTACATTGCAAACGAGGTTCAGTGCAGGAAAATGTGAGGTAATGCACTTGGGGGCTACAAATTTGAATGAAAGTTACACGTTAGAGGGAGAACCTCTTGGGAAATCAAGGATGGAAAGGGATCTGGGGTCCTAGTAGATACACAACTACTACCCAATAAATGGTGCACTGTCTCTTTAAAAGTGTCAGTACACTATTCAAAGTGCAATTGTGTTCAAATAACTAGATAAATAGATAAATACATTAAAAAAACTCAACGTGATATCAAATAAATATCATAACATTATCAAATAATGTCTAAAAATAAAGTGTGCATGTGCCAATACATCTAGAAATTGTGTGCAAACAAATTCATATGGAGAATTCTGTGTAGAGCAATTCATATAAAAGTTCATTAAAAATCCCAAAAAATCCAGATGCCAGAACAGTGCTTGTTAAATCTTTTACTTCAAAACATATCACCACCGCCACACAGTGTGCTACTTTACACCTCCACATCTGTTTCCACCGCTACCTGTGCTCACTTCTTACCAAAGGTTGTTAACCTCCAGAAAATAAGAGGTTAAAAACAGCATGAGAATAAAAACTCTCTTTTCTCAAAAGCGGCAACCCAGCTCCTAGGCAGCAGCAGCCTGGTTCCTCACTATGTGGCTTTCGCAAAGGCTCCACAATACACCGCTAGCTTGGGATACATGTATCACTCAAAATAATATTAAATAAACTCCATGGCCCAGTATCATCCAAAATTCAGGATTTGTTCTAAAGTAAATTATTCACAATAGTCACAGTACATCGGACATTCACAGACAGCGGTGCCACACAATCAGTGGCGTGTGCGATGAAGTCACAAATAAGCTTCACCCTACGCGTTTTGTGGTAAACCATGTCTTCAGGGGACAGATCCTAGTAGATGACTCGGCAATAGCGTGCAATATCATGCTGCAGTGAGCAAGGCCAGCAGACTATTAGCATATATTGAAAAGGGTCTTTACTCAAGAGATACAACTATAATTCTATCGCTTTGCAAAACTCTGGTTCAGCCGCATCTTGAGTATGCCATCCAGTTCTGGTTACCAGTCCTCAGGAAGGATGTGCTGGAACTGGAGAGAGTCCAGAGAAGGGTAACAAAGCTAATATGGAGGATCTCAGTTATGAAGGATTTCAGTTATGAAGAATGGCTACACACAATAAACTTATTTTCTCTGGAGAAGAGACATTTGAGAGGAGACATGATCGCAATATACAAATTCTAGCATAGGGGGAAAACTACTCAGTCTGATGATGCTTAAGAAGACACGTGGCCACTCAATGTAGTTGGATGCAATTTTTTTTTACCTTAAACTAGTAGGGGGTTCTTTATGGTTAGTGCAATAAGAATGTGAAACACCCTTCCAAAATCAGTAGTGTCAGTGGGAAATATAAATAATTTCACAAAACTTTTAGATGGTATCTTAGTGATAGCGAACACAACATACAGGGATATGGGAAGTGGCAGAGACATAAATACATTCATAAACCCATACCCACGCTGGTTGAACTGGATGGACTGGTGTCTATATTCAACCTAATCAACTATGTAAAAATATAAAATATAAATGGAGAGATTGGAGAGATTGTTGATCCAGGGAGTATTTGATTCTGATGTTGATGTCTTAGGGCAGGGGTTTCAAACTCAATTTCATCATGGGCCACATCAGCATTATTATTTTCTTTCAAAGGGCCAGTTGTATCTGTAATGCCCCTTACACACGATCGGACCTTTTTCCGACCAAACTCCCATCGGAATTCCGACAGAATTTCATTGAAATAAAATAGAACACGGTCGGAATTTCCGATGAAAAAACCCCAACGGACTCCGTCTGACTTTTTTCATCGGGAATTCCTATCGTGTGTACAAGGCATTAGACTAGATGTCCAGAGCGCCCCCCTTACATCAAATGTCAAGCCCCCCCACACCATTAGCAGTTAAGAGTCCCCCATCCTTTTTTAAATCACAGTGCTCCCCCTTAAAGGGGTTGTAAAGGTAGAAGTTTTTTTACCTTAATGCATTCTATGCATTAAGGTGAAAAAACATCTGCGGATTAGCGCCCCCCCCAGCCCCCCCGTTTACTTACCTGACCCTTCGAAAGTCCCGCGCCATGAACGCACTTGCTTCTCGGCCAGGCTTCTCTGCGCATTCATTGGTGGATTGAAAGCAGCGTAGCCATTGGCTCACCCTGCTGTCAATCACATCCAATGACGCGGCGCGCCGGGGGGCAAGGCTGAGTGATACAGTGAGTGGCTATGGCCGCTGGCTGTATCACAGGAGCACGCCCGCAAGAACTCCTCACCATGCGAGCTCGCTCGCATGAAGGTGAGGAGTTTTTGTGGGGGGGAGCCGAGACAGCCGCCGAGGGACCCCAGAAGACCAGGTTTGGGGCCACTCTGTGCAAAACGAGCTGCACAGTGGAGGTAAGTATAACATGTTTGTTATTTTTAAAAAAATAAAAAATTTGCCTTTACATACCCTTTAACTTGTGCTTCTGCCGGAAAGAAGCTAGGGATGTTACTGGGAAGCAGAAGGCGCAGGATCTGGAGGAGGACCAGGGGAGGGCTGGAGCTCTCCTGCAGCTACAGGAGAGGTGTGAGGGCCACATGAGATGGCCTGGTGGCCTTGTGTTTGACACATGTGCCTTAGGGGATAATGATGGAATTTAATTTTTTTTCCATATTAGACCATGCTTTATAAATATATTTTTGCCTTCCTTTGGAACAGCTACGGCTTTTAATGTATTTATGTTTATCATTGGATGAATTTTCGAGTGTCAAGAAATAGATCCTTGTTGGAAATGTGTTATTTTTTTTTAACCTAACTGCTGTAAAGAAAATTTGTAAGTACTGTATATAATTGTATTCTATTTTGTATGTATTGCACACTGCACTCATTGTGCACATGGCAAGGTTTTCATTACATGTTTGCATTCTTTTGAGTCCTGATTAGAATTAGCCTGCCTATGTTACGCCCCTTGTTCCATTAAAAGTACAATTGTAATATTATTGTGATACCTACGTAATCATGTGTATAAAAACCTTAATCGTAATAAAACAGAACAGTTATTTTGGAAAGATGCTGAGTGTGTCTTTGTGTGTCTGTTCCCTACTGCAGTTGTTATTATTAATTTGGAACCTCTAATCAATATGAGGATAGGAGTTGCCGATCTATAAAATATCCAGAACACTATGTAATAAATTAGGGATGAGCTTTATGTTCTAGACGAACATGAGTTCGACTCGAACATTGGCTGCTCGCCCGTTCGGCGAACAGCGAACAATTTGGGGTGTTTGCGGCAAATTAGAAAAGCCACTGAACACCCTTTAAAAGTCTATGGGAGAAATCTAAAGTGCTAATTTTAAAGGTTAATATGCAAGTTATTGTCATAAAAAGTGTTTGGGGACCTGGGTACTGCCCCAGGGGACATGTACTGTATCAATGCAAAAAAAAGTTTTAAAAACTGCCGTTTTTTCGGGAGCAGTGATTTTAATAATGCTTAAAGTGAAACAATAAAAGTGAAATATTCCTTTAAATTTCGTACCTGGTGGGTGGCTAAAGCATGCCTGTAAAGTAGCGCATGTTTCCCGTGTTTAGAACTGTCCCTGCACAAAATGTAATTTCTGAAGGAAAAAAAGTAATTTAAAACTACTCGCGACTGTAATGAATTGTCGGTTCCCGGCAATACAGAGAAAAGTCATTGAAAGTCATTGAAAAAAAAAAATGCGTGGGGGTCCCCCAAAGTTCCATCAACAGGCCCTTCAGGTCTGGTATGGATATTAAGGGGAATTCCACGCCAAAAAAAGGCCGCAGGAACCGTACCAGGTCACATACCCTCAACATGGGGAATTTGTCCCCATGTTGATGGGGACAAGGGCCTCATCCCCACAACCCTTGCCCGGTGATTGTGGGGGTCTGCGGGCAGGGGGCTTATCGGAATCTGGAAGCCGCCTTTAACAAAGGGGACCCCCAGATTCCGCCCCCCCTATGTCAATTGGTAAGGGGTACATTGTACACCTACCATTTCACAAAGAAAGTGTAAAAAATTTACAAAACCACACAGACACAGTTGGGATAAGTCCTTTATTAAAAATAAAAAACTTAAAAATCTAAAAACCATTCCAGCAATGTAATACAGTCTGTCCAGCGTTGTTCTCTTTGTCCCGCGGTGATCTGATGTCCAGCGATGCTGCAGTCTCCAGTCTCCACTCCACACGAAACCCCCATGATGTAAGAGGGGGCGGGGTCACCCACCGGCATCATTGGGTATTCTCCGGAAAGTGGGGAAAGCCAGGGCTTACCCTATGATGTGGACGAGTGATCCCGCCCCCTCTTACGTCATGGGGGTTTCGTGTGGAGTGGAGACTGGAGACTGCAGCAGTCTCCACTCCACACGAAACCCCCATGATGTAAGAGGGGGTGGGGTCATCCATCCACATCATAGGGTAAGCCCCGGCTTTCCCCAGCAAGTGGGGAATACCCAATGATGTCGGCGGGTGACCCCGCCCCCTCTTATGCCATTGGGGTTTCATGTGGAGTGGCGACTGGAATGCAGCATCGTTGGACATCGGATCACCGCGGGACATAGAGAACAACGCTGGACAGACTGTATTACATCGCTGGAATGTTTTTTTTATTTTTTATTTTTTTATTTTTAATAAAGGACTTATCCCAACTGTGTCTGTGTGGTTTTTAATTTTTTTTACACTTTCTTTGTGAAATGGTAGGTGTACAATGTACCCCTTACCAATTCACATAGGGGGCCAGAATCTGGGGGTCCCATTTGTTAAAGGGGGCTTCCAGATTCCGATAAGCCCCCCGGCCGCAGACCCCCACAACCACCGGGCAAGGATATGTGGCCTGGTATGGTTCAGGAGGGGGGGCGCTCTCTCGTCCCCCCTCTTTTCCTGCAGCCTGCCAGGTTGCGTGCTCGGATAAGGGTCTGGTATGGATTTTTGGGGGGACCCCTCGCCATTTTTTTTTACATTTTGGTGCGGGGTTCCCCTTAAAATCCATACCAGACCTGAAGGGTCTGGTATGGATTTTTGGGGGAACCCCGCGCCATTTAAAAAAAAAAATTGGCACGGATCTCCCCTTAATATCCATACCAGACCTGAAGGGCCTGTTAATAGAATTTTGGAGGACCCCCACGCATTTTTTTTTTTAACCAGGGGGTGTTGGGCTCATCCCTAGTAATAATGTATGGTAGGCTCAACACCACTGCAGTAGTGGCCGTCTGACCGTATTTTTTTGTCTCTAAAGAGTGATTTTTTACAGCTGGAAAATCCGTGCAAGTGATGCAGCACACCAAAGAGCTCGTTATTCCTTCTCTGCTAAACCCTGCAATACCCAATTAGCCAAAAAATAGATAGTATATGGATAACATTACTGAAAAACCCTATCCTTTGTAAATCTTATAGCCAGATATAAAATATATTAGGGCTCCTTGGTACATATTCTGCCAAATAGGGGAGCTGGGAGATCGGTCCCCAACCAGTCACCACTGTTTTGGGCGACCCGTTGGGGACCGATCTCCAAGCTCCCCTATTTCTCCTATATTGGACAATGGAAATTCCCTTCCCATTTCATACCTAGTTTAAGCTTGCAGAGGCTACAACTTTTTCACATATTCTGCCAAGTTAGTTTCCTTAAAAACACAAATTCATTTTGTTGTTCCCATTTTCTATTTAGAGAAGAAATAGGTGAGGTCACTTCTAAGCTGCCATAAAATGAGATTACCTAGTGATGCCGCAAATAATCAATATATGCTAGAAACAATGCTCTACTCAATGAATCTCTTTACTATTCCAAAACAGAAACTGTACAAATCTTTGGAGACATATTATGGAGCAAATAACCTATCTTTGCTGTTTAAGAATTGTTTCTGTTAATTTAAACAGAGAAAGAATAGAAAGATAGCTAAAATGGAACACCTTCTGACAGCCTTTAAAAATAACTTTTTGAGTCCTCGCACTCTTCATGATATGCTACAGCCCCGGAATGTGGGTGGGTGCACGTTGGCCTCACATACAATGCAGGATGCCAAGTATTCCCCTGCTTTACATCATCCAACAGTAAACTAGCATTATCCTCTTACCACCCCAATTTTTAATGGCTCATTGGAGTTCAGCTTCAACTAAATCAAAGGCAAATGAGGGAAACTAATTCTGAATAACTGCTATTTCAAACCGTTCTAATTTTTTTTCCTACAAAGCAACCGACTTTCTAGGCAAGCTTCCTCTACTTTGCAATTTGACTTTCTTCAGCTGAACTTAGTCCCTTCTAAGAGTATGTCAATAAACATCCATGTCATTGCTGCACCGCCATCTTCTTTGTGTGGTTGAAGTCATAATGAAAAATAACTGGGCTAATTAGGGGCTGTTTTTGGCAAGACAACAGATTTAGGGTAGTTTAGGAACTACAGTCATCTATACAAACAATTAAAATCAGCAGCTACAAATACTGTAGCTGCTGACTTTTAATAAACATTAATTTACCAGTTCAAAGGGCCAGTGCTATTACCACCTGGGCCAGTTGTTTGCTGGAATTTAAGTCCCCAGTGCCACCATCTTGCTTGTGAGAAGTCGGCTGTGGCTTTCTGCTGTTTCACAGCCAGTTACCCACTGCAGATGCCTGAGATGCACCATGCTTTCAAACTGGTCCCACAGCCCCCTAGGATGTGTGATGTGTCTCAGGTGGTTGCTAGTGAGGGGGACTTCTGCTCTTCTCGCCTAGGCAAGAAGAGCGGATGTGGGAGCAGGTACCTGTCGGAAATAATTACCATTCCCAGAAAAAAAATGCAATCAATAGAGGGGGGGGGGGGAGAAAGATGAGCTGAACTTCCTGTTTTAGGTGAAGTTCTACTTTAAATTACATAGTTACATAGTTAGTCAGGTTGAAAAAAGACACAAGTCCATCTAGTTCAACCAACAAAATAAATAAATACAATCCCATATACACAATCCTTTACCCACAGTTGATCCTGAGGAAGGCGAAAAACCCCAGCAAAGCATGAACCAATTTGCTACAGCAGGGGAAAAAATTCCTTCCTGTTCCCCCGAGAGGCAATTGGACTTTCTCTGGATCAACTTTATCTATAAATGTTAGTACCCAGTTATATTGTGTACATTTAGGAAAGAATCCAGGCCTTTTTTAAAGCAATCTACTGAGCTGGCCAGAACTATAGCCCTTACTGTGAAGAAACCTTTCCGTATTTGGAGATTAAATCTTTTTTCCTCTAGACATAAAGATTGTCCCCTTGTCCTCTGTGATGACCTTAAAGTGAATAACTCAACACCAAGTTCAGTATATGGACCACTTATGTATTTGTACATGTTGATCATATCCCCCCTTAATCTCCTCTTCTCAAGAGAAAATACATTCAGTTCCTCTAATCTTTCCCCATAGCTGAGCTCCTCCATACCTCTTATCAGTTTGGTTGCCCTTCTCTGCGCTTTCTCCAGTTACCCAATATCCTTTTTGAGAACTGGTGCCCAAAACGTAACCGCATATTCCAGATGAGGTCTTACTAATGATTTGTACAGGGGCAAAATTATATCTCTCTCTGGAGTCCATACTTCGCTTAATACAAGAAAGAACTTTGCTCGCTTTGGAAACCGCAGCTTGGTATTGCATGGTATTATTGAGCTTATGATCTACCAAAACCCCCAGATCCTTCTCCACTATGGATTCCCCCAGTTGTACTCCCCCTAGTATGTATGATGCATGCATACAAACTAGCTTCTGTAACCTTCAGTCCTGCCAGACTTCCAGCAAAAGGCATACTTACCCAGCATCACCTGCTACCACTGGAGTTTAGGGTGACATCCAAGCCTGGTTCCTGTGTGCCTTCTACAGTCCAGATAGGCACTGATACATTTGTCAGTTTTTCACCATCCTTTTGAGGACCATATGGATACCCAGTCCATCCCGAGTTCCTTCCTGATCCAGGACATCTTGAACAAGGATTGTCTACAGGTACAGCTTGGGTCCATGACCTTCATCCATGGTTACCGACAGTGAGAGCCTTCAGACAAGCCGTAGAGATCTGCCATTCGGATTTCCCATGCTCTAATGATCTGCTGTTGCTGACACGTAGGTCCACCAGCTCTGGTAAGAGTATTTCACCTCTCTGTATTTCTTCATAAGAAGGGCTACTCGATGGTCTATGTGGTTCCACGTCCAGCTTCACCATTCGTTTACATTGTTTCGTTCATGGACAATTTTTGTTACTCATCACGTTTATGTGGACTTTAGTGTTATTATTATTGTTTGCTTATTGTGTGGGACCTAGGTCTCATATCTATGGTCCTTCTGAACACTCAGCGCTACATTTTTTATCACCTGTAACCTTCAGGAGCCATGTAAAGTCTATTGTGCCCATAAAAATCATCTTGTTTTCACTTTTCCCATTGATTCCACTGGTAAAATTTCACTGAAAATCTCCAGATTTTTGCTAAAATTTCAGTGTAAGATTTCTAGGTACATGTGAGCAGAGTGGAACTTCTAGGGACAGAATCCTGCTTAACATGCATGACTTCTAGGGACAGGTCAGTGGAGAGCACGGCATCTGCAGGGTTCATGGAATCAGTCTCAATCAAACAGTCACAGAGCTGCCAACCATAGCCAGCAAAAGCCTACCCTGGCCCTAACTGGGGTCACCAAAAAAGTGGAGTCTAAGTAATGGCAGTTTTCTATATAGTGCACAGCTGGACTTCCAGGGACAATGCCACATAGGGCATAGCGACATGTGCACAAAGAGTGCTTGGGCAAGGATGCCTGATCTGAGCGAAGCTTAAATATCATCACTAGTTGCCAGACTGGGCATAGACTGATCCTACATAAGACAACAGGTGGAACTGGTGCCTAAGGTTCCAGGCTACTGTGCGTGTCGGTTGAGAAAAGACCATCTGTCAATGGTACGAGAAAGTAATAGTTCATTTTCACAGCAATAGCAAAATAACAGTAGTCCACAAGTCTGAAGGACTAGAAAGAAACAGATCAGCTTTACAGCTGATCTGTGACAGTCAGTAGACTTGTGCACAACGGAAAAATTCGTTCCGTTTCGGTTCGTTTCTTTCCGGTCCTGTTGATTCGTAATCATTCGTAATTTTGCTAGACGGGATTTTTCGTGTTCGGACTCATTCGTATTTTTGCAAACGACATTTTTCGTTGAATTTTTTGTTGCTTTATAATTCGTACTTTCGGTAGAGTACGTTGTTTTTCGTTGATTCTGGACACAACTCCTACTTTCGTAACTTTTTTTGGGTTCGTACTTTCGGTAGAGTACGTTGTTTTTCGTTGATTCTGGACACAACTCCTACTTTCGTAACTTTTTTTGGGTTCGTTGATTCGTAATTTTCCGTGTCTCTCTCACAACGACGCTGCCTATTATGCCTAATGTGCTTCGAATGGATTTGTACTTTTCTAAATACATTGCGGTTATTTGTAACGATTCGAAATCTCGTATTTTACTTTCGTTTTTAACATGCGGCTATAGGCTCCGCCCCTGTACACCATTTTGAGAGGGTTCAGCACGGTGAGGGAGAAGCAGAGAGCAGAGCAGAGTGAGTGTTATTGTGCTTCGAATGGATTCGAAATCTCGTATTTTACTTTCGTTTTTTACATGCGGCTATAACCTCCGCCCCTGTACACCATTTTGAGAGGGAGTTCAGCACGGTGTGGGAGAAGCAGAGAGCAGAGCAGAGTGAGTGTTATTGTGCTTCGTATGGATTCGTACATTCGTAACTTTTTCATAACGAATTATGCCGAAGACATTCGGGCATTCGCTATTTGCGGTATAATTTATTTCGGATTCGGTCTTATTCGTAATTGCTTTGTTCGGAAATTCGAATGCTTCCGAATGTCCGAAAGTTGCTAAATTCGGACGAATTTCAATTCGTTACGAAACGAATTGCACAAGCCTAACAGTCAGGATCATCAGCCATTTATTATAGTAAGGAGGACACTAGAGTTAAGGATAAGTATAAGCTTTTATTTGATGTAATGGGATAATAAACATAATGAATTTTCATTTTTAGATTTATTATATTTAGTAATACGAGAGAACAACCCAAGGTTACATTTTGCAAACATAAAAGGATATAATAATGTACAGATACTTTCCCACCCTGTAGTTTCCCTCCTGTGGTTTACAGCCCAACATTTGAATGATCCGCATTTCAATGGCTGAGAATAACATTAGGAGAAAATTATAATAGTTCATACCATATTGGGCTTAAAGTGCATGTATATCCATAATGTTTTTTTTAGTTTTGGATAGGGCATAGAAGGATTAATACCCATACCAGTTTTTTTGCTGTCTGCATAGGCATGCGCAGGGGGTATGCCGGATGTGCCTGGGCACCCCCTAATCACCCCATGTGGTGCATATTCCCCCTGCTGATATTTCAACAAAGCCCCAATGGGGCTCCTAAAAAAAAAAGTAAGAAATTATAAAAAAAACATTGTAAAAAAATAATAATAAAAAAATCTAAAATACTGACACCGTCCACTGCCCTACTGACGCTGTCCATGTTTTAATACATTACAAGTTTTGTTTATAAGAGTGTGTATATACAGAGTATACATATATATATATATATATATATATATATATATATATATATATATATATATATATACACACACATACACACACACACACGTGTGTTTGAGCTTTGGGGTGCACACCCTAATGCAATAGGCTGCACATACCTATGGCTGTCTGTTTACCAGTGGGGAAATGTCCCTTCATCTCCTGTCCATGCTAAGTTCAAACCACAAGATATTTCCTCGGGAAAGATAGTCTGACCTTTGTAAATGCGCTGGAAGTTACTCTATGGAATTGGGTGCCGTCCCCCACAGAGTGGTTTGAATTAAGGCCACATGGTCAAACATGGTTTATGGTAAACGCTGTTTCTTCTTACTGGAGAAAATCAGAGTTAAAGTGTTACTAAACCCAGGAGCCTGCATTCACTATATCTGGTCTCCCACAGTACACAGAACACGGAAATGCAATTATTTTAGTAAATATAAACTGCTAAATACCTTTTCTCATCAGCAGTATATAGCAGTCGTGTGACTGCCATCAGTGCCTGGCCGAGCACTGGTTTAAGCTTGTTGGGGGAGAATTCATTCTCCTCTGACTGTCCTATGAGGCTGCATGACCCCTGACCCTCTGTCTGGAGAGTGCTGATTGGCCCTGTGCCAATCACATGCACCCTCCCAAAAAAAAAAAAAAAAAAAATTCTAGCAATACACACCAAACAGAGTGCCCCCAAGACTCTGTACTATAAGCAGATGGATTGGGGACTGTGGAAGAAGGGGAGGTACAGGGAAGACAGGATCAAACAGCCTTTTTACACAATGCAGAGCATTTACCCCTCAGGTTCCACAATGAGTATAACAAGCATGCTTTCCTGCATATACAGACTGATTTTACTCTTGTGGGTTTAGTAACACTAAAAAAAGTCATGTTTTTTCAAGCAAAATTTGAATTTATTCTTTCCATTGAAATAAAAAAACGCTCAATCGCTAAGTGTACCTAGTGCTTTTTGTATATCTAAAAGCTTCTCTCCGTAAAGCAATTCTTCAGGAGAAGTTCAGGAGAGGAGCTTTGACTGCATCTAAACGCTGCTATTGCTAAACTTCTCTAAAAGCCGACGCGTACATGGATACATAGGCTTTTATTGAGGTGCTTTCAAGGGCTTAACCAAAAAATGCCAAAAGCCCCAAAAAATTTCAGTTTAGGAGTGGCAGTGTGCATGAAGCCTTAAAGTGATATTAAAGTCTCGTTTTTTTTAAAGTTAAAAATAACAAACATGTTATACTTACCTGCCTGTGTAGTGGATTTGCACAGAGCAGCCCCAATCCTCCTCTTCTTGGGTGCCTCTTCGCTGCTCTTGGACCCTCCCTTCTGTTCAGTGCCCCCACAGCAAGCAGCTTGCCATGGGGGGCACCTGAGTCGAGCCACAGCTCCCTGTGTCCATTCAGACACGGAGCTGCAGCCTGACCCCACCCCCTTTCCCTCCTCATTGGCTGACTGATTTTGCTTGACAGCAGCGGGAGCCAATGGCGCTGCACTGCTGTCTTAGCCAATGAGAAGGGGACTCCCAGGGAGCTGAGACAATCCTACAACATCGCTGGATCTAGATGAGGCTCAGATAAGTATTAGGGGGGCTGAGGGAGGCTTCTGCACACAGAAGGCTTTTTATCTTAATGCATAGAATGCATTAAAATAAAAATCCTTCTGCCTCTACAATTACTTCAAAGCAGCATTTTCAGACAGCCACCTATTTTTCCACCAGCCACAGCTTCAACAGTGTATTGCATGCAAACTTATTTTCAGCATCAATGCCTCCTTTTAGGATTCGAGTCCTACATGTTAACAAGCAATTTAACCTATTTGAAAAAAAATATTTTTTGTTAAAAAGACTCCTAGTATAGTCAGGGCTCGTGATTTTACATCAAAGAGGAAGTTTGGATGTGCTTTGGCTAAGTTTCAGTGAACAGCGGGTTTAGTTCCTAATTGATCGTTGGTGTGAAACATGGACTTTGTGGGTACAGCTTGGTCAGGATTGATGAATGAATTTCAAACCTCTTATAATGGTTCCAACAAATAGGATGACGATTTAAAATTATATTTTGGTAAACTTAAACAATTATTGAAAAATAAATCCAATCTCTATTGGCACATGGAATTATTTAACCAATATATCAAAGAAAATATTAGCCCTAAGGGTTTAGGAATTCAAATGTTTCCCACTATAAGAAATACATTGCAGGAAATTAAAAGTTCTTGGGAAGGAGTGCTCAACAAATGCAGCAAAGATTGTATGCAGTTGTTACTTATCCAGTACCAACTGGATACAAATCAATTGGATCAGGAACTGGCTATCCTTAATTAGGGATGAGCTTCGAGTTCGAGTCGAACAATCATGTAAGCGGGGTCATCATGGTGGTGGGTATTCGGTCACACCTAGTACCAAAAAGAAACCAACAAATGTATCTGGGTTCACGCCCTCCCAGGGACAGTGACGTGGTGGACAGAATAGAGGTGAAGGGAAATCACAAAGCTTTGACCTTTCACAATATGCCTATATGGGATCTATAGCTGCCCAGGCGGTACAACAATTGCATACACAAAATACATCACAAACTGCCCAGTCCACTGTTACATCCCTATTAGAACCAAGAGGAATGGATGTTGGGAGAGTGGGTCCATCTGGGACCCTTACCCATCAACCTCGCTCCACGCTTACTTTAACAAATGAGACACAAAAGCAACAGAAAACACTTAGCACTTACACAGTACATCAGGATATCCCTTTAGGGGAAATATCCTCCACCATACCAGTGATGAGGAATTAAGCGTTATCAACTTAACCCCCCTACCCTCTATCTGAAGTTGAATTGACAGTGTTAAAATCGGGTTTAAGCTTTTGTCCTAGTGCCAATATAGACAAATACGAGGTCATTAAGGATCTCTATCTCTTTGCGAGAAAACTCAAATACAAACACATCTTTGACCCAGACAAAAAACGATTAAGGGCAGAAAAAGATCTATCAGAACAAATTAAAAAATTCACCATTAAAGAGTTTCGAGCACTGAGAGATTTAATGCTCTTGTTGAAAGAAAATCAAGCCTCAGATAGTACCCAACAGAGCGAACCTAGCCAAGTATCTGTTACTAAACCCAAAAACACTGTCCCCTTCAAAAATAAATCCAACCAATTTCCTGATTTAAATACCAACCCACAAGTATCAGCCTTTCTTATTGCCATGGTGAGCGAAATCAAGAACATGCCATCCTCTTCCAACCTATCTAATTTGACCAACAAACAACAACAAGCACTCAATTGCCTACACAGTAGAGAGGATACAGTCATAAAAGTGTCTGATAAAGGTGGTAATAAAGTAATAAAGGCTACTAACCTGTCAGCAATATGAAAAAATGTGCCTAGACATTTTGAAAAACGAGGAGTGGTACAGACCCATTACGGTCTAAACCACAGCCCGATTCAAGTTAGAGTTCAAGTTGTTAATTTATACGCCTACACGGACGCCTTAACTGACAAACAAACGTATGACTTTTTAAACATATCTTTTCCTAGAGAGGCAATTTTTTACGCCATTCCTAAGATACACAAAAACAAAACAACACCACCAGGTAGACCCATAATATCTGGGATAGGCTCTATCACAGAAAACGCAAGTAGACTAGTCAATTTTTTCCTCATGCCCCACGTCACGGGTCTAACGTCTTACGTGAAGGATACATTTGACCTTTTAAAACGTTTGGATGGATTGGTCATTCCCCCTGATGCCCTCTTCATCACTATTGATGTAGAGGCCTTGTACTCCAGTATTCCTCCTGTGCCCCGACGTACGCCAATCTGTACCTGGGGGGGTGGGAGCGTGAGATTTTTTCCAATGATTTGTTTAGTCAATACCTGGACCAGGCAGCGTGCTGGTTCAGGTATATTGACGATATTTTTATGATTTGGACTGGTACAGTATTATCTTTACAGGAATTTATCCAACAACTTAATATTAATAGGTTCAATCTTAAGTTTATGTTCGATTGGCACAAGGATAACATCCGTTTTGGACCTCTCGATATACAGTGGCCCGTCAAACACTAAAGCAACCAAGCTGTACCGCAAAAGTACCACAGGGAATAGTCTTTTGCACGCGCAAAGTGGACATCCAATGTCACTAGTACACAGTATACCATACGCCCAGTATATCCAGTTGCGACGGAACTGCACACACGTTTTTTTGCTTTTTTCAGAAATTCGGGAAATTCAAAAAATACGTTTTTTGTTTTTTTTTTGCTTTTTTCGGAAATTCGGAATTCGGAAATTCGGAATTTCGAATTTTCGAATTTCCAAAAAAACGAATAAAACGGAAACAAAATTTTTCGAATTTCTGAAAAAAGCAAAAAAACGACAAAAACGAATTTCCGATTTTTGGAAATTCGAAAATTCTAAAAATTCGGAATTCGGAAATTCAACTTTCCAAATTTCCCATTGTCGAATTTTAGATTTTCGAATTTTGCAATTTCGAATTTTCGAATCTCGAATTTTAGAAATTTCCAATTTTCGTAATTCCGTATTTCCTAGGCTGGCCAACGCAAGCACGTTGAGAACTGCGGATCATTTTATGCTATGATGATCGTTATCTCCTGTAAGTAGACTACATTAAAGTTTGTCATTTTTACCTTATGGGCTTCACTATGCTGGTCTTTCTTCTTTATTTGGTTAATACTTCCTGTTGAGGACTGCATAACATCTCCATCCTATACCAAGTCCTGGACGCCCTTCTTATGCTGGGGATGCTGACCATTTGTTGATATTTACCCATCAAGTTTGGATAGCTGAGTTCACCATCGACCCTCTGCAACCATACCTATATCGCTTGTGTTTATTTACCTTCTGGTAAGCAGATTGTGAGCACGATCGGTGTGGTGTGCTAAGTCTCTGCACACTGAAGTTCTGGTGGTGGTTTCTTCATCAAGTTTCCATATTCACTTCTTCCTATGCTCTTCATGCTGATTAGTGCACCTGAACTGTTATTCACATATGATTAAGTGCTGCATTTTTGGACTATATTTTTGACGTTTGCTTATCAACAGACTGTGCTGGCTGCTTTATTCACTCCATTTATTTTATTTTTTACTATTGTCAGCGCAGATATTGGTTTACTTTGTTTTATATTGTTATAGCATGATTAGCAGCATGCCTGTATGTTTTTTATTGAAGGTGTTTGCCCTGTTTCAGTAGCCTCGCTGCTGTTCTCACAATGACCGCTATGTCGGGCCCCAATGGGGGAGTGCCAGCGCTGTGTGGAGTATGCGGCCGCCCAAGCCGCTGGGGACTTGTTCCACCCCTCCCATCCACTGGGGGCAGTGTGGTTTACAGGCCCGCCGGCGGCACACCAGAGAGATATCGCCCATCGTATGTCTCTCTCAAGTATATCCGCAATCACAGCAGTGATTAGCACCGGAACCGTTCGCGGCTCTGCAGTGCGCATGCGCCGGTCCGGCGCATGTACGTCACCCGAGCGGGGTGCACATATATAGCGTGTCTGGGACACCGCTCTCCAGGTGCATTTGGCACCCAGGATACACAGTCTACAGGCAGTCCTGATGCTTAAGATGCGGATTTCAAACAAGATCATTATCTGGAAGGTTTGTGCAGCCAGGCTTGGCCCTCTTCATCTCTATCTTTGGTCGGTTTTTCCCCCATACATCATTATAATGTCTATCCACATATCTTTTACCAGATTTACCATTATTAAATCCAATTTTCATCACTAGTTCAATGATGTCTCTCAATCACGGAAGTGTTTAGACCATCTGCTTACAACTCCAAGATTGATAGAGGTAGATTATTCTTTGAATAATTGTAATTACTATCTATATATTGGGTTTTGAGTGAAATGTGCACTGCCAGCTAATGCTGACAGAGCAGTGACGTTATTAATTAAATCAATCAAATAATGTTCCTCCACCCACAGATTGATCTTTAATCCATCCTAAATCCGCACCTTTGCTAAAGCCTTCCTTTATAATTATCCTGCAATATTTAGGCAAGTATAGGTGGGGTGCTCATATGGCCCTGTTAACCATTACCTTCATTATAGCACTATATTACAAGCTTGTATATTTGTCTTTGTAGTTAACTGGTGCACCCCCATAGTCCACACATCAGCGTGACAAGTAGGGATGAGCTTCGAGTTCGAGTTTTTTCGGGAGCTGTGATTTTAATAATGCTTAAAGTGAAACAATAAAAGTGAAATATTCCTTTAAATTTCGTACCTGGGGGGTGTGTATGATATGCATGTAAAGTGGCGCATGTTTCCCGTGCTTAGAACTGTCCCTGCACAAAGTGTCATTTTTGAAGGAAAAAAAGTCATTTAAAACTCACTCGCGGCTATTAATGAATTGTCGGCTCCCGGCAATACATAGAAAAGTCATTGATAAAAAAAAAAAAGCGTGGGGGTTCCCCCAAATTCAATTACCAGGCCCTTTAGGTCTGGAATGGATATTAAGGGGAACCCCGCCGCAATTTTAAAAAAAAATGGCGTGGGGTTCCCCCTAAATATCCATACCAAGCCCTTCAGATCTGGCATGGATTTTAAGGGGAACTCCACCCCAAATTAAAAAATAAAATGGCGTGGAGTCCCCCCAAAAATCCATACCAGACCCTTATCCGAGCACGCAACCTGGCCGGCCGCAGGGGAAGAGGGGGGGACGAGAGAGCGGCCCCCCCTCCCTCCTGAACCGTACCAGGCCACATGCCCTCAACATAGGGAGGATGTCCCCATGTTGATGGGGACAAGGGCCTCATCCCCGCAACCCTTGCCCGGTGGTTGTGGGGGTCTGCGGGCGGGGGGCTTATCGGAATCTGGAAGACCCCTTTAACAAAGGGGACCCCCAGATCCCGCCCCCCCCCCCCTATGTGAATTGGTAAGGGGTACATTGTACCCCTACCATTTCACGAAGAAAGCATAAAAAAATGTAAAAAAAAACACACAAACACCTTGAAAAAGTCCTTTATTAAAAAAAAACAAAAAACATTCCAGTGATGAAATCCAGTGTCCCGCGGCGATCCCGATGTCCAGCGCCGTCCGTCATTGGTTTTGCCTGAGCGGACCTGATGGGGAACTTCCTCCTCAGTGTTTTAAATGTATAGACCCGCCCCTTCTAAAGTTCCCCATCAGGTCCGCTCAGCGGACCAGATGCGGAACATGAGAAGGGGCGGGTCTATACATGTATTACCAAAGTGAGAGAAGTTCCCTATCAGGTCCGTCCCCTCGGTATGTCGGACCCGCCTACGCCATTGGCTTGAGCGGGGAACTTCCTTCACTGTGTAATTTAAATTTACACAGTGAAGGAAGTTCCCCGCTCAGGCCAATGATGTAGGCGGGTCCGACATACCGAGGGGGCGGACCTGATGGGGAACTTCCTTCACTGCGTAATACATGTGTAGCGGCCTCACCCCGTCCTCTTTAGCTAGGGGTATGTCACGCGACAGAGTGAGGTGCGCTACGGCCCATGTCCTCCCCATAACTGTGGGTGAGGTGAAGGCCAATACCTGATGTTTCCTCGGGCCGGTGTGTCCTGGGCATGTACCGAGTCTGTTGTGCAGAAACCACCAAACCACCCTTTGCTCCCATTAACAGAGTCCATACACCGATCACAGTCCAACTGTTGGTTTATTTCGTATCTCCACATACAGGCAATGCGATGGCATGATACGGTGGGATGAGCAGGTCGAGGCACTATACTGATCTGGGTCCCTACACCCCCTGTGCTATGACCAAGGGTTGTAGGAGTCTTGACATGAATACCTCCGTTGCATTGCGGCCCCTATCAGGGGAAGATGTCCTCCAAGGCAGTTACCGAAGGCCCATCCGTCACTGGGTTGACACTACACCGGGTCTTCGAACGAGTGACCTCCCCAGCCTCCTCACCTCAGATGCGGGTCCCCTCGCAAGGGGCGCCCTGGAACCACTTCACCCTTGCGGGACCCGGTCGAAGTCACCGGGCCCCAGGCCTCCTCAATAGTACCTCACCCCAGGCTGAAGGTGCCTGGGATGGAACCCCAACTTCATCCCGGCCAGGCCTAGGGCGCCTAGGCCGGGAACCTTGAATCGCCCGCACCCAGGCTGAAGGTGCCTGGGTGCGTGAAGAGATGATCCCCGAAGACAGACCTCGTGGCGAGGGCGTCTCCCCCTTTTATCTCCTCCCATCGACACCACGGTGGGTTCCCCGCCCCAGCCGTACCATCTCCAGGAAGGGACAAAAGGGGTAGCACTGTGGCAGCAATTCCACCCCGAGCCTGTAGGTCTCCGCCACCCACAAGCAAAGGAGAATATTGCACCACCCAATCCTCCACGAATAACAAAAAGGGGTCTAAACCCTGCCATAATTACACACTTGGGTCACTCTACCCCCAGGTGTATCCCACTAACTTTGAAGACCCCGCTACACATGTCTATACATGTATTACGCAGTGAAGGCAGTTCCCCATCAGGTCCGCCCCCTCGGTATGTCGGACCCCGCCTACGTCATTGGCCTGAGCGGGGAACTTCCTTCACTGTGTAAATTTAAATTACACAGTGAAGGAAGTTCCCTGCTCAAGCCAATGACGTAGGCGGGTCCGACATACCGAGGGGGCGGACCTGATGGGGAACTGCTCTCACTTTGGTAATACATGTATAAACCCGCCCCTTCTCATGTTCCGCATCTGGTCCGCTGAGCGGACCTGATGGGGAACTTTAGAAGGGGCGGGTCTATACATTTAAAACACTGAGGAGGAAGTTCCCCATCAGGTCCGCTCAGGCAAAACCAATGACGGACAGCGCTGGACATCGGGATCGCCGCGGGACACTGGATTTCATCGCTGGAATGTTTTTTTGTTTTTTTTTAATAAAGGACTTTTTCAAGGTGTTTGTGTGTGTTTTTTTACATTTTTTACGCTTTCTTCATGAAATGGTAGGGGTACAATGTACCCCTTACCAATTCACATAGGGGGGGCCGGGATCTGGGGGTCCCCTTTGTTAAAGGGGTCTTCCAGATTCCGATAAGCCCCCCGCCCGCAGACCCCCACAACCACCGGGCAAGGGTTGTGGGGATGAGGCCCTTGTCCCCATCAACATGGGGACATCCTCCCCATGTTGAGGGCATGTGGCCTGGTACGGTTCAGGAGGGAGGGGGGGCCGCTCTCTCGTCCCCCCCCTCTTCCCCTGCGGCCGGCCAGGTTACGTGCTCGGATAAGGGTTTGGTATGGATTTTTGGGGGGACTCCACGCCATTTTTTTTTAAATTTGGGGTGGAGTTCCCCTTAAAATCCATGCCAGATCTGAAGGGCCTGGTATGGATATTTGGGGGAACCCCACGCCATTTCTTTTTAAATTTTCGGCGGGGTTCCCCTTAATATCCATTCCAGACCTAAAGGGCCTGGTAATTGAATTCTGGGGGACCCCCACGCTTTTTTTTTTTTTTTTTTATCAATGACTTTTGTATGTATTGCCGGGAGCCGACAATTCAGTAATAGCCGCGAGTGAGTTTTAAATGACTTTTTTTCCTTCAAAAATGACATTTTTTGCAGGGACAGTTCTAAGCACGGGAAACATGCGCCACTTTACATGCATATCATACACACCCCCTAGGTACTAAATTTAAAGGAATATTTCACTTTTATTGTTTCACTTTAAGCATTATTAAAATGACTGCTCCCGAAAAAACGGCAGTTTTTAAAACTTATTTTTGCATTGATACATGTCCCCTGGGGCAGGACCCGGGTCCCCAAACACTTTTTAGGACAATAAATTGCATATAAGCCTTTATAATTAGCACTTTAGATTTCAAACGTTCGAGTCCATTGTATTTAATAGGGTTCTAAATTTCACACAAACATTTTGTCTGTTCGCAGGTTCTGGTGCGAACCGAACAGGGGGGTGTTCGGCTCATCCCTGGTGACAAGGTACCTCAGGTTGTCGCCAGAGGTGATGGTCTCCCCCCTCCCCCTGTTGAGGGGTGTTTGTGCAGCCGCGGCGTCGCTGTGATATGGGCAATCACTAACAATTTCTGTAGCACCATTTAGTTGGTGAGTTCACATGTAGTATGATATATTGATGCAGACAATTTTGTATCATGTACATGTCATATATATTTATTGTATTTCATGTTTCATATTATATTCTAATTGAAGTTCATTTTTTCATAATAATTTTAGAAGTTCCTGAAGAAGCGACATCCCTTAAGGTCGCGAAACATGTTGAGCTGGTTTTAAAATTCTTCAAAGACCCTCTTGGCTACACCCAGGAATCAATACCCTGCCCCAACGTGGGCCCTGTTTTATTAGACAGCCCCGCATCAAGCGCATTGTGCAGATTGAGTATTTTTTCTGGGAAACCATTGGGCCTGTGTTCTTTGTTCAATATATTTTGTATCTTGATTTTAGATGCATCAAGTGTATATGTATTCATGTGATTATTAATAAATTTGTGATACATTTTTATGTGCCTACAAAGTCCATTTTTCTGAAAGTCTTTCAATCCAAAGAGGAAGTAAACCCTGGTGGGTTTTACTTCCTCTTTTGTTCCCTGCACAGTAAAAGCATAATGGGCTAGTATGCATCGCATACTAGCCCATTATGTGCCACTTACCTGCAAATGAAGCCCGCAATGTCCCTGATGTCCCCACCGGTGGCCACATCCAACTTCACCCCTCTTCCTTCCGGGGGCCGTGGACTAGGGCTCTGTGACTGGCCGGAGTCGCGTGACATCACTCCCGCGCATGCGTGTGGGAGCCGACGGTCACGGCACGTGCATTTTAGAAACGGCACAATCGTGCCCTTTCTTTAGTGCGCATGCGCCGATGATGTCGACGCAAGCATATATGGTAAATATCTCCTAAACTGTGCAGGTTTAGGAGATATTTCCAGTACCTACAGGTAAGCCTTATTATAGGCTTACCTGTAGGTAAAAGTGGTGTAACTAGGTTTACAACCACTTTAAGGTATTCTGTAAACTGTCCCCTGTTTTGTGTTTGTTCAGCATGTATAACTTACTTTATTCTGGTCCTGTACAGCGCGGCCATCTGCAGTGTGGGCATCTGAGGCCACAGTGTCCCTCTTCCGGTATTCCGTGCATGCTAACTACCCAGCATGCACCTCCCGATCTTGCACATGTGCAGTGCGTTGCAAAAATGCCAAATTGTTTTTAGCATGCACGGTGACAAGTCCACTGGCTAAACTTGAAGGAGTGTGCTTGATTGCCACTGAGAAGTATCTTTTCAAATGAAACTTTGAACTATACAGATTTATTCATGATTGTGACTAAGTAGGGTATCTTATGTTAGATCTCTGCCACTACTGGACTATGAATTGAGTTATTTATACTCAAGGTTAGCGCTGACTGATTCATTGTTATTGTTTTTTTATACCAGATTAAGTATGGATGGGTTCAGTTCAGTTAAACTGCTGCCAGATAGATTATTTTTATCTCCTACAGTGCACTGAACTAACCGGTTTGTCTATTTCTTGACCCTCTCACAATGTTTAATTTAACTTATATAGTGTCCCTTTCATTTCATTCTACGTTGTCTGCCAAGTACCAATATATAACACTAATAAGCGTAAACTGTGGTACATGTAGTATGAATAAATGGCAGAAGAAAGCCAACACTCAGCTATATATGAGATTTTTAACTGCATAGAAGCGGCAGCTTAACCTGTTCCTGACAACCAACTAATTCATAAAAACTGAAACCAACTGGATTTATTTACTAAAGGAGGACTGTTCTTTTAGGAAGCAAATGTTCACTGAGATTAATAAAAAGGTAAAGCTGTGTTACTCAAACAGTCACGGGCAGGGCTTTTTTTCTCAAACAATAGGTGCTGGAACTCAACCACAACCCCCCAAAACCCCTCCCCCACACACACCCTCCAAATCACATCAAATAGTGGGTGTGGTCAGATTTCACAAACAGTAGAAGGGTCTTAAAGGGACATTAAATACCAGGATTGCATTACATACAGAGTGCAGAGCTGTCACTTGTAAACACAGAAACCAGACGTTTGTGTTTACAAGTGATTGTGGTGAGCAAGAACCAAAGGGTCTGAGCCAGAGGTGGTGGAACTGAGTTCCACCAAGTTCCCCCTGAAAAAAAGCCCTGGCCATGGGGTATAGCCTGTTCCCTGGGTATTCATTCAAAGTGAACCAAGACTCACCTTATTTGCTAAGTGAACAGCCTGAGATCTAATAATCAGTCATTCAGTCAATAGGAGCCTCTGAAGTGGTTTAAAAGATAGGTTCAAAGGCAGTAGAAGGCGCACGGGCGCCGCCTCCCCTATCCATGCATCCAGCCCCTTGATCTACATATCAGTGGTGCCGGACCATGGATTTCAATGCGGCGGGGTGTTTTTTTGAAGCACCTGATTAGAGCCAGAGGCTCTAATAGGCTTCAAAAAAGGGTGGCCTTGGAGTGCAGAGTATTGCGCTCCGAGGCCACCCAGTTGTGTGACCATAGGGAATAAGTTTTCGCTATTTTTTACATTAAAGTTCCTCTCTGCCAATCAGGAGGCATATCTGTGAGACCTGTTTCCTGATTGGCCAAAGCGTCAGGCGATCCTATTGGATGCCTATCGCTTTGGCAGAAGAGTAGGCACACGGCGGAGGAAGCTGGAGGACCGGACACCGGAGCCAACGCGGCCGCTGCCCGCACTCTAGGAGAGGAGGAGGGGACACCATGGCCCCACGGGTAAGTGCCGGACTGCCTGGGGGGGGGGGGTTTTAATGCCGTTCCACGCCGCCGGGGGGTGTTCTTTGTTTGCCGCCCCCTTAAAAGAGGAACCCACCAGCCGCCACTGTTCAAAGGGACTTTCCATCTTTGCTAAGGAACACCTGATGTAGACTACACTAGTTATCAAAGTTATAAAAAAAAGTGTACTTTGCGCCAAGAAAATAATAAATGTTAGTTACAAATGAATAGTATAAAACAGCTGCTTCCCTAAACTAAGGTAGATACTCCTTAGGTAATAGTGAATTGAGTGTATGGGGGTGCTCAACTAGCAAAACAGTTCAATGTGCAATAATAAGTAAACAGGTACCTAAGAAACCATACTTAGATACACAGAATATAGTGCAAAAAGTTCCACACACGGAAAGCTTCCACTTATACAGAATCTAATGCCTATATATCAGCCTTCATTTACGTAATGGATGGAATATCAACAATTATCTTCTATACCTTTAAACCAATCTCTTAATAGAGACTTAAATTTGTTTGAGTCCGTCCTGTTGCAAAGTACTAGACTAAAACATATCCTATCATTAATATACAAGATCCTTATCTTAAAAAACTACCCTGAGCTCCCAGAATATACAGATAAATGGGCAAGAGACCTTAATGTTCAAATTGGAGCAGATGAGTGGGAGAAATAGTTTACCCTTACAAATTGCTTGTCATTGACAACTAAAGCCCAAGAGACAAGCTATAAGCTTGTGTCCTGTTGGTACCGATGCCCAACAACCATGCAATATATTCTGACACATCAGACAAATGTTGGCGCTGTCATTCTGCCAAGGGCTCGTTGATACCTATATGGTGGGAATGCCCTCAATTTTGTCAATTGTGGGACAAGATTATGCAGCTGTATACTTTAGTTACAGGGGAGTCAATCCCCAACACACCTCAAATTACATTGTTATCCATCTTACCAGGCTCATATAAAAATATCAAAAAGAGTCAGATTAGACATTGGATAACAGCGAGGCTAGTTATTCCACGGCACTGACACTCAACACAAACTCCATCAGTGAATGAATGGATAGTGGAAATGGACCTAACAGGGAAGATGGAGACCCTTCTGTCACATGAATTAGACACATATGAAAAATGTTGTCGGATATGGGCACCCTGGAGGACACTTAGACAATCAACAGGAAATTAAACTACAAGGAAAAATGGAATTAGAAAGGAATCTAAAAATAGGACTTGAAAGAGTTTCAGTGGGGGATGTCCATATGCCGTAACCCCTTGACATCTCCCCCCCCCCCCCCCGCCATCTTTCCCTCCCTCCCCCCTTTTTTTTTTCTTTTTTTTTCTGTTTTGTGTTTTCTTTTTTTTGCTCTGTTTTTTTTTTTTGTCGTTATTTTTCCCCTTTTTCTTTTTTTATTGTTTGTTTGAAGTTTTGGCGATGATAGCTTGTATAATCTATCTGCAGACGATGTAGTAAGATGTTTTGCTGGTATGTAAATACCGTTAATGAATGTACACTTGTTTATTTGTAAAAACGTAATAAAATTGAGATTGAAATAAAAAGTTCCACACAACATATATATGAAGTAAACTTATATAAAAATTTGAATATTAAAAATATAAATCGCAAAAGGTTGATAGTCAATTAAAGTCCTAACAAATGTGATTCTTCTGTGCTGAAATATCTTCTGCGTGATATCAATACTGAGTCATCCTTCACCGGCTAAAAGAAATACACCATTATATACAATGCTGGCGCATATTGGAACATGAGAACAAACAAATTGTTTTTACCATAAAGTCCTTTAAGCTACACAGAGCTTTGTGTGAGTTGACAGCCTTGGGATAAACTGGGCAGCCTTGCAGAGGGATCCGAAGCCAGACTCCAACATATGAAGCAGGAAAAAACAGAAAAAATAGGCGCCACTTAGTTTAAAACTGTTACACTTTAATAACAAATATATCAAAGCACTCACTTCTTAAATTACTGTGAACGGCATATTCTGGTCCAAACGACGATCAAGCTCGGCTGGTTGGTGGTCTCAGAAGCTAGCAGACATCTGGTTTAGTGGAACGAATGTCGGTGCAATATCCATATAGGAAGTGTTCCGGGTAGTCACTGGGACGCAACGCACGGCGGAGTGACGTCACGACCGCCATGCGTTGCGTCCCAGCTAGACTCTGAGTTTGTGTTCGAGCCCTCTCCCTGGCTTATCAAAGTGACTACCCGGAACACTTCCTATATGGACATTGCAATGGCATTCGTTCCACTAAACCAGATGTCTGCTAGTTTCTGAGACCACCAACCAGCGGAGCTTGATCGTCGTTTGGACCAGAATATGCCGTTCACAGTAATTTAAGAAGTGAGTGCTTTGATATATTTGTTATTAAAGTGTAACAGTTTTAAAGTGACACCTATTTTTTATGTTTTTTAAAAGAAATACACCCAAAGTGTTCCATAGGTGGGTTCTGCTTACCAGATGGTAGTGACTAGTGTTGAGCGGACCCGAACTGTAAAGTTCGGGTCCGTACCGAATTTTGGCGTTTTCCCGACCCCGGACCCGGACCCGGATTTTGCGCTAAAGTCCGGGTTCGGGTCCGGATTCGGGAATTTAATGGCGCAGTTAGAAATGCTTCAGGGGCCAGCCAATCACCATTTGATTAGCTGGTGTGCCCTTAGAAGCCATCATAGCCATGCCTACTAATGGCATGGCTGTGATTGGTCAGTGCAACATGTGACCCAGCATGTGACCAGCTTCTATATAAGCAAGAGGCACACAGCACAGATCGTCACTCTGCTTTTAGACAGTGTAGGGAAAGGATCCTGGCTGCTGTTGCTGTGAGGGAGAGAATTATATGATAGGAGTTAGTCCTGATTCTGCAATCTACTGATAGAAAAGATAGAGAGACAGTGTAGTGTAGTGTAGTGTAGGGGCAGGATCCTGTTTGTGCTTTCAGGGAGAGAGATTTAGATAGGAGTCCAGATTGAGAGATATAATAGCTCAGCGATCTGCATAGGTTTATCTGTTTGTGTTGCAAGCTCAGTGCACCAGCACTGCATTGCGTTGAGTGATACACCTATTCCATACTGTGGCTGTATTGTGCTCTTGCTAAAAGACCCATTTCGGGCAGAAAAAAAAAAAGGCACTTTATTGTGCTTTTGCTAAAAAGACCCATTTTTGGGCCCCAAAAAAAAAAAAAGGCACTTTATTGTGCGGTTGCAAAAAAAAAAAAAAGGCACTTTGTTGTGCGCAAAAAATACCTATTTTTGGGCAAAAAAAATATTTTGCAGTGTATATCTCTAGTTGTGTGAAATAACCAATTTCTATATATTTTTCTTGTACTATGCTATACTAAAAAAAAAAAAAAACTTTTTTTTGAATAGCATTCTCTGCAGCTGTGCGATTCAGCGGTTATATACTGTGGTTGTGTTGTGCTCTTCCAAAAAACGCCATTTAGGGCCACAGAAAATATTTTGCAGTGTGAAATACACATCTGGAGGTGTGTGAAAAAACAACATTATTTTTAAAAAGCATTTCTTTCTCGTACATCACGGGACACAGAGCGACTTAGTCATTACTAATGGGTTATATAGATTACCTTCAGGTGTTGGCACTGGCCAATTCCAAACCTGAAGTACCCTCCCCTATATAAGCCCCTCCCATCCGGGAGCACCTCAGTTTTTTGCCAGTGTCTAAGGTGTTGGCCAAAGAGTAACATGTGTTTTCACTGGGCTTGCGTACAGGTTCTTTTGGGCCTTAGTAAGCTGTTCCGGATCCCACCAAAAAAGCTTCATAGCTAAACGGTCGGTACCCGGGCCTTGCAGCAGAAGAGCAAGGTTTTGCCTGTAATGCCTCTCTTAGGAGGGCTGGACCCTGGGATCCAGAGCTCTGGTCATACCCACGACCAAGATGTTGTCTGTGCAGGGTGCTATACAGGTCCAGGGGAGTGGAATCCTTGGGAACCTGGTCCCTGAAGGTTTAATTACAATGCCTGCCGTGATAGGTGAAGTTTGGACTTCTGTGGACCAAACAAAGTCCTGCGGCGGGGATCAGATAAGTGGGGGCCCCCAGGAACTTGGTTCTATTGGGGGACCCCCAAGCCTAATTTGTCTTTCTGTCTGTTACCTAACGGTATTCCCGCTAATATCTGTGTATGCCTGTAACTACTGAAAATGTAAAATTTTAATAGTAGTCAAGAAAAAAAAAAAAAAAAGGGGACCGCGGTACCTGTGTTAAACCACTAGAGGCCGCTGTAGTCCATTTTTCTTGTCATGTGGATCTTTGGGTTTCTCAAGTCAAAAGATCCAGGCAGTTGGTAAGTTTCTCTGTGGGAATCCACTTCCTCTGCCCTGTTGCTGCGCTCATCCACCGCACAGGCCCTCCGGCAAAAAGGGCCCTGGCTCCTAGTCCCTGTTTGATTTCGAAAAGGGCGCCAATGGCGCACGGGCGTGCGCGCGGGCGCGTGCACGCGCCTCCTATGAAAAAAAGGGGCGGGGCGGGTGGATGGCGCTCGATGCGCGCTGCGGCGCTTCTGCGCATGTGCAGGCGTCCCAGCATGGTTAAAAGACACAGTACAAGTGTCAGCTGGATGCAAACAGAGCTAGCAACAAACAGTGGCACACAGAGGCGGTTGATGCAGGCATCCCCATAGAAAGGCACTTTAGTGGACACCAGCTGGTATATAGCAGCAACTGTGTTAGACTATTACCAGCAAAAATTGGTGTATGACGACGGGAATACCTCAGCTTTGTGCTTAAAGGATATGTCGTCCAGACGCTCCGGAAATAGGTCTTCCAGGAAGCCAAAGGGGTCTCCATCGGGCTCTGAGGATATTGGGCATGCTTGTACTGCACCAATCTCCCCTGAGAATTCAGAGGTCAGTAGCCGTAGAAACCCCGCAGGAATGCCTGGTGCTGCGGCTGTCCCCAGTCCACCTGCTCCTGTATATATAACAGAGGAGGTTTTATCCTCAACTCTGGGAGGATTGGAAGAGAGATTAACAGCATTGATCGCTGCTTCCCTGTCACAGGAAAAGCGCGTCCGATCTCCGTCTCCTCCTTCAGAGTGCCTGTTAGTGGAGGAACAGTCCCACACAGAGATCGACCTACCTGAAGGGGATCAGGATGAGGTTGATTCAGTTATGGAGGAACCTTTCTCAGCATCTCAGGCTGAAAGATTATGGGTTCAGTCTCTGACTAATATGGTCCGATCAGCATTTAAAATGCCTCTGGCGGAACCACCATCCACTACGGTTTCCTCGCTGGGGTCGCTAAAAGCTCCCCAGGCTGTCTGTTCCTTCCCAATCCACCCTTTATTAGAAGGGCTTATTTACCAGGATTGGGAGCATCCTGATAAAATATTTGCTCCCCCCAAGAGATTTCCGGTGATCTATCCCATGGAGGATAAGTTCATAAAAAAATGGAGGGTCCCTACAGTGGATGCAGCCATCTCTTCTGTTAACAAATCACTGACATGTCCAGTAGATAATGTTCCAATGTTCAAAGACCCAATAGATAAAAAATTGGAGTCTTTACTAAAATCTGCTTTCTCTACAGCAAGCATGGTGACACAACCTGCGGTAGCAGCGATTGGAGTCTGCCAAGCAGTGAAAGATCAGTTGAAACAAGTCTTAAGGGACTTACCAGATCAGCAGGCTCTTGCCCTAGCTGACCTGCCTAGAGCCTTGTGTTTTGCGGTGGACGCCATAAAGGATACAATCCAACAGGCCTCCCGCTTTACGCTGTCTATAGTACATATGCGTAGGCTTCTGTGGCTCAAAAACTGGTCTGCTGAAGCTCCCTGTAAAAAACTGCTGGTTAGCTTCCCATTTCATGGAGAACGCTTATTTGGAGAAGATCTGGACAAATATATCCAGAAAATTTCTGCCGGTAAAAGTTCACTCTTACCGGTTAAGAACAAGGGTAGACGTCCTTCTTTTAAGAGGCCTACTTCTCCAGTCCCTGGCACATCGGCTGTGAAACAGTTCCGACGGCCTCCGCGGTCAAATCCAGGGGGCAGAAATCAGGGACAATCACAGGGTAACAAGAAACCCTGGGTCAAGAGAGGTACAAAACCTCCCCCTAAGTCATGAAGGGTTGCCCCCACTCAGTCGGGTGAGGGGAAGACTTCAGTTGTTCACAGAGACCTGGCGGGACACCATCAGAGATGGGTGATCTCCGCAGTAAGTCTGGGATACAGGCTGGAGTTAAAAGACATTCCTCCTGCCCATTTTATAAGGTCAAATGTGCCAAGCGATCCCCAGAAGAGTGGATCCCTCCTTCTGGCACTAGAGCAACTATTGCCCCAAGGGTAATCATGAAGGTTCCCTTGAAAGAAAACGGGTTCGGGTTTTACTCGAACCTTGTCACAGTCCCCAAACCAAATGGGGACATGAGGCCCATATTAAATATAAAAGGGCTAAACAAGTTCCTACATATCAGGACTTTTTCGGATGGAGTCGATCCGATCGGTGGCCACCGCCCTACAAGGGCAGGAATGGTTAGCCTCGATCGACATAAGGGATGCTTATTTGCATATGCCCATCTGTCCGGCCCACCAGAAATTTCTACGCCTTGCAGTAGAAGGGCGCCATTTTCAGTTCAGAGCCTTACCTTTCGGTCTGGCCACGGCACCACGAGTGTTCACAAAAATTCTGGCCCTACGATTGGCCAAACGAGGAACACAAGGTGTAACGATAATGGCATATCTAGACGACTTGTTGCTGATAGACCACTCAGTGAAAAAAACTAGAAGTGGTCGTTCACAAGATAATCAAGTATCTGGAATCTCACGGTTGCATTATCAACCGAGACAAGTCAGCCCTAAAACCAGTCAAAAGCCTGGAATACTTGGGGGCTAAGACTGGATTCAAATCAGAGAAAGATTTTCTTACCTCCAGAGAAGGTGTCGTCTTTGAAAGATTTGACCCACTTAGTGGGTACAAAAAAGAAAAACCATCCATACGCCTGTGTATAAGGCTGCTGGGAAAAATGGTGGCTTCATTCGAAGCGGTACCCTACAGTCAATTCCATTCAAGGAACTTGCAGAGGGCCATACTGTCAGCCTGGAACAAAGAAGTTCAGGCTTTAGACTTACCAATGTCCCTGTCCCCTTCCGTTCACAAGAGCCTCCATTGGTGGTTGGTGCCCCAGAATCTGGGAAGGGAAACCCTTCAGTCCGGTTTCTTGGAAGGTGGTCACTACAGTTGCCAGCCTCATAGGCTGGGGGGCAGTACTGGAGCAATGGTCTCTCCAGGGCAAGTGGTCAGAAGCAGAGAAGGCCCTGCCCACCAATCTCTTAGAGATACGAGCAGCCCGGTATGCCCTAGTAGCATGGACATCCAAACTCCAAGGGTCCCCTGTCAGAATTCAATCAGACAATGCCACAGCAGTGGCATATATCAATCCCCAGGGTGGCACCAGGAGTCGTGCAGCCCAGAGGGAAGCGAATTGCATCCTGGAATGGGCAGAAAGGTATGTCACAGCCATATCCGCGGTTTTCATCCCAGGAGTGGAAAATTGGAGAGCGGACTTTTTAAGTCGCCAGCAATTATGCCCGGGGGAATGGTCTCTTCACCCCGAGGTTTTCCAGGCAATATGCCAGCGGTGGGGAACACCGGATGTAGATCTGCTAGCATCCAGATTCAACGCAAAGGTGGACAGATTTGTGTCTCGCACAAAGGATCCCCTAGCTTGCGGTTCGGATGCCCTAGTGTTCCCTTGGGATCAGTTCAAGCTGATGTATGCATTCCCACTGCGATTAATCCGCAGAATCAGGGTAGAAAAGAAACCAGTGATTCTGGTGGCTCCAGCGTGGCCCCGAAGGGCATGGTATGCGGAGATTGTAAAAATGTCAGTGGGAAGTCCTTGGACCCTCCCACATCGTCCGGACCTGCTTTCGCAAGGACCGATATACTACCCTTCCTTACCAGCCCTAGGTTTGACGGCCTGGCTATAGAAGCCCACATTCTAAAAAAGAGAGGGCTCTCTAATCCTGTGGTATCTACCATGATCAATGCCAGGAAGCCGGTATCCAGGCAGATCTATTATAGGATCTAGAAGGCGTACATCACGTGGGGTGAGGCCAGGAAATGGCATCCACGTAAGTACGTAATAGGTAGGATTCTGGACTTCCTACAGTGGGCTGTACATAGGAAGCTTGCCTTGAGTACTATCAAGGGTCAGACGGCCTTGTCAATATTTTTTTCAAAGGCCCTTGGCTTTGCATTCATTAGTCAAAGCTTTCATACAAGGAGTGATGCGTATTAGCCCTCCGGTTAGTATTCCCATATGTCCATGGGACTTAAACCTGGTTCTGTTGGTTCTACAGAAACAACCATTTGAACCATTGCGGCACATTTTCTTGGTTCTTTTCACCAGGAAATTGATTTTCTTAGTAGCCATTTGTTCGGCTAAAAGAGTATCGGAATTAGCCGCCTTGTCCTGTAAGGAGCCATATCTGGTTATCCATAAGGACAGAGTAGTGTTACGTCCTCATCCAGCCTTTCTTCCTAAGGTGGTATCGAGGTTCCATTTGAACCAAGATGTGGTTCTTCCTTCCTTTTTCCCCAAACCTAGTTCGGTAGAGGAAAAGTTATTACATTCTTTGGATGTAGTAAGAGCAGTTAAAGCTTATCTTAAAGCCACTGCTCAGATTCGTAGAACGGATACTTTGTTTGTTCTGCCGGAAGGCCCCAGAAAGGGTCAGGCAGCGTCAAAATCTACTTTAGCCAAGTGGATTCGACAGGTCATAATACAAGCCTATGGCTTGAAAAGGAGACCGCCTCCGTTCAAAGTTAGGGCGCACTCCACAAGAGCAGTTGGAACTTCATGGGCAGTGCATCACCAAGCCTCCCTGGCTCAAGTCTGTAAGGCCACAACATGGTCCTTAGTACACACGTTTACTAGATTCTACCAGGTAGACGTCAGAAGTCAGGAGGATGTCGCCTTTGGGCGCAGTGTGTTGCAGGCCGCAAAAGAGCCTCATGCCTGATGGCGCCCAGCTTATGTATCCCTCCCCTCATTTGGCATTGCTTTGGGACGTCCCATTAGTAATGACTAAGTCGCTCTGTGTCCCGTGATGTACGAGAAAGAAAATAGGATTTTTTATAACAGCTTACCAGTAAAATCCTTTTCTTGGAGTACATCACAGGACACAGAGCTCCCACCCCTCTTTTTGGGACACTTATTGCTTGGCTACAAAACTGAGGTGCTCCCGGATGGGAGGGGCTTATATAGGGGAGGGTACTTCCGGTTTGGAATTGGCCAGTGCCAACACCTGAAGGTAATCTATATAACCCATTAGTAATGACTAAGTCGCTCTGTGTCCCGTGATGTACTCCAAGAAAAGGATTTTACAGGTAAGCTGTTATAAAAAATCCTATTTCTCTGGCCTCTGCAGCTGTGCGATTCAGCGGTTATATACTGTTGGGGTTGTTGTGCTCTTGCAAAAAACGCCATTTAGGGCCACAGAAAATAAATTGCAGTGTGAAATACACATGTGGAGGTGTGTAAAATAAACAATTTCTATATATTGTACAGTGCTATACTAAAAAAAACAACATTTTTTTTGAATAGCATTCTCTGCACTTCTATAGCTGTGCGATTCAGTGGTTAAATACTGTGGTTGTGTTGTGCTCTTGCAAAAAACGCCATTTAGGGCCACAGAAAATATTTTGCAGTGTGAAATACATATCTGGAGGTGTGTGAAAAAACAACATTATTTTTGAATAGCATTCTCTGGCCTCTGCAGCTGTGCGATTCAGCGGTTATATACTGTTGGGGTTGTTGTGCTCTTGCAAAAAACGCCATTTAGGGCCACAGAAAATATTTTGCAGTGTGAAATACACATGTGGAGGTGTGTAAAATAAACAATTTCTATATATTGTACAGTGCTATACTAAAAAAAACAAAATTTTTTTTGAATAGCATTCTCTGCACTTCTATAGCTGTGCGATTCAGTGGTTAAATACTGTGGTTGTGTTGTGCTCTTCCAAAAAACGCCATTTAGGGCCACAGAAAATAAATTGCAGTGTGAAATACACATGTGGAGGTGTGCAAAATAAACAATTTCTATATATTGTACAGTGCTATACTAAAAAAAAAAAATTTTTTTTGAATAGCATTCTCTGCACTTCTATAGCTGTGCGATTCAGTGGTTAAATACTGTGGTTGTGTTGTGCTCTTGCAAAAAACGCCATTTAGGGCCACAGAAAATATTTTGCAGTGTGAAATACACATCTGGAGGTGTGTGAAATAAACAATTTCTATATATTTTCCTTGTACTGTGCTATACTAAAAAAAAACAACCTTTTTTTTTTTGAATGTGAATTTTCTGCAGTTTTGTAGCTGTGCGTTTCAGCCATTACGTACTGTGGGTGTGTTGTGGTCTTCCAAAAAACGCCATTTAGGGCAAGATCCTAAATTTGGAAAATATGAGGGGAAGGTCAAAGGGACGTGGTGGCCCCGGTCGTGGTGCTGCTGGTGGAGCTCCTGTTGCAGGGAGAGGACGTGGTGGATCTGTGCCAGCTACACGCACAAGTGAAACACCTTCCTCAGGTGCGAGTAGGCGACCGAGCCTGCGGCGGTATTTTGTCGCGCCTAATGAGGCTGTACCAATGTTTAGGCCAGGACAAGTACAGGCGATAGTAGATTGGGTTGCTGACAGTGCCTCGGGTTCCTTCACATTGTCTCCCACCCACTCTTCTGATGAAAGATCAGAGTTGGCACCTGAAGCCCATGTCCATCAGTCTTTCACCTCACCCCCTTGCAAATCAGCCAAGCAGTCTGAGCCCCAAATCATGCAGCAGTCTCTTCTGCTTTTCGATGACTCTGTTAGCAGGGTTTCCCAGGGCCATCCACCTAGCCCTGCCCCAGAAGTGGAAGAGATTGAGTGCACCGATGCCCAACCACTTATGTTTCATGATGGGTACATGGGAGGACCATCGCAGCACGTCTCGGATGATGACGAAACACAGGTGCCAACTGCTGCTGCTTTGGCAATTGTGCAGACAGACATGGAGGGCAGGGGTGAAGACTGGGTGGAAGATGATGTGGAGGACGATGAGGTCCTCGACCCCACATGGATTCAACGTTATGCAGGTGACCAGTGTAGTTCGGAGGAAGAGGCGGTGGTCGCACAGAGCCACCAGCACAGCAGAAGAGGGAGCAGGGTGCAAAAACGGAGCATTCGTCCCCTACACAGTACATCTGCTACTGCCCAACGCAGCAAGGGACCGAGCACACCAAAGCCAGGTCCAAGGACTTCCCTAGCGTGGCAGTTCTTCACACAGTGTGTTGATGACAAGACACGAGTGGTTTGCACGCTGTGCAATCAGAGCCTGAAGCGAGGCATAAACGTTCTCAACCTGAGCACAAGCTGCATGACCAGGCATCTAAGTGCAAAGCACGAGCTGCAGTGGAGTAGACACCTCAAAAACCAAGAATGGTCTCTGGCTCCTCCTGCTTCCTCTTCTGCTGCAGTCTCGGCCTCTTCATCCACCTCTGTAGTGACAGTGGCACCTGTCACCCCGCAAACAGAGGATCTGCCAGCAACACTACCACCTGGGTCACCAACCATCTCCACAATGTCCCATGGAAGCGTTCAGCTCTCTATCTCCCAAACATTGGAGTGGAAGAGGAAGTACCCCCCTAGCCACCCGCGATCCCTGGCCCTGAATGCCAGCATTTCAAAATTCCTGGCCTTTGAAATGCTGTCATTCCGTCTGGTGGAGACGCAGAGTTTTAAAAGCCTGGTGGCATTGGCTGTCCCGCAGTACGTCGTGCCCAGCCGCCACTACTTTTCCAGGCGAGCCATCCCTTCCCTGCACAACCAGGTGCGGGACAAAATCAGGTGTACACTGCGCAACGCCATCTGTGGCAAGGTCCACCTAACTACGGATGCGTGGACCAGTAAGCACGGTCAGGGACGTTATATCTCCCTAACAGCACACTGGGTAAATGCAGTGGCGGCTGGGCCTGAGGCAGATAGCGGTTTGGCGCATGTCCTTCCACCACCGAGGATTGCAGGGCGCTTCAGTTTGCCTCCTGTTGCTAACTCCTCCTTCTCCGCTTCCTCATCCTCTACCGCCTCCTCATCCATTCAGCGTAACACCTTCACCACCAACTTCAGCACAGCCAGGGGTAAACGACAGCAGGCAGTTTTAAAACTTTCCTGTTTGGGGGAAAATCCCCACACCGCGCAGGAGTTGTGGAGGGACATGGAACAACAGACCGATGAGTGGTTGCTGTCAGTGAGCCTCAAGCCCGGCCTGGTGGTGTGCGATAATGGGCGAAATCTCGTAGCAGCTCTGGGTCTAGCCGGTTTGACGCACATCCCTTGCCTGGCGCATGTGCTGAACTTGGTGGTCCAGAGGTTCCTTAAAAATTACCCCAATATGCCAGAGCTGCTGCAGAAAGTGCGGGCTGTCTGTGCGCACTTTCGGCGTTCTCACCCTGCTGCTGCTCGCCTGTCAGCGCTGCAGCGTAACTTCGGCCTTCCCGCTCACCGCCTCATATGTGACGTGCCCACAAGGTGGAACTCCACCTTGCACATGCTGGCCAGACTGTGCGAGCAGCAGCAGGCAATAGTGGAGTTTCAGCTGCAGCAATCACGCGTGAGTCGCTCTGCGGAACAGCACCACTTCACCACCAATAACTGGGCCTCCATGCGAGACCTGTGTGCCTTGTTGCGCTGTTTCGAGTACTCCACCAACATGGCCAGTGCCAATGACGCCGTTCTCAGCGTTACTATCCCAGTTCTATGCCTCCTTGAAAAAACGCTTCGTGCGATGATGGAAGAGGATGTGGCACAGGAGGATGAGGAGGAGGAGGAGGAAGCGGGATCATTTCAAAGGCTTTCAGGGCAGTCTTTCACAAGTGGCTACGAGGGTGGGTTCCTGCACCAACAAACGCCAGGTACACAATTGTCCGGCAGAAAGGGCACAGTTCTGGAGGATGACGAGGTGGAGGAGGAGATGGAGGAGGAGGAGGAGGAGGAGGAGCCATGTTCACAGCAGGGTGGCACTCAGACCAGCTCGTGGCCATTACTGGTGCGTGGCTGGGGGGATACAGAGGACACAGACGATACACCTCCCACAGAGGACAGCTTTTCTTTGCCTCTGGGCAGCCTGGCACACATGAGCGATTACATGCTGCAGTGTTTCCGCAACGACAGCCGAGTTGCCCACATTTTAACTGGTGCTGATTACTGGGTGGCCACCCTGCTGGATCCCCGTTACAAGGACAACGTACCGTCCTTAATTCCCTCACTGGAGCGGGATCGTAAGATGCTCGAGTACAAGCGCACGCTGGTAGACGCGCTGCTGGTGGCATTCCCACCTGACAGCGGGCGTACGGTGGAAGCACAAGGCGAAGGCAGAGGAGGAGGAAGAGGTCGCCAATGCAGCCGGGGCACCGGCAGCACCTCAGAAGGCAGGGTTAGCATGGCCGAAATGTGGAAAAGCTTTGTCAGCACGCCACAACAACCAGCACCACCAGCTGAGATGGAACGTCTTAGCAGGAGGCAGCATTTCACCAACATGGTTGAGCAGTATGTGTCCACAGGCCTACACGTACTGGATGACGGGTCTGCCCCCTTTAACTTCTGGGTCTCCAAATTGGGCACATGGCCTGAGCTTGCCGTTTATGCCTTGGAGGTGCTGGCCTGCCCTGCAGCCAGTGTATTATCTGAACATGTATTTAGCACGGCAGGGGGCGTTATCACAGACAAGCGCAGCCGCCTGTCCAGAGCCAATGTGGACAAGCTCACGTTCATTAAAATGAACCAGGCATGGATCCCACAGGACTTGTCCGTACCTTGTGCAGAATAGACATGTATACCGGTGTTGTGACAAAAACTGTCCGGCCATCGGATTGTGCCCGGCCCGTACTGCGCAGGCGCAGCGCTTGCGCAGTACAGAGGACAAGGAGATTCACAAAATCTCCGAAGATGAACGGCGCCTGCGCTGTGAGTGCAGGTTCAAGCCCCACCATCCAAGAGGACATACGGTAGCACATAGTAACAGGGCCCCTCACGGGCTCGCTTCGATCACGGCCTTGCTTGGCTCGGCTTGAACCACGGATGGTGTGGCCTTCACCTGAACTCAACACGCAGGCGCCGTTAGTCTTGGGAGATTTTTGAAATCCCCTTGTCCTACATACTCAGCAAGCGCAGTACAGGGCGGACACTATTCAACAGGGGACAGAATTCGACACATCACCGGCCTTACCCAGCCATTGTTGTATTTTTGAACCAGTGTTGGCTACCTCGTCCCCCTCCACCGCCGCTTCCACCTGCACAGCCACATCCACCGCCACCTCAACCTCCTACTCCATATGGACCTCGTCCTGCTAGGCCAAGATTAAAATTTTTATTTTATTTTTTTGTAGCGCACAGATCCTTTCCCCCTTACCTGCCTTTATGTTGTTGGCTCTTCGCAGGAGGGAGAAAGGCACACCGCACTACCAGCCCGTATCCTCCTATATAAAGAGGTTGAGCGGTGTACTTGACGGGCCGTGTCCACAGCCGGAGTCAAAACTCCTCCAGAGGATGATTCTCACCTCTACTGTAGGTAGAGGCAAGTCCTTTAATTGCCAGTAAAGTCAATGTCCACACCAGCTGAAACTCCAACTCTTATTCTCTCATGGCAAAATAAACTGTACTCAGATAGAAAAGGTTAGAGCAAAGAAACAGGACAGCTTAAGGTGTGGAGGAGGTCCAGGCACAAACGTAGCACATTCACTTCACTGCTTAGGTTTCTCAAACAGTTTTTGGCGCACGGTCTCTGCCACAGACATTGAGGTTGGTCTCTGCCACAGACCGGGTGTACAAGGCCCCTGCCACGGGCCTGGAGAACTTTGGTCTCAGCCACAGACCAGGGTGTATAAGGCCCCTGCCACGGGCCGGTTGAATAAGGCCTCTGATACAGTCAAGGTGACCTTGAGCTTCTCCTTCTACGAACCTAGCCCATATCAAGGGGAAGACATCTCTCCAGGGAGTCAACAGACCATTCCTTCACCGTGACTCCCGCATCGGTCCATCAGAATGATCCTCCCTTCCCTGGAACAGGGTCCCCTACACGAGGCGGCTCTGGACTCCAGGCTTTAGTCCCGCCCCTAGGCCTCCATACCCAGGGCAGCAAGAACTCCAGGATAGTACCTCACCCCGGGCTAAAGGTGCCCGAGATGGAACAGGAACACATGCACCCAGGCCGAAGGCACCTGGGCGCGGACCCCACTGGACATCAGCCCCCAGGCCAAAGGTCTGACCCTTTTATATGCTCTCCCGGCATGCACAGCAGGTTCCCCGCCCCGCTGTACTACTGCCAAGAGGGGACACAAAAGGCGCCACCTGTAGGCCGCAGGGAACTGCACACCAATACTGTCCCCCGAGGACAAAATGGTCCATGAATCCTACAGAATTAGGGTATTTGAGCCTATTTACCACTCAAACACTTTCCTTAAATTTAGCACCCCGCTACATTTTTATTTCAAAGTATTTTATTTTCCCACTACCTTATCCATTAAATTAAATAATTTATTCCAGAAAGGGCGTATTCTGGGGCATTCTCACCATATGTGTGGCATCGTGCCGTTGAGTTTCTGAGGTTCTTAATGACTTCCTGTACCTCTTCTGCTGAAAAGGGGGCCTCCAGCATATTTTTTTATTTTTTTATTTTTTTTATGTTCTTTTAAGTTATTTCCTATCCACATTTGTTTGCAGAGCACTTGCCATGTTCTTAACAACATTTTGCTGCCATTTGCAGCCCTCTAGCCCTTTCCATTACTTTTTTAGAGCCTTTTTAGTCGTCAGAAGTCCGGGTCCCCATTGACTTCAATGGGGTCCGGGTCCGGGTCCGGGTTCGGGTTAAAGTTCGGTCCCGAATCCGAACTTTTTTCCGAAGTTCGGCCGAACCCGCCGGACCCGAATATCCAGCTACCCGCTCAACTCTAGTAGTGACCCCTTTACTTAAAAAGCAGGTCAAAAGCACTTTTAACAAGGCAGTGCTTGCTGCAATGGTGGAGACTGTAGAAGCAAAAAAATAAACCCTCCTCCACAAACATCATGGATGGGATATGTAAAGAAATATAAAGGGAACCAATAGTGTAATCCTGTTTATTTTATAAAAGCAATAAAAATGGTGCTGAGTGGCTGCTTACATGAGTAGTACCTTAGCCTGGCACTGAGGCTGTTAGCGTAGTGGCAGTCGAATGGTGCCCCGCGGCTCACACTCATTACTGGTGTGCGTTCCACTGTCCAACACGAACAATCAAAGGGACCGGAAGTAACGTGACCAAGACTCGCCTCGACGTACGTTTCGTAGTTTGTACGTCATTAGGAAGTGTCCTTACGCTATTGGTTCCCTTTATATCTCTTTACATATCCCATCCATGATCTTTGCGGAGGAGGTTTTTTTGCTTCTACAGTCTCCACTATTGCAGCAAGCACTATCTTGCTAAAAGTGCTTTTGACCTGCTTTTTTAAGTAAAGGGGTCACTACCATCTGGTAAGCAGGACCCACCTATGGTACACTTTGGGTGTATTTCTTTTAGCTGGTGAAGGATCACTCACTATTGATATCACTCAGAAGATATTTCAGCACAGAAGAGTCACATTTGTTAGGACTTTGATTGACTATCAACCTTTTGCGATTTATATTTTTAATATTACATTTTTTTACTTTCAATCGTTTTTTATTGAAATATCAACATATGAATAATGACAGAAATACAGGTAAAACCATCATAGAACATTTACTGAAGCATTACAGAAGATAACAGAAGGTGTGTCTAAAATAGAGACATCAATTATGCCCGCAGTGGGTCTATACTAAAAGAACTGTCTCCGGTAGGGGGGATAATCTCGCCTCCCCAGCACCCCTCAGGGGATCTAACTGTGCTGGAAAGGGAGGGTCCGCCCCCCCCCCCCTGGGGCAGAGTTTCAACAATAAATACACAGATACCTAGTGAAAAAAAGATGCAAAACATAAGAAAAAGAGAGAGGAAAAAGAAAGAATCAAAATTGAGATGTCTAGTATGTTAACTGTTCCTAGACCCTTGAGTGGACTATCATAGGCTAAAGATATAGTAACTTGTAGGCATCTAGTAGACAGAAGGATTCGGACTCAGGCCTCGTACACATGACCGATTTTCTCGGCAAGAACCAGCAAGAAACTTGCTGGCAGAGATGTCTTGCCAAGTAAATCAGTCGTGTGTACGCGGCTATCGGGTTTCTCGTCGAGAAAACCGACAAGTAACCTCGACGAGAAAATAGAGAACCTGCTCTCTATTTTCTCATCGAGATTCTCGTCAGCCTGTTTCTCGACGAGAAAAGTGAGTGTGTGTACACTTACCTGTCCGCCGGGAAGCCCGCGCATGTTCGAAATGAATTCGACGCATGCGCGGTAGCTTCCTAGGCATACGTAGGGTATACCAAGATGGCGGCGACGGCATCGAATGTGACGAGCGCATGCTCGTCGTAGTCGATGACGTCACCGCGTACGCTCCATTCAAAGAACCGCGGGTTCTTTGAATCGAGCGTGTGTACACTCGGCCGGGAAAATTTTCTTGTCCAAGAATATCGTCGAAAAAAACGACATGTTTTTTTCGACGAGAATCTCGGCCGTGTGTACGAGGCCTAAAGGTCTAGATAACATCTAATCAGCTATTGTAACAATCAGTAAAAACCTCTCTTGGCATTCGGGAGCGAGCAAGAATAGCGTCTACAGGAAGTAGTCTGGTAATATTACCTGTAGGGCGATAATGAAATGCAGAGAAGAGGAAAGGAAAGATTAGAAGAAGGAAAGTAAGGAAAGAGAAGGTAGGGGTGATACATTGTAGGACGGTGCAGTACTCACTCATCTACTCGGGCCCGGTTGGCAGAGAAGTGGTAGGTACTAGGTGGCAGAGATAGGTATTTGGACCAGGGAACTCAGGTGGCACTGTGTTTATCAGTAGTATCCAAGAGGATGCTAACTGTTTTCTCTTGGGCCATGATTCATGAGATCTTTCTTTTGACCAGGAGAAAGGATACAGTTGGTTGTTTCCAAGCCCGAGCATTCGTTAACTTGGTCCCAAGGAAAATAAACGTAATAAGTCGTTGGACTAGTTTTGGGGTTCCAGGGCAGGGAAAGTTTAAGAGAGCGAGTTGAGGAGACTTTTGGATGGGTAATCACGTGATTTTCCTAATGGTATAGAATATTTTATTCCATAGACCCCTGATTTTGGGACATTCCCACCATATGTGTAGCATTGATCCAATATGCCCGCAGTTGCGAAAGCACAAAGGTGAGGCGTTAGGATACATTTTGGAAAGTTTTAGGGGGACCATGTACCACCTCATCAGTAATATTAAATTTTTTATATACCGTATTTATCGGCGTATAACACGCACTTTTTTCCCCTTAAAATCAGGGGAAAATCGTGGATGCGTGTTATACGCCGATACTCCGCCGATTCCCCTGCTGAAACGAGCGAGAGGAGCGAGCGGAGCCGAAGCCGAAGTACACTCGGCTTTACTCGGCTCCTCTCGCAGTCCCGCCCATCTCTGACTGCGCCGCTGACATAGAGAAAACCGAGTGTACTTCGGCTAGTCTCGGCTCCTCTCGCAGTCCTGCCCCTGACTGTGAGCAGAGCCGAGTCTAGCCGAAGTACACTCGGCTTTCTCTGTCAGCGGCGCAGTCAGTGGAGATGGGTGGGACTGCGAGAGGAGCCGAGTCTAGCCGAAGTACACTCGGCCCCGCTCGCTCCTCTCCACAGAAATCGGCGCCAAATTTAAAAAACGCCGAGACTGACAAGGCTGCAAAGGCACTGGGCAAGGCTGCAGATGGACAGATGGACACTGGGCAAGGCTGCAGATGGACAGATGGTCACTGGGCAAGGCTGCAGATGGACAGATGGACACTGGGCAAGGCTGCAGATGGACAGATGGTCACTGGGCAAGGCTGCAGATGGACAGATGGACACTGGGCAAGGCTGCAGATGGACAGATGGACACTGGGCAAGGCTACAGATGGACACTGGGCAAGGCTGCATGCTGCATTTAAATGTAAGTTTTTTTTCCTTGAATTTCCCTCCTAAAAGTTTTTTCCCTTAAAATTCCCTCCTAAACTTGGGGTGCGTGTTATACGCCGGCGCGTGTTATACGCCGATAAATACGGTAAGTTATCTTCATATATATGTTGTGTGGAACTTTTTGCACTATATTACGAGTATCTGAGTGTGGTTTCCTAGGTACCCGTTTACTTATTATTGCACATTGAACTGTTTTGCTAGTTGAGCGCTCCCATACACTCAATTTACTCTAGTTATCAGTCCGGAGAACAACATAAATCCTTTCCTCTTAACAACTGATGTAAGCCACAGGTCACTGTAACTTCCAGAAGATGTAGGGACTTTAAAAATAGCTGTAAAATCCTGGATTGGAGTCACAAGTTTACTATGACCTCGTTTTCACATTGCGTCCATGACACCATCGCTTTTTTTATTTTTTTTCCACTAAAAAGTTTTTATTAGAAGCAATAAGGAAGGTGCGTACAAATCACAACAGATATCAAATGAAGATATTGGACAATTAAGATACATATGAACAAGTGTAGGATACATCTTATAATTACAACATGAGGCTTAGTAACCGGGAACAGATCAAGTAGACAAACTATGGCATAGGTTAGGTGGAGGATCACTTTTCCATTTTCCCCTCCCCTCTCCCCCCCCCATCGTGTCAGTTAATCGACCAAGGGGAAGAGGTAGCATGAAGATTTGTTCCAGGTCGGGGCGATGAAGACAGTGTGTCCATATGTGTGTGGGCACCTGTTAGTTACAATAACTTAGCTTGAAAATTGTGTAAGTGACAGAGAAGGGGGAGAGGGGATGAGAGGGAAAGGAAAGGAGGAAAGGAGGCGGAGGAGGGCCAGTAGAGAGAAAAAAAATAAAAAAAGGAGGGGGGAGGGGCGAGGGGAGGACAGGACGCACAAATAAAAAGAGCAGGGAGTATAAGGACAATAGAAAGGGGAGTTAAGTGTTGCTACAGGGTATTAGGCATCTTATGCCCCGTACACACGACCGGTTTTCCCGACGAGAAAACTGCCATTTTTTAGATTGGCCGTGAAAACGGGTCGTGTGTATGCTCCATAGCAGTTTTCCCGATGAGAAAACTGCCCGCAAAAAATGTAAAACCTGCTCTATTTTTTCCCGTCGTGTTTCCCGTCAGTCTTTTTCTCGTCACGAAAACCGGTCATGTGTATGCTTTTCCGAGGGGAAAAAAACGTGCATGCTCAGAATCAAGTATGAGACAGGAGCGCTCGTTCTGGTAAAACTAGCGTTTGTAATGGAGATAGCACATTGGTCACGCTGTAACGGACTGAAAAGCACGAGGCTGAAAAGCGCGAATCGCTTTTTAGTTACAAGACTTTGCGGAAAGGATTCTGATCGTCTCACCTTGTGGGGAGAGGACCATGGCAGAATCCTCCAGCTAATCACTTTAACACCCACACACCACAAATATGCATCCATGGGTTGCTGAGGTTTCTGTGGTGAGAGCACACTCGCTGCATGCTCCCAGCACAGTAACCAAGCTGTTATTGACAGCTCACACTCTGTAGTAAAGATTGAGGACTGGTGGGACCAGTTCCCAATCAGGTGGCCTCTGTGACAGACAATCACAGTGGTCACATGATCAGGCTGTCCTTCCTGCCCCCCTGGGATGGTAAAGACCCTAAAGAGATGCAAAGGCTGGGCTGCACTGAATTAGTGTTTGGCTTTAAAGTGATTGTAAATTATCACCTTGTAAAACAACCCATTCAGTTTAAAATAGAAATTAAAATGCAAAACATTTTTGTATAGATATAAAAAAAAAGTTATAAATACCTTTTTTCTATTTTTTATAAATGATCACATTACCTCTGTTCTCAGCTGCTGGGGAAAGAGAAGCAAAAGCATACTGAGCTTCCCAGTGAATGGCTGTGCAGGGGGGGGGGGCGTGTGAGGACAAGACTGATCATTGGAGGAGAGTACACAGCTAGAGAACTAACCACGTTGTGCTCTCCTGCTTAGTGTGGTCATTTTTAATAGCAAAGCCGGGGATTTTACATAAAGGAAGCAATACAAAGAGAACAGGAGACTTTCTCATCCCTCCAGATCTGAGGAACGTGTTGGCTGCAGGCCCCATATACTTCAAGTGGAACTTCAGTAATTTTTTCTTTCCATCTATTAAATATTTTAATTTTGGATAGTAAAACATTTTTTTTTTCTGCCAGTAAATATCTTATACAGACCATTTTCTCTTTCTTATCTGGTCATTAGCCTAGGCTTATGACATCATACACAGCTTTCTCTCTCACTCTTGTGAGAGTTTGCCAGGAAGGAAGGAAGGGGGGGGTGAGTCATAAGAGGACCAATGAGAGCTGAAGAGCTGGAGGCGTGCCTCTGTAAATCTAGAAAGTGAACAGGCAGCAGCTTCAGCTGCCCACAGTTAAAATGGATGCAGCCAGACTTAGAGGAGGGAGATTTCTGCAGCATATTTGGCAAGCACAGAATGACAGTATATATAAAATAATATGCGAAGTGGTTGGAGGGAAGCTCCAGAATGGCAAAGATGTTTTTATTACAAATTATGTGAGCAGACTGCAGTTCCTATTTCAGTCTGTTGTTGCCATTGCATTAAAGTAAGGTATTGAACTTTTTTTTTTTTTTTGCGGTATGTGTGCGATGTCAAGGTGATTGTACGGTAATACGTTTAATAACTATCTAAACACAACTTTCAGTGTCTGCAGCTTGTCACGACAAACACGCAAATTTCCATGCCTAAAAATAGTACAAATTCTGATCATTTTTGGTCAGACCTTTGTAGTAATGTTCTAATAATGAAGAATATGTCAGCCATACAAAGCATGTACATGGAAATTATATAAAGCTTTTCCATAGAGATAGAAATGAAATTCAGCTTCAAACATGATGCTGTTAAAATGGAAATTTCACTATTTTCTAAAATTTGAGCAGAAGATAGTTCAGCCACAATGGTCCACACACAATGGCCTTCAATGGTTCATGGTAAAGTTCTCACTACAGAATATATGTGTGTGGACCATTGTCAAATGGAAGAGGTTAGCTGATGACAAAAATTATTCTTCCCCCTAGATCAGTAATGGCAAAACTTGGCACCCCAGATGTTTTGGAACTACATTTCCCATGAAGCTCAACTACACTACAGCGTGCATGAGATATCACGGGAAATGTAGTTCCAAAACATCTGGAGTGCCAAGGTTCACCATCAGACTGCCCTAGACAATTGTCAAATGGAAGAGGTTAGCTGATGACAAAGATGATCCAGTTCTTTATAAAAGTATCAAAATATTCCGTTAGGTACTGTAGTTGACTAATGTGAGGAGATTAGCAGATCTCAATCCACATAGTAGAAAGCCTAAAAGTACAACACATAGGGGTTGATTTACCAAAGGCAAACAGACTGGTCAGGATGGATTTACTTTGTTGGTCGCCAGTGCCTGGCCCCTACATAGACACCTCCTGCAGCACTGCAAGCCATTTTTTTATTGGCAGGTTCTCCCAATACAAATACTGAATGTATGACTGTTCAAAAAAAATATTGCTAGGCAATGTAAAGTCAACAGGGACTTTTAGTAATGATGCGGTACTCAAGAGCGGAACGGTTCGGGTCGGTACAGTTTGGAACGGTTTGAATGGTCCAGTCTATTCTGGTGAGCGTTTCCACTGCAAGTCGGACCGTCAGGGGCCATTCAGGGTTTAGAAAAAATGCCTAGCGTGTCCGCCAATTAGTGGAATGTATTGTAGCTCCGCCCTAACCGAACCGTTCCATTTTCTATGGCCCACCATCTGAAGCAGGACCCAGAATGGTGCGGTACGGTTCGGTTTTATGGCACGCTTTCATAATGGAAACACCCAAAATAGCGAACCGTACCGAACCGTACCGAAGCGATCCGCTCAGTGGAAACGAGGCAAAAATGTATGGTTTTAAAGAGTTTACATAAATACTTTTTTTAATGTTGATTACACATTGTACTCATAGTTGTTTGTGCTCTTCTATATTTTAGATTTTTATTAAATAAAATATATTTATTTAGATACAATGTGGATTCTTTCTATGAGTATTACTTTCAATTTAGTCATTTCTATTTATTCCATTGTGGGTAACTCCCAGTAGGATCTCCATGCTAAGGCACTCTGTTAGTGCTTTGTGGCTTCCCCTAGTGTTTGCAATCTAGAGCTCTACTCTTTCTCATTCAAATACAGTGGAACCTCAGATTACGAGCATAATCCGTTCCAGGAGAATGCTCGTAATCCAAAGTACTCGCATATCAAAGCGAGTTTCCCCATTGAAGTCAATGGAAACGAAAATAATTTGTTCCGCATTGACTTCAATGGCATGCAATACCGCATGCGGCCAGAGGCAGGGGGGGCAGGAGAGCCTCGGAGATGGCCGAAAGGGCCAGAGGACACCTCGGCTGACCTCGACAAACCTCAAAAAGACTTTGTTACAGAGATTTGCAGAAGTCAGCAGCCATGCTGTCCTCGGGCCTTTCCATGCATTTCCGAACGGTGTCGATCGGCGACGTTCGGCTCTGGCGCCCCCCCCCACCTCAGGCCAAACACGGTACTGCACACCGCTTTGGCCTGAATCCTACTTGTTTTGCGAAACAACACTCGCAAGCCGAGTTACGATTTTTAAAAATACAGTACTCGTATTGCAAAACGCTCGTTAACCATGTTACTCACAATCCGAGGTTCCACTGTATTTTATTTTTATTGAAAATATCAATAGATTGCATTACAGATAATTTAGAGAGAAATTAATACCATTGTGTTGAGTAAGGTATAGTACAAGTGAGGAAAATGCTAACTATACATACAGGTAGTCTCTCTATTGATAATCTGTGGAACTAGAATCAAAGCAAAGCAATAAGACTATAACTAGTCGGGCTGTTCGAATGTCAAATTTATAAACATTAACTCAGTCTAGAAAAAATATACTTTCAGTAGTTCCTCAAAAGTAGAATAATGTGTTTATCCAACTACAGCGTTAGGATCTAGTCATATTACTAGTGATAAATAATGTTATCCAAACACAATAGAGGTTACCTGAGAGAAGAGGTAACCCAGTAAGGGAGGGAAAGAATGAATGAAAGGAGCAAGAAAAGATAGGAAGGAGAAGGAGGAGCGGAAAATGGGGTCCCCGAAGGTTGAGCTAACCCCAACAGTATTCTGGTAAGGACTTATAGTAGAGTTCCTTCTACCATGGTAAAAGTACCCGGTCTTCTAAGCCTGGTGGCAGACAGTGTGTAATCCATGGTCTCCATAAATTGTCAAATAAATGAAGGTTTTCCTTATTCAGATAAAGTGATATGTGGTTTACTGAAGCGCTGAAATTAATATTCCAATAGTGAATTCCAATAAAAATATGAGTTATTAACAGATAACTAAATGATGAAAGCCGCAAGCAATAAAAATTGTGCAATGATGCGCTAAAATCAACCTCTTAATAACACACAGTATTATACAAAATAAAATAAGTGAAGATAAGATGTACAAGTGAGTCTAAAACTAATATTCCACACCGATCCTGGGTATAAAAAGTAAGAAATTCCTCTTAGTGATACAACTGTTTCAAACAATATAGATATAAAATGGGTCCTCCCAGTGGTTAGGCTGCTTCAATGCTGCAAATAGTGGACAAAAGTCACAGATAAACTCCCAGTTGAGTAACTCTGATTGCAGCCCGCTTTCCTGTCAGCACACCTATACCTCTCTGAGATTTGTTTTCTACCCGTTCCTCTGCGTATCAGTCCTCAAATCAAAGAGAGATTATCATTGCGCAGTTGTACAGGTTAATAAAGGGTTTAAGATGCAATTGCAGCCACCCACACAAATCCAGTGGTTTAGCGCAAATGTTTAAACAATCAGATCCAAGCAGATAACCTCCTCGTTCCAGCAACCAGTGTAGGACTACACAGTGGATGTCGTCACTCTGGCTCCTCTCGACGCGTTGCGTCACTTGTCACATGACTTCTTCAAGGGACCCTTGAAGAAGTCACGTGACAAGTGACGCAACGCGTCGGGAGGAGCCAGAGTGATGACATCCACTGTGTAGTCCTACACTGGATGCTGGAACAAGGAGGTTATCTGCTTGGATCTGATCGTTTTAGACTTTCCGTATTCAGAGCTTCCATCTTAGCGTGTAACAAAATGCTGTTCATTCTGTGTTAGTCTCTGCAATATTCAATGTAGGTGATTTCCATGCTTTAGCTATAGTCTGCTTTGTGGCCGTTATGAGTTGAATAAGTAGTTTAAATTGTTTACGTGTCAATGATTCTGGTCTCAGGTTTATGAGGACCATTGCTGGGTCTGGTGTAAGAGAGCGTTCAAACATCTCTGAGGCAAGCATGAAAACCGCTTTCCAAAATTCTTGTGCCACTGGGCAACTCCACCAGATGTGTAAGTGTGTCTAGAGCTCTACTCTTAATCATTTAGAAACAGGTCAAAAATAATAATAATATTTCACCAAATTAAAAAAGAAATTCTCCTTTTTCCTGCTAAAAAAAATTGTAAAAAATAATAAAAATAAATACTACTGACACTAGACAAAAATCTGTTTGTTTTCGTTTTCGTTTCATTCTTTTTTTTTTTTTGGAAATTCGGAATTCGTAAATTTGAAGATTCGCAAATCCGAAAATTCAAAAGTTCAAAAATCTGGAAATTCGAAAATAAGAATAAAAAAACGAAAATCCGAAAATTTGAATTAATAACTAACTAACTAATATTAAATAACTATTTAATTATAGGTATTGGAATTTCCTTTCAAATTTGGCTGTTAGTGATCGTAACGAATATGAATTTATCTGAAGTTACGAATTATCCAAAATAACTAATGCTGCATCTAAACAAATGGAACGGAACAAATTATTAATAAATAATAATAATAATATTAATAAAGTAATAATTTGTTACGTTCCATTTGTTTAGATACGGCATTCGTTATTTCAGATAATTCGTAACTTTGGATAAATTTGTATTCATTACGTTTACTAACAGTCAAATCTCAAAAGAAATTCCAATACCTATAATTTAATAGTTAAGATATTATTAGTTAGTTATTATTTCAGATTTTTGAATTTTCGGGTGTTCGGATTTTCGTTCTAATTTTTGGATTTTCGTTCTTTTGAATTTTCGGATTTTTCGGATATTCATTCTTATTTTCAGATTTTCGAAGTCTCTAATTTTTGGATTTTCAAATTTAGAATTTCCGAATTCCCTAATTTCCGAATTTTCGGATTTACAAATTTTGATTTTCCGAATTTTCGAAATTTCACAGTTTTGATCAATTCGGATATTTCCGAATTAACGAATTTGTCGAAATTTGATAAAAAATGAATTTGGAACTAAACTAACTGACACCATCCACTGCTCTACTGACACCAATCTCTGACCTTATGATACTATCCACTACTCTACACCCCATCCACTGCTCTACTGACACCATCCACTGCCCTACTGACACCGTCCACTGCCCTACTGACACCGTCCACTGCCCTACTGACACCGTCCACTGCCCTACTGACACTGTCCACTGCTCTACTGACACCATTCACTGCCCTACTGACACCAATCTCTGCCCTTATGACACTACCCACTGCACTACTGACACCATCCACTGCTCTACTGACACCATCCACTGCCCTACTGACACTGTCCACTGCTCTACTGACACCGTCCACTGCTCTACTGACACCAATCTCTGCCCTTATGACACTATCCACTGCTCTACTGACACCATCCACTGCACTACTGACACCATCCACTGCTCTACTGACACCATCCACTGCTCTACTGACACCATCCACTGCTCTACTGACACCGTACACTGCTCTACTGACACCGTCCACTGCTCTACTGACACCGTCCACTGCTCTACTGACACCGTCCACTGCTCTACTGACACCATCCACTGCCCTACTGACACCGTCCACTGCTCTACTGACACCGTCCACTGCCCTACTGACACCGTCCACTGCCCTACTGACACCATCCACTGCCCTACTGACACCGTCCACTGCCCTACTGACACCATTTACTGCCCTACTGACACCAATCTCTGCCCTTATGACACTATCCACTGCTCTACTGACACCATCCACTGCACTACTGACACCATCCACTGCTCTACTGACACCATCCACTGCTCTACTGACACCGTCCACTGCTCTACTGACACCGTCCACTGCCCTACTGACACCATTCACTGCCCTACTGACACCATCCACTGCCCTACTGACACCATCCACTGCTCTACTGACACCGTCCACTGCCCTACTGACACCGTCCACTGCCCTACTGACACCGTCCACTGCCCTATTGACACCGTCCACTGCTCTACTGACACCATTCACTGCTCTACTGACACTGTCCACTGCTCTACTGACACCATTCACTGCCCTACTGACACCAATCTCTGCCCTTATGACACTATCCACTGCTCTACTGACACCATCCACTGCCCTACTGACACCGTCCACTACCCTACTGACACCGTCCACTGCTCTACTGACACCGTCCACTGCTCTACTGATACCGTCCACTGCTCTACTGACACCGTCCACTGCACTACTGGCACCATCCACTGGCCTACTGACACCATCCACTGCCCTACTGACACCGTCCACTACCCTACTGACACCGTCCACTACCCTACTGACACCGTCCACTGCTCTACTGACACGTCCACTGCTCTACTGACACCGTCCACTGCCCTACTGACACCGTCCACTGCCCTACTGACACCATCCACTGCCCTACTGACACCATCCACTGCCCTACTTACACCAATATCTGCCCTTATAACACTATCCACTGCTTTACTGACACCATCCACTGCCCTACTGACACCGTCCACTGCCCTACTGACACCAATCTCTGCCCTTATGACACTATCCACTGCACTACTGACACCATCCACTGCTCTACTGACACCGTCCACTGCTCTACTGACACCGTCCACTGCTCTACTGACACCGTCCACTGCTCTACTGACACCGTCCACTGCTCTACTGACACCGTCCACTGCTCTACTGACACCGTCCACTGCCCTACTGACACCGTCCACTGCTCTACTGACACCATCCACTGCCCTACTGACACCGTCCACTGCCCTACTGACACCGTCCACTGCTCTACTGACACCATCCACTGCTCTACTGACACGTCCACTGCCCTACTGACACCGTCCACTGCCCTATTGACACCGTCCACTGCTCTACTGACACCATTCACTGCTCTACTGACACTGTCCACTGCTCTACTGACACTGTCCACTGCTCTACTGACACCATTCACTGCCCTACTGACACCAATCTCTGCCCTTATGACACTATCCACTGCTCTACTGACACCATCCACTGCCCTACTGACACCGTCCACTACCCTACTGACACCGTCCACTGCTCTACTGACACCGTCCACTGCTCTACTGACACGTCCACTGCTCTACTGACACCGTCCACTGCACTACTGACACCATCCACTGCCCTACTGACACCGTCTACTGCCCTACTGACACCGTCCACTGTTCTACTGACACCGTCCACTGCCCTACTGACACCATCCACTGCCCTACTGACACCAATATCTGCCCTTATGACACTATCCACTGCTTTACTGACACCATCCACTGCCCTACTGACACCAATCTCTGCCCTTATGACACTATCCACTGCCCTACTGACACCGTCCACTGCCCTACTGACACCAATCTCTGCCCTTATGACACTATCCACTGCTCTACTGACACCGTCCACTGCTCTACTGATACCGTCCACTGCTCTACTGACACCGTCCACTGCACTACTGGCACCATCCACTGGCCTACTGACACCATCCACTGCCCTACTGACACCGTCCACTACCCTACTGACACCGTCCACTACCCTACTGACACCGTCCACTGCTCTACTGACACGTCCACTGCTCTACTGACACCGTCCACTGCCCTACTGACACCGTCCACTGCCCTACTGACACCATCCACTGCCCTACTGACACCATCCACTGCCCTACTTACACCAATATCTGCCCTTATAACACTATCCACTGCTTTACTGACACCATCCACTGCCCTACTGACACCGTCCACTGCCCTACTGACACCAATCTCTGCCCTTATGACACTATCCACTGCACTACTGACACCATCCACTGCTCTACTGACACCGTCCACTGCTCTACTGACACCGTCCACTGCTCTACTGACACCGTCCACTGCTCTACTGACACCGTCCACTGCTCTACTGACACCGTCCACTGCTCTACTGACACCGTCCACTGCCCTACTGACACCGTCCACTGCTCTACTGACACCATCCACTGCCCTACTGACACCGTCCACTGCCCTACTGACACCGTCCACTGCCCTATTGACACCGTCCACTGCTCTACTGACACCGTCCACTGCTCTACTGATACCGTCCACTGCTCTACTGATACCGTCCACTGCTCTACTGACACCGTCCACTGCTCTACTGACACCGTCCACTGCCCTACTGACACCGTCTACTGCCCTAATGACACTGTCCACTGTTCTACTGACACCATCCACTGCCCTACTGACACCATCCACTGCCCTACCGACACCAATATCTGCCCTTATGACACTATCCACTGCTTTACTGACACCATCCACTGCCCTACTGACACCGTCCACTGCCCTATAGACACCAATCTCTGCCCTTATGACACTATCCACTGCTCTACTGACACCGTCCACTACCCTACTGACACCGTCCACTGCTCTACTGACACGTCCACTGCTCTACTGACACCGTCCACTGCCCTACTGACACCGTCCACTGCCCTACTGACACCGTCCACTGCCCTACTGACACCGTCCACTGCCCTACTGACACCATCCACTGCCCTACTTACACCAATATCTGCCCTTATAACACTATCCACTGCTTTACTGACACCATCCACTGCCCTACTGACACCGTCCACTGCCCTACTGACACCAATCTCTGCCCTTATGACACTATCCACTGCACTACTGACACCATCCACTGCTCTACTGACACCGTCCACTGCTCTACTGACACCGTCCACTGCTCTACTGACACCGTCCACTGCTCTACTGACACCGTCCACTGCTCTACTGACACCGTCCACTGCCCTACTGACACCGTCCACTGCTTTACTGACACCGTCCACTGCCCTACTGACACCGTCCACTGCCCTACTGACACCGTCCACTGCTCTACTGACACCATCCACTGCTCTACTGACACGTCCACTGCCCTACTGACACCGTCCACTGCCCTATTGACACCGTCCACTGCTCTACTGACACCATTCACTGCTCTACTGACACTGTCCACTGCTCTACTGACACTGTCCACTGCTCTACTGACACCGTTCACTGCCCTACTGACACCAATCTCTGCCCTTATGACACTATCCACTGCTCTACTGACACCATCCACTGCCCTACTGACACCGTCCACTACCCTACTGACACCGTCCACTGCTCTACTGACACCGTCCACTGCTCTACTGATACCGTCCACTGCTCTACTGACACCGTCCACTGCACTACTGACACCATCCACTGCCCTACTGACACCGTCTACTGCCCTACTGACACCGTCCACTGTTCTACTGACACCGTCCACTGCCCTACTGACACCATCCACTGCCCTACTGACACCAATATCTGCCCTTATGACACTATCCACTGCTTTACTGACACCATCCACTGCCCTACTGACACCAATCTCTGCCCTTATGACACTATCCACTGCCCTACTGACACCGTCCACTGCCCTACTGACACCAATCTCTGCCCTTATGACACTATCCACTGCTCTACTGACACCATCCACTGCTCTACTGACACCGTCCACTGCTCTACTGACACCGTCCACTGCTCTACTGACACCGTCCACTGCTCTACTGACACCGTCCACTGCTCTACTGACACCGTCCACTGCTCTACTGACACCGTCCACTGCCCTACTTACACCGTCCACTGCTCTACTGACACCGTCCACTGCTCTACTGATACCGTCCACTGCTCTACTGATACCGTCCACTGCTCTACTGACACCGTCCACTGCTCTACTGACACCGTCCACTGCCCTACTGACACCGTCTACTGCCCTAATGACACTGTCCACTGTTCTACTGACACCGTCCACTGCCCTACTGACACCATCCACTGCCCTACTGACACCAATATCTGCCCTTATGACACTATCCACTGCTTTACTGACACCATCCACTGCCCTACTGACACCGTCCACTGCCCTATAGACACCAATCTCTGCCCTTATGACACTATCCACTGCTCTACTGACACCATCCACTGCACTACTGACACCATCCACTGCTCTACTGACACCGTCCACTGCTCTACTGACACCGTCCACTGCTCTACTGACACCGTCCACTGCTCTACTGACACCGTCCACTGCTCTACTGACACCGTCCACTGCTCTACTGACACCATCTACTGCCCTACTGACACCGTCTACTGCCCTAATGACACCGTCCACTGTTCTACTGACACCATCCACTGCCCTACTGACACCAATATCTGCCCTTATGACACTATCCACTGCTTTACTGACACCATCCACTGCCCTACTGACACCGTCCACTGCCCTATTGACACCAATCTCTGCCCTTATGACACTATCCACTGCTCTACTGACACCATCCACTACACTACTGACACCATCCACTGCTCTACTGACACCGTCCACTGCTCTACTGACACCGTCCACTGCTCTACTGACACCGTCCACTGCTCTACTGACACCGTCCACTGCCCTACTGACACCGTCCACTGCCCTACTGACACCGTCCACTGCCCTACTGACACCGTCCACTGCCCTACTGACACCGTCCACTGCTCTACTGACACCATTCACTGCTCTACTGACACTGTTCACTGCTCTACTGACACCATTCACTGCCCTACTGACACCAATCTCTGCCCTTATGACACTATCCACTGCTCTACTGACACCATTCACTGCTCTACTGACACCATTCACTGCCCTACTGACACCAATCTCTGCCCTTATGACACTATCCACTGCTCTACTGACACCATTCACTGCTCTACTGACACTACCCACTGCTCTACTGACACCATCCACTGCTCTACTGACACCATCAGTACATGCACACACACGCATATATGTTTGAGCTTTGGGGTGCACACCTTAATGCAATAAGCTGTGCACACCTATGTATATGTATTATTGATACACTCATCACAAGTACAGTTCATATCTCAGTAATACTTACTTTGCAGTTTGGTATTTTCTTTTCCAGCCAACATTTTCTTGCATGTGGAGGAATGGCGGAGGTGTAAACATGTGGAAACAGAGGAATGATTTCTATACTGGAAGATGGAGAAAATCCAAATGCAGAAGGATGACCGCCAACCCACTGTAAAAAAAAAGAAACAATATAATAAACATGCATACACTAAATACATTAAATAACACATTACAGGTCAGTTCTTGTGATTGGGCTTAGATGGCATCACCTCCTAGAGGTAGTACAAGATGTTCCCTGTCCTGAGAGTCTTTCAGATATAATGGATAATGGAGACAGGCCTGTGCCTTGCTGCCCTTGGCATATATATATAATAATGTCCCTTTATGCAGACTCTGAGCTTCTTATCACAAACCATTGAATATTATTATGGAGGGTTTGTGGGAAAAGTACTCTCCCAGAAGAGCTCCCATTATACTGTAACTCAATATCAGTAAACTGCAGCTTAAGAGAGTCTTGTGACTACCCCTTTTGCTGAACATACTTACAAATGTAAAACAGTAACCATTGTAGTAAACTAAAAGGAGTTATCTCAAATTATAAATGGTATATTTCTGTGCTTCCTCACTTAACCTGCGACTGCAGGCATTAGTACAGTGGAACCTTGGTTTAGGAGTAACGCGCTTAATGAGCGCTTTGAATAACGAGCAATTTTAAAAAAAAATTTGCTCGGTTTGCGAGTGTTGTCTCGCAAACCGAGCAAAATTCAAGCTAATGGGGTGTGCAGTACTGCTTTTGGCCAGAGGTGCAGGGGGCGCCGGTGACACTCGGAACGGTTCGAAGCCGTTCCGAGCCGTTCGGAAATACTCAGAGACACTCTGAAATACTCAGAAATACTCCTTTACCGAGGGTTTTCGAGATCAGCCCAGCTGTCCCTGAGTATTTCCAAGGCTCTCCGGCGCCCCCCCCCCCGCCTCTGGCCACATGCCATAAAAGTCAGTGCGGAACAAATTATCTTTGTTTCCATTGACTTCTATGGGGAAACTCGCTTTGATATGCGAGTGCTTTAGATTACAAGCATTCTCCTGGAAAGGATTATGCTCGTAATCCAAGGTTCCACTGTACATTACATAACACAACGGGCCAGAAATTTGAGGTGAGACCTAACAGAGTGTTACCAAGAGTGGTGAATAATTAAAATAGATCTTTTAAGTATTTATGGTTAGAAAATAACTAGTTTACAGGTTTTAAAATTACAGTATAATTTACATCTGAGACACAGAAACATTCAAATGTTTAATGTACATTCTAAAATAGCAATGTTTTTAGGAGATGTAAAGTGGATCTAACCCTACCTACCACAGCATTTAGTTTGCTCATCCACTATGTATCAGAAATATTGATTATTATTATTATTATGGATTTATATATATTGAGGAACAAACCAGAGAAAGTTTTGTTCCCTGGAGGGTTGGCAAACCCAGCAGTCCACAAACTCTGAACATATTTCTGAACCTTCTGGAAGTTTATAAGAGACAAATTTTGTAAAAAAAAAATCTGGCTCTTTTCAAGGCTAATTTACAATCTATTGTTAAAAAAACGAAATAGGTAGCTGGGCACTGCCAACATGGATGACCACAGAAGGGTCATCAAGCATGCAGCTCTCTCCTTCCTGAAACTTACCTTGCTTACCTTGATACAACTAAAGAACTATAGTTTAAGGTGACCAGATTTTTAAAATGAAATCCGGGGACATATTTTTTTTTTACTAGTAATGGCTGCAATCAGCAACTCTTTGCCCATCACCGTCGCCGCCCGCCTCACAGCCTATCAAGTCTTATGCCTCGTACACACGATCACAATTTCCGACAAGAAAACCGCTTTTTTTTTTTTCAGCCAGAAAACGGCTGAAATTTGTCTTGCATACACACGGTCACACTTGGACGAAATTCCGACTGTCAAGAACGTGGTGACATACAACACGTACGACGGCACTAGAAAGGGAAGTTCCAAAACAGACGATCGCGATTCCCGATAGGAATTTTTCCTTTCACCAAAATTGAGATCCTGCTCTCAATATTTTCTTGGCCGGAATTCTCACAGAAAAAGTGCGATGGAGCATACACACGGTCAGAATTCACGACAAAAAGCTCACATCGCACTTTTCTCTTCGGGAATCGCGATCATGTGTACAAGGCATTACTCTCTGGCCCCCGGCTACTACTGGGTGGGGAGCGGAGGAAGGCAAGCAGAAGGCAAGGAGATAAGCAGGCAGGCGGCTGGCCGGGACTTAAGCCGAGGCAGAAGAACATGCAAGCGGAGCTGAATGGGCACCCGAAACTGAAGAAATATTCCCTCCACTCTGACCAGCACATGATCATCAGAAAGGGGCACAGATAATGGAAAAAAATACACCCCCCCTAAGCTAGTAGGAGCGGCAAAGTGGGGGTGTGTAATTCTGATTTTATTTTTTATTCTGCACTGACTGTCTTTGAAATTTCCCCAGCCCCTGTTTAAAATCAATCCAGGGACAAAACCAGGGACAGACTTGGTCCGGGGACAGTGTCCTCAATCCGGGGACTGTCCCCAGAAACCATGGATGTCTGGTCACCCTACTTTAGTTGTATCACCACTCCTTGCTGCTTATTAAAAGCCAGTACTCTTTATTTGAGGAACCTCTATCCACAGGGTCATTATCTACTCATAGTGACTGATGAGTTCACATACAGTCGCTTTGAAGAATTCTCATTTCTGTTCTGTGTTCATCGATGCCAATATTCCCTCCCAGTCTCAAGCCCTGTACACATGGCCGAGAATCTCGTCAGGAAAAAACCCGTCGTTTTTCCTGACGAGATTCTTGACAAGAATCTTGTGCCAGCTGAGTGTACACACACTCCATTCCAAAGAACCGCCGTTCTTTTGAATGGAACGAACGAGGCAACGTCATCGACTACGACGAGCATGCGCTCGTCACATTCGATGCCGTCGCCGCCATCTTGCTACACCCTACCTATGCCTAGGAAGCTAACGCGCATGCGTAGAAGTCATTTCGAGCATGTGCGGGCTTACCGGAGAACAGGTAAGCTTGTTGCTGCATACACACACACAGTTTTCTCGTCGGGAAACAGGCCGACGAGAATCCCGACGAGAAAATAGAGAGCAGGTTCTCTATTTTTCTCGTTGAGATTCCCGGCAGTTTTCTCGACGAGAAAACATACACACAAACGGTTTTCACTGCAAGAAAGCTCTCCCAGCAGTTTTCTTGTCGTTTCTTGCTGAGAAAAGTCTTGGAGAGCAGCCCTCATCTTTGGAAAATTTGCTTTCTTAACCACTTGAGGACCGCCGCACACCGATGTACGTCGGCAGAATGGCACGGCTGGGCACATGGGCATACAGGTACATCCCCATTAAGAGCCCAGCCATTGGCCGCAAGCGCGCCGCCGGCGGCACGTTTGCGACCCGGGCCTCTTCTCCGTGACTGTCTCCGCGGGAACAGCAGACCCGATCGCCGCTGTTGTCCCGCGATCGGGTCACAGAGAGGAAGAACGGGGAGAGGTAAGTGTAAACAAACCTCTCCCCGTGCTTCCTAGTGAGCCTGTCACTGATCGTCTGTTCCCGATCAGTGACGTCACATGCTAAGCCACGCCCCCCCACAGTAAATAAAACACATCAGGGCACACTTAACCCCTACAGCGCCCCCTCCTGGTTAACCCCTTCACCACCAGTGTCATTTTCACAGTAACCAGTAGACATGTGCATTCGTTTTCGTCCGAATGCATTTTCGTCCGAATTTCAGCTATTTTCGTTATCGTTTTAACAAACGAAAACGAAAGCACAGAATCCGAAAACCGAAAGATCCGACATAAACAAATGCTTTATTTTCGTTTTCGTTGCTACAACAGTTCGATATAGATAGGAGATTCGACGTGACGCTGACAATAACAATCTGTGTCTATCGAACCTGTGGTCGAATGTGCCTAACCTTAACTCTATTAGTCCAAGATTATTCTACATAGGAGAGAAAAGATTTGACATTATAGAGAGAAAAGATTCGACATAGGAGAGAAAAGATTCGACATAGGAGAGAAAAGATTCGACATAGGAGAGAAAAGATTCGACATAGGAGAGAAAAGATTAGACATTATAGAGAGAAAAGATTCGACATAGGAGAGAAAAGATTTGTTATTATAGAGAGAAAAGATTCGACATAGGAGAGAAAAGATTTGTTATTATAGAGAGAAAAGATTCGACATAGAGAGAAAAGATCGCTGCTGGAATTGGGTGGGGGAAGTAAAATAAAAATAAAGTTGATGATGAATGTTATTGGCTGATTGTAACCAAAGAGGAGGAGCAGTAAAATAGCTAGAATGACGAAGATTCGACAAAGCATCGAAAGTTAGAAGATTCGACGGTGCAGCAAAACTGTACGACGCTGCAATCTTACATTTCCGGTCAAATGCATCCGCCCATAGGCTATAGAAGAATTCTAATGTTGGTTGACTAGTAATAGTAATGAATAAATATAATTATTACTAGTCATACAACATTAGAATTCTTCTATAGCTTGTGGACGGAACATTCGACCGGAAATGTATGATTGCAGCGTCGTACAGTTTCACTGCTCCGTCAAATCTTCTTTGAACATTCGACAGACACCATAAGCCTTCAATGACAGATTCGACCTTAATTAATTCAGATTTTCGGACGAATGCAATTTGTAACGAAAAACGAAATAAATAAAAACGAATTTCGGGAGTAACTAAATAAATTTATTTTTCGGACAAAAACGAAATTCCAAAACGAAATATTTCAGTGTGCACATGTCTAGTAACCAGTGCATTTTTATAGCACTGATCGCTGTGAAAATGACAATGGTCCCAAAAATGTGTCAAAAGTGTCCGATGTGTCCGCCATAATGTCGCAGTCATGAAAAAAAACACTGATCGCCGCCATTACTAGTAAAAAAAATAATTAATAAAAATGCATAAAACTATCCCCTATTTTGTAAACGCTATAACTTTTGTGCAAACCAATCAATAAACGCTTATTGCGATTTTATCTACCAAAAATATGTAGAAGAATACGTATCGGCCTAAACTGAGGATTTTTATATATATATATATATATATATATATATATATATATATATATATATATATATTGTATATATATATTTTGGGGATATTTATTATAGCAAAAAGTAAAAAATATAAATTTTTTTTTCAAAATTGTCACTCTATTTTTGTTTATAGCGCAAAAAATAAAAACCGCAGAGGTGATAAAATACCACCAAAAGAAAGCTCTATTTGTGGGAAAAAAAGGACGCTAATTTTGTTTGGGAGCCACGTCGCACGACCGCGCAATTGTCAGTTAAAGCGACGCAGTGCCAAATCGCAAAAAGGGGCCTGGTCCTTATGCTGCGTATTGGTCCGGGGCTTAAGTGGTTAAAGATCCATCTATCCATCTTCATGAGTGAAAGAGAGGTGCCCTGTGGACAGGTGTACGTTTACACTGGGAGAAAAGACCTAGGCTGGGTTTAAACCAAACACTCTGTTTGATCCCCTGTAACGGGGTTCATTTGGAGCTGGTAAGAAGCAAACCTTATTATTTGGTGGCGGATTCTACACACAGGGTGATAGTTGGTGGCTCATTCCATCAGAAACTTCGAAAAAAGCTCCTAGTTACAAGCACTGGTGGACTTTTATATGAACTTTTTATCTATAAATCTGAAAGATCGATTTGTGGAATACAGATTTAGCGCAATTCTATTTTTCTTTTATTACCTTGCTACCTACTTTATAATATTGAGGGACATTTCAAAAATGGAGGGGCAAAGTCTCCCCCCCCCCCTTGCAAGGTATCCTGTCTCAATGTTGAGGGCCTCTGCCTCATATCCTGTCCCCAAGAGGATGTTAGAGGTTTATGGGGGAGAACTATAGGAATCTGGAAGCCCCCTTTAGAATAAGGGGCACCCAGATCTTGTGCCCCCCCCCCCAGAGGTTTGAGTACAAGGTACATTAGTGGGGATTATGAAGAAAATTACTGAACCCCCCCACAAAATCTACATGGTTGGCATAGATGTGCGCAGCCTATTACATTAGGGTGTGCACCCCAAATCTCAAACACACGTGAACGCCTCCTGCTGTCACAGGAAAGGAGGCTCTGGTGGTGGGAGACAGTTGATTGGGAGCATATTATGTTTTTGTCACTCAACATTGTGCCTTGCAAGGTGGGGGAGGCTTTACTGCCCCTTTGCAAGGTACCCTTCCATAGTTGGAAAGCATGTGGCCTGGTATGGTACAGGAACGGGATGCACACACTTGCTGCCTTCTATTTCTTGGTCACCAAGGCTGCAATTTTGGATATGGTCTGGTAAGAATTTTGGGGGGTACCCGCATCTTTTTTCAGTTTGTTTTTAAAGGAACAGTACACATAAAAAAAGGGGGGGGGGAGGATGCAGGTCAGTAACATTACCCAGGATCACCAGTTGCTCTTTTTACTTGAACAGTGAATAGGCTGGATTTGGGTTGAACTCACATTTGACATGAAGAACATTCCTAATCATGAACAATTGCCATATTTTAACAATATTGCTCTAATGCCGCGTACACACGACCGAGTTTCTCTGAAAACACCGCCGTGAAACCCGCCGGGAAAAACGAGGACCGGCTTGGTCCCCTTTTCCCAGTCTACACACGGCCGTTTTTCACGACATGTTTTCTCTTGGTCGAGAAAACCGACCGTGTGTAGGCTCCCTAGCAGTGTTTCCCTATGGGAAAACTGGCGAGGAAAAAAATGGCGCGATTCGTGACGAGAAAAATTAGTGCATGTTCTAATTTTTTCTCATCGTGATTCTCGGAGAGCCTACACATGCCCGTTTTTCTCGTCCAAGTGAAAAAATGACAGTTTCCCAACAAGAAAAATGGTCGCGTGTACGCGGCATTAGCATTTTTTTTTTTTTTTTTGCATCTCAGTGTTTCTGATCTCCAACAGCTGCTTCCAGTCTATGTGCAAGACTTTCATCAACAGCTACACATCATTGCTCTTGACTGGCTTCCTAAAGCCTCATACACACAATTGGATTTCCATCGGACAAAGCGTAGGACTTTTGTCCAAAGGTCGTTGGCCGTGAACTTGTATTGCATACAAACGGCAAAGAATTGTTGGCCAACAAACACAAAACTACGTGGTTTTTCAGCTCTTTAGCGCCACCGTTTGGGCAGCTTCTGCAAATGTTGTGTTATGGTGAGCATTGCTTCTGAGCATGCATGTTTGTACTTTGGATTTTTTTCCAATTGGACTTGTGTACACACGATCGGATAATCCGACATCACACATTTGTTGTCGGGAAAAACTTAAAGCATGCTATCCCACACTTGTTGTCGGAAATTCCGACAACAATTGTCCGATGGAGCATACAAACAGCAACATCCTGCCATCACACAATTCCCGTTGTATAATCCGATTGTGTTTATGAGGCCTAAGAGGGACAATGGTGGACCATACCTGTAGACAGGGCTTTTTTTCTCAGAGAATAGGTGCAGGAACTCCAACCTTCATCCTTCGTTTCTGCTCCCTACCCACCCCTGAGCACCGTTCCTTAGTTCCACCTCCTACCGGCCTCCCTGTGCCGCCCATTTTAGAGAATACAGAACCAAGTATCATTTTTGCTACTAAGTGATTTGCTCGGAATTTGTTAATGATAACAAAGAAACACAGTAAAATAGATCCCCTTCAGTGAGCAACAATAGACCCTACCCCAGCAACAGTAGACTCACCCCAGCAAAAATAGAGCCCCCACACAACAAATTACCACCCCAGCAACAATAGACCCCCTGCAGCAGCAACAGATGTCCCATCAGACTGCATCAATAGACCCTCCAAGAGCCAGCAACAATAGACCTCTCCCTCAACAGTAGAGCCCTTCCAGCAACAACTGCTCCCCCCTAGAACATAAGACCCCCCACTAGCAACAATAGCTCTACCCAGCAACAAGAGACCTCCACGCGAAAAAATATCCCCACCGGTGACAATAGATCTCCCAGCAGCAAGCATCAATAGACCCTCCAGCCAGTGGCGTAGCATGGGTTGTCAGCGCCCGGGGCAGGGCAAGAGATTTGCGCCCCCTAACCCGCGGATTTTTAGCACTCTCTGAGTCCCATCCACTAGTACAGTAGTACTGACCAACCTGACTCCTACACTGACCTACCTGATCACTATACTAACCCACCTGATTCCTACACTGACCACTAAACTGACCTATCTGATTGCTATACTGACCACTACACTGACCTACCTGATTCCTATACTGACCTGCCCTCCTCCTTCCCCCCAGTCTCTGCACAGTCACAATCCCTGGGATCATCATGGATGGACTTCAGTGTACATTTACTCACTGCTGTGTCAGTGTCACCGCTGGAGCCTAAGCCGGGACTGCACCGCAACTTCTTTCTCATAGTGAAGTGGAAGAGTTCACAGTCTCCTAGACAGCACAGCGCAGGAGAAGAGCTGCAAGTAACCTGCCGCTTGCCACTGCGCCCCTCTAAATTTTGCGCCCGGGGCAACCGCCCTCCTGGCCCCCCCCCAGGCTACGCCACTGCCTCCAGCACACCCCAGTACTCCTTGTTGGGGGTGCCGGAACTGCGTTCCCTCGTGTTCCTGCTGAAAAAAAGCCCTGCCTGTAGAATATGTCAACGCTTGTACCATCAAACAGGAGCGCATGTTACAATGCAGGAGCACGATTGTCACCTCTTAATGAGAAGTGTCTAAACAAGGACCTTTATGGCTGGTTCACCAGGGTTTTGTTTATCATTTTTGTTATTTTAATGAAAAGCTACAGATTTAAAATGATTCAAAAACAAGTTTTTGGAATCGCATTACATGATAAGGTTCATGAGAAGATTGGGTTTAGATCTAATTTAACGTGCTGTTGACCTTTACAGAATATAACTGTTCGTGACAGTATTCCTGTTATTACTTTAGCAAATTAGATTTAAGGTGTTTATTTTAGGATGGCATCATTTGTCTGAGACAAAAATCCAAACGAGACACAGCATTTCAAAGATCTAATATGTGATTAAAGAGAACAATGTTTTTCGGTGGCTGGCAACATGAAGAAAGTAATGTTAAAATAATCTTTTAGAGCGACAGTACAAGTGATGAATTTGGATGAATGTCAGACAATGACGGATCTGGGATGAGCGATGAAGAAAGCATGGAGAGTGACAAGTAACGAAGATTGACCACTAAGGAACAAGTGATTAGAAGGGCGGAAATGCAAAGAGAAATGACCAATGCTGGATGAGTCACAAGAGGGGATGAATGGGAACCAAGGGAGGCAAGTCACAAAGGACAAAAAAGGGGATTCGGGTTATCGGATACGTAATCTCAGACTACTGATGTCTTTATTCACAAGGAGTGGCTAAATTTACCAAAAAAGATTGTTAAAGTAAACTTTGAAAACCTTCGCAATTATGAGTGATAATATGATGATAAAATAGATTAGCAGAACTTTTCTAAATGAAAAAAATGATTAGTAGTACGATCCTCCACTTTTTACATGAAAAGCCAGTTTAATCATTTAATCAAAAGCTGTCCCCTCAACTACCTCTTTTTGGGCACACATTGGCCCTAAAGCCCTGTACACACGATCAGATTTCTTATGGTTTTTAAACCGATGGATTTTTCCATCGGAAATCCGATGAAGCTGACTTCCATCAGTCTTGCCTACACACCATCAGTCAAAAATCTGACCGTTCCAAACGCGGTGACGTAAAACACTCCGATGAGCCAAGAAAAATTAAGTTCAATGCTTCTGAGCATGCGTCGACTTGATTCTGAGCATGCATGGTTTTTTTATCCGATGGAGTTCCCCACAGACGATAGTAATTTGCTATCGGTTTTTTAACCATCGGATAAATTTAAAACATGTTCTATTTTTAAACACTGATGGAAAAAAGACCGATGGGGCCCATACGCGATCGGTTTGTCCGATGAAAAAAGTCCATCGGACTGTTTTCATCGGTAAAACCTATCGTGTGTACACGGCTTAAGTCTTGTGGGTTCAATGATGCCCAGTGTCACTCTGGCTGGGGAACTAAGGCATCCGATGTGAATGCGGGGCGTCATGGCCCTCAGTGGCGGCTGGTGGTCAAAATAGGCCGCGAGCCTCTCGCACTGTCACCACCAGGGCCGTTTGAAGGAACTTGGGGGCCTCAAGCACAATGGACAACAAGTTTTAAAGTTGAGAAGCGGGGTGGGGGTCTGCTACCGTGGGACACCAAGTTGTTGGCCGGGGGGGGGGTGCTACCGCGGGACTTGGACACAGAGTTGCTGAGCAGGGGGGAGGGTGGCTATCAGGACAGTGACGCCATTCGCGGGAGGGAGGGGCGCCGATCGCACAATGTAAAAGTGGATATTTGGGGGGGAATGTCTTACCTCCTCGAGTCCTCTGGCTCCTCTTTCTGCTGTGCTGCCCTCTGCTGGGGCCCCAGGACAGCTCGGGGCCCCAAGCAGCTGCTTGATTTGCCTGCCCTGTTCCGACGCCCCTGGACACCACCACCCCTCCCCCCTTCCCCCGTGCGCACGGTCCATGGCCTTACCTTACTGCAGAAGAGGTTCGGGGAGGGGGGTGAGGGGAGGAGGACAAGGTGGCAATGCTGTGCTGAATCTGGGGTAGGGCTCCTAGGAAAGACTGCTGCTGCCAGGGCCCTTGCTTCTCATCCAGGCCGAACAGGTGGTGGGTCCCTAAGACCCGTACTAAGACTCCCACCCAATAGGGTCTCAGGACCGGCTTCCTGATTGGCTTGGAGAAAAATCAGGAAGACATTAGTGAATATTAATCCGCTAATGTAACACAAGTGAGTGGGCTCGGGGCGCAGTGCTCTGCGCCCCCAGCCCACCCTTTTTGAAGCCAATTAGAGCCTCTGGCTCTAATCACGTGCTTAAAAAAAAAAACGTTGAAATCCATGCGTCCGGCAACCTGCATGTAGATTAGGGGCTGGGCGCATGGATTGGGGGGCGGCAGAGGCCACACTGGGAGCTGAAGTGGGGGTGGACACAGGGGGACATTGGTGGGAGGTGGAGCAGGTCCAGCCTCCCTTCTCTTCCATTTGTGTGGATTGTAGGGTGGGCAGGCATGAAGGGGACATGGATTGGGGGGGGCTTGGGACTGTGCTTTTTCGGGGGAAAACGGAATGTGTCACTGAATCTCTCACATTTGACAGCTCCAGGATGGTGCATCCCTGCCAGGCTTTGTCCCTGCCTTTTATTTGTACTTCTGTAATGTCACTCTGACATGCAAGCTTCCAATGAAGTCTACAAGTGGCTGTCTTAACTCACATTATGCTGGCATAGTACACTGTTGTCAATTTTAGAAAAAACGCCCAGAGAAATGCCATGTAGCCTCCGATGGAGTGCATGGATGTACACATAAAGGGGGTAATTAAGGAGTTGTACAAGCAAAAGCTTGCACAACTCTTCTGAACATAAAAAATAGAGCAGAGGCTGCTCCTAACGATCAAAATAGGTGCAACCCGAGTGTTTGGTTCTCTGTTTTGCCCTGTCTGTGACAGGCAGCACAGAGAACATGAGAGCTGGAGCTGCAGGCTCCCATCTCTCTGCCCATCACCGCCCTTCCCCACCTCAGTTTAACTGGTTCCCGACCAGCCGCCGCAGTTGCACTGCGGCAGGTTGGCTCTCCTGGGCGAATCACCGTCATTGTGCGTTGGGCGCGTACACGCCGATCTGTGGGCACACGTGCGCCACCGGAGGTGCCAATTCGCTAGTGGGGGAGCCAATCAGCGGTCATGTGGACTCGATGTCCGCTGGCCACCCGCGATCGCTCCACAGAGAGCCAGAGCGGGGATGTGCCAGTGTAAACAAAGCAGATCCCAGTTCTGTTGGGGGAGTAGAGTGAGATTGTCTGCTCCTAGTGATTAGGAACAGCGATCTCTCTACTCCCTGTCAGTACAGTCCCCCCACAGTTAGAAAGTGCCTCCCTAATTAACATTTAACCCTTTGATCGCCCCTGGTGTTAACCCCTTCCCAGTCAGTGTCATTTACACAGTAATCAGTGCATTCTTATAGCACTGATCGACGGTATAAATGTCACTGGTCCTAGAAAAGTGTCAAAAGTGTACAATCTGTCCGCCGCAGTGTCGCAGTCCCACTAAAAATCGCAGATCACCGCCATTACTAGTGAAAAAAAGAAAATGATAAATCTATCCCCTATTTTGTAGACGCGATAACTTTTTCGCAAACCAATCAATAAATGCTTATTGGGATTTTTTTTTTTTTTTTTTTTTTTATAACATCAAGTTTATTGAAAGTATCAGGAAATGCAAGAATACGTTTACAAAGATATGGAGTCGCAGCTCCTAGAAATATAAGTAGCAGTACATAAACCAATATACCATAATTGTTCCAAGCATTTACTGTCTGGTACATTAACAAGAGACATCCGGAGAACTCAGTATTATGAAAACAGAAACATAGTACCTGCGGATTAAGTAAATATAACAGTTCTGACATCTATTGTAATGGGTGAATGGATAGATCCGACCTTCGTACCATATATTAAATTTGCCCATTGGTTTTGGTACAAGCAGAGTTGGAGGAAGACGAACTAGGAAAGACTAGAGAGGAAGAGAAGTATAGAAGAAAGGGAAAGAGGGTGCGGGGTGGAGCATCGAAGCAGAATCCATAAGGAACCTGCAAATTGTGTAGCCTAATCAAGTCCCGAATAGGGAGTAACAGCGTGGGGGTTCGAGGTAGTACATTTCTCGCTAAGGTAGTTTTCTATGTTGCAAGTGGGTACCTATTGTGGATATAAGTTTGAGGATCAGATTCCAGAGTGGTATCACCTTCTTTAAGTAGGGAGGGTCCCTTATAGTCATTGGATTGTGTCCATCAGGTTCAGGTAGTCTGAGGAGTACTTAAACGCAAACCAGGGTGACCAGGTGTCATGAAATGTTGTAGCGTTGTCTCCAGCTTGAGCTACAGCGTCCTCCATATCACAGATCTCCGAAACCTTACGTAGCCATTCCTGTCTGGACGGAATGCGTGAGGATTTCCAATATAATGGTATGAGGGCTTTGGCAGCGTTCAGTAAGTGTTTGGTCAGAGAATTTTTGTATCTTTTGATGGAGAAGTCTGTGACATGAAGGAGGCACCCCATGGCATCAAGCTTTAGTTTTGTTTCAGTAATCTGAAATATCAGCTCTCGTACCTGAGTCCAGAAGGGTTGGATCCCCGGGCATTGCCACCAAATGTGTAGTAGAGTACCTTTCGCGTTTTGGCACCTCCAGCATGTATCAGGTGTCTGTGGGAACCAAGAGTGTAGCCTCACAGGCGTGGCGTACCAGCGTGTCAGCAATTTATATGCTGTTTCTTGGGTTCTGGAGCTGAGTGAACATTTGTGTGCTAGTATACAGGCATTTCGCCATTGTATGTCCGATATGGGGGCGCCTAAGTCCTCTGTCCACGCAGCTCTGAGCCTATTGTCCCCTGGTGCATCACCCTCCCGAATCCAGCCATGTGCGATAGATGTGGCTTTGGGCAGGGGTTCTCCTTTCAGACAAATGTTCTCTAGTTCCGTTAGAGGTCTGTTAAAGTGAGCCTTCCTGACTGGGTGGTTTAGGTAGCTACGAATTTGAAAATATGTCCACAGCGGTAGGCTCGGTAGGTTATTGTCAGCCTTTATATCTACAAAGTTTTTAAATCTGTCGCCTAGAAAACAATGCTTAGCCAATAGCGGGGTATTTGTGTCTGTGTTAAGCAGATTGTGATTCCTTATACCCGGCTGGAAGTCCGGATTGTCAAGCAGAGATGTAATTGGACTCATGTGTGAGGAGAAGTTGGCCTGTTTTGTCAAAACATGGAAACTTGTCAAGGTGGGACCTATAAGAGGGTGTGATTTGAGGGCAGCTGGGATGTTGTGCCAAGAAGTCCAGGGTAAGTACCTAAGGGAGGTGGGGCTCATAGCTTTCTCCATTCCAACCCAGTCCTTAAGTGCATGGTGACAGTGCCAGTCTATTAATCTTGTTACGTGTGCTGCGAGGTAGTATTGCTTAAAGCTGGGGACACCCATTCCCCCTCTATCCTTGGCCCGGGAGAGCAAGGCAAGTCTGACTCTTGGGTTTTTATGGGCCCAAATAAATTTAAGTTGCAGCGAACGAAGCGTTCGGAAGAAGCTGTGAGGAATTTTAATAGGGAGATTCCTGAACAGATAAAGCACTCTCGGCAGAATTACCATCTTACAGATGGCTGCTCTACCAAACCAGGAGAAGTGTCGTGGGTGCCAGTTCATCAGATCAGCACTGATCAGTTTCAGGAGTGGTGAGAAATTCCGGTCAAATATCTGGGACAGCTTAGGTGTCAACCAAATCCCTAAGTATTGAAGAGCAGAGTCAACCCATTTAAAAGGACACTTGGTCATTACGTCGGTGAGGTCTTCTTTGGGAACAGTCAGGTTCATAGCCTCTGATTTGGAGTAATTTATTTTTAAGTTGGAGATGACCCCAAACTGCGTGAATTCAGATATCAGGGCTGGTATTGAAGAGTGTGGGTTGGTGATGAAGAACAACAAGTCGTCGGCGTAAGCCGACAACTTGTGTTCCCTCCCTGCTAATTTGAATCCTGTGATCGAGTCAGACATTGTAATTTTCCTGATAAAGGGCTCTAACGTCAGAATGAACAGGAGGGGTGAGAGGGGGCATCCCTGTCTTGTCCCGTTCCTAATCTGGACCGTGTTTGAGAGGGAGCCGTTGATCTTGAGTCGCGCGGTTGGGTCTTTATACAGAGCAGATATCCAGGTTATCATGTGAGGCCCTAGGCCAATATGTTTGCAGGTTTCCATCATGAAATCCCACGCAACCCTGTCGAAGGCCTTCTCCGCGTCAGTGGACAGGAGAAGACCTTCAATGTTTAGGGAACTTGAGGCATGAATCAAGTTGAGCGCTTTAAATATGTTATCCCTTGTTTCCCTTCCCGGCATGAACCCGGCTTGTTCGGGTCCCACCAGGGTGTAAAGCAGGGGCTTCAGTCTATTGGCCAGGATTTTAGATATCAATTTGACGTCCAGATTTAGGAGGGAAATTGGCCTGTAACTGGCACAGTCAGTCGGGTCCTTGTTTGGTTTGGGAATGACTGTAATATGCGCTGACAAAAAGGTTTGTGGTATTTCCCTAGGCCTAGAGAGAGAATTGAGGGCATGTAGTAGTGGTGTGATTAAGGAGTCTGAGAAAGTTTTATAATAAATGGCTGTGAAGCTATCAGGTCCGGGGCTCTTCCCTGATTTGAGGTTTTTGATGACCGTTTGTAGTTCTGCAATCTCAATAGGTTTCTCTAGTAGAGTGGTGTCCTCCACAGGTAGTGTCGGGAGTTTTGAGTCTCTGAGGTAGTCCAAAATGGCCTGACCTCTGTCTCCTTGGTGCTGTCCTGACTTGGATTGTACCGGTAGATTATATAGCGAAGTGTAATACTTATGGAAGTGGTCAGCTATTTGTTTCGTTGTGATGTCTAGTGTCCCTGTCTTTGTCCGGATGCCTAATATGTTCTGTGTTGTTTTGTCGTTTTTCAAGGCTTTCGCCAGAAATTTGCCTGTCTTGTCCCCAAACTCATAATATATTTTCTTCCTAAAGAATAGCAACCTCTTAGCTTTTGTGTCAAACAACTGTTGTAGTGACTTCCTGGCCTCCAGTAAGTCAGCTGCAGAGCGGACCGATAAAGATTGTTTGTGGTGCGTTTCTAACATATGTATGCGTTTGGACAGCTGTGCGATTTCCCTTTCCCTGTCTTTTTTGCATTGGGCCCCCATTTTTATCAGTTCCCCTCTCACGGTGCATTTATGGGCTTCCCATAGAATCATCGGGTCAATCCCTGGTGTCCCATTCTGCAAGAAATACTCCCGGATGGAAGTGGCGATCCGTGTAGCTAAGGTTGGATCAGTTATTAGGGAGGAGTTGAGTCTCCACGTGTTGGACTTAGTGGGAGGCGACGTCAAGTCCAGGTGTAGGGCAACCGGGGCATGATCTGAAGTGGTCTGAATCCCAATGTGTGCCCCAGAGATCATTTCCAGGTCTCTTTGCGTGAGGAAGATATAATCAATCCTGGAATACCTTTGGTGGGGACTGGAGAAATAAGTAAAGTCCCTATCTTCAGGGTGTGAAAACCTCCATGTGTCTACCAGTTGCATGGAGTTCAGTAGGGATTTGATTTGTTTGATGATTTTATATGTAATGTAGGTTTTGCCGGTAGAGGTGTCTACTAGTGGATTTAGTGGAGCGTTGAAATCTCCTCCCAAAATGATGCTACCTGAACTGAAGCTCTTGAGTTCGTTTATGATGCGTTTACAAAAGGTAAGGTGCGCCTTGTTTGGAAAATAGACGTTGGCAAGTGTAATGGGTTTGCCTGCGCATTTGCCCTTTAAAAAAAGAAAACGTCCCCCGGGGTCAGTCAATCTATCCGTAAGTTCAAAGGCCGCATCCCTACTAATAAGTATGGATACGCCCTTGGATTTGGCTAAGTCATTCGTCGCATGAAATGCCTGTGTGAAGAAGGTGTCTGTCAGTTTAGGTATTTGTTGCGTCTTGAAGTGAGTTTCTTGCAGGAAAACAAACTTAGGCCTACCTTTCTTTAATTCTCTGAGAAGGGCTGTGCGCTTTTCTGGTACGTTTAAGCCCCTCACATTATGTGAGATCACTGTGGCGTTCTGACCCAAGGCAGTATAAGCCATGCTGTGCTCCTAGAAGAGTCTGTCGTAGCTCTCCCTGTAAATAGAACTTAGGATTTGTTAGGTTATATGCGTTATAAATCCTACACTACAGTTTGTATATCGTGCTACCCCCGCTTGATAGATCCAAAAATCAATATAGCAAGAAAAAGAGAGAAAGAAAAGAGAGGTAAAGGGGGAAGCGGTGTAGGAAAAGAGGGGGGATGGGTGGGGAAGGATTAGTTGAAAGGGAGGGTGGGAGAGGTACTGTATTCCCCTTGGACACTAAGTCGTATCCAAGTAAGTCAATTAAGTGATCTCTGATGAGGTAAAACCCCCGTCAGTATCACTTCGTGGGGGTCGGTGGTTGGCGGATGACCTAAACTGGTCAAACTGGAGTTGTAAAGTAAACTCGGCTATGAAAACGAACCTGGACAGGCCGCAGCCTAGAAAAACTTATGATAAATTTAAAATTAGTCTAATCTGCACCAAGCGTAACCTAGATAAGAAATAAATGCAACCAAAGAATGGTAATAGAACAGTGGGTGAGGTGTAAGTATCCCTGCAACATGAAGCTGTGTTTCCCAGTAAAGGAGCAATAAAAAAAGAAAAAAAAGAGAAAAAAGGAAACACAATAAATCAATTTAGCTAGAGCCTTAGTTCGAGGGTGGGCGCATATTCTGAAAGCCTATGTGAAACGTATTCCCTCCTTTTCCCTCGTGTATGGTGGTATTCTAACATAACCAAGCCACATAAACCATGCTCTAAGAATTCCACCTCTCATGATCTCCCAAGGTATATTTAAGTTCTAAACCAATTCGCACATATAGTCTGATGTTGAACCCTCATGACCATGTGTAAGAACGTGGAACAAAGGTGGGAGATCGGATGAGTCTAAGCATCCTTCCTGTTGGTGCCATATGGCTTATCATATTCAAATCAATCGTGGGTCACCCTGGAGAACTTGGAGAGACCTGCGGCCACTGCAACAAGCAGTGTAGCCAAGGCAAGAAACAACATCCACCTCCCAGCCCAGCGGGCACACTCAGTCTTGTGCGTAGGAATAACCATTGCGCCTGGGGAGGTCAAAGTGAGGGAAAGAGTAGCTGAGGCTGTTGCAGGTTAACCGTCCCTCGCCCTTTGTTGAAAAAAGTGTGTGGCGCTACCTTCACATCTCCTCTCCTCCTCTAGATGCGTGTGATCTGTGACTTGGTGTGCCGGTCTGAGAACCGCCCGGCCGGGAGGGTTTCAGCTTTTTGTAAAGATGTTTATCTGGCGAGGCTTGGGGGGAGCTCGGTTGGGGCCTTTCCGTCATGGGCAGCATGAATTCCTGGTACCACTCTGGCAGATCTACCATTCCAAGCTGGAGGTCCTGGCAAAACTCAGTGAGATCTTCTGGGGTGCGCAGAGTGTGTTGTTTGCCATTGTAATGCACCAGCAGGGCAAAGGGGAATCGCCAAGTGTAGCGCAGCTCTTTCTCTCTTAATCTCTCTAACAGGGGTCTAAGAGCTCTACGATTCTTGAGGGTGATTTGGGACAGGTCGTGGAACAACATTATATTCTCTCCATTGAATACAATTTGCTCATTTCTGCGTGCCTTCCTCATGATATCCTCTTTGAGAGGAAAGTTCTGCAAGCAGCATATGATATCCCTGGGCGGCATGTTGTCCGGCCCCTTTGCTCTAAGAGCTCTGTGCGCTCTCACAAACTCAATTGCTGTGTCCTCCGGCCTTTCTAGTAGGCTGTTAAAGACCCTCTCTAATGCCGGGGTTATCTGCTCCGTGTCCACTGACTCGGGGATCCCCCTCACCCGAATGTTGTTCCTCCTTTCTCTATTGTCTAATTCCTCGAGATGTCTATTTATCTCAATAAAGTGCCTGGTTTGGGAGCAAGTCACCTTCTCCAATCTTAATATGGCTCTGTCCCTCTGCCTCCCTGAAGCTTCTGCGGTGGCCATCTTTTCAGTCAGTACCAGCATGCTGGATTTGAGATCGGTAATAGCAGCAGAGAATGTTGCCTTAATGTCTGCGGCAAACCCCGACATACCGGCATAAGTGAGTGGGAGGTCAGGGTGTGGAGTTCCCCTACCGTTTTCCTCCGCAGCCGACTGTGAGTCCTCGCTGTACTCCTCATCTGCATGCGGCTCCGCCATCTTGTCTCGTGCCACGTTGTTCCGTGCCGCCGGGGTATTTTTAAAGAGGTCGGAGATGTTCCGACCCTGGAAGGCTGATGTGCGCCGGGATCTGGTGCGGGGTGTCCCGTATTGCTTCCTGCTCATTCTGGTGCGAAGTAGGTGCAGGTAGACTAGCTAAGGCCGCGGGTCTGTCGGAGCTCTTCAGTTATGCGTCCATCTCCTTCACACGCCAGGCCACGCCCCCCTATTGGGATTTTTTTAACCAAAAATATGTAGAATAATACATATTGGCCTTAAACTGAGGAAGACATTTTTTTTTATTTTTTTTAATTGGGACATTTATTATAGCAAAAAGTAAAAAATATATACCGGTATATATATATATTTTTTTTTCAAAATTGACACTTTTTTTTTGTTTATAGCACAAAAAATAAAAACCGCAGAGGTGATCAAATACCACCAAAAGAAAGCTCTATTTGTGGGAAAAAAAGTACATCAATTTTGTTTGGGTACAGCATCGCATGACCGCGCAACTGTCAGTTAAAGCGACGCAGTGCCGTATAGCAAAAAATGGCCTGGTCATTAAGGGGGTAAATCCTTCCGGGGCTGAAGAGGTTAAAGTAAAGAGAGATGGAGGGTGTTAATCCTGTGCAGTCTCTGTTCATGTGGGGTGATCACTGGAATCTGTGGCAGGCTTCTATATGGAAAACTACTGTATTGCCTCTATTAATTAGGGGCAGACCAACACTAGATTTTATTTCACTCTGGAATAGAAACCGGTGTGGGTGGCGCAGATAAAACTGCTTAGTTAATGTTGTTCCCCCCACCAGGGCCGCCATCAGGGGGGTACAGGCAGTACATCTGTAAGGGGCCCGGGGGGTCCCCAGGGGCCCAGATGGCAACCCCCCCCTTTTTTTTTTTTATACATTTTTTTTCTTCCTTTTTTTTTTGTAAGGGGCTCAGAGGTACCCAGAGGCCCGGGGGTCCCCAGGGCCCCGGTTGGCAACCCCCCTTTTTTTTTCTAAAACTTTTTTTTTTTTTATAATTTTTTTTTGTAAGGTGCCCAGAGGCCCCCAGGGCCCCAGATGGCAACCCTACTTTTTTTTAATTTTTTTGCTCTTTTTTTTTTTCGTCAGCACCCCCAAAGCCCCCCCGACATCAACAATTTGCAGTGCAGCACCCCCCCACTTCTCAATTTGCGGCAGCCCCCCTGCTTCTCAATTTGCGGCGGCAGAACCCCCTCGGTTCTCCTCTGCTCCAGGGGGCCCATGCCTGAAGCTGTGTAAAGGGCCCCAAAATTCCTGATGGCGGCCCTGACCCCCACTCTCAGTTTCCAGCGCCATTATAATGACACAGGAAGCCTAGTTTATTTCCCAGAATGTGCAAAGTGACTGAAAGAGTTCAGGAGCACCAAGATGCAACAAAGAATGTAAAAATAGTAAAACAAGTATTGTTAAAAATGATTAAATTATTGAAATTGGCATGGTACTTGGCTTAACGGGTAGTTCTACTTTCTTGGAAAAACTATAGCAAATATAAAAGAAAAATAATCTAGCATAAACAATTGCTACACAAGACAATCTGTAATTTAATGTTAACCACTTCATCCCAGGAGGATTTGGCTGCCAAAAGACCAGGCCACTTTTTGCGATTCGGCATTAACTGACAATTGCGCGGTCGTGCAACGTGGCTCCCAATCAAAATTGACGTCCTTTATTTCCCACAAATAGAGCTTTCTTTTGGTGGCATTTCATCACCTCTGCGGTTTTTATTTTTTTGCGCTATAAACAAAAACACAAAAAGACAAAAGAGGTCGCCCTGGGACTTTGAATGAGGTGAGAGAGGTTTAGCCAATGTTCACAGCAAACAATGAGAAAAAATCAATTAATTTGTTTCAAAGTTTTATGTAACGAAGCGGCAACAACAATGATTGTGAGTTACCCGACGTAATAGCCAATGTACACGGCACAGATGAAAGTAAATGTATAAAGATTTATTACAAATCTTATACATCAATGAGCAACAGTAAAACTTGAAAGTTGCTGGGCCAGTGGATACACATATACAATAAGGAAATAAAATGTACATACCGTATATACTCGAGTATAAGCCGAGTTTTTCAGCCCTTTTTTTAGGGCTGAAAGTATACCCCTCGGCTTATACTCGAGTCAGTACCTCAAAATCGTGAAATTCTGCGGCCGGCGTCTATTGTTCAAATCTCGCGCCGTTCTCCCTGTCCCTTCGGCGATAGGCATTTCCAGAAAACACTGTGATGAGTGTTTGCGCCTATCACGGAGGTCCTCTTGTCCGACGTCCGTGATTGGCTGAGCACTGAACACAGTGCCTGCTGGGAAACGGAGTCGGCGAATGAGAGGACCTCCGTGATAGGCACAAACACTCACAGTGTTTGCTGGAAACGCCTATCACGGAAGGGACAGGGAGAACGGCGCGAGATTTGAACAATGGATGCCGCCACGGAATTACAAGATTTTGAGGTACTGACTCGGGCACAGGGAGGCGGAATCGACACAGTAAGGGGGCACAGTGAGGTGACAGTGGTCAGTGAGATGGCAATGGGCACAGTAAGGGGGCACAGTGAGACGACAATGGGCACAGTGAGGTGACAATGGGCAGTGAGGTGGCAGAGTGAGCTGCCAATGGGCACAGTAAGGTTGGGGTTGGGCAATGGGCACATCCCCCCCCCCCCCTCGGCTTATACTCGAGTCAATAAATTTTCCCAGTTTTTTGGTAAAAGTGGGTACCTCGGCTTATACTCGAGTCGGCTTATACTCGAGTATATACAGTACATATAAACAGGGAAATAGGTAGACATAATGCAGACATCGATAATATCCAGCATGTACAGGCATAAAACAAGCATCAATGAAGCCCTACTAGTTTTGCGAGACCCTGCTCGCTTCTTCAGGGGCGGATGCATGAATATTGTATCAACGGGCTGAAATGAATTGCCAAACGCTGAATATCAAGATGGCGGCCGTGTAGTCAGGGGAAGGCTGGGCCAGGGGACAGGGTGGCAATTTTCTCCCAGGCCGCCCTAACTTATGTACAAAATGGCCGGCAGCCGCTGCCCGCTACCATTTTCTTTTTTATTCTGGTCTAGGAAGTCGGGCCGGGGACATGGCCATGGTGGCCGACCACTAGCTGTTGCATTCCGGAAGTTGTAGTCCGCACTCAAGCTTCTGGTGGGTGGAAAACACAGCAGCGCAGAGGAAACTACAACTCCCTGGGACCGGATTATTGTAAGCAGGCAGAGGCAGGGCATGCCAGGGAGTCGGGACGCAGGGCTGGGCGCTGGCTGCAACTTGACCCCAGAATCAGGAGCGTTACCCCCGCAGGAGACCGTGGCGTGCAAGATCCTGCTGAGCTGAGATCGCTGAGGTGAGAGACCCTGACACCCCTAGCTGACCCCCCATCTCCCCCCATACACCCCATGTAACCTGCCCCAGTGATCAGGCTGCATTGATGGGCACTGGAGTTGGCTGCACTGATGGGCACTGGTGAGGCTGCCATGAAAAACCAGGTGGGCCATGGATGGTGAGCTGATTCGGCGGTTCAATGGGCCACTTGACTGGACTTGCCCCCCAGGCCTAAGGCCGCCAGCCCTCTCCTGCGTGTAGTGCATCCAGCTCGGGAGCTGAGGAGACGGAGCAAACAAAAGCCACAACAGGGGAACATCCGGAGGATCAGCATGGTCTGGATAGGGGTATTTCTCACTGCAGTCTCCGCTAAGCCCCTTGAAATCATGTCTAGAAAATATCTCAGTTTCTTCTTAAGGATGTGACCACTCTATCCCACCATCAAGTTGTGAATCAAAGTCCCAGCCATGCTGAACGTCCAGATATGCCCACAAGGGCCCAAAGGCTCTGCCCCCAGCATCATGTACAGGCGGCGACGCATAGGCATCAGTGAGACGCCCACTGCCAGAGGCAGTGCGCAACTGCGAAACAAAAACAGAGCGACTATTTTGAAAAAAAAGCAATATTTTTTACTTTTTGCGATAATAAATATCCCCAAAAAATATATTAAAAAAAAAAACTTTTTTTTTCCTCAGTTTAGGCCGATACGTATTCTTCTACATATTTTTGGTAAAAAAAATTGCAATAAGCGTTTATTGATTGCTTTGCGCAAAAGTTATAGCGTCTACAAAATAGGGGATAGTTTTATGGCATTTTTATGAATATTTTTATTTTTTTACTAGTAATGTGCGGCGATCAGCGATCTTTATCGTGACTGCGACATTATGGCGGACACATCGGACACTTTTGACACTATTTTGGGACCATTGTCATTTATACAGCGATCAGTGCTATAAAAATGCACTGGTTACTGTGAAAATGACACTGGCAGTAAAGGGGTTAACCAGTAGGGGGCGCTGAAGGGGTTAAGTGTGTCCTAGGGAGTGATTCTAACTGTGTGGGGGGGGGGCGTGGCTACATGTGACACGACACTGATCGCCGCTCCCAATGACAGGGAGCAGACGATCAGTGTCCTGTCAGTAGGCAGAACAGGGAGAAGCCTTGTTTACACTGGCCTCTCCCCGGTCTGCAGCTCCGTGACACGACCGCGAGACACCGGCGGACATCGAGTCCGCGGGTCCCGCTGGCACGGCGTTCCCTCACGGCGCAAAATTCAAAGTGACGTAAATATACGTTACTTTGCGTAGCCGTGCCATGCTGCCGACGTATAAGTACAGGGGGCGGTCGGCAAGTGGTTAATAAAAAAAGACCTTTCCTTTTCAATCTGCAGCCACTGTTATTTCCTGTAAAATGTAATGTAATATGACAATCCAGAAGTGTTCTATACCCCGTCGGTGAACATCACGCCCCAGGAAATATCATTTCTTGCTTGTGTCATTGGCTCACTGATTTTCCTGGAACTCTGTGTTAGATACAGGTCATATTTCAGGCATCCTCTGCAGTAGAAATGCTAGTTTTGATTAAATACGCTACAAGAATTAAACATTTCTAAAGGGACACAGACACTGCAGCTTTTCTCATCAGAACACTGAGAGTGCACCTGCTAAATATAATAAACCAGACCCTCCAATTCAGAATCAGTATCCAAAGGACATGATGAAAGTTCTGCAGCTTATATAGCGGCATTCCGATTGGCGCAAGTAGCAAACAAATGTTTTACTATGGTACATACACCCGGCGCCCACTTTAATGGGTACACCTTGCTAGTACCGTGTTGGACCCCCTTATGTCTTCAGAACTGCCTTCATTCTTCATGGCATAGCTTCAACAAGGTGTTGGAAACATCCCTCAGAGATTTTGGTCCATAGTGACATGATGGCATCACACAGCTGCTGCATATTTGTCGGCTGCACATCTAAAGTGCGAATCTCCCGTTCCACCACATCCCAAAGGTTCTCTATTGGATGGGATCTGGTGACTGTGGAGGCCATTGGAGTACAGAGACCTCATTGTCATGTTCAAGAAACCACTTTGAGATGATTTGAGCTTTGTGAGATGGTGCATTATCCTGCTGGAAGGAGCCATCAGAAGTTGGGGACACTGTAGTCATAAAAGGGATTGACATGGTCAGCAACAATACTCAGGTAGGCCGTGGCAATTAAACAATGCTCAATTGGAACTAAGGGGGCCAATGTGTGCTAAGAAAATATCCACCAAACCATTACACCACCACCACCAGCCTGAACCGGTGATACAAGGCAGGATGGATCCATGCTTCCATGTTGTTTACACCAAATTCTGACCCGACCATCTGAATGTCACGGCTGAAATCGAGACTTATCAGACCAGACAACGTTTTTCCGATCTTCTATTGTCCAATTTTGGTGATCCTGTGCGAATTGTAGCCTCAGTTTCCTGTTCTTAGCTGACTGGTATGGCACCCGGTGTGGTCTTCTGCTGCTGTAGCCCATCTGCTTCAAGGTTTGATGTGTTGTGTGTTCAGAGATGGTATTCTGCATACCTTGGTTGTAACGAGTGGTTATTTGAGTTACTGTTGTCTTTCTATCATCTCGAACCAGTCTGCCTATTCTCCTCTGACCTCTGACACCAACAAGGCATTTTCCTCCACACAGCTGCCGCTCACTGGATATTTTCCTTTTTCCCACCATTCTCTATAAACCCGAGAGATGGTTGTGCGTGAAAATCCCAGTAGATCAGCAGTTTTTGAAATACTCAGACCGGCCCATCTGGCACCAACAACCATGCCACGTTCAAAGTCACTTAAATCCTTTTTCTTCCCCATTCTGATGCTCGGTTTGAACTTCAGCAAGTTGTCTTCACCACGTCTAGATGCCTAAATGCATTGAGTTGCTGCCATGTGATTGGCTGATTAGCCATATGTGTTACAAAGCAATTGAACAGGTGTACCTAATAAAGTGGTCGGTGAGTGTATATAAGAGAGAAGCATTTCCAGCCTATCGTTTATCCAGTCATTAAATCACCGCCTACTGGCTAAAGGTGGTAAATATGAAAACTGAATATGTAACACACTGGGGTTGATTTACTAAAGGAAAATAGACTGTGCACTTTGCAACAGAGGCGGCTCTCTAATTAGGCAAATTAGGCGGTCGCCTTAGGCCTCCCCCCCACAGGGGCCTCGCGGCCGCCTAATTTGCCTAAAGGAATTGGTTAGAGAAAATTCTATAAACGGTGAATTCATAGTTCATAGGATTTAAAACTCGCAATTTACACAGGTAATTTGTATCGCTTGAATTATTTTTCCCATTATGGATGTCCCCTCCTGTCTCAGATTTGCCTAAGGCCTCAGAAAGCCTAGAGCTGCCTCTGCTTTGCAAAGTGCAGTTGCCCTTAACAAGTGCAGTTGCTCCAAAGCTTAGTAAATGAGGTAAAGCCTCACTTTGTAAAGAATACCCAATCACGTGCAAGGAAAATAAAAAAAACAGCATTTTTGCTTGCACGCGATTGGATGATGGAAGTCAGCAGAGCTTCTGCTCATTTACTAAGCTCTGGAGCAACTGCACTTGTAGAGAGCAACTGCACTTTGCAAAGTGCTCAGTCTATTTGCCTTTAGTAAATCAACCCCCACTGTATTTCATTTGCCCCACTAACAAGAAAATCTAATTCTACATTTTTTGTCCTGACTCTAATAAATAAATAATGAGAATATATACCCAAACGCTGTACATTCCCTTTAATCATTTGTTTATGTTGTATGCAATGACAGCATCTCACTTGCTCTCCTAAACCTAATCTAAATGTTATAACCATTACAAAAAGAGATGAAAGAGAGATGAGATGAGAGAGGCAGAGAAAGAAGAGACAGAGATGAAAGAGAGAGACAGATTGAAAAGGTGAAAAGCAGAGATATAAATATTATAACTGATGGCACTGCATAGAATTCGCAAACATTGAGACTTTATATCAGGGATATGCAATTAGCGGACCTCCAGCTGTTGCAGAACTACAAGTCCCATGAGGCATAGCAAGACTCTGACAGCCACAAGCATGACACCCAGAGGCAGAGGCATGATGGGACTTGTAGTTTTGCAACAGCTGGAGGTCCGCTAATTGCTTATTCCTGCTTTATATTAACCACTTGCTCACTGGGCACATATACCCCCTTCCGGCCCAGGCGAAATTTCTGCTTTTCGGCACTGTCACACTTTGAATGACAATTGCGCGGTCGTGCGACGTGGCTCCCAAACAAAATTGACGTCCTTTTTTTCCCACAGATAGAGCTTTCTTTTGGTGGTATTTGATCACCTCTGCGGTTTTTATTTTTTTGCGCTATAAACAAAGAAAGAGCGACAATTTTGAAAAAAACACAATATTTTTTGATTTTTGCTATAATAAATATCCCAATTTTTTTTAAAAAATATATATTTTCCCTCAGTTTAGGCCGATACGTATTCTTCTACATATTTTTGCAAAAAAAATCGCAATCGCCGTTTATTGATTGGTTTGCGCAAAAGTTATAGCGTTTACAAAATAGGGGATAGTTTTATGCATTTTTATAAAAATATTTTTTTTTACTAGTAATGGCGGCGATCAGTGATTTTTTTCGTGACTGCGACATTATGGTGGTCACATCGGACACTTTTGACACATTTTTGGGACCATTGTCATTTTCACAGTAATCAGTGCTATAAAAATGCACTGATTACTGTATAAATGTGACTGGCAGGGAAGGGGTTAACACTAGGGGGCTAGGAAGAGGTTAAATGTGTGCCCTGGGGTTGATAGTTTTATGGCATTTTTTTTATTTTTTTTACTAGTAATGGCGGCGATCAGTGATTTTTTTTTCGTGACTGCGACATTATGGCGGACACAGCGGACACTTTTGCCACTATTTTGGGACCATTCACATTTATACAGCGAACAGTGCTATAAAAATGCACTGATTACTGTATAAATGTGACTGGCAGGGAAGGGGTTAACACTAGGGGGCGAGGACGGGGTTAACTGTGTGCCCTGGGGGTGATTACTACTGTGGGGGGAGGGGACTGACCGGGGGAGGTGACGGATCTGTGTCCCTATGTACAAGGGACACACCATCGGTCTCCTCTCTCCCTGACAGGACGTGGATCTCTGTGTTTACACACAGAGATCCACGTCCTTGTCTGTGTAACGGCCGATCGCAGGTGCGTGGCGGACATCACGGCCGCCAGGCACGCGCATCGGCATCACAGTGACACGCCGGGCACGCGCGCCCGCCCCCCAGTGGCCGGAGGAGCGGAGGCGTAAAAAGACGGCCTCCCGGCATTATAGAGCCACCTTGCGGCCGTATATAGTCGTACGGCTGGCGCGAGGTGGTTAAAGAGGAACTCAAGTCAAAACATTATTTTTTGGCTTAGACAGGGCGAGGAGGGGTTAGAACCATTTATTACTTAACCACCTCCCTACCGTGCACTAAAACCCCCTTCCTGCCCAAGCCATTTTTCAGCTTTCAGCGCTGTCACACTTTGAATGACAATTGCGCGGTCGTGCGACGTGGCTCCCAAACAAAATTTGCGTCCTTTTTTTCCCACAAATAGAGCTTTCTTTTGGTGGTATTTAATCACCTCTGCGGTTTTTATTTTTTGCGCTATAAACAAAAGAAGAGCGTCCAGTTTGGAAAAAAAACACAATATTTTTTACTTTTTGCTATAATAAATACCCATTTTTTTTTTTCAATTAAAATTTTCCTCAGTTTAGGCCGATACGTATTCTTCTACATATTATTGGTATAAAAAAAAATCGCAATAAGCGCGTATTGATTGGTTTGTGCAAAAGTTATAGCATCTACAAAATAGGGGATAGATTTATAGCATTTTTTTTTTTTTTTTTTTTTTATTAGTAATGGCGGCGATCTGCGATTTTTTATTGTGACTGCGATATTGCGGTGGACACATCGGACACTTTTGACACATTTTTGGTACCATTCACATCTATACAGCGATCCCTGCTATAAAAATGCACTGATTACTGTATAAATGTGATTGGCAGGGAAGGGGTTAACCACTAGGGGGCGGGAAGGGGTTAAATATGTTCCCTCAATGTGTTCTAACTGTGGGGGGAGGGGACTGACTGGGGGAGGTGACCGATGGTTGTCCCTATGTACAAGGGACACACCATCGGTCCCCTCTCCCTCACAGGACGTGGATCTGTGTGGTTACACACACAAATCCACTTTCCTGCTCGGTTCCCGGGCAATCGCGGGTGCCCGGCGGCAATCACGCCCGCCGGGCACGCACACCGGGTCCTTGGGAACGCGGCGGGCGTGCACGCGCGCGCGATCCCCCTCCTTCTGAGGGACGTTCCGGAACGTCCACTCAGAAGGAGAGAGCACCCACCCGGCCGTATATATACAGTGGCCGGGTGGGAAGTAGTTAAAGTGGAACTTTTGTCAGAAAATTAAGTCCTGCTAGATCACTTCAGGCTGGCCCCTTTTGCAGGTATAGTTATGTAAAACATTAAAAATAAGTGTCTACACTGTTTAAAATCCAGAACCTTGGATTACGAGCCTAATCCGTTCCAGAATACTTGTAATCCAAAGCACTCGCATATCAAAGCGAGTTTCCCCATAGAAGTCAAAGGAAACAAAGATAATTTGTTCCACATTGACTTCTTTTGCATGCAATACCACATGTGGCCAGGTGGGGGGGGCGCCGGAAAAACTCGGAAACACTCGGAGACAGCTCGGCTGAACTCGGAAACACTCTGAAAGTCTCGGAAACACTCGGGAACGGAGTATTTCTGAACGGCTCCGAACCGTTCCGACTGTCACCGGCGCACCCGAACCTCTGGCCAAATGCGGTATCACAGAGGCATGAACCCTGCTCATTTTGCGAGACAACACTCACAAACCGAGTCAGGATTTAAAAAAAAAAAAGTTGCTCGTCTTTCAAAATGCTTGGTAACCGCGTTACTCGTAAACCAAGGTTCCACTGTACACTGTTTTACCCTGCTCTGCATATGCTCAGTTGCTCTTCATTTTAAGGCACTGTTGAGTTTGTAGAGGCCGATCTGCTGACAACCTTAAAGCACCCAAAAATGGAACTTCCGCTTTTCCGGTTCCTCCACCCCTCCGGTGTCACATTTTTGCACCTTTCAGGGGGGGGGGGGAGCAGATACCTGTCTAATACAGGTATTCTGCTCCCACTTCCGGGCATAGATACCCGAGCCACCCGCGGGTATCTACGCCCCTTCCGGCGCCTTCTCCGCCCCCCCGCTGTCTTCTGGGAGACACGCCGGTCCCAGAAGACAGCAGGGACCAGTGGAAACGCACAGCGCGAGTCGCGCATGCGCAGTAGGGAACCAGGAAGTGAAGCCGCAAGGCTTCACTTTCTGATTCCCTTACCGAAGATGGCGGTGGCAGCAACCGAGAGCCGAGGGATAGATCGGCTTCGGGTGCCGACATCGCAGGCGTTCTGGACAGGTAAGTGTCCTTCTTTTAAAAGTCAACAGCTGCAGTATTTGTAGCTGCTGACTTTAAAAAAAAATCGGCGGACCTCCTTTTTAAAGTAGTAATATACCCTCCTATCCTTTACAGCCAAGGAAGCTGCTTCTGTTTAATCTGCAACTGTCATGGTACTGCACATGTTATTAGTTATGACACCGGCCATATGATGGTTTGACCATTTGGTTGAGGACACAATCAAATCAAATTGTTTTTTGAAACTGGTAAATTTATGGGTTTAGTTCCACTTTATGATTTACACCTGGAGCTCTGGGCTTCAGCAAATGCCACCCTCCAGCAAAAAGAAACAGGAGCAATGCTGGAGGCAATTTACAGCACACACAAATTGTGGGAGCATCGGGGCTATTTTTCAACTGGAACTTGGTGGAACTCAGTTCCACCACCTCTGGCTCAGCCCCTCTGCTCCCTGTTCACCACTATCACTGGTAAACACAGAAGTCTGGCTTCTGTGTTTACCAGTGATAGCTTGTATCCAACAGATCTGCAGAGTGCAGGATGGGATCAAGGGAGATGCAAGTGCCCCCCGGGGTTCATTGTGGATTCTGACACCCTCACTAGATGTATAAAAAAGGTTTGGAGAGAGCACCACTCCCTCATAAGGTCATGGGATTTTAACGGATACGTTTTACTGTCACTGATCTGCAAGCGAAGGAGGAAGAGCCACCTACAGTGTGCGGGGAGGTATGAGAGCCGGCTGGGTGCTTCAGTTTAATACAGCAACAAAAATAAGACATGTGGAAGATGGTGGAGCTTTTTAAGAAGGAGGGGAGGTTGCATGCAGAGGTCAGAACTGAAGAGGGGTGAAAGTGAGATGTGGATGGGAGATGCAGAGGTGAGCAGTTGTGGAAGAAGGCTGGACTCTGCACTCTGTGTAGCGCACCCCTGAACTCAGCACTCTGTATGCAGCGCACCCCTGAACTTGGCACTCTATGTATAGCACACCCCTGAACTCGGCAGTCGGCACTATGTACGTAAAGCACCACCAAACTCTGAAAGTAGTGCACTCCTGAACTCTGCACTCTGTGGGAACCCCGCCCCCCAAAACTCTACACTCTTACACTGCACGTAATGCACTCCTGGTATTTAATGCCCCTTTAAGGCCCTCCCACTGTTAGTGGTGAAATTTGACCACACACACTATTTGATGGGGTTCAGAGAGGAGCGGTGGGGACTCTTTGGGTGATATTTGGAGACAAGATTGGTGATGTAGCTCAGGGCAGAGTTGTGAATGGCTTTGCATGTTGTTAGTATTTTTAATTTAATTCGCTGGGCAAATGGAACCCAGTAGAGGGATTGGCAGAGAGGGGTGGCAGACACTGAGTGTTTGGTAAGGTAGATGAGCCTTGTAGTATCATTCATGATAGACTGAAGAGGAGATAGCCTATGAAGAGGTAGACCTATAAGAAGGGAGTTGCAATAGTCAAGGTGAGAGATAACGAGGGAGTGAATGAGTAGCTTGGTTGTTTCATTAGCTAAAAAGGGGCGAATTTTAGAGATGCTACGGAGGTGAAATCTAAAAGCTTTAGACAGTGATTGGATTTGGGGCTGAAAGGACAGGTTTCATGTTAGTTTCTATAAGAAGGGAGTTGCAATAGTCAAGGTGATAGATAACAGAAGGGGGGGGGTCGGGTGTGTGTGTGTGGAGGGGGGGGGGGGGGGGGTGGTTTTGGTGGTCGGGGTTAAGTTCCTGCACCTATTTTCTGATAAAATCAGCCCTGGGTAGCATAATTATTAATGTAGACTGTATGTTACTTGCTAAATAACGTTATTTTTTTATCAAGTTGTTCTGAGTAAAGTTCCGCTTTAAGAGAAAATGTTCTTTACTCCCTGTTTTGTCATTGTAAATCTACACAAAAGGGATACAGACAGCAACCTAAATTGTATTTAAAGCCAAAAGTTTTTTATTTGACTATGATAGATCAAAACCCCGGCTGTTTTTGTTTTCAACTAAAACCCATTGGTGGGATTTCTCTCCAATTCTTGTCTAAAAGATCCAATAGAATCTAACATGAAACCTGTCCTTTCAGACCCAAATCCAATCACCGTCTAAAGCTTTTAGATTTCACCTTCATAACATCTCTAAAATTCGCCCCTTTTTAGCTAATGAAACAACCAAGCTACTCATTCACTCCCTTGTTATCTCTCACCTTGACTATTGCAACTCCCTTCTTATAGGTCTACCTCTCCATAGGCTATCTCCTCTTCAGTCTATCATGAATGATGCTACAAGGCTCATCTACCTTACCAAACACTCAAGCCTCGTACACAAGAACGAGTTTCTCGGCAAGAAATGACAAGAAAACTGCCAAGATAGCTTTCTTGCCGAGAAAATCGTTTGTGTGTATGGTTTCTCGTCGAGAAAACTGACCAAAATCTCGACGAGAAAAATAGAGAACCTGCTCTCTATTTTCTCGTCAAGATTCTCGTCGGCTTGTTTCTCGACGAGAAAAGTGTGTGTGTGTGCAGTTACCTGTCGCCGTGGAAACCCGCGCATGCTCAAAATGACTTTGACGCATGCGCGGTAGCTTCCTAGGCATAGGTAGGGTGTAGCAAGATGGCGGCGACGGCATCAAATGTGACGAGCGCATGCTCGTCGTAGTCGATGACGTCACTGCGTTCGCTCCATTCAAAGAACCGCGGGTTCTTTGAATTGAGCGTGTGTACACTCGGCCGGGACAAGTTTCTTGTCCAAGAATCTTGTGAAGAAAAACGACAAGTTTTTTCCTGACGAGATTCTCAGCCATGTGTGCGAGGCTTCAGTGTCTGCCACCCCTCTCTGCCAATCCCTCTACTGGAGTCCATTTGCCCAGCAAATTAAATTTAAAATACTAACAACATGCAAAGCCATTCACAACTCTGCCCTGAGCTACATCACCAATCTTGTCTCCAAATATCACCCAAAGCGTCCTCACCGCTCCTCCCAAGACCTCTCGCTCTCAAGCTCCCTTGTCTCCTCCTCCTATGCTGGTCTCCAGGACTTTTCCAGAACCTCTCCCATCCTCTGGAATTCTCTACATCAATCTGTCCAGCTATTTCCTACTCTGTATACCTTTAGGCAATCCCTGAAAACTCATCTCTTCAGGGTAGCCTATCACGCCTCCTGAACTTTTTTCACTTCCATCAACATCCCTCCAGGTATAATCTTTTGTACCACTTGCCACACCCTATTAGATTGTAAGCTCTTACAAGCAGGGCCCTCTTAGTACTCTTGTATTTTATTGTATTGTAACTGTACTGTCTCCCTTTATATTGTAAAGTGCTGTGCAAACTGTCGGCGCTATAAAAATTCTGTATAATAATAATATTAATGAACTTTTCAAAGTATGGGTAATCTCCTTCTAAGTCAGGGGTGCCCAACCTTTTGAAGAGCGAGGGCCACTTAAGCAACTTGGTAACCAGTCGAGGGCCACAATGAGCAGAGTTGGCGGATGACAGGTCATGGCTACTCTATAGGCCCTCCGATCCGCCCAGATGAAAGGGGACGAACTCCCTTCTGTTTTTCGGATTGGAGGTAGGCGGGCGTAAACGGACATCTGTCGCTCTATAGAGGTGAATTGAGGGTCCCATTTGGTCGGGCTGATCATGTGAAAAGGGCCTAAGACTGCTTTCACACTGATGTTCTGTGGTTTACCCACACCGCGGGTGCAGTGTAGTGCACCTGTGTCTATCCTGCGGGTTAAGTGAACTTTGCCATAGACTCCACCTGTGCAAAAATTATAGAAATGTCACGCCATGTATATAAGTCCAGAATGATATTTTATTTCAGATCACCAAGGAAAAGCCCACTCTTTTCAAGGGTTGTAAAAATCTCCCTTCTTCAGGGCAATGAACATAGAAAACCACAAATATAATCTTTTGCAAATATTCACCAACCAAAAGAGTTCTGTATGTATATGTTATCGTATGGTAACCGTAATCTCATGAAAACGTAAATACAGGGAGGGACAAAAAGAAAATTCTACTAGCATTACCTATAAATCAAATAAAAATAAAAATAATTTGATCTATTAAATAAAAATGTTTTCGATCATCATCTGTGTATGTCACATTCACATAAATTAGAACTGATGTACATAGACTCTTATGCCTTGTACACACGATCGGATTTCTGATGGAATAAAATCCGATGAAATTTTCCGTCAGAGTTCCGATGAAGCTGACTTCCATCAGTCTTGCCTACACACCATCAGACAAAATTCCGACCGTCTAAAACGCGGTGATGTAAAACACTCCGATGAGCCGAGAAAAATTAAGTTCAATGCTTCTGAGCATGCGTCGACTTGATTCTGAGCATGCGTGGGTTTTTTCTCCGTTGGAGTTCCACACAGACGTTCGGAGTTTCCTATCGTTTATTTTTCCATCGGAAATTTTTTAAACATGTTACATTTTTTTACACCAATGTTTTTTTTTCATCGGAAAAACCGATCGTGTGTACAGGGCATTATACAATTGAACAGCATGAGGTATTACTAGTATTTAATTTATGCTAATTACTTGAATCCTATTGTTTCAAGTCATGCATGGTTAACCTTAGATTATACAGATTGAAAATAGTTAAAGCGGAGGTCCACCAAAATTTTATTTTTTAATGTCAGCAGCTACAAAAACTGCAGCTGCTGACTTTTAAAATATGGACACTTACCTGTCCAGCGCGCCCGTGATGACGGCACCCGAGGCCGACCCGTGCCTCGGTCCCTGGATGCTGCCGCCGCCATCTTTGCTAAGGGAATCAGGAAATGAAGCCTTGCGGCTCCACTTCCCGGTTCCCTACTGCGCATGCGCGAGTCGCGCTGCGCAACCGAAATGGTCCCTCCTGTCTTCTGTCTCCCAGAAGACAGCGGGGGACGACGGGATGCAGATTCTGCGGCGGTCTATGCCCGGAAGTGGGTACAAATACCTGTATTATACAGATATCTGCACCCCCTTCCCCCTGAAAGGTGCCATATTTAACACCGGAGGGGGGGAGGGTTCCGAAAAGCGGAGGTTCCATTTTTGTGTGGACCTCCGCTTTAATGAACTATAATAATCAAAGGAATAAAACTAAAAATTAAAATAGACCATTTTAAAGCAGAACTCCAGCTTTGGATACACTTTACATAGTTTGTTTGGGCCAATGTCCCTCACTAACATGTGAGGCCGCTGAATGTGCTGCATAGACTGTTTGTAGCTGTGGCCAGTCTCTATTGTGACCAACACCTTTACATTTAATCCTGCGAGGACTTCCTTTTTACATATACAAATCCACCTAGGGTCCTGAACACTGTCTTTCCCTGTTTGTTTAAACTTATTTTTATATACTTATTTTCATTGGTGAATATTTGCATAATAGAGCTTTAGATACGACATTGGTTATATCCATGGTTTTCTATGTTCATAGCTCTGAAGAAGGGGGATATTTACAACCCCTAAAATGTGCTGAATTTTTTATGGCAATTTCAAGTAAAATATAATTCTGGACTTTTAATGGAGCTGTTCTTCTAAAAAAGTACAGTGCCTTGAAAAAGTAGTCATACCCCTTGAAATTTTCCACATTTTGTCATGCTACAACCAAAAACGTAAATTTATTTTATTGGGATTTTTTTTGTGATAGACCAACACAAAGTGGCATATATAGGTGAAGTAGAAGGTAAATGATAAATGTTTTTCAATTTTTTTTACAAATAAATATGTGAAAAGTGTGGTGTGCATTTGTATTCAGCCCCCTTTACTTTGATACCCCTAACTAAAATCTAGTGGAACCAATTGCCTTCAGAAGTCACCTAATTAGTAAATAGAGTCCCCCTGTGTGTAATTTAAAGTGGTTGTAAACCCTCTGGGGGAAGTTACACCTACAGGTAAGCCTAGATTAAGGCCCCTTTCCTACTGAGGCGTTAACGCTATTTTTAGCGCTAATGTGGTAAAAACGCATAGGCGTTAGCGCTATTTTAAAAAATAGCGCTAACGCCTATGCGTTTTTACCGTGGTTTTGCCAGGGTTTTACAGCGGTACTCATTAATTTCAATGGGGATAGGCGTTTTTACAGCGCTATTTTATGCGCCCCAAAGATGCTCCAAAAAAGCTGTTTGCAGGATTTTTTCCAACGCACAGCCAGCACAACGCCTCAGTGTGAAAGCCCTCAGGGCTTTCACATTGAGAATGCTGGGGCAGGATTATTTCAGGTGTTTTTACAGCGCTATTTTTAGCGCTAAAACACCTGAAAAACGCCTAAGGGGCCTAAGGCTTACCTGTAGGTGCTTGCGATATTTGCAAAAAAGACTGTAACAATGTCTATGGCGCATACGCACCATAGATAACGGCGCAGGTGCACTGAGCGTGCCGTTTTATGAATGGGGTCGTGCCGTGAAAAGTGGCTCCCGCGCGCATGGAGTGACGTCACGCGACTCCAAGCCGGTCACAGAGCCGGAGTTTGCGGACCCCGTAAGAAGAGGGGTGAAGATAGACGCTCGCTACCAGCGAGGAAGCCAGGGACATCGCGGGCTTCTACTGCAGGTAAGAGACACATAATGGGCTACTATGTGATGGATAGTAGCCCATTATGCTTTACCTTTGCAGGAAAACAAGGAGGAAGTAAACCCATCAGGGTTTACTTCCTCTTTAATCTCAGTATAAATACAGCTGTTCTGTGAAGCCCTCAAAGGATTGTTAGAGAACCTTAGTGAACAAACAGCATCATGAAGGCCGAGGAACACACCAGATAGGTCAGGGATAAATTAAAAGAAGGAGGGGGAAAATGGGACTTTATATGAAGCACATAACTAAAATGAACAGCCCAATGATTATATAATAGTAATGGTTGTTTATTACATCTGGACACACATACACATAAAACAGTAAAGAAATATATATATAAAACGGTCACAATAATCATCATCCAAGTAGTACAAATTATGTACACAATAATAACATGATACACGTTGTACTGGACCTGCAGTGTGTATACCCAGAGCAAACACACATGGTAATATGTAAACATGATGATAGTAGTGGGAAATTCATTATGATACAGTACATTTCTTATCATAATGAATTTCCCACTACTATCATCATGTTTACTTATTTGGTACAGATGGTGTCATCCAGGTGAGGAGTACAAAGACAAGTGTGTCTTGCCTACAGTCATACATGGTGGTGGGAGTGTCATGGTCTGGGGCTGCATGAGTGCTGCCGGCACTGGGGAGCTACAGATCATTGAGGGAACCATGAATGCCAACATGTACTGTGACATACTGAAGAAGAACATGATCCCCTCCCTTCGGAGACTGGGCCGCAGGGCAGTATTCCAACATGATAATCACCCCAAACACACCTCTAAGATAACCACTGCCTTTCTAAAGAAGCTAAGGGTAAATGTGATAACCTGGCCAAGCATGTCTCCAGATCTAAACCCTATTGAGCATCTGTGGGACATCCTCAAACAGAAGGTGGAGGAGCGCAAGGTCTCTAACACCCACCAGCTCTGTGATGTCGTCATGGAGGAGTGGAAGAGGACTCCAGTGGCAACCTGTGAAGCTCTGGTGACCTCCATGCCCAAGAGGGTCAAGGCAGTGCTGGAAAATAATGGTGGCCACACAAAATATTGACACTTTGGGACCAATTTGGACATTTTCACTTAGGGGTGTACTCACTTTTGTTGCCAGCGGTTTAGACATTAATGGCTGTGTGTTGAGTTATTTTGAGGGGACAGCAAATTTACACCGTTATACAAGCTGTACACTCACTACTTTACATTGTAGCAAAGTGTAATATCTTCAGTGTTGTCACATGAAAACATAGAATAAAATATTTACAAAAATGTGAGGGGTGTACCCACTTTTGTGAGTTACTGTATGTACACAGCTCATTCAGCAAGGTTAATAGTAACGTACAAGGTATAGCAAGACACAGCAACCAATCAAAACAAATCTTTCACTGAGTTGGTGGATGTAAACTGGACCTAAATGGATTGCTATGGGGTTATAACAGATCATACATTATCATTTTTATGTAAAAAAAAAAAAAAAAAGGTTTGAGATGTAGCAGCAGAGATAAACACAACTACAAGGGATCAATATAGACAAACTCTACTGTTTACAATATGATGTCTCACAGGTATTGGTATGCATTCTAATGATTTCCCTACCACATCCAGACTAAAAGCTTATTTCTTGCAGATAAAAAAAAAGTGTTGACTCTCGGTAGGGCAATCCAAAGCTCTCAAGCAACAGGTTCCCTTACTGCTTGTATGTATGGGCTTCAAAAAGGGGAATTCCAAAAACATAATAAAAGTACAGAATAAGAAAAAGTACAAAGTGTATAAAAATACCAGGCGGGTGAAAGGTAGTCAAAGTCTACCACCAGGATAAAGCCATTCTCATGCCAAGATGCAGTCTTAATAAGTACTTATTCTCCACCAGAGACCTGATGGTGGTTTATGACACTTATAAGGTTGTCAGTCTCAGGGCATGGTCCCTGGGATGGCCAACTAGGTGAAGTCAGTGCCAGAAGAGTGTCAAGTCATTGCTGGTGTTAACCATAGCTGAATGTCTAAACCAAAACAGGGAGCAAATAAGTAATCAGGTAACACAGCAGGTGTTATGGTACGGAGATTACAAGGTCAGTCCAAAATACAAAACACAATAAAGTGTCACACCCTTGAGCTAACAAAGCCTACAACAGCCAACATTCCTGTAAGAAAAGTCCAGTACAGGTACGTTTTGGAAGACTATTGCAGGCTTTGAGTATTAGCATTAGGGATGAGCTTCGAGTTTGAGTCAAACTCATGTTCGACTCGAACATTGCCTGTTCGCCCATTCGCCGAACAGCGAACAATTTGGGGTGTTCGCGGCAAATTCGAAAAGTCTATGGGAGAAATCTAAAGTGCTAATTTTAAAGACTTATATGCAAGTTATTGTCCTAAAAAGTGTTTGGGGACCCGGGTCCTGCCCCAGGGGACATGTATTAATGCAAAAAAAGTTTTAAAAACTGCAGTTTTTTCGGGGGCAGTGATTTTAATAATGCTTAAGGTGAAACAATAAAAGTGAAATATTCCTTTAAATTTCGTACCTGGGGGGTGTGTATAGTATGCATGTAAACTGGCGCTTGTTTCCCGTTCTTAGAACTGTCCCTGCACAAAGTGTCATTTCTGAAGGCAAAAAAGTCATTTAAAACTCACTCACGGCTATAATGAATTGTCGGCTCCCGGCAATACATAGAAAAGTCATTGATAAAAAATAAAAAAAAGCGTGGTGGTGCCCCCAAATTCAATTACCAGGCCCTTCAGGTCTGGTATGGATATTAAGGGGAACCCCACCTCAAATTAAAAAAAAAATGCGTGCGGTTCCCCCCAAATATCCATACCAGGCCCTTCAGGTCTGGTATGGATTTTAAGGGGAACTCCACCCCAAATAAAAAAAAATGGCGTGGTGTTCCCCCAAAAATCCAGACCAGACCCTTTATCCAAGCACGCAACCTGGCAGGCCGCAGGAAAAGAGGGGGGGACGAGAGAGCCCCCCCTCCTGAACCGTACCAAGCCGTACCAGGCCCTAAGCACGGGAAACAAGTGCTGCTTTACATGCATACTATACACACACCCCAGGTACGAATTTAAAGGAATAGTTCACTTTTATTGTTTCACTTTAAGCATTATTAAAATCACTGCTCCAGAAAAAACTGCAGTTTTTAAAACTTTTTTTTGCATTGATACATGTCCCCTGGGGCAGGACCCGGGTACCCAAACACTTTTCTTTCTCGTACATCACGGGACACAGAGCGACATAGTCATTACTAATGGGTTATATAGTTACCGTCAGGTGCTGGCACTGGCAACTTCCAAAACCGGAAGTACCCTCCCCTATATAAGCCCCTCCCATCCGGGAGCACCTCAGTTTTTTGCCAGTGTCTAAGGTGTTGGCCAAGAAGAAACATGTGTTTTTCACTGAGCTTGCGTACAGGTTCTTTTGGGCCTCAGTAAGCTATTCCGGATCCGACCAAAAAAGCTTCATAGCTAAACGGTCGGTACCCGGGCCTTGCAGAGAAGAGCAAGGTTCTGCCTGTAATGCTTCTCTTAGGAGAGCTGGACCCTGGGATCCAGAGCTCTGGTCATACCCACGACCAAGATGTTTTCTGTGCAGGGTGCTATACAGGTCCAGGGGAGTGGAATCCTTGGGAACCCGGTCCCTGAAGGTTTGATTACAATGCCTGCCGTGATAGGTGAAGTTTGGGCTTTTGTGGACCAAACAAAGTCCTGCGGCGGGGAACAGGTAAGTGGGGGCCCCCAGGAACTTGGTTCTATTGGGGGACCCCCAAGCCTAATTTGTCTTTCTGTCTGTTACCTAACGGTATTCCCGCTAATATCTGTGCATGCCTGTAACTACTAAAAAAATGTAATAATTTTTAATGGTGGTCAAGAAAAAAAAAAAAAAAAAAAAAAAAAAAGAATGTTTTTTTATATATGTTTAGTATATTAAACTGCGGTACCTGTGTTTGTCCACTAGAGGCCGCTGTGGAATGTTTTTCTTGTCATATGGACTAGTTTCTTCTCAGAGAGCAAAGTCCAGGCAGCTGGTGAGTTCTCCTACAGGAAACTGTTTCCTCTGCCATGTTGCAGTGTTCGTCTATCCCCCGGCCTGCGGCAAAGGGGGCCCTGGCTCCTGTCCCTGGTTTCCATGTTTGAAAATTAGCGCCGAGGCGCACGTGGCCGCGCGCGTGCGCGTGCACGCGCCTCTATATATAGAGGTGGCCGGAAAAAGGGGTGGGGCCTGGGGGATGACGCTCTGTGCGCGCCGCAGCGCTTCTGCGCATGTGCGGGCGTCCCAGCAGGTTTTTAAAAAGCCACATTATTGCAGTAAGCTGGCTATGAAGTACAGAGACAGAGCTGGCAACATTTAAAGGCATACAGCAAGCGGTTGATACAGGCATCCCCTAGAAAGGCACATTAGTAGACACCAACTGTTTATTATAGCAGCATTTATGCTAGACTATTATCAGTAACTGGTGTATTTTCGGCTGGAATACCTCAGCTTTGTGGCTTAGGAATATGCCGTCTAAAAACTCTGGGACTAGAAATTCCAGGAGGAATAGGGGGTCTCCATCGGGCTCTGAGGATCTTGGGCATGCTTTGGCTGCACCAGTCTCCCCTGAAGAATCAGAGGTTAGTGACCGTAGGGCACCCCCAGGAGTACCTGGTACTGTGCTGTCCCCAGTTCACCTGCTCCTGTGTATGTAACAGAGGAGGTTTTTTCCTCAGCTCTGGGAGGGCTGGAAGAGAGATTGTCAGCACTAATTGCTGCTTCCCTGTCACAGGAGAAAAGCGCTCGATCTCCGTCTCCTCCCTCAGAGTGCCTGTTAACAGAGCAACAGTCCCATACAGAGAACGACCTACCTGAGGGGGATCAGGATGAGGTTGATTCAGTTGTAGAGGAATCAACAGTGGAGGAGCCGTTCTCAGCATCACATGCTGAGAGGTTATGGGTGCAGTCCCTGACTAATATGGTCCGATCAGCATTTAAAATGCCACTTGCGGAGCCATCCTCCTCTTCTGTCTCCTCGTTGGGGTCGCTAAAAGCTCCCCAGACTGTTTGTTCTTTTCCGATCCATCCTTTACTGGAGGGGCTCATTTACCAGGATTGGGAGCATCCTGACAAAATATTTACTCCCCCCAAGAGATTTCCGGTGGTCTATCCTATGGAGGATAAGTTCGTCAGAAAATGGAAGGTCCCTACAGTGGACGCAGCCATCTCTTGTGTGAATAAATCACTGACATGTCCGGTGGAAAATGTCCAAATGTTCAAGGACCCAATAGATAAAAAATTGGAGTCCTTATTGAAATCTGCTTTTTCTACAGCAGGATTGGTGACACAACCAGCAGTGGCAGCTATAGGGGTCTGCCAAGCAGTGAAGGATCAGTTGAAACAGGTCTTAAGGGACGTGCCAGATCAGCAGGCTCTTGCTCTAGCTGATCTACCTAGAGCCTTATGCTTTGCGGTGGACGCTATAAAGGATTCAATCCATCAGGCCTCCCGCCTTACGCTGTCTGTAGTACATATGCGCAGGCTTCTATGGCTCAAAAACTGGTCTGCTGAAGCTCCCTGTAAAAAATTGCTGGTCAGCTTCCCATTCCATGGGGAGCGCTTATTCGGGGAAGACCTGGACAAGTATATCCAGAGAATTTCCAGCGGTAAAAGTACACTCTTGCCGGTCAAAAATAGAGTTAGAGGTCCCTCTTTTAAGAGGCCGGCTTCTCCAGTCCCTAGGACATCGGCTGTGAAACAGTTCCGACGGCCTCCCCGGTCAAATCCCGGAGGTAAAAATCAGGGACAGTTGCAGGGTAACAAGAAGCCCTGGAGCAGGAGAGGTACAAAACCTCCCCCAAAGTCAAATGCATGAAGGGTTGCCCCCACCCAATCGGGTGGGGGGAAGACTTCAGTTGTTCACAGAAACCTGGCGGGACACGATCCGAGACAGATGGGTGCTCTCCGCAGTAAATCTGGGATACAAATTGGAGTTAAAAAACTCCCCTCCTTCCCGCTTTATAAGGTCGAACGTGCCAAGGGATCCCCAGAAGAGAGGATCCCTCCTGTTGGCACTGGAACAATTATTGCTTCAAGCAGTAATTATAGAGGTCCCCCTGGAAGAATGGGGGTTCGGGTTTTACTCAAACCTCTTTACAGTTCCGAAGCCAAACGGGGACGTGAGGCCCATATTAAATCTAAAAGGGCTAAACAAATTCCTACATATCAGGACTTTCCGGATGGAGTCGATCCGATCGGTGGCCACTGCCCTACAAGGGGAGGAATGGTTAGCCTCGATCGACATCAAAGATGCTTATTTGCACATCCCCATCTTTCCAGCCCACCAAAAATTTCTACGCTTTGCGATAGAAGGGCGCCATTTTCAGTTCAGAGCCTTACCCTTCGGTCTGGCCACAGCACCAAGAGTGTTCACAAAAATTCTGGCCCCATTATTGGCCAATCTAAGAACACGAGGTGTAACGATAATGGCATATCTAGACGACTTGTTGCTGATAGACCACTCAGTGGAAAAACTAGAAGTGGTTGTTCACGAGACAATCAAGTATCTGGAATATCACGGTTGGATTATCAACCGAGACAAGTCAGCCCCAAAAAACAGTCAAAAGTCTGGAATACTTGGGGCTAAGGCTGGATTCAGACCAGAGAAAAATTTTCTTGCCTCGAGAAAAGGGGTCGTCTTTGAGAGATTTGATCCACTTAGTGGGTTCAAAAAGACAGCCATCCATACGCCTGTGCATGAGGCTGCTGGGAAAAATGGTGGCATCATTCGAAGCAGTACCCTACGGTCAATTCCATTCAAGGAAGTTGCAAAGGGCCATACTGTCAGCCTGGAACAAAAAAGTTCAGGCTCTGGACGTACCAATGTCCTTGTCCCCTTCCGTTCGCAGAAGCCTCCGTTGGTGGTTGGTTCCCCGGAATCTGGAAAGAGGGAAATCCTTCAGTCCGATTTCTTGGAAGGTGGTCACTACAGATGCCAGCCTTTTAGGCTGGGGAGCAGTACTGGAGCAATGGTCTCTCCAGGGCAGATGGTCGGATGCGGAAAAGGCCCTGCCCATCAATCTCTTAGAGATACGAGCAGCCCGGTATGCCCTAGTAGCATGGACATCCAAACTCCAAGGGTCCCCTGTCAGAGTTCAGTCAGACAATGCCACAGCAGTGGCATATATCAATCGTCAGGGGGGCACCAGGAGTCGTGCAGCCCAAAGGGAAGTAAATTACATCCTGAGATGGGCAGAAAGATATGTCCCAGCCATATCTGCGGTATTCATTCCAGGGGTGGAGAATTGGAAGGCGGACTTTCTAAGTCGCCAACAATTATGCCCAGGGGAATGGTCCCTTCATCCCGAGGTTTTCCGGACAATATGTCAGCGGTGGGGAACACCGGATGTAGATCTGCTAGCATCCAGGTTCAACACGAAAGTGGACAGGTTTGTCTCTTGGACAAGGGATCCCCTAGCGTGCGGCTCGGATGCCCTAGTGTTCCCTTGGGATCAGTTCAAGCTGATATATGCATTCCCACCGCCACAATTGTTACCTCGATTACTCCGCAGAATCAGGGTAGAAAAGAAACCAGTGATTCTGGTGGCTCCAGCGTGGCCCCGAAGAGCATGGTACGCGGAGATTGTAAAAATGTCTGTGGGGAGTCCTTGGACCCTCCCACATCGTCCGGACCTGCTTTCGCAGGGACCGATATACCACCCTTCCTTACCAGCCCTAGGTTTGACGGCCTGGCTATTGAAGCCCACATTCTAAAAAGGAGAGGGCTCTCTAATGCTGTGGTGTCTACCATGATCAATGCCAGGAAACCGGTATCCAGGCAGATCTACTATAGAATCTGGAAGGCGTACATCGCCTGGTGTGAGGCCAGGAAATGGCATCCACGTAAATATGTAATAGGTAGAATTCTGGACTTCCTACAATGGGCTGTAGATAGGAAGCTTGCCTTGAGTACTATCAAAGGTCAGATTTCGGCCTTGTCAATATTTTTTCAAAGGCCCTTGGCTTCGCATTCACTAGTCAAAGCCTTTATACAAGGAGTGATGCGTATTAGTCCTCCGGTTAATATTCCCATATGTCCATGGGATCTAAACTTGGTTCTGTCGGTTCTACAGAAACAACCATTTGAACCATTACAGCATATTTCCTTAGTGCTTCTCACCAGGAAATTGATTTTTCTAGTAGCCATTTGTTCGGCTAAAAGAGTATCGGAATTAGCAGCTATGTCCTGTAAGGAGCCATATCTGGTTATCCATAAGGACAGAGTAGTGTTACGTCCTCATCCAGCCTTTCTTCCTAAGGTGGTATCGAGTTTTCATTTGAACCAAGATGTGGTTCTTCCTTCTTTTTTCCCCAAGCCTACTTCGGTAGAGGAAAAGTTATTGCATTCTTTGGATGTAGTAAGAGCAGTTAAAGCTTATCTAAAAGCCACTGCTCAGATTCGCAGAACGGATACTTTGTTTATTCTGCCGGAAGGCCCCAGAAAGGGTCAGGCAGCGTCAAAATCTACTTTAGCCGAGTGGATTCGACAGGTCATAATACAAGCCTATAGCTTGAGAAGTAGACCGCCTCCGTTCAAAGTTAGGGCGCACTCCACGAGAGCAGTTGGAACTTCATGGGCAGTGCATCACCAGGCCTCCCTGGCTCAAATCTGTAAGGCCGCAACATGGTCTTCGGTACACACGTTTACTAGGTTCTACCAGGTGGACGTTAGAAGTCAGGAGGATGTCGCCTTTGGGCGCAGTGTGTTGCAGGCCGCAAAAGATCCTCATGTCTGATAGCGCTCAGCTTATATATGGTGTATCCCCCCCTCATTTGGCATTGCTTTAGGACATCCCATTAGTAATGACTATGTCGCTCTGTGTCCCGTGATGTACGAGAAAGAAAATAGGATTTTTATAACAGCTTACCTGTAAAATCCTTTTCTTGGAGTACATCACGGGACACAGAGCTCCCGCCCCTCTTTGGGGACACTTATTGCTTTGCTACAAAACTGAGGTGCTCCCGGATGGGAGGGGCTTATATAGGGGAGGGTACTTCCGGTTTTGGAAGTTGCCAGTGCCAGCACCTGACGGTAACTATATAACCCATTAGTAATGACTATGTCGCTCTGTGTCCCGTGATGTACTCCAAGAAAAGGATTTTACAGGTAAGCTGTTATAAAAATCCTATTTTTATGACAATAACTTGCATATTAGCCTTTATAATTAGCACTTTTGATTTCAAACGTTCGAGTCCATTGTATTTAATAGGGTTCTAAATTTCGCGCAAACTTTCTGTCTATTTGCAGGTTCTGGTGCGAACCGAACAGGGGGGTGTTCGGCTCATCCCTAATTAGCATACACGAGCAAACATTGTAGTGCATGCTAAGCAGCATGTGTGTAGGCACACAAGCACGTTTGTCACTAACATTGGCGCCAAATGGCATATTTAAACTGGATTGTGACATGAACAGTTTGCTGAGTTGTATTCAGCTAGTTCCTGCTTACCCTGTGTTCTGACCTGTTACATTTGCCTTCCCATGCATGACCTGGCTTGCCTTTAATCTGTCTTTGGACTACTGTCTACCTGTTGTGACCTTGGTTTGTATCCTGACTCTGCCTCTGCCTTACACTCCTGTACCAGACTGCATAGCAGTGAAATGAGTTTGGCTTGTATCCTGACTCTTCCTTATGTTCCTCTACCTTGCTGGCTAGGGATGAGCTTCGTGTTCGAGTCGAACATACGTTCGACTCGAACATCGGCTGTTCGATCGTTCGACGAAGATCGAACGATTTGGGCCGTTCGCGCCAAATTCGAGTGACGCGAACGGCCCACAATGCACTACGCCATCGCAGTGTCATCCAGGCGCTGTGATTGGCCAAGCATGCACTGTGACCCCGCATGCTTGGCCAATCACAGCGCCGGCAGCGAGGAGAGCAATGATTGGCCACAGGCAGGATGCCTGTGGCCAATTATTGCTGAGGGTGTTTAGTACACGCCCCACACTATAAAAGGCCGCCAGCACGGCGGCCTAGTGTAGTGTGTTCCGGAGCAGGGATAGAGCAGCATAGGCAGGGACAGTGACTTTTATTTCTTTCTTGCTTAACCTGGATTCCTTTAGTTTAGGGAAAGAGAAGGATAGGTAGGGAGAGTGTCAGTGTGTTTTGTGCTTGTGCTATATTGTGCTTAAAAAAAACATTTTTTCTAGGGACAGAAAACTGTAGGTAGGGAGAGTGTCAGTTTCTTTCACTGTGAAAGTCCTTGTTTCCAGGGACCTGGAAGGACAGTGAGTGAATTCTCCTTGTGCTATATTGTGCTTAAAAAAAACATTTTTTCTAGGGACAGAAAACTGTAGGTAGGGAGAGTGTCAGTTTCTTTCACTGTGCAAGTCCTTGTTTCTAGGGACCTGGAAGGACAGTGAGTGAATTCTCCTTGTGCTAAATTGTGCTTAAAAAAAACATTTTTTCTAGGGACAGAAAACTGTAGGTAGGGAGAGTGTCAGTTTCTTTCACTGTGCAAGTCCTTGTTTCCAGGGACCTGGAAGGACAGTGAGTGAATTCTCCTTGTGCTATATTGTGCTTAAAAAAAACATTTTTTCTAGGGACAGAAAACTGTAGGTAGGGAGAGTGTCAGTTTCTTTCACTGTGAAAGTCCTTGTTTCCAGGGACCTGGAAGGACAGTGAGTGAATTCTCCTTGTGCTATATTGTGCTTAAAAAAAACATTTTTTCTAGGGACAGAAAACTGTAGGTAGGGAGAGTGTCAGTTTCTTTCACTGTGCAAGTCCTTGTTTCCAGGGACCTGGAAGGACAGTGAGTGAATTCTCCTTGTGCTATATTGTGCTTAAAAAAAACATTTTTTCTAGGGACAGAAAACTGTAGGTAGGGAGAGTGTCAGTTTCTTTCACTGTGAAAGTCCTTGTTTCCAGGGACCTGGAAGGACAGTGAGTGAATTCTCCTTGTGCTATATTGTGCTTAAAAAAAACATTTTTTCTAGGGACAGAAAACTGTAGGTAGGGAGAGTGTCAGTTTCTTTCACTGTGAAAGTCCTTGTTTCCAGGGACCTGGAAGGACAGTGAGTGAATTCTCCTTGTGCTATATTGTGCTTAAAAAAACATTTTTTCTAGGGACAGAAAACTGTAGGTAGGGAGAGTGTCAGTTTCTTTCACTGTGCAAGTCCTTGTTTCCAGGGACCTGGAAGGACAGTGAGTGAATTCTCCTTGTGCTATATTGTGCTTAAAAAAAACATTTTTTCTAGGGACAGAAAACTGTAGGTAGGGAGAGTGTCAGTTTCTTTCACTGTGAAAGTCCTTGTTTCCAGGGACCTGGAAGGACAGTGAGTGAATTCTCCTTGTGCTATATTGTGCTTAAAAAAAACATTTTTTCTAGGGACAGAAAACTGTAGGTAGGGAGAGTGTCAGTTTCTTTCACTGTGCAAGTCCTTGTTTCCAGGGACCTGGAAGGACAGTGAGTGAATTCTCCTTGTGCTATATTGTGCTTAAAAAAAACATTTTTTCTAGGGACAGAAAACTGTAGGTAGGGAGAGTGTCAGTTTCTTTCACTGTGAAAGTCCTTGTTTCCAGGGACCTGGAAGGACAGTGAGTGAATTCTCCTTGTGCTATATTGTGCTTAAAAAAAAACATTTTTTCTAGGGACAGAAAACTGTAGGTAGGGAGAGTGTCAGTTTCTTTCACTGTGAAAGTCCTTGTTTCCAGGGACCTGGAAGGACAGTGAGTGAATTCTCCTTGTGCTATATTGTGCTTAAAAAAAACATTTTTTCTAGGGACAGAAAACTGTAGGTAGGGAGAGTGTCAGTTTCTTTCACTGTGAAAGTCCTTGTTTCCAGGGACCTGGAAGGACAGTGAGTGAATTCTCCTTGTGCTATATTGTGCTTAAAAAAAAACATTTTTTCTAGGGACAGAAAACTGTAGGTAGGGAGAGTGTCAGTTTCTTTCACTGTGCAAGTCCTTGTTTCCAGGGACCTGGAAGGACAGTGAGTGAATTCTCCTTGTGCTATATTGTGCTTAAAAAAAAACATTTTTTCTAGGGACAGAAAACTGTAGGTAGGGAGAGTGTCAGTTTCTTTCACTGTGAAAGTCCTTGTTTCCAGGGACCTGGAAGGACAGTGAGTGAATTCTCCTTGTGCTATATTGTGCTTAAAAAAAAACATTTTTTCTAGGGACAGAAAACTGTAGGTAGGGAGAGTGTCAGTTTCTTTCACTGTGAAAGTCCTTGTTTCCAGGGACCTGGAAGGACAGTGAGTGAATTCTCCTTGTGCTATATTGTGCTTAAAAAAAACATTTTTTCTAGGGACAGAAAATTGTAGGTAGGGAGAGTGTCAGTTTCTTTCACTGTGAAAGTCCTTGTTTCCAGGGACCTGGAAGGACAGTGAGTGAATTCTCCTTGTGCTATATTGTGCTTAAAAAAAACATTTTTTCTAGGGACAGAAAACTGTAGGTAGGGAGAGTGTCAGTTTCTTTCACTGTGCAAGTCCCTGTTTCCAGGGACCTGGAAGGACAGTGAGTGAATTCTCCTTGTGCTATATTGTGCTTAAAAAAAAAATTTTTTCTAGGGACAGAAAACTGTAGGTAGGGAGAGTGTCAGTTTCTTTCACTGTGCAAGTCCTTGTTTCAAGGGACAGAGAAGGACACCTGAAGGTAGCCCTTATTGCTTTTTTCCCATCTCCCTGCAGGCCATCTATTAGAATGTCTGGAAGGCAAACAAGGAGAGGCAGACAGTCAGGAGGCAATAAAAGAGGGCAAGCAGGCTCTGTGTCTGGGGGCAACAGTGCTGGTCGTGGACGCGGTGCATTGTCATCAGCACATGGCCATGGGACACGCTTGTCCTTCTTTTCGGCAGCTGGACATGTTGAGCCACATCATGCCGAAGACTTGGTAGAGTGGATGACCAAGCCCTCCTCCTCCTCCTCATCCTCTCTCACCCAGGCTCAGAGTACTGGAAAAGCAGCTGCCAAAGCGTCCTCCTCCCTGGTATCAATGTCAGACTCATCATCAGTCACTCCTTCCCTAGACCCACCATGTCCTCCTCCTGAGGAGTCCCCCGAACTGTTTGAGCACAGTGTTGGGTACATGCTCCAGGAGGATGCCCAGCGTTTCGAAGGGTCTGATGATGAAACCCAGCTAGAGGAAGGCAGTAGCGTGAGAGCAGACAGAGGGGATGCTGAAGAAGGACACCAATCTGGCAGTCATGTTCCAGCAGCTGCAGCATACTGCCAGATTGGCTCCAGTGATGAGGAGGGAGGTGATGATGAGGTCACTGACTCCACGTGGGTGCCTAATAGGAGAGAGGAGGAGGAGGAGGATGAGGAGGAGGCACATCTCCAACGAGGCAGGATGCCCTTTGGTGGCCAGCGTAAGGGCAGTACACCGACGGAATCACACCGCAGAGCTCCGCCTGTGCAGGGCGCTGCCTCTGCCCGTCATTCAAAAAGTTCTTTGGTGTGGGCCTTTTTTGAGGCTAGTGCATCAGATCGCACAGCTGCTGTTTGCAACATATGTCTCAAGCGTATATCGCGTGGCCAAAACATCAGCCGCTTGGGTACCACATGCCTGACCAGACATATGTTGACCTGCCATGCAGCTCGTTGGCAAGCCTACCTCAAAGACCCACACCAAAGAACAAAGCGGACCTCTCCTTGCACCGCATCAGCTGGGATCTCCAACCCCACTATAACTTCAGTCCTCTCTGAAACATGCACTGAGAGGAATGAAGGTGTAGAATTAGGTGTGTCACAGCCAAGTACTTGCGGCCACTCTGCTAGCAGTACACCGACGTCCGATTCTAGCAGGCAAATTTCCCTGCCCCAGCTGCTGGACCGTCAAAAGAAGTTCACTCCCAGCCATCCACATGCCCAGCGGTTGAATGCTAGCTTGGCTAAATTGCTAGCGCTTCAACTGCTGCCTTTTCAGTTGGTAGACTCGGCCCCCTTCCGTGAGTTTGTGCAATGTGCGGTTCCTCAGTGGCAGGTTCCCAAACGCCACTTTTTCTCACGGAAGGCTATTCCGGCTCTCTACCGGCATGTGGAAGGCAATGTCTTGGCCTCGCTGGACAGGGCGGTCAGCGGTAAGGTGCATATTACCGCTGACTCATGGTCCAGCAGGCATGGACAGGGACGTTACCTTTCTTTCACGGCCCATTGGGTCACTCTTTTGGCAGCTGGGAAGGATGCAGGACAAGGTGCAGTAGTGTTGGAGGTTGTCCCACCGCCACGCCTCCAAAATGCTACTACTGGTTGTGACACACCTCTCTCCTCCACCCCCTCCTCTTCTTCTTCCTCCATGGCCTCTTCCTGTGGTTTGTCCTATGAACCAGCGGTGCTCCGTAGCCGTTCACGGGGCTACGCAAGTACGCAGGCAAAAAGATGCCATGCCGTGCTTGCGCTGGTGTGTTTGGGGGACAGAAGCCACACTGGGGCAGAGGTCCTGTCTGCTCTGCAGGGCCAGGCCGAGAGGTGGTTGACGCCACGCCAGCTTAAGCCAGGAATGGTGGTTTGCGACAATGGCACCAACCTCCTCTCCGCCCTCCGACAGGGACAACTGACCCATGTGCCCTGTGTGGCTCACGTCCTTAACCTGGTGGTGCAGCGGTTCTTGGGCAGGTACCCGGGCTTACAGGATGTCCTGAGGCAGGCCAGGAAAGTCTGTGTGCATTTCCGCAGATCTTATAATGCCAGTGCTCGCCTGGCTGAGCTGCAAAAGGAGTTGAACCTGCCCAAGAACCGCCTTATATGTGACATGCCCACCAGGTGGAACTCAATGTTGGCCATGCTGCAGCGGCTGCACACGCAGCAGAGGGCCATCAATGAGTACCTGTGCGACTACGGCACCAGGACAGGGTCAGGGGAGCTTGGTTTTTTTTCTCCATGCCAGTGGGGCATGATCAGGGATGCATGCACTGTCCTGGCACCATTTGAGGAGGCCACGAGGATGGTGAGCAGTGACAGTGCATGCATCAGTGACACTGTACCTCTTGTCCACCTGTTGGAGCACACGCTGCATGGAATAATGGACAGGGCACTTGAGGCAGAACAGAGGCAGGAAGAGGAGGACTTCCTTGCCTCTCAAGGCCCCCTTTACCCAGACAGTGTTCCTTCTGTCCCACCCATCGCACAGGAAGAGGAAGAGGAGGAGGAGGAGGAGGAGGATTGTGTCAGCATGGAGGTGGAGGCTGGCACTCAGCATCATCAGCAGCAGTCTTTTAGGGATGATTTACAGTCCCAAGAAACCAGTGGACTTGTACGTGGCTGGGAGGAGGTGACTGCGGATCATGTCGTCCTTAGTGACCCAGAGGACTCCGGAGCGAATGCCTCAGCAAACCTACGCTGCATGGCCTCCCTGATCCTGCAAAGTCTGCGGAAGGATCCTCGTATTCTTCGGATCAAGGAGAGGGACCATTACTGGCTGGCCACTCTCCTTGATCCACGGTACAAGGGTAAGGTTGCGGACCTTATGTTACCGTCGCAGAGGGAGCAGAGGATGAGACAACTCCGGGAGGCCTTGCAGAAAGGTCTGTGCAACGCGTTCCCAGAGACTGGGAGGTTACAAACTCCTGGTCCAGGACAACGAGTTGCTGAGGCTTCGGCCAGTCAAAGAAGGAGCGGTGGGGAAGGTGGCCGTCTGACCGATGCGTTCAGACAATTCTTTAGTCCGCAGCCCCAAAGTATGATTGGTTCCAGCAACCATCGCCAGCGTCTGATAAACATGGTGCAGGAATATCTAGGGGCAAGGTCAGACTTGGACACCTTCCCCACCGAAAATCCTCTGGCTTACTGGGTCTTGAGGATGGATCACTGGCCAGAGCTTGCACAGTATGCAATTGAGCTACTGGCCTGTCCTGCATCCAGCGTTCTTTCGGAACGCACATTCAGTGCTGCTGGAGGATTTGTCACGGATCACAGGGTGCGCCTGTCCACCGACTCGGTTGATCGACTGACTTTCATCAAGATGAACCAGTCTTGGATCACCACCAGCTACCACACACCTGATGCTGATATAACAGACTAATTGATTTTAACATGTCACGTCCCTTCAAGACTGATGCTGATGCTGAGTGCCTGTGCTGTTATGTTGACTGGCTATCCTCCTCCTCCGAGTCCTCAATGATACGATTGATGATGATAGCTTGGAAGATCATTTTTGTTTATGGGTGCCGCCACCAGTGGCTAAGGCCCAATTTTTCAGCCCCTGTTTTACAGGGGCGTGTACTTACAATTTCTTTCTCGTACATCACGGGACACAGAGCGACATAGTCATTACTAATGGGTTATATAGTTACCGTCAGGTGCTGGCACTGGCAACTTCCAAAACCGGAAGTACCCTCCCCTATATAAGCCCCTCCCATCCGGGAGCACCTCAGTTTTTTTTGCCAGTGTCTAAGGTGTTGGCCAAGAAGAAACATGTGTTTTTCACTGAGCTTGCGTACAGGTTCTTTTGGGCCTCAGTAAGCTATTCCGGATCCGACCAAAAAAGCTTCATAGCTAAACGGTCGGTACCCGGGCCTTGCAAAGAGAAGAGCAAGGTTCTGCCTGTAATGCTTCTCCTAGGAGAGCTGGACCCTGGGATCCAGAGCTCTGGTCATACCCACGACCAAGATGTTTTCTGTGCAGGGTGCTATACAGGTCCAGGGGAGTGGAATCCTTGGGAACCCGGTCCCTGAAGGTTTGATTACAATGCCTGCCGTGATAGGTGAAGTTTGGGCTTTTGTGGACCAAACAAAGTCCTGCGGCGAGGAACAGGTAAGTGGGGGCCCCCAGGAACTTGGTTCTATTGGGGGACCCCCAAGCCTAATTTGTCTTTCTGTCTGTTACCTAATGGTATTCCCGCAAGATTCTGTGCATGCCTGTAACTACTAAAAAAATGTAATAATTTTTAATGGTGGTCAAGAAAAAAAAAAAAAATATATGTTTTTTTATATATATTTAGTATATTAGACTGCGGTACCTGTGTTTGTCCACTAGAGGCCGCTGTGGAATGTTTTCTTGTCATGTGGACTAGTTTCTTCTCAGAGAGCAAAGTCCAGGCAGTTGGTGAGTTCTCCTATAGGAAACTGCTTCCTCTGCCATGTTGCAGTGCTCGTCCATCCCCCGGCCTGCGGCAAAGAGGGGCCCTGGCTCCTGTCCCTGGTTTCCATGTTTGAAATTAGCGCCGAGGGCGCACGTGGCCGAGCGCGTGCGCGTGCACGCGCCTCTATATATAGAGGTGAGCCGGGAAAGGGGGCGGAGCCTGGGGGATGACGCTCTGTGCGCGCCGCAGCGCTTCTGCGCATGTGCGGGCGTCCCAGCAGGTTTTAAAAAGCCACAATATTGTAGTAAGCTGGCTATGAAGTACAGAGACAGAGCTGGCAACATTTAAAGGCATACAGCAAGCGGTTGATACAGGCATCCCCTAGAAAGGCACATTAGTAGACACCAACTGTTTATTATAGCAGCATTTATGCTAGACTATTATCAGTAACTGGTGTATTTCGGCTGGAATACCTCAGCTTTGTGGCTTAGGAATATGCCGTCTAAAAACTCCGGGACTAGAAATTCCAGGAGGAATAGGGGGTCTCCATCGGGCTCTGAGGATCTTGGGCATGCTTTGGCTGCACCAGTCTCCCCTGAAGAATCAGAGGTTAGTGACCGTAGAGCACCCTCAGGAGTACCTGGTACTGTGGCTGTCCTCAGTTCACCTGCTCCTGTGTATGTAACAGAGGAGGTTTTTTCCTCAGCTCTGGGAGGACTGGAAGAGAGATTGTCAGCATTAATCGCTGCTTCCCTGTCACAGGAGAAAAGCGCTCGATCTCCGTCTCCTCCCTCAGAGTGCCTGTTAACAGAACAACAGTCCCATACAGAGGTCGACCTACCTGAGGGGGATCAGGATGAGGTTGATTCGGTTGTAGAGGAATCAACAGTGGAAGAGCCGTTCTCAGCATCACATGCTGAGAGGTTATGGGTTCAGTCCCTGACTAATATGGTCCGATCAGCATTTAAAATGCCACTTGCGGAGCCATCCTCCACTTCTGTCTCCTCGTTGGGGTCGCTAAAAGCTCCCCAGACTGTTTGTTCCTTTCCGATCCATCCTTTACTGGAGGGGCTCATTTACCAGGATTGGGAGCATCCTGACAAAATATTTACTCCCCCCAAGAGATTTCCGGTGGTCTATCCCATGGAGGATAAGTTCATCAGAAAATGGAAGGTCCCTACAGTGGACGCAGCCATCTCTTGTGTGAATAAATCACTGACATGTCCGGTGGAAAATGTCCAAATGTTCAAGGACCCAATAGATAAAAAATTGGAGTCATTATTGAAATCTGTTTTTTCTACAGCAGGATTGGTGACACAACCAGCAGTGGCAGCTATAGGGGTCTGCCAAGCAGTGAAGGATCAGTTGAAACAGGTCTTAAGGGACTTGCCAGATCAGCAGGCTCTTGCCCTAGCTGATCTACCTAGAGCCTTATGCTTTGCGGTGGACGCCATAAAGGATTCAATCCATCAGGCCTCCCGCCTTACGCTGTCTGTAGTACATATGCGCAGGCTTCTATGGCTCAAAAACTGGTCTGCTGAAGCTCCCTGTAAAAAATTGCTGGTCAGCTTCCCATTTCATGGGGAGCGCTTATTCGGGGAAGACCTGGACAGGTATATCCAGAGAATTTCCAGCGGTAAAAGTACACTTTTGCCGGTTAAAAATAGAGTTAGAGGTCCCTCCTTTAAGAGGCCGGCTTCTCCAGTCCCTAGGACATCGGCTGTGAAACAGTTCCGACGGCCTCCCCGGTCAAATCCCGGAGGTAAAAATCAGGGACAGTTGCAGGGTAACAAGAAGCCCTGGAGCAGGAGAGGTACAAAACCTCCCCCAAAGTCAAATGCATGAAGGGTTGCCCCCACCCAATCGGGTGGGGGGAAGACTTCAGTTGTTCACAGAAACCTGGCGGGACACGATCCGAGACAGATGGGTGCTCTCCGCAGTAAATCTGGGATACAAATTGGAGTTAAAAAACTCCCCTCCTTCCCGCTTTATAAGGTCAAACGTGCCAAGGGATCCCCAGAAGAGAGGATCCCTCCTGCTGGCACTGGAACAATTATTGCTTCAAGCAGTAATTATAGAGGTTCCCCTGGAAGAATGGGGGTTCGGGTTTTACTCAAACCTCTTTACAGTTCCGAAGCCAAACGGGGACGTGAGGCCCATATTAAATCTAAAAGGGCTAAACAAATTCCTACATATCAGGACTTTCCGGATGGAGTCGATCCGATAGGTAGCCACTGCCCTACAAGGGGAGGAATGGTTAGCCTCGATCGACATCAAAGATGCTTATTTGCACATCCCCATCTTTCCAGCCCACCAAAAATTTCTACGCTTTGCGGTAGAAGGGCGCCATTTTCAGTTCAGAGCCTTACCCTTCGGTCTGGCCACAGCACCAAGAGTGTTCACAAAAATTCTGGCCCCATTATTGGCCAATCTAAGAACACGAGGTGTAACGATAATGGCATATCTAGACGACTTGTTGCTGATAGACCACTCAGTGGAAAAACTAGAAGTGGTTGTTCACGAGACAATCAAGTATCTGGAATATCACGGTTGGATTATCAACCGAGACAAGTCAGCCCTAAAACCAGTCAAAAGTCTGGAATACTTGGGGCTAAGGCTGGATTCAGACCAGAGAAAGATTTTCTTGCCTCAAGAAAAGGGGTCGTCTTTGAGAGATTTGATCCACTTAGTGGGTTCAAAAAGACAGCCATCCATACGCCTGTGCATGAGGCTGCTGGGAAAAATGGTGGCATCATTCGAAGCAGTACCCTACGGTCAATTCCATTCAAGGAAGTTGCAAAGGGCCATACTGTCAGCCTGGAACAAAAAAGTTCAGGCTCTGGACTTACCAATGTCCTTGTCCCCTTCCGTTCGCAGGAGCTTCCGCTGGTGGTTGGTTCCCCAGAATCTGGAAAGAGGGAAATCCTTCAGTCCGATTTCCTGGAAGGTGGTCACTACAGATGCCAGCCTTATAGGCTGGGGAGCAGTACTGGAGCAATGGTCTCTCCAGGGCAGATGGTCGGATGCGGAAAAGGCCCTGCCCATCAATCTCTTAGAGATACGAGCAGCCCGGTATGCCCTAGTAGCATGGACATCCAAACTCCAAGGGTCCCCTGTCAGAGTTCAGTCAGACAATGCCACAGCAGTGGCATATATCAATCGTCAGGGGGGCACCAGGAGTCGTGCAGCCCAAAGGGAAGTAAATTACATCCTGAGATGGGCAGAAAGATATGTCCCAGCCATATCTGCGGTATTCATTCCAGGAGTGGAGAATTGGAAGGCGGACTTTCTAAGTCGCCAACAATTATGCCCAGGGGAATGGTCCCTTCATCCCGAGGTTTTCCGGACAATATGTCAGCGGTGGGGAACACCGGATGTAGATCTGCTAGCATCCAGATTCAACACAAAAGTGGACAGGTTTGTCTCTTGGGCAAGGGATCCCCTAGCGTGCGGCTCGGATGCCCTAGTGTTCCCTTGGGATCAGTTCAAGCTGATATATGCATTCCCACCGCCACAATTGTTACCTCGATTACTCCGCAGAATCAGGGTAGAAAAGAAACCAGTGATTCTGGTGGCTCCAGCGTGGCCCCGAAGAGCATGGTACGCGGAGATTGTAAAAATGTCTGTGGGGAGTCCTTGGACCCTCCCACATCGTCCGGACCTGCTTTCGCAGGGACCGATATACCACCCTTCCTTACCAGCCCTAGGTTTGACGGCCTGGCTATTGAAGCCCACATTCTAAAAAAGAGAGGGCTCTCTAATGCTGTGGTATCTACCATGATCAATGCCAGGAAGCCGGTATCCAGGCAGATCTACTATAGAATCTGGAAGGCGTACATCGCCTGGTGTGAAGCCAAGAAATGGCATCCACGTAAATACGTAATAGGTAGGATTCTGGACTTCCTACAATGGGCTGTAGATAGGAAGCTTGCCTTGAGTACTATCAAGGGTCAGATTTCGGCCTTGTCAATATTTTTTCAAAGGCCCTTGGCTTCGCATTCACTAGTCAAAGCCTTTATACAAGGAGTGATGCGTATTAGTCCTCCGGTTAATATTCCCATATGTCCATGGGATCTAAACTTGGTTCTGTCGGTTCTACAGAAACAACCATTTGAACCATTACAGCATATTTCCTTAGTGCTTCTCACCAGGAAATTGATTTTTCTAGTAGCCATTTGTTCGGCTAAAAGAGTATCGGAATTAGCAGCTATGTCCTGTAAGGAGCCATATCTGGTTATCCATAAGGACAGAGTAGTGTTACGTCCTCATCCAGCCTTTCTTCCTAAGGTGGTATCGAGTTTTCATTTGAACCAAGATGTGGTTCTTCCTTCTTTTTTCCCCAAGCCTACTCCGGTAGAGGAAAAGTTATTGCATTCTTTGGATGTAGTAAGAGCAGTTAAAGCTTATCTAAAAGCCACTGCTCAGATTCGCAGAACGGATACTTTGTTTATTCTGCCGGAAGGCCCCAGAAAGGGTCAGGCAGCGTCAAAATCTACTTTAGCCAAGTGGATTCGACAGGTCATAATACAAGCCTATAGCTTGAGAAGTAGACCGCCTCCGTTCAAAGTTAGGGCGCACTCCACGAGAGCAGTTGGAACTTCATGGGCAGTGCATCACCAGGCCTCCCTGGCTCAAATCTGTAAGGCCGCAACATGGTCTTCGGTACACACGTTTACTAGGTTCTACCAGGTGGACGTTAGAAGTCAGGAGGATGTCGCCTTTGGGCGCAGTGTGTTGCAGGCCGCAAAAGATCCTCATGTCTGATAGCGCTCAGCTTATATATGGTGTATCCCCCCCCCTCATTTGGCATTGCTTTAGGACATCCCATTAGTAATGACTATGTCGCTCTGTGTCCCGTGATGTACGAGAAAGAAAATAGGATTTTTATAACAGCTTACCTGTAAAATCCTTTTCTTGGAGTACATCACGGGACACAGAGCTCCCGCCCCTCTTTGGGGACACTTATTGCTTTGCTACAAAACTGAGGTGCTCCCGGATGGGAGGGGCTTATATAGGGGAGGGTACTTCCGGTTTTGGAAGTTGCCAGTGCCAGCACCTGACGGTAACTATATAACCCATTAGTAATGACTATGTCGCTCTGTGTCCCGTGATGTACTCCAAGAAAAGGATTTTACAGGTAAGCTGTTATAAAAATCCTATTTTTTTTAGCAATAATTTGCCATAGGGCTCATTGCTGTGCTCCAAGTACAGTATCTGTGAGGGGTTGTAGTGTTGTGCCACCAGTGCCTAAGGCCCAATTTTTCAGCCCCTGTTTAACAGGGGCGTGTCATTACAATTTTTGAAGCAATACTTTGCAACAGGGCTCATTGCTGTGCTCCAAGTACAGTATCTGTGAGGGGTTGTAGTGTTGTGCCACCAGTGCCTAAGGCCCAATTTTTCAGCCCCTGTTTAACAGGGGCGTGTCATTACAATTTTTGAAGCAATACTTTGCAACAGGGCTCATTGCTGTGCTCCAAGTACAGTATCTGTGAGGGGTTGTAGTGTTGTGCCACCAGTGCCTAAGGCCCAATTTTTCAGCCCCTGTTCAACAGGGGCATGCAATTACAATTCTTGATGTAATAATTCACAGCAGGGCCCATTCCTGCACCCACCAAGAGTAAGTCTGAGGGCTTACAGTGTTGTGGCAACGCCACCACCACCACCACCACGAAAGGCCCAATTTTTCAGCCCCTGTTCAAAAGGGGCATGTAATTACAATTCTTGATCTAATAATTCACAGCAGGGCCCATTGCTGCACCCACCAAGAGTAACTGTCAGGGCTTACAGTGTTGTGGCACCAGCACCACCATCAAAGCCCCAATTTTTACTACCACTGTTCAACAATTATATGTAATTAAAATTCCTGATATAATAGTTGACAGCAGGGCGTTCCAGCACCAACCAAGAGTAACTGTGAGTGCTTACAGTGTTGTGCCAACACCAACAACTAAGGGGCCTATTTCTGCAGAGTATATACGGCAGGTCCCTACTTTCAAACATCCAACTTACAAACGACTCCTACTTGCAAACGAAAGAAGACAACAGGAAGTGAGAGGAAATCTACCCCTAGAAAGGAAAATTCTCTCCTGTAAGAATAAATATGGGAGAAAGGTGTCTCATCTGTACTGATGCTTTATCAGCAATCCTTGTTTCAAGAAAAACACCACATTTCAAAAACAGTTGTCATTGGGACGGAAAGTGAGGTGAAATGTTCTGAACAGGGGCACAGACAGCAAAACAAATGTTACAGGGGTGATAACCCTTACCTATGTTTCCCAAAAAGTTTAAAAATAGATTTTTGGGCTGGAGCTACACTTCAACAATGTACCTGTTCAAAATTACAAACACATTCTACATAAGAACAAACCTACAGTCCCTGTCTTGTATGCACCGCCTGTATACGGCTGTTCAGAGTATATAGGGCCTTTTTTATTTTATGTGCGGGGTTCCCCTTAATATCCATACAAGACCCAAAGGGGCTGGTAATGGGCTGGGGTAGGGGGGGGGGGTGTTGATGGGGTAGCTATGCCATTTTTCCTAAAGATTTTCATCCATATTACCGGGACCAGACATTGCATTAAAGCCGCAAGCAGTTTTAAATGACTTTTTTCCCTTTAGAAATGTTATTTTGTGCAGGGACAGTTCTAAACACGGGAAACACGTGGCAATTCACAGGCATACTTTAGACACCCCCCAGGTACGATATTTAAAGGAATATTTGACTTTTTTTTTTCACTTTATGCATCATTAAAATGACTGCTCCCGAAAAACGACCGTTTTTAAAACTTCTTTTTGCATTGATACATGTCCCCTGGTGCAGAACCCGGGTTCCCAAACCCTTTTTAGGACAATAACATGCATAATAGTTGTTATAATTAGCACTTTAGAATTCGAACGTTCGCATCCATTGTATTTAATAGGGTTCTAATGTTCGTTCGAACTTTCGGTCCGTTCGCGGGTTCTGGTGCGAACCGAACCCGGGGGTGTTCGGCTCATCACTATTGCTGGCCGGCTGTTGACAAGCATTGGCTTTTGTCCTAGCTTTGCTCCTGTCTTCTGATCGGGTGTTTCAGCTTCTGGTCCTTGTTGGGTAGTCCACAGTGATCTGTATCCTGCAACCAACAGTTGGCGTAGCCCAGTACACCGGCACTAGTGCCACGCTGTGTCCTCACACCTCCTGTCACCACTCCTAGAGATGTTGGACAAGAGGTGCAAGAGAAACCCCTCTATAGCTCAGTCTCTACCAGGTATGCAACAGTGCCCTTAAAAAAGAAGCTTGTCCAATCACGATGGGTGATGATGTCAGATGACATGCAGGCATACCTGGACATGACCCTGTAGGGGGCAGGACCAGGCCCGGACTGGCCATAGGACACACAGGGCATTTGCCCAGTGGGTTGGGACAGCATGTCCGAGCCGCACAGAGGGAGGTACGACCTCCCACCATGTGGCCTTGCATGCGTCTCCTCTCCCGGCTCTCCTACCCCAAGAACAATTTCATCCCATCAGGGAGGATCTGAAGATCTGCATAGGCAGGAGTATTTCCATAACAGCCCCCCCCACACTTCTTTCCACAGTCCCTCGTAAAAATTGGCTGCTCTGTCTAAAATTCCTGGGACAATTTTTTTCCCTTGGGCAGGACAACTGAATTTATTAGGAGGATGCTGATATAGGCACGTGAACTCAAGAGATGAACCTGCAGTATGTGAAACAGAATGGGGTCTCTAGCGAGCCAAAGAACAGCAAGATCCAGGAGAAACAGCAGAGGGAACTAAGAATAAAGCATCCATAGAATCCTCAATGACATGGCTGAATGAGAGCACATCAGATCAGATTGATTCTTATGCCCCGTACACACGATCGGAATTCCCGACAAGAAAAGTCCGATGTGAGCTTTTGGTCAAAAATTCAGACCGTGTGTATGCTCCATCGGACTTTTGCTGTCGGAATTTCCGCCCACAAAAGATTGAGAGCAGGTTCAGGCGGAAAAAAGATCCAATCGGAAATTCCAATCGTCTGTAGCAATTCTGACGCGCAAAATTCCGACGCATGCTCGGAAACAATTCGACGCATGCTCGGAAGCATTGAAGTTAATTTTCTCGGCTCGTCGTAGTGTTGTAAGTCACCGCGTTCTTGACGGTCAAAAGTTTAGAGAACTTTTGTGTGACCGTGTGTATGCAAGCCAGGCTTGAGCGGAATTTCGTCTGAAAAATCATCCAAGGTTTTTCCGACGGAAATTCCGACTGTGTGTACGCGGCATTACAGTGGCTAGGCAAGCCATGATGAACATTCACTCATTGCCGATTGGCCCAATACAGAGTAAAACCTGAAATGTTTTGCATATCACTATTTGTTACACTTTTTATAGCAACAATAGCTGACCATGCACTTCGTTTTAGAGCATTTTCATTGGTTTTCAATGACAATTCCTTAATTACCATGGAAAATTTCAGAAAATTGCTTTTAACTCACATTGATCAAACATCAGCCATTAGCCCAGTATTGTCATCATAACCTATTAATCCCAAAATCAATTTATCCTCCAGCCTGTTGGGAATTAGTTTAGACTACGCCGACTTAGAAATCAATTTTTTAAGAAGTTGTAATCAGATTCTGGCTTGCCACATCTTGTCTCTTTGTTGTTCATATCTAGTTCACTGGCTACCGTATAGCAAACTAAAAAATGGCCAGCATGCTTTAAAAGTGATAAGTGAATTTTATAAAATTAGCACAGTAGTGATTTGAAGAAATCTCTTGAATAGGGGTGAGCTGAATGAATTGGGTAAAATTGACTTTTGCTGTGAAATTGATGATTTTGTCAAACTCTCAATTCCAGTCATTACCTACAAGACGTTGGTTTGAAACATCTATCCCTTTTTGTGGTGGGGTGAACTTAGGATATTTGTTTTTATTTAGTGTTCTTTGTATTTGTCTTTATTACATTGTGTTGTGTACCGTTGCTCTTACTTTTATTTAACTTTTTTTTTTTAACTGACAAAATCCAAAATTTTGTAGATAATCAGGAGCACTTTCTTGGCATAACAGTAAGTCCAGGATAACTGAAAGGAGTTTGTATAACCCCTCAGAAGCCATTCGAAGCACATTTTACCCTTAAAATTATCCAAAAACACCTTAACGACCACCCAACACATAAGCCTCATACACACGATCGGATATCCTATGGATTCTAATCCGATGGTTTTGTCCATCGGAAATCCGATGAAGCTGATTTCCACCAGTCTTGCCTACACACCATCATTAAAAAAAATGACTGTTCCAAACGCGGTGACGTAAAACACTCCGATGAGCCGAGAAAAATTAAGTTCAATGCTTCTGAGCATGCGTCGACTTGATTCTGAGCATGCGTGGGTTTTTTATCCGATGGACTTGCCCATAGACGATCCAAATTTGCTATCGATTTTTGATCCATCGGAAAAATTTAAAACATGTTCTATTTTTTAAAACCGATGGAAAAAAGAACGATGGGTCCCATACACGATTGGTTTGTCTGATGAAAAAAGTCCATCGGGCTGTTTTCATCAGTAAAACCGATCGTGTGTACAGGGCTATACTGTATGTGCAAGAGAAAAAGGTTGGGCTTTAATGCCTATATGCCACACATATGCATTGCTGGGTGGCTGATGTTTATGTGCTGAGAGCACACACACTGTCCTTGCTACCATTGTAAGGACCAAGCTGTCAAAGGCAGCTCTAGGTCTGGGCTAAAGGTCGGTAGCCAGCTGGACTGGCCTCTGGATCATGTGACCACTGTGACCACTGATCCTTCTAACCCCCCAGATGTACCTAACTGTTATAAGAGACCCCTGGTTGGGGCGAGAAAGGCTTAATGTCGCATTCCCCCTAGACTTCAATGCACCATGTCAAAATTAAGGTTCAACTAAATGTTCCAATTGTGCTGACATTTTGAGAAAATTCTAAGATTTCAATATCGCTCGTCTCTAATTTTCAAATGGAGGATCTATTCTTAACATAAGAGGAAAACTGTACTACTATAAGTACTTTTATACAACACTTAAATAGTACCAACCCAGCCTTGTCTTTGGCCAGATTCGCCACTTTATAAATGTAACCAAAAAGTTAGTGATTATGTGCAATGACCAATCAGAATTGTAATTTTCATTGAGCTGTCTGTGATAGATTGCTATGTCAGCAGTGGCTGGCCCATGGTTAGTAGACAATCCAGAGGTTATATGCTGCCTCCCACATGATTATTTAACCACTTCAATACCAGGCACTTACACCCCCTTCCTGCCCAAGCCAATTTTCAGCTTTCAGCGCTGTAGCACTTTGAATGACAATTGCGTGGTCATGCTACACTGTACCCAAAAAATTTTTCATCATTTTGTTCCCACAAATAGAGCTTTCTTTTGGTGGTATTTGATCACTGCTGGGGTTTTTTTTTGCGCAACAATTAAAAAAAGACCGAAAATTTTGAAAAAAATTATGTTTTTCTTTGTTTCTGTTATAAAATTTTGTAAATAAGTAAGTTTTCTCCTTCAATGGCGGGCACTGATATGGCTGCACTGACGGGCATTGATAAGGTGGCTCTGATGGGCACCGATGAGGTGGCACCAATGAGGTGGCACTGATGAGGTGGCACTGATGGGCACTGATAGGTGGCACAGATGGGCACTGGTATGCGGCACTGATGGGCACCCATAGGCGGCACTGATCGGCACTCATAGGCGGCACTGATGGGTGCTCATAGACAGCGCTGATAGGTGGCACAGATGGACACGGATGGGCACTGATAGGTGGGCACTGATAGGTGGCACAGATGAACACTGATGGGTGGCACTGATGACACTGATGGGTGGGATTACTGGGCATCACTGATCTGGCATTATGAATGAATGGTGCCAGTCAGTGCCCATTTGTGGGCACTGATTGGTATATATATTGGACATGTGTATGGCATCCCTGGTGGTCATGGGGGACGTACCTGGCCATCCACATGTTGGGGGCTTTCCTGGTGGTCCTGACGGCATCCCTGGTGGTCCAGTGTGGGCATCTGTGGGGGGGCTGGGCTGATAAACAATCAGCACAGACCCCCCCTGTCAGGAGAGCCACCGATTGGCTCTCCTCTACTCGCGTCTGTCAGACGCGAGTGGGGAAAAGCCGATCAACGACTCTTCCTGTTTACATCGTGATCAGCCATGATTGGACACAGCTGATCATGTGGTAAATAGCCTCCATCAGAGGCTCTTTACCGAGATTGGTGTAGCAGTGTGTCAGACTGACACGCTGCACCACCGATCGCCGCGATGCGCGCCCCCACGGGTGCGTGGCAGCAGTTATTCTGCTGGACATCATATGACGCCCAATCAGGATAACTGAACCACCGCCCCACCGTCATTCTGCTATAGGCCGGACGGGAAGTGGTTAAAGAGCGATTTCATTGTTCATTCAGTCATTATGCAATAACCAAATTCATTAGATGTGGTTGCAGCGGGTTGCGCCACAGCTTTACTCACTTCTTGTCACACTTACCCCAAATGCAAGTGGTCAGACACTATTGCTGGCTACTGTGTTCTATAGCAGCCCCCTTTGCCATAAGGCAAACAGGCCTACCATCACTTGATTGCTCCCAGGACTTATACACACTGCTATAGTGCCTGGCTACCATGCCAGGGCATGCGTGAACTGAGCAGAGCAAACAGGTACTTGCGGTTTGGCACACAGGAAGAGTGGTTCAATAACAGTCCAGGTAAAAGGCAGGCAGAGTTCAAAGAATAGTCGTTATCTGATCCAAGGTCATACACAGGGAAATCCAATCTAGCAAAGCAGGGCAGACAGACAAGGAGGGAGCAGGTAATGCACACATTATCACACTCTATCACAAGCATGAGTTTGCATGCTTGACTGGCTTTTAACAGGCTTGGTCACCACCCAGAGATTGACCACATTAACCACCTTGCAGGTGGACAGGCAAACAAGGAGAAATAGCCAAAGCCATGATGCTGGAACCAGCAGCTATGATGGAGCAGAAGTGCACACGCTCCTGACACTTCTTTGCAGTGTGTTGGCAAACAGTATCGCCTGCTGAACATGACCACACCACAAAGTGATAATGTGGACAATCTGGGGGCCATTTCTGGGTTTTGACAGATAAATGAGATGCATTAAAAGAAAGCCTCAACTTGTCAGGTTTTACCATAGTGACAATACCCATGTGAAAAGGCCCTTGATGGTATTTGTAACATTGTAATTAAGAGGAAAAAGTAGGTGTGTGAATTGCTCCTTTAACCAGATGTGACAGATCTGCATTTGCAGTGGAGTCTAGTGGGAACGCCATCCCAGCGGAGCGAGCGGGGTGGCGGTTTGTTTGAAAGTCTTGTGAGTAGAGTTGAGCGGACACCTGGATGTTCGGGTTCGACGGGTTCGGCCGAACTTCGGAAAAAAGTTCGGGTTCGGGACCGAACTTTAACCCGAACCCGGACCCGAACCCGAACCCCATTGAAGTCAATGGGGACCCGGACTTCTAAGGACTAAAAAGGCTCTAAAAAAGTAATGGAAAGGGCTAGAGGGCTGCAAATGGCAGCGAAATGTTGTTAAGAGCATGGCAAGTGCTCTGCAAACAAATGTGGATAGGGAAATAACTTAAAATAACATAAAAAAAATAAAAATAAAAAATAATAATCTTAACCTAGGAGGACGAGGTCCATATGGAGTAGGAGGTTGAGGTGGCGGTGGATGTGGCTGTGTAGGTGGAAGCGGCGGTGGAGGAGGACGAGGTAGCCAACACTGATTCAAAAATACAACAATGGCTGGGTAAGGCCGGTGATGTGTGGAATTCTGTCCCCCGTCAAATAGTGTCCACCCTGTACTGCGCTTGCTCAGTATGTAGGACAAGGGGATTTCTAAAATCTCCCAAGACGAACGGCGCCTGCGTGGTGAGTTCAGGTGAAGGCCACACCATCCGTGGTTCAAGCCGAGCCAAGTGAGGCCGTGCCCGAAGCGTGGCGATCGAACCGAGCCCGTGAGGGGCCCTGTTACTATGTGCTACCGTATGTCCACTTGGATGGTGGGGCTTGAACCTGCACTCACAGCGCAGGCGCCGTTCATCTTCGGAGATTTTGTGAATCTCCTTGTCCTCTGTACTGCGCAAGCGCTGCGCCTTCGCAGTATGGGCCGGACACAATCCGATGGCCGGACAGTTTTTGTCACAACACCGGTATACATGTCTATTCTGCACAAGGTACGGACAAGTCCTGTGGGATCCATGCCTGGTTCATTTTAATGAACGTGAGCTTGTCCACATTGGCTCTGGACAGGCGGCTGCGCTTGTCTGTGTGAACGCCCCCTGCCGTGCTAAATACACGTTCAGATAATACACTGGCTGCAGGGCAGGCCAGCACCTCCAAGGCATAAAGGGCAAGCTCAGGCCATGTGCCCAATTTGGAGACCCAGAAGTTAAAGGGGGCAGACCCGTCATCCAGTACGTGTAGGCCTGTGGACAGATACTGCTCAACCATGTTGGTGAAATGCTGCCTCCTGCTAAGACGTTCCATCTCAGCTGGTGGTGCTGGTTGTTGTGGCGTGCTGACAAAGCTTTTCCACATTTCAGCCATGCTAACCCTGCCTTCTGAGGTGCTGCCGGTGCCCCGGCTGCGTTGCCGACCTCTTCCTCCTCCTCTGCCTTCGCCTTGTGCTTCCACCGTACGCCCGCTGTCAGGTGGGAATGCCACCAGCAGCGCGTCTACCAGCGTGCGCTTGTACTCGCGCATCTTACGATCCCGCTCCAGTGAGGGAATTAAGGACGGTACGTTGTCCTTGTAACGGGGATCCAGCAGGGTGGCCACCCAGTAATCAGCACCAGTTAAAATGTGGGCAACTCGGCGGTCATTGCGGAAACACTGCAGCATGTAATCGCTCATGTGTGCCAGGCTGCCCAGAGGCAAAGAAAAGCTGTCCTCTGTGGGAGGTGTATCGTCTGTGTCCTCTGTATCCCCCCAGCCACGCACCAGTGATGGCCACGAGCTGGTCTGGGTGCCACCCTGCTGTGAAAATGGCTCCTCCTCCTCCTCCTCCATCTCCTCCTCCACCTCGTCATCCTCCAGAACTGTGCCCTTTCTGCCGGACAATTGTGTACCTGGCGTTTGTTGGTGCAGGAACCCACCCTCGTAGCCACTTGTGAAAGACTGCCCTGAAAGCCTTTGAAATGATCCCGCTTCCTCCTCCTCCTCCTCATCCTCCTGTGCCACATCCTCTTCCATCATCGCCCGAAGCGTTTTTTCAAGGAGGCATAGATCTGGGATAGTAACGCTAAGAACGGCGTCATTGGCACTGGACATGTTGGTGGAGTACTCGAAACAGCGCAACAAGGCACACAGGTCTCGCATGGAGGCCCAGTTATTGGTGGTGAAGTGGTGCTGTTCCGCAGAGCGACTCACGCATGATTGCTGCAGCTGAAACTCCACTATCGCCTGCTGCTGCTCGCACAGTCTGGCCAGCATGTGCAAGGTGGAGTTCCACCTTGTGGGCACGTCACATATGAGGCAGTGAGCGGGAAGGCCGAAGTTACGCTGCAGCGCTGACAGGCGAGCAGCAGCAGGGTGAGAACGTCGAAAGTGCGCACACACAGCCCGCACTTTCTGCAGCAGCTCTGGCTTATTGGGGTAATTTTAAGGAACCTCTGGACCACCAAGTTCAGCACATGCGCCAGGCAAGGGATGTGCGTCAAGCCGGCTAGGCCCAGAGCTTCTACGAGATTTCGCCCATTATCGCACACCACCAGGCCGGGCTTGAGGCTCACTGACAGCAACCACTCATTGGTCTGTTGTTCCATGTCCCTCCACAACTCCTGCGCGGTGTGGGGTTTTTCCCCCAAGCAGGAAAGTTTTAAAACTGCCTGCTGTCGTTTACCCCTGGCTGTGCTGAAGGTGTTACGCTGACCGGATGAGGAGGCGGTAGAGGATGAGGAAGCGGAGTAGGAGGAGTTAGCAACAGGAGGCAAACTGAAGCGCCCTGCAATCCTCGGTGGTGGAAGGACATGCGCCAAACTGCTATCTGCCTCAGGCCCAGCCGCCACTGCATTTACCCAGTGTGCTGTTAGGGAGATATAACGTCCCTGACCGTGCTTACTGGTCCACGCATCCGTAGTTAGGTGGACCTTGCCACAGATGGCGTTGCGCAGTGCACACCTGATTTTTTCCCCCACTTGGTTGTGCAGGGAAGGGATGGCTCGCCTGGAAAAATAGTGGCGGCTGGGCACGACGTACTGTGGGACAGCCAATGCCATCAGGCTTTTAAAACTCTGCGTCTCCACCAGACGGAATGACAGCATTTCAAAGGCCAGGAGTTTTGAAATGCTGGCATTCAGGGCCAGGGATCGCGGGTGGCTAGGGGGGTACTTCCTCTTCCGCTCCAATGTTTGGGAGATAGAGAGCTGAACGCTTCCATGGGACATTGTGGAGATGGTTGGTGACCCAGGTGGTAGTGTTGCTGGCAGATCCTCTGTTTGCGGGGTGGCAGGTGCCACTGTCACTACAGAGGTGGATGAAGAGGCCGAGACTGCAGCAGAAGAGGAAGCAGGAGGAGCCAGAGACCTTTCTTGGTTTTTGAGGTGTCTACTCCACTGCAGCTCGTGCTTTGCACTTAGATGCCTGGTCATGCAGGTTGTGCTCAGGTTGAGAACGTTTATGCCTCGCTTCAGCCTCTGATTGCACAGCCTGCAAACCACTCGTGTCTTGTCATCAGCACATTGTGTGAAGAACTGCCACGCTAGGGAACTCCTTGGACCTGGCTTTGGTGTGCTCGGTCCCTTGCTGCGTTGGGCAGTAGCAGACATACTGTCTAGCGGACGGACGCTCCGCTTTTGCACCCTGCTCCCTCTTCTGCTGTGCTGGTGGCTCTGTGCGACCACCGCCTCTTCCTCCAAACTACACTGGTCACCTGCATAACGTTCATTCCATGTGGGGTCGAGGACCTCATCGTCCTCCACATCATCTTCCACCCAGTCTTCACCCCTGCCCTCCTTGTCTGTCTGCACAATTGCGAAAGCAGCACCTGTGTTTCGTCATCATCCGTGACGTACTGCGATGGTCCTCCCATGTACTCATCATGAAACATAAGTGGTTGGGCATCGGTGCACTCAATCTCTTCCACTTCTGGGGCAGGGCTAGGTGGATGGCCCTGGGAAACCCTGCTAACAGAGTCATCGAAAAGCAGAAGAGACTGCTGCATGATTTGGGGCTCAGACTGCTTGGCTGATTTGCAAGGGGGTGAGGTGAAAGACTGATGGACATGGGTTTCAGGTGCCAACTCTGTTCTTTCATCAGAAGAGTGGGTGGGAGACAATGTGAAGGAACCCGAGGCACTGTCAGCAACCCAATCTACTATCGCCTATACTTGTCCTGGCCTAAACATTCGTACAGCCTCATTAGGCGCGACAAAATACCGCCGCAGGCTCGGTCGCCTACTCGCACCTGAAGAAGGTGTTTCACTTGTGCGTGTATCTGGCACAGATCCACCACGTCCTCTCCCTGCAACAGGAGCTCCACCAGCAGCACCACGACCGGGGCCACCACGTCCCTTTGACCTTCTCCTCATATTTTCCAAATTTAGGATCTTGCCCTAAATGGGTGTTTTTGCAAGAGCAGAACACACCCACAGTACGTAACCGCTGAATCGCACAGCTACAGAACTGCAGAAAATGCTATTAAAAAAAATGTTGTTTTTTTAGTATAGCACAGTAAGAGAAAACTATATAGATATTGTTTATTTCACACACCTCCAAATATGTATAACACACTGCAAACTATTTTTTGTGCCCCTAAACGGCATTTTTTGGAAGAGCAGAACACACCCACAGTACGTAACCGCTGAATCGCACAGCTACAGAACTGCAGAAAATGCTATTAAAAAAAAATGTTGTTTTTTTAGTATAGCACAGTAGGAGAAAACTATATAGAAATTGTTTATTTCACACACCTCCAAATATGTATAACACACTGCAAACTATTTTTTGTGCCCCTGAATGGCTCTTTTTGCAAGCGTACATTAAAGTGCAATTTTTTTATTTTTTTGCCCTAAACGGGTCTTTTTTTGCACGAGCAAAATAAAATGCTTTTTTTTTTATTTATTTTTTTGCCCTATGGGTCTTTTGGAAAAGAGCACAATACAGTGCCTTTTTTTTCCCCCTAAAAGTTAGATTTTCTCTGACACTGGGCTCATGGCAGTGTAAAAAGACTGCACTGCAACACAAATAGGTAAACCTATGCAGATCGCTGATTTTAATCTCTGAATCTGGACTCCTATATAATATTCTCTCTCCCTGAAAGCACCAACACAGGAACCTGGCCCTACACTACACTATCTCTCTATCTTTTCCCTCAGATTGTAGAATCAGGACTACCTCATCTATCTTTCTATCTCTCCCTAAAAGCAGCAGCAGCAGACTAGATCCTCTCCCTATCTATTCTGAAGCAGAGTGACATGTGTGCTGTGTGCCTCTAGCTTATATAGAAGCTGGGTCACATGTTGCACTGACCAATCACAGCCATGCCATTAGTAGGCATGGCTATGATGGCCTCTAAGGGCACACCAGCTAATCAAAAGGTGATTGGCTGGCCCCTGAAGCATTTCTAAATGCGTAATTAGATTGCCGAACCCGAACCCGGACTTTTGCGCAAAGTCCGGGTTCGGGTTCGGGAAAAAGCTAAAGTTCAGTACGGACCCGAACTTTACAGTTCGGGTTCGCTCAACACTACTTGTGAGTAGTTTTACCTTGCTTTTAAAATAAAGGAGGCACAAAGTTCACTACACTATGGAGTTTCCATGTGTTTTCTTCACTGAGTGCTGCTGATTCTGTTGGTACTGGAAACCATTGTTTGAGGGCACGCTGAGCGCATAGAAGGTTGCATTTGTCCACCTGGAGTTGGTTGAGGAATGTTGAGCTTGCTTAGACCTCCATGGTGTTGGGGTCTAGGAGTCCGGTAAGAGGTCATATTACGTTTTTTGGTGGAAGCACACTGGATTTACTATTACAGCACAGAAGACCTACATGATTGCACATCTATGGGACATTATTTTGTGTGATTATTTATTCACTTGTGGGACTTGATTACATCTGTTGGATTTTCTGTTTTAAATATTTGATTCACATATGAAATATTAATGTTTTTGTGAGCACTATTTATGGCATGATAATTTGATCCTAAAGGGATAGGTTTAACACACTGGGGCAGCACAACCCAGTTCATTTTATTCCTTTGGTCGGCATCTGAACTTTACAGTACAAGTTTCCAAGTATTGTCCCCGATAAAATACTTTTTTTTTGCATTATTTGTAATATTCCCAGTCTTGTCATTTCAAAAACACACAAAAAACATATATATGTGTATAATATATACACAGTATATATATATATATATATATATATATATATATATATATAATATATATATAATATATATACCGTATTTATAACAAACTAATAATTTATCAATTTATCTTATAATCTATTTGTCATTTGTGAGTAATTGCTGGAGAGTTGAACCATCACACAATTTCCTATAACCAACAGTTTCTTATAACTCTTGGGGACACTGTTGATGATATATATATATATATATATATATACTGTGTATATATATATATATATATATATATATATAATATATATATATATATAAATATATATATATATATATATAAATAAATATATATATTTGTATATAATAGAAGGTGTGACCACACCCAAAATTCCCAGGTAAATGGAAAGGAAGTCAGAAATGATGGCAGGGGGACTTCGCTTATTCAAATCCATGACATATAATCAGTCAGAGACTGACTAAACCAACCTGGCTCTACATATACAGTAAAACCTTGGATTGCGAGAATAATTTGTTCCGGAAACATGCTTGTAATCCAAAGCACTTGTATATCAAAGCAAATTTCCCCATAAGAAATAATGGAAACTCAAATGATTTGTTCCACAACCATTTATTCATAGGTCCTTCAGTTTATAGTCCATAGAAAAAGATGATACCAATGTGACCAGTTGTGTAACCATAAAAAGTCCATCCACAAATAGAAGCCTCTATTAGAAACAAAATCCAGCAGGAGCTACAGAGTATAAAAGAGAAGAGAGGCGCCTCTAAGTGTAGCAATATGTTGCTAAATGTTGTACCTTCATTAAATGTAACCATGCTGCTACACTTAGAGGCGCCTCTCTTCTTTTTTATACTCAGTTGTGACATGACGCTACTTGTATATCAAGACATCACTTGTATATCAAGTCAATATTTATTAAAAAATGTTGCTTGTCTTGCAAAACGCTCTCAGACCAGGTTGCTCTCAAAAAATAAGGTTTTACTGTAACTAAAATTCCAATTTTGGGTGGACTTCCCTCTCAAGTATTTTGTGAACAGTGGCAAGCTCCACCTTCCAGACTCCTCAGCTTTGACATTCAGTCTTATTTCTCCTGCTGCAGCAGGATGAATCTGAGCCTCCCTGTTTCATTCACAAGACAAGTAAATGAATGCAAACTCCCGCCAGCAGAGTGGGACCCTTTGATAGTGCCTATGCCAATTGGATGAGGCTGTAAACTCCGATGAAGATATTCGAGTGCTGAAGCAACCTGCTGGCATCCACACAGAAGCATCAATAAATGTCTTTGGTGACGCGGGTTCCAAAAGTGGATAATGCAGCATGTATTCAGGCAGCAGCTTTTTCAAAGCTGAAACCTTCTGGGAAAAACTAAAGGGATTCACAATTATTATAGGAGTCTTTGTTTAAGTGACCATGGATCTGTATTAAATAATTTTCATGCAAATATTAACTTTAAATGTGTAAAAATAATAGAAGAATTAGACTTTGCAAATCAAGAGAATCATGGGTTTAGCTTATTAAAAGCAAATTGAAATAATCTTGTATCTTCTGGAGCTTCCATCCCCAATAAGTATCTTGTTATAGGAAACAGATAAAAAGCTGAAGCCCTCCAAACCCTCTTATTAAATTGCATTGTAAGTGTACTGTCTCCTTTACTTTGTAAAGCGCTACTCAGACTGTTGGCGCTATATAAATCCTGTATAATAATAATAATAATTTGTTTACGTGACGATAACTTGTGTTAAATGTACAAAAGGATTATTTGGCAATGGGAACCCCTAGTGGTACCTTTCCAGTATAACACCCTTTTCTATAAGCGGTTAGAAGAAAGATGTACCGACAAAAATACAGGGGCTGCAAAGCAGGCAGGCAATCTGGCTGTCATGCTGATCCAATGGCTTCTATACTTTCTGAGTCACCGACCCAGGAACAAACACGCCATCAATGAACCCAGAACTTAGGCATATGAATTGTCAACCCTCATTTTTCTCAGTGCAGGTTTCCTTTAAAGATTTGAGAGCACCGAAAAAAAAAAAAGAAGAAAGGCAGAGAATTGCAGCATACAGTTATTTGTCTAAAATGTATGTTTCAAATGCAAAAAGATATTAAGCAGGAAGGCTTCATATTTTATCAAAGAGTAGTATCTAGACCTAAGATCAAAAATGTAATATATAGCAGCTTACTAGTCCTAAGATGTGGTGGCTGCATTTGTTTTCATTTTTAAGACTGTTCCTACTTTATTTTTACCCAGAGCTCCTAATAGTAACACACTTTGTGTCGTAGGGTGACAACGCTCACTCCCTGGAAGAACAGCATTGTCTCTCATGACTGCTCTCCTGACTTGGACAGCAAACATTTCCCCCTCTCCTCATCTCCTTTATATCAGGAGGAGGAGGAGTTTTATAGTTTACAGAGGAGAACTGGTGAGAGCTGATAACACCTTATTTACGGTGCAGTGCATAGTAAGTCACAAGGACACTGCATTTATAGCAGGATCAATGGGAATTTTCTGTACTTGCTGAAAAAGTTCTTAACCTTACCACAACATCTAAGGGCTGGTAAGCTGCAAAATATTACACTGGGTCCATGTTTCCTTTATATAGCAGCCGGTGGACTATAGAAAGAATAGTGGTTTAAGTAATATATATATATATATATATATATATATATATATATATATATATATATATGTATGTATGTATGTATGTATGTATGTATGTGTGTGTGTGTGTGTGTGTGTGTGTGTGGGTGTGTGTATATATATATATATATATATATATATATATATATATATATATATATATATATATACACACACACACATATATATATATATATATATATATATATATATATATATATATATATATATATTTATATATTGTAAAATTATAATATAATCAAATAAGTATAAATAATGGGAAAAATGTGTGTGTATGTATATATATATATATATATATATATATATATATATATATGTATATATATATCATATCATAAATATAGCTACAATGACCGACACTCACAAGGCAATGGGATTAATTAAATGAGAACAATGATATGCAGCACATTGTGCTTTGCCTTAATAAATTAAGGACTATACATTACATTGATTATTGCCTAACAATTACTTTGGCGAATCTATGTACTCGTTATTAAGCTTATATCGCACTTAAGTATTTGTACAAATGTCATTATTCTTATAGAATTGTAAAACTGTTATTATTTTTTCTCTTGCAATAAAAAAATGTTACTGATAAAAAAAATTATTAAAAATTAAGGACTATATTACAATAGTGAAGAGTTTCAAATTGCAGTAAAGTGATGATTTACTAAACACTTTTACAGCCCATGGTGAACTTTGGTTGCTTCATACATTCAATCACCTTTTAAAAAAAAAAAATGTTAAACCGATTGGCTGCCTGAAGGCAGAGAGAACTGGTAAAAAAAACTATGTCCTATGGCAAGTGACCCAAAACGGTGCTCAAGGTTTTCCGATCAGTTAAGGTCATAAATAGCAAAGCCTTTATTCCCCCGTAGTCAATGAACGCAGACGCATGCCAAACGCATCTCAAATGTCCGTGTGCACCAGTTGACTGACAGACCGATAAATTATATATATATATATATATATATATATATATATACATATATATATATTCTTTTAATATTGACATTCATCTCAACTTGCAATGGTACTATGAATCTTAAATTTTAGAAATACCTTTTCATGCATCATCTTTGCAGCTCATTGCAAATTATTCAAAATCAAATAGAAGAGAATCAGCCAAGAGTTTCCAACCTTATGAGGAGCAAGCCACCCAAATTTTAACATCATTTGAATGCAAGCAAAAAGTTACATTCTTTTTTGAAAAATCCCCCATGGCACCACTTATAAAAATAATGCTAAGGCTTTTTTTTTTCTTTACAGTGTTTTTTTTTTTTTTATGTGCTTTTATGTTTCTCTGTTCAGTGTTTTGCCTGCAAAGCATGCACATGAAGACGGAAAGGGTTTACCTGCCCATTCGCCAACGGGAACTGGTGCACAGCCGGCTCTGGTGCAGTGGGCACTGACATCAAAGGTAGGAAGGGGTCACAAGGGACTTGCCAGGCAGGCACCCCCTGCAGCAAAGGTGATGGGTGGGGGCAGGACAGGATAAACGGAGGGGGTACGGCACCTATCCGGAAGACGCCAGGTGCATCTGGGATCATACACATCCAGGGAGCTGGTTCAGTGTTCACCGGCCAGAGAAAAGGCTGTCGCTTGATTCTTGAAATGGGAAGCATCCTACATCTTATATATCCAGCTGCACTAGGATTTTGCCTCCCGCAGAACGGGGTTGGACCAGGGATGCCGGCGAGCTTCCCTCTATCCTGCAACAGAATCCTCCAATAGTGGCTGAGCCTCTAACATCCAAATTCCAGGGAGAGCAGCGCGAGTCCTGCATGCCTCTCTGCTGTGTAGAGGAGAACTGTGTAATAAGACTTCACTGCTCACTAGCCAGGCAGCCAGTCCCCTCCCTCCCCATCTCACTTAGCACAGCTCTCACCCTCCCTGCTATCCTGCATGCACATCATACCTACTGATTCAGTGTCTCTCATCATCCCATACTGGAAGACAACAAAATGCTGCAGGAAGCAAATGAGCGAGATCCAAAAATTTCATTGCAAAGAAAATTAAGAGAAAGTCAGGAATTCTGCAAAATGTTGGCATCGGTAGGGTTACATAGTTACATAGTAGGTGAGGTTGAAAAAAGACACAAGTCCATCAAGTCCAACCTATGTGTGTGATTATATGTCAGTTATAGAGTTCATTTACTAGGCTATTCACTTTAAAAGGAAATTTGTTTCAGAGCTTAGCGCAGTGTTTCTCAACCTTTTTTTCCAGTCTCTGTGCCCTTTAAAAGTACGCAACAAAGGTACTTTTTTGTTTTTAACCACTTCACCCCCGGAAGAATTTACCCCCTTCCTGACCGGGCCATTTTTTGCGATACGGCACTGCGTCATTTTAACTGACAATTGCGCGGTCGAGCTACGTTGTACCCAAATAAAATTCAAATCTTTTTTTTTCCCACAAATAGGGCTTTCTTTTGGTGGTATTTGATCACCTCTGTGGTTTTTATTTTTTGCGCTATAAACAAAAAATGAACGACTATTTTGAAAAAAAATATATATATTTTTTTTTACTTTTTGCTATATTAAATATCCCCGAATTAAAAAACAAAACAAAACAAATTTCTTCATCAGTTTAGGCTGATATGTATTCTTCTACATATTTTTGGTAAAAAACAAAAATTTAAATAAGCGTACAGTATATTGATTGGTTTGCGCAAAAGTTATAGCGTCTACAAAATAGGGGATAGAATTATATAGTTACATAGTTACATAGTTGGTCAGGTTGAAATAAGACACAAGTCCATCCAGTTCAACCATAAAAAATAAAAAAAAATAAAAAAATATCATACAATCCCATATACCCAATTCTATACCCACAGTTGATCCAGAGGAAGGCAAAAAAAAAACAGAAGAGCATGATCCAATTTGCTACAGCAGGGGAAAAAATTCCTTCCTGATCCCCCGAGATGCAATCGGATTTTCCCCGGATCAACTTTACCTATAAATGTCAGTACCCAGTTATATTATGTACATTTAAGAAAGTATCCAGGCCCTTCTTAAAGCAATCTACTGAGCTGGCCAGAACCACCTCTGCAGGGAGTCTATTCCACATTTTCACTGATTTTACTGTGAAAAAAACTTTCCGTATTTGGAGGTGAAATCTCTTTTCCTCTAGACGCAAAGAGTGCCCCCTTGTCCTTTGTGTTGACCGTAAAGTGAATAACTCAACACCAAGTTCACTATATGGACCCCTTATATATTTGTACATGTTGATCATATCCCCCTTAATCTCCTCTTCTTAAGAGTGAATAAATTCAATTCTTCTAATCTTTCAACATAGCTGAGCTCCTCCATCCCTCTTATCAGTTTGGTCGCCCTTCTCTGCACTTTCTCCAGTTCCCCAATATCCTTTTTGAGGACTGGGGCCCAAAACTGAACTGCATATTCCAGATGAGGTCTTACTAATGATTTGAACAGGGGCAAAATGATATCTCTCTCTCTGGAGTCCATACCTCTCTTAATACAAGAAAGGACTTTGCTCGCTTTGGAAACCGCAGCTTGGCATTGCATGCTATTATTGAGCTTATGATCTACCAAAACCCCCAGATCCTTCTCCACTACGGATCTCCCCAGTTGTACTCCCCCTAGTATGTATGATGCATTCATATTCTTAGCCCCCAAGTGCATAACTTTACATGTATCAACATTAAACCTCATCTGCCACATAGTCGCCCAATTAGACAGAGCATTGAGGTCGGCTTGTAAATTGGCGACATCCTGTAAGGACGTTATTCCACTGCATAGCTTAGTGTCATCTGCAAAGACCGAAATTTTACTTTTGATCTCAGACCCAATATCATTTATAAACATATTAAAAAGTAAGGGTCCCAGCACTGAACCTTGGGGTACACCACTGATAACCTTGGACCATTCAGAGTAAGAATCATTAACCACTACTCTCTGAATTCTGTATTTTAGCCAGTTTTCTATCCATTTACAAACTAATATTTCCAATCCTGTAGACTTTACCTTACACATGAGCCGTGTGTGCGGAACTGTATCGAACGCTTTTGCAAAATCCAAGTATACCACGTCCACCGCCACCCCTCTGTCCAAGGTCTTACTTACCTCTTCATAAAAAGAAATCAGGTTTGTTTGACAACTTCTGTCTTTCATGAATCCATGCTGTCTGTTGCTTAAATAGTTTTTTTCCAGCAAGAACTCATCTATGTGGTCTTTTATTAATCTCTCCAGTATTTTCCCAACTATAGAAGTTAAACTAACAGGTCTATAATTACTTGGTAAAGACTTAATTCCCTTTTTAAATATAGGCACCACATTGGCCCTACACCAATCCAGTGGTACTATTCCTGTCATTAATGAGTCCCTAAAAATTAGATACAATGGCTTTGAAATTACAGAGCTCAATTCTTTTAGGATCCGTGGGTGTATGCCATCTGGTCCAGGTGCTTTATCCACCTTTATTCCATCTAAATATTTCTGGACCATATCACTTTTGAGCCATTGTGGATTTGGGGCTGTGTCACTACCACCCCCATTTTGGACATGAGCTCCCCCATGCTCCTTTGTATACACAGAACTGAAGAAAGTATTTAATAAATTAGCCTTCTCTTTGTCCCCAGTCACCCACTATAGATTAATTTGTAAAGGGCCTACATGCTCAGACTTGACCTTTTTACTATTAATATATTTAAATAATTTTTTGGGGTTTGTCCTACTATCTTTTGCAATCTGTCGTTCATTTTGAATTTTTGCATCCTTGATTTCCTTTTTACATATCCTGTTATATTCTTTGTAACATTTAAATGACACTAGTGTTCCCTCATTTTTATTTTTTTTAAAAGCTCTTTTCTTATAGTTTATAGCTTTTTTAACTTTGGCAGTGAGCCACATAGGTTTTATTTTTAGCCTTTTAAACTTATTGCCCATGGGAATATACTTTGCAGTGAGTTCACAAACAGTCTTTTTGAAGAATTCCCATTTCTGTTCTGTGCCCATTGATGCCAATATTCCCTCCCAGTCTAAGTCCTGGAGAGCAGCGCTCATCCTTGGAAAATTTGCTCTCTTGAAATTAAGTGTTTTTATCTTTCCCGTATGTGATTTTTGCTTACAACTAACATCAAATGAAATCATGTTATGGTCACTGCTACCCAGGTGTTCCTTTATCTGAACATTAGTAATACGCTCTGCATGGTTTGAGATTACCAGGTCCAACAGAGCATCATTCCTAGTTGGGGCCTCAATAAACTGGACCATAAAATTGTCCTGCAATAGGTTTATAAATTTTTGCCCTTTAACTGTCCCAGCAGTTCCATTACTCCAGTCAATTTCTGGGTAGTTAAAATCCCCCATTATTATCACCGTCCCAGCCCTTGCAGCCCTTTCCATCTGTGCAAGGAGCTGAGTCTCCAACTCCTCATTAACATTGGGTGGTCTATAACAAACTCCAATGATTAGCTTTGAACTACGCACATCTGTATGCAGTTCCACCCATAATGCTTCAGACTCAACCCATTCTCCATCCACCAGGTCCTCTTTCACACTCGCTTTGAGATCACTTCTCACATAGAGACAGACTCCTCCACCTTTCCTTTTTACCCTGTCTTTCCGAAAGAGTGCATAGCCAGGAATATTAATAGCCCAGCCCATTATAGCATTTTTATTATTATTATTTATTTTTTTACTAGCAATGGCAGCAATCTGCAATTTGTATTGGGAGTGCGACAGTATGGCGGACACATCAGACACTTTTGAAACATTTTTGGGACCATTGGCACTTGCTATAAAAATGCACTGATTACTGTAAAAATGTCACTGGCAGGGAAGGGGTTAACACTAGGGGGCGATCAAGGTGTTAAGTGTTCCCTCGTGTGTTTATAACTGACCTACAGGAAATGACAGATCGTGGTTCCTAGATATTAGAAACTCACAATCTGTCTTTCCTTACAGAACAGGGACGTGTGTTTACACACACACGTCCCTGTTCTGCCTCTCGTACCCGCGATCGCTCGTGGCCGGCGGTCATCGGTAAGTGGTAAATGCCTGGTACACACTGAGATTATCGGATGAATGATCATCTGTTTTTTTTTTTGCATGCTAATCTCAGATCAAATCTGAAGCGTTCACGAAAATTCCAGTATGACAGAACAAAAATTTATGTGTTGTAGTGCATTTGTATTGCATTTTCGAACGACAATTGTACTGATTAAACAAAAATCGTACGATCTGGCATCATACGAAAAACAAATTGTGCATATTCGATCAAATAATAACGGATGAACCGTCCTGATCGGCTCTTGAAAAGCTCTGTACTAACGATCCGATTATCGTACGATTGCTCAGAAATCTGTCTTTCTTGTACGATTTTCTGATCATGTGTACGGGGCTTAAGTCTTCAATATGGTATGATGTGGGAGACCATCACCATCTTAGCACATGTCCATAAACACCCCACAGTGCTCAGTAGGATATCCTACACACCATAAAATCATGACCACTTTAACCTCCCTGGCGGTATGATTCTGTCTGGAATTATGTACCAAAAGCGGTACAATTATTTTGCATGGAAATTTGGTGTTATGTATTGTAGGCCTGCGATTCTTAGTAATTACTTACTTAAACCTGACCAAACAAGAGTCTAGTAGACATCCCGGGTATGATAAAGTTTGAAACACAAAATAATAATATAATAAATAACTATAAATAATTATAACAAATAGTAATGTAATTATAATAAAAATTATTCAATAATGTAATCAAATCAAAAACACTGAAATTTGCTCAGTTGCAGAATTGTCGCTGTCATTAGATTTTTTGTTTGATGACGAATTTCCCCACAAATCACTATCGCTCAATTCTGCGAGTGATTGTAATTTATTATCGCTGTTTTTTAGCTGGTCTAAAATCACTTTTGACATAAAGGGACACTTTTTGGTTGCTATGGACAATCATCAGTTTCCAGGCAGAAAGAAAAGTTTTTTATTATATAAAAGTGCATGCAGGACACTGGGCAGACCACTAGGGACAAAGGGGGTGTGTAATTATTACATACAGTACTGTAATCTTACAGATTACAGTATACTGTATGTATACTATTTGTTTACTTTTTTGAATTTGGCGCCGAACTCCGCCCCCGTGCGCCGCAACGTAGCAGGGAACGGAGCTCGACACTCGGCAGTGAGGATCGAGCGAGACACGGCTCGCTGACACTGCGGCAGGACATCGCAGGATCCAGGGAACAAGGTAAGTTACTTCCCCTGGATACTGCGATGCAGCCCGAGTCTGGCTCGGGGTTACCGCTCTTAGCATTGAAAACTCACCCCAAGCCAGACTCGGGATTACCGCTAGGGAGGTTAACCGCTTGCCGACCAGCCGCTGTCATTATACTGCGGCAGGTTGGCTCGTTCCCGCAAATCGCCTTAGGTATACGTCAGCTCGTGAACTCAATTTTGTGGGTGCACGCTCCCATTGGCCAGCAGGGGGAGCCAATCAGCGGGTGGGGCAGACTCGATGTCCGCCGGCCACCTGCGATTGTTCCCCGCAGTGACAGAACGGGGATCTGCCTGTGTAACCAAGGCAAATCTCCATTCTGACAGGGGAGATCACACAGATCCCGTCAGTCTGCTAAGCAGGAAGACAGACCTGTGTGTTTCCCCAGTCACACAGTCCCCCATACAGTTAGAAAACACAAACAGGGAACACATTTAACCCTTTGATCGCCCCTGATGTTAACCCCTTCCCTGCCAGTGTCATTAGTACAATAACCGTGCATATTGTTAGCACTGATCACTGTAATAATGTCACTGGTTCCCAAAAAAGTGTCAAAAATGTCAGTTAGGTGTCTGATCTTTCCACCACAATGTTGCAAAAAATCACTGATCGCCGCCATTACTAGTAAAAAAAAAAAGTAAATAATAAAAATGCCATAAATCTATCTCCTATTTTGTAGATGTGTTAACTTTTGCGCAAACCAATTAATAAACGCTTATTGATTTTTTTTAAACCAAAAATATGTAGCAGAATACATATCAGCCTAAACAGAAGAATAAATTAGTTTTTTTACAAACTTTTTTGGGAAATGTTTAATAGCAGAACGTAATTTATTTATTTTTTTTCAAAATTGGCGCTCTTTTTTTGTTTATAGTGCAAAAAATAAAAACCGCAGAGGTGATCAAATACCACCAAAAGAAAGCTCTATTTGTGGGAAAAAAAAGGACGCCAATTTTGTTTGGGCACAGTGTCGCACGACCGCGCAATTGTCAGTTAAAGCACGCAGGCAGCAGGAAAAGAGGGGGGGACGAGAGAGCGCCCCCCCTCCCTCCTGAACCGTACCAGGCCACATGCCCTCAACATGGGGGGTTTGGTGCTTTGGGGCAGGGCGGCCCCCCCACCCCAAAGCACCCTGCCCCCATGTTGATGAGGACAGGGCCTCTTCCCGACAACCCTGGCCGTTGGTTGTCGGGGTATGCGGGTGGGGGCTTATCGGAATCCGGGAGCCCCTTTAATAAGGGGGCCCCACAGATTCCAGCCCCCCACCCTATGTGAATGAGTATGGGGTACATCGTACCCCTACCCATTCATCTGGTGGAAAAAAAATGTCAATAAAAAAACACTACACAGGTTTTTAAAGTAATTTATTACACAGCTCTGGGGGACTTCTTCCGACTTCGGGGGTCTTCTTCCAACCTCGGGGGTCTCTTTCAACTTCGGGGGTCTCCGGTGTCGTCTCCGCGCTCTCCGGTTCTTCTCTCGCTCTCCGGTTCTTTCTTCCTTCTGCCGGGCCTCCGCTATCTTCTTCCAGCTCTTTTGCTAGCGGGTCCGGTCTTCTCCGTCGCCTTCTTCCCTCTTCTCCTCTTCGATGTTGACACGTCGCTTCCTCCCGCTGTAATGCCGGGTGTGCGGTGCACAACGATTTATATAGGCCTCTCATGACGTCACAGTCACAAGCTCCGGGTGGCCCCGGAGCATGTGACTGTGACATCATGGGAGCATGTGGCCACCCGGAGCATGTGACTGTGACGTCATGAGAGGCCTATATAAATCGTTGCGGACTGCACACCCAGCATTACAGTGGGAGGAAGCGACGTCTCAACATCGAAGAGGAGAAGAGGGAAGAAGGTGACGGAGAAGACCGGGCCCCGCTAGCAAAAGAACTGGGGGCCCCCTTATTAAAGGGGGCTCCTGGATTCCAATAAGCCCCCCGCCGGCATACCCCGAGAACCAACGGCCAGGGTTGTCGGGAAGAGGCCCTGTCCTCATCAACATGGGGGCAGAGTGCTTTGGGGTGGGGGGGCCGCAGGTCGCCCCCCTGCCCCAAAGCACCAAACCCCCCATGTTGAGGGCATGCGGCCTGGTACAGTTCAGGAGGGAGGGGGGCCGCTCTCTCGTCCCCCCCTTTTCCTGCAGCCTGCCAGGTTGCATGCTCGGATAAGGGTCTGGTTTGGATTTTGAGGGGGACCCCCACGTCGTTTTTTTAGCTTAGGGGGTTCCCCTTAAAAATCCATACCAGACTGAAGAGCATGGTATACTCCTGGAGGGGAACCCATGCCGGTTTTTTATTTAAAATTTGGCGTGGAGTTTCCCCTCAAGATTCATACCAAACACAGTGCCTGGTATTGGCGGGGATCCAAGTCGGATCCCCGTTCATTGAAAGTCGGACGTATGTCAGCTTCAAGTCGCAGGGCAAAGTCTGATCCAAAGTAGGACGGCTGTCGTGTCGCACAAGCGTGAACCCAGCCTCAGTGTGATTTCTTAATTCTGAACACAGCTACATCCCCAGTTACAGGGTATAAGAGGGTGTGTGCACTTATGCAACCAGATTATTTTTATTTTTACTCCCCCCCCCCCCTAAAAGATTTCAGTTTGTTTTTCAATTGAGTTGTACAGTTTATAGGTCACAATAAAGGTGGAAAAAGTTCTGAAATTATTTATCTTTGTCTAATTTTTTCGCATCACAGAAACCTGACATTCTAACAGGGGTGTGTAGACTTTTTCTATCCATTGTACATAAGAGTCCTTCATCACATCAGAGTTGCCCCTATACACGAGTTCCCACATCACATCAGAGCCTCCCCATTACATCAAAGTCATATCCTATCATCACACAGTCCCCCATCACAGAACCCCCAAGTCATCCAGACCCCTCAATCACAGACTCTCTTAATCACAGAGCCACCCAATTATGCAGCCCCCCCATCATAGAGCCATTCTTTGTTATAGTGCTGGCAGTCAGCCCACCCACCCTATGGGAACTCATGATGCAAAAAATGCATTAAGGTAAAAAACATTTAGACTTTAGTACCGCTTTAATTCAGCAAAATTATAAAAGGTGCTATCAATTTAGTGAGTTTCTTTATGGAGCTTCCGGAGCAGAGTACCATAAGGAGACATGTAATGTAATTGATCACTAAAGCTGACCATACCCTAGTAAATCTTCGAACCAACATTCATTCGAAAATGCATCAGTATATTCGATACCTTGATAAATGTCATTCAAAAGTACTTTAAACAACAAAAAAAAACACAGCACTGTTAGAAATTAGTTAGTTTGAGAACAAAATGTACACCCTGCTTCTTCTCATTTTCTCATCACTGTAAGGTAAAAAACTAATTCCAATGTGACTTTGCTAATTCGAAAATCTAAGGAATGTTCTTAAAATGAGAATTCTCAAATTAAATTCTACTAGCATATGGCCAGCTTTAGAGATCAATTTCATCCGATAAAATATTGATTCCACACATGAGCCAAAATAATGTTTGTGAATTGAACACATTGATGAAAAAATGACTGTGGATCGAAGCTTGTTCACACCACATCAGTTGAGCTGTATTATTCTGCACAATGCAGGCTTAATGCCAGGGCACACACAAAGCAATTGTTTGCCATTTGCTCTAATCACACCACAATGCTGTTTTGAGGTGGGTTGCAATGCGATGTGTAAGAATACAGACATGCTGCATTTTCTTTGCACCAGACTTCATGTCAGCGCATCTCACTGTGCCACAGCTGTTGCATTGAAGTGACTGAAATGTAAATTTGTAACATTTTAACCACTACAGCCCCGGAGGATTTGGCTGCCAAATAAGTGTGCCACTTTTTGCAATTCGGCACTGCGTCGATTTAACTGACAATTGTGCGGTCATGCGACGTGACTCCCAAACAAAATTGACGTCCTTTTTTTCCCACAAATAGAGCTTTCTTTTGGTGGTATTTGATCACCTCTGCGGTTTTTATTTTTTGCGCTATAAATAAAAATAAAGCGACAATTTTGAAAAAAATGCAATATTTTTTACTTTTTGCTATAATAAATATCCCCAAAAAATATATAAAAAATAAAAAAAAATACTCAGTTTAGGCCGATACGTAGTCTTCTACATATTTTTGGTAAAAAAATCGCAATAAGCGTTTATTGATTGGTTTGCACAAAAGTTATAGCGTTATAGGGGATAGTTTTATGGCATTTTTATTAATATATATTTTTTTTACTAGTAATGGCAGCGATCAGCGATTTTTATCGTGACTGCGACATTTCGGGCAGACACATCAGACAATTTTTTACGCTATTTTGGGACCATTGTCATTTATACAGCGATCAGTACTATAAAAATACTGTGTAAACGACACTGGCAGTGAAGGGGATAAGTAGGGGGCGGGGAAGGGGTTAAGTGTGTCCTAGGGAGTGATTATAACTGTGAGGGGGCTGGGCTACCAGTGACATAACATCACTGCTGCCGATGACAGGGAGAAGTGATCAGTGTCCTGTCACTAGGTAGAACAGGGAGATGCCTTGTTTACACCGGCCTCTCCCCATTTTGCAGCCCAGTGACACGATCGCGGGACACCGGCGGACATCGAGTCCGCGGGTCCTGGGGACACGGTCACGGAGCTTGGGTCAAATAAAAATATACGTTACTTTGCGCAGCCGTGCCATTCTGCCAACGTATATCTACAGGACGCAGTTGGCAAGTGGTTAATAAAGTAAAAAAATGGAGTAAGTAGTGCCTTATAGTGCAAGGTACCACCCCTCACCAACGCTCCACGATGGACGCCAGCCTGTGGACATAAACAGCCCATTTTAGCAAGCTGGTGTGAACAAGTCCTGAAATAACAAATACAGTCCTCCCCTTATAGGCGATACTGAGCACCACAATCCGTGGTCGCAGATTACGCCGCTTCGCATTCCCAGTGCACATAAGTGGGGCGACGTACGGGTATATCGCTGTGCTTGCTCAAGCTACCGCTCAGCAGTAATATTCAGCAAGTGATTAATAAGGCAGGCGGTGTGGGTCTAAGAAGAGATATTCTGCTCTAGTCATCACTGGAACAAAAGGATACTAGAACCTCTTGTTTTGTTGGGTGATGTCCCCCAGGAGAATCCATAATCAAATTAAGTGGATGAATTGGAAGACCAAAGTCACCATATCCCTTTATTGGTATTAAAGAACAACAAATGCATAACAAAGGGGACTTTATTAGTGCCAAACAATTCTAAACAGATCACATATAAAAAAACATTATAGGATTGATTTACTAAAACTGGAGCAGTGCCAGGTCGGTTGCAGCTCGACATAGAAACCAATCAGCCTCCAGGTTTTTTTGTTCAAGCTTAAAGTGATTGTAAAGCTTTGATTTTTTTTTTTAAATAACAAACATGTCATACTTACCTCCACTGTGCAGTTTGTTTTGCAGAGTGGCCCCGATCCTCATCTTCTGGGGTCCCTTGGAGGCTATCGCGGCTCCTCCCCGCATCGTATAACCCCCGCAGGAGAAGCGCTCTCCCGGGGGGGTTACCTTGTGGGTGCGCTCCCGAGTACAGCATTCGGCGTCCATAGACTCCGAATGTAGGACTCGGCCCCACCTCCCGGTGCCAGCGTCATTGAATTTGATTGACAGCAGCAGGAGCCAATGGCTGCGCTGTTATCAATCTATCCAATCATGAACCCCGGGCAGAGGAAGGTAAGTAAAACGGGAGGGGGGAGCTGGGGTAGGATGCATTAAGGGGAAAAAACATGAGGGTTTACAACCCCTTTAAATGAGCAAGCTGAAGTTAGAAACTGATTGACTACCATGCACAGCTGCACCAGAGTTTGCACTCTCCAGTTTTAATAAATCAACCCTCATGTTTATTAGAAAAAAAGGCACCTTTAAAATACATACTGTAGTTTAAAAGGACCACAGTTTGACAGTATCATATTATTGCACTATAATTGTTATGTGCAGATGTCTTCTGTTGATGGGAAGCTGAAATTTGGAGTACTTGGAGGACGTGTTTCATAGTTACATAGTTAGTCAGGTTGAAAAAAGACAAAGTCCATCCAGTTCAACCATAAAAAAATAACTAAAATAAAATAAAAAAGTATCGTGCAATCCCATTTACCCAATTCTTTACCCACAGTTGATCCAGAGGAAGGCAAAAAACCCCAGCAGAGCATGATCCAATTTGCTACAGCAGGGGAAAAAATTCCTTCCTGATCCCCCAAGAGGCAATCGGATTTACCCTGGATCAACTTTACCTAGAACTGTTAGTACTCAGTTATATTATGTACATTTAGGAAAGTATCCAGGCCTTTCTTAAAGCAATCTACTGAGCTGGCCAGAACCACCTCTGCAGGGAGTCTGTTCCACATTTTTACAGCTCTTACTGTGAAGAAACCTTTCCGCATTTGGAGATGAAATCTTTTTTCTTCTAGACGTAAAGAGTGCCCCCTTGTTCTCTGTGTTGACCGTAAAGTGAATAACTCATCACCAAGTTCACTATATGGACCCCTTATATATTTGTACATGTTAATCATATCCCCCCTTATTCTCCTCTTCTCAAGAGTGAATAAATTCAGTTCCTCTAATCTTTCTTCATAGCTGAGCTCCTCCATGCCTCTTATCAGTTTGGTTGCCCTTCTCTGCACTTTCTCCAGTTCCCCGATATGCTTTTTGAGAACTGGTGCCCAAAACTGAACTGCGTATTCCAGATGAGGTCTTACTAATGATTTGAACAGGGGCAAAATTATGTCTCTCTCTCTGGAGTCCATACCTCTCTTAATACAAGAAAGGACTTTACTCGCTTTGGAAACCACAGCTTGGCATTGCATGCCATTATTGAGCTTATGATCTACCAAAACCCCCAGATCCTTCTCCACTACGGATCCCCCCAGTTGTATTCCCCCTAGTATGTATGATGCATTCATATTCTTAGCCCCCAAGTGCATAACTTTACATTTATCAACATTAAACCTCATCTGCCACATAGTCGCCCAATTAGACAGAGCATTGAGGTCGGCTTGTAAATTGGAGACATCTTGTAAGGACGTTATTCCACTGCATAGCTTGGTGTCATCTGCAAAGACAGAAATGTTACTTTTGATCTCAGACCCAATATCATTTATAAAGATATTAAAAAGTAAGGGTCCCAGCACTGAACCTTGGGGTACACCACTGATAACCTTAGACCATTCAGAGTAAGAATCATTAACTACTACTCTCTGAATTCTGTCTTTTAGCCAGTTTTCTATCCATTTACAAACTAATATTTCCAATCCTGTAGACTTTACCTTACACATGAGCCGTGTGTGGGGAACTGTATCAAACGCTTTTGAAAAATCCAAGTATACCACGTCCACAGCCACGCCTCTGTCCAAGGTTTTACTTACCTCTTCATAAAAAGAAATCAGGTTTGTCTGACAACTTCTGTCTTTCATGAATCCATGCTGTCTGTTCCTTAAATTGTTTTTTTCCAGCAAGAACTCATCTATGTGGTCTTTTATTAATCTCTCCAGTATCTTCCCAACTATGGAAGTTAAACTAACAGGTCTATAGTTACTTGGTAAAGACTTTGTTCCCTTTTTAAATATAGGCACCACATTGGCCCTGCGCCAATCCAGTGGTACTATTCCTGTCATTAATGAGTCCCTAAAAATTAAATACAATGGCTTTGAAATTACAGAGCTCAATTCTTTTAGGATCCGTGGGTGTATGCCATCTGGTCCAGGTGCTTTATCCACCTTTATTCTGTCTAAATATTTCTGGACCATATCACTTTTGAGCCATTGTGGATTTGGGGCTGTGTCACTACCACCCCCATTATGGACATGAACTCCCCCATGCTCCTTTGTATACACAGAGCTGAAGAAAGTATTTAATAAATTAGCCTTTTCTTTGTCCCCAGTCACCCACTCTAGATTATTTTGTAAAGGGCCTACATGCTCAGACTTGACCTTTTTACTATTAATATATTTGAAGAATTTTTGGGGGTTTGTCCTACTATCTTTTGCAATCTGTCGTTCGTTTTGAATTTTTGCATCCTTGATTTCCTTTTTACATATCCTGTTATATTCTTTGTAACATTTAAACGACACTAGTGTTCCTTCATTTTTATATTTTTTAAAAGCGCTTTTCTTATTGTTTATAGCTTTTTTAACTTTAACTGTGAGCCACATAGGTTTTATTTTTAGCCTTTTAAACTTATTGCCCATGGGAATATACTTTGCAGTGAGTTCACAAACAGTCTTTTTGAAGAATTCCCATTTCTGTTCTGTGCCCATTGATGCCAATATTCTCTCCCAGTCTAAGTCCTGGAGAGCAGCCCTCATCCTTGGAAAATTTGCTTTATTGAAATTAAGTGTTTTATCCTTCCTGCATGTATTTCTTGCTTACAGCTAACATCAAATGAAATCATGCTATGGTCACTGCTACCCAGGTGTTCCTTTATCTGAACATTAGTAATACGCTCTGCATGGTTTGAGATTACCAGGTCCAACAGAGCATCATTCCTAGTTGGGGCCTCAATAAACTGGACCATAAAATTGTCCTGCAATAGGCTTATAAATGTTTGCCGTTTAACTGTCCCAGCAGTGCCATTACTCCAGTCAATTTCTGGGTAGTTAAAATCCCCCATTATTATCACCATCCCAGCCCTTGCAGACCTTTCCATCTGTGCAAGGAGCTGAGTCTCCACCTCCTCATTAACATTGGGTGGTCTATAACAAACTCCAATGATTAACTTTGAACTACGCACATCTGTATGCAGTTCCACCCATAATGCTTCAGCCTCATCACACTCTCCATCAACCAGGTCCTCTATCACACTTGCTTTGAGATCACTTCTCACATAGAGACAGACCCCGCCGCCTTTCCTTTTTGCCCTGTCTCTCCGAAAGAGTGCATAGCCAGGAATATTAATAATCCAGTCATGTGAGGATTGAAGCCACGTTTCAGCAATACCGATTACGTCATAGCTCTCCTCATGCACCAGAGCTTCCAACTCACCTATTTTGCTTGGCAGACTTCTGGCATTGGTGAACAAACACTTTAATGTATTACATTTTTCTCTGGTGTTTTTCATATAATTTTTAGTAGTACAAATGGCACTATAGTTTCCAATGGCTGTTTGCAACATGGGAACTTTCTTGTCACCTGCCATAACCCTCCCCCCATCTATCCCCATTCCACTCTCCATTAATGTCTGACCACTAACTGACCTGTGTGCCCGATGTAATTCTAGTTCACCCTCCCCCCTCAAACCTAGTTTAAATACTCCTCCAGCCTTCCCATAAACCTCTCCCCCAGCACAGCAGACCCCCTTCCATTCAAGTGCAAACCGTCTTTAGCATATAGGTTGCACCCCAATGAAAAGTCAGCCCAGTGCTCTAGAAACCCAAATCCCTCCTCCCTACACCAGGTCTTTAGCCATGCATTCAGCTCTCTAATCTCCCCCTGCCTTTCCTGTGTTGCGCATGGCACAGGCAATATTTCAGAGAATATCACCTTGGAGGTCCTTGCCTTCATCTTGCAGCCTAGTTCTTTAAATTGATTCTTAAGGAGCCTCCACCTTCCATGTATACTGTCATTGGTTCCAACGTGGACCAAGACAGCTGGGTCATGCCCAGCCCCTCCCAGTAATTTATCCACCCGGTCCACCACATGCCGAACCCTGGCACCAGGGAGACAGCAAACCATTCGGTTGAGGCGATCCTGGCGACAAATTATTCTATCAGTCCTTCTGATTATAGAATCCCCTATAACCACCAACTGTCTTGGCCTACCTGCACTCCCCTCACCACCTCTACTAGATGGGTTGCTCTCCCGGCTGTTAGGGGTAGCAGTGACATCTAGGGCTGCCACCTCTGTGTTTGCCACCTCCACATCTTCACCCAACGTGGAAAATTTGTTTTGATGCACAAATACAGGACTGGCCTTCCTTTTCTGCAAGCCCCTTTCCACTCCCTCTAACTACATTAACCCATATTCCTATATGATAATCCTGACTTGCCACTCCACCCTCCACATCAGCCCTACTGACCACCTGCTCAGCGAGCAAAGGACCCCTTTAAAGGTTGTCCTTTCCGCCCAGTGTTGCAACTTGCTCTTCCAGATCTCTAATGCGAGCTTCCAGAAGGGCAACCTGCTCACATCTGTCACAGCGGTATCCATCCTGGAGCTGTTGCACCAATTTTGCATACATGTGGCACACTGTGCACTGAGCAAAACCTTCAACCCTGCTAGCACTCATTTCCCAGTTACAATATAATTACTTGTAGGAAGTTTATAATGTTACTCACTGTTTAGAAGACTCCTGTCTTACCTCCTGGTTTTTAACTCTCCACTGTAGTTCAAAATTCCACTGATGTTCACAAAATCCACATGCAAGCCACCATCAGCAGGGAGCCAGCTCCTAAGGGAGTTTGTACAGACACTTATATACTCACCTGTGAACAATTAACCACTCCCCTTAATTAGCAGGAAGAAAAAAAGCTGTTTAAAAAGTGTCAGAGAAAGGAGTGGGGGGGGGGGAGTATTTTTAAAACTGATAAACGTTTCATCATAGGCTTCATAAGGAAGATTAGTACTCCTAAAGATTAACCCAATAGACCATCTCACCCAACTGAAGCCAGCGATCACATCGTCTCCCCCTGAATTGTTGGGGCTTCTACATCCGGAACATGCCTCGGTCACACCTCAAGGGAAAACAGTGAACCCATCCCTCACCACCACCCGTTTTTTTCTTTTGACAGCTGAGTGAGCAGAGAACTCTCTACACTTGTTACATGAATGAATCTGGGAATTCTGCATAGAGATCGTGAGGGGGGTTGAATCAAGATCACAATTTTTTAACAATTAATCGTGCAGCTCTAACTGTTACTATGTGCTAATTACTGAGATCACTGGATTTAACTCTGGTTCCTATTGGACAGCACCTTTGGATTTAGACATCATGCACTTATGCTCTAAAGGGAAAGTGGTAATAAATGTTTAGGTACAATATCTAGCTGACTGCATAGGCATTTGTGTGACTTTAGTTAAACCTTAAAGTGAAATTAAAAATAAATAAAAAACTGACACAGGATTTTTTTTATTTTTTTATTTCAAAAGTTTTTTATTTTAAAATATAGCATACATATTCAAACTGAACATTGGTACAACAGAAGAGGCTTATTGTTTTACAATTCAGGATACAATCCAGCTGAGTTAATGAGCCTTTCAAAGACTCAAGCAACAATTGATTAGCCCTAGAGTTGTTCTCCTTGTCCAAAGCATTAACCAGACACAACTTGTAGGGTATGTTGAGTGACAGGAGGCCAAAGATTACATCTTGCTCTGTCGAGAACAGGGCGGTCCCGGGGAGACCCCTCTTGCACCCGGCACCCCCAAGGGGATCTAGCTGTGTCGGGTAGGGGCCTCCACACCCAAACCTAACCCCCCTCCCACCCTTCGAAACAAGTTTGCATCCTATAGACAGGCTATTCCAATTGTACGACTGAGAAACCAAACATTTAACGATCTTATCAACTTCTGTTACCCCATGTATTGGGGAATCATTTGGAGGATAGAATAGGTAGAGTAGAGGGAGAAAGAATTGAGAAGAGAGGACAGGATTTTTTTTATGACAGAAGAGACAGAGACCCTGTTTGTGTACACTGAGCCTCAAATGTGCAACTCAGTACACATTTACAGCATGGCTCCGTGCTGTGGCATTGTAACTCCCGTGCACATGTGCGTGAGTGATGTCATCACAGCCCAGCTAATAAAGAAGTTGAAGAGTCCAAACATGGAAGGCAGAACAGGAGAAGTGCCCGTAAATGCCGAAAACGCTGACACAGCAATAAGGGATTGCTTATGGTGCATTCTAGTTAGTACATTAAGACATAGATCTCCTGAGGGCCATTTGTTTTTTTGGAGGTTTAATTCCATATGAAATTAACAAAACTGTCTTTTCTGTAAGGCAAAGTAATGTACATGATTTAGTGACCCATGTTTACGTTTCAACCTTCTGCCATCAATAACTCTGGTTGGTTGTTATCAGTACAGCACATCGTTTCCACTCTTTGCCCTGCTTTTGAGTAAGCCTGATAGCGCACAGCATGAATCGTATGTTTCCCAGGTTAGCACTGACATCACAGTAATAGGATGAAGGATCTGAAGAGCAGGGTTCATTGTGACAGTGTACATTGAGTTCATCATGTCTATTCTCCCTGGATAGCAGGATCTGGAGCTCTTCCATTCATCTAGGGATATATTCCAAGCATGCAGACTGCAGTACCAATACCAGAAAACATCAGAGCATCCTGTATCCGATCAAACTGCATTCTAAACAATCTCAGCTAATTCTACACTGGTGAAGGCTATTCTCACATCAACATCCTCCATAATCTTACCTGATTACTGGAATTAATGTTTCTTGGCTGTTGATGGGTACTCGGGTATGCTTCATGCCGTGGAAGTACTCTTAAAGATCTGAGTATAAAGAAACAGATTGCATTGACTGCCGGGTTTTGATGTTCAGCTCTGTTCTGTTCTGTTCACGGCTCAGATGAAAATATTCTCATGCAGAGACAGACCGATGCAAGCTTTTTATATATACATATATATGTAAATATACTGTACTGTAAATTGCAAAGAAAAGAAGAAAACGTCGTACTTGGTAGACTATTTACAGGACATTCCCCAAGGGAACAGACAGCCCTAAAGCGGAACTAATGTGACAAAATTAAAAACTGTGAGCAGGCAGGCTTCTTATTACAGAAGAGACATGCAATGTCCTATCTGCAATAAAATGAACTTAGCTGCCTGCTCTCAGTCTTTTTTCGATTGTACACTTAGTTATTGCAAGAGCAGCTCAGTGTACATTCTCGGCACACCTAAGTGCAAGAATGAACAAACTCCTGTGCGCAATCGCATACTGTACATGGAAGTTAAGTCATTCCTCCATTGGTCATATGAGATGCCTGAAGACCTCGCACCCAGAAAATGACGGGGAGCAGATGTCAATGCCTGGGAAGGAGCTTGCAGACTTTAGTTCCACTTTAATCAATAAAGAGTACTTATTATTAGGGCTCCATTCATTATCTCCCAGCCCACTTCCCACACCTCAGCTGTCTAGGTCTTTTTTAGCACGTGTGCAGCCGCAAGTAGATCAAGCGTGGCAAAAACACCGGCCATTTGGGTACAACATGCTTGGCATTTAACCTCCCATCACTCAGCCTGCTGGCAAGACCACCTGAAAGCCACACACAAGGGACACAATTCTTCTCCTCTTCATACCTCACCTTTCATGTCTACCACCGCTATATCTCAGCAGCCTCCACTGACAGGGATTAGGGTATAGCAAAGGGTGTCACAGGTCCTTGTAACATTGAGGACAGTTCTTGCTGCAGCTTGTTGTGCCACCACGTCTCCACACAGATAGTGATGATGATGTGGGATTTGTCAGCTGCACCCCCTCTTCCTTCTCCATGCCCTCCTCTGCTGATCTGTCCTATGAACCACAAGTATTCCTAAGCGTTCAAGGTGCCATTTAACGAGTCAGGCTAAAAGTTGCCATGCAGTGCTTCAGCTGGTCTGTCTAGGGGACAAGAGCCACACCGGAGCAGAGATTCTTTCAGCTCTGCAGGGGCAGGCCCAGAGGTGGTTCACACCACAGAAGCTTGAGCCAGGAATGCTAGAGGATACAAATTGGGATAAAATCTTATGCCGCATACACACGGTTGGAATTTCCGACAGAAAAAGTCTGATGGGAGCTTTTGGTCAGGAATTCCGACCGTGTGTATGCTCCATCAGACTTTTTCTGTTGGAAATTCTGACGGACTTGGATAGAGAGCAGGTTCTCTATTTTTCCGTCGGAAATTACGACCGATTTTCCCGTTGGAAAGTCCGACCGTGTGTATGCAGCATTAGAAACAAAGAACACAGAGGATAAATGGGTATGCTTTAAGAGCATATTAAATAAGGGCATTAGCCAGTGCATCCCAATGGGAAATAAATTTAAAAGAGCTAATAAAAGTCCTGGATGGCTTAACTCCAATGCATAAAAAAAAACAAGGAGAAGGCCTTCAAAAAATACAAGGCTTAGGGATCATCGTCAGTATTCCAACTTTACAAAGAATACACCAAGAAATGTAAATGTGCAATCAGGGCAGCTAAGATAGAACACGAAAGGCACGTAGCGGAGGAGAGTAAGAAAATTCCAAAGAAATTCTTTAAGTACATAAATAGTAAGAAAGGGAGGTCAGATCATATGGAGAGATGGCAAAGGTATTGAATTTATTCTTCTCCTCAGTCTTCACGAGGGAATCGGGGGGCTTCAGTAACCAAAACTGCAATGTTTATCCCAATGACATGTCACAGGAAGCACCCTCATGGCTAACAGAGGACAGAATTAGAAATAGACTTAAAAAACGTAACATTAATAAGTCACCGGGACCAGATGGCTTGCACCTGAGGGTCCTTAAGGAACTCAGTCAAGTAATTGCCAGACCATTGTTCCTAATTTATTTGAACAGTCTACTGACTGGAATGGTACCAGCTGATTGGAGAAAAGCCAATATAGCACCAATATTTAAAAAAGGGCCCAAACTACATCCCTGGGAATTACAGACAGGTTAGCCTAACATCAATTGTATGCAAGCTCTTGGAGGGGCTGATAAGGGACTATATACAAGATTTTAGCAATGACAATGGTATCATTAGCAGTAAAAATCAGCATGGATTCATGAAGAATCGTTCTTGCCAAACCAATCTATTAACCTTCTATGAGGAGGTGAGCTGCCATCTGGATAAAGGAAGGCCCGTAGACGCAGTGTATCTGGATTTTGCAAAAGCATTTGATACAGTTCCCCATAAATGTTTACTGTACAAAGTAAGGTCTGTTGGCAAGGACCATAGGGTGCGTACATGGATTGAAAAATGGCTACAGGGGCAAATTCAGAGGGTAGTAATACATGGGGAGTACTCGGAATGGGCAGGGGTGGAAAGTGGGTTCCCCCAGGGTTCTGTCCTGGGACCGATCCTATTTAATTTATTCATAAACGACCCGGAGGATGGGATAAACAGTTTAATTTCTGTATTTGCGGACGATACTAAGCTAAGCAGGGCAGGATGTGGAAACCTTGCAAGAAGATCTGAACAAATTAATGGGATGGGCAACTACATGGCAAATGAGGTTTAATGTGGAAAAATGTAAAATAATGCATTTGGGTGGCAAAAATATGAATGCAATCTACTCCCTAAAGAAAGCTTGCAGGGAAAATCTATTTAATGTCTTTTTTTTCTTCTTGAGGGCTCTTTCACACGGAGGTCCGTTCAGGTCCGCCTGTCAGTTTTTTAGGCGGACCTGAAACGGATCCTCCATGTACCCCTATGGAGGCACGGATGTCAGCGGAGACATGTCCGCTGACATCCGCTCCGCTCCGCCAAAGTGTGACGGAGGAAAACCCCTATTTTTCCTTCCGTCGGCGGAGCGGATCGGATGACAACGGACTCTACGGTCCGTCGTCATCCGATTCCCCATAGGGGAGAGCGGCGCTCTGACAGGGCGGTCCCTGCACAGTGTGCGGGGACCGCCCAGTCATCCGTCGGCTCAGCGGGGATCAACGGAGCAATCCCCGCTGAGCAAGCGGAGCTTCACGGGCGGATCTGCACGGATCCGCCCCGTGTGAAAGGACCCTTATACTGTATATGTCAGTTTTGCTGCAGCAGGTTATATACATGGTACAGATGCCCCCACTTTACAGGCAGACTAAGGAGTTCCCCAGGCACTATATTTAAAGGCATTTTAAATTTTTATTGTTTCACTTTAAGCATCAATAAAATCACTGCTCCTTTAAAAACAATATTATTTAAACATTTTCTTTGCATTGATACATGTCCCCCAGGGCAGTACCCGGGCCCCCATACCCTTTTTGATTTTTTAAGTTCGGGTCCAATAGACTTCAATGGGGTTCAGAATTCGGGTCCAAACTTTTGTGATGTTCGAGAGTTCTGGCGCAGACTGAACCGAGGGGTGTTCGGCCCATCTCCACTGACCATATTATTATTATTATTATACAGGATGTATTCCCCACACTCGGCTTGGGTGCAGGCAGGACCTTCTCACAACACACGGAAGTGTCCTGGACAGGGGGCACGGGAGCAGTGGTGGAATGGGCAGTGGAGAGAGGCAGCTGCAGCCAGGAAGGCTGGCAGGGTCTGAAGATGTGGTGTTGGGAGCAGTAGCCACGTGGACAGCTAGCACTAGGACTGAGGAAAAAATGATCCCAACTCCGGTTGTTGCTCTTAAAATTTCTTCATTTTATTGAATAGCCACTGTGAACAAATGCACATTAAGTTGACGCATTTCAGCCTATAAGGCCTTAGTCATAACCACATTTCAGACATGAAACTTTGAAATAAATAGTAGCTCTAAAGATTACAGGCTTCACCCATTAATTGTCTTAATTGACCGCAGGCAATTATCCAAAAAAGGGAATCAGCTACAATACATATAGGGTGATCCATGAGTATCCTCTCTCTTTTCTTTTTTATTTTCCTCTCTCTCTTCTGGGGTCTTTTTTCACACACCTGGATTATTATTTTCATCTTTTTTATTTAATGTTTTTTGAATTTTATGGTGTTTTTTTTTTTTTCTATGCATATGTGTAGACGTGTATGAATGCATGCATGTGCGTGTACAGCGTGACCCCTCTCCGAAGACACATCAGGACCATTGGGAGAGGTGAAAGGCTCCTTGGCAACTTGTTTAATACTGACCCTGCTGCTGTTATTGCCTGTGGAAAGTCAGCCTGGCACCCTGACCCTTTACTTCTCTTCCCATCAGAAAATAAATACTCTAATGTGAGAGACTAAAGCCCCGTACACACGGTCTGACTTTTGGCCAACAAACTTCATTTTCCATCGGACAAACTTTTTTTTTTTTTCATCGGACAAAAGTTGGGTCTGCAAACGGACAAACTTTTGGCCAACAAAAGTCCGATGGAGCAAAGTCCGACTGTGTGTACAGAAAACCATAGGACTTTTGTCCGATGGACAAAACAACTAATGTTAAAATCAACCAACAATAGCAGAAGTTGACCAAAGGGTGGCGGTAAAGAGCAGAAAAGAGCAGAAAAATCACGTGATGTTGCAAAAAGTTTTGGGAAAGTTTGCAGAAAAGTCCTGTGGTGTGTATGCTATGGGTGTGCCCGGCCAACTCTGTTCGAACAAAAATCCAAGGAAAAGTCCGACCGTGTTTATGGGGCTTAAGCAATCTAACAGGAGATCCAGGAATTCAGCGCTGGCTAACTGTACTTATATCCCCTAGCTACTGATATAGATAGTGTTTTCTTTACCTTCCAGTCAGGTCACCTAGATAGTTTTGCTGTTCTTTATAGCAGATTTGAATATTGTCTCTCCTGTTACAATTTTGTGCTGTTTTAGAAGCTCTATTGAACTGTATTATTGCTGGTTGCTCCACGTGTTTTCTTCCCTGCGGGCTTTTGTCTGTTCATTAAAACCTCAGGTGTGTCAGGGAGTAAGATGCTTCTCTCTAGAGTCATAGGCACTGGGAACAGCGGTCCCTTGAGTGCTACAACAACTACAAACATCAAGACGGTACATGCATTGTATCGGGATCACCTGTTGTGTAGCACAGTCTGTTACAAAGGACACCTACTGAACAGGTCCTTCTCTCTGACATAAGAACACAAACTTGAAAATCTTTTAATGCACTGCCTTTAACGGCTTTACATCTCCCAATTCCTGCCTTCTACCCTGGTGATTGATGGCAAGCTCGCCAAGGGATAAGCCAGGGGCTGGGAATTGCAAAAAAAGTAAAGGTATGAAAGGCAATGCAATAATAGATTGCTAAGTGTTCAGCTGCAATGCATGCTTGCCTTGATTTGAATTAGCCCCTTTACACTAGTGTAGCACACCAATCCTTTTGCCCCCGCTTACCTTCACCTGCAGGGGGTAGGACACACCATGCCACAAGCCTGTGTCCTCCTTATCAGAGGTCAGGCGGTGTTCACAGATTTGGGCCCTGCAGCGAGTTACCTCCTTCCACTGGTTCTCTTCCCTAGAATGTAGGGAAAAGTCTATATTCTTCCCCAAGAAGGCCACTGTCCACACGACTTTAACTCCAACAAAGAGTTTATTTTCCTTTGCTTCAGTTAATGGGAAATTGAAAAGAGAAAGAAGCTAGTGAAGTTAGAAGGTAGATTCAGGCACACAACACTTGACTCACTTGTCGCCACTCGATCCCGAGTGGGTTTAGCTCACCCGGATTGATCCCTCTCACAGTCTAGCAGCCGGAGTGGAGCTCGAACAGTACTATCACTTTGTCCCCTCCAGGGACGGGTTCAGGAGATCCTCTAATAGCAGCAGAATCCTGTTATTCCTTAATCCAGAACTTTCCTTAAACCTCTGTAGAATTTAGAGAACAGATGATGCCAATGGGCACTCTACAGGGTTAGCTTTGTTGAGTAAGGAATCCTTCCCTCTGACAGGTCAGCAGGCCTTTCCAGAGACAGCGACGTACTATCCCTCGTGATCCTCTGTGGGACCGATCCTCCCCTGGCTTCCTCTCAGTCAGAGCGGGTACCCTCACCTGGGCACCCTGGGACTCCAATGTGCTGATTGCAGACTCAGTTAAAGGTACTGGGCCTACCTGGAATGTTGTAGCCTCGGGCTAAAGGTGACCGATACTCCTCGGACAGTCCACGCACCCCCATGGGGCACACTCCCCCCCGGGACTCACTCCCCGGCACTCCTCTCGCTCACTCCTCCCCAAACATGGCGACTGCCCCTCAAATACCCTCTCCCGGCATGCACAGCAGGTGAAGCCCCGCCCACCACATGGCAGCCGAGAGAGGACATCCAATCACGCCACTGTGTCACCTGAGGTTCGACCCTAAGCCTGGGCAACAGTGCCATCCACAGGCCAAAGGGGAACTGTACACCAGACAACACCACACCAGAGCAGAGTCCAGTATCAAATTAGAAGGCCTGAGCCAAACTATTGCCCAGGCCATCCCTTAAATTTGGGCATAGTGACCCCCTAAATTTAAGGGTCCACTACACTAGTAAGGGATTTTGGTTCATACATTAGTAAAACACATCCTCAACCACCATCCTGAACTATTGTCACAATTGGATCATTGGTACTATGCTTCATCAATTCAAAGCTCTGAAATGCGCACATAGATTATTACTTTTTTCTATATTAAATAGTAGCAGCTGGACTGTGAAGGCACTTGAAGAAGAGCTAGTATACACTATATACTGGCCATGCATTTATGCCATTTGCCCAATTCTATTGTATTTCAAAACAGTTGTCCTTTCTAGCACACTGGCAGGATCACCAAGTAAAAATAAAGAAAAAATAATCTGGAAAAGCAAACAAATGCAGCCATTACATCGAATAAATTTAAAGCATTTTAAACAGAAGATTAAATACCCCCTTTATGAATTTATGGGGGCAGGTGTAGCACCAGACATACCTGAAAAGGGAACAGATAACAAAGGACAATTTTTTTTTAAACGTTTTTCTTCCTGAAAAACTTTTGATGATCATGATAGACCCCTTTAAAGTGAACACAAATATAGTTTCAGAATGACTGTATCATGTTGGAATCTTGAAAATATGAAATTAACCTTAAGGCCCCTTTCACACTGAGGCGCTTTGCAGGCGCTATTGCGCTAAAAATAGCGCCTGCAATGCGCCCCAAAAAAGCCGCTCAATTGCATTCAATGTGAAAGCCCGAGGGCTTTCACACTGGAGCGTTGCGCTTGCAGGAGGGTCAAAAAACTCCTGCAAGCCGCATCTTTGAGGCGCAATAGGAGCGGTAAAAATACCGCTCCTATAGCGCCCCTGCCCATTGAAATCAATGGGGTAGCCCCTCCAAAACGCCCGCAAAACGACGCAAAGAGGCGTTATTGCGGGCGTTTTTAACCCTTTTTCGGCCGCTAGCGGGGGTTAACATCCCCCCGCTAGCGCCCGCAAATCGCGACAAAAAATACGGTATAGCGGCGCTAAAAATAGCACCGCTATACCGCCAGCGCATCCAGCGCCTCAGTGTGAAAGTAGCCTAAGGCTGGTTTCACACTGGTGTGATGCGGGAACCACAGCGATTCCTGTGCGGGTTCTCGCATTACATTTGAATCGCAGGCAGTTCTCACTGCTCTCTGCGAAACCACTGCGGGTGTCAATATAAAGTTAATGACACCCCCAAATCAATTTGCAGAACGCTGTGAGAACTGTGTAATCGGATGGAATCTGATCGCTTGGGTCTGAACACCCATGCAATCCGATTCCAGTGCGGACCAAAAAAGGGTCCCGCACCATTCAACCACCAGGGTTGTGGGGAAGAGCCATTGTCTTCCTCAACATGGGGACAAGGTGCTTCTGGGGGAGGTGTGGTCTTGTATGATTCAGGAGGGGGGGGCGCTCACTAGTCGTCGTCCCTTTCCTGACCTGCGGGGCTGCATGCTTGGATGAAGGTTCGGTATGGGTTTTGGTGGAGCAATGCAAAAAAAAATAAAAAATCCATGAAGGCCCCATCTTCCAACTTACAGGGCCTAAAGGATCTGCTTCTGATAGCTTGGTTCCAGATACCACATCATACCTTTGGAGGTCTAGTGGAATCCATGCCTCAATGGGTCAGAGGCCAGGGCAGTTTTGATGGCAAAAGGGAGAACTACTCAATATTAAGTGGGTGGTAATAAAGTTTTGGCTGTTCTAGATAGATAGATAGATAGATAGATAGATATGGTATCACTTTAAACATGCTGTAAAGGTCAGGAATATAACTGTTAATGTGCCAGCAATATAATGTGCCCTTCCATTTCTCTTCAACGTGAAAACACTATAGGGTTGATTTGCTCAAACTGTAAAGTGCAAAAGTGGGTGCAGCTCTGCATAGAAACCAATCAGCTGCCTTTTTTTTTGTAAGGCCGGGTTCACACTGGTACGAGACGAGAGTTGTACTACTTTAGATCCGACTTTGCACTGCGACTTGAAGTCCTACATGCATCCCACTTCAATGAACAGGGATCCGAGTTCGATCCCTGACAATACCAGGCACTGTGTCTGGTGTGAATCTTTAGGAAGAACTCCCCCAAAGTCCATACCAGTCAGGAAAGGGGGTGGGGACGAGCGCCCCCCCCCCCTCCTGAACCATACCAGGCCGCATGCCCTCAACGGGGGTGAGTGGGTGCTTTGGGGAAGGGGGCCCTGCGCTCCCCCACCCCAAAGCACCTTGTCCCCATGTTGATGAGGACAAGGGCCTCTTCCCGACAACCCTGGCCGTTGGTTGCCGGGGTCTGTGGGCGGGGGGCTTATCGGAATCTGGGAGCCCCTTTAATAAGGGGGCCCCCAGATCTCAGCCCCCCACCCTATGTGAATAAGTATTGGGTACATTGTACCCCTACCCATTCACCTGGGAAAAAAAAAAGTGTCAAAAATAAAACACACTACACAGGTTTTTAAAGTAATTTATTAGGCAGCTCCCGGGGTCTCTTCTGACTTCTTCTCCGGCTCTTCTGCCTCCTCCGCTAATGTCTCCTTTCCTCTTCAGCTCTTCTCCGCTCTCTCTCTCCGGTTCTTCTTCCTCTGTCTTCTGCCGGTTCTCCTCCGCTATCTTCTGCCCGCTCTTTTGCTCGCTCTTGTCCGGTCTTCTCCGCTGTCTTCTTCCCTCTGCTCTTCTTCCGATGTTGACATGATGCTCTCTCCCGCTCTAATGCCCGATGCATGGTGTGCCACTACTTATATTGACATGGGGCGGGGTCAGAAGGCAGAAGAGCCGGAGAAGAAGTCAGAAAAGACCCTCGTAGCTGCCTAATAAATTACTTTAAAAACCTGTGTAGTGTGTTTTATTTTTGACACTTTTTTTCAGGTGAATGGGTACCCCATACTCATTCACATAGGGAGGGGGGCCGGGATCTGGAGGCCCCCTTATTAAAGACCGAAGGGCCTGGTACGCTCTTCGAGGGGGAACCCATGCCGTTTTTGTTTTTAAATTTGGCGTGGAGTTCCGTCTCAAGATCATCCGAGCACAAGTCCCATGTCAAAGTCGGATCAGTCAAGACGGCGATCCGACTTTGATCCGACTTCAGTGATATTCAATGGGTCGAAGTAGGATCAAAGTCGGACCAAAGTAGTACAGGGAGCATTTTCAAAGTCGGACCGACTTGTGTCGGACCAGTTAATACGGCTCCCATAGGGAAACATTGATTTTCACACGTCATGCACCATGAGCTCCCAATGTCGGAGCGTTTGTCGCACCAGTGTGAACCCGGCCTCATTGAACAACCTGAACTTAGAAGATGATTGGTTAGCATGTACAGCTGCAGAAGATTTTGCACTGTGCTGTTTTAGTAAATCAACCCCAAAGTGTTTTTAGCTCTGAACTCCTGCCTAGTTCATTTTTAATGGATTACAAAAAACCTCTCTTTATGTCTCTCCGGCCCTCCATTTATCCATAACCCCTTCTTGTGCACAGACAGAGAGCACAACAAGTTATGAGCTTACAAGTAGGGATGAGCCGAACACCCCCCAATTTGGTTCGCACCAGAACATGCGAACAGGCAATAAATTATTTCTAACATCCGAACCCCGTTAAAATCTATGGGACACAAACATGAAAAATCAAAAGTGCTAATTGTAAAGGCTTATATGCAAGTTATTGTCATAAAACGTTTTTGGGGACCCGGGTTCTGCCCCAGGGGACATGTATCAATGCAAAAAAAAGTTTTAAAAACTGCAGTTTTTTCAGGAGCAGTGATTTTAATAATGCTTAAAGTGAAACGATAAAAGTGAAATATTCCTTGAAATTTCGTACCTGGGGGGTGTATATAGTATGCCTGTAAAGCAGCGCTTGTTTCCCGTGCTTAGAACAGTCCCTGCACAAAATGTAATTTCTGAAGGAAAAAAAGTAATTCAAAAGTACTCGCGGCTGTAATGAATTGCCGATCCCGGCAACACAGAGAAAAGGCATTGATAAAAAAATAAATGCGTGGGGGTCCCTCTAAATTCAATTACCAGGCCCTTCAGATCTGGTATGGATATTAAGGGGAACCCTGCGCCAAATTTAAAAAAAAAATGGCGTGCGGTTCCCCCCAAATATCCATACCAGACCCTTCAGGTCTGGTATGGATTTTAAGGGCAACTCCACGCCAAATTTAAAAAAAATGGCATGGGGTTCCCCCCAAAAATCCATACCAGACCCTTATCTGAGCACGCAACCTGGCAGGCCGCAGGAAAAGAGGGGGATGAGAGAGCGCCCTCCCTCCTGAACCGTACCAGGCCACATGCCCTCAACATGGGGAGGATGTCCCCATGTTGATGGGGACAAGGGCCTCATCCCCACAACCCTTGCTCGGTGGTTGTGGGGGTCTGCAGGCAGGGGGCTTATCGGAATCTGGAAGACCCCTTTAACAAAGGGGACCCCCAGATCCCGGCCCCCCTATGTGAATTGGTAACAAAAAGAATAATAAAAAAAAGACTCCAGCGGTGGTAATCCACTCGCGATCTCCACTCCAGCGATGTCGGTATCCTGTGATGGATGATCTCTCCAGGCTCCAGTGACGAGGAATAGCACACAATCCTTTCTTCACCGGAGCGGAGACCCCCCCGGGAATGACGTGGCTTCAGCCAGTGACAGCTCTTATGTAGGGGTGACCCCGCCCCCCTCTGATGCAACGGCGGTCTGCCAGGTTGCGTGCTCGGATAAGGGTCTGGTATGGATTTTTGGGGGGAACCCCAAGCCATTTTTTTTTTTTATGTGGCGCGGAGTTCCCCTTAAAATCCATACCAAACCTAAAGGGTCTGTTATGGATATTTGGGGGGAACCCCACGCAATTTTTTTATTTTATTTGCCGCAGGGTTCCCCTTAATATCCATTTAATTCAGAAATGACATTTTGTCCCCAAACACTTTTTATGACAATAACTTGCATATAAGCCTTTAAAATTAGCACTTTAGATTTCTCCCATAGACTTTTACAGGGTGTCCCGCGGCTTTTCGAATTTTCCGCGAACACCCCAAATTGTTCGCTGTTCGAGTCGAACATGAGTCGAACTCGAAGCTCATCCCTACTTACAAGATTTCTGATACAAAGATGGGTATTTTTTCAAAGGTTTCAAAGGTATACTTAGCAGACCGAAAAGGAGCAAATAAGAGAAGTTCAATGTTATGGCTTATGCACCACTTATGCACCACTTAACCACTTACGGACTGCCCGCCGTCGTTATATGGCGGTACTTTGAAGAGGAATATCGTTGTTACCCCGGTATCCTCTTCTTCAGCGGATGGTCCGCTTTCAAATGAAAGTGGTCTCTGCGGTGATTCACCGCAAGATTACCTTTATTGGCGACGGGAGAGGGGCCCCTCTTCCCGCCGCGCACCGGTGCCCTCCGCTGCTTAGCGGAGCCGTCGGTAGTGGCGGAGGCGATCTGGTCCTGTGTCCTGTTAGGTATGGAGACGAGTGAGGGGAAGATGGTCTCCAAACCATTGCAGGGCGGAAGGGACGTCAAAATGTCACTTCCGCCCATAGCTCTTAAAGAGACATTTATTTTATTTATTTTTTAAATGACATTACATTTTTTTTTTTATTTTGTATTGCATTTTAGTGTAAATATGAGATCTGAGGTCTTCTTGACCCCAGATCTCATATTTAAGAGGTCCTGTCATGCTTTTTCTCTATTACTTTAAGGGATGTTTACATTCCTTGTAATAGGAATAAAAGTGACACAATTTTTTTAAAAGAACAGTGTAAAAATAAAAAGTAAAATAAATAAGAAAAAAATATATATATATTTTTAAACGCGCCCCATCCCGCTAAGCTTGTGTGCAGAAGCGAACGCATACGTGAGCAGCGCCCGCATATGAAAACGGTGTTCAAACCACACATGTGAGGTATTGCCGTGATCGTTAGAGTGAGAGCAATAATTCTAGCCCTAGACCTCCTCTGTAACTCTAAACATGCAACCTGTAGAATTTTTTAAACGTCGCCTATGGAGTTTTGTAAGGGTAAAAGTTTGTCACCATTCCACGAGCGGCGCAATTTTGAAGCATGACATGTTGGTTATCAATTTACTCAGCGTAACATTATCTTATTCTTATATTTTAATTTAAAAAAGTGTTTTCTTTCCAAAAAAAGTGCACTTGTAAGACTGCTGCGCAAATACGGTGTGACAGAAAGTATTGCAACGACCGCCATTTTATTCTCTAGGGTGTTAGAACCCCCAAACATTATATATATTTTTTTCTAAGTAATTTTCTAGCAAAAAAAATGTTTTTAACTTGTAAACACCAAATCTCAGAAAGACGATTGGTCCTTACGTGGTTAAAGTGCTACATGTCATGCAGGCACCTATCATTATGGCGATGGGCTTGAATGCTTACATTCCTTCAGCCACTGAGTAAGAACACCAAACACATACAGTAGTGTTCCAGGGTATCATTATTGAGGCACAACATATCTTAATAATAATACCTTGGAGCATCATGCATGTGTTTGGTTTGCTGAGCGGCTAAAGAAAGTAAGCATTCAAGCACTTCACAATAATGATGCGTCTTGAATCCTTTCCATTCCAACCAAAGTAAGGAAAAATCTGCCAATATTGAACACAAGCAGATTGGGTGATAGCCAGGGCTTTTTTTCAGCGGAATCGCGGGGAACGCAGTTCCGGCACCTCCTGGACTGACCGTATGTAATGTCAATGGGTGCTGGGGTGCGCTGCAGGGTATTGATGCTCACTGCTGGCGGATCTATTCTAGCTGGAGGGGATCTATTTTTGCAGAGGGGTCTATTGTTGCTGAAGGAGATCTACTGTTGGGGGAGGGGTCTATTGTTTATGGCTGCCAGAGAGTCTATTAATGCTGCCTGTGCAGAGATCTGTTGATGCTGCCGGGAGTCTATTGTTGTTGGGGGGGGGGATTTTGTTGTGGGTGGTACATTGTTAGGGGGATCTATTGTTGCTGGCTGAAGGGGAAACCAAATTCCATAAAAATTACTTAGCACAACAAAATGATGCTTGGTTCTGTATTGTCTAAAAGGGGCGGTACTGGGAGGTGGGTAGGGAATGGAACCAAGGGACGTTGCTCGGAGGTGGGTAGGGGCGGAGAAAACAAGTGACTCGGAAAAGGGGAGTTCCTGCACCTATTGTCTGAGAAAAAAAGCCCTGGTGATAGCTATAATTTTTGTGTTCTGCTAATTGGCTTGCTCTGGGTTGAACGTTGAACCTAGCCAGTAGATCTGCTTCTGTCTACTTTAGAGTAACGCTAACATAGTTAGCCTGCTGATGAAGTTATATGTATCCAAGGCTGCTGGAGAACCTACAGACTATCTGCAAAGCAATTGAAGAGCTTGTAGAATTCACTCTACGTCTTGTGTCAAAGGGGGTTGCGATGACAATGGTAACTTGTGATTCTATCTGACAGTGAGGGTCATTATGGCACCAGTAATGAATAGGAAATATGAACAGCCTCTTTCAGAAGCATAACATGATTTTTAAATGGCTTTCCACCATTTATGTAAGAGGGGTTGTGGAAGTGCCCTGTCAGAGGCATAAACAAGTGTCAACAAATCCGATCCTAAAGCAGTTTTCTTCTTGCCCTTTGTGTGAGTCTTTTCTCTCCATAGACTGTAGTGCCTTATGCCGCGTACACACGACCGGTTTTCCCGACGAGAAAACTGCCATTTTTTAGATTGGTCGGGAAAACCGGCCGTGTGTATGCTCCATAGTACTTTTCCCAACGAGAAAACTGCCCGCAAAAAAATTAGAACCTGCTCTATTTTTTACCGTCGTGTTTTCCGTCGGTCTTTTTCTCGTTGCGAAAACCGCTCATGTGTATGCTTTTCCGAGGGGAAAAAAAACACGCATGCTCAGAGATGGGAGCGCTCCTTCTGGTAAAACTAACGTTCGTAATGGAGAAAGCACATTCGTCACGCTGTAACGGACTGAAAAGCACGAGGCTGAAAAGCGCGAATCGTCTCTCACCAAACTTTTACTAACACGAGGATCAGCAAAAGCAGCCCAAAGGGTGGCGCCATTTGAATGGAACTTCCCCTTTATAGTGCCGTCGTACGTGTTGTACGTCACCGCGCTTTGGTAGGCTTGAGAGGAATCACGACAGGAAAAACTTTGGTTTTTGGCATGTCAGGAAAACCGGTCGTGTGTACGAGGCAATAGACTGCAGTGCCTAAGCCTTCCTCTTTTCTCGCTGAGACTGGGTTACAATGTATAATTGCCGGCTTAAAGGCTAACAGGATGTGAGTCCGGAGATTGACAGGTGTGGAGAACGGTGTAAACAATTTAAAAATGGGTGCCGGACTAATAAGAGGAACTCACAGCTCTTGCCATAATGCACACACTTAGCAATTCTCAACCCCATTTAGACTTTCTATCACAGAGTTGCTGACCTGAAACTTTTTACAGTAAGGCATTGGAATATTTAAGTTTCACCCACACGCTACTCAAAAACCATTTAGTCAAAACCATGCTCAACTTAATGAGCTCATTGCTTTCAATCGCTGACTGCCTAAAAAAAAAAGAAAGAGAGAGAGAAAGATGCATTCAAATGTTAACCTATTATAATGTACAGATAAAAAAAATATTAAAGGTAAATAATTCATTTTATATTAGCCTGCGGAGGTTTTATCAATGTCCACTAGAGCTGCACGATTCTGGCCAAAATGAGAATCATGATTTTTTTTGCTTAGAATAAAGATCATGATTCTTTCACGATTCTCTCAGCGTAACATCATCTTTCATGTTATACAAACGTAATTTATTTATTTTTATTTTCATTAAAGTGTATTTTTTCCCAAAAAATAGCATTTGAAAGATCACTGCGCAAATACAGTGACATAAAATATAGCAACAACCAACATTTTTGGGGGTCTTAAAGCGGAGGTTCACCCACATTTTAAACATTGCTGTCACCAGTCCCTCTTAACATGAATAAAAACAAATGCCTAACCTTTTTTTTTTTTTGTTGTGTCGTTTTCATTAATCTTTATTCATTCGTACTTCCGGGATTTCCTCCCGCGGGAGTAGGCGTGTCCTTTGCTGTGTCTCCTGGGAGCAAAGTATCCTGCTTCCCAGGAGTAATAGAGTAACGCCTTCCTTGCAAACAAACATCACGATAATTCAATCGTCACGTGACTCGTCTACCCGGTCACGTGACGAGGGCGGATCTAATTCCGCCATTTTAAATAATGGCACGTAGGTGTATTGGCATCACAACGGGGCGTGTACTTTTACTGTTGACGCCTGTTGTGATGGCAACCAGGAAGTGCCGTCAACACTGCGCGTGCGCGAGATACAGCGATGAATGCCGGGAGAAGCGCATTCATCGCTACCCGGAAGAATGTGCTTGTGGGCTTCAAGATGCCCACAAGCAAAATGGCAAATACAGGAAGAATTTTTATAAAGAATAATTTATAACGAAAACGGACGGGGGAAGTTTATGAGCGCCGGACAAGTGAGTACTAAAAATACATAATGCGTAGCATAGAATGGACTGAAAAAAAAAATGTCCAGACCGCGGAACTTCCGCTTTAAGTAATTTTCTAGCAAAAAAATACTGATTTCAACTTGAAACCAACAAGTGTCAGAAAAATGTTTAGTCTTTAACCACTTCAGCCCCGGAAGAATTGGCTGCCCAATGACCGGGTCATTTTTTGTGATTCGGCACTGCGTCGCTTTAACTGACAATTGCGTGGTCGTGCGACGTTGCACCCAAACAAAATTGGCGTCCTTTTTTTCCCACAAATAGAGCTTTCCTTTGGTGGTATTTGATCACCTCTGTGGTTTTTATTTTTTGCGCTATAAACAAAAAAAGAGCGACCATTTTGAAAAAAAGCAATATTTTTTACTTTTTGCTATAATAAATATCCCAAAAAAATATATAAAAAATATATTTTTTTCCTTAGTTTAGGCCGCTATGTATTCTTCTACATATTTTTGGTAAAAAACATTGTAATACGCATATATTGATTGGTTTGCGCAAAAGTTATAGCATCTACAAAATAGGGGATAGTTTTATGGCATTTTTATTATAATTTTTTTTACTAGTAATGGCGGTGATCAGCGATTTTTATCGTGACTGCGATATTGCGGCGGACACATTGGACACTTTTAAAACTATTTTGGGACCATTGTCAATTATACAGCGATCAGTGCTATAAAAATGCACTGATTACTGTGTAAATGACACTGGCAGGGAAGGGGTTAACCACTAGGGGGCAAGGAAGGGGTTAAGTGTGTCCTAGGGAGTGATTCTAACTGTGGGGGGGATAGGCTACAAGTGACATGACAGTGATCACTGCTCCCGATGACAGGTAGCAGTAGATCACTGTCCTGTGACAAGGCAGAACAGGGAAATGCCTTGTTTACCTGTTCATCTCCCCATTCTGCTGCTCTGTGACACAATCACGGGACACTGGCGGACCTCGAGTCCACGGGTCACGGTCACGGAGCTAGCGCCCGCTAGGCAGCAGATTCAAACATACAGGTACGTTGCTTTGCCTGCCCGTGCCATACTGCCGACTTATATCTACATTAGGCAGTCGGCAAGTGGTTAAGTGAGAGGGGGGATTTGGGACTTTGAATGAGGCACAATGAATGTGCCTCCATCCCTGATTCAGGTAAACAAGAAAGGAGTCATTTTGAGGCCTGGTTCACACTGGTCCGACAAACGCTCCGACATTGGGAGCTCATGTCGCATGACGTGTGAAAATCAATGTTTCCCTATGGGAGCCGTCTTAACTGGTCCGACACATGTCAGTCCGACTTTGAGAATGCTCCCTGTACTACTTTGGTCCGACTTTGATCCGACTTCAGCCCATTGACTATCATTGAAGTCGGATCAAAGTCGGACCGCAGTCTTGCATGATCCGACTTTGGCATGCGACTTGTGCTCTGCTGCTTTTGAGGTGGAACTCCACACCAAATAAAAAAAAAAAAAACGGCATGGGTCCCCCCTCCAGGAGCATACCAGGCCCTTGGGTCTGGTCTGGATTTGAAGGGGAACCCCCTACGCTGAAAAAACGGCGTGGGGGTCCCCCCCAAAATCTAAACCAGACCCTTATCCGAGCACGCAACCTGGCAGGCCGCAGGGGAAGAGGGGGGGACGAGAGAGCGGCCCCCCCCTCCCTCCTGAACCGTACCAGGCCGCATGCCCTCAACATGGGGGGTTTGGTGCTCTGGGGCAGGGGGGCGACCTGCGGCCCCCCCACCCCAAAGCACCCTGCCCCCATGTTGATGAGGACAGGGCCTCTTCCCGACAACCCTGGATGTTGGTTGTCGGGGTCTGCGGGTGGGGGCTTATCGGAATCCGGGAGCCCCCCCTTGATAAGGGGGCCCCCAGATCCTGGCCCCCCCACCCTATGTGAATGAGTATGGGGTACATCGTACCCCTACCCATTCACCTGGTGGAAAAAAATGTCAAAAAAAAACACAACACAGCTTTTTAAATTAATTTATTGCACAGCTCCGGGGTCTTCTTCCTACTTCGGAGGTCTCCGCGCTCTCCGGTTCTTTCTTCCGCCGGGCCTCCGCTAACTTCTTTTAGCTCTTTTGCTAGCGGAGGCCCGGTCTTCCCGTCGTCTCGTCCGGCTCTCCGTTGTCCTTCTGCCGGCCCCTCCACTAACTTCTTGTAGCTCTTTTGCTAGTGGAGGGGCCGGTCTTCCCGTCGCCGTCTTCTTCTCTCTTCTCCTCCTCGATGTTGACGCGTCGCTTCCTCCCGCTGTAATACTGGCTGTTCGCTCCGCTCTGCATTAATATAGGCTTGGAGGCCTGGAGTTCCCACTCAAGATTCATACCAAACACAGTGCCTGGTATTGGCGGGGATCCAAGTCGGATCCCCGTTCATTGAAAGTCGGACATATGTCGGCTTCATGTCGCAGGGCAAAGTCGGATCCAAAGTAGGACAGATATCGTGTCGCACTAGTGTGAACCCAGCCAAGTCCCACATTCCTTTCTTGTTTAGTCTTTAAGTGGTTAAACTTCCCTCTTTCGGCTGGGTTCACACTGGTACGACACTACAGTCATACAACTTTCATCCTACTTTGCTCTGCGACATCAGTCCTACATTGATCCTACATCGGTCCGACATCCATCCGACTTTCATGAACAGGATACTACTTTGATCCGACTTTGTGATAGTCTGACTTGTCCTTTGACCAATCAAAACAATCCCAGGGTGAGATAAAATAGGATTTTTTACTCACCGTAAAATCCTTTTCTCTGAGTCCATGGACCGACACAGCTTCTCTATTGACAAAGTGGGTATTATCCGTTAATTTGGAGTGACTAGGCAGAAAAACTTGTAAAAAGTGTTGCATCACACCTTCTACAGTACCGCCCAGGGGGCGGACCCTCTGGGTATACCCTCTCAGTCTGCATCTTCGCAGATCAGTTCGTCAAAAAGCAGTACAAACTTAAAAGGAGGGGTGGGTGCTGTGTCGGTCCATGGACTCAGAGAAAAGGATTTTACGGTGAGTAAAAAATCCTATTTACTCTTTCGTCCATGGACCGACACAGCTTCTCTATTGACAAAGTGGGACGTCCCAAAGCAGTGTCAGAGAAAAAACGAGGGGTGGTAACAGCATAAAAATAAACTTCACCCCAAACACAAAACAGCACTCCTCCAACGGAGGAGTTGCAACTCTAAACAGCCGCTTGCAAAACCTTGCGGCCAAAAGAGGCATCCGAAGATGCACCTACATCAATTTTGTAGAATTTTGTGAAAGTGTGAGCGGACGACCAAGTCGCCGCTTTACATAATTGGGAAACAGACGCTTGATGTCGGAAAGCCCAAGAGGCACCTATTGCCCTGGTCGAATGCGCCGTGACAGGAAAGGGGGGCACCTGACCTTTTAAGGCGTAAGCCTGGATTACTATCTGTCGGATCCACCTAGAGATGGTGGCCGATGAGACTGCTTGGCCCTTCTTGGGACCAGCCACCGAAACAAACAGTGAGTCTGACTTCCGGAACAGGGAAGTAGCAGATAGGTATACTCTCAAAGCTCGGACAACGTCCAAGGAATGCAACGCCGACTCCTTAGGATTCGACGGCTGAGGACACAAGGATGGAAGTACAATGTCTTCGTTGAGATGAAAAGCCGAAACGACTTTCGGAAGAAAGGAAGGCTGCGGCCGCAGCACCACCTTATCCTTGTGGAAAATCAAATAGGGAGCCTTGCAGGACAAGGCTGCCAGCTCAGAGACTCGTCTAACTGACGTAACAGCCACCAAAAAGACCACTTTCTGAGAAAGTGTCAACAGGGGAATATCTCTAATATTCTCAAACGGTGCCTTCTGAAGCACCGAGAGGACCAGGTTCAAGTCCCACGGAGGTAACGGGGGACGGACCGGAGGGGCCACCTGTCGGACCCCCTGCACAAATGTACTCACGAGAGAGAGAGTCGCCAGGGGTCGCTGAAAAAAGACAGCCAGGGCAGATATCTGTCCCTTAAATCGTACTTAGGGCAAGCCCTTGGTCCACCCCATGCTGTAAAAACAGCAGGATTCTGGAAACCAAATAGGTACGCGGATGCCATTTCATTTCCTCACACATGGAGATGTAGGCCCTCCAAGTGCGGTGATAGACCTTCCTAGAGGACGGTCTTCGAGCACTTCTCATAGTAGAGATTACTGAGTCTGACAGGCCCCGGTCTCTCAGTACCTGGTTCTCAACAGCCATGCCGTTAAAGCCAATGACTGTAAAGCAGGATGGAATATGAGACCTTGCGATAGCAGGTCCTTCCGTAGTGGTAGGCGCCAGGGGACGTCTGCTACCAGACGTACTAGATCGGCGTACCAAGGACGCTGAGGCCAATCTGGAGCGATTAGGATCATTGGAATTCCCTCTGCCTCCACTCTGCGGAGCAGAAGAGGAAGAAGCCTTAAGGGAGGGAAGGCATAGATTAGCCGATACTGACCCCACGATGCTACCAACGCGTCCGTTGCGTCTGCCCATGGGTCTCTTGACCGGGCCACGAATCTCAATACCTTCCGATTGAGTCGGGAAGCCAGAAGATCTACGTCTGGTGTGCCCCATCTTTGGCAGAGGAGTTGGAACACCTCCGGGTGTAAGGACCCTTCTCCCTGGTCCAGCATCTGGCGGCTCAGGTAGTCCGCCTGCCAGTTTTCCACACCCGGAATGTACACGGCCGACAGTGCCGGTACGCTCCTCTCTGCCCACTTCAGGATGCGAGCGATCTCCGATGTTGCAGCTGAGCTTCTTGTTCCTCCTTGATGATTGACATATGCCACTGCTGTGGCGTTGTCTGACTGGATCCTGACTGGACGCCCTTGCAGCCTCTGAGACCATTTGAAGAGGCACAGCCTGATCGCCCGGATTACCAGGACATTGATCGGCAGGAGGGCTTCCTCTGGGGTCCAGCGACCTTGCGCCGACTGAACACCCCAGACTCCCCCCCAACCTGTAAGGCTGGCGTCCGTCGTGATCACTATCCAGTAAACCGGAAGAAATTACTTCCCGGCCATTAGAGCCGGTGCTGTCAGCCACCATACCAGGGATCTCCTGACTATGTGGCTCACTCGGATTTGATAATCCAGAGATGATGGACATCTGTTCCATCTGGACAGAACTTCCTTCTGTAACACTCGAGTGTGGTATTGAGCATATGGAACCGCCTCGAAGGAGGCTACCCTGAGGCCCAACACTCGCATGCAAAAAACGGAGTGACGACCAATTCCTGGAAGTCAGCTGCCGTACTGCAGCCCGGAGGGTCTGCAACTTCTCCACAGGGAGGAATACCTTTGCCTCTGAAGAATCCAGAATCAACCCCAGGTACCCTAGGTGTTGAGTGGGCACCAATACTGACTTTTGCGTGTTTAGTATCCAACCACAGTCTCGAAGAGTCTGACAGGTAATGGACACGCTTACCTCTAATTCTGAGCTTGAAGGGGCCTTCAGCAGAAGGTCGTATAAGTAGCCTGTGATAGCGATACCCCGCTGTCTTAGAAGTGCCAGAATCGGAGCGAGCACCTTGGTGAACGTCCTGGGTGCTGAGGCAAGGCCCAACGGGAGGGCCACAAACTGGTAGTGGTCCTTCCCGATAGCAAATCGCAGAAACCTCTGGTGTCTGGAGTATATGGGGACATGCAGGTATGCGTCCTTGATGTCCAAGGAGGCCAGAAAGTCCCCCGGATGGAGAGCCGTGACTACAGATCGAACCGACTCCATCCGAAAACTTTGTACCTTCACAAAGCAATTGAGGGCTCTGAGATCCAAGCTTGGACGAACCCCCTCCTTCTTCGGCACAATGAACAGATTTGAGTAAAAACCCTGTTCCAGTTCTGGAACTGGAATAACTACCCCGCGTTCCAGTAGACCCTGGACCGCCCCATACAGGGCCTCCCGACGGGTCGGTAGTAGCTGGAGATTGGAGGTGTTGAATCTGTCCGGTGGACAAGAGAGAAACTCTATCTTGTAGCCTGAGGAGATTACTTCGCAAACCCACCTGTCGGAGATTAGTGCTGTCCACTGAGTCGCGATTTTGCGAAGACGTCTCCCCACCCGAGAGCTGGGTGGGGGTGGACCTTCATGCGGACGCAAATTTGTCCGCAGGCTTATTGGGTATGCGGGACCAGGGACACTTTTGTCCTTGGGCAGGCGCTTTATCGGCCTGGGGTCTTTTCCCTGTCGCCCTAGGGGGACGAAAAAACCACTTGTGTGCAGTAAAGGAGGGCCCTTGCCCTTGGCGTGGCCCCTTACCCTTGCTAATTTGGGGAAGCAAAGTGCTTTTACTTCCTGTGGCATCCTTGATGATGTCATCCAGAGAAGCTACTGCATAAACCGAAGTTTTAGACAGCAGGGGAATAGTATTCATGTCTGACTCGCAGACAAACCTAAGGCCCTGGACCAACAGGTCGGCCAATGTTATCTCATCAGGAGGAGCATCTCGCTCCTTAACCCCTGGAGTAGCAATCTTGCCCATTCAGTAAGTGTGTGAGACACTAGGGCCCCCGCCAATGCCGGGCGTACTGCCGAGCCTACCACTGAGTATAGGTAGCAAGCGAGTGCTTCAGCCTTCTTATCCACAGGGTCCTTGAAAACAGGAGCCCCTTCTACAGGAATTGTGGTGGCTCTATTAAGTCTGGACACCGGAGGGTCCACTATAGGGGGGAGAGGTCCATTTCTTCAGAAAACTCTCCTCAAAAGGGGTACCGTACCGCAAACCTTTTTGGGGCTGTAAAGACCCTCAGTGGGTTCTCCCATTCCTTGTATAAGAATTTATCAAGAGACACACAAGGGAACACCTTAGCAGTGCGGGCAGGTCTATGAAACCCAAGTGGACTGGAGTCTCTGCTGCTTCTGCAGTATTTTCCAATTTTAGCATATCCCGCACTGCAGTAATAAGGTCAGATACCAAAGCCGTCTCGCGTACTGACCTGGACTTTGAGTCATTCTCACTGTCCGGTCACGGTCTGCAGTCTCTGATGCGTCAGAATCTGGGCCCCGAGCCGTAGCTGGACCTGGTTCTGCACCAGAATTATCCCCAGAAGCTTGCAGGGGATGGGGCGTTTACTACCCCCTGTATTCCCGTGTGCTGCTTCCACCCTGGCAGCAAACACCTCTAGGATTGCAGTCATAGAGTTCATAGACACCTCAGGGGCACCAGCTGCTAAATCTGGTGTTTCAGGGGAGAAGACATCTGGCTCAGATGCCATGCTGACCACACGCTGACACTCACAGGGCTCCAGGCAAGATATCAATAGGCCACCCTCCTGTGCTGCAGAGAGGTCGGGTCACCCAGAGGACTCACCACCCTGGATAGGTACTGCTATGCTGCGCCTGTGATGCTGTCCCTGCTGCTGTGTCAGTCTGCTTCTTTTATCAGCACTTCCTGTGTGAATTTTCACGCCAGTGTAATGCACCCTAGAGGCCGGAGGCTCTCGAAAAATGGTTGCCAAAAACGTCTGTATGGAAGATAATGTGGGCTCTAAGAAAATGGCCGCCGACAGAAGATAGAGGTCAAGCAGCCATAGCCCACAAAAAGATGGCCGCCGAACGGCAATATCTGCATACAGGGTGGACAAACATGGCCGCCGATCAGCTGATAGGGGACAGTGGGTGTGGCCGAACCACAGGAAGATGGCCGCCGGGCAGTCACAAGAGGCCAAACTTGGCATGGACCACCTCAAAATGGCCGCCGACAGCATGGAGGAGGAAGGACACAAACACAGGTAAGAAAAAATGACATTTCTTTTAAATGTTAGTTACAGCTAGCCCCGCTCCAGTGGGACCCCCTAGGTGACCCCCAGCACCCAGCAACCTTTAGCTAGAAGCCCAGAGAGGGGGGAAAGGCAGGGAGAGAGGGAAGAAAGGGGCCACAACCACTTACTTGATCTCTCCAGGAATGTCCAGCTAAATCACCCAGCCGAGGCAGGGGAGTTTTACTTACCTATCCTGCATGTATTCTGCTGGAAGACATTCCAAACAGATCATCGTCCGCGCACGGAAGGTGACTGTTGGCCAGGCATGCTGTGATTGGACCCAGAAGGGACGATCATATGTATGCCCTGGAGCATGACGCTCACCGGACAGGCTGCTGCGACTCGGCCGTAAGGTCAGCCGAAGCTGAGCGGTCCGATGCAAGCCTTGGAGCGTAAGCTCACCGGCCAGGCTGCTGCGACTCGGCCGTAAGGTCAGCCGAAGCTGAGCGGTCCGATGCAGGCCCTGGAGCGTAAGCTCACCGGCCACCCGTGGAGCGACGGGCATGTCGTGGAAAACCCAGCGCGTAGCTAGGGTCGGCACACGCTCGATGGCCGAAACTGGGGAGACTACAAGGATCGAGGATCCAGCCTGTCACCCAGTCGGCAGTTGATCGAAGATCGCAGGAAACAACAAATGTAGCAAAAAAAATAAAAATATATATATATATATCTTTTTTCCCCGGACCAATGGGCCCGAAGGGAGCCATGTCCTACTCCTTGCTAGACAGAAAAAAACTGATCTGCGAAGATGCAGACTGAGAGGGTATACCCAGAGGGTCCGCCCCCTGGGCGGTACTGTAGAAGGTGTGATGCAACACTTTTTACAAGTTTTTCTGCCTAGTCACTCCTAATTAACGGATAATACCCACTTTGTCAATAGAGAAGCTGTGTCGGTCCATGGACGAAAGAGTAATTCCTTTTACTGCTGCTGTAATCACCATTTCGGATGTCAAATGTCGGATGGTTAGGACAAGGATCCTACTTTGATCCGACTTCAATGATATTCAATGGGCTGAAGTAGGATCAAAGTCGGACCAAAGTAGTACAGGGACCATTTTCAAAGTCGGACCGACTTGTGTCAGACCAGTTAAGACGGCTCCCATAGGGAAACATTGATTTTCACACGTCATGCGACATGAGCTCCTAATGTCGGAGCGTTTGTCGGACCAGTGTGAACCAGGCCTCACAGACCGAAGTTTATCCCTTTGATCTAAAGAACAAAACGTTACAATGTTTATAGTTAGCTCAGCAGCTGAGAAATGTTGTGATACATGGCAGACTGCCTGTTTTTCGTTTTATTTTTGACAGCTGTCAACTTCAGCAGAGAATTCTGTGCCTAGAAAGAATTGGGAAAATGCTTCGTTTAAATCGCGAGGGGAAATAAAAATTGCAAAATGATTCTTAACGATTAATCGTGCAGCTCTAATGTCCACCATTGTAGTTTTTGCTGTTTTCACAATACTAATCAAAGCAGATATTAAAAAAAATAACAAAGTAGATTGTATCAATATTACCTTAATGCCGCGTACACACGATCGTTTTTAATGTCATTTTCAAAAACAAATTTTTCTCGACGTGATTTTTCTTGTTTCCTCTCAAGCCTGTCTTGCCTACACACGTTCATTTAAAAAAAACGCTTGAGCAAAGCGCAGTGACGTACAACACGTACGACGGCACTATAAAGGGGAAGTTCCGTTTGAATGGCGCCACCCTTCATGTTAGTAAAGTTTGTTGAGCGACGATTTGCGCTTTTCAGCCTCGTGCTTTTCAGTCCGTTACAGCGTGACGAATGTGCTATCTCCATTATGAACGCTAGTTTTACCAGAACGAACGCTCCCGTCTCATACTTGATTCTGAGCATGCGCGTTTTTTTCCCCTCGTAAAAGCATACACACTACCGTTTTTCACGCCGTTAAAAAAAATGACGTGAAAAAATAGAGCAGGTTCTCATTTTTTTTAGCCCATTTTTCACGTCGTTAAAAATGCTCTGGAGCATACGCACGATCGTTTTTAATGCCCAACTGCTGTGCTATTGTGTTCTGACAGGGGGGGCGACTCCCACGCCAGAACACTCCGGTTAGTGCTTTCAGCCTTTAGCTGAGAGCACTGACCTGGAGATGATCAGCAGGCAGTTTTAGGACAGACTTCTGTCGGACGGGTTGCCATACACACACGGGCCGAAAGTCGGCCGGTTGCTATTGAACCAGCCGATGTCACCTGACATTTGACCTGTGTGTACTAGGCTTTAGAGTGGTTGGCAACTGAGCAGGTTAATTTCATAGTTAACCCTTTTCATGCACACAATATTAGCCACCTCTATGTGTTTTAACAGAAACACACACTATTCACAACATCTCATGGTCCAATTTCGACCTTTAACTGCTTGCTGCCCAGTCACATTACATTTACTGTGTCAGGGCGGCATGGTGTACATCATCCAGCCCTTTCTGGGTTAGGTGGGGCGCGCAGCATGACGCTCCAGTGGTGGACACAATGGATTGCGGTTCCCACTGCGCTATGCGATCACATGATCGTATTGTCAACATAGCTGGTATGAATGAATTTCATTAACCACTTGCCGACCGCTGCACATCGATATATGTTGGCAGAATGGCAGCGGTGGGCAATACGTCCCCTTTAATTCGCGGGCTAGTGGGCGCACTCGTGGCCACGCGCCGTGTACTGCGTGACTGTGCCCGCGGGTCCCGCGGACTCGATATCCGCCCGTGTCCCACGATTGTAAACAAGGCATTTCCCTGTTCTGCCTAGCAACATGACAGGGATCTACTGCCCCCTGTCATCGGGAGCAGGGATCTCTGTCATGTTGTTGTGATACCATCCGCCCTACAGTTAGAATCACTCCCTAAGACACACTTAACCCCTTCCTTGCCCAATAGTGTTTAACCCCATTCCCTGCCAGTGTCAGTTACACAGTAATCAGTGCATTTTTATAGCACTGATCGCTGTATAAATGACAATAGTCCCAAAATAGTGTCAAAAGTGTCCAATCTGTCCGCCGCAATGTCACAGTCACGATAGAAATTGAAGATCGCCGCCATTACTAATAAAACAAAATTAATAATAAAAATGTCATAAATCTATCCCCTATTTTGTAGACGCTATAACTTTTGTGCAAACCAATATACGCTTATTGCGATTTTTTTACCAAAAATATGTAGAAGAATATATATCGGCCTAAAATTGAGAAATACATTTTTTTTATATATATTTTTTGGAGATATTTATTATAGCAAAAAGTAAAAAATGTTGCTTTTTTTTCAAAACATTTTTTTTTCTTGTTTATAGCGCAAAAAATAAAAACCGCAGAGGTGATCAAATACCACCAAAAGAAAGCTCTATTTGTGGGAAAAAAATGACGTCAATTTTGATTGGGTGCCACGTCGCAAATGTCAGTTAAAGCGACGCAGTGCCGTATCGCAAAAAGTGCTCTGGTCAGGAAGGGGGTAAATACTTCCGGGGCTGAAGGGGTTAATAACAGATGTGATTCCTATAGTGAAGCTGTGATTGGCCCACGGCTATCACATGGTCCATGATCACCCCCCATAGTAGTACAGTGTCAGAAAGGAGGTTTATGGAAGGGACTTTTGGAAAGGCACCACTATGACAAATACATAAAGAAATAAAAATATAATTTTATTAAATATAATCTTAAGACACTAATAAAATACATGCAACAGTAAGTGCAAAATTTGCACAGGATGATAGGACTTTCTTCATACAAGGAAAATCTCTAGATCCCAAAAAATCGTGGATATCCCTGTGCGTTTCGACTTTTGGGTGCCCGCGATTTTTTGGGATCTAGAGATTTTCCTTGCATGAAGAAAGTCCTATCATCCTGTGCAAATTTTGCATTTACTGTTGCATGTATTTTATTATATTTGTCATAGTGGTGCCTTTCCAAAAGTCCCTTCCATAAACCTCCTTTCTGTATCTACATACCGGGTTGTGGCACCATCATGGCTACCAAACTGGGCATTCAGAGGGCGCACGCGCGCCGTCACAAAGCGGGCACGATCGCCGCCTGCCACACGCGATCGCGTGCACGAGTGCCAGCATGGGAATTTGTGTGTTGAAACACACAAATCCCTGTGCTGTCAGAGGAGAGGAGCCATATCGTTTGTTCCTACTAAGTAGGAAAAACGATATGTCTCCTCTCCTAGTAAATCCAATCCCCACACAGTTAGAACACACTGAGGGAACACACAATTAACCCCTTGATCGCCCCCTAGTGTTAACCCCCATCCCTGCCAGTGACATTTACACAGTAATCAGTGCATTTTTATAGCACCTATCGCTGTATAAATGCCAATGGTCCCAAAAAAGTGTGAAAAGTCTCCGATCTGTCTGTCGCAATTTCGGAGTACCACTAAAAATCACAGATCACCGCCATTACTAGTAAAAATAAAAAAATGCCATAAAAATGTTATAAATCTTTCCCATAGTTGGCAGACGCTATAACTTTTGTGCAAACCAATGGATATACGCTTATTGCGATTTTTATTACCAAAAATATGTAGAATATTTATTAGCCTAAACTGATGAATACATTTTTTTTTTTTTAATTGGGGGTTTATTATAGCAAAAATTGTCGCTCTTTTTTTGTATATAGCACAAAAAATAAAAACCGCAGAGGTGATAAAATACCACCAAAAGAAAGCTCTATTTGTGGGGGGAAAAAAAGGCGCAAATTTATTTTGGGTACCACGTCGCATGACCGTGCAATTATCAGTTAAAGCGACGCAATGCCAAATTGTAAAAAGTGCTCTGGTCAGGAAGGGGGTAAAATCTTCCAGGGCTGAAGTGGTTAACCACTTAACGACCGCTCACTGTATATATACGTCGGCAGAATGGCACCGACAGGCACAATCACGTAGAGTGTACGTGATTGCCTTTGTACAGTTGGGGGGTCCAATCGGACCCCCCTTCTATACAGTGAGCGGTGGCTAAGTGTCCGGGAGCGTTCCGGGATGAGGGGGCAGCCATTCGTTTCTGGCCACCCCCTCGCGATCGCTCCCGGCGAATGGAAATGCCCCCTCTGTCTGTGTCAGACAGAGGGAGCAGGAGGAAGTGATGTCATCTCTGGTGCGGCGCTCACATATACCGAGCGCCGTACAAGAGAAGATATCAGGTCAGTGCACACAACACTACACTGACACCAGGACACATAGGGACATAAATCGCCCCCCCAGGCCCCCCCAGACACCCCAGATCACCCCCCAGATCACCCCCCCAGCCCCCAATCACAGTGTCACTGATTGCAGTGACCATTTATTTAGTGATCACTGCAATCAGTGACATTTGTGACTGTAAAAGTGTCACCAAAGTTTAGTCTTAGGTCCAGTGTAGCCCCCTAACCCCCCCCTAATAAAGGTTTAACCCCCTGATCACCCCCCAGATAACCCTTTCACCCCCTATCACCACTGTCGCTTAGCGATCATTTTTCTGACCGCTGTCTTAGCGTCAGTGATGCCGATCGGCAGCCAGTAATTTTTTTTAGGTTCGCCGCAGGTTTTTATAGCGTCAGGTACCCCAATATATTATCTAATAAAGGTTTAACCCCCTTGATCGCCCCCCAGGTAACCCTTTCACCCCCTATCACCACTATCACTAAGCGATCGTTTTTCTAAACGCTGTCTTAGTGTCTGTGATGCAGATCGGTAGCCGGTAATTTTTTTTAGGTTCGCCGCAGGTTTTTATAGCATCAGGTACCCCAATATATTATCTAATAAAGGTTTAACCCCCTTGATCGCCCCCCAGGTAACCCTTTCACCCCCTATCACCGCTGTCGCTAAGCAATTGTTTTTCTAAACGCTGTCTTAGTGTCGGTGATGCAGATCGTAGCCAGTAATTTTTTTTAGGTTCGCTGCATGTTTTTATAGCGTCAGGTACCCCAATATATTATCTAATAAAGGTTTAACCCCCTTGATCGCCCCCCAGGTAACCCTTTCACCCCCTATCACCACTGTCACTAAGCGATCGTTTTTCTAAACGCTGTCTTAGCGTCGGTGATGCAGATCGGTAGCCGGTAATTTTTTTTAGGTTCGCCGCAGGTTTTTATAGCGTCAGGTACCCCAATATATTATCTAATAAAGGTTTAACCCCCTTGATCGCCCCCCAGGTAACCCTTTCACCAGTGATCACCATATAAGTGTTACGGGTGACGCTGGTTAGTTAGTTTGCTTTTTATAGTGTCAGGGCACCCGCCGTGTATATAACCCAATAAAGGTTTAACCCCCTGATCGCCCCCCAGGTAACCCTTTCACCCCCTATCACCACTGTCGCTAAGCAATTGTTTTTCTAAACGCTGTCTTAGTGTCGGTGATGCAGATCGTAGCCAGTATTTTTTTTTAGGTTCGCCGCAGGTTTTTATAGCGTCAGGTACCCCAATATATTATCTAATAAAGGTTTAACCCCCTTGATCGCCCCCCCAGGTAACCCTTTCACCCCCATCACCACTGTCGCTAAGCAATCGTTTTTCTAAACGCTGTCTTAGTGTCGGTGATGCAGATCGGTAGCTGGTAATTTTTTTAGGTTCGCCGCAGGTTTTTATAGCGTCAGGTACCCCCATATATTATCTAATAAAGGTTTTAACCCCCTGATTGCCCCTAGTTAACCCTTTCACCAGTGATCACCATATAAGTGTTACGGGTGACGCTGGTTAGTTAGTTTGCTTTTTATAGTGTCAGGGCACCCGTCGTGTATATAACCCAATAAAGGTTTAACCCCCTGATCGCCCGGCGGGTGATATCAATTAGGTTTTAGCGTCAGAGAGGGTCTGAGTCACACCCCAGGCAGCGTCAGGTTAGTGCCAGTAACGCTAACACCCACGCGTGAAGCATACACCCCCCTTAGTGGTATAGTATCTGAACAGATCAATATCTGATCTGATCAGATCTATACTAGCGTCCCCAGCAGTTTAGGGTTCCCAAAAACGCAGTGTTAGCGGGATCAGCCCAGATACCTGCTGGCACCTGCGTTTTGCCCCTCCGTCCAGCCCAGGCCACCCAAGTGCAGTATCGATCGATCACTGTCACTTACAAAACACAACACACATAACTGCAGCGTTCGCAGAGACAGGCCTGATCCCTGCGACTCCAGTGCTGTAGGAGGTGATTTCACCACCACAGTTAAAAAAAAAAAAAGCAAATATGCCGAAGCATTGGGGCAGCAGGGGCGGAGGAGCGATTTTGCTCCTAATGCCGCGTACATACGGTCGAAATTCCGACAGAGGCTTGCCCGTGGAAAAGTCCGACCATGTGTGTGCGGCATAACTTTTTTGCGGGAGGATGCCCCCATGCTTCGGCATATATAAATGGTGCGTGTATGCCCATCATTGGAAGTGGGTGGATGAAGGGCGGTATTCTAATGGTGGGCATACCCACCGATCAATCTTTTTTTTCGTTCAGCCAACTGGCTGCATGAAATAAAAAGATTACAATACATGTCCAACAAGGACCAGCAACGTACTGGTATGTTGCTGGACTTTGAATGTTTATACCAGAATGATGCCTGCGGGTTTAGGTATCATCTTGGTATTATTCTTTTCTGCCTGCGGCCGGCTTTCATGTAAAAGCAATCCTAGCGGCTAATTAGCCTCTGGACTGCTTTTACAAGCAGTGGGAGGGAATGCCCCCCCCCCCGGATATAAAAAGCGCCATTGGGAAATTGGGAAAGCATTTTATCACACCGATCTTGGTGTGGTCAGATGCTTTGAGGGCAGAGGAAAAATCTAGGGTCTAGAAGACCCCAGTTTTTTTCAAAAAAAGAGTACCTGTCACTACCTATTGCTATCATAGGGGATATTTACATTCCCTGAGATAACAATAAAAATTATAATAAAAAAAAATACTTGGAAGGAACAATTTAAAAATAAAATAAAAAAGCAAAATTAATAATAAAAAAAAAAAAAAAAAAAAAAAAAGCACCCCTGTCCTGCCCTGCTCTTGCCCAATGGCGAACGCAAGCGTCGGTCTGGCGTCATATGTAAACAGCAATTGCACCATGCATGTGAGGTATCACCGCGAAGGTCAGATCGAGGGCAATCATTTTAGCAGTAGACCTCCTCTGTAAATCTACTGGGGTAACCTGTAAAGGCTTTTAAAGGCTTTTAAAAATGTATGTAGTTTGTCGCCAATGCGCGTTTGTGCGAAATTTTAAAGCATGTCGTGTTTGGTATCTATGTACTCGGCCTAAGATCATCTTTTTTATTTCATCAAACATTTGGGCAATATAGTGTGTTTTAGTGCATTAAAATTAAAAAAAAGTGTATTTTTTAACCCAAAAAATGCGTTTGAAAAATCGCTGCGCAAATACTGTGTAGAAAAAAAAATGCAACACCCACCATTTTAATCTGTAGGGCCTTTGCTTTAAAAATATATATATATAATGTTTGGGGGTTCAACATAATTTTCTTGCAAAAAAAAAATGTTTTCATGTAAACAAAAAGTGTCAAAAAGGGCTTTGTCTTCAAGTGGTTAGAAGAGTGGATGTAAGCTTCCTAATGTTGTGTATAAAATGCCAGAACAGTTCAAAACCCCCCCCAAATGACCCCATTTTGGAAAGTAGACACCCCAAGCTATATACTGAGAGGCATGTCGAGTCCATGGAATATTTTATATGTTGACACAAGTTGCGGAAAAACGACAATTTTTTTTTTTTTTTTGCACAAAGTTTTTACTAAATGATATATTGCTCAAACATGCCATGGGCATATGTGGAATTACACCCCAAAATACATTCTGTTGCTTCTCCTGAGTATGGGGATACCACATGTGTGAGACTTTTTGGGAGCCTAGCCATGTACGGGACCCCAAAAACCAAGCACCGCCTTCAGGCTTTCTAAGGGTGTAAATTTTTGATTTCACTTCTCACTGCCTATCACAGTTTCGGAGGCCATGGAATGCCCAGATAGCACAAACCCCCCCAAATGACCCCATTTTGGAAAGTAGACACCCCAAGCTATTTGCTGAGAGGTATTGTGAGTATTTTGCAGATCTCGCTTTTTGTCACAAAGTTTTGAAAATTGAAAAAAAAAAAAAATATATATATATATATTTTCTTTCTTCATTTTCAAAAACAAATGAGAGCTGTAAAATACTCGCCATTCCTCTCAGCAAATAGCTTGGGGTGTCTATATTCCAAAATGGGGTCATTTGGGGGGGTTTTGTGCGATTTTGGCATTTTATGGCCTTCGAAACTGTGATAGGTAGTGAGGAGTGAAATCAAAAATTTGCGCCCTTAGAAATCCTGAAGGCGGTGCTTGGTTTCCGGGGTCCCGTACGCGGCTAGGCTCCCAAAAAGTCCCACACATGTGGTATCCCCGTACTCAGGAGAAGCAGCAAAATGTATTTTTGGGTGAAATTCCACATATAACAATGGCATGTGTGAGCAATATATCATTTAGTGACAACTTTTTGTAATTTTTTTTTTTTTTTTTTTTTTTTTAGTCATTATTCAATCACTTGGGACAAAAAAATAAAAAATTCAATGGGCTCAACATGCCTCTCAGCAATTTCCTTGGGGTGTCTACTTTCTAAAATGGGGTCATTTGGGGGGGTTTTGTACTGCCCTGTCATTTTAGCACCTCAAGAAATGAGATAGGCAGTCATAAATTTAAAGCTGTGTAAATTTCAGAAAATGTACCCTAGTTTGTAAACTCTATAACTTTTGCGCAAACCAATAAATATACGCTTATTGACATTTTTTTTACTAAAGACATGTGGCTGAATACATTTTGGCCTAAATGTATGACTACAATTGAGTTTATTCGATTTTTCTTATAACAAAAAGTAGAAAATATCATTTTTTTTTCAAAATTTTCGGTCTTTTTCCATTTATATCGCAAAAAATAAAAATCGCAGAGGCAATCAAATACCATTAAAAGAAAGCTCTATTTGTGGGAAGAAAAGGACGCAAATTTCGTTTGGGTACAACATTGCATGTCCGCACAATTTACAGTTAAAGCAGCGCAGTGCAAAATTCTGAATTCACCTCTGGTCCTCTAGCTACCAAATGGTCCGGGGCTTAAGTGGTTAAAGGCTTCAAAAAATTATATAGGCCATCAGTACATCAGGATTGATCAATTTTCATATATATATAACATAGTTTATTAACGCAATAACTTTTACACAACGAAATTAACCACTTCAGCCCCGTAAGGATTTGCCCCCTTAAAGACCAGGCCATTTTTTGCAATATGGCACTGCGTCGCTTTAATTAACAATTGTGACGCTGTACCCAAACAAAATTGATGTCCTTTTTTTCCCCACAAATAGAGCTTTCCTTTGGTGGTATTTGATCACCTCTGCGGTTTTTATTTTTTGCGCTATAAACAAACAAAAAGCGACAATTTTGAAAAAAAATATATATATTTTTTTTACTTTTTGCTATAATACATATCCAAAAAATATATATAAAATAACTAAATTATTCATCAGTTTAGGCCAAAATATATTATTTTTCAAAATGTCTTTTTTTATTTATATAGCAAAATAAACAAATATCACCAAGAGGAAGCTCTATTTGTGTGAAAAAAAAATAATTACGTACAGTGTTGCATTGCGACGCAATTGCCAGTTAAAGTAGCACATTGCCGAATAACAAAAAATGACCTGGTCAGAAAGGGGGTAAAACCATTTGGAGGTCAAGGGGTTAAAGTGCATTCATAGTCAAAATGTAAAATCATATATTAATTTCTACATCATATTTCAAACATTTCTAGCCTACTCCTAGCCTACTCCTATTAATCTGAATGATCTCATGTTTGTAAACTTACATGGTGAAGATCAGTAGGTAGTAAAGAACAGTACAGGAATCACTGCTTGTGGGCAGCAAGGTACTATGGGATTTGTAGTCCTTAGAATTGAAATTAAACAGCAGAGAAGAAGCTGCAAAGCATGCAGAAAGTCCAGGAAGTTGTGAGAAGAGATGACCAGCAGACAGGCAGCACTCACAACATGAAAGGAGATTTTTCAAGTAAAATTATATTGGATTGTCAAAAATATCTATTGTGCGTATTCCTATTACAATACTGATGTAATAAAATTAAAGTGTATGCTGTGACCATAGATTTACTTTAAGAAGTGTTGGTGACACCCGCAGACAGGAATGTAACAGTGTTTCAAATGCCCTCACAGAGAAAACAAAATTCTTAAATTTCTAATTTAGAACATTCAGAGATTCAGCTTTTAAAATACCGTTTTAATGAAAAGAAAATTGCTAAAAGAGAATAAAAGGTTAAGCCCCCTACTCTACTACTTTTGTTCCTATGCCAATGCCTTCTATGAAAAATAGTGAGGCCTCATATCTATAACAGGAACACAGACAGCATTAAAGTGGTTGTTAACCCCCCAAAAAAAAAAAACCTGCAAGACAAAGGCATAATGAGCTAGTATGACTAGCATACTAGCTCATTATGAATTACTTACTGTACCTTAGATCATAGCCCCCAAAGCCGTCCTCATCTTCCCCTCCAGCTGCAGACATCTCTCCCGGAGGTTACTTCCAGGGTATCGCCGCTCTGGCTCTGTGATTGGCCGGAGCGTCAAAGCCGGCATTACCCATTCACAAAACTGACATTCTCAGTGCGCCTGCGGCGTTATCTATTGCGCGCATGCACGTAGACATCGGTGCATTCTTTTTGGCAAATATCTCCTAAACCGTGTAGGTTTAGGAGATATTGCAAACACCTACAGGTAAGCCTTAATCTAGGCTTACCTGTGGGTAAAACTTATCAGAGAGGGTTTACTTCCATTTTAAGAAGAGTTGTAAATCTTCCCCACTCTATTTAAACGTCAAAGTCAAGTTCTATTTTAACACATTAAAATTGAAGGATACAATCATAAACAGCTCAAACATACCAGTCACATAACTCAATTGTAAACTGATTTACCTCATTTCTGTTTCACATCTCAGAAAGGTATTATAAATGATCCAAGTAATCTGAAAGATATACAGTATACTTAGAAAAGCTCAATAGAGAGTAAAAGCTTAAAGTGTTACTAAACCCAGGAGCCTGCATCCACAATATCTGGTCTTCCACAGTACACATGTAGCACTACCCCCGTAGGAGCTGCTGTTTGTTTGATTTGGGTCTACGTCCTGCCTATCAACCCCTGGAAGTGGCTCAAACCTTCCCTTAGCACAACTGATATGAATAAGGAGTGTGAGACCTATTGAGTATTAGGAGACACAATCCTGCATACATCACACAATAACCTGTCAATGTTATTACCTTTGCTGGTCACTAGTCCTTCTAAGTGACAGAGATACTTCACACAAGTTATATGCTTAATCAAAGGTACCTTTACTCAGTATAAAAGGGAAGGGTAAAGAATCACATTAATACACACAGTTGACTCTGCATGCGCATTGCAGAGTCAATAAACCAATAAGGATAGGTATCACTGAGATTAGGTAATAACAGGAAATAACATCAGCTATATATATGTACATCTATCTATATGTGTCTCTGCACGGCTAACTGGTTGCTCGCGAGCTCCCCCTTTGTTGCAATACCTTGCACGTGTTCATTCCCTATAATAGGTAAGCAAGGCCTATCTGCGTCCCACTCAAAGTTCCTTTCTCCAATGAAGTCTTCGCTAGCCACCGTCGGTGCACAAGTTAAATTGTAATCCACAGGGTTTCAACAAGATGCTGTAATTATCCGCAATATACCTGAGTACTCGTGTGCCTGCCACCCACTAATGACGGATGCACCAATCTCTGATCACATAGTCTCCAGTGAGATACACTAGGCCGCAAGCTGTGGCGTGATAGGTGAAGTGTGGCTGGCACTAACTAAATCACTTTCCTCTAAGGTAGTAGTCAATTCTGGGCAGGTGCCCTTCTCACCAAACAGGCCCGCCTTTCAGATAGTCTCCTCTGGCTTGTCCCGATCTCCACGCTTCTGCTTCAGCTGCAGTCTCCGGACTCCGTCACTAACAGCATATGGTGATGGACGACTCCGGTCTCTGCTGGGCAATCACAGGACGCTGTGGACGATCCTCTGCTGGAAATCACTCAGGCACTCCCGTAATTTAGGCCCAGGCTTCTGGCCTAATCCTTAGGAAGCAGGCCTCTGTGCCAACTTCCTGCTTGATTGAGAGCTGGATCCAGAGAGAGAGAGACGCTGGCCCCTCCCCTGGTTTAAGTAGTCTGCCCAGACTGCTTTGCGGTGTTGCAATGCACCCTGGGTAATGTAGTCTGTCTTTTACTAAAAGCAACAAAGTCTTTTCTCCTAGCTGATATATGTCCCAAAGTGCATTAGTTGCATTGTAACACTTATACCACCGGAGGGAGCCAGATTCCTTCTTACATATGGACATCCTGCTACACACTCCCCCCACTTAAAGTCTTTGGTCCCCAAAGAGGACAACAGTATGTAACCTAACACATACTTTGGCAATACCTGCAGGGAAATTTGTTAGTTTATGCATGACAATAAACAACTTGCCTTTTCATAAGCAGGATTTAAACTTAAACAGCTCATACCATAACACAGAGCCGACAGAGGAACCTCCCACCAATTATCACAAGGAGGGAGGTTGTCCTGTATACGGACCACCGACACTTGGGTGTCTGTTTCAGATGTGCTAGGGAGTGAGCTGGGGTTGTCTTCCACTGAATCTGAATCTGGAGTGGAAGAGCTAGACTGATCAATGGTTCTCTTAGAAGTGATGATGGCCTCCTCAGAGCATTCACCCAATTGGTCGTACGTCAGTCTTTTTGGGGGGTGAATTACTCTTCTTTCCCTCTGCTCTTTAGGTATCATATTCTCAAGGACATTGGGGCTGGCTGTTTCTAGAAGCTCTTCAGGGGCTTCCTCATCTAGTTCAGGCATGTTGGGCTCCAGAACTTCAGGAGCGTCCCGCTCTCCTTCAGATAGAGACAACCACCCTTCTTCTGGGTCTTCCATTGACAAAGAGTCTGAGTCATCAGCTACCTCCTCAATGAGAATGTTTGAAGGCACGAATTCAGGAGCTTCTGCCCGAAGAGTTCCATTGTCAACTGTTTTGGGTGAGGTTTGGGAGGTGGTCATGGGTTCTGGCAATTGGGATGACCACAACCAGTCAGATTCTGCTTCTTCATCCTCTTGACCTTCATTGTCAGAGTCTCCATCTCTCACATCTGGAAGCACTGTTTGAGATCGGGTGATGGGTCTGGAACCTTGAGAAGTTGAAGGGGTTTCTTGTGAGTCAGATGCAGGAGGCATGAGAACTGCCTCGGAGAGGGGCAACAAGTGATTCCTGTGCCAGGTCTTTAACGGTCCCACGCTTCCTTCTGGCCTAATTTGGTACACAGGAAGGTTTTCCAGCTTCTTGCAGATAACATAAGGTTGGGATTTCCAACGGTCAGCCAACTTATGTTTTCCCGGAATTCCCAAGTTCCTCAACAGCACTCTATCTCCTGGCTGTAAATCTTGAATTCTGACTCTTAGGTCAAAGTTTCTTTTATTTCTCAGCCCCCGTTGGTCAGATGCTGCTTGGGCCTTTTCAAAAGCTGTCTTCAGACTCTTTCTCAATCGGTCTACATACCCCTTGTGGGATGCTGCTGAGGTATGATCCAGCGATATGCCAAAGGCCAAGTCCACTGGCAACCGAGCCTCCCGCCCGAACATCAAACGGTATGGGGAATACCCAGTGACATCACTGGCAGTGCTATTGTAGGCATGCACTATGGCAGCTACATGCTTGCTCCAATGCTGCTTTTTCTCTGAACTCAGAGTCCCCAACATATCCAAGAGAGTCCGGTTAAACCGTTCAGGCTGAGCATCTCCTTGTGGGTGATAAGGGGTTGTCCTGGTCTTCTGGATGCCTAACAGGTCTAATAACTTCTTTATTAATTTGCTTTCAAAGTCTCTGCCCTGATCTGAATGAAGGCGTTGGGGTAGACCATAGTGCACAAAGAATTTTTCTACCAGTACTTTGGCTACTGTTGAGGCCTTCTGGTCTTTTGTTGGGAATGCTTGAGCATATCTGGTAAAGTGATCTGTTATCACCAAGACATTCCCTTGACCACTCAGATCAGGCTCCAGGCAAAGGAAGTCAATGCACACCAGTTCCATAGGTCCCTGACTTTGCAGATGGCCCATTGGGGCTGCTTGATGTGGCAAGGTCTTCCTTTGAATACATCGGACACAGGAATGGCAATATCCTTCCACTTCAGCCCGCATGCAGGGCCAATAGAACCTATCCCGTACAAGGTGAAAAGTCCGTTCGGACCCTAGGTGACCATGGTTGTCATGGAGGGCAGCTAGGACCGCTTCTCGATATTTGGCTGGTAGAAACAGCTGCCACTTCTCTTCTGAGTCGTCAGAGGGGCCCCTTCGGTAGACCACCCCTTGACGTATGTGTAGCCGATCCCACTCCCTGCGCAACAATCGGGCTTCTCTTGGGGAGTCTGTTTCAAGCATCTCGGGACGCTGCCTTTCCAGGGCCTTTATCAGGAGTTTCCCTAAAGAGTCTTCTTCTTGCTCCTTTCTCAAATCCCTTTTTGTCAGCTTGGGCAAGCCCTCCCCTTCGACTTGGGTCACACTGCAATAGCACTTCGGTACTCCAACAGCTGAGACCCCAATTTCTTCGGCTCTTGACCCACCTCTGGCTTGAAGTTCTGTCCCCTGATATAGGGCTCGCACTCCCTCTGGGTCTAGTTGGGCCCATTCTTCGGTAGGGTCGGTGGGGGCATGAGACCTCCTGGACAGGGCATCTGCATCCCTATTTCCCACTCCGGGTCGGTACTTCAAGCTGAAGGTGAAGCTTGAAAGGGCAGCCAACCACCGGTGTCCCGTTGCATCCAACTTGGCAGTGGTCAGAAGGTAGGTGAGAGGGTTATTATCTGTCTTCACCACAAACTCCGCCCCATATAGGTAGTCTCTCAGTTTGTCTACCACTGCCCATTTCAAGGCCAGGAATTCAAGCTTGTGGGTGGGGTAATTCTTCTCAGCAGGTATCAGACTCCTGCTTACATATGCGACAGGTCTTAGGTAACCATCATGTTCCTGGTACAGCACCCCACCCAGCCCATCTCGGCTGGCATCTACATGCAGTTCATAAGGCTTCTTTGGATCAGCATAGGCCAGGACTGGTGCAGTGGTAAGACTCTTCTTTAACATCTGGAAGGCTTCCTCGCACTCCCCTGTCCACTGGTCTTGAATCGACTCTTTGGGCCTTCGGGGTCCCATGGTGAGTTTCACTGGTTTGACCAGCTCTGGAACATCATCTTCCCCTTCGTTTCTGAGTAACTCGTTCAGGGGTCTGGCAATCTTGGCGAATCCTTCTACAAATCTTCTGTAGTAAGAACAGAACCCCAGGAATGACCGAAGCTCAGTCACGTTGGTAGGTCTCGGCCAAGAGGTGACGGCATCCAGCTTCTCTGGGTCCGTGGCCACCCCTTCTGCAGAAACGATATGGCCCAGGTAATGGACTGAGGACTGGTAAAATTGACACTTCTCTGGGGAGAGTTTCAGGCCCTCTTCACTGAGCCTCTTCAGGACCTTCTCCAGTCTCTCTTCATGCTCTTCCAGGGTTCTCCCGAACACGATGACGTCGTCCAAATATACCAGTACCTCTATTAGATTCATGTCCCCGACGGTTCTCTCCATTAGCCTTTGGAAAGTGGCGGGGGGCTCCTGATAACCCTTGAGGCATACGGTTGGACTCAAAGAACCCCACAGGGGTGATGAAGGCTGTCTTCTCCCGATCCTCAGGGTGCATGGGGATTTGGTAATATCCACTTTTTAGATCCATTACACTGAACCACTTGGCCCCTGACAGACTCTGCAGGGCGTCTTCAATTCGGGGAGTGGTGTATTGATCTGGGATGGTCCTTCTGTTTAGTGTTCTGTAGTCGATACACAGTCTCAGCGACCCGTTCTTCTTTCGGACTACCACTATTGGAGAAGCGTAAGGGCTCCTGGATTCTCGAATAATCCCCATCCTCTTCAGCTCAGCCAACTGTTCCCGCAAGTCTTCTAAGTCACCCAGTGGGACCCGTCGAACTCTCTCTCTAAAGGGCTTATCTTCTTGTAAGCGTATCTTGTGAGTGGCACTCCTTGCGCACCCCACATCGAACTCATCTTTAGAGAAGATCTTTTCCCACCTTGCAAGTTGAGCTTTGGCCCTTTTTCTCCATTCTGGTGGGAGGGCCGTGTCTTCAGAACAGAGCTTCTCTATGGTGACTTCACCCCTTTCTTCTTTCTTCAATTCACACGGGGCAATGGGGGTGGCTGGATTCACCTGGCCCAACAGCATTCTGGCCGGCACCTTCACTGGTGTATTAGCAGTGTTCCTTATACTCACTGAAACCCTCCCATGGCTTTTCTGTAGGGCCTTCAATGGGATCACTTCGGGGATTACTTCAATCCCTTTCTGTCTTTCCTGTGGGCCTGGTTCGAAGACAATGAAGGGGCCTGGCTGTTTCCATGTGAGCTTGACAGAAGCCCTCAGGCAAGTCACCTCTCCCGGTTGTAATACCTTCTCCGTCTTGTCTAGCTTCCAAATCTTGCCAACTGCCTCAGCCGGGGCCTTCTGCTCCAGTACCAGGCGCTGGTAGGCTTGCCTTAACATGGGGTGGACTCTTGTGGTCGGGGCTTCTTCCTGTTTGGCCAACGGTGTCAGTAGTCGCCTGACTAGATCAGTGTTGGTCCCTATGATGAGTGAGCTCTTGCTGGCCCCTGGTGGGCGAGGGCACACTACTGCCAGAGTATCGAAGGTCTCTGTCTCCCCAGCCACTGAGGGATCAAAAGTCAACTTGATTGGCAGGTAACCGTCATAGGGAAAGCTCTGAGTTCCAATACCCCATATTTCCAGTTCCTCTAATTTCTGTAGGGGCAGATGTTTAAGATGTTTATCATAGAAATCCCTATACAGAAGAGTCACTTGAGCCCCAGTGTCAAGAAGAGCCTTGGTGTAGATCCCTTCTACTTGTATGGAGACTACTGGAGAAGGCCCCACTAACTTGGCAGGGAACTCCTTCAACACAGACTTCTTGCTGGGTTCAGTTACCTGTACCCTCACTTCTTTTTTTCTTGAGTTTCCGGTGGGTCTCAGCCCCTTCTGGGTCTGGTGTGCACTGGCCTTCTGTTCAACAGCAGCCTGAGTTGTGGGACGGGGCCTAATTGGCAGAGGTTTAGGTCCCTGACTCTGATGTTTTGGATCATTGGACTTCTTGAAGGAGTTCGTGGAAACTGGTGGGCGCCCGGCTGACTCCTTCACCGGGGCCCTCTGAAGTTTTCCGCCGGCTTGCGATATCTGGATGCAACTTCATCTGGGCTGGGACACACTGCTCTAACATGCCCGATTCCCCCACAATTGAAGCATGTTATCAATCTCTTAGGCTTCTGTACTAGTTCCATATTGGAGCTAGGAGGTTTTTTTGGTTCCTCTGACGTGTTCTTGTTGTGTGGCACAGAGGCCTGGCTAGTCAGCATGGACACCATTTCTACTAGTTGTGACACCTGGGTCTTTAGGAGTTCAACTTCTGAATCACCTTCTTCTGCACTTAACATTCTGACTCGGGCAGTTGGTTCGGTGTGTTGACTCCTCCTTTTGTCTTCCAACATGGCCTCCTCCTCCCTGACTATCCGGATCAAGTCGGGGTATTCCATGCTGCTCCCGTCCCGCCGGGTGCATAGCAATAATGTGATGGGGTCCAGGGGTTGAGCTCCCCTCAACACCTGCTGGGCACGGGCCTCATCCACTTTTCTTGGATCGATCCCTTTCTTCAGTAGGATCCGATGCAGGATCTTATCCAGGCGTCCTATGAATTCTGACAGCTTCTCTCCCTCTTTTTGGTAGCAATGCCCCAGCTGGTAAGTGAGTTCAGTGACGTTTTCCGTCCCGCCGAACACATTCTGCAGAATATCCAGATAATCCTGTGCATTGCAGTCCTTCTTGCTTAACTTGAGGTTACGTATGGCCTCCAGAGCAGGCCCCTTTAAGCTTTCCACAATCCGTTGTTTTTTTTGTTGTTCTGGCACCTCCCATTCTTCTAGGGCCTGAGTGGCGCCATCTAGCCACTCTTCAAATCCATCTTCCACTGAAGGTACAGGTTTCTTCCCAGAAAAGGTCCTGAGTTTCCTGTATCCTGACATCAGGTAGTCTGGAGGGTCCTTTTTACACTTGGTCACAATCTCCCCCAGGACAGCGCACAATTCTGAGCTAAGGGTGGTCAATGGTGGTGAACCGGGACCCTTTTGTTGGGCGCTCCCTCCTGTGCTGGGGCCTCCTGAAGTAGTGGATGTGGGGCCATCTTTATTCTCTTCTGGGTGTATCAGGAGGAGTTCTACTTGGTTTGTAGTTTTTATGCTGGCACCCTTGAAGTAGTCAGAGATTCCGTTCCTCCACTCACATAATGCATAGGTGTGGGGATTTACAGTATCTGTCTTTATGTCAATCACCCATGGCTTCCTGTCCGTGGACAATGCTCTCAAGACTGGAGTTAGCTGCTCCTCTACCCAGGCCTCTCTCTGGATTTCAACCACCAGGCCATTTACGGGTAGGATGCCTTCATCCCTGCACCACCGGGCTACGGCAGCAGGGTCCATTTCTGTGCTGTAAGGGTTCTGTCTAGGGGCAAAGTTGATTGCAGAACCGTAGAATATCCCGGACGAGCCCCCACGTGTAGCACTACCCCCGTAGGAGCTACTGTTTGTTTGATTTGGGTCTACGTCCTGCCTATCAACCCCTGGAAGTGGCTCAAACCTTCCCTTAGCACAACTGATATGAATAAGGAGTGTGAGACCTATTGAGTATTAGGAGACACAATCCTGCATACATCACACAATAACCTGTAAATGTTATTACCTTTGCTGGTCACTAGTCCTTCTAAGTGACAGAGATACTTCACACAAGTTATATGCTTAATCAAAGGTACCTTTACTCAGTATAAAAGGGAAGGGTAAAGAATCACATTAATACACACAGTTGACTCTGCATGCGCATTGCAGAGTCAATAAACCAATAAGGATAGGTATCACTGAGATTAGGTAATAACAGGAAATAACATCAGCTATATATATGTACATGTATCTATATGTGTCTCTGCACGGCTAACTGGTTGCTCGCGAGCTCCCCCTTTGTTGCAATACCTTGCACGTGTTCATTCCCTATAATAGGTAAGCAAGGCCTATCTGCGTCCCACTCAAAGTTCCTTTCTCCAATGAAGTCTTCGCTAGCCACCGTCGGTGCACAAGTTAAATTGTAATCCACAGGGTTTCAACAAGATGCTGTAATTATCCGCAATATACCTGAGTACTCGTGTGCCTGCCACCCACTAATGACGGATGCACCAATCTCTGATCACATAGTCACCAGTGAGATACACTAGGCCGCAAGCTGTGGCGTGATAGGTGAAGTGTGGCTGGCACTAACTAAATCACTTTCCTCTAAGGTAGTAGTCAATTCTGGGCAGGTGCCCTTCTCACCAAACAGGCCCGACTTTCAGATAGTCTCCTCTGGCTTGTCCCGGTCACTCGATCTCCACGCTTCTGCTTCAGCTGCAGTCTCCGGACTCCGTCACTAACAGCATATGGTGATGGACGACTCCGGTCTCTGCTGGGCAATCACAGGACGCTGTGGACGATCCTCTGCTGGAAATCACTCAGGCACTCCCGTAATTTAGGCCCAGGCTTCTGGCCTAATCCTTAGGAAGCAGGCCTCCGTGCCAACTTCCTGCTTGATTGAGAGCTGGATCCAGAGAGAGAGATGCTGGCCCCTCCCCTGGTTTAAGTAGTCTGCCCAGACTGCTTTGCGGTGTTGCAATGCACCCTGGGTAATGTAGTCTGTCTTTTACTAAAAGCAAAAAAGTCTTTTCTCCTAGCTGATATCTGTCCCAAAGTGCATTAGTTGCATTGTAACACTTATACCACCGGAGGGAGCCGGATTCCTTCTTACATATGGACATCCTGCTACACACAGAACATGGAAATGCATTTATTTTAGTAAATATAAAGTGCTAAATACCTTTTCTGATCAGCAGTATATAGCAGTCTTGTGACTTTCATTAGTGTCTGGTTAAAGCTTGTAGGAGGAGTTTTTATTATACCACAATTGTCCTATGAGAATGCAGAACCCCTGACCCTCTGTCTGAACAGTGCTGATTGGCCCTGTGCTGATCACATGCACTCTCCCAAGTAAAAAAAAAAGAAAGTATATAGTAAATAATGCCGAGCTGTTGAATTACCCTCTATAATTCCCTGATAAAAATGAATGATCCTGTGATATTCTAAAATGACATTCTTAACCAGATAAAAACACAGTATCTAAAACAAATGGATTGTAAAAGGATATATAAATGTGACATATAACTTAGAGAAAGTGCATAAAATCATATGATATCCAATAGCTGTGCTGCAAAAAGTCGTGACTTTTGCTAAAATGCTAAAACCAAAATAGTACAAAGAATATGGTGTCCAATGTTGTGCTGCAATGAGTCTCACTGTGACTTATAATAATTAAAAAAAAAAAAAAAATTGTTAGAACAAGAATAGTGCAAAGAATAAACTCATATATAGTCATTGGGTGATGCAAAAGTGCAAGCAAAAAACAGATTGTTTTTGCAATAAATAAACAATGGTTAAAGTGCTGGGTGATGTTGTAATTTCCACGCTGTGAATATGTGACTTCTGGATGTGTTATCCTGTGACTCCCACGCTGTGCTTGTAGAGAAAGGTGGCCCCTTACCTCACTGCTGTGAGGTTACAGCATGTAATATAAGCCCTCTGTTGTGCCTGTTGTTATCTGGATGCTGACTGGAACATGGGGATATGTGGATGCCTGGTGGGGGTTAATCCTCTAGCCGTGGGGTCTCCGAGATGATGTGCATGTATGGGGGTTTAAAATATGGAGGCAAGAAAGGCCCAATATAGTGTAGTAATTTTTGCTAAAATATTTAATTGCGTGGATTACAAAGTATAAATTTCTCACATTTGAAAATCACAATGGTGCATTTAAAAAAACGAGCGCCGAGCTCGTCCGCGTCACCTCCGGTGCTTGCTACGTCCCTACGCGTATCGTCAATCACGTGACTTCATCAGGTCCCTTTGTAATCCACGCAATTAAATATTTTAGCAAAAATTACTACACTATATTGGGCCTTTCTTGCCTCCATATTTTAAACCCCCATACATGCACATCATCTCGGAGACCCCACGGCTAGAGGATTAACCCCCACCAGGCATCCACATATCCCCATGTTCCAGTCAGCATCCGGATAACAACAGGCACAACAGAGGGCTTATATTACATGCTGTAACCTCACAGCAGTGAGGTAAGGGGCCACCTTTCTCTACAAGCACAGCGTGGGAGTCACAGGATAACACATCCAGAAGTCACATATTCACAGCGTGGAAATTACAACATCACCCAGCACTTTAACCATTGTTTATTTATTGCAAAAACAATCTGTTTTTTGCTTGCACTTTTGCATCACCCAATGACTATATATGAGTTTATTCTTTGCACTATTCTTGTTCTAACAATTTTTTTTTATTATTATTATTATAAGTCACAGTGAGACTCATTGAAGCACAGCATTGGACACCATATTCTTTGCACTATTTTGGTTTTAGCATTTTAGCAAAAGTCACGACATTTTGCAGCACAGCTATTGGATATCATATGATTTTATGCACTTTCTCTAAGTTATATGTCACATTTATATATCCTTTTACACTCCATTTGTTTTAGATACTGTGTTTTTATCTGGTTAAGAATGTCATTTTAGAATATCACAGGATCATTCATTTTTATCAGGGAATTATAGAGGTTAATTCAACAGCTCGGCATTATTTACTATATACATTCTATTCAGGTTATGGTTTCAGTACCCTTCAGTGCCTTGCAGCAGTTGTAAAACACCCCCCCCTTTTTCACATATAGTAGCGCGTAAATACGTTTCTATATCCAAAAAAAAAAGAAAACTCTCTAGCAACACACACTAAACTGAGCATGTTCAGTCTGTCCCCTGGCTCTGTAAATATCAGTTTATTTTTTGGGGAAGAAGGGGAGGATCAGAGGAGACGGGATCAAATAGCCTTTTTACACAATGCAGAGGATTAACTCCTTAGGTTCCACAGTGAGTATAACAAGCATGCTTTACTGCATATACAGACTGAATTTACTGTTGTGGGTTTAGTAGCACTTTTAAAAGGACTCTCAGACCACCTAATGCCGCGTACACAAGATCGTTTTTAATGTCATTTTCAAAAACGACGTTTTTCTCGACGTGATTTTTCTTGTTTCCTCTCAAGCCTGTCTTGCATACACACATTCATTAAAAAAAACGCTCGAGCAAAGCGCGGTGACGTACAACACGTACGACGGCACTATAAAGGGGAAGTTCCGTTCGAATGGTGCCACCCTTCATGTTAGTAAAGTTTGTTGAGCGACGATTCGCGCTTTTCAGCCTCGTGCTTTTCAGTCCGTTACAGCGTGACGAATGTGCTATCTCTATTACGAACGCTAGTTTTACCAGAACGAGCGCTCCCGTCTCATACTTGATTCTGAGCATGCGCGTTTTTTTTCCCCTCGTAAAAGCATACACACTACCGTTTTTCACATCGTTAAAAAAAACGACGTGAAAAACAACGTGAAAAAATAGAGCAGGTTCTCATTTTTTTAGGCCATTTTTCACGTCGTTAAAAATGCTCTGGAGCCCACACACGATCGTTTTTAATGCCCAATTTAAAAAATGGCATTTTTAACAACGTGAAAAACGATCGTGTGTACACGGCATAAGATTTCCTTTATTGGATGGGCCAGGAAACCAAACCCCAAAGAAGTATGTGGAAAGGGCTTACTAGCAAACTGGGGACCCAGAATAGCTTTCTCTAGTGCCCTAAATGTGGGCTGAGGCCAACATCCACACTGATAAAGAGTAAAGGCAGCACGCCATCTGTAAAGCGATGCTACTCCAATCATTAGAAAACACTGGTAATCTTTAGCACAGTTCATTAACTTTCTCTATGCTCTGGACAGTAGGTTCACTTCTTCTCTTATGGTGCAGTGCTTCTGAGCCGGTGTTCTGCCGAGAAACGTCCCCCCGGCGGATTCTGCCCCCACCTGTACTGCGCAGGTGCGGCGCTTGCGCAGTACGAACGTGAATGAGCTTCCGAAAATAGCCGAACGTGTTGAGCTGAGCGTCAGCTCTAGACGGCGCCTGCGTGGACCTAGCTGTAATTGGCCAGTCGGCCTCACATCCTCGCTTCGCTCGGACGGCTCGCTACGCTCGCTCAGCCTCCTGGCTCTTTTTTAACATCCTCCATGTCCACGGGGATGGTAAAGAAAGAGCCTGGATGTCAGAAGCGATATGGTGTGCGTAGGCACCATCTAGAGCTGACTCTCAGCTCTACATGTTCGGCTATTTTCGGAGGCTACCGCCGCGCCTGAACAGTACAGAGCAGGCTGTATCCGCTGGGGAGCAATTCTCGGCAGGACACCGGTACCATTGAGCCTGTACCAGACTCCACCAACCCAGTTACCAGTCACCTCATTCCCAGTGACATTGATCCATATGTTACAACTAAATAAGAGGAAGCTGAATCCTGGCACATATCCCGAGCTTAGTAACCCCTGAGGCCTCACTCTCTCATCTTCCGTGACATTACAGGCTGTGTGCCTAGTAGAGCTGCACGATTAATCGTCAAGAATCGTTATCGCGATTTTTTTCCCGTTGCGATCTTGACAAAGTAGTTCCCGATCTTTTGTATGCAGAGAATGCTCTCTGCTCTCAGCCATCAAAAGAAAGGAAGAAAAAATCTGGGCAGTCTGCCAAGTATTGCAACATTCTTTATCAGTGGAATGTTAAGTCTAAACATTGTAACAATTTGTCTTTTACATCAAAGGAAAATACTTCTGTATTTAAATTAGGAACGTTTAACCACCTAAACACTAAACCTTTTTTCTGACATTTGTTGTTTTCAAGTTAAAATCATTTTTTGGGATAGAAAATTACTTTGAACCCCCAAACATTATATATATTTTTTAGTAGAGACCCTAGAGAATAAAATGGTGTTTGTTGCAATATTGTATGTCACACTGTATTTGCGCAGCGGTCTTTCAAATGCAATTTTTTTAGAAAAAATTACTTTAATGAATAATAAAAAAGAAATAAACTAACCAGTAAAGTTAGCTCAAATTTCTTTGGGATAATGTGTGTAGCACACAGATCCTTTTCCCCCCTTACCTTCCTTTCAGGGGATCAGATACACCATGCCACATGCCCGCGTCCTCTGGATTAGAGGTCGGACGGTGTTATGTATTTGGGTCCCGCAGCGAGTTGCTTCCCTTCACTGGTTCTTTCCTCTAGATCAGGGATATGCAATTAGCAGACCTCCAGCTGTTGCAAAACTACAAGTCCCATCATGCCTCTGCCTCTGGGTGTCATGCTTTCTGCTGTCAGAGTCTCGCTATGCCTCATGGGACTTGTAGTTTGGCAACAGCTGGAGGTCCGCTAATTGCATATCCCTGCTCTAGATTATAGAGGCAAGTCTTTACCTTTCCCAAAGAAGGTCAATGTCCACACAACACTTCAACTCCAACAAGAGTTTATTTTCTCTCTTTGCTTTAGTAACCAGAAAGTTGAAGAGAGGAGAGGGGTTAGCAGAATAGAATGGATTCAGGCACACTCTTGGCTTCATCGCCACTCGGTCCCGAGTGGGTACAGCTCACCCGGATAGTCACTCAATAGCACTAGCAGCCGGCATGAAGCTCGAACAGTGACTTAGTCCCCTCCAAGGACAAAGTCAAGGAGATCCCTCCTTTAATAACGACACTCCGCAAAGGCAGTCTGCGAAGAAAGGAATCCTTCCCTCCTTGTAGTACTCGCCTCCTTAATGGGACCGATCCTTCCCCGGTTTCCTCTGTGTCAGAGCGGTCGCCCTCACTTGGGCTCCCTGGGTTTCCTTTCTGGTTGTAGACCCAGTTGAAGGTACTGGGCCCACCTGGAACTCCGCAGCCTCGGGCCGAAGGTGCCCGAGACTCCTCAGTCAAAGTTGGACGCCCCCCCCCCCCCCTTAGAGGGGCACACTCCTCCGGGTACTAACACCCTGAACAATGGTGTCTGCCCCTTATATATCCTCTCCCGGCATGCACAGCAGGCCAGAACCGCCCACCGTACGGCAGCCGAGAGAGGACATCCAATAGCCACTCCATCACCTGTGGTTCAACCCCGGGTATAAGTGACAACACCACCTATACGCCTAAAGGGGAACTGCACGCCAGGTGACACAGCAGCAAGACAGAGTCCAAATAATTAGAAGACCTGAGCCAGCTACCGCTCAGGTCACCCCTAAATTGAAGCATAGCGACCCCCCTAGGTTGGGACTCGTGAGAGAATCGTGATCTTTATTCTAAACAAACAAATCGTGATTCGTATTTGGCCAGAATCGGGCAGCTCTAGTGCCTAGGGTGCCATGTGCCGCCATTTTAGACCCCATATGTGGGGTACTGATCCCTAGGGAAGGAACCAAGCTCCCAAGTTCCTTCACTACTAGGGCATACTGTCACCTTTGCCATGTCACACCATTTCCTGACTGGCTGGCTGTTTATGTAAGTGACACTAATACTTTACTCATTGGCAACGGCAATGTAGCCTACCCTGGATAGCTTCTCTGCTCAGAGGACATTTGTAAAGCATCTTTACCAACTCCTCTCACTCTTTTGTTAAGCCCTGTTCTTTGGATATGCTATGTATGCACCTCCTTAAATAACTAACTAACAGCAGAGCTTTTCTTTTACTTGCACAAGCTTCATCCATTACAGCTCACAGTGTGCTACAGATTACCAGTGTTTTCTAATGAATGGAGTAGCATCGCTTTACATTTCCTTCAGCATGGCTTGCAGTCTCTATAACACTCTCTAACTGTGGTGCCTACTGGTAGCACATCTGCCCCAGTAAATATCTTACCTCCATAATGCAGAAAGTCTTTAAAAGTCCATAATGTTCATGTTCTGAGAACCCCGACTGGGTTCCCATCAAGGGGAGCACACACACACAGGCAAAGTCCAATCGCATAGCTGCAGAATCTCCTCTCTGGTTCCCATCCTGGAATAGAACAAGCCCAGACAAGCTGATCTCCTGTATTTATATGCTTCTCCACAGAGGCCATTCACATGAACACAGAGGAAGCAGCATGACTCTGCATAATCAACAAAACCTGTTAACGTTCTCTATGCCAGGTGCAACCACCTGCAGCATTTAAATAATACAAGGAACACAGAACTTTGATGAAATATAGCAAACAAAGACATGTGCCACATTACTCTGTAGGCACTTGCCTACAAGGAGATATGATTAAAATATGCCCAATTCATGTCAGCTGGCACTTGTTGATAAGAGGGAACAGTGTGTCTGTTCCAAGATGCCCATCCTCATCACTCAGTCATCTACAGTAAACCCAACAATATTCAAAAGAGCCTAATTTCCTTCGCTTACACTCATAACCCCATTCTTTCAGACAAGCAGAAAGAGGGAAGAGCCATTTAAGTGCAACAGACAATTTTTATTAGGCTCACAAATTGGGAACTCACATGTTAAAAACAGCAACTCGCTTATCAAAAAGGGCTAAACACAGCTGGTTTCCCGGTCTCAGGTTCCAGCTGTGTACCATGTAGCCCAGTAGTGTATTTAGGTTTTTTGCTGCCCTAGGCCTGACTAAACGCGTGCATCCCCTAATTTAAATATGACCCACCCCTTATGGTTAAGGCCACACCCCTTTCTGTTTAAGACCCGCCCTGAATTTTTCAAGTGGGGACACTAGTTCTTAGGGCCTGGGGGGGGGGGGCATTGGATTCCCTTAATTTGCATAGATTTCCTCTAACTTCCTGTTTGGCTATGGGGCAGAAAGTGAAGGGAAATCTCTGCAATGGGTCAGGGATGGTAAAATAAAATAACTGACAGGGGCTATAACCCTCCCTTACTCTATCCAAAATGAAAAAAAAAAGTGTTGGCTATAGTTCTACTTTAAGCACAAATTTCTGATAATTTTATGGAGAGGACTAAGAAGATATAACCATGCCAATGGTGCAGCAGAAAACATATAGCACAGTGAGGAAGGTATGTGGTCCAGGATGATAGGACATTCAAAATTAGAAGCATCTTGCGTTACACTAACAGTGTAGCGCAAGCCGGCGGGGACTCTTTCCGTGCTGCCCCCCTGCCCTAGGCCTGGGCCTTGTTGGCCTAGGCCAGGATACAGCATCTCTGTGTGGATACTGTAGCAGCCAGAGCCTACCAGAGCCAGGCCTGAGGAAGGAGTGCGTGCTCCATAACGTGTAGCCACACTCATACACCACTCTGTTTCCCACGATCGACTCCAAGCTGGATTGCATTACTCTTTCACTTCCTGACTCTGGTTTGTCGGCTCTGACTGCAACATTATCCACACAGAGACACAGCGGTGGCTGCCTGGTACACAGCGGGAACCTTAGACTGGGAAATCAGCAGTGTTTACACGTTTTTGATAAGCGAGTTGCTGTTTTTAACGTGTAAGTTGCCAATTTATGAGCTTATTAAAAATCGTTGTTTTGCTGCACTTAGATGATGCTTCCCTCTTTCACCTTGCATCCTGTTTCTAGATTTTACTTCTAGCTCTTGGATAGCAGCCACGAGTTTGAAGCAGACCATAAGAGTGTTTCTCTTGGACTCCGCATTGGACTATAATTGCATTTTAAATGGACTTTTAGTTGGTTTGTACAAATCCTTAGCCCTATGGTCTTAACCCTTTATGCACCATAAATACATTTTCACTCTTTCAGGCATCCTACAGTGCCCCATGACCTCAGGTAGGTATGAAGATAAAAAATGGAAGTGAATACTGCGCTAATGTGACCTGCTAATTTTTGAGTTTGCTGGAACTCTGTCCAAGTGGAACTGGACTAAGTGGTATTACACTACTCGAGTCCCCCTCCCTTTCTTCCATGTGCCTGTATTCAACTTGGAGGTTTGCTCTATGCCGTTTGGAGTGATCAATTACAGCGGCCCCAGTGGATGAAATAGCACAGTGTGTGCCTGGAACTTCGGATCGGTGACACCTTCGAGATTTCTGGGATCAACACTTGTACCCCGCAGAGGGTGATTTCTGCAGGTTCAATAGACCTTGCCACAGTGGAGGTCCAACATCTCTGGTAAAGTACCCATCTTCTAACAAACTCACCGTGGTGGATGTGGTTCCTTTTGGTTTTTGTGGACTTTCCTGAGGCACTCTTCTTGTGTCAACATCTTTAAGGGTTTTCGTTTTTCCTTTGGGAAGCAATTATCTACATTGGACATATTTTTCTTCTTTTTTTCTTCTTTTATATCAATTCATTTTTGATGTTTGGATTTTTTTTTCATATGGACTTCCTTACCTTATCATCACACATGTATTGTTATCCAATGGTCATTATTTAGTTTGATTAATTAGCACAGTGTGTGTCAATTTAAAATTTATCACATTAATTTACATTCAACGTTGTTTTGATTAAGTTATTATTGTGGATGTTTAGTATATCCATTGTTATGGTTGTCACACATTCGTATATTAACTGTTTCAATATTTTTACATTGAAATTTTTTACTTGAGTTCTATTTTTCATTTATATTGGGCGCAATATTTTTCACATTCAGGTATGAAGATAGCTTTGCATTTGTAGTATGGTAAAGTGAGTTTAAGGCTGGGTTCACACTGGGGCGACAAACGCTCCGACATTGGGAGCTCATGTCGCATGATGTGTGAAAATCAATGTTTCCCTATGGGAGCCGTCTTAACTGGTCCGACACATGTCGGTCCGACTTTGAAAATGCTCCCTGTACTACTTCGGTCCGACTTTGATCCGACTTCAGCCCATTGACTATCATTGAAATCGGATCAAAGTCGGAACGCAGTCTTGCATGATCCGACTTTGGCATGCGACTTGTGCTGTGCTGCTCTTGAGGGGGAACTCCAGGCCAAATTTTAAATAAAAAACCGGCATGGGTTCCCCCTCCAGGAGCATACCAGGCCCTTGGGTCTGGTCTGGATTTGAAGGGGAACCCCTACGCTGAAAAAACGGCGTGGGGGTCCCCCTCAAAATCCAAACCAGACCCTTATCCGAGCACGCAACCTGGCAGGCCACAGGGGAAGAGGGGGGGCGAGAGAGAGCGGCCCCTCTCCCTCCTGAACCGTACCAGGCCGCATGCCCTCAACATGGGTGGTTTGGTGCTCTGGGGCAGGGGGCGACCTGCGGCCCCCCCACCCCAAAGCACCCTGTCCCCATGTTGATGAGGACAGGGCCTCTTCCCGACAACCCTGGCCGTTGGTTGTCGGGGTCTGCGGGCGGGGGGCTTATCGGAATCCGGGAGCCCCCTTTAATAAGGGGGCCCCCAGATCCCGGCCCCCCACCCTATGTGAATGAATATGGGATACATCGTACCCCTACCCATTCACCTGGTGGAAAAAAGTCAATAAAAAACACACACAGCTTTTTAAATTAATTTATTGCACAGCTCCGGGGTCTTCTTCCGACTTCGGGGGTCTCCGCGCTCTCCGGTTCTTTCTTCTGCCGGGCCTCCGCTATCTTCTTCCAGCTCTTTTGCTAGCGGAGAGGCCCGGTCTTCCCGTCGTCTCGTCCGACTCTCCGTTGTCCTTCTGCCGGCCCCTCCACTATCTTCTTCCAGCTCTTTTGCTAGTGGAGGGGCCAGTCTTCCCGTCGCCGTCGCTGTCTTCTTCTCTCTTCTCCTCCTCGATGTTGACTCGCTCTCTCTCGCCCCCCCTCTTCCCCTGTGGCCTGCCAGGTTGCGTGCTCGGATAAGGGTCTGGTTTGGATTTTGGGGGGGACCCCCACGCCGTTTTTTCGGCGTGGGGGTTCCCCTTCAAATCCAGACCAGACCCAAGGGCCTGGTATGCTCCTGGGGGGGGAACCCATGCCGGTTTTTTATTTAAAATTTGGCCTGGAGTTCCCCCTCAAGATTCATACCAAACACAGTGCCTGGTATTGGCGGGGATCCAAGTCGGATCCCCGTTCATTGAAAGTCGGACATATGTCGGCTTCATGTCGCGGGGCAAAGTCGGATCCAAAGTAGGACGGCTGTCGTGTCGCACTAGTGTGAACCCAGCCTACCCCTACCTAAGACATTAACTACATGGAGTTTGTATATCCTTACCATGTGTGTTTTGGTTTCCTCTACTTGTTGGTCTTTATTTACTCCCCTCATACTGATATGTTAACTGGCTTCACCTTAAATTGCCCATATTAGGGTTAGGACAATTATTGTTGTTTCAACAAGGTACAGTGCCTTGAAAAAGTATTCATACCTCTTGAAATTTTCCAAATTTTGTTATGTTACAACCAAAAGCGTAAATGTATTCTATTGGGATTTGATGTGGTAGACCAACACAAAGTGGCACATAATTGTGAAGTGGAAGGAAAATTATAAATGTTTTTCAACATTTTTTACAATTAAATATGTGAAAAGTGTGGTGTGCATTTGTATTCAGCCCCCTTAACTCTGATACCCCTAACTAAAATCTAGTAGAACCAATTGCCTTCAGAAGTCACCTCATTAGTAAATAGAGTCCACTTGTGTGTAATTTAATCTCAATATAAATACAGTTGTCCTGTGAAGCCCTCAGAGGTTTGTTAGAGAACTTTAGTGAGCAAACAGCGCCATGAAGGCCAAGGAACACACCAGAAAGGCCAGGGATAAAGTTGTGGAAAAGTTTAAAGCAGGGTTAGGATATAAAAAATACTCCAGGCTTTGAACATCTCACGGAGCTCTGTTCAATCCATCATCTTAAAATGGAAAGAGTTTGGCACAACTGCAAACCTACCAAGACATGGCCGTCCACCTAAACTGACAGGCCGGGCAAGGAGAACATTAATAAGAGAAGCAGCCAAGAGGCCCATGGTAACTCTGGAGGAGCTGCAGAGATCCACAGCTCAGGTGGGAGAATCTGTCCGCAGGACCACTATTAGTCGTGCACTCCACAAATCGGGCCTTTATGGAAGAGTGGCAAGAAGAAAACCATTGTTGAAAGAAAGCCATAAGAAGTCCTGTTTGCAGTTTGCGAGAAGCCATGTTGGGGACACAGAAAACATGTGGAAGAAGGTGCTCTGGTCAGATGAGACCAAAATTTTACTTTTGGCCTAAAAGCCAAATGCTTTGTGCGTCTGAAAACTAACACTGCAAATCACCCTGAACTCACCATCCCCACCGTGAAACATGGTGGTGGCAGCATCATGTTGTGGGGATTATTTTCTTCAGCAGGGACAGGGAAGCTGGTCAGAGTTGATGGGAAGATGGATGAAGCCAAATACAGGGCAATCTTAGAAGAAAACCTGTTATGCCGTGTACACACGATCGGTTTTACCGATGAAAACAGTCCGATGGACTTTTCTCATCGGACAAATCGATCGTGTATGGGCCCCATCGGTCTTTTTTCCATCGGTGAGAAAAAATAGAACATGTTTTAAATTTATCCGATGGGGAAAAAAACGATAGCAAATTCCGATCGTCTGTGTGGAACTCCATCGGAGAAAAAACCCACGCATGCTCAGAATCAAGTCGACGCATGCTCAGAAGCATTGAACTTAATTTTTCTCAGCTCGTCGGAGTGTTTTACGTCTTTGCGTTTGGGACGGTCAGAAGTCAGCTTCATCGAATTTCCAATGGAAAAATCCATCGGATTAGAATCCATAGGAAATCCGATCGTGTGTACAGGGCTTTAGAGTCTGCAAAAGACTTGAAACTGGGGCGGAGGTTCACCTTCCAGCAGCACAACAACCCTAAACATACAGCCAGAGCTACAATGGCATGGTTTAGATCAAAGCATATTCATGTGTTAGAATGGCCTAGTCAATTCCAGACCCAAATCCAATTGAGAATCTGTGGCAAGACTTGAAAATTGCTGTTCACAGACGCTCTCCATCCAATATGACAGAGCTTGAGTTACCGTATTTATCGGCGTATAACACACACTTTTTTACCCCGAAAATAGAGGGTAAACCGTGCATGCGTGTAATACGCCAATATCTGTTTTTTTTTACCAACAGGGGAAGGGGAGGGGCCAGATGTGGACACGCAGCAGGTGTGTGTGCTGAGCCGATGCAGCCCACAAGCTCCCTCCTGCAACAGGATGGTCTAAGGTGAGGCCGTCTTTGTGACCCCCCTGAGTGCCCCAGCCAGCCAGTTAACCAAGTCTGGACTACCCCGGAGCAATTACTAAACCTTAAATCCCTAACTGAAGGTGGACAGCATCTGCATCTGCGGAGCTACACAGCCTCACCCGGCTTCTCTCCGTCACCTTCCCGCCGTGGCTGCCTGCCTCCCGGACATGTCAGGCGGGAGGGGGGGTCCAGAGCGCTGCCAGAGTCCAGAGCGCTGTGGAGCGGTGCATTGAGCGGTGCAGTGAAGAGGCATTGACGCGGGGCGATGCTGGATGAGACGGCGAGTGGGTGATCCCGGTCTGCACGCAGAGAGTCGGCAGGTCTTTGTGGAGGTCAGTGCTTCCGCTGAGGACAGCAAGGTCAGTGAGCGGCGAGAGGCTCCTTGAACGGCAGTCACGAGAAGTAAGCAGGGAGCGGGGTAAGGGGAGCCGGACGGGGGGAGCCTGAGACTGGAGGACGCAGAAGCAGAAGCAGGACGGGAACCCGAGGTGAGCGAGGGGAATGAGGGGAGGACAGCAGCTAAACTTGCAGTTATCTTAAGTATATAATAGCCACAACAGCAATGTAGTTGTAGTTGTAGAGCATGTAGAGCATAATTCTCCTCCATATTCCTCCAATTTACAGGTATCACCAATCCCTACCCAGGATACACGGAGATCCCAAAAATATGGGGGTGAGTTCCCTGGGCTTTCCTTGTTTTCCTTTCCTTGTCGGTGCATCCGACTATTAACTGTCATTTAATAGACTTGTAACTATTTGAATATTTGAATATTTTTTGAACGGAATCGCTGGAGATCTCCCAAGAGATGTGATAGCAAGATTTCATAATTTTCAAGACAAGGAACAAATCAGGGCCTACATGAGAATTAATCAACCAGTTAAATATGGAGACGCAACTTTACAGGTGTTCCCAGATTTGGCTACTGAAACATTATCCAGGAGAAGAACTCTTAAACCACTGTTGGAACAACTCAAAACACAGAACATCCAATATACGTGGGGATTCCCAGCATGTCTAACCGGACGTAAAGATGGTAGATCAGCAACTCTCAGATTCCCGGAAGATACCCCGAATTTCTGCAATAAATTGAACATCCCATTAGTAGATATTCCAGGCTGATGGGAAGAACAAGAACCCATAGAAAGTCCCGAAGAACAACTAAACGCACACCCATCATGGAATAAGAAACAAGCAGGAACAAAAAAGAAATGAGGAACAGGATAGGAAAGGAAGAGAAGGGAAAATAAGGAGAGAAAGGGGAAGATAAAGAAAAAAAAAAAAGAGAATAAAAAATCTTTGTGTGATAGGGAAACTAGATCCGCCTCAATCATACAGGTGATCGGGGTACTCTGGACTTGGGTTGGGGGGGAAAGGGGGAGGGAGGGCGTGGGCTGTATCGGGCAACCCCCGACAGGGGAGAGCACCAGCCTGTCTAACAGTCCATATTAGAGCCCAACCCCTTAGGGGATGAATCTGGGGGCAGGGAGGAGGAGTATGTGCCTCGATTCATTGGGCTTCAGGGAAGCCATTTTTTCCCCAAAAGGGGGTGGGGTGGGGGGCAGGGGGTTGGGAAGGGAGGGTGGGGAGGGTCGGGGTGGGGGCAAGAAGGGGGGTTGAGTAGGGGGGGCCTCTCTGAAAATCTGTGAAAGAAATATGCTTTCTCCCAAAGTAGGGCCTCTCACTACAATACAATTCCCAAAATCAACTTAATTTCATACAATGTGCGTGGACTGAATGCCCCCATTAAAGCTGCAAACATATTGCGAGAAATGCTCTCTATGAAGGCCGATGTAGTTCTCCTACAGGAGACCCACCTTTTTGCGGGCTCAAATAGTCGAATTATCTCAAAGGATTATCCTCTGTGGTATTATGGGGATTCACCAATAAGTTGAGCCAAAGGAGTTGCTATAGGGTTTGCCAGAGGAACCCGGTTTATATTAGGGGAGAGGAAAGTGGATCCAGAGGGGCATTACCTGTTTTTAAAGGGGAAATTGAACGGAGTTGAGGTTTCGCTGGCAAACGTTTACGGACCAAACAAAAAGTCTATTCAATATTTAATAAGGGTTATGGATGAGTATATGGAATTTAAGAAAGGGAGGGCTATTATGGCAGGAGACTTCAATATCGGTATGGACTCCAAGATGGATAGTACGTCTCATGCAAGGGGGACTGGAATGGCCCTGAGGAATAAGTTACAAAATAAAATGCATCAACATCAGTTAGTGGATGTGTGGAGAACATTACATATAAACCAACGGGATTATACATTCCACTCCCCTGTGCATGGGACGTACTCAAGAATTGATTATTTTCTAGTTGAGCATCAGTTTTTGGAGATAGTGGAAGGTACAAATATTGGAATAACAACATTCTCAGATCACGCACCAATAACACTCCAAATAAATATTGGAGAGGTACAAAACAAGTTTAACTGCTGGAGGCTGAATGAAGAACTTTTGCAGGACAAAAAAATAGTTCAGAGAATAAGGTTAGAATTAGAACGTTTTTTCAGGGAGAATGGTACAGAAGGGGTGTCAGAGGCAACGGTCTGGGAAACCCATAAGGCATACATTAGGGGTATATTAATTAGGGAGGGAGCAGAAAAAAAGAGAAGAACTAAAGAGAAAAAAATTACATTAACAAAAGAAATTTACGAATTAGAACAGCAACATAAGATATCTGGAAGAAAATAACTATTACTCAATCTGTGTATTAAAAGAGAGGAGGTGAGAGAGGTAATTGAACTAGAATCTCGCTCGGTCTTTAATCAAATGAAGAAAGAGAGATATCAATGGGGAAATAAAGTGGGGAAGCACTTAGTAAAAATTCTAAAAAAGAAAAAATCTCTTAATTACATAGAGAAAATACAAACAAATACCGGGGATTTAAGATATAAAACATCAGAAATAGTTAAAACCTTCCATGATTTCTATAGTAAATTATATTCAATCAATATAAATGATACACATGAAGAGACAAAACAAAAAGGTGAGAAAATCAAAACCTTCTTGAAAGAGATTGACTTGGATAAAATTCCGGAGGAAAAAATTAGTCAGCTAGAGGACCCCATCACAGAGGAGGAAATAAAAAAAATCATACATGATTTGCCAAACGGGAGGAGCCCCGGACCAGATGGCCTGACGATATTTTACTACAAAAAATTTATAGATACCCTTACACCAAAACTGTGCTCTTACATAAACGGGATAGGCGCGAAATGGGAGATGCGGAAATAGGCTCTAGAAGCCATAATAACAATAATCCCAAAAGAAGGCAAGGATAGCACACTTTGCTCCAGCTATAGACCGATTTCGCTTTTGAATATCGATACTAATTTTTTTTCCAAAATTCTCGCTAATAGGATAAAAACAATAATGAAAGAGGTGGTCCATGCGGATCAGGTCGGATTTATCCCAGGAAGGGAGGGGCGAGATAACGGAATTAGAACTCTCCTAGCCATACAGAAAATTAAAGAAAGCGGGGCCCCAGGTATACTCCTGTCAATAGACGCTGAGAAAGCATTTGACAGGGTAGACTGGGGCTTCATGTAGAGTACACTTGAGGCGGTGGGTGAAGGACGAAGAATGTCCAAGTGGATAGCATCTCTTTATATTAGACCTACGGCGAGAATTAAAATAAATGGGACATTCTCAATGCCATTCGAAATGAAAAACGGCACCCGACAAGGATGCCCCTTGTCACCGTTATTGTTCGTGCTGGTATTAGAACCTCTGTTAAGGGGGATAAGGCGGAATGTAGATATTAGGGGGATTGAAGTCGGGGAAGAAGATCATAAACTTGCTGCCTACGCGGACGACATCCTATGTTATATAACTAACCCGAAAATAACCTTACCCAACCTAATGAAAGCTTTTAGTGAATTCGGAAAACTGTCTAATTTCAAAATAAATTCAGCAAAATCTGAAATACTGAGTTTTAACATTTCCAAATCAGAAAGGAATATATACCGAGCAGGTTTCCCTTTCAGCTGGAGAAAATAATTAAATTACCTCGGAATTAAATTAACAACTACTACCGAGTCATTATACAAAGCTAATTTCATTCCATTACTAAACGACATTAAATCAGAACTGAATAGAATTGTATTGGGGCAAATTTCATGGAGTGGTCGTATAAACATTCTTAAAATGGTGATTTTACCTAAGATAGTTTATAAACTACAAATGCTCCCAATCCCACTACTACAGGCATATTTAAAAAAACTACAAACACTATTTTCCAAATTTATCTGGCGAAGTAAAAAAACACGAATTAAAATGACTTTATTGACACTTCAAAAGGCACAAGGGGGTTTGGGGGCACCTGACTTGAAAAACTACTATAATGCGATTGTAATTTCACGTATAATCGAATGGGCTAAAAATAATGCTGAAAAAAGATGGGTAAATATGGAATCTATAATTAGTAAAACTTCACTGGGGAGGGTAATTTGCATCCCGGCACAACTTCGCGAACTGGGCACTGACACTGCATCACTAGGAATGCTTTAACAATTTGGGATAGGATCCATAAAAAGGAAACATGGGACTTTAATTCACCGCTAATACCGATAACTGACACAAAATATTTTATACCAGGACGGAAAAAAAATGTTTGGTAAATGGATTATTAGAAATAATGCCCAACTAAAGATGTAATGGAGCAAAACAATCTCTTCACATTCCAGGAATTAAAAAAAAGGAGTGACCTGATGCTGATTGACGAATGGCGGTATGCCCAGTTAAAACATTTCTTTGAAAAATTACCACAGCCGATTAGAACAGTAGAAAATCTGCGGCCTTTTGAGAAATTATGTGAAGACAAGTGCAAGAAGGGCGTAATCTCGAAAATCTATAAGATACTAATTGTTGCAAAAAAGCCGGGCATGCTGCGATTCGTCAAGAAGTGGGAGGAAGAGTTGGGGATACAGGTTAATGACTCGGAGATTAAACAATTAATAAAAAGGGTAAACTCAACTTCAGTCAATTCTAATATAATGGAATTAAATTACAAATGTCTCACCAGATGGTATTTAACCCCCGATAAGGTACATAAATGCACCACACTAACATCCCAGCTCTGCTGGCGGTAATGTCAGGAAATGGGGACTATGGGCCACATCTGGTGGACATGTCCTAAAATTAAAAAATATTGGAGAGAGATACGAAATAAGATCACAGAAATAACTAAAATGGCAGTACCCGACGAACCGTGGGTATGCTTATTTCATAGTATTCGAATGCCAGACAAACATTATTTGAGAACATTGCTTCCACAGCTTTTAAATGCCGCAAAGAGCCAAATCCCCCTCTACTGGCAAAATCCGGTACGACCAACACTGAGGGGTTGGTGTAATAAAATAGATGAAATGCACGGCTTGGAATATCTCAGGTTTTGTGACGGGGAGGGTATGGAAGAATTTGAAAAAAAAATGGAAAGAATGGATTGTCTATAAACATAAATTGGGATATGCAGAGATAATGGGGGCATAACGTATAACGCATAACGTACAACATAAAAAAAGAAATAAATAAATAAATAAAAAAAAATAAAAAAAATACTAGAGATGGTGAGGAGGGGAAAAATACACATACTGTATAAATAAAGAGCGAGCAAGGAAACGGAGAGACTACAATTTCGGAGAGGTTGGGGTAAGGGGTGGGGAAGGGGAGGGGGTAGGGGTGCATTAACAAATAGAGGTGTAAAAGGTTATAATGTGGTGTTTATATGAATAATCATAGATTTAAAAAAAAAAAGACATGGAAATCCACAAATGATGCGAAACTGATAGTAGAGACGATAGGAACGTATGCAAAATATGACCAAGTCTCTCAATAATGGTTGAGTCTGAGGTGGAAAAAAAAAAGAAAACAGGGGGCGGGGATCGGGCGGTCCTCCCCGAGTGCTACCTATTGGGAGGGTGTCAGGCCGGCCGCTCCGCCTCTCCTGGCCGTGGGACAGCGCTGGCAGCAAACTCCAAAGTTCAGAAAACATCAGTGCCAGTCCCCTGTCACACACCGCCCACCCCCCCCCCCCCCCGTGCAACTCCCAATGCAAATCCAAGCCTCTGTATACCTCAATCAATGCCGCTCATTGTGGCTGCTCTCCTCCTCCCGCTCCACCTCCTCCTCGTGTGTATCTTTTGATTGGAGCAGGAGAGCGATCATGTAAACGTCAATGAAGGAGAGGAGAGCAGTCACATGACCGGGTCCACGAGAGAGAACGGCGTCAATGGAGGTATTTTTAGGACTTTTCTCCACAATGACAGCGGCACAGGGGGAGCGGCGCACAAGAAGGGGCCGACATTGTGAAGCCCTCTCAACCCTAGAGTACGCCGGCAGCGCTGTCCCTGTCCCAGCGCTGGGAGTGCAGGGGGGTCTTTATAATGAAAGGGGGCTGTGGTGTTGTACAAGGGGCTGTGGTGTTGTACAGGGGGCATACTATGCAGGGGGTCCGTGTAAAAAAATTTCCTGAAATTTCCCTCTTAAAGTTAAGGTGCGTGTTATACGCCGATAAGTACGGTATTTTGCAAAGAAGAATGGGCAAAAATGTCACTCTCTAGATGTGCAAAGCTGGTAGAGACATCCCCAAAAAGACTTGCAGCTGTAATTGCAGTGAAAGGAGGTTCTACAAAGTATTGACTCAGGGGGGCTGAATACAAATGTACACCACACTTTTCACATATTTATTTGTAAAACATTTGGAAAATCATTTATCATTTTCCTTCGACTTCACAATTATGTGACACTTTGTGTTGGTCTATCACATAAAATCCCAATAAAATACATTTACATTTTTGGTTGTAACATGACAAACTGTGGAAAATTTCAAGGGGTATAAATACTTTTTCAAGGCACTATATGTGTGAATGACTCCGTGTTTTCAATCAAATTCCTTTAATTCTGTCTGACTCCAACCACTACACTGAGCATGCCCATTTGTTGAAGGGCATTTTAGCCCGAGTACCATTATCCAATATCCCAATAATGCATCTCTTAATAGACAGTAGTAAAGTGCCTATAGAGAAGGATTTAGAGAGATGAAATGTGCTTGTCATATTCCTCGCCTAGCACCTTCGTTGAGTAATGTCTCCTTTGTGGTGTACCTTATTAGAATATAGTTTTATATGATCCTATCACAGCTTCATGCATCAGTTTTCACAGCATATTAGTAAGGATGACTTCCAAATTTTAAGTCACAAAATATTACTCATTTATAATGTTTAATTACCACTAATAAATGTTCACAAGATAATGGACACTTCAGGTTCAGTAAACCTGCGTAATATCATGATATATATTCATTTTGCCTTTTGCTGTTTTATATGTAAACTCCAGAAATCCTTATATTGAAGGTTAAAGTGTATGCAAACCCTAACAATGAACTTCACCTATTTGGTCCTATTTGGTCTGTTGAATATACCATTGAAAGCATTTTATTATATATGTTTAACCACTTCGCTACCCAGCCATAGTCAAATGACGTCCACAGATGGGATCTCCCATCCTGGGTGGACGTCAAATGACGTCCTGAGCTTTGTAAGGGGGATATCTGAATGATGCCTGCAGCTAGAGGTATCATTCAGATATCCTTCTGTTCTGCTGGCGATTCTGTGCGTCATAAGAATGATCATAGCGGCGGTTCCGCCGCTTGATCGTTCTTATACGCGGCGGGAGGGGACATCCCCCACCCCTCCCGTCGCCATCCGGTGCTTCTCCGGGCTCTCCCGTGCCATCGGGGGCCCGGAGAATGAATCATCCGGCGCCAGAGGTGAACCATAGAGATGACTGGTGACCAGATGGTCACCAGTCATCTCTATGACCGTCGGACGCCCGGGCGCGATGTGATGACGTCACGCCCGGGTTCTCAGATGTAAACAAAGCCGCCATTGCGGCTATTAAACATGAGATCGGTGAAATTTTTTTCACGATCTCATGCTTTCCAGCCTGGAGGAGAGATGTGGGGTCTTATTGACCCCGCATATCTCCATAAAGAGGACCTGTCACACACCATTCCTATTACAAGGGATGTTTACATTCCTTGTAATAGGATAAAAGTGATCAAAAAAAAAAAAAGAATTTTTTAAAATGTAAAAATAAAAAAAAATTAAGTAAAATGAAAAAAAAAAAAAAAACATTTTTTTTTTAAAACGCCCCTGTCCCCGGTAGCTCGCGATCAGAAGCGAACGCACACGTAAGTCCCGCCCACATATGTAAACGCCGTTCAAACCACATATGTGAGGTATCGCCGCGTGCGTTAGAGCGCGTGCAACAATTCTAGCACTAGACCTCCTCCTGAACTCTAACCTGGTAACCTGTAAAAAAAAATTAAAACGTCGCCTATGGAGATTTTTAAGTACCAAAGTTTGGCGCCATTCCATGAGTGTGCGCAATTTTAAAGCATGACATGTTAGGGACTTTGAATGAAGCACGCAGTCAACAGTGGGGGTCAATTTTGTTTATATTTAATGTATATCACAGTAAAATTCATAGAGTAATAATTAATGTCACAGTATAATTGATCTATATACAGATAGGAACATCATAATACATGACAGTGGAGATAAATTGTAACTACACCACCTGAGGGACTTCCTATAACAATAAAAATGATTTATCAGAATAATATACAAATGTTCATATGAGTAAAATTTAACACATGATCGGTTTAAACATTGCACAGAAGGCTCGACGCGCTTCGTGGGGCTTCAGGAGCAAACATGTGTATATCTGAAATGAAATATATGGGTTTTCTAAATCACTGCCTTTATAAAGGAAAAAACAAAAGAAACAGTGTAAATCGGGGGTATCCCCTTGTCTGGACAATACTCACAACCGCCCTGTAAAGAAAGTGCAGCATTGAGAGCCGGAAGCTCCCGAGGGCATCTTTTCGGAAGTGGATAGTGCAGCTGTAACTATAATAGTGTCAGTGAAGCCCAACCAAAGTAGAATAAGAGATATAAAGAGTGATATAGGGAGACCAATGCCACCAAGAGGAGACTCAAGTACCCAATATGTGAACTGACAAAATGTAAGTGAATATTGCTAACATGATACTTGGTGCTGAGTCATAGGAAGCCATGATACAATGTGGTGAGTGCAATCCATGGGGTGAGGGAGAACCAACAGGATGGAAAAGCCACCCCAAATGAGACCTATATGGGCCCACACCCCAAACACTTCCAAACGCCACGCCAGCGTCCAAGGCGAGGGGGAGGCGCCAACACCCAAGCGACCAGGTCACTCAGCGCTTGGCGCCAAAAACACCTCCCATAAGCCGCAGATGAAAAACAGCAGCATAAACACCAACATCTCATTATACATATAGTATAGGTTGAAATAAAGAACTGCGTCTCTGTCCCTGTTCCCCTGCAAGGCTATAGAATTGTGTGCTGTGCTCAAGTCAATTACCTCAAGGGCCAGTTAATTGATGCCGAGCACTTGGAATGAAGACTAAAACAAGAGGGAGGTGATTTGTAGGAAACGCACAGAATACCAAAGAATACCAGTCATTACAAGACTGGCATATGCAAAATAAAATTGCCTGTAGAAGTTCAAATTAAATTTAAATTGCTTATTAGGAAAAAAGAATGTCAGCAATTTGCCACCCTGGCATTTTTAAACAGGCATACAGTATAGGAATACCTTCTCAAAATGGAAAAAAAGGACACACATGTGACACCTTTTTTAACAAATTTTATAAAAGAGTTTTCTAAATGTGCAATTCCCAAAGCGAATACATTAGGATAAGGATCCTTATTTTCATCAGAGTCCAATGAGACTTTCAAATTACAATCATGGCTAAAACAATTATCTTTATTCTTGTGATAAAGCTTTGTGAATTGAGCCCATTGTGTTTATTTTACCTTGCAGGGGTTGAAGCACATAATGAAATGTTGATGTTACAAATTAAATAGAAAATTTAGACAGAACAACTAAAATTGGCTTAGTGTTTATAATTGGAAATATAAAGTATATGTAATCCCAATCACTAAAATCTCATATAAGCTTTAAAATGTTGATGGAATTTCATAATTTGTAAATTTGCAACTTTTCTTAAAATAGTACCTGGTGATTCAGCAATGAAGGTCCCAGTTAGTTCCTGCTTTAGGATGACAATAAGAGGTGTGCGCAACCTATTGCATTAGGGTGTGCACCACAAAGCTCAAACACAGAGCAACAGAGGCAGTGGCTAGGGATGTACACGCAACGCAATGATTTGCAGACATGGCAGAAATTACAGATTGCAAAGTAAATGTAAAAAGTATTTCATTTAAAAAAAAAAAAAAAATGTATTTCTTTTTTTTAAATGTTTTTTTTTTTACATTTTTTATTATCATTATTTTTATATTTATAAAAAAAAAATATACTGCCCTTTTGGGGGACTTTGGTGAAATATCAGGGTTCTAAAAAGATCCCTGATGTCTTACATTTAAGATTGAGAAAGGGACTGAAGACAGGATGGAGGAGCAGATGCTAGAACTGATCCCTCCGAAGGGAGGGAGAGGTGGAGAAGCCGACAGCACTGCGGGGGGAGGGAACAAAAGGATCAGTATCTGCAATAAGGCAGTACAGCCAGTCCTCCTGTTCGGCTGGTGCTTGGGGCCCCCTTTGTACTGCCTTACCATCAGTTCTGGTGCACGGGGTGATTAGGGTGTGCCCAGGCACACCCAGCACACCCCCTGAACACTTCTATGATGACAATGTTCTATCCCTGCTTGCCAATTTGTGCTGCCATGTTGTCACCCTTATGGGCTTCCAATGGAGACCACAAGTAGCTGTTTTAACCTACATGACAAAGACACTAAACACAGTTGTCATGGTCAGAGAACCCAGCCAGAGTAAAGAAGCTGCAGGAGATGCAACTAAAGACAAAAACAAGTTGAAAACATGTATTTTATAACCACTTGCCGACCAGCTCTTGTACATATATGGCAGCAGGATGTCTCTCCTGCGCAAATTGCCATAAATGTACAACGGCTCCTTTAAGAGCCATAGCAGGCACACATGTGGTCGGCGGGTGCGATCACCGCCGACCACCCGCGATCGCAGGCACGAGAGCCAGAACGGAGATTTGTATGTGTAAACACACAACTCCTCGTTCTGACATTGCAGTAATTGCGAACAGCGATATGTCTCCTCCCCCAGTCAGTCCCATCCCCCCCACAGTTAGAAACACTAACCAGGGAACACATTTAATCCTTTAATCGCCCCCTAGTTTTAACCACTTCCCTACCAGTGACATTTACAAAGTATTTAGTGCATTTTTAGAGCACTGATCACTGTATAAATGTCACTGGTCCCAAAAATGTGCCAAAAGTGTCCGATCTGTCCGCCACAATGTCGCAGTCCCGCTAAACATCACAGATCACCGCCATTACTAGTAAAAAAAAAATAATAATAAAAATGCCATAAAAATATACCCTATTTTGTAGATGCTATAACTTTTGCGCAAACCAATCAATATACGCTTATTGAGATTTTTTTTACCAAAAATATGTAGAAGAATACATATTGGCCTACACTGATAAAGAAATTTGTATTTTAAAATGTTTTTTGGGATATTTATTATAGCAAAAAGTAAAAAATATAGTTTTTTTTTTCAAAATTGTTGCTTTTTCTTTGTTTATAGCGCAAAAAAAAAGCAGAGATGAGAAAATACCACCAAAAAAAAGCTCTATTTGTGGGAAAAAAAGGACATAAATTTTATTTGGGTACAACGTTGCACGACCACGTAATTGTCAGTTAAAGTGACGCAGTGCCGTATCGCAAAAAATGGCCTGGTCATTAAGGGGGCAAATCCTGGGCTGAAGTGGTTAAATTCCAAAAAATGGTAATAGCCTATGGAAGGGCTTTAGCAACCTTAATATAATTATTTGGGATTATCAGCGATAATATCTGAATACTTAAATTTAGTGTTTACAACAATGCATCTTGTCATGCAATTTGACAGTTCCAAATCACATGACAAGTTGCACCCTATTGTCGGCAATAGAACTGTAAAAATCGGCGCAACTCCGACTTTGTGATACCGCACCGATTTGAAGAAAAGGTTTCTGCTTTATTTTTTGCCATTTCAGGTGCGAATTGCTTAGACATCTGTGCATAAAGTCGCCAGTCTTCCAGGGGTCACCCTTCCTTCCTTACTACATACCCCCTCCCTATCGAACCTGAATGGCCCACACACTTTTCTCAAGTCACTGCAGAGAAACATGCGCAGTATTGTATATAATATTAATCTCATGGAGAAAATATTACATACCTTATATAATACTTTACATTTATATAATAAAAAATGGGATACTTGGTTTGAACACTCCAATATTTTTTTTAGACCTATATACAGTAAACAATATCCATTAGATGCCACATATTCAACTGTACGTTATTAATTACTGTATGTCAATTTATATTAGGTTCTGTTCTAGACAATACCAATGCTAATCTTTTATAGATTATTTCTTGTTAAAGATTTTTTATGAACAGGACAATAAGTATACAAACTTACAATGAAGTACATTCAACAAGAGCAGTAATGTTATGAAAATCTCATAAGGACGGTTGGTTGGATTCAAGTGTAGATTGTATGAACATTAGGGTTGAGCGAACCCGAACTGTAAAGTTCGGGTTCGTACCGGACTTTTGGATTTTTGGGTCCCAGACCCGAACCCGAACAATTGACTGTATGTTCGGGTTCGGGTCCAGTGTTCAGCGATGTAATGGCGCATTTCTAAAAGCTACAGAGCAGCCAATAAACTTTCGTTTAACTGGTGTGCCCTTAGAAGCCATCACAGCCATGCCTACTAATGGCATGGCTGTGATTGGCCAGTGCAGCATTTGACCCAGCCTCTATATAAGCTAGAGGCGCACAGCACGTCACTCTGCTTTAGACAGTATAGGGAAAGGATCCTGGCTGCTGTTGCTGTGAGGGAGAGAATGAAATGATAGGAGTTAGTCCTGATTCTGCAATCTGAGAGAAAAGATAGAGAGACAGTGTAGGGGAAGATTCCTGTTGCTGCTTTCAGGGAGAGAGAATTATCTGGGAGTCCAGATTCAGAGATCTAATAACTCAGCGATCTGAATAGATTTACCTGGTTGAGTTGCAGTGCACAGTCTTTTTACACTGCCATGAGCCCAGTACCAGAGAAAATCTAACTTTTTTCTGCAAGCTCAGTGCACCAGCACTGCATATGTTACGTTGAGATACACCCTGTACATACCGTGGGTGTATTCTGCTCTTCCAAAAACACCCATTTAGGGCAAAAAATTTATAAAAAATGTGCAGTGTTTTCTGCATATATGCAGGTGTGAGATAAACAATGTATATATTTTTCTTCTATTGTGCTATTCTAAAAAAAAAATTTAGGACAAAAACATTTTTTTTTTAATAGCATTTTTTGCAGTTCTGTAGGTGTGAGATACACCGTTTACATACTGTGGGTGTATTCTTCTCTTCCAAAAACACCCATTTAGGGCCACAAAAAATATTTTGCAGTGTTTTCTGCATATCTGGAGGTGTGTGAGATAAACAATTTATATGTTTTTCTTCTATTGTGCTATTCTAAAAAAATAATTTTAGGACAAATACACTGTTTACATACAGTGTATAGCAGTGTATTCTGTTCTTCCAAAAACACCAATTTAGGGAAAAAAATAAAAAAATAAAAATAAAATAAAATTTGCAGTGTTTTCTGCATATATGCAGGTGTGAGATTTACAATTTATATATTTTTCTTCTATTGTGCTTTTAAATTTTTTTTTTTTTACGGTAAAAACATTTTTTTTGAATAGCATTTTCTGCAGTTCTGTAGGTGTGAGTGAGATACACCGTTTACATACTATGGGTGTATTCTGCTCTTCCAAAAACACCCACAATATATATATATATATATATTTTATGTTATTTTAAGTTATTCCCCTATCCACATTTGTTTGCAGAGCACTTGCCATGCTCTTAACAATATTTGGCTGCCATTTGCAGCCCTCTAGCCCTTTCCATTACTTTTTTAGAGCCATTTTAGTCCTCAGAAGTTCGGGTCCCCATTGACTTCAATGGGGTTCGGGTTCGGGGTCAAGTTCGGGTCAAGTTCGGTCCCGAACTCGAACTTTTTTCCGAAGTTCGGTCGAACCCGTAGAACCCGAACACCCAGGTGTCCGCTCAACTCTAATGAACATATAACAAGATATAACTTGGAATATAGTGGTGAGAGGGATTCAAGAAGATCAGATATGTTGGTTCCGAAGGGAAGTCGAATGGACCTTCATACTATCTGTCCACTCCTAATGGGGACATGCTGTGGACAGATGCAGGTACAACCCACAAATCCCATTTTAAGACTGGTCTTAGGGTGGGAGTGTGGCACCCAGGGTATGGGTGTAGGGAGTAAGAAGAGGACCCTTCTATGGGTGCCACTACCAATCCCTCCTCTCAGTTATGGACTACAGAGTAACCGTCATCCACATAGAGTGAATAGCTATATGTCCAACCATGTTGTGTAATGGGTTAGCAATAAAAGGTATCCTCATTGTAAAAAAACAGCAGTTTCAGGGGTAAGATAAGAAAGAGAAGGAAAGAAAGAAGGGAGGGGGAGGGGGAAGGTTTCCCAGCACAGTAGTATGGCTCCTCTTCAGGAAGCCCTCGAGGTGAAACCTAATGTTGTGCGTTACCAAGGCATTAGTAATGTGTCATCAAAGTCAGGGGGAAGACAGCGCTTAACCCAGGGATACCATATTTTTTTGAATTTCTTTATTTTATTCGTTTCGATGGCAGTCACTTTAGCGAAGATGAGGGCCCTATTCATTCTATGTTTTGCTTCAGCCACAACCAAGGTCTGTGATGTGCATTCTTTGGCTATGGTTTGTTTAGACGCAGTGGTAAGTTGAATTAGCAATCGGAATTGATTGTGAGTGAGCTCTGCCGGTTTTAAATTTAAAAGGGCAGTAGCCGTATCAGGGGGAATAGTGGTCTCCAAGGCTTTGGATGCTATAGAGAAGATTGATTTCTAGAAATCTTGGGCCACCGGGCATTGCCACCATATATGTATATGTGTACCCGGGACTGAGCATCCTCTGAAACAATTTCCTGAGTATGATGGGACAAATTTTTGCTATTCTCGCAGGAACGAGGTACCAGAATGCTAGGACCTTAAAGTTAGTTTCATTAGCCGAGCAATTAGGGGAGGAGGATTTGGTAGCAAGCCAAATTGCAGACCAGTCTGCTGTCTCTAAGGTACGAACCATGTCTTGTGCCCATTTGTACTCGGTGTCAATTTGTGGATAGTATAGGAAAGGACAAAGAGAAACAGAGAACATTGACCTGAGGTGTGCCTAGGTCACGTGGTCAGTATGCCTAAAAGGGGGCATACCCAAGTATGAAATGAAAAGAAAAGTAAAAGAAAAAGAAATGGGAATGGGTGGGTGGGATGCGAGACCCTAGGACCACAAAGGGAGGAGGCAAATGAGGGCAGGCTTTAAGCGGCCTGACTTCTCCTACAAACACAGGTTGACCTGCGGTCAGCCTTACACTTAATGGTGTAGGAAGGAGGTGCGTTTTCGGGGATACTGGTCAAGAGTTGGTATAGTGTCGATATTAGTCCTCTAGTGTGTGGGTCGCTGTTGCAAATGCGTTCATATAGGGTCAGCTGAGTCAATACAGATCCAGCTCTGAGGAATGGGGTATAGAAATTGTTAATTTGTAGATATCGGAAGAGTTCCGAGCTAGGTATGAGGTAAGTTGGTGGAGTCAAAAAAGATTTGCTGAAGGCCAAGCAGCGAATGCAGTCGGGGACTCCCAAGCAGGGTAGAAAGCTGGTTTCCTGAGAAAGGATAGGAGAGGATTATGGGGGGATTGGAGATTGTGGAAATCCCTGAACTTGTCCCAGGTGGTCATGTAATGCTTTGTAATTGCATTTGAAATGCAAGCTCTATCTTTAGGCTGTAGCCAGAGCATGTTTGCCACTGAGATTGGGTCACAGTCAACTGATTCGATAGCAACCCATAGTGGTGTTTCCTTAGTCGCGTGGTACTTGGGAAGTTGGGCGAGCTGTGCAGCATAGTAGTATGTGAATAAGAATATAGCGCTAAAATTGTAGGAGAGACCAAGGAATTGGCCTCAAAAGAAAGGATAAATGTGGGTAAAAAACAGCAACAATAAAGTGAGTCCACAAAATGTCCATACACATATCCATGATAGGAAACAACTGAAGCCACACGTGAAACAATATGGGTCATCACATAACTTCTGAAGGTGAAGAGAGTTAGAATACTCTTACCGGAACAGATGGATCTGCGGATTAGGCAGATCAAAAGGGCATTGGAAAACTCAGTGGCAGTTCCCTTCTGCTTGTCTGGAGACTGGATCGCACGAATCCCAGATGAAAACTCCCCGGCAGGTTCCCCGACTTGGAAGCAGACTCAGGATTCAACAACGATCTCCATAATCATCAGATAGAACAGGAAACAGCCTTGGGTCCGGAAGTTCTTTCCGGAATAGCAGTCGCACATAAGGAGATAGCCTCAACTCAATCGACCAACCATGGAAAAAAGAATGAAGGTCAATGCAGGTTTATTAAAAAAACAGCCAGCATGCAGAGTAGCGCAGGAAGCATCTGTAATAAGTTCTCTCTCGTGTCACGCTAGGGGGAGCAGTGGGGTTGACATGTAGTCCAGAGATCTGGGCAAAGTTATCCAGTATAGTCAACATGTTTGGGGAGCCGAGATGTAGGGTTGTGTCATGAATACGAGCATGTCATCAAAAATACATAGTTTCTTGTGAAGACCACCCAATTCTATCCCCTTGACATCAGGGTCTGCTCTGATCAGTTGTGCTAGCTGCTCTATAAGTAACGCAAATAACAGCGGGGAGAGGGGGCATCCCTGCCTAGTGCCTCTTCCAATAGCTATCATTGCTGATTTGGCCTACATATTTGATGTAGGCTCGGGGGTCATTGTTTTTATAGATTAATTCAATACATTGTCCTAACTTTGTTAAAAAATACATAGATATGCATTTCTCTTAATCTGTAATATTCTATTGTTTGTACCATCATTTTGTACCAAATAAAAAGATTGTAAACAGAAAAAAAAAAAAAAATTAAAGAGGAATTCCAATTATGGATATTTTACATTGGTCCAACTTTGCCGAGCAGCTGCTCTGTTGCTTACTGAACACAGGAGGTCACTTTCTCATCACAGGCCCCATTCAGAGAACGCTTTGCATTTTCTTAGTGTATGCAAAGTATTCCCTGATTATTGAATTGTCTCTCCGTCTTGCCCAAGCAGAGATTACTTTGCATTCACTGAGAAAATGCAAATTGATGTCTGATTGATTTGAAAGAAATCACCCCAGCCGGCTCACCACCAAGTACGGCACGATCCCAGCGTAACATTATAGGTGGTGAGTCAGCTAGTGTGATTTCCTTCAAGCGCTATTGATTTTATGATTTTGTAAGTGTATTTTATAGCTGCCATAACTCCAATATTTTTAAAAACGGCGGGCGGTCCGCTTTCAGATAAAAGCGGATTCACCACAAGATCACTTTAATCGGCAGCCGGAGAGGTGCCCACCCGCTCCCACTGCGTTCCAATCATCTCTGCCGCTTACCGGAGCCGCTGGTAGCGGTGGAGACGATCGGGTCCTTTCCCCGTGAGGTGAGGGAGGGAATGATGGCCCCCACTCGACTCCATATCGATGGATGATGGAAGTGATGTCAAATGTCATTTCCGCCCAATGGTCTTGAAGGGGAATTTTTTTTATTGAAAAAAAAATGTATTTTTTTTATTACATTTAAGTATAAATGGGAGCTCTGAGGTCTTTTGACCCCCAGATGTCACATTAAGGAGAACCTGTCATGCTTTTTTTTCTATTACAATGGATGTTTACATTCCTTGTAATAGGAATAAAAGTTATTCCAATTTTTTTTTTTTTAAAGGGACAGTGTAAAAAAAAAATTAAAATAAGATTTTTTCTTTCAAAGCGCCCCGTCCCGCCATGCTCGCGCGCAGAAGGGAATGCATACGTAAGTTGCGCCCGCATATGTAAAAGGTGTTCAAACCACACATGTGAGGTATCGCCATGATCATTAGAGCGAGAGCAATAATTTAAGCAAAATATCTCCTCTGTAACTCAAAATTGGTAACCTGTAGAAATTGTTAAACTTCAAAAAATATATATAATGTTTGGGGGTTCTAAGTAATTTTCAAGCAAAAAAAAACCCTGATTTTAACTTGTAAACACCAAGTAAAAAATATGCCTGGTCCTTAAAGCCCCGTACACACGATCGGTTTAACTGATGAAAACCGTCCGATGGATGGTTTTCATCAGACCAACCGATCGTGTATGGTACCCATCGGTCTTTTTTCCATCGGATGGAAAAAATAGAACTTGTTTTAAATTTTTCCGATGGATAAAAAACCGATGGGAATTTCCGATCGTCTATGGGCAAGTCCATCGGTTTAAAAACCCACGCATGCTCAGACTGAATTAGGAGACGGGAGCGCTCGTTCTTGTAAAACTAGCGTTCCTAATGGAGAGAGCACATTCATCATTCTGCAAGTTATTGCTTCGTTTAATGCAGCGCATGTTTTTTTGCTTTAGAACGGTCTTTAAAATGTCATTTTGGCAGCAGAACTTTCTCCTGAGTTCTGACAAATGTATGTCTTTCTTTTTTCTAGTGATCTTCGGAATAATTATTAAAATTCTGCAAGGCCGACCTCCCAAATTACACCTTTATGTTTTTTGACTCTTAAAATTTGTTGTGCATTTTTTGGTGTGTCAATTTCTCAGAACAACATAATATTAAATTTTAGAAAAATCATGGAGGTTGGTGTCCCTTGTTCTTAATTACACATTGTATTTATGCAATCTTATTGCTACTTCTCAAAAAAACACATCAGGCATGTAGGTTGGCTGTAATCAAATTTCCCTTTATTTTGGAAAAAAACAAATCAAAAACCGAAGGGCAACTATTCCCAAATTAGCAGAGAATATAAAGTCATTAGATCCCAAATGCAGACCTGACTATGATCAATAATAAAATCAGCAACAGCATGAAATCAGGAGCAGCAGCCAAAGACAGACATCATCCCAAGCTGTGGTATTCCATCAACCTTCAATTTCTGGATGAGCAGCTCGAGGCCAGGGAATCACCTCCTGCTCTTTCTTGTAGCCTTCCTTCCACGCCTCTCTGCAGCGTTCTCTCCACGGCCCCGTCCACGCACCCTTGCAGGCTGGGCCACTGTGGGTGGTGATGTGGCAGGAGGAGGAGGAGAAGGAGGAGAGGGATTGGGCTGATGTGAGATATGGGTGGCCTCAGTCAGCAGCCCCCTCACCCCCATGTGTACGGCCATATAGATGAAATGCTCACAGAGGGCCCGTTGTCCCGCCTCTATTCTGAGCAGCTTATCCGCCAGATAGGTGATAAACCCCTCCGTAGGGTTGAGGGGGGCCCTCATAATGGCAGCAGCCTCCTGAATCATCTTTAGTGACTCCTCCTCCACTTGTGTCATCCGCCGTTGTTTTGGCGGTCTGACGTGGAGGGGAGCCACTTGGGAGACGGTGCTGCCACTAGGCCTGGGGACCTGCTGAGTCCCACTTGGCCCTGCCTCCTCCTGCCTGTCACACTTCTGACCCTCTTCCTCCTGGCTTGCCTCATCCTGTTTATAAAATAAAAAGTAGATTTCTATTATTTGAGGAATCAATCACACACAATTTTGATCTCATTACTGGTTTATTTTGGGGGGGGGGTGGGATAATTTATGGCTAAGCCAAACAGGTCAACTCCATATTACTTAGTGGACAATAATTAGCATCAAAAATACTATACCGGGCTGAAGATGTGAAGATCTGGCTCTTCTAGCTCGGGAGGCTCCTCCTCCGCCTCTGCAGGGGTGGAGGGAAGGGTGGAAGGAATGCTGGAGGGAAGGGTGGAAGGAACGCTGGAGGGAAGGCTGGAAATAGATTCCCTGGCCTTGATCTGGTCATCCAGGAATTTAAGATGTCTGTAGTACCACAGCTTGGGCTTTACTACATCATCGGCTGCTGCTCCTGATCTCTTGGACTGGCGCACTTCCTTGAATTTTTTTTATAAGAATTGCGCAGGTTGTTGATTTTATTATTGATCATAGTGTAGTCTGCATCTGGGATCCATGGCTTCATATCCTCGGCTAATTTGGTAATAGTTGCCCGTCGTACATCACTTTTGTGATACGCAGGGTGTTTGAGCTCCCAAAGGTTGCGCTGTTCCTTATACTTTTCAATAAAAACAAGCATCACCTCCGGCTCTCTTAGTTTATGCATCTATTAGGATCAGCAAGTACAAAAAAAAAAGGATCAGAATTGATTCTCCTCAACTTATCACAATATTGCCCTTTACAATCATGACCCATTAATATGCCACTGCAGGCACGAGTTCCCTTCTTACCTTTGTTCACTTCGTGGGTTCACTTCCGGTCGTCCTTACTCCGCGCATCCCTAATAACTTCTTTCCCCTTTTTATACCCTGCGCATGCGTGTAACTCCGCCCTCGTCGCCCGCCCATGACGGACTTTTTCTGCATATCCCCGCCCCTTAACGATCGGCGCACAGTGTGAGACGGCGACATGTCGCAGACACAGGTGGCTTCTTTCCTTGAAATTACCGACGAGGAAAGCCCGGAGGCGGAAACATCCCGATCCTGTAAAAAAAGATACAAGGCGACTAATATGTCTATTTCTGAGATGGCGGAGATGGTGGACATTCTGCGGAGGAAGGATTACGACGGCAAGCATGGCCCATACGACACCCCTAATCTCTGGAAGTCACAAATTATGGATAAAGTGGCGAAGACTCTCTATAAAAAATATGGGGTCAGGAGATCCAAGGAACAACTCCGTAAAAGGTGGTCAGACCTGAAGCTCAGGGAGCCGGAGCAGTATAGGAAGCTTATAAAAAGCATAGAAAAAAGTAAGTACATTTTACTGTGTTCTTTCACATTGTAATATGTATTCTTCCATGTTTTGCACCATGTGCTTGTCTTGACTGGGTTCACATTTTGAAATCTCATCTTTTATGTTAAGTGGAGGGTCCACTTATTTGCCCAATGTTTTGACCAATAACTTGCTGCTCTTCCCCCAAACATGTTTGGTACATATCCACGTAAACTACATGTGGGCATGCCTCATTTTACTTCAACAATGTTTATCTACACATTGTTGGCTAGATGATGTGTTGTAAGGAAATTTAGAATGTGACTGAAAGAAGAAACTGTATTCTGGGTAAAGGAGATGACACTCCAGCAGCTGTGTACTCTTTTTTGTTCTTCAGCAAGATACTATACTCTGGGCCACATGACCAAATTTCTTAACGGTGTCACACACAGGTGCTCCAGTGGATACCTTGGTGGTTATCCAAGTGTATTTGTGAGTGTCCTCAAAAATAACATGTTGCTTTGTTGAGTTTGCAAAATCACATATGTTCATGTTGGAACTCAGGGCCAAATATCAATTGTACCCCACTTCAAAACATTGAGGATCCCTTTTCAGGCCTAAAAAAAGTCTGTGTGCTAAAGTATACATTTTGTTGTAAATTCCCATAGGGGAGAGGAGAGTGGGAGGACACCATGCTCATGAGACGAGTAACCCAACACCACAGAAAATCCCCGAAGCTCCCAAAGCAGACCAAGATCAGCAGGTTCAGGAAGCGGAGGTGGAGGAAGCGGAGGTGGAGGAAGGGGAGGTGGAGGAAGGAGAGGTGGAGCTTATCAGCACAACAGGTCAGTGTCTGTCACCACAACTTCAAGGTAAATACAGATGTAGGACTGCCTAGTGTAAAACCTTTTTTTTGGTTTAGGGACTGAACGTGGGGGTGTGTCAGGAAGTCCAAATCCGCCATTCTCGAGTGCCAGCGCCAAAATAATCATTCAGGAAATCATGGAATGCAGTAGCGAAATGGACATTATGAGAAAGAGAATGATTGTGATTGAGCAAAAATATAAAAACATGATAGATATTTTGGGGAGAATAGTGTGAACCCCCCCCTTTTTGTGTTTTTTGTTCTGCGTCTGACATTATCTCAGGGATTTCCAACATCCCAAATGTGAAGATGCACACACTGAAGACTCAAAATGTGCTATCTGCCGTCACAGGATATCTATGTCCCTGTTTTGGGGGTGCAACCTCTTCCTCCCTCCTCAAGTAGGGGAGAGGAAGGGTTTACATCCCCAAAGCACGACCATTGATCCCCCATGATGGCAGATAGCACATGTTTACCCTAGCCATGGGATCTTGTTGAAGATACCCATTTGAGCCCCCAAAGAAAGTGTGTTTGTTAACATTTGGGATGGATCAGGGGTAACATCACCCCATCTCCAGTTGTTATTTTTCACAGTGTTATTTTATTACTTTTTCAAACTAAAAAAAATGGCTTACGATCCATGCATGTTTCTGCCAAAAAAGCCGAACATAAAAAAAAAGGCTAGTATTTCTAAAAACCAAAACAAAATGCGGTGCAAACAATAAAAACATTTGGGAAGTCTAAAAAAGGTGTGCCTTGTTCTTTCTATGCTCAAGAGCAGTTCTGAAGATGCAAAAACCGTGTTTTTCGCTCTGAGTTTTGAGGCTATTTACTAAGGACAATTACACTTGGCACTACTAGAACCTGGGAGACACATAAACCCAAAATACAAGAATGACAACACAAGTTTGTATGAATTAAAATTTTTATTTTATTTTAAAAAGGTTTAAGAATTGGTCAGATGTGGTCTGGCATTGCGATGGCCCCCCTACCCGTGAAGTACTCTACGTATTTCTGGCGTACTTCACGGGCACTTTGGGGGGCCAAGCCAGTACGAGCAGTGCTGAGGCCGGTCAGATTAATCAGTTCAGATGGACCGGCCTCAGGCCCAAACGATGAAACATAATTGTTTGCAAATTTGCGTAGAAAATTGTGCAATATGCAGCAGCAGTAGACGATGTGGTTCAGTTTATAATCCGCCAAATGTATCGCTGTCTGGAACAGGCGGAACCGGCTGGCCATTATCCCGAAGGCATTCTCCACAACTCTCCGGGCTCTGGCCAGCCGGTAATTAAAAACCCTCCTCTCCGGGGTGAGGGTGCGTTGGGGAAACGGCCGCATCAGGTGTGGTCCTAGTCCAAAAGCCTCATCCGCAATGAAAACAAACGGGAGCCCTTCAACGTTCTCTGCATCTGGAGGCAGTGCAAGACCCCCAGCCTGCAGACGGTGAGCGAACTCCGTCTCCGCGAATGATCCACCATCGGACATCCGGCCGTTCTTCCCCACATCCACATACAGGAACTCGTACCGTGCCGACACCACTGCCATTAACACTATGCTATTAAAACCTTTATAGTTGAAATAGTATGACCCCGAACGGGGTGGCGGCACTATGTGGACATGCTTCCCATCAATTGCCCCTCCACAGTTGGGGAAATCCCACCGCTGGGCAAATTGGGAGGCCACAGTCAGCCATTCCTGTGGTGTGCTAGGGAACTGTGGAGTCAAACAAAAAGAAGACATTAGTACGGTTTATGGTTACAGTTAGGGATGAGCTTCGAGTTCGAGTCAAACTCATGTTCGACTCGAACATTGCCTGTTCGCCCGTTCGCCGAACAGCAAACAAATTGGGGTGTTCGCGGCAAATTCGAAAAATCTATGGGAGAAATCTAAAGTGCTAATTATAAAGGCTTATATGCAAGTTATTGTCCTAAAAAGTGTTTGGGGACGGGGTCCTGCCCCAGGGGACATGTATCAATGCAAAAAGAAGTTTTAAAAACGGCCGTTTTTTCGGGAGCAGTGATTTTAATAATGCTTAAAATGAAAAAATAAAAGTGAAATATTCCTTTAAATTTCGTACCTGGGGGGTGTGTATGATATGCATGTAAAGTGGCGCATGTTTCCCGTGCTTAGAACTGTCCCTGCAAAAAATGTCATTTTTGAAAGAAAAAAAGTCATTTAAAACTGACTCGCGGCTATTAATGAATTGTCGGCTCCCGGCAATACATACAAAAGTCATTGATAAAAAAAAAAAAACGTGGGGGTTCCCCAGAATTCAATTACCAGGCCCTTCAGGTCTGGAATGGATATTAAGGGGAACCCCGCCGCAAATTAAAAAAAAAATTGACGTGGGGTTCCCCCAAATATCCATTCCAGGCCCTTCAGATCTGGCATGGATTTTAAGGGGAACTCCACCCCAAATTTAAAAAAAAATGGCGTGGAGTCCCCCTAAAAATCCATACCAGACCCCTTATCCGAGCACGCAACCTGGCCGGCCGCAGGGGAAAAGGGGGGGACGAGAGAGCGGCCCCCCTCCCTCCTGAACCGTACCAGGCCACATGCCCTCAACATGGGGAGGATGTCCCCATGTTGATGGGGACAAGGGCCTCATCCCCACAACCCTTGCCCGGTGGTTGTGGGGGTCTGCGGGCGGGGGGCTTATCGGAATCTGGAAGACCCCTTTAACAAAGGGGACCCACAGATCCCGGCCCCCCTATGTGAATTGGTAAGGGGTACATTGTACCCCTACCATTTCACGAAGAAAGTGTCAAAAAATGTAAATAAAAACACACAAACACCTTGGAAAAGTCCTTTATTAAAAAATAAAAAAGAATAATAAAAAAAAAAACATTCCAGCGATGAAATCCAGTGTCCCGCGGCGATCCCGATGTCCAGCGCTGTCCGTCATTGGTTGTGCCTGAGTGGACCTGATGGGGAACTTCCTCCACAGTGTTTTAAATGTATAGACCCGCCCCTTCTAAAGTTCCCCATCAGGTCCGCTCAGCGGACCAGATGCGGAACGCGAGAAGGGGCGGGTCTATTCATGTATTACACAGCTAACGAAGTTCCCCATCAGGTCCGCCCCCTCGGTATGTCCGACCCCGCCTACGCCTGTAATTTAAATTTACATAGTGAAGGAAGTTCCCCGCTCAAGCCAATGACGTAGGCGGGTCCGACATACCGAGGGGGCGGACCTGATGGGGAACTGCTCTCACTTTGGTAATACATGTATAGACCCGCCCCTTCTCATGTTCCGCATCTGGTCCGCTGAGCGGACCTGATGGGGAACTTTAGAAGGGGCGGGTCTATACATTTAAAACACTGAGAGGGAGTTCCCCATCAGGTCCGCTCAGGCACAACCAATGAAGGACAGCGCTGGACATCGGGATCGCCGCGGGACACTCGATTTTACCGCTGGAATGTTTTTTTTTTTTTTTTAAATAAAGGACTTTTTCAAGGTGTTTGTGTGTTTTTTTAAACATTTTTTTACGCTTTCTTCGTGAAATGGTAGGGGTACAATGTACCCCTTACCAATTCACATAGGAGGGGGGCCGGGATCTGGGGGTCCCCTTTGTTAAAAGGGTCTTCCAGATTCCGATAAGCCCCCCGCCCGCAGACCCCCACAACCACCGGGCAAGGGTTGTGGGGATGAGGCCCTTGTCCCCATCAACATGGGGGCATCCTCCCCATGTTGAGGGCATGTGGCCTGGTACGGTTCAGGAGGGAGGGGGGCCGCTCTCTCGTCCCCCCCTTTTCCCCTGCGGCTGGCCAGGTTGCGTGCTCGGATAAGGGGTCTGGTATGGATTTTTAGGGGGACTCCACGCCATTTTTTTTTAAATTTGGGGTGGAGTTCCCCTTAAAATCCATGCCAGATCTGAAGGGCCTGGAATGGATATTTGGGGGAACCCCACGTCAATTTTTTTTTTAATTTGCGGCGGGGTTCCCCTTAATATCCATTCCAGACCTGAAGGGCCTGGTAATAGAATTCTGGGGAACCCCCACGCTTTTTTTTTTTTTTTTCATCAATGACTTTTGTATGTATTGCCGGGAGCCGACAATTCAGTAATAGCCGCGAGTCAGTTTTAAATGACTTTTTTTCTTTCAAAAATGACATTTTTTGCAGGGACAGTTCTAAGCACGGGAAACATGTGCCACTTCACATGCATATCATACACACCCCCCAGGTACGAAATTTAAAGGAATATTTCACTTTTATTTTTTCATTTTAAGCATTATTAAAATCACTGCTCCCGAAAAAACTGCCGTTTTTAAAACTTTTTTTTGCATTGATACATGTCCCCTGAGGCAGGACCCGGGTCCCCAAACACTTTTTAGGACAATAACTTGCATATTAGCCTTTATAATTAACACTTTAGATTTCGAACGTTCGAGTCCATTGTATTTAATAGGGTTCTAAATTTCACACGAACATTTTGTCTGTTCGCAGGTTCTGGTGCGAACCGAACAGGGGGGTGTTCGGCTCATCCCTGGTTACAGTGCAAGCAGATGACACACCAAAAAACATTGTTGAGTAACATTATTATTTAAGGGAGTTTTTCCAAACAATAAACAAAGGCCCACTTAGCAGATGCCTCACCCCCGCTGAGTGGACATTCTAAAATAATCTAAGGGGGGGGGGCCTAAGGTGATTGTGGGGATCCCAAAAAAGGATCTACCACTTTGCTGAGCTTGATTGAGAACTACTAATTTTTTAACATCTTTAGGGGGGGGGGGAGGTTGTCAAACTACGAGGGCAATGACCCCCCAAAAATGAAAAGGAAAATAGAAGGCTAGCTGGGTTTGCGCCCACGATAGCATGCTGGAGAGGTTAGTGAAGGGAAATAGGCATGTAGGGCCCAAAAAGGGATTTACAGGTAAAAAAAGGCATGTGGAAAATGGGGACATTACCAGGATATTACAAACAGGCATATTTGTGTTAGGAGGAAAAAAAAAAAAGAGAATAAAAAAAGATAATGTGAGGTTAAAGGAGCATAATTACCTTCATATAGTCCTTCCGCAGGACCTGAATGATGGCCGAACACGTCTCAGGGATAATGATCCCGAGAGCCTGGGGGGAGATGCCTGTTGAGAACTTGAGGTCCTGCAAGCTTTTCCCAGTCGCCAGGTATCTCAACGTGGTAATAAGCCTCTGCTCGGCAGTGATGGCCTGGCGCATCACAGTGTCCTGCCTCGTGATATAGGGGGACAGCAAATCCAACAGACGGTGAAATACGGGGTCCGTCATCCTGAGATAATTCCTGAAATCATCAGGGTTATTCTCATGGATTTCCCGCAGCAGAGGCATATGAGAGAATTGGTCCCGCTGGAGCAACCAATTCTTAGTCCATGAACTCCTCCTCACCCTGTTCACAGACTGAACTCGGGTTACAGTGTTAACTGCAACACCAAGCCCAAAGCCAGCACGAGCTCGAGAACGAGAACGCACTTCAAACATGGTTTTAAACCGGTCGGCTGGTCAGAACGCACTCAAACAGAACGCACCGTGGAACAGCAAGGCCTGAAAAGAACAATCTGAAAAACAGTAAACAAACGGCCAAGTCGGCACTGCAAGGCAGTAACGACCTGACTGCACGCACTGAATCACAAATACAAACCCACAAGCACAAACTGAACAACAGGAAACGATCTGCAAAGCACGGAGACTGAAAAGCGCGAATCGGCCCTCACCAAACTTTTACTAACACGCGGTAACACGAAATCAGCAAAAGCAGCCCAAGGGGTGGCGCCATTAGATTTGTTCGGCCCTTTTATAGCGCGTCGTACGTTTTGTACGTGCCGTCGTTTTGTTGCCGTCGGTTTTTAAACTGATGGTGTGTGGCCAAGACTGATGAAAAACAGTTTCATCGGATTTCCGATGGTCAAATCCATCGGACGAAAATCCATAGGTTATCCGATCGTGTGTACAGGGCTTAAGTGTTTAAACATACAGTATATTCTTCTAATTAAGTCTTCAGGGGTATTTTAATAAAGAAGTCAAACAGAGTGATATGTGAGCTACACTGGAGGAGTCCCTTGGCCAGCGGACTGGCCTATTGAGAGGCAAGGAGAAGACAATATTTATCTGGTTGGGAGTCGTATAGTACATTGAGGTGAGCAGGCACTTTGTCTGGTGGAGAAGTTGCACCTGTGGATGAAGAGTGAAGACACGGGGTGTTTTATGTGTTTTTTCATATTTATTTTTCACGTTATTATTTTTCATTATTTCTCCTGAGGCTCCAGTCCTCAGGAAGGATGTGCTGGAACTGGAGAGAGTCCAGATAAGGGCAACAAAACTAATAAAGGGTCTGGAGGATATTAGTTATAAGGGAAAGATTACGAGCACTGAACTTATTCTCTCTGCAGAAGAGACGCTTGAGAGGGGATATGATTTCTCATTAAGATTTTTTATTTTCCACATAGTAAAAGCATTACAGTAGAATTCACAGTGAAATCAAAGAATGTAACCATAGTCAACTAGTTAACATACTAATGAGACAATGAGAACTAACAAAGTAGAAAATAAGTATGTGACTTTGGCTGTGACAACTCATTAACATATTGTACACCTAACTACTCTAAGAAGGGTTGGAGACCCACTCCCCCTCCGACACTCCAAAAGGGATCACGCTGTGTCCAAGGAGGTGTAAAGGTCCCCCCCTCCAACGTCCAGTATCTTCTATAAATTTCTTGCTGAAGGATAAGGCGTGATATTATTGTCATCCTGCGTTGCCCAGTCCAAAGGATATTGCAGACACTAACGTGGGTACAAAATCATGTTCCCATTGGATTAAAGCCTAGTCTAAAATCCTAAACTTAGTATAATAAACTAGTGTATAAACCTGTGAACTCCTAGGTAACTAAGGAAAGACTATATAGTAAAAAAATAAAAAAGTTAAGGGGGAAAGACTAGAAGAGGGAAAGGAAAAATAAAGGGATAGTAAGGAGAAGAGGAAGGGGTGCCTTTCTGCCCGATGCAGGTTCCTAAATCAGTGATTGGTGTTACTGTCTATGCCCGGTATCAGGGAAATTCCCAGATACTGAGCCCAGGGTTCCCATATAGCTTCAAATTGTGTGGTCTTGTCCAATAAGGAGCTGACAATTTTTTCCTGTGCCATTATCCATAAAATCTTTCTTTTCATGGATAATAGTGATACTCGCTCGATCAAAGGCATCTACAATACCTCTCTCATAGAGGCTAACATCAAAATATTCACAAGATGGTACTTGGTTCCCACAAGATTGGCAGCGATGTACCCTTCCACTTCACCTTTATGCTTTAGGGGCTGCCAGGGACTGGGTTCTATGATTCACATATGGTGATAATGTCCCAAACTCTGGGGATTCTGGAATAGGATCTTCCACATCATAAAAAAGGTCTCAGGTTGTGCTGTCCCCCCCAAAAAAAACAGTGATTGCCTTGCTCGATGGATTATTGCTGCATGTGCCTAAAACCACCCGTAAACTGATTCTGTTTATATTGACGGGAGCCAAAATAACCATTGCCAAAGCATGGATATGATTTCAATGTACAAATACCGTACTGGTGACCCCACAATAGGGATAAAACGTTTCCGTGAAAGGGAATTTAAAAAGACATGCCACCATTCACTAAAATTAAAAGAAAAGAGGTTTAACTAGGTCTGACGAAGGAGCCGCACATGCTCCGAAATGCGTTACTGCCCCCTTCTCCCCACTAACACCATTAGCCTTGTGTGTCCCGCAGTGAACCCGAAACACAGGCTTCCCTGCTGCCTCCTCTCTCCAACACATACGAGAACGCTTTACAGCTGCTGGACGGCTCTATACTGCTCTCTACCACCATGCCGAGGATGGACACATGCCACAGATGAGGACTCCTGATTTTGTCATGTCTTTTAACACTCAACGATCTTGTAAGTGTTTTTAACCCTTTGTGCACAAATTTTGCATACTGTACTTTCTTTTCCTTTTTTATATCTTCAGAGTTGCTTCGCCTCTAACCAAAGTGCTGCCAGAAGTGCCATCTCATCACTATCATCCCTCTGACCAGTTATCCACCTCCACCAGAGCGCCTTTGTTGCGTTGAGAGTTATTTACTGTGAGAGCGGTAAGGATGTGGAATTCTCTTCCACAAGCAGTGGTTTCTGCAGGGAGCATAGATAATTTCAAAAAACTATTAGATAAGCATCTAAACGACCATAACATACAGGGATATACAATGTAATACTGACATAAAAGCGCACACAGGTTGGACTTGATGGACTTGTGTATTTTTTTAGCCTCGCCGACTATGCAACTATGTAACTTTTTCATTATTGGGAAATAAGTGGACACGCATTCAATTGTTGCAATACCTTCAACATATTTTGGGACTTTAAATAGTTCCTATGTGGATTTTATGTTGCGCTACGCTGCATTTCCTTTGAGACAGGTGTGGTATATGCATAGGTACAGAACATTGCTCCAAGCTGGACCAATATACCTACGTCTCAAATGCCCATGCCTGGAATTATTCTTTAAATTGTTTGACAATTGTTGTAAATTACAGCAGTTACAGATTGAAATGGAATGGTGAGTGTTAGTAACATCATATTGCAAAATGGCTTGTGCAGCAAATTACATAGGACATAACAATCTTTTTGTGAAAGTGGAGAGTCCTTTACAACAAGGAATTATAGGGACAGAGTTTATCACTATCCAGGATTTTCTGAATATGCTATGCTTGGCTGACAGATTTTTTAAACTGCTCCGTATTTTCTCATATCACAGTTTTTTTTTCATAAAGCATAGTATTGTAATCTGAGTTCTTACTGTGTGTGAAGTTTCCACCTATGGGCATTGTATGAATCAGTCTGTGGTTGGGATGTTTAATTGATTTGATTAATTTATACAGCTGTCCTGCTGGTATTGTCACTATATAATCCATATATACAATCAATGTAAAAGATCAGTATATATCTTTGAAGAGGTTTCCCCTTTGTAAAACAATAACGATCTGAACTGATTAAGCAGTGCATGATATACCAGGAGACAAGCTATCAGGGACAATTCCAATTCACTTGATGATCTTGATTTTATACACATCATGAGGTTATGTGGTGTGAAAGGAACACTTATGCCCTGTACACACGATCGGATTTCCGATGGAATAAAATCCGATAGATTTTACCATCGGAATTCCGATGAAGCTGACTTCCTTCAGTCTTGCCTACACACCATCAGTCAAAATTTCGACCGTCCAAAACGCTCTGACGTACAACACGTACGACGGCAGTATAAAGGGGAAGTTCAAATCCAGTGGCGCCACCCTTTGGGCTGCTTTTGCTGATTTCGTGTTACCGCATGTTAGTAAAAGTTTGGTGAGAGCCGATTCGCGCTTTTCAGTCTCCATGCTTTGCAGTCTGTTACAGCATGACGAATGTGCTATCTCCATTACGAACGCTAGTTTTACCAGAACGAGCGCTCCCGTCTTGTAATTTAGTCTGAGCATGCGTGGATTTTTCTCTGATGGAGTTCCCCACAGATGATTAGAATTTGCTATCGTTTTTTTTTCCATCGTTAAAATTTAAAACATGTTCTATTTTTTTATACCGATGGGGCCCACACACGATTGGTTTGTCCGATGAAAAAAGTCCATCGGTCTTTTTTCATCAGAAAAACCGATCGTGTGTACGCGGCATTAAGATAATTTTTTTATTTATTTTTAAAATAACAAACATGTTATACTTACCTCCACTGTGCAGCTCGTTTTGTACAGAGTGGCCCCGAACCTGGTCTTCTGGGGTCCCTCAGCGGTTGTCTCGGCTCCCCCCCCGCAAGAACTCCTCACCTTCATGCGAGCGAGCTCACATGGTGAGGAGTTCTTGCGGGCACGCTCCCGTGATACAGCCGGCGGCCATAGCCACTCGGCCCCGCCCCCCGGTGCGGCGCATCATTGGGTTTGATTGACAGCAGCACGAGCTAATGGCTGCGCTGTTTTCAATTAATCAATGAATGCGCCGAGAAGCAAGCGTGTTCATGGCGCGGGACTTTCGAGGGGTCAGGTAAGTAAACGGGGGGCTGGGGGGGCGCTAATTTGCAGATGTTTTTTTCACCTTAATGCATAGAATGCATTAAGGTGAAAAAACTTTTACCTTTACAACCCCTTTAATAGATTGGATTAATGTGATATTGTTTTTCTGTTATTTTTCTGTATGAATAAAATGTATATACCGTATATTCTCGAGTATAAGCCAAGTTTTTCAGCCCTTTTTTAGGGCTGAAAGTACACCCCTCGGCTTATACTCGAGTCAGTACCTGAAAATCTTCTTATACTGCGGCCGGCGTCCATTGTTTAAATATCGCGGCTTTCTCCTGGTCCCTTCCATGATAGGTGTATCCGGCAAACACTGTGTTGAGTGTTCCGCCTATCATGGAGGTCCTCTTATTCTCGGGCTCCATTTCCCAGCAGACACTGTGTTCAGTTCCACCTATCATGGACGTTCTCTTGTCCGAGGATCAAAAAAGACATCCGTGATTGGTGGAACACTCAACACAGTGTTTGCTGGAAACGCCTATCACAGAAGGGACCAGGAGAAAGGCGCGATATTTAAACAATGGATGCTGGTCGCAGTATAAGAAGATTTTCAGGTACACTCGGGCACAGGGAGGCTGCAATGGACACAGTGAGGTTGGGCACAGTAAGGTGGCACAGTGAGGTGGCAATGGGCACAGTGAGGTGGCACAGTGAGGTGGCAATGGGCACAGTAAGGTTGGGTAATTGGCACAGTGAGGTGGCAATGGGCACATTTCCCCCCCCCAGGCTTATACTCGAGTCAATAACTTTTCCCAGTTTATTGGGGTAATATTAGGTACCTCGGCTTTTACTCGGGTCGGCTTATACTCAAGTATATACGGTACATTTATATAAACACAATTGTGCAGAATTTACTCAGGATGTGGATGTGGTGCCCATAATCATCAACCAGCTTGTTTTTCTAACTGTTTTTGTGTTTAATTAGTGGGTATCTATTACCTGTTAAAAAACTGAAATTTAGAAGGAAAGGTTGGTGAATTGAATCCAAAATTTGGAGACCTGAAAGAAAGTCCACTAAATGAGTTCAAAGATTTGTGCAGAAAGTGTTTATACTTTGTGCTTGGAAGCCTCATCTGGTGGTTGGCTATTTATAATAGAATAGCAGAACTGGCATCTTTGGAGTAAAAGAAGTGTATCATTTTGTCAAATCCCATGATTCAGCAGAGCAATCTGTGCTTATTCCAACTGCTCATTTCTTTGTGATATTAACATGCTGAGTAGTCTTCTGGAGGACCTCACTGCTGGACAACCAGCAGAAATGTCACCCTGGCAGTGATGGGGACAGTCGAAAAAGAACCATCCTTGTCTGCAGTGAAAAAGATAGATGACTCAGGACTTGGTGTGTCATATAACCATGAATCTAGGTAAGTAAAAGAGCTTTTGGAACTGTTCCTAGTTCTTCATGAATTTCAACTTATCTTCATGCACAAGTTGGATTATAGATGTGTAGCACACGGCCCTTTTACTCCCGTCTTTGGCTCACTCACAGGAGGAAAAGGCACACCATGCCACCATGCCCGTACCCTCTGGTTTGCAGAGGTTAAGCACACTTGTAACTTACGGGTCTTGCAGCAAGGTTCTCCTTAAAGTTGGTTCTCGTCCCCTAGAATGTAAAGGACAAGTCTCTATACCCCCAAGTAACTCCAGTAGCAACTCCAATGTAGAGTTTATTTTCCTTATGCATGAATAACCATAAAGTTGAGAAGAGAGAAAGGTGTTAGAAAGGCAGATCAGATTCAGACACTCCATGCTTCTTCGCCACTCGATCCCGAGTGGGTATAGCTCACCCGGATAGTCACCCAATGGCACTAGCAGCCGGCATGTAGCTCGAACAGTCAATCAGATTCCCTTAATAGATGCGATTGGGAGATCCTCTGCCACAGAATCTATAGTGTCCTAAACCTCTTAATGGTTACGTTGTTAGATCCCTTTTCGGATGGATGACATCCCTCCAGAGAGTTACTGGGCCCCTTCCTTCACTGTGATCTCTCACCAGTCCGTCGGAACGGTCCTCCCCCAGCCTCCTCTTCCAGATGCGGGTCCCCTCGCAAGGCGGCACCCTGGGATTCTTCCTCCCCGAAGTGGGCTCCAGCTAAAGGTGCTGGGCCCAGGGCTGAAGTTGCAGTCCCAAGACTAAAGGTGCCTGGGACTGAGGCACACGTGGCCCCATGGCCTGGAGGGCCATGCAATTGAACTTGGACTCCAGAACTGTAGGTTCCCCCGGGTACAGGTCAGCGGGGTAGTAAGTCCACCCTGACCAATGGTGTCTGCTCCTTTTGTACCCTCTCCCGGCATGCACGACCAATGGCGTCTGCCCCTTTTGTACCCTCTCCTGGTAGACCACGCCCACTGCACTGCTGCCGAGAGAGGACACCCAATCGCCACTCCATCACCTGTGGTTCAACCCCGAGTACAAGTGACAGCGCCACCTATACTTCTAAGGGGAACTGCATGCCAGGTGAAAAAAGCAGCAAGGCAGAGTCCAACAAATTGGAAGATCCGAGCCAACTACCACTCGAATCACCCCTAAATTTAATATAGCAGCCCCCTAAATTGGGACCCCCGCTACAGATGCATTAACAAAAGATGTCAAAGGGTCAGCCCATCCAAAACTGATATTACAGTTTTAGTGAATGCTAGAGAGCTAAAATACCTGTCTGTTTATTTATTTTTAATCTCTGTGGCATAGAAAAATTAAATTTCCTGACGCCACCATGGCAGCATACTAGTGATAGAGCTGCGCCTCTTGATCACTCCCTCAGGACCAGTGAAGAGTAAGCAGTACTATGTCCCCACCTCTGCCTCAGTGCAGTAGCCGTCTGGGTTGAGCCTCTCCCAGTGCGAAGTCCCAGCGCTCAGGCAGCTAAATGCACTATAGCCTGGGAGCCCCTTCTGTGGGTCTTATTGGGGCCCCTGCAGTGTTTCCTCTTTAGGAATGAAATCTGCTTTTAAAATTGGTAACTGTAGCGCTTGTGGAATATGGTATCGTGGTCGTCCCAACATTCCTACTCAAACTTGACGGAATAGACCCGGGGGCCTTGTCATCAGGGGACTTTGTAGGAAGGACTATTCAGTCCTGTGTCTCATCCTAATTAGAAGATTAGTTTGACAAGTAGATCCCACCCTGTCAGATAGTTATTTATCGCTAGTATGCTGCCATGGTGGCGTCAGAAAACTGAAAATTGTATCAAATACTTACCGGAATTTTCCTTTCCTGACGCCAAACCATGGCAGCATACGGTCCCACCCTTGTATGTTTTGGTATGTAGCTAATTACAGAGTATGGGGTGGGGCCTAACTAGGCCTTTAACTTATGCTATTCACTGGTCCTGAGGGACTGGTCAAGAGGCGGAGCTCTATCACTAGTATGCTGCCATGGTTTGGCGTCAGGAAAGGAAAATTACGGTAAGTATTTGATACAATTTTCCATTTCCTAAAGGAAAAAATGTAATTTAAAACTGCTCGCGGCTGTAATGTATTGTCGGATCGTGACAATATACATAAAAAATCTTTGAAAAATGGCATGAATTCCCCCCCGCACCAAACTTAAAAAAAAAAGGCGTGGGGGTCCCCCCCAAATCCATACCAGGCCCTTCAGGTCTGGTATGGGTTTTAAGGGAAACCCAGTGCCAAAAAACACTATACCAGATCCCATACCAGACTCTTATCCGAACACGCAAAATGGCAGGCTGCAGGCAAAGGGGGGGATGACAGAGCGCCCCCCCTCCTGAACCGTACCACGCCACATGTCCTCAACATAGGTCCCCCCCAAAACACCTTGTCCCCATGTTGGGGGGGTCTGCAGGCAGGGAGCTTATCAGAATCTGGAAGCCCCTTTTAACAAGGGGGCCCCCAGTTCCCACCCCCCCTATGTGAATGGGTATCGGGTACATTGTACCCCTACTCATTCACCAGAAAAGTGTCAAAAAGGTAAAAATGACAAGAGACAGGTTTGGACAAGTCCTTTATTTAAAAAAAAAAAAGTGTCCCGCGATGTCCATCCATCTTTAACTACTTGCTTACTGGGCACTTAAACCCCCTTCCTGCCCAGGTAAATTTTCAGCCTTCAGTGCTGTCACGCTTTGAATAACAATTGCGTGGTCGTGCGACGTGGCTCCCAAACAAAATTGACGTCCTTTTTTTCCCCAAAATAGAGCTTTCTTTTGGTGGTATTTGATCATCTCTGCGGTTTTTATTTTTTGCGCTATAAACAAAAAAAGAGCGACAATTTTGAAAAAAAGCAATATTTTTTACTTGTTGCTATAATAAATATCCCCAAAAAATATATAATTTTTTTTTTTTATTTCTCAGTTAAGACCGATATGTATTCTTCTACATATTTTTGGTAAAAAAAAAAATCGCAATAAGCGTTTATTGATTGGTTTGCGCAAAAGTTATAGCGTCTACAATATAGGGGATAGTTTTATAGCATTTTTATTAATAATTTTTTTTTACTAGTAATGGCGGCAATCAGCGATTTTTATTGTGACTGCGACATTATGGCAGACACATCGGACATTTTTGACACCATTTTGGGACCATTGTCATTTTTACAGCGACCAGTGCTATAAAAATGCACTGGTTACTGTAAAAATTACACTGGCAGGGAAGGGGTTAACACTAGGGGGCGAGGAAGGGGTTAAATGTGTAACCTGGGAGTGATTACTACTGTGTGGGGGAGGGGACTGACTGGGGGAGTTGACCGATCTGTGTCCCTATGTACAAGGGACACAGCATCGGTCTCCTCTCCTTGACAGGACGTGGATCTCTATGTTTACACACAGAGATCCACGTCCTTGTCTGTGTACCGTCCGATCGCGGGTACCTGGTGGACATCGCGGCCGCCAGGCACGCGCATCGGCATCTCAGTGATGCGCCGCCAGCGGTGCTCGCGCGCCCCCCAGTGGCCAGAATAGCCGAGGCGTCTATTGACGGCCTCCCGGATTTCTATAGCCACCTTGAGGCCGTCATTTGTACATGGCCCGGCTCTCAAGTGGTTAATCACAGCGTTCGATGCTCTGAGGAAAAAAAATGGAAAAAACTCTGCCTACGTGGGAGGCGTCTCCGCGACTGGCATCTTTTTTGATGTCACGTGATGACAGAAGGGGCTGGGGTCACCCGTTTACATCACTGGGTGGCCCCGTCCTTGACTATATAACAGCTGTCAAAGCAAAAAGACTACACTCGTGGGGGCGCCTCCCATGGAGGCAGAGTTTTTCCTTCTTTTTTTTTGTTCTCGGGAACCTTGGACGTTGTGATTGAAGATGAATGGACATCGCGGGACACTGAGGCATGTGATTGGTCTAATAGTAAAGCCCTGTACACACGATCGGATAACCTATGGATTTTCGTCCGATGGATTTGACCATAGGAAATCCGATGAAACTGTTTTTCATCAGTCTTGGCCACACACCATCAGTTAAAAAACCGACGGCAAGAAAACGACTGCACGTACAAAACGTATGACGCGCTATAAAAGGGCCGAACAAATCTAATGGCGCCACCCCTTGGGCTGCTTTTGCTGATTTCGTGTTACCGCGTGTTAGTAAAAGTTTGGTGAGAGCCGATTCGCGCTTTTCAGTCTCCGTGCTTTGCAGATCGTTTCCTGGTGTTCAGTTTGTGCTTGTGGGTTTGTATTTGTGATTCAGTGCGTGCAGTCAGGTCGTTACTGCCTTGCAGTGCCTTCTTGGCCGTTCGTTTACTGTTTTTCAGGTCGTTCTTCTCAGGCCTTGCTGTTCCACGGTGCGTTCTGTTTGAGTGCGTTCTGACCAGCCGACCGGTTTAAAACCATGTTTGAAGTGCGTTCTCGTTCTCGAGCTCGTGCTGGCTTTGGGCTTGGTGTTGCAGTTAACACTGTAACCCGAGTTCAGTCTGTGAACAGGGTGAGGAGGAGTTCATGGACTAAGAATTGGTTGCTCCAGCGGGACCAATTCTCTCATATGCCTCTGCTGCGGGAAATCCATGAGAATAATCCTGATGATTTCAGGAATTATCTCAGGATGACGGACCCCGTATTTCACCGTCTGTTGGATTTGCTGTCCCCCTATATAACGAGGCAGGACACTGTGATGCGCCAGGCCATCACTGCCGAGCAGAGGCTTATTGCCACGTTGAGATACCTGGCGACTGGGAGAAGCTTGTAGGACCTCAAGTTCTCAACAGGCATCTCCCCCCAGGCTCTCGGGATCATTATCCCTGAGACGTGTTCGGCCATCATTCAGGTCCTGCAGAAGGACTATATGAAGGTAATTTTGCTCCTTTAACCTCACATTATATGTTTTGATTGTTTTAGTATCTTCTTTTTTTTTCCCTCCTAACCCAAATTTGCCTGTTTGTAATATCCTGGTAATGTTCCCATTTTCCCCAAGCATGTTTTTACCTGTAAAGGCCTTTTTGGGCCCTACATGCCTATTTCCCTTCACTAACCTCTCCAGCATGCTATCGTGGCTAGCCTTCTATTTTCCTTTTCCTTTTTTGGGGGTCATTGCCCGCGTAGTTTGACAACCCTCCCTCCCCCCCCCCCTAAAGATGTAAAAAAAAAATTAGTTCTCAATCAAGCTCAGCAGACTGGTAGAGCCTTTTTTTGGATCCCCCACAATCACCTTAGGCCCCCCCCCTTAGATTATTTTAGAATGTCCACTCAGGGGGGTGAGGCATCTGCTAAGTGGGCCTTTGTTTATTGGTAGGAAAAACTCCCTTAAATAATAATGTTAGAATGATGTTGGTCAACACTGTTTTTGCGTGTAATCTGCTTGCACTGTAAACGTAAACATAAACCGTACTAATGTCTTCTTTTTGTTTGACTCCACAGTTCCCTAGCACACCACAGGAATGGCTAACTGTGGCCTCCCAATTTGCCCAGCGGTGGGATTTCCCCAACTGTGGAGGGGCAATTGATGGGAAGCATGTCCACATAGTGCCGCCACCCCATTCGGGGTCATACTATTTTAACTATAAAGGTTTCAATAGTATTGTGTTAATGGCGGTGGTGTCGGCACGGTACGAGTTCCTGTATGTGGACGTGGGGAAGAACGGCCGGATGTCCGATGGCGGAGCATTCGCAGAGACGGAGTTCGCTCACCGTCTGCAGGCTGGGGGTCTTGCACTGCCTCCAGATGCAGAGAACGTGGAAGGGCTACCGTTCGTTTTCATCGCGGATGAAGCTTTTGGACTAGGACCACACCTCATGCGGCCGTTTCCCCAACACACCCTCACCCCGGAGAGGAGGGTTTTTAATTACCGGCTGGCCAGAGCCCGGAGAGTTGTGGAGAATGCCTTCGGGATAATGGCCAGCCGGTTCCGCCTATTCCAGACAGCTATAAATTTGGCGGATTATAAACTCAACAACATTGTGTACTGCTGCTGCTTGTTGCACAATTTTTTACGGAAATTCTCCACAAATTATGTGTCATCAGTTAGGCCTGAGGCCGGTCCCTCTGAACTGATAAATCTGACCGGCCTCAGCACTGCCCGTACTGGCTTGGCCCCCCAAAGTGCCCGTGAAGTACATCAGAAATACGTAGAGTACTTCACGGGTAGGAGGGCCATCGCAATGCCAGACCACATCTGACCTTTGCTTTTACCATTTTAAAATAAACAAAAATATTTGATTTACTACAAACTTGTGTTGTCATTCTTGTATTTGGGGTTTGTGTCTCCCAGGTTCTAGTAGTGCCAAGTGTATTTCTCCTTAGTAAATAGCCTCCAATCTCAGAGGTAAAAACACTCTTTTTGCATCTTCAGAACTGCTATTGAGCATAGAAAGAACAAGGCACACCTTTTTTAGACTTCCCAAATGTTTTTATTGATTGCACCACAGTTTTGGTTTTTTTTAGAAATATTTTTTTTTATTTTTTGTGCGGCTTTTTTTGCAGAAACATGCATGGGTCAAAAGCCACATTTTTTATCCTGAAAAAGTAATAAAATAACACAGTGAAAAATACAAACAGGAGATGGGGTGATGTTACCCCTGATCCATCCCAAATGTGAAGAACCACACTTTCTTTTTTGGGCTCAAATGGGTATCTTCAACATGATCCCATGGCTAGGGTAAACATGTGCTATCTGCCATCATGGGGGATCAATGGACGTGCTTTGGGGGTGAAAACCCTTCCTCTCCCCTACTTGAGGAGGGAGGAAGAGGTTGCACCCCCAAAACAGGGACATAGATATCCTGTGATGGCAGATAGCACATGTTGAGTCTTCAGTGTGTGCATCCTCACATTTGGGCTGGTGGAAATCCCATAGAAAAATTCAGACGCATAACAAAACACACAAAAGGGGGGGGTTCACACTATTCTCCCCAAAATATCTATCATGTTTTTATATTTTTGCTCAATCACAATCATTCTCTTTCTCATAATGTCCATTTCGCTACTGCATTCCATGATTTCCTGAATGATTATTTTGGCGCTGGCCCTCGAGAATGGAGGATTTGGACTTCCTGACACACCCCCACGTTCAGTCCCTAAAAAGAAACAAATATTTTAAAACTATGCAGGCCTACATCAGGATTTACCTTGAAGTTGTGGTGACAGACACTGACCTGTTGTGCTGATAAGCTCCACCTCTCCTTCCTCCACCTCCCCTTCCTCCACCTCCACTTTCTCCCCCTCCGCTTCCTGAACCTGCTGAACTTGGTCTGCTTTGGGATCTTCGGGGAGTTTCTGTGGTGTTGTGTTCCTCGTCTCCTGAGCATGTTGTCCTCCCACACTCCTCTCCCCTATGGGAATAGCAAAAAAAATGTATCCTTTAGCACACAGACTTTTTAGGCCTGAAAATGGATTCTCAATGTTTTAAAGTGGGGTCCAATTGATATTTGAGTTTCAAGATGAACATATGAGATCTTGCTAACTCAACAAAGCAACATGTTATTTTTGAGGACACTCACAAATACACTTGGATAACCACCAAGGTATCCACTGGACCACCTGTGTGTGACACCGTTTATAAATTTGGTCATGTGGCCCAGAGTATAGTATCTTGATGAAGAACAAAAAAGAGTACACAACTGCTGGAGTGTCATCTCCTTTACCCAGAATACAGTTTATCCTTTCATTCACATTCTACATTTCCTTACAACACATCATCTAGCCAACAATGTGTAGATAAACATTGTTGAAGTAAAATGAGGCATGCCCACATGTAGTTTACATGGATATGTGCCAAACATGTTTGGGGGAAGAGCAGCAATTTTTTTTTCCACACATTTAGCAAATAAGTGGACTCTCCACTTAACATAAAAGTTGAGATTTTAAAATGGGAAACCAGTCAAGCCAAGCACATGTTGCAATACATGGAAGAATACATATTACAATGTGAAAGAACACAGTAAAATATACTTACTTTTTTCAATGCTTTTTATAAGCTTCCTATACTGCTCCGGCTCCCTGAGCTTCAGGTCTGACCACCTTTTACGGAGTTGTTCCTTGGATCTCCTGACCCCATATTTTTTATAGAGTCTTCGCCATAATTTGTGACTTCCGGAGATTAGGGGTGTCGTATGGGCCATGCTTGCCGTCGTAATCCTTCCTCCGCAGAATGTCCACCATCTCCGCCATCTCAGAAAAAGACATATTAGTCGCCTTGTATCTTTTTTTACTGGATCGGGACGTTTCCGCCTCCGGGCTATCCTCGTCGGTAATTTCAACTAAAGAAGCCACCTGTGTCTGCGACATGTCGCCGTCTCACACTGTGCGCCGATCGTTAAGGGGCGGGGAAATGCTGAAAAAGTCCGTCATGGGCGGGCGATGAGGGCGGAGTTACACGCATGCGCAGGGTATAAAAAGGGGAAAGAAGTTATTAGGGATGCGCGGAGTAAGGACGACCGGAAGTGAACCAACGAAGTGAACTAAGGTAAGAAGGGAACTCAGGCCTGCAGTGGCCTATAATGGTTCATGATTGTAAAGGGCAATATTGTGATAAGTTGAGGAGAATCAATTCTGATCCTTTTCTTTTTTTTACTTTTTTTTTTACTTGCTGATCCAAAAAGATGCATAAACTACGAGAGCCGGAGGTGATGCTGACTTTTATTGAAAAATATAAGGAACAGCGCAACCTGTGGGAACTGAAACACCCTGCGTACCACAAGAGTGATGCAGACTACACTATGATCAATAATAAAATCAACAACCTGCGTAATTCCTATAAAAAAAATACAAGGAAGTGCGCCAGTCAAAGAGATCAGGAGAAGCAGCCGACGATGTAGTAAATAGTAAAGCCCAAGCTGTGGTACTACAGACATCTTCAATTTCTGCATGACCAGATCGAGGCCAGGGAATCTATTTCCAGCCTTCCCTCAACCCTTCCTGCCACCCTTCCCTCCAGCGTTGCTTCCACCCTTCCCTCCACCCCTGCAGAGGCGGAGGAGGAGCCTCCCGAGCTAGAAGAGCCAGATCTTCGCATCTTCAGCCAGGTATAGTAATTTTGATCATAATTATTGTCCACTAAGTAATATTGTGTTGAACTGTTTGGATTAGCCATAAATGATATCATCCCCCACCCCCCAAGAAAAACAAACCAGTAATGAGATCAAAATTGTGTGTGATAGATTCCCCAAATAATCCAATTTTTCATTTTATTTTAAAAACAGGATGATGCAAGCCAGGAGGAAGAGGGTCAGGAGTGTGGCAGGCAGGAGGAGGCAGGGCCAAGTGGGACTCAGCAGGTCCCCAGGCCTAGTGGCAGCACCGTCTCCCAAGTGGCTCCCCTCCACGTCAGACCGCCAAAACAACGGCGGATGACACAAGTGGAGGAGGAGTCACTAAAGATGATTCAGGAGGCTGCTGCCATTATGAGTGCCCCCCTCAACCCTACGGAGGGCTTTAGCACCTATCTGGCGGATAAGTTGCTCAGAATGGAGGCGGGACAACGGGCCCTTTGTGAGCACCTCATATATATGGCCGTACACATGGGGGCGAGGGGCTGCTGACTGAGGTCACCCATATCTCGCAGCAGGCCAATCCCTCTCCTCCTTCTCCTCCTTCTCCTGCCACATCACCACCCACAGTGGCCCAGCCTGCAAGGGTGCGTGGACGGGGCCGTGGAGAGAACGCTGCAGAGAGGCGTGGAAGGAAGGCTACAGGGAAGAGCAGGAGGTGATTCCCTGGCCTCGAGCTGCTCATCCAGAAATTGAAGGTTGATGGAGTACCACAGCTTGGGATGATGTATGTCTTTGGCTGCTGCTCCTGATTTCATGCTGTTGTTGATTTTATTATTGATCATAGTCAGGTCTGCATTTGGGATCTAATGACTTGATATTCTCTGCTAATTTCTGAATATTTGCCCTTCGGTTTTTTTTTTTTTTTTTTCCGAAATAAAGGGAAATTTGATTTCCGCCAACATACATGCCTGATGTGGTTTTTTTTGAAGTAGCAATAAGATTTCATAAATACAATGTGTAATTAATAACAAGGGACACCAACCTCCATGAGTAAAAAATAAAAAAAATATGTTGTTCGGAGAAATTGACACACCAAAAAATGCACAACAAAATTAAAGACAAAAACCAAAAAAAGGTGTAATTTGTGAGGTCGGCCTTGAAGAATTAAACTAATTATTCCTAAGATCACAAGAAAGAAGAAAGACATACGTTTCTCAGAACTCATGAGAAAGATCTGCTGCCGAAATGACATTTTAAAGACCGTTCTAAAGCAAAAAAACATGCGCTGCATTAAACGAAGCAATAACTTGCAGGATGACGAATGTGCTCTCTCCATTAGGAACGCTAGTTTTACCAGAACGAGCGCTCCCATCTCCTAATTCAGTCTGAGCATGCGTGGGTATTTTAACCGATGGACTTGCCCATAGACGATCAGAAATTCCCATCGTTTTTTTATCCATCGGAAAATTTTAAAACAAGTTCTATTTAATCCAACCGATGGAAAAAAGACCAATGGGTACCATACACGATCGGTTGGTCTGATGAAAACCATCCATCGGACGGTTTTCATCAGTCAAACCGATCGTGTGTACGGGGCTTAAGAGGCCAAACAAAGTGCATGAGTTCAGAAATACCAAAATACCAGAATAGGGATTTCTGAACTCTAGCTGAATACCACTATAGCATGACTATCTGTTTTGCTTTTATTAACATTTATTTCATGTATTCATATGTTTTTTGTAATCAATAAACTTTGTACTCCTTGTTTATACATGTTCTTTACTCTCTTATCTGGTTTTAATCCTTGGCCCATAACATCCCTGGGGCACCTCCTCTGTTCTTTCTATATAATGTTTGGGGGTTCTGTGTAATTTTCTAGCAAATTAATGATGATGTTTACATGTAGGAGAGAAATGTCAGAATTGGCCAGGTAGGCAAGTGGTTAAATTGACCCCAGAGGATAAAAAATCTTATTTTTCATAGCAAATTGCAATAAGCTTATGGAGGACAAGGGGTTCCCCTATCTTAAGGTTTAATAGCAGAAGGAGGTTGAATATAAAATAATAATAATAATAATAATAATAATAATAATAATGGAATTAATTTACTGAATATTGCCATTAACATTGCTGAGTTAGTTTTAATGGATTATTACCCTTAAAGTATATCTAAAACCCAACCATTAAATTCTCATTAAAACTTTAATATGTTAATAGAGTTTCAAAAAGCTGTATTAATCTTTTTAAATCTGCAGCATTCGGTAAACTAATAACTGGATATTGTGCTATGAAGATTCTTGTTCAGGAACTTCCTGTTATAGGGTGTCTCCCTAATTGCTCTCCTTTGCTGCCACCCTGCCACATGCACCCCTGATGTAGACTACAAGAGTAGGGTAACCAGGCATCCCCGGTTTCAGGGGACAGTCCCCGGATTGAGGACACTGTCCCCGGACCAAGTCTGTCCCCAGTTTTGTCCCCGGATTGGATCTAAACAGGAGCTGGGGCAATTTCAAAGACAGTCAGTGCAGAATTAATTGATCCTGTGTTCCTGCAAAGCAGGTACAGGGATCTATACCTTCCCTTAGTAAAAGCACCTCCCCCACAGTGAGAAAACACTTGTTAGGTACACATTTAGCCCTTTGATTGCCCTAGATGTTATCCCCTTCCCAGCCAGTGTCATTAGTACAGTGACAGTGCATATTTTTAGCACTGATCACTGTATTAGTATCACTGGTTCCCACAAAGCGTCAAAAGTGTCACTGATGCCGTGTACACACGGTCAGAATTTCCGCCAGCAAAAGTCCGATGTGAGCTTTTGGTCGGAAATTCCGACCATGTGTATGCTCCATCTGACTTTTGCTGTCGGAATTTCCACCAGCAAAAGATTGAGAGCAGGTTCTCAATTTTTCAGACGGAAAAAATTCTGACGCATGTTCGGAAGCATTGAACTTTCGGCTCGTCGTAGTGTTTTACGTCACCATTAGTGATGAGCCGAACACCCCCGGGTTCGGTTCGCACCAGAACCCGCGAACGGACCGAAAGTTCGTACGAACATTAGAACCCTATTAAATACAATGGATGCGAACGTTCGAATTCTAAAGTGCTAATTATAACAACTATTATGCATGTTATTGTCCTAAAAAGGGTTTGGGAACCCGGGTTCTGCACCAGGGGACATGTATCAATGCAAAAAGAAGTTTTAAAAACGGTCGTTTTTCGGGAGCAGTCATTTTAATGATGCATAAAGTGAAAAAAAAAAAGTCAAATATTCCTTTAAATATCGTACCTGGGGGGTGTCTAAAGTATGCCTGTGAAGTGCCACGTGTTTCCCGTGTTTAGAACTGTCCCTGCACAAAATGACACTTCTAAAGGAAAAAAAAGCCATTTAAAACTGCTTGCGGCTTTAATGTAATGTCTGGTCCCGGTAATATGGATGAAAATCTTTAAGAAAAATGGCATAGCTACCCCATGACCCCCCCCCCTACCCCAGCCCATTACCAGCCCCTTTGGGTCTTGTATGGATATTAAGGGGAACCCCGCACATAAAATAAAAAAGGCCCTATATACTCTGAACAGCCGTATACAGGCGGTGCATACAAGACAGGGACTGTAGGTTTGTTCTTATGTAGAATCTGTTTGTAATTTTGAACAGGTACATTGTTGAAGTGTAGCTCCAGCCCAAAAATCTATTTTTAAACTTTTTGGAAAACATAGGTAAGGGTTATCACCCTTGTAACATTTGTTTTGCTGTCTGTGCCCCTGTTCAGAACATTTCACCTCACTTTCCGTCCCAATGACAACTGTTTTTGAAATGTGGTGTTTTTCTTGAAACAAGGATTGCTGATAAAGCATCAGTACAGAGGAGACACCTTTCTCCCATATTAATTCTTACAGTAGAGAATTTTCCTTCCTAGTGGTAGATTTCCTCTCACTTCCTGTTGTCTTCTTGCGTTTGCAAGTAGGAGTCGTTTGTAAGTTGGATGTTTGAAAGTAGGGACCTGCCGTATATACTCTGCAGAAATAGGCCCCTTAGTTGTTGGTGTTGGCACAACACTGTAAGCACTCACAGTTACTCTTGGTTGGTGCTGGAACGCCCTGCTGTCAACTATTATATCAGGAATTTTAATTACATATAATTGTTGAACAGTGGTAGTAAAAATTGGGCCTTTGATGGTGGTGCTGGTGCCACAACACTGTAAGCCCTGACAGTTACTCTTGGTGGGTGCAGCAATGGGCCCTGCTGTGAATTATTAGATCAAGAATTGTAATTGCATGCCCCTGTTGAACAGGGGCTGAAAAATTGGGCCTTTCGTGGTGGTGGTGGTGGTGTTGCCACAACACTGTAAGCCCTCAGAGTTACTCTTGGTGGGTGCAGGAATGGGCCCTGCTGTGAATTATTAGATCAAGAATTGTAATTACTTGCCCCTTTTGAACAGGGGCTGAAAAATTGGGCCTTTCGTGGTGGTGGTGGTGGTGGCGTTGCCACAACACTGTAAGCCCTCAGAGTTACTCTTGGTGGGTGCAGGAATGGGCCCTGCTGTGAATTATTAGATCAAGAATTGTAATTACATGCCCCTTTTGAACAGGGGCTGAAAAATTGGGCCTTTCGTGGTGGTGGTGGTGGTGGCGTTGCCACAACACTGTAAGCCCTCAGAGTTACTCTTGGTGGGTGCAGGAATGGGCCCTGCTGTGAATTATTAGATCAAGAATTGTAATTACATGCCCCTTTTGAACAGGGGCTGAAAAATTGGGCCTTTCGTGGTGGTGGTGGTGGTGGCGTTGCCACAACACTGTAAGCCCTCAGAGTTACTCTTGGTGGGTGCAGCAATGGGCCCTGCTGTGAATTATTAGATCAAGAATTGTAATTACATGCCCCTTTTGAACAGGGGCTGAAAAATTGGGCCTTTCGTGGTGGTGGTGGTGGTGGCGTTGCCACAACACTGTAAGCCCTCAGAGTTACTCTTGGTGGGTGCAGCAATGGGCCCTGCTGTGAATTATTAGATCAAGAATTGTAATTACATGCCCCTTTTGAACAGGGGCTGAAAAATTGGGCCTTTCGTGGTGGTGGTGGTGGTGGCGTTGCCACAACACTGTAAGCCCTCAGAGTTACTCTTGGTGGGTGCAGGAATGGGCCCTGCTGTGAATTATTAGATCAAGAATTGTAATTACATGCCCCTTTTGAACAGGGGCTGAAAAATTGGGCCTTTCGTGGTGGTGGTGGTGGTGGCGTTGCCACAACACTGTAAGCCCTCAGAGTTACTCTTGGTGGGTGCAGCAATGGGCCCTGCTGTGAATTATTAGATCAAGAATTGTAATTGCATATAATTGTTGAACAGGGGCTGAAAAATTGGGCCTTAGGCACTGGTGGCACAACACTACAACCCCTCACAGATACTGTACTTGGAGCACAGCAATGAGCCCTGTTGCAAAGTATTGCTTCAAAAATTGTAATGACACGCCCCTGTTAAACAGGGGCTGAAAAATTGGGCCTTAGGCACTGGTGGCACAACACTACAACCCCTCACAGATACTGTACTTGGAGCACAGCAATGAGCCCTGTTGCAAAGTATTGCTTCAAAAATTGTAATGACACGCCCCTGTTAAACAGGGGCTGAAAAATTGGGCCTTAGGCACTGGTGGCACAACACTACAACCCCTCACAGATACTGTACTTGGAGCACAGCAATGAGCCCTGTTGCAAAGTATTGCTTCAAAAATTGTAATGACACGCCCCTGTTAAACAGGGGCTGAAAAATTGGGCCTTAGCCACTGGTGGCGGCACCCATAAACAAAAATGATCTTCCAAGCTATCATCATCAATCGTATCATTGAGGACTCGGAGGAGGAGGATACCCAGTCAACATAACAGCACAGGCACTCAGCATCAGCATCAGTCTTGAAGGGATGTGACATGTTAAAATCAATTAGTCTGTTATATCAGCATCAGGTGTGTGGTAGCTGGTGGTGATCCAAGACTGGTTCATCTTGATGAAAGTCAGTCGATCAACCGAGTCGGTGGACAGGCGCACCCTGTGATCCGTGACAAATCCTCCAGCAGCACTGAATGTGCGTTCCGAAAGAACGCTGGATGCAGGACAGGCCAGTAGCTCAATTGCATACTGTGCAAGCTCTGGCCAGTGATCCATCCTCAAGACCCAGTAAGCCAGAGGATTTTCGGTGGGGAAGGTGTCCAAGTCTGACCTTGCCCCTAGATATTCCTGCACCATGTTTATCAGACGCTAGCGATGGTTGCTGGAACCGATCATACTTTGGGGCTGCGGACTAAAGAATTGTCTGAACGCATCGGTCAGACGGCCACCTTCCCCACCGCTCCTTCTTTGACTGGCCGAAGCCTCAGCAACTCGTTGTCCAGGACCAGGAGTTTGTAACCTCCCAGTCTCTGGGAACGCGTTGCACAGACCTTTCTGCAAGGCCTCCCGGAGTTGTCTCATCCTCTGCTCCCTCTGCGACGGTAACATAAGGTCCGCAACCTTACCCTTGTACCGTGGATCAAGGAGAGTGGCCAGCCAGTAATGGTCCCTCTCCTTGATCCGAAGAATACGAGGATCCTTCCGCAGACTTTGCAGGATCAGGGAGGCCATGCAGCGTAGGTTTGCTGAGGCATTCGCTCCGGAGTCCTCTGGGTCACTAAGGACGACATGATCCGCAGCCACCTCCTCCCAGCCACGTACAAGTCCACTGGTTTCTTGGGACTGTAAATCATCCCTAAAAGACTGCTGCTGATGATGTTGAGTGCCAGCCTCCACCTCCATGCTGACACAATCCTCCTCCTCCTCCTCCTCCTCCTCTTCCTGTGCGATGGGTGGGACAGAAGGAACACTGTCTGGGTAAAGGGGGCCTTGAGAGGCAAGGAAGTCCTCCTCTTCCTGCCTCTGTTCTGCCTCAAGTGCCCTGTCCATTATTCCACGCAGCGTGTGCTCCAACAGGTGGACAAGAGGTACAGTGTCACTGATGCATGCACTGTCACTGCTCACCATCCTCGTGGCCTCCTCAAATGGTGCCAGGACAGTGCATGCATCCCTGATCATGCCCCACTGGCGTGGAGAAAAAAAATCAAGCTTCCCTGACCCTGTCCTGGTGCCGTAGTCGCACAGGTACTCATTGATGGCCCTCTGCTGCGTGTGCAGCCGCTGCAGCATGGCCAACGTTGAGTTCCACCTGGTGGGCATGTCACATATAAGGCCGTTCTTGGGCAGGTTCAACTCCTTTTGCAGCTCAGCCAGGCGAGCACTGGCATTATAAGATCTGCGGAAATGCACACAGACTTTCCTGGCCTGCCTCAGGACATCCTGTAAGCCCGGGTACCTGCCCAAGAACCGCTGCACCACCAGGTTAAGGACGTGAGCCACACAGGGCACATGGGTCAGTTGTCCCTGTCGGAGGGCGGAGAGGAGGTTGGTGCCATTGTCGCAAACCACCATTCCTGGCTTAAGCTGGCGTGGCGTCAACCACCTCTCGGCCTGGCCCTGCAGAGCAGACAGGACCTCTGCCCCAGTGTGGCTTCTGTCCCCCAAACACACCAGCGCAAGCACGGCATGGCATCTTTTTGCCTGCGTACTTGCGTAGCCCCGTGAACGGCTACGGAGCACCGCTGGTTCATAGGACAAACCACAGGAAGAGGCCATGGAGGAAGAAGAAGAGGAGGGGGTGGAGGAGAGAGGTGTGTCACAACCAGTAGTAGCATTTTGGAGGCGTGGCGGTGGAACAACCTCCAACACTACTGCACCTTGTCCTGCATCCTTCCCAGCTGCCAAAAGAGTGACCCAATGGGCCGTGAAAGAAAGGTAACGTCCCTGTCCATGCCTGCTGGACCATGAGTCAGCGGTAATATGCACCTTACCGCTGACCGCCCTGTCCAGCGAGGCCAAGACATTGCCTTCCACATGCCGGTAGAGAGCCGGAATAGCCTTCCGTGAGAAAAAGTGGCGTTTGGGAACCTGCCACTGAGGAACCGCACATTGCACAAACTCACGGAAGGGGGCCGAGTCTACCAACTGAAAAGGCAGCAGTTGAAGCGCTAGCAATTTAGCCAAGCTAGCATTCAACCGCTGGGCATGTGGATGGCTGGGAGTGAACTTCTTTCGATGGTCCAGCAGCTGGGGCAGGGAAATTTGCCTGCTAGAATCGGACGTCGGTGTACTGCTAGCAGAGTGGCCGCAAGTACTTGGCTGTGACACACCTAATTCTACACCTTCATTCCTCTCAGTGCATGTTTCAGAGAGGACTGAAGTTATAGTGGGGTTGGAGATCCCAGCTGATGCGGTGCAAGGAGAGGTCCGCTTTGTTCTTTGGTGTGGGTCTTTGAGGTAGGCTTGCCAACGAGCTGCATGGCAGGTCAACATATGTCTGGTCAGGCATGTGGTACCCAAGCGGCTGATGTTTTGGCCACGCGATATACGCTTGAGACATATGTTGCAAACAGCAGCTGTGCGATCTGATGCACTAGCCTCAAAAAAGGCCCACACCAAGGAACTTTTTGAATGACGGGCAGAGGCAGCGCCCTGCACAGGCGGAGCTCTGCGGTGTGATTCCGTCGGTGTACTGCCCTTACGCTGGCCACCAAAGGGCATCCTGCCTCGTTGGAGATGTGCCTCCTCCTCATCCTCCTCCTCCTCCTCTCTCCTATTAGGCACCCACGTGGAGTCAGTGACCTCATCATCCCCTCCCTCCTCATCACTGGAGCCAATCTGGCAGTATGCTGCAGCTGCTGGAACATGACTGCCAGATTGGTGTCCTTCTTGAGCATCCCCTCTGTCTGCTCTCACCCTACTGCCTTCCTGTAGCTGGGTTTCATCACCAGACCCTTCGAAACGCTGGGCATCCTCCTGGAGCATGTACCCAACACTGTGCTCAAACAGTTCGGGGGACTCCTCAGGAGGAGGACATGGTGGGTCTAGGGAAGGAGTGACTGATGATGAGTCTGACATTGATACCAGGGAAGAGGACGCTTTGGCAGCTGCTTTGCCAGTACCCTGAGCCTGGGTGAGAGAGGATGAGGAGGAGGAGGAGGGCTTGGTCATCCACTCTACCAAGTCTTCGGCATGATGTGGCTCAACATGTCCAGCTGCCGAAAAGAAGGACAAGCGTGTCCCATGGCCATGTGCTGATGACAATGCACCGCGTCCACGACCAGCACTGTTGCCCCCAGACACAGAGCCTGCTTGCCCTCTTTTATTGCCTCCTGACTGTCTGCCTCTCCTTGTTTGCCTTCCAGACATTCTAATAGATGGCCTGCAGGGAGATGGGAAAAAAGCAATAAGGGCTACCTTCAGGTGTCCTTCTCTGTCCCTTTACTTAAGGATTTCTAAATATGGTTGAGGATGATTGCTTTTGCACAGAATAGCACAACGACAATTTCCCTGACTGTCCAAAAAACAAGGATTTCAAAGATGGTTGATGAGGAATGCTTTAGCACACTATAGCACAAGGAGAATTCCCCTCACTTTCCTTCTTTGTCCCTAGAAACAAGGACTCGCACAGTGAAAGAAACTGACACTCTCCCTACCTAGAGTTTTCTGTCCCTAGAAAAAATGTTTTTTTAAAGCACACTATAGCACAAGGAGAATTCACTCACTGTCCTTCCCTGTCCCTAGAAACAAGGATTCGCACAGTGAAATAAACTGACACTCTCCCTACCTAGAGTTTTCTGTCCCTAGAAAAAATGTTTTTTTAAAGCACACTATAGCACAAGGAGAATTCCCCTCACTTTCCTTCTTTGTCCCTAGAAACAAGGACTCGCACAGTGAAAGAAACTGACACTCTCCCTACCTAGAGTTTTCTGTCCCTAGAAAAAATGTTTTTTTAAAGCACACTATAGCACAAGGACAATTCCCCTCACTTTCCTTCTTTGTCCCTAGAAACAAGGATTCGCACAGTGAAAGAAACTGACACTCTCCCTACCTAGAGTTTTCTGTCCCTAGAAAAAATGTTTTTTTAAAGCACACTATAGCACAAGGACAATTCCCCTCACTTTCCTTCTTTGTCCCTAGAAACAAGGATTCGCACAGTAAAAGACACTGACACTCTCCCTACCTAGAGTTTTCTGTCCCTAGAAAAAATGTTTTTTTAAAGCACACTATAGCACAAGGAGAATTCCCCTCACTTTCCTTCTTTGTCCCTAGAAACAAGGACTCGCACAGTGAAAGAAACTGACACTCTCCCTACCTAGAGTTTTCTGTCCCTAGAAAAAATGTTTTTTTAAAGCACACTATAGCACAAGGAGAATTCACTCACTGTCCTTCCCTGTCCCTAGAAACAAGGATTCGCACAGTGAAATAAACTGACACTCTCCCTACCTAGAGTTTTCTGTCCCTAGAAAAAATGTTTTTTTAAAGCACACTATAGCACAAGGAGAATTCCCCTCACTTTCCTTCTTTGTCCCTAGAAACAAGGACTCGCACAGTGAAAGAAACTGACACTCTCCCTACCTAGAGTTTTCTGTCCCTAGAAAAAATGTTTTTTTAAAGCACACTATAGCACAAGGAGAATTCACTCACTGTCCTTCCTTGTCCCTAGAAACAAGGATTCGCACAGTGAAATAAACTGACACTCTCCCTACCTAGAGTTTTCTGTCCCTAGAAAAAATGTTTTTTTAAAGCACACTATAGCACAAGGAGAATTCCCCTCACTTTCCTTCTTTGTCCCTAGAAACAAGGATTCGCACAGTGAAATAAACTGACACTCTCCCTACCTAGAGTTTTCTGTCCCTAGAAAAAATGTTTTTTTAAAGCACACTATAACACAAGGACAATTCCCCTCACTTTCCTTCTTTGTCCCTAGAAACAAGGACTCGCACAGTAAAAGACACTGACACTCTCCCTACCTAGAGTTTTCTGTCCCTAGAAAAAATGTTTTTTTAAAGCACACTATAGCACAAGGACAATTCCCCTCACTTTCCTTCTTTGTCCCTAGAAACAAGGACTCGCACAGTAAAAGACACTGACACTCTCCCTACCTAGAGTTTTCTGTCCCTAGAAAAAATGTTTTTTTAAAGCACACTATAGCACAAGGAGAATTCCCCTCACTTTCCTTCTTTGTCCCTAGAAACAAGGACTCGCACAGTGAAAGAAACTGACACTCTCCCTACCTAGAGTTTTCTGTCCCTAGAAAAAATGTTTTTTTAAAGCACACTATATCACAAGGAGAATTCCCCTCACTTTCCTTCTTTGTCCCTAGAAACAAGGATTCGCACAGTAAAAGACACTGACACTCTCCCTACCTAGAGTTTTCTGTCCCTAGAAAAAATGTTTTTTTAAAGCACACTATAGCACAAGGAGAATTCCCCTCACTTTCCTTCTTTGTCCCTAGAAACAAGGACTCGCACAGTAAAAGACACTGACACTCTCCCTACCTAGAGTTTTCTGTCCCTAGAAAAAATGTTTTTTTAAAGCACACTATAGCACAAGGAGAATTCCCCTCACTTTCCTTCTTTGTCCCTAGAAACAAGGACTCGCACAGTGAAAGAAACTGACACTCTCCCTACCTAGAGTTTTCTGTCCCTAGAAAAAATGTTTTTTTAAAGCACACTATAGCACAAGGAGAATTCCCCTCACTTTCCTTCTTTGTCCCTAGAAACAAGGACTCGCACAGTGAAAGAAACTGACACTCTCCCTACCTAGAGTTTTCTGTCCCTAGAAAAAATGTTTTTTTAAAGCACACTATAGCACAAGGAGAATTCCCCTCACTTTCCTTCTTTGTCCCTAGAAACAAGGATTCGCACAGTAAAAGACACTGACACTCTCCCTACCTAGAGTTTTCTGTCCCTAGAAAAAATGTTTTTTTAAAGCACACTATAGCACAAGGAGAATTCCCCTCACTTTCCTTCTTTGTCCCTGAAACAAGGACTCGCACAGTGAAAGAAACTGACACTCTCCCTACCTAGAGTTTTCTGTCCCTAGAAAAAATGTTTTTTTAAAGCACACTATAGCACAAGGAGAATTCCCCTCACTTTCCTTCTTTGTCCCTAGAAACAAGGACTCGCACAGTAAAAGACACTGACACTCTCCCTACCTAGAGTTTTCTGTCCCTAGAAAAAATGTTTTTTTAAAGCACACTATAGCACAAGGAGAATTCCCCTCACTTTCCTTCTTTGTCCCTAGAAACAAGGACTCGCACAGTGAAAGAAACTGACACTCTCCCTACCTAGAGTTTTCTGTCCCTAGAAAAAATGTTTTTTTAAAGCACACTATAGCACAAGGAGAATTCACTCACTGTCCTTCCCTGTCCCTAGAAACAAGGATTCGCACAGTGAAATAAACTGACACTCTCCCTACCTAGAGTTTTCTGTCCCTAGAAAAAATGTTTTTTTAAAGCACACTATAGCACAAGGAGAATTCCCCTCACTTTCCTTCTTTGTCCCTAGAAACAAGGATTCGCACAGTGAAAGAAACTGACACTCTCCCTACCTAGAGTTTTCTGTCCCTAGAAAAAAATGTTTTTTTAAAGCACACTATAGCACAAGGACAATTCCCCTCACTTTCCTTCTTTGTCCCTAGAAACAAGGACTCGCACAGTAAAAGACACTGACACTCTCCCTACCTAGAGTTTTCTGTCCCTAGAAAAAATGTTTTTTTAAAGCACACTATAGCACAAGGACAATTCCCCTCACTTTCCTTCTTTGTCCCTAGAAACAAGGACTCGCACAGTAAAAGACACTGACACTCTCCCTACCTAGAGTTTTCTGTCCCTAGAAAAAATGTTTTTTTAAAGCACACTATAGCACAAGGAGAATTCCCCTCACTTTCCTTCTTTGTCCCTAGAAACAAGGACTCGCACAGTAAAAGACACTGACACTCTCCCTACCTAGAGTTTTCTGTCCCTAGAAAAAATGTTTTTTTAAAGCACACTATAGCACAAGGAGAATTCCCCTCACTTTCCTTCTTTGTCCCTAGAAACAAGGATTCGCACAGTAAAAGACACTGACACTCTCCATACCTAGAGTTTTCTGTCCCTAGAAAAAATGTTTTTTTAAAGCACACTATAGCACAAGGAGAATTCCCCTCACTTTCCTTCTTTGTCCCTAGAAACAAGGACTCGCACAGTAAAAGACACTGACACTCTCCCTACCTAGAGTTTTCTGTCCCTAGAAAAAATGTTTTTTTAAAGCACACTATAGCACAAGGAGAATTCCCCTCACTTTCCTTCTTTGTCCCTAGAAACAAGGACTCGCACAGTGAAAGAAACTGACACTCTCCCTACCTAGAGTTTTCTGTCCCTAGAAAAAATGTTTTTTTAAAGCACACTATAGCACAAGGACAATTCCCCTCACTTTCCTTCTTTGTCCCTAGAAACAAGGATTCGCACAGTAAAAGACACTGACACTCTCCCTACCTAGAGTTTTCTGTCCCTAGAAAAAATGTTTTTTTAAAGCACACTATAGCACAAGGAGAATTCCCCTCACTTTCCTTCTTTGTCCCTAGAAACAAGGATTCGCACAGTGAAAGAAACTGACACTCTCCCTACCTAGAGTTTTCTGTCCCTAGAAAAAATGTTTTTTTAAAGCACACTATAGCACAAGGACAATTCCCCTCACTTTCCTTCTTTGTCCCTAGAAACAAGGACTCGCACAGTAAAAGACACTGACACTCTCCCTACCTAGAGTTTTCTGTCCCTAGAAAAAATGTTTTTTTAAAGCACGCTATAGCACAAGGACAATTCCCCTCACTTTACTTCTTTGTCCCTAGAAACAAGGACTCGCACAGTAAAAGACACTGACACTCTCCCTACCTAGAGTTTTCTGTCCCTAGAAAAAATGTTTTTTTAAAGCACACTATAGCACAAGGAGAATTCACTCACTGTCCTTCCCTGTCCCTAGAAACAAGGACTCGCACAGTAAAAGACACTGACACTCTCCCTACCTAGAGTTTTCTGTCCCTAGAAAAAATGTTTTTTTTAAAGCACACTATAGCACAAGGAGAATTCCCCTCACTTTCCTTCTTTGTCCCTAGAAACAAGGACTCGCACAGTGAAAGAAACTGACACTCTCCCTACCTAGAGTTTTCTGTCCCTAGAAAAAATGTTTTTTTAAAGCACACTATAGCACAAGGAGAATTCCCCTCACTTTCCTTCTTTGTCCCTAGAAACAAGGATTCGCACAGTGAAAGAAACTGACACTCTCCCTACCTAGAGTTTTCTGTCCCTAGAAAAAATGTTTTTTTAAAGCACACTATAGCACAAGGAGAATTCCCCTCACTTTCCTTCTTTGTCCCTAGAAACAAGGATTCGCACAGTAAAACACACTGACACTCTCCCTACCTATCCTTCTCTTTCCCTAAACTAAAGGAATCCAGGTTAAGCAAGAAAGAAATAAATGTCACTGTCCCTGCCTATGCTTCTCTTTCCCTGCTCCGGAACACACTACACTAGGCCGCCGTGCTGGCGGCCTTTTATAGTGTGGGCGTGTACTAAACACCCTCAGCAATAATTGGCCACAGGCATCCTGCCTGTGGCCAATCATTGCTCTCCTCGCTGCCGGCGCTGTGATTGGCCAAGCATGCGGGGTCACAGTGCATGCTTGGCCAATCACAGCGCCTGGATGACACTGCGATGGCGTAGTGCATTGTGGGCCGTTCGCGTCACTCGAATTTGGCGCGAACGGCCCAAATCGTTCGATCTTCGTCGAACGATCGAACAGCCGATGTTCGAGTCGAACGTATGTTCGACTCGAACACGAAGCTCATCCCTAGTCACCATGTTCTTGACGGTCGAAAGTTCAGAGAACTTGTGTGACCGTGTGTATGCAAGCCAAGCTTGAGCGGAATTCCGTCGGAAAAACCATCCAAGGTTTTTCCGACGGAATTTCTGCTCGTGTGTACGGGGCATTAGTGTCCGAATTGTCTGCCGCAATATCGCAGTCCCGATATGAGTCGCTGATTGCTGCCATTACTAGTAAAAAAAGAATATGTCCCCGGATTTCATTTAAAAAATCTGGTCACCTTATACAAGAGGGCATGGTCCATGGTTGTCATTATCAGGAAGCCAGTCCAGACCTATGATGTACAGCCAAAGCTAGGGTGAGTGCATATGGACAAAAAGTGTATAAAATGGCTGGAAGGGCATTGAGATCCAAAACGAAAAAAAAAAAAAAAAGGCCTAAAATAAAGAAGAAAACTGTTTTGTTTGGGAAGAACCATGGCATTTTCTTACATTACACAGTCCTAGTAAACTAAATGTCACAAAGGTTTTTACAAGGTTTATATCAGTTTAGCCTGGAGAAGATCCAGTGCATTAACATCTAAAGCTGTTTTCAGTAGTTCACATGATCTTCAAAGACAGTAGTCATATAGATATAAGCTTTTATGAGTTCTACTGTATATACTGTATCTCTGCTCTGCTGTTGTGATACACTTACCTAGGTTCGTGTTTTTGAACTAATGCAAATAGTACTTTATCAATGTTGTCAGCTAAATGTTTCTAGGTAAATTTTCCCTTTATCTCTTGGTTACTTTGTAATTGCTAATACTATTTCTGTACTTACTTTACAAATTGCATAAATAAAGAATGTATGTAGAAAATAATACATTAGCCGTACAATATTCAAACCTCAAGTCCTCTTGGCTCTTCGTGCATTCTTGCAGAGTCAGTAAAGTACAAGAGTGGAATTCAGAGTACATAGGCGTCTTGATAGAAAATAATTTATTTTACACATTAATATACTGATCTGCACTGTGCACCCACCAAACTCCAACTGAAAAAAGAACATGAAAGGGAACAGAAGGAATATCACTTCTCCCTTCATTGACATTAGCTAGGGCCAACAAAGGAAAAAAAAAATATTTCAAGCAGCTGCAAAGCCATTGCATACCCCTAACGTCTTTTTTCTTGGTGTGCAGATGGGCTCTGCTCTGGTTCTAGTGTCCTTCATGCATAGCTCCCAACTGTCACATATTTTGAGGGACTGTCCTTGATTTTTGAACAAAGTCCCTCTGTCCCTCCTTCCTCTTCATATGTCCCTTATTTTGGTCTGATCTATATCACAGGTGTCAAACACAAGGCCCGCGGGCCAAATCTGGCCCTCCAGGCCATTTCATGTGGCCCTTGCACCTCTCGTGCAGCTTCAGGAGAGCTCCAGCCCTTCTCTGATCCTCCTCCAGACCCCTACTTTCTGCTTTCAAGCAATGCATCCAGCTTCTTCCCAGCAGCAGCATAAGGAAAGGGGTGCACTTCTGATGGTGGGGTGGCTCTTGACATCTAATGTAAGGGGAGGGGGTGTGCTGGACATCTAATCTTACAGATACAACTGGCCCTTTTGAGGACAATCATAATTCTGATGCGGCTCACGATGAAATTGAGTTTGACACCCCTGATCTATATAGTTGTATATAAAATGCACTTTTTATCTTTCAAAACGTGTTTACCAGTGCTAAAGCTTTCATCCAATTTCTAAATTGGTGCATTTGTACATTTTAAAAGCCAGAATAAATAAATACTAATGTTAAAATAAAGCACTTGTGGGTTTAACTAAGCTTTTTTTTTATAAGTCCCCTTTAAGGGGGCATGTCAGGGGGTGTGTCCTATGCCTACATACATTTGCTAATAGGTGTCCCTCATTCCCATCTCAAAATGTTGGGAGGTATGCTTCATGTTATCAAGATAACATAGAAAAATACTGCTAAGACTACATCATTTGTGACAACGTCATTTGTGACGTAACACGTAGGACGGAATGACACACTGATGTCACTATCTCCCTCTTGTCCCACGGAATGGGTTTGTTTGGTTGTGTGCAAGCCGACACACCAAAATTAGGGCGGTTTTTACTATTTACTATTGTAAGTGCAACATTTTTACTACCTCAATAAATATACCAAGGATGTTATGCTATGTGGAGCGTCTTTTTTTTCTGGTGAAATCTACTACCTTTACCTCATCAAGTGACATACAGTATAAAGATGAGATTTAAAGGGGTGGAGAAAGGCCAAGGCTGAGTTTTAAGCCAAAAGCGCAGACCAACCCTGTAATAAGTGGTCAACAGGAGCTGGTAAGCAGTTATTATAGCTTTTGGTGGAGGTAATGGAATAGTGGACATTGTCACTAAAGAAGTTTACAGTTTGTCACAAACACATGTGGATGTACCTATGGACTTTATATGTTTAACTTTATATTTTTGAATATTTAACGCAAACCTTTTTTCTTTTATATGCTTCATGTTATAATGATGTTTTACCCTGCAAAGCAACAGCTAGATCTCTGGACCCAACTTGTGGTGCGGGGGATGAATGTTGACCCTTTGACGCTTATTGTAAAGCTTTCTGGACTGCTGAAGACAGTAGTTTTTGCTTTGATATTTTTTAATGGATCTTGATGAAAGAAATATCAGATGTGGAGCAAGTGATTTTTTTTTAAGGGGGCTATAAAGTCACAAATACGTTTTGTAATAGCAGTAGTCCCTAGCAGTCTTGTGTATTGTGTCTCAAGTAAACTACAATAAACACACACAAGAGGACGCAAGCTCCAAGTCATAAAGGAAAGAGAATGGCACCTCAAAGTGCAGTATTTAAAAGATTTATTACAGGACAATGGGATTAAAAACACTTACAAGAGAGTAAGAGGTCATAGGCTTATAATGATTAGTCCTCATGCAGATCGCTGCAATCCTTGTCTGTCTGGGAGAGAGAGCGAGCCGCCCTGCAGCTGTCAGATTCCCTGGTGACATGGATTAGCGAGGAGTTGAAGATGCAATAAAGACGACCCGGGTTCTGGAACCAAGCTGGAATGCCTGTGGCCGATTTAACATCAGGTGAAGGTGGTGGGCGATAGTGGAGCATTTCGGAGCATGCACAGCTCTTTCGTCAGACCGCCCACCACCTTCACCAGATGTTGCATTGGCCGTGTGCGTAACAGCTTGGTTCCAGAACCCGGGTCACCTGATTGCATCTTCACCTCCTCGTTAATCCACGTCACCAGGGAATCTGACAGCTGCAGGATGGCTCTCTCTCTCCCGCAGACAGACAAGGATTACAGCGATCTGCATGAGGACTAATCATTATATGCCTATGACCTCTTACTCTCTTGTAAGTGTCTTTAATCCCATTGTGCCTGTAATAAATATTTTAACTACTGCACTTAGAGGCGCTTTTCTCTTTCCTTTATGACCCTCCAGAGCTGTTTCTTCTCTACAAAGTGCTACCCTCAGTGCCATCTCTCCAGTGCTACAAAGGACCGGATACCCAGCCTCACCAGAGTGCCCTTACCTCTCCCTCTTTTCCATTGCATTACCACCAAACAATTTATTATAAATTCACAGCCAAATGGATACTTACAAACATATTAAAAAAAAACTAGGCATGTAGCATAGATGCGTTGGGCATGGATGGAACATCACATCATTATACCATATGGTTGGAAAGCTGACAATTTTCAGGAGACTCACTCTCTTCCTCAGAGCTGAACCAACGAAGTGTCAGGTCACCCTTTAAATGTCACAGATCAGATGTCCCCCCCCCCCCCCAAATGGTCCAATCTGTGGACGGAGCTCTGTGGTCCACACACTTTGCAGCCGAAAAACAAATTCCAACACCATAACATAGCCACCTTCTTTACTTAGAAGTGTTATCCTCAACAGGTATAAATAGATAGATAAATGTGGTATAAATCCCTGTCTATGCCCTATAAATCACACACCAGCCACCATAGTCCATATGTGTTATGGATTTTTGCATTGCAGTGCCTCTGAGCAAAAGTCGCATGTCACAAGTCGGATCAGTTAGGCGGCTGATCCGACTTGGATGCAACTTCAATTAAATTCAATGGGCTGAAATCAGGCCCAAATTGGACCGAAGTTGTGCAGGAACCTTTTTAAAAGTCAGACTGATACAAGTGGGACCAGTTAAGATGGCTCTTACAGGGAAACATGGATTTTTACATGTCATGCGAAGTCGGACTGATTGTTGCACCAGTGTGAAGTGGGCCCTAATCGCATTAGGCAATTATGCTGCCTAATGTCAGGTGACATACAGAAGTAATAACAAATAGGGATGAGCTCAGTGTTCAGTCACAACGTAAGTTTGGATGTTCACCTGAACCCTAAACATTTAGGGCATTTGGTGTGGACAAACATGACTGCTTCTGGCTGTCAATGGCTGCTAACGAGGCAGTGGTCGCTTGCACCCGCTGCGTCCTTACCAACCACCTGCTTATTCACTTACATAGCCTGGAATCCCCAGCCATGTAAGCAAATGAGCAGGAATTCGAGCAGTTTACATCATTGCCTAAATATGGGCACATGGCCATATATGGGGAGTGATGTCATCACTATCTTGGCTGTTAATAGTTGCTAAGGAAACAGTGGCTGCTTGCATCCTTACCAACCACTGACCTCACCAGGCCCATTCACTTACATGGTAAAGAATCCCCTGCCACGAAAGCAAATGGGCAGGGACTAGAGCATTACCTAAATAAGGCCTTTAGGGGTCTCCTGTATTTTCTTTCATTGGTACATGTTCTCCAGAGTAGTTCCCATACCTCATTCTATTTTTTGGCACCCCTTTGCCTATTAGCCCAGAAAATGGGCATTTTTAATTTGACAGATCTGGCACCCAATGATTTCAATGGGGTTCAGGTTTGGTATCAGGACTTCTTTAAAGCTTGCTGAACCCTGCTCAAACCAAACACAGGTCAGTTTGGTTCATTGCTTTTAGGAAAAAGAAAGTTAATTTATTATGTTTATGCCCAATCAGGGTATATTGGGAAAGTTTTGTACATAGATTAGTGTAGCACCCTCTAGTGTGTGCTAGAAGTACAGTAAGAGTAGGAGAAAAGCATATTTCTGTCCAGGAATAACCTGAGCCAGGGAATTGGGTCAGGGTTATAAGAGGCCAGGGCTGGGTGACTCATCCTGGCAGCTCTCTGGTGTCTCTCTATGGTCTGAAAGGTTGGAGAATTTTCTAGAATTAGTGGGTGGAGGTTAGGAGGAGCTGCCTTGAATATTTATGGAGCCTCAGCCAATACTCAGAGGTAGGCTGGCAGGGGGCTGCGACCACTCCATAAATAGACATGAGCATTGCCAGCAGGGGCAGTCGGGTGGAAAATAGAGATACAGTGCTGAGGAGGCTGTCGGTGGTCCTCAGGGGTACCCCCTAGTCTGGGGGGGTGTCCTGCCTTGGGCCGAGGTTCGGGTGCTGGAAGGATCCTGCCATAACACACGGGAAAAAGTCCATCCTAGAGGCAAGGGAGCAAGAGAGGACAGTGTGAGTAGATCAACACTGTTGGGGACTAACAAGGGGGGGGGGGACTGCCACATGTAGCGGTGTGCTTAAGTCTTCATCCTTCCCTGAGAGATCTCCTGAGAGTCAGCCGGGTGGGCGGGTGAAGAGTCAGTTGGGAGGACTTGTGTTAAGCCGTGTACACACGATCGGTTTTACCAATGAAAACAGTCCGATGGACTGTTTTCATCGGACGAACCGATCGTGTATGGGCCCCATCGGTCTTTTTTCCATCGGTGTGAAAAAATAGAACATGTTTTAAATTTATCCGATGGGAAAAAAAACGATAGCAAAATCTGATCGTCTGTGTGGAAATCCATCGGATAAAAAACCCACGCATGCTCAGAATCAAGTCGACACATGCTCAGAAGCATTGAACTTCATTTTTCTCGGCTCATCGGAGTGTTTTACGTCACCGCGTTTGAAACGGTCGGTTTTTTGACTGATGGTGTGTGGGCAACACTGATGGAAGACAGTTTCATCGGATTTCCGATGGAAAAAACCATCGGATTAGAATCCATAGGATATACGATCGTGTGTACCGGGCTTCAGAGTTAACCTGGAGGGCTAGTGAAAGGGGCAGTTGCAACCAGGTGGGTTGGCAGTGACTGAGGCGGTGGTGCTGGGGGATAAGTGGCCACAGAGGAAGAGTTGCAAGATGTTTCACTACACCCAGCCCCCCCCCCCCCCCTCCTCACACACACACACACACACAGTACCTTTAAAGGCAGCTGGATAGGGTTGTACACATGCTGAGGCCAAGATGCTTTGCAGCTTCAAAAAAAATGATACCCCCTAGTAATCCCACCACAGGACGTCACTGGTTCACGTGAATAGGGCAACTGCCCTGCAACTGCATGCAACACAACACAATTTTGACAACATTTTGTCATGTTGCATTTCTATTGTCTCCAACAGTTTTTTGCAGCATTACATTTACTGAATATTATGTGCAGCCCTTTGGTAATGTCACAGGCTACACTTGAAGAATCAAGAAAGTTGACCACCATTAAGTTATATAGAAATACAAGTCCCCTCATTTCGACAATTCATCTACAAGGCATAAAAATATACTTTTTCATTCCACCCAAAATGTTGAAAACAGGTTTACCTTCCAGCAGCAGCCCAGATAAAGTAGCTTCAATACCTCTGAAACGTATTGAAACATTTTTCAAACTTCAGTAAAAACCTCTTTGAGTCCCCAGTTCCATTATCCACCTGTCAGTCAGCCGCTACCAACAGAGGAGTAGATGATGTGCAGGAGACACGCGCTCAGGTAGTTTTCTGCCAGTCTAGTTATGCTGCAGCAGACTTTCTATGCATGTAGCAATTTCTCTATGGAGTTTCAGATCCACCTCCCTGAGACTTGCCTGAACTCTGCATCCTGCTAAATGCTCATGTATAAAATATGAATGCATTGCAGCTGAGGATAGGAGAGGTGATAGAAGTGTCTCTCAGCTTTTTTAAACCTATATATTTCTTTTTAAAAAAAAAAAAGACTATCAAGTTCCTGTTAGAATTGCATAGCTTATCCTAATGCGGCGTACACACAATCGTTTTTCATGCCATTTTTTAAACCAAAGTTTTTCTCGTCGTTTTTTTTTCATGTTTCCTCTCAAGCCTGTCTTGCGTACACACGATCATTTAAAAAAACGTTCAAGCAAAGCGCAGTGACGTACAACACGTACGACGGCACTATAAAGGGGAAGTTCCGTTGCCACCCTTCATGTTAGTAAAGTTTGTTGAGCAACGATTCGCGCTTTTAAGCCTCGTGCTTTTCAGTCCGTTACAGCGTGACGAATGTGCTACCTCCATTACGAACACTAGTTTTACCAGAACGAGCGCTCCCGTCTCATACTTGATTCTGAGCATGCGCGTTTTTTTTTCCCCTCGTAAAAGCATACACACTATCGTTTTTCACGTCGTTAAAAAAAACGACATGAAAAACGACGTGAAAAAAATAGAGCATGTTCGAAATTTTTAATGGCCGTTTTTCACGTCGTTAAAAATGCTCTGGAGCCTACACACGATCGGTTTTAATGCCCATTTTTAAAAATGGCATTTTTAACGGCATGAAAAACGATTGTGTGTATGGGGCATAAGTGTTCCCTGATTCGTGTATATTGTATTGTCTGTGCTTCCCCAATTATGTATTAAATAGACACTAAATTACTTAATGGCTCTGTAATCTAATTTTCTTGAAAGAGTTTCCTTCTTTGTTTTTCTGCCACCTTGTAACAACCTCTCTGGGCTCCCAAACCTCTGCTTTTCCTCCGAGTTAGTTGGTGTCTGTGTGTTTTAGGTAGGATAAAAAAAAGTCAAAAACGCACTATTGTTTTTGGGCTGTACTACGGGTACAAACAACAGCTAAATTAACCACTTGCCGACAGGCTAACGCCAATATACGTCGGCAGAATGGCACGGCTGCGCTAAGCATCGTACCTGTACGTCGCTTTGAATTTGCCGCCGTGCGGTCCCGCAGACTCACTGTCTGCCAGGTGCCCGCGATCGTCTCACGGAGAGGCAGGACGGGAAGATGTAAACAAGGCATTTCCCTGTCATAGGGAGCAGTGATCTCTGTCCTGTCGTGTTCTAGGTAGCCCATCCCCCCCACAGTTAGAATCACTCCCTAGAACACACTTAACCCCTTGATCGCCCCCTAGTGTTTAACCCCTTCCCTGCCAGTGTCATTTACACAGTAATCAGTGCATTTTTATAGCTGCATAAATGACAATGGTCCCAAAATAGTGTCAAAAGTGTCCGATGTGTCCGCCATAATGTTGCAGTCACGATAAAAATCGCAGATCGCCGCCATTACTAATAATAAAAAAAAAATATAATAAAAATGCCATAAAACTATCCCCTATTTTGTAGACGCTATAACTTTTGCGCAAACCAATCAATATTTGCTTATTGCGATTTTTTTTACCAAAAATATGTAGAAGAATACATATCGGTCTAAACTGAGAAAGAAATTTTTTTTATATATATTTTTTGGGGATATTTATTATAGCAACAAGTAAAAAATATAGCTTTTTTTTTAAATTGTCGCTCTTTTTTTGTTTATAGCGCAAAAAATAAAAAACGCAGAGGTGATCAAATACCACCAAAAGAAAGCTCTATTTGTGGGAAAAAAAGGACGTCCATTTTGTTTGGGTACAACGTCGCACAACCGCGCAATTGTCAGTTAAAATGACACAGTGCCGAATCGCAAAAAGTGCTCTGGTCAGGAAGGGGGTAAATTCTTCGGAGGGTGAAATGGTTAAAAAAAAAAAGATTTTTTTTTTTACTATTTTGAGCCAGTTTTCCTTTGATAATAAAAAAAAAAACAGGAGCTATCCATTACCATTTACAGTAAAACCTTGGATTGCAAGCATAATTCATTCCAGAAGCATGCTTGTAATCCAAAGCACTTGTATATCAAAGCAAATTTTTCCATAAGAAATAATGGAAACTCAAATGATTCGTTCCACAACCATTTATTAATAAGCCCTTCAGTTTATAGTCCATATAAAAAGATTATAGCAATGTTATATTTTGTGTAACCATAAAATGTTATTCCACAAATGGCAGCCTCCACAAGGGGATCAACATGGTTGATGATTAAAAGAGGCACATCTAAGTATGCAGGCATCTGGGGTAAAGATGTCTGCAATCGTGACCGGGAAGACTACCCTGCAGTAGAGCGATCTGAAAGCGAGGCTTGAACCGCTCGTGGAGCGCAGCGTGGAAGCGACAACATTAATGGTGGTGAGGAGGATGGTCTATGTGGACAGCTTTACCCGGATGCCTGCATACTTAGATGTGCCTGTTTTAATCATCAACAATGTGATTTTCTAAATGTTGAACCTTCATTAAATGTAACCATATTGCTACACTTAGAGGCACCTCTCTTCTCTTTTATACAAAGTTGTGACATGATGCTACTTGTATATTAAGACGATGGGACTGACGTGACAGACTTTAACGGTGCCAGTGAAGGACATCAAAACCAAATAATGCTAAATAAGTTTATTACAAATTATTAAAAAATTATGTTTTAATTAAAATCAATTCAATTATATGGTTCTAATCAATATGACTTCCAATAAATTTGGTTGGTCATTATTACATTTATGGATCTCTGTTAGTACAATGTCAAGAGGTTGACGCGTTTCACATCTTTGCTTCCTCAGGACCTTACATTCTTGACTTTAAAACAGAGATCCTGTTAGAAAAAAAAGAAGAAAAAAAGAGCACAAACAAACTCTCTTCTCCCTTTTCCTTTTGGGATTTTATCCCCAGTAAGTACCACATTATCGCAGCAAATACCTCACTCTGCATTTACCTCATCCCCCAATACAACCTACCAACCCTATGTCTATTGGTATATTTTTTTCAGAATAGAGCCATATGGTCATCTCATCGCTCCTATTATATATATTTATCTACCTATTGTCTGAAGACACTATCTTTCGGATTGCTCTCCTATGACACTTGGCACATCACTTACTGTGGGCTCCTTTCTAGATGAAAGTGGCCCTCGATGCACGTCTTCTCACCTAATCGGTTGGTATGTCAAAATGAATGTGTTGCACTCCCACCTAACCAAAATGTAAATAATGTTTGTGCACTTTTTTCTTCTTTCTTTTGAACAAGATCTCTGTTTTAAAGTCAAGAATGTAAGGTCCTGAGGAAGCAAATATGTGAAACGCGTCGACCTCTTGACATTGTACTAACAGAGATCTATAGATTTAATAATGACCGACCAAATTGATTGGAGGTTATATTGATTAGAACCATATAATTTAATTGATTTTACTTGAAAAATATTTTTTAAATAATTTGTAATAAACTTATTTAGTAATATTTTGTTTTGATGTCCTTCACTTGTACCGTTAAAGTCCATCACATCAGTCCTATCTTCTAAAATATCATAAAGGATAAGGTACCCCCATAGCCCATACAACCTCAATATTGTATATCAAGACATTGCTTGTATATTAGGTCAAAATGTATTTTATAATTTTGCTTGTCTTGCAAAATGCTCTCAAACCAAGTTACTATCAAACCAAGGTTTTACTGTACCAGTAAATGAAAGCCCAATTTGTCGTGTAAAAAACAAGGTATAATCCACCTGAATGCACAAAGTAGTTGTGATGATATGTACGGTTTTACTAACACATGTCAAAGTTGTAAAATTGTGCTTAGGCATTAACATTTGTTTTACCCTTAAGCGCGAAGGGGTTAATGTTATTTATTTTAGTAAACTTAGGATTTAAACAGTTTTACCTCGTTGCGATTGTCAATTTATTTTGGTTTGTTCTTTGGTGGAAGGTCGTATATACACAGCTAAATGTAATATATATATATGTGGTAAGGCTGGCCGCAGGCCAGCCTGTATTTGTGGGAGGAGACTGAGAGGGCTACTTAAGCCTCCTCCCCTGTCGGGTCTGGGTTGCCGTCATTTCCGGGCTGCAGCCAGCCCCTCCTCCTGCCGTCATTTTTCGGGGACCGTGTCACTTCCGGTTACGGCTGATCGACCGATGGAGTCTCGTGGCGGTTCCTCTCCCGGTGCTAACGCCGGGTATCGGGGGGGGGGCTGCCTGCCTGCCTGCTATCCCGGTCCTCACGCTGAGCAGCAGGGGTAGGGGGAGCCACTCACCGCCCGTTTCTCACGCCGCTCCATCTGGGGAGGGGGGGGGGCACTCACCGCCAGTTCACCTCCCTGGATCTCATGTCAGGCATGGAGGGGATGCCCGCATGCCTCCCAGTTCTCACGCCGGCTGCGGAGGGGCGCTCACCCGCCTGCTAACCTCCTGGGCATCCACCGCCTCAGTTTAGCCTGGGGGGGGCTTTTTTAGTCCTCGGGCCCTGCTTAGCCAGCCGCTATGGATTGCACAGCACTCCCAGCAGTCCGCTGTCCCCCACCGTCAGGTGTTACCACCTTGCCACTTAGTATTCTTGGCATAAGTCAGGTTTTTCCATGCATGTCGGAAGAGTTTCTATGTTCAGCGCGGTGGCTTGGCGGCTGGTGTCCTTGCAGGGCCGCCCTCTTTCTCCCTGTCTTCATGGGGCTCTAGCTGACTCGTCCCAGGCTCATGTTGGCAGCATGGGGGTGGGAGGCTGTCCACCTGTCACATCTCCCGGGGCTCGAAGTATCAAGAGGGAGGGGGGGGCGTCCATGCTGGTGTCAGGAGGGGGGGGCGTCCATGCTGGTGTCAGGAGGGGGGGGGGGCGTCCATGCTGGTGTCAGGAGGGGGGGGGCGTCCATGCTGGTGTCAGGAGGGGGGGCGTCCATGCTGGTGTCAGGAGGGGGGGCGTCCATGCTGGTGTCAGGAGGGGGGGGCGTCCATGCTGGTGTCAGGAGGGGGGGGGGCGTCCATGCTGGTGTCAGGAGGGGGGGCGTCCATGCTGGTGTCAGGAGGGGGGGGCGTCCATGCTGGTGTCAGGAGGGGGGGGGGGGCGTCCATGCTGGTGTCAGGAGGGGGGGGCTGTCCATGCTGGTGTCAAGAGATGGGGGGCCATCCGTTTGGTGTCCGGCATTTCTGTCATTGCATGTCTACCCCGCCATTTCTGTCATTGCGTTTTTACCCCGGCATTTCTGTCATTGCGTTTCTACCCCGGCATTTCTGTCATTGCGTTTCTACCCCGGCATTTCGGTCATTGCGTTTCTACCCCGGCATTTCGGTCATTGCGTTTCTACCCCAGCATTTCGGTCATTGCGTTTCTACCCCAGCATTTCGGTCATTGCGTTTCTACCCCAGCATTTCTGTCATTGCATTTCTGTCTTTGCGTTTCTACCCCGGCATTTCTGTCATTGCGTTTCTCCCCCAGCGTTTGTCATTGCGTTTTCTGCCCCAGCATGTCTGTCATTGCGTTTCTGCCCCAGCATTTCTGTCATTGCGTTTCTGCCCCAGCATTTCTGTCATTGCGTTTCTGCCCCGTCGTTTCTGTCATTTCGTTTCTGCCCCGTCATTTCTGTCATTTCGTTTCTGCCCCGTCATTTCTGTCATTGCGTTTCTGCCCCGTCATTTCTGTCATTGCGTTTCTGCCCCGTCATTTCTGTCATTGCGTTTCTGCCCCGTCATTTCTGTCATTGCGTTTCTGCCCCGTCATTTCTGTCATTGCGTTTCTGCCTCGGCATTTCTGTCATTGCGTTTCTGCCATTGCGTTTCCTGCCTCAACGTTTCTGTCATTGTGTTTCTGCCCCAGCATTTCTGTCATTGCATTTCTGTCATTTCGTTTCTGCCCCAGCATTTCTGTCATTGCATTTCTGTCATTTCGTTTCTGCCCCAGCATTTCTGTCATTTCGTTTCTGCCCCAGCATTTCTGTCATTGCGTTTCTGCCCCAGCATTTCTGTCATTGCATTTCTGCCCCAGCATTTCTGTCATTGCGTTTCTGCCCCAGCATTTCTGTCATTGCGTTTCTGCCCCGGCATTGCTGTCATTGCGTTTCTGCCCCGGCATTTCTGTCATTGCGTTTCTGCCCCGGCATTTCTGTCATTGCGTTTCTGCCCCGGCATTTCTGTCATTGCGTTTCTGCCCCGGCATTTCTGTCATAGCGTTTCTGCCCCGGCGTTCCTGTCAGAGCGTTTCTGCCCCGGCGTTCCTGTCATAGCGTTTCTGTCATAGCGTTTTCTGCCCGGCGTTCCTGTCATAGCTTTTCTGCCCAAGTATTGCTGTCTGCGTTTTTGCCTCAGCATTTCTGCCCCGAGATTTCTGTCTACGTTTTTCTGCCCCAGGATTTCTATCTGCGTTTTTCTGCCCCAGGATTTCTATCTGCGTTTTCTGCCCCAGGATTTCTGTCTGCTTTTTCTGCCCCAGGATTTCTGTCTGCGTTTTTCTGCCCAGGATTTCTGTCTGCGTTTTTCTGCCCAGGATTTCTGTCTGCGTTTTTCTGCCCAGGATTTCTGTCTGCGTTTTTCTGCCCCAGGATTTCTGTCTGCATTTTCTGCCCCAGGATTTCTGTCTGCGTTTTCTGCCCCAGGTTTTCTGTCTGCGTTTTCTGCCCCAGGTTTTCTGTCTGCGTTTTCTGCCCCAGGTTTTCTGTCTGCGTTTTCTGCCCCAGGATTTCTGTCTGCGTTTTCTGCCCCAGGAGTTCTGTCATAGCGTCTCTGCCCCAGGATTTCTGTTGCTGCGTGTCCGTCGTAGCATTCTGCCCCAGTATTTCTGTCTCCGTGTCCAGTCTCAGCATTTCCATCATAGCGTATCTGCGATTCTGGCATTGCGTTTCTGCCTCAGCATTCCTGTCTTAACGTTCTGCCTCCAGGATTTCCGTCTTTCCATTTCTGCCTCAGCGTTGCAGTCTCAGCGTTTCCATCTTCACATTTCTGCCTCAAACGTTTCCGTTTCAGCATTTCTGTTCTTGCATTTCTGCCCCTAGATTTCTGTCGTAGCATTTCCGCCTCAGCATTCAGTCTCAGCATTTCCGTTGCAACGTTTCAGTCTTAGCGTTCCAGAGGGGTGTTGTGGTCCAGTCACGGCATACTCCGGTAGCTGTTCTCTTCTTTGTTGGTTTCTATGTATCATGTTATCTTCGTCCATGTTTGTACCTGGGTTAGTTAGGGCACACATTTCCGGATCTGTCACGTCTACAGATCCATACGGGCTGAGGTTTTGTTTTTAATGATTGTTGACCACAATCTTCTCGCCCGTATACCATACGTCATACGATACACGTTCATTCTTACACCTATACGATCACCCACCACGGTCCGTGGGTACACCAGCCCTGAGTGTTCAGTTAATTGCCTGTCTCTGCGCTACAGGTTACTCGGGCTCACTCGCCACTCACACAAGGTGGGGGGGGGGTCATCCGTCATCAGGTTCATGTACGCGCGGTGGTCTTGTCACTTCTGCATGTTCTCTTCTTAGGTAGGCTCGTTGTTGTTCTCATGTCTGGTTGTCTGTCATTTCTCTGGTTCGTGTTCTCAGGTTGGGCTGCGCTGGCATCTTCGCCTTCATCAAACATTGCTTGCACTCGCTTCCATCAGTCCTGCCCGTTTGCCAGGGCTAGTTGATTGGTGCGGATGTCATTCATCACTGGGTTCACCCTTGGGTAGGAAGCAGTCTTCATTTTACTAAATCGTCGTTCTGTTGCTGAGGCCCTGGTCACCACTTAGGGTTTCAGTCTTTCTCGGGGTATGTGCTGAGCCACGGCCCCTTGTCGGCCACAGGGGTGGGTTTGGGGTTCCGCTAGCGGCTCTGATCTTTTGTCCAGGCATGTCTGCATCATGCCATGAGACTTCTTGCCCGGGATGGAGTCTGACCTTCCTTTCTAGGTTCAGGATTCAGTCGCTTGTCAGGTCACAGGCGGTGGCACGATCCGTTTGAGTCAGGTGGGACCAGTGTTCTGTGTCTGGCATGTTTCTCCCATGCTTGACTATGCTCATTGCCGTAGTGCTTGGCCTTTTCCGCCTACTCCGGCAACCCATCCTCCAGGTATCCAGTCCTACAACTCCTGCCAGTTGTCAATTTTTGCCCTCTCCCTCTCTTCCCCATACCTAGTATGGGTAGGCCGGAGGCACATCATTGATGTCCGGTTGGAGTATTACGATCTACTCGCCCATCGGTTGCAGAGGCTCCTCGGGCCAGCCTTCGCTTCCTTTCCCCCCACGTATCCTCTCATTTGCTAGCAGGTCATTCTCATGTTTGGATTGTGCCGGGCATCAGGCTTATTCCATTCTTGCACGGGACCGGGTTCAGATACTGTTGCCGTCCGGGTGCGTGCTACTTCTCTGTTCGTTACCTTCCCTTCTTCACCTACAGTTGTCTCTTTTTGCCCACTTTTCAGGCATACTGACCAGCTAGGCCAAGGCACACCTCAGGCCTTGGTGCATTAGGGTTATCACTGTCACACTCGAGGACTCGAAGACTCTGACGACAAGTGGTAAGGCTGGCCGCAGGCCAGCCTGTATTTGTGGGAGGAGACTGAGAGGGCTACTTAAGCCTCCTCCCCTGTCGGGTCTGGGTTGCCGTCATTTCCGGGCTCCCACCCACCCGTTCCCCCAGATTCATGCATACTCATTCTATTTTCCTTATTCTTATTCTTACATTCAGGGTATGCCCACTTTTCAGGCATACTGACCAGCTAGGCCAAGGCACACCTCAGGCCTTGGTGCATTAGGGTTATCACTGTCACACTCGAGGACTCGAAGACTCTGACGACAAATATATATATATATATATATATATATATGATTTTTTTTTTTTTACTATTTGGGGCCAGTTTTCCTTTAAAAATTAAAAAATCAGGAGATATCCATTACTATTTATCACCTAATGAAAACCCAATTAGTCCTGAAAAAAACAAGGTATAATCCACCGGGATATACAAAGTAGTTGTGATAATATGTACGGTTTTACTAACACATTTCAAAGTTGCAAAATTGTGCTTAAACATTAACATTTGTTTTACCCTTATGCGCAAGTGGGTTATTATGTTTTTTATTTCTTTTAGAAGTAAACTTAGGATTTAAACTGTCTTATGCTTTTTATGACAGCCGTAATAATGTAAGAAGTCATAGGTCATTGTATACACTGCCCTTAACCACTTAACGACCGCTCACTGTATATATACGTCGGCACAATGGCACCGACAGGCACAATCACGTAGAGTGTACGTGATTGCCTTTGTACAGTTGGGGGGTCCAATCGGACCCCCCTTCTGTACAGTGAGCGGTCGGAATTCGTTGGGGAGCGATCCGACATGAGGGGACGGCCGTTCGATTCCGGCCACCCCCCCCCCCCCCCCGCGATCGCTCCCGGCGAATAGAAATGCCCCCTCTGTCTGTGGAATGTACACACAGACAGAGAAAGCAGGAGGAAGTGATGTCATCTCCTGTGCGGCGCTCACATATACCGAGCGCCGTACAAGAGAAGACATCAAGGTTAGTGTACAAACACTACACTAACACCAGCACACATAGGCACATAAATCGCCCCCCCCAGGCCCCCCCAGATCACCCCCAGCCCCCAGTCACAGTGTCACTGATTGCAGTGACCATTTATTTACTGATCACTGCAATCAGTGACATTTGTGACTGTAAAAGTGTCACTACATTTAGTTTTAGGTCCAGTGTAGCCCCCTAACCCCCCCCAATAAAGGTTTAACCCCTTGATCACCCCCCAGATAACCCTTTCACCCCCTAGCACCGCCGTCGCTAAGCGATCATTTTTCTGATCGCTGTCTTAGCTTCGGTGATGCAGATCGGTACCCAGTAATTTTTTTTAGGTTCGCCGCAGGTTTTTATAGCGTCGGGTACCCCCATAAATGATCTAATAAAGGTTTAACCCCCTTGATCGCCCCCCAGGTAACCCTTTTACCCCCTATCACCACTGTCACTAAGCGATCATTTTTCTGATCGATGTCTTAGCGTCGGTGATGCAGATCGTAGCCAGTATTTTTTTTTTAGGTTCGCCGCAGGTTTTTATAGCATCGGGTACCCCCATAAATTATCTAATAAAGGTTTAACCCCCTTGATCGCCCCCCAGGTAACCCTTTCACCCCTATCACCACTATCGCTAAGCGATCATTTTTCTGATCGCTGTCTTAGCGTCGGTGATGCAGATCGGTAGCCAGTAATTTTTTTTAGGTTCGCCGCAGGTTTTTATAGCGTCAGGTACCCCCATAAATTATCTAATAAAGGTTTAACCCCCTTGATCGCCCCCCAGGTAACCCTTTCACCCCCTATCACCACTGTCGCTAAGCGATAATTTTTCTGATCGCTGTCTTAGCGTCGGTGATGCAGATCAGTAGCCAGTATTTTTTTTTTAGGTTCGCCGCAGGTTTTTATAGCGTCAGGTACCCCCATAAATTATCTAATAAAGGTTTAACCCCCTTGATCGCCCCCCAGGTAACCCTTTCACCCCCTATCACCACTGTCGCTAAGCGATCATTTTTCTGATCGCTGTCTTAGCGTTGGTGATGCAGATCGGTAGCCAGTAATTTTTTTTAGGTTCGCCGCAGGTTTTTATAGCTTCAGGTACCCCCATAGATTATCTAATAAAGGTTTAACCCCCTTGATCGCCCCCCAGGTAACCCTTTCACCCCCTATCACCACTGTCGCTAAGCGATCATTTTTCTGAATGCTGTCTTAGCGTCGGTGATGCAGATCGGTAGCCAGTAATTTTTTTTAGGTTCACCGCAGGTTTTTATAGCGTCAGGTACCCCCATATATTATCTAATAAAGGTTTTAACCCCCTAATTGCCCCTAGTTAACCCTTTCACCAGTGATCATATAAGTGTTACGGGTGACGCTGGTTAGTTAGTTTGCTTTTTATAGTGTCAGGGCACCCGCCGTATATAACCCAATAAAGGTTTAACCCCCTGATCGCCCGGCGGGTGATATTAATTAGGTTTTAGCGTCAGAGAGGGTCTGCGTCACACCCCAGGCAGCGTCAGGTTAGTGCCAGTAACGCTAACACCCACGCGTGAAGCATACACCTCCCTTAGTGGTATAGTATCTGAACAGATCAATATCTGATCTGATCAGATCTATACTAGCATCCCCAGCAGTTTAGGGTTCCCAAAAACGCAGTGTTAGCGGGATCAGCCCAGATACCTGCTAGCACCTGCGTTTTGCCCCTCCGTCCAGCCCAGGCCACCCAAGTGCAGTATCGATCGATCACTGTCACTTACAAAACACAACACACATAACTGCAGCGTTCGCAGAGACAGGCCTGATCCCTGCGACTCCAGTGCTGTAGGAGGTGATTTCACCACCACAGTTAAAAAAAAAAAGCAAATATGCCGAAGCATTGGGGCAGCAGGGGCGGAGGAGTGATTTTGCTCCTAATGCCGCGTATATGCGGTCAAAATTCCGACGGAGGCTTGCCCGTGGAAAAGTCCGACCATGTGTGTGCGGCATAACTTTTGCGGGAAGATGCCCCCATGCTTCGGCATATATAAATGGTGCATGTATGCCCATCATTAGAAGTGGGTGGATGAAGGGCGGTATTCTAATGGTGGGCATACCCACCGATCAATCTCTTTTTTCGTTCAGCCACCTGGCTGCATGAAAAAAAAAGATTACAATACATGTCCAACAAGGACCAGCAACATACTGGTATGTTGCTGGACTTTGAATGGTTATACCAGATTGATGCCTGCGGGTTTAGGTATCATCTTGGTATCATTCTTTTCAGCCAGCGGCCGGCTTTCATGTAAAAGCAATCCTAGTGGCTAATTAGCCTCTGGACTGCTTTTACAAGCAGTGGGAGGGAATGTCCCCCCCCCCCCCGGATATAAAAAGCGCCATTGGGAAATTGGGAAATTGGGAAAGCATTTTATCACACCGATCTTGGTGTGGTCAGATGCTTTGAGGGCAGAGGAAAGATCTAGGGTCTAGACCCCAGTTTTTTCAAAAAAAGAGTACCTGTCACTACTTATTGCTATCATAGGGGATATTTACATTCCCTGAGATAACAATAAAAATGATAAAAAAAAAAATATGGAAGGAACAATTTAAAAATAAAATAAAAAAGCAAAATTAATAATAAAAAAAAAAGCACCCCTGTCCTGCCCTGCTCTTGCCCAATGGCGAACGCAAGCGTCGGTCTGGCGTCATATGTAAACAGCAATTGCACCATGCATGTGAGGTATCACCGCGAAGGTCAGATCGAGGGCAGTAATTTTAGCAGTAGACCTCCTCTGTAAATCTAACGGGGTAACCTGTAAAGGCTTTTAAAGGCTTTTAAAAATGTATGTAGTTTGTCGCCAATGCGCGTTTGTGCGAAATTTTAAAGCATGTCGTGTTTGGTATCTATGTACTCGGCCTAAGATCATCTTTTTTATTTCATCAAACATTTGGGCAATATAGTGTGTTTTAGTGCATTAAAATTAAAAAAAGTGTATTTTTTCCCCAAAAAATGCGTTTGAAAAATCGCTGCGCAAATATTGTGTAGAAAAAAAAATGCAACGCCCACCATTTTATTCTGTAGGGCCTTTGCTTTAAAAATATATATAATGTTTGGGGGTTCAACATGACCCCATTTTGGAAAGTAGACACCCCAAGCTATATACTGAGAGGCATGTCGAGTCCATGGAATATTTTATATGTTGACACAAGTTGCGGGAAAAAGACAATTTATTTATTTTTTTTGCACAAAGTTGTCACTAAAAGATATATTGCTCAAACATGCCATGGGCATATGTGGAATTACACCCCAAAATACATTCTGTTGCTTCTCCTGAGTACGGGGATACCACATGTGTGAGACTTTTTGGGAGCCTAGCCGCGTACGGGACCCCAAAAACCAATCACCGCCTTCAGGCTTTCTAAGGGTGTAAATTTTTGATTTCACTTCTCACTGCCTATCACAGTTTCGGAGGCCATGGAATGCCCAGATGGCACAAAACCCCCCCAAATGACCCCATTTTGGAAAGTAGACACCCCAAGCTATTTGCTGAGAGGTATTGTGAGTATTTTGCAGATCTCGCTTTTTGTCACAAAGTTTTGAAAATTTAAAAAAAAATAAAAAAATAAAAAAAAATTCTTTCTTCATTTTCAAAAACAAATGAGAGCTGTAAAATACTCACCATGCCTCTCAGCAAACAGCTTGGGGTGTCTACTTTCCAAAATGGGGTCATTTGTGGGGGTTTTGTGCTATTTTGGCATTTTATGGCCTTCGAAACTGTGATAGGTAGTGAGGAGTCAAATCAAAAATTTGTGCCTAGAAATCCTGAAGGCGGTGATTGGTTTTCGGGGTCCCGTACGCAGCTAGGCTCCTAAAAAGTCCCACACATGTGATATCCCCATACTCAGGAGATGCAGCAAAATGTATTTTGGGGTGCAATTCCACATATAACCATGGCATGTGTGAGCAATATATCATTTAGTGACAACTTTTTGTCATTTTTTTAAAAAAAATTGTCATTATTCAATCACTTGGGACAAAAAATAAATATTCAATGGGCTCAACATGCCTCTCAGCAATTTCCTTGGGGTGTCTACTTTCCAAAATGGGGTCATTTGGGGGGGTTTTGTACTGCCCTGCCATTTTAGCACCTCAAGAAATGAGATAGGCAGTCATAAATTTAAAGCTGTGTAAATTCCAGAAAATTTACCCTAGTTTATAAACGCTATAACTTTTGCGCAAACCAATAAATATACACTTATTGACATTTTTTTTACTAAAGACATGTGGCTGAATACATTTTGGCCTAAATGTATGACTAAAATTGAGTTTATTCGATTTTTCTTATAACAAAAAGTAGAAAATATCATTTTTTTTCAAAATTTTCGGTCTTTTTCCGTTTATATTGCAAAAAATAAAAATCGCAGAGGCAATCAAATACCATTAAAAGAAATCTCTATTTGTGGGAAGAAAAGGACACAAATTTTGTTTGGGTACAACATTGCATGTCCGCACAATTTACAGTTAAAGCAGCGCAGTGCAAAATTCGGAATTCACCTCTGGTCCTTTAGCTACCAAATGGTCCGGGGCTTAAGTGGTTAAAAAATGAATGCGTGAAAGTGGGAATTTAGATTGTCAGTTCATCCTAAAACTAATAAGTCATTTTTATAGATGATGAGCACATCAACTATACATTCTCCTATGTCTTTCAGTGACTCTGTGTTTTCAATTTCAGATGGAGGAGTGGGAGCACACTTTATTTAGCAGGAGGAATGTTCTGCCCCACTTTCATGTATTTATTTTATGTCTTGAATTGAACTACTTGAAGTTTTTGCTTTTCTGTAGTATGTCGACATCTAGTGGTGGTTTGGGCCACTGCAACTTGATTACTAATGGGACTAATGGGATATTATTTTCCTCTGTTATCCCCTTCTGTTTAGTTAACTGAGCCAGTGGTGTATTTAGGTTTTGTGCTGCCCTAGGCCTGAATAAACTTGCACACCCCCTAATTTAAATATGACCCACCCCTTGCTTTTTAAGATCCGCCCTGTCATCTTCATGAGAGGAGGACAGAGGGACGCCGCGGGAAGAGGACAGAGAGGGACACTGCAGGTGGAGGACAGAGAGGGATGCAGCATCTTTTCATTTGGGGGGTAAGGGGATATGTGCTAGGTGCTTTGGAAGGGGAGAGGGCATGTGCCAGTGGTGGGGGGGAGGATCAGACCCCCCCACTAGCATATATCCTCTCCCCTCCCAAAGCACCCAGCACATATCCCCTTATCCCCCTCCCATCACTCCATGTGTGCATCTGTTATCTGCCCCCCCTTCTCGGTTACTGTGTCCCCCTCCACTGTAAACTATACACAGACCTCAGACCAGCAGCACGGCTCAGTTGTGTCCCTCCTCTGTGGCTCCTCCTCTTCCTGGCTGTGTACACTAGAACATTGGAGCTGAGGAGGAGGGGGAGCTGAGAAGTGTGTGTGGCTGACAGTGGGGAGAGAGGTATCGGCTGCTACGGAAAGCCGATCGCCGCTTGCGGGACCCCAGGCAGAAGATGTCCTAGGTGCCCACGCTGGGGCACCCCTGTCTGGCCAGTTACCGAAGCTCAGTGCCGGAACTTGTTGTGGCACTGGGCTCCAGGACAGTGGCGTCACTAGGGTTGGTGTCACCTGGTGGGGTAAAAGTTGTGTCACTTCCCCATTTTTGAAATGGAGGCCCATCGTTGGAGCTCCTTGTGGCGGTCAATAAAGCCTAGAGGATATCAGGTTAGGCAATTCCTAATGGCTCAGTCCCTGGGAACAGTAATGGATAATGGCCAACAGGCCCTCTTACCAGACCCGGTGAAACCACAACAGTGATCCCTCCAGCTGGACGTTTGCTCACTCTGGGTTTCCCAGGCCTACTCTGGTCAGTAGTGTAGCATGTCTGTACACTGGCAGTGGCTCCATCTTTCTCCCCCTCTGGTAGTGCAGGTACAGTGTGGCTCTCTGGTGGTGCGGGTACAGCGTGGCTCCCTCTCTGGTGGTGCAGGTACAGCGTGGCTCCCTCTCTGTAGGTGCAGGTACAGCGTGGCTCTCTGGTGGTGTGGGTACAGCGTGGCTCTCTGATGGTGCGGGTACAGTGTGGCTCTCTGATGGTGCGGGTACAGCGTGGCTCCTTCTCTGGTGGTGTGGGTACAGCGTGGCTCTCTGGTGGTGCGGGTACAGCGTGGCTGCTCTCTGGTGGTTCAGTTACAGCGTGGCTCTCTGGTGATGCGGGTACAGCATGACTCTCTGGTGGTGTGGGTACAGCATGGCTCTCTGGTGGTGCAGGTACATCATGGCTCTCTGGTTGTGCAGGTACAGTGTGGTTCCCTCTCTGGTGGTGCGGGTACAGCGTGGCTGGCTCTCTGGTGATGCGGGTACAGCGTGGCTCTCTGGTGGTGCGGGTACAGCGTGGCTCCCTCTCTGGTGGTGTAGGTACAGCGTGGCTGGCTCTCTGGTGGTGTGGGTACAGCGTGGCTCTCTGGTGGTGCAGGTACAACGTGGCTCCCTCTCTGTTGGTGCGGGTACAGCGTGGCTCTCTGGTGGTGTGGGTACAGTGTGGCTGGCTCTCTGGTGGTGTGGGTACAGCGTGGCTCTCTGGTGGTGCGGGTACAGCGTAGCTCTCTGGTTGTGCGGGTACAGTGTGACTCCCTCTCTGGCTTCCCCCAGCACAGTACTCTCTTTTCTCCTCCTGTAACACCCCCCCAGCAGAGTACATGCATGCTGGGGGCTGTAGCATGGTGTCTGTGGACACACTTGGGCCGCCACTCTCAATGGACTACATTTCCCATGATGCCCCCCAGTGTCTTCTGATTGGCCCTCTGTTGAGGCCCATCATGGCAGCACGGCGAACCCAATCAGAGCCGCTCTCTCTCTTCTCACTTCGGCTGACAGAAAGGGGAGGGGAGCGAGCGGGGGAGATACACAGACAGCCTGCAGCTCTCCTCTCCCTGTCACAGCGCTGGTGACGAGTTCTCTGGCAAATGGAGCAACAGCTCTGTGACAGGGAGAGGAGAGCTGCGGGCTTGTGACAGTAATAGGTGGTGACAGGTGCTCTTTATGGAGGGATCCAAAATCCCTCCTTTTGCACTTAAAAGTATTCAGATCGACAAAAACTCTGATTCTGAATACTGTCTTTTTTTTCAAATCTGCGCCATTAGCAGCCGAGTAAACCGGAAGTGACGTTGTGACGTCGCTTCTGTGTTTTTACATAGGAGACTCAATCAAAGCCGTTTCCCGCTTTGTTCCAGTCTCAGCCTAGCCGGCAGATGGATCGGGTCTGCAGATGTGACGGAAAGCCCGGGAAGAGCGGCAGAAGGCAGCGTGAGGGGGGGACGTCCCCTCCCGCTCCTTTGGGATAACAGCCGAGCGGCTTTTAGCCACATCGGTTGTTATCACTGAGAAGCCAACCACCGCTCTGAAAAAACGGTACCGGGGTGATGCCTGCAGCTGCAACCCCTTCAAGTGACAAACGCGTACGGTCGGAGCTAAGGGGTTCAAATCCATCCGCCTGCCATCTAACAACAAAGTCTAGCCCAAGCATTTAACTTTTCCTATTTCATTATTTTATTGAAGCTCACAAAAATAATGTTAAGGGAACGCAGAAATGTGTTTTTACAATGATGGTGACAACATGAAATCTGCAGGTGACAATTTGATTATACCCTTTCTTTACAGTTGTACATGTAAATAACAACGAAAATCTTCTGCTTTCAAGGGAGATTTTTTTCTTACGCTGAAGAAATATGATTGCAGATTTTTATATAAAAAATGTGAGGAAAGTAGGTGAATTAATAAGTGTAAGGTGGTGGGGGGAGGGGCGGCAGGCAGAACCGCAACAGCAAACAAGGACTCCCAGGGCTACTTCTGACAAGCTCAGGGGATGCTTGCCATCTGTCAAAATAAATCACAATTTGCTGTTTTAGCAAATAATAAATCTAACACAAGACACAGCGGATGAAGTGTTTTACTCTATATAGTCAGCATGTCTTTCACATAATTCTTCTAATGTATAGCGATTGCCTAGTAGGGGGCTCCAAAAGCTTGGCAAATGGCTCCTCATGCTCAGCGTATCTGTAGCACGTTGCTTCATGTGCTCAGAATACCCTTGACAAATTACTTTTCTTCTCAGCATGTCCCTGGCACAGTCCTCCTTATGCTCAACCTGTCCCTGGCACAGTGCTCCCTACACTCAGCATGTCCCTGGCACAGTGCTCTCTACACTCAGCATGTTCCTGGCACAGTGCTCCCTACACTCAGCATGTCCCTGGCACAGTGCTCTCTACACTCAGCATGTTCCTGGCACAGTGCTCCCTATACTCAACATGTCCCTGTCACAGTGCTCCCTACACTCAGCATGTTCCTGGGACAGTGCTCCCTACACTCAGCGTGTTCCTGGCACAGTCCTCCTTATGCTCAACATGTCCCTGGCACAGTGCTCTCTACACTCAGCATGTTCCTGGCACAGTGCTCCCTATACTCAACATGTCCCTGTCACAGTGCTCCCTACACTCAGCATGTTCCTGGGACAGTGCTCCCTACACTCAGCATGTTCCTGGGACAGTGCTCCCTACACTCAGCGTGTTCCTGGCACAGTCCTCCTTATGCTCAACATGTCCCTGGCACAGTGCTCTCTACACTCAGCATGTTCCTGGCACAGTGTTCTCTACATTCAGCATGACCCTGGCACAGTCCTCCTTATGCTCAACATGTCCCTGGCACAGTGCTCCCTAGACTCAGCATGTTCCTGGCACAGTTCTCCCTACACTCAGCATGTTCCTGGCACAGTGCTCCCTACACTCAGCATGTTCCAGGCACAGTGCTCCCTACACTCAGCATGTTCCTGGCACAGTCCTCATTATGCTCAAAATGTCCCTGGTACAGCGCTCCCTATACTCAACATGTCCCTGGCACAGTGCTCCCTACACTCAGCATGTTCCTGGCACAGTGCTCTCTACACTCAGCATGTTCCTGGCACAGTGCTCCCTACACTCAGCATGTTCCTGGCACAGTGCTCCCTACACTCAGCATGTTCCTGGCACAGTGCTCCCTACACTCAGCATGTTCCTGGCACAGTGCTCCTTATGCTCAACATGTCCCTGGCACAGTGCTCCCTACACTCAGCATGTCCCTGGCACAGTGCTCTCTATACTCAGCATGTTCCTGGCACAGAGCTCCCTATACTCAACATGTCCCTGGCACAGTGCTCCCTACACTCAGCATGTTCCTGGCACAGTGCTCCCTACTATAGATGTGCGCAGCCTATTGCATTAGGGTGTGCACCTCAAAGCTCCAACACATATGCGTGTGTGTCATATTTACCGGCCTCTTCCCCGCTCTTCATCCTAAAACAATGGGGGAACCGGGCAGCAGAAAGAGGGACAGGAGGGCTGGCGGGGGTGGCATATATTTTCCTCCTCTGGCAGCTGAATGTTGGCGAGAGGGAGAGGAAGAGAAGCCTACTTTCAGCTGCTGCAGGAGGAAAATACAGATCGGTTCCACTAAATTCCACCCCCTCCGCCTCTCCTGTCCAGGCTCTGGGGGTTGGCAAGGAAAGATAGCGGTTTCCCTGTCACCTGCCCTCGATTGTCGGGTAGCTCACAATTGGCAGGTTGCCTACCCTAGGATAAGGGTGTGCCCTGGCACACCTGGCACACCCCTTGCACACGCCTATGCTCCCTACACTCAGCATGTTCCTGGCACAGTGCTCCCTACACTCAGCATGTTCCTGGCACAGTGCTCCCTACACTCAGCATGTTTCTGGCACAGTGCTCTCTACACTCAGCATGCTCCTGGCACAGTGCTCTCTACACTCAGCATGTTCCTGGCACAGTGCTCTCTACACTCAGCATGTTCCTGGCACAGTGCTCCCTACACTCAGCATGTTCCTGGCACAGTGCTCTCTACACTCAGCATGTTCCTGGCACAGTGCTCCCTACACTCAGCATGTTCCTGGCACAGTGTCCCCTATACTTAGCTTGAACCTTGCATAGTGTTCACTATATCCAGTATGTCTCTGGCACAGTGCTGCCTATACTCAGCCTGACCTTGGCACAATGCTGTCTATGTTCAGCATGTCCCAGGTAAAATCCTGTCTTTACTCAGCAAGACCCTTGCAAATTGCTTCTCATTCTCAGCTTGTCCCTGGCATAGTGCTTTCTATTCTCAGCATGTCCCTGGCAAAATTCTGGCATAGTGATTTCTATTCTCAGCATGTCCCTGGCAAAATTCTCCTTATAATCAGCTCAGTGCTACCTATACTCAGTGTGTTCCTGACAAAGTGTTTCCTATACTCAGCATGTAACTGCTATATCACTCCCTATATTTAGCATGTCCATGGAACAGTGCTCCCTATTAGTGATGAGCCGAACACCCCCGGGTTCGGTTCGCACCAGAACCCGCGAACGGACCGAAAGTTCGCACGAACATTAGAACCCTATTAAATACAATGGATGCGAACGTTTGAATTCTAAAGTGCTAATTATAACGACTATTATCCATGTTATTGTCCTAAACAGAGTTTGGGAACCCGGGTTCTCCACCAGGGGACATGTATCAATGCAAAAAGAAGTTTTAAAAACGGACGTTTTCCGGGAGCAGTCATTTTAATGATGCATAAAGTGAAAAAAAAAAAGTCAAATATTCCTTAAAATATTGTACCTGGGGGGTGTCTAAAGTATGCCTGAGAAGTGCCACGTGTTTCCCGTGTTTAGAACTGTCCCTGCACAAAATAACATTTGTAAAGGGAAAAAAGTCATTTAAAACTGCTTGCGGCTTTAATGCAATGTCTGGTCCCGGTAATATGGATGAAAATCTTTAGGAAAAATGGCATAGCTACCCCATCAACCCCCCCCCCCCCCCTACCCCAGCCCATTACCAGCCCCTTTGGGTCTTGTATGGATATTAAGGGGAACCCCGCACACAAAATAAAAAAGGCCCTATATACTCTGAACAGCCGTATACAGGCGGTGCATACAAGACAGGGACTGTAGGTTTGTTCTTATGTAGAATCTGTTTGTAATTTTGAACAGCTGCATTGTTTAAGTGTAGCTCCATGCCAAATTCCTTTTTTTTAGCTTTTTGGAAAACATAGGGAACGGTTATCACCCCTGTCACATTTTTTTTGCTGTCTGTGCCCCTGTTCAGAACATTTCACCTCACTTTGCGTCCCAATGACAACTGTTTTTGAAATGTGGTGTTTTTATTGAAACAAGGATTGGTGATAAAGCATCAGTAGAGGGGAGACACCTTTCTCCCATATTAATTCTTACAGGAGAGAATTTTCCTTCCAAGGGGTAGATTTCCTCTCACTTCCTGTTGTCTTCTTCCGTTTGCAAGTAGTAGTCGTTTGTAAGTTGGATGTTTGAAAGTAGGGACCTGCCGTATATACTCTGCAGAAATTGGCCCCTTAGGTGTTGGTGTTGGCACAACACTGTAAGCACTCACAGTTACTCTTGGTGGGTGCTGGAACGCCCTGCTGTCAACTATTATATCAGGAATTGTAATAACATATAATTGTTGAACAGTGGTAGTAAAAATTGGGCCTTTGATGGTGGTGCTGGTGCCACAACTTTGTAAGGCCTGACAGTTACTCTTGGTGGGCGCAGCAATGGGCCCTGCTGTGAATTATTAGATCAATAATTATAATTGCATGCCCCTGTTGAACAGGGGCTGAAAAATTGGGCCTTTGGTGGTGGTGGTGGTGGTGGTGTTGACACAACACTGTAAGGCCTGACAGTTACTCTTGGTGGGCGCAGCAATGGGCCCTGCTGTGAATTATTCGATCAATAATTATAATTGCATGCCCCTGTTGAACAGGGGCTGAAAAATTGGGCCTTTGGTGGTGGTGGTGATGGTGGTGCTGGTGCCACAACACTGTAAGGCCTGACAGTTACTCTTGGTGGGCGCAGCAATGGGCCCTGCTGTGAATTATTAGATCAATAATTATAATTGCATGCCCCTGTTGAACAGGGGCTGAAAAATTGGGCCTTAGGCACTGGTGGCACAACACTGCAACCCCTCACAGATACTGTACTTGGAGCACAGCAATGAGGCCTGTTGCAAAGTATTGCATCAAAAATTGTAATTACACGCCCCTGTTAAACAGGGGCTGAAAAATTGGGCCTTAGCCACTGGTGGCGTCACCCATAAACCAAAATGATCTTCCAAGCTATCATCATCAATCGTATCATTGAGGAGGAGGAGGAGGATAGCCAGTCCACATAACAGCACAGGCACTCAGCATCAGCATCAGTCTTGAAGGGATGTGACATTTTAAAATCAATTAGTCTGTTATATCAGCATCAGGTGTGTGGTAGCTGGTGGTGATCCAAGACTGGTTCATCTTGATGAAAGTCAGTCGATCAACCGAGTCGGTGGACAGGCGCACCCTGTGATCCGTGACAAATCCTCCAGCAGCACTGAATGTGCGTTCTGAAAGAACGCTGGATGCAGGACAGGCCAGTAGCTCAATTGCATACTGTGCAAGCTCTGGCCAGTGATCCATCCTCAAGACCCAGTAAGCCAGAGGATTTTCGGTGGGGAAGGTGTCCAAGTCTGACCTTGCCCCTAGGTATTCCTGCACCATGTATATCAGACGCTGGCGATGGTTGCTGGAACCGATCATACTTTGAGGCTGCGGACTAAAGAATTGTCTGAACGCATCGGTCAGATGGCCACCTTCCCCACCGCTCCTTCTTTGACTGCCCGAAGCCTCAGCAACTCGTTGTCCAGGACCAGGAGTTTGTAACCTCCCAGTCTCTGGGAACGCGTTGCACAGACCTTTCTGCAAGGCCTCCCGGAGTTGTCTCATCCTCTGCTCCCTCTGCGACGGTAACATAAGGTCCGCAACCTTACCCTTGTACCGTGGATCAAGGAGAGTGGCCAGCCAGTAATGGTCCCTCTCCTTGATCCGAAGAATACGAGGATCCTTCCGCAGACTTTGCAGGATCAGGGAGGCCATGCAGCGTAGGTTAGCTGAGGCATTCAGTCCGGAGTCCTCTGGGTCACTAAGGATGACATGATCCGCAGCCACCTCCTCCCAGCCACGTACAAGTCCACTGGTTTCTTGGGACTGTAAATCATCCCTAAAAGACTGCTGCTGATGATGCTGAGTGCCAGCCTCCACCTCCATGCTGACACAATCCTCCTCCTCCTCCTCCTCCTCCTCCTCTTCCTGTGCGATGGGTGGGACAGAAGGAACACTGTCTGGGTAAAGGGGGCCTTGAGAGGCAAGGAAGTCCTCCTCTTCCTGCCTCTGTTCTGCCTCAAGTGCCCTGTCCATTATTCCACGCAGCATGTGCTCCAACAGGTGGACAAGAGGTACAGTGTCACTGATGCATGCACTGTCACTGCTCACCATCCTCGTGGCCTCCTCAAATGGTGCCAGGACAGTGCATGCATCCCTGATCATGCCCCACTGGCGTGGTGAAAAAAACCCGAGCTCCCCTGACCCTGTCCTGGTGCCGTAGTCGCACAGGTACTCATTGATGGCCCTCTGCTGCGTGTGCAGCCACTGCAGCATGGCCAACGTTGAGTTCCACCTGGTGGGCATGTCACATATAAGGCGGTTCTTGGGCAGGTTCAACTCCTTTTGAAGCTCAGCCAGGCGAGCACTGGCATTATAAGATCTGCGGAAATGCACACAGACTTTCCTGGCCTGCCTCAGGACATCCTGTAAGCCCGGGTACCTGCCCAAGAACCGCTGCACCACCAGGTTAAGGACGTGAGCTATACAGGGCACATGGGTCAGTTGTCCCTGTCGGAGGGCGGAGAGGAGGTTGGTGCCATTGTCGCAAACCACCATTCCTGGCTTAAGCTGGCGTGGCGTCAACCACCTCTCGGCCTGCCCCTGCAGAGCAGACAGGACCTCTGCCCCAGTGTGGCTCGTGTCCCCCAAACACACCAGTGCAAGCACGGCATGGCATCTTTTTGCCTGCGTACTTGCGTAGCCCCTTGAACGCCTACAGAGCACCGCTGGTTCCGAGGACAAACCACAGGAAGAGGTCATGGAGGAAGAAGAAGAGGAGGGGGTGGAGGAGAGAGGTGTGTCACAACCAGTAGTAGCATTTTGGAGGCGTGGCGGTGGAACAACCTCCAACACTACTGCACCTTGTCCTGCATCCTTCCCAGCTGCCAAAAGAGTGACCCAATGGGCCGTGAAAGAAAGGTAACGTCCCTGTCCATGCCTGCTGGACCATGAGTCAGTGGTAATATGCACCTTACCGCTGACCGCCCTGTCCAGCGAGGCCAAGACATTGCCTTCCACATGCCTGTAGAGAGCCGGAATAGCCTTCCGTGCGAAAAAGTGTCGTTTGGGAACCTGCCACTGAGGAACCGCACATTGCACAAACTCACGGAAGGGGGCCGAGTCTACCAACTGAAAAGGCAGCAGTTGAAGCGCTAGCAATTTAGCCAAGCTAGCATTCAATCGCTGGGCATGTGGATGGCTGGGAGTGAACTTCTTTCGACGGTCCAGCAGCTGGGGCAGGGAAATTTGCCTGCTAGAATCGGACGTTGGTGTACTGCTAGCAGAGTGCCCGCAAGTACTTGCCTGTGACACACCTAATTCTACACCTTCATTCCTCTCAGAGCAGGTTTCAGAGAGGAGTGAAGGTATAGTGGGGTTGGAGATCCCAGCTGATGCGGTGCAAGAAGAGGTCAGCTTTGTTCTTTGGTGTGGGTCTTTAAGGTAGGCTTGCCAACGAGCTGCATGGCAGGTCAACATATGTCTGATCAAGCATGTGGTGCCCAAGCGGCTGATGTTTTGGCCACGCGATATACGCTTGAGACATATGTTGCAAACAGCAGCTGTGCGATCTGATGCACTCGCCTCAAAAAAGGCCCACACCAAAGAACTTTTTGCATGACGGGCAGAGGCAGCGCCCTGCACAGGCGGAGCTCTGCGGTGTGATTCCGTCGGTGTGCTGCCCATACGCTGGCCACTCAAGGGCATCCTGCCTCGTTGAAGATGTGCCTCCTCCTCATCCTCCTCCTCCTCCTCTCTCCTATTAGGCACCCACGTGGAGTCAGTGACCTCATCATCCCCTCCCTCCTCATCACTGGAGCCAATCTGGCAATATGCTGCAGCTGCTGGAGCATGACTGCCAGATTGGTGTCCTTCTTGAGCATCCCCTCTCTCTGCTCTCACGCTGCTGCCTTCCTCTAGCTGGGTATCATCATCAGATCCTTCCAAACGCTGGGCATCCTCCTGGAGCATGTACCCAACACTGTGCTCAAACAGTTCGGGGGACTCCTCAGGAGGAGGGCATGGTGGGTCTAGGGAAGGATTGACTAATGAAGATAATGATACCAGAGAAGAGGACGCTTTGGCAGCTGCTTTGCCAGTACCCTGAGCCTGGGTGAGAGAGGATGAGGAGGATGAGGTGGGCTTGGTCATCCACTCTACCAAGTCTTCGGCATGATGTGGCTCAACATGTCCAGCTGCCGAAAACAAGGACAAGCGTGTCCCATGGCCATGTGCTGATGACAATGCACCGCGTACACGACCAGCACTGTTGCCCCCAGACACAGAGCCTGCTTGCCCTCTTTTTTTGCCTCCTGACTGTCTGCCTCTCCTTGGTTGCCTTCCAGACATTTTAATGGATGGCCTGCAGGGAGATGGGAAAAAGAGCAATAAGGGCTACCTTCAGGTGTATACTGTGCAGGAGGCTTAGCAACAATGACACTGACACTGTCCCCTGCCTATCCTTCTCTGTCCCTAAACACAAGGATTGAAAATATGGTTCAGCAAAAAAGTTTTAGAACAGAATAGCACACTGACACTTTCCCTCACTGTCCTACTCTGTCCCTCCCTACAAACAAGATTTACCACAGAATAGCACACTGATAATTTCTACGAGTGTCCTTCTCTGTCCCTAAACTCAAGGATTGAAAATATGGAACAGCAAAATTGGTTTAGAACAGAATAGCACACTATCAGTTTCACTCACTGTACCTCTCTGTCCCTCAACTCAAGGATTGAAAATATGGAACAGCAAAATTGGTTTTGAACAGAATAGCACACTGACACTTTCCCTCACTGTCCTACTCTGTCCCTCCCTACAAACAAGATTTAGCACAGAATAGCACACTGATAATATCTACGAGTGTCCTTCTCTGTCCCTAAACTCAAGGATTGAAAATATGGTTCAGCAAAATAGTTTTAGAACAGAATAGCACACTGTCAGTTTCACTCAATGTACCTCTCTGTCCCTCAACTCAAGGATTGAAAATATGGAACAGCAAAATTGGTTTAGAACAGAATAGCACACTGTCAGTTTCACTCACTGTACCTCTCTGCCCCTCAACTCAAGGATTGAAAATATGGTTCAGCAAAATAGTTTTAGAACAGAATAGCACACTGTCAGTTTCACTCACTGTACCTCTCTGTCCCTCAACTCAAGGATTGAAAATATGGAACAGCAAAATTGGTTTAGAACAGAATAGCACACTGTCAGTTTCACTCACTGTACCTCTCTGTCCCTCAACTCAAGGATTGAAAATATGGAACAGCAAAATTGGTTTAGAACAGAATAGCACACTGTCAGTTTCACTCACTGTACCTCTCTGTCCCTCAACTCAAGGATTGAAAATATGGTTCAGCAAAATAGTTTTAGAACAGAATAGCACACTGACACTTTCCCTCACTGTCCTACTCTGTCCCTCCCTACAAACAAGATTTAGCACAGAATAGCACACTGATAATTTCTATGAGTGTCCTTCTCTGTCCCTAAACTCAAGGATTGAAAATATGGAACAGCAAAATTGGTTTAGAACAGAATAGCACACTGTCAGTTTCACTCACTGTACCTCTCTGTCCCTCAACTCAAGGATTGAAAATATGGAAGAGCAAAATTGGTTTAGAACAGAATAGCACACTGTCAGTTTCACTCACTGTACCTCTCTGTCCCTCAACTCAAGGATTGAAAATATGGAACAGCAAAATTGGTTTAGAACAGAATAGCACACTGTCAGTTTCACTCACTGTACCTCTCTGTCCCTCAACTCAAGGATTGAAAATATGGTTCAGCAAAATAGTTTTAGAACAGAATAGCACACTGTCAGTTTCACTCACTGTACCTCTCTGTCCCTCAACTCAAGGATTGAAAATATGGAACAGCAAAATTAGTTTAGAACAGAATAGCACACTGTCAGTTTCACTCACTGTACCTCTCTGTCCCTCAACTCAAGGATTGAAAATATGGAACAGCAAAATTGGTTTAGAACAGAATAGCACACTGTCAGTTTCACTCACTGTACCTCTCTGTCCCTCAACTCAAGGATTGGAAATATGGAACAGCAAAATTGGTTTAGAACAGAATAGCACACTGTCAGTTTCACTCACTGTACCTCTCTGTCCCTCAACTCAAGGATTGAAAATATGGTTCAGCAAAATAGTTTTAGAACAGAATAGCACACTGTCAGTTTCACTCACTGTACCTCTCTGTCCCTCAACTCAAGGATTGAAAATATGGAACAGCAAAATTGGTTTAGAACAGAATAGCACACTGTCAGTTTCACTCACTGTACCTCTCTGTCCCTCAACTCAAGGATTGAAAATATGGTTCAGCAAAATAGTTTTAGAACAGAATAGCACACTGACACTTTCCCTCACTGTCCTACTCTGTCCCTCCCTACAAACAAGATTTAGCACAAAATAGCACACTGATAATTTCTACGAGTGTCCTTCTCTGTCCCTCAACTCAAGGATTGAAAATATGGAACAGCAAAATTGGTTTAGAACAGAATAGCACACTGTCAGTTTCACTCACTGTACCTCTCTGTCCCTCAACTCAAGGATTGAAAATATGGAACAGCAAAATTGGTTTAGAACAGAATAGCACACTGTCAGTTTCACTCACTGTACCTCTCTGTCCCTCAACTCAAGGATTGAAAATATGGTTCAGCAAAATAGTTTTAGAACAGAATAGCACACTGTCAGTTTCACTCACTGTACCTCTCTGTCCCTCAACTCAAGGATTGAAAATATGGAACAGCAAAATTGGTTTAGAACAGAATAGCACACTGTCAGTTTCACTCACTGTACCTCTCTTTCCCTCAACTCAAGGATTGAAAATATGGTTCAGCAAAATAGTTTTAGAACAGAATAGCACACTGTCAGTTTCACTCACTGTACCTCTCTGTCCCTCAACTCAAGGATTGGAAATATGGAACAGCAAAATTGGTTTAGAACAGAATAGCACACTGTCAGTTTCACTCACTGTACCTCTCTGTCCCTCAACTCAAGGATTGAAAATATGGAACAGCAAAATTGGTTTAGAACAGAATAGCACACTGTCAGTTTTACTCACTGTACCTCTCTGTCCCTCAACTCAAGGATTGAAAATATGGAACAGCAAAATTGGTTTAGAACAGAATAGCAAACTGTCAGTTTCACTCACTGTACCTCTCTGTCCCTCAACTCAAGGATTGAAAATATGGTTCAGCAAAATAGTTTTAGAACAGAATAGCACACTGACACTTTCCCTCACTGTCCTACTCTGTCCCTCCCTACAAACAAGATTTAGCACAGAATAGCACACTGATAATTTCTATGAGTGTCCTTCTCTGTCCCTAAACTCAAGGATTGAAAATATGGAACAGCAAAATTGGTTTAGAGCAGAATAGCACACTGTCAGTTTCACTCACTGTACCTCTCTGTCCCTCAACTCAAGGATTGAAAATATGGAACAGCAAAATTAGTTTAGAACAGAATAGCACACTGTCAGTTTCACTCACTGTACCTCTCTGTCCCTCAACTCAAGGATTGAAAATATGGAACAGCAAAATTGGTTTAGAACAGAATAGCACACTGTCAGTTTCACTCACTGTACCTCTCTGTCCCTCAACTCAAGGATTGAAAATATGGTTCAGCAAAATAGTTTTAGAACAGAATAGCACACTGTCAGTTTCACTCACTGTACCTCTCTGTCCCTCAACTCAAGGATTGAAAATATGGAACAGCAAAATTGGTTTAGAACAGAATAGCACACTGTCAGTTTCACTCACTGTACCTCTCTGTCCCTCAACTCAAGGATTGAAAATATGGAACAGCAAAATTGGTTTAGAACAGAATAGCACACTGTCAGTTTCACTCACTGTACCTCTCTGTCCCTCAACTCAAGGATTGAAAATATGGAACAGCAAAATTGGTTTAGAACAGAATAGCACACTGTCAGTTTCACTCACTGTACCTCTCTGTCCCTCAACTCAAGGATTGAAAATATGGAACAGCAAAATTGGTTTAGAACAGAATAGCACACTGTCAGTTTCACTCACTATACCTCTCTGTCCCTCAACTCAAGGATTGAAAATATGGTTCAGCAAAATAGTTTTAGAACAGAATAGCACACTGTCAGTTTCACTCACTGTACCTCTCTGTCCCTCAACTCAAGGATTGAAAATATGGTTCAGCAAAATAGTTTTAGAACAGAATAGCACACTGACACTTTCCCTCACTGTCCTACTCTGTCCCTCCCTACAAACAAGATTTAGCACAAAATAGCACACTGATAATTTCTACGAGTGTCCTTCTCTGTCCCTCAACTCAAGGATTGAAAATATGGAACAGCAAAATTGGTTTAGAACAGAATAGCACACTGTCAGTTTCACTCACTGTACCTCTCTGTCCCTCAACTCAAGGATTGAAAATATGGTTCAGCAAAATAGTTTTAGAACAGAATAGCACACTGACAGTTTCCCTCACTGTCCTACTCTGTCCCTCCCTACAAACAAGATTTAGCACAAAATAGCACACTGATAATTTCTACGAGTGTCCTTCTCTGTCCCTCAACTCAAGGATTGAAAATATGGAACAGCAAAATTGGTTTAGAACAGAATAGCACACTGTCAGTTTCACTCACTGTACCTCTCTGTCCCTCAACTCAAGGATTGAAAATATGGAACAGCAAAATTGGTTTAGAACAGAATAGCACACTGTCAGTTTCACTCACTGTCCTACTCTGTCCCTCCCGACAAACAAGATTTAGCACAGAATAGCACACTGATAATTACTACGAGTGTCCTTCTCTGTCCCTAAACTCAAGGATTGAAAATATGGAACAGCAAAATTGGTTTAGAACAGAATAGCACACTGTCAGTTTCACTCACTGTACCTCTCTGTCCCTCAACTCAAGGATTGAAAATATGGAACAGCAAAATAGGTTTAGAACAGAATAGCACACTGTCAGTTTCACTCACTGTACCTCTCTGTCCCTCAACTCAAGGATTGAAAATATGGAACAGCAAAATTGGTTTAGAACAGAATAGCACACTGTCAGTTTCACTCACTGTACCTCTCTGTCCCTCAACTCAAGGATTGAAAATATGGTTCAGCAAAATAGTTTTAGAACAGAATAGCACACTGTCAGTTTCACTCACTGTCCTACTCTGTCCCTCCCTACAAACAAGATTTAGCACAGAATAGCACACTGATAATTTCTACGAGTGACCTTCTCTGTCCCTCAACTCAAGGATTGAAAATATGGAACAGCAAAATTGGTTTAGAACAGAATAGCACACTGTCAGTTTCACTCACTGTACCTCTCTGTCCCTCAACTCAAGGATTGAAAATATGGAACAGCAAAATTGGTTTAGAACAGAATAGCACACTGTCAGTTTCACTCACTGTACCTCTCTGTCCCTCAACTCAAGGATTGAAAATATGGAACAGCAAAATTGGTTTAGAACAGAATAGCACACTGTCAGTTTCACTCACTGTACCTCTCTGTCCCTCAACTCAAGGATTGAAAATATGGTTCAGCAAAATAGTTTTAGAACAGAATAGCACACTGACACTTTCCCTCACTGTCCTACTCTGTCCCTCCCTACAAACAAGATTTAGCACAGAATAGCACACTGATAATTTCTACGAGTGTCCTTCTCTGTCCCTCAACTCAAGGATTGAAAATATGGAACAGCAAAATTGGTTTAGAACCGAATAGCACACTGTCAGTTTCACTCACTGTACCTCTCTGTCCCTCAACTCAAGGATTGAAAATATGGTTCAGCAAAATAGTTTTAGAACAGAATAGCACACTGTCAGTTTCACTCACTGTACCTCTCTGTCCCTCAACTCAAGGATTGAAAATATGGTTCAGCAAAATAGTTTTACAACAGAATAGCACACTGACACTTTCCCTCAATGTCCTACTCTGTCCCTCCCTACAAACAAGATTTAGCACAGAATAGCACACTGATAATTTCTACGAGTGTCCTTCTCTGTCCCTAAACTCAAGGATTGAAAATATGGAACAGCAAAATTGGTTTAGAACAGAATAGCACACTGTCAGTTTCACTCACTGTACCTCTCTGTCCCTCAACTCAAGGATTGAAAATATGGTTCAGCAAAATAGTTTTAGAACAGAATAGCACACTGACACTTTCCCTCACTGTCCTACTCTGTCCCTCCCTACAAACAAGATTTAGCACAGAATAGCACACTGATAATTTCTACGAGTGTCCTTCTCTGTCCCTAAACTCAAGGATTGAAAATATGGTTCAGCAAAATAGTTTTAGAACAGAATAGCACACTGTCAGTTTCACTCACTGTACCTCTCTGTCCCTCAACTCAAGGATTGAAAATATGGAACAGCAAAATTGGTTTAGAACAGAATAGCACACTGTCAGTTTCACTCACTGTACCTCTCTGTCCCTCAACTCAAGGATTGAAAATATGGAACAGCAAAATTGGTTTAGAACAGAATAGCACACTGTCAGTTTCACTCACTGTACCTCTCTGTCCCTCAACTCAAGGATTGAAAATATGGTTCAGCAAAATAGTTTTAGAACAGAATAGCACACTGTCAGTTTCACTCACTGTACCTCTCTGTCCCTCAACTCAAGGATTGAAAATATGGTTCAGCAAAATAGTTTTAGAACAGAATAGCACACTGTCAGTTTCACTCACTGTACCTCTCTGTCCCTCAACTCAAGGATTGAAAATATGGAACAGCAAAATTGGTTTAGAACAGAATAGCACACTGTCAGTTTCACTCACTGTACCTCTCTGTCCCTCAACTCAAGGATTGAAAATATGGTTCAGCAAAATAGTTTTAGAACAGAATAGCACACTGTCAGTTTCACTCACTGTACCTCTCTGTCCCTCAACTCAAGGATTGAAAATATGGAACAGCAAAATTGGTTTAGAACAGAATAGCACACTGTCAGTTTCACTCACTGTACCTCTCTGTCCCTCAACTCAAGGATTGAAAATATGGAACAGCAAAAATTGGTTTAGAACAGAATAGCACACTGTCAGTTTCACTCACTGTAACTCTCTGTCCCTCAACTCAAGGATTGAAAATATGGAACAGCAAAATTGGTTTAGAACAGAATAGCACACTGACACTTTCCCTCACTGTCCTACTCTGTCCCTCCCTACAAACAAGATTTAGCACAGAATAGCACACTGATAATTTCTACGAGTGTCCTTCTCTGTCCCTCAACTCAAGGATTGAAAATATGGAACAGCAAAATTGGTTTAGAACAGAATAGCACACTGTCAGTTTCACTCACTGTACCTCTCTGTCCCTCAACTCAAGGATTGAAAATATGGAACAGCAAAATTGGTTTAGAACCGAATAGCACACTGTCAGTTTCACTCACTGTACCTCTCTGTCCCTCAACTCAAGGATTGAAAATATGGTTCAGCAAAATAGTTTTAGAACAGAATAGCACACTGTCAGTTTCACTCACTGTACCTCTCTGTCCCTCAACTCAAGGATTGAAAATATGGTTCAGCAAAATAGTTTTAGAACAGAATAGCACACTGACACTTTCCCTCACTGTACCTCTCTGTCCCTCAACTCAAGGATTGAAAATATGGAACAGCAAAATTGGTTTAGAACAGAATAGCACACTGTCAGTTTCACTCACTGTACCTCTCTGTCCCTCAACTCAAGGATTGAAAATATGGAACAGCAAAATTGGTTTAGAACAGAATAGCACACTGTCAGTTTCACTCACTGTACCTCTCTGTCCCTCAACTCAAGGATTGAAAATATGGTTCAGCAAAATAGTTTTAGAACAGAATAGCACACTGTCAGTTTCACTCACTGTACCTCTCTGTCCCTCAACTCAAGGATTGAAAATATGGTTCAGCAAAATAGTTTTAGAACAGAATAGCACATTGTCAGTTTCACTCACTGTACCTCTCTGTCCCTCAACTCAAGGATTGAAAATATGGAACAGCAAAATTGGTTTAGAACAGAATAGCACACTGTCAGTTTCACTCACTGTACCTCTCTGTCCCTCAACTCAAGGATTGAAAATATGGTTCAGCAAAATAGTTTTAGAACAGAATAGCACACTGTCAGTTTCACTCACTGTACCTCTCTGTCCCTCAACTCAAGGATTGAAAATATGGAACAGCAAAATTGGTTTAGAACAGAATAGCACACTGTCAGTTTCACTCACTGTACCTCTCTGTCCCTCAACTCAAGGATTGAAAATATGGAACAGCAAAAATTGGTTTAGAACAGAATAGCACACTGTCAGTTTCACTCACTGTAACTCTCTGTCCCTCAACTCAAGGATTGAAAATATGGAACAGCAAAATTGGTTTAGAACAGAATAGCACACTGACACTTTCCCTCACTGTCCTACTCTGTCCCTCCCTACAAACAAGATTTAGCACAGAATAGCACACTGATAATTTCTACGAGTGTCCTTCTCTGTCCCTAAACTCAAGGATTGAAAATATGGAACAGCAAAATTGGTTTAGAACAGAATAGCACACTGTCAGTTTCACTCACTGTACCTCTCTGTCCCTCAACTCAAGGATTGAAAATATGGAACAGCAAAATTGGTTTAGAACAGAATAGCACACTGTCAGTTTCACTCACTGTACCTCTCTGTCCCTCAACTCAAGGATTGAAAATATGGAACAGCAAAATTGGTTTAGAACAGAATAGCACACTGTCAGTTTCACTCACTGTACCTCTCTGTCCCTCAACTCAAGGATTGAAAATATGGTTCAGCAAAATAGTTTTAGAACAGAATAGCACACTGTCAGTTTCACTCACTGTACCTCTCTGTCCCTCAACTCAAGGATTGAAAACATGGAACAGCAAAATTGGTTTAGAACAGAATAGCACTCTATCAGATTCACTCACTGTACCTCTCTGTCCCTCAACTCAAGGATTGAAAATATGGAACAGCAAAATTGGTTTAGAACAGAATAGCACACTGTCAGTTTCACTCACTGTACCTCTCTGTCCCTCAACTCAAGGATTGAAAATATGGAACAGCAAAATTGGTTTAGAACAGAATAGCACACTGTCAGTTTCACTCACTGTACCTCTCTGTCCCTCAACTCAAGGATTGAAAATATGGAACAGCAAAATTGGTTTAGAACAGAATAGCACACTGTCAGTTTCACTCACTGTACCTCTCTGTCCCTCAACTCAAGGATTGAAAATATGGTTCAGCAAAATAGTTTTAGAACAGAATAGCACACTGTCAGTTTCCCTCACTGTCCTACTCTGTCCCTCCCTACAAACAAGATTTAGCACAGAATAGCACACTGATAATTTCTACGAGTGTCCTTCTCTGTCCCTCAACTCAAGGATTGAAAATATGGAACAGCAAAATTGGTTTAGAACAGAATAGCACACTGTCAGTTTCACTCACTGTACCTCTCTGTCCCTCAACTCAAGGATTGAAAATATGGAACAGCAAAATTGGTTTAGAACAGAATAGCACACTGTCAGTTTCACTCACTGTACCTCTCTGTCCCTCAACTCAAGGATTGAAAATATGGTTCAGCAAAATAGTTTTAGAACAGAATAGCACACTGTCAGTTTCACTCACTGTACCTCTCTGTCCCTCAACTCAAGGATTGAAAATATGGTTCAGCAAAATAGATTTAGAACAGAATAGCACACTGACACTTTCCCTCACTGTCCTACTCTGTCCCTCCCTACAAACAAGATTTAGCACAGAATAGCACACTGATAATTTCTACGAGTGTCCTTCTCTGTCCCTAAACTCAAGGATTGAAAATATGGAACAGCAAAATTGGTTTAGAACAGAATAGCACACTGTCAGTTTCACTCACTGTACCTCTCTGTCCCTCAACTCAAGGATTGAAAATATGGTTCAGCAAAATAGTTTTACAACAGAATAGCACACTGACACTTTCCCTCACTGTCCTACTCTGTCCCTCCCTACAAACAAGATTTAGCACAGAATAGCACACTGATAATTTCTACGAGTGTCCTTCTCTGTCCCTAAACTCAAGGATTGAAAATATGGAACAGCAAAATTGGTTTAGAACAGAATAGCACACTGTCAGTTTCACTCACTGTACCTCTCTGTCCCTCAACTCAAGAATTGAAAATATGGTTCAGCAAAATAGTTTTAGAACAGAATAGCACACTGACACTTTCCCTCACTGTCCTACTCTGTCCCTCCCTACAAACAAGATTTAGCACAGAATAGCACACTGATAATTTCTATGAGTGTCCTTCTCTGTCCCTAAACTCAAGGATTGAAAATATGGTTCAGCAAAATAGTTTTAGAACAGAATAGCACACTGTCAGTTTCACTCACTGTACCTCTCTGTCCCTCAACTCAAGGATTGAAAATATGGAACAGAAAAATTGGTTTAGAACAGAATAGCACACTGTCAGTTTCACTCACTGTACCTCTCTGTCCCTCAACTCAAGGATTGAAAATATGGTTCAGCAAAATAGTTTTAGAACAGAATAGCACACTGTCAGTTTCACTCACTGTACCTCTCTGTCCCTCAACTCAAGGATTGAAAATATGGTTCAGCAAAATAGTTTTAGAACAGAATAGCACACTGTCAGTTTCACTCACTGTACCTCTCTGTCCCTCAACTCAAGGATTGAAAATATGGAACAGCAAAATTGGTTTAGAACAGAATAGCACACTGTCAGTTTCACTCACTGTACCTCTCTGTCCCTCAACTCAAGGATTGAAAATATGGTTCAGCAAAATAGTTTTACAACAGAATAGCACACTGTCAGTTTCACTCACTGTACCTCTCTGTCCCTCAACTCAAGGATTGAAAATATGGAACAGCAAAATTGGTTTAGAACAGAATAGCACACTGTCAGTTTCACTCACTGTACCTCTCTGTCCCTCAACTCAAGGATTGAAAATATGGAACAGCAAAATTGGTTTAGAACAGAATAGCACACTGTCAGTTTCACTCACTGTACCTCTCTGTCCCTCAACTCAAGGATTGAAAATATGGAACAGCAAAATTGGTTTAGAACAGAATAGCACACTGACACTTTCCCTCACTGTCCTACTCTGTCCCTCCCTACAAACAAGATTTAGCACAGAATAGCACACTGATAATTTCTACGAGAGTCCTTCTCTGTCCCTCAACTCAAGGATTGAAAATATGGAACAGCAAAATTGGTTTAGAACAGAATAGCACACTGTCAGTTTCACTCACTGTACCTCTCTGTCCCTCAACTCAAGGATTGAAAATATGGTTCAGCAAAATAGTTTTAGAACAGAATAGCACACTGTCAGTTTCACTCACTGTACCTCTCTGTCCCTCAACTCAAGGATTGAAAATATGGAACAGCAAAATTGGTTTAGAACAGAATAGCACACTGTCAGTTTCACTCACTGTACCTCTCTGTCCCTCAACTCAAGGATTGAAAATATGGAACAGCAAAATTGGTTTAGAACAGAATAGCACACTGTCAGTTTCACTCACTGTACCTCTCTGTCCCTCAACTCAAGGATTGAAAATATGGAACAGCAAAATTGGTTTAGAACAGAATAGCACACTGTCAGTTTCACTCACTGTACCTCTCTGTCCCTCAACTCAAGGATTGAAAATATGGTTCAGCAAAATAGTTTTAGAACAGAATAGCACACTGTCAGTTTCACTCACTGTACCTCTCTGTCCCTCAACTCAAGGATTGGAAATATGGTTCAGCAAAATAGTTTTAGAACAGAATAGCACACTGACACTTTCCCTCACTGTCCTACTCTGTCCCTCCCTACAAACAAGATTTAGCACAGAATAGCACACTGATAATTTCTACGAGTGTCCTTCTCTGTCCCTCAACTCAAGGATTGAAAATATGGAACAGCAAAATTGGTTTAGAACAGAATAGCACACTGTCAGTTTCACTCACTGTACCTCTCTGTCCCTCAACTCAAGGATTGAAAATATGGAACAGCAAAATTGGTTTAGAACAGAATAGCACACTGTCAGTTTCACTCACTGTACCTCTCTGTCCCTCAACTCAAGGATTGAAAATATGGTTCAGCAAAATAGTTTTAGAACAGAATAGCACACTGTCAGTTTCACTCACTGTACCTCTCTGTCCCTCAACTCAAGGATTGAAAATATGGTTCAGCAAAATAGTTTTAGAACAGAATAGCACACTGTCAGTTTCACTCACTGTACCTCTCTGTCCCTCAACTCAAGGATTGAAAATATGGAACAGCAAAATTGGTTTAGAACAGAATAGCACACTGTCAGTTTCACTCACTGTACCTCTCTGTCCCTCAACTCAAGGATTGAAAATATGGTTCAGCAAAATAGTTTTACAACAGAATAGCACACTGTCAGTTTCACTCACTGTACCTCTCTGTCCCTCAACTCAAGGATTGAAAATATGGAACAGCAAAATTGGTTTAGAACAGAATAGCACACTGTCAGTTTCACTCACTGTACCTCTCTGTCCCTCAACTCAAAGATTGAAAATATGGAACAGCAAAATTGGTTTAGAACAGAATAGCACACTGTCAGTTTCACTCACTGTACCTCTCTGTCCCTCAACTCAAGGATTGAAAATATGGAACAGCAAAATTGGTTTAGAACAGAATAGCACACTGTCAGTTTCACTCACTGTACCTCTCTGTCCCTCAACTCAAGGATTGAAAATATGGTTCAGCAAAATAGTTTTAGAACAGAATAGCACACTGACACTTTCCCTCACTGTCCTACTCTGTCCCTCCCTACAAACAAGATTTAGCACAGAATAGCACACTGATAGTTTCCACGAGTGTCCTTCTCTGTCCCTAAACTCAAGGATTGAAAATATGGAACAGCAAAATTGGTTTAGAACAGAATAGCACACTGTCAGTTTCACTCACTGTACCTCTCTGTCCCTCAACTCAAGGATTGAAAATATGGTTCAGCAAAATAGTTTTAGAACAGAATAGCACACTGTCAGTTTCACTCACTGTACCTCTCTGTCCCTCAACTCAAGGATTGAAAATATGGAACAGCAAAATTGGTTTAGAACAGAATAGCACACTGTCAGTTTCACTCACTGTACCTCTCTGTCCCTCAACCCAAGGATTGAAAATATGGAACAGCAAAATTGGTTTAGAACAGAATAGCACACTGTCAGTTTCACTCACTGTACCTCTCTGTCCCTCAACTCAAGGATTGAAAATATGGAACAGCAAAATTGGTTTAGAACAGAATAGCACACTGTCAGTTTCACTCACTGTACCTCTCTGTCCCTCAACTCAAGGATTGAAAATATGGTTCAGCAAAATAGTTTTAGAACAGAATAGCACACTGTCAGTTTCACTCACTGTACCTCTCTGTCCCTCAACTCAAGGATTGAAAATATGGAACAGCAAAATTGGTTTAGAACAGAATAGCACACTGTCAGTTTCACTCACTGTACCTCTCTGTCCCTCAACTCAAGGATTGGAAATATGGTTCAGCAAAATAGTTTTAGAACAGAATAGCACACTGACACTTTCCCTCACTGTCCTACTCTGTCCCTCCCTACAAACAAGATTTAGCACAGAATAGCACACTGATAATTTCTATGAGTGTCCTTCTCTGTCCCTAAACTCAAGGATTGAAAATATGGTTCAGCAAAATAGTTTTAGAACAGAATAGCACACTGTCAGTTTCACTCACTGTACCTCTCTGTCCCTCAACTCAAGGATTGAAAATATGGAACAGAAAAATTGGTTTAGAACAGAATAGCACACTGTCAGTTTCACTCACTGTACCTCTCTGTCCCTCAACTCAAGGATTGAAAATATGGTTCAGCAAAATAGTTTTAGAAGAGAATAGCACACTGTCAGTTTCACTCACTGTACCTCTCTGTCCCTCAACTCAAGGATTGAAAATATGGTTCAGCAAAATAGTTTTAGAACAGAATAGCACACTGTCAGTTTCACTCACTGTACCTCTCTGTCCCTCAACTCAAGGATTGAAAATATGGAACAGCAAAATTGGTTTAGAACAGAATAGCACACTGTCAGTTTCACTCACTGTACCTCTCTGTCCCTCAACTCAAGGATTGAAAATATGGTTCAGCAAAATAGTTTTACAACAGAATAGCACACTGTCAGTTTCACTCACTGTACCTCTCTGTCCCTCAACTCAAGGATTGAAAATATGGAACAGCAAAATTGGTTTAGAACAGAATAGCACACTGTCAGTTTCACTCACTGTACCTCTCTGTCCCTCAACTCAAGGATTGAAAATATGGAACAGCAAAATTGGTTTAGAACAGAATAGCACACTGTCAGTTTCACTCACTGTACCTCTCTGTCCCTCAACTCAAGGATTGAAAATATGGAACAGCAAAATTGGTTTAGAACAGAATAGCACACTGACACTTTCCCTCACTGTCCTACTCTGTCCCTCCCTACAAACAAGATTTAGCACAGAATAGCACACTGATAATTTCTACGAGTGTCCTTCTCTGTCCCTCAACTCAAGGATTGAAAATATGGAACAGCAAAATTGGTTTAGAACAGAATAGCACAGTGTTTCTCAACTCCAGCCCTCAAGGCGCCCCAACAGGTCATGTTTTCAGGATTTCCCTCAGATGAAACAGCTGTGGCAATTACTAAAGCAGTTAAACTGACCAAATAACCTGTGCAAAACAATGGAGAGCCTGAAAACATGACCTGTTGGGGCGCCTTGAGGACTGGAGTTGAGAAACACTGGAATAGCACACTGTCAGTTTCACTCACTGTACCTCTCTGTCCCTCAACTCAAGGATTGAAAATATGGTTCAGCAAAATAGTTTTAGAACAGAATAGCACACTGTCAGTTTCACTCACTGTACCTCTCTGTCCCTCAACTCAAGGATTGAAAATATGGAACAGCAAAATTGGTTTAGAACAGAATAGCACACTGTCAGTTTCACTCACTGTACCTCTCTGTCCCTCAACTCAAGGATTGAAAATATGGAACAGCAAAATTGGTTTAGAACAGAATAGCACACTGTCAGTTTCACTCACTGTACCTCTCTGTCCCTCAACTCAAGGATTGAAAATATGGAACAGCAAAATTGGTTTAGAACAGAATAGCACACTGTCAGTTTCACTAACTGTACCTCTCTGTCCCTCAACTCAAGGATTGAAAATATGGTTCAGCAAAATAGTTTTAGAACAGAATAGCACACTGTCAGTTTCACTCACTGTACCTCTCTGTCCCTCAACTCAAGGATTGAAAATATGGAACAGCAAAATTGGTTTAGAACAGAATAGCACACTGTCAGTTTCACTCACTGTACCTCTCTGTCCCTCAACTCAAGGATTGGAAATATGGTTCAGCAAAATAGTTTTAGAACAGAATAGCACACTGACACTTTCCCTCACTGTCCTACTCTGTCCCTCCCTACAAACAAGATTTAGCACAGAATAGCACACTGATAATTTCTACGAGTGTCCTTCTCTGTCCCTCAACTCAAGGATTGAAAATATGGAACAGCAAAATTGGTTTAGAACAGAATAGCACACTGTCAGTTTCACTCACTGTACCTCTCTGTCCCTCAACTCAAGGATTGAAAATATGGAACAGCAAAATTGGTTTAGAACAGAATAGCACACTGTCAGTTTCACTCACTGTACCTCTCTGTCCCTCAACTCAAGGATTGAAAATATGGTTCAGCAAAATAGTTTTAGAACAGAATAGCACACTGTCAGTTTCACTCACTGTACCTCTCTGTCCCTCAACTCAAGGATTGAAAATATGGAACAGCAAAATTGGTTTAGAACAGAATAGCACACTGTCAGTTTCACTCACTGTACCTCTCTGTCCCTCAACTCAAGGATTGAAAATATGGTTCAGCAAAATAGTTTTACAACAGAATAGCACACTGTCAGTTTCACTCACTGTACCTCTCTGTCCCTCAACTCAAGGATTGAAAATATGGAACAGCAAAATTGGTTTAGAACAGAATAGCACACTGTCAGTTTCACTCACTGTACCTCTCTGTCCCTCAACTCAAGGATTGAAAATATGGAACAGCAAAATTGGTTTAGAACAGAATAGCACACTGTCAGTTTCACTCACTGTACCTCTCTGTCCCTCAACTCAAGGATTGAAAATATGGAACAGCAAAATTGGTTTAGAACAGAATAGCACACTGTCAGTTTCACTCACTGTACCTCTCTGTCCCTCAACTCAAGGATTGAAAATATGGTTCAGCAAAATAGTTTTAGAACAGAATAGCACACTGACACTTTCCCTCACTGTCCTACTCTGTCCCTCCCTACAAACAAGATTTAGCACAGAATAGCACACTGATAATTTCTACGAGTGTCCTTCTCTGTCCCTAAACTCAAGGATTGAAAATATGGAACAGCAAAATTGGTTTAGAACAGAATAGCACACTGTCAGTTTCACTCACTGTACCTCTCTGTCCCTCAACTCAAGGATTGAAAATATGGTTCAGCAAAATAGTTTTAGAACAGAATAGCACACTGTCAGTTTCACTCACTGTACCTCTCTGTCCCTCAACTCAAGGATTGAAAATATGGAACAGCAAAATTGGTTTAGAACAGAATAGCACACTGTCAGTTTCACTCACTGTACCTCTCTGTCCCTCAACCCAAGGATTGAAAAATATGGAACAGCAAAATTGGTTTAGAACAGAATAGCACACTGTCAGTTTCACTCACTGTACCTCTCTGTCCCTCAACTCAAGGATTGAAAATATGGAACAGCAAAATTGGTTTAGAACAGAATAGCACACTGTCAGTTTCACTCACTGTACCTCTCTGTCCCTCAACTCAAGGATTGAAAATATGGTTCAGCAAAATAGTTTTAGAACAGAATAGCACACTGTCAGTTTCACTCACTGTACCTCTCTGTCCCTCAACTCAAGGATTGAAAATATGGTTCAGCAAAATAGTTTTAGAACAGAATAGCACACTGACACTTTCCCTCACTGTCCTACTCTGTCCCTCCCTACAAACAAGATTTAGCACAGAATAGCACACTGATAATTTCTACGAGTGTCCTTCTCTGTCCCTAAACTCAAGGATTGAAAATATGGAACAGCAAAATTGGTTTAGAACAGAATAGCACACTGTCAGTTTCACTCACTGTACCTCTCTGTCCCTCAACTCAAGGATTGAAAATATGGTTCAGCAAAATAGTTTTACAACAGAATAGCACACTGACACTTTCCCTCACTGTCCTACTCTGTCCCTCCCTACAAACAAGATTTAGCACAGAATAGTACACTGATAATTTCTACGAGTGTCCTTCTCTGTCCCTAAACTCAAGGATTGAAAATATGGAACAGCAAAATTGGTTTAGAACAGAATAGCACACTGTCAGTTTCACTCACTGTACCTCTTTGTCCCTCAACTCAAGGATTGAAAATATGGTTCAGCAAAATAGTTTTACAACAGAATAGCACACTGACACTTTCCCTCACTGTCCTACTCTGTCCCTCCCTACAAACAAGATTTAGCACAGAATAGCACACTGATAATTTCCACGAGTGTCCTTCTCTGTCCCTAAACTCAAGGATTGAAAATATGGAACAGCAAAATTGGTTTAGAACAGAATAGCACACTGTCAGTTTCACTCACTGTACCTCTCTGTCCCTCAACTCAAGGATTGAAAATATGGTTCAGCAAAATAGTTTTAGAACAGAATAGCACACTGACACTTTCCCTCACTGTCCTACTCTGTCCCTCCCTACAAACAAGATTTAGCACAGAATAGCACACTGATAATTTCTACGAGTGTCCTTCTCTGTCCCTAAACTCAAGGATTGAAAATATGGAACAGCAAAATTGGTTTAGAACAGAATAGCACACTGTCAGTTTCACTCACTGTACCTCTCTGTCCCTCAACTCAAGGATTGAAAATATGGTTCAGCAGAATAGTTTTAGAACATAATAGCACACTGACACTTCCCCTCACTGTACCTCTCTGTCCCTAAACTCAAGGATTGAAAATATGGTTCAGCAAAATAGTTTTAGAACAGAATAGCACACTGACACTTTCCCTCACTGTACCTCTCTGTCCCTACAAACAAGGATTAGCACAGAATAGCACACTGTCACTGACACTCTCCCTACCTATCCTTATTTGTCCCTAAACACAAGGAATCCAGGATTAGTAAAGGAAAAATAATGACACTGTCCCTGCCTATGCTTCTCTTTCCCTGCTCCGGAACACACTACACAAGGCCGCCGCGCTGGCAGCCTTTTATAGTGTGGGGCGTGTACTAAACCCCCTCAGCAATAATTGGCCACAGGCATCCTGCCTGTGGCCAATCATTGCTCTCCTCGCTGCCGGCGCTGTGATTGGCCAAGCATGCGGGGTCACAGTGCATGCTTGGCCAATCACAGCGCCTGGATGACACTGCGATGGCGTAGTGCATTGTGGGCCGTTCGCGTCACTCGAATTTGGCGCGAACGGCCCAAATCGTTCGATCTTCGTCGAACGATCGAACAGCCGATGTTCGAGTCGAACGTATGTTCGACTCGAACACGAAGCTCATCCCTACTCCCTATACTCAGTATATCCCTAGCACAGTGCTCTCTATAGTCAACATGTCCCTGGCACAGTGCTCTTTACACTCAGCATGTTCCTGGCACAGTGTCCTCTATATTACTCTTGACCCTTGTGTAGTGTTCACTATATCCAGTATGTCTCTGGCACAGTGCTTCATATACGCAACCTGAACCTGGCACAGTGCTGCCTGTGTTCAGCATGTTCCAGGTACAACCCTGTCTATACTCAGCATGTATACTCAGCATGACCTTGGCAAAGTACTCCAACAGCCAATCACTTCCTCCATGGGAAGTGACATCACAGGAAATGACCTTCACACGAAATCCTTCCAACAGGATGAGGTAATACAAACAACCAATGAATAATGGCTAAAGGAGTCCTATGGGTGTGTCTGCCTTTCCTGGATTCAACTAAACAAAGGAAGCTGCATAGCTGAACAAACATGAACTCTGTCTCTGTCCATAACAACCCAAAGACTCCGGTATTACCGCTGATAGGAATCCTTATTCTGCGTTGTTCCAGAGAACAATGCACACCCGGATTATACTACCATTCCTTGTGGATGGGAGGCTATCTGCAGGTGTACGCTACGAATCTCGACATCAGACACACAGCACAGACAAGAGCGTACATCCGCCTATAACCGATAATGTCCTTGCAGAGCGAACATAACCCTCCCAGACGAATGTCTGTGCAATGCACAGGGGCCCTTTCGCTAGCGGTTTTCCACTACCAGACGGGACTCAACCAGCCTCAGTCTGCCCCAGTCAGCTCTTTAGAGCGGGCTGCGGGAGTACTAACACTGGGCGACACTATGACAATACATATTAAATACATCTTCATAAAATTTCCACAACAATGGTGCTCTCTATACTCAGCATGTCCCTGGCAAAGTCTTCCCTATACTCAGCATTAGTGATGAGCCGAACACCCCCGGGTTCGGTTCGCACCAGAACCCGCGAACGGACCGAAAGTTCGCACAAACTTTAGAACCCTATTAAATACAATGGATGCGAACGTTTGAAATCTAAAGTGCTAATTATAACGACTATTATGCATGTTATTGTCCTAAAAAGGGTTTGGGAACCCGGGTTCTGCACCAGGGGACATGTATCAATGCAAAAAGAAGTTTTAAAAACGGCTGTTTTTCGGGAGCAGTCATTTTAATGATGCATAAAGTGAAAAAAAAGGCAAATATTCCTTTAAATATCGTACCTGTGGGGTGTCTAAAGTATGCCTGTGAAGTGCCACGTGTTTCCCGTGTTTAGAACTGTCCCTGCACAAAATTACATTTCTAAAGGAAAAAAAGCCATTTAAAACTGCTTGCGGCTTTAATGTAATGTCTGGTCCCGGTAATATGGATGAAAATCTTTAAGAAAAATGGCATAGCTACCCCATCACACCCCCCCCCCCTACCCCAGCCCATTACCAGCCCCTTTGGGTCTTGTATGGATATTAAGGGGAACCCCGCACACAAAATAAAAAAGGCCCTATATACTCTGAACAGCCGTATACAGGCGGTGCATACAAGACAGGGACTGTAGGTTTGTTCTTATGTAGAATCTGTTTGTAATTTTGAACAGGTACATTGTTTAAGTGTAGCTCCAGCCAAAAAATCTATTTTTAAGCTTTTTGGAAAACATAGGGAAGGGTTATCACCCCTGTAACATTTGTTTTGCTGTCTGTGCAGTGTGCACCTGTTCAGAACAGTTCACCTCACTTTCCGTCCTAATGACAAATGTTTTTAGAAAATTTGGGGTTTTTATTGAAACAAGAATTGGTGATAAAGCATCAGTGGAGAGGAGACACTTTTTTTCCCATATTAACTCTTACAGGAGAGAATTTGCCTTCCTAGGGGTAGATTTCCTCTCACTTCCTGTTGTATCCTTCCGTTTGCAAGGAGGAGTCGTTTGTAAATTGGATGTTTGAAAGGAGGGGCCTGCCGTATATACTCAGCTGAAATTTGCCCCTTACATGTTGGTGTTAACACAACACTGTGAGCCCTCACAGTTACTCTTGGTGTGTGCATGAATGGGCCCTGCTGTGAATTATTAGATCAAGAATTGTAATTGCATGCCCCTGTTGAACAGGGGCTGAAAAATTGGGCCTTTGGTGGTGGTGGTGTTGACACAACACTGTAAGGCCTCACAGTTACTCTTGGTGGGCGCAGGAATGGGCCCTGCTGTGAATTATTAGATCAAGAATTGTAATTACATGCCCCTGTTAAACAGGGGCAGAAAAATTGGGCCTTAGGCACTGGTGCCACAACACTGCAACCCCTCACAGATACTGTACTTGGAGCACAGCAATGAGCCCTGTTGCAAAGTATTGCATCAAAAATTGTAATTACACGCCCCTGTTAAACAGGGGCTGAAAAATTGGGCCTTAGCCACTGGTGCTGGTGCCACGACACTGCAACCTCTCCCAGATACTCTAGTTGGAGTGCAGGAATGAGCCCTGCTGCAAAGCATTGCATAAAAAATTGTAATAACACGCCCCTGTTAAACAGGGGCTGAAAAATTGGGCCTTAGCCACTGGTGCTGGTGCCACGACACTGCAACCTCTCTCAGATACTCTAGTTGGAGTGCAGGAATGAGCCCTGCTGCAAAGCATTGCATAAAAAATTGTAATTACATGCCCCTGTTAAACAGGGGCTGAAAAATTGGGCCTTAGCCACTGGTGGCGGCACCCAGAAACAAAAATGGAGGAGGAGGATAGTCAGTCAACATAACAGGACAGTCTCTCAGCATCAGCATCAGTCTTGAAGGGATGTGACATTTGAAAATAAATTAGTCTGTTATATCAGCTTCAGGTGTTTGGTAGCTGGTGGTGATCCAAGACTGGTTCATCTTTATGAAGGTCAGTTGATCAACCGAGTCAGTGGATAGGCGCACCCTGTGATCCGTGACAAATCCTCCAGCAGCACTAAATGTGCGTTCTGAAAGAACGCTGGATGCAGGACAAGCCAGTAGCTCAATTGCATACTGTGCAAGCTCTGGCTAGTGATCCATCCTCAAGACCCAGTAAGCCAGAGGATTTTCGGTGGGGAAGGTGTCCAAGTCTGACCTTGCCCCTAGGTATTCCTGCACCATGTATATCAGACGCTGGCGATGGTTGCTGGAACCGATCATACCTTGGGGCTGCGGACTAAAGAATTGTCTGAACGCATCGGTCAGACGGCCACCTTCCCCACCGCTCCTTCTTTGACTGACCGAAGTCTCAGCAACTCGTTGTCCAGGACCAGGAGTTTGTAACCTCCCAGTCTCTGGGAACGCGTTGCACAGACCTTTCTGCAAGGCCTCCCGGAGTTGTCTCATCCTCTGCTCCCTCTGCGACGGTAAGATAAGGTCCGCAACCTTACCCGTGTGCCGTGGATCAAGGAGAGTGGCCAGCCAGTAATGGTCCCTCTCCTTGATCCGAAGAATACGAGGATCCTTCTGCAGACTTTGCAGGATCAGGGAGGCCATGCAGCGTAGGTTAGCTGAGGCATTCGGTCCAGAGTCCTCTGGGTCACTAAGTACGACATGATCCGCAGCCACCTCCTCCCAGCCACGTAAAGTCCACTGGTTTCTTGGGACTGTAAATCATCCCTAAAAGACTGCTGCTGATGATGCTGAGTGCCAGGCTCAACCTCCATGCTGACACAATCCTCCTCCTCCTCCTATTCCTCCTCCTCCTCCTCTTCCTGTGCGATGGGTGGGACAGAAGGAACACTGGGTAAAGGGGGCCTTGAGAGGCAAGGAAGTCCACCTCTTCCTGCCTCTGTTCTGCCTCAAGTGCCCTGTCCATTATTCCATGCAGCGTATGTTCCAACAGGTGGACAAGAGGTACAGTGTCACTGATGCATGCACTGTCACTGCTCACCATCCTTGTGGCCTCCTCAAATGGTGCCAGGACAGTGCATGCATCCCTGATCATGCCCCACTGGCGTGGTGAAAAAAACCCGAGCTCCCCTGACCCTGTCCTGGTGCCGCAGTCGCACAGGTACTCATTGATAGCCCTCTGCTGCGTGTGCAGCCGCTGCAGCATGGCCAACGTTGAGTTCCACCTGGTGGGCATGTCACATATAAGGCGGTTCTTGGGCAGGTTCAACTCCTTTTGCAGCTCAGCCAGGCGAGCGCTGGCACTGGCATTATAAGATCTGCGGAAATGCACACAGACTTTCCTGGCCTGCCTCAGGACATCCTGTAAGCCCGGGTACCTGCCCAAGAACCGCTGCACCACCAGGTTAAGGACGTGAGCCACACAGGGCACATGGGTCAGTTGTCCCTGTCGGAGGGCGGAGAGGAGGTTGGTGCCATTGTCGCAAACCACCATTCCTGGCTTAAGCTGGCATGGCATCAACCACCTCTCGGCCTGCCCCTGCAGAGCAGACAGAACCTCTGCCCCAGTGTGGCTCCTGTCCCCCAAACACACCAGCGCAAGCACGGCATGGCATCTTTTTGCCTGCGTACTTGCGTAGCCCCTTGAACGCCTACGGAGCACCGCTGGTTCCGAGGACAAAGCACAGGAAGAGGCCATGGAGGAAGAAGAAGAGGAGGGGTGGAGGAGAGAGGTGTGTCACAACCAGTAGTAGCATTTTGGAGGCGTGGCGGCGGAACAACCTCCAACACTACTGCACCTTGTCCTGCATCCTTCCCAGCTGCCAAAAGAGTGACCCAATGGGCCGTGAAAGAAAGGTAACGTCCCTGTCCGTGCATGCTGGACCATGAGTCAGCGGTAATATGCACCTTACCGCTGACTGCCCTGTCCAGCAAGGCCAAGACATTGCCTTCCACATGCCGGAATCGCCTTCCGTGAGAAAAAGTGGCGCTTGGGAACCTGCCACTGAGGAACCGCACATTGCACAAACTCACGGAAGGGGGCCGAGTCTACCAACTGAAAAGGCAGCAGTTGAAGCGCTAGCAATTTAGCCAAGCTAGCATTCAACCGCTGGGCATGTGGATGGCTGGGAGTGAACTTCTTTTGATGGTCCAGCAGCTGGGGCAGGGAAATTTGCCTGCTAGAATCGGACGTCGGTGTACTGCTAGCAGAGTGCCCGCAAGTACTTGGCTGTGACACACCTAATTCTACACCTTCATTCCTCTCAGTGCAGGTTTCAGAGAGGACTGAAGGTATAGTGGGGTTGGAGATCCCAGCTGATGCGGTGCAAGGAGAGGTCTGCTTTGTTCTTTGGTGTGGGTCTTTAAGGTAGGCTTGCCAACGATCTGCATGGCAGGTCAACATATGTCTGGTCAAGCATGTGGTGCCCAAGCGGCTGATGTTTTGGCCACGCGATATACGCTTGAGACATATGTTCCAAACAGCAGCTGTGCGATCTGATGCACTCGACTCAAAAAAGGCCCACACCAAAGAACTTTTTGAATAACGGGCAGAGGCAGCGCCCTGCACAGGTGGAGCTCTGCGGTGTGATTCCGTCGGTGTGCTGCCCTTACGCTGGCCCCCCGAGGGCATCCTGCCTCGTTGGAGATGTGCCTCCTCCTCATCCTCCTCCTCCTCCTCCTCTCTCCTATTAGGCACCCACGTGGAGTCAGTGACCTCATTATCCCTTCCCTCCTCATCACTGGAGCCAATCTGGCAGTATGCTGCAGCTGCTGGAACATGACTGCCAGATTGGTGTCCTTCTTGAGCATCCCCTCTCTCTGCTCTCACGCTACTGCCTTCCTCTAGCTGGGTATCATCATCAGACTCTTCGAAACGCTGGGCATCCTCCTGGAGCATGTACCCAACACTGTGCTCAAACAGTTCGGGGGACTCCTCAGGAGGAGGGCATGGTGGGTCTAGGGAAGGATTGACTAATGATGACATTGATACTAAGGAGGGGACGCTTTGGCAGCTGCTTTGCCAGTACCCTGAGCCTGGGTGAGAGAGCATGAGGAGGATGAGGAGGGCTTGGTCATCCACTCTACCAAGTCTTCGGCATGATGCGGCTCAACGCGTCCAGCTGCCGAAAAGAAGGACAAGCGTGTCCCATGGCCACGTGCTGATGGCGATGCACCGCGTCCACGACCAGCACTGTGGTCTCTAGACACAGAGCCTGCTTGCCCTCTTTTATTGGCTCCTGACTGTCTGCCTCTCCTTGTTTGCCTTCCAGACATTCTAATGGCCTGCAGGGAGATGGGAAAACCAGCAATAAGGCCTAGCTTCAGGAGTATATTTTGCAAGAATCACACTACGCCTGCTGTAAGTTCTGCAAATGCCTGTTGGTGTAACACACTAGGAAAACACAGCAATACGGACTAACATCAGGTGTATAATGTGCAGGAGGCACACTCCGCCTGCTGTAAGTGCTGCAAATGCCTGTTGGTGTAACACACCAGGAAAACACAGCAATACGGGCTAACTTCAGGTGTAATATGATCAGGAGGCACACTCCACCCACTGTAAGTGCTGCAAATGCCTGTTGGTGTAACACACCTGGAAAACACAGCAATACAGGCTAACTTCAGGTGTATAATGTGCAGGAGGCACACTCCGCCCGCTGTAAGTGCTGCAAATGCCTGTTGGTGTAACACACCAGGAAAACACAGCAATACGGGCTAACTTCAGGTGTATAATGTGCAGGAGGCACACTCCGCCCGCTGTAAGTGCTGCAAATGCCTGTTGGTGTAACACACCAGGAAAACACAGCAATACGGGCTAACTTCAGGTGTCATATGATCAGGAGGCACACGCCGCCCGCTGTAAGTGCTGCAAATGCCTGTTGGTGTAACACACCAGGAAAACACAGCAAAACGGGCTAACTTCAGGTGTATAATGTGCAGGAGGCACACTCTGCCCGCTGTAAGTGCTGCAAATGCCTGTTGGTGTAACACACCAGGAAAACACAGCAATACGGGCTAACTTCAGGTGTATAATGTGCAGGAGGCACACTCTGCCCGCTGTAAGTGCTGCAAATGCCTGTTGGTGTAACACAACAGGAAAACACAGCAATACGGGCTAATTTTAGGTGTAATATGATCAGGAGGCACACTCTGCCCGCTGTAAGTGCTGCAAATGCCTGTTGGTGTAACACACCAGGAAAACACAGCAATACGGCTAACTTCAGGTGTATAATGTGCAGGAGGCACACTCCGCCCGCTGTAAGTGCTGCAAATGCCTGTTGGTGTAACACACCAGGAAAACACAGCAATACGGGCTAACTTCAGGTGTAATATGATCAGGAGGCACACTCCGCCCGCTGTAAGTGCTGCAAATGCCTGTTGGTGTAACACACCAGGAAAACACAGCAATATGGGCTAACTTCAGGTGTATAATGTGCAGGAGGCACACTCTGCCCGCTGTAAGTGCTGCAAATGACTGTTGGTGTAACACACCAGGAAAACACAGGATTACGGGCTAATTTTAGGTGTAATATGATCAGGAGGCACACTCTGCCCGCTGTAAGTGCTGCAAATGCCTGTTGATGAAACACACCAGGAAAACACAGCAATACGGGCTAACTTCAGGTGTATAATGTGCAGGAGGCACACTCCGCCCGCTGTAAGTGCTGCAAATGCCTGTTGGTGTAACACACCAGGAAAACACAGCAATACGGGCTAACTTCAGGTGTAATATGATCAGGAGGCACACTCCGCCCGCTGTAAGTGCTGCAAATGCCTGTTGGTGTAACACACCAGGAAAACACAGCAATACGGTCTAACTTCAGGTGTATAATGTGCAGGAGGCACACTCCGCCCGCTGTAAGTGCTGCAAATGCCTGTTTGTGTAACACACCAGGAAAACACAGCAATACGGGCTAACTTCAGGTGTATAATGTGCAGGAGGCACACATTACGCCCGCTGTAAGTGCTGCAAATGCCTGTTGGTGTAACACACCAGGAAAACACAGCAATACGGGCTAACTTCAGGTGTATAATGATCAGGAGGCACACTCCGCCCACTGTAAGTGCTGCAAATGCCTGTTGGTGTAACACACCAGGAAAACACAGCAATACGGGCTAACTTCAGGTGTATAATGTGCAGGAGGCACACTCCGTCCCGCTGTAAGTGCTGCAAATGCCTGTTGGTGTAACACACCAGGAAAACACAGCAACACTGGCTAACTTCAGGTGTATAATGTGCAGGAGGCTTAGCAACAATGACACTGACACTGTCCCCTGCCTATCTTTCTCTCTCCCTGCACACAAGGTTTATCAAAGAATATGACACTGACACTCTCCCTGCCTATCCTTCTCTCTCCCTGCACACAAGGTTTAGCAAAGAATATGACACTGACACTGTTCCCTGCCTATCCTTCTCTCTCCCTGCACACAAGGTTTATCAAAGAATATGACACTGACACTCTCCCTGCCTATCCTTCTCTTTCCCTGCACACAAGGTTTAGCAAAGAATGTGACACTGACACTGTCCCCTGCCTATCCTTCTCTCTCCCTGCACACAAGGTTTATCAAAGAATATGACACTGACTTTCTCCCTGCCTATCCTTCTCTCTCCCTGCACACAAGAATAGCACAAAGAATATCACACTGTCCCTGCCTATCCTTCTCTTTCCCTGCGCCGGAACACACTACACAAGGCCGCCGCACTGGCGGCCTTTTATAGTGTGGGGCGTGTGCTAAACCCCCTGAGCTATAATTGGCCACAGGCAACCTGCCTGTGGCCAATTATGGCTCTCCTAGCTGCCGGCGCTGTGATTGGCCAAGCATGCGGGGTCACAGTGCATGCTTGGCCAATCACAGCGCTGGGATTGCACTGCGATGGCGCAGTGTATTGTGGGCCGTTCGCGTCACTCGAATTTGGCGCAAACTGCCCAAATCGTTCGATGTTCGCCGAACGGTCGAACAGCCGATGTTCGAGTCGAACTTATGTTCGACTCGAACACCGAGCTCATCCCTACTCAGCATGTAACTGGCACACCACTCCCTATATTTAGCATGTAAATAGCACAGTGCTCCCTATACTCAGTGTATCCATGGCACTGTGCTCCCTATACTCAGCATGTCCCTGACAAAGTGTTCCTTATACTCAGCATGTAACTGGCACCTCACTCCCTATATAGCATGTCAATGGCACAGTGCTCCCTATACTCAGTCTATCCCTAGCACAGTTCTCTCTATAGCCAACATGACCCTGGCACAGTGCTCTCTATACTCAGCATGTCCCTGACAAAATGACCAGTATGCCCACTGATTTACTGGCAGTCTGAGCACAAACACAATGCAACCCACACCCTATGGGTGAGCGGGTGCCTGTAACAATGTGATGTGCTTGCTATGCTGGAGTGTTAAGAGGATGAGATCAACTTTAATTGGATTACTGGAATGTTGTTATGTTATATGCGGAGTTACCATGTAAGTATCTTTCAAATAAATGTGGAGTTTGCATGTTTTCCCTGTGCCTGTGCGGGTTCCCTCCAGGTATTCAGGTTTCCTGCAACGCTTCAAAGACATGCTGGTAGGTTAATTGTCTCCTGTCTAAATTGTCTCTGGTATGAGTATGTATGCATGTGACCTAAGCTCCTTGGGGGCATAGACTGATGTAATTGTATTATATCTGAAGTGGTGTATACATTGCTGCTACAGGGAATTTAATTGAAATTGAATTACCAACTGAGACCTTCGACTGGAGCCATGAGAAAGAGTAGAAAGAGACAATGAAAAGGAGGAAATACTGGTTACAGAGTTTAAAATTTCTGACTTACCACATATTATATAAGTAATATTACAGAGGGTTGAAATGGATAGATAAAGAGTTGTATTGTGATAAAACTAAACTCCAAGCAACACAAATATTGTCTACAGCACAGGTGTTAAACACAAGGCCCTGCGGGACGAATACGGCCCTCCAGGCCATTTCATGTGGCCCTCGCACTTCTCCTGCAGCTGGAGTGTTTGCGGGGGTGATGGAAAGGCACAGGTGCCAGGGTTTTTTTTGACACTGTGGGCTGGAACTTAGGAGTGCTGATATTGGGTGAGCATTGGTACAGCTGGTAGTACACCAAGGATCAGTGGCGTCCCATCCATAGGGGGTGGCGCCCCCCCCAAAGCTAGTCACCCAAAAAAAAGGTCCTTTTAAAAAAACAAAAAAAGGTATTTTAAGTGCATTGTGTACGGGTGCCGGACACAGTGCCTATGGGCAGCGTGACATCTATTCAATCATGTGATTGCAGGTGAGGCGCTTCATTTGCCAGCTTTTGGGAGTCCTTGTGGCGCAAAGCAATGTGATTGAACACTCCCATCTTGCTGTCATTCTCCTTGCTGTGGAGTTTTCTATTGGCACCGCTGTAGGACATGGACGGGTCTTTCCTCTGAGCCGCAGCGTCACTCCTGGTTTCTCTGTGCCAGGTTGAAACCGGAAGTGATGCCGCGGCTCCATGGATGGAACGCACGGCCCAAGCGGCGCCTTCTTTCACAATCTCTCAAACGGATTTGTAGGTTCAGAGAAATGTAAAATAAATGAAAGAGAAAAAAATATTGTCTTTAATTATTTAAATTGATATATTTGTTTCAAAGGCTTTACCAGGTTAGGAATGGAAAATACAGTATTTAGCAGTGGAGTGGATGCAAAGCAATTATATGAATACAGTGAGGCTGCAAATTATGTGCACCGTGGGTCTGCATTTGATGGGCACAGTGAGGCTCCAACTGATGGGCACAGTGAGCCTGCATTTGATGGGCACAGTGAGCCTGCATTTGATGGGCACAGCGAGACTGCAATTGATGGGCACAGCAAGGCTGCAATTGATGGGCACAGTGAGGCTCCAACTGATGGACACAGTGAGCCTGCATTTGATGGGCACAGCGAGGCTGCAATTGATGGGCACAGCAAGGCTGCAATTGATGGGCACATTGAGGCTGCAATTGATGGGCACAGTGAGTCTTCATTTGATGGGCACAGTGAGCCTGCATTTGATGGGCACAGTGAGACTGCATTTGATGGGCACAGTGAGGCTTTATATGATGGGCACAGTGAGGCTGCATATGATGGGCACAGTGAGGCTGCAATTAATGGGCACAGTGAGGCTGCATATGATGGGCACAGTAAGGCTGCAAATGATGGGCACAGAGACAGGCAAAGATTGCCAACGTGCAGGCTGCAAGGTACAAATTTGATGGGCAGAAGCATAGTTAGTAGTCCAGACCGAGGTCAGTAACAGAGATAGACAGCAAACATAAGCAGACAAGGGTAATCCAAAAGCAGGCCAGGTGGAAAACATAAATAATAGGATAACAGGATCAGAATAAGTATCAGGATCAGGTGTATAAAAGCAAGACTAAAGACCATTCAGCCAGGAGCTTGTGCAGCGTTCAGGGTTAAATAGACAGCTTTGTGGCAGTACACATGCATACATGTTCACATGTGTGTGCTTGTACATGTGTGCAACAATGCACAAACATTTAGGCTTCTATGTCTACAAACATGTGCACGCTTGTGCACACACACATTAACTTAGTGGCTGGTACGATGTTCCAGACACTGTGTCCATGTTACTTTGTCAGCCATAGTTAAATTCCATCCAATGCACTGTTGTGAAAAATAGTCAAGCAAGTAGAGCAAGTGCATATCATGGTGACACCCACCATAGCAGGGTATTGACTGTTGACCATAAATATCTGAAGGACAGTAAAGATTAAAATGAAGATTGAGAAAACAATCACAGAAAGAGAGGGTTTCGATGGAAGGAGGGATGAAATAAAGTAGGAGAGAGGATAGAGGGGGCATAGGTGGGTGGGATGGAAACTTGCTCCATATTTTTTAAAACACATTAGGGGCATCAACATAAATCTGTTTCAGGACATTGAAAATGCCGCCTAAATATAAGTTGGTGCCAGCAAAGCAATACAATCAGTGCAGAATGTTTATTCCACTTCTATATCCTTGATCGTAGAGGTGAGATTCTCCAACTGTTTAATATCACATTAATTCTCACTAACCACTGAGTGTTGGTAAGAGCCTCTCGCCTACAGCAAAGCACGAGAATGCATGCTCTAGCAGTATTCACAAGATATATTAAAAAGGAACAATCTTGTGTTTTCTGTGGATTGACATTAGTTGTGGTCATGTGTGCTGCTCTATGCACACTACAAATCCCATAGTCCATCTCAGGAGTAATCAAGAGAGTGTGGCTATGTTCTACATACAGTGGGACCATGGAGAATAAATGCAGCCACCCTCTAACAAGAACTCAGATTACAGCAGCAAAAAAAGGAATTTTGGAGGAGGCTGTGAGCAATAGAAGGTACTATTTTGAGTTAAAGTGGAGGAAAAGTCTAACTAATCTTAAAAGTATTCCCTGACTCCATCCTCTACCTATCCTGTCTAGCCTATGTAAAAAAGATGTGTATATTTACTTACAGTATTTCTAAGTGGCTCCAGTCTGTGATCCCCTAACTAGGCTGCTGCTACAGGGGAGGGAGGGAGCACCAACAACAGCTGGGGTAGTGGAGCCTATGGAAATTCCTAGTCATTCGCAGCCTATGGAAATTCCCAGCCATTGTTGAGCACTACCTAAACAACCAGAGCTGAATAGATAATTATTATTTTTTAATCAGTGTCACATTAAGCATAAGTGTGTGTGTGTGTCAGTGGCGGCCACTCATACAGGACGCAGGGGCGCCGCCCCCTTTATCCATGCGTGCGGCCCCTAATCTACATGCAGGGCGCATGGATTTCAATGTGTGTGTTTTTTTTAAGCACATGATTAGAGCCTGAGGCCTCGTACACACGACCGATTTTCTCGTCGTAAACAGTCAAGAAAAGTGCCGCGAGAGTTTTTTTGTCTAGAAAAACGTTCGTGTGTATGGTTTTACGACGAGAAACTTGACGAGAATCTCGACGAGAAAATAGAGAACCTGCTCTCTATTTTCTCGTCAGGAGTCCAGATTTCCTCGTCGTGTTTCTCGTCGGCCTGTTTTGTGACGAGAAAATGGTTCGTGTGTATGCTTTTACGACTCTTCCAAAAGTGCGCATGCTCACAAGCAACTATGAGACGGGAGCGCATCTTCTGGTAAAACAAGCCTTCATAATGGAGAGAGCACATTCGTCACGCTCATAAATATTTCATCGTTTAAATGTTCTGCATTGAATTCTTCGTTAGAATGTTACATTAATCAAAACGAGAGACCTTCTTTTGCTGCTGATATTCACACAGAGTTATGCCTTATTTTTAACCTTTTTCATGCTGCTCTTTATAAGATTTATGTGTATTATATCGTGCAAGTTTTTAGGAATAATTTAAATGGTTAGATTTTTCAAAATGATGTTAATTATAATTTCTCAATGTTTTGATAGCGATCTCCCATTTAATTTTCTAATCTATATTTTTAAAATTTCACACCATGTTTTTGAGCTAATCAGATTTAGTTATTCTTTTGGGGGGGTGATATCTGTGCCTTTTATTGTCAGTCAAATGTATCTGCTTACTCCAAAGCTTGTTTTTTTTTATTTAAAAATACACATAGTCAAGTATGAACTTAAACAAAAAACACATTTATTCATGTTTATAAATTAAATAAAGAGAAGGCAGCGCTGGAGAAGCTGCTGCCATTTGTGCATCCCAGGGACCCCAGAGCACACAGCAACCCTGTGTGGACACTAAAATTGGGAGCTTGAGAAGGCCCACATTTCAGAACACAATCTGATGCTGGCCTCCCAGAGGTCAGGAACAGCAGCAGGTGAGATATATGTCCCAAGTGTGTGGTACTACAACAGGCTGCCTTCTGTCCGACCAGTGCGACCACAATGAAGCAAGGCCATCACTTCCTCTTCTTCCTGGCAACCTTCCCTGCAGCCTTTACTGAAGCCTTCCTTCTTCGTTTAGCTGGAGGCTGGCCCACTGGAGGGGTACTCCTGTCAGGAGGAGGAGGTGGAGGTGTAGCAGAAGGGGGTGGGGCAGAAGAAGAAGGTGGAGGTGTAGCAGAAGGGGGTGGGGCAGAAGGTGGAGGTGTAGCAGAAGGGGGTGGGGCAGAAGGTGGAGGTGTAGCAGAAGGGGGTGGGGCAGAAGAAGAAGGTGGAGGTGTAGCAGAAGGGGGTGGGGCAGAAGGTGGAGGTGTAGCAGAAGGGGGTGGGGCAGAAGGTGGAGGTGTAGCAGAAGGGGGTGGGGCAGAAGAAGAAGGTGGAGGTGTAGCAGAAGGGGGTGGGGCAGAAGGTGGAGGGGTAGCAGAAGGGGGTGGGGCAGAAGAGGAAGGTGGAGGTGGAGGTTGAGGTTGGGTCAGTTGGGCCACCTCACATATGGCGGTATTGGGGGTAATTTGCTCCATCACCCCCTTGTTGAGCAAGGTGATGAGCAGGGGTTCGCATAGGAGGCGTTGCTCCATGCTCATCACCTTGAACTTAGCCTCCACTAGGCCGGCAATGGCCTCTTCAGGGGATGTGGGCTCCTTGAGGGTGGCATGGGCCTCTTTAATAAGGGCCATTGCTGCCTCACTGGTGGTCCTGTCCCTCCTGCCTCTTTTGTGAAGCCTGATGGGAGGCACCTGGGATCTGGTGCTTCTCCTTTGCCCTGCCACCTCCTGTCTGCCACTGGGCCCTGCCACCTCCTGTCTGCCACTGGGCCCTGCCACCTCCTGGCTGCCACTGGGCCCTGCCACCTCCTGGCTGCCACTGGGCCCTGCCACCTCCTGGCTGCCACTGGGCCCTGCCACCTCCTGGCTGCCACTGGGCCCTTCCTCCTCCTGCCTGACAGTTTCCAGACCCTCCTCCTGGCTGATTTCATCCTGTGTATGAAAAAGAAACATAGTTTAATATGTTGGTTTAATCTTTGCATCAAACTTTGTAATCCTGATGGAAGCAATTAGAATGTAAATGCATAAATCCTTGCTTTAAATTTACCACTACATCAGCTTGACTATTTACCACACAATTAAGTGCAGAATAATGTCTACAGATCATGATTTCACTTGTTGAATACAAAATAATGTATGTTTCTCATCCTGACATATTTGGGAAACATTAATTTTATCCCACTACATTTTCAGTTAATACTATACCTGGCTCCAGATGGCCAAATCAGGATCATCCAGGATGGCTGCCTCCTCTTGCTCCAGAGAAGGCTCAGGTTGGCTGCAGGGAAGTCTGGGGGGAAGAGTGGAGAGTGATGGCCTTGGCTCAATGTGGTCATCCAGGAAGGACATCCTGCTGTAGTACCACAAAACCGGGACATAAACATCATCTGCTGCTGCTCCTGACCTCTGAGAAGCCAGCACCTTAGAGCGTTCAGTCCTGTAGGTACCTCTCAAGCTCCCAATTTTAGTGTCCACTTGTTTTGCTGTGGCTGTGGGCACCTTGGTATGCACAAATGGGAGCAGCTTCTCCAGCGCTGCCTTTCTCACCCCTTTTTTTTTATGGATGGGGTTTTTGGTCTCCCACAGAGCCGGCAGCTCCCTTACCCGGTCAATAAATTCCGCCAGGAACTCTTTGTCGCTAATAAATACATTCATATTGTATCTGCAAGTAAAATAAATTATATTTAAATAATGTGAGGCAAACAGTCTAACCTCCTTCACATCCTAGTCACCATATATATCCTCCAACAATCTCAAGACAGTATAGGCCAACAATTTTAACAAGTCTCACAAAATCACATACCTTCGTTCGCACGTCCGTCACTTGAACTCCTCTCTCCGCACACCGAACGTACTATAGTCACATGTGTGTTTGCTATATACACACCACGCATGCGTCCAAATTCGAACACGTCGCTCCGCACACGTCGCCCGCCCATGACGTTCTAACTAACATCTTTTCCCCGCCCCTTCTCTTTCGGCGCGCAGACAGATATGGCGGAGTTACAGCAGGTGTCTGATAATTCCGCAACTAGCGAGGAGACAAGCCCGGAGACCGAGGACACGTCACGATCAAGGAGGAGATTCAAGGCATCGAATATGTCTTTGGCGGAGATGGCGGAGATGGTGGACATCTTGGTCAAGGCTGATTATGATGCCAAGCATGGGCCGTATAGCAAACCAAATAGAAGGAAGGCCAAAATCCTCACTAAAGTTGTGAAGAGTCTGAGGGCGAAGTTCGGGGTGAAACGCTCAAATGAGCAGCTCAGAAAGAGGTGGTCAGACCTCAAACTGAGGGAGCCAGACCAGTTGAGGAGCATAAAGAGGATGCTCGCTAAAAGTAAGTAAAATGACGACCTTTCTGCTATTAATCTTTTTAGAAACTGACTTTTTTTTTTTTTAAAGCATATTGGACTCCCTTCCAAAATGTATTATTTTGAACTAGGTTGGGCACAGTAATCGTTCGTTACGTTACCGACACTTCGTTCGGCCACTATCCGTGGTTTTGGCTTATTTAAGACCCCCAAAAGTAATTAGACATCTGCCATTTTTGATCAAGTATTGTGGATAATTTTAAAGTCTAGATGATGTGTTTGTAAGGAGAATGAAATGCAAACTTTAATCAGTGTAAAGGAGAGGACACTCAGCAGCTGCTTCCACATCTGTACTTTGGAGCACTATAGTGTGGGCCACCAGACCCGCCTTTTTTGGGTGTCCCACACAGGTGCATCAGAGTTTATTTGTGGTGCCTCCATGTCCAAAAAATTACATCCAAATGTGAATAATAAACATATTTGGGGTCATAAAGAATGCATTTTTTTCTTTAAATTCCGCACAAACACACACTTGTACCCCACTTCCAAACAATTTAGCCTGTTTTAAGTTTAAAAATGAGATTTTTACAGTGTGATAAATAGACCTTTGGTTTTATTCTCATAGGGGAGAGAAGACTGGGAGGAGGACACTCCAGGGAGCACATGCACCCCACAACTTCCAAGCAACCCCAAACTCCCAAAGATCCACAACCGAAAGATGTGCAGGAAGTTGAGGTGGAGGAAGGAGAAGTGCAGGAAGGAGAGGTGGATGACGTTGTGGATCTGGTCACCACAACAGGTCAGTATCTGACACCACAGCTTAAGGTAAGCGAGGTAGGCCTGCAGAGTTTTATTAATTTTTTTTTATGGTTTTTAGGGGATGGAAATGTTGTGAAGGATAGCACACCGTTCTCTGCTGACAGTGCCCTCCGCCTCATCCAGCAAGTGATGGAATGTAGCACGGAACTGGACCTAATTAAACAAAGAATCCATGTGATGGAACAAACATTTAAAGACATTCTCGATGTTTTGGGGAGAATTCAATAAGCCATCCAAACACATTTGTTTTTACATGTTTGTTTTTATATTTTTACTAATTTTTTGAGTAACAAAGCAGCCAAAAATTGAATATGCACACAGTGTGTGAACATGTGCTATCTGCCATCAGGGGATATCCATGTACGTCTTTTGTGGGTGCAACCCCTTCCTCGTATCAAAAGTCGGTGAACTGAGGAAGGGGATGCACCCCCAAAACACATCCATTGATCACCCCTGATGGCAGATAGCACATGTTGACAATAGGGATCAGGATTGTAAACTTCCTATTTGCAAAAAAGTAAAAATGTGTGCATATTGAATTTTTGGCTGGGCAAGGGGTGGCAGGACCCCATATTAGGACGGGCACATAGAGACATAGTTTGTGTAACTGAATGTCTCAGATTGCTCAGAGGTATCCAATGTTGTCATTTTAGAAATGCAAGTGGTATTTTTGTATTTTCATAAGCCAAAATTTGACGGGTTGTGGTCAGGCCAACCCCAAAGTAAAACAAAAAAAAATGTGCAGAGAGTAAAATATTTGACCACAAACAACGTGTAGCTTCTTTTTATAATACTCTCTAAGCTTATTTGGTTCTTTTGTAAGGTAACATAGTGAAATTGGTTGTTATTTACTAAAGTAAAATACACTTGCCACTACAAATGCACAAAGACAAACTAGGAGACAGGAAAGAACAAATAATTAAAGGTTTAAACAAGATTTTTATTGGGATACTTAGACATAGGCTGGCATAGGAATTGCCCCCCTACCCGTGAAATACTCCATGTATTTGTCCCGAACCACACGGGCATTTTGGGGGGGCAAGCCAAGACGGGCAGATTCCAGGCCCGGAAGGGGATTTGCAGGGGAAAGTCCAGCCTCTGGCAAAACTGAGGCCATATATGAATTCGCTTTGCGGCAAAGAAAATTGTGTAGCACACAGCAGCATAACACTACATAGTTTATTTTGTAGTCCGCCAAGTGGATGGAAGTCATAAAAAGGCGGAACCGGCTGGCCATTATGCCGAAGGCATTTTCAACGACTCTTCGGGCCCTGGCCAGCCGGTAATTGAACACACTCTTCTCTGGGGTCAGGGTCCTCTGTGGAAATGGCCTCATAAGATGCCGTCCGAGTCCGAAGGCTTCATCAGCCAAGAAAACAAAGGGGAGTCCTTCAATATTCCCTGCATCCGGTGGCAATGCAAGGTCGTCACTCTGGAGACGGAGGGCAAACTCCGTCTGGATGAAGGATCCCCCATCGGACATCCGGCCATTCTTCCCTACATCAACATAGAGGAATTCATACCGTGCTGACACCACCGCCATCAGCACAATGCTATGAAACCCCTTGTAGTTGTAGTAGTAGGATCCAGAACGGGGTGGCGGCACGATGCGGACGTGCTTCCCGTCTATGGCACCACCGCAGTTGGGGAAGTCCCACCGCGTGGCAAACTCCGATGCCACAGTCTGCCATTCCTGTGGCTTTGAAGGAAGCTGTGGAGTGAAACAAGATGAAATAATATTAGAAAAACAAAGGCATACATTACAAGCAAATTCAAGACCAAAAAATTAGAGACCAACATCAATCTAATTATACGTTTATTAAGGTGTGTAAAAAAAGTATAATGGAAGGCTCATTTATCATATTCATCACCCCCTCTGATGGGCCATTACTAAATTATTTTGGGGGGGGGGGAGATGTGTTTGGCCACAGGATAGCATTGCAGTGGCGGTGCGTCCAGAGTGGGCGCTGGAGCACTGTCCCCTCTCTCCTGTGCCCATCACTCAGAACAATACATAGGTTCATGCGTTGCATGAACCTATGTATTGTCTATGCCGCACACTATTCAGGTGGATGGCCTCTTGTAAAGCGACCGACATATGATTAATTGCGTCATTTAGGGGGTTAAAATTGCAGAGCAGAAACAGGTATAAAAAAAGTCTTGCAAATTACAACCTGAGGGATGTAATTGGCTTCCTCAAAGAAAAATCGGGGACGCAAGGAGGGGGCATTCCTTGTGTAAACACTGACAGGCAGCTCTGGCAATCATGTTCACCAAGTCTGTTTAATGGTAACATGATTGGCTGATGCAACATGAAGGGAAGGAGAAGACATCAAGGACAGAAGAAGGATGGCGCTGACCACAAGAAGGTAAGTGCAGGGCTGGGGGGAAACTGGCTGCAATAGAGGGGACTAAATGGCTGCATTGGAGGGGACAACTGGGGGCGTTTATTAGGCAACAGAGCAAAAAAGGAGGAAGTTTATTTCCGAAATTGGGGTTGTAACCCCCCAACATTTGGAGCAACAGGCACCCCTGCTGGAAAAGTTAGTGAGGGGAAATATTTAGGGAGGATAAAAAAGGGGCATTTAAAAACTTCCAGCATGCATGGGGACAAAGGGGACATTCTCAGCATATTACAATCATGGTAATTAGGAAAGGATGAAAGAAATACAATACATTAGCATACATGTAATACATAAAATGTGATGTGAAGGGAGAAAACTTACCCTAATATAGTCCTCCTGCAGGACTTGTATAATAGCAGAACAGGTGTCTGGGATTATGAGGCCCAGAGCCTGGGGGGAGATGCCTGTGGTGAACTTCAAGTCCTGAAGACTTCTCCCTGTCGCCAGGTAACGCAACGTGGCGATGAGCCTCTGCTCAGCACTGATGGCTTCCCGCATAACGGTGTCCTTCCTGGTAATATAGGGGGACACCAAAGCCAACAGTTCCTGAAAAACGGGGTCAGACATCCTCAGAAAATTCCTGTAGTCCTCAGGATTATTCTCGACGATCTCCCGCAGCAGAGGCATGTGGCAGAATTGGTCCCGCTGGAGCAACCAATTCTTGGTCCATGAACTCCTCCTCACACCATTCATGGACTGGTCTTGGTCCAAAACAAGCAGACCAACACCAAGCGCACGCACAGCACGAACTCGACGACGAGAACGTCCAGGCGACATGGCTAGGAAACGGTCGTCTAATCAGAACGTACAGAACAGAACGCACTTTAGAACAGCAAGGCCTATGAATAACGAACTGAAATTCAGAAACGAACAGGCAAGAACGCACTGTAAAACAGATACGACCTGCCTAGACGCCCTGAAAGTCAAGATACGAACCCACAAGCACAAACTGAACGGCAGAAAACGATCTGAAAAGTACGAAGACTGAAAAGCGCGAATCGTCTCTTCCCAAACTTTTACTTCACACGCGGTAACACGAGATCAGCAAAAGCAGCCCAAGGGGTGGCGCCAAGAAAAAAGATCTTCCCCTTTATAGTGCCGTCGTACGTGCTGGACGTGAGCGCAGAGAACCACAAGGAAATTGGGAAATGACAGTGTGTACGCATAGAAAGCTTGACGAGAAAATCGACAAGCTTAACAAGAATCTCGTCGAAAAAAACGACGTGTTTTTTACGACGAGAAAATCGGTCGTGTGTACGAGGCCTTTGCCTCAAAAAGGGTGGGCTCAGGGCGTGGAGCACTGCGCCCGAGCCCACCAATTTGTTAATTAATATTTGCTAATGTTTTCCTGCTTCTCCTCCCGGCCAATCAGGAAGTGGGTCCTGAGACCCGATTGGTCAGGAGTCTAAAGACTCCCACCCAATCGGGTATAGGGACCCTCTTCCTGTTCGGCCGGGAGGAGAAGCAATGGCCCTGGCTCTTCCCTCTGCAAGCTGTGGGCCATGTGCAGCGAGGAGTAGCAGGTAGAGGGGCAGCAACAGTCTCTTCCAGGAGCCCTACCCTGGATCCAGCAGTGCACCAACACTGCCACCTCGTCATTGTCCTTTTCCCCGCACCTCTGCCGCAGCAACAGCGAGAAGACGAGAGGAGGCCGCTCAGATTGACAGCTAAGGATAAGGTAAGGCCATGGATCTCGGGACCCTCTTCCTGTTCGGCCGGGAGGAGAAGCATTGGCCCCAGCTCTTCCCTCCGCAAGCTGCAGGCCATGTGCAGCAAAGAGCAGCAGGTAGAGGGGCAGCAACAGCCTCTTCCAGGAGTCCTACCACAGATCCAGCAGTGTACCAACACCACCACCTCGTCCTCGGCACCTCTACCAAAGCAACAGCGAGAGGATGAGAGGAGGCCACTCAGATTGACAGCAAATGATAAGGTAAGGCCATGGATCGCCACCTTCCCATTCGTTCGATCGAGCAAGCGCCAGCGGCCACTGGTGTGTGTGTGTTGGTAAAATATAAGTTCACTTTCAGATAAATATAATAGCACAATCTTCAAATACATGCAATATTTTATATCTGAAACATAGCTAAAGCAGTTTTTTTGTACGGAGCTGTGCTTTACGCTGTACAAATTTCTAATCTTGTAAAAAGGAACCCAGCTATTAAAGAACAATATTTCCAGCTAACACGTAGTATAATCATGTGAGACCAAACAAAAAACCTTTGATGGGAACAATAGACTGATTATGTTTTTCCAAAAAATGTTTGGTTTGGGGTCTTGTTGTTGAAATCTATTATATTTGTGTAAATGTAATTACTACTTGCGGTGCCTAATGATCCATTCTTTCTCACAGCATTATTGCTTTTTGGGAGATGTGCTCTAACGCTGTACTGATATTGAATTTCACTGTATCATGCATTTTTTTTTCCTACCTAGAGATAAAGAAAAACAAATTACTTATACAACAAATCGTTTTAACCGTCACGGTATTCTGTGAGTGATGGGATGGAATGGTAGATGCCACCCAAGTGGCTGGAGCAAATTAACAACAGCATTGGATCCTTGCCAGTGCCACAATTTAGAAGCTGTATATTTTATACTGTATGATGTTTAGCCTCAGAGACAAACTGGCCCATGGACTACAGTACATTCTGTAGAGGAGCATATCCTGATCTCAGGTCTCTGTATGTATTTTATACATTAACCCCTTGGTGCCGACCATACGCAAATATGCGGCCCCACTGGACTGGGCTTTTTTCCATGGGCCCGTATATTTGCGCATCTCCCTTTGTGCTGGGAGCGCGCCTCATGGCACATTCCCAACAGGTGTCTTAGTGGGAGCCCCGGGCATTGTACTAACAATCTGGACCCGGATCTCAAATTTCTGGGGCACCTGATTGCTGTAATAACCTCTGAATAAAATAATAAAAAAAGGTGGGTTTGACCTCAAAAGCAAAAATATAAAAAGTAAAAAAAACTGCTGCACTCAAAAAATCATTGAATAGTAAGGAAATGGAAAAAGTGAATAAATAAGGTGCGCTGTAAGTTGACTGTCACAAAGACTAGAACAATGAAATGTCAAATGTGCAACTATTAGACATGTGCACTGCCTAAAAATTTGTTTGTTTTCTTTTCATTCATTTTTTTGTTTTCCGGGTCATTCGTAAATTTGTACATTCGTACATTCGTAAATTTGTCCATTTGTACATTCGTACATTCGTAAATTCGTACATTCGTACATTTGTAAATTCGTACATTCGTAAATTAGAAAATTCGTAAATTTAGAAATTCCAAATGAGAAAATTAGAAAATCTGAAATAATAACTAACTATTAAATTATAGGTATTGTAATTTCCTTTCAAATTTGGCTGTTAGTGAACGTAACAAATACGAATTTATCCAAAAAGTTACGAATTACTTGAAATAACAAATGCGGCTTGGAACAAATTAATAATAAATAATAATAAAAAGTTTTTATTATTATTATTGTTATTTATTATAATTAATTCATTATGTTCCATTCGTTTAGACACGGCAATCTGAATAATAATAATATAATAATAATAAAACATAAAATACAAAACAAACATAGATAAAGATTTGATCTAGGGCAGTGCCAGGAGTTTGAGTGTAGAACTGGAGATAGATTGGGCAGGTTAGTTAGTGGATAGAGCATGTAGTCAGTGTAGTATATATATATATATATATATATATATATATATATATATATATATATATATAGAGAGAGAGAGAGAGAGAGAGAGAGCAGACAGTGCAGAATATATAATACAGTGCAGGCAGTGTACAGTATATAATATAGTGCAGTTAGTGTGCAGTATATAATACAGTAGTGCAGTTAGTGTGCAGTATATAATACAGTGCAGGCAGTGTACAGTATATAATACAGTGCAGTCGGTATACAGTATATAATACATTGCAGGCGGTGTACAGACAGTATATAATACAGTGCAGTTGGTGTACAGTAAATAATACAGTGCAGGTGGTGCACACAGTATATAATACAGTGTGTACAGTATATAATAAATTGCAGTCAGTGTACAGTATATAATACAGTGCAGTCAGTGTACAGTATATAATACACTTCAGGCAGTGTACAGTATATAATACAGTGCAGGCGGTGTACACAGTAAATAATACAGTGTGTGTACAGTTAATACATTGCAGTCAGTGTACACTATATAATACAGTGCGGTCGGTGTACAGTATATAATACAGTGCAGTCGGTGTACAGTATATAATACAGTGCAGTCGGTGTACAGTATATGATACAGTGCAGGCCGTGTACGGTATATAATACAGTGCAGGCGGTGTACACAGTAAATAATACAGTGTGTGTACAGTTAATACATTGCAGTCAGTGTACACTATATATTACAGTGCAGTCGGTGTACAGAATATAATACAGTGCAGTCGGTGTACAGTATATGATACAGTGCAGGCCGTGTACGGTATATAATACAGTGCAGGCCATGTACACAGTACATTTTACAGTGTGTACAGTACATAATACATTTCAGTCAGTGTACACAGTATATAATACAGTGCAGTCTGTGTACAGTATATAATACAGTGAAGGCGGTGTACAGTATATAATACATGCATTATTAAAATCACTGCTCCTGAAAAAACGGTTGTTTTAAAAACTTTTTTTTACATTGATACATGTCCCTTAGGGCAGTACCCGGGTCCCTATACACTTTTTTGCCAATAACTTGCATATAAGCCTTTAAAATTAGCACTTTTGATGTTCGTGTCCCATAGACTTTAATAGGGTTCACATGTTCGCTAGAACTTTTTGCCTGTTCTCATGTTCTGGTGCAAAGCGAACCAGGGGGTGTTCGGCCCATCCCTACTGACCACTTGTTCAGAGGATTACAGCAGGCAGATATCAACACACATTTGGGTATGGGTTGCATTTAAACATACATTTCATGATATTTATAGGAGTACTTAACTGAGGTAACCCAGTCAGAATTCCCCTTGTCCTGATCTGACTTCTGATTGGTTGCTATGGGTTGCTGAACTCAGGAATTAGCAATTAAAAATATACACTCCTGGTTGAATACGTTGGTTAGGGACTTCAGTGATGAGCTCCAGACATGGCCACCTGCGGCAGCTTTTATGGCAGACTCTGATTCTTGCTGCCGGGATGTTTGTTTATTAAAGCAGAACCGCAGGCCCATCAGCAATTAAGGATTATCTAGAAAGTCCCTGGATATTATCATCCAGCTAGTAATCAAAGAAGTACATACAAGTCTTTCTGAATCTGAATTTGGATCATGTAGGTTAATCTTGTTTACTCGTTAATTTCTTAAAAGTTCCTTTATTCCTATCATAACAATTCACTGTGCTCAAGCGTGTCTACGTGGGCTAAAACACATGTTGCTCATTCTAATAAGCTATTGTTAATTATCTTCTATTTTACTCCATAGCAGTGTATAATATGTGCTAGCGATAAGACATGACTTTTTTTTTTCTATTAATCCCTACAAAAAACATTCAGAATAAAAAACAGCACACAGGTTGCTTAAAGAGACACTAGCGTTGAGTTACTAAAGGCAAAAAAGCTGTTCACTTTCAAAGGGAAGTTGCGCTTTGCAAGGGAATTTTCCCTTGATGAATGTGGTGAAATTTCACTTTGCAAAAAATTCTCAAGTAGTGCAAGAAAAAGTGAAGTCTATTTGCCTTTAGTGAATCGACCCCAATGTCGCTTTAGTCTTGGTTCACATCTCCACAGTTTGCTTTCGATCCGTTTCTCCACATTTTTGTGGTGCATTTTGCGAATTCGCACCTACGTTTTTGAAGCATTTTTCATACTTTTTTTATGCGTTTTGCACTTTTTACATTCTTGTCTTTTTTTTCCTGGCCAATTCATTGTTGGGTGGATTAAAAAATTTAAATCGTAGCAAAATCACAGTAAAGTCACAGCAACATCACGGCAAAAACGCACTACATGCTTTTCTGCAGCTTCTCCATTGAAGTCTATTGAATAGGGATGAGCTTCGAGTTCGAGTCGAACTCATGTTCGACTCGAACATTGCCTGTTCGCCCGTTCGCCGAACAGCGAACAAATTGGGGTGTTCGCGGCAAATTCGAAAAATCTATGGGAGAAATCTAAAGTGCTAATTATAAAGGCTTATATGCAAGTTATTGTCCTAAAAAGTGTTTGGGGACCCGGGTCCTGCCCCAGGGGACATGTATCAATGCAAAAAGAAGTTTTAAAAACGGCCGTTTTTTCGGGAGCAGTGATTTTAATAATGCTTAAAATGAAAAAATAAAAGTGAAATATTCCTTTAAATTTCGTACCTGGGGGGGTGTGTATGATATGCATGTAAAGTGGCGCATGTTTCCCGTGCTTAGAACTGTCCCTGCAAAAAATGTCATTTTTGAAAGAAAAAAAGTCATTTAAAACTGACTCACGGCTATTAATGAATTGTCGGCTCCCGGCAATACATACAAAAGTCATTGATAAAAAAAAAAAAAAGCGTGGGGGTTCCCCAGAATTCAATTACCAGGCCCTTCAGGTCTGGAATGGATATTAAGGGGAACCCCGCCGCAAATTAAAAAAAAATTGACGTGGGGTTCCCCCAAATATCCATTCCAGGCCCTTCAGATCTGGCATGGATTTTAAGGGGAACTCCACCCCAAATTTAAAAAAAAATGGCGTGGAGTCCCCCTAAAAATCCATACCAGACCCCTTATCCGAGCTCGCAACCTGGCCGGCCGCAGGGGAAAAGGGGGGGATGAGAGAGCGGCCCCCCCTCCCTCCTGAACCGTACCAGGCCACATGTCCTCAACATGGGGAGGATGTCCCCATGTTGATGGGGACAAGGGCCTCATCCCCACAACCCTTGCCCGGTGGTTGTGGGGGTCTGCGGGCGGGGGGCTTATCGGAATCTGGAAGACCCCTTTAACAAAGGGGACCCCCAGATCCCAACCCCCCCTATGTGAATTGGTAAGGGGTACATTGTACCCCTACCATTTCACAAAGAAAGCGTAAAAAAATGTTTAAAAAAACACACAAACACCTTGAAAAAGTCTTTTATTTAAAAAAAAAAAAAAACAAAACATTCCAGCGGTGAAATCCAGTGTCCCGCGGCGATCCCGATGTGCAGCGCTGTCCTTCATTGGTTGTGCCTGAGCGGACCTGATTGGGAACTCCCTCTCAGTGTTTTAAATGTATAGACCCGCCCCTTCTAAAGTTCCCCATCAGGTCCGCTCAGCGGACCAGATGCGGAACATGAGAAGGGGCGGGTCTATACATGTATTACCAAAGTGAGAGCAGTTCCCCATCAGGTCCGCCCCCTCGGTATGTCGGACCCGCCTACGTCATTGGCTTGAGTGGGGAACTTCCTTCACTGTGTAATTTAAATTTACATAGTGAAGGAAGTTCCCCGCTCAAGCCAATGACGTAGGCGGGGTCTGACATACCGAGGGGGCGGACCTGATGGGGAACTTCTCTCACTTTGGTAATACATGTATAGACCCGCCCCTTCTCATGTTCCGCATCTGGTCCGCTGAGCGGACCTGATGGGGAACTTTAGAAGGGGCGGGTCTATACATTTAAAACACTGAGAGGGAGTTCCCCATCAGGTCCGCTCAGGCACAACCAATGAAGGACAGCGCTGGACATCGGGATCGCCGCGGGACACTGGATTTCACCGCTGGAATGTTTTTTTTTTTTTTTTAATAAAGGACTTTTTCAAGGTGTTTGTGTGTTTTTTTAAACATTTTTTTACGCTTTCTTTGTGAAATGGTAGGGGTACAATGTACCCCTTACCAATTCACATAGGGGGGGCCGGGATCTGGGGGTCCCCTTTGTTAAAGGGGTCTTCCAGATTCCGATAAGCCCCCCGCCCGCAGACCCCCACAACCACCGGGCAAGGGTTGTGGGGATGAGAGCCTTGTCCCCATCAACATGGGGACATCCTCCCCATGTTGAGGGCATGTGGCCTGGTACGGTTCAGGAGGGAGGGGGGGCGCTCTCTCGTCCCCCCCTTTTCCCCTGCGGCCTGCCAGGTTGCGTGCTCGGATAAGGGGTCTGGTATGGATTTTTAGGGGGACTCCACGCCATTTTTTTTTAAATTTGGGGTGGAGTTCCCCTTAAAATCCATGCCAGATCTGAAGGGCCTGGAATGGATATTTGGGGGAACCCCACGTCAATTTTTTTTTTAATTTGCGGCGGGATTCCCCTTAATATCCATTCCAGACCTGAAGGGCCTGGTAATTGAATTCTGGGGAACCCCCACGTTTTTTTTTTTTTTTTATCAATGACTTTTGAATGTATTGCCGGGAGCCGACAATTCATTAATAGCCGCGAGTCAGTTTTAAATGACTTTTTTTCTTTCAAAAATGACATTTTTTGCAGGGACAGTTCTAAGCACGGGAAACATGCGCCACTTTACATGCATATCATACACACCCCCAGGTACGAAATTTAAAGGAATATTTCACTTTTATTGTTTCACTTTAAGCATTATTAAAATCACTGCTCCCGAAAAAACGGCCGTTTTTAAAACTTTTTTTTGCATTGATACATGTCCCCTGGGGCAGGACCCGGGTCCCCAAACACTTTTTAGGACAATAACTTGCATATTAGTAGGGATGAGCTCGGTGTTCGAGTCGAACATACGTTCGACTCGAACATCGGCTGTTCGATCGTTCGCCGAACAACGAACAATTTGGGCCGTTCGCGCCTAATTCGTGGCCCACAATGCACTACGCCATCGCAGTGTCATCCAGGCGCTGTGATTGGCCAAGCATGCACTGTGACCCCGCATGCTTGGCCAATCACAGCGCCGGCAGCGAGGAGAGCAATGATTGGCCACAGGCAGGATGCCTGTGGCCAATTATTGCTGAGGGTGTTTAGTACACGCCCCACACTATAAAAGGCCGCCAGCACGGTGGCCTAGTGTAGTGTGTTCCGGAGCAGGGAAAGAGAAGCATAGGCAGGGACAGTGACATTTTTTTTTCTTGCTTAACCTGGATTCCTTTAGTTTAGGGAAAGAGAAGGATAGGTAGGGAGAGTGTCAGTCTGTTTTACTGTGCTAAACCTTGTTTGTAGGGACAGGGAAGGACAGTGAGGGAAATTCTCATTGTGCTATACTGTGCTAAAGCATTCCTCATCAACCATCTTTAAAAAAAAAAATTATAGGAACAGAAAACTATAGGTAGGGAGAGTGTCAGTGTGTTTTACTGTGCTAAACCTTGTTTGTAGGGACAGGGAAGGACAGTGAGGGAAATTCTCATTGTGCTATACTGTGCTAAAGCATTCCTCATCAACCATCTTTAAAAAAAAAAAATTATAGGGACAGAAAACTATAGGTAGGGAGAGTGTCAGTGTGTTTTACTGTGCTAAACCTTGTTTGTAGGGACAGGGAAGGACAGTGAGGGAAATTCTCATTGTGCTATACTGTGCTAAAGCATTCCTCATCAACCATCTTTAAAAAAAAAATTTTTTATAGGGACAGAAAACTATAGGTAGGGAGAGTGTCAGTGTGTTTTACTGTGCTAAACCTTGTTTGTAGGGACAGGGAAGGACAGTGAGGGAAATTCTCATTGTGCTATACTGTGCTAAAGCATTCCTCATCAACCATCTTTAAAAAAACATTTTTTATAGGGACAGAAAACTATAGGTAGGGAGAGTGTCAGTGTGTTTTACTGTGCTAAACCTTGTTTGTAGGGACAGGGAAGGACAGTGAGGGAAATTCTCATTGTGCTATACTGTGCTAAAGCATTCCTCATCAACCATCTTTAACTTAAATTTTTTTATAGGGACAGAAAACTATAGGTAGGGAGAGTGTCAGTGTGTTTTACTGTGCTAAACCTTGTTTGTAGGGACAGGGAAGGACAGTGAGGGAAATTCTCATTGTGCTATACTGTGCTAAAGCATTCCTCATCAACCATCTTTAAAAAAACATTTTTTATAGGGACAGAAAACTATAGGTAGGGAGAGTGTCAGTGTGTTTTACTGTGCTAAACCTTGTTTGTAGGGACAGGGAAGGACAGTGAGGGAAATTCTCATTGTGCTATACTGTGCTAAAGCATTCCTCATCAACCATCTTTAAAAAAACATTTTTTATAGGGACAGAAAACTATAGGTAGTGTGACAGCAGGAAGGTAAAGTCACCTGGTTGCATCCAGGGGGGTAGATATATTTCTCCCAGATTCAGGCTTTATGCCGACTTATACAACTAGGGAGTTGATGAAGCCCAGCTGAGGCTAGTGGGCTCATGAATGACTCATACCTCTAGGGAGAGTGCTGGGCGTCGTGAGACAGGGAGTTGATGAGACCAGCTGAAGCTTGTCAGCTCATTTAAGCCTCTATAAGAACTCCCAGCTTCATTAGATGTTAGCTCATGCCTGGAACCAGACCTGTGTGGACTGTCTAGGGAGAGTGAACCCCTGTGCGGTGAGGCAAAGCCTGTGTGGCTATTTGTTTGGACTTTTACTAAACCAGGGACTTAGGGACTAGGACAGCACCAGGCTGATCCCAGTTGTTAGTTTAGGAAACCTGCATGTTTAGTCAGAGGTCAAACTGACCAGGATTTATTTTGTTTGTTTCTTTTTGGCTTTGCTGTGTTTTTGTCACTGTACATAGAGAAATAAACCGCACCTTTTGATTTTGAAAACCACAACCTCCGTCTGCTGGCCCTGTTTTTGTGTGGGGAGCCCAACCAGGGGGTCACACACACCCGCTACCGAGTTAACCCCCTCACAGTTGGTGGAGAACCAGTGGCAGTTTTTTTTAAGCCAGCATGGAGGAGATACTGAAACAGCTGGCTCTAGCAAATGCCAATCAACAGCAGACAAATGCAGGTTTGCAAAGGAGCCTTGCAGCCCAGCAGCAAGCTCATCAACAAGCCCAGCAGCAATCTGAGGCCCGCTTCATAGACCTGTTACAGAAGCAAGAGCAGAGACTACAACAAGTGGAAGCAGTAATGCAGCAATGTCCGCAGACCAGTGAGGAAAGCCGTCCCACTAATACCGCGTCCTTTGGGGTGAGTCGTTTATTGACAAAAATGACTGGAGAGGATGATCCAGAGGTATTTTTGACCACATTTGAAAGGACTGCTGAAAGAGAAAAGTGGCCTGAGGAGCAGTGGGCTGGACTGGTGGCTCCTCTGTTAACTGGTGAATCGCAGAAGGCTTACTATGACCTAGAGCCTGACCAAGCAAAAGACTATGTGATGCTAAAAGCTGAAATATTGGCAAGGCTGGGTGTCACCCTGGCTGTCCGGGCTCAGCGTGTGCATAACTGGACTTTCCAGCTTGGAAAACCCCCCAGGTCTCAAATGTATGATCTCATTCACCTGAGCAGGAAGTGGCTACAGCCAGAGACTTTGTCCGCACCAGAGATTGTGGAACGTGTTGTAATGGATCGGTTTTTGAGAGCTCTTCCTACTGCCATCCAAAAGTGGGTAAGCCATGGAGACCCAGAGACGGCCGGTGGTCTTGTGGATCGTGTAGAGAAATACTTGGCTACAGAGAACCTGACGGCCTCTTCCAGAGACACTCGGACTTTCCACCCTAAGACCAGACCATCCCCAGGGGCGGATAAGAGGATTCCAAGGGGTGAGGGTGGAGAGAGTGAGAGGGTGGGAGCTCTACCCCAAGTTTGGCGAGAACAGCCTGGGAAATCAGCGGCTCAAGAGGCCGCAAGAAGGATCGTTTGCTACCGCTGCCGGCAAGCGGGACATATTGCAGCCAATTGCCCGGTTGTGGAGGAACCCATGCAGTGTGACTTTCTGACGGGCAGACGTCAGTCGCTGTGTGCGACAGTCGCATGCACTGCCATTCGAGGAACTGAGAAACATTTATGCAAAATGTGTATTAATGGTAGAAATGTTGTGGTATTACTGGATTCAGGTAGCCTTGTGACCCTGATAAAGGCTGAATTAGTTAAAACAGAGGTCTCTGGGAATAGCAAGGTAGCTGTTATTTGTGTGCATGGGGACACCCGAGAGTATCCAGTGACTACAGTGTGTTTCGAGACCCCCAAAGGTACCCTCTCTCATCCAGTGGGCTTAGTATCTCAGTTACCGCATGACGCCATTGTGGGAAGGGATTTTCCGAAGTTCTGGGAACTGTGGGATGATCCTGAGCCCCCCACTGGTGCCCCTATGTACCAGGAATGTGATAGCCAGAACTCCTCTGAGAGTGGTGAGGACTCTCCAGAATTTCCCTTGTCAGTATTTGCAGGGGAGACTCAAGAAACTGGAGAGGAGCCCACCTCCTCAGACGAAAACCTACCGTCTGTGGAGTTTTCTGATCTGGAGGTTCACAGGGAAAATTTTGCCACAGAACAGTTAAAAGACCCCGCCCTAATAAAGGCACGGGAAAACGTAGTGGAAATAGATGGCGAGTTAGTGAACCCAGATAATACCTGCACTTACCCATACTTCAGCGTAGAGAAGGACCTACTGTATCGGGTGGCAAAAAGGGCAGAAGAAACCGTTGAGCAGCTGGTGGTGCCCAAACCTTACAGGAAGTTGGTGTTGGAGTTGGCCCATGGGCACATTCTTGGAGGTCATCTGGGGACAGAGAAAACCCGAGAGAGGGTATTACAGAGATTCTATTGGCCTGGGGTGATGAAGGACATAGAAAATTATTGTTCCTCCTGCCCTGTGTGTCAGAGGTCGGCCCCGATGCCACATTTCCGTAGCCCGCTGGTCCCTCTACCCATCATTGAGGTCCCGTTTGAGAGAATCGCAATGGATTTGGTAGGTCCTATAATCAAGTCCGCTAGGGGGCACCAGTACATATTGGTTATAATGGACTATGCCACCCGTTATCCAGAAGCGATCCCTCTCAGAAATACCTCGGCCAAAACCATAGCCAAAGAGCTATCTCTTGTTTTTAGCCGGGTGGGTATTTGTAAAGAACTGCTTACGGACCAAGGTACACCCTTTATGTCCCGGGTTATGAAAGAGCTGTGTAAATTGCTCAAAGTGACGCAATTGCGTACATCTGTGTATCACCCCCAAACCGATGGGCTGGTTGAAAGATTCAACAAAACCCTAAAACAAATGTTGAAGAAAGTGGTGGATAGAGATGGAAAGGATTGGGACTGTCTACTTCCTTATTTGATGTTTGCTATTAGGGAGGTGCCCCAATCCTCTACGGGATTCTCCCCCTTTGAGTTACTGTATGGGAGACACCCAAGAGGGCTGTTGGATATTGCCAAGGAAACTTGGGAAAGTGAGAGTTCTCCCCACAGGAGTGTGATTGAGCATGTCGCCCTGATGCAAGATCGAATTGCACAGGTAATGCCCATCGTGAAGGAACATTTGGCCCAAGCGCAGTTGGCACAGCAGAGAGTGTACAACCGTGGAGCAAAGACCCGTACCTTTTCCCCGGGGGATAGGATATTGGTACTTGTCCCTACGGTTGAAAGTAAATTCCTTGCCAAATGGCAAGGCCCCTACGAGATAATGGAAAAAGTGAGCGAAGTGAATTACAAGGTCAGACAACCAGGAAGGCGAAAGCCCGAACAGATATATCACGTTAATCTGTTGAAAGCCTGGAGGGATAGAGAGTCCCTAGTCGCAGAAACTTGGTCACCAGCTCAAACTGGTTGCGTGATTCCGGAGGTTGGAATAGCAGCCACCTTGTCACAACCCCAACAACAGGAGGTTAAGGAGTTTGTGCTTCGCAACAAGGAGGTGTTCTCTGAGCTGCCAGGACAAACATCTGGGGTAGAGCATGATATTATTACCCCGCCCGGTGAAAGGGTGAAGTTAAAACCCTATCGGATCCCAGAGGCCCGACGGGAGGCAATACGGGAGGAAGTACAGAAAATGCTGAACTTAGGGGTGATAGAGGAGTCCCAAAGTGATTGGTCTAGTCCCATTGTGTTGGTGCCTAAACCGGATGGGAGCTGGCGATTTTGTAACGATTTTCGTCAGTTGAACAAAGTTACAAAATTTGACACCTACCCCATGCCACGTATAGATGAGTTGATCGACCGGCTGGGAACAGCCCGATACATGACGACTCTTGACCTCACAAAAGGGTATTGGCAAATTCCCCTGGCCAAGTCGGCCAAAGAGAAAACCGCATTTGTAACCCCAGACGGGGCGTTCCAATATAAGAGAATGCCGTTCGGGTTACAGAATGCGCCGGCCACATTCCAGCGGAAAATGGACCAGATACTGAGGCCCCATCGGAAGTATGCTGCGGCTTACCTGGATGACGTAATTGTCCATAGCACAGATTGGGCATCACATCTGCCAAAAGTGCAAGCAGTCCTAGACTCTATCCGGGAAGCGGGGTTTACGGCTAACCCCAAGAAGTGTACCATTGGGCAGGAGGAGGCCAAATATCTTGGGTACACCATTGGCAGGGGAGTAATAAAACCCCAACTCAACAAAGTCGAGGCCATCCAGAGTTGGCCACGTCCCAACAGCAAGAAGCAGGTACGAGCCTTTCTGGGAATCGCGGGTTATTATCGGCGCTTCATTCCCCACTTTGCTTCTAAGGCTGTGCCCCTAACCAACCTGACGAAAGGGAAAGGGTCGGTCATGATTAAATGGACCCCCGAGGCTGAGGCAGCATTCCAATTCTTGAAACAAGCCTTATGTAGCCAGCCAGTGTTGTACTCACCCGACTTCTCTAAAGACTTTGTCGTACAAAGTGATGCGTCAGATGTGGGGTTAGGAGCAGTATTGTCCCAGGTCTGGAACGGGGAAGAGCACCCAGTCATTTACCTCAGCAGGAAGTTGAAGTCCCATGAGGTAAATTACGCCACGGTTGAAAAGGAGTGTTTAGCGGTGAAGTGGGCTCTAGATTCCCTTCGGTACTATCTGCTAGGTAGGCACTTTGACATGGTTACGGATCACGCTCCGTTAAAGTGGATGGCTCAAAACAAGGAGACAAATAGAAGAGTGAATAGGTGGTTCCTGGCCCTACAGGAATTCAACTTCACAGTAAAGCATCGCCCTGGCGTTCAAATGGGGAATGTGGATGCTTTGTCTCGAGTACATGAATGCCTGATTGCTGGTGTTCCAACCCCAAGGTTAAAACAAGAGGGGGGGGTATGTGACAGCAGGAAGGTAAAGTCACCTGGTTGCATCCAGGGGGGTAGATATATTTCTCCCAGATTCAGGCTTTATGCCGACTTATACAACTAGGGAGTTGATGAAGCCCAGCTGAGGCTAGTGGGCTCATGAATGACTCATACCTCTAGGGAGAGTGCTGGGCGTCGTGAGACAGGGAGTTGATGAGACCAGCTGAAGCTTGTCAGCTCATTTAAGCCTCTATAAGAACTCCCAGCTTCATTAGATGTTAGCTCATGCCTGGAACCAGACCTGTGTGGACTGTCTAGGGAGAGTGAACCCCTGTGCGGTGAGGCAAAGCCTGTGTGGCTATTTGTTTGGACTTTTACTAAACCAGGGACTTAGGGACTAGGACAGCACCAGGCTGATCCCAGTTGTTAGTTTAGGAAACCTGCATGTTTAGTCAGAGGTCAAACTGACCAGGATTTATTTTGTTTGTTTCTTTTTGGCTTTGCTGTGTTTTTGTCACTGTACATAGAGAAATAAACCGCACCTTTTGATTTTGAAAACCACAACCTCCGTCTGCTGGCCCTGTTTTTGTGTGGGGAGCCCAACCAGGGGGTCACACACACCCGCTACCGAGTTAACCCCCTCACAGTAGGGAGAGTGTCAGTGTGTTTTACTGTGCTAAACCTTGTTTGTAGGGACAGGGAAGGACAGTGAGGGAAATTCTCATTGTGCTATACTGTGCTAAAGCATTCCTCATCAACCATCTTTAAAAAAAAAAAAAATTATAGGGACAGAAAACTATAGGTAGGGAGAGTGTCAGTGTGTTTTACTGTGCTAAACCTTGTTTGTAGGGACAGGGAAGGACGGTGAGGGAAATTCCCATTGTGCTATACTGTGCTAAAGCATTCCTCATCAACCATCTTTAAAAAAACATTTTTTATAGGGACAGAAAACTATAGGTAGGGAGAGTGTCAGTGTGTTTTACTGTGCTAAACCTTGTTTGTAGGGACAGGGAAGGACAGTGAGGGAAATTCTCATTGTGCTATACTGTGCTAAAGCATTCCTCATCAACCATCTTTAAAAAAACATTTTTTATAGGGACAGAAAACTATAGGTAGGGAGAGTGTCAGTGTGTTTTACTGTGCTAAACCTTGTTTGTAGGGACAGGGAAGGACAGTGAGGGAAATTCTCATTGTGCTATACTGTGCTAAAGCATTCCTCATCAACCATCTTTAAAAAAACATTTTTTATAGGGACAGAAAACTATAGGTAGGGAGAGTGTCAGTGTGTTTTACTGTGCTAAACCTTGTTTGTAGGGACAGGGAAGGACAGTGAGGGAAATTCTCATTGTGCTATACTGTGCTAAAGCATTCCTCATCAACCATCTTTAAAAAAAAAATTTATAGGGACAGAAAACTATAGGTAGGGAGAGTGTCAGTGTGTTTTACTGTGCTAAACCTTGTTTGTAGGGACAGGGAAGGACAGTGAGGGAAATTCTCATTGTGCTATACTGTGCTAAAGCATTCCTCATCAACCATCTTTAACTTAAATTTTTTTATAGGGACAGAAAACTATAGGTAGGGAGAGTGTCAGTGTGTTTTACTGTGCTAAACCTTGTTTGTAGGGACAGGGAAGGACAGTGAGGGAAATTCTCATTGTGCTATACTGTGCTAAAGCATTCCTCATCAACCATCTTTAAAAAAACATTTTTTATAGGGACAGAAAACTATAGGTAGGGAGAGTGTCAGTGTGTTTTACTGTGCTAAACCTTGTTTGTAGGGACAGGGAAGGACAGTGAGGGAAATTCTCATTGTGCTATACTGTGCTAAAGCATTCCTCATCAACCATCTTTAAAAAAACATTTTTTATAGGGACAGAAAACTATAGGTAGGGAGAGTGTCAGTGTGTTTTACTGTGCTAAACCTTGTTTGTAGGGACAGGGAAGGACAGTGAGGGAAATTCTCATTGTGCTATACTGTGCTAAAGCATTCCTCATCAACCATCTTTAAAAAAAAAAAAATTATAGGGACAGAAAACTATAGGTAGGGAGAGTGTCAGTGCGTTTTACTGTGCTAAACCTTGTTTGTAGGGACAGAGAAGGACAGTGAGGGAAATTCTCATTGTGCTATACTGTGCTAAAGCATTCCTCATCAACCATCTTTAAAAAAAAAATTTTTTATAGGGACAGAAAACTATAGGTAGGGAGAGTGTCAGTGTGTTTTACTGTGCTAAACCTTGTTTGTAGGGACAGGGAAGGACGGTGAGGGAAATTCTCATTGTGCTATACTGTGCTAAAGCATTCCTCATCAACCATCTTTAAAAAAACATTTTTTATAGGGACAGAAAACTATAGGTAGGGAGAGTGTCAGTGTGTTTTACTGTGCTAAACCTTGTTTGTAGGGACAGGGAAGGACAGTGAGGGAAATTCTCATTGTGCTATACTGTGCTAAAGCATTCCTCATCAACCATCTTTAAAAAAACATTTTTTATAGGGACAGAAAACTATAGGTAGGGAGAGTGTCAGTGTGTTTTACTGTGCTAAACCTTGTTTGTAGGGACAGGGAAGGACAGTGAGGGAAATTCTCATTGTCCTATACTGTGCTAAAGCATTCCTCATCAACCATCTTTAAAAAAAAAAAATTTTATAGGGACAGAAAACTATAGGTAGGGAGAGTGTCAGTGTGTTTTACTGTGCTAAACCTTGTTTGTAGGGACAGGGAAGGACAGTGAGGGAAATTCTCATTGTGCTATACTGTGCTAAAGCATTCCTCATCAACCATCTTTAAAAAAACATTTTTTATAGGGACAGAAAACTATAGGTAGGGAGAGTGTCAGTGTGTTTTACTGTGCTAAACCTTGTTTGTAGGGACAGGGAAGGACAGTGAGGGAAATTCTCATTGTGCTATACTGTGCTAAAGCATTCCTCATCAACCATCTTTAAAAAAACATTTTTTATAGGGACAGAAAACTATAGGTAGGGAGAGTGTCAGTGTGTTTTACTGTGCTAAACCTTGTTTGTAGGGACAGGGAAGGACAGTGAGGGAAATTCTCATTGTGCTATACTGTGCTAAAGCATTCCTCATCAACCATCTTTAAAAAAAAAAAAATTATAGGGACAGAAAACTATAGGTAGGGAGAGTGTCAGTGCGTTTTACTGTGCTAAACCTTGTTTGTAGGGACAGAGAAGGACAGTGAGGGAAATTCTCATTGTGCTATACTGTGCTAAAGCATTCCTCATCAACCATCTTTAAAAAAAAAAATTTTTATAGGGACAGAAAACTATAGGTAGGGAGAGTGTCAGTGTGTTTTACTGTGCTAAACCTTGTTTGTAGGGACAGGGAAGGACGGTGAGGGAAATTCTCATTGTGCTATACTGTGCTAAAGCATTCCTCATCAACCATCTTTAAAAAAACATTTTTTATAGGGACAGAAAACTATAGGTAGGGAGAGTGTCAGTGTGTTTTACTGTGCTAAACCTTGTTTGTAGGGACAGGGAAGGACAGTGAGGGAAATTCTCATTGTGCTATACTGTGCTAAAGCATTCCTCATCAACCATCTTTAAAAAAACATTTTTTATAGGGACAGAAAACTATAGGTAGGGAGAGTGTCAGTGTGTTTTACTGTGCTAAACCTTGTTTGTAGGGACAGGGAAGGACAGTGAGGGAAATTCTCATTGTCCTATACTGTGCTAAAGCATTCCTCATCAACCATCTTTAAAAAAAAAAATTTTTATAGGGACAGAAAACTATAGGTAGGGAGAGTGTCAGTGTGTTTTACTGTGCTAAACCTTGTTTGTAGGGACAGGGAAGGACAGTGAGGGAAATTCTCATTGTGCTATACTGTGCTAAAGCATTCCTCATCAACCATCTTTAAAACAAAATTTTTTTATAGGGACAGAAAACTATAGGTAGGGAGAGTGTCAGTGTGTTTTACTGTGCTAAACCTTGTTTGTAGGGACAGGGAAGGACAGTGAGGGAAATTCTCATTGTGCTATACTGTGCTAAAGCATTCCTCATCAACCATCTTTAAAAAAAAAATGTTTTATAGGGACAGAAAACTATAGGTAGGGAGAGTGTCAGTGTGTTTTACTGTGCTAAACCTTGTTTGTAGGGACAGGGAAGGACAGTGAGGGAAATTCTCATTGTGCTATACTGTGCTAAAGCATTCCTCATCAACCATCTTTAAAAAAAAAAAAATTATAGGGACAGAAAACTAGAGGTAGGGAGAGTGTCAGTGTGTTTTACTGTGCTAAACCTTGTTTGTAGGGACAGGGAAGGACAGTGAGGGAAATTCTCATTGTGCTATACTGTGCTAAAGCATTCCTCATCAACCATCTTTAAAAAAAAAAAAAATTATAGGGACAGAAAACTATAGGTAGGGAGAGTGTCAGTGTGTTTTACTGTGCTAAACCTTGTTTGTAGGGACAGGGAAGGACAGTGAGGGAAATTCTCATTGTGCTATACTGTGCTAAAGCATTCCTCATCAACCATCTTTAAAAAAAAAAAAAATTATAGGGACAGAAAACTATAGGTAGGGAGAGTGTCAGTGTGTTTTACTGTGCTAAACCTTGTTTGTAGGGACAGGGAAGGACAGTGAGGGAAATTCTCATTGTGCTATGCTGTGCTAAAGCATTCCTCATCAACCATCTTTAAAAAAACATTTTTTATAGGGACAGAAAACTATAGGTAGGGAGAGTGTCAGTGTGTTTTACTGTGCTAAACCTTGTTTGTAGGGACAGGGAAGGACAGTGAGGGAAATTCTCATTGTGCTATACTGTGCTAAAGCATTCCTCATCAACCATCTTTAAAAAAACATTTTTTATAGGGACAGAAAACTATAGGTAGGGAGAGTGTCAGTGTGTTTTACTGTGCTAAACCTTGTTTGTAGGGACAGGGAAGGACAGTGAGGGAAATTCTCATTGTGCTATACTGTGCTAAAGCATTCCTCATCAACCATCTTTAAAAAAAAAATTTTTATAGGGACAGAAAACCATAGGTAGGGAGAGTGTCAGTGTGTTTTACTGTGCTAAACCTTGTTTGTAGGGACAGGGAAGGACAGTGAGGGAAATTCTCATTGTGCTATACTGTGCTAAAGCATTCCTCATCAACCATCTTTGAAATCCTTGTTTTTTGGACAGTCAGGGAAATTCTCATTGTGCTATTCTGTGCGAAAGCAATCATCCTCAACCATATTTAGAAATCCTTAAGTAAAGGGACAGAGAAGGACACCTGAAGGTAGCCCTTATTGCTTTTTTTCCCATCTCCCTGCAGGCCATCCATTAGAATGTCTGGAAGGCAAACAAGGAGAGGCAGACAGTCAGGAGGCAATAAAAGAGGGCAAGCAGGCTCTGTGTCTGGGGGCAACAGTGCTGGTCGTGGATGCGGTGCATTGTCATCAGCACATGGCCATGGGACACGCTTGTCCTTCTTTTCGGCAGCTGGACATGTTGAGCCACATCATGCCGAAGACTTGGTAGAGTGGATGACCAAGCCCTCCTCCTCCTCCTCATCCTCTCTCACCCAGGCTCAGGGTACTGGCAAAGCAGCTGCCAAAGCGTCCTCTTCCCTGGTATCAATGTCAGACTCATCATCAGTCACTCCTTCCCTAGACCCACCATGTCCTCCTCCTGAGGAGTCCCCCGAACTGTTTGAGCACAGTGTTGGGTACATGCTCCAGGAGGATGCCCAGCGTTTTGAAGGGTCTGATGATGAAACCCAGCTAGAGGAAGGCAGTAGCGTGAGAGCAGACAGAGGGGATGCTCAAGAAGGACACCAATCTGGCAGTCATGTTCCAGCAGCTGCAGCATACTGCCAGATTGGCTCCAGTGATGAGGAGGGAGGGGATGATGAGGTCACTGACTCCACGTGGGTGCCTAATAGGAGAGAGGAGGAGGAGGAGGAGGATGAGGAGGAGGCACATCTCCAACGAGGCAGGATGCCCTTTGGTGGCCAGCGTAAGGGCAGTACATCGACGGAATCACACCGCAGAGCTCTGCCTGTGCAGGGCGCTGCCTCTGCCCGTCATTCAAAAAGTTCTTTGGTGTGGGCCTTTTTTGAGGCTAGTGCATCAGATCGCACAGCTGCTGTTTGCAACATATGTCTCAAGCGTATATCGCGTGGCCAAAACATCAGCCGCTTGGGTACCACATGCCTGACCAGACATATGTTGACCTGCCATGCAGCTCGTTGGCAAGCCTACCTCAAAGACCCACACCAAAGAACAAAGCGGACCTCTCCTTGCACCGCATCAGCTGGGATCTCCAACCCCACTATAACTTCAGTCCTCTCTGAAACATGCACTGAGAGGAATGAAGGTGTAGAATTAGGTGTGTCACAGCCAAGTACTTGCGGCCACTCTGCTAGCAGTACACCGACGTCCGATTCTAGCAGGCAAATTTCCCTGCCCCAGCTGCTGGACCGTCGAAAGAAGTTCACTCCCAGCCATCCACATGCCCAGCGGTTGAATGCTAGCTTGGCTAAATTGCTAGCGCTTCAACTGCTGCCTTTTCAGTTGGTAGACTCGGCCCCCTTCCGTGAGTTTGTGCAATGTGCGGTTCCTCAGTGGCAGGTTCCCAAACGCCACTTTTTCTCACGGAAGGCTATTCCGGCTCTCTACCGGCATGTGGAAGGCAATGTCTTGGCCTCGCTGGACAGGGCGGTCAGCGGTAAGGTGCATATTACCGCTGACTCATGGTCCAGCAGGCATGGGCAGGGACGTTACCTTTCTTTCACGGCCCATTGGGTCACTCTTTTGGCAGCTGGGAAGGATGCAGGACAAGGTGCAGTAGTGTTGGAGGTTGTTCCACCGCCACGCCTCCAAAATGCTACTACTGGTTGTGACACACCTCTCTCCTCCACCCCCTCCTCTTCTTCTTCCTCCATGGCCTCTTCCTGTGCTTTGTCCTCTGAACCAGCGGTGCTCCGTAGGCGTTCAAGGGGCTACGCAAGTACGCAGGCAAAAAGATGCCATGCCGTGCTTGCGCTGGTGTGTTTGGGGGACAGAAGCCACACTGGGGCAGAGGTCCTGTCTGCTCTGCAGGGCCAGGCCGAGAGGTGGTTGACGCCACGCCAGCTTAAGCCAGGAATGGTGGTTTGCGACAATGGCACCAACCTCCTCTCCGCCCTCCGACAGGGACAACTGACCCATGTGCCCTGTGTGGCTCACGTCCTTAACCTGGTGGTGCAGCGGTTCTTGGGCAGGTACCTGGGCTTACAGGATGTCCTGAGGCAGGCCAGGAAAGTCTGTGTGCATTTCCGCAGATCTTATAATGCCAGTGCTCGCCTGGCTGAGCTGCAAAAGGAGTTGAACCTGCCCAAGAACCGCCTTATATGTGACATGCCCACCAGGTGGAACTCAACGTTGGCCATGCTGCAGCGGCTGCACACGCAGCAGAGGGCCATCAATGAGTACCTGTGCGACTACGGCACCAGGACAGGGTCAGGGGAGCTTGGTTTTTTTTCTCCACGCCAGTGGGGCATGATCAGGGATGCATGCACTGTCCTGGCACCATTTGAGGAGGCCACGAGGATGGTGAGCAGTGACAGTGCATGCATCAGTGACACTGTACCTCTTGTCCACCTGTTGGAGCACACGCTGCGTGGAATAATGGACAGGGCACTTGAGGCAGAACAGAGGCAGGAAGAGGAGGACTTCCTTGCCTCTCAAGGCCCCCTTTACCCAGACAGTGTTCCTTCTGTCCCACCCATCGCACAGGAAGAGGACGAGGAGGAGGAGGAGGAGGAGGAGGAGGATTGTGTCAGCATGGAGGTGGAGCCTGGCACTCAGCAGCATCAACAGCAGCAGTCTTTTAGGGATAATTTACAGTCCTAAGAAACCCGTGGACTTGTACGTGGCTGGGAGGAGGTGGCTGTGGATCATGTCGTCCTTAGTGACCCAGAGGACTCCGGACCGAATGCCTCAGCTAACCTACGCTGCATGGCCTCCCTGATCCTGCAAAGTCTGCGGAAGGATCCTCGTATTCTTCGGATCAAGGAGAGGGACCATTACTGGCTGGCCACTCTCCTTGATCCACGGTACAAGGGTAAGGTTGCGGACCTTATGTTACCGTCGCAGAGGGAGCAGAGGATGAGACAACTCCGGGAGGCCTTCCAGAAAGGTCTGTGCAACGCGTTCCCAGAGACTGGGAGGTTACAAACTCCTGGTCCTGGACAACGAGTTGCTGAGGCTTCAGCCAGTCAAAGAAGGAGCAGTGGGGAAGGTGGCCGTCTGACCGATGCGTTCAGACAATTCTTTAGTCCGCAGCCCCAAAGTATGATCGGTTCCAGCAACCATCGCCAGCGTCTGATAAACATGGTGCAGGAATATCTAGGGGCAAGGTCAGACTTGGACACCTTCCCCACCGAAAATCCTCTGGCTTACTGGGTCTTGAGGATGGATCACTGGCCAGAGCTTGCACAGTATGCAATTGAGCTACTGGCCTGTCCTGCATCCAGCGTTCTTTCGGAATGCACATTCAGTGCTGCTGGAGGATTTGTCACGGATCACAGGGTGCGCCTGTCCACCGACTCGGTTGATCGACTGACTTTCATCAAGATGAACCAGTCTTGGATCACCACCAGCTACCACACACCTGATGCTGATATAACAGACTAATTGATTTTAACATGTCACATCCCTTCAAGACTGATGCTGATGCTGAGTGCCTGTGCTGTTATGTTGACTGGCTATCCTCCTCCTCCGAGTCCTCAATGATACGATTGATGATGATAGCTTGGAAGATCATTTTTGTTTATGGGTGCCGCCACCAGTGCCTAACGCCCAATTTTTCAGCCCCTGTTTAACAGGGGCGTGTAATTACAATTTTTGAAGCAATACTTTGCAACAGGGCTCATTGCTGTGCTCCAAGTACAGTATCTGTGAGGGGTTGCAGTGTTGTGCCACCAGTGCCTAAGGCCCAATTTTTCAGCCCCTGTTTAACAGGGGCGTGTAATTACAATTTTTGAAGCAATACTTTGCAACAGGGCTCATTGCTGTGCTCCAAGTACAGTATCTGTGAGGGGTTGCAGTGTTGTGCCACCAGTGCCTAAGGCCCAATTTTTCAGCCCCTGTTCAACAGGGGCATGTAATTACAATTCTTGATCTAATAATTCACAGCAGGGCCCATTGCTGCACCCACCAAGAGTAACTCTGAGGGCTTACAGTGTTGTGGCAACGCCACCACCACCACCACCACGAAAGGCCCAATTTTTCAGCCCCTGTTCAAAAGGGGCATGTAATTACAATTCTTGATCTAATAATTCACAGCAGGGCCCATTCCTGCACCCACCAAGAGTAACTCTGAGGGCTTACAGTGTTATGGCAACACCACCACCACCACCACCACCACGAAAGGCCCAATTTTTCAGCCCCTGTTCAACAGGGGCATGCAATTACAATTCTTGATCTAATAATTCACAGCAGGGCCCATTGCTGCACCCACCAAGAGTAACTGTCAGGGCTTACAGTGTTGTGGCACCAGCACCACCATCAAAGGCCCAATTTTTACTACCACTGTTCAACAATTATATGTAATTACAATTCCTGATATAATAGTTGACAGCAGGGCGTTCCAGCACCAACCAAGAGTAACTGTGAGTGCTTACAGTGTTGTGCCAACACCAACAACTAAGGGGCCTATTTCTGCAGAGTATATACGGCAGGTCCCTACTTTCAAACATCCAACTTACAAACGACTCCTACTTGCAAACGCAAGAAGACAACAGGAAGTGAGAGGAAATCTACCCCTAGGAAGTAAAATTCTCTCCTGTAAGAATTAATATGGGAGAAAGGTGTCTCCTCTGTACTGATGCTTTATCACCAATCCTTGTTTCAAGAAAAACACCACATTTCAAAAACAGTTGTCATTGGGACGGAAAGTGAGGTGAAATGTTCTGAACAGGGGCACAGACAGCAAAACAAATGTTACAGGGGTGATAACCCTTACCTATGTTTTCCAAAAAGTTTAAAAATAGATTTTTGGGCTGGAGCTACACTTAAACAATGTACCTGTTCAAAATTACAAACAGATTCTACATAAGAACAAACCTACAGTCCCTGTCTTGTATGCACCGCCTGTATACGGCTGTTCAGAGTATATAGGGCCTTTTTTTATTTTATGTGCGGGGTTCCCCTTAATATCCATACAAGACCCAAAGGGGCTGGTAATGGGCTGGGGTAGGGGGGGGGGGGGTCATGGGGTAGCTATGCCATTTTTCTTAAAGATTTTCATCCATATTACCGGGACCAGACATTACATTAAAGCCGCAAGCAGTTTTAAATGGCTTTTTTTTCCTTTAGAAGTGTCATTTTGTGCAGGGACAGTTCTAAACACGGGAAACACGTGGCACTTCACAGGCATACTTTAGACACCCCCCAGGTACGATATTTAAAGGAATATTTGACTTTTTTTTTTTCACTTTATGCATCATTAAAATGACTGCTCCCGAAAAACGACCGTTTTTAAAACTTCTTTTTGCATTGATACATGTCCCCTGGTGCAGAACCCGGGTTCCCAAACCCTTTTTAGGACAATAACATGCATAATAGTCGTTATAATTAGCACTTTAGAATTCGAACGTTCGCATCCATTGTATTTAATAGGGTTCTAATGTTCGTACGAACTTTCGGTCCGTTCGCGGGTTCTGGTGCGAACCGAACCCGGGGGTGTTCGGCTCATCACTACATATTAGCCTTTATAATTAGCACTTTAGATTTCGAACGTTCGAGTCCATTGTATTTAATAGGGTTCTAAATTTCACACGAACATTTTGTCTGTTCGCAGGTTCTGGTGCGAACCGAACAGGGGGGTGTTCGGCTCATCCCTGCTATTGAACCAAAAACACTCCGTTTTGCTTTTAATAAAAGTCCCTGACCCTTTCCAAAACAGCAGCGGCTGAAAAAAAGCATAGATGTGAACGCGTCTCATAGGAAATCATGTTAAATAGACTGGACTGTAGTGCGTCACTGCAAAAAGAATTAAAGAGAATTAAAGAGGAAGTAAACTTCCCTGGATTGTTTGTACCTATAGGTGAGCCTATAATAAGGCCTTTCCTTTAGATACTGTAAATATCTCCTAAACTTGCACCGTTTAGGAGATATTTACTGTATACGCTGCATCGGCGCATGCGCTCTGAGGGAACAGCCACCGTGCCGCTTCTTCAGAGCCTTGTGCTGTGACCGGCGGCTCCCCCATGCATGCACGGGAGTGACGTCATGCTGCTTTGGCCAGTCACACAGCCGGAGTCCGCAGACCAGGAAGGAAAACGGGTGAAGATGGATGTGGCCTCCAGCAGTGACAACGAGGGCTTCATTTGCAGGTAAGTTTTACATAATGTGCTAGTGTGCGATGCATACTAGCACATTATGCATTTACTTTGCAGGTCAGCAAAAAGAAAAAAAAAAAGAGGCAGAGTTTACTTCCTCTTTAACCACTTAAGGACCAGAAGGCTTTGTCCCCTTAATGACCAGGCCATTTTTTGCGATACAGCACTGCGCCGCTTTAACTGAAAATTAGGCGGTCGTGCGACGTTGTACCCAAACAAAATGTATGTCCTTTTTTTCCAACAAATAGAGCTTTCTTTTGGTGGTTATGACTAAGCGAAAAAATGTGTGAAACGCGTCAACCACGCTCCCCACTGTGCTGTCATGATGCTGACCAAGATCGTTTTTCATGTCGGATGTTTTTATACCAATATACCAAGTTGTTTTTTCAAATTTTTTGGAGTGCGGTCAATCGTTTTTGTCTCCTGAATCACTTGCCCAGATCACGAACTGGACCTGCACCTGATTGCTGAGGAAGGCATTACTATCACCTGGAGCTGTGTTACCCTTTGTTGCTTTCTTTTGGTGATATTTGATCACCTCTGCAGTTTTTATTTTTTGGGCTATTAAACAAAGAAGAGCGACAATTTTGAAAAAAAAATAATTTTTTTTTTTTACTTTTTGCTATAATAAATATCCCAAAATTAAAAAAAATATATATATATATATATATATATATATATATATATATATATATCTTCATCAGTTTGGGCCAATATGTATTCTTCTACATATTTATGATAAAAAAAACCGCAATAAGTGTACAGTATATTGATTGATTTGCGCAAAAGTTATAGTGTCTACAAAACAGGGGATAGATTTATGGCATTTTTATTATTATTCGTTTTTTTTTACTAGTAATGGCAGCAATATGCAATTTTTTTGCAGGACTGCGACATTGCGGCAGACAGATTGGACATTTTTAACATATTCTTGGATATTCTCGTGATTCTATATGTCACAGGTCCCATATTATTGGGACCTGTGACATTTATACAGTGATCAGAGCTAGAAATAGCCACTGATTGCTGTATAAATGTCACTGGCAGGGAAGGGGTTAACACTAGGGGGACGATCAAGGGGTTAACTGTGTTCCCTAGGGAGATGTTTTCTAACTGTGGTGGGGAGTGTACTGACTATAGGAGGAGACAGATCACTGTTCCTGATTACTAGGAACAGCAGATCTCTCTCTCCTCCCCTATCAGAACAGGGATCTGTCTGTTTACATTGACAGATCCCCGTTCGGGCTCTCTGAGGAGCAATCATCGGTGGCCGGCGGACATCGCGGCTGCCGGCCACGCGCATCAGCTCTGACATCGTGCCACGGACCCTCTTGTGCACCCCCTATAGCTTCTTAAAGCGCCCGACGTACAACAACGGCGATTCGTGCAGCTGTGCCAACCTGCCGCAGTACAACTGTGGCGACTGGTCAGCAAGTAGTTAAAAAATGCATAGGTGTAAACTGAGCTTAACGACTTGCTGACCAGCGCACGCACTTTTACATCGGCAGAATGGCACAGACGGGCAAATGGGCGTACAGGTACGTACCTTTAAATTTGCCGTTGTGTGGGCACGTGTGCCGCGAGCTTTGTGACCGTGCCCACGGGACCCGCAAGCTCAATGTCCGCCGGTGTCCCGCGATCGTGTCACAGAGCTGCAGAACGGGGGGATGCCTGTGTAAACAAGGCATCTCCCTGTTCTGCCTAGTGACAGGACACTGATCGTCTGCTTCCTACCATCGAGAGCAGCGATCAGTGTCGTGTCACAGTAAGCCCCGCCCCCACACAGTTAGAATCACTCCCTTGGACACACTTAACCCCTTCCTCACCCCCTAGTGGTTAACCCCTTCCCTGCTGGTCACATTTATACAGTAATCAGTGCATTTTTATAGCACCGATCGCTGTATAAATGTGAATGGTCCCAAAATAGCGCCAAAAGTGTCCGATGTGTCTGCCATAATGTCGCAGTCATGATTAAAATCGCTGATTGCCGCCATTATTAGTAAAAAAAAATATTAATAAAAATGCCATAAAACTATCCCCTATTTTGTAGACGCAATAACTTTTGCGCAAACCAATCAATAAACGCTTATTGCGATTTTTTTTTTACCAAAAATATGTAGAAGAATACGTATCGGCCTAAACTAAGGAAAAAAATAGTTTTTTATGTATTTTTTGGAGATATTTATTATAGCAAAAAATATTGCTTATTTTTCAAAATTGTCGCTCTATTTTTGTTTATAGCGCAAAAAATAAAAACCGCAGAGGTGATCAAATACCGCCAAAAGAAAGCTCTATTTGTGGGGAAAAAAAGGACGTCAATGTTGTTTGGGAGCCACGTCGCACGTCCGTGCAATTGTCAGTTAAAGTGTCGCAGTGCCGAATCGCAAAAAGTGCTCTGGTCAGGAAGTGGGTAAATTCTTCCGGGGCTGAAGTGGTTAAGGCAACTTGTGTGCTGTTTTTTATTCTTTTTGTTTGACTTTCTGATCTGCATGTTTGATACAAGCCAGGGATGCTAAAAGCACCAAAACCCCAGCCAGCCAGGAAGCTAGCATTTCAGAAGGCAGCTTCTATCATTCTCTCAATATGGGTTTCCTTTAATGTGATTTCATTTAAGCCTGTCTGTTGGGTTACATAAAACTCCTGTTACAAATCTGCATTTTCTTTTTTTATTCTCAAAACAACATTAGCGTTGCTTTGATGGATGAAAAATCTTGAAAGCTGCAGAAGCTTTTAAAGTAAGCTTTTACAGTAACAGGTTTAAAAAGAATTTTCAAGCAGCCACCTCATTTAAAGATCCAATACACCTTATTAGCTGGAAACACTTATATCTAGTTTTTTACTTTTCTAGGCTGAATAAACCAAATTATCAGGCAGTAAAAAGTCCATAAAATGAAATCTTAACCACTTCAGCCCCGGAAGGATTTGCCCCTTTAATGACCAGGCCAATTATTGTGATACGCCACTACGTTGCTTGAACTGACAATTGTTTATCACAAATAGAGCTTTCTTTTGGTGGTATTTGATCACCTCAGCGTTTTTTGTTGCGCTATAAACAAAAAAAGAGCGACAATTAAAAAAAAATATATATATATATTTTTACGTTTTTGCTATAATAAATATCCCCAAATAATAAAAAAAAATAATACAAATCAGTTTAGGCCGATATATATTCTTCTACGTATTTTTGGTAAAAAAAAAATGCAATAAGCGTATATTGATTGGTTTGCGTAAAAGTTATAGTGTCTACAAAATAGGGGATAGATTTATGGCATTTTTATTATTTTTATTTTTTATTAGTAATGGTGGCGACCAGCGATTTTTATTGGGACTGCAACATTGCGGCGGACAGTTCGGAAACTTTTGACACATTTGTGGGACCATTGACATTTATACAGCGATCTTTTCTATAAAAATGCACTGATTACTGTGTAAATATCAGTTGTAGGGATAGGTTAACACTAGGGGGCGATCAAGGGGTTAAATGTGTTCCCTCCCTTGTTTACATAGGCAGACCACCGTTCTGCCTCCCCAGCAAACGATCAGCGGGTCCCGGTGGCTATCGTGGCCGCTGGACCTGCTGTTTCCAATGACAGCGTGTCACCGAAAGGGAGCGCCCCAGATCCAGAAGATGAAACAACGTACAGGTACGTTGTTTTTTGTGCAGCCGGGCCGCCCTGCCGTAGTAAATGTGCGGTGGGCGGTCCGGAAGCCGTTGAATTGAATTGGTTATTTTACAAGGTGTAGGTTCACGTATACTTTAAAGTGGATGTAAACTTTCTCCTATACCAGTTAAGTGACTATCCTTAGGTTTTACTTGTACATCTGCTGTCTTCCCCTTTCTACACTCTTTGAAAAGGATTGTGTTAGAAATCTTTCTTCCTCTTTCAGCAGTAGGAGGGGAGTCTCGGCTTACACAGTGTGAGAGCTGATTGGAGGAAAGGCACACCCCCCACATAGGCAGAGGAACGAAGGAACATGCAGAGCTGCATTCTAATTAGACAAGCTCAATGCTTATCTTCTCTAAGCTCCCTCCGTCACAAATTTTTAGTTACTGTTCTTTCATGTGTTGGAGAACTTGTCAGAAGTGACTCTGTTGTAACAGAGGAATGAAGCACCAGAGAGAAACTACACTTAGAGCTTTGGAGAGAGATAAGTAAATACTACAGAAATATGTGCTTAGTTCAACAATCATAAATGGGGTTTACAACCACTTTATACCTAAGCACTGTCACATGACAGAGGAAGTGGTGCTACCAATCCTACTAGCATCCAACACCACTGAAAATGAAAATGTCGGCTGTGATGAAGTGTCTCTTTACTCGCTTGCCGACCAGATGCCGCAGTTATACTGTGGCAGGTTGGCTCTGCTGTGCGAATCGCCGTACCAGTATGGCGGTCCCTTTATTGAATATAGCAGGCGCACGCTAGGGTTGCCACCTCATCCTTTTAAACCCGAACACATATTAATTACACAGGTTCTGTGGCTGATTAAGGTGGTAATTAACCACTTCGCATCCGGGCCAATTCTGACACTTCGCTCCTACATGTAAAAAGCCTCATTTTTTTGCTAGAAAATTACATATAACCCCCAAATAATATATATATGTTTTTTTTAGCAAAGACCCTAGAGAATACAATGGCGGTCATTGCAACTTTTTATCTCGCACTGTATTTACGCAATAATTTTTCAAACGCATTTTTTGGGGAAAAAAAAACGGTTTCATGAATTAAAAAATATTAAAACATTAAAGTTAGCCCAATTTTTTTGTATAATGTGAAAGATGAAGTTACGCCGAGTAAATAAATACCTAACATGTCACCCTTCAAAATTGCACACGCTCGTGGAATGGCGCCAAACTTCGGTACTTAAACATCCTCATGGGCGACGCTTTAAAAAAATTTAATGGTCACATGTTTTGAGTTACAGAGGAGGTCCAGGGCTAGAATTATTGCTCTCGCTCTAACGTTCGCTGCGATACCTCACATGTGTGTTCTGAACACCGTTTTCATATGTGGGCGGGACTTACATATGCGTTCGCTTCTGCGTACAAGCTACCGGGGACAGGGGCGCTTTACATTTTTTTTTTATTATTTATTGTTAATTTTACTTTAACCCTTTTAATTTGACACTTAAAAAAAAAAAAAAAAAAAAAAGATCACTTTTATTCCTATTACAAGGAATGTAAACATCCCTTGTAATAGGAATAAGCATGACAGGTCCTCTTTACAGTGAGATATGGGGTCAATAAGACCCCACATCTCACCTCTAGGCTGAGAAGCCTGAAATAAAAAAAATAAAAAAACGATCACCGCTTCCTAGCTGAAGCGGCGCCGTTTTTTTGAATGCAGAGGCCGGGCGTGACGTCATAACATCGCGCCCGGCCTTCGAACGATCATAGAGATCATTTCCGCCGGAAATCTCTTTTGTAAGAAGCCGGGGCCGGCGGATCCTGTCACCGACTCACCGATCGCTCAGGTGAGTCGGTAGAAGCACCGGAGGGCAGCGGGAGGGGGGGGACGTCCCCTCTCGCCGCCTGTAAGAACGATCAAGCGGCGGAACAGCCACTATGATCATTCTTACGGTACACAGGATCGCCGGCTCTAAAAAACAATATCTGTATGATGCCTGTAGCTGCAGGCATTATTCAGATATCCCGGCTCAAACTCAAGGACGTCCATGGACGTCCTTGGGTGCAAAGTGGTTAAACTCACTTGGTGCCTTATCTGCCTTTAATTAGCCTCAGAACCTGTGTAATTCATATGTGTTTGGGTTTAGAGGGATGAGGTGGCAACTCTAGCGCCCGCGCCCGCGGCGAGTCGCCGGAGCCAATGCGCAGCAGCTGCAATGTCCGCCGGCCACCCACGATCGCTCCACAGCAAGAACGGGGATCTGTCAATGTAAACAAACATCCCCATTCTGTTAGGGGAGTAGAGAGAGATTGTCTGTTCATAGTGAACAGTGTACTCCCAGTCAGTCCCCTCCCCCCACAGTTAGAAACACCTCTCTGGGGAACACTTAACCCCTTGATCACCCCTAGTTAACCCCTTCCCTGCCAGTGACATTTATACAGTAATCAATGGCTATTTTTAGCTCTGATCACTGTAATAATGTTAATGGTAACAAAAAAAGTGTCAAAAGTGTCCAATCTGTAAATATATAAAATCGCTAGTCACCGCCATTACTAGTAAAAAAAAATAATAATAATGAAAATGCCATAAATATATCCCCTATTTTGTAGACGCTATAACTTTTGCGCAAACCAATCAATATATGCTTATTGGAATTTTCTTTACCAAAAATATGTAAAAGAATACATATTGGCCTAAACTGAGGAAGAAATCTTTTTTTTTTGGGGGGGGGGGGATATTTATTATAGCAAAAAGTAAAAAATACTGTGTTTTTTTCAAAATTGTGGCTCTTTTTTTGTTTATAGCACAAAAAATAAATACCGCAGGGGTAATGAAATACCACAAAAAGAAAGCTCTATTTGTGGGGAAAAAAAGGACCTCAATTTTGTTTGGGAGCCACGTCGCACGACAGCGTAGTTGTCAGTTAAAGTGACGCAGTGCCGTATCGCAAAAGACAGCCTGGCCATTAAAGCCCCATACACACGGACTTCCATTGGACTTTTCCCTAGATTTTTGTCCGAACGGAGTTGGCCGGGCACACCCATAGCATACACACCACAGGACTTTTCTGCAAACTTTCCCAAAACTTTTTGCAACATCACGTGGTTTTTCTGCTCTTTTCTGCTCTTTACCGCCACCCTTTGGTCAACTTCTGCTATTGTTGGTTGATTTTAACATTAGTTGTTTTGTCCATCGGACAAAAGTCCGATGGTTTTCTGTACACACGGTTGGACTTTGCTCCATCTGACTTTTGTTGGCCAAAAGTTTGTCCGTTTTCAGACCCAACATTTGTCCGATGAAAACAAAAAAAAAAAGTTTGTCCGATGGAGCGTACACACAGTCGGATTGTTGGTCCAACTTGCTCAAAATGAAGTTTGTTGGCCAAAAGTCCGACCGTGTGTACGGGGCTTAAGGGGGTAAATCCATCCGGGGCTGAAGTGGTTATGACCGCAATGAAGCTGCATTGCCGCATAAACAACTACACGGGGAAAAAAAAATAAAGAAATTATAAAAAATGATTTCTAATAATGTGTCCAATTCAAGGAAAAGTTGCTTATAGAGGAAATGAATTTAATTAATTTTTTGAATCATGTCAACCTTTTTTTCTTAATCCACACAAATCTAGTCGTTGCTAACAAGGTTAATAAAGATCAGCCCAGTCAATGCCTTTCAGACTATTTGAAAAAAATGTCTCACTCTTGAATTTGTATGTTTGTTTGGATGGCACTTAAAGATGACGAGGCCTCTCCAGCATATGAATCCTCCGTATTATTTTACGCCATACGGAGATAAGATAATCTGGAAAGCCCACCATAGGGAATTTCATTTCTTATGGTAACTTGTTCTATGTTTTCATAAGGTATGCAGAACAAAATAAACTGGCTATGTAAACATAATAATATTTTGTGGAAAGTACATGGGCACCCTGGGACTTGCTCAAGCAGTGGAAATGTATGAATCCACTTTGTTTACTACAACTCGGGGAGAGAAGTACTGTACTGATTATTGCCTGCTGGAAGGAAACGGGGAGCCTAATAAAGCTAATTTTAGAGGACATCATTTTTATTGTTTCTTCAGCATAGGCTTGAATTGAAATGCAGTAAAATGTACAATTATGTAACTTGCTAACTTAATAATGCTCTTTGCAGGATGTTGAGAGGGTAAAAAAATTTCATCCAATCTGGTCTGATGTAACAAGCTTAGTGTATAAACCAAATTATCTATAGAGGAAAAACTTTCGATTTTATTAGGCCTTCTACATACAGTAAGGTGACCAGACATCCCCGGTTTCTGGGGACAGTCCCCGGATTGAGGACACTGTCCCCGGACCAAGTCTGTCCCCGGTTTTGTCCCCGGATTGGATTTGAACAGGGGCTGGGGCATTTTCAAAGACAGTCAGTGGAGAATAATAAAAAAAAAAAATCCGAATTACACCCCCCCCACTCCGCCGCTACTACTAGCTTAGGGGGGTGTATTTTTTTCCATTACCTATGCCCCTTTCTGATGATCATGTGCTGGTCGGAGCGGAGGGAATATTTCCTCAGTTTTGGGTGCCCATTCAGCTCCGCTCGCATGTTCTTCTGCCTTGGCTCAAGTCCCGGCCAGCCCCCTGCCGGCTTATCTCCTTGCCTTCCCTGGTGGAGTGATCTTCCTCCGCACCCCACCCAGTAGTAGCCGGGGCCCGGAGAGTAAGACTTGGCGGGCGGCGATGGGCAGAGTGTAGCTGATTGCCGCCATTACTAGATTAAAAAAAAAAATATGTCCCCGGATTTTATTTTAAAAATCTGGTCACCTTAACATACAGGCTTTGAATTGTGTAAGAGCAATACATACTTACCGTATATACTCGAGTATAAGCCGACCCAAGTATAAGCCGAGGTACCTAATTTTACCACAAAAAACTGGGAAAACGTATTGACTCGAGTATAAGCCTAGGGTGAGAATGCAGCAGCTGCTGTAAGCGGATAAAGAGGGTCAACAATGCCCATTTTCAGCTTCACTGTGCCCATTGCAACCTCACTGTCCCAACGTCACTGTGCCCATCGTCACTGTGCCCATTGTCAGTGTACCTGAAATTGAGAGGCTGCGGGCGTCCATTCATTGTTTAAAACTTCCAGTCTCCTCCTGGTCCCTTCCATGATAGGCGTTTCTCAGCAGACACAGTTCCACCTATCACGAACGTTCTCTCATCCTCGGACTCAGTTTCCCAGCAGACACTGTGTTCAGTGTTTCGCCAATCATGGACATCCTCTTGTCCGAGGATGAAAAGGCGTCCGTGATTGGCAGAACACTGAACACAGTGTCTGCTGGGATGGGTGAGGATGAGAGAACGTTTGTGATAGGCGTTTCCCAGCAGACACAGTTCCGCCTATCACGGAAGGGACCAGGAGGAGACCGCCAGTTTTAAACAATGGACGCCCGCAGCCTCTCAATATTTTCACGTACACTGACTCAAGTATAAGCCGAAGGGGGCATTTTCAGCCCAAAAAAAAGGGCTGAAAATCTGGGCTTATACTCGAGTATATACGGTACCAACATCTTCAACCTAGTCCCCCCCGCCTACAGCCCAAGCTTGATATGTCTACCTTTACACCCAATATCCAGGGAGGCCCACCCAGATCACGCCTACTTTCCAGGCATTCCTATCCAGGAAACAACCACTTTCTGGGCAGTTCCCACCCCCAATTTTGCAGGTACTGCCACTCAGGGCTGTGATTCCCATAGGGCATGCACCTGCTCATTAAATCAAATAAAGAGTGATGCTGTAATCTCAGGGCACAACTTAAGCCTTGTACACACGATCGGATTTTCCACAGACAAAGCGTCGGACATTTGTCGAAGGGCGTGAGCCTGGATTTTGTTTTGCATACAAGCGGCACACAATTGTCAACCAACAAACACGAACATAGTGACGTACTAGACGTACTATGTGTTTTTTCAGCTCTTTAGTGCCACCCTTTGGGCACCTTCTGTTAATGTTGTGTTTGGTGAGTATTGCTTCCCAGCATGCGTGTTTGTACTTTGGACTTTTGTCCGACGGACTTGTGTACACACAATTGGAAAATCAGCTCAGGTAAGTAAAACGGGGGGGGGGGGGGGCTGGGGGGCCGGTCACTGCCAGGTGTTTTTTCACCTTAATGCATGGGTGCTCAACCTGTGGCCCTCCAGCTGTTGTGGAACTACAACTCCCATCATGCCTCTGCCTTTGGGAGTCATGCTTGTGTAGCGGCCTTACCCCGTCTCCTTTGTCTAGGGGTATGTCACACGACAGGGTGAGATGCGCTACGGCCCATGTCCTCCCCATGGCTGTGGATGAGGTGAAGGCCAGTATCAGTATCTTCCTCGGGCCAATGTGTTTTGGTTATGAAACTCAGTCCTGCTATGCTGGTACCCTCCTTTGCTCCCATTAACCAGAGTCCACACACCGATCACAGTCCAACTCTTGTTTTATTGTAAGCTCCACAATAAACAGTACTTCTGTAGCCAACTGGTTGGAACATTTTCTTAACAGCCTGATACGGTGGGATGAGCAGGTCGAGGCACTATCCTAATTTCAGTCTAAACCACTGTGGTTTCACCAGTGGTTATCGTAGCCTTGATTAGCACAGAACATGGAACTTATGAGTCTCTACCAGCAACTCAAGAGAACGTATTTAGGAGTACCTTTGCTGCGCTGTGGCCCCTATCAGGGGAAGATGTCCCTCTGAGGGAGTTACCGAAGACCCATCCGTCACCGGGTTGATGCTGCTCCGGAATCTCCGGACGGGTGACCTCCCCAGCCTCCTCACCTCAGATGCGGGTCCCGTCCATCTCGGGGACCCTTGGATCACTTCACCCTTGCGGGACCCAGTCGAAGTTACTGGGCCCCAGGCCTACGATCTAGTACCTCACCCCAGGCTGAAGGTGCCTGGGATGGACTCCAACTCCATTCCGGCCAGGCCTAGGGCGCCTGGGCCAGAACTCCGAACCGCTCGCACCCAGGCCTAAGGTGCCTGGGTGAGTGAAGAGAAGATCCTCGAAGACCTCGTGGTGAGGGCGTCTCCCCCTTTTATCCCCTCCCTTCGACACCACGGCCGGTTCCCCGCCCTTGCCGTACCGCCTCCGGAAAGGGACAAAAAGGGTAGCACTGTGGTAGTGATTCTACCTTGAGCCTGCGGGTACACCGCCACCCACAGGCCAAGGAGAATAATACACCACCCAATCCTCCACGAACACAAAGGGGTCCAAAACCTCTCACAATTACACACCTGGGTCATACTACCACCCAGGTGTACCCCAACTAAATTTAAAGACCCGCTACATACTCCCCCCTGTGATTTGACGCTGGTCCCCAGCGTCTGGTGCAAACCCATGTCTCCCATTGAGTGGTGACACAAGCCTGGCCCCAGAGGCTATCCCTAAAAAAATTTAAACCCTGTTTGTGCCAAGACCTGCTCAAGGGGAAAGGGGATATAACAAAAAAAAACTTTTCCATAAAACCATCTGAACATTCACATATATACAATCCCTCCCGTCACTGTCTAAGAACAACCCCATACTCAGTAATCTTGACGGACGAATCTCCTGCATGAGGGAAATAAGAAAAAAACACAGAAACATCCTAACATTGTGTGTTGACTTGAAACGAATGAGCCTATCAACCGAGAAACCCATTCGCTTCAATGGCAAAGTAATGCAAGTGTAGAATTCCAACAACCGTTGCGCAACACTGCCACCTGGTGACAGCGCCGCGGCAATGACACTTAGCGAAGTCTTCCTTCTTCCTGCATCCCTACACTGAATCTACCCCCAAAAAGTCTCTGTCCTTGATGTCTGGAAGAAGAGAGAACGAACAACAAAACTGCTCTCATTCCTCCAAAGAGTAGAAAAAAAACAAACCCAAATAAAAGACAGGGTACAGTTCGAATGTTCCAGCAAGGACATTTCCAGAAACTGCAAGGAAAAACAAGTGAGTCTCTTCTCACAGATAGAACTTCGGGTCAGGCAAAAACAAAGGCTTTAGGTGCTTATCGAAAACCTCAATCGAATAGTTGACATCCTCTTTATCCTTCCGGCAGATAAGCACCTTGTCCGCATAAATGTGGCGCCCCAACATCCAGTCTGCTCTGCAGTCTTTGAACTTTTTCGACACTGGTGGCGAACAGGACAAGTATCGCCGGGCATGAGGCACTTTGAGTTTTTCCCAAACAAATTCGTCGTACCATCTCTGTCGCAGGACCTCAACTTCGTAAAGTAAGTCCCGAGGCAAATAGGGATATTCCCATCCGTACTCACGGGCGACTTTCTGGGATAAAAGTCTTTGCAATCTGGCTAAAGGAGGCATGGCATCCCGCTCACCTTCTCCTGGTTGAACGATGGCCTCCGGGTGCCGAGGTACTTTCACTACCTCGGGCAGCTTCGCTCTTGGTGCCCGCAATGAAGCACGCTGCATCCACGCTACCAAAACGGGTGATGTTGTGGAATGTGGAAAGTTGGCCGGAGGACTAGACTTCCTCGTAAGCTCCGGGACCTGCACCCGGGGCGTGCTGTCTCCCACAGACATAGGGGAATCCTGCGGTTCACGTAGCACAGGTAACGGGCGTTGGTCCCAGCCCTTCCGATGAAACAGTTCATCTATTTCCCCGTCATCTCCGCAGTCTGACAGCGATTCCAAGTCGGAGGTGTCATACATCTCAGCGGGAAGGTAGTCTCTAGTAGATGTGGAACTACCCTCCCTTGCGGGCTCCACCAACTGGGGACTCCCGACACCTCCAACCACCACCACAGTCTCAGCCCCTGGCTCACCTTGACCTTTTGTAGAACTGGGATGTCCAGGACTCTTCCAACCGGATCCATCCAGGCCCGGCAAGCGACGGGGTGAAGCTCTTCCACGACCATAGGAGGCCTGCACCAGGCCAAGTTTCCTCTTCGGAGGTGGGAGCAGAGAATCTGTGGTGACCGAAGCAGCATCCTCGGATTTTTCTCTCTCAGTCTCTGGTTGGGCAGTCATTTCGCCCTGGTCAGTGCGTACGGGAATCTCCGCAAAGGCCTGGATCTCCCCTTCCGGAGTAGCGGTACCTGTGAGGCTGTTGAGGCGAAGGGCCCGGGGCCTTACTGTGGATGGCTCCACCTCGAACAGGAACTCCTTGCATGCTTCGCAACGCCCAAATGGCTTCAGGTGGACCACCAGTCCCGAGCATCCGGGACAGATCACACTGAGGGCCTCCGTGTCTCTGCACGAGTACAAAGCCAACTGCCCTCGGGGCCTGAGTCTTATCCCCGTGTCTGTAAGGGGAGCAGCAAAAGCAGTCATCTTCGTGGGGTAGGGAACCGGAATCCACGGGGAGCTTGAGGCCATCCCGACTGTCTGCTGCTCTATCACGCACTGACCACACGCCGAAGTCTCCACGTGTATCTCCTCACATGGCCAGACTCCTCCCACGACTTGCACGTTTTCGCGGGCTTTCTCCAGTCTCCGCCCACAAATTGCGCAGTCACGGGGTGCCTCATGGCGCAGTGCAGCAAAAGTCCATACATGTAGTACCTCACACGGCTGGACTTCTCCCTCTTCCCGCTCTTTCTGCATGGGCCTTTCCCGTCTTGGGGTCATTTCCACGACTTCGAGCACAGGGACGCACTTTGGCCAATCACATGGCCGACCTGCTCGGCACTCCTCCGGGCAGCAAAGTCCAGACACAGCCATTTCAAATCTCAAAGTCAATACACATTTCATCCCGGACTCACGAGCCCCCACGTGTAGCGGCCTCACCCCGTCTCCTTTGTCTAGGGGTATGTCACACGACAGGGTGAGATGCGCTACGGCCCATGTCCTCCCCATGGCTGTGGATGAGGTGAAGGCCAGTATCAGTATCTTCCTCGGGCCAATGTGTTTTGGTTATGAAACTCAGTCCTGCTATGCTGGTACCCTCCTTTGCTCCCATTAACCAGAGTCCACACACCGATCACAGTCCAACTCTTGTTTTATTGTAAGCTCCACAATAAACAGTACTTCTGTAGCCAACTGGTTGGAACATTTTCTTAACAGCCTGATACGGTGGGATGAGCAGGTCGAGGCACTATCCTAATTTCAGTCTAAACCACTGTGGTTTCACCAGTGGTTATCGTAGCCTTGATTAGCACAGAACATGGAACTTATGAGTCTCTACCAGCAACTCAAGAGAACGTATTTAGGAGTACCTTCGCTGCGCTGTGGCCCCTATCAGGGGAAGATGTCCCTCTGAGGGAGTTACCGAAGACCCATGCGTCACCGGGTTGATGCTGCTCCGGAATCTCCGGACGGGTGACCTCCCCAGCCTCCTCACCTCAGATGTGGGTCCCGTCCATCTCGGGGACCCTTGGATCACTTCACCCTTGCGGGACCCAGTCGAAGTTACTGGGCCCCAGGCCTACGATCTAGTACCTCACCCCAGGCTGAAGGTGCCTGGGATGGACTCCAACTCCATTCCGGCCAGGCCTAGGGCGCCTGGGCCAGAACTCCGAACCGCTCGCACCCAGGCCTAAGGTGCCTGGGTGTGTGAAGAGAAGATCCTCGAAGACCTCGTGGTGAGGGCGTCTCCCCCTTTTATCCCCTCCCTTCGACACCACGGCCGGTTCCCCGCCCTTGCCGTACCGTCTCCGGAAAGGGACAAAAAGGGTAGCACTGTGGTAGTGATTCTACCTTGAGCCTGCGGGTACACCGCCACCCACAGGCCAAGGAGAATAATACACCACCCAATCCTCCACGAACACAAAGGGGTCCAAAACCTCTCACAATTACACACCTGGGTCATACTACCACCCAGATGTACCCCAACTAAATTTAAAGACCCCGCTACACTTGTAACTGTCAGCCTTGCAATGCCTCATGGGACTTGTAGTTCCGCAACAGCTGGAGGGCTACAGGTTGACCACCCATGCCTTAATGCATAGGATCTTTACAACCCCTTATATATATATATAAGGACAATCAAGGGGTTAACTGTGTGTCTCACAATGTGTAATGTGTGCTACTTTTACTTTACTATCTGTTTTTTTCTCTCTGCTTTTCAGGGAGAACAGCCAGATCACTGTTTCTTCGCACGTATTTGTAAACACAGAACTCTGTGTGTGAATGGACACAGCCGATCAGCTGATTTCACCCAAAATCATTGGCTAAAATCAGCTGCCAAACTCATGCTGTGTCTGAACCCGGAAGAAAGGTGCGACCTACAGGTACGTGATTGTGCCTGTACCTGCCGCTCGCAGTATACAGTATTTACTGTGAGCGGTAGACATGCGCACTGCGAAAAATTTGTTGGTTTCGTTTCATTTGTTTGTTTGTTTTTTTGTTTTTTGTGGGTCATTCGGTCAGTAAATTCAGAAATACTAACAAAAATTCTACGTGATGGAAAAAGGAAGTTACCGTATATACTCGAGTATAAGCCGACCCGAATATAAGCCGAGGCGCCTAATTTTACCACAAAAAACTGGGAAAACATATTGACTCGAGTATAAGCCTAGTGTGTCCATCTGCATGCCTCACTGTGCCCATGCCTCACTGTGTCCATCTGCATGCCTCACTGTGCCTCACTGTGTCTGACTGTGTCCATGTGCATGCCTCACTGTGCCCATGCCTCACTGTGCCCATGCCTCACTGTGTCCATGCCTCACTGTGTCCATGACTAGACTTACGTTTAACATGGGAGTCTATGGAAGGGGCGTCCCGGCTTTGAAAAAAATCGGTGCTCCCCGGCCGTAGGTCCCCCGGACAGCAAACTTTGCACACTTGTAGAGGAGAACTGGGGCTACATGTGTGCCAAGTTTCGGGTCCAGGGGACCTACGACCGGTCAGTACCGGGCCCCCAAATTTACCAGAGAAATTACCATTTAACATGGGAGTCTATGGAAGGGGTTCCCAGGTTTGAAAAATTGGTGCTCCCGGGCTGTAGGTCCCCCGGACAAAAAACTTTGCACTCTGGTATAGGAATAGTGGGACTATATGTGTGCCAAGTTTGGGGTCCAGGGTACCTACAGCCGGCCGGTACCGGGTCCACAAATTCCGGGAGATCAGGCACAAAAAGGTAACTCGAGTATAAGCCGAGGGGGGCATTTTCAGCACAAAAAAAATGTGCTGAAAAACTCGGCTTATACTCGAGTATATACGGTAAGCAAAAAAAGAAAAATTTATGTTGTTGCAAAAAAATTGTTAAACCCAAGCACATAAAATGCCCCCCCCCCATTTTTTGTTAATTTGACCCCCCACAACATATACGCACGTACAAACGTAAACACACGCGTTGGGGTCGCCTACGCATGAAGTGGTTAATTGCGATACACATGTTACATATCGACGTGCATGCCAGAGTGAGAGCAATAATTCTAGCACAAGGCCTCCTCTAACACTAAACTGATGACCCAGAGGAGACTTTTGAAGCATCACCTATAGAAATTATAGGGTACTGAAGTTTGTCACCATTTCACGGGCGCACACAAATTTTAGGTTTGACATGTTTGGTATCTATTTATTCGGTGCAACCTTATCGTTTATGCTGTACGGTTTATTAGTGTCTTGTGTTTGTTTGCCCTAATATCAAGTAGAGCTGCACGATTAATCGTTAAGAATCAAGATCACGATTTTTCCCCCTTTGCGATCTTCTTAAAGCATTTTCCCAATTCTATGCAGCGGGTTCTCTGCTCAAGCTGACAGCTGTCAAAAAAAAAAAAAGTCAGTCTGCCAAGTATCTCAACATTCCTCAACGTTTTGTTCTGAAGATCAAAGGGATGAACTTCGGTCTGTAAATGAGGGAAGATTAACCACTTAAAGACTAAACCTTTTTCTGACACTTGTTGGTTTCAAGTTAAAATCATTATTTATTGCTAGAAAATTACTTACAGTAGAACCCCCAAACATTATATATATATATATATATATATATATATATATATATACAGTGGGTACGGGAAGTATTCAGACCCCCTTAAATTTTTCACTCTTTGTTATATTGCAGCCATTTGCTTAAATCATTTAAGTTCATTTTCTTTCCTCATTAATGTACACACAGCACCCCATATTGACAGAAAAACGCAGAATTGTTGACATTTTTGCAGATTTATTAAAAAAGAGAAACTGAAATATCACATGGTCCTAAGTATTCAGAGCCTTTGCTGTGAGGCCTCGTACACACGACCGATTTTCTCGTCCAAAATAGTCAAGAAAAGTGCAGCGAGAGTTTTTTTGTCTAGAAAAACGTTCGTGTGTATGGTTTTACGACGAGAAACTTGACGAGAATCTCGACGAGAAAATAGAGAACCTGCTCTCTATTTTCTCGTCAGGATTCCAGATTTCCTCGTCGTGTTTCTCGTCGGCCTGTTTTGTGACGAGAAAATGGTTCGTGTGTATGCTTTTACGACTCTTCCAAAAGCGCGCATGCTCACAAGCAACTATGAGACGGGAGCGCATCTTCTGGTAAAACAAGCCTTCATAATGGAGAGAGCACATTCGTCACGCTCATAAATATTTCATCGTTTAAATGTTCTGCATTGAATTCTTCGTTAGAATGTTACATTAATCAAAACGAGAGACCTTCTTTTGCTGCTGATATTCACACAGAGTTCTGCCTTATTTTTAACCTTTTTCATGCTGCTCTTTATAAGATTTATGTGTATTATATCGTGCAAGTTTTTAGGAATAATTTAAATGGTTAGATTTTTCAAAATGATGTTAATTATAATTTCTCAATGTTTTGATAGCGATCTCCCATTTAATTTTCTAATCTATATTTTTAAAATTTCACACCATGTTTTTGAGCTAATCAGATTTAGTTATTCTTTTGGGGGGGTGATATCTGTGCCTTTTATTGTCAGTCAAATGTATCTGCTTACTCCAAAGCTTGTTTTTTTTAATTTAAAAATACACATAGTCAAGTATGAACTTAAACAAAAAACACATTTATTCATGTTTATAAATTAAATAAAGAGAAGGCAGCGCTGGAGAAGCTGCTGCCATTTGTGCATCCCAGGGACCCCAGAGCACACAGCAACCCTGTGTGGACACTAAAATTGGGAGCTTGAGAAGGCCCACATTTCAGAACACAATCTGATGCTGGCCTCCCAGAGGTCAGGAACAGCAGCAGGTGAGATATATGTCCCAAGTGTGTGGTACTACAACAGGCTGCCTTCTGTCCGACCAGTGCGACCACAATGAAGCAAGGCCATCACTTCCTCTTCTTCCTGGCAACCTTCCCTGCAGCCTTTCCTGAAGCCTTTCCTGAAGCCTTTCCTGCAGCCTTTCCTGCAGCCTTCCTTCTTCGTTTAGCTGGAGGCTGGCCCACTGGAGGGGTACTCCTGTCAGGAGGAGGAGGTGGAGGTGTAGCAGAAGGGGGTGGGGCAGAAGAAGAAGGTGGAGGTGTAGCAGAAGGGGGTGGGGCAGAAGGTGGAGGTGTAGCAGAAGAGGGTGGGGCAGAAGGTGGAGGTGTAGCAGAAGGGGTGGGGCAGAAGGTGGAGGTGTAGCAGAAGGGGGTGGGGCAGAAGGTGGAGGTGTAGCAGAAGGGGGTGGGGCAGAAGGTGGAGGTGTAGCAGAAGGGGGTGGGGCAGAAGGTGGAGGTGTAGCAGAAGGGGGTGGGGCAGAAGAGGAAGGTGGAGGTGGAGGTTGAGGTTGGGTCAGTTGGGCCACCTCACATATGGCGGTATTGGGGGTAATTTGCTCCATCACCCCCTTGTTGAGCAAGGTGATGAGCAGGGGTTCGCATAGGAGGCGTTGCTCCATGCTCATCACCTTGAACTTAGCCTCCACTAGGCCGGCAATGGCCTCTTCAGGGGATGTGGGCTCCTTGAGGGTGGCATGGGCCTCTTTAATAAGGGCCATTGCTGCCTCACTGGTGGTCCTGTCCCTCCTGCCTCTTTTGTGAAGCCTGATGGGAGGCACCTGGGATCTGGTGCTTCTCCTTTGCCCTGCCACCTCCTGTCTGCCACTGGGCCCTGCCACCTCCTGGCTGCCACTGGGCCCTGCCACCTCCTGGCTGCCACTGGGCCCTGCCACCTCCTGGCTGGTACTGGGCCCTGCCACCTCCTGGCTGCCACTGGGCCCTTCCTCCTCCTGCCTGACAGTTTCCAGACCCTCCTCCTGGCTGATTTCATCCTGTGTATGAAAAAGAAACATAGTTTAATATGTTGGTTTAATCTTTGCATCAAACTTTGTAATCCTGATGGAAGCAATTAGAATGTAAATGCATAAATCCTTGCTTTAAATTTACCACTACATCAGCTTGACTATTTACCACACAATTAAGTGCAGAATAATGTCTACAGATCATGTTTTCACTGGTGTAATACAAAATAATGTATGTTTCTCATCCTGACATATTTGGGAAACATTAATTTTATCCCACTACATTTTCAGTTAATACTATACCTGGCTCCAGATGGACAAATCAGGATCATCCAGGATGGCTGCCTCCTCTTGCTCCAGAGAAGGCTCAGGTTGGCTGCAGGGAAGTCTGGGGGGAAGAGTGGAGAGTGATGGCCTTGGCTCAATGTGGTCATCCAGGAAGGACATCCTGCTGTAGTACCACAAAATCGGGACATAAACATCATCTGCTGCTGCTCCTGACCTCTGAGAAGCCAGCACCTTAGAGCGTTCAGTCCTGTAGGTACCTCTCAAGCTCCCAATTTTAGTGTCCACTTGTTTTGCTGTGGCTGTGGGCACCTTGGTATGCACAAATGGGAGCAGCTTCTCCAGCGCTGCTTTTCTCACCCCTTTTTTTTTTATGGATGGGGTTTTTGGTCTCCCACAGAGCCGGCAGCTCCCTTACCCGGTCAATAAATTCCGCCAGGAACTCTTTGTCGCTAATAAAGACATTCATATTGTATCTGCAAGTAAAATAAATTATATTTAAATAATGTGAGGCAAACAGTCTAACCTCCTTCACATCCTAGTCACCATATATATCCTCCACCAATCTCAAGACAGTATAGGCCAACAATTTTTACAAGTCTCACAAAATCACATACCTTCGTTCGCACGTCCGTCACTTGAACTCCTCTCTCCGCACACCGAACGTACTATAGTCACATGTGTGTTTGCTATATACACACCACGCATGCGTCCAAATTCGAGCACGTCGCTCCGCACACGTCGCCCGCCCATGACGTTCTAACTAACATCTTTTCCCCGCCCCTTCTCTTTCGGCGCGCAGACAGATATGGCGGAGTTACAGCAGGTGTCTGATAATTCCGCAACTAGCGAAGAGACAAGCCCGGAGACCGAGGACACGTCACGATCAAGGAGGAGATTCAAGGCATCGAATATGTCTTTTGCGGAGATGGCGGAGATGGTGGACATCTTGGTCAAGGCTGATTATGATGCCAAGCATGGGCCGTATATCAAACCAAATAGAAGGAAGGCCAAAATCCTCACTAAAGTTGTGAAGAGTCTGAGGGCGAAGTTCGGGGTGAAACGCTCAAATGAGCAGCTCAGAAAGAGGTGGTCAGACCTCAAACTGAGGGAGCCAGACCAGTTGAGGATCATAAAGAGGATGCTCGCTAAAAGTAAGTAAAATGACGACCTTTCTGCTATTAATCTTTTTAGAAACTGACATTTTTTTTTTTTTATCATATTGTACTCCCTTCCAAAATGTAATATTTTGAACTAGGTTGGGCACAGTAATCGTTCGTTACGTTACCGACACTTCGTTCGGCCACTATCCGCGGTTTTGGCTTATTTAAGACCCCCAAAAGTAATTAGACATCTGCCATTTTTGATCAAGTATTGTGGATAATTTTTAAGTCTAGATGATGTGTTTGTAAGGAGAATGAAATGCAAACTTTAATCAGTGTAAAGGAGAGGACACTCAGCAGCTGCTTCCACATCTGTACTTTGGAGCACTATAGTGTGGGCCACCAGACCCGCCTTTTTTGGGTGTCCCACACAGGTGCATCAGAGTTTATTTGTGGTGCCTCCATGTCCAAAAAATTACATCCAAATGTGAATACTAAACATATTTGGGGTCATAAATAATGCATTTTTCTTTAAATTCCGCACAAACACACACTTGTACCCCACTTCCAAACAATTTAGCCTGTTTTAAGTTTAACAATGAGATTTTTACAGTGTGATAAATAGACCTTTGGTTTTATTCTCATAGGGGAGAGAAGCCTGGGAGGAGGACACTCCAGGGAGCACATGCACCCCACAACTTCCAAGCAACCCCAAACTCCCAAAGATCCACAACCGAAAGATGTGCAGGAAGTTGAGGTGGAGGAAGGAGAAGTGCAGGAAGGAGAGGTGGATGACGTTGTGGATCTGGTCACCACAACAGGTCAGTATCTGACACCACAGCTTAAGGTAAGCGAGGTAGGCCTGCAGAGTTTGATTATTTTTTTTTAATGCTTTTTAGGGGATGGAAATGTTGTGAAGGATAGCACACCGTTCTCTGCTGACAGTGCCCTCCGCCTCATCCAGCAAGTGATGGAATGTAGCACAGAACTGGACCTAATTAAACAAAGAATCCATGTGATGGAACAAACATTTAAAGACATTCTCGATGTTTTGGGGAGAATTCAATAAGCCATCCAAACACATTTGTTTTTACATGTTTGTTTTTATATTTTTTCTAATTTTTTGAGTAACAAAGCAGCCAAAAATTGAATATGCACACAGTGTGTGAACATGTGCTATCTGCCATCAGGGGATATCCATGTACGTCTTTTGTGGGTGCAACCCCTTCCTCGTATCAAAAGTCGGTGAACTGAGGAAGGGGATGCACCCCCAAAACACGTCCATTGATCACCCCTGATGGCAGATAGCACATGTTGACAATAGGGATCAGGATTGTAAACTTCCTATTTGCAAAAAAGTAAAAATGTGTGCATATTGAATTTTGGGCTGGGCAAGGGGTGGCAGGACCCCATATTAGGACGGGCACATAGAGACATAGTTTGTGTAACTGAATGTCTCAGATTGCTCAGAGGTATCCAATGTTGTCATTTTAGAAATGCAAGTGGTATTTTTGTATTTTCATAAGCCAAAATTTGCCGGGTTGTGGCCAGGCCAACCCCAAAGTAAAACAAAAAAAAATGTGCAGAGAGTAAAAAATTTGACCACAAACAACGTGTAGCTTCTTTTTATAATACTCTCTAAGCTTATTTGGTTCTTTTGTAAGGTAACATAGTGAAATTGGTTGTTATTTACTAAAGTAAAATACACTTGCCACTACAAATGCACAAAGACAAACTAGGAGACAGGAAAGAACAAATAATTAAAGGTTTAAACAAGATTTTTATTGGGATACTTAGACATAGGCTGGCATAGGAATTGCCCCCCTACCCGTGAAATACTCCATGTATTTGTCCCGAACCACACGGGCATTTTGGGGGGCAAGCCAAGACGGGCAGATTCCAGGCCCGGAAGGGGATTTGCAGGGGAAAGTCCAGCCTCTGGCAAAACTGAGGCCATATAGGAATTTGATTTTTGGCTCAGAAAGTTGTGTAGCACACAGCAGCATAACACTACATAGTTTATTTTGTAGTCCGCCAAGTGGATGGAAGTCATAAAAAGGCGGAACCGGCTGGCCATTATGCCGAAGGCATTTTCAACGACTCTTCGGGCCCTGGCCAGCCGGTAATTGAACACACTCTTCTCTGGGGTCAGGGTCCTCTGTGGAAATGGCCTCATAAGATGCCGTCCGAGTCCGAAGGCTTCATCAGCCAAGAAAACAAAGGGGAGTCCTTCAATATTCCCTGCATCCGGTGGCAATGCAAGGTCGTCACTCTGGAGACGGAGGGCAAACTCCGTCTGGATGAAGGATCCCCCATCGGACATCCGGCCATTCTTCCCTACATCAACATAGAGGAATTCATACCGTGCTGACACCACCGCCATCAGCACAATGCTATGAAACCCCTTGTAATTGTGGTAGTAGGATCCAGAACGGGGTGGCGGCACGATGCGGACGTGCTTCCCGTCTATGGCCCCACCGCAGTTGGGGAAGTCCCACCGCGTGGCAAACTCCAATGCCACAGTCTGCCATTCCTGTGGCGTGGAAGGAAGCTGTGGAGTGAAACAAGATGAAATAATATTAGAAAAACAAAGGCATACATTACAAGGAAATTCTATCCCAAAAAATTAGAGACCAACATCAATCTAATTATACGTTTATTAAGGTGTGTAAAAAAAGTATAATGGAAGGCTCATTTATCATATTCATCACCCCCTCTGATGGGCCATTACTAAATTATTTTGGGGGGGGGGGAGATGTGTTTGGCCACAGGATAGCATTGCAGTGGCGGTGCGTCCAGAGTGGGCGCTGGAGCACTGTCCCCTCTCTCCTGTACCCATCACTCAGAACAATACATAGGTTCATGCGTTGCATGAACCTATGTATTGTCTATGCCGCACACTATTCAGGTGGATGGCCTCTTGTAAAGCGACCGACATATGAATAATTGCGTCATTTAGGGGGTTAAAATTGCAGAGCAGAAACAGGTATTAAAAAAGTCTTGCAAATTCAAACCTGAGGGATGTAATTGGCTTCCTCAAAGAAAAATCGGGGACGCAAGGAGGGGGCATTCCTTGTGTAAACACTGACATGCTGCTCTGGCAATCATGTTCACCAAGTCTGTTTAATGGTAACATGATTGGCTGATGCAACATGAAGGGAAGGAGAAGACATCAAGGACAGAAGAAGGATGGCGCTGACCACAAGAAGGTAAGTGCTGGGCTGTGGGGAAACTGGCTGCATTAGAGGGGACTAAATGGCTGCATTGGAGGGGACAACTGGGGGCGTTTATTAGGCAACAGAGCAAAAAAGGAGGAAGTTTATTTCCGAAATTGGGGTTGGAACCCCCCAACATTTGGAGCAACAGGCGCCCCTGCTGGAAAAGTTAGTGAGGGGAAATATTTAGGGAGGAAAAAAAAGGGGCAATCTAAAGCTTCCAACATGCATGGGGACAAAGGGGACATTCTCAGCATATTACAATCATGGTAATTAGGGAAGGATGAAAGAAATACAATACATTAGCATACATGTAATACATAAAATGTGATGTTAAGGGAGAAAACTTACCCTAATATAGTCCTCCTGCAGGACTTGTATAATAGCAGAACAGGTGTCTGGGATTATGAGGCCCAGAGCCTGGGGGGAGATGCCTGTGGTGAACTTCAAGTCCTGAAGACTTCTCCCTGTCGCCAGGTAACGCAACGTGGCGATGAGCCTCTGCTCAGCACTGATGGCTTCCCGCATAACGGTGTCCTTCCTGGTAATATAGGGGGACACCAAAGCCAACAGTTCCTGAAAAACGGGGTCAGACATCCTCAGAAAATTCCTGTAGTCCTCAGGATTATTCTCGACGATCTCCCGCAGCAGAGGCATGTGGCAGAATTGGTCCCGCTGGAGCAACCAATTCTTGGTCCATGAACTCCTCCTCACACCATTCATGGACTGGTCTTGGTCCAAAACAAGCAGACCAACACCAAGCGCACGCACAGCACGAACTCGACGACGAGAACGTCCAGGCGACATGGCTAGGAAACGGTCGTCTAATCAGAACGTACAGAACAGAACGCACTTTAGAACAGCAAGGCCTATGAATAACGAACTGAAATTCAGAAACGAACAGGCAAGAACGCACTGTAAAACAGATACGACCTGCCTAGACGCCCTGAAAGTCAAGATACGAACCCACAAGCACAAACTGAACGGCAGAAAACGATCTGAAAAGTACGAAGACTGAAAAGCGCGAATCGTCTCTTCCCAAACTTTTACTTCACACGCGGTAACACGAGATCAGCAAAAGCAGCCCAAGGGGTGGCGCCAAGAAAAAAGATCTTCCCCTTTATAGTGCCGTCGTACGTGCTGGACGTGAGCGCAGAGAACCACGAGGAAATTGGAAAATGACAGTGTGTACGCATAGAAAGCTTGACGAGAAAATCGACAAGCTTAACAAGAATCTCGTCAAAAAAAACGACGTGTTTTTTACGACGAGAAAATCGGTCGTGTGTACGAGGCCTGACACTCATATATTTAGCTCAGGTGCTGTCCATTTCTTCTGATCATACTTGAGCTGGTTCTACACCAAAAATAAAAAACGCAGATGTGATCAAATACCACCAAAAGAAAGCTCTATTTGTGGGAAAGAAAGGACGTCAATTTTGTTTGGGAGCCACATCGTACGACCGCGCAATTGTCAGTTAAAGCGACGCAGTGCCGAATCGCAAAAAGTGCTCTGGTCTTTGGCCAGCCAAATGGTCCGGGGCTTAAGTGGTTAATTAAATTTAAAAAAAAAAACTAAACAATAAAGTTAGCACAATTTTTAGTATAATATGAAAGATGATGTTACACTGTGAGAATCGTGATCTTGATTGTAAGCAAAAAAAAATAATTGTGATTCTCATTTTGACCAGAATCGTGCAGCTTTAATTTCAAGTAACATAAAAAAATATCAAGTGACATAAAAAAATGCACCTACCACCATTTTATTTTCTATGGTGTCTGCTTTCAGAAAATATATAATGTTTGAGGCTTTTATGTAATCTTTAGGCCTAAAATTATTTTTTAAACGTGTGCAAAAACAGCTCTGGCAGCAAAAGGGTTAATGAAAAAAAATTATGAAGGCGGAGCCCACCTTTCAAATTCTGCATTTTTTTTTTTTTTGCAGCAGCAGGACAGGATACCGAAGATCTATAATTGAATTCCAAAGATAGATTTTACAATAGCTCGCAGAATGTTGGGCTCTGCCTTTGTGCGGTAGCTTTATATAATCACTGCTGTCCTTCCGGTGAGGATCTTATTGATGTCTCACACCGTTAGCTCCAGTTTCGGATGACCACCCTTCTCCGAACGCTTGTAATTGAAGCCGGTTTTAGAACCTCAGTGCTCAGTGGCTCGTGCACGCACGCAGTGTTTTACTCAGTCCTCTCCTGTCTCCTGCAATAAATTCAGATTGAATACCTTGTTGGGATCTGCCAACCTTACTCAAATATAATTCAGGTAGTCAGGCCGGCTGGTATTAAACGGGCAATTTGGGAGGTGTGTTACCCACAAGAGCTTTTATTTTGAGTCAAAACCGCGCATGTGAAAAATTGCATTCAATCAAACGCAGTGCATAGTAATTTAACAGAATAACTTGTAGGTCACTTAGAAAGGTATCCACAGTGCCACTGACATTAGCAGACCACTTAAAGAGGAAGTCTACACAAAAGGAGAACCACACTGTTTTTTTTTTTTTTTTTCATTCTTTATTTTATTAAGATTTTCATTCAGTAATTACAAGATTACAATTAGGAAATAAGTGAAAGGTTTTAAAATATTACTAATGTGCTACTAAGTGTGAAACTGGATGGCTCACTGACCATAGCATTGAGGTTTAATTAGCTATAAACATGTAGCTGACTGGTCCGTAAATTTTATTCCATTTTATCTATTTTATCTATTTGCTTTTGTGTTAACAAATTGTCTATATTAAAATTGTTCGCTTGTGCTAATTTTGTGTTATATTACGCATACCAGCAATGATGTTCAAATTCCCTCCTGTCTATTGACATTCAGTACGCGCTCAACAGTATAAATTATCCAGCTGCCACATCACATGGTTACCCATGAGTAAGTCGGGTGGCTCTGACGTAACGCGTAGGGAGGAACCGAGTGACGCTGTCAGCAGTAGTCTGTCATACACAGGCGCCACTTAGTAAAACTGTTACACTTTAATATCACAATAGCACTAAAGCACTCACTCTTAGGTAAACTGTAGCAGGCACATGAGCCCTGTGGGATTTCTCTTTTTATTGAGAATGCCAGCTTTTGGAGTACGATCGTAGACCGGACCGCTCATGTGCCTGCTACAGTTTACCTAAGAGTGAGTGCTTTAGTGCTATTGTGATATTAAAGTGTAACAGTTTTACTAAGTGGCGCCTGTATTGTTTTTCTTTATTTCATATGTTTGGAGTCTGGCTTCGGCTCCCCCAGCAAGGCTGCCCGGTTGTATCCCAGGACTGTTAATACTCACACTAGAGCTCTTCACACAGCTCAAAGGACTTCTTTGGTAAAATATATATATACGCGTTGTTTTTTGGACATTTTAAGCGCCAGTGTTGTAAATAATTTTGTCATACACAGACATTGAATGAGGAGATCGCTCTGCTGAGCTGTGCTATGCGCTTCTGTCTCATGGTTATATGTGAGTGGTATACCAGCTAAGTCTGCTTGGATCATTATTCTTATATCACAATATGCTGCACTATGATCGTTCTCTCTTGTTTTAATGTGTTTACTCCACATATGGAATAACAAGTAACAAGCACCATTATTCCTGCACGACGGATTAGTGCCTCCGGTGGAAGTCTGTGGAATTACATACAGCACCATAAGTAGACCTATATGATCTTTTTTCCTTTCGGATTTGTATTAATTCATGCCATTATTGCATAATTGATGTTTATGAGTATGGCCTATATTGCTACTCTTTGCACTTTATGCAAGCCCATTGCTGCTATTTATTTATGCACGGAGCAACATCCATTGAGGATTCAATTTGCACTTAATTTTGCATTAATAGCACAGTATCACTTTATTTATATAGCACTTTATTAGTAGTTTTATTGTGTTAATATGTATTTATTTATTTGTTGATTTGTGTTACACAATAGGGTTGGTCTCAGCGCACCAATATATTTATTCACTTACACAATTAGGAAATAAGACATAGATAGCAAAACCCAAAGTTGCGTGGTTACAGTATCTCAGAAGGTAGGTATTTACACTGACCGGCCACTTTATGACCCCTTTCACACTGAGGCGCCCATTACGTCGGCGATAAAACGCTGCTATTTTTACCGCCGACGCTATGGGCGGATTTGCGGTGCATTTCGGCCACTAGCGGGGTGGTTTTACCCCTGCTAGCGGCCGAGAAAGGGTTAGAACTTCCGGCAATGCGCTGCTGAAGCAGCGCATTGTGAGCAGTATAGCCGCGCTGTCCCATTAATTTTATGGGGCAGCAGCGGTGGAGGAGCGGTAAACACACCGCTCCTTCACTACTCCAAAAATGTGGCTAGCAGGACTTTTTTTTACCGTCCTGCTAGCGCAACGCTCCAGTGTGAAAGCCCTTGGGCTTTCACACTGGAATGAATGATGCAGCTTTTTAAGGGCGGATTGCAGGCGCTATTTTTAACACTATAGTGCCGGCAATATGCTCCAATGTGAAAAGGGTCTATTAGGTACACCTGTTTTTAATCAATGCTGGATCGTCTGACGGGTTGCCATCTCTGACGGAACATCGACACTGGGGAAGGACGGAGGACTAGCCGAGCCCTGGGATATCCCTGGAGTGGACACCGACAGCAACAGGGATATCTGGCCGCCTATACGTGCCGGCCCGCGGCCAGCTCCACAACCCGAGGACCAGCTTATGAGACCTCCGCAGCCGCCGGTATCGATTGCTGGGCCCAGCGGAACGAACGCTATAGACGGCGAGGACAGCGGACCCCCCAGAGGTGCACCAGCACTACACATCCCGGCCCGACACCATTCGGAGGCCCGACAGGACGCCCGCATACCCGCCACTCAGGTACATTCTGTATTTGCCCAGTCCCAGTATTTGCACCCTTTGTAGCGGCGGACAGTCTGGGTGCCAGGTGGGGGCTGCTTTAAAGGCTCTATACCTGAAAAAACAGGTTTTCCCGGGCCGGGGATTGTGTTAGGAAAGTCTGCGGCTTCGGCCTACATCTGGAAGTCAGCGGCCATCTTGCTACACCCAGACCCAAATCATCAGCCACTCAGCCAACCAGCCCCCGATATCAGCCCCCCGGACACCTAGCTATCCCCCTATAAGCTCTAGGTGAAGGCCCAGTATACGGGCCCCTCTCCTGGAAACATCCTCCGCCTCTCTAGTTGAACTAGATGAACTATGACTTAGTGCCAGTTAACATCAATCTCTTTTTCTCTAAGTGAATATGAGACATTGATAGACAACAAAGTAAGGAGAGATATACGGTGGAGAAAAATATCTGGTGGTGTTTTTGCTTGGCTGCTGATATATGAGGATGCTGGATAGCTCTATTACTGAACCGTGATATAATATCCAGTGGTTGTTATTTTAAAATCGCTAGAAAAAACATATCTAATAGAAATAAGACCAATAGGACTGTATGTTGGAAATGGTTTGGAATAATCATATGCCCTATGCCACGTGTTGCTTATGCTTATGCTTATGCTGCTGAGTAGATGAGACTGAGGGGGGCTCCACTCAGCATGCAGCCTTGAAGCTCTGAAGTCCTAAATATGCCAATAAAGACATCCAAAAAAAATCGCTCTAGCTCTAGCTCGACTAAAAAACATAATAAAGAAATAGCGATTAATCAAGCTGCTACTAATTCTATACAGCGTTTCCTGGTTACCAGCGGAATTGGCCCCAACGCTAGCTGCGGCCAAACGAGGTGCACGAGACGCACCACATCTCTCGCTTCATTAGCAACCTTTGAGAGAAAAAATTTGCCTACATCATCTTACTGCTCAGACCTCATGGAAGAACCTGAATCCCCTACAGCCTCAGACATGTCGTCCTTACTGAGCGGCATTAGAAAAGAACTAGCCGGGATGTTCTATGGTCTTGAAACATCAATAAAAAAAGAAATAGCAGGGGTAAGAACAGATATGGCACATATCCTTGACAGGGTGGAAGATACAGAAAAGAGACAAGATACTCATGAAAATGCTATAAGAGAATTACAACAAGCGGTCACACAGATAGCTCTTGTTAACCACGTCTCACTATATAAGCTTGAGGATCTCGAGAATAGAAATTGCAGAAACAATCTGCGAATTCGAGGTTTACCTGAAGCTACTGGTGATAAGGACCTGGAGCCATCGATCACGGGTATATTTAATTCAGTTTTGGGAAAGGCACCCACTGATCTACTACGCTTTGACCGAATACACCGAGCCTACAGGCCATGCAATATTGTTACTGAGCAACCTAGGGATGTAATATGCCGATTACATTATTTTTCAGACAAGAACGCCATAATGGACAAGATGAGAAGTATCCCCAACATTGATTTCGATGGAGCGACTCTCACTATTTTCTCAGATTTGTCCAAAGAAACGTTAGACCGCCGTAGAGGCCTAAAACCACTTCTGGAACATTTACGTTCTAATGGAATCACTTATAGATGGGGTTTCCCGGCGTGCCTTATTGCCACCAAAAATGGTCGCTCACACACTCTTCGGTTCCCAGAGGAATTACCACAATTTCTAAAGGTCCTTGATCTTCCATCAATGGACCTCCCGGGTTGGCATGACCCGATCCCTAAGGTCTCATATATCCAAGACTCTCATTGGCAAAAACCTATTACTAAAAAAGGTCGTTCTTCTACACGAGACATTGAACAACAACATAGATGAGTAAAGAGTATTTAGATCTATGTGTTTGTTCCCTCCCTGATATAACATGCTTTTAAGCTACTATGCTTAAACGAAATGAAATAAGATTTAGCAGTTAGAGAATATTGATTCTAAGAAGGTTTATTGCTTACGGTTTATTGAGCTATGTTGGAGTAAAAAGTATTTTTTATTTGGCATATTGCCAGTCGCACAGCTGAATGCGGGTGGAGCATAATGCCCCCAAGTGTCCTTCATACGACATGTTCCCCTCCCCTTTTTTCCTTTTGGGGCTGGAGAGAGCAGGTAGCCTTCGAGTAATTCTCGGTCCAGTCCTCCCTAGGGAGCTCTGGACAGCTGCCTGCCCTCCCTCACCCCACAGGGACCACCGCAGATATCTGCGTGACAAATTAAAATTTCCCACATGCGCCCTGATGGGCGTTACTGCTATTTATGCAAATTTGTTTGTTTTCTGTTTTTGTCTCTCAATATATACCTGTTTTATTTTTATTCTTTCCCCCCCTCGAGGCCGGTACGCATGGAGAAATAGGCGCAGGAGTTACGCTCCACAGAGATGATGGCCACACTTAAAGTCACCTCCTATAATGTTAGGGGTCTAAATGTGGCGGCTAAACGCCATCAGGTTACCCGTGAACTATGGAAGTTGTCTTCTTCCATTGTGTATCTTCAAGAAACACATTTAACCCATACGACACAGGTCAAATTGAATTCGGTATATTTTCCCCAGTGGTACTACGGTCTTTCAGATACGAATAAGGCTAAGGGTGTGGCTATCGGTCTTAGTGCTAGCGTACCTTTTCGCTTTTTAGATATGCAAGCGGATGACCATGGCCGTTTTCTTTTTATAAAGGGCTATCTGGGCACTACCCAATGTACCCTAGCAAATATATATTGTCCGAACCAAAATCAAACTAGTTTCTTTTCTCAAACTCTCATTGATTTATCACATTTTGCTGAGGGATTAATTATACTGGCAGGGGATATAAACATGTCTCTAGACCCTGCTTTAGATACATCCCATGGTCGTTCTAATATCTCTTTTAAACGTCTGTCTACTGTTAAAAAAAAACTAACAGACTGGCAATTAATAGACGTATGGCGTATTTTACATCCAAAAGAAAAAGACTTCTCTCATTTTTCGAAGACTCATCAGTCCTATTCCCGAATAGATAATATTTTTTTAGACCATCATCATCTTCCATTATTAAAATCGGCGGATATAGGCACAGCGACAATATCAGACCATGCACCTGTGTCGATGACTATGACCATGCCCACTCTGCCTCAACGCTCTAGTAATTGGAAACTTAATGATTCCCTTTTATCTAATGTAACAGAGGTTGCAACGTTTGCCTCACATATATCACAATACTTTAGAGACAACAAACCATCTGAAACATCTTCTGCTATTATATGGGAAGCACACAAGGCAACCATGAGAGGGCGATTTATAGAACTTGGGGCAAGGAAAAAGAGAGAGCATGGGCAACGTCTGGAGCAGGTTCTTCATCAAATAACTGAACTGGATAAACAACACAAACTCACTTTACATATATCCCATTTAGAAGCTCTTACGTTGAAGCGAGAAGAGTTGAAAAACCTGCTTAACTTAGACACAACTCGGAGATTTCAACGTTACTCGCAAAAACTTTATGAGTGGGGAGATAAACCCAGTAGACAATTAGCAAGATCCCTTAAAGAAAAACAGACTAGATCATTTATCCCTAAAATAAAATTATCTAATGGAAACATAGTCTATGCGACTCCCCATATTGCTAAAGCTTTTAGGGAGTACTATGCAGATCTGTATAAGGTGCAATGTGATTCTCCGTCTCTGACTATAAAGGAGAGACGTAGTCTCATGCTTGCATATTTAAAAGAAGCTAATTTGCCTAAACTTTCAAACTCAGCTCTCAGAGAGCTTGAATCAGAATTCTCGGTAGAAGAATTTCAGATAGCTCTGAAATCTTCACCGATAGGTAAAGCACCGGGACCGGATGGTTACACTATTCGATACTATAAAACATTTAGTGATGTTCTTTTGCCCCAGCTCACGACTTACGCCAACTCAATTTCACAGACTTCGGGATTACGCCCGGAATCTCTTACAGCTCATATCTCAGTTATTCTTAAAACAGATAAGGACCCCACTCAATGCAGTAGTTACAGGCCAATTTCCTTATTAAACGTTGATATTAAACTATACTCGAAGGTAATGGCTAACAGACTACTCCCTCTGGTACCTAGATGGATCTCTACAGACCAGACAGGTTTCATGCCATATAGAGAAGCCAAGGATAATTCTCTCCGGGCGATATCTCTTATACAACACGTTCAAAAGACGTCCCAGCCCACCCTATTTGTATCCACAGACGCAGAAAAAGCGTTTGATAGGGTGGACTGGGAATATTTAAAAATGACCCTGCAACATTTTGGGTTGGGACCCAAGATGCTCCACCGTATCACCTCCCTTTATACTAATCCTACGGCACAAATTCGCATCAACGGCACTTTGAGTGAGTCATTTCAACTATTTAATGGGACTAGACAGGGTTGTCCCCTGTCGCCCCTTTTATTTGCCCTCACACTCAAACCTTTGCTTCTCCTCTGCTACCGCTGTTGGAACATGATTATTTCTTACCCGGTCTATTAGACCCGGGATATAAGACATGGTCGCCAGAAGGACCCCTTTTATTACACCAGGTCTTGCGAGCAAATGCTCCCAAGCCCCTTAAGGAAATCCTTGACCATAAGCCGATTACGTTTCTTGACAAATGGAGATACACCCAAATGCAGGCGTTTCTTAGAACTTTGCCTCAGCCGCTCAAAGGTATACAGGACCTAAACAGCATTGAGGAAGTTTTCAACTCAACAAAATTACCTGAACATAGTATCTCTGCATTTTATAAATCACTTAGTAAACTCCAAGAAGACACTTATCCTCCTTTTCTTGCTAAGTGGGAGACAGATTTGGAATCCTGTATCCCAGATAGTCAAAAGATAAAGTTCTGCAGTTGACTCATATTTCTTCAATTGCATCTAAGTCGGCTGAGGTTAATTATAAATTGCTAACTAGATGGCACTATACTCCATCAAGGCTCCATCAGATGTTCCCCGCCAATTCCCCACTGTGCTGGAGGAACTGTGGGAACAGAGCAACCCACGCACATATATGGTGGTCGTGCCCACATATTCGCTCCTACTGGTTTAGCATTATTCGAATTATTCAACAAATAACCAATACTAATCTCCCTATGGATGCATGGACCATTCTTTTCCATGCTACTAAAGAACCTGTCAGAAAATATAAATGTTCTCTAGTACCATATCTGCTTAATACGGCCAAAGCACTAATACCTACCCTTTGGGGCCAACCTAAGACTTAACCCATATATACTGGATAAGTTACTTGGAGTTTAAGATCGAGCTATTTGGGGTACTGATGGGCTTACTCCTTAAGAGACTATAAATTATATGGAGCAATATATATATCGCTAGACACCATGCATGCCGGCCTATTTTTTCCCTTTTTCCCTTTTTTTTTTTCTTTCCTATTTTTCCTCTGTCCCTTTTCCCAATTGTCCCCTCCCATCCCTCCTTCTCCCCCCCCCTCCTTTTTTTTTTAAATATATTTGTATGCTCCGAGAGGGACCTTAAGTGAAGCTAAGATAAATTATACAGGAGAGAATAGTTAAATAACAATGAGGAAGGAGATACATACTGTAAAATTACCGAACACAGAGAGGAGGGGGGGAGGTTTTTTTTTTTTTTTTTCTTTTTTTTTTTTTTTTGTTGTGTTGAGTGGACCCTAACACTAGACTTTTAGTTTGAGGTAGTTTTCGGAATCACTTCACCATAAAAGGCACTAATATTGGAGTTTCACTACATAAGATATTGGGGTGAGAATAAGGTGGCCCCTACTCCCCTCTCCTTTTCACCCCCCTTCCCCCTTTTTTTTTTTTTTGGCAGAATTTAACACTAGGTTTTTAGTTAGTAGAAGTGTTTGGAATTATCTTATTTTTAAGAGCACTCATACCAGAGTATCACTTATAAGACACCGGGGAGAAAATAATATTACTCCCTGTTCCCCTCCCTCCCCCTTTTTCTTAATCCTCTTCCCTTTCCCCCCCCCTTTTTTTTTTTCTCTCTACTTTTAATTAGTAGAAGTGTTTGGTACTATCTCATTTTAAAGAGTACCCATATTAGAGTATCACTTATAAGTATTTTTGTTAGTAGATAGATGGCTTTTTTTTTTGGTTGTTCACTGTATGATTATACACATATGTTTTGTCACTTGGTCATTCATTTGGCCTATATCAGGCTTTAATACCTGTTTTTTTTGTTAGTATGAAGTAGTTTTTTCCCCTCCCCCTTTTTTTTTTTTTCTTCCCTCCACAACCTGGTCACTTTTTGTCTCTATACATAGGTATTGACACTTTCCCTCCCCTCTTTTCTTAATTCTCTTCCCTTCCCCCCCCCCCCCTCTTTTTCCTTCCCCCTCCACATCCTGGCACTTTTTGTCTCTACACATAGGAATTGACACTTTTTTTTTTTCCTCTCTCCCCCTTCCTCGCCGCTCTGTTTCTATTTCTGATTACTCCTTGCCCTCTCTCCCGCCCAGCCTTGATTCCCCTAGGCATTGGGAGATTTCATGGCCGGGCCTTTTATATATAGGAGTGTAGAGTATTGTCCTTTTTTTTTTTTTTTTTGTTGTTACTGTTTGGAAATATTGACAGTGTGTATGTGTCCTATGTACTGTATTGTAAATATGTGATGCGTTGTTAAAAAAACAATAAAAAGATATTAGGTACACCTTGCTAGTACCGGGTTGGACCCCCTTTTGCCTTCAGAACTGCCTTCATTCTTCATGGCATAGATTCAACAAGGTGTTGGAAACATTCTTCAGAGATTTTGTTCCATAGTGACATGATAACATCACGCAGTTGATTTGTTGGCTCCACATCTATGATGTGAATCTCCCATTCCACTACATGCCAAAGGTGCTCTATTGGATGAGATCTGGGGACTGTGGAGGCCATTGGAGGACAGTGACCTCATTGTCCAGTGGTGAGATGATTGGAGCTTTGTGACATGGTGCATTATCCTGCTGGAAGGTAGACATGTGCACACTGAAATATTTTGTTTCAGAATTTCGTTTTCGTTAGAAAAATAAATTTATTTAGTTACTCCCGAAATTCGTTTTTATTTATTTCGTTTTTCGTTAGAAATTGCATTCGTCCGAAAATCTGAATTAATTAAGGTCGAATCTGTCATTGAAGGCTTATGGTGTCTGTCGAATGTTCAAAGAAGATTCGACGGAGCAGCGAAACTGTACGACGCTGTAATCATACATTTCCGGTCGAATGTTCCGCCTACAAGCTATAGATGAATTCTGTTGTATGACTAGTAATAATTATATTTTTTAATTACTATTACTAGTCAACAGGGATGAGCCGAACACCCCCCTGTTCGGTTCGCACCAGAACCTGCGAACAGACAAAATGTTAGTGTGAACTTTAGAACCCTATTAAATACAATGGACTCGAACGTTCGAAATCTAAAGTGTTAATTATAAAGGCTAATATGTTAATATGCTAATATTGTCCTAAAAAGTGTTTGGGGACCCGGGTCCTGCCCCAGGGGACATGTATCAATGCAAAAAAAAGTCGGGAGCAGTGATTTTAATAATGCTTAAAATGAAAAAATAAAAGTGAAATATTCCTTAAAATTTCGTACCTGGGGGGTGTGTATGATATGCATGTAAAGTGGCGCATGTTTCCCGTGCTTAGAACTGTCCCTGCAAAAAATGTCATTTTTGAAAGAAAAAAAGTCATTTAAAACGGACTCGCGGCTATTAATGAATTGTCGGCTCCCGGCAATACATACAAAAGTCATTGATAAAAAAAAAAAAAAAGCGTGGGGGTTCCCCAGAATTTAATTACCAGGCCCTTCAGGTCTGGAATGGATATTAAGGGGAACCCCGCCGCAAATTTAAAAAAAAATTGACGTGGGGTTCCCCGAAATATCCATTCCAGGCCCTTCAGATCTGGCATGGTTTTTAAGGGGAACTCCACCCCAAATTTAAAAAAAAATGGCGTGGAGTCCCCCTAAAAATCCATACTAGACCCCTTATCCGAGCACGCAACCTGGCCGGCCGCAGGGGAAGAGGGGGGACGTGAGAGCGGCCCCCCTCCCTCCTGAACCGTACCAGGCCACATGCCCTCAACATGCCCTCAACATGGGGAGGATGTCCCCATGTTGATGGGGACAAGGGCCTCATCCCCACAACCCTTGCCCGGTGGTTGTGGGGGTCTGCGGGCGGGGGGCTTATCGGAATCTGGAAGACCCCTTTAACACCTTTAACAAAGGGGACCCCCAGATCCCGGCCCCCCCATGTGAATTGGTAAGGGGTACATTGTACCCCTACCATTTCACGAAGAAAGCGTAAAAAAATGTTTAAAAAAACACACAAAATACATACAAAAGTCATTGATAAAAAAAAAAAAAGCGTGGGTGTTCCCTAGAATTCAATTACCAGGCCCTTCAGGTCTGGAATGGATATTAAGGGGAACCCCGCCGCAAATTAAAAAAAAATTGTGTAAATTTAAATTACACAGTGAAGGAAGTTCCCCGCTCAAGCCAATGACGTAGGCGGGTCCGACATACCGAGGGGGCGGACCTGATGGGGAACTGCTCTCACTTTGGTTATACATGTATAGACCCGCCCCTTCTCATGTTCCGCATCTGGTACGCTGAGCGGACCTGATGGGGAACTTTAGAAGGGGCGGGTCTATACATTTAAAATACTGAGAGGGAGTTCCCCATCAGGTCCGCTCAGGCACAACCAATGAAGGACAGCGCTGGACATCGGGATCGCTGCGGGACACTGGATTTCACCACTGGAATGTTTTTTTGTTTTTTTTTTAAATAAAGGACTTTTTCAAGGTGTTTGTGTGTTTTTTTTAACATTTTTTTACGCTTTCTTCGTGAAATGGTAGGGGTACAATGTACCCCTTACCAATTCACATGGGGGGGGCGGGATCTGGGGGTCCCCTTTGTTAAAGGGGTTTTCCAGATTCCGATAAGCCCCCGCCCCCAGCAGACCCCCACAACGACAGGGCAAGGGTTGTGGGGATGAGGCCCTTGTCCCCATCAACATGGGGACATCCTCCCCATGTTGAGGGCATGTGGCCTGGTACGGTTCAGGAGGGAGGGGGGCCGCTCTCTCGTCCCCCCCTCTTCCCCTGCGGCCGGCCAGGTTGCGTGCTCGGATAAGGGGTCTAGTATGGATTTTTAGGGGGACTCCACGCCATTTTTTTTTAAATTTGGGGTGGAGTTCCCCTTAAAAACCATGCCAGATCTGAAGGGCCTGGAATGGATATTTGGGGGAACCCCACGTCAATTTTTTTTTAAATTTGCGGCGGGGTTCCCCTTAATATCCATTCCAGACCTGAAGGGCCTGGTAATTGAATTCTGGGGAACCCCCACGCTTTTTTTTTTTTTTTTTATCAATGACTTTTGTATGTATTGCCGGGAGCCGACAATTCATTAATAGCCGCGAGTGAGTTTTAAATGACTTGTTTTCTTTCAAAAATGACATTTTTTGCAGGGACAGTTCTAAGCACGGGAAACATGCGCCACTTTACATGCATATCATACACACCCCCCAGGTACGAAATTTAAAGGAATATTTCACTTTTATTTTTTCATTTTAAGCATTATTAAAATCACTGCTCCCGAAAAAACGGCCGTTTTTAAAACTTTTTTTTGCATTGATAAATGTCCCCTGGGGCAGGACCCAGGTCCCCAAACACTTTTTAGGACAATAACTTGCATATTAGCCTTTGTAATTAACACTTTAGATTTCGAACGTTCGAGTCCCTTGTATTTAATAGGGTTCTAAAGTTCACACAAACATTTTGTCTGTTCGCAGGTTCTGGTGCAAACCGAACAGGGGGGTGTTCGGCTCATCCCTGTTGACTAGTAATAGTAATTTAAAAATATAATTATTACTAGTCATACAATAGAATTCATCTATAGCTTGTGGGCGGAACATTCGACCGGAAATGTACGATTGCAGCGTCGGACAGTTTCGCTGCTCCGTCAAATCTTCTTTGAACATTTCACTTTTATTTTTTCATTTTAAGCATTATTAAAATCACTGCTCCCGAAAAAACGGCCATTTTTAAAACTTCTTTTTGCATTGATACATGTCCCCTGGGGCAGGACCCGGGTCCCCAAACACTTTTTAGGACAATAACTTGCATATAAGCCTTTATAATTAGCACTTTAGATTTCTCCTATAGATTTTTCGAATTTGCCGCAAACACCCCAATTTGTTCGCTGTTCGGCGAACGGGCGAACAGGCAATGTTCGAGTCGAACATGAGTTCGACTCGAACTCGAAGCTCATCCCTACTAGTCAACCAACATTAGAATTCTTCTATAGCCTATGGGCCGAGCATTTGACCGGAAATGTACGATTGCAGCCTAGTACAGTTTATCTGCTCCGTAGAATCTTCTTAGAACTTTCAACAGACACCATAAGCCTTCAATGACAGATTCGACGTTTGTATGTTTTTCGATGCTTCGTTGAATCTTCGTCGTTCATGTCGAATTGTGAAGTTAGTTCTAGCTATTTTACTGCTCCTCCTCTTTGGTTACAATCAGCCAATAACATTCATCATCATCATTTTTTTATTTTACTTCCCCCACCCAATTCCAGCAGCGGTCTTTTCTCTCTATGACGAATCTTTTCTCTCTATAATGTCAAATCTTTTCTCTCTATAATGTCAAATCTTTTCTCTCTATAATGTCGAATCTTTTCTCTCTATGTAGAATAATCTTGGACTAATAGAGTTAAGGTGAGGCACATTCGACCACAGGTTCGATGGACACAGATTGTTATTGTCAGCCTCATGTCGAATCTCCTATCTATATCGAACTGTTGTTGCAACGAAAACGAAAATTAAGCATTTGTTTATGTCGGATCTTTCGGTTTTCGGATTCTGCATTTTCGTTTTCGTTTGTTAAAACGATAACGAAAATACCTGAAATTCGGACGAAAATGCATTCGGACGAAAACGAATGCACATGTCTACTGGAAGGAGCCATCAGAAGATGGGGACACTGTAGTCATAAAGGGATAGACATGGTCAGCAACAATACTCAGATAGGCCTTGGTGTTTAAACAATGCTCAATTGGTTCTAATGCCGCGTACACACGACCGTTATTCATGTCATGCAAAAAAAAACAAAGTTTTTCTCGTCGTGTTTCCTCACAAGCCTGCATTGCCTACACACGTTCATGAAAAAAAACGCTTGATTAAAGCGCGGTGATGTACAACACGTACGACGGCACTATAAAAGGGAAGTTCTATTCGAATGGCGCCACCCTTTGGGACGCTTTTGCTGATCCTCGTGTTAATAAAGTTTGGTGAGAGACGATTCACGCTTTTCAGTCTTCGTGCTCTTCAGTCCGTTACAGCGTGACGAATGTGCTATCTCCATTACGAACGCTAGTTTTACCAGAACGAGCGCTCCCGTCTCATAATTTATTCTGAGCATTCACGTTTTTTTTCCCCTCGTAAAAGCATACACACGACCGTTTTTCACGACGTGAAAAACGACGAGAAAAAATAGAGCAGGTTCTAATTTTTTTTTAGAGCAGCTTTCTCGTTGAGAAAACTGCTATGGAGCCTACACACAACAGTTTTTCACGACCAATCTAAACAATGGCAGTTTTCTCGTCATGAAAAACGGTCGTGTGTACGCGGCATTAGGGGCCCAAAGTGTGCCAAAAAATATTCCCCAACACCATTACACCACCAGCCTGAACCGGTGATACAAGGCAAGATGGATCCATGCTTTCATGTTGTTTACGCCAAATTCTGACCCCACCATCTGAATGTCACAGCTGAAATCGAGACTCATCAGACCAGGCAACGTTTTTTCCAATCTTCTGTTGTCCAATTTTGGTGAGCCTGTGCGAATTGTAGCTTCAGTTTCCTGTTCTTAGCTGACAGGAGTGGCACTCACTGTGGTCTTCTGCTGCTGTAGCCCATCTGCTTCAAGGTTCAATGTGTTGTGCGTTCAGAGAGGGTATTCTGAAAAACTTTGTTGTAATGAGTGGTTATTAGAGTTACTGTTGTCTTTCTATCATCTCAAACCAGTCTGCCCATACTCCTCTGACATCAACAGGGCATTTTTCTCCACACAACTGCCACTCACTGGATATTGAATGAATTTATTATGTGCCACCGGCGCAAAACAAATTAAAGTGAAATATATTCTAATGCGGGCTATGCTGCAGCTAATATTCACCACTAATGTCAGTGAAAAATGTGTAAAAAAACTTTTGTTTGTGTAGCTGCGCTAGTCCCTTTAAATGTATATCACACAGTGCATCAAAATTCCAACTCTGTCATATAAATATGTCTTATTAGCATATGCTAATGATTTCCATGAAAAGTACATGTTCATCAAATCATATACGCATTAATCCACTGTGCTAAAAAATAAGGTGACTTCCAAAGCAATCGTTTTGTGATACACCACCACCATCCAATCTATGTGTTTACCAAAAAGCAGTAATAAGCAAGCCTGTGTAATGCCTTTCTTTAATCCTCCAAGCAAGTAAGTAGATATGTTTCCTCCAGATCCCAGACTATTCTCTTAAATTCCTCCAGTTAATATGGTTTAAAAAATTGCCCTCAACGCGTTTCGCATAAATAATGCGTCATCAGGAAACTATGATGCCAAACGTACCGCACTGAGATTGAGGCTTAAACCGCACACCAGCTCCTGGTAGCAATACAGACATTACTGGCTAACACTGGAACACTGGATAGACTCAGTGCCGGTCTGAGGCAAACATACAGTACATGTGAGTGCAAATTTTTATATGATCTTTTAACAAATAAAGTGTGGAATTTTGTGCAATGATGGCCAATTTCGTTTTTTGAAAACCATATTAACTGGACGAATTTAAGAGATTAGTCTGGGATCTGGAGGAAACATATCTACTTACAAAGTGGGGTACCCACCTCCTAGTGTGTCAGGGAACTATCCGCAGAAGGACTAGCAGGTCCATCAATGTCCAGCAGAATCACGGATCAACAAAAGCAATGTGCATGCGCGCGCGCGCACACGGGCAAGAACGGTCAGGAATCTACGTTCTCCAGTGTGCATGCGCGTGCGCCAGAGCGCACGCAATACATGAGTGACTCTAGACGCCCAGTGGCCTATTTAAAGCCTGCTGCAGCAGTCAGTAACTGCTGCATGATCTTCAGCCTTCCTGTGTGTTCCTGAGTCCCTACTATCTTAAATTACCATTATCGACCCGGCTTGCCTGACCAGTCTTCTCTGTGCACGACCCCGGCTTGACCCCTGGCTTGTTTCTGTATCCTGCTTCTGTCTGCTGATCCAGTGTATGACACCGGCTTGTCCTTTGACCTGCTCCAGTGAATCTACCTTTGCTTGCTACCTTGGGTATGACTTCCGGCTTGGCTCCTGACTCGGCCTTTGGTCCTCCCTGTTGCACTACCTCATCTGGTACCTCCAAGGGATCCCTGCCAAGCAGCCTACCCTGCTCACCAGCTGATCTCCAGTGGACATCTCTTCATCATCTCAGCTTGTCGCAGCTGGCAACCCCTGCCTCTGAGTATAGCACTCCCTGTGCCACCTTCAGGGGGCGCTCTGCCCTTGGTCGCAAGGGAAGCCCTCCCAGCAATTTGGCCTCAAGTAAGGTACGTGACATAATGTCTAGACCAGTAATGGCAAACCTTTTTGAGCCCGAGTGCCCAAACCGCAACGCAAAACCAACGTATTTCTTTCAAAAAGCCAACACCGAATTAAACCTGCCAGCAGCTCTGTACAGAGAATGGGACTGATCATCCCTCTGAATGAGCCTTAAGGGACCAAAAACGTATGATTCTGTCAGATTCGCTCAGAATGCAGGGTTTAGGAATGCATTGTGCAACATACACTGACCTACCTGACCATTACACTCACCTATCTGACCATCACACTCACCTATCTGACCATCACACTCACCTATCTGACCATCACACTCACCTACATGACCATTACACTCACCTATCTGACCATCACACTCACCTACATGACCATTACACTCACCTACATGACACATGCACTCACCTACATGAGGGGGGTAAAATGTTTCCCAATGACACTAATAATGAGGCCAAATAACAGCAATTATGGGGCACAAGGTTTCCAAATGACACCCATAATGAGGCACAATGAGGTGGGGGAAATGTTTCCCCAATGACACTAATAATGAGGCCTTTTTTTTTTAGATAACTCCTGTCTCACCTTGCTCCGAGTCCTGCAGCTCATTCCCGCACGTCTATTCCTCATGCTCTCTCCGCGTGTTCTCCCAGTCACGCCCAGCACGTCAGCGCTGATTAGTTTGGACAGTGTGGCTGACACAGCTTCTTTAATTGGATTAGCGTTCTCACGCAAGCACGCACGTCACCTCCGGGCGCCTATTCTGTGTCACGCCCATTTAGACACGTCACCGATAGCCTAGAGAACTGTGGGAAATGTAGTTTGCAGGTGCGGTGTGGCGATTCGATGATTTTTCTGTGTAATTTCTCGATTTTCATGGCGTGCCCACAGAAACGGCTTGGCGTGCCGACAGCGGCACGTGTGCCACACGTTCGCCATCACTGGTCTAGACTATTTTAGCTAGCCCAATTAAGTATATAGGAAAAAATATATCTACTTACCTGCTTGGGGGATTAAAGAAAGGCATTACACAGGCTTTTTTATTACTGCTTTTTGGTAAACACATAGATTGGATGGTGGTGGTGTATCACGACACGATTTGGAAGTCACCTTTTGTTCAGCACGGTGGATTAATTCATTTGGACTTTATTGTTTAATTTTACTATTGGGACTTGATAAACATGTTCTTTTGATGGAAATCATTAGCATATGCTAATAAGACATATTTACATGACAGAGTTGGCATTTTGATGCACTGTGTGTTATACATTTAAAGGGCCAGCGCAGCTACACAAAAAAGTTATTTTTTTTGCTCACTGGATATTGTCTCTTTTTTGAACCATTCTCTGTAAACCCTAGAGATGGCTGTGCATGAAAATCCCAGTAGATCAGCAGTTTTTTAAATACTCATACCAGCCTGTCTGGCACCATCAACTGTGCCGCGTTCAAAGTCACTCAAATTCCCTTTCTTCCCCATTCTGATGCTTGACAAGTCATCTTTAACAGGTCTAGATGCCTAAATGCATTGAGTTGCTGCCATGTGATTGGCTGATTATCAATTTGTATTACCAAGCAATTGAGCAGGTGTACCTAATAAATAAGAGTATGTGACATGTATGACATGTGTATTAAATATACACTCAGTCATCATAAACAACCTAGAGTACAAACATCATGACTCCTGGCCGGGTCATAAGAAGACACAAAGTGCCACCTCCTGTACACATAATAAGTACCGGTATTTAAAATTTTCATTAAATAATACACTAAAATTGATTTTAAGGCAAAGAATTGCAATATGTCACCCATTTTTTTTATAAAATATAAAAATATAAGATTGTGCAGAGTAAATAGATAGACAACATGCTAAGCTTTAAAACAGCACATGGTTGTAAAACAGCCATGAATTTGTAACATGTGTTGCGCATGCCACATTTTTGTAAGTGGGCGCCCCTAACATGTGCATTTACATGGGGGCAGGACAGGCTCTTTTTTTTTTTTTTTTGGGGGGGGGGGAATAAGTGCTTGGGTGTAGCACTATTTTTTTATTCCCTGGCCACAGTGACCAGGGAAAGTGAAACCAGAGTTGGCGTTATACCCATCACTTCAGGGTTCTTTGCAGTTAGGGGATATCAGTGAACAGACGTTCTCTGGTCTCCCTCTCCTCCACCCATCGACATCCACCATGCAGTTCCCTGCCGTTCAGGTGGGGCAGCGGAGCCCGCCAAGCATGGTGGCAGGTAGACATGTGCACTGCCAAAAAATGTGTTTGTTTTCGTTTTAGCTTTATTCTTTTTTTCCCCCATTTTTTTGGGTCATTCTTTATGATCAAAATTCGTAAATTTTAAAATTTTAAAATTTTAAAATTTTAAAATTCGAAAATTCAAAATAATAACTAACTAAAAATAACTAACTATTAAATTATAGATATTGGAATTTCCCTTAAAATTTGGTTATTAGTGAACGTAACAAATACAAATTTATCCTAAGTTACGAATTATCCGAAATAACGAATGTCGCATATAAACAAATGGAACGGAATGAATTAATATATATATATATATTATTCTTTATTTTATTGAATTTTATATTCTACAAGAGTCATAAAACAAAACAACATTTCCCAGACCGGTGGGGGTATATATATTGACATATTTCAGTGACCTTTCCCTATATCCCCCCTTCCTACCCCTTCTTTTACCTCCTCACTACGTGCTCTTGATTTCACTGTATTTCTTTGTTAATTTAAACTTTTTCCATTCTTCCCATCTCTTATAAAATCCTTCTCTAGTGTCTTCGTAACTATGTCTTAGGTATTCCATATTTCAAATCTCTTTTATCTTATCAAACCACTCCCCTATCTTTGGGCTATCTATTTCTTTCCAGTTCTTCGGTATCAAGCTTTTCGCAGCATTCATAATGTGTATTATCATTGAGTTTCTATATTCTTTTATCGGAATATCCACTCCGTGAAATAAACATGCCAATGGCTCCCCTGGTAGGTCAATATTGGTAATCTCCTTGATATAACTTAATATTTGTTTCCAGTAGGTTCTAATTTTGGGACATCCCCACCAAATATGGGCCATGATTGTTTACACCCCCGCCTGCACTCTGTTGTCTGTCCTATTTGATACTTCCCTAGAATATCTGGGGTTCTATACCACCTAGTTATACATTTGTAGTTCATTTCTATTCTCCTACTATTTATTGATGATCCGTGTACTAATTTCAGAATTTTACCTACTTTTTGGTTCCTTCCTTGTTTCCCCAATTCCTTCTCCCAATTTTTTATGAATGTCGGAACTTCCAACTCTTCTGTTTCCATGAGGATTTTATATATCCCAGATATATTCCCTCAAGTTTTTTTCAATGGTACAGAGAAAATTAAGTACTGTCCGTGATACTTTTTTTATTTGCACTAATATAGAATTTTTCAGGACAAGCTTTCGGGGTATGTCCCCTTCTTCAAGGTCCAAGCAGTACTGATTCACAATTTTTTTAGCAGAATGTTGAAACAAAACAAGAAAAAAATCTCAGAGGGAAAGGAAAAAAAACACATACAAATCAATGGTAATAAAGATAGCAGCAGAGTTAGTGAGATAAGACAGAGTTAGTGAGATAAGACAGAGGGAGAGCTATAGACTTGAGGGGGGAGATGCTAGTCACAGAGGGGGTCATAAAACCTTAGTATAATGGGTAAGGAAACCAATATCTAAATTTAGGCCATTCGTTTTTGTGTTAAAAAGAATTATCATTCTTAGTTCAAATGTTTTCCTTTCCTGGATAGTTCTGAAATTCCCTTTAAGAACTAAAACATTGAGGTCTTCTATAGTGTGGTCTGGTTGTGAGAAGTGATGTCCCACAGGTGTGCAGAAACTCTCTTCTTTATGTTCCTTGATGGTATGTCTGTGAAAATTCATCCTCGCTTGCAACTTCTGTCCTGTTTCACCAACATAAGATCCTTTGCCACACCTGTTGCATTGGATGAGGTACACAACATTACTGGAGGTACAGTTGTAAGATCCCATGATGGTGAAGGTCCCATTTGTGTGTGTGACACTTTTGGATGGATTGATCTGGTTGCACAGTTTGCAGCGTTTTTTATTGCAGGGTTTGCTTCCATTATTTGTGACTTCATAATCAGAGTGAAGTTTCCTGCTGATTAGTTTGTGTCTGAGGTTGGGTGGTTGTCTGAAAGCCAATAATGGGGGTTGTTGGAATATTTCTTTCAGAGTTTCATCCTCTGTTATAATGGGCTGTAAATCTTTGATTATCTTTTTGATCCCTTCTAGTGTTGGGTTGTATGTGGTGACTAGAGGTACTCGGTTATTTGTTTTTTTCTCTTTGTATTGGAGGAGATTTTCTCTTCGGGTTTTCAAGGCTGTGTTTATGCTGTTGTTGATGGTTTTGTCTTTATATCCTTTCTTCTGGAAAGAGCCTGCCAGTGTTCTGAGATGTTTATCTCTGACTTCTGGGTCTGAACAAATTCGGTGATATCTGATGGCCTGGCTGTGTATGATGGCTCGTTTAGTGTGTTGGGGATGAAAACTGGAACTATGAAGATAGCTGCATTGGTCAGTCGGTTTTCTGTATATGGAAGTGTGAAGCTTGTCATCCCTGATGTATACTGTAGTGTCTAGGAAGTTGACATGTGTGTTCGAATAGTCCATTTTTAGTTTGATAGATGGGTGAAAAGTGTTGATCAATGAGAAGAATTGGTTTAGATTTTCTTCACCTTCAGTCCATATCATGAAGATATCATCAATATAGCGATAATATCTGTATGGCTTTTGTTGTATGCTGTTCAGGAATTTGTCCTCCAGGTCAGCCATAAATAAGTTTGCATATTGGGGTGTCATTTTGCTTCCCATAGCAGTACCCATACATTGGAGATAGATGTCATTGTTGAAAGTGAAGTAGTTGTGTGTAAGAATAAATTCGATGAACTGTGTAACATCCTCAGCCGTGTATTTGTGGTTTGGTGTGGATGATAAGAATCTGTGACATGCTGCCAACCCATCCTTGTGAGGGATGTTACTGTACAGAGATTCTACATCCATAGTGACTAGAAGTGTATTTGGTGGTAATTGTTGTATATTGTTAAGCTTGTTCAGAAAATCAGTGATGTCTTGCAGGAAACTAGTAGTGTTCATGACTAACGGTTTTAACATGTTTTCTACAAGGCCTGAGATATGTTCGGTAAGTGTATTCATACCTGTTATAATGGGTCTGCCTGGATTTCCTGGCTTGTGAATTTTGGGCAGCATGTAGAAGTCTCCAAGCCAGGAAATCCAGGCAGACCCATTATAACAGGTATGAATACACTTACCGAACATATCTCAGGCCTTGTAGAAAACATGTTAAAACCGTTAGTCATGAACACTACTAGTTTCCTGCAAGACACCACTGATTTTCTGAACAAGCTTAACAATATACAACAATTACCACCAAATACACTTCTAGTCACTATGGATGTAGAATCTCTGTACAGTAACATCCCTCACAAGGATGGGTTGGCAGCATGTCACAGATTCTTATCATCCACACCAAACCACAAATACACGGCTGAGGATGTTACACAGTTCATCGAATTTATTCTTACACACAACTACTTCACTTTCAACAATGACATCTATCTCCAATGTATGGGTACTGCTATGGGAAGCAAAATGACACCCCAATATGCAAACTTATTTATGGCTGACCTGGAGGACAAATTCCTGAACAGCATACAACAAAAGCCATACAGATATTATCGCTATATTGATGATATCTTCATGATATGGACTGAAGGTGAAGAAAATCTAAACCAATTCTTCTCATTGATCAACACTTTTCACCCATCTATCAAACTAAAAATGGACTATTCGAACACACATGTCAACTTCCTAGACACTACAGTATACATCAGGGATGACAAGCTTCACACTTCCATATACAGAAAACCGGCTGACCAATGCAGCTATCTTCATAGTTCCAGTTTTCATCCCCAACACACTAAACGAGCCATCATACACAGCCAGGCCATCAGATATCACCGAATTTGTTCAGACCCAGAAGTCAGAGATAAACATCTCAGAACACTGGCAGGCTCTTTCCAGAAGAAAGGATATAAAGACAAAACCATCAACAACAGCATAAACACAGCCTTGAAAACCCGAAGAGAAAATCTCCTCCAATACAAAGAGAAAAAAACAAATAACCGAGTACCTCTAGTCACCACATACAACCCAACACTAGAAGGGATCAAAAAGATAATCAAAGATTTACAGCCCATTATAACAGAGGATGAAACTCTGAAAGAAATATTCCAACAACCCCCATTATTGGCTTTCAGACAACCACCCAACCTCAGACACAAACTAATCAGCAGGAAACTTCACTCTGATTATGAAGTCACAAATAATGGAAGCAAACCCTGCAATAAAAAACGCTGCAAACTGTGCAACCAGATCAATCCATCCAAAAGTGTCACACACACAAATGGGACCTTCACCATCATGGGATCTTACAACTGTACTTCCAGTAATGTTGTGTACCTCATCCAATGCAACAGGTGTGGCAAAGGATCTTATGTTGGTGAAACAGGACAGAAGTTGCAAGCGAGGATGAATTTTCACAGACATACCATCAAGGAACATAAAGAAGAGAGTTTCTGCACACCTGTGGGACATCACTTCTCACAACCAGACCACACTATAGAAGACCTCAATGTTTTAGTTCTTAAAGGGAATTTCAGAACTATCCAGGAAAGGAAAACATTTGAACTAAGAATGATAATTCTTTTTAACACAAAAACGAATGGCCTAAATTTAGATATTGGTTTCCTTACCCATTATACTAAGGTTTTATGACCCCCTCTGTGACTAGCATCTCCCCCCTCAAGTCTATAGCTCTCCCTCTGTCTTATCTCACTAACTCTGTCTTATCTCACTAACTCTGCTGCTATCTTTATTACCATTGATTTGTATGTGTTTTTTTTCCTTTCCCTCTGAGATTTTTTTCTTGTTTTGTTTCAACATTCTGCTAAAAAAATTGTGAATCAGTACTGCTTGGACCTTGAAGAAGGGGACATACCCTGAAAGCTTGTCCTGAAAAATTCTATGTTAGTGCAAATAAAAAAAGTATCACGGACAGTACTTAATTTTCTCTGTCACAATTGCACTAATACGGCTACAATTACGTCAAGTTTCAATGGTACATAAATGCTCCATTGAGGTTAAGTCATCTCCTTCTCTCAACGGATGAGGGAGCACAGCTATAAAATGCTTGAGTTGGAAGTACCTCCATTCATTTATATCCATCAAATCCTTTTTTTTATTTTTAACTCTTGTATAGTGCAAATTTTCCGACTTTGTATTATATCCCGAAGTTGTGCGTTTTCTTTTTTAATCTAGTTCCCTCCTATTGAGTTTTTCCCCGGTGCAAAATACTGTAATTATTTCCCCTCAGTGCCATCAGTGGTGAGTTATATTTCCATTTGTTGCTCTTGTGCACCTTATCCCATGTTTTTAATACAATCTGTGTCAGTGTATGTGTTTTTTCTCCCAATGTCCTATACTGTGGTGGTGTCCATATGTCCCTTCCTAGTTCTGTGTGTGTTTGCCATTGTGTGTTCTATGTTGACCCATCTTTTATCGTTTCTGAGTTTCGTCCATTCCACCACCCGTGTTAGCAATACTCCCTCGTAATATTTTTGAAAGTCAGGGACGCTCAATCCCCCTTGACTTTTTGTTTTCCTCAGTGTTGCCAGTGTTATTCTAGGTTTCTTAATGTGCCATATTAATTTTGTAATTAATGTTTTTAATACTCTAAAATATATTGGAGGTATGTGTATGGGGAGCATCTGAAACTTGTACATGATCTTCGGGAGTATTATCATTTTTAGGGCATTGATCCGGCCTATCCATGATAAAGGGCGTGCTGCTATTCTCTTTATTTCTATTTTAATTTCATCTAATAATGGGATGTAATTTGCTTGATCTATTTTCTTTGGCGAGGCTGTTAATTTAATCCCCAGATATTTTATTTCTGTTCTCCTCCAAGGAAATGGGAACTCCTGTTGTAAACACTGTTCCTCACTTAGTTTTAATATTTATATTTAGTATCTTGGATTTACTCAGGTTAATCTTGAAATTGAATTCTCCATATTCTTTTAATGCTCTCAAATTCAAAGATTTGATATAATAACTAACTAAAAATAACTAACTAACTATTAAATTATAGGTATTGGAATTTCCCTTAAAATTTGGTTATTAGCGAACGTAACGAATTATCCAAAACAACGAATGTCTCATATAAACAAATGGAACCAAATGAATTAATAATTAATAATAATAAAATGTGTTTATTATTATTGTTATTTATTATTGTTAATTTGTTAAGTTCCATTCATTTAGATTCGTTATTTCGGAAAATTCGTAACTTCGGATAAATTCATATTCGTATTTTAAAGGAAATTCTAATACCTATCATTTAATAGTTAGTAATAGTTAAGTTATTATTAGTTAGTTATTATTTCATATTTTAACATTTTTGTTCTTCTTTTGAATTTTCGTTTATTTTCGGATTTTCGAATTTACTGATTTTCGGATTTTTGAATATCAAATTTATGAATTTTTGGATTTTCAATTTTCGAATTTACGAATTTTTGCATTTTCAGATTTCGAATTGACGAATTTATGAATTTTTGGATATGTGAATTTTTGGATTTTCTAATTTGTGAATTTCCGATTTTTCAAATTTTCTAATTTCGTAAATTCGTAAATTTGAAAATTCGAAATCCGCAAATTAGAAAAAAAAATTAATTCAGAATTTTCAAATATTCAAATTCTGAAAAAAACGTTAAACAGCTTTTCGTTAATTCGGATATTTCCGAATTTATGAATTTGTCGAAATTCGTTAAAAAACGAATTTGTGACTAAACAAATTGCACATGTCTAGTGGCAGGGCACACTTCCGGATGTCATAGAAAGCAATTAGGTGACTGTATAGCAGTCCGATTTCTTCCATCAGAAAGTTGTCAGTTAGCTTGTGAAACATACACACATTCCAGGGAGTGTGTGTAAAACCTTCCTTTGCTGTAAAAGAATTCAAGTCCAAATTAATTTTCAGTTTCAATCAGCTAAATACATTCCAAGTGCAATAGAAAAAAAAGGGCTCAAAAAGTACACACGATCAGAAAATCGAACGAAAAATACCAATTTCAAAGTGACCGTACTATAATCTGATCATTAGTACAGAACTTTCAAGAGCCGATCACGACAGTTCATCTAATATTATCCGATGCTTTTGTACATGATGATTACTTGTAAGTGTGCATTCTGATCCTGCCATATTACGGCCCATGTGTTAACCTTATACAAAACATTTACGAAACGCGTTGGGTTTTGGGTTTAGCTGTGAACACCTTGAAGCCTGTTGGGCTATTACTCCATCTTGGCTGGCTCAGTGCTACAGCCTACCTCACGAATCAGGTGCTTGTTTTGTATTTATTTATATCATCACGCTATGCTTCTATGTAGTTTACTGTCTCTCTTTTTGGGAATTGTTTTTACTTTATGTGACGAATAAACTTTGTTATATTTTATACCTTTGTAATACTCTTTCACACTCCCCTAACCTGCCTATGAAGTCCACATTGGGGCAATTTCCTTTCTAGTTGCATATTGGGATGTTGGCAAGTACATTGGGGGTTTTCAGTGGTTCACTAGCTCCTCCCCCTTTACAGATATTATCCAATTGGGCAAGCAAGAAAATGTTTCTCGTACAATATCAGATCGTAAAATTTTGGTTTAACCACTCATGGCCCACCCTATAGCAGTTTTACTATTGTGTGGGTGTGCTGCCGGAGGCGTGCACGCCCACTGGTCAGCGGGGGAGCCAATCAGTGGTGACTCTATGTCTGCTGGCCACCCGCGATCGTTCCCCGCAGTAGCAGAACGGGGATCTCCGTTCTGACAGGGAAGATCACACAGTTATTTGTGTTTCCCCAGGCAGCCAAACCCCCATACAGTTAGAACACACCTGCAGGGAACACATTTAACCCCTTGATCGCCCCTGATGTTAACCCCTTCCCTGCCAGTGTCATTAGTGCAATAACAGTACATATTTTTAGCACTGATTACTGTAATAATGTCACTGGTTCCCAAAAAAGTGTCAAAAATATCAGTTAGGTGTCCGATCTGTCCGCAATGTTGCAGTCCCCCTAAATATCGCAGATTACTGCCATTACTAGTAAAAAAAATAATAAAAATGCCATAAATCTATTCCTTATTTTGTAGACGCTATAACTTTTGCACAAAACAATCAATATACGCTTATGTATTATACCAAGAATATGTAGAAGAATACATATCGGCCTAAACTGAGGAGAAAATCCCTTTTTTTTTAAATATATTTTTTGGGGATATTTATTATAGCAAAAAGTAAAAAATATTGCTTCTCTTTCAAAATTGCCTCACTTTTTTGTTTATAGCGCAAAAAATAAAAACCGCAGAGGTGATCAAATACCACCAAAAGAAAGCTCTATTTGTGGAGAAAAAAAAAGACATATATTTTGTTTGGGTACAACATTGCATGACTGCGCAACTGTCAGTTAAAGCGATGCAGTGCCGTATCGCAAAAAATTTCCTGGTCATTAAGGGGGTAAATCCTTCCAGGGCTGAAGTGGTGAGAAGCCAGAAGCGCTTAGCTCTGAGTGTTTCAGGGCTGTCATTCTCTGGCTACTGTAACTGGGGAAGTAGCTAACGGCATGATATGTGCTTGATTATCTGCTGTGGAGGACAGGAAAATAATGTATATAGCAGTGTGGACAGAGAGATAGGGAATAGGAAACACTTCTACCAGGCTACAAGGTGTTTGCTTCAGAGTCACCTTCTGCCCAGGAGATAAACTCTGAGGAGTAGCGAAACATAGACCACAATGTCCAGATGATAGAAAACTGCTCGTCCTTACCAGTTTTCTGAGCCAACAGACATTCCAAGTCCCAAATACGGTCCACTTAAGTGACCCAATCCCCCAGGGAAGGCATGGTTGTCAATCTCCAGTGTTGGGGAATCACCACTCTGGCCGCAGCCAAGAAGTGTTGCAGTACATCTTTTGTTATGGATTATGAAAGTTTTGGAAAGCATAGATAAAAGGGCTAGCTCAGGACAGGGTTTGAATAGAGGTCGCCATCAGCCTGCAGTATAATTCAAAGATTTTTTGCCAAAATTGCTTCATAGGATGGCAGTCTCACCAAATGTGGAGCACGGTACCCCTGGATCCCAGACATCGCCAACAGGTGTCGGGTGGAAGTGGTGTATAGTCGAAGGGCAACTGTACCATCTTGTCAGCAGTTTGAACCTTTTTTCCTGATTCTTATTGGCTAGGGAGGGCTTGTGCGTCAAGATAAAACATTTTTGCCAATCCACTAGGGAGATTGAGTGGCATCATTCTAGTTCCCAGGACTGCATGTCAGGTGGAAGGCCAGGAAATGAAGCAGTAAGCAATAAGGAGTAAAGTTGGGAGACCACGTGTGTTGTAGGGTCTGCCTGCAGAAGCATATGCTCAAATCCCATTGGCTCAGCTAGAATATATGGGAGAGTATGAAGGTGTGAAGTTACTTGCTGTCTTTGGAGCCACGTCATATCGTGTCGAGAGAGTGGCCTGGAAGGGGTCTCTGTCAATAAAGACGGGTCTGCTCAAAGTACTTGGGCAAGTCTCTTATGGTCTTCTTTTCACCATGGTCCGTATCTCTCCCCTTGTAAACCCGGTGGGAAGGCTAGGGTAATATTGGGCCAATTTAGACAGAATCCAATTAACCTACCAGCATGTCTTTGGAATGTGGGAGGAAACCCAACCAGGCAGAACATACAAACTCTAGGCAGGTAGTGTTGTGGTTGAGATTTGAACCAATTACCTTAGTGCTGTTAGGCGGAAGCACTAACCACTAAGCCACCGTTTTGCCCATAGCCAAGTTCCCCAAATGTGGTATTTTTAAATTCCTATATTAATCTCTTGAAGGTATCTCAACTCCACTAATTCATTTTCTATTTAAGTACTGTAATTAAAACAGTGTAGCTCAGGGATATTTCTTTTTATTTCTTTTTTGTCTGTTTTTTACCTTTTCCCTCGTTTTGACAACCAGTTTAGCAGAGTCCACCATTCTTATGAGCTCATTATTTATGCAAGTTTTTAGTGGTGAAGGGGTAACATTTGATGAGAGGACTTTATTAAAATTCAAGTCTGTTAAAGGTAATAATTAGTGAGGCCTACGTCAGTAGTGTGTGCAAAAAAATTGCATAAATTAGAATTATCTTTTATAAAAGAATTAGAAGGAGGAAAATTACACTGATGGGGGTAATTTAGGTTGATGCCAAACTGTGTAATTTTCCATCGTAACAAGTTATTTCTTCTATTGTTTAATGTGCTTTTGAAAAATTGCTCACGTTTACAGTCATATAATTATTGAGCTGGAAAGAGACGTTGAAGAGTTGAAAAGTCTAAAAACATCATTATTTAGGAGCGCCACCGTTTTCCTTTAATAACCACTTTTGTCCTGTCAACCTTTTTATAAAAATGTGCCGCTCCTCGTATTTCAGAGACGTTCTGTACGCGCATAAAATGTTTCATTGCTTTCATTCCCTAAAACCATAAAAGTGGTGACTTTTCTTGCTCTATTGGCTGATATCTTTATCCAACAGAAGAAAGCTACCCAGCCACTCAGAAATAATCAAGATAAACTTTAGAAATAGGTTAAATACAAATAGAGGAGCTCTTTTAACTGCCAAAGAATTTGTGTTTCTGTCCATCTGGAATTTACACAGTCCTAAACAGACTGTATACACATTGCAGCTGATAGCCTTTTTTTTTTTGCACTTAAAGTTTGGTTAAAATAAAAAATAAAAAAAAAATAGCACAAAGGGGCGGTACTTACATTTAATGAAAAGTGTTCCTGGTGCTGGTGCCCGCTGTTCTAGTTAAAACCTAACATTCCCTGCCACCTACACCCCCCCCCCTTTTCCCCAGCAGTAAGCTTCTGGTGGAAGCCAAGGGACCTGTGACAAGCACTCATCAAGAATGCTGAATATGCACACCCTTGGCCCTCTGGCCGCCTCCTCCATTCCTAGAAGGACACAGAACTGTGATAGGACAAGGCACTGCATGAACTGCAATCCTGGAAACAGTAAGGGACTGCCCTTCAAGTAGGGATTCTCTAGAGGTCCCACAGTGGCCCATCTTGGCCTTGGACATGACTACATAAATTACAGCCCAAACACTACTTTCCAGATGCATTGTGTGCAGTGCCTCCTTTCTGTTGCCTTCATTGAGGTGGACCTCTGTAGAGGCAACCTGGACCTCTTGGGTGGCTGTCTCTCCATCTTCTTATGCCCAACTTTCCCTTTTTTTTATCTTTAAGTGCAAGATAATGCTACTAAATGTTATACGAGTTATTATATGAATACAGCTCTCTTTGCTACTACCCCTGAAGAAAGTCAGTTCTTAGCCAAAAACGCATCTGGTATTTTGGAGTGCTATAAGTATCTGTACATGTATTCAATATCCATTTTTGTCATTTATGATATATGTCTTTGCACAGACAAACCATTTTATTCTTATTAAAATAGTCCCCAGCGCTACCAGATAATTGTGAAAATTAATAAAATAAATCAAATTAGTGGAAATGCAATATAACACCATAGTAAGTATATGAACCATAGGTGAAAAATGAAAAAATAATTCAATTTAGTGAATAAAGTCCCCCTTGGTTGGAGAGTGTGTACCCAGGGAGGAGAAGACACCATAGCTACTCAGAGACACAAAGATTAACTGTTTGAGGACCGCCGCACGCCGATGTATGTCGGCAGAATGGCACGGCTGGACACATGGGTGTACAGGTAGGTCCCTTTTGAGAGCCCAGCCTTAGTTCGCGAGTGTGCCGCCGGCGGCGCGCTCGCGACCCGGTCCTCTTCTCCGTGACTGTCCCCGCGATCGGGTCACAGAGCGGAAGAACGGGGAGAGGTAAGTGTAAACAAACCTCTCCCCGTGAGCCTGTCACTGATCGTCTGTTCCCTGTAATAGGGAGCGACGATCAGTGACGTCACACGCTAAGCCATGCCCCCCCCCCCCACAGTAAGAAACACAAATCAGGGCACACTACAGCACCCCCTCCTGGTTAAACCATTCACTGCCAGTGTAATTTTCACAGTAACCAGTGCATTTTCATAGCACTGATCGCTGTAAAAATGACAATGGTCCCAAAATAGTGTCAAAAGCGTCCGATGTGTCCGCCATAATGTTGCAGTCATGAAAAAAATCACTGATCGCCGCCATTACTAGTAAAAAAATAATAATAATAAAAATGCCATAAAACTACCCCCTATTTTGTAAACGCTATAACTTTTGCGCAAACCAATCAATAAACGCTTATTGCAATTTTTTTTACCAAAAAATATGTAGAAGAAATTGTATACACCTAAACTGAGGGGAAAATTTTTTTTTTATATATTTTTGGGGGATATTTATTATAGCAAAAATTTTGTTTATAGTGCAAAAAATAAAAAGCGCAGAGGTGATCAAATACCACCAAAAGAAAGATCTATTTGTGGGGAAAAAAGGACGCCAATTTTGTTTGGGAGCCACGTCGCACGACCGCGCATTTGTCAGTTAAAGCGACGCAGTGCCAAATTGCAAAAAGGGGCCTGGTCTTTATGCTGCATATTGGTCCGGGTCTTAACCACTTGCCGCCCGCCCTATAGAGGATTGAGGGTGGCAAAGTGGTTTCAAAATCCTGACTGGACGTCATATGACGTCCTCAGGATTTTGAGCCGCTGCTCGCCCCCGGGGGCGCGCATCGCGGCGATCAAGTCTGACACCCCGCAACACCGATCTAGGTAAAGAGTCTCCGACGGAGACTCTTTACCACGTGATCAGCCGTGTCCAATCACGGCTGATCACGATGTAAACAGGAAAAGCCGGTCATCGGCTTTTCCTTACTCGCGTCTGTCAGACGCGAGTAGAGGAGAGCCGATCGGCTGCTCCTCTGACAGGGGGGGGGGTTTGTGCTGATCAATTATCAGCACAGCCCCCCCGAGGATGCCCACTGGACCACCAGGGATGCCACTAGACCACCAGGGAAGCCCACCATAAGGTATGCCACCCTAGACCACCAGGGATAATGGATGCCAATGCCAAATGGATGCCAATCAGTGCCACAATGGATGCCAATCAGTGCCCACAATGGGCACCACTGATTGGCAGGCATTATTGTTTGGCACTGATTGGCATCCATTAGTACAGTACAGTGCCACCTATCAGTGCCCATCCATGCCACCTATCAGTGCCCATCCATGCCCATCCGTGCCACCTATCAGTGCCCATCCATGCCGCCTATCCGTGCCCATCAGTGCCCACCCGTGCCGCCTATCTGTGCCCACCCGTGCCGCCTATCTGTGCCCACCCGTGCCACCTTATCCGTGCCCGTCAGTGCAGCCCCATCAGTGAAGGAGAAAACTAACTTATTTACAAAGTTTTGTAACTGAAACAAAAAAAAACGTTTTTTTTTTTTAAATTTTCGGTCTTTTTTTATTTTTTAGCAGAAAATAAAAATCGCAGAGGTGATCAAATACCACCAAAAGAAAGCTCTATTTGTGGGAACAAAATGATAAAAATGTAGTTTGGGTACAGTGTTGTATGACCGCGCAATTGTCATTCAAAGTGCAACAGCGCAGAAAGCTGAAAATTGGTCTGGGCAGGAAGGTGTATAAGTGCCCAGTATGGAAGTGGTGAAGTGGTTAAGAGGAGGAGGAAGAAGAATGTGTGAGGATTAAAATAGGAGGAAGAAAGATGTGCAAGGATTAAAGAGTCTAGTTTAGCCAATAAAAATAGCGGCGCTTTACCGCCGACGCACCCACCGCCCCAGTGTGAAAGGGGCCTAAGTGGGTAAGAAAGGCCTGGATTCTTCCCTAAATGTACATAATTTAACTGGATACAAATATTTATAGGTAAAGTTGATGCAGGGAATATTCGATGGCCTTTCAGGAAGGAATTTTTCCCCTGCTGGAGCAAATTGGATCATACTTTGCTGTTTTTTTTTGCCTTCCTCTGGATCAACTGTGGGTATAGGATTGTGTACATAGAATTGTATAATGTTTTTTTCCCCTTTTATTGGCTAAACTAGATGGACTTTTTCAACCAGACTATGTAACTATGTATATGGGCAGTACCAACAGTTCTATTTTTAATGGGCGATAAACACATTAACCGTTCAATTCATCGTCCGTTCGGCAGACGTTTTCCAAACTTTTTTTGATTTTATGGCTCAAAAACTTTAAAGCCAATTTTCAATTTGTGCCCATTAACTGGTTAAAAAAAGGAACGAACTGTCCAAATGACAGATTTTCAATTGATTTTTTGTCTGGTGTATGGGCACCAATAGTCAGCACTTTTGATGAGTGTCAATGACAGGTCCACTGTCTGTATTAATCCCCGCAGCACCAGAAGATTACTTTGCAGCAGTATGCTGGGGCAGAGCACAGAATTCAATTAAGATAAGCCAGCACAAAGAACAATTCTCAATAAATGTAAGCACCGTGATATAAAAAAAAAATGTCACTAATCATTGCTCTGCCCCTGCAAGCTTATCATTGCACAATGAAGAAGCAGCAGGAGGTCACTCGTGCAAGCTTCCACATGTGCATACGGCACACCCAATTGGCTGCTAGTGCTGCCCCTTGTTCTCCCACTCTGCGTAGGGGATTAAAGGAAGCTGACACTATGGCAAATGCAGGTACTTACGCTAGCTGTATTTAAAAATGTTTTATTAATTTTAATAATACAAAACTGTATTATTTTTACCTGCCTGGAGGTCATTTTTAAGTTATCCACTCGACCTCCGGAAGGATTTACCCCACTTCATGGCCAGTCCATTTTTTGCTTTTTGACACTGCGGTACTTTAACTGACAATTACAAGGTCATGCAACGCTGTACATAAATAAAATGTATATGATTGTTTTCATAAATAGAGCTTTCTTTTGATCACCACTGAGTTTTTTTATTTTTTGCGCTATAAATGAAAAAAAATATTAAAAATCTAATTTCTTCATAAATTTAGGCCAATATAGTTACATAGTTGGTAAGGTTGAAAAAAGATACAAGTCCATCAAGTCCAACCTGTTTGTGCGTTTTTATGTCAGTATTACATTGTATATCCCTGCTTGTTGTGGTCGTTTAGGTGCCTAAATTTAGTTTTTTGAAACTATCGATGCTCCCTGCTGAAACCACCGCCTGTGGAAGAGAATTACACATTCTTACTGCTCTTACTGTAAAGAACCCTCTACGCAGTTTCTGGTTAAATCGCTTTTCCTTTAATTTTAGTGAATGGCCGCAAGTCTTTTTAAATGCCCTTTCGCGGAAAAGTTTTATCCTTATTGTTGGGTCACCAGTACGGTATTTGTACATTGAAATCATATCCCCTCTCAAACATTACTTCTCCAGAGAGAATAAGTTCAGTGCTTGTAAACTTTCCTCATAACTAGTGATGAGCCGAACACCCCCGGGTTCGGTTCGCACCAGAACCCGCGAACGGACCGAAAGTTCGTACGAACATTAGAACCCTATTAAATACAATGGATGCGAACGTTCGAATTCTAAAGTGCTAATTATAACAACTATTATGCATGTTATTGTCCTAAAAAGGGTTTGGGAACCCGGGTTGTGCACCAGGGGACATGTATCAATGCAAAAAGAAGTTTTAAAAACGGTCGTTTTTCGGGAGCAGTCATTTTAATGATGCATAAAGTGAAAAAAAAAAGTCAAATATTCCTTTAAATATCGTACCTGGGGGGTGTCTAAAGTATGCCTGTGAAGTGCCACGTGTTTCCTGTGTTTAGAACTGTCCCTGCACAAAATGACACTTCTAAAGGGAAACAAAGCCATTTAAAACTGCTTGCGGCTTTAATGTAATGTCTGGTCCCGGTAATATGGATGAAAATCTTTAAGAAAAATGGCATAGCTACCCCATGACCCCCCCCCCTACCCCAGCCCATTACCAGCCCCTTTGGGTCTTGTATGGATATTAAGGGGAACCCCGCACATAAAATAAAAAAAGGCCCTGTATACTCTGAACAGCCGTATACAGGCGGTGCATACAAGACAGGGACTGTAGGTTTGTTCTTATGTAGAATCTGTTTGTAATTTTGAACAGGTACATTGTTGAAGTGTAGCTCCAGCCCAAAAATCTATTTTTAAACTTTTTGGAAAACATAGGTAAGGGTTATCACCCCTGTAACATTTGTTTTGCTGTCTGTGCCCCTGTTCAGAACATTTCACCTCACTTTCCGTCCCAATGACAACTGTTTTTGAAATGTGGTGTTTTTCTTGAAACAAGGATTGCTGATAAAGCATCAGTACAGAGGAGACACCTTTCTCCCATATTTATTCTTACAGGAGAGAATTTTCCTTCCTAGTGGTAGATTTCCTCTCACTTCCTGTTGTCTTCTTGCATTTGCAAGTAGGAGTCGTTTGTAAGTTGGATGTTTGAAAGTAGGGACCTGCCGTATATACTCTGCAGAAATAGGCCCCTTAGTTGTTGGTGTTGGCACAACACTGTAAGCACTCACAGTTACTCTTGGTTGGTGCTGGAACGCCCTGCTGTCAACTATTATATCAGGAATTTTAATTACATATAATTGTTGAACAGTGGTAGTAAAAATTGGGCCTTTGATGGTGGTGCTGGTGCCACAACACTGTAAGCCCTGACAGTTACTCTTGGTGGGTGCAGCAATGGGCCCTGCTGTGAATTATTAGATCAAGAATTGTAATTGCATGCCCCTGTTGAACAGGGGCTGAAAAATTGGGCCTTTCGTGGTGGTGGTGGTGGTGGTGGTGTTGCCACAACACTGTAAGCCCTCAGAGTTACTCTTGGTGGGTGCAGGAATGGGCCCTGCTGTGAATTATTAGATCAAGAATTGTAATTGCATGCCCCTGTTGAACAGGGGCTGAAAAATTGGGCCTTTCGTGGTGGTGGTGGTGGTGGTGGTGTTGCCACAGCACTGTAAGCCCTCAGAGTTACTCTTGGTGGGTGCAGGAATGGGCCCTGCTGTGAATTATTAGATCAAGAATTGTAATTACATGCCCCTTTTGAACAGGGGCTGAAAAATTGGGCCTTTCGTGGTGGTGGTGGTGGTGGCGTTGCCACAACACTGTAAGCCCTCAGAGTTACTCTTGGTGGGTGCAGCAATGGGCCCTGCTGTGAATTATTAGATCAAGAATTGTAATTGCATGCCCCTGTTGAACAGGGGCTGAAAAATTGGGCCTTTCGTGGTGGTGGTGGTGGTGTTGCCACAACACTGTAAGCCCTCAGAGTTACTCTTGGTGGGTGCAGCAATGGGCCCTGCTGTGAATTATTAGATCAAGAATTGTAATTGCATGCCCCTGTTGAACAGGGGCTGAAAAATTGGGCCTTAGGCACTGGTGGCACAACACTACAACCCCTCACAGATACTGTACTTGGAGCACAGCAATGAGCCCTGTTGCAAAGTATTGCTTCAAAAATTGTAATGACACGCCCCTGTTAAACAGGGGCTGAAAAATTGGGCCTTAGGCACTGGTGCCACAACACTCCAACCCCTCACAGATACTGTACTTGGAGCACAGCAATGAGCCCTATGGCAAATTATTGCTAAAAAAATTGTAATTACACGCCCCTGTAAAACAGGGGCTGAAAAATTGGGCCTTAGCCACTGGTGGCGGCACCCATAAACAAAAATGATCTTCCAAGCTATCATCATCAATCGTATCATTGAGGACTCGGAGGAGGAGGATAGCCAGTCAACATAACAGCACAGGCACTCAGCATCAGCATCAGTCTTGAAGGGATGTGACATGTTAAAATCAATTAGTCTGTTATATCAGCATCAGGTGTGTGGTAGCTGGTGGTGATCCAAGACTGGTTCATCTTGATGAAAGTCAGTCGATCAACCGAGTCGGTGGACAGGCGCACCCTGTGATCCGTAACAAATCCTCCAGCAGCACTGAATGTGCGTTCCGAAAGAACGCTGGATGCAGGACAGGCCAGTAGCTCAATTGCATACTGTGCAAGCTCTGGCCAGTGATCCATCCTCAAGACCCAGTAAGCCAGAGGATTTTCGGTGGGGAAGGTGTCCAAGTCTGACCTTGCCCCTAGATATTCCTGCACCATGTTTATCAGACGCTGGCGATGGTTGCTGGAACCGATCATACTTTGGGGCTGCGGACTAAGAAATTGTCTGAACGCATCGGTCAGACGGCCACCTTCCCCACCGCTCCTTCTTTGACTGGCCGAAGCCTCAGCAACTCGTTGTCCAGGACCAGGAGTTTGTAACCTCCCAGTCTCTGGGAACGCGTTGCACAGACCTTTCTGCAAGGCCTCCCGGAGTTGTCTCATCCTCTGCTCCCTCTGCGACGGTAACATAAGGTCCGCAACCTTACCCTTGTACCGTGGATCAAGGAGAGTGGCCAGCCAGTAATGGTCCCTCTCCTTGATCCGAAGAATACGAGGATCCTTCCGCAGACTTTGCAGGATCAGGGAGGCCATGCAGCGTAGGTTTGCTGAGGCATTCGCTCCGGAGTCCTCTGGGTCACTAAGGACGACATGATCCGCAGCCACCTCCTCCCAGCCACGTACAAGTCCACTGGTTTCTTGGGACTGTAAATCATCCCTAAAAGACTGCTGCTGATGATGCTGAGTGCCAGCCTCCACCTCCATGCTGACACAATCCTCCTCCTCCTCCTGCTCCTCCTCCTCCTCTTCCTGTGCGATGGGTGGGACAGAAGGAACACTGTCTGGGTAAAGGGGGCCTTGAGAGGCAAGGAAGTCCTCCTCTTCCTGCCTCTGTTCTGCCTCAAGTGCCCTGTCCATTATTCCACGCAGCGTGTGCTCCAACAGGTGGACAAGAGGTACAGTGTCACTGATGCATGCACTGTCACTGCTCACCATCCTCGTGGCCTCCTCAAATGGTGCCAGGACAGTGCATGCATCCCTGATCATGCCCCACTGGCGTGGAGAAAAAAACCAAGCTCCCCTGACCCTGTCCTGGTGCCGTAGTCGCACAGGTACTCATTGATGGCCCTCTGCTGCGTGTGCAGCCGCTGCAGCATGGCCAACGTTGAGTTCCACCTGGTGGGCATGTCACATATAAGGCGGTTCTTGGGCAGGTTCAACTCCTTTTGCAGCTCAGCCAGGCGAGCACTGGCATTATAAGATCTGCGGAAATGCACACAGACTTTCCTGGCCTGCCTCAGGACATCCTGTAAGCCCGGGTACCTGCCCAAGAACCGCTGCACCACCAGGTTAAGGACGTGAGCCACACAGGGCACATGGGTCAGTTGTCCCTGTCGGAGGGCGGAGAGGAGGTTGGTGCCATTGTCGCAAACCACCATTCCTGGCTTAAGCTGGCGTGGCGTCAACCACCTCTCGGCCTGGCCCTGCAGAGCAGACAGGACCTCTGCCCCAGTGTGGCTTCTGTCCCCCAAACACACCAGCGCAAGCACGGCATGGCATCTTTTTGCCTGCGTACTTGCGTAGCCCCTTGAACGCCTACGGAGCACCGCTGGTTCCGAGGACAAACCACAGGAAGAGGCCATGGAGGAAGAAGAAGAGGAGGGGGTGGAGGAGAGAGGTGTGTCACAACCAGTAGTAGCATTTTGGAGGCGTGGCGGTGGAACAACCTCCAACACTACTGCACCTTGTCCTGCATCCTTCCCAGCTGCCAAAAGAGTGACCCAATGGGCCGTGAAAGAAAGGTAACGTCCCTGTCCATGCCTGCTGGACCATGAGTCAGCGGTAATATGCACCTTACCGCTGACCGCCCTGTCCAGCGAGGCCAAGACATTGCCTTCCGCATGCCGGTAGAGAGCCGGAATAGCCTTCCGTGAGAAAAAGTGGCATTTGGGAACCTGCCACTGAGGAACCGCACATAGCACAAACTCACGGAAGGGGGCCGAGTCTACCAACTGAAAAGGCAGCAGTTGAAGCGCTAGCAATTTAGCCAAGCTAGCATTCAACCGCTGGGCATGTGGATGGCTGGGAGTGAACTTCTTTCGACGGTCCAGCAGCTGGGGCAGGGAAATTTGCCTGCTAGAATCGGACGTCGGTGTACTGCTAGCAGAGTGGCCGCAAGTACTTGGCTGTGACACACCTAATTCTACACCTTCATTCCTCTCAGTGCATGTTTCAGAGAGGACTGAAGTTATAGTGGGGTTGGAGATCCCAGCTGATGCGGTGCAAGGAGAGGTCCGCTTTGTTCTTTGGTGTGGGTCTTTGAGGTAGGCTTGCCAACGAGCTGCATGGCAGGTCAACATATGTCTGGTCAGGCATGTGGTACCCAAGCGGCTGATGTTTTGGCCACGCGATATACGCTTGAGACATATGTTGCAAACAGCAGCTGTGCGATCTGATGCACTAGCCTCAAAAAAGGCCCACACCAAAGAACTTTTTGAATGACGGGCAGAGGCAGCGCCCTGCACAGGCGGAGCTCTGCGGTGTGATTCCGTCGGTGTACTGCCCTTACGCTGGCCACCAAAGGGCATCCTGCCTCGTTGGAGATGTGCCTCCTCCTCATCCTCCTCCTCCTCCTCTCTCCTATTAGGCACCCACGTGGAGTCAGTGACCTCATCATCACCTCCCTCCTCATCACTGGAGCCAATCTGGCAGTATGCTGCAGCTGCTGGAACATGACTGCCAGATTGGTGTCCTTCTTGAGCATCCCCTCTGTCTGCTCTCACGCTACTGCCTTCCTCTAGCTGGGTTTCATCATCAGACCCTTCGAAACGCTGGGCATCCTCCTGGAGCATGTACCCAACACTGTGCTCAAACAGTTCGGGGGACTCCTCAGGAGGAGGACATGGTGGGTCTAGGGAAGGAGTGACTGATGATGAGTCTGACATTGATACCAGGGAAGAGGACGCTTTGGCAGCTGCTTTTCCAGTACCCTGAGCCTGGGTGAGAGAGGATGAGGAGGAGGAGGGCTTGGTCATCCACTCTACCAAGTCTTCGGCATGATGTGGCTCAACATGTCCAGCTGCCGAAAAGAAGGACAAGCGTGTCCCATGGCCATGTGCTGATGACAATGCACCGCGTCCACGACCAGCACTGTTGCCCCCAGACACAGAGCCTGCTTGCCCTCTTTTATTGCCTCCTGACTGTCTGCCTCTCCTTGTTTGCCTTCCAGACATTCTAATAGATGGCCTGCAGGGAGATGGGAAAAAAGCAATAAGGGCTACCTTCAGGTGTCCTTGTCTGTCCCTTTACTTAAGGATTTCTAAATATGGTTGAGGATGATTGCTTTTGCACAGAATAGCACAACGACAATTTCCCTGACTGTCCAAAAAAACAAGGATTTCAAAGATGGTTGATGAGGAATGCTTTAGCACACTATAGCACAAGGAGAATTCCCTCACTGTCCTTCCCTGTCCCTAGAAACAAGGATTCGCACAGTAAAACACACTGACACTCTCCCTACCTATAGTTTTCTGTCCCTAGAAAAAATGTTTTTTTAAAGCACACTATAGCACAAGGAGAATTTCACTCACTTTCCTTCTTTCTCCCTAGAAACAAGGATTATCACAGTGAAAGAAACTGACACTCTTCCTACCTATAGTTTTCTGTCCCTAGAAAAAATGTTTTTTTAAAGCACACTATAGCACAAGGAGAATTCCCTCACTGTCCTTCCCTGTCCCTAGAAACAAGGATTCGCACAGTAAAAGACACTGACACTCTCCCTACCTATAGTTTTCTGTCCCTAGAAAAAATGTTTTTTTAAAGCACAATATAGCACAAGGAGAATTACACTCACTTTCCTTCTTTGTCCCTAGAAACAAGGATTATCACAGTGAAAGAAACTGACACTCTTCCTTCCTATAGTTTTCTGTCCCTAGAAATTTTTTTTTTTAAAGCACACTATAGCACAAGGAGAATTCCCTCACTGTCCTTCCCTGTCCCTAGAAACAAGGATTCGCACAGTAAAACACACTGACACTCTCCCTACCTATAGTTTTCTGTCCCTAGAAAAAATGTTTTTTTAAAGCACACTATAGCACAAGGAGAATTCCCTCACTGTCCTTCCCTGTCCCTAGAAACAAGGATTCGCACAGTAAAAGACACTGACACTCACCCTACCTATAGTTTTCTGTCCCTAGAAAAAATGTTTTTTTAAAGCACACTATAGCACAAGGAGAATTTCACTCACTTTCCTTCTTTGTCCCTAGAAACAAGGATTATCACAGTGAAAGAAACTGACACTCTTCCTTCCTATAGTTTTCTGTCCCTAGAAAAAAAGTTTTTTTAAAGCACACTATAGCACAAGGAGAATTCCCTCACTGTCCTTCCCTGTCCCTAGAAACAAGGATTCGCACAGTAAAAGACACTGACACTCTCCCTACCTATAGTTTTCTGTCCCTAGAAAAAATGTTTTTTTAAAGCACACTATAGCACAAGGAGAATTTCACTCACTTTCCTTCTTTGTCCCTAGAAACAAGGATTATCACAGTGAAAGAAACTGACACTCTTCCTTCCTATAGTTTTCTGTCCCTAGAAAAAATGTTTTTTTAAAGCACACTATAGCACAAGGAGAATTCCCTCACTGTCCTTCCCTGTCCCTAGAAACAAGGATTCGCACAGTAAAACACACTGACACTCTCCCTACCTATAGTTTTCTGTCCCTAGAAAAAATGTTTTTTTAAAGCACACTATAGCACAAGGAGAATTTCACTCACTTTCCTTCTTTGTCCCTAGAAACAAGGATTATCACAGTGAAAGAAACTGACACTCTTCCTACCTATAGTTTTCTGTCCCTAGAAAAAAAGTTTTTTTAAAGCACACTATAGCACAAGGAGAATTCCCTCACTGTCCTTCCCTGTCCCTAGAAACAAGGATTCGCACAGTAAAAGACACTGACACTCTCCCTACCTATAGTTTTCTGTCCCTAGAAAAAATGTTTTTTTAAAGCACACTATAGCACAAGGAGAATTTCCCTCAGTTTCCTTCTTTGTCCCTAGAAACAAGGATTATCACAGTGAAAGAAACTGACACTCTTCCTACCTATAGTTTTCTGTCCCTAGAAAAAATGTTTTTTTAAAGCACACTATAGCACAAGGAGAATTCCCTCACTGTCCTTCCCTGTCCCTAGAAACAAGGATTCGCACAGTAAAACACACTGACACTCTCCCTACCTATAGTTTTCTGTCCCTAGAAAAAATGTTTTTTTAAAGCACACTATAGCACAAGGAGAATTCCCTCACTGTCCTTCCCTGTCCCTAGAAACAAGGATTCGCACAGTAAAAGACACTGACACTCTCCCTACCTATAGTTTTCTGTCCCTAGAAAAAATGTTTTTTTAAAGCACACTATAGCACAAGGAGAATTTCACTCACTTTCCTTCTTTGTCCCTAGAAACAAGGATTATCACAGTGAAAGAAACTGACACTCTTCCTTCCTATAGTTTTCTGTCCCTAGAAAAAATGTTTTTTTAAAGCACACTATAGCACAAGGAGAATTCCCTCACTGTCCTTCCCTGTCCCTAGAAACAAGGATTCGCACAGTAAAAGACACTGACACTCTCCCTACCTATAGTTTTCTGTCCCTAGAAAAAATGTTTTTTTAAAGCACAATATAGCACAAGGAGAATTTCACTCACTTTCCTTCTTTGTCCCTAGAAACAAGGATTATCACAGTGAAAGAAACTGACACTCTTCCTTCCTATAGTTTTCTGTCCCTAGAAAAAATGTTTTTTTAAAGCACACTATAGCACAAGGAGAATTCCCTCACTGTCCTTCCCTGTCCCTAGAAACAAGGATTCGCACAGTAAAAGACACTGACACTCTCCCTACCTATAGTTTTCTGTCCCTAGAAAAAATGTTTTTTTAAAGCACACTATAGCACAAGGAGAATTTCACTCACTTTCCTTCTTTGTCCCTAGAAACAAGGATTATCACAGTGAAAGAAACTGACACTCTTCCTACCTATAGTTTTCTGTCCCTAGAAAAAATGTTTTTTTAAAGCACACTATAGCACAAGGAGAATTCCCTCACTGTCCTTCCCTGTCCCTAGAAACAAGGATTCGCACAGTAAAAGACACTGACACTCTCCCTACCTATAGTTTTCTGTCCCTAGAAAAAATGTTTTTTTAAAGCACACTATAGCACAAGGAGAATTTCCCTCAGTTTCCTTCTTTGTCCCTAGAAACAAGGATTATTACAGTGAAAGAAACTGACACTCTTCCTACCTATAGTTTTCTGTCCCTAGAAAAAATGTTTTTTTAAAGCACACTATAGCACAAGGAGAATTCCCTCACTGTCCTTCCCTGTCCCTAGAAACAAGGATTCGCACAGTAAAAGACACTGACACTCTCCCTACCTATAGTTTTCTGTCCCTAGAAAAAATGTTATTTTAAAGCACACTATAGCACAAGGAGAATTTCACTCACTTTCCTTCTTTGTCCCTAGAAACAAGGATTATCACAGTGAAAGAAACTGACACTCTTCCTACCTATAGTTTTCTGTCCCTAGAAAAAATGTTTTTTTTAAAGCACACTATAGCACAAGGAGAATTCCCTCACTGTCCTTCCCTGTCCCTAGAAACAAGGATTCGCACAGTAAAAGACACTGACACTCTCCCTACCTATAGTTTTCTGTCCCTAGAAAAAATGTTTTTTTAAAGCACACTATAGCACAAGGAGAATTTCACTCACTTTCCTTCTTTGTCCCTAGAAACAAGGATTATCACAGTGAAAGAAACTGACACTCTCCCTACCTATAGTTTTCTGTCCCTAGAAAAAATGTTTTTTTAAAGCACACTATAGCACAAGGAGAATTCCCTCACTGTCCTTCCCTGTCCCTAGAAACAAGGATTCGCACAGTAAAACACACTGACACTCTCCCTACCTATAGTTTTCTGTCCCTAGAAAAAATGTTTTTTTAAAGCACACTATAGCACAAGGAGAATTCCCTCACTGTCCTTCCCTGTCCCTAGAAACAAGAATTCGCACAGTAAAACACACTGACACTCTCCCTACCTATCCTTCTCTTTCCCTAAACTAAAGGAATCCAGGTTAAGCAAGAAAAAAATAAATGTCACTGTCCCTGCCTATGTTTCTCTTTCCCTGCTCCGGAACACACTACACTAGGCCGCCGTGCTGGCGGCCTTTTATAGTGTGGGGCGTGTACTAAACACCCTCAGCAATAATTGGCCACAGGCATCCTGCCTGTGGCCAATCATTGCTCTCCTCGCTGCCGGCGCTGTGATTGGCCAAGCATGCGGGGTCACAGTGCATGCTTGGCCAATCACAGCGCCTGGATGACACTGCGATGGCGTAGTGCATTGTGGGCCGTTCGCGTCACTCGAATTTGGCGCGAACGGCCCAAATCGTTCGATCTTCGTCGAACGATCGAACAGCCGATGTTCGAGTCGAACGTATGTTCGACTCGAACACGAAGCTCATCCCTACTCATAACTAAGATCCTCCAGTTAGCTTTGTTGCCCTTCTCTGTACTCTCTCCATTTCTAGCACATCCTTCCTGAGGACTGGAGCCCAGAACTGGATGGCATACTCCATGTGCGACCAGAGTCTTGTAGAGTGGGGTAATTATCATTTTATCTATGGAGTTAGTTCCCTTTTTAATGCATGCCAATATTATATTGGCTTTGCTTGCAGCAGCTTGACACTGCATACCATTGCTGAGCCTGTCATCTACTAGGTTCTCCCCCTATTGGTCTTCTGCTACATATTTTTGGTAATTTTTTTCCAATAAGCGTATATTGATTGGTTTACACAAACGTTATAGCGTCTACAAACTATGGTATATATACACCGGAATTTTTTATTGACTTCTTTTTTTTTATACAAGGTGGTATCAAAAGGTTTCAAGACTAGTTTTGTAACGTGCCAACAGATGGCAGCACAAGGCGGCACACACAGTCACAGGGAGCACCGAGCTTCATGAGTCAGTGTGCCAAAAGACATTGCCTATGTACATTGGGAACTGGGCAACTGGTACTACTCTACTCTCCCTCAGGAAATTAAGAATTTCGGGACCCTTGTCTGTTGAGGGTGAGCTGTAGAGCTGGGAGTAGAAGTCCTGGAATGTTGTGAGTATTTTGTTTGGGTTAGCTGTGGGGGGCTGTCCCGCTATCCTAATCTGTGGGGTGGTCTGCGCGCGATACCAGGGAGAGAGTTCCGAGGCCAACATGGTGCCCATGTTGTTTCTCTGCATGTAGAATTTGGCCCACTCCAACGGATGTGTTTCTCCGCTTTTACCGTGAGGGCTAGATTGAGCTCAAGCCTAGCGGCGTCTAATTGTTCTATTGATGTCTTAGTAGGACATTGCTTGTGTTTGATAGTTAGAGACATAAAGGCCTTTTCTAGTTTCACTATGTCTATCTGTTGCTCCCTCTTGACCTGGGTAGCCATACTAATTCGTTTGCCTCTAACAGTCGCTTTGTGGGCTGCCCACAGGTTCTCTGGGGAGATGCCGTCAACATCATTTAGGGTACAGTATTCCTTTAAGGAGTCATTTATTTCCTTAATTTTGGCGGGATCACTGGGGAGCGATTCGTTAAGTCTCCAGTGTGTGCCCGGTTGTCTTGTGAGAAGATTGTGAAGGGTGAGAGTTACCAGGGAGTGATCTGACCAGACTGCGTCCTTGATGGATGAGTTCAGGGCGATCGGGATGAGATTTGGAGAGACTAAAATGTGGTCGATCCTGGTAAAGGTCTGGTGGGGGCAGGAATAGTGGGTGTAATCTTGTTTTGAAGGGTTCATTTCACTCCAGACGTCTACCAGGCCTTGGGAGTGAAGGAGTCTAGCTATTTTAAGACTAGCACTAGTGGGGCGGGTCAACTGAGCCCTAGGGGGTCTGGATCTGTCTAGTCCCTGGTCGAAGGCAACGTTTGAGTCCCCACCAAAGATGACTTTGCCCTCCAAGAGGGGTTCAAGAGTTCTGAAGAGAGATTGAAAGAATTGAGTCTGTCCTGCATTGGAGGCATAGTATGAAACCACAGAGTACAGAATTCCCTCCAGAGTGCCCTTAACCAGTATAAATCTGCCTTCTGAGTCTCTATGGACTGCAATCAGGGAGAATTTGCTGCGTTAGAGAACAAGATTGCAATCCCCTTAGTCTGGTTCACCGCGTTTGCCAGATAGAATGTTGGGTAGTGAGCGTATAGGAAATTAGGAATGTATCGCATCGGGAAATTAGTCTCTTGGAGCATAACTATGTCCAGTTTAAGAGAGTGGTAGCATTCAAAATCTTTCCTCCTTTTCTGAGGAAAGTTTAAACCCCGGACATTATGTGTGGCTATCTTGACATTAGATCTCGGTGGCTGCAGATTAGCCACGAGAACAGAGGTATGCAATGCTGTTAGAGATACCGTCACTTACCCCCTTCTGTCTTTTTTGGTTCGGGGTGGATCCATGGACGTGGCAAGATATGGTCTGGAGCTGGATCCGGTCCCGACTCCCAACCAGCAGATCAGCTAGAAAAAGGAGAAGAGTTAGAGACAGAGAGAGAGATAGATTAACAATAAAAAACAAAATAGGGTAAGGCGTCTTCTAGGAAGACCCATCGGGTTTGGCTCAGTTACTCCTAAACGGGGGCCGACTACCCATCCCACAGGTACAGGAGAACTGCAGCTTTGGGAAAGGTGGAGACGCAAGTGGGTCACACCGGACCCCGACTTCTATAGTAAACAAAAACAGAAAGCAAATCACAACCAATAATGTCTCAACCCAGGAGCTGTGTGGGAATAGGGATCCCTAGGACCCCCGTGGGGGCGTCCCCCCCAAAGGAGGGTCCCCCGGGTGCCCAACACCAGCCCCGGTACACAGATTGTCTGTTTAGGGTACCATGTGCCCATGGGAGTGTTGTCCTCCAGGCTTTGGAACCGTTTAGCCTACGGGAACCCCTGGAGTCTCGCTCGAGAGGAGTCTGGGTACCTCCAGAGGAGCTCTCTAAAGTTCTCGATGTTTAGTGACGTGGAGGTGGGTAGAGAAAAAGAAAAACAAGGAAACACGTTGGACAAATCTTGATGGAGAAAGAGTACACTCAATGTCTTGACCTTTAATTTGCAGGTAACGAGCAACAGGAGGAGAACTTGAGAAGCAAAAATGGAATAACAGGATAAACCGTGGGGAAGGGGGGAGATCAATAGGGCCGCTCTGGCCTGGAGCGGCTAGCTCCGTCAACAGGTGAGACCACCCTCATGGAAGAGGGGAATGAAGGAGAGAAGGGTGTATGTTGGACACGGTTGCAATCTTATGGAGGCCTGCCGTCTTTGGATCTCGTATGCCTCGTACACACAACCTGTTTTCCCGGCAGGAAAACTGCCATGACAGTTTTTCGCCAAGAAAAACGGGCGTGTGTATGTTTAATCGCAGTTTTCCCGGCAGGAAAACTGCCGGGAAAAAAATAGAATGTGTTCTCTATTTTCCCGTCAGGGAAAAATCCTGACGAGAAAACCGGTCATCTGTATGGTTTCCCGAGGGGAAAAAAAATGTGCATGCTCGTAAACAATGATGCATGCGCGGAAGCATAGAACGTAATTTTGTGTGACTGTGTATGTAAGGCAGGCTTGACAGGAATCCGTCAGGAAAAACTTCGTTTTTTTCCTGCCGGGAAAAATATTCGTGTGTACAAGGCATCATTCATTCCTTTGTTCCAGACTGGAGAAACCGGGCTTGCAGGGGCGGGCTCTTAGAGGATTCTGCGGATGCATTAGTAAAGTCCATGGAAGCCTCCTGAGAGATGAGATTGAGGTTGAGGAAGATCTTCTCGCCATCCAGCAAATTTGAGGAGTGCGTCTTGACCTTCCAAGTGAACTTCACTGCAAACGAAAAAGCACATCTATATCTAATGTCCTGTTGCGAGAGAACTGTCAGGAGTGGTTTGAGAGATCTGCGTTTCTGGATTGTTGAGGGGGAGAGATCCGCGAATATTTGTACTTGGTGGCCCTGGCATGTCACCTTTGGTAAAGAGCGTGATTGTCGCATAACTTCCTCCTTCACAGCGTAGAAGTGCAGCTTCACGATAATGTCCCTGGGGGATCCGTCTTTTCTGGGGGGTCCCAGGGCTCTGTGGGCTCTGTCCAACTCCAGGCGATCGATGAGGAGGGGTATTGGGGATTAAGGCCTTGATGAGGTCTTGAACTGCAGGGGGAATGTCCGTGACGGTTTCGGGCAGACCACGGATTCTGAAGTTATACCTCCTGGACCTATTCTTTAAATCGTCCATTCTGGAAAGGGCTGTTTCAAACTGGTCCTGGAGGACCTGAATGTGGGCTGAGTTCTGATTGGTTCTGGATACTGTGAAGTCCAGTTTATTTTCTATGGCCTCCAATTCTGGATCCAAGATTTTGGAAATCTGATTTGTTATTTTAGTGGCCGTGCTAGCCAGTCCCCTCTCCAGGAGGTCAGAGAGTTTGAAAAACAAGTCTGCTGGTGGTTTTCCGGGTCCTGGCCTAGGTAACCTGGGGATGGGAGTGGGTAGGCCCGACCAGAGAGAGAGCGAAGTCCTCCATGGTGCAGCCTAGTAGGGACTCCGTAGAGGCTGGGGAGGGGGCCTGGGGGGGCTGGTTAATCCCATGGGCCACCTGCGAGTAAGTGAGGGTTTCTGGGGCTATGACTTGCCTCTGTTCCAGGGGACCCTCCGCGTAGGCCACATGTGACTGTGTTACTGCGGAGGCAGCGGTCATCTTGGTACACCCTCCCCTCGCTAATGAAACGAATTGCGGCCCGAGGTCACACCGGGCTAGCGGGGAGGACATCCAGGGGTGTGTGCGGCGGTCTCTGGGGCTCGGTGGTCCATTTTGTAGCGGTTGTGGTTGGCTGCGGGGGCCGGGGAGATGCGGACCATCTTGGAGCTCCGACACATGCACACTGTATTGTGATTTTTTTTTACCAAAAATATGTAGAAGAATACATATTGGCCTAAACTGATGAAGAAATGTGTTTGTTTGTTTTTTTTAATTTTGGGGTATTTATTATAGCAAAAAGTAAAAAATATTATGTTTTTTTCAAAATTGTCGCTCTTTTTTTGATTATAGCGCAAAAAATAAAAACAGCAGAGGTGATCAAATATCACCAAAAGAAAGCTCTATTTGTGAGGAAAAAAAGGACGTCAATTTTGTTTGGTTACAGCATTGCACGACTGCGCAATTGTCAGTAAAATCGACGCAGTTCCGTACCCCAAAAAATGGCCTGGTGATTAAGGGGGATAATCTTCCGGTCTGTAAGTAGTTAAAGTCAGTTCAAAAGTTCAAAAATGTCAATGGTTTAGCATAGTTAATTGTTTAGCAAACTCAATATTATTCAGTGAGTGTTTATATGTATTTAAAGGTGAATTGAGAGAATCTTTGACTTTAGCACAGAAACTGTGTTCACTGGATTGCATAGGAAACACCTTTAAACACCAACAGGGAGCCTGGGGACCCATGGTTAATGTCTGCAGTAGCTGTAGAGATCTGTAAAGTGAAGATATCTCACCACTAGTGATGAGCCGAACACCCCCGGGTTCGGTTCGCACCAGAACCCGCGAACGGACCGAAAGTTCGAACGAACATTAGAACCCTATTAAATACAATGGATGCGAACGTTCGAATTCTAAAGTGCTAATTATAACAACTATTATGCATGTTATTGTCCTAAAAAGGGTTTGGGAACCCGGATTCTGCACCAGGGGACATGTATCAATGCAAAAAGAAGTTTTAAAAACGGTCGTTTTTCGGGAGCAGTCATTTTAATGATGCATAAAGTGAAAAAAAAAAGTCAAATATTCCTTTAAATATCGTACCTGGGGGGTGTCTAAAGTATGCCTGTGAAGTGCCACGTGTTTCCCGTGTTTAGAACTGTCCCTGCACAAAATAACATTTCTAAAGGGAAAAAAGTCATTTAAAACTGCTTGCGGCTTTAATGCAATGTCTGGTCCCGGTAATATGGATGAAAATCTTTAGGAAAAATGGCATAGCTACCCCATCAACACCCCCCCCCCCCTACCCCAGCCCATTACCAGCCCCTTTGGGTCTTGTATGGATATTAAGGGGAACCCCGCACATAAAATAAAAAAGGCCCTATATACTCTGAACAGCCGTATACAGGCGGTGCATACAAGACAGGACTGTAGGTTTGTTCTTATGTAGAATGTGTTTGTAATTTTGAACAGGTACATTGTTGAAGTGTAGCTCCAGCCCAAAAATCTATTTTTAAACTTTTTGGGAAACATAGGTAAGGGTTATCACCCCTGTAACATTTGTTTTGCTGTCTGTGCCCCTGTTCAGAACATTTCACCTCACTTTCCGTCCCAATGACAACTGTTTTTGAAATGTGGTGTTTTTCTTGAAACAAGGATTGCTGATAAAGCATCAGTACAGATGAGACACCTTTCTCCCATATTTATTCTTACAGGAGAGAATTTTCCTTTCTAGGGGTAGATTTCCTCTCACTTCCTGTTGTCTTCTTTCGTTGCAAGTAGGAGTCGTTTGTAAGTTGGATGTTTGAAAGTAGGGACCTGCCGTATATACTCTGCAGAAATAGGCCCCTTAGTTGTTGGTGTTGGCACAACACTGTAAGCACTCACAGTTACTCTTGGTTGGTGCTGGAACGCCCTGCTGTCAACTATTATATCAGGAATTTTAATTACATATAATTGTTGAACAGTGGTAGTAAAAATTGGGGCTTTGATGGTGGTGCTGGTGCCACAACACTGTAAGCCCTGACAGTTACTCTTGGTGGGTGCAGCAATGGGCCCTGCTGTGAATTATTAGATCAAGAATTGTAATTACATGCCCCTTTTGAACAGGGGCTGAAGAATTGGGCCTTTCGTGGTGGTGGTGGTGGTGGCGTTGCCACAACACTGTAAGCCCTCAGAGTTACTCTTGGTGGGTGCAGCAATGGACCCTGCTGTGAATTATTAGATCAAGAATTGTAATTGCATGCCCCTGTTGAACAGGGGCTGAAAAATTGGGCCTTAGGCACTGGTGGCACAACACTCCAACCCCTCACAGATACTGTACTTGGAGCACAGCAATGAGCCCTGTTGCAAAGTATTGCTTCAAAAATTGTAATGACACGCCCCTGTTAAACAGGGGCTGAAAAATTGGGCCTTAGGCACTGGTGCCACAACACTTCAACCCCTCACAGATACTGTACTTGGAGCACAGCAATGAGCCCTATGGCAAATTATTGCTAAAAAAATTGTAATTACACGCCCCTGTAAAACAGGGGCTGAAAAATTGGGCCTTAGCCACTGGTGGCGGCACCCATAAACAAAAATGATCTTCCAAGCTATCATCATCAATCGTATCATTGAGGACTCGGAGGAGGAGGATAGCCAGTCAACATAACAGCACAGGCACTCAGCATCAGCATCAGTCTTGAAGGGATGTGACATGTTAAAATCAATTAGTCTGTTATATCAGCATCAGGTGTGTGGTAGCTGGTGGTGATCCAAGACTGGTTCATCTTGATGAAAGTCAGTCGATCAACCGAGTCGGTGGACAGGCGCACCCTGTGATCCGTGACAAATCCTCCAGCAGCACTGAATGTGCGTTCCGAAAGAACGCTGGATGCAGGACAGGCCAGTAGCTCAATTGCATACTGTGCAAGCTCTGGCCAGTGATCCATCCTCAAGACCCAGTAAGCCAGAGGATTTTCGGTGGGGAAGGTGTCCAAGTCTGACCTTGCCCCTAGATATTCCTGCACCATGTTTATCAGACGCTGGCGATGGTTGCTGGAACCGATCATACTTTGGGGCTGCGGACTAAAGAATTGTCTGAACGCATCGGTCAGACGGCCACCTTCCCCACCGCTCCTTCTTTGACTGGCCGAAGCCTCAGCAACTCGTTGTCCAGGACCAGGAGTTTGTAACCTCCCAGTCTCTGGGAACGCGTTGCACAGACCTTTCTGCAAGGCCTCCCGGAGTTGTCTCATCCTCTGCTCCCTCTGCGACGGTAACATAAGGTCCGCAACCTTACCCTTGTACCGTGGATCAAGGAGAGTGGCCAGCCAGTAATGGTCCCTCTCCTTGATCCGAAGAATACGAGGATCCTTCCGCAGACTTTGCAGGATCAGGGAGGCCATGCAGCGTAGGTTTGCTGAGGCATTCGCTCCGGAGTCCTCTGGGTCACTAAGGACGACATGATCCGCAGCCACCTCCTCCCAGCCACGTACAAGTCCACTGGTTTCTTGGGACTGTAAATCATCCCTAAAAGACTGCTGCTGATGATGCTGAGTGCCAGCCTCCACCTCCATGCTGACACAATCCTCCTCCTCCTCCTCCTCCTCCTCCTCCTCTTCCTGTGCGATGGGTGGGACAGAAGGAACACTGTCTGGGTAAAGGGGGCCTTGAGAGGCAAGGAAGTCCTCCTCTTCCTGACTCTGTTCTGCCTCAAGTGCCCTGTCCATTATTCCACGCAGCGTGTGCTCCAACAGGTGGACAAGAGGTACAGTGTCACTGATGCATGCACTGTCACTGCTCACCATCCTCGTGGCCTCCTCAAATGGTGCCAGGACAGTGCATGCATCCCTGATCATGCCCCACTGGCGTGGAGAAAAAAAAACAAGCTCCCCTGACCCTGTCCTGGTGCCGTAGTCGCACAGGTACTCATTGATGGCCCTCTGCTGCGTGTGCAGCCGCTGCAGCATGGCCAACGTTGAGTTCCACCTGGTGGGCATGTCACATATAAGGCGGTTCTTGGGCAGGTTCAACTCCTTTTGCAGCTCAGCCAGGCGAGCACTGGCATTATAAGATCTGCGGAAATGCACACAGACTTTCCTGGCCTGCCTCAGGACATCCTTTAAGCCCGGGTACCTGCCCAAGAACCGCTGCACCACCAGGTTAAGGACGTGAGCCACACAGGGCACATGGGTCAGTTGTCCCTGTCGGAGGGCGGAGAGGAGGTTGGTGCCATTGTCGCAAACCACCATTCCTGGCTTAAGCTGGCGTGGCGTCAACCACCTCTCGGCCTGGCCCTGCAGAGCAGACAGGACCTCTGCCCCAGTGTGGCTTCTGTCCCCCAAACACACCAGCGCAAGCACGGCATGGCATCTTTTTGCCTGCGTACTTGCGTAGCCCCGTGAACGGCTACGGAGCACCGCTGGTTCATAGGACAAACCACAGGAAGAGGCCATGGAGGAAGAAGAAGAGGAGGGGGTGGAGGAGAGAGGTGTGTCACAACCAGTAGTAGCATTTTGGAGGCGTGGCGGTGGGACAACCTCCAACACTACTGCACCTTGTCCTGCATCCTTCCCAGCTGCCAAAAGAGTGACCCAATGGGCCGTGAAAGAAAGGTAACGTCCCTGTCCATGCCTGCTGGACCATGAGTCAGCGGTAATATGCACCTTACCGCTGACCGCCCTGTCCAGCGAGGCCAAGACATTGCCTTCCACATGCCGGTAGAGAGCCGGAATAGCCTTCCGTGAGAAAAAGTGGCGTTTGGGAACCTGCCACTGAGGAACCGCACATTGCACAAACTCACGGAAGGGGGCCGAGTCTACCAACTGAAAAGGCAGCAGTTGAAGCGCTAGCAATTTAGCCAAGCTAGCATTCAACCGCTGGGCATGTGGATGGCTGGGAGTGAACTTCTTTCGACGGTCCAGCAGCTGGGGCAGGGAAATTTGCCTGCTAGAATCGGACGTCGGTGTACTGCTAGCAGAGTGGCCGCAAGTACTTGGCTGTGACACACCTAATTCTACACCTTCATTCCTCTCAGTGCATGTTTCAGAGAGGACTGAAGTTATAGTGGGGTTGGAGATCCCAGCTGATGCGGTGCAAGGAGAGGTCCGCTTTGTTCTTTGGTGTGGGTCTTTGAGGTAGGCTTGCCAACGAGCTGCATGGCAGGTCAACATATGTCTGGTCAGGCATGTGGTACCCAAGCGGCTGATGTTTTGGCCACGCGATATACGCTTGAGACATATGTTGCAAACAGCAGCTGTGCGATCTGATGCACTAGCCTCAAAAAAGGCCCACACCAAAGAACTTTTTGAATGACGGGCAGAGGCAGCGCCCTGCACAGGCGGAGCTCTGCGGTGTGATTCCGTCGGTGTACTGCCCTTACGCTGGCCACCAAAGGGCATCCTGCCTCGTTGGAGATGTGCCTCCTCCTCATCCTCCTCCTCCTCCTCTCTCCTATTAGGCACCCACGTGGAGTCAGTGACCTCATCATCACCTCCCTCCTCATCACTGGAGCCAATCTGGCAGTATGCTGCAGCTGCTGGAACATGACTGCCAGATTGGTGTCCTTCTTGAGCATCCCCTCTGTCTGCTCTCACGCTACTGCCTTCCTCTAGCTGGGTTTCATCATCAGACCCTTCGAAACGCTGGGCATCCTCTTGGAGCATGTACCCAACACTGTGCTGAAACAGTTCGGGGGACTCCTCAGGAGGAGGACATGGTGGGTCTAGGGAAGGAGTGACTGATGATGAGTCTGACATTGATACCAGGGAAGAGGACGCTTTGGCAGCTGCTTTTCCAGTACCCTGAGCCTGGGTGAGAGAGGATGAGGAGGAGGAGGAGGGCTTGGTCATCCACTCTACCAAGTCTTCGGCATGATGTGGCTCAACATGTCCAGCTGCCGAAAAGAAGGACAAGCGTGTCCCATGGCCATGTGCTGATGACAATGCACCGCGTCCACGACCAGCACTGTTGCCCCCAGACACAGAGCCTGCTTGCCCTCTTTTATTGCCTCCTGACTGTCTGCCTCTCCTTGTTTGCCTTCCAGACATTCTAATAGATGGCCTGCAGGGAGATGGGAAAAAAGCAATAAGGGCTACCTTCAGGTGTCCTTCTCTGTCCCTTGAAACAAGGACTTGCACAGTGAAAGAAACTGACACTCTCCCTACCTACAGTTTTCTGTCCCTAGAAAAAATGTTTTTTTTAAGCACAATATAGCACAAGGAGAATTCACTCACTGTCCTTCCAGGTCCCTGGAAACAAGGACTTTCACAGTGAAAGAAACTGACACTCTCCCTACCTACAGTTTTCTGTCCCTAGAAAAAATGTTTTTTTTAAGCACAATATAGCACAAGGAGAATTCACTCACTGTCCTTCCAGGTCCCTGGAAACAAGGACTTGCACAGTGAAAGAAACTGACACTCTCCCTACCTACAGTTTTCTGTCCCTAGAAAAAATGTTTTTTTTAAGCACAATTTAGCACAAGGAGAATTCACTCACTGTCCTTCCAGGTCCCTAGAAACAAGGACTTGCACAGTGAAAGAAACTGACACTCTCCCTACCTACAGTTTTCTGTCCCTAGAAAAAATGTTTTTTTTTAAGCACAATATAGCACAAGGAGAATTCACTCACTGTCCTTCCAGGTCCCTGGAAACAAGGACTTTCACAGTGAAAGAAACTGACACTCTCCCTACCTACAGTTTTCTGTCCCTAGAAAAAATGTTTTTTTTAAGCACAATATAGCACAAGGAGAATTCACTCACTGTCCTTCCAGGTCCCTGGAAACAAGGACTTTCACAGTGAAAGAAACTGACACTCTCCCTACCTACAGTTTTCTGTCCCTAGAAAAAATGTTTTTTTTAAGCACAATATAGCACAAGGAGAATTCACTCACTGTCCTTCCAGGTCCCTGGAAACAAGGACTTTCACAGTGAAAGAAACTGACACTCTCCCTACCTACAGTTTTCTGTCCCTAGAAAAAATGTTTTTTTTAAGCACAATATAGCACAAGGAGAATTCACTCACTGTCCTTCCAGGTCCCTGGAAACAAGGACTTGCACAGTGAAAGAAACTGACACTCTCCCTACCTACAGTTTTCTGTCCCTAGAAAAAATGTTTTTTTTAAGCACAATATAGCACAAGGAGAATTCACTCACTGTCCTTCCAGGTCCCTGGAAACAAGGACTTGCACAGTGAAAGAAACTGACACTCTCCCTACCTACAGTTTTCTGTCCCTAGAAAAAATGATTTTTTTAAGCACAATTTAGCACAAGGAGAATTCACTCACTGTCCTTCCAGGTCCCTAGAAACAAGGACTTGCACAGTGAAAGAAACTGACACTCTCCCTACCTACAGTTTTCTGTCCCTAGAAAAAATGTTTTTTTTAAGCACAATATAGCACAAGGAGAATTCACTCACTGTCCTTCCAGGTCCCTGGAAACAAGGACTTTCACAGTGAAAGAAACTGACACTCTCCCTACCTACAGTTTTCTGTCCCTAGAAAAAATGTTTTTTTTTAAGCACAATATAGCACAAGGAGAATTCACTCACTGTCCTTCCAGGTCCCTGGAAACAAGGACTTGCACAGTGAAAGAAACTGACACTCTCCCTACCTACAGTTTTCTGTCCCTAGAAAAAATGTTTTTTTTAAGCACAATTTAGCACAAGGAGAATTCACTCACTGTCCTTCCAGGTCCCTAGAAACAAGGACTTGCACAGTGAAAGAAACTGACACTCTCCCTACCTACAGTTTTCTGTCCCTAGAAAAAATGTTTTTTTTAAGCACAATATAGCACAAGGAGAATTCACTCACTGTCCTTCCAGGTCCCTGGAAACAAGGACTTGCACAGTGAAAGAAACTGACACTCTCCCTACCTACAGTTTTCTGTCCCTAGAAAAAATGTTTTTTTTAAGCACAATTTAGCACAAGGAGAATTCACTCACTGTCCTTCCAGGTCCCTAGAAACAAGGACTTGCACAGTGAAAGAAACTGACACTCTCCCTACCTACAGTTTTCTGTCCCTAGAAAAAATGTTTTTTTTAAGCACAATATAGCACAAGGAGAATTCACTCACTGTCCTTCCAGGTCCCTGGAAACAAGGACTTTCACAGTGAAAGAAACTGACACTCTCCCTACCTACAGTTTTCTGTCCCTAGAAAAAATGTTTTTTTTAAGCACAATATAGCACAAGGAGAATTCACTCACTGTCCTTCCAGGTCCCTGGAAACAAGGACTTGCACAGTGAAAGAAACTGACACTCTCCCTACCTACAGTTTTCTGTCCCTAGAAAAAATGTTTTTTTTAAGCACAATATAGCACAAGGAGAATTCACTCACTGTCCTTCCAGGTCCCTGGAAACAAGGACTTTCACAGTGAAAGAAACTGACACTCTCCCTACCTACAGTTTTCTGTCCCTAGAAAAAATGTTTTTTTTTAAGCACAATATAGCACAAGCACAAAACACACTGACACTCTCCCTACCTATCCTTCTCTTTCCCTAAACTAAAGGAATCCAGGTTAAGCAAGAAAGAAATAAAAGTCACTGTCCCTGCCTATGCTGCTCTATCCCTGCTCCGGAACACACTACACTAGGCCGCCGTGCTGGCGGCCTTTTATAGTGTGGGGCGTGTACTAAACACCCTCAGCAATAATTGGCCACAGGCATCCTGCCTGTGGCCAATCATTGCTCTCCTCGCTGCCGGCGCTGTGATTGGCCAAGCATGCGGGGTCACAGTGCATGCTTGGCCAATCACAGCGCCTGGATGACACTGCGATGGCGTAGTGCATTGTGGGCCGTTCGCGTCACTCGAATTTGGCGCGAACGGCCCAAATCGTTCGATCTTCGTCGAACGATCGAACAGCCGATGTTCGAGTCGAACGTATGTTCGACTCGAACACAAAGCTCATCCCTACTCACCACTGTTGAGATATAAGGACCCATTAGGTAGTTTAACTTTCCCATATCTTCCAGACACTGAATTATGAGTTCTGCAAGACGCGCCCTTTAGTTGTCTTTGGTTACTTCTAGCTTACATAGCATCTAAGAACCACTAATGGGCTGCATAGAAAAGTTACATAAATATCAAATATATATCAATGTCTGCACCAGGATAGATATTGAACTTTTCCATGTACATATTTGTGAATGTTTTCAGTAGCTACTCAACTTAAAGTGAACCAGCCAAGTTAAAATGCGCCGTTGTCGGCATCTGTGCAAGTAGCTCAGCCTTGTTCCTGTCCCACCTAGCCCCACCCCAGCCCAGTCTAGTCCCTCCCAGCCACACCCCTGACCTACCCCTTGCCCGCCCAGACCAGCCCCATCTATTATGTCCCCATTCATGGGAATGCTTTGACAAGAAGAACAAGACTTTGCCCAGTATCCACCCTAGCTGTATGAATGCAGAGGCATTGCAGTCATATGACCGCAATGCATTATAATTGTATATATAATGAAGAACTTACATTATTTAACTAATTGTGGGGGATTAATTAAACACAAGCCTTTTTTCCAATTTAAATAGATGATTTGAGTGAGTGGCTTAAAAGTGTCCTTAACCACTTAAGCCCCGGACCATTTTGTAGCTAAAGGACCAGAGCTGTTTTCAGAATTTTGCACTGCGCTGCTTTAACTGTAAATTGTGCGGACATGCAATGTTGTACCGAAACAAAATTTGCGTCCTTTTCTTCCCACAAATAGAGCTTTCTTTCTTTTTCGTACATCACGGGACACAGAGCGACTTAGTCATTACTAATGGGTTATATAGATACCTTCAGGTGCTGGCACTGGCAACTTCCAAAACCGGAAGTACCCTCCCCTATATAAGCCCCTCCCATCCGGGAGCACCTCCGTTTTTTGCCAGTGTCTAAGGTGTTGGCCAAAGAGTAACATGTGTTTTCCTGGGCTTGCGTACAGGTTCTTTTACGGGCCTTAGTAAGCTGTTCCGGATCCCACCAAAAAAGCTTCATAGCTAAACGGTCGGTACCCGGGCCTTGCAACAGAAGAGCAAGGTTTTGCCTGTAATGCCTCTCTTAGGAGGGCTGGACCCTGGGATCCAGAGCTCTGGTCATACCCACGACCAAGATGTTTTCTGTGCAGGGTGCTATACAGGTCCAGGGGAGTGGAATCCTTGGGAACCCGGTCCCTGAAGGTTTAATTACAATGCCTGCCGTGATAGGTGAAGTTTGGGGGACCCTCAAGCCTAATTTGTCTTTCTGTCTGTTACCTAACGGTATTCCCGCTAATATCTGTGTATGCCTGTAACTACTGAAAAATGTAAAATTTTAATAGTAGTCAAGAAAAAAAAAAAAAAGAGGACCGCGGTACCTGTGTTAAACCACTAGAGGCCGCTGTGGTCCATTTTTTCTTGTCATGTGGATCTTTGGTTTTCTCAAGTCAAAAGATCCAGGCAGTTGGTAAGTTCTCTGTGGGAATCCACTTCCTCTGCCCTGTTGCTGCGCTCATCCACCGCACAGGCCCTCCGGCAAAAAGGGCCCTGGCTCCTAGTCCCTGCTTGGTTTCGAAAACGGCGCCAATGGCGTTACGGGCGCGCGGGCGCGTGCACGCGCCTCCTATGAAAAAAAAGGGGCGGGGCGGGTGGATGACGCTCGATGCGCGCCGCGGCGCTTCTGCGCATGTGCAGGCGTCCCAGCATGTATAAAAGACACAGTACAAGTGTCAGCTGGATGCAAACAGAGCTAGCAACAAACAGTGGCACACAGAGGCGGTTGATGCAGGCATCCCCATAGAAAGGCACTTTAGTGGACACCAGCTGGTATATAGCAGCAACTGTGTTAGACTATTACCAGCAAAATTGGTGTATGACGACGGGAATACCTCAGCTTTGTGCTTAAAGGATATGTCGTCCAGACGCTCCGGAAATAAGTCTTCCAGGAAGCCAAAGGGGTCTCCATCGGGCTCTGAGGATATTGGGCATGCTTGTACTGCACCAATCTCCCCTGAGAATTCAGAGGTCAGTAGCCGTAGGAACCCCGCAGGAGTGCCTGGTGCTGCGGCTGTCCCCAGTCCACCTGCTCCTGTATATATAACAGAGGAGGTTTTATCCTCAACTCTGGGAGGATTGGAAGAGAGATTAACAGCATTGATCGCTGCTTCCCTGTCACAGGGAAAGCGCGTCCGATCTCCGTCTCCTCCTTCAGAGTGCCTGTTAGTGGAGGAACAGCCCCACACAGAGATCGACCTACCTGAAGGGGATCAGGATGAGGTTGATTCAGTTATGGAGGAATCAACAGTGGAAGAACCTTTCTCAGCATCTCAGGCTGAAAGATTATGGGTTCAGTCTCTGACTAACATGGTCCGATCAGCATTTAAAATGCCTCTGGCGGAACCATCAACCACTACGGTTTCCTCGCTGGGGTCGCTGAAAGCTCCCCAGGCTGTCTGTTCCTTCCCAATCCACACTTTATTGGAAGGGCTTATTTACCAGGATTGGGAGCATCCTGATAAAATATTTACTCCCCCCAAGAGATTTCCAGTGATCTATCCCATGGAGGATAAGTTCATAAAAAAATGGAGGGTCCCTACAGTGGACGCAGCCATCTCTTCTGTGAACAAATCACTGACATGTCCAGTAGATAATGTTCCAATGTTCAAAGACCCAATAGATAAAAAATTGGAGTCTTTACTAAAATCTGCTTTCTCTACAGCAAGCATGGTGACACAACCTGCGGTAGCAGCGATTGGAGTCTGCCAAGCGGTGAAAGATCAGTTGAAACAAGTCTTAAGGGACTTACCAGATCAGCAGGCTCTTGCCCTAGCTGACCTACCTAGAGCCTTGTGTTTTGCGGTGGACGCCATAAAGGATACAATCCAACAGGCCTCCCGCTTTACGCTGTCTGTAGTACATATGCGTAGGCTTCTATGGCTCAAAAACTGGTCTGCTGAAGCTCCCTGTAAGAAATTGCTGGTTAGCTTCCCATTTCATGGAGAACGCTTATTTGGAGAAGATCTGGACAAATATATCCAGAAAATTTCTGCCGGTAAAAGTTCACTCTTACCGGTTAAGAACAAGAGTAGAAGTCCTTCTTTTAAGAGGCCTACTTCTCCAGTCCCTGGCACATCGGCTGTGAAACAGTTCCGACGGCCTCCGCGGTCAAATTCAGGGGGCAGAAATCAGGGACAATCACAGGGTAACAAGAAACCCTGGGTCAAGAGAGGTACAAAACCTCCCCCCAAGTCATGAAGGGTTGCCCCCACTCAATCGGGTGGGGGGAAGACTTCAGTTGTTCACAGAGACCTGGCGGGACACCATCAGAGACAGATGGGTGCTCTCTGCAGTAAGTCTGGGATACAAGCTGGAGTTAAAAGACACTCCTCCTGCCCAATTTATGAGGTCAAACGTGCCAAGCGATCCCCAGAAGAGAGGATTCCTCCTTCTGGCACTAGAAAAACTATTGCTCCAAGGTGTAATCATGAAGGTTCCCCTGGAAGAAAGCGGGTTCGGGTTTTACTCGAACCTTTTCACAGTCCCCAAACCAAATGGGGACGTGAGGCCCATATTAAATCTAAAAGGGCTAAACAAGTTCCTAAATATCAGGACTTTTCGGATGGAGTCGATCCGATCGGTGGCCACCGCCCTACAAGGACAGGAATGGTTAGCCTCGATCGACATAAGGGATGCTTATCTGCATATTCCCATCTTTCCGGCCCACCAGAAATTTCTACGCTTTGCAGTAGAAGGGCGCCATTTTCAGTTCAGACCCTTACCTTTCGGTCTGGCCACAGCACCACGAGTGTTCACAAAAATTCTGGCCCCACTATTGGCCAATCTAAGAACACAAGGTGTAACGATAATGGCATATCTAGACGACCTGCTACTAATAGACCACTCAGTGGAAAAGCTGGAAGTAGCTATTCACAAGACAATCAAGTATCTGGAATATCACGATTGGATTATCAACCGGGACAAGTCAGCTCTAAGACCAGTCAGAAGTCTGGAATACTTAGGGCTAAGGCTGGATTCAAATCAGAGAAAGATTTTCTTACCTCCAGAAAAGGTGTCGTCTTTAAAAGATTTGACCCACTTAGTGGGTACAAAAAGAAAACCATCCATACGCCTGTGCATGAGGCTGCTGGGAAAAATGGTGGCTTCATTCGAAGCAGTACCCTACGGTCAATTCCATTCAAGGAACTTGCAGAGGGCCATACTGTCAGCCTGGAACAAAAAAGTTCAGGCTTTAGACTTACCAATGTCCCTGTCCCCTTCCGTTCGCAAGAGCCTCCATTGGTGGTTGGTGCCCCAGAATCTGGAAAAAGGGAAACCCTTCAGTCCGGTTTCTTGGAAGGTGATCACTACAGATGCCAGCCTCATAGGCTGGGGGGCAGTACTGGAGCAATGGTCTCTCCAGGGCAAGTGGTCAGAAGCAGAGAAGGCCCTGCCCATCAATCTCTTAGAGATACGAGCAGCCCGGTATGCCCTAGTAGCATGGACATCCAAACTCCAAGGGTCCCCTGTCAGAATTCAATCAGACAATGCCACAGCAGTGGCATATATCAATCACCAGGGTGGCACCAGGAGTCGTGCAGCCCAGAGGGAAGCGAATTGCATCCTGGAATGGGCAGAAAGATATGTCCCAGCCATATCCGCGGTTTTCATCCCAGGAGTGGAAAATTGGAAAGCGGACTTTTTAAGTCGCCAGCAATTATGCCCGGGGGAATGGTCTCTTCACCCCGAGGTTTTCCAGGCAATATGCCAGCGGTGTGGAACACCCGATGTAGATCTTCTAGCATCCAGATTCAACGCAAAGGTGGACAGATTTGTGTCTCGCACAAGGGATCCCCTAGCTTGCGGCTCGGGTGCCCTAGTGTTCCCTTGGGATCAGTTCAAGCTGATATATGCATTCCCACCGCCACAATTGTTACCGCGATTAATTCGCAGAATCAGGGTAGAAAAGAAACCAGTGATTCTGGTGGCTCCAGCGTGGCCCCGAAGGGCATGGTACGCGGAGATTGTAAAAATGTCAGTGAGGAGTCCTTGGACCCTCCCACATCGTCCGGACCTGCTGTCGCAAGGACCGATATACCACCCTTCCTTACCAGCCCTAGGTTTGACGGCCTGGCTATTGAAGCCCACATTCTGAAAAAGAGAGGGCTCTCTAATCCTGTGGTATCTACCATGATCAATGCCAGGAAGCCGGTATCCAGGCAGATCTATTATAGGATCTGGAAGGCGTACATTACATGGTGTGAGGCCAAGAAATGGCATCCACGTAAGTACGTAATAGGTAGGATTTTGGACTTCCTACAGTGGGCTGTAGATAGGAAGCTGGCCTTGAGTACTATCAAGGGTCAGATTTCGGCCTTGTCAATATTTTTTCAAAGGCCCTTGGCTTCGCATTCACTAGTCAAAGCTTTCATACAAGGAGTGATGCGTATTAGCCCTCCGGTTAGTATTCCCATATGTCCATGGGACTTAAACCTGGTTCTGTCGGTTCTACAGAAACAACCGTTTGAACCATTGCAACACATTTCCTTGGTTCTTCTCACCAGGAAATTGATTTTCTTAGTAGCCATTTGTTCGGCTAAAAGAGTATCGGAATTAGCCGCCTTGTCCTGTAAGGAGCCATATCTGGTTGTCCATAAGGACAGAGTAGTATTACGTCCTCATCCAGCCTTTCTTCCTAAGGTGGTATCGAGGTTTCATTTGAACCAAGATGTGGTTCTTCCTTCTTTTTTCCCCAAACCTAGCTCGGTAGAGGAAAAGTTATTGCATTCTTTGGATGTAGTAAGAGCAGTTAAAGCTTATCTAAAAGCCACTGCTCAGATTCGCAGAACGGATACTTTGTTTATTCTGCCGGAAGGCCCCAGAAAGGGTCAGGCAGCATCAAAATCTACTTTAGCCAACTGGATTCGACAGGTCATAATACAAGCCTATGGCTTGAGAAAGAGACCGCCTCCATTCAAAGTTAGGGCGCACTCCATGAGAGCAGTTGGAACTTCATGGGCAGTGCATCACCAGGCCTCCCTGGCTCAAGTCTGTAAGGCCGCAACATGGTCTTCAGTACACACGTTTACTAGATTCTACCAGGTAGACGTTAGAAGTCAGGAGGATGTCGCCTTTGGGCGCAGTGTGTTGCAGGCCGCAAAAGATCCTCATGCCTGATGGCGCCCAGCTTATGTATACTGTATCCCTCCCCTCATTTGGCATTGCTTTGGGACGTCCCATTAGTAATGACTAAGTCGCTCTGTGTCCCGTGATGTACGAAAAAGAAAAAGGGATTTTTATAACAGCTTACCTGTAAAATCCTTTTCTTGGAGTACATCACGGGACACAGAGCTCCCACCCCTCTTTTTGGGACACTTATTGCTTTGCTACAAAACTGAGGTGCTCCCGGATGGGAGGGGCTTATATAGGGGAGGGTACTTCCAGTTTTGGAAGTTGCCAGTGCCAGCACCTGAAGGTATCTATATAACCCATTAGTAATGACTAATTCGCTCTGTGTCCCGTGATGTACTCCAAGAAAAGGATTTTACAGGTAAGCTGTTATAAAAATCCCTTTTTTAATGGTATTTGATTGCCTCTGTGATTTTTATGTTTTGTGATATAAACGGAAAAAGACCGTAAATTTTGAAAAAAAATGATATTTTCTACTTTTTGTTATAAGAAAAATTGAATAAACTCAATTTTAGTCATACATTTAGGCCAAAATGTATTCAGCCACATGTCTTTAGTAAAAAAATGTCAATAAGCGTATATTTATTGGTTTGCGCAAAAGTTATAGCGTCTACAAACTAGGGTACATTTTCTGGAATTTACACAGCTTTTAATTTATGACTGCCTATCTCATTTCTTGAGGTGCTAAAATGGCAGGGCAGTACAAAACCCCCCCAAATGGCCCAATTTTGGAAAGTAGACACCCCAAGGAAATTGCTGAGCGGCATGTTGAGCCCATTGAATATTTTTTTTTTGTCTCAAGTGATTGAATAATGACTAAAAAAAAATTACAAAAAGTTGTCACTAAATGATATATTGCTCACACATTCCATGGTTATATGTGGAATTGCACCCCAAAATACATTTTGCTGCTTCTCCTGAGTACGGGGATACCACATGTGTGGGACTTTTTGGGAGCCTAGCCGCGTACGGACCCGCGAAAACCAAGCACCGCCTTCAGGATTTCTAAGGGCGCAAATTTTTGATTTCACTCCTCACTATCTATCACAGTTTTGAAGGCCATAAAATGCCAAAATAGCACAAAACCCCCCCAAATGACCCCATTTTAGAAAGTAGACACCCCAAGGAAATTGCTGAGAGGCCTATTGAGCCCATTGAATATTTTTTTTTAGTCCCAAGTGATTGAATAATGACAAAAAAAATAAAAATTACAAAAAGTTGTAACTAAATGATATATTGCTCACACATGCCATGGTTATATATGGAATTACACCCCAAAATACATTTTGCTGCTTCTTCTGAGTACGGGGATACCACATGTGTGGGACTTTTTGGGAGCCTAGCCGCGTACGGGACCCCGAAAACCAAGCACCGCCTTCAGGATTTCTAGGGACAAATTTTTGATTTCACTCCTCACTATCTATCACAGTTTTGAAGGCCATAAAATGCCAAAATGTGGTATCCCCGTACTCAGGAGAAGCAACAGAATGTATTTTGGGGTGTAATTCCACATATGCCCATGACATGTTTGAGCAATATATAATTTAGTGACAACTTTGTGCAAAAATAAATAAATAAATAAATAAATTGTCTTTTTTCCGCAACTTGTGTCAACATATAAAATATTCCATGGACTCGACATGCCTCTCAGTATATAGCTTGGGGTGTCTACTTTCCAAAATGGGGTCATTTGGAGGGTTTTGAACTGTTCTGGCATTTTATACACAACATTAGAAAGCTTACATCCACTCTTCTAACCACTTGAAGACAAAGCCCTTTTTGACACTTTTTGTTTACATGAAAACATATATTTTTTTTGCAAGAAAATTATGTTGAACCCCCAAACATTATATATATTTTTAAAGCAAAGGCCCTACAGATTAAAATGGTGGGTGTTGCATTTTTTTTTTCTACACAGTATTTGAGCAGCGATTTTTCAAACGCATTTTTTGGGGAAAAAATACACTTTTTTTAATTTTAATGCACTAAAACACACTATATTGCCCAAATGTTTGATGAAATAAAAAAGATGATCTTAGGCCGAGTACATAGATACCAAACACGACAAGCTTTAAAATTTCGCACAAACGCGCATTGGCGACAAACTACATACATTTTTAAAAGCCTTTAAAAGCCTTTACAGGTTACGCCATTAGATTTACAGAGGAGGTCTACTGCTAAAATTACTGCCCTCAATCTGACCTTCGCGGTGATACCTCACATGCATGGTGCAATTGCTGTTTACATATGACGCGAGACCGACACTTGCGTTCGCCATTGGGCAAGAGCAGGGCAGGACAGGGGTGCTTTTTTTTATTATTAATTTTGCTTTTTTATTTTATTTTTAAACTGTTGCTTCCATATTTTTTTTTTTTTATCATTTTTATTGTTATCTCAGGGAATGTAAATATCCCCTATGATAGCAATAGGTAGTGACAGGTACTCTTTTTTTGAAAAAACTGGGGTCTATTGGACCCTAGATCTTTCCTCTGCCCTCAAAGCATCTGACCACACCAAGATCGGTGTGATAAAATGCTTTCCCAATTTCCCAATGGCGCTTTTTATATCCGGGGGGGGGGACATTCCCTCCCACTGCTTGTAAAAGCAGTCCAGAGGCTAATTAGCCACTAGGATTGTTTTTACATGAAAGCCGGCCGCTGGCTGAAAAGAATGATACCAAGATAATACCTAAACCCGCAGGCATCATTCTGGTATAAACATTCAAAGTCCAGCAACATACCAGTACTTTGCTGGTCCTTGTTGGACATGTATTGTAATCTTTTTTTTTTCATGCAGCCAGTTGGCTGAACGAAAAAAGAGATTGATCGGTGGGTATGCCCACCATTAGAATACCGCCCTTCATTCACCCACTTCTAATGATGGGCATACATGCACCATTTATAAATGCCGAAGCATGGGGGCATCTTCCCGCAAAAGTTATGCCGCGTACACATGGTCAGACTTTTCCACGGGCAAGCCTCCGTCGGAATTTCGACCGTATGTACACGGCATTAGGAGCAAAATCGCTCCTCCGCTCCTCCGCCCCTGCTGCCCCAATGCTTCGGCATATATGCTTTTTTTTTTTAACTGTGGTGGTGAAATCACCTCCTACAGCACTGGAGTCGCAGGGATCAGGCCTGTCTCTGTGAACGCTGCAGTTATGTGTGTTGTGTTTTGTAAGTGACAGTGATTGATCGATACTGCACTTGGGTGGCCTGGGCTGGACGGAGGGGAAAAACGCAGGTGCTAGCAGGTATCTGGGCTGATCCCGCTAACACTGCGTTTTTGGGAACCCTAAACTGCTGGGGACGCTAGTATAGATCTGATCAGATCAGATATTGATCTGTTCAGATACTATACCACTAAGGGGGGTGTATGCTTCACGCGTGGGTGTTAGCGCTACTGGCACTAACCTGACGCTGCCTGGGGTGTGACTCAGACCCTCTCTGACGCTAAAACCTAATTGATATCACCCGCCGGGCGATCAGGGGGTTAAACCTTTATTGGGTTATATACAGCGGGTGCCCTGACACTATAAAAAGCAAACTAACTAACCAGCGTCACCCGTAACACTTATATGGTGATCACTGGTGAAAGGGTTAACTAGGGGCAATTAGGGGGTTAAAACCTTTATTAGGTAATATATGGGGGTACCTGACGCTATATAAAAACCTGACGAGAACCTAAAAAAAAATTACTGGCTACCTATCGGCATCACCGACACTAAGACAGCGATCAGAAAAACGATCGCTTAGCGACAGTGGTGATAGGGGGTGAAAGGGTTACCTGGGGGGCGATCAAGGGGGTTAAACATTTATTAGATAATATATGGGGGTACCTGACGCTATGAAAACCTGCGGCGAACCTAAATTTTTTTACTGGCTACCGATCGGCATCACCGACACTAAGACAGCGATCAGAAAAACGATCGCTTAGCGACAGTGGTGATAGGGGGTAAAAGGGTTACCTGGGGGGCCATCAAGGGGGTTAAACCTTTATTAGATAATATATGGGGGTACCTGACGCTATAAAAACCTGCGGCGAACTTAAAAAAAATTACTGGCTACCGATCGGCATCACCGACACTAAGACAGCGATCAGAAAAACTATCGCTTAGCGACAGTGGTGATAGGGGTGAAATAGTTACCTGGGGGGCGATCAAGGGGGTTAAACCTTTATTAGGTAATATATGGGGGTACCTGACGCTATAAAAACCTGCGGCGAACCTAAAAAAAATTACTGGCTACCGATCGGCATCACCGACGCTAAGACAGCGATCAGAAAAACGATCGCTTAGTGACAGTGGTGATAGGGGGTGAAAGGGTTACCTGGGGGGCGATCAAGGGGGTAAACCTTTATTAGGTAATATATGGGGGTACCTGACGCTATAAAAACCTGCGGCGAACCTAAAAAAAATAACTGCCCACCGATCGGCATCACTGACGCTAAGACAGCGATCAGAAAAATGATCGCTTAGCGACAGTGGTGATAGGGGGTGAAAGGGTTATCTGGGGGCGATCAAGGGGGTTAAACCTTTATTAGGTAATATATGGGGGTACCCGACGCTATAAAAACCTGCGGCGAACCTAAAAAAAATTACTGGCTACCGATCGGCATCACCGACGCTAAGACAGCGATCAGAAAAACGATCGCTTAGCGACAGTGGTGATAGGGGGTGAAAGGGTTACCTGGGGGGCGATCAAGGGGGTAAACCTTTATTAGGTAATATATGGGGGTACCTGACGCTATAAAAACCTGCGGCGAACCTAAAAAAAATAACTGGCTACCGATCGGCATCACTGACGCTAAGACAGCGATCAGAAAAATGATCGCTTAGCGACAGTGGTGATAGGGGGTGAAAGGGTTATCTGGGGGGCGATCAAGGGGGTTAAACCTTTATTAGGTAATATATGGGGGTACCCTACGCTATAAAAACCTGCGGCGAACCTAAAAAAAATAACTGGCTACCGATCAGCATCACCGACGCTAAGACAGCGATCAGAAAAATGATCGCTTAGCGACAGTGGTGATAGGGGGTGAAAGGGTTATCTGGGGGGCGATCAGGGGGTTAAACCTTTATTAGGGGGGGATTAGGGGGCTACACTAGACCTAAAACTATCTTTAGTGACACTTTTACAGTCACAAATGTCACTGATTGCAGTGATCAGTAAATAAATGGTCACTGCAATCAGTGACACTGTGACTGGGGGCTGGGGGGTGATCTGGGGGGTGATCTGGGGTGTCTGGAGGGGCGATTTATGTGCCTATGTGTCCTGGTGTCAGTGTAGTGTTTTGTGCACTAACCTGCATCTTCTCTTGTGCGGCGCTCGGTATATGTGAGCGCCGCAGGAGAGATGACATCACTTTCTCTGCCTGTGTTTACATTACACAGGCAGGGGAATGATTTGATTTGCTGGGAGCGATCGAGAGGGGGTGGCCGGAATCGAACGCCCGTCCCCTCTTCCTGGATCGCTCCCGAAAACGTAACGACAGCTCACTGTAAAGAAGGGGGGTCTGATCGGACCCCCCAACTATACAAAGGCGATCACGTACATATACGTGATTCTGCCTGTCGGTGCCATTCTGCCAACGTATTTTTACAGTGGTCGGTCGTTAAGTGGTTAAAAGCATTACACTTGAGCTGAACATCACAATAGGTATAATGTCTGTAATGTCATATAAGCCCAAAGCCTGATAAATTACCCCAGCGACACAAAGGTCATCAGAGCCCATTACCTACCCCAACCTGCTACCACAGTCACTTGATAGACTTGATAGACTCCCATATCTCTTTATATGCACTGTTTTATTCTGCAACTAGTTTTAGGTCCAGTGCAACTATTTGGCAAATGAGGTTTAACCACTTCAGCCCCGGACCATTTTGCTGGTCAAAGACCAGGCCACTTTTTGCGATTCGGCACTGCGTCGCTTTAACTGACAATTGCGCGGTCGTGCAACGTGGCTCCCAAACAAAATTGACGTCCTTATTTTCCCACAAATAGAGCTTTCTTTTGGTGGTATTTGATCACCTCTGCGTTTTTTTTTTTGGGCTATAAACGAAAATAAAGCGTCAATTTTAAAAAAAATGCAATATTTTTTACTTTTTGCTATAAGAAATATTCCCAAAAAATAAATAATTTATTTTTTCCTCAGTTTAGGCCGATACGTATTCTTCTACATATTTTTGGTAAAAAAAATCACAATAAGCGTTTATTGATTGGTTTGCGCAAAAGTTATAGCGTCTACAAAATAGGGGATAGTTTTATGGCATTTTTATTAATATTTTTTTTTTTTACTAGTAATGGTGGCAATCAGCGATTTTTATCGTAACTGCGACATTATGGCGGACACATCAGACACGTTTGACACATTTTTGGGACCATTGTAATTTTTACAGCGATCAGTGCTATAAAAATGCACTGATTACTGTGAAAATGGCACTGGCAGTGAAGGGGTTAACCAGTAAGTGGCGCTGTAGGGGTTAAAGCCGTGTACACACGATAGGTTTTACCGATGAAAACAGTCCGATGGACTTTTTTCATCAGACAAACCGATCGTGTATGGGCCCCATCGGTCTTTTTTCCATCGGTGTTTAAAAATAGAACATGTTTTAAATTTATCCGATGGTTAAAAAACCGATAGCAAATTACTATCGTCTGTGGGGAACTCCGTTGGATAAAAAACCCACGCATGCTCAGAATCAAGTCGACACATGCTCAGAAGCATTGAACTTCATTTTTTCGGCTCATCGGAGTGTTTTACGTCACACGTTTGGAACGGTCGGTTTTTGGACTGATGGTGTGTAGGCAAGTCAGCTTCATCGGTTTTCCAATGGAAAAATCCATTGGTTTAAAAACCATAGGAAATCCGATCGTGTGTACAGGGCTTTAGTGTTTCCTAGGGAGTGCTTTTTAAGCCTCGTACACACGGCCGAGATTCTCGTCGAAAAAAACATGTCGTTTTTTTCGACGAGATTCTTGGACAAGAAACTTGTCCCGGCCGAGTGTACACACGCTCCTTTCAAAGAACCCGCGGTTCTTTAAATGGAGCGAACGCGGTGACGTCATCGAATACGACGAGCATGCGCTTGTCACATTCGATGCCGTCGCCGCCATCTTGGTTCACCCTACCTATGCCTAGGAAGCTACCGCGCATGCGTCGAAGTCATTTCGAGCATTCGCGGGCTTCCCGGCGAAAAGGTAAGTGTACACACACACAATTTTCTCGTCGAGAAACAGGCTGACGAGAATCTCGGCGAGAAAATAGAGAGCAGGTTCTCTATTTTCTCGTCGAGATTCTTGTCGCTTTTCTTGACGAGAAACCATACACACGAACGAAATCTCTGCCAGCAAGTTTCTTGCTGGTTTTTGCCGAGAAACTCATTCGTGTGTACGAGGCTTTACTGTAGGGGGGATGGACTGTGTGTGACATGACACTGATCTCCGCTCCCGATTACACGGAGCGAAGATCAGTGTCATTGTCACTAGGCAGAGCAGGGAGATGCTTGTTTACACTAACATCTCCCCGATCTATCTCTCTGTGAGACGATCGCGGGTGTCCACGGTTGGGCTCACAGAGAAAGCAGCAGGGTCGTGAGCGCGCCCCCGCCGGCGCGCGCGCGACCACACGGCGGCATCTTAAAGGGGACGTACCTGTACATACTTACGCCTGTCCGTGCCATTCTGCCGACGTAAATATACAGGCAAAAATAGATAATGGATGAAAGTTGGACAGCCGCACTCCAAAAACCTTTTCGGTTGACTTTATTGTAAAAAATAAACAATGCACTACAAATCACAGCAAGCAGGGATGGCAGCTGACGCGTTTCACACTATAGGTAGTGCTTACTCATAGCTGACGTAAATATACAGGCGGCGGTCCTTAAGTGGTTAATGTTGATAAATGTAAAGTTATGCACTTGGGGGTTAAGAATATGAATGCATCATACATACTAGGGGGAGTACAACTGGGGGAATCCATAGTGGAGTAGGATCTGGGGGTTTCAGTAGATCATAAGCTTAATAATACCGTGCAATGCCAAGCTGCGGTTTCCAAAGCGAGCAAAGTCCTTTCTTGTATTAAGAGAGGTATGGACTCCAGAGAGAGAGATATCATTTTGCCCCTTTACAAATCATTGGTAAGACCTCATCTGGAATATGCAGTTCAGTTTTGGGTACCAGTTCTCAAAAAGGATATCGGGTAACTGGAGAAAGTGCAGAGAAGAGCAACCAAACTGATAAGAGGCATGGAGGAGTTCAGCTATGAGGAAAGATTTGAGGAACTGAATGTATTCCCTCTTGAGACGAGGAGATTAAGGGGGGGGGGGATATGATCAACATGTACAAATACATTGGTGATCCATATAGTGAACTTGGTGTTGAGTTATTCACTTTAAGGTCATCACAGAGGACAAGGGGGCACTCTTTACGTCTAGAGGAAAAGAGATTTCACCTCCAAATACAGAAAGGTTTCTTCACAGTAAGAGCTGTGAAAATGTGGAATAGACTACCTGCAGAGGTGGTTCTGGCCAGCTCAGTAGATTGCTTTAAGAAAGGCCTGGATTCTTTCCTAAATGTACATAATATAACTGAGTACTGACATTTATAGGTAAAGTTGATCCATGGAATATCTAATTGCCTCTCGAGGGATCAGGAAGGAATTTTTCCCCTGCTGGAGAAAAATGAATCATACTTTGCTGGGGGTTTTCACCTTCCTCTGGATCAACTGTGGGTGAAGGATTGTGTATATGGGATTGTATGTTTTTTGTTTTGTTTTTTGGTTGAACTAGATGGACTTGTGTCTTTTTTTAACCTGACTAACTATGTAACTGTTGCGACCTCCCGGAGGAGATTTATTGTCTCTTAACAAGAACTGTGGGAGAGTGGGTTAGGGCCAGGACACCCTTAGGTAGATGCAATGTTAATTGGCAGACTCCAAGCCACTGTAGGTAGACAGCTATATAGGGAAAGGCCTCCAGCCGGATGCCACATCTGTATAGGTAGGACCACTGTCTCCTATGGCAACTGAACTTGTAACAGTGACTAAAGTTAATCGTACATAACTACTGGTAACACAGAATAGTTCTTCTCTTATATCACAGTATCTCATTGAAGGTCTTCACTCACTGAGCTCCCGGTCTCTCACTAGACTTCCAGATCCCAGTCGTCACCGGATCTCCTGAGCGCTTGGCACTCGCTGGAGCTTTCCCACTTCTTCACCATCCCTGGCTGGTGAGAAGACTGCTCTGGTACTTACTCAAGCTTACTCACAGTAGTCTCCGTTAATAAGGTGGATGTTCCCGTAGTGGCGGCTGCTTCTCCTTAACTCCGAACACAGCTGGTTCCCCGTCCGGCTGAACCTTCACAACTCGGTTGGACTCCAATCCTGCAGTCCCAACCCTTCTTCTCCTGCTCCTGGATAGGCCTCAGGCAGCCTAGCAGCCAGTGTCCCCGGGATAGGCCTCTGGCTTCTGGTCTAGCAACCCGGATCGACATAAAATGCATGTCCACCCAGACAGCTGTCCAGGTGGAACAGAACCCCAATCACCTGACTACACCCAAATAAATAGGCTCTCCCAGCAGGCCAAGGGACTAAAGAAAACCCCTGCCAATTGGCTGAGACACCCTATCCATTCATGATCTGACCTTGCTATGCCCTTGTCAAACTAATGTCACCAGCCACAGTGACACCTAGTGACAGAAGAGAAAAGGTGCAGCAATTCCAGAATTAGAGTGAAATCAGTGGATCTTCTAACAATTAGCCAGGACAACTACTACCTGCCAAAAAAAAATTGTTAGCAACCCTGGCTAAACACCAGGGTGCTACGTAACTATATTATTCACTTTATTAATGAATGTCTGTGTCTTACGCAAAAACATATTAGTCAGATATCAAAATCAGATGATGCCATTTTTTCTATTCCATACAGGAAACAACAGTTTGTTCCAAATCTGATACATCTAGACCAAGTGGGATTTGTTCCCAAAAGAGAAGCTCGCGACAACACAACAAAAGTCATCAATCTTCTACAGATAGCCAATAAAACACAGACGCAATGTGTATTTTTGAATACAGACGCAGAGAAGGCCTTTGACAGGGTTAATTGGAAGTGGATGCGGGCAGTCCTTCAACACGGAGGGTTCGGAAGTAAGATACTACGGTGGATTGCCGCTATATATTCCTGCCCAACAGCTCGGGTCCGGGCGAATGGAATATTATCAGAACCCTTCTCTATTACAAATGGGACAAGACAGGGATGCCCCCTGTCTCCACTTCTCTTCGCCCTGTCATTGGAACCGTTTCTCAGCACAGTGCGATTGAACCAGGATATTTCAGGGATTCAAATAGGGAATATTCAATGTAAAATTTCGGCTTACGCGGACGACATGTTGTTCACCCTTACTAACCCCCTGATTACGATTCCAAATTTGATGAGAGAATTTGAGAAATACGGGGCACTCTCAAATCTCCGTATTAACTTTAAAAAATCTGAAGCAATGGGGGTTAATCTAATACCCACATCGTTAACACAGATGAAACAAAATTATAAGTTTAAATGGACAGACAGAGCCTTAACCTATTTAGGAACGTTAATCCCAAGAAATATAGCCAAGATCTATGAGTAAAATTTCCCCCCACTATTGCAAAAGGTCAAGACCCTCTTAGACAAATGGAGTTCCGGCTTACATACCTGGATAGGACATTGTCATATCATCAAGAGGAGTATACTTCCCAAATTCCTATATCTACTACAGGCACTACCAATAAATATTTTGTTGAGTTTTTTTAAACAAACTCAGAAGATAATATTTGAATATATATGGGCACATAAACAACCAAGGATTCAACGTAAACAATTAATGTATATTAAGAGACAGGGAGGCTTGGCTGTACCGGATATACGGAAGTATTACCAAGCAGCACATTTGAATAGAGTTGTTGACTGGAACAGGCATGTAGACACTAAACTATGGGTGCAAATTGAAAATGCGCAGTCTTCAGTACCCTTAAGTGGAGCACCATGGTGCTACGCTGCATTACCAAGAGAGGTGACTGCCAGCCCGGTGGTGGGTAACACGGTGAGGCTATGCTCGACCCTGCTTCCCACTATTGGAGTAACACCTATGTCCTCTCCTCTATATCCAATATTAGGTAACCCTCTCTTCCAGCCAGGTTGTGAAGAGAGCGCATTTCAATATTTAATGAGAAAAGGATATACCCGAGCACTTAAATATATACATAATGGAACATGGCTCACAATAAAGGAGCTGATGGAACAAGGAAACACTTTTAGATTAAAATTTTGGAACTCCCTACAGATCACTCATTTTCTTGGCACTCTACCGAACCCGGGACAGTTTGACAGACCCCTAACCATATTTGAGAAACTCTGTAATGAGAAGGGAGCAATATCGCACACATTATCTATATGCTATGGACTCTTGATCACACAGCTGGAAACCCACCCCCTGAAATGTGTGCAGGAATGGGAAAAGGAACTGGGGAGGACCTTTAGCCTGGAACAGCGACAGAAGATGTTGAGGTTGACACATGAGACATCAATATGCGTTAAAATACAAGAAACCAATTTTAAGATTTTTTCTAGGTGGTATAGAACACCAGAGAAGCTTGGGAAAATGTTTCCAGAGGTCTCAGATCGGTGTTGGAGATGTCAAGAACACAAAGGCACTATGCTGCACATCTTCTGGGACTGCACCAGGCTAAGGCGTTTTTGGCTGGGGATCAAACAGATCCTCCAATGCTGTACGGAACTAACAATACCGGAGGACCCGGCGTTCTTCCTTCTACATGCTAATCAGATACCTGAGAGGACATATAAGGAATCATGTATCCCTCATCTTTTAGATGCTGCAAAGGCATGTATTCCGTTAAAATGGAAATCATCATCACCACCGACAATTGAGATGTGGATATGTAAGGTGAAGGAGGTCAATAAACTAGAAGATTTAGTCCTCTCCGTACGCCAACAGCAGGGAAGGTATTCCGAGACTTGGTCTGCTTGGAATGCCTTCCTTGCCTCGGATGAGGGGAGAATCCTCCTTGAGAATGGAGGAAGGGACGAAGAGATCTGAGGAGACCTAAGTATTTGGGTCTTTGTGGTGGTCGAGGAGGGAGAGGGAAGAGGAGGTTCTGTTCCCCCCTTTATTTCCCTTTTTTTTTTGGTTTGTTTTTTGTCCTTCTTTCCCGCCTGGAAGAGGAGGTTATGTTTTAGATGTATTGTGTTGTTAGGTTAGTGGAAGTATTGATGGGGAATTTGAAATAATATGTATGTATGGATATTCTGTATTTCCGTGTATTGAGAAAATAAAATAAAATAATTGAAGACATAAAACGCATGTCCACCCAGACAGCTGTCCAGGTGGAACAGAACCCCAATCACCTGACTACACACAAATAAATAGGCTCTCCCAGCAGGCCAAGGGACTAAAGAAAACCCCTGCCAATTGGCTGAGACACCCTATCCATTCATGATCTGACCTTGCTATGCCCTTGTCAAACTAATGTCACCAGCCACAGTGACACCTAGTGACAGAAGAGAAAAGGTGCAGCAATTCCAGAATTAGAGTGAAATCAGTGGATCTTCTAACAATTAGCCAGGACAACTACTACCTGCCAAAAAAAAATTGTTAGCAACCCTGGCTAAACACCAGGGTGCTACGTAACTATATGATTCACTTTATTAATGAATGTCTGTGTCTTACGCAAAAACATATTAGTCAGATATCAAAATCAGATGATGCCCTATTTTCTATTCCATACAGGAAACTTGGAACTTAGCACTAATATTGTTAATATGGGCTCATATGAGTTTTGCTACTGGCATTTTAGTAATGGTTCCTATAGATAAGGTAAAGAAGGCTTTAAAGTAAATAGCTATTGCATGCAACTTTCTCTTATATATATATATATATATATATATATATATATATATATATATTTTTTTTAACAAAGCAGAGGATTAAAAATATTAAAGTAACTTTTAAGATAGTACCGTATATACTCGAGTATAAGCCAAGTTTTTCAGCCCTTTCTTTTGGGCTGAAAATGACCCCCTCGGCTTATACTGGAGTCAGCGTACCTGAGTCCATTGCCACCTGACCTCACCGTGCCCATTGCAGAATCCGATCTGTGTACCCGAGTGCATGACATATTCAGAAGGCGGTTGTGCAGTTTTAAAAACTCACGCTCCTCCTTGTGCTGTTCCGTGATAGGCGGAACACTCGGTTTCCCAGAAAACACTGTGTTCAGTGTTCCACCTATAACGATCGCCCTCTCGTCCTCTCGTCTATTACGAATGAGAGGGCGATCGTGATAGGCAGAACACTGAACACAGTGTTTGCTGTGTTCCGCCTGTCACGGAACAGCACAAGGACGAGCGCAAGTTTTTAAAACTGCGCGGCCGCCGTCTAAATATGTCACGCACTCGGGTACACAGATCAGATTCTGCAATGGGCACGGTGAGGTCAGGCTGCAAAGGTAACGGGTCCCACAGTAGAGAGAATGTAGGTGAGAGGATGGTCAAGTTGAAGAGCTGCAAATGGGCACAGTGAGGTCAGGCTGCAAATGGGCATTGTTGACCCTCTTTTCCATTTACAGTAGCTGCTGCATTCTCACCCTAGGCTTATACTCGAGTCAATACGTTTTCCCTTTTTTTTGTGGTAAAATTAGGGCCTCGGCTTATACTCAAGTATATACAGTATATTATATTAAATCAATACTTAGAAGAGATTTAAACGATTGGTTTTTAAATTTACTTTAAAGACTAACTCCACTTGTGTTGAGAAAAGAAAAAAAAAACATTCCTCTGGGTGATCTATGTACATTGCAGGGATTTTAACCACTTAAGCCCCGGACCATTTCGGGCCATTAGGACCAAGCCTGTTTTTGGGATTCGGCACTGCGCTGCTTTAACTGTAAATTGTGCGGACATGCAATGTTGTACCCAAATGAAATTTGCGTCCTTTTCTTCCCACAAATAGAGCTTTCTTTTAATGGTATTTGATTGCCTCTGCGATTTTTATTTTTTGCGATATAAACAGAAAAAGACCGAAAATTTTGAAAAAAAATGATATTTTCTACTTTTTGTTATAAGAAAAATCGAATAAACTCAATTTTAGTCATACATTTAGGCCAAAATGTATTCAGCCACATGTCTTTAGTAAAAAAAATGTCAATAAGCGTATATTTATTGGTTTGCGCAAAAGTTATAGCGTTTACAAACTAGGGTACATTTTCTGAAATTTACACAGCTTTAAATTTATGACTGCCTATCTCATTTCTTGAGGTGCTAAAATGGCAGGGCAGTACAAAACCCCCCCAAATGACCCCATTTTGGAAAGTAGACACCCCAAGGAAATTGCTGAGAGGCATGTTGAGCCCATTGAATATTTTTTTTTTTCGTCCCAAGTGATTGAATAATGACTAAAAAAAAAAAAAAAAAAAAAAAAAATTACAAAAAGTTGTCACTAAATGTTATATTGCTCACACATGCCATGGTTATATGTGGAATTGCACCACAAAATACATTCTGCTGCTTCTCCTGAGTACGGGGATACCACATGTGTGGGACTTTTTAGGAGCCTAGCCACGTACGGGACCCCGGAAACCAAGCACCGCCTTCAGGATTTCTAAGGGCGCAAATTTTTGATTTCACTCCTCACTACCTATCACAGTTTCGAAGGCCATAAAATGCCAAAATAGCACAAACCCCCCCCCAAATGACCCCATTTTGGAAAGTAGACACCCCAAGCTATTTACTGAGAGGCATGTTCAGTCCATGGAATATTTTATATTTTGCCACAAGTTGCGGGAATATGACAAACTTTTTTTTTTTTGCACAAAGTTGTCACTAAATGATATATTGCTCACACATGCCATGGGCATATGTGAAATTATACCCCAAAATACATTCTGCTGCTTCTCCTGAGTACGGGGATACCACATGTGTGGGACTTATTGGTGAGCCTAGCCGCGTACGGGACCCCAAAAACCAAGCACCGCCTTCAAGGTTTCTAAGGGCATAAATTTTTGATTTCACTCCTCACTACCTATCACAGTTTTGAAGGCCATAAAATGCCAAGATGGCACAAAACCCCCCCAAATGACCCCATTTTGGAAAGTAGACACCCCAAGCTATTTGCTGAGAGGCATGTTGACCCCATTGAATATTTTTTTTTTGTCCCAAATGATTGAATAATGACAAAAAGAAAAAAAAAAATGTACAAAAAGTTGTCACTAAATGATATATTGCTCACACATGCCATGGTTATATGTGGAATTGCACCCCAAAATACATTCTGCTGCTTTTCCTGAGTACGGGGATACCACATGTGTGGGACTTTTTGGGAGCCTAGCCGCGTACAGGGCCCCAAAATCCAAGCACCGCCTTCAGGATTTCTAAGGGCGTAAATTTTTGATTTCACTCCTCACTACCTATCACAGTTTTGAAGGCCATAAAATGCCAAAATAGCACAAAACCCCCCCAAATTACCCCATTTTGGAAAGTAGACACCCCAAGCTATTTGCTGAGAGGCATGTTGAGTCCATGGAATATTTTATATTTTGCCACAGGTTGCGGGAATATGACAAACTGTTTTTTTTTTGCACAAAGTTGTCACTAAATGATATATTGCTCACACATGCCATGGGCATATGTGAAATTACACCCCAAAATACATTCTGCTGCTTCTCCTGAGTACGGGGATACCACATGTGTGGGACTTTTTGGGAGCCTAGCCGCGTACGGGACCCCAAAAACCAAGCACCGCCTTCAAGGTTTCTAAGGGCATAAATTTTTGATTTCGCTCCTCACTACCTATCACAGTTTTGAAGGCCATAAAATGCCAAGATGGCACAAAACCCCCCCAAATGACCCCATTTTGGAAAGTAGACACCCCAAGCTATTTGCTGAGAGGCATGTTGAGCCCATTGAATTTTTTTTTTTGTCCCAAATGATTGAATAATGACAAAAAGAAAAAAAAAATGTACAAAAAGTTGTCACTAAATGATATATTGCTCACACATGCCATGGTTATATGTGAAATTACACCCCAAAATACATTCTGCTGCTTCTCCTGAGTACGGGGATACCACATGTGTGGGACTTTTTGGGAGCCTAGCCGCGTACGGGACCCCAAAAACCAAGCACCGCCTTCAAGGTTTCTAAGGGCATAAATTTTTGATTTCACTCCTCACTACCTATCACAGTTTTGAAGGCCATAAAATGTCAAAATAGCCCAAAACCCCCACAAATGACCCCATTTTGGAAAGTAGACACCCCAAGCTATTTGCTGAGAGGCATGGTGAGTATTTTACAGCTCTCATTTGTTTTTGAAAATTAAGAAAGACATTTTTTTTTCTTTTTTTTTTTCTTTTTTTACATTTTCAAAACTTTGTGACAAAAAGCGAGATCTGCAAAATACTCAACATACCTCTCAGCAAATAGCTTGGGGTGTCTACTTTCCAAAATGGGGTCATTTGGGGGGGTTTTGTGCCATCTGGGCATTCCATGGCCTCCGAAACTGTGATAGGCAGTGAGGAGTGAAATCAAAAATTTACACCCATAGAAATCCTGAAGGCGGTGCTTGGTTTTTGGGGTCCCGTACGCGACTAGGCTCCCAAAAAGTCCCACACATGTGGTATCCCCGTACTCAGGAGAAGCAACAGAATGTATTTTGGGGTGTAATTCCACATATGCCCATGGCATGTTTGAGCAATATATAATTTAGTGACAACTTTTTGTACATTTTTTTGGTCATTATTCAATCACTTGGGACAAAAAAAAAAAATATTCAATGGGCTCAACATGCCTCTCAGCAAATAGCTTGAGGTGTCTACTTTACAAAATGGGGTCATTTGGGGGGGTTTTGAACTGTCCTGGCATTTTATGCACAACATTAGGAAGCTTATGTCACACATCATCCACTCTTCTAACCACTTGAAGACAAAGCCCTTTCTGACACTTTTTGTTTACATGAAAGAAAAAAATTTTTTGCAAGAAAATTATGTTGAACCCCCAAACATTATATATTTTTTTAAAGCAAAGGCCCTACAGATTAAAATAGTGGGTGTTGCATTTTTTTTTCCACACAGTATTTGCGCAGCGATTTTTCAAACGCATTTTTTGGGGGAAAAACACACTTTTTTTATTTTTAATGCACTAAAAAACACTATATTGCCCAAATGTTTGATGAAATAAAAAAGATGATCATAGGCCGAGTACATGGATACCAAACACGACATGCTTTAAAATTGCGCACAAACGCGCAGCGGCGACAAAACTACATTCATTTTTAAAAGCATTTAAAAGCCTTTACAGGTTACCACGTTAGATTTACAGAGGAGGTCTACTGCTAAAATGACTGCACTCGATCTGACCTTCGCGGTGATACCTCACATGCATGATGCAATTGCTGTTTACATATGACGCTAGACCGACGCGTGCGTTCGCCTTTGCGCAATAGCAGGGGGGGACAGCGGTGCTTTTTTTTTTTTATTATTTATTTGGCTTTTTTATTTTATTTTTAAACTGTGCCTTCCATATTTTATTTTTTTACCATTTTTATCGTTATCTCAGGGAATGTAAATATCCCCTATGATAGCAATAGGTAGTGACAGGTACTCTTTTTTTGAAAAAAATTGGGGGGTTAGACCCTAGATCTTTCCTCTGCCCTCAAAGCATCTGACCACACCAAGATCGGTGTGATAAAATGCTTTCCCAATTTCCCAATGGCGCTTTTTATATCCGGGGGGGGACATTCCCTCCCACTGCTTGTAAAAGCAGTCTAGAGGCTAATTATCTGCTAGAATTGCTTTTACATGAAAGCCGGCTGCTGGCTGAAAAGAATGATACCAAGATGATACCTAAACCCGCAGGCATCATTCTGGTATAAACATTCAAAGTCCAGCAACATACCAGTACGTTGCTGGTCCTTGTTGGACATGTATTGTAATCTTTTTTTTCATACAGCCTATTGGCTGAACGAAAAAAAGAGATTGATTGGTGGGTATGCCCACCATTAGAATACCTCCCTTCATCCACCCACTTCTAATGATGGGCATATATGCCGAAGCATGGGGGCATCCTCCCGCAAAAAAGTTATGCCGCGTACACACGGTCAAGCCTTCGTCGGAATTTCGACCGTATGTACGCGGCATAAAAGGTTATGCCGCGTACACACGGTCGGACTTTTCCACGGATAAGCCTCCGTTGGAATTTCGACCGTATATACGCGGCATTAGGAGCAAAATCGCTCCTCCGCCCCTGCTGCCCCCATGCTTCGGCATATATGCTCTTTTTTTTAACTGTGGTGGTGAAATCACCTCCTACAGCGTTGGAGTCACGGCTTTATGTATCGTGGGAGCAAACGCTGTTGCTGTCAAGATAAATAGATCCGCGCTGCAACTGAATGGCGTACCTGCTAAGCAAATGGTGGTTAACATTAAAACAAAGTAACATTACAGTACAACAGTAAGACCTTACCATGCCATACCTGCAAAGCAAATACCAAAACAAAACCTAGTAAAAAATAAAAAAATGTTTTAACGCAACCTGTGCCTAAAATATATATATGCCGAAGCATGGGGGCATCCTCCCGCAAAAAAGTTATGCCGCGTACACACGGTCGGAATTTCGACCGTATGTACGCGGCATTAGGAGCAAAATCGCTCCTCCGCCCCTGCTGCCCCCATGCTTCGGCATATATGCTCTTTTTTTTAACTGTGGTGGTGAAATCACCTCCTACAGCGTTGGAGTCACGGCTTTATGTATCGTGGGAGCAAACGCTGTTGCTGTCAAGATAAATAGATCCGCGCTGCAACTGAATGGCGTACCTGCTAAGCAAATGGTGGTTAACATTAAAACAAAGTAACATTACAGTACAACAGTAAGACCTTACCATGCCATACCTGCAAAGCAAATACCAAAACAAAACCTAGTAAAAAATAAAAAAATGTTTTAACGCAACCTGTGCCTAAAATATATATATGCCGAAGCATGGGGGCATCCTCCCGCAAAAAAGTTATGCCGCGTACACACGGTCGGAATTTCGACCGTATGTACGCGGCATTAGGAGCAAAATCGCTCCTCCGCCCCTGCTGCCCCCATGCTTCGGCATATATGCTCTTTTTTTTAACTGTGGTGGTGAAATCACCTCCTACAGCACTGGAGTCACGGCTTTATGTATCGTGGGAGCAAACGCTGTTGCTGTCAAGATAAATAATTCCGCGCTGCAGTTGAATGGCGCACCTGAAAACAAAAAATTACATACCTGAAAAGCAAGCATGATAAAACATTGCAGAATAGAATACAGTAAAAAAAGAGCAGAACAATAGAGAGAAAATAGAGAGAGAGAGAACAATAAAACGACAACTATTTTTGGTTTTTTTATTTTATATTTTTTTTTGTGTTTTGTTTTTTACGTTTTTTTTTTCTTTTTTACACTTTTTTTTGTAACTTTACAACTGTAATGGTTCGGGTCTCTCAAAATGTAATGGCATCTTGGGAGACCCTGTGTAAGTGTGTCCTAGTCTGTGAAATGCTGTACCCTACGCTAAAACTTCACTTTTGAGTGGTAGCGTTCAAAACATTCACCTTGGCAAAGACCAGGCTTGTCAGGACAGAGTGGACAAAAACTACGGGTGTCACGCCTAAATCCGCGCTTGCTACAGACACAACATCTTTTTTGGGGGGTTCGTTGGGTAGGGGTACTCGGGAGGACATACGAATAATGCCTCTCATGCAGCCGGCTTACTGCATTTGGTTGGGGATGGTGAGGTGCAGAACCGCCTGGATACAGGAGTTCTGTGACTATCTCATTCTGGAATTTTAGAAGAGATAATGTCCCGCCTGAAGCTCTGTATAGCACATGAGCGTTCAGCTCAATTAGATACGGCGCCATCAACTGGTCGTTGAGGTCCACCCCTCCCATATTTTGGTTATATTCGTGGACACAGAGGGGTTTCTCCACAACACCAGTCGCCGTACGAATTTGGACTGTCGTGTCTGCATGAAGGGAGGTAAGAAGGAAAACATTCTTATTGTCCCTCCACTTCATAGCGAGCAAGTTATTACACTTCAAGCAGGCTCTCTCCCCCAGCCTAAGACGGGCATCTACAAGCCGCTGGGGAAAGCCCCGGCGATTAGGTCGCACGGTGCCACATGCTCCAATCTTATGATCAAACAAGTGACTAAACAGTGGCACGCTCGTGTAATAATTGTCCACATACAAGTGGTACCCCTTTCCGAATAAGGGTGACACCAATTTCCACACTATCTTGCCAGCGCTCCCTGTAATCCGGGCAGTTGACCGACTCAATCTGACTGTCTTTTCCCTCATAAACCGTAAAGTTCACTACATAGCCTGTTGCCCTGTCACAGAACTTGTAGAGCTTGACCCCGTATCTGGCACGCTTGCTGGGAAGGTACTGCTTGAAAGACAAGCGGCCAGAAAATTTAATCAGGGACTCATCAACGCAGACAACTTGATCGGGAGTAAACAAGGCTGCAAAACGTTCGTTGAAGTGGTTTATGAGGGGCCGAATTTTATAGAGCCGGTCGTATTCAGGGTCCCCACGTGGACGACAAAGTTCATTGTCGTTGAAGTGCATGAACCGCAAAATCTGCTCGTATCGTGCCCTGGACATGGAGGCAGAGAACACGGGCATGTGGTCAATTGGGTGCGTGGACCAATAAGCACGCAATGACGGAAATTTATGTGTGCCCATGTTGAGGGAAAGGCCCAGAAAGGTCTTAAATTCGGAAACCGTAATTGGTTTCCAATTTCTGGCAATTTTAGGCAACTGGGGGTTAGCGGCGATAAATTGACCAGCATATAAATTACTCTGGTCCACAATAGATCTATAGAGATCTTCCGTGAAAAACAGCGAATAAAAATCGATTGGCATAAAATCAGCTGTTTCCACCTGAATACCGGGTTGGGCAGTGAATGGGGGAAGTACGGGTTCTGCAGAAGTGGTGGGGACCCAATCAGGATAGGCGAATTCTGCAGGAAGGGCAGTATGGGCACGACGGGCCTGCCTTTGTCTTCTTGGTGGCAGCGGGACACTACTTGTGCTTGCCACCTCGCCAGCTTGAACTGCACTTATGGGACTCGCCACGTCACCAAGTGTTACTGCAGTGCTGGATGTACGTCCAGGCTGTACTAGGCCGCTGGTGCTTGCCAGTTCACCAGAAGGAATAGCGGCGCTAGTACTACTCTGCTCCATGATACGAGAGACCTGCGGTTCTTGCTCCTCAACAACCTCAGAAGATCGGGATCGGGTACGCCTGACCTTAGCAGGGACCTCAACTTCGTCGTCAGAGCTATCTGACGTGGGGCCGCTGACGTCACTGTCTTCTACGGGAAGATATTCTGAGCCTGAATCTGACAGATACGTGACCTCCTCTTCACTATCTGTCATGCTCAGAATCTCGTAGGCCTCTTTACTAGTGTACCTTCGACTTGCCATTTTGGGCTCTAAATTTAGGGGTACACTAGTAAGATTCACAGGAAAAAAAGCACCTGACTGTCGTCAGCAAATATATCAAACGCTACAAAAAAACTGTTAGCGATCGCAGGGATCAGGCCTGTCTCTGCGAACGCTGCAGTTATGTGTGTTGTGTTTGGTAAGTGACAGTGATCGATCGATACTGCACTTGGGTGGGCTGGGCTGGGCTGGGCGGAGGGGCTAAACGCAGGTACTAGCAGGTATCTGGGCTGATCCCGCTAACACTGCGTTTTTGGGAACCCTAAACCGCTGGGGATGCTAGTATAGATCTGATCAGATACTATACCACTAAGGGGGGTGTATGCTTTGCGCGTGGGTGTTAGCGTTACTGGCACTAACCTAACACTGCCTGGGGCGACGCAGACCCTCTCTGGCGCTAAAACCTAATTGATTTCACCCGCCGGGCGATCAGGGGGGTTAAACCTTTATTGGGTTATATACGGCGGGTGCCCTGATGCTATAAAAAGCAAACTAATCAACCAGCGTCACCCGTAACCTTTATATGGTGATCACTGGTGAAAGGGTTAACTAGGGGCAATCAGGGGGTTAAAACCTTTATTAGGTTAAATATGGGGGTACCTGACACCAATAAAAACCTGCGGCGAACCTAAAAAAAAAATAACTGCCTATCTAAAACACCAGCGACACGAATACAGCGATCGGAAAAACAATCGCTTAGTGACGCTGAAGTTAGGGGGTGAAAGGGTTACCTGGGGGGTGATCAAGGGGTTAAACCTTTATTAGGGGGGGTTAGGGGGCTACCCTGGACCTAAAGGGGCCTAATCCTAACTGCCTTGCAACTTTTTACAATCACAGATGACACTAAATGCAGTGATCAGTAAAATAAATGATCACTGCAATCAGTGACACTGTGATTGGGGGCTTTGGGGTGACCCGGGGGGTGATCTGGGGGTGACTGGGGGGTGATTTGTGTGCCTATGTGTACCTACGTGTCAGTGGACTGTTGGAGCACTAACCTCTGTCTTCACTCCTCGGCGCCGGGAACGAAAAGACCGCGGCGAGGGAGATGACATCACTTCCTCCAGCCTGTGTTTACATCACATGGCGGAGGAAGCAATTTCATTGGCCGGGAGCGATCGCGAGGGGGGGGGGCGGAATCGAGCGGCCGCCCCCTCATGCCTGATCGCTCCCGAACACTTAACGGCCGCTCACTACAGTGAAGGGGGGTCCGGATGGACCCCCCAACTGCACAAAGGCGATCACGTAGATCTACGTGATTCTGCCTGTCCGTGCCATTCTGCCGACGTAAATCGGCGGTGGGCGGTCGTTAAGTGGTTAACAAACTTTTTTGCAGATTCCTATATTTTGTTATTCAGAGTAAATAGAGGTTTGTTTCTCTGTGTCCATGTGGAAAGTGAATCTAATGGAAGCTATTTATAATTATCAGCTGCTGCACTTGCATGGTTCTAATGAGGAAAGGGGCAGAGCCTGCATCCCTTTAGATGTGATTTCCCTTTGAAAGTATCTTAGCAAAAATAAAACTTTTGTTGTAGAGGATTCCCAAAATCTGACTTGTATCTTAGAGCAGACTTCTGGGAAAATCAGTAAGCCAATCACACAAGCAGGACATTACATTTCTGGATGGCATACCATCTGTGTACAGAACACCTCCAGGTTGCCATCTTTCATTTCGCAGAAATTTACAGCACTGCAGATTGAAAAGAAATGTAACTTTTAATAACATTTAATTACAATATGACTTGTGTAGCAATTGTATATGCTATATATTTTTTTTTTATTTGCTATTTTTGTCCCCACGAAAGCAGAGTTACCCTTTAAGCTCTAGGAGTATTTCAATGCTGACTTATTTAGGGGGAAGGGGGGGGGGGATTATCTTTTTTGTTTAATGTTTACTTGTCAGATAAAAAGTTATCATCTTTTTTCATATGGGCTTTAACTGTAATCCATTGTTGTCACAAATTCCCCAAATGGCACATGAGACTACAGAACCATAACGTGTCACTCAGAACACGATCGATATATACAGCTGTTTTTTTTTTTGTTGTTGTTCGGATAATTTCCCATAGTGAAAAGGGCACTTGTTTTGTTAGGAGCAGCAAAATGACATGGCCAATAATTTATTAATCCAACTTCAACCTATTGGTTCATTTCAGTATGTGTGCCCTTTTCCAGTCCTGGAGATCTGCCAGTCGCCGGTCTGGTTTTCTGTGTAGAACTGGCGCACAAGTGTTACTATAGACAAGGATGGGCGCTCCCGCTCACATTTCTATATTATAAAGCCCTCAGTAAATAAAATACAGATTTTTGTGTTACAGCTCTATGCAATGTATTTGGCTGGCTCTAGAATATACTAGGGCTGTTAACCACTTCAGCCCCGGACCATTTGGCTGCCCAAAGACCAGAGCACTTTTTGCAATTTGGCACTGCATCATTTTAACTGACAATTGCGCGGTCGTGCGACGTGGCTCCCAAACAAAATAGACGTCCTTCTTTTCCCACAAATAGAGCTTTCTTTTGGCGGTATTTGATCACCTCTGCGGTTTTTATTTTTTGCGCTATAAACAAAAAAAGAGCGACAAGTTTGAAAAAAAATGCAACATTTTTTACTTTTTGCTATAATAAATATCCCCAAAAAATATATAAAAAAAACATGTTTTTTTCCTCACTTTAGGCTGATACGTATTCTTTTACATATTTTTGGTAAAAAAAATATTGATTGCGCACAAGTTATAGCGTCTACAAAATAGGGGATAGTTTTATGGCATTTTTATTAATATTTTTTTTTTTTTACTAGTAATGGCGGCGATCAGTGAATTTATCTTGACTGCGACATTATGGCGGACACATCGGACACTTTTGACGCCATTTTGGGACCATTGTAATTTTTACAGCAATCAGTGCTATAAAAATGCACTGATTACTGTAAAAATGAAACTGGCAGTGAAGGGGTTAACCAGTAGGGGGCACTGAAGGGGTTAAGTGTGTCCTAGGGAGTGATTCTAACTGTTAGGGGGATGAGCTACGTGTGACACGACACTGATCACTGCTCCCGATCATAGGGAGCTGTGATCAGTGTCCTGTCACTAGGCAGAATGGGGAAATGCTTGTTTACATCAGCATTTCCCCGTCCTTCCTCTCCGTGAGACGATTAAGGGTATCCCCGCAGACATCGAGTCCGCGGGACCTGCGGTCACACTCACGGAGCTTGCGGCACGTGCCCACAATGCTGCGTCTTAAAGGGTAACATATACATACGTTAATCTGCCCAGCCGTGCCATTCTGCCGACGTATATCGGTGTGAGCCGCTCGGCAAGTGGTTATTGTATAGGGATAGTGCCTTTTACTGCAGAGGGAAGCACCAGGCAAACAAATGAATACGATGAAATATATATTTCTTATGAACTACCCTTAGCTGCCAAGGATTTGTGAATCTGTCCAGGCTTCTTTATGATTTATATGTCTCTAATAGACAATACAAACAATAGGATGACACCACTTTCTCTAGAGTTAATGTAAAGTGTAAAAGGATGAGATCATCATAAGTTAGTGCCAGCTCAGGAAAAGTTTATTGATCTTGAAAAAAAAAAAATCAAAAGTTAAAGCCAGTGCATTTGGGGGGGGGGGGGGTTCAGAACTCCCCCTTCATCAGGGCTTGGGAGCTGGCTGAAACAGAAGCTTATACTTATAGACGGGGCTTTTGTTCAGCTGGAACTTGGTGGAACTCGGTTCCACCACCTCTGGCTCAGGCCTTCTTCTTCCTGTTCACCTCTATCGCTTGTAAACACAGAAGTCCGGCTTCTGTGTTTACGAGGGACAGTTTGTCTCCCAATGGCTCCCACTGAGTGCAAGATGGGGGCAAGGGAGAGGCAGGTGCCCAGGGTACAGTGCAGATGCCCACACCCCCACTGGATGATCTCCCCGCGTCCTGCCCCTTTAAGACCCTCCCACTGTTAGTGAAATTTGACCACACCCACAATTTAATGCGGTTTGGAGGGTGTGTGTGTGAGGGGGAATTGGGGGGTTGTGGTTGAGTTTCTGTACCTATTTTCTGTGGAAAAAAGCCCTGCTTATAGATAAATACAAAGTAACACAAGTTATATGATAGTAGTCCTATTTGTGCATGTATTATAGGTTTCTGCTTCAACCAGCTTCCAAGCCCTGATGAAGGTAGGCTACTGAACACCCCGACACAAGTGGGCTTTACAGTTGCAAAAAAAAGTATGTGAACCCTTTTGGAATAATATGGATTTCTGCACAAATTGGTCATAAAATGTGATCTGATCTTCATCTAAGTCACAACAATGCCACAGCATCTCAATCGGATTGAGGTCAGGACTCTGACTGGGCCACTCCAGAAGGCGTATTTTCTTCTGTTTAAGCCATTCTGTTGTTGATTTACTTCTATGCTTTGGGTCGTTGTCCTGTTGCAACACTCATCTTCTGTTGAGCTTCAGCTGGTGGACAGATAGCCTTAAGTTCTCCTGCAAAATGTCTTGATAAACTTGGGAATTAATTCTTCCTTTGATGACAGCAATCCGTCCAGGCCCTGACGCAGCAAAGCAGCCCCAAACCATGATGCTCCCACCACCATACTTCACAGTTGGGATGAGGTTTTGATGTTGGTGTGCTGTGCCCCTTTTTCTCCACACATAGTGTTGTGTGTTTCTTCCAAACAACTCAACTTTGGTTTCATCTGTCCACAGAATATTTTGCCAGTACTGCTGTGGAACATCCAGGTGCTCTTGTGCAAACTGTAAATCTACAGCAATGTTTTTTTTTGGACAGCAGTGGCTTCCTCTGTGGTATCCTCCCATGAAATCCATTCTTGTTTAGTGTTTTACGCATCGTAGATTCGGTAACAGGGATGTTAGCATATGCCAGAGACTTTTGTAAGTCTTTAGCTGACACTCTAGGATTCTTCTTCACCTCATTGAGCAGTCTGCGCTGTGCTCTTATAGTCATCTTTACAGGACGCCCACTCCTAGGGAGAGTAGCAGCAGTGCTGAACTTTTTCCATTTATAGACAATTTGTCTTACTGTGGACTGATGAACAGCAAGGCTTTTGGAGATACTTTAATAACCCTTTCCAGCTTTATGCAAGTCAACAATTCTTAATCGTAGGTCTTCTGAGAGCTCTTTTGTGCGAGGCATCATTCACATCAGGAAATGCTTCTTGTGAAAACAAACCCAGAACTGGTGTGTGTTTTTTATAGGGCAGGGCAGCTGTAACCAACACCTCCAATCTCATCTCATTGATTAAACTCCAGTTGGCTGACACCTCACTCCAATTAGCTCTTGGAGATCTCATTAGTCTAGGAGTTCACATACTTTTTCCATCTACACTGTGAATGTTTACATGTGTGTTCAATAAAAACATGGTAACATTTAATTCTTTGTGTGTTATTAGTTTAAGTAGACTGTGATTGTCTATTGTTGTGACTTAGATGAAGATCAGATCACATTTTATGACCAATTTGTGCAAAAATCCATATCATTCCAAAAGGGTTCACATACTTTTTTTGCAACTGTATCTGATGATGTTTTATTAAGAAAAATACACTTTTACTGGACTGGCACTAACTTGTGGCACTCTCATCCTTTTGCAAATTGATCTGACTTTTCCAGGGACCCTGTGGTTGTAAACCCTAGAAAAAAAAAACATGCAAGTTAACTGGTTCCCGAACAGCTCACCTGTATTTACGGGGGCAGAATGGCCCCATTGCGTGAAACCCTGTATCGGTATGGGGTTGCTTTAAGAGCCACTAGAGGGCGTGCGTCCGCTGCACGGCAGGGGACCCGATGCACGTGGCCGGCAGTAGCGATCGCCGCCGGCCACGCCCGATCGCATGCACGAGCGCCAGCACTGGGATTTGTGCGTATACACACAAATCCCTGTGCTGTCAGAGGAGAGGAGACATGTTGTTTGTTCCTTGTAAGTAGGAACAGTGATATGTCTCCTCTCCTACTCAGTCCTATCCCCATACAGCCAAATATTTCGACTTTTGGTTACCTGATGACCACTGGAGGGTACCGGGAACAGCATTTTCTCTAGAAAAGATAAGTTCTTCAGCCCTCCTGTCACTCTTCATTTATCCATCTCAGCAAGGCTGTAAACACAACAATTGAGGAGAAGTCTATTTCAAACTGATACTATACAATTGTACTGGCAAGGTTTATCCTGGTTGTGGTTTGCCTTTAAACACAGTTCCTTTTATAAATGTGAATTAACCTTGAACTAATCCCTAAGAATTCTGTTACTCTTCCAATTCAAACTGTACATAGCTGCATGTCGGGTATAAATAATTGAAGAGAAAATCCTAATTATATTGGATTAATTCAGCCTGTTTTAATTAGCCATTAATTTGCAGATATCCTAATCTGTTTGCGAAAGGATTTGTTATGGAAGTGTTTTCAGCAGAGGTCTTTGTTGGTGTTGCTGGAATAGATTAATTTTCTTTCCTATTTTGCTCTTTGAGAATTCAGTGTTAATATGATATTCTGATAAGTTTGTGGCCTTCTTAGAATGGAATACTGCAATACTGTCCACAGTCTTTACTGCATTGACATTGAAATCACCTACAAGAATGATCTTCATGTATTAAAGCAGGCTTTTAACCACTTAAGCCCCGGACCATTTGGCCAGCCAAAGACCAGAGGACTTTTTGTGATTCGGCACTGCGTTGTTTTAACTGACAATTGCACGGTCGTGCGACATGGCTCCCAAACAAAATTGACGTCCTTTTTTCCCCAAAAATAGAGCTTTCTTTTGGTGGTATTTTATCACCTCTGCGGTTTTTATTTTTTGCGCTATAAACAAAAATAGAGCGACAATTTAAAAAAAAAAACAATTTTTTTTACGATAATAAATATCCTCAAAAAAATCTATAAAAAAACAAAATTTTTCCACAGTTTAGGCATATATGTATTCTTCTACATATTTTTGGTACAAAAAAATCGCAATAAGCATATATTGATTGGTTTGCGCAAAAGTTATAGCGTCTACAAAATAGGGGAAAGTTTTATGGCATTTTTTTTTCACTAGTAATGGTGGCGATCAGCGATTTTTATCATGACTGCGACATTATGGCAGACACATCGGACACTTTTGACACATTTTTGGGACCATTCACATTTATACAGCGATCCCTGCTATAAAAATGCATTGATTACTGTATAAATGTGACTGGCAGGGAAGGGGTTAACACTAGGGGGCGAGGAAGGGGTTGAATGTGTTTCCTAGATGTGTTCTAACTGTGGGGGGAGGGGACTGACTGGGGGAGGTGACCGATGGTTGTCCCTATGTACAAGGGACACACCATCGGTCTCCTCTCCCTCACAGGATGTGGATCTGTGTGTTTACACACACAGATCCACTTTCCTGCTCGGTTACTGTGCAATCGCAGGTGCCCGGCGGCCATCGCGGCCCGCCGGGCATGCGCATCGGGTCCCCATACAAAAATGTATTAGTAATGGCGGCGATCTGCGATTTTTATTGTGACTGTGACAATATGGTGGACACATTGGACACTTTTGATACTATTTTGGGACCATTGTCATTTATACAGCGATCAGTGCTATAAATATGCACTGATTACTGTGTAAATGACACTGGCAGTGAAGAGGTTATCCACTAGGTGGCGCTGAAGGGGTTAAGTGTGTCCTAGGGAGTGATTCTAACTGTTAGGGGGCGTGGCTACGAGTGACACGTCACTGATCGCTGCTCCCGATGAGAGGGAGCATACGATCCGTGACAGTGTCACTAGGCAGAACGAGGAGAGGCTTGTTTACACTTGCCTCTCCCCGTTCTGCAGCTCTGTGACCCGATCGCGGGACACCGGCGGACATCGAGTCCGCGGATCCCGCGGGCGCGGTCACGGAGCTTGCGGCAGGAATTTCAAAGTGACGTAAATATAAGTTACTTTGCCCACCCGTGCCATTCTGCCGACGTATATGTACAGGAGCCGGTTAACCAAAACTCAACCCCCCCCCCCATATACCCCCTCCATCAGACTCCATGTTCCTGTGTTAAAATAAGAGACTAAATACACCCTGTAATTCTTACTGTGTAGCAGAAAGCGCTGCACTAATGATAGTTAGGCAGGGCTCCATACTCCATAAGGTACCCCATGCCTGTGCCTATAGATAGCAGGGGCAATGAGGCAGCCTTTTCCTGTCCTGTACAGTGGGCCAACACATTTTTTCCCCATCAGTAAAACTGCAATTACCTCCTTATTTACACATTGTTACAGTATGCTAAACCAGGTTTTGATAAATTAAAAGGGGTGTGTGGGGGGGGGGGATTGGGAGTTTGTGTGAATCATGCGGTGTAGATTGGCTACAAATATGTCTTGCCAGACATATTTGTAGCCATTCTACACCGCATGCTTCACACAAAGTCCCAAATCCCCCCCCCCCCCCGTCCCTTTTAGTTAGTCTCGTAATTTAGGGATGAAGGCTACAAACTATTTGTTCTGTGTCTCATATAAAGTCCCAACGTTTTTATCCCTTCATCAAGTTTTGATCAATGACAAGAGTTTTTTCACTTTTTGTTCTGCAGCACTACCGGCTGCGGCCACCTAGGCGATTAGGTCATTAAGCGATCTGCAAGGGCTCCTGGAGTAGCGGCGTCATGTATCCCAGGAGTCCTTGCAAATCACCTAGTAACAAAATCTCCTGTTATTTCCAGGCCGGAAATTACGTGAAAGGGAGGACCCGGATGTCACGATTGACAGGTTGCTATAGCAATGGGACAGGAACCTCCGCCGACGTCGCCATTGTTATGGCAATCTGTCTGGAAGAGAGAGAGCTGCCCAGTGCGCAGGCGTGAGATCGGGAGGTGCATGCTGGGTAGCCAGCTGCACCGAATCCTGGAAATCAAGAGAAGAGGGCTTCAGATGCCCACAAATGACATGGTCCTGGTTAGTCTTCAAATATTTTAACACAAACTACAGGGACTACACATAGGACATGTTTTAAATGTTGCTAGATATGTTTAAACAAGTATGGAGGAGTGTTTATAAAAAAAAATTAAAAAAAAGTATTTCGGGGACTGGAACTCCGTTTTAAAGCTTAGTTCGATTTTGACCAGACTTCCACTTTAACGTTTATTTGAGATCAGTTTACTTTTTTCTTTATTTTCTCAATTCAGGTCAATGTGAATGCATAGCAAAGTCATGGTAAACGCATCAACTGCTGCTCCTTCTATCACAGTCAACTAACCAGCTTTAAAAAGGGATAAATGCTTCCTAACCTTCTTAAAAAGGTTCCCCACCTATCCTGTATAAACAGACAGTTAGGTTATGGGAGCCTATGAGTGACATCACTGCTCCAGTAAGTCACAGCCATTGTCAAGCCCTCCTTGACCCGGAGCTGCAGGATCATGTGACCGGACCGGAACAGGTAAAAATAAGTACACACATCTTTTTTTTATACAGATTAGGAATGATGGATAGGGGGAGGGAAAATTTTTAAGAATAGTTAGTATTTTCTTTTATAATAGTCTTACGCCGAGTACACACGATCGGAATTTCCATCCAAGGTTTTTCCGACAGAATTTCGCTCAAACTTGGCTTGCATACACACGGTCACACAAATCCTGTCGGAAATTCTGACCGTCAAGAACGCGGTGACGTACAACACGTACGACGAGCTGAGATCAACGAAGTTCAATAGGCAGTTCGGCTCTTCTGCTTGATTCTGAGCATGCGTTTTTTTGCGCGTTGGAATTGCATACAGACGATCGGAATTTCCAATGGGAACTTTTCCCGTAGGAAAATTTGAGAACTAACGCTCAAATTTTTCTTGGCGGAAATTCCAACAGAAAAATTCCGATGGAGCCTAAACACGGTCGGAATTTCCGACCAAAAGCTCACATCGGACTTTTCTTGTCGGAATTTCCGATCGTGTGTACGCGGCATTAGTGTACAAAGGCCTATTTACACCGCTCTGCGCTAAACAGCTACTGGAGTTAATTGATCAATGTGCATAAAGTTCATATGCAAATGACAGATATTATGGGTGTATGTATGCAGCAGCCGCTATGATGATAAAACAAATAAAATACAAAAAGTAAAGAGTCTTAATCCAAAATGCCGGTTCAGTGAGGATTCCAATACTTCAGCAACGCTCCTGTCCATTAGTCAAAATGTGACTGGCATTCACATGTTAACCATATGAGACACATAATGTGATAGTGAGTGATGAAATAGTTCTTAAAGCAGAGGTCCACCCGAATTTTTTTTTTAAAAGCCAGCAGCTACAAATACTGCAGCTGCTGACTTTTAAAAAATGGACACTTACCTGTCCAGCGCGCCCGCGATGTCTGCAGACGAGGCTGAGCAATCGCTCAGTCCTCGGATGCTGCCGCCACCATGCTCGGTGAGGGAATCAGGAAGTGAAGCCTTGCGGCTTCACTGCCCGGTTCCCTACTGCACATGCGCGAATAGCGCGGCGCTCCATCACTGGTCCCCGCTCTCTCCTGGGACCAGTGTGTTTCCCAGGAGACAGCGGGGGGGGGGACGGGAAGTGGCATAGACTCCCATGGGAGTCTATGCCTGGAAACGGGTGCAGATACCGGTCTTAGACAGGTATCTGCACCCCCCTCCCCCCTGAAAGGTTCCAAATGTGTCACCGGAGGGGGGGGGAGGGTTCCGAAAAGCAGAAGTTCCACTTTTGGGTGGAACTCCGCTTTAATGGTGGATGAAGATTCAAGTTGGTAATCTGTGAGCATGCAAATAGAAAAGGAGCACCGTCCAATCGGCTGTATGGGGTGGTAATTCTTGCATTATGGACATTCATTCCTGGGTGTATTCGGGCCTAAACATTAGTATCACTTCTTGCACTGACCAAACCCATCCAGTCATAACATCTATTCAGCTTCTCATACCGTTTTATAAGTTGCTGACAGTGGAACTGGACAATGTGTCTATACTTTCTGCCCATGCAAACACGCCAGAAGTTCATGCACGGAGCTTAATGCCCAATGAATAGGCCTCATACACTCTATTAGATTTTCTGCAGATTTTTGTCTTCAGATTTACCAAAACCATGTAGTGCAAGGGCCTACCTGATTGCATACAAATTGAAACTCTTAACTGGAGTTCCACCCAAAAATGGAACTTCCACTTTTCGGAATCCTCCCCCCCTCTGGTGTCACATTTGGCACCTTTCAAGAGGGAGGAGGGAGCAGATACCTGTCTAATACAGATATTTGCTCCCACTTCCGGGCATAGGTCGCCACGACGACCTACGCCACATCCGGTGCCTTCTCCGTTCCCCCCGCTGTCTTCTGGGAGACACACAGGTCCCAGAAGACAGCAGGGATCAGTGGGATCACGCAGCGTGACTTGCGCATGTGCAGTAGGGAACCAAGAAGTGAAGCCGCAAGGCTTCAATTCCTGATTTCCTCATCGAAGATGGCGGCGGCAGCACCCGAGAGCCGAGGGACAGATCGGCTTTGGGTGCCGACATCGCGGGCGCCCTGGACAGGTAAGTGTCCATATATTAAAATATAGAAAATCTAATGGTGTGTATGGGGCTTATGAAAAGGAACTGAAGAATTTGATCCCAAAAGAGGGACAGCCCTTCCAATTGAGGAACAGTTTGGGGCAATTGTGATTTGTAGCGGCTACAGAATTACTCTCATTAGTGTATTTGTTGCTAGAAAATGGAGTTGCAATCAATGACAGGTCTGGTTCTCAGAAATTCCAAGCAATTCATAGCTCAGTGGCTAAGCGCTGACTTTTTGCAGCCTTTGGAACTAGCTACAGAATCCTCAGCCTCGGTAACTAATCATGTTCTCCAATGCAGCTGCTGATGATCATGGCACACCAGAGATTTGCAGTTGCATAGGTAAGCATTGCACTCAGCTACAGCAGCAACTCTATCTAGCTACAAACTTCCAGAGAATATAAGCAGAAAGACTGATGGCTGCTAAAAATGCTAGTTTGGCCCAACACTAGTAAGCTCAGAGGTCAAAAGCATACAAGGCAGTAAGGCACATCAAAATTTGGGCAGAAAGACTAAAAGGCTCATTTAGATCAGACATCTTGTTCAGTTCTGTAATGTAAACCACTGCACTACGCACACTGCCACCCATCACATTTATTAACGCAGAGTTTCACCCACTTTTACAAGGGGGTCCTATACTAAAGACCACCCCCTCGTTTTTGGATATCTATATTTATTTCTTTCATACCTTTTTAGAAGTTCTAAGTATACCCACTTCAATACCGGGCACTTTCCCCCCTTCCTGCCCAGGACAATTTTTAGCTTTCAGCGCTGTCGCACTTTGAATGACAAATTGCGCGGTCATACTACACTGTAACCAAACGAAATGTTTATCATTTTCTTCCCACAAATAGAGCTTTCTTTTGGTGGTATTTGATCACCACTGCGGTTTTTAATTTTTGCGCTATAAATGAAAAAAGACCAACAATTTTGAAAATAAAAACTGATGGCACTGATCACTGATAGGTGGCACTGATAGGCGGCACTGATGGGCACTGATAGGCGGCACTGATGGGCACTGATAGGTGGCACTGGATAAGCAGCACTGAGGAGCTACTGACAGGCATTACTGAGTGGCACTGACTTTGATGGGGCACTGACAGGCATTACTGATGGAGCACTGATTGGCACCTTTTTGGGCACTGTTATGGGCACTGATCTGCACTTTTATGATCACTATATAGAGGGGGACAGGCTGGCAGGGGATGGGCACTGATTGGCAACTGATGGACACTTTTTGATGGGGGCTGTGCTGATAATCAATGTGCCGATTATCAGCACAGACCCCCACTCTGACAGGGAGATCTGCCGATCGGCTTACACAATGATCAGCTGTGATTGGTCACAGCTGATCACGTGGTATGAAGCCTCTGTCAGAGGCTTCATACCACGATCGGAGTTGCGGTGTATCAGACTGACACACTGCACCTCCGATTGCCATGCTGCATGCCGCCCGAGGGCGCGCGCCGGCTCTGTTATCCCGATCACGTCATATGACGTCCAATCAGGATAACTAAACCACTTTGCCGCCATCATGTTGCTATACGGCGGGCGGCAGGTGGATATTTCCGTCCTAGCTCGGCCGCGGCGAAGTATGTCACATCCTCTTCTGTGGTGAGCCCTCCTACTTCACCCCCGCTGCCTTCTGGGACCTGTGTGTGTCCCAGAAGACGAGCTGGCCATTCACAAAGCGCCAAGCGACTTGCGCATGCACAGTAGGAAACCAGCTGTGAAGCCTGAAGGCTCCACTGCCTTTTTCCCTTAGTTGGAATGGCGGCGCCTGTACCCAAGCCGGTGGACGAATCAGCCTCGGGGGGGCCGACATCGCGGGCTCCCTGGACAGGTAAATGTCCTTATTAAAAGTCAGCAGCTACTGTACTTGTAACTGCTGATGTTTGAAAAAAACTTTTTTGCAGCTGGAACTCCGCTTTATAATCAAGTCTCAATGTGTAGGCAACAAAGCCAATGGAGTTTTACGTCTTAAAGTCACACAACTGGGCTCTCCTCCCACATTTCACTGCACTCCACCATATTCAGATTCCCTATATCAGCAGCTAATTTTCTCATGGTTAGCCGGCTCAAATCAGCATATCGACTGTACCCAGAGATTTTATGTAAATGTTTGTATGCATGTTCATACCAGGGCCGGCCCAAGACATTGTGCTGCCTGGGCCCAAGAATTAAATGCTGCCCCCCCAAAAAAAAAAACACGCCCGCCACAAGGCTCCCACATCCATTATTTTATATCATGACAATTAAAGCTAAACTTAAATGTAATAGGGAGTTAGATTTACATGCAAGAGTGGTGGTGGTGGGGGGTTCCATCCAATGCAGCTGTGGTGGTGGGGGGGTTCAGTCAGAGCCAGCGGTGGTGGTGGGGGGGTTCAGTCAGAGGCAGTGGGGATGGTGGTGGTGGGGGGGTTCAGTCATAAGCAGATGTGGTGGTGGGGAGTGGGGTTCAGACAGAGGCATCGGTGGTGGTGGAGGGTTCAGACAGAGGCAGATGTGGTGGTGGGGAGGGGGGTTCAGTCAGAGGCAGCGGTGGTGGGGGGTTCAGACAGAGGCATCAGTGGTGGTGGGGGTTTCAGACAGAGGCAGATGTGGTGGTGGGGAGGGGGGTTCAGTCAAAGGCAGCTGTGGTAGGGGGGTTCAGTCAGAGGCAGATGTGGTGGTGGGGAGGGGGGTTCAGTCAAAGGCAGCGGTGGTAGGGGGGTTCAGTCAGAGGCAGATGTGGTGGTGGGGAGGGGGGTTCAGTCAGAGGCAGTGGTGGGGGGTTCAGTCAGAGGCAGCGGTGGTGGGGATCAATGGCGCTGGCACTTACTTGCTTACAGTGTCAGTCGCCAACATGGGGTCTCTGCTCAAAGCAGAAAGCTCCTCAGTCCTTCACACTGTTGGCCTTTCTCCTGCAGTTTCTGCCTCTTGTTCCAACAATGCATTTGTCTGCAGCAATGGGGGGGGGGGGGGCGCGGAGAGGATGGGCGAAGGGGTCCGCTGTGTGGGTATGGCAGCAACAGGGGCGGATCCAGAGTTTTGTCTCGGGAGAGGTACTGCCAGAAAATTATTTTTTTGTGGGCAATTTATCAGGGAAATGGCTGGTGTTGGTGCTTCAATCATGGCACCATGGATGTTATGGTGTCATGATAATTGAAGCGCATTATTTCTATTATTAAATTGTAATATAAAATTAAATAGTTCAACTCACCAGAATCAGTGAGAGCCCTGAGCGTTGCGGATTATCACTTGCCACGATGTCACCTGCCACACGTTGCGAATTGTCACTTGCCACGACATCATCTGCCACACGTTGCAGATTGTCACTTGCCACAATGTCTCCTGCCACACATTGCAGATTGTCACTTGCCACAACGTCACTTGCCACATGGATTGTCACTTGCAACATGAGCGTGTCACTTGCCACGTCACCTGCCAAACGTTGCGGATTGTCACTTGCCACACGTTGCGGATTGTCACTTGCCACGACGTCACCTGCCACAAATTGTGGATTGTCACTTGCCACAACATCACCTGCCACACGTTGCGGATTGTCACTTGCCACAACGTCACCTGCCACACGTTGCGGATTGTCACTTGCCACAACGCCACCTGCCACACATTGCGGATTGTCACTTGCCACAACGTCACCTGCCACACATTGCGGATTGTCACTTGCCAGGACGTCACCTGCCACACATTGCGGATTGTCACTTGCCACATCACCTGCCACAAATTGTGGATTGTCACTTGCCAGGACGTCACCTGTCACATTTTGCGGATTGTCACTTGCCACATCACCTGCCACAAATTGTGGATTGTCACTTGCCACAACATCACCTGCCACACGTTGCGGATTGTTACTTGCCACAACGTCACCTGCTTCAGGTTGTGGATTGTCACTTGCCACAACGTCACCTGCCACAAGTTGCGGACAGTCACTTGCCACATCACCTGCCACACGTTGTGGATTGTCACTTGCCACAACGTCACCTGCCACACGTTGTGAATTGTCACTTGCCACAACATCACCTGCCACACGTTGAGGATTTTCACTTGCCACAACGTCACCTGCCACACGTTGTGAATTGTCACTTGCCACAACATCACCTGCCACACGTTGCGGATTTTCACTTGCCGCAATGTCACCTGCCACACTTTGCAAATTGTCACTTGCCACAACGTCACCTGCCACGTGATATCTCTCTGCTGCCTGCGGCTGCACAGTAAGGGGGAACTGCAGTGATGCAGGGCGGGCTGTGAGAGATGATGTCATCTCTCTGCTCCCCCACTCATCGGCCTGCTGACTGGCCCCCCGCTCACTCACTCGCTGACTGCTCCCCCCCTGGACAACGAGTGTTCTGCCCGCCCGCTCCTGTCACCTCAGTCCTGGGCTCCCTCCCAGTGGGATAAGCAGCGGAGCGGGAGGAACAGGCTGGCTGGCGGCAGTTCTGCCACTGCTCCTGAAAGTGACACTTGGGACCCATGGAAAGGCCAGCCCAGGTTCATTTGAATGTTTGTTTCAAAATCTACTAGTGAATATGACAAGCTTAAAGGGGTTGTTAAGGTTCATTTTTTATTTTCTAAATAGGTTCCTTTAAGCTAGTGCATTGTTGGTTCACTTACCTTTTCCTTCGATTTCCCTTCTAAATGTTTTTTTTTCTTTGTCTGAATTTCTCACTTCCTGTTTCTCCTCAGTAAGCTTGCCCCCATCATCCGAGCCGTTCTGGCTGGGGGTTAGGCAGCATGCTCGCCCCCTCCCTTGGGACTACATCCCTGCGGGGAGACGCTGTGAACGTTCAGGGATGTAGTCCCAAGGGAGGGGGCGAGCACTAGACATGTGCGATTGGTTTCGTACAAATCGAAAGTTCGTACAAATTTCCAAAAATTCGTACATTCGAAAGCATCCGATATACAAATTTCTATTCTTACGAATTTTATACGAAATATGAAATTTCGGTGACGAATTTCGTTTCAGGAGTGGGAGAGGCGGCTCAGACTGGTACTGGTAGTCGATGGGAGATTCAGAATTGGACAAAATAAGAATGTTCGTTAATATCGTTTTATTATTGTCATAATAATTACGGTTATTCGTTATGATGAAGTTAAAAACCCAGGAAGTCAGCACAGCATAGGGATGATGGGAGCCCCTCATAATGAGCACAGCACAGGGATGGTGGGAGCCCCTCATAATGAGCACAACAGGGGTACAGCCCCAGGAGGAAGTCAGCACACCACAGGGATGGTGGGAGACCCTCATAATGAGCACAGTACAGGGATGGTGGGAGACCCTCATAATGAGCACAGTACAGGGATGGTGGGAGCCCCTCATAATGAGCACAGCACAGGGATGGTGGGAGCCCCTCATAATGAGCACAACAGGGGTACAGCCCCAGGAGAAAGTCAGCACAGCACAGAAATGGTGGGAGACCCTCATAATGAGCACAGCACAGGGATGGTGGGAGACCCTCATAATGAGCACAGCAGGGGTACAGCCCCAGGACGAAGTCAGCACAGCACAGGGATGGTGGGAGCCCCTCAAGTCAAGTCAAGTCAAGTCAAGCTTTATTGTCATTCTACTACACGTAAAGATATACAGTAGAACGAAATGTCGTATCTCACAGGGCCATGGTGCTACATACAAACTAAACATAATTATAAATAAATATACAAAGAATAAAAACACAGTAAAAAACAAAAAAATATATGTATGCAGTATATATATATATATATATATATATATATATAGATATATATATATATATATATATATATATATATAAATATATATACACACATTATAAACCTATACACATCTGGAAACTATGTAACTGTACATATACTAGGGTGACCAGACATCCCCGGTTTCAGGGGACAGTCCCCGGATTGAGGACACTGTCCCCGAACCAAGTCTGTCCCCAGTTTTGTCCCCGGATTGATTTTGAACAGGGGCTGGGGCAATTTCAAAGACAGTCAGTGCAGAATAAAAAATAAAAACAAAATCAGAATTACACACTCCTGCTCCGCCACTCCTACTAGCTTAGACGGGTGTATTTTTTTTTCCATTATCTTTGCCCCTTTCTGATGATCATGTGCTGGTCGGAGCAGAGGGAGTATTTCTTCAGTTTCAGGATGCATGCCCATTCCGCTCCCGCTTACATGTTCTTCTGCCTTGGCTCAAGTCCTGGCCAGCCACCTGCCTGCTTATCTCCTTGCCTTCCCTGGTGGAGTGATCTTCCTAGTAGTAGCCGGGGCCCGGAGAGTAAGACTTGACAGGCTGCGAGGCGGGCAGCGACGGGCAAAGAGTCGCTGATTGCCGCCATTACTAGTAAAAAAAAAAATATGTCCCCGGATTTCATTTTAAAAATCTGGTCACCTTAACATATACTATATAGTTCCAAAAGTCTTTGTAGCAGCAAGTGTTTATAAAAGTGTCTAGCGCTTATTCAAGAGTAAAAAAGAGGGGAAGTGAGACGTTCCCGGTCACAATTTATAGGTTGTAGAAGAGGTTTCAAAGAGGATTGGAGTTGAGGGCTCTCACAGCCTGGGGAAAAAAACTGTTGAGCAGTCTGACAGTCCTGGTTTTGATACTCCGGTACCTTCTACCTGATGACAAGAGCTGGAAGAGACTGTGGGAGGGATGGGTAGGATCCCTCACGATACTGGTAGCTTTGCTGGAGCATCGTGTTTGGAAAATGTCCAGGATGAAGGGGAGAGACACACCAATAATCTTTTCAGCCATCTTCACTAGGCCACTGCAGGGTCTTGCAGTCAGCAGAACTGCAGTTCCCATACCAGACAATGATGCAGCTGGTCAGCAGGCTTTCAATGGTTCCCCTATAGAATGTAGTAAGAATGGGTGGTGGTAGACTGGCTTTTTAAAGACGGCGGAAAAAATATAGGCCCTGTTGTGCCTTCTTGGTTAGTGACGTGATGTTGGTTGTCCAGGTATGATCCTCTGAGATGTGCACTCCCAGGAACTTAATACTGCTTACTCTCTCCACAATCAAGCTGTCGATGGTCAGTAGGGTGTGATCCACATAATTTCTCCTGAAATCCATCACAACCTGAAATCCATCTTAACGAATGTTCGTAATTGTTACGAAAAGTTAACGAACCTAACAAACTTCCGTATTTCGTACGAATCCAAATTGAATTTCGGACACGAATTACAAAATACCAATTAACGGGCTACTACAAACCCAGGAAATCAACACAGCACAGGGATGATGGGAGCCCCTCATAATGAGCACAGCACAGGGATGGTGGGAGCCCCTCATAATGAGCACAACAGGGGTACAGCCCCAGGAGGAAGTTAGCACAGCACAGGGATGGTGGGAGACCCTCATAATGAGCACAGCACAGGGATGGTGGGAGACCCTCATAATGAGCACAACAGGGGTACAGCCCCAGGAGGAAGTCAGCACAGCACAGGAATGGTGGGAGACCCTCATAATGAGCACAGCACAGGGATGGTGAGAGACCCTCATAATGAGCACAGCAGGGGTACAGCCCCAGGACGAAGTCAGCACAGCACAGGAATGGTGGGAGCCCCTCAAGTCAAGTCAAGTCAAGCTTCATTGTCATTCTACTACACGTAAAGACATACAGTAGAACGAAATGTCGTATCTCACAGGGCCACGGTGCTACATACAAACTAAACATAATTATAAATAAATATACAAAGAATAAAAACACAGTAAAAAACAAAAAAATATATGTATGCAGTATATATATATATATATATATATATATATATATATATATTGTGACAGCAGGAAGGTAAAGTCACCTGGTTGCATCCAGGGGGGTAGGTATATTTCTCCCAGATTCAGGCTTTATGCCGACTTATACAACTAGGGAGAGAGTTGATGAAGCCCAGCTGAGGCTAGTGGGCTCATGGATGATTCATACCTCTAGGGAGAGTGCTGGGCGTCGTGCAGGCAGGGAGTTGATGAGACCAGCTGAAGCTTGTCAGCTCGTTTAAGGCCTCTATAAAAACTCCCAGCTTCATTAGGTGTTTGCTCATGCCTGGAACCAGACCTGTGTGGACTGTCTAGGGAGAGTGAACCCCTGTGCGGTGAGACAAAGCCTGTGTGGCTATTTGTTTGGACATTTACTAAACCAGGGACTTAGGGACTAGGACAGCACCAGGCTGATCCCAGTTGTTAGTTAGGGAAACCTGCATGTTTAGTCAGAGGTCAAGCTGACCAGGATTTATTTTGTTTATGTTTCTTTTTGCTTTGCTGTGTTTTTGTCACTGTAAATAGAGAAATAAACCGCACCTTTTGATCTTGAAAACCACAACCTCCGTCTGCTGGGCCTGTTTTTGTGTGGGGAGCCCATCCAGGGGGTCACACACACCCGCTACCGAGCTAACCCCCTCACAGTTGGTGGAGAACCAGTGGCAGTTTTTTTTTAAGCCAGCATGGAGGAGATACTGAAACAGCTGGCTCTAGCAAATGCCAATCAACAGCAGACAAATGCAGGTTTGCAAAAGAGCCTTGCAGCTCAACAACAGAGCTTTGCAGCCCAGCAACAAGCCCAGCAGCAATCTGAGGCCCGCTTCATAGACCTGTTGCAGAAGCAAGAGCAGAGACTACAACAACAGATGGAAGCAGTAATGCAGCAACGTCCGCAGACCAGTGAGGAAAGCCGTCCCACTAATACCGCGTCCTTTGTGGTGAGTCGTTTATTGACAAAAATGACTGGAGAGGATGATCCAGAGGTATTTTTGACCACATTTGAAAGGACTGCTGAAAGAGAAAAGTGGCCTGAGGAGCAGTGGGCTGGACTGGTGGCTCCTCTGTTAACTGGTGAATCGCAGAAAGCTTACTATGACCTAGAGCCTGACCAAGCAAAAGACTATGTGATGCTAAAAGCTGAAATATTGGCAAGGCTGGGTGTCACCCTGGCTGTCCGGGCTCAGCGTGTGCATAACTGGACTTTCCAGCTTGGAAAACTCCCCAGGTCTCAAATGTATGATCTCATTCACCTGAGCAGGAAGTGGCTACAGCCAGAGACTTTGTCCGCACCGGAGATTGTGGAACGTGTTGTGATGGATCGTTTCTTGAGAGCTCTTCCTACCGCCATTCAAAAGTGGGTAAGCCATGGAGACCCAGAAACGGCCGGTAAACTTGTGGATAGTGTAGAGAGATACTTGGCTGCAGAGAACCTGACGGCCTCTTCCAGAGACTCTCGGACTTTCCACCCTAAGACCAGACCATCCCCAGGGGCGGATAAGATGATTCCAAGGGGTGAGGGTGGAGAGAGTGAGAGGGTGGGAGCTCTGCCCAGGGTTTGGCGAGAACAGCCTGGGAAGTCGGGGGCTCAAGAGGCAGCCAAAAGGATTGTTTGCTACCGCTGCCAGCAAGCGGGACATATTGCAGCAAATTGCCCGGTTGTGGAGGAACCCATGCAATGTGACTTTCTGACGGACAGACGTCAGTCGCTGTGTGCGACAGTCGCATGCACTGCCATTCGGGGAACTGAGAAACATTTATGCAAAATGTGTATTAATGGTAGAAATGTTGTGGTATTACTGGATTCAGGTAGCCTTGTGACCCTGATAAAGGCTGAATTAGTTAAAACAGAGGTCTCTGGGAATAGCAAGGTAGCTGTTATTTGTGTGCATGGGGACACCCGAGAGTATCCAGTGACTACAGTGTGTTTCAAGACCCCCAAAGGTACCCTCTCTCATCCAGTGGGGTTAGTATCTCAATTACCGCATGATGCCATTGTGGGAAGGGATTTTCCGAAGTTCTGGGAACTGTGGGATGATCCTGAGCCCCCCACTGGTGCCCCTATGTACCAGGAAGGTGATAGCCAGAACTCCTCTGAGAGTGGTGAGGACTCTCCAGAATTTCCCTTGTCAGTATTGGCAGGCGAGACTCAAGAAACTGGAGAGGAGCCCACCTCCTCAGACGAAAACCTACCGTCTGTGGAGTTTTCTGATCTTGAGGTTCACAGGGAAAATTTTGCCACAGAACAGTTAAAAGACCCCGCCCTAATAAAGGCACGGGAAAACGTAGTGGAAATAGATGGCGAGTTAGTGAACCCAGATAATACCTGCACTTACCCATACTTCAGCGTAGAGAAGGACCTACTGTATCGGGTGGCAAAAAGGGCAGAAGAAACCGTTGAGCAGCTTGTGGTGCCCAAACCTTACAGGAAGTTGGTGTTGGAGTTGGCCCATGGGCACATTCTTGGAGGTCATCTGGGGACAGAGAAAACCCGAGAGAGGGTATTACAGAGATTCTATTGGCCTGGGGTGATGAAGGACATAGAAAATTATTGTTCCTCCTGCCCTGTGTGTCAGAGGTCGGCCCTGATGCCACATTTCCGTAGCCCGCTGGTCCCTCTACCCATCATTGAGGTCCCGTTTGAGAGGATCGCAATGGATTTGGTAGGTCCTATAATCAAGTCCGCTAGGGGGCACCAGTACATATTAGTTATAATGGACTATGCCACCCGTTATCCAGAAGCGATCCCTCTCCGAAATACCTCGGCCAAAACCATAGCCAAAGAGCTATCTCTTGTTTTTAGCCGGGTGGGTATTTGTAAAGAACTGCTTACGGACCAAGGTACACCCTTTATGTCCCGGGTTATGAAAGAGCTGTGTAAATTGTTCAAAGTGACGCAATTGCGTACGTCTGTGTATCACCCCCAAACCGATGGGCTGGTTGAAAGATTCAACAAAACCCTAAAACAAATGTTGAAGAAAGTGGTGGATAGAGATGGAAAGGATTGGGACTGTCTACTTCCTTATTTGATGTTTGCTATTAGGGAGGTGCCCCAATCCTCTACGGGATTCTCCCCCCTTTGAGTTACTGTATGGGAGACACCCAAGAGGGCTGTTGGATATTGCCAAGGAAACTTGGGAAAGTGAGAGTTCTCCCCACAGGAGTGTGATTGAGCATGTCGCCCTGATGCAAGATCGAATTGCACAGGTAATGCCCATCGTGAAGGAACATTTGGCCCAAGCGCAGTTGGCACAGCAGAGAGTGTACAACCGTGGAGCCAAGACCCGTACCTTTTCCCCGGGGGATAGGATATTGGTACTTGTCCCTACGGTTGAAAGTAAATTCCTTGCCAAATGGCAAGGCCCCTACGAGATAATGGAAAAAGTGAGCGAAGTGAATTACAAGGTCAGACAACCAGGAAGGCGAAAGCCCGAACAGATCTATCACGTTAATCTGTTGAAAGCCTGGAGGGATAGAGAGTCCCTAGTCGCAGAAACTTGGTCACCAGCTCAAACTGGTTGCGTGATTCCGGAGGTTGGAATAGCAGCCACCTTGTCACAACCCCAACAACAGGAGGTTAAGGAGTTTGTGCTTCGCAACAAGGAGGTGTTCTCTGAGCTGCCGGGACAAACATCTGGGGTAGAGCATGATATTATTACCCCGCCCGGTGAAAGGGTGAAGTTAAAACCCTATCGGATCCCAGAGGCCCGACGGGAGGCAATACGGGAGGAAGTACAGAAAATGCTGAACTTAGGGGTGATAGAGGAGTCCCAAAGTTATTGGTCTAGTCCCATTGTGTTGGTGCCTAAACCGGATGGGAGCTGGCGATTTTGTAACGATTTTCGTCAGTTGAACAAAGTTACAAAATTTGACACCTACCCCATGCCACGTATAGATGAGTTGATCGACCGGCTGGGAACAGCCCGATACATGACGACTCTTGACCTCACAAAAGGGTATTGGCAAATTCCCCTGGCCAAGTCGGCCAAAGAGAAAACCGCATTTGTAACCCCAGACGGGGCGTTCCAATATAAGAGAATGCCGTTCGGGTTACAGAATGCGCCGGCCACATTCCAGCGGAAAATGGACCAGATACTGAGGCCCCATCGGAAGTATGCTGCGGCTTACCTGGATGACGTAATTGTCCATAGCACAGATTGGGCCTCACATCTGCCAAAAGTGCAAGCAGTCCTAGACTCTATCCGGGAAGCGGGGTTTACGGCTAACCCCAAGAAGTGTGCCATTGGGCAGGAGGAGGCCAAATATCTTGGGTACACCATTGGCAGGGGAGTAATAAAACCCCAACTCAACAAAGTCGAGGCCATCCAGAGTTGGCCACGTCCCAACAGCAAGAAGCAGGTACGAGCCTTTCTGGGAATCGCGGGTTATTATCGGCGCTTCATTCCCCACTTTGCTTCTAAGGCTGTGCCCCTAACCAACCTGACGAAAGGGAAAGGGTCGGTCATGATTAAATGGACCCCCGAGGCTGAGGCAGCATTCCAATTCTTGAAACAAGCCTTATGTAGCCAGCCAGTGTTGTACTCACCCGACTTCTCTAAAGACTTTGTCGTACAAAGTGATGCGTCAGATGTGGGGTTAGGAGCAGTATTGTCCCAGGTCTGGAACGGGGAAGAGCACCCAGTCATTTACCTCAGCAGGAAGTTGAAGTCCCATGAGGTAAATTACGCCACGGTTGAAAAGGAGTGTTTAGCGGTGAAGTGGGCTCTAGATTCCCTTCGGTACTATCTGCTAGGTAGGCACTTTGACATGGTTACGGATCACGCTCCGTTAAAGTGGATGGCTCAAAACAAGGAGACAAATAGAAGAGTATATAGGTGGTTCCTGGCCCTACAGGAATTCAACTTCACAGTAAAGCATCGCCCTGGCGTTCAAATGGGGAATGTGGATGCTTTGTCTCGAGTACATGAATGCCTGATTGCTGGTGTTCCAACCCCAAGGTTAAAACAAGAGGGGGGGGGTATGTGACAGCAGGAAGGTAAAGTCACCTGGTTGCATCCAGGGGGGTAGGTATATTTCTCCCAGATTCAGGCTTTATGCCGACTTATACAACTAGGGAGAGAGTTGTATAAGTCGGCATAAAGCCTGAATCTGGGAGAAATATACCTACCCCCCTGGATGCAACCAGGTGACTTTAACTTCCTGCTGTCACAATATATATACACACATTATAAACCTATACACATCTGGGAACTATGTAACTGTACATATACTAGGGTGACCAGACATCCCCGGTTTCAGGGGACAGTCCCCGGATTGAGGACACTGTCCCCGAACCAAGTCTGTCCCCAGTTTTGTCCCCGGATTGATTTTGAACAGGGGCTGGGGCAATTTCAAAGACAGTCAGTGCAGAATAAAAAAGAAAAACAAAATCAGAATTACACACTCCTGCTCCGCCACTCCTACTAGCTTAGAGGGGTGTATTTTTTTTCCATTATCTTTGCCCCTTTCTGATGATCATGTGCTGGTCAGAGCAGAGGGAGTATTTCTTTAGTTTTGGATGCATGCCCATTCCGCTCCCGCTTACATGTTCTTCTGCCTTGGCTCAAGTCCTGGCCAGCCGCCTGCCTGCTTATCTCCTTGCCTTCCCTGGTGGAGTGATCTTCCTAGTAGTAGCCGGGGCCCGGAGAGTAAGACTTGACAGGCTGCGAGGCGGGCGGCGACGGGCAAAGAGTCGCTGATTGCCGCCATTACTAGTAAAAAAAAAAATATGTCCCCGGATTTCATTTTAAAAATCTGGTCACCTTAACATATACTATATAGTTCCAAAAGTCTTTGTAGCAGCAAGTGTTTATGAAAGTGTCTAGCGCTTATTCAAGAGTAAAAAAGAGGGGAAGTGAGACGTTCCTGGTCACAATTTATAGGTTGTAGAAGAGGTTTCAAAGAGGATTGGAGTTGAGGGCTCTCACAGCCTGGGGAAAAAAACTGTTGAGCAGTCTGACAGTCCTGGTTTTGATACTCCGGTACCTTCTACGTGATGACAAGAGCTGGAAGAGACTGTGGGAGGGATGGGTAGGATCCCTCACGATACTGGTAGCTTTGCTGGAGCATCGTGTTTGGAAAATGTCCAGGATGAAGGGGAGAGACACACCATTAATCTTTTCAGCCATCTTCACCAGGCCACTGCAGGGTCTTGCGGTCAGCAGAACTGCAGTTCCCATACCAGACAATGATGCAGCTGGTCAGCAGGCTTTCAATGGTTCCCCTATAGAATGTAGTAAGAATGGGTGGCGGTAGACTGGCTTTTTAAAGACGGCGGAGAAAATATAGGACCTGTTGTGCCTTCTTGGTTAGTGACGTGATGTTGGTTGTCCAGGTAAGATCCTCTGAGATGTGCACTACCAGGAACTTAATACTGCTTACTCTCTCCACAATCAAGCTGTCGATGGTCAGTAGGGTGTGATCCACATAATTTCTCCTGAAATCCATCACAACCTGAAATCCATCTTAACGAATGTTCGTAATTGTTACGAAAAGTTAACGAACCTAACAAACTTCCGTATTTCGTACGAATCCAAATTGAATTTCGGACATGAATTACAAAATACCAATTAACGGGCTACTACAAACCCAGGAAATCAACACAGCACAGGGATGATGGGAGCCCCTCATAATGAGCACAGCACAGGGATGGTGGGAGCCCCTCATAATGAGCACAACAGGGGTACAGCCCCAGGAGGAAGTTAGCACAGCACAGGGATGGTGGGAGACCCTCATAATGAGCACAGCACAGGGATGGTGGGAGACCCTCATAATGAGCACAACAGGGGTACAGCCCCAGGAGGAAGTCAGCACAGCACAGGAATGGTGGGAGACCCTCATAATGAGCACAGCACAGGGATGGTGAGAGACCCTCATAATGAGCACAGCAGGGGTACAGCCCCAGGACGAAGTCAGCACAGCACAGGAATGGTGGGAGCCCCTCAAGTCAAGTCAAGTCAAGCTTCATTGTCATTCTACTACACGTAAAGACATACAGTAGAACGAAATGTCGTATCTCACAGGGCCACGGTGCTACATACAAACTAAACATAATTATAAATAAATATACAAAGAATAAAAACACAGTAAAAAACAAAAAAATATATGTATGCAGTATATATATATATATATATATATATATATATATATATATATTGTGACAGCAGGAAGGTAAAGTCACCTGGTTGCATCCAGGGGGGTAGGTATATTTCTCCCAGATTCAGGCTTTATGCCGACTTATACAACTAGGGAGAGAGTTGATGAAGCCCAGCTGAGGCTAGTGGGCTCATGGATGATTCATACCTCTAGGGAGAGTGCTGGGCGTCGTGCAGGCAGGGAGTTGATGAGACCAGCTGAAGCTTGTCAGCTCGTTTAAGGCCTCTATAAAAACTCCCAGCTTCATTAGGTGTTTGCTCATGCCTGGAACCAGACCTGTGTGGACTGTCTAGGGAGAGTGAACCCCTGTGCGGTGAGACAAAGCCTGTGTGGCTATTTGTTTGGACATTTACTAAACCAGGGACTTAGGGACTAGGACAGCACCAGGCTGATCCCAGTTGTTAGTTAGGGAAACCTGCATGTTTAGTCAGAGGTCAAGCTGACCAGGATTTATTTTGTTTATGTTTCTTTTTGCTTTGCTGTGTTTTTGTCACTGTAAATAGAGAAATAAACCGCACCTTTTGATCTTGAAAACCACAACCTCCGTCTGCTGGGCCTGTTTTTGTGTGGGGAGCCCATCCAGGGGGTCACACACACCCGCTACCGAGCTAACCCCCTCACAGTTGGTGGAGAACCAGTGGCAGTTTTTTTTTAAGCCAGCATGGAGGAGATACTGAAACAGCTGGCTCTAGCAAATGCCAATCAACAGCAGACAAATGCAGGTTTGCAAAAGAGCCTTGCAGCTCAACAACAGAGCTTTGCAGCCCAGCAACAAGCCCAGCAGCAATCTGAGGCCCGCTTCATAGACCTGTTGCAGAAGCAAGAGCAGAGACTACAACAACAGATGGAAGCAGTAATGCAGCAACGTCCGCAGACCAGTGAGGAAAGCCGTCCCACTAATACCGCGTCCTTTGTGGTGAGTCGTTTATTGACAAAAATGACTGGAGAGGATGATCCAGAGGTATTTTTGACCACATTTGAAAGGACTGCTGAAAGAGAAAAGTGGCCTGAGGAGCAGTGGGCTGGACTGGTGGCTCCTCTGTTAACTGGTGAATCGCAGAAAGCTTACTATGACCTAGAGCCTGACCAAGCAAAAGACTATGTGATGCTAAAAGCTGAAATATTGGCAAGGCTGGGTGTCACCCTGGCTGTCCGGGCTCAGCGTGTGCATAACTGGACTTTCCAGCTTGGAAAACTCCCCAGGTCTCAAATGTATGATCTCATTCACCTGAGCAGGAAGTGGCTACAGCCAGAGACTTTGTCCGCACCGGAGATTGTGGAACGTGTTGTGATGGATCGTTTCTTGAGAGCTCTTCCTACCGCCATTCAAAAGTGGGTAAGCCATGGAGACCCAGAAACGGCCGGTAAACTTGTGGATAGTGTAGAGAGATACTTGGCTGCAGAGAACCTGACGGCCTCTTCCAGAGACTCTCGGACTTTCCACCCTAAGACCAGACCATCCCCAGGGGCGGATAAGATGATTCCAAGGGGTGAGGGTGGAGAGAGTGAGAGGGTGGGAGCTCTGCCCAGGGTTTGGCGAGAACAGCCTGGGAAGTCGGGGGCTCAAGAGGCAGCCAAAAGGATTGTTTGCTACCGCTGCCAGCAAGCGGGACATATTGCAGCAAATTGCCCGGTTGTGGAGGAACCCATGCAATGTGACTTTCTGACGGACAGACGTCAGTCGCTGTGTGCGACAGTCGCATGCACTGCCATTCGGGGAACTGAGAAACATTTATGCAAAATGTGTATTAATGGTAGAAATGTTGTGGTATTACTGGATTCAGGTAGCCTTGTGACCCTGATAAAGGCTGAATTAGTTAAAACAGAGGTCTCTGGGAATAGCAAGGTAGCTGTTATTTGTGTGCATGGGGACACCCGAGAGTATCCAGTGACTACAGTGTGTTTCAAGACCCCCAAAGGTACCCTCTCTCATCCAGTGGGGTTAGTATCTCAATTACCGCATGATGCCATTGTGGGAAGGGATTTTCCGAAGTTCTGGGAACTGTGGGATGATCCTGAGCCCCCCACTGGTGCCCCTATGTACCAGGAAGGTGATAGCCAGAACTCCTCTGAGAGTGGTGAGGACTCTCCAGAATTTCCCTTGTCAGTATTGGCAGGCGAGACTCAAGAAACTGGAGAGGAGCCCACCTCCTCAGACGAAAACCTACCGTCTGTGGAGTTTTCTGATCTTGAGGTTCACAGGGAAAATTTTGCCACAGAACAGTTAAAAGACCCCGCCCTAATAAAGGCACGGGAAAACGTAGTGGAAATAGATGGCGAGTTAGTGAACCCAGATAATACCTGCACTTACCCATACTTCAGCGTAGAGAAGGACCTACTGTATCGGGTGGCAAAAAGGGCAGAAGAAACCGTTGAGCAGCTTGTGGTGCCCAAACCTTACAGGAAGTTGGTGTTGGAGTTGGCCCATGGGCACATTCTTGGAGGTCATCTGGGGACAGAGAAAACCCGAGAGAGGGTATTACAGAGATTCTATTGGCCTGGGGTGATGAAGGACATAGAAAATTATTGTTCCTCCTGCCCTGTGTGTCAGAGGTCGGCCCTGATGCCACATTTCCGTAGCCCGCTGGTCCCTCTACCCATCATTGAGGTCCCGTTTGAGAGGATCGCAATGGATTTGGTAGGTCCTATAATCAAGTCCGCTAGGGGGCACCAGTACATATTAGTTATAATGGACTATGCCACCCGTTATCCAGAAGCGATCCCTCTCCGAAATACCTCGGCCAAAACCATAGCCAAAGAGCTATCTCTTGTTTTTAGCCGGGTGGGTATTTGTAAAGAACTGCTTACGGACCAAGGTACACCCTTTATGTCCCGGGTTATGAAAGAGCTGTGTAAATTGTTCAAAGTGACGCAATTGCGTACGTCTGTGTATCACCCCCAAACCGATGGGCTGGTTGAAAGATTCAACAAAACCCTAAAACAAATGTTGAAGAAAGTGGTGGATAGAGATGGAAAGGATTGGGACTGTCTACTTCCTTATTTGATGTTTGCTATTAGGGAGGTGCCCCAATCCTCTACGGGATTCTCCCCCCTTTGAGTTACTGTATGGGAGACACCCAAGAGGGCTGTTGGATATTGCCAAGGAAACTTGGGAAAGTGAGAGTTCTCCCCACAGGAGTGTGATTGAGCATGTCGCCCTGATGCAAGATCGAATTGCACAGGTAATGCCCATCGTGAAGGAACATTTGGCCCAAGCGCAGTTGGCACAGCAGAGAGTGTACAACCGTGGAGCCAAGACCCGTACCTTTTCCCCGGGGGATAGGATATTGGTACTTGTCCCTACGGTTGAAAGTAAATTCCTTGCCAAATGGCAAGGCCCCTACGAGATAATGGAAAAAGTGAGCGAAGTGAATTACAAGGTCAGACAACCAGGAAGGCGAAAGCCCGAACAGATCTATCACGTTAATCTGTTGAAAGCCTGGAGGGATAGAGAGTCCCTAGTCGCAGAAACTTGGTCACCAGCTCAAACTGGTTGCGTGATTCCGGAGGTTGGAATAGCAGCCACCTTGTCACAACCCCAACAACAGGAGGTTAAGGAGTTTGTGCTTCGCAACAAGGAGGTGTTCTCTGAGCTGCCGGGACAAACATCTGGGGTAGAGCATGATATTATTACCCCGCCCGGTGAAAGGGTGAAGTTAAAACCCTATCGGATCCCAGAGGCCCGACGGGAGGCAATACGGGAGGAAGTACAGAAAATGCTGAACTTAGGGGTGATAGAGGAGTCCCAAAGTTATTGGTCTAGTCCCATTGTGTTGGTGCCTAAACCGGATGGGAGCTGGCGATTTTGTAACGATTTTCGTCAGTTGAACAAAGTTACAAAATTTGACACCTACCCCATGCCACGTATAGATGAGTTGATCGACCGGCTGGGAACAGCCCGATACATGACGACTCTTGACCTCACAAAAGGGTATTGGCAAATTCCCCTGGCCAAGTCGGCCAAAGAGAAAACCGCATTTGTAACCCCAGACGGGGCGTTCCAATATAAGAGAATGCCGTTCGGGTTACAGAATGCGCCGGCCACATTCCAGCGGAAAATGGACCAGATACTGAGGCCCCATCGGAAGTATGCTGCGGCTTACCTGGATGACGTAATTGTCCATAGCACAGATTGGGCCTCACATCTGCCAAAAGTGCAAGCAGTCCTAGACTCTATCCGGGAAGCGGGGTTTACGGCTAACCCCAAGAAGTGTGCCATTGGGCAGGAGGAGGCCAAATATCTTGGGTACACCATTGGCAGGGGAGTAATAAAACCCCAACTCAACAAAGTCGAGGCCATCCAGAGTTGGCCACGTCCCAACAGCAAGAAGCAGGTACGAGCCTTTCTGGGAATCGCGGGTTATTATCGGCGCTTCATTCCCCACTTTGCTTCTAAGGCTGTGCCCCTAACCAACCTGACGAAAGGGAAAGGGTCGGTCATGATTAAATGGACCCCCGAGGCTGAGGCAGCATTCCAATTCTTGAAACAAGCCTTATGTAGCCAGCCAGTGTTGTACTCACCCGACTTCTCTAAAGACTTTGTCGTACAAAGTGATGCGTCAGATGTGGGGTTAGGAGCAGTATTGTCCCAGGTCTGGAACGGGGAAGAGCACCCAGTCATTTACCTCAGCAGGAAGTTGAAGTCCCATGAGGTAAATTACGCCACGGTTGAAAAGGAGTGTTTAGCGGTGAAGTGGGCTCTAGATTCCCTTCGGTACTATCTGCTAGGTAGGCACTTTGACATGGTTACGGATCACGCTCCGTTAAAGTGGATGGCTCAAAACAAGGAGACAAATAGAAGAGTATATAGGTGGTTCCTGGCCCTACAGGAATTCAACTTCACAGTAAAGCATCGCCCTGGCGTTCAAATGGGGAATGTGGATGCTTTGTCTCGAGTACATGAATGCCTGATTGCTGGTGTTCCAACCCCAAGGTTAAAACAAGAGGGGGGGGGTATGTGACAGCAGGAAGGTAAAGTCACCTGGTTGCATCCAGGGGGGTAGGTATATTTCTCCCAGATTCAGGCTTTATGCCGACTTATACAACTAGGGAGAGAGTTGTATAAGTCGGCATAAAGCCTGAATCTGGGAGAAATATACCTACCCCCCTGGATGCAACCAGGTGACTTTAACTTCCTGCTGTCACAATATATATACACACATTATAAACCTATACACATCTGGGAACTATGTAACTGTACATATACTAGGGTGACCAGACATCCCCGGTTTCAGGGGACAGTCCCCGGATTGAGGACACTGTCCCCGAACCAAGTCTGTCCCCAGTTTTGTCCCCGGATTGATTTTGAACAGGGGCTGGGGCAATTTCAAAGACAGTCAGTGCAGAATAAAAAAGAAAAACAAAATCAGAATTACACACTCCTGCTCCGCCACTCCTACTAGCTTAGAGGGGTGTATTTTTTTTCCATTATCTTTGCCCCTTTCTGATGATCATGTGCTGGTCAGAGCAGAGGGAGTATTTCTTTAGTTTTGGATGCATGCCCATTCCGCTCCCGCTTACATGTTCTTCTGCCTTGGCTCAAGTCCTGGCCAGCCGCCTGCCTGCTTATCTCCTTGCCTTCCCTGGTGGAGTGATCTTCCTAGTAGTAGCCGGGGCCCGGAGAGTAAGACTTGACAGGCTGCGAGGCGGGCGGCGACGGGCAAAGAGTCGCTGATTGCCGCCATTACTAGTAAAAAAAAAAATATGTCCCCGGATTTCATTTTAAAAATCTGGTCACCTTAACATATACTATATAGTTCCAAAAGTCTTTGTAGCAGCAAGTGTTTATGAAAGTGTCTAGCGCTTATTCAAGAGTAAAAAAGAGGGGAAGTGAGACGTTCCTGGTCACAATTTATAGGTTGTAGAAGAGGTTTCAAAGAGGATTGGAGTTGAGGGCTCTCACAGCCTGGGGAAAAAAACTGTTGAGCAGTCTGACAGTCCTGGTTTTGATACTCCGGTACCTTCTACGTGATGACAAGAGCTGGAAGAGACTGTGGGAGGGATGGGTAGGATCCCTCACGATACTGGTAGCTTTGCTGGAGCATCGTGTTTGGAAAATGTCCAGGATGAAGGGGAGAGACACACCATTAATCTTTTCAGCCATCTTCACCAGGCCACTGCAGGGTCTTGCGGTCAGCAGAACTGCAGTTCCCATACCAGACAATGATGCAGCTGGTCAGCAGGCTTTCAATGGTTCCCCTATAGAATGTAGTAAGAATGGGTGGCGGTAGACTGGCTTTTTAAAGACGGCGGAGAAAATATAGGACCTGTTGTGCCTTCTTGGTTAGTGACGTGATGTTGGTTGTCCAGGTAAGATCCTCTGAGATGTGCACTACCAGGAACTTAATACTGCTTACTCTCTCCACAATCAAGCTGTCGATGGTCAGTAGGGTGTGATCCACATAATTTCTCCTGAAATCCATCACAACCTGAAATCCATCATAACGATTGTTCGTAATTGTTACGAAAAGTTAACGAACCTAACAAACTTCCGTATTTCGTCCGAATCCAAATTGAATTTCGGACACGAATTACGAAATACCAATTAACGGGCTACTACAAACCCAGGAAATCAACACAGCACAGGGATGATGGGAGCCCCTCATAATGAGTAGGGATGAGCTTCGAGTTCGAGTCGAACTCATGTTCGACTCGAACATTGCCTGTTCGCCCGTTCGCCGAACAGCAAACAAATTGGGGTGTTCGCGGCAAATTCGAAAAATCTATGGGAGAAATCTAAAGTGCTAATTATAAAGGCTGATATGCAAGTTATTGTCCTAAAAAGTGTTTGGGGACCCGGGTCCTGCCCCAGGGGACATGTATCAATGCAAAAAGAAGTTTTAAAAACGGCCGTTTTTTCGGGAGCAGTGATTTTAATAATGCTTAAAATGAAAAAATAAAAGTGAAATATTCCTTTAAATTTCGTACCTGGGGGGTGTGTATGATATGCATGTGAAGTGGCGCATGTTTCCCGTGCTTAGAACTGTCCCTGCAAAAAGTGTCATTTTTGAAAGAAAAAAATGCATTTAAAACTGACTCGCGGCTATTAATGAATTGTCGGCTCCCGGCAATACATACAAAAGTCATTGATAAAAAAAAAAAAAAAAGCGTGGGGGTTCCCCAGAATTCAATTACCAGGCCCTTCAGGTCTGGAATGGATATTAAGGGGAACCCCGCCGCAAATAAAAAAAAAATTGACGTGGGGTTCCCCCAAATATCCATTCCAGGCCCTTCAGATCTGGCATGGATTTTAAGGGGAACTCCACCCCAAATTAAAAAAAAAATGGCGTGGAGTCCCCCTAAAAATCCATACCAGACCCCTTATCCGAGCATGCAACCTGGCCGGCCGCAGGGGAAAAGGGGGGGACGAGAGAGCGGCCCCCCCTCCCTCCTGAACCGTACCAAGCCACATGCCCTCAACATGGGGAGGATGTCCCCATGTTGATGGGGACAAGGGCCTCATCCCCACAACCCTTGCCCGGTGGTTGTGGGGGTCTGCGGGCGGGGGGCTTATCGGAATCTGGAAGACCCCTTTAACAAAGAGGACCCCCAGATCCCGGCCCCCCCCTATGTGAATTGGTAAGGGGTACATTGTACCCCTACCATTTCACGAAGAAAGCGTAAAAAAATGTTTAAAAAAACACACAAACACGTTGAAAAAGTCCTTTATTAAAAAAAAAAAAAAAAAACCCATTCCAGCGGTGAAATCCAGTGTCCCGCGGCGATCCCGATGTCCAGCGCTGTCCGTCATTGGTTGTGCCTGAGCGGACCTGATGGGGAACTCCCTCTCAGTATTTTAAATGTATAGACCCGCCCCTTCTAAAGTTCCCCATCAGGTCCGCTCAGGGACCAGATGCGGAACATGAGAAGGGGCGGGTCTATACATGTATTACCAAAGTGAGAGCAGTTCCCCATCAGGTCCGCCTCCTCGGTATGTCGGACCCGCCTACGTCATTGGCTTGAGCGGGGAACTTCCTTCACTATGTAAATTTAAATTACACAAAGAGGGAGTTCCCCATCAGGTCCGCCCCCTCGGTATGTCGGACCCGCCTACGTCATTGGCTTGAGCGGGGAACTTCCTTCACTATTTACATAGTGAAGGAAGTTCCCCGCTCAAGCCAATGACGTAGGCGGGTCCGACATACCGAGGAGGCGGACCTGATGGGGAACTGCTCTCACTTTGGTAATACATGTATAGACCCGCCCCTTCTCATGTTCCGCATCTGGTCCCTGAGCGGACCTGATGGGGAACTTTAGAAGGGGCGGGTCTATACATTTAAAATACTGAGAGGGAGTTCCCCATCAGGTCCGCTCAGGCACAACCAATGACGGACAGCGCTGGACATCGGGATCGCCGCGGGACACTGGATTTCACCGCTGGAATGGGTTTTTTTTTTTTTTTTTTAATAAAGGACTTTTTCAACGTGTTTGTGTGTTTTTTTAAACATTTTTTTACGCTTTCTTCGTGAAATGGTAGGGGTACAATGTACCCCTTACCAATTCACATAGGGGGGGGCCGGGATCTGGGGGTCCTCTTTGTTAAAGGGGTCTTCCAGATTCCGATAAGCCCCCCGCCCGCAGACCCCCACAACCACCGGGCAAGGGTTGTGGGGATGAGGCCCTTGTCCCCATCAACATAGGGACATCCTCCCCATGTTGAGGGCATGTGGCTTGGTACGGTTCAGGAGGGAGGGGGGGCCGCTCTCTCGTCCCCCCCTTTTCCCCTGCGGCCGGCCAGGTTGCATGCTCGGATAAGGGGTCTGGTATGGATTTTTAGGGGGACTCCACGCCATTTTTTTTTTAAACTTGGGGTGGAGTTCCCCTTAAAATCCATGCCAGATCTGAAGGGCCTGGTAATTGAATTCTGGGGAACCCCCACGCTTTTTTTTTTTTTTTTTTCTCAATGACTTTTGTATGTATTGCCGGGAGCCGACAATTCATTAATAGCCGCGAGTCAGTTTTAAATGCATTTTTTTTCTTTCAAAAATGACATTTTTTGCAGGGACAGTTCTAAGCACGGGAAACATGCGCCACTTTACATGCATATCATACACACCCCCCAGGTACGAAATTTAAAGGAATATTTCACTTTTATTTTTTCATTTTAAGCATTATTAAAATCACTGCTCCCGAAAAAACGGCCGTTTTTAAAACTTCTTTTTGCATTGATACATGTCCCCTGGGGCAGGACCCGGGTCCCCAAACACTTTTTAGGACAATAACTTGCATATTAGCCTTTATAATTAACACTTTAGATTTCGAACGTTCGAGTCCATTGTATTTAATAGGGTTCTAAAGTTTACACGAACATTTTGTCTGTTCGCAGGTTCTGCTGCGAACCGAACAGGGGGGTGTTCGGCTCATCCCTGATAATGAGCACAGCACAGCACAGGGATGATGGGAGCCCCTCATAATGAGCACAACAGGGGTACAGCCCCAGGAGGAAGTCAGCACAGCACAGGGATGGTGGGAGCCCCTCATAAAGAGCATAATGAGTCGACGACTGCCATAGTGAGAAAGGTATTTTTTGCTTTTTAAATTCATCATAACGAATGTTCGTAATTGTTACGAAAAGTTCTACCGAAAATTCGTATTTCGTACGAAACAAATCCAAATTGAATTTCGGATACGAATTACGAATTTTCGTCTAATACGAAACGGAACGAAGCAAAACAAATTTATTGACGGCGCAAATGTCTAGTGAGCTCGCTGACTAACCCCCAGCCAGAACGGCTCTAATGATGGGGGCAAGCTTACAGGAAGTGAGAAATTCAGAAACAGAAAAAAAACATTTAGATGGGAAATCGAAGGAAAAGGTAACTGAACCAACAATGCACTAGCTTAAAGGAACCTATTTAGAAAATAAAAAACAAACCTTTACAACCCCTTTAAGTCAGTTCAACTAGAACCAATGAAGAGTAAGTAAACTGTCACATTGTGGTTCGGTTCTAGGTGTACAGGCAATGTTCCTGGACAGCAGCAATGAGGACAGACATGGATGACACTGGAGGCAGGGAAGCAGTCTGGAATCTTTTTATACACTGATATGTGTTACTGACTGTCAGCAACATCTGTGAAGGCCTGTGTATCACCCTTCCATTCTAAACCATGGCCTAGGTTGGCTTTGGAAAAAGTCCACCCTCTACCCCAATGGTTCTCAACTCCTGTTCTCAGAACCCACTAACAGGCCAGATTTTATGTATTACCTTGGGGAGATACAGACTAGAATACTGCAATCACTGAGTAGCAAATTATATCACCTGTGATGTACAGTATTTTAGTTATCTTGCAAACCTGGAAGGTAATAGTACAGCGCTACATATAGGCCAGTAAAAACTGGACTGTAACTCAAATGTGACCATAAATGGAAACACACAAAAAAGTGAGAAGGGGCAGGCTGAACGCCCTACCCAATATATATAAAATGTCCACAATAATAAACAAAAACAAAAAAATTTAAGAGTGTCCAAAACAGTGGGTAAATAACAAGGAATGGATGTAAAACTTCTGGCACAATTCTTCACGTGGATGGTGACATTCATGTGTGCTTACCAGAAACGTTGGACCCGAACGTCATACGACAGCGGATCAATCGAGCTTGAGAGTATCTCCAACGGCTGCTCCACAGGAACGTCCCCGGATCTCTGATGGATGTAGAGGTATACCGGCTAGACGATCGGATGTCTTCAATCCTGGGTGGAACTGATGGATGCAATACTTCTCGGGTCTCCAATACCCCCAAGGCTGGAGATCCCACCAGAAGACTGGCACTCTGGATCCCGGTATTCAACCGGACGATGGGATACGATCAAACTTAAATGGAAAATACCCCGACAAGGGTATTGTAAAAGGACCAACTTGAGAAAACTGAAAAAACTTTTCCCCACCGATTTCATGCAGAGAAGAAAAAAATAGGGGGCTCCAATGGTGTAGGTAAAAAAAAATTGGGTTTTTAATCAGAAAAACACCAACATACAAAGATAAAAAGTGATCACAGTTCATATATTAAAAGACAACATGGTAAGCAAAATGCATAGCCCGACGCGTTTCATTCCTAACAGGACGTCTACAGGGGCATTCCTGTAGACGTCCTGTTAGGAACGAAACGCATCGGGCTAGGGTGGTGGTTAGGGGACTACAATGACCTTTCTGGCAGGTATCATGTGCCAGGTGACCCGGGCCCAGGGGCGGATCCAGAGTCTAGTCTCGGAAGGGGCACTGCCAGAAAATATGTTTTTTTGGGGGCAATTTATCGGAGGAAATGGCTGGTATTGGCGCTTCAATCATCACGGCACCATGGTTATTATGGTCTCAGGATGATTGAAGCGCATTATTTCTATTATTACATTGTAATCTAAAAATAAATAGTTCAACTTACCATAATGCAGAATCAGTGGGAGCCCCGAGTGTGTCACTTGCCACGTCGCCTGCCACCAAATGCGGATTGTCACTTGTCACTTGCCACGTCGCCTACCATCAAATGCGGATTGTCACTTGCCACGTGTCCTTCCACCAAATGCAGATTGTCACTTGCCACGTCACCTGCCACACGTTGCGTATTGTCACTTGCCACGTCACGGATTGTCACTTGCCACATCGCCCACCACACATTGCGGATTGTCACCTGCCACCAGATGCGGATTGTCACTTGCCGCGTCACCTGCCACATGTTGCAGATTGTCACCTGCTTTGTCACTTTCCTGCTAAGGTGCTCTGTCCCAAAGTCAGGCAGCAGAGAGATGATGTAATCTCTCTGCTGCCCATAGCTGCCTGCACAGTGAGGGCGGAACTGCAAGGATGCAGGGCGGGCGCCGGGAGATGATGTCATCTCTCTGCTCCCGTGTCTGCCTGCTCCCTGATTGGCCAGCAGCGCTCACGCACCGAGCCGCCCAGCTGCCCCCCCTCTCACCTGTCCACTCACCGACCACCCGCCATCTCGCCCACGGAGCCACACACCCGCGGACTCGCGGAGCCGCCCGCACACCCGTAGAGCCGCCCGCACACCCGCGGAATCGCGGAGCGGCCCGCACACCCGCGGATTCGCCCGCACACTTGCGAAGCCGGCCGCACAACCGTGGAATCGCAGAGCCACCCGCGGAATCGCGGAGCCGCCCGCGGAATCGCAGAGCCATCCGCGGAATCGCGGAACCGCCCGCGGAATCACAGAGTCACCCGCAGAGCTGCCCGCTCTTGCCTGCATTCTCGGAGGGGGCAATTACCCCGTTGCCCCCCCCTGGATCTGCCCCTGCCCAGGCCCCTGTGTAAAATGGGCCCCATGTGTTCAAATGGATTCCCAGAACCCTAAACTGGACCATGGAAAACACAGGCCTATTGAATAAGGTGTTCAAAGCATTAGGGGGTTAATGATCTCATGACCACTGAACGTGGACAAAGTGTGAGCTTTGTGTAGGAACCAATTAATTTCCTGAAGTTCTGTCTGTTGGGAAGGATGCTTAGCTGCATGTGCAGCTCATGTGTATGGTAAAGAGCAGCCTGCTTACACAATGCCCACATTATTTTATTCTGTACAGGTTTGCTTTAAGAGCAATCCACATGATGGCAAATGTCTTAGCGGTGTAGTCATTAATGTGATTAATCCCTCTGTGTTATTTTATTTTATGCCTTACAACATATTCTTATCCCTTTGTGGGAAGATAAAGACTTTCACCACAGGGGGTAGCAAAATGTATTCAATTTGCTGCTGCAGTAATGTATTCATGTAGTACATAGTCTATATATGCAGCATTTGAAGTGTTTATCTAACCCATCTCCTGTGTGCATTTTCCCAATGTAGCATCCCCCAACTTGTCATATTGTAGCTGTTAAAAGCTTTGGACCATCAATCCTTTCATCTCTCTTCCTATCCTGTCTTCCAAGTAAAAGCCTGTCCTCTGCTTGTAATGTACAGTGCATCCGGAAAGTATTCACAGCGCTTAACTTTTTCCACATTATGTTATGTTACAGCCTTATTCCAAAATGGATTAAACTCATTATTTTCTTCAAAATTCTACAAATACCCCATAATGACAACGTGAAAAAAAATTGTTTGAAATCTTTGCAAATTTAAATAAAAATAAAAAACAAAACAATCCCACGTACATAAGTATTCACAGTCTTTGCTCAATACTTTGTTGAAGCACCTTTGGCACCAATTACAGCCTCAAGTCTTTTTGAGTATGATCCTACAAGCTTGACACACCTATTTTTGGGCAGTTTCTCCCGTTATTCTTTGCAGGACCTCTCAAGCTCCATCAGGTTGGATGGTGAGTGTCGGTGCACAGCCATTTTCAGATTTCTCCAGATCATGTTCAATCAGGTTCAAGTCTGGGCTTTGGCTGGGCCGCTCAAGGACATTCATAGAGTTGTCCCATAACCATGCCCTCGTTATCTTGGCTGTGTGCTTAGGGTCGTTGTCAGGGGAGGGCTGGTAGCCTTAGGCCTGGGGGGTCAAGTCAAGTGGCCCACTGAACCGCCGAATCAGCTCACCATCCATGGCCCATCTGGTTTTTCAATGCAGCCTCACCAGTGCTTATCAGTGCAGCCAACTCCAGTGCCCATCAATGAAGCCTGATCACTGAGGCAGGTTACATGGGGTGTATGGTGGGGTCAGCTAGGGGTGTCAGGGTCTATCACCTCAGTGATTTCAGCTCAGCAGGTCCTTGCACACCACGGTCTCCTGGGGGGGTAACGCTCCTGATCCTGGGGTCAAGTTGCAGCCAGTGCCCAGCCCTGCAGCCCTGTGTCCCGACTCCCTGGCACACCCTGCCTCTGTCTGCTTCCAAGAATCCAGTCCCAGGAAGTTGTAGTTTCCTCTGCGCTGCTGTGTTTTCCACCCACCGGAAGCTTGAGCGCGGACTACAACTCCCGGAATGCAACAGCTAGTGGTCGGCTGCCATGGCCGTGCCCCGGCCCGACTTCCTAGACCAGAATAAAAAAGAAAATGGTAGCGGGCAGCGGCTGCCGGCCATTTTGAACATAAGTTAGGGTGGCCTGGGAGGCAATTGCCACCCTGCCCCCTGGCCCAGCCCTCCCCTTGTCGTTGTCCTATTGGAAGATGAACCTGTCTGTGGTCCAGAGCGCTCTGGTGCAGGTTTTCATCTTTGTACATTGCTGCATTCATCTTTCCCACATTCCTGACTATTCTCCCAGTTCCTGCCGCTGAAAAACACCCCTACAGCATGAAACTGCCACCACCATGCTTTACTGTAAGGATGGTATTGGCCAGGTGATTAGCGGTGCCTGGTTTCCTCCAGACATGATGCTTGCCATTCAGGCCAAAGAGTTCAATCTTTTGTTTCATCAGACCAGAGAATTTTGTTTCTCATGGTCTGAGAGTCCTTGAGGTGCCTTTTGGCAAACTCCAGGTGGGCTGCCATGTGCCTTTTATTGAGGAGTGGCTTCCATCTGGCCACTCTACCATACAGGCAAGTCTAGCAATAGCTTAGCAAGTCAATTTCAAACTTGCAGCACAATTGCTTGCTATCTGGGCTATAATCGGAACATTGATTAGGGTAATAGCATTGATCTCTACTAGCCTCATGTATTGTCTTCTGCAACATATCCCAAGAAAAAAATGTAGCATGTTCACACTCTCTGACCCTCATTTCCTCTATTAGGTCTACAGTTTCTGACAGTCCTCTTAAAGTGATACTAAACACACACTGTTTAATTTACATTGCCCCTTCTATTTCTGTATGTGGATAATGGCACTATAATTATTTTAATAAAAAAAAAAAAAAGTACTTTTTTCCTAATCGATATACAGCTGTCACGTGACACAGCTCTTTCTCAGCCTGTCTGCAGGAAAACATAAGCAGGAGGAGCTTCTAGTCCTCTGCTGCTGGTCAATATAAATGTTTAAAAAAAAAAAACAGCCTTTGGGATACAGACTGAAAATAAATAGTTAATATCCAAAAACTGTTTTTAATTGTCATACAGATACTGTATATATTTGAAATGAAATCTTTATTATGTTTTAGCAATAACATGGTGTGGGTGGATTTCTGCCAGTCACAGGCTGCGTCACGCTGCTCCAGCCTGTGTCTTAGAAAAAGAGGGAGGTGAAGCCTCCATAAATCTACATGTAATATCCCACCCCCCCCGTTGTGTTTATCTGGTTAGTGGGCATGGGGGAGGAGGAAGGGGAGTGGGCTGTCATTTACCACTGTGTATACACCCACATTTGAAACTCTATAGTCACATGGGCTGCTCCGATGTGATAGGGAGGAAATGGTCAGCATAGAAACTCACTGAAAACTGAACATGTGCAGAGTTGCCACCACAGCTGCAAAAGCCCTAGCTGAATTGGGGATATGAACAGAAAGGAGGAGATGGAGAGCAGCAGGATCAACCAGTTTTTTTGCAGAATACAGAAAATGAATCTCATAATGACTGAGTGAGTATGAACAGCATGTAATACACTATTTATTGATAGTTTTCTATGATGTAACTTTAGTGACATTTTATGTATTACATATGTAGCGACCTCACCCCTTCTCATTCTCGGCTTGTCTTTCTTTGTCTAGGGGTGTTAGTGCTGGGGGAAGGGATGAGATACACCATGGCCCATGTCCTCCATAGTGAAGAGGTGAAGGCCAAAAAGATCGGGCTTTGTGTAGGTGTCCTAGAGTCAAGTCCTGTACTTCGTCCCTGACTCCTTTGCTCCTAGTAACCAGAGTTCCACACAGTGAATAGGTCCTACACAGTTTTATTCTTCTCAGCAAATAGACACACAGCACGGTTAAGTTGGATTATTTTGCAACAACTTAGTAGTAATGGGAATAGGTCGAGGCACAATCCTTTCCCTTCTCTTGCCAACCACTGTAGTATCACCAGTCGCGAATAGTCACTGCCACTGACTATGTGAAATAGAACGTGAATTACCTTTGCGGCCCCTGTCAGGGGAAGAATATCCATCCAAGGGAGATACCGGAGGCCTCTCTGTCACCAGCGATGCTGCGCCGGACTCTCCAGAGAAGTTCTGCACACCAGACCTCACAAATTTAGACACGGGCACCCAAGGAGTTAGGGCCCCCTCGGATTCCTCCACCCTCGCGGAACTCAGTCGAAGGTACTGAGCCCCAGGCATCCGCCATAGTACCTCACCCCAGGCTAAAGGTGCCTGAGATGGACTCCATCTCCGCTCCGGCCAGGTCAAAGGCAACTGGGCCCAAAACACTGTAACGCCAGCACCCAAGCTGAAGGTGCCTGGGTGCGGCCACGTCCTCCGACTCTGCACTCTGAACCCCGTGGTAAGGGCATGCGCCCCTTTTATCTCCTCTCCCTTCGCGCCACAGCGGGTTCCCCGCCCCGCTGTACCAGCTCCAGGGGAGGACAAAAAGGCACAGTTCTGTAGTGTGAGTTCACCTCCGGCCTCCGGCAACAACGCTACCTATAGGCCTAGGGAACCTCATACCACCAGAGTCCTCCAAGAACCATAAAAGGACCTCAGATTCCCTAGCAATCAGTGCATCTGGGTTACACTACCACCCAGATGCTTCCCCTAAATTCAAATACCCGCTACACATATATGGAACATTATGTGGTCTTTAAGTGATATCTGAGGCCCCCTTCAGCTCATAAGTTGACAACCACTGCCCTAAGGGGTTATCTCCTATTAATAAATCGGTGCACTTCTGCTTTATCTGTAGGACTCCATTATAGCATCCGATCAGTGGCTATAACACCAGGCATCCAGCTCCCACACTGAGCACATATAAGAAGTATTCACGCTGGGTACAAGCACAGCAGTCTGTAATATTACCTTACAAGGCTGTGATTTAATACTTACTGACTTTCTTCAAGTCATACAGTAAGAAGATGATCTCTGCGTGTTTTAACACCTTCTGCAGTGCTTTGACTGAAACGAAGAGTTGAAATTATCCAAACCTCAAGAAGGCTGGATGGGGTAGGCAGATCCTAATAATAGGTCTTTAGTAAACCCAAATGCAGTATATGTCTTGCTTGGGACTTCAATGCAGCAGAGGCAGAGTTTTCAGCACCCTACAGGAAGTAAGGAGCTCAATGGATTTCTGGCAGGATCAATGGATAATTTTCTGTACTTGCAACATTTTGTAAGAGCTAAAATATAGGGAAATGCCAGTAGGAACGTTATAAAGTCCACAAACTATGATAATATGCACTATATTACCAAAAGTATTGGGACGGCTGCCTTTACACGCACATGAACTTTAATGGCATCCCAGTCTTAGTCCGTAGGGTTCAATATTGAGTTGGCCCACCCTTTGCAGCTATAACAGCTTCAACTCTTCTGGGAAGGCTGTCCACAAGGTTTAGGAGTGTGTCTATGGAAATGTTTGACCATTCTTCCAGAAGAGCATTTGTGAGGTCAGGTCCCAGATCCCGCCCCCCCCCCCTATGTGAATGTGTATTGGGTACATTGTACACCTACCCACTCACCAAAAAAGTGTCAAAAAGTAAAAACCATAAGACACAGTTGTTGACAAGTGCTTTATTTAAAAAAAAAAGTGTCCCACGATGTCCATCCATCTTTAATCACGCTGCCCAACGGACCTGAAAAATTGAAGAAAAAAAAACTCTGCCTCGATGAGAGGCGTCCCGTCATCTGCTGTCTCTTGGCTGTGACAGCTGTTATATAGGCAAGGATGGGGCCACCCGGTGATGTAACCAAGTGACCCCGCCCCTTCTGACATCATGTGACGCCACAGCGAAAAGACAGCAGTCGGCGGGTCGCCTCCCATGGAGGCGGAGTATTTTCATTTTTTTTTCTATTTTGCGGGTCCGCCAGGCGGCGTGATTGACGATGGATGTACAATACAGGAAGCTTTTTTAAAATTTTTAATAAAGGGATTGTCAAAAACTGTGTATTGTGGTTTTTGCTTTTTGACACTTTTTTTGGAGAATGAGTAGGGGTACAATGTACTCCTACCCATTCATATAGGGGGTAGGCGGGATCTGGGGGCCCCCTTGTTAAGGGGGATTACAGATTCCGATAAGCCCCCCGCCCGCAGACCCAACAACCAATGGCCAGGGTTGTGGGGGTGAGGCTGTTGTCCCCATCAACATAGGAGACCGATCAGTGTTCCTATATACTAGGAACACACGATCTGTCTCCTCTCCCCTGTTAGAACGTGTATTTGTGTGTTTACATACACGAGTCCTCGTTCTGGCTCTGTGAGGAGCGATCGCAGGAACCGGTGGACATCGCGGCTGCCGGGCACACGCATCGGCTCCTCGGTAACGCGGCGCGCACGCGCGCCCCTTCTATACCCCTTAAGGCGGCTGCCGTACAGCTACGGTGATTTGCGCAGGGGAGCCATTCTGACGGCGGGCGGTCGGCAAGCGGTTAAAGGAATATTTCATTTTTATTGTTTCACTTTAAGCATTTTTAAAATCACTGCTACTGAAAAAACGGGCATTTTAAATCCTTTTTTTTTTTTGCATTAATACATGTCACCTAGGGCAGGACCTGGGTCCCCAAACACTTTTTATGGCAATAACTTGCATATAAGCCTTTAAAATTAGCACTTTTGATTTTTCATGTTCATGTCCCATAGACTTTAACGGTGTTCGCATGTTCTTGTATGAAGAGAACCGGGGGGAGGGTGGTGTTTAGCTCATCCCTATTTAAAGGGTATTATACGCCAGGTGTCCCTAGGGCAGTGATGGCGAACCTTGGCACTCCAGATGTTTTGGAACTACATTTCCCATGATGCTCAACCACACTGCAGAGCATCATGGGAAATGTAGCTCCAAAACATCTGGGGTGCCAAGGTTCGCCATCACTGCCCTAGGGCATCATGATGTCCAAATATTGTTTTCATCAGGCACTGTATAAAAAAATAGCAGATAACATTCATGCAAGACAAGCACATAGTATATTTTGACATTATCTGTATAATTTACGCTAATCTGATTACATTCACCTATGTACCTAAATATAACTCCACATTCATGAAATAAAAATATAGAAAAAATATAACATATACAATTGCTACACGTGCCAAATCTTAATTTAATGTTATTAAAAATTACCTTTTCTTTTCAGTCTGCAGCACTGTCATTTGTTTGTAAAATTCCATGCAATATGGCAATCTGGAGGCATAATGTACACAGTTGGTGTCCAGCGCTCCCCTGGAAATGTAATTTCCTGCTTGTGTGATTGGCTCCCCGGTTTTCCCAAAAGTCTGCACTAAGATGCATTCAAGTCATATTTTAGGCATCCTCTGCAACAGGAATTTCAGTTTTGTTGAGATATTTCTCAAGGATTAATTAGTTATAAAGGGATGCATAAGCTGCAACTTTTCAAATCATAACACTGAGACTACACCAGGTGATTATAATGAACACAGACCCTCCCATTCAGCTTCAGTCTGCACCGGCCACGGTCAAACAAACATCTGTTTCTTTGAAACAGAAAATGTTTCTTAGGGGGCTTTTGTATTTAGAAAAACAAAGAGAGAAGGCGCCTCTGGGTGCAGTAGTTTTAACACAGGCTTTATCAGTAATACAAATGATAAACTCACATTTGGTAGAAATGAGAAAGGCGAGATGGTATTATTATGTCAAGAATGGCGGTCTATTTGCAGTGGGTCACCAGGGTCCTCTAGCGCTGCGGTGTGGGTTCAGGCGTGTCTGGGATTAGATGTAGAAAGCCGGCTTCCAGGGACAACAATCCGAAAGAACCAGAACGAGGCTTGGGACGCAAAACCAACCAGACTTCGGAAGATGACGTCATATGTATGGGACGCGTTTCGTGAGCGTGCGCACTTGCGATGTACTGGCAAGTCGCGCTCCTTCTTCAGCTGACATAAGGGCGGATTTTTAAGGACGCCATATATAAAGGAAGAGGGGGTTGGCAGTGGGCTGGACAAGGCGGGACCCAAGAGAAACAAGGAAGGAAAAAAAGAAAGACATAAGCTAGTGAAGTAATGTTGAAACAGAAGAACACTCTGGGATGTGCATCAGAGAACTGGAAACGAAAGATGATGAAAATGAGAAAAAAGAAGGAATAAAATATAAATAAGGATATATATAAATAAATGAAAAACGGACAATCAGAGAAATGTGTATATTATTCATTACTAAGTGAATAATAGGGGAAAAAAGGCAGAACTAATTAATGAATGGGCATAAATAGACAGAATGGATAGTGACAAGAAAGAGGAGGGGGGGAGGGGGGGGAAATGACAAGAATTAAATATAGATTATTAAGGGAGAATGTTAAGGGAAAGTCTTTTAATAATCATAATTACAGAACACTGATAATTGCAATTGTATAGCAGGGAATGGACCATGAAAGGAGGACAATAACCAATGAGATACTATTTTACAATTAACATACTTGTTGTATGGCTTTTGTATTTAGGCAATATTTGCCTTTTCCCCTTTAATAGGAATAAATGATCAGTCTCATTCTGGGCATAGTTAACAGTACATCATTTTAGATGAATAGCACAGCAGATGGTATTCCTGATGTAAAAACAAAATATTGTACCTGGGTATGTTTTTTCGATGTAATGGGATGTCTCTAATTCAATTTCATGCTCTGTGCAGACTTCTAGAAAAAGCCAGCATCCAATAACAACCCAAGAATAACTTGCCACAAATTCGTAAGTCTGTTAACTTGCTGCACATTTTCACTAGCAAGTTGTACACTTGCAGAGCACTTGAAGCACAAGTTCTAGTTGACACTTTTCCAATTTGTAGCAAATTTGCATGGCAAGTCTCTAGCAAGAACAAAGTTGCAGTGGTGAGTCTACAGCAAGAGCTCTGCAAGTCTACAGCATGAAAATTCAGCCACAGCGACCCCCTGTGGTGGGAAGACTATTGCACAACAAAACTGAACCAGAACTTGCAGCAGATTTGCAAAATATTTGCAAAGAAGGTTGATCTGGAGTCATGCAATGCCGACTTGCTGCAATTGTGCAACAAACTTGTGAAGCCTGGCAATAGCTTAGCAGGTAATTTTCAAACTTTCAGCACAATTTCTTGCTATCTGGGAAGAGCATAGGGAAGAGGATTCTAGGAACTGCATGCTAAAATACATTTTTAGGTTTTGATAGAAAATTATGGCTGATTGCATTCAATAGTTGAATATAAAGAAAATTGACAGTAACATTAAATAGAAAATGACTTCACGCTATCACTGACAAGTTTCATGCTTTCATTGGTTTAATTTCTTTTTCAAAACCAGTGACTTTGACACCAGATGCACTTTAATTAAAGTGTGAGGGGGTCGCTGTGCCAATAGCTTCTAACGTGCTCCTGCACCTGTAACTTCTGGCAACAGCTGACTCTCATTTCACACAGTACCTGCACAGAGCCTACCATCCTCATGCTGTTTTTCTTCCATTAAATGGCAGGGCACTCTGTGTGATGCATCACCAGAAATAAATTACATGATTAGAAATGGGAATTAAATATTAGCGTTTATTCCTGCACTGCGTGCTCCTCCGAGCTCTCTCTGCTATGAGCCTCTCTTCCCCCTACAAGATGAAACTGCCATCCCCTTTGGAAGCCAGAATACTCATTCATCAATTTTGCATCATTTTCAATTATATTTGGAAGTATTTCCTTTTGACTTTGCATATTTTCCTCCATGATTCAAATTATAATCCTATTAAAGCATATCTAAACTCAATACAAAAATTTAATAAATTGCAGTTTAGCAATACTTAGATGTGGTGGCTGCATTTGTTTTCATTTTTTAGGTTCAAAACATTTTCAACAAATGCAGAAAATACACGTTGAGCTTGCAAAATGGCAGTGTCCTTGTCACTTCCTATGAGATGAAAAGGAACTACAAAAAATATTATCTTTATTGTGTAAACCACTAGTCCAATCAATCCACCATGCAATGGAGTTAAACAAAGGTGGGCATATTTGAAGTCCAGCTATGGGACAACCGTGGCTTCCTCCATAGATACAGAGGAGAGAAGAAAAGGACAGTAAGTATATTATTTACAGGATTACCAGGTGAAAGCAAAGGAAAAAAAGCCATAAAAAAAGAAAATTAACACAGTCACTGCAGCGAAGGACTGGTAAGCTGCAATATATATCATTTTTTTTTTTTGTTCTAAATAAGCTTTAATCACTTCCCGACCGCCTCCTGTAGATATACATCGGCAGAATGGCACAGACATGCACATCAACGTACCTGTACGTCCTCTTTAAGTGCCTGTCTGTGTGGTGGCGCGCTCGCGACCCTGCCGCCATCCCCGTGAGTCGGACCGCAGGTCCCGTGGACTCGCACGCCGCGGGGATCCCCGCAATTGTCTCACGGAGGTATAGAGCAGGGAGATGCTTGTGTAAACAAGCATCTCCCTGCTCTGCCTAGTGACAATGACACTGATCTTGGCTCCGTGTACTCGGAGCGGAGATCGGTGTCATGTGACACAGAGCCCAACCCCCCTCAGTAAGAAACACAATGCAGGGAACACTTAACCCCTACAGCGCCACCTAGCGCCACCCCTTCACTGCCAGTGTCATTTTCACAGTAACCAGTGCATTTTTATAGCACTGATCGCTGTGAAAATGACAATGGTCCCAAAAATGTGTCAAAAGTGTCCGATGTGTCCGCCATAATGTCGCAGTCACGAAAAAAATCACTGATCGCTGCCATTACTAGTAAAAAAAATAAAAATATAATAAAACTGCCATAAAACTATCCCCTATTTTGTAAACGCTATAACTTTTGCGCAAACCAATCAATAAACGCCGATTGCGATTTTCTTTACCAAAAATATGTAGAAGAACACGTATCGGCCTAAACAGAGGGAAAAAAACTTTTTTTATATATTTTTGGGGGATATTTATTATAGCACAAAGTAAAAAATATAGAATTTTTTTCAAAATTGTCGCTCTATTTTTGTTTATAGCGCAAAAAATAAAGCAGCAGAGGTGATCAAATGCCACCAAAAGAAAGCTCTATTTGTGGGAAAAAAAGGACGTCTATTTTGTTTGGGAGCAATGTGGCACGATCGCGCAATTGTCAGTTAAAGCGACGCAGTGCGGAATCGCAAAAAGGGGCCTGGTCTTTAACCAACCAAAATGGTCCGGGGCTTAAGTGGTTAAAGCAACTCCCTCTCTCAAATTTCCAAATAGGATTTCCCTGCAATAGAAAAGATATTATACTCACCTAGCTAGCAAGCCCATGTCTTCACCGTTTCTCTGTTCCAGCGCTGGGCCTCCATCAGGCTCTTCATTTGACACTTCTTGGAGTAGCATGTCTGTGTCCCTCCCCAAAATGCAATGGTTCCACCCTCTGACCCTACATCACTGCTGTGGTCTGTATTAAAGTAAATATTAGAGAAGAGAATGGGAGAATGCAGTCTGAGACACAGGCAACTGACACCCCAGGAAGAGCCAATCGTTTGATGGAGGCCTTAGTGCTGGAAGGTTAAAGACACGCAACGTGGAAAAGTTAGTATAATAGCTTCCTATTACAGTTATAGCAGCCTGTCAAAGTTGGAATGTTTCTTGGTATAGTTAGTGGTGCAGCTAGGCTGTAGCCAGCCCAAGTATTTTTCTGTTAACCTTTTCTCTGTTCCCTGGGTTTCCCCAAAGCTTAGAATATAGTGTTGGGGAGTGTTCTCCAGTGGAAAGAGCAGAAAAAAAACAATTTTACGAGTTATAAATATTTAATTCATCCCATCTAATCACAAGGAGGTTCAGAGCCAATGAAGTAGGCTTATCCTCCCAGGGTCGTGCTGGAGAAGATAGAGTTAGATAGTCTTCAAGCCTCCCTGGCTTGCCTTGAGGAGAATGTGCTACTAGATTGGTCTATGCTCCCTGGTCCCTGATCCTAAGTCCCTAGTAATAGAAATAGGCTTATGCTAGGTCCTAGAAGACAATATGGCTGATACCGGGGAGCAACTTTAAAGCTGGGTTCACACCTATGCGAATTGGATGCGGGTTTCCCTGCATCCAATTTCGCATAGCAAAAGAATGTGACCGGCTCTCTATGGAGCCGGTTCACATATCTCCGGGGCGGATGCGGAGCGCACTGCACAGAAACGCTGTGCATCTTTGGCTCAGTTTCAGGGTAAAATTCAGGCCCTGATTCGGCCCTGATTCATCCCTGAACCGGAGAATGGGGACACAGCGTTCCTGTGCGATCCGGAGTCGGTTCCAGTAAGAACTGAGCCTAATGCCGCGTACACACAACTGTTTTTCATGACGAGAAAACTGCCATTTTTTAGATTGGTCGTGAAAACCGGTTGTATGTATGCTCCATAGAAGTTTTCTCGACGAGAAAACTGCCCACAAAAAAATTAGAACCTGCTCTATTTTTTCTCGTCGTTTTTCCCGTCATTCTTTTTCTCGTTGCGAAAAATGGGCGTGTGTATGCTTTTCCGAGGGGAAAAAAAATGCGCATGCTCAGAATCAAGTATGAGACGGGAGCGCTCGTTCTGGTAAAACTAGCGTTTGTAATGGAGATAGCACATTCGTCACGCTGTAATGGACTGAAAAGCACGAGGCTCGATTCATGAAAGACAGAAGTTGTCAAACAAACCTGATTTATTTTTATGAAGAGGTAAGTAAAACCTTGGACAGAGGGGTGGCGGTGGACGTGGTATACTTGGATTTTGCAAAAGCGTTCGATACAGTTCCCCACACACGGCTCATGTGCAAGGTAAAGTCTACAGGATTGGAAATATCAGTTTGTAAATGGATAAAAAACTGGCTAAAAGACAGAATTCAGAGAGTCGTGGTTAATGATTCTTACTCTGAATGGTCTAAGGTTATCAGTGGTGTACCCCAAGGTTCAGTGCTGGGACCCTTACTTTTTAATATGTTTATAAATGATATTGGGTCTGGGATCAAAAGTAACATTTCTGTCTTTGCAGATGACACCAAGCTATGCAGTGGAATAACGTCCTTACATGATGTCGCCAATTTACAAACCAAACTCAATGCTCTGTCTAATTGGGCGACTATGTGGCAGATGAGGTTTAATGTTGATGAATGTAAAGTTATGCACTTGGGGGCTAAGAATATGAATGCATCACACATACTAGGGGGAGTACAACTGGGGGGATCCGTAGTGTAGAAGGATCTGGGGGTTTTGGTAGATCATAAGCTCAATAATACCATGCAATGCCAAGCTGCGGTTTCCAAAGCGAGCAAAGTCCTTTCTTGTATTAAGAAAGGTATGGACTCCAGAGAGAGAGAGATATAATTTTTCCCCTGTTCAAATCATTAGTAAGACCTCATCTGGAATATGCAGTTCAGTTTTGGGCACCAGTTCTCAAAAAGGATATCGAGGAACTGGAGAAAGTGCAGAAAAGGGCAACCAAACTGATAAGAGGCATGGAGGAGATAAGCTATGAGGAAAGATTAGAGGAACTGAATTTATTCACTCTTGAGAAGAGGAGAATAAGGGGGGATATGATCAATATGTACAAATATATAAGGGGTCCATATAGTGAACTTGGTGTTGAGTTATTAATTTTACGGTCAACACAGATGACGAGGGGGCACTCTTTACGTCTAGAAGAAAAGAGATTTCATCTTCAAATACGGAAAGGTTTCTTCACAGTAAGAGCTGTGAAAATGTGGAATAGACTCCCTGCAGAGGTGGTTCTGGCCAGCTCAGTAGATTGCTTTAAGAAAGGACTGGATACTTTCCTAAATGTACATATTATAACTGGGTACTAACAGTTCTAGGTAAAGTTGATCCAGGGAAAATCCGATTGCCTCTCGGAGGATCAGGAAGGAATTTTTTCCCCTGCTGTAGCAAATTGGAGCATGCTCTGCTGGGGTTTTTTGTCTACCTCAGGATCAACTGTGGGTATAGAAAAGAGGAATATGGGATTGTATGATATTTTTTTTTTTTTATGGTTGAACTAGAGGGACTTGTGTCTTTTTTAAACCTGACTAACTATGTAACTATGTAATTACTACACAGGGAAACCATGATTGGACATTTTAAGTGACGCTTTGAATAAAGCTTAATTTCATCCGTTTTATTTCTCTGTACCCTGTAAAAGAATGGAAAAAATAATAATTATTCATTGTTCCACTTGCCTTACAAACCATTCGCAAATATTGTCCAATAGGGATAAGCTTTATGTTCGGGTCGAACATGAGATCGACTCGAACATTGGCGGTTCGCCCGTTCGCCGAATAGTGAACAATTTTGGGGTGTTCGCGCCAAATTCGAAAGCCGCAGAACACCCTTTAAAAGTCTATGGGAGAAATCAAAAGTGCTAATTTTAAAGGTTAATATGCAAGTTATTGTCATAAAAATAGTTTGGGGACCTGGGTCCTGCCCCAGGGGACAAGTATCAATGCAAAAAAAAGTTTTAAAAACAGAAGTTTTTTTGGGAGCAGTGATTTTAATAATGCTTAAAGTGAAATTATAAAAGTGAAATATTCCTTTAAATTTCATCCCTGGGGGGTGTCTATAGTATGCCTGTAAAGTAGCGCATGTTTCCCGTGCTTAGAAAAGTCCCTGCACAAAATGACATTTCTAAAGGAAAAAAAGTCATTTAAAACTACTCGCGGCTATAATGAATTGTCGGGTTCCGGTAATACAGATAAAAGTCATTGAAAAAAATGACATGGGTTCCCCCCCAGTCCATTATCAGGCCCTTTGGGTCTGATATGAATATAAAGGGGAACCCCGAACCAAAAAAAGTGCGTGGGGGTCCCCCCAAATTCCATTACCAGGCCCTTCAGGTCTGATACGGATATTAAGGGGAACCCTGTGCCAAATAAAAAAAAATGGTGTAGGGGTCCCCCTCAAAATCCATACCAGACCCTTAAAGCCCTTGGGGACAAGGGCCTCATTTCCACAACCCTTGCCCGGTGGTTGTGGGGGTCTGCAAGTGGGGGGCTTATCGGAATCTGGAAGCCCCCTTTAACAAAGGGGACTCCCAGATCCAGCCCCCCCATGTGAATTGGTAACGGTGTACATTGTACCCCTACAATTTCACAAAAAAGGTGACAAAAAGGTAAAAAAAAACACACACACAGCTTGGGACAAGTCCTTTAATAAAAAAAAAAATTCCAGCACTGCCTGTAATCCTTCTACGACCCGTCGCCACGAACGGTACAGCCTCCTCCATAGGAGGCGCCCGGCCGAATGACGCGTGACCCGTCTGACAGCCCTTAAATAACCGAGGGCGGGGCCACCTGTGATGTGGACGGGTGACCCCGCCCCCTCTGACGCAATGGGGTTTCCGGCGGTTTCCCCGTGGTGCCGCTGGTGACCCCGCCCCCCTCATGTGGCCTGGTACGGTTCAGGAGGGGGGGCGCTCTCTTGTCCCCCCTCTTTTCCTCCGGCCTGCCAGGTTGCGTGCTCAGATAAGGGTCTGGTATGGATTTTGAGGGGGACCCCTACGCCATTTGTTTTTAAATTTGGCGCAGGGAAGGGACTTTTCTAAGCACGGGAAACATGCGCTACTTTACAGGCATACTATAGACCCCCCCCCCAGGTACAAAATTTTAAGTAAGACTTTAACAGTGTTCGTGTGTTCGAACAAATTTTTTGCCTGTTCGCATGTTCTGCTGTGAACCGAACCGGGGGGTGCTGGCTCATCCCTATTGTCCAACTTGTCCAAGCATTTCAATTTGACCGCAAGAACATTAATTAAACTAATCAAAATATGTCCATCAGGGATGAGCCGAACACCCCCCTGTTCGGTTCGCACCAGAACCTGAGAACAGACAAAATGTTCGTGTAAACTTTAGAACCCTATTAAATACAATGGACTCGAACGTTCGAAACCTAAAGTGTTAATTATAAAGGCTAATATGCAAGTTATTGTCCTAAAAAGTGTTTGGGGACCCAGGTCCTGCCCCAGGGGACATGTATCAATGCAAAAAGAAGTTTTAAAAACGGCCGTTTTTTCGGGAGCAGTGATTTTAATAATGCTTAAAATGAAAAAATAAAAGTGAAATATTCCTTTAAATTTCGTACCTGGGGGGTGTGTATGATATGCATGTAAAGTGGCGCATGTTTCCCGTGCTTAGAACTGTCCCTGCAAAAAATGTCATTTTTGAAAGAAAAAAATGCATTTAAAACGGACTCGCGGCTATTAATGAATTGTCGGCTCCCGGCAATACATAAAAAAGTCATTGATAAAAAAAAAAAAAAAAAGCGTGGGGGTTCCCCAGAATTCAATTACCAGGCCCTTCAGGTCTGGAATGGATATTAAGGGGAACCCCGCCGCAAATTTAAAAAAAAATTGACGTGGGGTTCCCCCAAATATCCATTCCAGGCCCTTCAGATCTGGCATGGATTTTAAGGGGAACTCCACCCCAAATTGAAAAAAAAATGGCGTGGAGTCCCCCTAAAAATCCATACCAGACCCCTTATCCGAGCACGCAACCTGGCCGGCCGCAGGGGAAAAGGGGGGGACGAGAGAGCGGCCCCCCTCCCTCCTGAACCGTACCAAGCCACATGCCCTCAACATGGGGAGGATGTTCCCATGTTGATGGGGACAAGGGCCTCATCCCCACAACCCTTGCCCGGTGGTTGTGGGGGTCTGCGGGCGGGGGGCTTATCGGAATCTGGAAGACCCCTTTAACAAAGGGGACCCCCAGATCCCGCCCCCCCCATGTGAATTGGTAAGGGGTACATTGTACCCCTACCATTTCACGAAGAAAGCGTAAAAAAATGTTTAAAAAAACACACAAACACCTTGAAAAAGTCCTTTATTAAAAAAAAAAAAAAAAAAAAAACATTCCAGCGGTGAAATCCAGTGTCCTGCAGCGATCCCGATGTCCAGCGCTGTCCTTCATTGGTTGTGCCTGAGCGGACCTGATGGGGAACTCCCTCTCAGTGTTTTAAATGTATAGACCCGCCCCTTCTAAAGTTCCCCATCAGGTCCGCTCAGCGGACGAGATGCGGAACATGAGAAGGGGCGGGTCTATACATGTATTACCAAAGTGAGAGCAGTCCCCCATCAGGTCCGCCCCCTCGGTATGTCGGACCCACCTACGTCATTGGCTTGAGCGGGGAACTTCCTTCACTATGTAAATTTAAATTACACAGTGAAGGAAGTTCCCCGCTCAAGCCAATGACGTAGGCGGGTCCGACATACCGAGGGGGCGGACCTGATGGGGAACTGCTCTCACTTTGGTAATACATGTATAGACCCGCCCCTTCTCATGTTCCGCATCTAGTCCGCTGAGCGGACCTGATGGGGAACTTTAGAAGGGGCGGGTCTATACATTTAAAATACTGAGAGGGAGTTCCCCATCAGGTCCGCTCAGGCACAACCAATGAAGGACAGCGCTGGACATCGGGATCGCCGCGGGACACTGGATTTCACCGCTGGAATGTTTTGGTTTTTTTTCTTAATAAAGGACTTTTTCAAGGTGTTTGTGTGTTTTTTTAAACATTTTTTTACGCTTTCTTCGTGAAATGGTAGGGGTACAATGTACCCCTTACCAATTCACATGGGGGGGGCGGGATCTGGGGGTCCCCTTTGTTAAAGGGGTCTTCCAGATTCTGATAAGCCCCCCGCCCGCAGACCCCCACAACCACCGGGCAAGGGTTGTGGGGATGAGGCCCTTGTCCCCATCAACATGGGGACATCCTCCCCATGTTGAGGGCATGTGGCTTGGTACGGTTCAGGAGGGAGGGGGGGCCGCTCTCTCGTCCCCCCCTTTTCCCCTGCGGCCGGCCAGGTTGCGTGCTCGGATAAGGGGTCTGGTATGGATTTTTAGGGGGACTCCACGCCATTTTTTTTTTAAATTTGGGGTGGAGTTCCCCTTAAAATCCATGCCAGATCTGAAGGGCCTGGAATGGATATTTGGGGGAACCCCACGTCAATTTTTTTTTAAATTTGCGGCGGGGTTCCCCTTAATATCCATTCCAGACCTGAAGGGCCTGGTAATTGAATTCTGGGGAACCCCCACGCTTTTTTTTTTTTTTTTTTATCAATGACTTTTGTATGTATTGCCGGGAGCCGACAATTCATTAATAGCCGCGAGTCAGTTTTAACTGCATTTTTTTCTTTCAAAAATGTCATTTTTTGCAGGGACAGTTCTAAGCACGGGAAACATGCGCCACTTCACATGCATATCATACACACCCCCCAGGTACGAAATTTAAAGGAATATTTCACTTTTATTTTTTCATTTTAATCATTATTAAAATCACTGCTCCCGAAAAAACGGCCGTTTTTAAAACTTCTTTTTGCATTGATACATGTCCCCTGGGGCAGGACCCGGGTCCCCAAACACTTTTTAGGACAATAACTTGCATATAAGCCTTTATAATTAGCACTTTAGATTTCTCCCATAGATTTTTCGAATTTGCCGCGAACACCCCAATTTGTTCGCTGTTCGGCGAACGGGCGAACAGGCAATGTTCGAGTCGAACATGAGTTCGACTCGAACTCGAAGCTCATCCCTAATGTCCATGTGTGGTTTCATTTTTGGCAGGTATGAGTGAAATATCAAAATTATAGGATTATCAGATAATCAGAGTGAATTTGTGTGAAGCCTAATGGAATCATTAATGTCTGGATTTCAAATAATCTGCAGGAAATTAAAATAAGATTTTTTTTTTCTAGCACAACTGCAGAGCTTCCTCTACTGTGTTATCAGTATGCAGAAATATGTGTAGCCTCTTTTTGTTCTTACTTTAAGTGCTAAGTATATTTGTATGTATTGCTATGAAAATATAAAGCAAACTCACATAATGCGCATTGTACACATTTATAAAAGTGAATGTCTTAGGGGATCTGTTCAATATGTCAGCGAGGGCCTAAAATGGATCCATAATGTGAATGTTGCAGCAATGGTTCCTGTGAACTCATGATTAAAAAGTGCTCTTGCAGAGTAACAGACGGAGGGAGGACTGTTCTTTTTGCTATTGTTACAGTGCAGGTGTTAATATTGATTGAAACCATTGATCTGGAAGAACACAGAAAATGGTAATAAAAGGCCAACGAAAGCAACATATACTGTCTTTACACAGTGGAGCGCTAACTCAAACAGAATTTAAATTTGGGAAACTGTACTGATACTTGTACAAGTGAAATGGGGTGGGGGAGTGAGGGAAAGAGATATGGACTGACAAACAGAAAGAGAGTGAGAGAGATGACAGAGATAGGAAGAGAGAAGGGGCTAACAGAGAGAGGAAAGGAAGGGGGCCTGAAAAAGAGAGAGAGTAGGGGACTGATTTGATGAAAGTTAGGAATTAGGATAAAGTTAGGAATAAACAGAAAAAATCAACAGAAAAAAGCATGTAATGAGGGAGAGATGGCTGCTTCAAAAATAAGTAGGGGACAAAAAGAGAACAACAAAAATATTTTGCCCACGGGACTTTTAATGAGTCACACCTCAAACAGGTATATAAAAAAATATGAAAAATGTATTAACATACATTTAAACACAACTTTTAATGAGTCACACCTCAAACAGGTATATAAAAAAATATGAAAAATGTATTAACATACATTTAAACACAACACATAATGCAAACATTTAATAGACATCAGTACATGTGTAGTATTCCAAAAGAATCAAAAAAGAAACCTTTCCATCAAACCTATATAGTTCATAAAGATGACCACCATGAATCTGAAACAACTGTGCTATAGATCTCAATGCGTTTTATGAGAAAAATCTCACTTCTTCAGGAGAAGCACAGGAGAGTATCGTTGGTTGCAAAATCCCGACCACCTTGCACCATGGTGGTGGTTTCATTCAAATTAAAATCAAATGTATAAAACTATAATGTCCAAAGGCCCAAAAGAATTGCCAGAAGGTCCGATATTCTTCCACCAGGAGCTGTGAAGAAGCGAAGAGATGTGAGAGTGATGGCAAAACTCCCAATAAAGAGACCAAATGAATAGATGTAAAATCCCGTAGGTAAAAGAAAATCACCCTGCACCCTTGTGGGAACGACAGAAAAGTCCGGGAATACCGTATCCTGGCATATAGAGAGGGGGAGGCGGGTGCTCCAAAAAAGAGAAGGGGGGAAAAAAGAGAGAATTCAAGAAAGAGAATTAAAAAAAGCAAGAGGCAGGGGAAAGAAAGACAGAAAATCTAAAATGAGAGGAGGGGACAAAGAGAAGGAGAGGGGGGGGGGCACTAACAGACAGAGAGGGTGTAAGGGGTGCTAAGCAAAAAAAAAAGGAGAGAGGGGAGAGAGATTTAAAGAAAAATGGAATAGAAAGGAACCAGATAGCAAGTATAACTTGCCACAAATTTGTGGCAGTGTTGAATTGTAAGTCTGTTAACTTGCTGCACATTTTCCCTGACAAGTTGTACACTTGCAGAGTACTTGAAGTTCTGGTTGACACTTTTCCAATTTGTAGAAAATTTACATTGCAAGTCTCTAGCAAGAGCAAAGTTGCAGTGGTGAGTCTACAGAAAGAGCTAGAGCTCTGCAAGTCACAGTGACCCCTGTGGTGGGATGACTACAGCATAACATAGCTGAACCATAACTTGTTGCAGACTTGCAGAATGTTTGCAATGAAAGTTGATCTGGAGTCATGCAAAGTGGACTTACTGCAATTGTGCAACAAAGTTGTAAAGCCTGGCAAGTCTAGCAATAGCTTAGCAAGTCATTTCAAACTTGCAGCACAATTGCTTGCTATCTGGGGAGTGGACAGGGAGACAGTGGGGGTTATTTATTAAAACTGGAGATTGCAAAACCTGGTGAAGCCAATCAGCTTCCACATTTTATTGCCAAAGCTTAATTGAACAAGCTGAAGTTAGAAGCTGATTGGTTGCTATGCACAGCTGCACCAGATTCTGCACCAGTTTTAGTAAATCTCCCCCATATTGAGAGAGAGAGAGAAACTCAAAAAGAAAGGAGAGGGCAAATGAAGAGGAATAGAGAGAATTGTAAAGATAGGGGTGCACAGAGAGAGAAAGAAAAACTCAAAAAGAAAAGAGGGGGCAGAGGGAGAGAAAAAGGAAGTTTGTGGGGGGCACATGGGCGGGGGGGGGGTCTGAGAGCCAGAGAGAGAGGTGAGGATGGGTGCTAAAAAAAAAAGATGGGGCCAGAAAGAGAGGCTCACAAACAGAGAAGGGGACAGTGAAAGAAAGACATACACACAAAAAAGAATGGGAAAGACAGAGAGAGAGATGCCAAAAGAAAAAAGGGGACAGAAAGAAAGAGAGACACTCAAAAAGAAAGGAGTAGCCTTATAGAGAGAGATAGAAAGAGAATTAAAGAGAAAGGAGAGGACAGGGAGAAATAGAGAAAGATGCCAAAAGAAACAAAGGGACAGAGACAGAGCAAGCAAGGGAGTGACTCAAAACGAAAGGAAGAGATGGAGAGAGAGTGCTAAAAACAATGGAGGGAACAAAGAAAGAGAGAGAGAGAGAGAGAGAGAAAGACTTAAAAAAAGAGGTGACAGTGAGAGATTAAAAGAGAGGGACAGAAAGAAAGGAGAGGACAGAGAGGGACTAAAAAAGAAAGGAGCAGGCAGAGAGAGTGTAAGAAAGAGAATAACGAGAAAAAGAAAGCAGAGGAAAGGGAGAAAGAGAGAAATACTCTAAAAGAAAGGAGTGGGCATAGAGACTCAAAAAGAAAGGAGGGGGCAGAGAGAGAGAAAGAGAGAGAGATGGCTAGAGACTAGGTATGAGCCGAACACCCCCCGGTTCGGTTCGCACCAGAACATGCGAACAGGCAAAAAATTTGTTCGAACACGCGAACACCGTTAAAGTCTATGGGACACGAACATGAAAAATCAAAAGTGCTAATTTTAAAGGTTAATATGCAAGTTATTGTCATAAAATTGTTTGGGGACCCGGGTCCTGCCCCAGGGGACATGTATCAATGCAAAAAAAGTTTTAAAAACTGCAGTTTTTTCGGGAGCAGTGATTTTAATAATGCTTAAAGTGAAACAATAAAAGTGAAATATTCCTTTAACCACTTGACAACTGGGCACTTAAACCCCCTTCCTAACCAGACGAATTTTCAGCTTTCGGTGCTCTCACAATTTGAATGACAATTACTCAGTCATACAACACTGTACCCATATGAAATTTTTGTCCTTTTTTTCACACAAATAGAGCTTTCTTTTGGTGGTATTTAATCACTGTTGGGTTTTTTATTTTTTGCGCTATAAGAGAAAAAAGACTGAAAATTTTGTAAAAAAATGAATTTTTCTTTGTTTCCGTTATAAAATTTTGCAAATTAGTAATTTTTCTTCACAAATTTTGGCCAAAATTTATACTGCTACATATCTTTGGTAAAAATAAGTACAAATTGGTGAATATTTTTTGGTCTTTGTGAAAGTTATAGAGTCCACAAGCTATGGTGCCAATATCTGAAAATTGATCACACCTGAAGTACTGACGGCCTATCTAATTTCTTGAGACCCTAACATGCCAGAAAAGTACAAATACCCCCCAAATGACCCCTTTTTGGAAAGAAGACATTCCAAGGTATTCAGAAAGAGGCATTGTGAGTTTTTTGAAGTTGTCATTTTTTCCCACAATTCTTTGCAAAAATCAAGATTTTTTTTTCTTTTTTTTTTTTTCACAAAATTGTCATATTAGCAGGTTATTTCTCACACACAGCATATGCATACCACAAATTACACCCCAAAACACATTCTGCTATTCCTCCCGAGTATGGCGATACCACATGTGTGAGACTTTTACACAGCGTGGCCACATACAGAGGCCCAACATGCATGGAGCACCTTCAGGCGTTCTGGAGCACCCAGGCCAATTCTGACATTTCTCTCCTACATGTAAAAATCATCATTTGTTTGCTAGAAAATTACATAGAACCCCAAAACATTATATATGTTTTTTTAGCAAAGACCTTAAAGAATATAATGGTGGTCATTGCAACTTTTTATCTTGCACGGTATTTGCGCAGAAATTTTTCTAACGCGTTTTTTACGGAAAAAAACTGTTTTGTGCTTAAAAGAAAAAAAAACAGTAAAATTAGCCCAATGTTTTTGCATAATGTGAAAGATGAAGTTACACCGAGTAAATAGATACCTAACATGTCACCCTTCAAAATTGCACACGCTCGTGGAATGGCGCTAAACTTTGCTACTTAAAAATCCCCATAGGCAACGCTTTAAATATTTTTACTGGTTACATGTTTTGAGTTACAGAGGAGGTCCAGGGCCAAAATTATTGCTCTTGCTCTAACGTTCGCAACGATACCTCACATGTGTGGTTTGAACACCGTTTTCATATGTGGGCGGGGCTTACGTATGCGTTCACTTCTGCATGCGAGCTCGCGGGGGCAGGGGCGCTTTAAAAAAATATATATATTTTATTGTTCATTTTACTTTATTTATTTTAGTTTGACATGTTTTTCCGCCCCAATTTTTTTTTTGATCACTTTTATTCCTATTACAAGGAATGTAAGCATCCCTTGTAATAGGAATATGGCATGACAGGTCCTCCTTACAGTGAGATATGGGGTCAATAAGACCCCACATCTTACCTCTAGGCTGGGAAGCCTGAGAAAAAAACAAAAAAAAAATCAATCTTGGCTTTGATCACAGCGGTGAGTCGGTAGAAGCACCGGAGGGCAGCGGGAGGGGGGGGCATCCCCTCTCACCTTCCGTAAGAGCGATCAAGTGGTGGAACAGCCACTATGATCATTCTTATGGTGCAGGGAATCGCCAGCTGAAAAAGCGAATATCTGAATGATGCCTGTAGCTGCTCCCATCATTCAGATATCCCCGCATAAAGTTAAGGACGTCATATGACGGCCGGCGGGTGGGAAGTGGTTATTGCAGAGTATTGCGGGTATTGAGGAGTATTGCAGGGTATTGAGGAGTATTGCCGGGTATTGAGGAGTATTGCCGGGTATTGAGGAGTATTGCGGGGTATTGCCGGGTATTGCGGAGTATTGCCGGGTATTGCGGAGTATTGCGGGGTATTGCCGGGTATTGTGGAGTATTGCCGGGTATTGTGGAGTATTGCCGGGTATTGTGGAGTATTTCCGGGTATTGTGGAGTATTGCCGGGTATTGAGGGGTATTGCAGGGTATTGAGGAGTATTGCAGGGTATTGAGGAGTATGGCAGGGTATTGCGGAATATGGCAGAGTATTGCACAGTATGGCAGGGTATTGCACAGTATGGGCAGAGTATGGGCAGGGTATTGCACAGGGTATTGCACAGTATTGCACAGTATTGCACAGGGTATTGCACAGAGTATTGCACAGAGTATTGCACAGGGTATTGCAGAGGGTATTGCAGAGTATTGCACAGGGTATTGCAGAGTTTTGCACCAGGGTATTGCAGAGTATTGCACAGGGTATTGCAGAGTATTGCACAGGGTATTGCAGAGTATTGCACAGGGTATTGCAGAGTATTGGCAGGGTGTATTGCAGAGTATTGGCAGGGTGTATTGCAGAGTATTGGCAGAGTATTGCACAGGGATGGCTGAGCAGGGATGGATGGATTGCTGGATCTGTGACTGCAATTGTCACAGATCCAGCCCACAGCTGACATGGGGGAGGGAGCGGACATGATCCGCTCCCTCCCCTCCCCTCTCACACTGTACCGATCGGTACAGAGAGGGGAGGGAGGAACCGGCGTCATCACATGACGCCGGTCTGTTTACAAGTGATCGCTCCGTCATTTGATGGAGCGATCACGTGGTAAACGGCCGCGATTAGCGGCCATCTACCGTGATCCGTGATGCGCCGGGTCTTCCGGACCCGGCGGTCACGGTCATATCCTGGAGCGTGCCCCAGGGGGCGCGCGGGAGCAAGATTCTGTGAGGACGTCCCTGGGACGTCCACTCAGGATAACTCGACCGCGCTGTGGACGTCTTTTGTACATGGCGCAGTCGGCAAGTGGTTAAATTTCATACCTGGGGGGGGTGTCTAAAGAATGCCTGTAAAGTACAACTGTCCCTGCACAAAATGTCATTTCTAACAGAAAAAAAGTCATTTAAAACTACTCGCGGCTGAAATGAATTGTCGGTTCCCAGCAATACAGAGAAAAGTAATTGAAAGTCATTGAAAAAATTCAAATAAAAATGCGTGGGGGTCCCCCAAAATTCCATTAACAGGCTCCTCAGGTCTGGTATGGATATTAAGGGGAACTCTGCGCCAAAATGTAAAAAAAAAAAGGCGAGGGTTCCCCCAAAAATCCATACCAGACCCTTCAGGTCTGGTATTGATTTTAAGGGGAACCCCGAACCAAAATTAAAAAAAGAAATGGCGTGCGGTCCCCCCAAAAATCCATACCAGACCCTTATCCGAGCATGCAACCTGGCAGGCTGCAGGAAAAGAGGGGGGGACGAGAGAGCACCCCCTCCTGAACCGTACCAGGCCACATGCCGTCAACATGGGGGGGATGTCCCCATGTTGATGGGGACAAGGGCCTCATCCCCACAACCCTTGCCCAGTGGTTCGAGGGGTCTGCAGGCAGGGGGCTTATCAGAATCTGGAAGCCCCCTTTAACAAAGGAGACCCCCAGATTCCGGCCCCCCCTATGTGAATTGGTAACGGGGTACATTGTACCCCTACCATTTCACATAAGAAAGAGTCAAAAAATTATTTAAAAAAAAAAGCCATTCCAGCTTTGTAATGCAGTCTGTCCAGTGAAGATCCATGAATCTCCAGCGATGCAGCGAGTCTCCAGCGATGAACGACGCACATCTTCTCTGCACTGGAGCCTCCCGGCTAATGACACGCAAGCAGTGTTGACAGTTCTTTTATAACCGAGGTCGGAGCCACCTGTGACTCGACAGGTAACCCCGCCCCCTGTAACGAGTCACTGGGGTTTTCTGTGACATGATAGAGGGGACAGGAGGGGTAGCCCCGCCCCCTCTAACGCGCCATGGGGGTTTCCAACCTCGGTTATAAAAGAACTGTCAACACTGCTTGCACGTAATTAGCCGGGAGGGGGGGCGGAATCTGGGGGCACCCTTTGTTAAAGGGGGCTTCCAGATTTTGATAAGCCCCCCACCCGCAGACCCCCACAACCACCGGGGCAAGGGTTGTGGGGATGAGGCCCTTGTCCCCATCAATATGGGGACATCCTCCCCCATGTTGAGGGCATGTGGCCTGGTATGGTTCAGGGGGGGCGCTCTCCCCTCCCCCTCTCTTTTCCTGCGGCCTGCCAGGTTGCGTGCTCGGATAAGGGTCTGGTATGGATTTTTGGGGGGACCCCACGCCATTTTTTTTTATTCTGGTGTGGGGTTCCCCTTAAAATCCATACCAGACCTGAAGGGTCTGGTTTGGATTTTTGGGGGAACCCCACGACATTTTTTTTTAACATTTTGGCGCAGAGTTTCCCTTAATATTCATACCAGACCTGAAGGGCCTGTTAATGGAATTTTGAGGGACCCCCACGCATTTTTTTTCTTTCAATGACTTTTCTCTGTATTGCCGGGACCGAGAATTCATTACAGCCGCGAGTAGTTTTAAATTCCTTTTTTTCCTCCTGAAAAACTTTTTTTTGCACTGATACATGTCCCCTGGGGCAGGATCCGGGGCCCCAAACCCTTTTTAGGATAATAACTTGCATATTTACCTATAAAATTAGCACTTTAGATTTCTCCCATAGACTTTTAAAGGGTGTTCCGCGGCTTTTCGAATTTGCCGCGAACACCCCAAATTGTTCGCTGTTCGCCGAACGGGCGAACAGCCAATGTTCGAGTCGAACTCATGTTCGACTCGAACATAAAGCTCATCCCTACTAGAGACTGAAAAATAAAGGAGGGGCAGAGAGAGAGTGAACAAGAGAATTAAAAATAAAGCAGAGGAAAGGCAGAAAGAGAGAAACTCCCAAAAAGTAGTGGGCAGAGAGACTGAAAAAGAAAGGAGGGGTTAGGGAGAGAGAGAGAGAGATAGAGAGTAAGAGAGAGATGGAGAGTGACTTAAAAAGAAGGCAGGGGGCAGAGAGCGAAGTAAAAAAAAATTAAGGGGGGCGGAAGAAAAAAAAGAGATAGAGCATCCTAATGAAAGGAGTGGACAGGAAGAGAGAAAAGGTGAGAAACTCACAAAGAAAGGAGGGACAAAGAGAATCAAAGAGAAAGGAGGGGCAGAGACAGAGAGAGAGAGAAAGAGGTAGTGGGGGAGAGATAAAAAAGGGAGGAGGGACCAATGAGGGTTTGGGGGTGTCTGAAAGACAGAGAGGATGGCAGTGGAAGAGAGAGATATACACAAAAAAAGAGGAGACAGGCAGAGAGAGAGATTCCAAAAGTAAAAAAAGGGGGCAGAGAAAAAGAGAGAAAGGTTCAAAAAGAAGTTAGTGGGCTTAGAGAGCGAGAGAGAGAAAGAAAGAGAATTAAAAAGAAGGGAGAAGACAGGGAGAAAAAGAGAAAGACTCATAAAGAAGGACATGGGCAGTAGGACAGAGTGAGAGACAGCGTGACTCAAAAAGAAATGAGGGGGCAAGGAGAGAGAAACAGAGAGAGAGAGAGACTCAAAAAATGGAGGGGCAGAGAGAAATTGAGAAAGAGATAGAGGGATTTAGAGAGATAGGATGGGACATAGAGAGAAAGAGAGACTAAAAAAAAAGAAAGAAAGGGACACAGAGAAAGAGATGGGAGGGGGGAGAGAGAGAGAGAGAGAGAGATTGAAAAAGAAAGGGTGGGTAAGAAAGAAAGAGTAAGACTAAAAAACAAAGGGAAGGGAAGAGCAAAGAAAGAGAGAGAGAGAGAGAGAGAGAGACCAAGAGAGAGACTCATAGGAGGAGACAGAGAAGGGGGTCAAAAAGAAAGGGGACAAAAAGGAGAGGGATTGAGAGAGTGAGGCCTCGTACACACGACCGATTTTCTCGGCAAGAACCAGCAAGAAACTTGCTGGCAGAGAGGTCTTGCTGAGTAAATCGGTCGTGTGTACGCTGCTATCGGGTTTCTCGTCGAGAAAACCGACAAGAAACCTCGACGAGAAAATAGAGAACCTGCTCTCTATTTTCTCATCGAGATTCTCGTCGGCATGTTTCTCGACGAGAAAAGTGAGTGTGTGTGTACACTTACCTGTCCTCCCGGAAGCCCGCGCATGTTCGAAATGAATTATACGCATGCGCGGTAGCTTCCTAGGCATACGTAGGGTATACCAAGATGGCGGCGACGGCATCGAATGTGACGAGCGCATGCTCGACGTAGTCGATGACGTCACCGCGTACGCTCCTTTCAAAGAACCGCGGGTTCTTTGAAACGAGCGTGTGTACACTCGGCCGGGACAAGTTTCTTGTCCAAGAATCTCGTCGAAAAAAACGACATGTTTTTTTCAACGAGAATCTCGGCCGTGTGTACGAGGCCAGAGTTCCAAAAAAGGAAGGAGAGGACAGAGAAAGAGAAACTCAGAAAGAAAGGAGGGGAGAGAAAGAGAACGGTGGAGGGAGAAAAATAGATTAAAAAACTGCACATAAATAAATCCATTAATGCCATAAAGGGTAGTCAATGCTGTTTTGGCAGTCAACAAGATTTTTGTGACTTAGTCTATATCGACTTTAATATGGCACTGTGCAACCTTGTGGGTTTGCTATGTCGCCAATGAGGGGATTGCCCACATTTAGACATTTCTATTGCCTAAAGGGACCCATGGAGGGTTGATTTACTAAAAATGGAGAGTGCAAAATCTGGTGCAGCTCTGCATTGTAACCAATCAGCTTCCAGGTTTTTTGTCAAAGCTTAATTGAACAAACTGAAGTTAGAAGCCGATTGGCTACCATATGCACAGCTGCACCAGAATTTGCCAGTTTTAGTAAATCAACCTCATCCTGTCATCTTAATAAAAACATCTTAATAAAAACGGGGTTTGTATTCACTAATAAATGTGTGATTGGAATTCGTGTAGATTGCTTTAATTTGTGCAAGTAAACTAATAAGGGGACGGGTCCATTCCAGCTTGTGGAGTCCTCCTGTAAGCAATGTACTGTATAATGGCAGAATTCAATTGGCAATCTCTTATAAAATAATTCCTGTCTGCCCCTTGTGTATGCTCTTTTAATGTTAATAATAATACGTGTTGTCAATCATCCCCATGTATGACTTATATATTATATTCTCATGAGGCATTTTCATGACCTCTGTAGCTTTTGCCCTTGTTATTCACTCATTCCAGATTACTGCATTAAAATAATGAATAACATTTTTTTCCACTCACTTGAGAGCTTTTTTCAAAGTCCAGTGCAATTCAACAAGCCTGTTTTGGCTGGAGCTCCCTGCATCTGGAGAGCGTTTTAATAAACTAATGAATGAGCTGAAGGACACCTATCTTCTCCACTTTGCTTCACAGTTTATATCTGTCAATCTCCATCATGACTATTACTGTACTTCTTAAAATAAACAACTTAATACATAAAGAAGATGGGATAACACAGGAGAAGCATATAAATTATAAGTCGTAAATGGAAGGGTACCATTACAATCTGCCATTCGCATATACACTATATTGTCAAAAGTATTGGGACACCTGCCTTTACACGCACATGAACTTTAACCTCCCTGGCGGTATGATTATTTCAGATTTTAGGTGCTGAAAGCGGTACAATTATTTTGCATGGAAATTTGGCGTTTTATATTGTAGGCCTGTAATTCTTAGGAATACCTCACTTAAATCTGTCCAAACAAGAGTCTAGTAGACATCCCGGGTATGATAAAGTTAAAAAAACAAAATGATAAATTATAATGTAGCGGGGTCCCCAAATTTAACCCCGCTATACCTAAATTTAGGGGTGACCAGAGCAATAGTTGGCTCGGGTCTCTTAAATATTTGGACTCTGCCTTACTGCTGTGTTACCTGGCGTGCAGTTCCCCTTTGGGCATATAGGTGGTGCTGTCACCAAACCACAGGTGATGAAGTAGGTATTGGATGTCCTCTCACGGCTGCCATTGGTGGGCAGTTGGTGGGCAGTTCTGGCTTGCTTTGCATGCCGGGAGATGATATATAAGGGGCAGACGCCATTACACGAGATTGCAATTCCTGGGGCCCACTGCCCGGAGGGAGCTACCCCTCAGAGGGGGGTGCGCCCCATCTTGATCGAGGAGTCTCGGGCACCTTCAGCCCGAGGCCACAGAGTTCCAGGTAGGCCCAGTACCTTTAGCTGGGTCTACAACCGAAGAGGAGTCCCAGGGAACCCGCGTGGGGGTGACTGCTCTGACACAGAGGAAGCCAGGGGAGGATCGATCTCATAACAAGAGGGCGAGTAATAAAGTATTGCTGACTCTGGAAAGGCTTGGTGATCTGTCAGAGGGAAGGATTCCTCACTTCGCAGACTGCCTCTGCGGAGTGTTGAAAGTTCAGGAGGGATCTCCTTGACTTGGTCCTTGGAGGGGACTAAGTCATTGTTCCAGCATCACGCCAGCTGCTAGTGCTATTGAGTGACTATCCGGGTGAGCTGTACCCACTCGGGATCGAGTGGCGACGAAGCCAAGAGTGTGCCTGAATCCACTTCTATCTGCTAACCTTTTTCTCACTTCAACTCTCTGGTTCCTGAAAGCAAGATAAAATAAACTCACGTTGGAGTTGATATGTTGTGTGGACATTGACCTCATTTAGGAAAGATAAAGACTCGCCTCTATAAACATAGTGGGGAGAACCAGAAGAAGGAAGCATCTCGCTGCAGGACCCAAGTATGTAACACCCCCTGACCTTTATAATCTAGAGGACACGGGCATGTGGCATGGTGTGTATTATCCCCCTGCTTGAGAAGGTAAGAGGGGGAAAAGGATCCGTGTGCTACAATAATATAATAAATAACTATAAAATAATTGTAACAAATAATAATATAATAATAATAAAAGTGTTTTTCAGTGTTTGATGACGAATTGCCCCACAAATCGCTATCGCTCAATTCTGCAAGTGATTCTAATTTATTATCGCTGTTTTCTAGCTGGTCTAAAACCACTTTTGATGTAAAGGGACACTTTTTGGTTGCTATGGACAATCTCCAGTTTCCAGGCAGAAAGAACAGTTTTTATTATATAAAATTGCATGCAGGGCACTGGACAGACCACTAGGGACAAAGGGGATGTGTTATTATTTGATACAGTACTGTAATCTTTAAGAATACAGTATACTGTATGTATACTGTGTGTTTCACCTTTTGAATTTGGCGCCGAACTCCGTCCCCGTGCGTCGCAACGCTCAGGAACGGAGCTTGGCACTCGACAGTGTGAATCGAGCGAGATGACAGCTCACTCACACAGCGGGGACACATCGCAGGATCCAGGGAACAAGGTAAGTAACTTCCCCTGTATCCTGCAATGCGATCCCGAGTCTGGCTCGGGGTTACCGCTTTAGGAACTGAAATCTTACCCCGAGCCAGACTCGGGAATACCGCTAGGCAGGTTAATGGTATCCCAGTCTTAGTTTGTAGGGTTCAATATAGAGTTGGTCTACCCTTTGCAGCTATAATAGCTTCAACTCTTCTGGGAAGGCTGTCCACAAGGTTTAGGAATGTGTCTATGGGAATGTTTGACCATTCTTCCAGAAGTGCATTTGTGAGGTCAGGCACTGATGTGAATGAGAAGGCCTGGTTCGCATTGGGCTGAGGTCAGGACTCTGTGCAGGCCAGTCAAGTTCCTCCAGCCCAAACGTACTCATCCATGTCTTTTGCTTTGTGCACTGGTGCACAGTCATGTTGGAACAGGAAGGAGCCATCCCAAAACAGTTCCTACAAAGTTGGGAGCATGAAATTGTCCAAAATGTCTTAGTATGCTGGGGGGGGGGGGGCGTGTCCGGATGTAGAGCAAGGAAGACGTGTTGCTGAGGAGCTCCACACATCCTGACCTAATCTGCTGCCATCCTGCCTTCCCACTGCCCGGGTGAGCCCTCAAACTTACCTTGCGGGTTCCTGAAAGTCCTCTGCCTCGGCCACATCCTGTATTTTTGGCCCTGGTCACCCGATCGTGCTGATACCGGGACTTGCGGCTGGCTCTGTGCTCCCGGGACCCGCCGCCATCTTGCGGCCTGCTGTCATTCTCGGAGCCTCTGGACTCAATTGCCGTGGTTCGCGGGGCTGGAGGTGCCTCATCCACGCACACCGAGGGCACCAGTGGTGGGGAAGGTGCTCCGGACCTGCGCTGCGACCGCCTGGGGGCCTCGGGAAGTTGATTGCCCGGGCCTGCGGCCTACACACATCTTGCGGCCTACCGCGATTTCAGCAGCCTCCGTCCTCGATTTCTTTGTGCCGCGGGACGCGCGGCGGACAGTCACGTCCTCCTGAGCCACCATCCGTGTGGGGGGGGGTTGGCACTGCATCCGACGATTTTCGGAGGGCTGCTCCTCCGCATCCACACCTGCAGCCCGCAACCATCTTCCGGCCTCCTGACCGGCCCCATCCATCGGACACAGGTATACCTCCCCTCCTCCTGGGATCCTTTGGGCGATTGACTGCTTCACAATACTGCGGGGGGGGGCTGCCCCACTCCTGCACCTCTCCACCCTGTCACTGCTGGGCCCCCCATCCTCCCCTTTGGACTGAGCCCCCCTGCCCACGAACCCCTCCCCCCCCCCTGAACTTTCCCTACTCTTGGGGTAAGGCTTGGATGGGCCGCCCTAAGACCCGCTACTCCACAAATAAGGGCCCGAAGGCTCCTCACATACCCCCGTCAGCGGTTGTTTAGTCTCCACGGCGATCCTCGGCTGGGATGGCGGCCAATACGCAGATGGCTGCGGAGTCGGGGGTGGCGGCGCCACCCACGGGAGTGGAGATCCTGGCAGCCATCACATCCTGTAAGGAAACTCTGACATCTAAGATTGATTTTTTGACAGTGGATGTCGGTCTTCTCCGTCAAGATATGGATAAATTTCGCTCTCGCATCGCAGAGGTGGAGGACAGGGTCTCTGTGGTGGAGGATACGGTCCGGTCGGACTCCAGGGAGATACGGGCCCTCCAAATTCAAGTGAAAGCGCTGCAGGAGCGCGCGATAGACACTGAGAACCGCCTCAGGCGGAACAACATCCGCATAATTGGACTGCCCGAGAGGGCCGAGGGCCCTAGGCCTGCTGAATTTACTGAGCAATTACTGACCACCCTGTTTGACCTGGGTGCCCCGACATCTACCTTTGTGGTTGAAAGAGCCCACAGGGTTCCACCGCTCCCTCCGAGACCTGGGGCCCCTCCACGCCCCTTCCTGCTACGAATGCTGAACTACCGGGACCGGGACCGCATTCTTGCGGCGGCACGAGCCATGCCTGACATTAAGTATGAGAATACCAGACTACTTTTCTTCCCAGACTTCTCTCAGGAGGTACAGCAACGTCGCAAGTCCTTCACTGATGTGAGACGCCTGCTCCTGGGAGAAGGGAATACGCTTTGGCCTGTTGTATCCCAGCAGACTGCGAGTCACTGACGGTAGCTACACTCATTTCTTTGATACCCCGGAGGCGGCAGCGGCGTGGCTAGACGCCCGTTAACTATATACAGCCGAGGACCAACGGTGGAGTTCACCCGGCAGGGAACAGATGTGCATCAACTATCCCATCAATGAACATTTCTCCTGTCTCCTGATGAATCCCAGCACTGCCCCCTTCTGTGCCCCCAATCCTGCTTATCCCTGCTGGCTTCCACCTTTGTTCCATCTACATAAATGTTCACTTCGGCTGATTGAACTTCCACTCACTCCTGCCTAAGGAGCTCCAATGGCAACTAACGAACTGCCTCGCTCATGAACCAAGGTGACCCAAGTTGTTCCCCTCTCCACACCTTGGACCCCCACCCAGAGTTGAGGTGGACTTCCCCGGAAACTTCTCCCTCACCTGCGGTCCTACGGGCCGACTTCTTGGGGTCGCAGTGACCTAAAGATTTCATGTTTTTCTCAGTTACGGGACAAAACCCTGCATCAGTTTTTATGGCTCTTGGGCCCCTTTTTTTTTGGCCCTTGACGCTACGTTTGTATGGTGTTTGGGTAGGGTGTTTTATGTTCTGGGAAGGAGGGTTCAACTGTTATGAAGGTCCAGATAATTACTGTGTTGCTCAATTACCTTATGGGTCTCTGACCCTATTGAATAGGTGTGCCAATGCTGTGTTTACTTATATGTGTTGGGTTAATGGTCTCATCCTGCTTCTATTTCCCCCTGGTGTTCCTTGATGGCTCCTCCGGATGCTGAGCTCCTGACCGTTCTGTCGTGGACTGTTCGGGGGCTCAACTCGAAGTTTAAGAGGTCACTCTTATTCCAATATTTGAAAATACATAATCCCCACATAGTGCTACTGCAGGAGACACATTTAACCGGCAGCAAGGTTCTGGCTCTGAAGAAGCCCTGGGTGCAGAGGGCGCTTCATGCGACCTACTCTTCATATTCTCGTGGGGTGTCTATCCTGATTAGCAAACGTGTACCGTGTGTGATTCACGATGTTCATCTGGACCCCCAGGGAAAATTTGTTATGGTAGTTCTGAGTATATATACCCAAAAGTATGTCATAGTGAATGTCTATCTGCCTCCCCCCAGTCAGGTGCAGACTCTGTACACTCTCTATGAGAAGCTGGCTCCGCATTGCCCAGCGCAGGTTCTGTTCATGGGAGATTTTAATGCTACGCTGTCCCGTGACCTGGACAGGCCTTCCCCCCAATCCAATTTTAACTCTGATCTCGGAACGTGGGCTCAGGCCACGGAGTTCCAGGAGGCATGGAGGTGGCTTCATCCCCAAGATAGAACGTACTCTTGTTTTTCGACCACATTTCGAACCTCCTCCCGCATTGATCTGGCTTTTGCTAATTCCACCATGCTGGCTAACATTCAAGAGGCATGTTATCTCCCCTCTGGCCTCTCTGACCATCACCCCCTTAAATTGACCATTAGGACCACCAGGTCACGGAACAATGCCCTTTGGAGGTTGCAACCCCATTGGATCAACAATGATGCTGTCCACGACAGAGTTCTCTCCCCCCTGGGGGAATATTGGGCGCACAATGCGGGGTCGGCTTCTCTGGAGATGACCTGGGACGCCTCCAAGGCTCATAGCAGGGGTCAGTATATCTCGGCTGTGGCGGCGGTAAAGGCGGAACTGGGAGACGGGGTATCTGACCTGCAGCGTAGGGTGGATGAGGCACTGAATCAGTATTCAGCCTCGCCAACGGTTTCCAATTTTGAGCACCTGTCATCGCTTAGGCGAGAACTACATCTCCATGTTTCAGATGCCACTAGTCTTGGTATACAGGGTAGCAGACAGGCATACTTTGAACATGGAGACAAAAATAGCAAACTGCTAGCGATGCTAGCGCAGCAGGACAGGCCCTCAGCGGTTATATCGGAGATCCTCACGGCAGATGGCGCTTTAGCCACCTCTCAGGAGGATATTCTGTCTGCATTCAACACTTTCTACACCTCTCTCTATGTCTCTTCACTTCCTGACGGGTTTGATCCTACGCCTATGATCTCCCTGCTGGACACGTTGGCCCTGGGGTGGCTCCCTGACACGGAGAGGCAGCTCCTTGTCTCAGAGATCACCCCATAAGAGGTCACACTGGCCATTAAATCTTTTCCGGCAGGTAAAACCCCAGGGCCGGACGGCCTGCCCATTGAGTACTATAGGGCCCACGCAGAATTGCTCGCCCCCAAACTAGCTCAGATGTTTCAAGCTTGCTTGAATCAAGACTCCTTGCCGCCCTCTATGAGAGAAGCCCATGTAGTTCTCATTCCTAAGCCTAATAGAGACCCTAAGTTCTGCGCCTCATACAGGCCAATTGCACTTCTCAAATGTGACCTTAAAATTTTGACCAAGTTATTGGCCACTAGACTCAACGTAGTAATAAAATCCCTGATTGACTCCGACCAAACGGGCTTCATGCCCGGTAGATCTACAGACATTAACATACGCAGATTATTCACTAATATTCATGCCCCCCATACTAATCAGGGTACTAGAACCATTGCCACCTTGGATATAGAGAAGGCATTCGACACAGTGGAATGGGTCTATCTGTGGGAGGTGCTTAGACGAATGGGGTTCCCGTTAAAATTTATAGGTTGGATACGCACACTATACACTGGTCCTACGGCACGCATTAAGCTGAATGGCTCCCTGTCTCCTCCATTCCCCCTGCAGAGGGGCACCAGACAGGGATGCCCTCTCTCCCCGGCTCTCTTCGCCCTGGCCGTGGAGCCTATTGCTGAGGCCCTTAGGAGCTCGGCCGAGGTCCGTGGTCTTAGGGTGGGCTGGCTGGAGGAGAGAGTGGCTCTATACGCGGACGATATGCTCCTGTTCCTGAATGAAGCTGGTGACTCTCTGCGGGGCGCACTTGGTATCATGGATGCCTTCGCCGCCTTCACGGGGCTGAGGGTGAACTGGCCCAATCGCAATTGTTTCCAGTGGATGCGGGGGCCCGGTCCTCCTCGCCCTCCTCTCTCCCGCTTCAATGGGTTGAGCAGTTCACCTACTTGGGAATTGTTATCTCAAGGGAGACTGGGGATTTTGTGCGGCTCAATCTCGACCCTGTCCTGGTGACCATTAAAGCCAAACTTAAGGCGTGGAGTAACCTCCCCCTTTCTCTCATCGGGCGTATTAACCTGATTAAAATGAAAGTCCTCCCTAAACTCACGTACATTTTTCGGAACTCCCCTCACTGGCTGACTAAAGTTTTCTTTAATTCCCTCAGGCAACTCTTCCTTTCCTTTACCTGGGGGGGCAGGCCACCTAGATTCAAATATTCCACCTTGACCAGGCCTGTGAACAGTGGAGGCTTGGCTCTCCCTGATTGTTACAAGTATTATTTGGCCACTCAGCTTGTGACCGCCCATTTGTGGCTGAGACCGGACCTGACCAATTCCGCAACGGTGTTGGAGGCAGCCATAGTGGGGTCCCTGGAGGCACTGGAGGGGCTGCTATTCAGGGGGCCTAAAACGCCTCACAATCTCACCCCTTCCATGCATACCACTAAGCGGGCATGGAGGGCGGGTGAGGCACTAAGGGCACCCCAGCCGAACTCTTGGTCTCCTCACACCCCCCTGTGGCTAAATCCCAACCTATCGCAATTCCACACTATCCCCGATCCGCAGGCCTGGGCCAAGTATAAAATACTGACCCTCAAACATATCATCACCAACGGAGATCTCACCCCCTTTCACACTTTATGTGCTAAATTCAACGTACCTGACCGAGCCCACTTTAGATATCTCCAAATTGCACATGCCTTCAGGTGCCAATTTTTGGGCAGGCCAGTTGAACTGGCATACTCAGAGCTGGAATCTACCATCCGGGTGAAGGACCTGGAGAAACCCGCGTCTCAGATCTATGGATCCCTGCTGGTTGCTGCTATCCCCGAGCTGTCTTCCCTCCGCAGGAAGTGGGTGGAGGACATACCGGGGCTAGACGCGGACGACTGGAGGGAGGTTTGGGATTATCCCTTCTCCCCTCTGATCTCAGCGAGGGACAAATTAGTCCAATATAAAATTGTGCACAGGGCTCACTACACACCTCACAGGCTGCACCAGATGTCACCGGAGCATTCTCCGGAGTGCTGGCGCTGCTCCTACCGGCCAGGGGGTTTCTTCCATATTTTCTGGGCTTGCCCAGCAATTGTACAGTATTGGAGTGAAGTGCTACGGGTGATCACTTAGGCCACTGGGACTTGCGTCCCATGTGAGCCCATACACTGTTTGCTAGGACTGGTTGACCAACTGCCAATGCTCAGAGCCAGAAAAACACTCATATCCCTACTATTGTACTATGCGCGCAAAGCCATTACAATGAACTGGAAACAATCGTCTCCCCCCTCTGTTAAATTTTGGAAAAACTTAGTTAATGCCAGTTTGCCCCTGTATAGAGCCACGTACTTGTCTAGAGGTTGTCCGCACAAATTTGAAAAGGTGTGGAGTTGTTGGCTAGATGACAGAAGCACGGCAAGTGATACAGTGACCACTGCCTAGACTCCTACTGTATCGTTGGATTATCGATCTATTAACCCAAATACTGTTTCCAGGCTACCTTCCTCTATCAATATCACTTTGAGCATGACTTATCTTGAATGAACCCTCTCCCCAAGCTGGGTTATAGTATAGGTTAAGTTAAGTGTACATGTTATTTGTCGCCCTGTGGCGGTCTGATGCCGAAACAGGGTAATGGCCCCTGCGTGGGCAGATGTTGTGCCTAGGTGTGGGCAAAATGTGTGTATGTTCCATAAAACTTCAATAAAAAGATTTTACAAAAAAAAAAAAAGTCTTAGTATGCTGACACCTTAAGAGTTCCCTTCACTCGACTTAAGGGGCCAAGCCCATCCCCTTACAACCATAATCCCCTTACAACCAACAACCCCACACCATAATCCCTCCTCAACCTGATGATTTGGACCAGTGCACAAAGCAAGGTCCATAAAGACATGGATGAGCGAGTTTGGGGTGGAGGAACTTGACTGGCTTTAGAAGGACCTAAAGTAACTTGGATTACAACTAACGAGACAATGTCTCTTCAGTCTACTTCAATCTTTGGGTTCCTTAATAGGTTTTTTGGGTATCAGTAAGCTCTATAAGGGCCTGTAGTACTGTGTATTACAAGCAAAGAGAAAGTGTCATGCAGGGATCCAACCGTTTCATGGCACTGTTACCTTCTGCAATTCAAATACATCTATGGGTTTCATCTAATGTATTCTTTGGAATCAATAACCACTAGAAGTTGTGGTCACGTACAGTGGGTTACAACTACACAGAGAAAATCATGCAGGGGCCACCTATTCCTTTGCACTTGGATTCTCTGCAGTCTGCATCTATGGTTTCTTTCATTAGTATCAAGTATCAAAAAGCTCTAAAAGGATCTTTAGTACAATAGACAACATCTATACAGACAGCATCTTGAAGGAAAACCATGCACAACTCTTAGGTTAGCTGGTGTGAAACAAAGTAAAACTTTTCAGAAGTAAAGCAGTATACTGATTACTTTACTTTCCCACTTTTCTTGTCTCTTTGTTAATGACATTCCAATGCAGTTACAGTATATTAACATCCTCACTAGACCATCCATTTCCCTGATTTAATGTTAATTGCTGTCTTACACCGTATCTGCAGTGTACAGTCTGAATCTTGATCGATTGTTACTAAAAACTAAACAGCTGCAGATGTTCACACCGCAGGCTGCCTGCTGATAAATCTGGTGCCATCAGCGGACTTAACGGTGTTTAGTAAATGAGTCATTTTCCTGGCACACTTCACAAAAAAATAAAGAAACATACTTGCAAAACAAAGCATAGTAGTATTATTACTTTTCTGTGAACAGAAAATTGAAGGGTTTGCATTTCTAAATACATATGGTATGCAGAGTAAATAAATGTATAATTTGTAATATATTAATATTAAACTTTGTCTGCACACGAGGCAAAATTTTAATCAGGCTGACAGTGGGAAAGCCTGCAATATTGTCTGAAATATAAAGGAATATTGAATAACAGGGTTTAGTAATGCAAACAATAATTGTCATATTACATACAATGAGATTCAGTATGTGGTTACTGGAAGTCCACCATTGATCCTTCATAATAGAGTAGTGACTCTAAAAGCAGCTTAAATGCGATCTGTTCCCTTTACAAAATTGCCTGGGTGGTTAGAGTGAAAATTAAAAGGAAAAAAAGAAAAGAGAAGAGGAAATAGAATATATGACAGGACAATATATGGAGCGGTAGCGGCCCGTCCAATAGGGGCGCAGGGGCGCCGCCCCCCTAATCCATGCGCCCGGCCCCTAATCTACATGCAAGGTGCCAGACGCATGGATTCCAATGATTTTTTTTTTCTAGAAGCAGATGATTAGAGCCAGAGGCTCTAATTGACTTCAAAAAAGGGTGGGCTCAGGGCGCAGAGCACTGCGCTACGAGCCCACCCAGTTGTGTGACAATAGCAAATTATTATTCACAATTTTCTTCCTGATTCTCCTCCCGGCCAATCAGGAATCGGGTCATGAGCTGAACCCCATTAGCTGGGAGGAGAAGCAATCGTATTGGCCACCGCACCGGGGGGAAGGAGGAGGGAGCCATTGCGAAGCCCGAGACGCAGAGGAGGAGGAGACGCAGGAAGGAGCCAAAGCTGCCCGTGACTTAGATGGGGTAAGTGCAGGGCCGACAGTCTAGGGGGGGGGGGGGAAATGTCTGTGCGATGTCTTGTTTGCTGCTGCCCCCCCCAAAAAAAATATACAGCACCAGCCGTGCTGTATATGGAGGGAGGAAAGCAAAAGAGAAGAAGAAATGGAAGTAGGAAAAACAGAAATAGCATAGTAGAGGTGAAAGGAGAGAAGGGTATAAAAAAAAGAGAAGGGGGGAGAGAGAAGAGATAAGTAGATTGGAGATGAGGAGAAAGGGGAGGGGTAAAACAAAAGTAAAAGGTGGGAGGGGAAGATAAATCCAAATAAGTATCTTGACTCACCATACATTCCATTTTTTTGTTGAACATTTTAAATGTGTAAAAATGACAAAATTTAGTATTGGGACATTTGTAATTTGGTAAAAAGGAAGGAAAAGGGCAGTAAAGGGAGGCCAGAAAATTGAATACAAGATAAACATAAAAGAAGCAAACACGCTGTAGAAACAGGAAAGTAAGCACAGGGGAAGATAGAATGGAGGAGAGGAAAGGAAAGGAGAAGAGGATGAGAGGCGATGGGGGAGTGCAATAGAAGAGATGAGATAGAGGCGGGAAGCGAGCAGAGGAGGGTGGGGGAAGGAGGGGAATAGAGAACAGGGTGGGTGGGAGTGAAGGGAAAAAAGGATATTAATTGTGGAGGGTGTAAAGTAAAAAAATCAATATTAGGTAAAATGGGCCTTTTACACATTATGCATATATTTCACAAAGTGTATCTGTAGGCAAAACCATTATTTTCATATAGGAGTAGGGAAGAGTAATGCCCCGTACACACGGTCAGATTTTCCGTCGGAATATACTCTGACGGGTTTTTCACACCAAATTCCGACCGTCAAGAACGCAGTGACGTACAACACTACGACGAGCCGAGAAAAATGAAGTTCAATGCTTCTGAGCATGCGTCGACTTGATTCTGAGCATTCGTGGTTTTAAGTCCGTCGGAGTTGCATCCAGACAAACGGAAATTCCGATAGAAAATGTTTCCGTCTGAAAAAAAGAGAACATGTTCTCTTTCTAAGTCCATCGAAATTTCCGACGGAAAAAGTCAGATGGGGCATACACACGGTCGAATTATTCGATGAAAAAATTCCGTCTGACTTTTTACATCAGAAATTCCGAGCGTGTGTATGCGACATTAGACAGTCTGTCAAGTTTTTACTGCTGTCCGTGGCCCTATTGGGGAGAGTCATCCCTCTATTTGTACTTGTGACCATTGTCAATGAGAATAACGGGAAAGCCAAAATTGTTGAGTTGTCCTCAGAAAAATATATGAATGGAAATATTTAATTTCCCTTACAGGAGTTGTAAAGTCTTGAGGTTTTTCACCTTAATGCATTCTATGCATTGTGAAAAACCTTTTGTGGTGCAGAAGCCCCCCAGAGCCCCCTTTTTTTTACCTGAACCTGATCTTTCCAGAAATGAGCACAAGCCCAGCAGCTCCAGCAGCTGTTTCGGGCCCTCATTGGATAGATTGGCTCCCGCTACTGTCAATCAAATACAGTGACACGGGAGCCAGGGGGCGGGGCCAAGTCCTGCTGTCTGTGTCAATAGAAGCAGCAGCAGGACTCGGGAGTGCGCCCGCACGAGTGCCCCCAGGGAAAGCAGCTCTCCGTGGGGGCACTCGATGCAGAGGAGGAGCCAGGAGCGCTGCCGGGGGACCCCAGAAAAGGAGGATCAGGGCCGCTCTTCGAAAAACCCTTGCACAGAGGAGGTAAGTATAACATGTTTGTTATTTTTTTTTTTTTTTAAAACAAACCTTAAGGGCTCTTTCACACGGGCGGATCCCGTCACGATCCGCCCTGTGAATATCTGCTTGCTCAGCGGAGATCGCTCCATTGATCCCCGCTGAGCCGGCGGATGACTTGTCCGTCTCTGCTCATTGTGCAGAAACGGACTGGTCGGATCGCTGCTTTCTCCTATGGGGAGATCGGATGAAAACGGACCGTCTGTCCGTTTTCATCCGATCTGATCCGCAGACGGATGGAAAAGTAGGATTTTCCTCCGTCATGCTAAACGGACCATAGCGGAGACTGATGTCATCGGATGTCAGCGGATGTTCATCCGCTGACATCCGCTATCCCATAGGGATACATGTATGTCTGTTTTTCATCCGAAAACGGATGGATGAAAAACGGAAATACGGAACGTCCGTGTGAAAGGGGCCTTACAATCACTTTAACTTCAGGACATTTTCTGTAATTTTCTGTTGCATTTCTGGGACAATAAACTTACAATAAATTTTCCCAATGGTATGCAGACAGCAGAAAAAAATCCTGGAATAGGTTTTAACCCTTGCCTACTCTATCTATAATTAAGATAACATTTTGGCAATGCACACACTTTTAATATCACAAGAAGCACATGATTTCTTGGAAAATATATGTCATAAAACATCATTTCCATATCAACCATAAAGAGCTCGAAATCCTGAGTACAAAGCAGGGAACTTTGGGGCTTTGAGCAAAGCAAGGTTTTATCTATTGTACATGAAATCATTCTGTGGATAAGATGGCAATTTTCAGTTGTAAATGTTCTGACAGTAGGTAGAATATTCATTTGAAGGTGTACAAATGTATCCCACTATTACATTCTGTAATATTCAGGAATAGCTCTACCAATCATAATACATAATAGATAAAATAGACCATTTATCACCTACAATATGCCTAAGTAAATACACATTATTTAAATTTAATATGCATTTTCTGACTTCTTCTTAAGGGATAGAACAGATAGGGAACATTATTTCTAAAGGTCATTTGTAGCTGATCTGCTCACAGTACAATCCTTGTATCTAGTTAATAACAAATTCAGTCTACAGAATACAGGCTCTGAGCCAGTGAATAGACATCCCGGACAATATTGTTTCCCCACTGAATGGCAAAATTCAGGAGTTTCGTCTATGCTATTATATTAACATCCAGCCGCTTTTAAGGGATGATATGGAAAATTATACTTAATGCCTATTCTGGACTGCAATGTCATTTTCTTTGTATCTAATTTGAAAACTCAGATAGGGATAGTAAAGGAAAGTGGGCCCATTTTTCATACATTAAGGGGGTATGCAATTGATCTGGAAAGGAAAGGGTTTTATAAAAAAAAAAAAAACAGAAACCCACCATTTTTTTCGGCCTTTTTAAAAAAAATTAAGTAAAAAATGAAAAGCAAAAAACAGAAATGAAGATAGTATTCCACACATTCCACAGTTTTCCACACACTCCAGCACTCTACAAGAGAAACATGTATTGCATAAAAGGACAGCGCGAACATTCCACTATTAATATATACTTCAATAACTGATCTTGGAAAAATATGGTTTAAGTAGTATGTAAAGTCAAAAACGTTTGTTTTACTTTTGGATAAAATGTGGAAGGCTTAGAACCACTGTTGAGCCTCGTACACACGATCGGACTTCAAACAAACTTTTCCGTGGATTTTTGTCCGAAAGGGAGTTGGCCGGGCACACCCATAGCATACACACGGCAGGATTTTTCTGCAAACTTTCCCAAAACTTTCCCAACATCATGTGGTTTTTCTGCTCTTTTCTGCTCTTTACCGCCACCCTTTGGTCAACTTCTGCTATTGCTGGTTGATTTTAACATTGGTTCTGGGCATGGGTATTTGTACTTCGGACAAAAGTCCGATGGATTTCTGTACACACGATAGGACTTTGCACAGTAGGACTTTTGTTGACGAAAAGTTTGTCCGTTTGCAGAGCGAACTTTTGTCCGATGAAAACCGAAAAAGTTTGTCCGATGGAGCGTACACACGGTAGGATTTTTTTGAAAACTTGCTCATTTTGAAGTTTGTTGTCAAAAAGTCCTACCGTGTGTATGGGGCTTTAGGTTTGTATAGTTCAAAAAATCTAGATATGAGGATCTTGGGCCACTTGAGATCCAATATCACAGCATAGGGATCTAGTTGGTCATGCTTAATAGCTCTAGTTAGGTGACTCTCATGTGACTGTGGGCCTCACATGAAGAAAATAATGATAGCACCACACCACTAGTTTCATTCAAAAACAAGATGACATAAAACAAAACAGCCAATGTGTTTAGGGGGTAAGAGAAATCCCCCTTCATCAGGATTTAAAATTTTGCATTTGATGCTGAACTGTGGGCTCTATAGAAAAGATGAATTCATGCATTAAAGGGCTTTGTTTATGAATAAAGCTTTAACTTTCATGAACAATACTTTAACTTCGGACTCTAACGGCCAGTGATATGGCACTACCATTGCTTTCTTTACCTTATGTTTTTATAGTTGCATGTGTCCCTGTTGTTGTGATTTAACCTCACTATTGTCTCCAGTAAAAGAAAAAATACCAGGACATTAAAAAGCTTGCAGTTGTCCCGCGAATATAAGGTGAGAGGAAATCTTCAAATTAGGAAACCTGTTATGGTTGAGTTGAGTTGAGTTGAGAGGTATCTTAATATATCGCGGTCTTACCCCGAAGGGTCCCGACGCGCATAACTGTCCAAGAGGGGATATCCCATCAAGTTATAAAGATGTCCTTTTATTTCCTGATTTGTCTGTGGGACAAGAAGTAAAGGAAATATTTCAGTCCTAACAAGTTAACAAAACTGCAGTCTAGATGTAGTAGTGTTTAACCTCCCTGGCGGTATGATTATGTTAGATTTTTGATGCTCAAAGCGGTACATTGTTTTGCATGTAAATTTGGCGTTTTATATTGTAGGCCTGTAATTCTTAAGAATAACTCACTTAAATCTGTCCAAACAAGAGCCTAGTAGACATCCCGGGTATGATAAAGTTTGAAACACGAAATCATAAATTAATAACTACAAATAATTATAACAAATAATAATATAATAATAATAAAATGTATTCAATAATGTAATCAAATCAAAAACACAGAAATTTGCTCAGTTGCAGAATTGTCACTGTCGTTACTTTCAGTGTTTGATGACGAATTTCCGCCCCAAAAAACTATCGCTCAATTCTGCAAGTGATTCTAATTTATAATCGCTGTTTTCTAGCTGGTCTAAAACCACTTTTGACGTAAAGGGAAACTTTTTGGTTGCAAGGGACAATCTCAAGTTTTCAGGCAGAAAGGACAGTATATAAAATATAAAACTGCATGCAGGGCACTGGACAGACCACTAGGGACAAAGGGGATGTGTAATTATTTGATACAGTACTGTAATCTTTAAGATTACAGTGTACTGTATGTGTTTTTAACTTTTTGAATTTGGCGCCAGCTCCGTCCCCGTGCGTCGCGACGATCGCAGGGAATGGAGATCAGCACAGTGATAGATTGAGCGGAGGAGACAGCTCACCCACACAGCGGGGAGACATCGCAGGCTCCAGGGGACAAGGTAAGTAACTTTCCCTGGATACTGCGATGCGATCCCGAGTCTGGCTCGGGGTTACTGCTTTTGGTATGGAAAATTCACCCCGAGCCAGACTCGGGGATTTCCACCATTCCTGAGTCGGGCTCGGGGTGAGTTTTTACTACCAAAAGCGGTAACCCCAAGCCAGACTTGGGATCGCATTGCAGTATCCAGGGAAAGTTACTTACCTTGTTCCCTGGATCCTGCGATGTCTCCCCGCTGTGTCTGCGAGCTGTCTCCTCGCTCGATTCACAGTGCCGAGTGCCGAGCTCCGTTCCCTGCGAGCGCTGCGACACACGGGGACGGAGCTCGGCGCCAAATTCAAAAAGTAAAAAACACACAATACATACAGTACTGTAATCTTACAGATTACAGTACTGTATAAAATAATTACACATCCCCTTTGTCCCTAGTGGTTTGTCCAGTGTCCTGCATGCAGTTTTATATTATAAATACAGTTTTTTCTGCCTGGAAACTTGAGAATGTCCATAGCAACCAAAAAGTGTCCCTTTATGTCAAAAGTGGTTTTAGACCGGCTAGAAAACAGCGATAATAAATTAGAATCACTTGCATAATTGAGCGATAGCGATTTGTGGGGAAATTCGTCATCAAACACTGAAAGTAATGACAACGACAATTCTGCAACTGAGCAAATTTCTGTGTTTTTGATTTGATTACATTATTGAATATTTTTTATTATTATTATATTATTATTTGTTATAAATATTTATAGTTATTTATTATATTATAATTTATGATTTTGTGTTTCAAACTTTATCATACCCAGGATGTCTACTATTTTGAGAAAGGAGTGCTGCTGTTTCTTCCATCTACAGCCTGCACGCTCACGAAACCTGGTCGCATACCAATGACATCATCCCCCTCCGCCTGACTCCTCCCTGCGCTCCAAGCCTGGCGCTGAGGACACGCTCCACTGCTCCACCGCAAACCTGCTGCACTCAATCCAGCGGTGTAGAGCTTCCATTATAATCACAGGATGCACAGCCTAGGAGATCAAGGAGAGTGATCGACTCTACCGAGGACAGCGCCACACCTTGGGACATGACTCAATGCCTGCTTTTAACTACCTAAATATATATATTCTAGGAAGATACGGTTGGAAGTGGTGGAAAGGCTGCAGCAATCCCTATTTATACACAAGAATTGGAGAGCATCATCTGTGGTGTCGGAGATCCATTAAGGCTTTATCTGACCCTGTGGGTCCATCAACAAGGTGAGAGGCTGGTGTCATCGGGAAAGGATTGTGCGCTTATACCTGTGATGGTTGATTCCCTACTTGATTCCCTATTGATGTGACAAGCCGGCCTCCCACGCCTGTTCTTTTCCTCCTCTCCTGTTCTTGGTTGCTGGATTTTTTATTTAAATTTTTTTGGGGAGATCATTTTGTGTGAACTTTCCATTAATTAATATTTTTTGGGACACATCAACGTTTGGATATATATATATTTTTTGCATTCTTTGTATATTATGCACATGTATATTTAATATTGGATGATTTTTAGCACATTTTTGGCACGTTTCACTTTAAGTCTTGTTTGCACTTGGACATTTAGCGCTGCTTCAACATTTTTATTTAATTCAGTTGTGTTGGTTACACTATAGGAGTAGCTGCTGTATGTCATATACACGCATATATACTAGCACTTTATACTAGCACTTCTTTAATTAGTTTAGTTTTACCTATTGGTAGGCGCATAGGTATCCTTTTATAATAACTATTGTTGATTACTTTACAAGCTCTCTGTCTGTATAAAAGCAATGTTGAAACAAACTGTGTTACTACACCCTCTTAAGCAATATTTGGACAGTATTGTACTGCAGGATGTAGTATATTGCTCTCAAAATGGCAAGAAAAAAGGCCATTAACAAAGGGAGACAGACAGAAAAGTATAACCCTTAAAAATGCATGTCTTTCCTTTGAAGAAATTGCAAAGAAAGCCAAGGTGTCAGTGAGTACAGTTTCCTACACCATCAAAAGGCACTTGGAAACTGGAGGAAACTCTGAGATCTGGCAGCCTTCCAACTTAACTACAGAATCAGAAGACAAGTTTCTGAGAGTCAACAGCTTGCATGACAGGCAGCTCACAGGACAACAGCTTCAAGCACAGCTTAACATTAATCGAAGTAAGCAAGTCTCAGATTCAACTGTGTAGAGAAAACTTCAGGAAACAGGTTTGACAGGTCGATTGGCTGTAAGAAAGCAATTTTTAAGATGGCAAAAAAAAAAAGGCTTCACTGGGCCATTAAGCACCACTAGTGGACTACAGAAGACTAGAAGAAGGTTTTATGAATCATAATTTGTGTATTCAGTTCAACACGCAGAGTTTTTGTACACCGCCAAGTAGGTGAAAATATGGTTGGTGACACCAACTGTCAATCATGGAGGAGGAAGCGTGATGGTCAAGGGCTCTATTGCTGGACTCAGAGTCAGTGACTTGCACAGAGTGAGTGGCACCCTGAACCAAAACTACTACCACAGCATTTTGCAGCGCCACTTGCATACCCTCTGGAATATTCCTAGTAGGTCGGGGTTTTTTCTTACAGGAAGATAACAATCCAAAATAGACCCCCAGGCTATGCCAGAACGACCTTATAAGAAAAGAATAAGACAGTTGGCTTCAAATCATGGAGTGTTAAGCACAGTCTCCAGACTTAAGCCCCATCAAACTGGTTTGGGATGAACTTGTAGGCAGACAGCATATGGGGCCTGCAAGGGTAGATATGTTGCTTGTGACGTCCTCCATGTTTTCCCATTAACTTATTGGGTGCCAAGCACTGGGTCACATGAGAGGCCTACTCCACATGGGTACTTCTGGGCTATGTTAGGCACTTTTTCCAAGGTCACTACACACATGGGGTACCTTTGTTTTGTGTCATCCTCATCAATGCCCTGGAACAAGTACGTTAGCTAGATACAATTAAAAAAAGCATCATCAATAGATACAATTTCAATCAATGACATGCGAACTGGGATAAAAATATCAAACTGATACAAAATTCTTATAATAGTGTGTTAAAATACTTGGTATCTTGACAATCTTATATACAGTCTTACCCAATAAAAAAAAAATTTAATAATAAAAAAAAGAGAGAGAGTGAATGTTTTTAACCGCTTGCCGACCACTTCCTGTAGATATACGTCGGCAGAATGGTGCGTGCGCCCCCCTGCCGCATGCTCCGTGACCGTCCCTGCGGGACCCGCGGACTCGATGTCCGCCGGTGTCCCGCGATCGTGTCACGGAGAGGCAGAACGGGGAGATGCCTTTGTAAACAAGGCATCTCCCTGTTCTACCTAGTGACAGGACAGTGATCTACTGCTCCCTGTGATCGGGAGCAGTGACTGTCGTGTCACTCGTAGCCCAGCCCCCGCACAGTTAGAATCACTCCCTAGGACACACTTAACGCCTTCCTTGCCCCCTTGTGGTTAACCCCTTCCCTTTTTACCAAAAATATGAAAATATGTAGAAGAATACATATCGGCCTAAACTAAGAAAAATAATTGTTTTTTTATATATTTTTTGGGGATATTTATTATAGCAAAAAGTAAAAAATATTGTTTTTTTTCCAAAATTGTGGCTATTTTTTTGTTTATAGCGCAAAAAATAAAAACCGCAGAAGTGATCAAATACCACCAAAAGAAAGCTCTATTTGTGGGAAAAAAAGGACGTCAATTTTGTTTGGATACAACGTCGCACGACTGCGCAATTGTCAGTTAAAGCGACGCAGTGCTGAATCGCATAAAGGGCTCTGGTCAGGAAGGGGGTAAATTCTTCCGGGGCTGAAGTGGTTAATTCATTATATTTTAAGATACAAATGCAATATACTGTAAGATCACATATTTAAAAAGAGACATTACTGGCCTTGTCTAGCCACTTCTGGACCAAGCCTATTGCTGACACTTGTTGCTTGTGTAGCAACCTCACCCTTTACTCCCTTCTGACACTTGGCTCTCGTCTAGGGGACTAGGGAGGAGAGTGTGGCGCACCACCAGCTCACATCATACTGTAGGCAAAGATGGAGCTAATTAAACTATACCTTCGGGTCTGTGTTTTCATCCAGAGCCAAACCTTCTCTTGAGAATGATTCCCACCGTTCATGCAGGTGGAGGTAGGGCCCTTAGCTCCCAGTAAGTTACTGTCCACACCACTGAAAGTCCAACACTTATTTATTCGTAGCAATAAACAGTCTTTGTGAGAGCAGACAGGTTGTAACACATACAGTTCAGACGAGGTGGGAAAAGAAAGGTCCAGGCACAAACTTGAACTTGGTTTTCTCCTGTTCTGTATAACACCAACAGGCTTGACATACAGTCACTGCCACCGACCGTGAGAACTTGAACTACCTTTTAGAAGCGATGGCCCCTGTCAGGGAAAAGACATCCATCCCGACGGTCACCAGAGGCCCCACCGTCACCAGCGAATGCTGCACTGGGTCTTCGGATAGGGTCACCTCCCTGGCCTCCCCATCCTAGATTCAAGCATCCACACCGGGGGACACCCTAGGAGCCCTCGATCCCTCGCGGAACCCAGTCGAAGGTACTGGGCCCCAGGCCTCCAGAAAGTACCTCACCCCAGACCGAAGGTGTCTGGGGTGAGACCGCAACTCCGTCTTCGGGCCTAGGGCACCCGGAGACCACCATCACTCACACCCAGGCTGAAGGTGCCTGGGCGTGGACCCCGAGCGGAGGACGTCTGCCCCCTTTATACCCTCCCACAACAGGCACAGCAGGTTCCCCGCCCCGCTGTACTACTGCCACGAGAGGACAAAAAGGGCACAGCTCTCCAATGGTGGTTCAACCCTGGCCTATGGTGACAGCGCCACCTATAGCCCCCGAGGAACTGGACACCATTGATATTCCCCACTGGCATTTAATAAAAAAACATGGGCCCTTTAAGGCCGCAGGGCAGAAGTGACGTTTGACGTCGCTCCAGTCCTCCAAGGGCAAAGAGTCGAGTGGGGGCCATCTTGCCCTCACTCGACTTCCTGCTCATCCATCCGGGGGATTGGATCGTTTCCGCTGCTACTAACAGCTCTGGTAAGCGGCGACCACTGAGACCACTTTTATGTTAAAGCTGTTTAAAAATATACCGGGGTTATGGCAGCTATTTGCTGCCATAACCATGGTATTTAACGTCAAAGTAATGACGTATATATACAGTGGGCGGTCCGGAAGTGGCTAGACTGGGTACACCCCCAACAGTTTTGAAATAGTTAAAGAATAAAGCTTTCTGTAGGTGGATCGAAATTTGGTTGGCTCAGCAGAGACCGGACAAATTTCAATTCCAATGGCCTCTTCTGTTCAAGAGGAGACAACCTAGTGATCAACTCTTTTTGAACAGATATTTTGGAATATTTGTGTTCAATTAGCATCGCAGCCATATAGACACACTCACCAGCGCTGCTGGCTATAGGCGGTGGCACTAAACAAGCAGCATTTATCTGACAGCCTGAACATGGATCGAAATGTGGTTAGTCCTTGCTGAACCCAGCAAATTTCCATCTATATATGACCGGCTTTAGACTGAAGGTGCAACTTTTCATGAAATTACTTATCTGCAGTCTAGAGTTTTCATTATCTAAAGATAAGAAATCGAGATCTTCTCTGACTCTTCTTCCTTTTACCAATACCTTCCATCCCTGAATCTTACCTTCCATCATAGGGAAGATACACTAGACAAATTATCTATGTAATAACTTATCTAGTAGCATTCAACGAGGAGGCTGATTGCACTCTCTGATATACAGATAGAGGAAATAAAACAAATCTGTTTATGAAACATGATCATGAAAATATGTAACAATGTTTAAATCCCAACTCCAGACAAGATTTTTCCTTAGTTTCGATAGAGTGTGCAAGAGTGAAGTCAACATTTTATTGCCGTCCAAGTCCTTGCTGGGGAAATTTTCTGTTATACTGGAAAAAGAAGACTTGGCTAACAATAAACCTGATAATGCTCTTCTAAATAAATGTGCTTTTGTTGCATTGCTTGTCCCCATCAGAAAGATATTCCATGCCTTTTTGTCTTTATGGAAGCCTGTAATCAGTAGAGGAAGTAGGGATGAATCTCCCCAAATGGGACACTGACAGTAGTGAAAAGCTGAAAGAGGTTCTAGGCCTTTACCCTTGTGTACAAAACTTAAAAAATATTTTGCAGTGGGGCTTTAAAGCATGGAAAATTTTAATTAAACCCGCGCTATGGTAATCTTTATAAACAATTGAATAATAGGGCTGCTGCTGTAGTGTAAGGTAAGTACCCCAAAGAAGTGAAACGAAGAAATTAAACTCAGCGCTGCTCCTGTGAACTATTAACATACATACATGTATGTATACATATATCTACACAACAGTGTCAACACATATAACCTACTAAGTATAATATATATATATATATATATATATATATATATATATATATATGTATATATATATATATATATATATATATATATATATATATATATATATATATATATACTGTATTTATTGGCGTATAACACTCACTTTTTTACCCTGAAAATAGAGGGTAAACTGTGCCTGCGTGTTATACGCTGGGGGCTGTGTAAAGTTTTTTTCCTGAAACTTCCCTCTTAAAGTTAGGGTGCGTGTTATACGCCGATAAATACGGTATATATATATATGTACCCCCTAAATTTAGACCCCCGCTACATATATATTATACTTAGTAGGTTATATGTGTTGACACTGTTGTGTAGATATATGTATACATACATGCATGTATGTTAATAGTTCACAAGGCCTTAAAGCAAACCTCCACTTTTATTGAGAAAAAAAACATTCCCCTCTGGGTGACAGTGAAACTAGGAGCCTTCACCTCTGAAACTCGCGCAATTTCTTGCGGAGTCCCTCAAGGATCACCCCTTTCACCCATGCTCTTCAACATCTACCTCCGCCCCCTCATTAAAATCATCAGCAAACAGGATCTGCACTACCATTCATATGCTGACGACACCCAACTCTACTTTCGTATCACCGGGAAAAAAGACCAATATCGCGGACTGGAAGAGTGCCTCACATTGATCGATGATTGGATGACTGAGAGTTCCCTCAAACTCAATGGATCCAAAACAGAACTTCTTCTCCTCCACGCAAACCAAAAAACAAAGACGTCTTGGACACCACCCACCATTCTTGGACAGACCATTACCCCGAGCACAAAAGTCAAAAGTCTCGGAGTCATCTTTGACTCAGAGATGTCGATGGATGCACAAATAGGATCAGTAGTCAGCAGATCACACCATCTCCTCCGTCTGTTACAGAGACTCATCCCCTTCATCCCGGAAGAGGACAGAGCAGTAGTAGTTGGTACAATCATCAACTCCCGACTCGACTATGCAAACTCCTTCTACATAGGACTACCTAAATATCAGATCTCGCGCCTACAAGTCGTCCAGAACACGGCAGCTAGACTGGTAACAGGGAAAAAATCTTGGGAATCGATCACCCCTTCACTGAGGACCCTGCATTGGCTAACCGTAAAGGATCGGGTCACATTCAAGACCCTCTGCCTCACCCACAAGTGCACACAAGGAAACGCACCGCAATATTTATGCGAGAAAATTAAACACTACTCCCCCAAACGCATTCTCCGGTCAACCAATCAAAACCTCCTCCCCATCCCCAAATCCCGTTACAAATGGAAGGGAGATCGAAGATTTGCAGTCCAAGGACCGTGGCTATGGAACGCTCTACCCACTGATATCCGCATGGAAGAAAACCATTGAGCTTTCAGGAAAAAACTTAAGACCCACCTCTTCTAATGGAACAGGACGTCACTGGATGCAAGCGCCTTGAGGCGATTCAGTTCGCATTTGTAGCGCTATACAAGTAATCAATCAATCAATCAATCAATCTATGTACATTGCAAGGATTATTACAACCTTTGTTGCAGATTCCTACCTTTTGTTATTCTGAAGAAATCCATGTGTGTTTGTCTGTGCCATTGGGGTAAGTAGGTCTAATGGGAGCGGTTTCACAATTATCAGTCAGCTGTGGCAGCTGCAGGGCACTAATGAGGAAATCTGCTGGGCCTGCATCCCTTTAGACGTGTTCCTATTGGAAATATCTCACCAAAAATGACTTTTTTGTTGCAGGGAATGCCTGAAATCTGACTTGTATCCTAGACAGACTTCTGGAAAAATTGGTGAGAGAATCACACAAGCAGGAAATTATGTTTCTGGGGAGTGGTCAGTACACATTCTGTGTACAGAACTCCAGGTAGCCATACTGCTTTGCATTTATAGAAAATTACAGCTGCTGCAGATTGAAAAGGAAAGGTAATTTTTAATAACATTCAATTACAATATGTCACAATTGTACACGCTATATTATTTTTTCTTTATTTGCTTTTTTTTTTCCCCCCACGAAAGTGGAGTTACCCTTTAAGAAAAAATGTTGAGCTTGCATAATATGTACAATGTGTAAATTTTACTATAAAACTTATCTTAGCCCTGGTTCACACTGGTGCGTTTTGACATGCGATTTGGCATGTCAAATCGCATGTCAAAACGCCGCTATTTGCCGCAAATTGCCGGCAATGGCACCGTCCTAATCGGTGCAACGCTGCATCTGCGGCGCTGCACCGATTTCAAAAAGTAGTTTCTGTACTACTTTTTGCGATTTCGGCCACGATTTACATTGACATCTGTGTCAGATGTCTTTGTAATCGCGGCTGAAATCAGGACTGCTAGTGAGAGTGAAATTGTGCGAGTTCAGCTGAACTCGCACGGCTTCACTCCCGCAGCCCAGTGTGAACCTGGGCTAAGACTGAGAATTATCTGACGATCAGAAAAAAAATAATCTAAAACTCCACAACCGTTTTGTCATTAAAAAAAGTGCAGATACAATTATGTGAACTCCTAAAACAATATACTCTTCCAGTAACCACAAGTCATATGACACCTTTTGAAGCTGGTAAGTCATTAATAAAAGCTGCTGTCTGGATTATATTTTTCTAGCAGACCCAGCACATGCAGACAGATAATAATACTTTCCATAAGATTAGACATCTGTAGCGGGCAGCTGGGGAAGTTAAACAGATAATTACCTCAGCATGCATCATGTTGCGTTTGGTTATTAAGGTGATAAATTAAACTTTACATGATGACATTAAACACTGTAGATGACACACAATGGAAATTAATTGAATTTAAACTTTTAGAGGGTGTATTATCTGGAGATAAACAGCTCCGTGGACGTGTCAAATGAGGATTGACTGGTGTTCTCTGGAAAAAAGGCACAAGAAGGATCTCTCTGGATTCCATGAGTACTAGAAAAAATATAATGTATTATATAATATATAGAATATATTTTTCAAAATTAAGAACTAGCCAATGCACAAGGAAGACAAGAACCACAGTCTAATCACAGCAAAATAATACAAAAACAATATGTCCTGGAGGTTTGTATAAGATCAAAAGTGAATCAGATTTCAACAAATACATTATAAGGAATCAAATAACACTTCTATACATAGGGGATTTTTTTTTATTCTTTAGCTTCCACTACCCTAAGCTAGGTGCTGCTAGATTCCAGGGAACAGCTATTGGGGCTGAAAGTGGTGCCACCACCACTCTGTAAGACCTATTTACACTAATGCCTCGTACACACGATCAGTTTTTCCGACAAGAAAAGTGCGATGTGAGCTTTTTGCCAGGAATTCCGAACGTGTATATGTTCCATTGCACTTTTTTTGTGGGAATTTCTGCCAAGAAAAGATTGAGAGCAGGTTCTCTATTTTCGTGGCGGGAAAAATTCCTATCGGGAATCGCGATTGTCTGTATGCAATTACGACGCGCAAAAAAACACACATGCTCAGAATCAAGCAGAAGAGCCAAACTGCCTATCGAACTTCATTGATCTCGGCTCGTCGTACGTGTTGTACGTCACCGCGTTCTTGACGTTCGGAATTTCAGACAAGATTTGTGTGACCGTGTGTATGCAACACAAGTTTAAGCCATTTTCCGTAGGAAAAAAAAACAGTTTTCTAGTCTGAAAAACTGATTGTGTGTACAGGGCATAAGCCTTCCCACTACCCTCAATAATAACACTAACTTGTCCCATTAAAGGGGTTGTAAACCCTGGTGTTTTGTCACCATCCTATGCATTAAGGTGAAAAAACACCTTGCAGTGACCGGCCCCCCAGCCCCCTCCATTTTACTTACCTGAGCCCCAAATTTTCCTCGGCGTCCCTCTCTCCATGGGATCCCGGCTCTTGATTGGATAGATTGATAGCAGCGCAGCCATTGGCTCCCGCTGCTGTCAATCAAATCCAATGATGCGGGCACCGGGGGACGGGGCCGTGTCATACATTCGCCGGCTATGTATGCCAAATGAATGACTCGGGAGCGCGCCCGCAAGGTAACCCCCGAAAGAGCGCTTCTCCTAGGCGGTTATCTTATGTGGGGAGGAGCCGCGGGAGCCACCGAGGGACCCCAGAATATGGTGTTTGGGGCCACTCTGTGGAAAACGAGCTGCACAGTAGAGGTAAGTATAATATGTTTTTATTTTAAAAAAAAAAAAAAACATCCTTTACAATCACTTTAACCTTAACACTAACCCCTTTTCATAGCCCAAATACCAATCCCCCAAAATCCTAACACTAACCCTCCCTTTAACCCATAACACTAAAAAACCAAAGAGTCTAAAAAAAACTGGCTGAGCACAGGGATCAATATACATATATATAAAAACAACCTAACACTAAAATAATTTATAACAGACTGCTGCACTTAAAGGGGTTGTAAAGGTCCTTTTTTTATTTTCTAAATAGGTTCCTTTAAGCTAGTGCATTGTTGGTTCACTTACCTTTTCCTTAGATTTCCCTTCTAAATGTTTTTTTTCTTTGTTTTCTTTGTCTGAATTTCTCACTTCCTGTTCCTCCTCAGTAAGCTGTTCAGTAAGCTGTTCTGGCTGACTAACCACCACTCGGATGAGGGTGTGAAGTTTACTGAGGAGAAACAGGAAGTGAGAAATTCAGACAAAGAAAAAAATAATTTAGATGGGAAATGGAAGGAAAAGGTAAGTGAACCAACAATGCACTAGCTTAAAGGAACCTATTTAGAAAATAAAAAACAAACCTTTACAACCCCTTTAGAAATTCCCTGATTACTGGAAAGTAGGCAAAAATAAAAATAAAATAAAAGTGTGCTGTCAGTTAGAAGATATCAGACTCTATCAATAGTGACCACAGTGATAGTCAAATCAACGTGGTGAATTATCTTGCTTAAATTAGCAAATTGGTAACAGTGAAAAAAAATAAAATAAAAAATAAACATGTGTCATCCACATAAAATGTGTCACTTATTGTCCATATTTTTCATTACTCAAAATCTACTGTGCAATATGTCTCAAAGACACCAATGTGATATATCAACCTCAATGTCCAAAAACGAATAAAAAAATAATAATTGTCCAAACGATTTTTCAAAAAAAGACAAACAGATGAGTAAAGGTGCACTGTTCCCAGTTGTCCTTAATAATGACATTCAATAAAGTGCTTCTGTGTTCTACCAGTGCTCAATAGAAAAAATGGCCTCTTACCAAATCTCCATGATCTCCAGATTATAAAAGATCATGAATGATTTGCAGAGCTTCCTTCCACCTCCCAGGTTCAGTTGTACCAGTTGTATGTTCAACCATAGATGCCTCAATCTCCACACCAGGTCTCGCTGTGAGCCTCGAGCCAGCTCTTCTTAGTATTGGGCCATGTTGTATAATTAAAAAGGACGACTCATCGTACAGTACGTCAAAAAATAATAATTTGTTTAATAAAATAAATGCACTTACAGCAATTAGATAAAAAACAAGTGGTAGAGAGAGGGGTCCGACTGCGGCTTACACCACCAAGTATGGAGCACAGTAACGTCTCAGCTCCTATATACTTCCAACGCGTTTCGCCGTATAAGGTTACATCTTGGATTGGAGAGTGGATCAATAGGCCAGAGTCATCAAATTTGGAACAGGTGCTTGTTACTGAAAACGTTCTCCGTTTTTTTTGCTTCCCAATAGCGGGGTATTCCAGGTTAAGTTTAAAAAAAAGGCAACTGCATAGATCAGCTGATAATGAGCAAAAGTAAGGTGCATATGGCCAGGGCAACACACAGAATAATACAAGACAAAAAATTCCCCAGCACACCTACGAGCTATTCAGCACAAAAGTTTAGTCTAAACTGTTCCAACTTATATGAAACAAAATCTAAACTGTCTCAAAAATACAAAAACTAAATATAAACTATTTCAACAGCAAACTTATCTTGTGAAAACGAGATGTAAAGTTTTATGGATAGCCGTCACATCTTCCCATCAATAGCAGTGCTGTGGGGGTTGTACACTTTGTCAGCTTAAAAGAAAAAGGACAGTGAAATTACTAAAAAGTTATAGGAGAAGAAATGCTTCTCTCAGCAAGAAAACGAAAACCAGAGCCAAGCTTCACTTTTTCAATGAAATCAGAGCCACAAAGTTACATAGTACACAATATAAACAGCGATCATTTTGTCTTTATTACCTGGGCATGATCCCAGTCCAAATTAATAAAAATAAAAAAAGTGACTTAGGATACAGGCGCAGCTTTATCAAAGTCAAAAGTTTGTATCATCTCTAAATGCAAACCTTTTTTAATGAACTTTCACAAGTAGATGGGCCACCTGCTAAGTCTAAAGCACTAAATCTGCACAAACGAATGTAGCATACAGGTCCTTTACCCTGCTTACCTCCACCTGCAGAGTGGGACACACCATGCCACATGCCCAGTATCCTCCATCTTGTAGAGGGTGAGCGGTGTTAATAATTTTGGGTCCTGCAGCGAGTTACCTCTTTCCATTGGTTCTCGTCCCGAGAGTGTAGGGAAAAGTCTATTCTCTCTCTCTTTTAAGAAGGCCATTGTCCAAACAGTATTAACCTCCCTGGCGGTATGATTCTGTCTGGAATTATGTACCAAAAGCGGTACAATTATTTTGCATGGACATTTGGTGTTATGTATTGTAGGCCTGCGATTCTTAGTAATTACTTACTTAAACCTGACCAAACAAGAGTCTAGTAGACATCCCGGGTATGATAAAGTTTGAAACACAAAATAATAAATTATAATATAATAAATAACTATAAATAATTATAACAAATAGTAATGTAATTATAATAAAAATTATTCAATAATGTAATCAAATCAAAAACACTGAAATTTGCTCAGTTGCAGAATTGTCGCTGTCATTAGATTTTTTGTTTGATGATGAATTTCCCCACAAATCGCTATCGCTCAATTCTGCGAGTGATTGTAATTTATTATGGCTGTTTTTTAGCTGGTCTAAAATCACTTTTGACATAAAGGGACACTTTTTGGTTGCTATGGACAATCTTCAGTTTCCAGGCAGAAAGAAAAGTTTTTATTATATAAAAGTGCATGCAGGACACTGGGCAGACCACTAGGGACAAAGGGGATGTGTTATTATTTGATACAGTACTGTAATCTGTAAGATTACAGTATACTGTATGTATACTATATGTTTACTTTTTTGAATTTGGCGCTGAACTCCGTCCCCGTGCATCGCAACGTCGCAGGGAACGGAGCTCGGCACTCGGCAGTGAGGATCGAGCGAGACACGGCTCGCAGACACTGCGGGAGGACATCACAGGATCCAGGAAACAAGGTAAGTTACTTCCGCTGGATACTGCGATGCAGTCCGAGTCTGGCTCGGGGTTACCGCTCTTAGCATTGAAAACTCACCCCGAGCCTGACTCGGGATTACCACTAAGGAGGTTAAACCCAATAATAATTTATTTTGCTTGCTCACAACTTGACAGGAAAGATTGGAGATAGAGAGAGATGAACAGGGAGGCAGGTTCAGGCTCGCGGTACTTAATTACCCTCGTCGCCACTCAAGCCTGAGTGGGTTTTGCTCACCCGGATAGTCCCCTCTCACGGTCCTAGCAGCCGGTGTGGAGCACAAACATTTACTTTTAAGTTCTTTTCCTAAGGATACAATCAGGACGTTAGCCTCTAAGTCCCGAACTTCCCAGCACTTGTAACACTTAAGACTTTAGGTGCCAATGGGGCACGTTACAAGGCTTTTTGCGGATAATGGAATCCTTCCCTCTGTCAGGTAACCAGGCCTCTCCCGAGACAGCGACTTCCTTCACTGATCTCCGGATAGGTCCTCCCCTGGTTTCCTCTCTTTAAGAGCGGGTCACCCTCCCACGGTTACCCTGGGACTCCGCTGTTTTTCTTCAGCTAAAGGTGCTGGGCCTACCTGGAACGATGCAGCCTCGGGCTAAAGGTGCCCAGGACTGAACACACACACGCACCCCTGGCCTGAAGGGCCAAAGGGCGCGAACTGCTCCCTGAATAATGGTGTATGCCCCTTATGTACCCTTTCCCAGCATGCACAGTGGGTAGACCACGCCCACTGCATGGCAGCCGAGAGAGGACACCCAATAGCGCCACAATGCCACCTGTGGTTCGACCCGAGACCTGGGCGACAGCGCCACCTACAGGTCACAGGGAACTGTACTGCCAGACAACATCACAACAGAGCAGAGGCCTATTGAAAGAATTTCAACAGCCTGAGCCTAACTATTTGCTCAGGCCAACCCCTAAATTTAGGCATATTGACCCCAGGTTTGGGGGTCCGCTACACTAACATTAAAATAAACAAAAGGCAATTATTTTGGCCAGGCTATCACAAACCAGGGTCTACAAAAGATTATTGGTCAAAATAACAGATAGAATGTCTATTCATAAAGATACAGGGACCATGGGCACAATGTCCCTCTACCCAGATAATCTGAACCTCTCTGACTATGCAGGACAGTTCTATCCTTCCCCGTTTCTCTTGGTTTTGTGCTCTTCTCTCCCTTTTTCTTTACTCTCCATTTCCTTTGTACCTTACTCTGGCCCCTTTCATACTTATACGACTTGTCCCACGATTTTGGACTGCAAAATCGCATGACAAGTCACTCTCCATGATTTTCAATGACTACCATTCATATTGGCACGACTTTAAGTCGTGCCGACTGACTTCAAAGTAGTTCCTGCACTACTTTTTTTCTGAAGCCATTGTACAAATTTAAATCAGTTTGTCCAAATAAGAAATTAATCTGGCTGCACAAACAATACATTAAAGTGTTACTAAACCCACAACAAAATCAGTCTGTATATGCAGTAAAGCATGCTTGTTATACTGTGGAACCTAAGGGGTTAAACCTTAGTATTATGTAAAAGGCTGTTTGATCCTGTCTCCTCTGATCCTCTCCTTCTTCCCCAATATATTTCCTGACAGAGCCAGTGGACATGTTGCACATGCTCAGTTTGGTGTGTATGGCTAAAGAGTTGTTTTTTTTTTACTTGGAGGGTGCATGTGATCAGCACAGGGCCAATCAGTACTGTCCAGACAGAGGGTAAGGGGTCCTGGATCCTGATAGGACAGCTCAGAGCAGTATGAAAACTCCTCCCACAAGCTTTAGCCAGACACTGATAGAAGTCATAAGACTGCTTTATACTGCTGATGAGAAAAGGTATTTAGCAGTTTATATTTACTAAAATAATGACATTTCCATGTTCTGTGTACTGTGGGAGACCAGATATAAATGCAGGGTCCTGAGTTTAGCAACACTTTAATATTGTTCTACCTTTGCTTACTGTAACTTGTAAACTATTTTACTGTAAATAAATATATTGAACCAGAAAAGAAACATAAGGTTTATCATATGTTTGCCAAATATCAAGAGTAAAAGTGTCAAGTCAGGTTTCTTCTTTATTTTCTAGCATTCTATTTTTCAACTGGGGTGCCATTTGGGTTTCCCCAAGGTGAACTGAGCACAGGACCCAGTTTGCCCTTGATTAGCGTCATGAGTCGCCATGGTTTGGGTGGACCTGACACCAGCACCATAACACAACCACAATAGTCTAGGGCAGGATGCATGACATCATTCATTGCTATGGTGTTAGTGGCAGCCTCTCCTGAACTATAGTAATGCATGATGCTGGTCCAGGAAAGGCTGTATGCAGAACAATCCCCAGAATTCAGGGGTGGACAGAAGCCCACCTCCTCCAGACCTGCTCCACCTCATGCCCTCTGACTCTCTGCTGCAGCCAAAAAGTAGGGCTATGATGTAAAGAAGAGACTATGTGATTTTGGGCTCTGTTATTTAGAACTGTGTGATGGGGCGCTCTGTGGCTGGGGACTGATAAGAGGAGTCTGTGATATGGGGACTCTGTGATGATGGGGAGACTTTGATGTAATGGAGGGATGCTGATGTGATGAGAGGACACTTACTCTGTGGTACTCTGATGTGATGGAGGGCTCCCATGTATAGGGGGCCCTGATGTGAAGGGGGACCTCTGACATGAAGGGGAGACTGGTTGTGGTGCCTCAAGATTTAGCATAATGTTGTTCTAGCAGAAGAGCAATTCTTATTGGTCGCCTTAAACCTGCTTTGCCAGCTACAGAATTTTTTTTTTGTTGATATGATTGTGTAGCCCTTTGGTCCAAAACTGGGGCTACTATGATAATTCAGCTTTTGGCTGGGCTGTAGGCAGCTCAAACTGATTGCATAGTTTATATTGGGCTTTCCCTAAGCTCAGTTGAGTTGTGCATTTCTCACTGTCGCCAGTAGGTGTTACTAATACCACAGGCCATAGTATGGTATTTAACAAACAGGCTCAGTTATAAATATTTATATTTCCTTCAGCCATCCCAGTAGAAAGTTCATGGCCACTGGTGCATGATGGGGGAGAGTATATATTTGTGATAGGCCACGTGATAGTGCTCATGCCTCAGGATAAGGCCTGAGAAGGTGCTGCTGAAGGGAGCTCTATGTTTAGGCCCAGAAGCCTTTTTGGGGCTTACGTATGCTGAGGTGGTCTTGAGGCTGCCCTGCCCAGTGTGAAGGAAGCCGAGCCAAGGTGAGAGGGTCCAGGGGATGCCCCTTGTTGGAGAGAGCCAGGATAAAGGCTGGTCTCCCAGAAGGGCCGGGTGACTCTCTTGGAGAACGCACCAGAATAAGCCAAGTTGGCTTAAAGGTTCTGACACTGAAGCTGTACTTTGTTCTGAATCAGAGGAGTCTGTAAGTGATCTGCTGTGGTATATGAGACCCCTAACCCTCTATGCTTCTCCTTTTCAGTTCAACATTAAAACTTTGAAAAAAAAAAAAGTGACTGGCGCTTAACGTCTGTTCAAAACTCCACATTATAGCTACGGACTCAGCCCTGGGGTAAATACTAGCTCGCTCCCTGCCTCTGGAGGTGTTATCCTGCCTTTACTGTACCAGGGGGGTGCTACAATTGTATTTAGTAAACTTACATTATCAGTGCACACCCTACATTTCTGTTTCAATAATTTTTCATTTTTTCAACATAAGACGAATACCACGAGGGAAAACTCATCAATGTACAATTATGATGGATGCTATGGATTGGTACATTAAACCCAATGTACACACACATAGCTTTGCTTCCATTTTCCAACTTGCAATACAAAAATGGCAAATAGAATTATTTGTTGATATAGGCAATTAAATTTTCTTTTGGTTTAAACAAACCAGCTAATTTAATAATAAAAAAATAATAATAATTACCAATGCTCTAAAATGCATTTGTCCTTGTTCTCCATAATAAAAATAATGCAGTGCATGTTGAAAATAACATGTCCTTTTTTTTGCGCATTATGTGCATTTGGGAGGCCGACAACATGCATAGATAACAGCCATTAACAAACTTTGGTCAATGGCTGTTAACCCTATCCACACTGAATTCTAAATTCAAAAACAATTAAAAAATGTTCATCAGCACACATCAAAAACACATGTCAATGCACAAAGACAGTGTATATTGACGCATGGCAATGCACCTACCCAACACTGTGAAAAAACACACCTCTATGCATAGATGGACCTTCAAAGAGAAACCCCACACCTTTATTTTAGAAATTTTTTTTTTTTATATCTCAGGTCTTTCATTGTGATTCTAGAATTACTTTAGTAATCCAGTATGTCTTGTTTGCCAAGTACTTTGACAATAACTTTGATGATTTTAGCTTATATAATTATCTGATTTTGGTATTATGTTGGTGGTGCAAAACCCCAAAATTACCTTTCATGTCTATACAGCTTACTTCCTGGAGCTGTTGTGAGTTGCACTGTGGATGACTGTAAAATCCAAACCAGAAAGGGAATCCTTTTCTATAAATTTATATTTACCCATGGTAACTATTATAATCACAAACCTGATCAAAAGGATATGGCATAATGCCGTGTACACACGATCGGACTGTCCGTCGAAATAAAGTCCGATGGATTGTCTGACGGAGTTTCCGACGGAATTCCGTTCAAGCTGTCTTGCATGCACACTGTCACACCAAAATCCTGACCGTCAAGAACGCGGTGACGTACAACACTACAACGAGTCAAGAAAAATTAAGTTCAATGCTTCCGAGCATGTGTCGACTTGATTCTGAGCATGTGTGTTTTTTTCTCCGTTGGAGTTCCATACAGACGATCGGAATTTCTGATCGGAAATTTTTTTCCTCTGAGAAAAAGAAAACATGTTCTCTTTCTAAATCCGTTGGAATTTCCGATGGAAAAAGTCTGATGGGGCACACACACGGTCGGAATATCCAATGAAAAAATTCCGTCTGACTTTTTTCATCGGAAATTCCGATCGTGTGTACAAGGCATAAGGAGTCAAAAGTAAAAGTGATGAAAAAAAGATAATTTAAGTCCAAATCCATCAGGGGAAGGATTAGAGCCTTTGTCAGGTTTTAAAGCAGAACTAAGTCCAAATAACAGCTCAAGCTAAAAATATTCAATAAATGTTATTAAATTCAACATACTAATGTTGTGTTTTGCAAAGCTTTTGTTCAAAGCATGCCTCTAATGATGTCACAGGCACCAGTGTGCTTTTACCAACTCTCCACTGATCTTTCAAGTCCTCAAAAGCTTGGTACTGTAACACAGCTGGTCACATGTGCAGCGTCATTGCAATTGCAGATCTAAATAGGGGCTAATATCCCAGATAGCAAGGATAACTTGCCAAAAATTTGTGGCAGTGTTGAATTATATGTCTGTTAACTTGCTGCACACTTTCACTGACAAGTTTTAGCACAAGTTCTAGTTGACACTTTTCCAATTTGTAGCAAATTTGCGTGGCAAGTCTCTAGCAAAGCAAAGTTGCAGTGGTGAGTCTAAAGCAAGAGCTCTGCAAGTCTACAGCATGACAATTCAGCCACAGTGACCCCCTGTGGTGGGATGACTAATGCACAACATAACGGAACCAGAACTTGCAGCAGACTTGCAGAATGATTGCAAAGAAGGTTGATCTGGAGTCATACAATGGGGGCTTGCTGCAATTGTGCAACAAACTTGTGAAGCCTGGCAAGTCTCGCAATAGCTTAGCAAGTCATTTTTAAACTTGTAGCTCAATTGCTTGCTTTATGGGATGGCAGGATAAAAGGATAGATGGATTTAGTTCCACATTAATTTTCATTCATGTCCCTAATGGAGACCATCATTTCCAATCAGAACCGGAAATAGTAGGCAACCTCTCCAATAGGGAAACAGCCCAAAAAACAGTCTAGTACAGGAAGGGTTAGAACTTCTGATTCTGACTGTTTTTTTATTTTTTATTAAAATAATCTTTATTCAATTTTTTCACAATAAAGCAAAGCTGAGATAAAAATTAACAAATTACATAATGTATGTATACATCAAATAATGGCATGTATAAGTGCATTGAAACAGCGATTAAGAATCATTATTTAACAACGCACATACTGTAGCTAGGTGGAATATGGCTAACCGATATTGCCAAATGCAACATGTAAATTGAGGGATGAGGGTATATTTACTGCAGAAACTAAAAAGTGTGGATGAAACAGGTATTGTTTTGGCATGTTTTTTTTTTGTTTTTTTTTAACAATTGTTTTTATTGAGTTGTATATCCATGTATACAATGTTCTTTACAGTAGTATCTTTTATTTTGTACAAAACTCAATAAAGCTTTGTTTCTAATTTAAAAAAGAGTGAAACAGCAAGCATATATTTTAACAGACCTTGCTATAAAATATAGCATTTTACGATACAGTTACCATTTACATGAGGAAATTGCACAAGCTTTTTTTTACTGTTTTGACAGGTTTTAATTGTTGTACTGCCTTCCTATCCTAATGGCTACCGATCCCCTCATTTCTTGAAAGGGGCAGGTGCAGGAAGTGAGAAAAAAAGTCCCAACATGGTCACAGTTAGAAATATAAACCTGACAGAAAATTTAACTTTTCCTTACTCCATCCAAAACTGAGATGTTAATGTGATGTTAGAAATTGGAAAATTGAACCCATTTGCCCTGCAGAAGAATGAATCCATATTCTGTAGGTTGTCATTACATGTGTAGCTAACTTTAATTTGTAAGATACTGATAGCTTTAGCTCTATCACTTATAACCTTGTAATGTAAGGGGAGATTAATTATACATATGTAGCCTTGGAGAAAGTTGGGGATATGTAGTAATGGTGAACAGAGAATCAGACCTTCACCGCTCCTCTACAACTAGTATTAGATTATTAATTATTAATTTCCCTATGACCTAAATAAAAGATCAGATTTGATTTAATTTACATATTTGTACTCCCATACACCATGTCAGCTTGACAGGAAAAAGTAATTTTCTCTTAAGAGTTGGTGAAACTGTCTTTAAAATCACATTACAATGGGAGATAGTGGAGTTTAAAGGAAACAAATATGGGGCAGCCTGGCCGTCTATGACTAGTCATGGATGGGTCACAATTTGGCTAATTCCTGCTGAATATGTCAAAATTCAAGTTGTGGGTGGTCCTGCCAGCGCCACCTGGCTGGTTGATTTAAACATGAACTGAGAAGGATCCTATAAGATACAGACACTTTTCTGTAATGCCACCAGTGAATATTTTAGTGTGGATAGAGGAATTGATTGATTTTCGCTTGTTCAGTCAAGGGGTTTAAATTAGCGGAAATCAAGCCTTGAATGGCTAGCCTATGCCTGTAAAACTTAATGAGTCTCAGACTAGAGACTTGTAGTATGCAAAGTCAAAGTGAAGCTGGATGTACATTGAAGCCAGAGGGCCGGTCAACTGGGAAGCCAGGGAACTATTGTTATCAGATGGAGACCAACCATGGCATACCCATTTTTTTTCATGGGACTTATCACTTTGAACAAGATTTGAAACCCCTTTGTTAAATCGCTTGCCTATCTCAAGCCCACCCATCCCAGCATTTAGGCTTGAGAACATATCAGGGTTCACTTTACCCAGAGCACAGTTAAAGGTTGACTGTTCTTTGGGTAGAAGAACTTAAATAACTTTAATTAGATCTTCTGTGACTCTGTTTAGCCTCTGAGATAAAGGAAAGAGAGGCCTGTGATGCTCCAACTGAACTGTCAGAACTTTTACAGTGGTTTGGACTATAACCCCACCTCATGTGACAGCGCTGGGTATCTTATGACGCACCGGTGCTGTCTCATGGGAGAGGAGGGGTAAGTAAGATGCTCACTTATACCAGGAAGTACCATGTATTTAACCACAGCTTTGGTGAAGGGCAGTGAGTGTTGTGTAACCCAGGACCTCCTTTTGATGTGTTGCCCAACCCAGGACTCACTCATTGACTATTACATTGTAACCCATGCTTGATAAACCAGAATGCCTGCTTTACATGTACTTGTGTTGTCTATTCTCTTTCGATTTGTGTTATATACGTTGGCTCTAGACATGTGCAATTTGTTTTGTTATGAATTTGTTTTTCAGAAAAAATTCTGCATATTTGTTCATTCGGAAGCATCCGAATGAATGAAAGACTCTTGACGAATACATAGGAAAACAAATTGTCAGAAAGAACAAAAAAACGAAAATAATGTAAACTCGAAAGAACGAAAATACAAAAGTCCGAAAGGACAAAAAATGATTCAACCTACGAGTTAAGCGAATCGATTACATTCGGATAATTTTGTTTTTCGTATTTTCTATTATAATTAAATTATTAACTATTATTATAGTTTTTATTATTATATACTAGGGCTGTGGAAATTAACTATTAATTCCTCGATTAATCAATTAATTTTTTTGATCGATCAAAATTATTTTGATCGCTACTCACCTCTCCGCCAGCTTCTGGGTCTTCAGGGAGTTCCGTCGGAGATCCGGTGATGTCACGGACACCGGCGGGGCTTGCCGTGTCCATCTGAAGGGCTCCTTTGCTGTGCCTTCATATCTGCATGCCGGCGGGACCTTACTATCTGCCACACGCAAGGGCTGTTACACTTCCCTCTATCACTTCCCTCTATCAACCTGGGATTCTACAGCCATCCACTGGGAGTTGTGATAGTTCCCTTCACGGGACATCTACATGCCGACGGACTGAAGTTAACCCCTCCTCATCTGGATTCAGCAGTGGTATCGTTGTACACATTTTTATACCAGTATCATACTTGGCTACATGTTTTTATGACTGCTTTTGCTACCGTTTGGTATTACTCGCACCATTTTTACAGTTTATGTAGCTACATCGATTTTATCTCCAGTGCAATATTTATTTTGTTACCTACTTGAAGACTATAAAATTGTAATGCTATTCCCATCGAGCGCTGCCTTTGTGTGTTTTTTGTATCCATTTTTCCAGTGGTTAGTAGCTGCACTGGGAATCAGCCTGCAAGGAGATCAGCTAAAAGTAGTTGGATCTGTATGTGCGTTATAATTAATCGAAATTAGTCGATTAAAAAAAAAAACGATTAATCGAACACAAAAATTTTAAGCAGTAACAGCCCTATTATAAACTAATAATGTATAGGTAAAATAGCTGAAGTCAGTAATTCTTCTATTCAGGTGTCTGCGCAGCTAATTTGGGATTCGATTTACATTTTTATTAGAATTTCCTTTCAAATTTGGCTAAAATAACTGTTAGTGAACATAACAAATATGAATGCATCCGAAGTTACGAATTATCCGAAGTAACGAATACCGCATCTAAATGGAACGTAACATATACAAATGCACCCGAAGTTACGAATTATCCCAAGTAACGAATGCCGCATCGAAACCAATGGATTGGAACGAATATGAATGCGTCTGAAGTTACAAATGATCCTAAGTAACGAATGCCGATCATAACGAACGATTGGATAAACGGAAAAAAAACCACGAATGAAACTAAAACAAAACTAAACTAATTTTTAAGTAATGCACATGTCTAGTTGGCTCTACTTACTAAAGCTATCATAAAAAAAAAAAAAAAATCTCAAACAGCCTGTTTATTCTTAGCTGCTGTGATACAAAAATATTGCATATAGAGAGCTCAATAGCTCTGTGAAACCAGTGTCACTAATTCCTCATTTAAATGTAAGATGAGATACTATATATGTAAAATGTAAACAAAATAGAAAGAATGTAAATTTAAAAGCGTGTGAAGTTAAAAAAAAAAAGACACACAACCATTATAGTTTGGGCTTTAGTAATAGATTGTACTGTTCAGCAATATAAGCCAAACTGGTATAGTCCAAAAACAAAATAATCTTGTAGTATGTTTTTCTATATGATTGAAAGGAATATTTAGATTAATAATCGGAAAACACTCCTGTTTCTTGACATTGAGGGTTTCACATGAAGGATAAATCAGATACTTATTTTGGCAAAAATAAACTTTATTTAAAAGTGTGTGAGGTCTTATCACCAAGTAGGGTGGGCTACGATATCACTAAACAGCTTCTGGCACAGGAGATACAGTTTCTGCTTCCTCTTATCTCTGTGGAAAGAGCAATTCAACTGATAAGACACATCAGTAGAGTGGCATATTTCTACTTCTATTATTGACAAATGCAAATGGTAACCTTGAGCTTAAAGCATAAAAAAAAGAATTCAGCAAATCTCTGCAATATATGCACATTTCCCCATTTGTTCTCCCTTTTAAAATACTGCATGTACAGAAACGTAGCTGCTGATCCTGCCAGAAATCTAATGAGATCTTAACTTCCTGTTTGAGCTGACAACTCTGTCTCTGCTGCAATAATATCTCAAACAGAGTTGTCAGCCCTGCTTGAGTCCTGCCTTGCAGGACTGCTTTGAGTTATAAAATTAAAGGGGTTGTAAAGGTTCATGTTTTTTCACCTTAATGCATCCTATGACGATTACCGACCCTCCAGCCCCGCGTTTTGCTTACTTGAGCCCTCTAAAGTCCTGCATCGCGAACGCGCTCTTCCTTTGCCCAGACTTCTCGGCTCTTCATTGGATAGATTGATAGCAGCGCAGCCATTGGCTTGCGCTGCTGTCAATCAAATCCAATGACGCGGGCGCCGGGGGGGGGCAAGTCCTGTACTCGGCGGCTATGGATGCCAAATACAGAACTCGGGAGCGTGCCCGCAAGGTAACCCCCTTGGGAGAGAGCATCTCAGAGGGGGTTATCTGAAGTGGGGAGGAGCCGAGAGCCGCCGGGGGACCCCAGAAAATGCAGTTCGGGGCCATTCTGTGCAAAACAAGCTGCACAGTGGAGCTGTTTGTTATTTAAAAAATGCAAACCTTTACAACCACTTTAACCACATCAATACTGGGCACTTTAGCCCCCTTCCTTCCCAGACCAATTTTCAGCTTTCAGCGCTCTCGCATTTTCAATGACAATTGTGCGGTCATGCTACACTGTACCCAAATTAAATTTTTATCATTTTGTTCACACAAATAGAGCTTTCTTTTGGTGGTATTTATCCACGACTACATTTTTTATTTTTTGCGATATACTCGAAAAAAGAGCAGAAATTTGGGAAAAAAAAATTATTTTCGTCTTTCAATTTTTAAAAAAATCCAATAAAATCAAATTTTGTCATAAATTTAAGCCAAAATGTGATCTACTACATGTCTTTGGTAAAAAAAAAAATCCGTTAAGTGTATAATAATTGGTTCGTGTGATCACGGACATATGTACGCAAATGATCATGTACAGATGTGCGCAGGTGATCACGGACATATGTGTGCAAATGATCATTGGGACATATGATTTTACTGTCACATATGTGGGGGACAGGTGTTTTTACTATGTGGGGACATGTGTGTGTGTGTGGGGACATGTATTTTGGGGACATGTATTTTGGGGACATGTTTGTGTTTACACTGTGTGGGGACACTTGGCTGGTGACCAGTGAGTAAAAAGCTGAAAAAAACAGCTCATACTCACTGATCACCAGCCAGCTGCAGCGATCCGCTCTCCTCTCCTCACCGACGACTTCTGTGTGAGGAGAGGAGAGCTGATTGCCTAGCAACCGGCTCTCTGTTTACATCACATGACGGCTGTGATTGGACACGGCTGTCATGTGATCAGGAGGGCCAATCACAGAGCCCTCCTGCCGAATCGAGATGCGCTGTGTCCGGGTGACACGCGTGCATCGGGATCGCGCCGCTGCGCGGGATTGCACGCGCGCGATCCCCCTCCTTCTGAGGGACGTTCCTGAAGTCCACTCAGAAGGAGAGAGCGCCCACCCGGCCGTATATATACAGTGGCCGGGTGGGAAGTAGTTAAGGAAAAGGGGAGATGTTCTATTGTCTGGAAAAGAAGAACTCAGCACTGACATCGTTGCTTGGTATTTCAGAGTAGCAGAGGCAAGGGTCATAGGTGTGCGCAGGGGGTGTGCTGGGCGTGCCTGGGCACACCCTAATCACCCCATGCACCAGGACCGATGATTAGGCAGCACAAAGGGGGGCCCAGGCACCTGCCGAGTAGGAGGACTGGCTGTACTGCCTTATTGCAGATACTGATCATTTTGTTCCTTCCCCTGCAGCGCTGCCGGCTTCTCTTCCTCTCCCTCCCTCCGGAGGGTTCAATTCTGCTCCTCCATCCTGTCTTCACTCCCTTTCTCTGTTTTAAATGTAAGACATCAGGGATCTTTTTAGAACCCTGATAGTTTACCAAAGTTCCCCAAAAGGGAAGTTTAAATAAATAAATCAATAAAAAAAAAAAAAAAAAAGGACTTGTTCTTATGTACTTTGCTTTCTGTAATTTCTGCCATGTCTGCGAAGCATAGCGTTGTGTTTACACCCCTAGCCACTGCCTCTGTTGCTCTGTGTTTGAGCTTTTGGGTGCACACCCTAATGCAATAGGCTGTGCACACCTATGGCAAGGGTGATATCTCAAACGTTAGACGCAAACTAGAAGGTTAGGAACAAGCTTGATTCCTAACATGATCATCAAGTATTTATTTATTTATTTGCAGCATCTGTAAGGAGGCAAAACTTGAAGTTCTTTAGTGGCTGCTTGATGCTAAACCTTCACTGACACCAATCTAAGAATCATTCCCACTGGCTACCATTGTAAGGAACAATACCCCTGAACATCAGTGTAAGGGGCATTCTAAGGGGATAATGAGGTCTGATGACCCCAAACTGAGTAGGGAAAAGGGGTAAGCCATGTTGTACACAGTGCCATTATCATGTCTGCAAAACTCACAAGTCTGCAACTACATTTTTTGATTTAAATCTGATGTTTGTGCTGCACCAAGGGATGACCATTTCAAAAAGCCACACAAAGATGAATCCCCTATACTAGAACACAGTTCAGCTTGAGAAATTAAGCTATCCAAAAGTTCCATCTTAAAAAATCTGGGCCAGGATCAGCACAGCATGTTAATGATCCTGGTCGTAAATGGCTAGATGGCTACTGTAAACAGTGCTTAGTAGGGGCTTGAAAGCGGAGACTCCTAATACAACCTATCTCAATTAGTTCGAAGCAATATACATCTGTCAGAATGGGGTTAGTGACCTATATTAACCACTTGCCTACTGGGCACTTTTACCCCCTTTCTGCCCAGGCCAATTTTCAGCTTTTAGTGCTATCACACTTTGAAGGACAATTACGTGGAGATGCAACACCGTACCCATATGAATTTTCTATCATTATTTTTACACAAATATAGATTTCTTTTGGAGGTATTTAATCTACACTGAGTTTTTTATTTTTTGCTAAACAAATGAAAAAAGACAGAATATTTCGAATAAAACAACAACCCATTTTTCATAGTTTGCAAACAGGTAATTTTTCTCCTTGACTAATGTGCGCTGATGGGGCTGCACTGATGGACACTAATAGACTGCACTGATGGTCACTGATGAGACAGCGCTGGTGGGCACTGATGAGTCTGCACTGATGAGGCTGCACTGATGGGCACTGGTGAGGTGGCACTGATGGGCACTGATAGGCAGCACTGATGGGCACTGATGACGTGGCACTGGTGGGCACTTATGAGGTGTCACTGGTGAGGCTGCACTGAATGCCAGCACTGATGGGCACTGATAGGTGGCACTGAAGGACACTAAGAGGTGGCACTGATGGGCATTGATAGGCAGCACTGATAGGTGACACTGATCAGGGGGCACTGATTGGCAGCACTGATGGGCACTGATTGGCAGCACTGGTGGCCACTAATTGGCAGCACTGGTAGGACTGCACTGATAATCAGGACACTGGTAATTAGTGCCCTGATTATCAGTGCCAATGTCCCCTAACATAAGCCAGTTATTGGCTTTCTTATTTTCTCTTCACACTGTCAGCATGAGGAAAGAAAAGCTGTTAGCTGACTTGCGTTTACATTCTGCGATCAGCTGTCATTGGCTGATCACACGGTAAAGGGCCGCTCTGATTAGCCCTTTACCTCAATCAGTGATCAGCTGACTCTGAAGGACTCGCCGATCACAGACGCCGCAAGGGGCGCGCGGGCAGCACGATCACAGGAGGACGTCCATGGATGCCCTCTCAGAAAACTAAGCCCACGCCCTGGGCAGGAAGTAGCTAACATACAGGTGAGCTGCCCAGGATTATGTTTTGTAAAATTTCCACAATAGTGGCTATGAATGAGCTAAGTTTATAACAAATGTTTACACATATGCATAGGAAAAAAACTATTTTTTTCATACCAAACATGCATAAATACAGTAGGAAATTGTTCACATTAAATTTTCAAGGTGATCTGATTAACAGTATGGTTGGTCTTTTTTTTTTTTAAATCATAATTTAATTCTGTTCAATAATATTTTGATTGTTGAATTGTAATGCAGCGTACACACGATCCGAATTTCCGACAACAAATGTTCGATGTGAGCTTTTGGTCGGATATTCCGACACTTTTTTAGGCTCCATCGGACATTTGCTGAACAAGTGATTGAGAGCTGGTTCTCAATTTTTTACGACAACAAAAGTTCTTGTCGGAAATACCGTTCTTGACGATCGGAATTTCCGAGCAACATTTGTGCGACCGTGTGTATGCAAGACAAGTTTGAGCCAACATCCGTCGGAAACAAAAAACACGGTTTTGTCGGAAATTCCGATTGTGTGTACGAGCCATAAAACTGCATCATAGGGAAATATCGATACAGTTATAAAAGTGACATTAAGAGAGTGTCCCCTAAGGTATGATCAAACACTCCAGGCCTTCCTACATTACACCCCTCATCTCTTTTGATTAGGTTGGAATTGGTTTATCCACACCTTGTGAAGGGTCAACAAAAAGTTTAAACCTTGAAGGAAAGAGTCATTCATGAGAGGTGGTGACTCTGATTGGACTTACTCTGCATGAAACCAAAGACCAGGCAAACTTTGCAAATACTTTCTGCTTAAATCCCATTTATTTTACTGTTATTTTAATCTATTTTTTATTAACTTTTTAGTAATCATTTCCTTGCACTTTTTTTTCTAATCTCTCATTAAAACATTAATTAAAAAATCATTAAGAGGAATTTCCAAATGCTCCAACCAGAAATATAAAAATCCTTTCTTCTTTGAGGGCTACTGTATTTTAAACTCTGTAGATTTCTGTGTAAGCATTGCAGCAAGTGTTACAAACATTTCTCAAAGTTCAAAATTGCTAAAGCAGATGCTGTGATTGATGCATGTTTCCATTAAAACATGGGATGGCAGCTACTGTGTGTATAAGGGTTAACCAGCCACAAATAACTGACCTCAGTGATGATCAGTCTACCGAGCATAGATTGTTGTACCATAAATGAGAATGGGATCATCAAATTCTGATGGCCGCAGTGGGATTTTAGACTGCCGCCATCACACATCCTTCCTCCAATTGACTGCCAGGGTGAGGGTACTACACTGACATCCAATGTAAGGGGGCGCTTTTCTCATAACCATTAATAAAAGGGAAAATTTCCCTACTGACTACCATATGGGGGAGCTTCTCTTCTGACCACCATTGTATGGGGCACACCACTGCTAAGAGCTTTAGATACAACTTTATTCCAATAAAAGTCAGGGGGACATTACAAAAAATAGCCAAGGCTTTTGGGCTGCCAGAGTAGCTGCTGACAAGGCCTGTGCTTGCCATCATACTGGGAAAAAACACTAAAGGTCCAGTTCACTTCTAATTTTTTCACATTGTTGTCAATCAAGCCCAGAGGAAGAGGGTGCTCTTGAAATCCTGAAACATGTTGGCTACTTTTTGGGTTGTCCTCCTGACTTTTACTGGAATAAAGTTGTATCTGGAGCTCTTAGCAGTGGTGGGTGCTTCAATTAAAAATTTTACACTACAAGCAAAGGAGAACAGGAAGATCCTCTTGGATGTAGAAGCTGTCTGCCTGGGAATAAGATAATTTACATCAACATCAATACTTTAATATAGCAATATCAATGACGTAACCCAATGGGTCAATCACTATTTTTTCATTTTCCCCAACACCATTGTATGGAGGCACTTCTCTTCTGACCACCATTGTATGAGAGCACTTCTCTTCTGACCACCATTATATGAGGGCACTTCCCTTCTGACCACCAGTGTTAGTAGGAAATTCTCTTCTGACCACCATTGTATGGGAGCACTTCTCTCCTGACTACCATTGTATTGGGGCAATTCTGATCTGACCACTATTTTTGGAGTCCTCCTTCTCTGCTGAGAACTAATGTGAGTAGACAGTACAATTTTCACTCTCTGCTTTTTTTTCTGGCCAATTTTTTCAATTAAAAAATCTTTACTGAAAACACATTTGTTGTATGGTAAGGAGCATGTTAAAAACAATCATAATTTTTATGTGGGGTTTGTTGGAGACCTGGAAATGAATAGACAAGTTCCTCAAGGGTAAAACTTTGGAGAAAATTTTCTTCAGAGAAAGCTAGCAGCAGTAATATAAACTGCACTCAAAATAAAGAAATGTTATTTCCAGAAATGCCCTACAGGGAACCAAAATTCAACATAACGCAAAAGGTAGTACAAGTAGTGGGGTCAATCACCAGCATACACTTTAAAAGTAGGAATTTTGGACATGTTGTGTACTTAGCATTTACTTTGAGAATTTGTTCAGTTTTTTTAAGCAAACATTATATTTTGCTTTGACCCTTGCTGATCTACTTGTATGTAGCCGGAATCCTTTCTAGTTACCAAAAAACTACCCTTTGTCCATAAAAATAAAGACCAAAGCCTTCCTTGTCTGAATTCTGTTTCCTACCTCTGGGATTCCAGCCAATTTCTTTGACAGCATGGCAGTTTTCTCCAGCCAGGAGGCTGAGGCAAGACTCTGAAAGTAATCAGAGGAGAAAAGGTCATTTGTTTTATACTGTAGTGGAAAAAAATATCTTGATTTAAACATTATCTTACTTTTTCTTTTTGCATAGGGTATAGTTATTGTATATGTTATTATATAGTCTAAAAAAAACAACCCTGGATGGTAACAGAAAGCTAATGTTTTGGGATATGCAAATATTGTGCATATAACCTGTAGTCCTTTCATTTTAAAAATGCTAGATGCTTGTTTCTTATGCTAACCCTTTGGTTCTAGTACTCTTTAAAGCCCAAACTTTTGCTTGGGATCCCCTGTTTTTTCGTCCCCCTCCATGTTGGAGAACCCCAGCACCCTTTTGAGAAAAATACAAATAAAATCTGTGTATATTCCTTTTTCTATGTGCCTAGAGTGCAGTTCATTGATTTCATGGGTCCTCTTTATCCTGTTATTCCTCTTGAGTATCCTAAATGCTGCAAAAACCTAAATGATGTGGTTCTGCTGTCTAGAGTATTCCCCTGTATATCTAGGGCTGGGGGAGGAACCTTGACACCTGGGCTCACAAGAAGTGGGTTGAATGACTCTGGGTATTGCAGCAGCACAACGTTGAACCAGTGAGTCAGCAGGGTACAGCGTCAGAAACTGGGTAAGTATAACACCCAGAGCATCTTTTTTAAAGAGCTGCCACAGGATCTACTGTATATACTCGCGTATAAGCTGAGTTTTTCAGCACATTTTTTGTGTGCTGAAAATGCCCCCCTTGGCTTATACTCGAGTCACCTTTTTGCGCCTGATCTCCCGGAATTTTGGGACCCGGTACCGGCCAAACTTGGCACACATATAGCCCCACTCTTCCTCTACAAGTGTGCAAAGCTTGATGTCTGGGGGACCTACGGCCGGGGAGCACTGATTTTTCAAAGCCGGGCACTCCTTCTATAGACTTCCATGTTAAACGGTCATTTCTTTGGTGACTTTGGGGACCTGGTACCGGCCGGTCGTAGGTCCCATGGCCCCGAAACATTGGCACACATTTAGCCCAATTTCTCCTCTACAAGTGTGAAAAGTTTTTCAAAGCCGGGCACCCCTTCCATAGACTCCCATGTTAAACATCAGTCTAGGCATGGGCACAGTGAGGCATGGGCACAGTGAGGCATGCACATGGACACAGTGAGGCAAAGTGAGGCACAGTGAGGCATGCAGATGGTCACCCTAGGCTTATACTCGAGTTAATAGGTTCTCCCAGTTTTTTGTGGTAAAATTAGGTGCCTCGGCTTATATTTGGGTCGGCTTATACTTGAGTATATACAGTACTATTTATTTATTTTCTATGGCATATCTTTGTCAATCGTCATTTTGACATATCTTCATTTTGTCTGATATCCCTTGTGCTTGGGACACATGTGCTGGAATTTCTCTTCCTTCACATTCCTCAGTTTCTCCATCTTTGGTGACCCTCACAGCACATAACCTGCATTGTTGAATATTTTCTATGATCCATATAAGTTGTTCACAACATGACCTCCTAGGTTCTCTTGGCATATGCCTGTATTTCTATATGCATTGTATTCATTATATTTGCTTAATTTAGAAAATCCTTTGATGTGCCACCCAAGGGCAAACCCCTGAAGAAGACTACTTTGGTTGAAATGCGTCAGAGCCATTTGGCAGGGCACCATCAGACATCTCTCTAGGAGATATCATTTCTCTTTTCTTTGTATTTTTTATGCAATATGTATGTACAAGTGTTTAGTAATTTCCCCGTTTACAAGTATCTATTCGGAGATATTTTAACATTCCAAATAAATAAATATTTTATGCTAGCTTACGTGTTATAACTTTTGTTTTGGTATCACAAAGCTCGGGTGCTTTCCATTTCCCATTTCCCTTGTGGATTGTGTCTTGTACAATAATTTGGGCTGATACCTACCATTGGTTTGTTCTTTGCTGTATTTGGGATACTTACATATAGGAATGCTAACAATGAACGCCTGTGTATTAGAGACTGTGAGAGACACATTTCTTCACAAAGGATTGTTGAGTGTCTAATGCCGTGTACACACGATCGATTTTCTCGACAGTGAAAACACCGTCGAGAAAATCGACGGGAAAAACGAGGAACGGCTTGGTCCCCTACACACAGCCGGGTTTCCTGACATTTTTTTCTCTTGGTCGAGAAAAACGACCGTGTGTAGGCTCCCTGGCAGTGTTTCCCTATTGGAAAACTGACGCGGAAAAAAATGCAGTGAATCACGACGAGAAAAATTAGAGCATGTTCTAATTTTTCTCGTGATTTTTGCCGTTTTTCTCGTCGGGAAAAATGCAGGAAAGCTCACACACGGTCGTTTTTCTCGTCAAAGAGAAAAAATTAAATTTTTCCAGACGAGAAAAATGGTCGTGTGTACGCGGCATAAGTTGCAGTGGAATTTTTTATGCAGACAGTGCAAATACAAGTAGTTTTCCCTGGAATTCTTTATTAAACAAAGTCCACTTTTCCGAAAAGGTTATATTATGAGTTTTATTGTTGAACAAAAGCTTTAAGAATTGTATTCTTCTTTAAATGTAAAGTACAAACCGCTAACCAATGGACAACCAGAAAATAAATACCCGATTGAGCTATTGATCATACTGTCGTATATGTTGAAAAAGTGGACAAGTTATGTTTTTTTTTTTGTTGTTTTGATTGCATTTTTTCCCTTCCAGTGTACCAATATGTCAGTCACCAGCTCTGCTCTTCTAGTGGTAGCGTGTGATCCCTGAACTCTGTAATTGACTTATAACTGGGCTCTGCCTCTGTAGTTGGCTCAATCTTCTGACGATAAATACTTCTTCCATTGGCTTGTCACTGAAGTTAGTCTTGAACATTTTTCTTCAATGTCAGTAATATCCAAATAATCGATACAAACCAAACTGTAATGTAACGGATGTATGAACTTAGATAGACAATTTATCTTTGTTTGGGTGGAAGGCTATATGCAATAATGTGCAATAATACATTCCCCAATCCATTTAAAGTAAACTTGTTATAAACCTGGGAAAATTACTGTAGGTATATGATGAAAAGGTGCATAAGCCAATGATACTTGTTAGAACATCAAATGTCCATAAATGAGGTGTAAATAAAGATTTAAGCAGCTAAAATTATGCACAAATCTTGAATTTTCCTGTAAAAGCTTGGTAAAGCCTCTTCTCAACCACTAAGTTTCAGTATTGATTCTTTAATATAATGGATGGACTCACTGACCAATAGAAAGGCTTGGGAGGGGTGAGGTGGCAGGTCCAAATTCAAGTTTTATAGGATGAGAGAGGAATTAAATGTTACTAAACCTATGACAGTAAAATCACTGTATATGCAGTAAATCATGCTTGTTATACTCACTGTGAAAACTAAGGGGTTAATCCTCTGCATTGTGTAAAAAGGCTGTTTGATCCTGTCTTCTCTGATCCCCCCCTTCTTGCATTGCCCCCGAAACATGTCCGGATAAGACAGAGTTAGTGAAGTCAGGCTGAACATGCTCACTTTGGTCTCTATTGCTTGAGAGAGTTTTTTTTTTTTCTTGGGAGAGTGCATGTGATCTGCACAGGGCCAATCAGCACTGTTCAGACAGAGGATCAGGAGTCCTGCATCCCGATAGGACAGCCAGTGCAGCATGAAAACTCCTCCTGCAACCTTTAACCAGGAACTGATAGAAGTCACAAAACTGCTCTAACTGCTGATGGGGAAAGGTATTTAGCAGTTTATATTTACTAAAATAATTGCATTTCCATGTTCTGTGTACTGTGGGAGACCAGATATAGTGAATACAGGGTCCTGGGTTTAGTATCACTTAAACTATAGCTTCAGCTGTGATTATCTTAGATGTTATTGTTCACTTATTGACAGAACGTAACCCCTCCTTATGCAGTTATTCATTATATATTAACATTGAATTGTCTGAGTTTGTGATAAATCTGAAAATATTCTTTTTTTTCAATAAAACACATTTTTCTACAAATACATATGTTATTTTAATTCTGATGTCAAAATAAGATAAAATACACATTTTCATTAAACTAAACCCTTATTTTTTTATTTTTTTCCCCTTGCTATCCAAATTCTAAATTACAATTCCTCCTAACACAAAACTGGCCAAATATGGGCAGAAAATGACAATGCAAAATAGCTTTGTTGCTCCTTTTGCATGAATTACTGCATCAATGCGGCGTGGCATAGAGGTGATCAGCCTGTGGCACTGCTGAGGTGTTATGGAAGCCCAGGTTGCTTTGATAGCCTCCTTCAGTGTGTCTGCATTGTTGGGTCTGGTGTCTCTCATGTTCCTCTTGAAAATGTCCCACAGATGGGGTTTAGGTCAGGCAAGTGTGCTGACCAATCAAGCACAGTGATACCACTATCTTTAAACCAGGTATTGGAAATTTTGTCAGTGTGGGCAGGTGCCAAGTCCTGCTGGAAAATGAAATTGGCATCCCCATAAAGTTGGTCAGCAGAGGGAAGCATAAAGTGCTTTAGAATTTCCTGGTAGAGGGCTGTGCTGACGTTGGACTTGATAAAACACAGTGGACCAACACCAGCAGATGATATGGCTCCCCAAATCATCACTGACTGTGGAAACTTCACACTGGACCTCATGCAACTTGGATTATGTGCCTCTTCCAACAGACTCTGGGACCTTGATTTCCAAATGAAATGCAAAATTTACTTTCATCCGAAAAGAGGACTTTGGACCACTGAGTAACAGTCCAGTCTATTTTCTCCTTAGCCCAAGTAAGACGCTTTTGATGTTGTCTCTGGTTCAGGAGTGGCTTGACACAAGGGATGTGACAGTTGTAGCCTGGATACATCTGTGTGTGGTGGCTCTTGTAGCACTGACACCAGCCGTAGTCCACTCCTTGTGAATATCCCCCAAATTCTTAAATGGCCTTTGCTTCACAATCCTCTTAAGGCTGCGTTTATCCCTGTTGCTTGTGCACATGTTCTACCACACTTTTTCCTTCCACTCAACTTTCCATTAATATGCTTAGACACAGCATTCTGTGAACAGCCAGCTTCTTTAGCAATGCACTTGTGTGACTTACCCTCCTTATGGAGGGTGTCAATGACTGTCTTCTGGACAACTGTCAAGTCAGCAGTCTTCCCGAGGATTGTGTAACATAATGAACCAGACTGAGAGACCATTTAAAGGCTTAGGAAACCTTTACAGGTGTTTTAGTTAATTAGCTGAATAGAGTGTGACATCACGGGGTTGATTTACTAAAGGCAAATCCACTTTCCACTACAATATCTACAATATTGAACTTTTTCACAATATTCAAATTTTCTGAGATACTGAATTTTGGGTTTTCACTAGCTGTAAGCCATAATCATCAAAGTAAAAGAAAGAAATGCTTGAAATTTATCACTCTGTGTGCAATTAATCTATATAATATATGAATTTCACTTTTTGAATTACTGAAATAAATTAACTTTTTTTTTTTCAATGTTGTTTATTGGTTATTTTCAAAATTAAACAAAGTACAAAGGATAACTTGATATACATCCTTCATTTTCATTGTCCGTTTGCAATAAAACTTCTTAAACAGAGAAAATCATAACAGTGAAGATAATTTAACTTTTTGATGATATTCAATTTTTTTTTAGCTGCACCTGTATGTATCCATTTACATCCGAATACCTCAGATCTGTCACATTTATGTCCAAAAAATTAAAAAGGATGCAGACCTTTATCAGACTCGCATCAAACTCGGAGAGAAATGAACTAATCACTTACCCATAGACTTAAGCTGGCCACACACTAGTCAAATTGTGTTTTAAGATGTTTGTGTTAAGAACATTTGTTCAATTTTGTAATGATTAGTGGGGTCATTTTGTCACCACAGTAATGAGAAAATTTAAAGGAACAGGAGAGAAGTTTTTTCTCAAGCAACCAAACTTCTAACAGTGTGTGTGATTTCATCCATTTTTTCAAAATCAAAAACAAGGACATTTTGAAATACTTTCAAACAAAAGTTGGCAATTCATCAAATAAGAATTTTAGTATATGGCCAGCAATACATGAAACTTCCATTTAGAGCCACCTTAAAAAACTGACAGGCTGATGTGATCAGACTACCTACTAGACATGTGCACTGCCAAAAAATTTTTTAGTTTTCGTTTTTGTTTCATTCGTTTTTTTTTTTTTCTTTTTCGTTTTTCGGGTCATTCGTTATGATCACAATTCGTAAATTTGTACATTTGTAAATTTGTACATTCGTACATTCGTAAATATATACATTCGTAAATTCGTACATTCATAAATTTATACATTCATAAATTCGTACATTCGTAAATATATACATTTGTAAATTCGTACATTCGTAAATTTGTAAATTCGTACATTCGGGTATTTGGAAATTCGGAAATTTGGAAATTCGAAAATCTAAAAAAATAACTATTAAATTATAGGTATTGTAATTTCCTTTCAAATTTGGCTGTTAGCGAATACAAATTTATCCGAAGTTATGCATAGCTTGAAATAACAAATGCCACATCTAAACAAATGGAACAGAACAAATTAATAATTAATAATAATAATAAAACGTTTATTATTGTTATTTATTATTATTATTAATTCATTACGTTCCATTCGTTTAGATACGGCATTTATTATTTTGGAAAACAATTCGTAACTTCGTTAAGTTCACTAACAGCCAAATTTAAAAGGAAATTCCAATACCTATAATTTAATAGTTAGTAATAGCTAAGTTATTATTAGTTAATTATTATTTCAGATTTACTAATTTACTAATTTACGAATGTACGAATTTACTAATTTACGAATTTACGAATGTACGAATTTACAAATGTACAAATTTACGAATGTACGAATTTACGAATGTACGAATCTACGAATTTTCGGATATTCGAATTTACGAATATTCATTAAAATTTGTTAAATGAGTTTTCGTTAATTTGGATATTTCCGAATTAACAAATTTGTCGAAATTCGTTAAAAAACGAAGTCGGAACAAAACAAATTGCACATGTCTACTACCTACTGTATGTGAACGGGGCCCCACGTATTCTGTGCACTGTTAGTGGATTGGTGATATGTAGTCTAGAATCTTGTTCCTGTTCTTAATCTTTCTACTAAATCCTGCCGATTAAAAGCACCCTAAACCTAATAACTGGTTGTGCAACCTTTGGTGGCAACAACTGCAATCAAGCATTTGCGATAACTGGCAATTAGTCTTTAACATTCCTGGGCTTCCCCGCTGACAGCTGAATAAAAAGAAAACAAAAGCAAAATTTAGGTTTTGGAGTGGCCTAGTCAAAGCCCGATCTCAAGCCAATTGAAATGTTGTATCATGACCTTACACAGGCTGTTCATGCTGGAAAAGCCTCCAATGTGGCTGAATTAAAACAATTCTGCAAAGAAGAGTGGGCCAAAATTCCTCCTGAATGAGTCGTCATCATGCTCTTGGAGTAATTTTGTAGGCCGGCCAATCCTGGGAAAGTTCACCACTGTTCCAAATTACCTCCATTTTTGGATAATGGCTCTCCCCGTGGTTCACTGAAGTTTCAAAGCCTTCAAAATGGCTGTGAAACTCTTCCTAGACTGATACATGTTTGTTTCTAATCTGTTCTTGAATTTTTTTAGATTGTGGCATGATGTGTTGCTTTTTGTGATCTGCTTCACTTTATCAGACAGCTTCTATTCATGTGATTTCTTGATTCAACAGATCTGGCAGTAATCAGGCCTGGGTGTGGCAAGTGAAATTTAACTCAGCTTTCCAAAACATTTTGATTAATCACAGTTCATTCATGATTCAGCATGGGGGGGGACAATTACTTTTTCACATAGGGCCAGGCAGGTTTGAACAGCTTTTTTCCCTTAACCTGCCTAGCGGTATTCCCGAGTCTGGCTCAGAGTGGAATTTCAGTACCATTAGCGGTAACCCAGAGCCAGACTCGGGATCGCATCGCAGTATCCAGGCAAAGTAACTTACCTTGTTCCCTGGATCCTGCGATGTCTCCCTGCTGTGTGTGCAAGCTGTCTCCTCGCTCGATTCACACAGTGCCCGAGTGCTGCCGAGCTCCGTTCCCTGCGACGTTGCGACGCACGGGGGGCGGAGATCGGTGCCAAATTAAAAAAACTAAAAACACAGTATACATACAGTACACTGTAATCTTACAGATTACAGTACTGTATAAAATAATTACCCATATTTATCGGCGTATAACATGTACAGGCGTATAACACGCACCCTAACTTTAATTGGGAAGTTTCAGGAAAAAACTTTCCACAGCCCCCTGCGTATAACACTCATGCCGCATACACACGATCATTTTTCCCGTCGAGAAAAGTTAAATTTTTTCCTTCGGACGAGAAAAACGATCGTCTGTGGGCTTTTTGTCGTTTTTCTCTACGGGAAAAACGGCATTAATCATGACGAGAAAAATTAGAACATGCTCTAATATTTCTCGTCGTGATTCCCGTCGTTTTTTTCCGCGGCAGTTTTCCCATAGAGAAACACTGCCGGGGAGCCCCCACACGGTCGTTTTTTTCAACCAAAAAAAAATTTTAATTCAAAACGGCCGTGTGTGGGGGGAACAAGCTGTTCCTCGTTTTTCACGTCGATTTTCTCGACGGTGTTTTCACCGTAGAAAAAATTGATCGTGTGTACGCGGCATTAGGCACAGTTTACCCTCTATTTTCAGGGTAAAAAAGTGAGTGTTATACGCCAATAAAAACAGTACACATCCCCTTTGTCCCTAGTTGTCTGTCCAGTGCCCTGCATGCACTTTTATATTATAAATAAAAAAAATTCTGCCTGGAAACTGGAGCTTGTCCATAGCAACCAATAGCACTTTATGTCAAAAGTGGTTTTAGGCAAGCTAGAAAACAGCGATAATAAATTAGAATCACTTGCAGAATTGAGTGATAGCGATTTGTGGGGAAATTCGTCATCAAACACTAAATCTAATGACAGTGGCAATTCTGCAACTGAACAAATTTCCGTGTTTTTGATTTGATTACATTATTGAATAATTTGTATTATTATTTATAGTTATTTATTATATAATAATTTATAATAATTTATGATTTTGTGTTTCAAACTTTATCATACCCGGGATGTCTACTAGACTCTTGTTTGGACAGATTTAAGTGAGTTATTCCTAAGAATTACAGGCCTACAATATAAAACACCAAATTTCCATGCAAAATAATTGTACCGCTTTGAGCACCTAAAATCTGAAATAATCATACCGCCAGGGCGGTTAACCACTTTAGCCCCGGACCATTTTGTTGCTAAAGGACCAGGCCCCTTTTTGCGATTCGGCACTGTGTCGATTTAACTGACAATTGCGTGGTCGTGCGACGTGGCTCCCAAACAAAATTGACGTCCTTTTTTTCCACAACTAGAGCTTTCTTTTGGTGGTATTTGATCACCTCTGCGGTTTTTATTTTTTGCGTTATAAACATAATATATATCCCAAAAAATATATCAACATTTTTTTTTTCCTCAGTTTAGGCCGATATGTATTCTTCTACATATTTTTGGTAAAAAAAATTGCAATAAGCATTTTTTGATTGGTTTGCGCAAAAGTTATAGCGTCTACAACATAGGGGATAGTTTTATGGCATTTTTATTAATATTTTTTTTTTTTTACTAGTAATGGCGGCGATCAGTGATTTTTATCGGGACTGCGACATTATGGCGGACACATCGGACACTTTTGACACTATTTTGGGACCATTATCATTTTTACAGCGATCAGTGAAATAAAAATGCACTGATTACTGTGAAAATTACACTGGCAGTTTAGGGTATAACCTGTAGGATGCGCTAAAGGGGTTAAGTGTGACCTAATGTGTGATTCTTACTGTTGGGACGGCGTGGCTTGGCGTGTGATGTCACTGATCGTCGTTACCTATGACAGGGAACAAACGATCAGTGACAGGCTCACTAGGAAGCACGGGGAGAGGTTGTTTACACTTACCTCTCCACATTCTTCAGCTCTGTGACCCGATCGCAGGACACCGGCGGTGATCGGGTCCGTGGGGTTCACGGGCGCGGTCACAGAGTACCCGACCGGGGCGCACGCATGACTCACGGCTGTGCATATTAAAGGGGACGTACCTGTAGGCCAATATGCCCAGCTGTGCCGTTCTGCCGACGTACATCGGCGTGCGGCGGTCGGCAAGCGGTTAATAAATGAAATAATATTTTAAAAACTGCATCTTGGAATTACTCGGGTTATCTTTGTGTAATATTAAAATGTGTTTAATGATTTGAATCATTTAAGTGTGAGAAATATGAAAAAAAATAAATAAAAAAAAATCGGGAAGGGGGCAATTACTTTTTCACAGCACTGTAAAATCCATCAAGTAATTCAACTTTCCTACATACGAACAACCTTACTTATTCAGTTTGGATGTCACCGGTCTGTTTATAACCTCATCTAAAATATTATTAATGAGGTTGTAAAGGCAGAAGGTTTTTTTTATCTTAATGCGTTCTATGCATTAAAATAAAAAGCCTTCTGTGTGCAGCAGCCCCCTCAGCCCCCCTAACACTTATCTGAGGTCCATCTAGTTCCAGCAATGTTCATGAATGTCTCAGCCATCGGAGATTCTCCTTACTTATTGGCTGAGACACAGCAAGGGTGCCATTGGCTCCCGCTGCTGTCAATCAAAGTCAGCTAGCCAATCAGGGGAGAGCGGGGCACGGCCAGGTCGGGGCTCCATGTCTGAATGGACACAGGGAGCTGTGACTCAGATCCGGTACCCCCATAGCAAGCTGCTTGCTGTGGGGGCACTGAACAGGAGGGAGGGGCCAGGAGCACAGAAGAGGGACCCGAAAAGAGGAGGATTCAGGCTGCTCTGTGCAAATCCATTGCAACAGAGCAGGTAAGTATAACATGCTTGTTATTGTTGTAGGAACAAAAAGCAAGCCTTTACAATCACTTTAATGTTATTATACATAAGCGTGTGCGATTCCTTCTGGTCTTCACGTGACAGTGTAGGCACCAAGTCTGGAGAAGGTTGAGTTATTCTTTTTTTAATGAAAGGAACTTAATATAAAATTGATTAATCAAATATGCCTCCTCCTATTGAATGAAACAGTGCTGCGTGTTGTATGTTCCCGTCGGGAAATCTCACTTTTACTAGCACTTTGAGACTCCTATTTATTATTTTCACTTATTTATGAACTGCCAATATATCTTGTGGTGGAATGCAGGCTAGGCAATGATAGCAGAATTATGACTGCAGCTGTCAACAAAAATAAAGACTTATAGGAAGTTCAGGTCAAGTACCATTAAAGAACACCGACTAGCTAAAAGTGACACAATCTCATTAAAGTTATATTAGATAATAATAACATTGAGTAACAGGACTTGTTTCCTTTTCCGCTTCTAAATAAATTGAGGTTTATATGACAGTGACATAAAAGGATGATGAAATATGTTTTATAGCAGGCCTCTACTCTAATGTTAACATGAATCTTTATTAACAGTCTTGTTGGAATTGATAATAGTGATAAAAAGACGATAACACTTTTCCTAAAGAAAAAAAGGCCCTGGTCATATGACCATCTACAGCAGGGATATGCAATTAGCGGACCTCCAGCTGTTGCAAAACTACAAGTCCCATCATGTCTCTGCCTCTGGGTGTCATGCTTTGGCTATCAGAGCCTTGCTATGCCTCATGGGACTTGTAGTTCTGCAACAGCTGAAGGTCCGCTAATTGCATATCCCTGATCTACAGTATTTCATTATGTCATGTGATCGCTAGTTAGTTTGGCTAATATTTGCCTTTAGCAAAAATCATGTTACCAGATGCCTCACCCCTTTTCTCCAGGACAAGTACTATATCATCATTTCTATCCCTCTTTGTTTTAGCGATCCCTGGAAGCCTGTTAACATACTGTAGCTGTACATTAAAGTGATTGTAAAGGCTGCATTTTGTTTATTGAAATAACAGACAGGTTTATACTTAACTGATCTGTGCAAAAGTTTTGGTATTCACAAGCCATTTGATCGCTACTGGAGATTCCCCCTAGTTAAAAAAGGGATTTTTATAACAGCTTACCTGTAAAATCCTTTTCTTGGAGTACATCACGGGACACAGAGCGACTTAGTCATTACTAATGGGTTATATAGTTTACCTTCAGGTGCTGGCACTGGCAACTTCCAAACCGGAAGTACCCTCCCCTATATAAGCCCCTCCCATCCGGGAGCACCTCAGTTTTGTAGCAAAGCAATAAGTGTCCCAAAAAGAGGGGTGGGAGCTCTGTGTCCCGTGATGTACTCCAAGAAAAGGATTTTACAGGTAAGCTGTTATAAAAATCCCTTTTTCTTTTTCGTACATCACGGGACACAGAGCGACTTAGTCATTACTAATGGGATGCCCCAAAGCAATGCCAAATGAGGGGAGGGATACACTATACATAAGCTGGGCGCCATCAGGCATGAGGATCTTTTGCGGCCTGCAACACACTGCGCCCAAAGGCGACATCCTCCTGACTTCTAACGTCTACCTGGTAGAATCTAGTAAACGTGTGTACTGAAGACCATGTTGCGGCCTTACAGACTTGAGCCAGGGAGGCCTGGTGATGCACTGCCCATGAAGTTCCAACTGCTCTTGTGGAGTGCGCCCTAACTTTGAATGGAGGCGGTCTCTTTCTCAAGCCATAGGCTTGTATTATGACCTGTCGAATCCACTTGGCTAAAGTAGATTTTGATGCTGCCTGACCCTTTCTGGGGCCTTCCGGCAGAATAAACAAAGTATCCGTTCTGCGAATCTGAGCAGTGGCTTTTAGATAAGCTTTAACTGCTCTTACTACATCCAAAGAATGCAATAACTTTTCCTCTACCGAGCTAGGTTTGGGGAAAAAAGAAGGAAGAACCACATCTTGGTTCAAATGAAACCTTGATACCACCTTAGGAAGAAAGGCTGGATGAGGACGTAATACTACTCTGTCCTTATGGACAACCAGATATGGCTCCTTACAGGACAAGGCGGCTAATTCCGATACTCTTTTAGCCGAACAAATGGCTACTAAGAAAATCAATTTCCTGGTGAGAAGAACCAAGGAAATGTGTTGCAATGGTTCAAACGGTTGTTTCTGTAGAACCGACAGAACCAGGTTTAAGTCCCATGGACATATGGGAATACTAACCGGAGGGCTAATACGCATCACTCCTTGTATGAAAGCTTTGACTAGTGAATGCGAAGCCAAGGGCCTTTGAAAAAATATTGACAAGGCCGAAATCTGACCCTTGATAGTACTCAAGGCCAGCTTCCTATCTACAGCCCACTGTAGGAAGTCCAAAATCCTACCTATTACGTACTTACGTGGATGCCATTTCTTGGCCTCACACCATGTAATGTACGCCTTCCAGATCCTATAATAGATCTGCCTGGATACCGGCTTCCTGGCATTGATCATGGTAGATACCACAGGATTAGAGAGCCCTCTCTTTTTCAGAATGTGGGCTTCAATAGCCAGGCCGTCAAACCTAGGGCTGGTAAGGAAGGGTGGTATATCGGTCCTTGCGACAGCAGGTCCGGACGATGTGGGAGGGTCCAAGGACTCCTCACTGACATTTTTACAATCTCCGCGTACCATGCCCTTCGGGGCCACGCTGGAGCCACCAGAATCACTGGTTTCTTTTCTACCCTGATTCTGCGGATTAATCGCGGTAACAATTGTGGCGGTGGGAATGCATATATCAGCTTGAACTGATCCCAAGGGAACACTAGGGCATCCGAGCCGCAAGCTAGGGGATCCCTTGTGCGAGACACAAATCTGTCCACCTTTGCGTTGAATCTGGATGCTAGCAGATCTACATCCGGTGTTCCCCACCGCTGGCATATTGCCTGGAAAACCTCGGGGTGAAGAGACCATTCCCCCGGGCATAATTGCTGGCGACTTAAAAAGTCCGCTTTCCAATTTTCCACTCCTGGGATGAAAACCGCGGATATGGCTGGGACATATCTTTCTGCCCATTCCAGGATGCAATTCGCTTCCCTCTGGGCTGCACGACTCCTGGTGCCCCCCTGGTGATTGATATATGCCACTGCTGTGGCATTGTCTGATTGAATTCTGACAGGGGACCCTTGGAGTTTGGATGTCCATGCTACTAGGGCATACCGGGCTGCTCGTATCTCTAAGAGATTGATGGGCAGGGCCTTCTCTGCTTCTGACCACTTGCCCTGGAGAGACCATTGCTCCAGTACTGCCCCCCAGCCTATGAGGCTGGCATCTGTAGTGACCACCTTCCAAGAAACCGGACTGAAGGGTTTCCCTTTTTCCAGATTCTGGGGCACCAACCACCAATGGAGGCTCTTGCGAACGGAAGGGGACAGGGACATTGGTAAGTCTAAAGCCTGAACTTTTTTGTTCCAGGCTGACAGTATGGCCCTCTGCAAGTTCCTTGAATGGAATTGACCGTAGGGTACTGCTTCGAATGAAGCCACCATTTTTCCCAGCAGCCTCATGCACAGGCGTATGGATGGTTTTCTTTTTGTACCCACTAAGTGGGTCAAATCTTTTAAAGACGACACCTTTTCTGGAGGTAAGAAAATCTTTCTCTGATTTGAATCCAGCCTTAGCCCTAAGTATTCCAGACTTCTGACTGGTCTTAGAGCTGACTTGTCCCGGTTGATAATCCAACCGTGATATTCCAGATACTTGATTGTCTTGTGAATAGCTACTTCCAGCTTTTCCACTGAGTGGTCTATTAGTAGCAGGTCGTCTAGATATGCCATTATCATTACACCTTGTGTTCTTAGATTGGCCAATAGTGGGGCCAGAATTTTTGTGAACACTTGTGGTGCTGTGGCCAGACCGAAAGGTAAGGCTCTGAACTGAAAATGGCGCCCTTCTACTGCAAAGCGTAGAAATTTCTGGTGGGCCGGAAAGATGGGAATATGCAGATAAGCATCCCTTATGTCGATCGAGGCTAACCATTCCTGCCCTTGTAGGGCGGTGGCCACCGATCGGATCGACTCCATACGAAAAGTCCTGATATTTAGGAACTTGTTTAGCCCTTTTAGATTTAATATGGGCCTCACGTCCCCATTTGGTTTGGGGACTGTGAAAAGGTTCGAGTAAAACCCGAACCCGCTTTCTTCCAGGGGAACCTTCATGATTACACCTTGGAGCAATAGTTGTTCTAGTGCCAGAAGGAGGGATCCTCTCTTCTGGGGATCGCTTGGCACGTTTGACCTCATAAATTGGGCAGGAGGAGTGTCTTTTAACTCCAGCTTGTATCCCAGACTTACTGCGGAGAGCACCCATCTGTCTCTGATGGTGTCCCGCCAGGTCTCTGTGAACAACTGAAGTCTTCCCCCCACCCGATTGAGTGGGGGCAACCCTTCATGACTTGGGGGGAGGTTTTGTACCTCTCTTGACCCAGGGTTTCTTGTTACCCTGTGATTGTCCCTGATTTCTGCCCCCTGAATTTGACCGCGGAGGCCGTCGGAACTGTTTCACAGCCGATGTGCCAGGGACTGGAGAAGTAGGCCTCTTAAAAGAAGGACTTCTACTCTTGTTCTTAACCGGTAAGAGTGAACTTTTACCGGCAGAAATTTTTTGGATATATTTGTCCAGATCTTCTCCAAATAAGCGTTCTCCATGAAATGGGAAGCTAACCAGCAATTTCTTACAGGGAGCTTCAGCAGACCAGTTTTTGAGCCATAGAAGCCTACGCATATGTACTACAGACAGCGTAAAGCGGGAGGCCTGTTGGATTGTATCCTTTATGGCGTCCACCGCAAAACACAAGGCTCTAGGTAGGTCAGCTAGGGCAAGAGCCTGCTGATCTGGTAAGTCCCTTAAGACTTGTTTCAACTGATCTTTCACCGCTTGGCAGACTCCAATCGCTGCTATCGCAGGTTGTGTCACCATGCTTGCTGTAGAGAAAGCAGATTTTAGTAAAGACTCCAATTTTTTATCTATTGGGTCTTTGAACATTGGAACATTATCTACTGGACATGTCAGTGATTTGTTCACAGAAGAGATGGCTGCATCCACTGTAGGGACCCTCCATTTTTTTATGAACTTATCCTCCATGGGATAGATCACCGGAAATCTCTTGGGGGGAGTAAATATTTTATCAGGATGCTCCCAATCCTGGTAAAAAAGCCCTTCCAATAAAGGGTGGATTGGGAAGGAACAGACAGCCTGGGGAGCTTTCAGCGACCCCAGCGAGGAAACCGTAGTGGTTGATGGTTCCGCCAGAGGCATTTTAAATGCTGATCGGACCATGTTAGTCAGAGACTGAACCCATAATCTTTCAGCCTGAGATGCTGAGAAAGGTTCTTCCACTGTTGATTCCTCCATAACTGAATCAACCTCATCCTGATCCCCTTCAGGTAGGTCGATCTCTGTGTGGGGCTGTTCCTCCACTAACAGGCACTCTGAAGGAGGAGACGGAGATCGGACGCGCTTTCCCTGTGACAGGGAAGCAGCGATCAATGCTGTTAATCTCTCTTCCAATCCTCCCAGAGTTGAGGATAAAACCTCCTCTGTTATATATACAGGAGCAGGTGGACTGGGGACAGCCGCAGCACCAGGCACTCCTGCGGGGTTCCTACGGCTACTGACCTCTGAATTCTCAGGGGAGATTGGTGCAGTACAAGCATGCCCAATATCCTCAGAGCCCGATGGAGACCCCTTTGGCTTCCTGGAAGACTTATTTCCGGAGCGTCTGGACGACATATCCTTTAAGCACAAAGCTGAGGTATTCCCGTCGTCATACACCAATTTTGCTGGTAATAGTCTAACACAGTTGCTGCTATATACCAGCTGGTGTCCACTAAAGTGCCTTTCTATGGGGATGCCTGCATCAACCGCCTCTGTGTGCCACTGTTTGTTGCTAGCTCTGTTTGCATCCAGCTGACACTTGTACTGTGTCTTTTATACATGCTGGGACGCCTGCACATGCGCAGAAGCGCCGCGGCGTGCATCGAGCGTCATCCACCCGCCCCGCCCCTTTTTTTTATAGGAGGCGCGTGCACGCGCCCGCGCGCACGCCCGTGCGCCATTGGCGCCCTTTTCGAAACCAAGCAGGGACTAGGAGCCAGGGCCCTTTTTGCCGGAGGGCCTGTGCGGTGGATGAGCGCAGCAACAGGGCAGAGGAAGTGGATTCCCACAGAGAACTTACCAACTGCCTGGATCTTTTGACTTGAGAAAACCAAAGATCCACATGACAAGAAAAAATGGACCACAGCGGCCTCTAGTGGTTTAACACAGGTACCGCGGTCCTCTTTTTTTTTTTTTTTTTCTTGACTACTATTAAAATTTTACATTTTTCAGTAGTTACAGGCATACACAGATATTAGCGGGAATACCGTTAGGTAACAGACAGAAAGACAAATTAGGCTTGGGGGTCCCCCAATAGAACCAAGTTCCTGGGGGCCCCCACTTACCTGTTCCCCGCCGCAGGACTCTGTTTGGTCCACAGAAGCCCAAACTTCACCTATCACGGCAGGCATTGTAATTAAACCTTCAGGGACCGGGTTCCCAAGGATTCCACTCCCCTGGACCTGTATAGCACCCTGCACAGAAAACATCTTGGTCGTGGGTATGACCAGAGCTCTGGATCCCAGGGTCCAGCCCTCCTAAGAGAGGCATTACAGGCAAAACCTTGCTCTTCTGTTGCAAGGCCCGGGTACCGACCGTTTAGCTATGAAGCTTTTTTGGTGGGATCCGGAACAGCTTACTAAGGCCCGTAAAAGAACCTGTACGCAAGCCCAGGAAAACACATGTTACTCTTTGGCCAACACCTTAGACACTGGCAAAAAACTGAGGTGCTCCCGGATGGGAGGGGCTTATATAGGGGAGGGTACTTCCGGTTTGGAAGTTGCCAGTGCCAGCACCTGAAGGTAAACTATATAACCCATTAGTAATGACTAAGTCGCTCTGTGTCCCGTGATGTACGAAAAAGAAATAAATACAGTGCCTTGAAAAAGTAGTCATACTAGGGATGTGCAGTCAGGGGCAGAGCCTCACCTGCCATGAACAAAAAATAAAAAACAAAAATAATAATCAAGGTTCGAGGGTTGTAGCTCGACGACCTGATGTCACAGAGACCCCCAAATTTGGGAGGTAGGTAACCTAAGTCCTACCCCACCACTGGTAAAAATCCTACGACCTATAGTTCCGGAGATACGGGGCTCCTTGCGCAGAAGCAGAAGCTACATACAGAGCGGCCAGTTTAAATACAAGCTGGCACACTCTGTTTGCAGCAGACTGAGAGGATGAGCTCACAGTGCCTCTCCTCACTTCTTGTCAGAGGCACTGAGCTCAATGGACAGCTTGGAGCCTTGGACCAATGGTAAAGTACCATTAGTCCCAGCTGTCCAATAAAAATGCTGCAGTCGAGGCACACCTCTCACTGCAGTGTCATAGAAGGGGAATGTGTCTAAAAGACACATGCTCCCTTCCTGCCCAGCCCTCTTAACTAGAAGGAAAAAACATGGGTTTATGGGTATAAGATTTACCCACAATCCAATGTTTTTCTCACGCAGTTAAGAGGGAGAATGAGAATCTTCTGCTGTTGAAAAGGTACTATAATCAAGCTAAATCATATATTTATATGCTATATGTTATAAGATAATAATTTATTATTTATCTATTTACTGTGAAATTACTGGTTTGAAGTTTCTAACTTCAGTAATTTGTCCGTTAAGCCACCTGCTTGAGTACAGTTTTTGAAAATATAGTACATTTGTTTCCTTAAAAACATTATATAATCATTATTTGTTACTTACTTACGGTAATTAACCCCATGCCACCCAGGCCAATTCGGACACTTCTCTCCTACATGTAATAATCATAATTCTTTTGCTAGAAAATTACTCAAAACCTCCAAACATTATACATATTGTTTTGGCAGACACCCTAGGGAATAAAATGGTGGTTGTTGCAACTTTTTATGTTACACAGTATTTGTGCAGCAAATTTTCCAGCGTGTTTTTTTGGGAAAAGAACTATTTCATGAATATATATATATATATATATATATATATATATATATATATATATATATATATATTTTTTTTTTGTATAATGTGAAAGATGATGTTACGCCAAGTAAATAGATATCTAACATGTCACACTTTAAAATTGCGCACACTCGTGGAATGGCGCCAAACTTCAGTATTTAAAAATCTCCATAGGCTATTCTTTATATTTTTTTACAGATTACCGTATATACTTGAGTATAAGCCAAGTTTCTCAGCAGATTTTTTTTGTGCTGAAAATGCCCCCCTCGGCTTATACTAGAGTCTGTGTCCATCTTTAACTTTGTGTGCCTGATCCCGGACAGCCGTAGGTCCCCTGAACCCCAAAATTGGCACACATATAGCCCCACTCTTCTACAAGTGTGCAAAGTTTGTTGTCCGGGGGACCTACGGCCTGGGGGCACCGATTTTTCAAAGTCGGGCACCCCTTCCATAGACTCCCATGTTAAAAGTCAGTCTAGTCACACAGCGCCGGAGATCAGGTAGGGAGATTGGGCACAATGAGGCATGGACACAGTGAGGCATGGACACAGTGAGGCACAGTGAGGCATGCACATGGACACAGTGAGGCACAGTGAGGCATGCAGATGGACAGCCTAGGCTTATACTCGAGTCAATAATTTGTCCCAGTTTTTTGTGGTAAGATTAGGTGCCTCGGCTTATATTCGGGTCAGCTTATACTCGAGTATATACGGTAGTTACATGTTTAGAATTACAGAGGAGGTCTAGTTCTAGAATTATTGCTCTCACTCTAACGATTGCAGCATATGTAACCTGTGTGTATCTGGCTCTGATACTAGCAAGTGCCTCACCAGCCACTGACCTCACTGCATGTCATACCCCTTAAAACTTTCCATATTTTGTCATATTACAGCCAAAAACATAAATGTATTTTATTGGTATTGTATGTAATAGAACAACACAAAGTGGCACATAATTGTGAAGTGGAAGGAAAAAGATAAATGGTTTTCAACATTTTTTACAAATAAATATCTGAAAAGTGTGGCGTGCATTTGTATTCAGCTCCCTTTACTCTGATACCCCTAACTAAAATCTAGTGGAACCAATTGCCTTAGGAAGTCACCCAGTGGTGTATTTAGGTTTTGTGCTGCCCTAGGCCTGACTAAACTTCCGCACCCCCTAATTTAAATTTGACCCACCCCTTCCTGCAAAGGCCACACCTCTTTCTGTTTAAGACCCGCCCTGAAATTGGGGACACTAGTTTGGAGGGCCTGGGGGGGATGGATTCCCTTAATTTGCATAGATTTCCTCTCACTTCTTGTTTGGCTATGGGGCAGGAAGTGAAGGGAAATCTCTGCAATGGGACAGGGATGGTAAAAAATTAACTGACAGGGGCTCTAACCCTCCATTACTCTGTCCAAAATGAAACAAAAAAGTGCTGCCTATAGTTCTACTTTAAGCACAAATTTCTGATAATTAATGGAGAGGACTAAGAGGATATACTGTAACCATGGCAATGGTGCAGCAGAAAACATATAGCACAGTGAGGAAGGTTTGTGGTCCAGCTCCCCCCCCCCACAGTTGCTGAAAGCTGGCCGCCTGCATACCAGAAGCAGTACGGCCGCTTTATGGGGGCGATAGACTAATCTGCCTCTCAGCCCAGTGCGCCCCATAAGACTGGCGCTACATTAAGAGTGTTGCATAGGCCGATGGGGACTCTTTCCGTGCTGCCCCCCTGCAAAGTGCTGCCCTAGGCCTGGGCCTTGTTGGCCTAGGCCATGATACAGCGTTGAAGTCACCTAAATAGTAAATAGAGTCCATCTGTGTGTAGAGAACCTTAGTGAACAAACAGCATCATGAAGGCCAAGGAACACACCAGACAGGTCAGGGATAACGTTTTGGAGAAGTTTAAAGCAGGGTTAGGTTATAAAAAATATCCCAGGCTTTGAACATCTCACGGAGCTCTGTTCAATCCATCATCCAAAAATGGAAAAAGTATGGCACAACTGCAAACCTACCAAGACATGGCCGTCTGACAGGCTGGGCAAGGAGAACATTAATCAGAGAAGCAGCCAAGAGGCCCATGGTAACTCTGGAGGAGCTGCAGAGATCCACAGCTCAGGTGGGAGAATCTGTCCACAGGACAACTATTAGTTGTGCACTCCACAAATCTGGTCTTTATGAAAGAGTGGCAAGAAAAAAATCATTCTTGAAAGAAAGCCATAAGAAGTCCCGTTTGCAGTTTGTAAGAAGCCATGTGGGGGACACAGCAAACATGTGGAAGAAGGTGCTCTGGTCAGATGAGACCAAAATTTAACTTTTTGGCCTAAAAGCAAAACGCTATGTGTGGAGTAAAACTAATACTGCACATCACCCTGAACACACCATCCCCACCGTGAAACATGGTGGTGGCAGCATCATGTTGTGGGGATGCTTTTCTTCAGCAGGGACAGGGAAGCTGGTCAGAGTTGATGGGGAGTTGGATTGAGACAAATACAGGGTAATCTTAGAAGGAAACCTGTTAGAGTCTGCAAAAGACTTGAGACTGGGGTGGAGGTTCACCTTCCAGCAGGACAACGACCCTAAACATACAGCCAGAGCTACAATGGAATGGTTTCGATCAAAGCATATTCATGTGTTAGAATGGCCCAGTCAAAATCCAGACCTAAATCCAATTGAGAGTCTGTGGCAAGACTTGAAAAATGCTGTTCACAGACACTCTCCATCCAATCTGACAGAGCTTGAGATATTTTGCAAATAAGAATGGGCAAAAATTTCACTCTCCAGATATGCAAAGCTGGTAGAGACATCCTTAAAAAGACTTGCAGCTGTAATTGCAGTGAAAGGCGGTTCTACAAAGTATTGACTCAGGGGGGCTGAATACAAATGTACACCACACTTTTCACATATTTATTTGTAAAGCATTTGGAAAACCATTTATAATTCTTCTTCCACTTCACAATTATGTGCCACTTTGTGTGGGTCTATCACATAAAATCCCAATAAAATACATTTCCGTTTTTGGTTGTAAAAATTTGGAAAATGTCAAGGGGTGTGAATACTTTTTGAAGGCACTGTACATCTTATCTGTTCCTATAATTTGTTATTCTATTAAAGCTCTCGTAGTAATAATGGTGATCCTATGAATAATAATTGCTATATTATTATACACAATGTTCAAAGAAGCAAAGGTTTTAGTTATTTACAAAGAAAGTAAAATACTAATACATAATGAGCTAAGATAATGTAACAGATGATATGTAACGTAAGTCCGGCCTCAAAATGTAGTATCTTGACTGGGCTCCAGGTAAAAAAAAAACAGACAATAGCCTGCCCATTTATGCTACACAGAAGCACCACCCACATTGATACACTGACTCGCCCCTTGTCCTTTGTCTTAGTTCTTTGTCCAATGAGCAAAAATTTGTCAAATATCAGGAATTAAGTGAAAAAAATGCAGCGCTCATATATATGCTCACATTTAGAAAATAAGGATCTGTATGTGGTTTTTAGCACAGGGTGAAAAGTGTACCCATTAAATGAACAATTATGAAACAGTTGTGAAAATGCACAATAAAAATAAAATTGAAAACGTATAACATATGTGACTAATGCATTCCTAAAATCAAATGAATGATTTCATTGGTGCACCGATGAGAAGTGAAAAAAGTTGCTAGAAGAACCACTACTGACTGGAAAGAGGCTTACCGGAAATCACAGACTTAAAGGGGCATATACCTCTTAAGTCACAAGGGCTTGTTGGTAATAATCACCAAATGGAATAAAGCTGATCACTGATCCAGATCGATAACCGAGTCTCTACAGGTCTGCTCATCAGCAGGGTCTCAATATGTGTGTGGTGGGGTTCACATAGAGGACGGTCAACGAATATCCACGTGTTCATACGATATAATCATATATCAGGAATTATGTTGCTATCCTTGATATCCTTCAGCAGATGGCGTTATCACACTGCAGGCAAATTCCTCAGCCCAGATCAGCATTCCGTCCCCAACTTTTCCTTTGATCTTTAAAGTAAAAGAAAGGCCATCAGACATTTTCCTTCACCTCACCAGGAGGTCTGAGGTGACTCTCTTCTACTCCCATACATCAAAGTAGGAGGCTTATTTGAGAATATTTTTTTAGGAGAGGAAATCTCATTTGCGACCCCTTGCTATAAACCTGTCCTACTTGTATTCCAAAATGATCTACATTAGACATGTGCACACTGAAATATTTTGTTTCGGAATTTCGTTTTCCTCCGAAAAATAAATTTAGTTACTTCCGAAATTTGTTTTTATTTATTATTCGTTAAAAAATGCTTTCGTCCGAAAATCCAAATTAATTAAGGTCGAATCTGTCATTGAAGGCTTATGGTGTCTGTCGAATGTTCTAAGAAGATTTGACGAAGCAACTAAACTGTCCTACGCCGCAATCGTACATTTCCAGGTCGAATGCTCCGCCCACAAGCTATAGTAGAATTCTAATGTTGTATGACTAGTAGTAATTATATTTATTAATTATTATTACTAGTCAGTCAACATTAGAATTCTTCTATAACCTATGGGCGAAGCATTTGACCATAAATCTTTTCTCTCTATGTTGAATCTCTTCTCTCTATGTCGAGTCTTTTCTCTCTATGTCCAATCTTCATGTCTCTACCGTGTTTCCCTGAAAATAAGCCCGGGTCTTACGGTATATTAATTTTGGCAACCAAAAACAAACTAGGGCTTATTTTTGGGGTAGGGCTTATTTATTTAGGGTATGTACAATGATCTTAAAGTGGTTGTAAAAAAAATCCTTTTCCTTTAAAGCATGATAGATTGCATAGTGCTTCTGCTGTGTCATTTATCCATTTCCTGTGTCCCCTGTCATCTCCCCCTCCCCGTCATGTCAGGAGTCAGTATTTTGACATAAAAAGCATCTTAAATTCCATCCTTATACAGTAGAATTATGTAATGGGGCGCAGCTTGTCTCCCTTTGTGATTGTTTTGTGGGAAATACCGGTACCTTTGTTGATGCTCCCCTGGGTGTCGCATGGTCTGCCTGGGCTCTTCTTCTCTGCTCCTGGATCCCCGCTGCTGTTGGCCCACTCCGTGAAAATGAGGAGGGGGGGCCGTGGGCATTGGTCGGGAGGAGAGCGGAGGAGCCGGTGTCCCGCTGGCGTCAGGCCGCTCCGTGCACTAGAGAGGGGGTCCGCGGGCATCGAGCGGGAGGAGAGCGGAGGAGCCGGTGTCTCGCTGGCGTCGGCCCGCTCCGTACACTAGGGAGGGGGGGCCGCGGGCATCGGGCAGGAGGAGAGTGGAGGGGGGGAGCCACTGTTTTGCTGGCGTTAGCCCGCTCCGTGCGCTGGGGAGGGGGGGGCACAGGCTTCAGCCAGGAGGAGAGGAGAAGACCTCCGGCGAGTCTGTAAACAGGGTGCAGTTACAAAGGGAGACACACACACACCTTATGGCGGTGTAATCATTCTGCAAGGTGGAATAAAAATATTTTTAACTAATTTTACTAGGTCTTATTTTCGGGGTAGGGCTTATATTGCAGCCCTCCCCGAGAATCATGCTATGTCTTACATCGGGGTAGGTCTTATTTTCGGGGGAAACACGGTATATTGTCGAATCTTTTCTCTCTATGTCGAATAATCTTGGACTAATAGAGTTAGGTTAGCCACATTCAACCGCAGATTCGATAGACACAGATCGCTATTGTCACCGCCATGTTGAATCTTATATCTATATCGAACTGTTGTCGCAACGAAACGAAAATAAAGCATTTTTTATGTTGGATCTTTCGGATTTCGGACTCTGCACATTCGTTATCGTTTGTTAAAACGAACGCAAAAATCCCCGAAATTCGGACGAAAATTAATACACATGTCTAATCTACAGTAGCCTTGTCTCCTATTTTATGAAGGATACAGGTCTACATTAATTAACTGTAGCCTGGACCCCTTCAGCTCAGTGTACTTTACCATATTTCACTGCATTTCACACTTTAGTAAACCAGGCCCAAAGAGTTTTATGTTAAGCATAGGCTCTATTAGAGCATCAAAGACCAAGTGTTCACATTTCTCAATGATCTCATTTTCTAGAATGGTGAATGGAGCTCTTTACGATCTTTCCAATGTTACTGGTAGAGTATCATCATTTTCATGAATATCTACGAACGCAATGAAAACTCAAACAAGCCCTGAGTCATGCTCCAGCAGTGTACTAATCTCATGTAATAATTGCAGATTCTGGTTTACAAATGTTTTCCATCCCCGGAATGCTGCATAACTCCTTGGAGGAGCCACAGCAAATGCCTTTTCCTCTCCTGGCAAATCTGAGATTTTTTCTGAGCATGATTATTGAAAATGACTGTATTAATGTGACTTACAATGAAAAGGATTCATGCAAACTCCCCTTTTATTAGGCTCTCCAGCACCAGAGCAATTAATAGTGACCGAGCTTCCATTTGTACTTTAAAAGGTTTCAGACACAAATAATAGAAGATTTCCAATTAAAAACGGATAATCGCCTTCAGAAGAGCAGCAAGCATGCTGAATAATTTAAGAGCTTCGGGCATATGAAGATTTATTATATACCCACCAACATGCAATAAGCTTGAGGATTTGATTAACGTTTTTTTAATGAGAGTCGGAGAGTGAAGGAAATTGTAGCCAAAATCATTTTTATTTGAGTTATTAATATCCCAACGAATTTACCTTAAAAATGTGCTCATCTGTGCAGAAAAGGTTTTTCCTCTATTAAAAAAGAGGATGTAGAAAGAGAAGTGTAATAAAATGATGGATGAGGTGTTTAATATGCAAGGAATCATATTGATTTAGTAGGCCACTTGAACAGGTACCACTATATGTTGTTAAAGTACAAATGTACTGTATGTACTAATGTTGGGCCCCTTTCACACGGATGATCGGGTCAGTTTTTATTTATTTTTTCAGGTAGACCTGATCAGAGACTCCATATAAGTCTATGGGCAGGCAGATGTAAAAAGACTTGCGTTTATTTACATCTGGTTACCTCCGGGTGTTTTTTACATATATATTGTAAGATATTGGGGTAATTATACTCAAGTGGTGCATGAGGTTTCAGGTATACGTGTCAGTCCAGACTGTATTTTAACCCGCCTAGCAGTATTCCCGAGTCTGGCTCGGGGTAATATTTCAGTACCTAAAGCGGTAACCCCAAGCCAGATTTGGGATCGCATGATACAGGGGAAGTTACTTACCTTGTTCCCTGGATCCTGCGATGTGTCCCCGCTGTGTGAGCGAGCTGTTATCTCGCTCGATTCACACTGCCGAGTGCCGAGCTCAGTTCCTGAGCGTTGCGACGCACGGGGGAGGAGATCGACGCCAAATTCAAAAAATTAAACACACAGTATACATACAGTATACTGTAATCTACAGTACTGTATCAAATAATAACACATCCCTTTTGTCCCTAGTGGTCTGTCCAGTGTCCTGCATGCACTTTTATATTATGAAAACTGTTCTTTCTGCCTGGAGACTGGAGATTGTCCATAGCAACCAAAAAGTGTTCCTTTACATCAAAAGGGGTTTTATGCCAGCCGGAAAACAGCGATAATAAATTAGAATCACTCGCAGAATTGAGCGATAGCGATTTGTGGGGAAATTCGTCATCAAACACTGAAAAACACTTTTATTATTATTATATTATTATTTGTTATAATTATTTTATAGTTATTTATTATATTATAATTTATGATTTAGTTTTTTGAACTTTATCATACCCGGGATGTCTACTAGACTCTTGTTTGGACAGATTTAAGTGAGTTGTTCCTAAGAATTACAGGCCTACAATATAAAACGCCAAAATTCCATGCAAAATAATGGTACCAGCTTTCAGCACCTAAAATCTGAAATAATCATACCGCCAGGGAGGTTAAAGGCCTTTGTTCTATTTGCAGTAGAGGTGGAGTGCAGTTGGTATCACTCCGCATCAGACAGGAGCCAGCACTACAGAGGAGGCTTTGGCTTCTTGCTCCCTACAACAGCTCCAACTTTACAAGTAGTTCGTCTGCATTGCACTCGGTTTGATGCTTTGGAATGGTGGGTCATCAAGCCCAAACCGAGATCTACCAGTCACCTGTCCGTGAGCTACTGGTAGATCACGATCTACAGGTTGCTGATCCCCTATTTAGGTGGACGGCCATGGCAGGTTTTTGGCAGGTTTGCAGTTGTGCCATACTCTTTCCATTTTCGGATGTTGGAGAGAACAATCCTCCGTGAGATGTTCAAAGCTTGGGATATTTTTTTTATAACCTAACCCTGTTTTAAACTTGTGCATGACTTTATCCCTGACCTTTCTGGTGTGTTCCTTTGCCTTCATGATGCTGTTTGTTCACTAAGGTTCTCTAACAAACCTCTGAGAGCTTCACAGAACAGCTGTATTTATACTGAGATTAAACACAGGTGGACTCTATTTATTAATTAGGTGACTTCTGAGGCCAATTGGTTGCTCTAGATTTTAGTTAGGGGTATCAGAATAAAAGGGGCTGAATACAAATGCACGCCACACTTTTAACGTATTTATTTGTAAAAAAGTTTGAAAACCATTTATCATTTCCCTTCCACTTCACAATTATGTGCCACTTTGAGTTGGTCTCTCACATACAATCCCAATAAAATACATTTATGTTTTTGGTTGTAACATGACAAATGTGGAAAATTTCAAGGGGTATGAATATTTTTTCAAGGCACTATGTATATAAAGACAGGGTCTGGATGGAACCAACCCATAAAATTGTCATGATGGAAGGTTCCCGTATATATAGAGACAGTGTCTGAGTGGGACCAACCCATAAAGTGAGAATAATATATTATTCCTGCATATATATATATAGATAAGGTAAGCTTGGGAAAAACCAATAAAGTCAGCATTGTAAATGGCTTCTGCTTATATATTGACAGGGTCTGGGTGGGACCAATCCATAAAGTGGTTATGGTGGATGGTGCCCGCATATATATAGACAGGATCTGGGTGTGACTAACCCAAAAATTGGGCATGATGTATGTGTAGCGGGGTGTTCCCCTTTAATCAGAGACAGGAAATTCCAGAGAGAGGGGAGTCGGGGGGAAGGAATATAAGGAGGGGGGAGGCCTAGCTCTTTCTCTTTGGACACGGGGAGGCAGAGAGAGATACACCTGTGCGGATCTGTGCTGTTCCAGGCCTGAAGCCTGGGGCCTGTGGAGCGAACCAAAGAGCCTTCCACCCCCTTTGCGAGCCTGGGTGGCATCCAGACTCATCTCTTCTAAAGTTATCTGGATCGGGGATCCGATCGCAGAAGCCGCTGTGGACGAGGACCGACACAGCCGGTGGAAGTTCCGGACTGAGGGAAGTGTTCCGGAGTGGTGAGCGAGCGAAAGCTCATCTTTAAACTGTTACTTTTATACTTTGTGCCTACTAGACTTCCGAGGCCTAACACCTCCAGTGAGGGAGAATTACCCCCCCCCTCCCCTATTGGATTACAAATACATGGTTTTAAATACTTCAAGTGCACCACCTTTACAGATCCTGTGCCGGTGAAGATTTGTGTTTCTTCTAAGACTGAGTTTCATGGTTAGGGATCAGGCCTGATCCGTTAGATAGTTATAAGTTAGTTATCACACCACAGGGTGTTTAGGTAACGGTCGCCCCACGTGGCGTTTCGTCCCCTTTCCATTGCTGGTACACACACACACAGTATTGTGATTTATAACTGCAGGGACCTGCTTATGTGTTGTGAACCAAATGTTACATGCATGTTATCCCTTTTTATCTTATCACTAGCAGTAAAGTCAGTTATTATTTACAACATTGTCTATGAGTCTGAGTTATCAATCCACACACCCACATTTAAAGCATAAGTGATTGTTTATGTGAAATTGCTGTGGGTTAACTGTGCCAGAGCGGGTAGAGCAGATTGCCGGGGGGTTGGGGAAGCTGTACTCAGGGCCCAAATCAAAACTTGCGGCTCTCTTAAGTTGAGGGTATCGCTACACGTGGGGGCTCGTACATCAGGGATTACTGAGACAGCGGTGAGAGCCCGCCAAGACTTACCGGCATGGACCCGAAAGACATCAGAACGTGGTGTGAAGTAACTAAGAGACAGATCCAAGCCAGTCAGTGGTCATTAACATTCCGGGTCAGGAATGGTCGACCGAAACGGTGGAAGGGTTAATGAAGTCAGACCCAGACACCTCACACCAGTATACGCTAGTGGAATATTCAGATGGGAAGCCAGAGGCTTGTAAATGCAAATATGCGCGGATGCCGGATAACAGATCATATAGTTTGGCGCACGCTATTAAGAAAGAGCTATCACCGACGGGATCACCGCAAGTTGCGGCCCGTACCCCGCCAGAGAGGAAAGACGGAGCGACACCTCCGGTGACGCCTGCACCTGCCACGGCCATATCACCCAAACTGATAAAGGCGTTAGGGGATCTACTAACAAACTGTCAGAAGACAAGCACAGTGCACGTAGAGACTAGCTACCGGAGACTAAAAACATTCTCAGGGGAGCTCCCCGTCCCTGCGGGGAGGAAGATTTTGACACTTGGGTGGAACAGGCATTACAAGCAGTAGAGGCATGGGAGGTGCCTGAAGCACAGAAAAGACAACGAGTTTTAGAAAGTTTGAAAGGTGCCGCGGCAGAAGCGGTGAAGAGCTTCCGTTTTGGAAATGCAAACTGTACAGCTCAAGATTGTCTGGCCATGCTGCAGGAAGAGTTTGGACAGCTGGAGAAGGTGACAGAGATGGTCTACCAATTTGAACATACTTTCCAGCAGCCGAATGAGAAACTGTCAGAGTATGTTAGAAGGTTGAACAGGCTGTTATGCAAGATCGTCCTGAAGAAGGGAATGCTGCCCAAAGATGCAGATGAAGCACGAATGAAGCAGATCATGAGGGGAGCGCGGCGCTCAGACCCAGTCTGGCTGCACCTGAAAACCTCAGGAGGAGGAATGTCACTAACCTACTCTGATCTAATAAAAATTATTAGGGACGAAGAGGCGCTGCAGAGAGATCAGCAGGTGGCCAGGGTGAGTGTCACACTCGGTCTCAGACCTCTCGATCTAGAGGTGGACAGGCTTCTCAACCAAGTGAAGATGGGAGAGGAGAACTGGAGTGGCTATGGCCTTCCCCAACCCCGGAAAATCCCACCATAGACCTTCCACCCACTGAGGATATGCAGGATGGGACCCTGAACCCAGAAGCTACAGAGTTCATTCCATCCAGTGGCGTGCCTGAATGCTGGGAAGATATTCCGGGCCTGTACTCAGATGAAGAAGAGACAGAGGCCCCAGAACCAGTGACGATGTCAGAGAGTGTTCCTGAAACAGAGCCTGTGGCACCAGAGCCTGAAGTCCCAAGGGAGCAGAGAGCTCGCAGAGTCGTGAGGCCTCCCATGAAGTTAACCTACCCTCAATTGGGAAAGAGCTCAGAGGACTCTGTTACCACCGCTAGAAGAAGTACCGAGTGCTCCAATCCTTCCACTGTTCATTTGGTGGAGGGCAACCCCAGCTCACTCTCTGGCACAGTTAGGCAGGCCACTCATGCCAGTGTGACCTGTGGGACAGGGAATCCCACCTCTGAGTTTTGGTGGCAATTCCCTGTACCAACATCATACTCCGCACTCTCTAAAATGGTTCAGAAATTTTGTTGAAATGTTTATCTTTGGGGACCAAAGAGTTTTAGTGGGGGGAGTGTGTAGCGGGGTGTTCCCCTTTAATCAGAGACAGGAAATTCCAGAGAGAGGGGAGTCGGGGGGAAGGAATATAAGGAGGGGGGAGGCCTAGCTCTTTCTCTTTGGACACGGGGAGGCAGAGAGAGATACACCTGTGCAGATCTGTGCTGTTCCAGGCCTGAAGCCTGGGGCCTGTGGAGCGAACCAAAGAGCCTTCCACCCCCTTTGCAAGCCTGGGTGGCATCCAGACTCATCTCTTCTAAAGTTATCTGGATCGGGGATCCGATCGCAGAAGGCGCTGTGGACGAGGACCGACACAGCCGGTGGAAGTTCCGGACTGAGGGAAGTGTTCCGGAGTGGTGAGCGAGCGAAAGCTCATCTTTAAACTGTTACTTTTATACTTTGTGCCTACTAGACTTCCGAGGCCTAACACCTCCGGTGAGGGAGAATTACCCCCCCCCCTCCCCTATTGGATTACAAATACATGGTTTTAAATACTTCAAGTGCACCACCTTTACAGATCCTGTGCCGGTGAAGATTTGTGTTTCTTCTAAGACTGAGTTTCATGGTTAGGGATCAGGCCTGATCCGTTAGATAGTTATAAGTTAGTTATCACACCACAGGGTGTTTAGGTAACGGTCGCCCCACGTGGCGTTTCGTCCCCTTTCCATTGCTGGTACACACACACACAGTATTGTGATTTATAACTGCAGGGACCTGCTTATGTGTTGTGAACCAAATGTTACATGCATGTTATCCCTTTTTATCTTATCACTAGCAGTAAAGTCAGTTATTATTTACAACATTGTCTATGAGTCTGAGTTATCAATCCACACACCCACATTTAAAGCATAAGTGATTGTTTATGTGAAATTGCTGTGGGTTAACTGTGCCAGAGCGGGTAGAGCAGATTGCCGGGGGGTTGGGGAAGCTGTACTCAGGGCCCAAATCAAAACTTGCGGCTCTCTTAAGTTGAGGGTATCGCTACATATGGTTTCTTCATATATACAGACAGGGACTAGGTGAGACTAACTCATTAAGTTGGCATGACTTGAGCATGGCCACCCAGAAAGCCACCCTATCAGCGTACACCTTGCATTCATTGAAGAAAATACAAGACGTTCTCTAAATGGTGGAGTGATCCCTGGTGTTCAGTGTACAGATGACAAGTCACTTTAGCAGCACTCAAAATAGATTTAACTTTCAAAGAAAGTGTTTTTTTCTTTTACCAGGTTCATTTTAAAGGGGTTGTAAACTTACGTGTTTTTCACCTTAATGCATCCTATGCATTGAGGTGAAAAAACACCTTGCAGTGTGCGGCCCCCCAGCCCCCCTGTTTTATTTACCTGAGCCCCGAAATGGGCGTGTCCCCGCTGTCAGGGCCGCCATCAGGAACTTTGGGGCCCCTTACACAGCTTCAGGCATGGCCCCCTGGAGCAGAGGAGAGCCGGGGGGGGGGGGGGGGTTCCGTCCCCCTGCAAATTGTGAAGCGGGGGGGGGGCAGCCGCAAATTGAGAAGCAGTGGGCGCCACAAACAAAAAAGGAACAACTAAAAAAAAAAGGGGGGGTTGCCATCCGGGGCCCTGGGGACCTCCGGGGACCTCTGGGCCCCTTACAAAAAATAAATAAAAAATAAATAAAATATTTTTTTATTTTTATTTTTTTATAAAAAACACATAAAAAATGGTGGGGTTACCATCTGGAGACCTCCGGGCCTCTGGGGACCTCTGGGCCCCTTACAAAAAAATAAAAAAATTATAAAAAATAAAAAAAATATTTTTATAAAAAAATAAAAAAGGGGGGGGGGTTGCCATCCGGGCCCTGGGGACCTCCGTGCCTCTGGGGACCTCTCGGCCCCTTACAAAAAATAAATAAAAATAGATTTGATTTTTTTTATATATATATATATAAAACATGCATAAAAAAGGGGGGTTACCATCTGTGGCCCTGGGGACCTCTCGGCCCCTTACAAAAAAAAAATGACAAAAAAAATTAATTAATTAATTTAAAAAAGGGGGGTTGTCATCCGGGCCCCTTACAGGTGTACTGCCTGTACCCCCCTGATGGCGGCCCTGCCCGCTGTCCTTCTCTCCACGGAGTCCCGGCTTTGGTTGGATAGATTGATAGCAGTGCAGCCATTGCCTCCCGCTGCTGTCAATCAAATCCAACGACGCGGGCGCCAGGGGCAGGGCCAAGTCACACACTCATTGTCTATGGACGCCGAGTGTATGACTCAAAAAGCGTGCCCGCAAAGTAACACCCTCGGGAGAGAGCTTCCCAGAGGGGGTTATCTAATGCGGGGAGGAGCCACAAGAGCCGCCGTGGGACCCCAGAACAGGTGGATCAGGGCCACTCTGTGCAAAATGAACTTCACAGTGGAGGTAAGTATGATATGTTTGTTGTTTTTATTTTTTTAAAAAGGAACCTTTAGTATCACTTTACCTTCCTCCCCATATTTGTCATTTCTGTATGAAACTGAATGTAGAAGAGTCAGTGTTGCAATTACAGCCAAGTGGGTAAACACTCTGTATATCCTCCCTTAGAACAAACTGATACAAAATAAGTTATATTACTTTATCAGTACTGGCAAGTTTATCCATAACTGCGCCTAATCTGATTTTGCACGCTCAATGAAGCACAAGTTCTATCTACACTGTCATTTATGCCAGTGTTCATACTGCGTACTCACTCAAGCCTTCTCTGTTGTGGCCAATTATAAACAGAGAGAAGTCCTTTGTTGCTTGCCTTTGTCACCTTGCCACAGTTTGAGAAAGAACCTATTACAGAAAGAGAAGTGAATGGAAGAAGACTAATACATAACAGCAGTCATCAGTAATTACAGGTGAAGTATCTCACTGGCCGACAATGGAGCTGTGAATAAAGTTGTGTACTGTTAGATGTACCCGCGTTCTATTTATTTATGAGATGAGTTGGCTGGATTCTTCTTGGCTGTGTCATGAAGCTGTGAGTAGGTATTGGGCGCTGTTTCCATGTGGGGGGATTGCTACATTAAGGCGGAAATTGGCTTGCTCACCGCTGATTCAGCACCATGAAGTGCAGAAGTTAGAGAGTAACTCCAGACATAAAGTGATGTCAGTCAATAAACTAATAAAATAAATGATGAGCACAAATAGTAAGTGCAAACAGCAATCTGCTAAACCAACAAATGACTGGTATAAAATGTACACATAATCCGGTGTTCACTCAGTGAACAATGTGCAAAATAGTGCAAATAAATAAATTAATGAATATGGTGCAAAAAATGTCCTAACAGTCTCAAGTTCATTCATGTGACAATAACTGGATGTTGCCCAATGAATCCAATGCACACAAGCCTTCTTCTTTTATCAAAAAGGCAATCTTCTATCAGAGAGAAATCTTCACACAGCTTAATGCTCGCCACGTTATGTCACGCCATGTGATGAAGTCACGTGGCGTGACGTAACATGTAAGGGCCGGAACTATTGGAAATACACAAGGAAGTGTTACTCGACACACGCTGGAGATATTTTTTGACATTTTAATTTAATTTTGTTTTCCTGCCATATCAAGGCTTTTATTCCAATAAAACTCAATTTTTTTACCTACTACACTACGGGAGCCCCTCTTCTTTTTGTCCATTTTTTCTCCATTAAGAGAGTCACCTCTGGATACCTCCAGCTGCCCCCTGAACTACCGGATCTGAGTGGAGCAACTGGGAGAGACGGCGCTACAAGGACCAATGAAGCAGAGATATCTGAAAGGCTTTCTTTTATCTGGATTGCGGTAAGAGCTCTGAGAGCATTAAGCTGTGTGAAGATTTCCCTCTGATAGAAGATTGCCTTTTTGATAAAAGAAGAAGGCTTGTGTCCATTGGATTCATTGGGCAACATTCAGTTATTGTCACATGAATGAACTTGAGACTGTTAGGACATTTTTTGCACCTTATTCATTCATTCATTTATTTGCGCTATTTTGCACATTGTTCACTGAGTGAACACCGGAGAATGTTTAAAATTTTATACCAGTCATTTGTTGGTTTAGCAGATTGCTGTTTGCACTTACTATTTGCTCATTTGCACATTGCACAGCTATTGGATCACACATTGGATACATCTTTTGGGATATAGATTATTATCCTATTGTTTATATTTGAGGGATTTGCGCTCATCATTTATTTTATTTGTTCCACTTTTGGTGATATTGTAAACACTGCAGATTGAGCGGCATTTCCACCATCACTATATTAGTTCACGTGGTAAGCGCAGTAGACCAGTGTTTTTCAACTCCAGTCCTCAAGACGCCCCAACAGGTCATGTTTTCAGGACTTCCCTCAGATGAAACGGCTGTGGTAATTACTAAGGCAGTGAAACTAATCAAATCACCTGTGCAAAATAATGGAAAGCCTGAAAACATGACCTGTTGGGGTGCCTTGAGGACTGGAGTTGAGAAACACTTCAGTAGACTACACTTTTATTATTCTCAGTCAATAAACTGCTCATTCAATAGAGGAACAATATGTACAGTATAAGATTCTATAAAATTCAGACTTATTGTGCTTGTCCTAGGGCACCTGAAAGGATCTGAAACTAATATGATTGTATAAAGTGGTTGTAAACCTCTGAAATGAAAAATGATCAGAGCATATCCCACTACAGTGTGCACAGTACTAGCCTCAATCCAAAGCACCGGACTGCATTTCATGGGCACTGGTAAATATTTTAGTACACCATTTGGTTGAGAATATTTTTTTCTTGTTTTCCTCCTCTAAAACCTAGGTGCATCTTATGGAGCAAAAAATATGGTAAGTATTTTTTCTTATCTGTGCACCCCTTGACAAAGTGAGCATTTAACCCTTGCAGTGCTGGATCTCCCACTGCAAGGGGTTTCTTTAATTACATTTCTGGAGTTCAGCTTTAAAGGGGTTGTAAAGGTATTTATTTTTTTTTTTTTTAAATAACAAACATACCATACTTACCTCCACTGTGCAGTTCGTTTTGCACAGAGTGGCCCCGATCCTGGTCTTCTGGGGTCCCTCGGCAGCTGTCTCAGCTTCTCCCTGCAAGAGCTAACCCCCGTTCTGGGAAGCTCTCTCCCAAGGGGGTTAGCTTGCGGGTGCGCTCCCGTGTGATACAGGGGCGGCTATAGCCGCCAAGTGTATCACTCGGCCCCGCCCCCCAGCACACCGCGTCATTGATTTGATTGACAGCAGCGGGAGCCAATAGCTGCGCTGCTATCAATCTCCAATGAAGAGCCGCCTCAAGCAGGGGGAAACCAATGCGGGATCGCGTCCACGGAGTTTCGTGGCTCAGGTAAGTAAAACGGTAAGGTAATTTTTCATCTTAATGCATAAAGGTGAAAAAACACGAAGCTTTACAACCCCTTTAACTTGATCTTTAAAGATAATCCTTATATGTTATCAAACGTACGCATTGCTTTTTCATCAGTACAATTAATTATAGCTTGCAAATGCTGGTCATCAGCTCTAATACATGTATATTATCCAGGCTCTCTTCCAATCAGCCTCTTATCTGATCTCGGAAAAGGCATGATGGGTTTCCACGATCAGAAGCCTCCACAGTCTTGTTTCAGCTGTTCTTTCTGATTTATTTGCCAGCATGGGGTTGCCAGCAGATGACTTCAGTCTCTGGACAATCACCTTGTACCTGTCACTTCTTCTCTTCACTAATTGCTATCCCAGCTTTTCCCAGCGCTGTTTAACACTTCTAAAAAAACGGATTCCTTCAGCTGAGTGCCACGGCTGGCGCAGACCTCATTAAACATTCTTGAGCCTTCTCTTAAATGTTTAGAAGGTTTTATAGTAAGTGACAGAGAAATGTGTATCTTATGAAGTATGTTCTCTATAAAGCAAACAGAAAATGAATCATTTAAATGTGTCTCTTTGAAATGGGTGCAGTACCGTCTACACGTATGAGTGGGATTTACTGAGGTCAAATCCAAAAATTTTGAATTTTCACCAGAGCAAAAGGTGAGGGAAAATCCTCCAAATGGGGGGACCTGTTCCCATTGTCTAATGCCGCGTACACACGACCGTTTTTCATGACGAGAAACATGCCATTTTTTAAATTGGTCGTGAAAAACGGTCGTGTGTAGGCTCCAGAGCATTTTTCTCAACGAGAAAAATGGGCATTAAAAATGTAGAACCTGCTCCATTTTTTCTCGTCACTTTTCACGTCGTCGTTTTCTCGTCGCGAAAATCGGTCGTGTGTACGCTTTAACGACAGGAAAAACACGCGCATGCTCAGAAGCAAGTTATGAGACGGGAGCGCTCGTTCTGGTAAAACTAGCGTTCGTAATGGAGAAAGCACATTCGTCACGCTGTAACGGACTGAAAAGCACGGAGACTGAAAAGCGCGAATCGTCTCTCACCAAACTTTTACTAACACGCGGTAAAACGAAATCAGCAAAAGCAGCCCAAAGGGTGGCGCCATCTGAATGGAACTTCTCCTTTATAGTGCCGTCGTACGTGTTGTACGTCACCGCACTTTGCTCGAGCATTTTTTTTCACGATAGTGTGTATGCAAGGCAGGCTTGAGAAGAATCACGTTGAGAAAAACATAGTTTTTTCCATGACATTAAAAACGGTCGTGTGTAACTGGGTAAGACTGGATTTCAGTTCACTTTAGAAATATTTTCTTTCATTTTATTTTGAAACACCAAGATAGGAAATTAAGATAAATCCCCCCCCCCCCCCACACACACACACAGTGGGTCACAGACAGCAAAACATAGCATGATAGGGATGTTAACTATTCCTTTCTCTCTAAAAAAAAAGAAAAATAGCTTTGGCCTATACAGTACATACACATTTACCCTACAGAAAAGTTCCCCAAGGGGTTCTTTAGCAGCAAAAAGGGATTGAATTGATCAAAAAAAGAGGTAACTGTTTGTATTCTTTATTGCCATATGAGATTCCAATAGCATGTATGAATTAAAATATGAGCTTTGGTTATACGATACAAAACACATTTCATCATAAATAGCGATGTTGATATAGTGGAGCAAAACATTAAATTACAGAATGCCATCCACATAGATACCCAACGCATTTCGACCTGTACTGTTATGGTCTTCCTCAGGGGGGTTATTTACATACATTAAGAAATTCAAAATTCAAAGTATTTGGTATGGTATATTTACTGCTAAAAGATTAAATTGGGACAGAGATCCTGTAACCAGAAAATAAAAAGACATATAATAAAAAGTCCCAATGGATCCATGATCAATCCTCGTTCCTCCAAGATGGAATCCAGTCCAAAGCATCTTGCAAGAAGCCACACTCTTGACACCTCCAGAGAAAGAGACAAATGGCACCTGTGGTATAATTCCCAATGATGATAATGAATTAATATATGTTATATGATCAAACCTTGAGGGTACTGACAGAATGACAGAATGACAGACTAACAATAAAGATATTTAAATATTTAAAGATTTTATATATGTTATTAATATTCATTATATTTGCTATTATATGAAGTAACCTTATGTAATATGTAAATGTAGCTGACCCCTAAAGTTAGGAGGTCGCTATGCCCAAATTTAAGGGACAGCCTGGGCAGTAGTTTGGCTCAGGTCTTCTAATTTGATACTGGACTCTGCTCTGCTGTGGTGTTGTCTGGTGTACGGTTCCTCTTTGGCCTGTGGGTGGCACTGTTGCCCAGGCCTAGGATCGAACCTCAGGTGACACAGTGGCCTGATTGGATGCCCTCTCTCGGCTGCCGTGCGGTGGACGGTGCTCCACCTGCTGTGCATTCCGGGAGAGGATATATAAGGGGCAGACGCCATGTTTAGGGGGGAGTGATCAAGAGGAGTGCCGGGGAGTGAGTCCCGGGGGGGGAGTGTGCCCCCTGAAGGGGTGCATGGACTGGCCGAGGAGTCTCGGGCACCTTTGGTCCGAGGCTACAACGTTCCAGGTAGGCCCAGTACCTTTAACTGGGTCTACAATCAGCACATTGGAGTCCCAGGGTGCCCAGGTGAAGGTACCCGCTCTGACCGAGAGGAAGCCAGGGGAGGATCGGTCCCACAGAGGAGACAAGTGATAGTAGGCCGCTGTCTCGGGAGAGGCCTGGTGACCTGTCAGAGGGAAGGATTCCTTACTCAACAAAGTCAACCCTGTAGAGTGCCCATTGGCATCATCTGTTCTCTAAATTCTACAGAGGTTTAAGGAAAGTTCTGGATTCAGGAATAACAGGATTCTGCTGCTGTGAGAGGATCTCCTGAACCCGTCCCTGGAGGGGACAAAGTGATAGTACTTAAATTGGGTATTTGCAGCGCTTGCAGAAAAGTGAATAAAGAGAATGTGTCACAAATGCTAGTAGCACAAACATCTATAAATAAATAACTTATCTGGCATAACAACAATTATGGTATAAAACAATGGTGAACAAACTTGTAGTACATTAAATAACGGTTGTATCACTCCTGAAAAAACTGAGTGTTTCCACACCAGAAATCAGTTAGTAGTTCCTGGATGGAAAATTCCTTCTAATGGCCCCGCTCATCAGATGGGAAAATAATAGGAGATCTCACCAACTAAAGTCCAGGCAGACTTCATCTCATGTAGATGGGCTCCATAATGCCAGCAGCAAAGACATTTAAATGACAACTAGAGTCCAGGCAGACTTCATCTCATATAGATGGGCTCCATAATGCCAGCAGCAAAGACATTAAATGACCATATGGAAAGAAAGGAAAAACATACATGTGAAGTACCGCTAGTAAACAGACAGCATGGCCTTGATGATGCCCTGGAGGAGGGGCGAAACGCGTTGACGCAATTTCCGGCCAATTCAGAACCAGTGACGCTACTTCCGGTTTCGGTGGAACGCACGCTGTGTACCCGGGAAACAACACTGACGCTCGTTTATCACTGCAGTCCTGTGAGTCTCTTTGTGAGCAGCGCCATGCTGTCTGTTTACTAGCGGTACTTCACATGTATGTTTTTCCTTTCTTTCCATATGGTCATTTAATGTCTTTGCTGCTGGCATTATGGAGCCCATCTATATGAGATGAAGTCTGCCTGGACTCTAGTTGTCATTTAAATGTCTTTGCTGCTGGCATTATGGAGCCCATCTACATGAGATGAAGTCTGCCTGGACTTTAGTTGGTGAGATCTCCTATTATTTTCCCATCTGATGAGCGGGGCCATTAGAAGGAATTTTCCATCCAGGAACTACTAACTGATTTCTGGTGTGGAAACACTCAGTTTTTTCAGGAGTGATACAACCGTTATTTAATGTACTACAAGTTTGTTCACCATTGTTTTATACCATAATTGTTGTTATGCCAGATAAGTTATTTATTTATAGATGTTTGTGCTACTAGCATTTGTGACACATTCTCTTTATTCACTTTTCTGCAAGCGCTGCAAATACCCAATTTATATCCTTTTTGAGGTGTTAGACCTCTTGTTGCAGCAGCTGCGGAGCTATCAATTTATATATTAATTATCACTGCACAGTCTGTAAGCGCGGGTTTTAATTAATTTTTCATTAAAGTGATAGTACTGTTGGAGCTCCACTCCGGCTGCTAGAACTGTGAGAGGGATCAATCCCACTCAGGATCGAGTGGCAACGAGTAAGTCAAGTGTTGTGTGCCTGAATCTACCTTCTAACTTCGCTAGCTTCTTTCTCTCTTCAATTTCCCATTAACTGAAGCAAAGAAAAATAAACTCTTTGTTGGAGTTAAAGTTGTGTGGACATTGGCCTTCTTGGGAAAGAATATAGAATAGAGAATATAGACTTTTCCCTACATTCTAGGGACGAGAACCAGTGGAAGGAGGTAACTCGCTGCAGGACCCAAATTTGTTAACACCGCTTGACCTCTGATAAGGAGGACACGGGCTTGTGGCATGGTGTGTCCTACCCCCACAGGTGAAGGTAAGCGGGGGCAAAAGGATTGGTGTGCATTACCTTGATTGGTGTGAAACCATCAGTTTAGGATAAATTAATACAGAGTACAAATGGGGTAATAGGCTCTGCAAACAAAGAAAAATAACCAAAACGTCCTATCCAGTGCTTGTGTATTGCAATGTATTGTGCTAGCTGTGGTTTGTCTTTAGGATCATAGGTTTCAGCATTCCAACATTAGAAGGGTCTGCCCGGGAAAGCAAGGTGGTAAACAGAGTAGGCAGCACCAAATAGTCAGCTAGGCTTAATTGGTGTGGGTGTGGGTTTGCCCTGAAGACTTGTGGGGCAGTTCTGTCTGGCAGGATGGTCCTCACGTCCTCTGTGTTTCCTTCCTTATTGGGCGCCAAGCAAGGGTCACATGAGAGACCTACTCCACGGGTTCTTCTGGGCTATGATGGGCACTTTGTACAGAGTCACTGCCATACACAAGGGAAACCTTAGCTTGACCCACATTCACAATAGACATGTGCAGAACAATTTTTTTTTTAGCTTTGTTTCGATCCAGGATTTAGTTTAAATTTAGTTAAATTTGTTTAGTTTGTTTAATTCATTTTGGGAATTTGTTTAGCTTGTTCAAATTCAAATTGCATTAGGATTGAATTCCATTTGAAATCAAATTTATTCTATTCAAAATTTGAGTTATGGAAGATGGTTATATTCTTTTTATTCCTTACTATTTTATTGTTTTTTTCTATTCTTTTCGTTTCTGTTCTATTCTATTATATTCTATTCTTTTCTATTCTATTCAAATTCAAATTTATTTGAATATTGGAAAACAGTTATATTGTTATTTTTTAAAGTAAGAGAGCAAGAAATGAAACTTTATATGAAGCACACAGCAGCAAATAAGGAAGTATAATGACTGAGAAGTTATATTTATTTATATTGTATGATCTCTTATATAACATTTTTTTTATATTGTTTTATTCTTTGTGTTCTATTCTATTCTTTTCAATTGTTTAATCTATTCTATTCTTTTATATTCTTTTATTTTATTTCCTGTTCTATTCAAAATTCAAATTTCGGAAGAAAGTTATATTTTTCTGTTTTATTCTATTCTATTATCTTCTATTTTTTTTCTATTGTATTGTATTACATTCTATTATATTCTTTCTTTTCTATTCTATTCTATTCTTGTCTATTCTATTCAAATTTGAATTTATTCTATTTGAAATTCAAATTTCAGAAGATGGTTATATTCTTTCTATTTTATAAAATTTTATTCTATTCCTTTATTTTCTATTCTATTTTATTCTGTTCTTTTATTCTATTCTAATCCATTCAGTTTTTATATTATTTTATTCTCTATTGTATCCCTTTATTTTCTATTCTATTTTTTTGTATTCTTTTATTTTGTATTCTGTTCTGTTTTACTCTATTGTATTCTATTTCTTTAATTTCTATTCTATTTTATTCTCTTCAGAAATTCAAATTCAAGTTTGATTCGAATTTGACAACGATTCAAAAATTTGTATACATCCGAATTTCTGAACAACAAAAAATTTGTCCGAATTTCAATTTTGAACAAAATGAACCACACATGTCTAGTTCACGGCCCAGTAGATGGCAAAAATGAACAAGCTCTCTTGATGTCAAATATACACCAACACGGCCACTTGTGCAATTAGGAGAAACATCCAGAGCCAAAGCTATCTCTACCTGTCCAGGGTATCACTAATACCTCACTCCCAGTAATGGTATGGGGTCCCACCGTGCACCTAGCGTGAATTCCATGTGTGAACTTCCCCTAACTCTTCCCCCTATGTACCTGTGTACAAGATGAGGGTCCCGGCGGTGCAGATCTGCTCTCATTGCTATGGGAGATGAACTGCAGCGGAAGGAATGCCGACAACATCTACCTCGCTGCAAGAGGCTATCTCACCTGAGACATAATTTGTATATGTCTAATGACAGGCTGCATGTGGACCCTTCTTTTCCCTTGGTAACCACTTGCATCTTCACATCTTCATACTGATGTCTTCATACCCCAATGTGTTTAGTGACCCAAGCTCTAGACTATATGTGGCTGTTACTTACATTGCACCCCTTTAGTGACTTCAGACAAGGCAGTGACAAAGTTTAAAAATATTTACTCAAATAATAACTTAACATGACAACAAATACAGACAAGTTCGGAATAAAGTGCAGACATTTCCCTAACATCCCTCTAGTCCCTAACTCAGGCTTGTGGCTGCCTGCATAGGTAAGAGTCCATTTTTGGCAGAATCCAGGAGTTGGCTTCTTCAGGTAGGACTGCAAGTTCCATCAACCCTCCTACATCTTGCTGGCTGTCTGTGTCTTTCCTCCCATGCAGACTGTGTGTGTGTGACTTCTCTCCCGCCAAAAGTCTCTGGATCCAGGCCCCAAAAAAGAAATAATCCACTATTATGGAGTCTGGTGTGTGCTTGCCAACATCCCTGGATGCTTGGAAAAATGGTTGGACCCCCATGAAAAGTGAGATTTTAAAGGCAAGCAAAACACCAATGAACATCAAATAAAAAAATATAAATGTATTCAAAAGTTCAAAATACATGTAGAAAAATATATGACAACAGAATCAATAGCATAAACATTTAACTGATATACATGACCATCAGAGTATGTGACAGATTTAAAGCTGTAAGTTTCTCCTTTCACCCGACGTGTTTCGGGTAAGTATAACCTTTCTTCAGGGGTGTTATTTAAAGAGTTACTTGTTTTATTACGATAAAGAATAAAATATATCATGACAATGACATGACAATGGTTCAACATATAGAATGAAATACATGAAGATGCCTGCGTTATCTGTCACCTTCTATGTATAGAGGAATGCAGCCAGATTGCTTCAGAGGGTATGGTATGATGACACCCAGGTGGATCAGAGATAGTGTGCACATCAAGGGCAGGAGCCCCCTAAGTGACCCATGAAGGTCCCCTATTAGAAATAGGCTGCCACCCAGGAAGATTTCAAAATTGCAATGCCTGTTGGAAGTATTAATGGATGTATGTGATTAGTTTATGTTAGTTGCTAACATTTGCATAGTAGTAATATTACTAGATATAGCAAGGGGCTGTAAACCCATAAAAGGTTATACCTGCGAATGACAGAAGGATAATAGTCCTATAGGTTGACTGAGGGAAGATATGGTCACCAGAAGGCCATTGCAACATGAAAAATGGGACACCAATAAGTTTCCCCAGGGCGTTAGCAGCAACCGCCATCAAATAGTTCCCCCCTTGATCCAGGCCCCTTTCCTTTTTATAGCACACAGGACTGGTGGATCAAACCCAAGAAAAACCTGCCAAGAAAAACCCAGGAGTACAATTATCCCCTAACTTCCCACTTGGGTAGCAGCACCCACTACCTGCCTACAAGCTATTTAAATAAAGAGATGCACACTGTAGCATGTCCTTTATTTTCCATTGCAAGAGACTATTATGGACTGCTTACCTGTCACAAGTCACAGTCAGAGGACACCCCAATGTTATATCAGACTGTTTGAGACTGCTGAAATATTGTAAAGACAGCCCAAATATTAGGACATTGGTAGAGTCTGTTTATGATAAAAGAGACTGTCCAAGAGCTTGAAAACCTATATTGAAGGATCCAGATGACAGCCCCCTAGTCTAAGGTGACCATATTTTTTTAATTAAATCTGGGGACATATTTTTTTACTAGTAATGGCGGCAATCAGTGACTCATAGCAAGACTGTGATATTGCGGCAGGCAAATCAGACTACAGTAAGTGACACTTCGTGGGAACCAGTGACACTAATACAGTGATCAGTGCTAAAAATATGCACTGTCACTGTACTAATGACACTGGCTGGGAGGAGGATAACATCTAGGGTAATCAAAGGGTAAATGTGTGCCTAACAAGTGTTTTCTCACTGTGGGTGAGGTGCTTTTACTAAGGGAAGACATAGATCCCTGTACCCACTTTGCAGGAACACAGAATCAATGTCTTCTATACTGATAGAACACCGATCTGCCTTGTTTACATAGGCAGACCACCGTTCTGCCTATGTACAAAATGATCAGCGGGTACCCGTGGACATTGAGTCCGCTGGAGCCACTGATTGGCTCCCATACCCAGAAATGCAGGATCACGTATATATGTGATCCTGCGCAGCGCGACCGTCCTGTAGCAGTAAATCTGCTATCAGGCTATCAGCAACTGGTTAACATCATCAGCATTATGATAACTCACAGGCAGCAGGCACTCTATCATGGCTCTGGCTGGCTCTGTCACAGTGTCACATGACATGCCTGCTGGGTGCTGATTTTGTTAACTTATGACCAATGTTATGTGACACACTGTGACAGTGCACTGCCAGACAGAGCCAGGATAGAGTGCCTGCTGCCTGTGAGTTATGATACCATCCATTATGCCAGATAGACAGACAAAGTGCAATGTAGTCTATTCACAGACACCCCCAAAGCACACCTGTGTTGAAGCATTGAAGGCACATGCAGCCCCACGATCGGATCCGCTTCCCCTCTGAGCTCAGCTGCCTCACTCTGCCCATCGCTGACGCTGCCCACCTCACAGCCTCTCAAGTCTCACTCCCCGGGCCCCGGCTACTACTGGGTGGGGAGTAGGGATGAGCTTTATGTTCAAGTCGAACATGAGTTTGACTCAAACATTGGCTGTTCGCCCGTTCGGTGAACAGCAAATAATTTGGGGTGTTTGCGACAAATTCGAAAAGCCGCGGAACACCCTTTAAAAGTCTATGGGAGAAATCAAAAGTGTTCATTTTAAAGGTTAATATGCAAGTTATTGTAATAAAAAGCGTTTGGGGACCTGGGTCCTGCCCCAGGGGACATATATCAATGCAAATTTTTTTTTTAAAAACTGACGTTTTTTCAGGAGCAGTGATTTTAATAATGTTTAAAGTGAAAGAATAAAAGTGAAATATTCCTTTACATTTCGTACCTGGGTGGTGTGTATAGTATGCCTGTAAAGTGGCGTGTGTTTTCCGTGTTTAGAACTGTTCCAGCACAAAATTTAATTTCTGAAGGAAAAAAAGTCATTTACACCTACTCGCGGCTATTAATGAATTGTCGGTCCCGGCAATACAGATCAAAGTCATTGAAAAAAACGGCAGCAGATGGTCATCAGAAAGGGGCACAGATAATGGAAAGAATACACCCCCCTAAGCTAGTAGGTGCGGTGGAGCGGGGGTGTGTCATTTTGATTTTATTTTTTATTCTGCACTGACTGTCTTTGAAATTGCCCCAGCCCTTGTTCAAATCCAATCCGGGGTCAGACTTGGTCCGGGGACAATGTCCTCAATCCGGGGACTGTCCCCCGAAACCGGGGATGTCTGGTCACGCTACCCTAGTCTATACCTTTTATAAGACCAGAAATAAACCTAAGGCTAGGGTTGGGACTTTAAATGAGGTAATGACTACATACACCTCCATTCCCGATAACATGAATGAAAAAGCTAAATATGAAGCACACTACTGAATAATATGAACCAATTAAATTAAACATAGTTTATTAATTTCAAAAAGGCATGGCATACACATAAAGGATGGTAAAATAAAATTCATAAGTAGCAATAATAGGAGTCTAGATATTACATGATTGTACATAGTGTTCCAATGTAACATACATGGTAATGCATGATAATCACAAGTCTCAGTAAATGAATTCTAGACAAACCATAATAAAACATAATTCTCTCATGGTAACATAACAGTATAAGGCCTTGGGTATGTGAACCGCAATTGTAGGGGTAGCATGTAGACAGAATAGTAATAATAATTGGTTCATTAAAATGGGATAGTAAGATACAGATATTATGCATGTACACTGTGGCGTATCATCATAGAAGAGCTCTACGCGTTTCGTGGTTAGTATACCACTCGTCAGGAGCAGATACGCAGTATGGGGGTATCTATAATACGATAAAAGATGCCAGAATATTACAATAGTAAAAAATTGTAGAAAAACATATAGGGTATAGAAGGAAGCGGTGGAAAAAAAAGTCCCAATCACTCTTACCTATCTGTAGTATATGGGTAGGTTTGTAACATGGTATCAGGAGTAAGGGGAGGGCAGCTATGAAAGGCATCCTCCCCGGGAGTTGAGACGGTAACACCTGGGACACGGCGGTAGCAACAGCAGCCAGTGGTAATGTGGAAGTGGGGTAACCAGTATCAGCTGAGATAGATATAATTGTATGTAGTTCCTTATATGGTGAAATCCTAGAGGTATCTGTGGAAACCAATAGGTTAATAATAAGTTAGTTAACAGCTAATAAACTGGAAGGGAAGGACAAGTGAAAGTGAAAAAAGGGGGGTAATTGAAAAATTATTAATATTTGCCATATCAAAGAAGACAATGGTGGATACCAAAGTAAAAGTGTAAGAATGGTGATAAAGGGGTTACACCATAGGTACCTGCAAGGGTATAAATGAGGAATTGATCCAGGAGGTGCAGACGTGTAGTGGAAATAAAAGCAACCTAAGGTATTGGCGCGGTGCAAGCAGGGTATAAGTATCGACCGTGAACCAATGGTGACCATCAACGTCATGCAGCGTCATGGGAGGGGGAGGGGGCGGCGGCAGCGCCCGAGCAGCATACCGCGCTCGGCGTTTAACGCTCAAACCTCCCTCGTGGTAAACGCAGAATGACAACCATGTCGGCGGTGTGGCGTCACGAATGACGTCACCCGCTGACCATGTGAGCGTGGCGTCAACACGCAGTGAGTACCCGACCTGCCCCCCACAAGGGGAGGGGAGAGGGAGGTCTCGGTGCATGTCACAACTCCTGTGGACAATGGAAGCAAGCTTGACCCGTACTGCCAGAGCTAGACTCTCTAAGAGGAAAGAAAACGGTGTGGCAATAGATGGATCACAGTAATAGTAGGAGTACATGTAAAGTTTTAGTAGTGTGCTTCCATCCCCAAAAAAATGAGAACAGAAATAAACCTAAGGCTAGGGTTGGGACTTTAAATGAGGTAATGACTAAATACACCTCCATCCCCGATAACATGAATAAAAAAGCTAAATGGTGGGACTTTAATATGAAGCACACTACTGAATTATATGAACCAATTATATTAAACATAGTTTATTCATTGCAAAAAGGTATGGCATACACATAAAGGATGGTAAAATAAAATTGATAAGTAGCAATAATAGGAGTCTAGATATTACATGATTGTACATAGTGTTCCAACGTAACATACATGGTAATGCATGATAATCACAAGTCTCAGTAAATGAATTCTAGACAAACCATAATAAAACATAATTCTCTCAAGGTAACATAACAGTATAAGGCCTTGGGTATGCGAACCGCAATTGTAGGGGTAGCATGTAGACAGAATAGTAATAATAATTGGTTCATTAAAATGGGAAAGTAAGATACAGATATTATGCATGTACACTGTGACGTATCATCATAGAAGAGCTCTACGCATTTTGTGGTTAATATACCACTCGTCAGGACTCAGGAGCAGATACGCAGTATGGGGGTATCTGTAATAGGATAAAAGATGCCAGAATATTACAATAGTAAAAAATTGTAGAAAAACATATAGGGTATAGAAGGAAGAGGTGGAAAAAAAAAGGTCCCAATCACTCTTACCTATCTGTAGTATAAGGGTAGGTTTGTAACATGGCATCAGGAGTAAGGGGAGGGCAGCTATGAGAGGCATCCTCCCCGGGAGTTGAGACGGTAACACCCGGGACACGGCGGTAGCAACAGCAGCCAGTGGTAATGTGGAAGTGGGGTAACCAGTATCAGCTGAGATAGATATAATCGTATGTAGTTCCTTATATGGTGAAATCCCAGAGGTATCTGTGGAAACCAATAGGTTAATAATAAGTTAGTTGACAGCTAATAAACTGGAAGGGAAGGATAAGTGAAAGTGAAAAAAGGGGGGTAATTGAAAAATTATTAATATTTGCCATATCAAAGAAGACAATGGTGGATACCAAAGTAAAAGTGTAAGAATGGTGATAAAGGGGTTAAACCATAGGTACCTGCAAGGGTATAAATGAGGAATTGATCCAGGAGGTGCAGACGTGTAGTGGAAATAAAAGCAACCTAAGGTATACCTTTTATAACATAACAGCAATGGTGACTCCCATATTCCTGACCTCAAAGGTTCTCTTTAATGAAGAAGACTAGTATTTTTGTTAATGGTTTTTGGTCGTTGTCATTGCCATTCATATAATGATCTACTAGATTAACCACCCCGTGCAAGCTTTTTTTTTTCTTTGTATGATCGCCTTTTATTTCTGTTTTTGTTTTCTCTGTTCTTTCCTTTGATTGGGAAATCAGAGAGCTCAGATGTTAAGTACGAGGATCTTTCCATCACTCTTGACAATTTCTTGGCAGACTATGCACAATTTACGCTGGCATTTTTGATTTATGTGTTGATCTATCAAGTGGCACGGCTGTTGATGTGTTTTCTGGGATGCTTTGCCCACTCAAATGCCATTTCCTCTCGACTTTCCTTCCTTTTCGTCTGAAGATATTATGCACATTCATTTTCTTTTTAAAGCCATGAAAATCACCAACATATTTGTATCTCAGCAGTAGGCAATGCAAGCCATGATTACTTGCAGCACTCTGAGACATGTTGGAAAAAATAAATCTGCAGAAATGAGAAAAGTAGCAGCCATAAAACATGCAGAATTACATGACTGTACAGGTTAAATATCATTTGACCAAGCTGAGCTTCATGACATTTCAAGGATTTGTATCAGCAGCTAATAGTCATAGCTGACACTTTGTAACCTGAAATGTTTTCTGATCCTAAACTTTGTGGCAGAGAAGATATGATTTCTAAGTTAGCATGTAACAGTATCTAGATGTGGCTGCAGGTACCCTATCCTGGAACTCCAGGAACCAAAAACCCAGGGTACCTCTTCCTACACACTACAAATCACTATTGGTCCGTCCTTCTCTAAACTTACACACTACAAATCACTATAGGTCCGTCCTTCTCTAAACTTACACACTACAAATCACTATAGGTCCGTCCTTCTCTAAACTTACACATTACAAATCACTATAGGTCCGTCCTTCTCTAAACGTACACACTACAAATCACTATAGGTCCGTCCTTTTCTAAACTTACACACTACAAATCACTATAGGTCCACCCATCTCTAAACTTACACACTACAAATCACTATAGGTCCACCCATCTCTAAACTTACACACTACAAATCACTATAGGTCCGTCCTTCTCTAAACGTACACACTACAAATCACTATAGGTCCGTCCTTCTCTAAACTTACACACTACAAATCACTATAGGACCGTCCTTCTCTAAACTTACACACTACAAATCACTATAGGTCCGTCCTTCTCTAAACTTACACACTACAAATCACTATAGGTCCATCCTTCTCTAAACGTACACACTACAAATCACTATAGGTCCATCCTTCTCTAAACTTACACACTACAAATCACTATAGGACCGTCCTTCTCTAAACTTACACACTACAAATCACTATAGGTCCGTCCTTCTCTAAACTTACACACTACAAATCACTATAGGACCATCCTTCTCTAAACTTACACACTACAAATCACTATAGGTCCACCCTTCTCGAAACGTACACACTACAAATCACTATAGGTCCGTCCTTCTCTAAACTTACACACTACAAATCACTATAGGTCCGTCCTTCTCTAAACTTACACATTACAAATCACTATAGGTCCATCCTTCTCTAAAATTACACACTACAAATCACTATAGGTCCGTCCTTCTCTAAACGTACACACTACAAATCACTATAGGTCCATCCTTCTCTAAACTTACACACTACAAATCACTATAGGTCCGTCCTTCTCTAAACTTACACACTACAAATCACTACAGGTCCGTCCTTTTCTAAACTTACACATTACAAATCACTATAGGTCCATCCTTCTCTAAACTTGCACATTACAAATCACTATAGGTCCATCCTTCTCTAAACGTACACACTACAAATCACTATAGGTCCATCCTTCTCTAAACTTACACACTACAAATCACTATAGGTCCGTCCTTCTCTAAACTTACACACTACAAATCACTATAGGTCCATCCTTCTCTAAACTTACACATTACAAATCACTATAGGTCCGTCCTTCTCTAAACGTACACACTACAAATCACTATAGGTCCGTCCTTTTCTAAACTTACACACTACAAATCACTATCACTATAGGTCCGTCCTTCTCTAAACTTACACATTACAAATCACTATAGGTCCACCCTTCTCTAAACTTACACACTACAAATCACTATAGGACCATCCTTCTCTAAACTTACACACTACAAATCACTATAGGTCCATCCTTCTCTAAACTTACACACTACAAATCACTATAGGTCCGTCCTTCTCTAAACTTACACACTACAAATCACTATAGGTCCGTCCTTCTCTAAACTTACACACTACAAATCACTACAGGTCCGTCCTTCTCTAAACTTACACACTACAAATCACTATAGGTCCGTCCTTCTCTAAACTTACACACTACAAATCACTATAAGTCCGTCCTTCTCTAAACGTACACACTACAAATCACTATAGGTCCGTCCTTCTCTAAACTTACACACTACAAATCACTATAGGTCCGTCCTTCTCTAAACTTACACACTACAAATCACTATAGGTCCACCCTTCTCTAAACTTACACACTACAAATCACTATAGGTCCACCCATCTCTAAACTTACACACTACAAATCACTATAGGTCCGTCCTTCTCTAAACGTACACACTACAAATCACTATAGGTCCGTCCTTCTCTAAACTTACACACTACAAATCACTATAGGACCATCCTTCTCTAAACTTACACACTACAAATCACTATAGGACCATCCTTCTCTAAACTTACACACTACAAATCACTATAGGACCATCCTTCTCTAAACTTACACACTACAAATCACTATAGGTCCGTCCTTCTCTAAACTTACACACTACAAATCACTATAGGTCCGTCCTTCTCTAAACGTACACACTACAAATCACTATAGGTCCATCCTTCTCTAAACTTACACACTACAAATCACTATAGGACCGTCCTTCTCTAAACTTACACACTACAAATCACTATAGGTCCACCCTTATCTAAACTTACACACTACAAATCACTATAGGACCATCCTTCTCTAAACTTACACACTACAAATCACTATAGGTCCACCCTTCTCTAAACTTACACACTACAAATCACTATAGGTCCGTCCTTCTCTAAACTTACACACTACAAATCACTATAGGTCCGTCCTTCTCTAAACGTACACACTACAAATCACTATTGGTCCGTCCTTCTCTAAACTTACACACTACAAATCACTATAGGACCATCCTTCTCTAAACTTACACACTACAAATCACTATAGGTCCGTCCTTCTCTAAACTTACACACTACAAATCACTATAGGTCCACCCATCTCTAAACTTACACACTACAAATCACTATAGGTCCACCCTTATCTAAACTTACACATTACAAATCACTATAGGACCGTCCTTCTCTAAACTTACACACTACAAATCACTATAGGTCCGTCCTTCTCTAAACTTACACACTACAAATCACTATAGGTCCGTCCTTCTCTAAACTTACACATTACAAATCACTATAGGTCAGTCCTTCTCTAAACTTACACACTAGAAATCACTATAGGTCCGTCCTTCTCTAAACTTACACACTACAAATCACTATAGGTCCGTCCTTCTCTAAACTTACACATTACAAATCACTATCGGTCCATCCTTCTCTAAACTTACACACTACAAATCACTATAGGTCCATCCTTCTCTAAACTTACACACTACAAATCACTGTAGGTCCTTCCTTCTCTAAACTTACACACTACAAATCACTATAGGTCCACCCATCTCTAAACTTACACACTACAAATCACTATAGGTCCACCCTTCTCTAAACTTACACATTACAAATCACTATAGGTCCGTCCTTCTCTAAACTTACACACTACAAATCACTATAGGTCCACCCATCTCTAAACTTACACACTACAAATCACTATAGGTCCGTCCTTCTCTAAACTTACACACTACAAATCACTATAGGTCCGTCCTTCTCTAAACATACACACTACAAATCACTATAGGTCCGTCCTTCTCTAAACTTACACACTACAAATCACTATAGGTCCACCCATCTCTAAACTTACACACTACAAATCACTATAGGTCCATCCTTCTCTAAACTTACACACTACAAATCACTATAGGTCCGTCCTTCTCTAAACTTACACATTACAAATCACTATAGGTCCACCCTTCTCTAAACTTACACATTACAAATCACTATAGGTCCGTCCTTCTCTAAACTTACACATTACAAATCACTATAGGTCCACCCTTCTCTAAACTTACACATTACAAATCACTATAGGTCCGTCCTTCTCTAAACTTACACACTACAAATCACTATAGGTCCGTCCTTCTCTAAACTTACACACTACAAATCACTATAGGTCCGTCCTTCTCTAAACTTACACACTACAAATCACTATAGGTCCACCCATCTCTAAACTTACACACTACAAATCACTATAGGTCCGTCCTTCTCTAAACTTACACATTACAAATCACTATAGGTCCACCCTTCTCTAAACTTACACATTACAAATCACTATAGGTCCGTCCTTCTCTAAACTTACACACTACAAATCACTATAGGTCCGTCCTTCTCTAAACTTACACACTACAAATCACTATAGGTCCATCCTTCTCTAAACTTACACATTACAAATCACTATAGGTCCGTCCTTCTCTAAACTTACACACTACAAATCAGTATAGGTCCACCCTTCTCTAAACTTACACACTACAAATCACTATAGGTCCATCCTTCTCTAAACTTACACATTACAAATCACTATAGGTCCACCCTTCTCTAAACTTACACATTACAAATCACTATAGGTCCGTCCTTCTCTAAACTTACACACTACAAATCACTATAGGTCCGTCCTTCTCTAAACTTACACACTACAAATCACTATAGGTCCGTCCTTCTCTAAACTTACACACTACAAATCACTATAGGTCCATCGTTCTCTAAACTTACACATTACAAATCACTATAGGTCCGTCCTTCTCTAAACTTACACATTACAAATCACTATAGGTCCATCCCTCTCTAAACTTACACATTACAAATCACTATAGGTCCACCCTTCTCTAAACTTACACATTACAAATCACTATAGGTCCGTCCTTCTCTAAACTTACACACTACAAATCACTATAGGTCCATCCTTCTCTAAACTTACACACTACAAATCACTATAGGTCCGTCCTTCTCTAAACTTACACACTACAAATCACTATAGGTCCACCCATCTCTAAACTTACACACTACAAATCACTATAGGTCCACCCTTATCTAAACTTACACATTACAAATCACTATAGGACCGTCCTTCTCTAAACTTACACACTACAAATCACTATAGGTCCGTCCTTCTCTAAACTTACACACTACAAATCACTATAGGTCCGTCCTTCTCTAAACTTACACATTACAAATCACTATAGGTCAGTCCTTCTCTAAACTTACACACTAGAAATCACTATAGGTCCGTCCTTCTCTAAACTTACACACTACAAATCACTATAGGTCCGTCCTTCTCTAAACTTACACATTACAAATCACTATCGGTCCATCCTTCTCTAAACTTACACACTACAAATCACTATAGGTCCATCCTTCTCTAAACTTACACACTACAAATCACTGTAGGTCCGTCCTTCTCTAAACTTACACACTACAAATCACTATAGGTCCACCCATCTCTAAACTTACACACTACAAATCACTATAGGTCCACCCTTCTCTAAACTTACACATTACAAATCACTATAGGTCCGTCCTTCTCTAAACTTACACACTACAAATCACTATAGGTCCACCCATCTCTAAACTTACACACTACAAATCACTATAGGTCCGTCCTTCTCTAAACTTACACACTACAAATCACTATAGGTCCGTCCTTCTCTAAACTTACACACTACAAATCACTATAGGTCCGTCCTTCTCTAAACTTACACACTACAAATCACTATAGGTCCACCCATCTCTAAACTTACACACTACAAATCACTATAGGTCCATCCTTCTCTAAACTTACACACTACAAATCACTATAGGTCCGTCCTTCTCTAAACTTACACATTACAAATCACTATAGGTCCACCCTTCTCTAAACTTACACATTACAAATCACTATAGGTCCGTCCTTCTCTAAACTTACACATTACAAATCACTATAGGTCCACCCTTCTCTAAACTTACACATTACAAATCACTATAGGTCCGTCCTTCTCTAAACTTACACACTACAAATCACTATAGGTCCGTCCTTCTCTAAACTTACACACTACAAATCACTATAGGTCCACCCATCTCTAAACTTACACACTACAAATCACTATAGGTCCGTCCTTCTCTAAACTTACACATTACAAATCACTATAGGTCCACCCTTCTCTAAACTTACACATTACAAATCACTATAGGTCCGTCCTTCTCTAAACTTACACACTACAAATCACTATAGGTCCGTCCTTCTCTAAACTTACACACTACAAATCACTATAGGTCCATCCTTCTCTAAACTTACACATTACAAATCACTATAGGTCCGTCCTTCTCTAAACTTACACACTACAAATCACTATAGGTCCACCCTTCTCTAAACTTACACACTACAAATCACTATAGGTCCATCCTTCTCTAAACTTACACATTACAAATCACTATAGGTCCACCCTTCTGTAAACTTACACATTACAAATCACTATAGGTCCGTCCTTCTCTAAACTTACACACTACAAATCACTATAGGTCCGTCCTTCTCTAAACTTACACACTACAAATCACTATAGGTCCGTCCTTCTCTAAACTTACACACTACAAATCACTATAGGTCCATCGTTCTCTAAACTTACACATTACAAATCACTATAGGTCCGTCCTTCTCTAAACTTACACATTGCAAATCACTATAGGTCCATCCCTCTCTAAACTTACACATTACAAATCACTATAGGTCCACCCTTCTCTAAACTTACACATTACAAATCACTATAGGTCCGTCCTTCTCTAAACTTACACACTACAAATCACTATAGGTCCATCCTTCTCTAAACTTACACACTACAAATCACTATAGGTCCGTCCTTCTCTAAACTTACACATTACAAATCACTATAGGTCCACCCTTCTCTAAACTTACACACTACAAATCACTATAGGTCCGTCCTTCTCTAAACTTACACACTACAAATCACTATAGGTCCATCCTTCTCTAAACTTACACATTACAAATCACTATAGGTCCGTCCTTCTCTAAACTTACACACTACAAATCACTATAGGTCCATCCTTCTCTAAACTTACACACTACAAATCACTATAGGTCCATCCTTCTCTAAACTTACACACTACAAATCACTATAGGTCCACCCTTCTTTAAACTTACACACTACAAATCACTATAGGTCCGTCCTTCTCTAAACTTACACACTACAAATCACTATAGGTCCGTCCTTCTCTAAACTTACACACTACAAATCACTATAGGTCCGTCCTTCTCTAAACTTGTGCCCTCTGCAAGATTTTATGTGGCCATCTCCAGTGGCGGCCCGTGCATTAGGGGCACCGGCGGCACTGCCCCCTCTCTCCACTCCACCCCCTATATGGTAACTGATAAATTCATGCATAGCATGACTCTATGCACGGCCGCTGCGGCCACCCCTCTATTCAGGTGTCCGGCCCCTTTCAGGGCACTGTGTGCATAAATTACAGCGGCAGTTTTTTTTTTAAATCACTTTAATACTGGGCATTTTCACCCCGTTCCTGCCCAGGCCAATTTTCAGCTTTCAGCACTGTCACGATTTGAATGACAATTGTGCGGTCGTGCGAGGTCGCTCCCAACAAAATTTACGTCCTTTTTTCCCACAAATAGAGCTTTCTTTTGGTGGTATTTGATCACCTCTGCGTTTTTTATTTGTTGCGCTATAAACAAAAAAATACTGACAATTTTGAAAAAACACAATATTTTTTACTTTTTGCTATAATAAATATCCCAATATTTTTTTTTTTTTATATATTTTTTCTCAGTTTATGCCGATATGTATTCTTCTACATATTTTTGTTAAAAAATCGCAATAAGCATATAGTGATTGGTTTGTGCAAAAGTTATAGCGCCTACAAAATAGGGGATATAATTATGGTTTTTTTTTTACTAGTAATGGCGGTTATCTGCGATTTTTGTCAGGACTGCGATGTTGCGACGGACAGATCGGACACTTTTGACACTATTTTGGGACCATTCACATTTATACAGCGAACAGTGCTATAAATATGCACTGATTACTGTATAAATGTGTCTGGTAGGGAAGGGGTTAACACTAGTGGGTGATCAAGGGGTTAAATGTGTTCCCTGGGAGTGATTCTTACTGTGGGGGGAGGGGACTGACTGGGCTAGGGGACCGATCGGTGTCCCTATGTACAAGGGGCACACCATCGGTCTCCTCTCCCTGACAGGACGTGGATCTCTGTGTTTATACACAGAGATCCACATCCCTGGCTCTGTAAATGCCGACCGCGGGTACCTGGCGGACATCGCGGCCGGCAGGCACGCGCATCAGCACTTGCGTGACGCGGTGGGGACGGATTTTCCCTGATGCGCGCCCGCGTCGGCGCGCAGGGAGCTTGTAAACAGGAGGATGTCCAGGGACGCCCTCCCGGCAATTGAGCGCCGCACTGTAGACGTCTTTTGTCTATAGCGCGGGTGCAAAGTGGTTAAAGAGGAAGTAAACCCTGATGGGTTTTACTTCCTCTTTATTTCCCTGCAAAGGTAAAGCATAATGGGCTACTATGCATCTCATAGTATCCCCTTATGTGTCACTTACCTGAAACCGAATCCTGCGATGTCACTGCTGTCCCCACTGGTAGCGAGCGTCCATCTTCACCCACTTCCTTCCGGTGCCGCGAACTCCGGTTCTGACTGGCCTGGAGTCACGTGTGACGTCACTCCCGCGCAGGAGCCGGCAGTCACGGCATGACCCCTTTAGAAATGTCACAATCTGCCCTTTCTAAAGAGTGCATGCGCCGTAGACAGCGTATGGCTTTATTGTAAATATCTCCTAAACCGTGGAGGTTTAGGAGATATTTCCAGCACCTACAGGTAAGCCTTAATATAGGCTTACATGTAGGTAAAAGTAGTTGTACAGGGTGTACAACCACTTTAAGCTCCTGATTAGATAATAGGCTTCAAAATTGGGTGGGCTTGGGACGCAGAGGATGCGCTCCGATCCCAACCAGGTGTGTTACAACAGCGAATGAATATTCGCTGTTGAAAAAACACTGATCCTGAATCCGGCCAATCAAAAGCGGGTGTGAGACCCGTTTTCTGATTGGCCGAAAAGAGAAGACTCCCGATTGGCCGCCGAGGAGGGAGGAAACGGAAGCCGCCATGATGACCTGGAGAACGAGAGGCAGCAGGAGAAAAGCAGGTGAACGGGAGGACGCCGGTGATGGGGCAAGTGCTACTGACCGACGACTGACCCAGGGGGAAGGCAGGGTGGCATACTGTTTGCCGCCTCCCCCAAAAAAAATTCCATTGGCCACCACTGGCCATCTCATGTAGGAGGGGACTTTGATGGGGGCTCTGATGTAAGAAGGATTCTATGTAAGCATAGATTTTGATGTAAAGGGGGATGTAAGGTCGGGGAGGCTCTAATAGGCTCACCTTTATTTCGAAGGACTTTTGTTTATGTTGTTCTAGATCAGTAAACCTAGAAGTTCTAGAAGTAAACCTATTCATTTAATTTTTATTCGTTAATTAATAAAGTTTCAGCCCATGAACATTTGTAAAATTTAAGATGTGGCCCTTGAACTGAAAAGTTTGGAGACCCCTACTCTGCAATAAAGAGTTGGTCAGATCTCCAAGACTGGAATGGCAAGTAGAGATTTACATGCTGGGAACCCCAGTTTTCAGAACTCCTATGTATGTTCAGACACGTCTAGCTAGTTATATGTTTTTTCTTTTTTGGAATTAATTTTTCCTTCAATGATAGCAATCTGTCCAGGCCCTGACGCAACAAAGCAGCCCCAAACCATGATGCTCCCACCACCATACTTCACAGTTGGGATGAGGTTTTGATGTTGGTGTGCTGTGCCTCTTTTTCTCCACACATAGTGTTGTGTGTTTCTTCCAAAAAACTCAACTTTGGTTTCATCTGTCCACAGAATATTTTGCCAGTACTGCTGTGGAACATCCAGGTGCTCTTGTGCAAACTGTAAATGTGCAGCAATGTTTTTTTTTGGACAGCAGTGGCTTCCTCTGTGGTATCCTCCCATGAAATCCATTCTTGTTTAGTGTTTTACATATCGTAGATTCGCTAACAGGGATGTTAGCATATGCCAGAGGCTTTTGTAAGTCTTTAGCTGACACTCTAGGATTCTTCTTCACCTCATTGAGCAGTCTGCGCTGTGCTCTTGCAGTCATCTTTACAGGACGCCCACTCCTAGGGAGAGTAGCAGCAGTGCTGAACTTTCTCCATTTATAGACAATTTGTCTTACTGTGGACTGATGAACAGCAAGGCTTTTGGAGATACTTTTATAACCCTTTCCAGCTTTATGCAAGTCAACAATTCTTAATCGTAGGTCTTCTGAGAGCTCTTTTGTGCGAGGCATCATTCACATCAGGCAGTGCTTCTTGTGAAAAGCAAACCTAGAACGGGTGTGTGTTTTTTATAGGGCAGGGCAGCTGTAACCAACACCTCCCATCTCATCTCATTGATTGGACTCCAGTTGGCTGACACCTCACTCCAATTAGCTCTTGGAGATCTCATTAGTTTAGGGGTTCACATACTTTTTCCACCTGCAATGTGAATGTTTACATGGTGTGTTTAATAAAAACATGGTAACATTTCATTCTTTGTGTATTATTAGTTTAAGCAGACTGTGATTGTCTACTGTTGTGACTTAGAGGAAGATCAGATCACATGTTATGACCAATTTGTGCAGAAATCCATATCATTCCAAAAGGGTTCACATACTTTTATTTTTTTTATTTATCTTTATCTTTATATACATTTTTTCTTTAATACAAAGTTTCAAGATAAATTGAAAACAAAGACAAATTGAAAACACATACTTCTTTTTGCAACTGTATATGGTATCCTGTTCCCGACCGGCTCACGCATATACTATACTGCGGCAAAATGGCTCCCCTGGGCAAAACCCCATACGGGTACGTCCTTATCTTTTACTGCCACCAGAGGGCGAACGTGTCCGTTGCATGGCAGGGAACCCGATGCGTGTGGCCGGCGAGCATGATCGCCGCCGGCCACGCAAAAATCGCATACACGAGCGCCAGCACTGGAATTTGTGTGTAAACACACAAATCCCTGTGCTGTCAGGGAAGAGGAAACATTTTGCTTGTTCCTACTAAGTAGGAAAAACAATATGTCTCCTCTCCTAGTCACTCCCATCCCCACACAGTTAGAACACACAGTTAACCTCTTGATCCCCCTCTAGTGTTAACTCCTTCCCTGCCAGTGACATTTACACAGTAATTAGTGCATTTTTATAGCACTGATCACTGTATAATTTTCAATGGTCCCAAAAAAGGGGCAAAAGTGGCCGATCTGTCCATCACCATGTCGCAGTACCGCTAAAAATCGCAGATCACCATCATTACTAGTAAAAAAAAAATGGTATAACAATTACATAAATCTTTCCCATAGTTTGTAGATGCTATAACTTTTGCGCAAACCAATCAATATACGCTTATTGCGATTGTTTTTACCAAAAATATGTAAAAGAATATATATATTTTTTTAATTGTCGCTCTTTTTTTTTTATATAGCGCAAAAAATAAAAACTGCAGAGGCAATCAAATACCACCAAAAGAAAGCTCTATTTGTGGGAAAAAAATGACATTTTGTTTGGGTACAGCGTTGAATGACCACGCAATTGTCAGTTAAAGCGACACACGAAATTGTAAAAAGTGCTCTGGCCAGAAAGGGGCTAAAATCTTCCGGGGCTGAAGCGGGTATAGTCACATATTTTTTTTTGCTGTACTCATTTTTTTGTTGATTGTTTACAATACACATTTTTGGTAAACTTCTTTATCTTCATTTATGTCATATACATTTTGTTTTGCTGTCTCCATTGAAGAAATATTTCACCTCCTGTCTTGGTGACCGCACAGAAAGTGAGAGGAATCTCAATCTTCTGAACATGGACACACTTCAATATATAACTAATATAAGGTCTAAGCATTTCACACTTTACTGGCAAATGCTTTCATTGCTGTCTGTTCCTTTGTTAGAGAGGTTTTCCTTCAATGGGGACACAGGGAAGGCTTATGCCGCGTAGACACGATCGGTTTTTCTGATGAAAAAAGACCGATGGACTTTTTTCATCGGACAGACCGATCGTGTGTGGGCCCCATCGGTCTTTTTTCCATCGGTATAAAAAAATAGAACATGTTTTAAATTTTACCGATGAAAAAAAAAACGATAGCAAATTCCGATCGTCTGTGGGGAACTCCATCGGAGAAAAAACCCACGCATGCTCAGAATCAAGTCGACGCATGCTCAGAAGCATTGAACTTAATTTTTCTCGGCTCTTCTGAGTGTTTTATGTCTGGGACGGTTGGATTTTTGACTGATGGTGTGTAGGAAAGACTGATGGAAGTCAGCTTCATCGGATTTCCGATGGAAAAATCCATCAGATTCTATTCCATCAGAAATCCGATCATGTGTACAGGGCATTAGGGCTTCTGTAGTATGAAGGACACTTTTTAGGTAGGAGGCTTGCAGTGATTTGTTGTTTTCAGCATTAAAAGCTTTGTTACAAAAACAACCAGTACTTGGCTGCCAATGCTGAAAAACAAGTGTGAAAAATACAATAGAATTGTACTAGATGCTGCATAGGGAATAAATGGCTGCTCGGACCAGCTGCTGACAAATGCAATCCAGTTATTATAACACCCTATCACTTATTGGGTCTTCATATACATTGTTTCTTGCTTCTTCAAGTCCTGATGAAGGTGGTGGAGCTTGGCCCCTAAAACGCGTTGATTTCTGTTAATAATTTGTCCTTGAAACAAACTTGTATCACAGTGTAGCACTTCACTTCTAGGCTCATTCATCTTCAGCACAATGGCATGAATGAAGTAAATCTTTTTAACCACTTAAGCCCCGGACCATTTCGGGCCATTAGGACCAGGCCTGTTTTTGGGATTCGGCACTGCGCTGCTTTAACTGTAAATTGTGCGGACATGCAATGTTGTACCCAAATGAAATTTGCGTCCTTTTCTTCCCACAAATAGAGCTTTCTTTTAATGGTATTTGATTGCCTCTGCGATTTTTATTTTTTGCGATATAAACAGAAAAAGACCGAAAATTTTGAAAAAAAATGATATTTTCTACTTTTTGTTATAAGAAAAATCGAATAAACTCAATTTTAGTCATACATTTAGGCCAAAATGTATTCAGCCACATGTCTTTAGTAAAAAAAATGTCAATAAGCGTATATTTATTGGTTTGCGCAAAAGTTATAGTGTTTACAAACTAGGGTACATTTTCTGAAATTTACACAGCTTTAAATTTATGACTGCCTATCTCATTTCTTGAGGTGCTAAAATGGCAGGGCAGTACAAAACCCCCCCAAATGACCCCATTTTGGAAAGTAGACACCCCAAGGAAATTGCTGAGAGGCATGTTGAGCCCATTGAATATTTTTTTTTTTGTCCCAAGTGATTGAATAATGACAAAAAAAAAAAAAAAATACAAAAAGTTGTCACTAAATGATATATTGCTCACACATGCCATGGTTATATGTGGAATTGCACCCCAAAATACATTCTGCTGCTTCTCCTGAGTACGGGGATACCACATGTGTGGGACTTTTTAGGAGCCTAGCCACGTACGGGACCCCGGAAACCAAGCACCGCCTTCAGGATTTCTAAGGGCGCAAATTTTTGATTTCACTCCTCACTACCTATCACAGTTTCGAAGGCCATAAAATGCCAAAATAGCACAAAACCCCCACAAATGACCCCATTTTGGAAAGTAGACACCCCAAGCTATTTGCTGAGAGGCATGTTGAGTCCATGGAATATTTTATATTTTGCCACAGGTTGCGGGAATATGACAAACTTTTTTTTTTTTGCACAAAGTTGTCACTAAATGATATATTGCTCACACATGCCATGGGCATATGTGAAATTACACCCCAAAATACATTCTGCTGCTTCTCCTGAGTACGGGGATACCACATGTGTGGGACTTTTTGGGAGCCTAGCCGCGTACGGGACCCCAAAAACCAAGCACCGCCTTCAAGGTTTCTAAGGGCATAAATTTTTGATTTCGCTCCTCACTACCTATCACAGTTTTGAAGGCCATAAAATGCCAAGATGGCACAAAACCCCCCCAAATGACCCCATTTTGGAAAGTAGACACCCCAAGCTATTTGCTGAGAGGCATGTTGAGCCCATTGAATATTTTTTTTTTTGTCCCAAATGATTGAATAATGACAAAAAGAAAAAAAAAATGTACAAAAAGTTGTCACTAAATGATATATTGCTCACACATGCCATGGTTATATGTGAAATTACACCCCAAAATACATTTTGCTGCTTCTCCTGAGTATGGGGATACCACATGTGTGGGACTTTTTGGGAGCCTAGCCGCGTACGGGACCCCAAAAACCAAGCACCGCCTTCAAGGTTTCTAAGGGCATACATTTTTGATTTCACTCCTCACTACCTATCACAGTTTTGAAGGCCATAAAATGTCAAAATAGCCCAAAACCCCCACAAATGACCCCATTTTGGAAAGTAGACACCCCAAGCTATTTGCTGAGAGGCATGGTGAGTATTTTACAGCTCTCATTTGTTTTTGAAAATTAAGAAAGACATTTTTTTTTCTTTTTTTTTTTCTTTTTTTACATTTTCAAAACTTTGTGACAAAAAGCGAGATCTGCAAAATACTCAACATACCTCTCAGCAAATAGCTTGGGGTGTCTACTTTCCAAAATGGGGTCATTTGGGGGGGTTTTGTGCCATCTGGGCATTCCATGGCCTCCGAAACTGTGATAGGCAGTGAGGAGTGAAATCAAAAATTTACACCCATAGAAATCCTGAAGGCGGTGCTTGGTTTTTGGGGTCCCGTACGCGACTAGGCTCCCAAAAAGTCCCACACATGTGGTATTCCCGTACTCAGGAGAAGCAACAGAATGTATTTTGGGGTGTAATTCCACATATGCCCATGGCATGTTTGAGCAATATATAATTTAGTGACAACTTTTTGTACATTTTTTTTTTTTTTTTTTTTTTGGTCATTATTCAATCACTTGGGACAAAAAAAAAAATATTCAATGGGCTCAACATGCCTCTCAGCAAATAGCTTGGGGTGTCTACTTTCCAAAATGGGGTCATTTGGGGGGGTTTTGAACTGTCCTGGCATTTTATGCACAACATTAGGAAGCTTATGTCACACATCATCCACTCTTCTAACCACTTGAAGACAAAGCCCTTTCTGACACTTTTTGTTTACATGAAAAAAAAAATTTTTTTGCAAGAAAATTATGTTGAACCCCCAAACATTATATATTTTTTTAAAGCAAAGGCCCTGCAGATTAAAATAGTGGGTGTTGCATTTTTTTTTTCCACACAGTATTTGCGCAGCGATTTTTCAAACACATTTTTTGGGGGAAAAACACACTTTTTTTATTTTTAATGCACTAAAAAACACTATATTGCCCAAATGTTTGATGAAATAAAAAAGATGATCATAGGCCGAGTACATGGATACCAAACACGACATGCTTTAAAATTGCGCACAAACGCGCAGCGGCGACAAACTACATTCATTTTTAAAAGCATTTAAAAGCCTTTACAGGTTACCACGTTAGATTTACAGAGGAGGTCTACTGCTAAAATGACTGCCCTCGATCTGACCTTCGCGGTGATACCTCACATGCATGATGCAATTGCTGTTTACATATGACGCTAGACCGACGCTTGCGTTCGCCTTTGCGCAAGAGCAGGGGGGGACAGCGGTGCTTTTTTTTTTTTATTATTATTTATTTGGCTTTTTTATTTTATTTTTAAACTGTGCCTTCCATATTTTATTTTTTTACCATTTTTATCGTTATCTCAGGGAATGTAAATATCCCCTATGATAGCAATAAGTAGTGACAGGTACTCTTTTTTTGAAAAAAATTGGGGGGTTAGACCCTAGATCTTTCCTCTGCCCTCAAAGCATCTGACCACACCAAGATCGGTGTGATAAAATGCTTTCCCAATTTCCCAATGGCGCTTTTTATATCCGGGGGGGGACATTCCCTCCCACTGCTTGTAAAAGCAGTCTAGAGGCTAATTATCTGCTAGAATTGCTTTTACATGAAAGCCGGCTGCTGGCTGAAAAGAATGATACCAAGATGATACCTAAACCCGCAGGCATCATTCTGGTATAAACATTCAAAGTCCAGCAACATACCAGTACGTTGCTGGTCCTTGTTGGACATGTATTGTAATCTTTTTTTTCATACAGCCTATTGGCTGAACGAAAAAAAGAGATTGATTGGTGGGTATGCCCACCATTAGAATACCTCCCTTCATCCACCCACTTCTAATGATGGGCATATATGCCGAAGCATGGGGGCATCCTCCCGCAAAAAAGTTATGTCGCGTACACACGGTCAAGCCTTCGTCGGAATTTCGACCGTATGTACGCGGCATAAAAGGTTATGCCGCGTACACACGGTCGGACTTTTCCACGGGCAAGCCTCCGTTGGAATTTCGACCGTATATACGCGGCATTAGGAGCAAAATCGCTCCTCCGCCCCTGCTGCCCCCATGCTTCGGCATATATGCTCTTTTTTTTAACTGTGGTGTCACGGCTTTATGTATCGTGGGAGCAAACGCTGTTGCTGTCAAGATAAATAATTCCGCGCTGCAGTTGAATGGCGCACCTGAAAACAAAAAATTACATACCTGAAAAGCAAGCATGATAAAACATTGCAGAATAGAATACAGTAAAAAAGAGCAGAACAATAGAGAGAAAATAGAGAGAGAGAGAACAATAAAACGACAACTATTTTTGTTTTTTTTATTTTATATTTTATTTGTGTTTTGTTTTTTAGGGTTTTTTTTTTCTTTTTTACACTTTTTTTGTAACTTTACAACTGTAATGGTTCGGGTCTCTCAAAATGTAATGGCATCTTGGGAGACCCTGTGTAAGTGTGTCCTTGTCTGTGAAATGCTGTACCCTACGCTAAAACTTCACTTTTGAGTGGTAGCGTTCAAAACATTCACCTTGGACTGGTTGATATTGATGGTTGCTATGGACTGGTTGCTATGGACGGTTGCTATGGACAGTTGCTATGGACGGTTGCTACGGATTGGTTGTTATGGACGGTTGCTATGGATTGGTTGCCATGGACAGTTGCTATGGACTGGATGCTATGGATAGTTGCTATGGATGGTTGCTATGGACAGTTGCTATGGACGGTTGCTATGGACTGGTTGCAATGGATGGTTGCTATGGACAGTTGCTATAGACTGGTTGCTATGGATGGTTGCTATGGACGGTTGCTATGGACTGGTTGCTATGGACGTTTGCTATGGACTGGTTGATATGGATCAGGCCTGTCTCTGCGAACGCTGCAGTTATGTGTGTTGTGTTTGGTAAGTGACAGTGATCGATCGATACTGCACTTGGGTGGGCTGGGCTGGGCTGGGCTGGGCGGAGGGGCTAAACGCAGGTGCTAGCAGGTATCTGGGCTGATCCCGCTAACACTGCGTTTTTGGGAACCCTAAACTGCTGGGGATGCTAGTATAGATCTGATCAGATACTATACCACTAAGGGGGGTGTATGCTTTGCGCGTGGGTGTTAGCGTTACTGGCACTAACCTAACACTGCCTGGGGCGACGCAGACCCTCTCTGGCGCTAAAACCTAATTGATCTCACCCGCCGGGCGATCAGGGGGGTTAAACCTTTATTGGGTTATATACGGCGGGTGCCCTGATGCTATAAAAAGCAAACTAATCAACCAGCGTCACCCGTAACCTTTATATGGTGATCACTGGTGAAAGGGTTAACTAGGGGCAATCAGGGGGTTAAAACCTTTATTAGGTTAAATATGGGGGTACCTGACTCTATATAAAAACCTGACGGGTAACCTAAATAACTAAATAACTTACTGGCTAACCAGTGACACCAGTGACGCTTATACGGCGATCACTGGTGAAAGGGTTAACTCTAGGGGCAATCAGGGGGTTAAAATAATATATGGGGGTATCTGACACTAATAAAAACCTGCGGCGAACCTAAAAAAAAATAACTAATAATCTAAAACACCAGTGACACAAATACAGCGATCGGAAAAACAATCGCTTAGTGACGCTGAAGTTAGGGGGTGAAAGGGTTACCTGGGGGGTGATCAAGGGGTTAAACCTTTATTAGGGGGGGTTAGGGGGCTACCCTGGACCTAAAGGGGCCTAATCCTAACTGCCCTGCAACTTTTTACAATCACAGATGACACTAAATGCAGTGATCAGTAAAATAAATGATCACTGCAATCAGTGACACTGTGATTGGGGGCTTTGGGGTGACCTGGGGGGTGATCTGGGGGTGACTGGGGGGTGATTTGTGTGCCTATGTGTACCTACGTGTCAGTGGACTGTTGGTGCACTAACCTCTGTCTTCACTCCTCGGCGCCGGGAACGAAAAGACCGCGGCGAGGGAGATGACATCACTTCCTCCAGCCTTGTTTACATCACATGGCGGAGGAAGCATTTTCATTGGCTGGGAGCGATCGCGAGGGGGGGGGGGCGGAATCGAGCGGCCGCCCCCTCATGCCTGATCGCTCCCGAACACTTAACGGCCGCTCACTGCAGTGAAGGGGGGTCCGGATGGACCCCCCAACTGCACAAAGGCGATCACGTAGATCTACGTGATTCTGCCTGTCCGTGCCATTCTGCCGACGTAAATCGGCGGTGGGCGGTCGTTAAGTGGTTAAACGGCATTGCGCAATGAGGATTTCTCCTGTTTTTGTCATTCCTATCCATTACTATGAGGTAGAGTATATGCCACCATAAAGACGCCATACTAAAGGATTTCTATCGGGGTATCCCAACAATGTTGCTTCTAATTAAAATATTTTGTTTTTAAAGAAAGCTAGAATGTGGAATGTTTTGATAAAATATATTTTTCTCTGTCACTTTCACTAGTTACTCTCCATCTCACAACAATGTTTACCCAAACTGACACAGGTGTCTTTGCAAAGCACAAACATTACCATTGCTGATGCAAATTTTAAATTAGTCACATTTTTTTGTGCTTTTTATTATTTCTAAATAATCATAATTTGAGCCCCAAAAATCTGATATGTGTTCCAACATCAGAAATAAAAATGTAATTCCCCAAAATTTGAGGGTAGTATCACTATTCTAAACTCACCCCAAAAAAAACACCAAATATCACAGAATAAATCAAGAAGAATAACTCTTGAGTAATGTAATTCCATCACCTGTATGTCCAAAGAAATGTAGTATTTATGTGTATTTACGTGTAGGAGGTTTCCACATGTGGCAGCTCTGTGGCTTGGAGGTTAGAACTTCTGCTTAGCATCCCTGAGTGTCTGGGTTCAAATCCCAAACATGCTGTTTCATGTAGAGAAGTTGTCTCATCTCCCAGGTCCTAAAACTATGTCTAAATGTTGTATTTATGTGTAGGATGGTTCCACCACCACTGTAAATCTTGCCAGATACACAATTTAGCCCAAAGTATTGGGACGCCTGCCTTTACACACACATGAACTTTAACCACTTGTCCCCCGCCCACTGTCAATTGACGGCGGGCGGAGGATACTCTCGTTCTGGTAGGACGTCATATGACGTCCTCCCTTTAAAACGAGCTAGGAGGCGCGCGCTCTCCGCCAGCGTTCACAAGGCCCCGGTGCGTGTGCCTGGCGGCCGCAATTGCCGCCGGGCACCCGCGATTACCCGGGAAACGAGCAGGAAAGTGGATCTCTGTGTGTAAACACAGAGATCCACGTCCTGTAAGGGAGAGGGGACCGATGGTGTGTCCCTTGTACATAGGGACAACCATCGGTCACCTCCCCCAGTCAGTCACCTCCCCCCACAGTAAGAACACATTGAGGGAACATATTTAACCCCTTCCCGCCCCCTAGTGGTTAACCCCTTCCCTGCCAATCACATTTATACAGTAATCAATGCATTTTTATAGCAGGGATCGCTGTATAAACGTGAATGGTCCCAAAAATGTGTCAAAAGTGTCCGATGTGTCCGCCGCAATATCGCAGTCACAATAAAAAAATCGCAGATCGCCGCCATTACTAATAAAAAAATAAAAAAATAAAAATGCTATAAATCTATCCCCTATTTTGTAGACGCTATAACTTTTGCGCAAACCAATCAATTTTTTTTTTTACCAAAAATATGTAGAAGAATACGTATCGGCCTAAACTGAGGAAAATTTTATTTAAAAAAAAAAAAATGGGTATTTATTATAGCAAAAAGTAAAAAATAGTGTTTTTTTTCCAAACTGGACGCTCTTCTTTTGTTTATAGCGCAAAAAATAAAAAGCGCAGAGGTGATAAAATACCACCAAAAGAAAGCTCTATTTGTGGGAAAAAAAGGACGCAAATTTCGTTTGGGAGCCACGTCGCACGACCGCGCAATTGTCATTCAAAGTGTGACAGCGCTGAAAGCTGAAAAATAGCTTGGGCAGGAAGGGGGTTTTCGTGCACAGTGGAGAAGTGGTTAATGGTAGCCCAGTCTTAGTCCGTAGGGTTAAAATTTGATTTGGCCCACCCTTTGCAACTAGAACAGCTTCTGGGAAGGCTGGGAAGGCTGTCCACAAGGTTTAGTGTGTCTATGGGAATGTTTGATCATTCTTCCAGAAGTGCATTTATGAGGCCAGGCACTGATGTTGGATGAGAAGGCCTGGCTCGTAGTCTCTGCTCTAATTCAGCCAAAGGGAGTTCTATCGGTTTGAGTTGAGGACTCTGTGCAGGCCAGTCAAGTTTATCCACCCCAAACTCACTCATCCATGTCTTTATGGACCTTGCTTTGTGCACTGTGCGCAGTCATGTTGAAACAGGAAGGGGCCATCCCCAAACTGTTCCCACAAAGTTGGGAGCATGAAATTGTCCAAAATGTCTTGGTATGCTGATGCCTTAAGAGTTCCCTTCACTGGAACTAAGGGGCCAAGCCCAAGCCCTGAAAAACAACCCCACACCATAATCCCCCTCCTCCAAATGAATTGGACCAGTGCACAAAGCAAGGTCCATAAAGACATGGATGAGTGAGTTTGGGGTGGAGGAACTTGACTGGCCTGGACAGAGTCCTGACCTCAACACAACAGAACACCTTGGGGATGAATTAGAGTGGAAACTGTGAGCCAGGACTTCTCGTCCAACATCAGTGCCTGACCTCACAAATGCACTTGGAAGAATGGTCAAACATTCCCATAGACACACTCCTAAACCTTGTGGACAGCCTTCCCAGAAGCCTTCCCAGAAGAGTTGAAGCTGTTATAGCTGCAAAGGGTGGGCCAACTCAATATTGAACCCTACGGACTAAGACTGGGATGCGATTACAGTTCATGTGCGTTTAAAGGCAGGCGTCCCAATACTTAGGCCAATATATTGTATATTGCTTGGAGACACGGAACTTGGCTATGGACTTAGGGCTGGTTCACACCACAGAGATGCAGAGAACATGTGTGAGGCTGCCTGGTGGCTAAGTGGGCAGCAATTCTGTCTAGCAACACTGGGGTTGCTGGTTCAAGTCCCCAACATGCTAATGCTTATGTTGAAGACATGCTGGTATTTTATTTGTCTCCTGTCAAAATAGTCTCTAATGTAAGAAAGTTAGTTTTGGACTTTAGATTGGAAGCTCATTGGAGCCAGGGACTGATGTTAATGTTTGTTAGCACTAATCATGCCCAGGGACTTGGACATTTAAAATTGTAGGGTTTACACTGCACAGGTACATATGCTTAGAAAACTGTTGCTTTGTTTATGTGTATGCAAATGGACTTGGATCTTTGGCCTGTAGTTGGAGATTTGATGCACATAGCCAAGGGCTAACACAGTTGTAAATAGTATTATGTGTTCCTGCCCATCAGGTGCAATCACTTTAGACATACACGAAGAGACAGATTGAAAGATACTGGTGGGCGTGTACTTCTATTGGGCGTGTGTCAGTTTGCTAACAATACAACCTCTCTTATATAAAGGCCTGCAGTATGGGGGATCGTTTGGTCTGAGAAGGCCAGGTTTTTTGCTGTGATTTGTGGGGGGAGAAGGAATGATATTGTGCAGATTGACAAACCCCCCCCCCCCAAACTAGTGTTATTTGCTGAAATTCTTGTGCATTTTTTCAATCAAAAATTGTGTGTGTATTGTTCCTGTCTGACCATGCAAAATCGTTTGGAAGCATCTGCTGACCTTCTACTCTTGGATCTCATTGCTTAATCATGTACACAGAAATGCAGCTTCCAGAAGAACATGGTCACCAATGTATGTATATGTGGATTGTGGGGTGGGGGTGGGGGTGGGTGTTTTGAACATGTGTCTTTTTTTATTATTATGTTGGAATGATTTGTAAGAATAATGACTTAAGTATGTTTCTATATTCTTGCAGATAAAAATGTGATGTGTTGCCCGTTATACACTAAAAGTAAAGCTGTGTGCACTCTAAGGTTTTGACACATTTTAGATTGTAAGCTCCTATGAGCAGGGCCATTAAAATCCAATTGCTAAATGTAGCACCATGTATCCTGTCCAAATTTTTTTGAAGCTAGTAAATGAATGTACATAATTTTGTTTCTGCAAGCACAATAAAAGTACGTTATTGAGCTTTTGTGTGTGCTTTTTTTTATCTTTATTTTTTTGGGCAAAGTGCAAAATCCTTAATATTTTATTTCTATATGGATTTGTGCACCAAAAAAAATCTCTTTGCCCTGGTTCACATTGATGCTACTTTGAAATCGCGCTACTTCACTTAAGCTAGCGCGATTTTAGGTACTACTTGATAGACATCTGTGTGGCTTCATACACAAATGTCTATTGAAGTCGCACCTGAAATCGGCAAAAGTAGTGCAGGAACTACTTTTGGAAATCGGTGCGGCGCCACAAAATTGGGGTTGCATCGATTGGAACAGTGCCATTGTCACCAATAGTCATGCGATTTGATTTCTGAAAGTGCATGACAAATCTCCCCAATGTAAACCTAGGCTTCAGCACACCTGCAAGTAAATGATAAAGGTGGAATCTTTATAACAACTGTGGAGAGTTGCAGGTAATGAATTCAGCTGGAAGATAGGCAGTGTTGTGTGAGTCAGCTTTGGTTCACATTGGTGCGATTTGACATGTCAGATCGGTGGCAATTGCACTGTTCTAATTGGTGTGATTTGTATTGATATAAGTGCAGAAACCTGCACAGATGTCTCTGATGTCCCCCTTCTGCAGTCGGGACTGACATGCGGGGATGAAAATCGTATGAGTTCAGCTGAACGATTTCCTCCCGCTGTCAGTGTGAAGCAGGGCTCAAACTGGGCTTTTTGCCTTTGTAATTCACCTGCTGCTATGCCAGAGACACCATTTCTTATCAAACTCCCTTAAGTTTACCTTCAAATATCATATGTAGAAATACAGATTTGCATATCTGCAAATAATCAAAAATAATAAATTCTGAGATCAAATATTCGCAGCTGCAATCAACAGAGCGTGGTTTCACCTCCTGACCCGGAAATGAGTCATTGTAATCACCTGGAAGTTCCTGTGCTGGTCAGGATCTCCATCTAGGTGGACATGGCGAGGTCCCTCTTTAGCAAAGAGGAGGTGCTGCTGATTTGCCGGGTAAGTGTAGGATATGTACTTGTGCTTACTCAAGGATTTGGTGTGGGTGGGCTTCATTGATTTGCTTCTGGCCCATGTGCACACATCACTACTTCCTGCATTTGTTCTGCTAATGTAAATCAGTAAGGACTATGCAAGTATAAATAAGAGCTCCTTTCTATTAAAATGTATATGACTTGATTCACAGTTGGGCGACTTTTCATGATTCTCAATGATAACCATTCATATCTGTGCTACTTTAAGTCAGACCAACTTCAAAGTAGTCCTTGTACTACTTTGGTGTGACTTTCAGGCTCGGTTTCCACTAGTGCGACTTGTCATGCAACTTGGGACTGCAAAGTCGCATGACATGTCATACCCTATGATTTACAATGAGTATGGTTCATATCTGTGCGACATCAAGTCGCAGCGACTTCAAAGTTAGTCCCTGCACTACTTTGGACCCACTTTGATACAACTTGAGGTCCATAGACCTCAAGAATATACAGGCATTGCTCCAAGTCGCATCAAAATCACGGCAAAAAATTGCTGCAAAATCATGCGAATTTAGGGTTGCAATAGTGGAAACAGAGCCTCATGTGACTTGAGGTACATAGGGCGCAATATTACACAGGCATTCCCAGAAGTTGGGGCCAAGTTGCAGCGACAAAGTGGCAGCAAATTAGGGTGACTTTCAGGTCGCAGCAGTGTGAAAGAGATTCAAGGATATCTTTGAATTTGGCCCTATTGTCACTTGTGCATCCTGAAAGTGGGGAAAATTCATCCCTGCACTACCTTGGTTTGACTTTGATGCAATTTGAGGTCCATACACCACAAGATAACACAGACATTGCTTCAAGTCATGGCAAAGCTGTGCAATTTTAAGGTCGCACAAGTGAAAATGGGGCTTTATTCAAAGGTGTTATCATTTAATCTCATTAGGTTACTTTCACACTTATGTGACTTTTCATGCAGCTTTGGACCTCAGAGTCGCATTAAAAGTATCCCCCCCATAAGTTCCATTCATATCTATGCAACTTCACCCATGTTCACATAGCTCTGAGTTGACAAATCAGCGCCTATTGACGGCAATAGAACTGTCCGAATTGGTGCGACGCCACCCAGATTCCCAAAAGTAGTTCCTACACGACTTTGGGCGACTTCAGGAGGCGATTTCTTATCTCCCAACTTTTTGGGATGGGTATAAGGGACAACTATTAGCAAAAGTATGTAGGCATAGTACAAACCTCCTAAAACACCTTCTTAAAGGAGAATTATTAAAAAAAAAATATTAGTTAAACCCCCAAGTGCTTTTTTTTTTTTTAACAATAATATCCCTTTAGTTTGGCTTTGGGAATTTACAAACAAAGCAATTTAGAAATTAGATGAAAGGTTTAGCGCTGGGAAACACTTTTTGAAAGATAAAAATTGCATTTTATATCAAACTATACAGATCCGAACAAAATGAGGGACAAATGAGGAGGAAAGAGGGACACAGGGACTTTGGTCCAAATCAGGGACAGTTGAGACCTATGTGATTTCACTAGACATCTGTGCAGGAAAGTGCACTGATGTCTCTGAAATCGCTCACAAAGTCGGGCTGAGGCCCCTTTCACACTTGAGCGACTTTTCCTGCGACTTTGGTCATCAGAGTTGCATGACAAGTCATACCCCATGATTTTCAATGTGTACCATTTATATCTGTGAAACTTCAAGTCACACCGACTTCAAAGTAGTCCCTGTACTACTTTGGTCCGACTTTGATACGAGTTGACAGGCATTCCCTGGGATCGCAGAAAAAATGCAGATGGAAGTTTGCGCGCCTTTCCCTGCGACTCCTGCGTCCATAGACCTCAAGATTACACAGGCATTCCTTAAAGTCGCATCAAAATCACACAACTTTCAGGTCGCACAAGTGTGAAAGGGGCCTAAGTCACTGTGCTGAGTACTATTATACCTAGAATATAAAGTAGTCCCACCATCAAACACTCAGCAGCATATGCTGAAATAGGGTGAATGCCTATTAGCCAATGCCACATCAGTATGAGCATGGTTGTTACAATAATATTAAAGTGGTTGTAAACCCACTTAGACAACTTGCATCTATAGGTAACCCTAGAATTAAGGCTTACCTGTATGTGCAAGAAATATTTCCTTAATCTACACACACTAGTAGATGTTTGTGCTATGCTCAATAGGCTAGTGGTCAGCACTTCTACCTTGAAAAACTCAGGCTTCAAAGCACTCATGGGTTCAAATCCCACAGAGAGATACTAAAAGATTGTATTGGTGAAAAAAGGCAAATGCCAATTAGCCAAAGCAGCATATGCTGAAAATAGGTGAATGCCAATTAGCCAATGCACTTTTATTCAATAATATTATGGTGTGGACTTCCAAACATCACACACTAGCTAATGGGCAGTTTACATTTCTTTGTTTGCTTATTTTAATTTGCTTGTGCAAATAATAAACATAGCTGTTGGATGGTAGGTTGGCTGGTATTTGAACTTGTAACATGAGAGCTGTAAAGACATGGGAGCAGACCACTAAGCCATTGTGCTAAGTACAAGACCTGCATAATAGTGTAGTATGATTAAAGAATGAACATAAATAATTACCGCTTTATAGCCACCTAAATGAAAAAATAAAAACATGAAAAAAACAACATACAACAAATAGGTAACCTAAATGTTTAATACATGTAATTTTACATAATAGCAGACATTACTATGTAATAATCCTTCATAACTGCATTTGTTAGCAAAAGAAGGAAAAAAACTAGAATACTAATTGCAATATACATCAATAGATAGAGCACATCTCATATAAAAATGTTTCTTTCACATACATGGATCATAGTTACAGTGCAGTGCTATATAAAAACTTAGTGGAAATTGGCATTTGCGCGTACGCGGATTCGCTAATTAGCGCTGGTTTCACATTTACTAACACTTGTTTGCTGCTAATAGCGCTCTTTTTCATTCGCAAATTCGTGCATGGAATTTTTAATTGTCAAAAATTGGAGCTATTTTTTGCGATGTGCTCAGTACTTCCTGGAGTTATAGTAAATCAGCCCCCTTATGTCTATTTTCATGGAACTTTTTGTGAGATATTGGTAACATATGTTTGTCCAGTACATTTATATGTATATCTGATCAATATCCAGCGCAGCAATTTTCTTATCATTGTTTGTTGCTTTTTTGCATTTTTGCTATTTAGCAAGTCTTGTTCTGCAGCTGATATTAACAAAATACATTTCTACATCCATAGGCGCTAAGGTTTTATATATTATCACAATGGCATAAAGGCCTGGTAAATTCCCGCTCTCCACCCATGTCAGTGAGCCAGATGCTGATCTTGTTCACCAGTACCCATACAAGTCAATGTACACTATTACAGGTAAGGGTTACAGCTGTCATTGGGCTCACTATGGGACTTATATATCAACAGTCTCTTACTAAGGACTGGGGTAACTTCTAGACATGTGCACTGCAGAAAAATGTGTTAGTTTTTGTTTCATTCATTTTTTTGGGTCATTCATTATGATCGCAATTCGTAAATTAGAAAATTTGTAAATTAGAAAATTCGCAAATTCGTAAATTCTAAAATCCAAAAATAAGAAAGAAAATCCGAAAATTCTAAAGAATAACTACCGTAACTAACTAACTAGCTAACTAACTAACTAACTAATAATAACTAACTATTAAATTATAGGTATTGTAATTTTCTTTCAAATTTGTCTGTAAGGCCCCTTTCACACTGACACGTTTTTCAGGTGGTTTAGCGCTAAAAATAGCGCTGCTATACCGCCTGAAAAAATCGTGCCCTGCAGTCTTCAGTGTGAAAGCCCGAAGGCTTTCACACTGAAGCGGTGCGCTAGCAGGACCGCTCCAAAAGTCCTGCTAGCCGCATATTTGCAGCGGTGAAGGAGCGGTGTGTTTACCGCTCCTTTACCCCTGCTGCCAATTGAAAGCAATGGGAAACCGCGGTAATACCGCCGGCAATGCGCCTCTGCAGAAGTGCATTGCGGGCGGTATTAACCCTTTTTCGGCCGCTAGTGGGGGTTAAAACCACACCACTAGTGGCCAAATATTGCGGTAAAAACAACGATATAGCGGCGCTAAAAATAGCGCCGCTATACCGCCAGTGCACCTCCCCGCCCCAGTGTGAAAGGGGCCTTAGTGAACGTAACGAATATGAATTGATCCAAAATAACAAATGCTGCATCTAAACAAATGGAATGGAACTAATTAATAATAATAATAATAAAAAAAAAAAGTTTTCATTATTATTATTGTTATTTATTATTTATAATTCGTTACGTTACATTCGTTTGGATACGGCATTCGTTATTTTTAGATAATTCGTAACTTCGGATAAATTTGTATTCGTTACGTTCACTAACAGACAAATTTGAAAAGGAAATTCCAATACCTATAATTTAATAGTTAGTAATGGTTAATCAATTATTAGTTAGTTATTATTTCAGATTTTAGAATTTTGGGGTTTTCGAATTTTCGAATTTCGAATTTCTGAATTTACGAATTTTTGAATTTACGAATTTGAGAAATTTCTAATATTAGAATTTACGAATATTTGGAAGAATTTGTTAATTCGGATTTTTGGCAAAATTTGTTAAAAAACTAATTTGGAACGAAACGAATTGCACATGTCTAGTAACTTCTTCTTAGCCAACTATCAGCATCCGACCTGCTCTGAAAGTTTCAGAGACCTATACAAAAAGCAGTGCAAGAAGCTCAAAACAACCTGTAGCAACCAAAATCCGTCATAGGTGCCCACACATTTAAATGATAAACCACGTTTTCTTCTTTTTAGTCTTTAAGAGCAGCAAATATTAAAATCAAATTACCGTACATGTGAACTCTAACAATTAACTTCTCTTGTTGTCTCCGTCTTGGTCAATATATACACTATTAAAATGTTTTATTATATCTGTGTATTATTGATAAAGAATTGAACCTCATATCAAATAAAGAAATCTTGAACCTTAGTCATGAACTCTCCAAGACCTCCTGGGGGAACTACACCAGGAATGTGTGTTTTTTTTAATTTTTTTTTATGGCTTTTTGAAAATGACCCCATTGCACCTTATCACTTAAAGTGGAACTTCAGTAATTTTTTCAACTTTCCATCTATTAAATCTTCTGCCCATGTTTTAACTTTGGATAGTAAAACATTTTTTTTCTTCATCTTCATTTCATTGCATGTATGCATGTTTTAAATATGCGGGATGATGTTTTATGATTGTTAGTGTCAGGGAATTCCTGTAAGACGTTTGGCTAATAGATATGCGCATGCCCAGCACAAATCTTCTCAGAAAGGGCGCACAGAAGTATGCATGCGTGCGGGAATGCGCGCGCGAACAGGCGTGCGCGCGCGAGGTGTCTTGGCGCCAGACAGACTACTTAAGGAGGACTCTGTCTGAGCTTCAATGCTGACTGGTCTTCAGCTGTTCCCTGAGTCCTGTGTACTTTTGATGTGTTTCCCTGGTTGCTGACTCGGCTTACTCCTGACCTTATCTCGGATTCTGTTATCTCGCTCCTCCGGCTAACCCGGCTCGTTCCTGATTTTGGCTCTGTTCCTGATTCTTTTCCTCACTGCCCGCATGTTGATGACCCTGGTTATCCTGCAACCAAGCTCCTGCCTGCTGACCCTGGCTTCTCGGCTCATCCGAGTGCCTGTCCAGCGGTCTGCGATTTCAGTCCTGCGACCTGCTGTGAGTTCCTGCTGCAAACCTGCCGGAAGCCCAACCCTGTCATACGTCCCAGTCCTGCAGTACAAGCGGAGTGCTTCCTTAACCTTAGCAGAACTACGGTGCATGGCTACTGCTCCTGATCTGATGGTTCTTCTGTCTTCTAAGAATCAAATCAAATCCTGGGCCTACAGGCACTTGTGTTCCTCCTGTCCCTCGGCTCCCTCTGTTTCACTCTCAACGGGACCTGGGTTGGAGATACAAGAGAGGCCGACCTCGTCATTTCAGTCTCCCTTCAGGTACATGACAGTTAGGCTCATGATTTAATCAGTCTCAATTATTTTTACATTATATTATGTTTTATTGTAGCCCTGATGAAGAGGGAGTTTCTTTGACCACCCAAAAAGCGCTGGCTGTCTTTTAGCACATCAATAAATTAATCTGGCATCTGACAGCATGTGTCAAATGTTATCCTGGCCTGTTGATTATCTATAACGTGCCATGTTATATTTGGCAATTTGTTCAGATTAGTTATGCTGCCAAAGCCTCCTAATGTCTAACCACCATTGACGACCATTGACCAAATAGGCAAGTGCTTCCTACACTGTATACATTTTCAGTAACAGAACATCTAGTGGGCATTCTTTCCTGAAGATGTTATCAAGAAGTGTGTTAGGACCAAAAACCAGCCCCCCCCCCCTTCTGTTATAGAGATTATGAGATGATGAAGTGTTCTACAGAAAAAATTTAAAGTTTCCCTAGGGTTTTTTTTAGGCAGCAAGACATTTGAAAAATAGTAATCATATAAACATCTATGGTGAGTCAGGAATTAGAGATGGATTCAGATATACAATACATTTATTTTAAAATACAAACTCTGGTTTTCGACACAAACAACAACATGAAATATCACTCATGGCAAAAAGCCCCCAGGAAAACATGGTTTGCCAGTTACATTTACAACATTAATATCCACATGAATAGCCCAATGCATTTTGACCCTTTCTGGTCTTCTTCAGGGGGATTTAAATTCTAGGAGAATATATCAAGAAATATGATTTAGAACATTTGCCAGTATTGTTAAAACATTTCAAATTGTGCAAAGGATATGTCTCCATATACATAGAGGTATATTTACCATTAGGTAGATGAAAGAGTGAGGATGTGTCGCACAAACCAGTTCTAACACACTTCCTGTCCTAGGGTGACAAGTTGCTCCATAGACACAGTACAGTGAGTATACGTTGTCAGCCTAAGACAGAAAGATTGGTACTGGCAGGACCACCAGGAAAAAATAAAATGAAAAAGCCTGACAATGAAAACCAAAACAGCCACCACATTGTAGGCTAGGTTCACACTTGAACTTGCTCAAGCATTTTTTATATACAATTGTATGTACAGTTTTTAGGTGTATTCAGGCTTGAGGGTTTTTGTTTTAGCCAGTGGAAAGCTAATTTCTATGAGAAGGAGAGTTCAAGAAATTGGGTGTTTTTTAGGGGTTCCAATTGAAGTCCTTTGGGGTCAAAACACACAGTTCTGCCCCAAAACACACAGGCTGCCAAGGCCATGGGTACTGAATTTCCTGTGCTGTTTATGTGTTGAATCTGATAATAAAACATGAAGTTCACTCCATCTGTAGAAAAGGCATTGATCATTACTATGCGGACAACTAAGGAATCAGCAGGTATGAACAGGGAACGTGCCTGAGAAATACACAGCTGTTGTCTCTTTCATTAAATTTCCTCTCATGTTTTACTGTGTTAATAATTTATCTTGAACATCACGTCTGATTTAATACTCTCATTTCCCCATACCCAAAGCAATTTGCAATAAACTGATTTTTACAAAACCCATTTACATAAAATATCCAAAAATAATAATTACGTTAGAATAAGTATCCTTTTCTTTTATATGTATAACTAGTTAACAACATAAACAGGAAATATATCCAATTTACTCAAAAGTGACTTGGTAGTAGTGATGAGCCGAACACCCCCGGGTTCGGTTCGCACCAGAACCCGCGAACGGACCGAAAGTTCGCACGAACATTAGAACCCTATTAAATACAATGGATGCGAACGTTCGGATTCTAAAGTGCTAATTATAACGACTATTATCCATGTTATTGTCCGAAACAGAGTTTGGGAACCCGGGTTCTGCACCAGGGGACATGTATCAATGCAAAAAGAAGTTTTAAAAACGGACGTTTTCCGGGAGCAGTCATTTTAATGATGCATAAAGTGAAAAAAAAAAGTCAAATATTCCTTTAAATATTGTACCTGGGTGGTGTCTAAAGTATGCCTGTGAAGTGCCACGTGTTTCCCGTGTTTAGAACTGTCCCTGCACAAAATAACATTTCTAAAGGAAAAAAAGCCATTTAAAACTGCTTGCGGCTTTAATGCAATGTCTGGTCCCGGTAATATGGATGAAAATCTTTAGGAAAAATGGCATAGCTACCCCATCAACCCCCCCCCCCTACCCCAGCCCATTACCAGCCCCTTTGGGTCTTGTATGGATATTAAGGGGAACCCCGCACACAAAATAAAAAAGGCCCTATATACTCTGAACAGCCGTATACAGGCGGTGCATACAAGACAGGGACTGTAGGTGTGTTCTTATGTAGAATCTGTTTGTAATTTTGAACAGCTGCATTGTTTAAGTGTAGCTCCATGCCAAATTCCTTTTTTTTAGCTTTTTGGAAAACATAGGGAACGGTTATCACCCCTGTCACATTTTTTTTGCTGTCTGTGCCCCTGTTCAGAACATTTCACCTCACTTTGCGTCCCAATGACAACTGTTTTTGAAATGTGGTGTTTTTATTGAAACAAGGATTGGTGATAAAGCATCAGTAGAGAGGAGACACCTTTCTCCCATATTAATTCTTACAGGAGAGAATTTTCCTTCCAAGGGGTAGATTTCCTCTCACTTCCTGTTGTCTTCTTCCGTTTGCAAGTAGTAGTCGTTTGTAAGTTTGATGTTTGAAAGTAGGGACCTGCCGTATATACTCTGCAGAAATTGGCCCCTTAGGTGTTGGTGTTGGCACAACACTGTAAGCACTCACAGTTACTCTTGGTGGGTGCTGGAACGCCCTGCTGTCAACTATTATATCAGGAATTGTAATAACATATAATTGTTGATCAGTGGTAGTAAAAATTGGGCCTTTGATGGTGGTGCTGGTGCCACAACACTGTAAGGCCTGACAGTTACTCTTGGTGGGCGCAGCAGTGGGCCCTGCTGTGAATTATTCGTTCAATAATTATAATTGCATGCCCCTGTTAAACAGGGGCTGAAAAATTGGGCCTTTGGTGGTGGTGGTGGTGGTGATGGTGGTGCTGGTGCCACAACACTGTAAGGCCTGACAGTTACTCTTGGTGGGCGCAGCAATGGGCCCTGCTGTGAATTATTAGATCAATAATTATAATTGCATGCCCCTGTTGAACAGGGGCTGAAAAATTAGGCCTTTGGTGGTGGTGGTGGTGGTGATGGTGGTGCTGGTGCCACAACACTGTAAGGCCTGACAGTTACTCTTGGTGGGCGCAGCAATGGGCCCTGCTGTGAATTATTAGATCAATAATTATAATTGCATGCCCCTGTTGAATAGGGGCTGAAAAATTGGGCCTTTGGTGGTGGTGGTGGTGGTGGTGGTGATGGTGGTGCTGGTGCCACAACACTGTAAGGCCTGACAGTTACTCTTGGTGTGCGCAGCAATGGGCCCTGCTGTGAATTATTCGATCAATAATTATAATTGCATGCCCCTGTTGAACAGGGGCTGAAAAATTAGGCCTTTGGTGGTGGTGGTGATGGTGGTGCTGGTGCCACAACACTGTAAGGCCTGACAGTTACTCTTGGTGGGCGCAGCAATGGGCCCTGCTGTGAATTATTAGATCAATAATTATAATTGCATGCCCCTGTTGAACAGGGGCTGAAAAATTGGGCCTTAGGCACTGGTGGCACAACACTGCAACCCCTCACAGATACTATACTTGGAGCACAGCAATGAGGCCTGTTGCAAAGTATTGCATCCAAAATTTTAATTACACGCCCCTGTTAAACAGGGGCTGAAAAATTGGGCCTTAGCCACTGGTGGCGTCACCCATAAACCAAAATGATCTTCCAAGCTATCATCATTAATCGTATCATTGAGGAGGAGGAGGAGGATAGCCAGTCAACATAACAGCACAGGCACTCAGCATCAGCATCAGTCTTGAAGGGATGTGACATTTTAAAATCAATTAGTCTGTTATATCAGCATCAGGTGTGTGGTAGCTGGTGGTGATCCAAGACTGGTTCATCTTGATGAAAGTCAGTCGATCAACCGAGTCGGTGGACAGGTGCACCCTGTGATCCGTGACAAATCCTCCAGCAGCACTGAATGTGCGTTCTGAAAGAACGCTGGATGCAGGACAGGCCAGTAGCTCAATTGCATACTGTGCAAGCTCTGGCCAGTGATCCATCCTCAAGACCCAGTAAGCCAGAGGATTTTCGGTGGGGAAGGTGTCCAAGTCTGACCTTGCCCCTAGGTATTCCTGGACCATGTATATCAGACGCTGGCGATGGTTGCTGGAACCGATCATACTTTGGGGCTGCGGACTAAAGAATTGTCTGAACGCATCGGTCAGACGGCCACCTTCCCCACCGCTCCTTCTTTGACTGCCCGAAGCCTCAGCAACTCGTTGTCCAGGACCAGGAGTTTGTAACCTCCCAGTCTCTGGGAACGCGTTGCACAGACCTTTCTGCAAGGCCTCCCGGAGTTGTCTCATCCTCTGCTCCCTCTGCGACGGTAAGATAAGGTCCGCAACCTTACCCTTGTACCGTGGATCAAGGAGAGTGGCCAGCCAGTAATGGTCCCTCTCCTTGATCCGAAGAATACGAGGATCCTTCCGCAGACTTTGCAGGATCAGGGAGGCCATGCAGCGTAGGTTAGCTGAGGCATTCAGTCCGGAGTCCTCTGGGTCACTAAGGACGACATGATCCGCAGCCACCTCCTCCCAGCCACGTACAAGTCCACTGGTTTCTTGGGACTGTAAATCATCCCTAAAAGACTGCTGCTGATGATGCTGAGTGCCAGCCTCCACCTCCATGCTGACACAATCCTCCTCCTCCTCCTCCTCCTCCTCTTCCTGTGCGATGGGTGGGACAGAAGGAACACTGTCTGGGTAAAGGGGGCCTTGAGAGGCAAGGAAGTCCTCCTCTTCCTGCCTCTGTTCTGCCTCAAGTGCTCTGTCCATTATTCCACGCAGCGTGTGCTCCAACAGGTGGACAAGAGGTACAGTGTCACTGATGCATGCACTGTCACTGCTCACCATCCTCGTGGCCTCCTCAAATGGTGCCAGGACAGTGCATGCATCCCTGATCATGCCCCACTGGCGTGGTGAAAAAAATCCGAGCTCCCCTGACCCTGTCCTGGTGCCGTAGTTGCACAGGTACTCATTGATGGCCCTCTGCTGCGTGTGCAGCCGCTGCAGCATGGCCAACGTTGAGTTCCACCTGGTGGGCATGTCACATATAAGGTGGTTCTTGGGCAGGTTCAACTCCTTTTGCAGCTCAGCCAGGTGAGCACTGGCATTATAAGATCTGCGGAAATGCACACAGACTTGGCCTGCCTCAGGACATCCTGTAAGCCCGGGTACCTGCCCAAGAACCGCTGCACCACCTGGTTAAGGACGTGAGCCACACAGGGCACATGGGTCAGTTGTCCCTGTCGGAGGGCGGAGAGGAGGTTGGTGCCATTGTCGCAAACCACCATTCCTGGCTTAAGCTGGCGTGGCGTCAACCACCTCTCGGCCTGCCCCTGCAGAACAGACAGGACCTCTGCCCCAGTGTGGCTCCTGTCCCCCAAACACACCAGCGCAAGCACGGCATGGCATCTTTTTGCCTGCGTACTTGCGTAGCCCCTTGAACGCCTACGGAGCACCGCTGGTTCCGAGGACAAACCACAGGAAGAGGCCATGGAGGAAGAAGAAGAGGAGGGGTGGAGGAGAGAGGTGTGTCACAACCAGTAGAAGCATTTTGGAGGCGTGGCGGTGGAACAACCTCCAACACTACTGCACCTTGTCCTGCATCCTTCCCAGCTGCCAAAAGAGTGACCCAATGGGCCGTGAAAGAAAGGTAACGTCCCTGTCCATGCCTGCTGGACCATGAGTCAGCGGTAATATGCACCTTACCGCTGACCGCCCTGTCCAGCGAGGCCAAGACATTGCCTTCCACATGCCTGTAGAGAGCCGGAATCGCCTTCCGTGCGAAAAAGTGGCGTTTGGGAACCTGCCACTGAGGAACCGCACATTGCACAAACTCACGGAAGGGGGCCGAGTCTACCAACTGAAAAGGCAGCAGTTGAAGCGCTAGCAATTTAGCCAAGCTAGCATTCAACCGCTGGGCATGTGGATGGCTGGGAGTGAACTTCTTTCGACGGTCCAGCAGCTGGGGCAGGGAAATTTGCCTGCTAGAATCGGACGTTGGTGTACTGCTAGCACAGTGCCCGCAAGTACTTGGCTGTGACACACCTAATTCTACACCTTCATTCCTCTCAGAGCAGGTTTCAGAGAGGACTGAAGGTATACTGGGGTTGGAGATCCCAGCTGATGCGGTGCAAGAAGAGGTCAGCTTTGTTCTTTGGTGTGGGTCTTTAAGGTAGGCTTGCCAACGAGCTGCATGGCAGGTCAACATATGTCTGATCAAGCATGTGGTGCCCAAGCGGCTGATGTTTTGGCCACGCGATATACGCTTGAGACATATGTTGCAAACAGCAGCTGTGCGATCTGATGCACTCGCCTCAAAAAAGGCCCACACCAAAGAACTTTTTGAATGACGGGCAGAGGCAGCGCCCTGCACAGGCGGAGCTCTGCGGTGTGATTCTGTCGGTGTGCTGCCCATACGCTGGCCACTCAAGGGCATCCTGCCTCGTTGGAGATGTGCCTCCTCCTCATCCTCCTCCTCCTCCTCTCTCCTATTAGGCACCCACGTGGAGTCAGTGACCTCATCATCCCCTCCCTCCTCATCACTGGAGCCAATCTGGCAGTATGCTGCAGCTGCTGGAGCATGACTGCCAGATTGGTGTCCTTCTTGAGCATCCCCTCTCTCTGCTCTCACGCTACTGCCTTCCTCTAGCTGGGTATCATCATCAGATCCTTCGAAACGCTGGGCATCCTCCTGGAGCATGTACCCAACACTGTGCTCAAACAGTTCGGGGGACTCCTCAGGAGGAGGACATGGTGGGTCTAGGGAAGGATTGACTAATGAAGATAATGATACCAGAGAAGAGGACGCTTTGGCAGCTGCTTTGCCAGTACCCTGAGCCTGGGTGAGAGAGGATGAGGAGGATGAGGTGGGCTTGGTCATCCACTCTACCAAGTCTTCGGCATGATGTGGCTCAACATGTCCAGCTGCCGAAAAGAAGGACAAGCGTGTCCCATGGCCATGTGCTGATGACAATGCACCGCGTCCACGACCAGCACTGTTGCCCCCAGACACAGAGCCTGCTTGCCCTCTTTTTTTGCCTCCTGACTGTCTGCCTCTCCTTGTTTGCCTTCCAGACATTTTAATGGATGGCCTGCAGGGAGATGGGAAAAAGAGCAATAAGGGCTACCTTCAGGTGTATACTGTGCAGGAGGCTTAGCAACAATGACACTGACACTGTCCCCTGCCTATCATTCTCTGTCCCTAAACACAAGGATTTGCAATATGCTTCAGCAAGATTGGTTTAGCACAGAACAGCACGCTGACAGTTTCCCTCACTGTCCTTCTCTGTCCCTACAAACAAGATTTAGCACAGAATAGCACACTGATAGTTTCCACGAGTGTCCTTCTCTGTCCCTAAACTCAAGGATTTCAAATATGGAACAGCAAAATTGGTTTAGAACAGAATAACACACTGTCAGTTTCACTCACTGTACCTCTCTGTCCCTAAACTCAAGGATTTCAAATATGGTTCAGCAAAATTGGTTTAGAACAGAATAGCACACTGACACTTTCCCTCACTGTCCTACTCTGTCCCTCCCTACAAACAAGATTAAGCACAGAATAGCACACTGATAGTTTCCACGAGTGTCCTTCTCTGTCCCTAAACTCAAGGATTTCAAATATGGAACAGCAAAATTGGTTTAGAACAGAATAGCACACTGTCAGTTTCACTCACTGTACCTCTCTGTCCCTAAACTCAAGGATTTCAAATATGGTTCAGCAAAATTGGTTTAGAACAGAATAGCACACTGACACTTTCCCTCACTGTCCTACTCTGTCCCTCCCTACAAACAAGATTAAGCACAGAATAGCACACTGATAGTTTCCACAAGTGTCCTTCTCTGTCCCTAAACTCAAGGATTTCAAATATGGAACAGCAAAATTGGTTTAGAACAGAATAGCACACTGTCAGTTTCACTCACTGTACCTCTCTGTCCCTAAACTCAAGGATTTCAAATACGGTTCAGCAAAATTGCTTTAGAACAGAATAGCACACTGTCAGTTTCACTCACTGTACCTCTCTGTCCCTAAACTCAAGGATTTCAAATATGGTTCAGCAAAATTGGTTTAGAACAGAATAGCACACTGACACTTTCCCTCACTGTCCTACTCTGTCCCTCCCTACAAACAAGATTTAGCACAGAATAGCACACTGATAGTTTCCACGAGTGCCCTTCTCTGTCCCTTAACTCAAGGATTTCAAATATGGAACAGCAAAATTGGTTTAGAACAGAATAGCACACTGACACTTTCCCTCACTGTCCTACTCTGTCCCTCCCTACAAACAAGATTAAGCACAGAATAGCACACTGATAGTTTCCACGAGTGTCCTTCTCTGTCCCTAAACTCAAGGATTTCAAATATGGAACAGCAAAATTGGTTTAGAACAGAATAGCACACTGTCAGTTTCACTCACTGTACCTCTCTGTCCCTAAACTCAAGGATTTCAAATATGGTTCAGCAAAATTGGTTTAGAACAGAATAGCACACTGACACTTTCCCTCACTGTCCTACTCTGTCCCTCCCTACAAACAAGATTAAGCACAGAATAGCACACTGATAGTTTCCACGAGTGTCCTTCTCTGTCCCTAAACTCAAGGATTTCAAATATGGAACAGCAAAATTGGTTTAGAACAGAATAGCACACTGTCAGTTTCACTCACTGTACCTCTCTGTCCCTAAACTCAAGGATTTCAAATATGGTTCAGCAAAATTGCTTTAGAACAGAATAGCACACTGTCAGTTTCACTCACTGTACCTCTCTGTCCCTAAACTCAAGGATTTCAAATATGGTTCAGCAAAATTGGTTTAGAACAGAATAGCACACTGACACTTTCCCTCACTGTCCTACTCTGTCCCTCCCTACAAACAAGATTTAGTACAGAATAGCACACTGATAGTTTCCACGAGTGTCCTTCTCTGTCCCTAAACTCAAGGATTTCAAATATGGAACAGCAAAATTGGTTTAGAACAGAATAGCACACTGACACTTTTCCTCACTGCCCTACTCTGTCCCTCCCTACAAACAAGATTTAGCACAGAATAGCACACTGATAGTTTCCACGAGTGTCCTTCTCTGTCCCTAAACTTAAGGATTTCAAATATGGAACAGCAAAATTGGTTTAGAACAGAATAGCACACTGACACTTTCCCTCACTGTCCTACTCTGTCCCTACAAGCAAGATTTAGCACAGAATAGCACACTGATAGTTTCCACGAGTGTCCTTCTCTGTCCCTAAACTCAAGGATTTCAAATATGGAACAGCAAAATTGGTTTAGAACAGAATAGCACACTGTCAGTTTCACTCACTGTACCTCTCTGTCCCTAAACTCAAGGATTTCAAATATGGTTCAGCAAAATTGGTTTAGAACAGAATAGCACACTGACACTTTCCCTCACTGTCCTACTCTGTCCCTCCCTACAAACAAGATTAAGCACAGAATAGCACACTGATAGTTTCCACGAGTGTCCTTCTCTGTCCCTAAACTCAAGGATTTCAAATATGGAACAGCAAAATTGGTTTAGAACAGAATAGCACACTGTCAGTTTCACTCACTGTACCTCTCTGTCCCTAAACTCAAGGATTTCAAATATGGTTCAGCAAAATTGGTTTAGAACAGAATAGCACACTGACACTTTCCCTCACTGTCCTACTCTGTCCCTCCCTACAAACAAGATTTAGCACAGAATAGCACACTGATAGTTTCCACGAGTGTCCTTCTCTGTCCCTAAACTCAAGGATTTCAAATATGGAACAGAAAAATTGGTTTAGAACAGAATAGCACACTGACACATTCCCTCACTGTCCTACTCTGTCCCTCCCTACAAACAAGATTAAGCACAGAATAGCACACTGATAGTTTCCACGAGTGTCCTTCTCTGTCCCTAAACTCAAGGATTTCAAATATGGAACAGCAAAATTGGTTTAGAACAGAATAGCACACTGTCAGTTTCACTCACTGTACCTCTCTGTCCCTAAACTCAAGGATTTCAAATATGGTTCAGCAAAATTGGTTTAGAACAGAATAGCACACTGACACTTTCCCTCGCTGTCCTACTCTGTCCCTCCCTACAAACAAGATTAAGCACAGAATAGCACACTGATAGTTTCCACGAGTGTCCTTCTCTGTCCCTAAACTCAAGGATTTCAAATATGGAACAGCAAAATTGGTTTAGAACAGAATAGCACACTGTCAGTTTCACTCACTGTACCTCTCTGTCCCTAAACTCAAGGATTTCAAATATGGTTCAGCAAAATTGGTTTAGAACAGAATAGCACACTGACACTTTCCCTCACTGTCCTACTCTGTCCCTCCCTACAAACAAGATTAAGCACAGAATAGCACACTGATAGTTTCCACGAGTGTCCTTCTCTGTCCCTAAACTCAAGGATTTCAAATATGGAACAGCAAAATTGGTTTAGAACAGAATAGCACACTGTCAGTTTCACTCACTGTACCTCTCTGTCCCTAAACTCAAGGATTTCAAATATGGTTCAGCAAAATTGGTTTAGAACAGAATAGCACACTGACACTTTCCCTCACTGTCCTACTCTGTCCCTCCCTACAAACAAGATTAAGCACAGAATAGCACACTGATAGTTTCCACAAGTGTCCTTCTCTGTCCCTAATCTCAAGGATTTCAAATATGGAACAGCAAAATTGGTTTAGAACAGAATAGCACACTGACACTTTCCCTCACTGTCCTACTCTGTCCCTCCCTACAAACAAGATTAAGCACAGAATAGCACACTGATAGTTTCCACAAGTGTCCTTCTCTGTCCCTAATCTCAAGGATTTCAAATATGGAACAGCAAAATTGGTTTAGAACAGAATAGCACACTGTCAGTTTCACTCACTGTACCTCTCTGTCCCTAAACTCAAGGATTTCAAATATGGTTCAGCAAAATTGCTTTAGAGCAGAATAGCACACTGTCAGTTTCACTCACTGTACCTATCTGTCCCTAAACTCAAGGATTTCAAATATGGTTCAGCAAAATTGGTTTAGAACAGAATAGCACACTGACACTTTCCCTCACTGTCCTACTCTGTCCCTCCCTACAAACAAGATTTAGCACAGAATAGCACACTGATAGTTTCCACGAGTGCCCTTCTCTGTCCCTTAACTCAAGGATTTCAAATATGGAACAGCAAAATTGGTTTAGAACAGAATAGCACACTGACACTTTCCCTAACTGTCCTACTCTGTCCCTCCCTACAAACAAGATTAAGCACAGAATAGCACACGGATAGTTTCCACGAGTGTCCTTCTCTGTCCCTAAACTCAAGGATTTCAAATATGGAACAGCAAAATTGGTTTAGAACAGAATAGCACACTGTCAGTTTCACTCACTGTACCTCTCTGTCCCTAAACTCAAGGATTTCAAATATGGTTCAGCAAAATTGGTTTAGAACAGAATAGCACACTGACACTTTCCCTCACTGTCCTACTCTGTCCCTCCCTACAAACAAGATTAATCACAGAATAGCACACTGATAGTTTCCACGAGTGTCCTTCTCTGTCCCTAAACTCAAGGATTTCAAATATGGTTCAGCAAAATTGCTTTAGAACAGAATAGCACACTGTCAGTTTCACTCACTGTACCTCTCTGTCCCTAAACTCAAGGATTTCAAATATGGTTCAGCAAAATTGGTTTAGAACAGAATAGCACACTGACACTTTCCCTCACTGTCCTACTCTGTCCCTCCCTACAAACAAGATTTAGCACAGAATAGCACACTGATAGTTTCCACGAGTGTCCTTCTCTGTCCCTAAACTCAAGGATTTCAAATATGGAACAGCAAAATTGGTTTAGAACAGAATAGCACACTGACACTTTCCCTCACTGCCCTACTCTGTCCCTCCCTACAAACAAGATTTAGCACAGAAGAGCACACTGATAGTTTCCACGAGTGTCCTTCTCTGTCCCTAAACTCAAGGATTTCAAATATGGAACAGCAAAATTGGTTTAGAACAGAATAGCACACTGACACTTTCCCTCACTGTCCTACTCTGTCCCTACAAGCAAGATTTAGCACAGAATAGCACACTGATAGTTTCCACGAGTGTCCTTCTCTGTCCCTAAACTCAAGGATTTCAAATATGGAACAGCAAAATTGGTTTAGAACAGAATAGCACACTGTCAGTTTCACTCACTGTACCTCTCTGTCCCTAAACTCAAGGATTTCAAATATGGTTCAGCAAAATTGGTTTAGAACAGAATAGCACACTGACACTTTCCCTCACTGTCCTACTCTGTCCCTCCCTACAAACAAGATTAAGCACAGAATAGCACACTGATAGTTTCCACGAGTGTCCTTCTCTGTCCCTAAACTCAAGGATTTCAAATATGGAACAGCAAAATTGGTTTAGAACAGAATAGCACACTGTCAGTTTCACTCACTGTACCTCTCTGTCCCTAAACTCAAGGATTTCAAATATGGTTCAGCAAAATTGGTTTAGAACAGAATAGCACACTGACACTTTCCCTCACTGTCCTACTCTGTCCCTCCCTACAAACAAGATTTAGCACAGAATAGCACACTGATAGTTTCCACGAGTGTCCTTCTCTGTCCCTAAACTCAAGGATTTCAAATATGGAACAGCAAAATTGGTTTAGAACAGAATAGCACACTGACACTTTCCCTCACTGCCCTACTCTGTCCCTCCCTACAAACAAGATTTAGCACAGAATAGCACACTGATAGTTTCCACGAGTGTCCTTCTCTGTCCCTAAACTCAAGGATTTCAAATATGGAACAGCAAAATTGGTTTAGAACAGAATAGCACACTGTCAGTTTCACTCACTGTACCTCTCTGTCCCTAAACTCAAGGATTTCAAATATGGTTCAGCAAAATTGGTTTAGAACAGAATAGCACACTGACACTTTCCCTCACTGTCCTACTCTGTCCCTCCCTACAAACAAGATTAAGCACAGAATAGCACACTGATAGTTTCCACGAGTGTCCTTCTCTGTCCCTAAACTCAAGGATTTCAAATATGGAACAGCAAAATTGGTTTAGAACAGAATAGCACACTGTCAGTTTCACTCGCTGTACCTCTCTGTCCCTAAACTCAAGGATTTCAAATATGGTTCAGCAAAATTGGTTTAGAACAGAATAGCACACTGACACTTTCCCTCACTGTCCTACTCTGTCCCTCCCTACAAACAAGATTAAGCACAGAATAGCACACTGATAGTTTCCACGAGTGTCCTTCTCTGTCCCTAAACTCAAGGATTTCAAATATGGAACAGCAAAATTGGTTTAGAACAGAATAGCACACTGACACTTTCCCTCACTGTCCTACTCTGTCCCTCCCTACAAACAAGATTAAGCACAGAATAGCACACTGATAGTTTCCACGAGTTCCCTTCTCTGTCCCTAAACTCAAGGATTTCAAATATGGAACAGCAAAATTGGTTTAGAACAGAATAGCACACTGTCAGTTTCACTCACTGTACCTCTCTGTCCCTAAACTCAAGTATTTCAAATATGGTTCAGCAAAATTGGTTTAGAACAGAATAGCACACTGACACTTTCCCTCACTGTCCTACTCTGTCCCTACAAACAAGATTTAGCACAGAATAGCACACTGACACTTTCCCTCACTGTACCTCTCTGTCCCTAAACTCAAGGATTGAAAATATGGTTCAGCAAGATTGGTTTAGAACAGAATAGCACACTGACACTTTCCCTCACTGTACCTCTCTGTCCCTACAAACAAGGTTTAGCACAGAATAACACACTGACACTCTCCCTACCTATCCTTATTTGTCCCTAAACACAAGGAATCCAGGATTAGTAAAGGAAAAAAAATGACACTGTCCCTGCCTATGCTTCTCTTTCCCTGCTCCGGAACACACTACACAAGGCCGCCGCGCTGGCGGCCTTTTATAGTGTGGGGCGTGTACTAAACCCCCTCAGCAATAATTGGCCACAGGCATCCTGCCTGTGGCCAATCATTGCTCTCCTCGCTGCCGGCGCTGTGATTGGCCAAGCATGCGGGGTCACAGTGCATGCTTGGCCAATCACAGCGCCTGGATGACACTGCGATGGCGTAGTGCATTGTGGGCCATTCGCGTCACTCGAATTTGGCGCGAACGGCCCAAATCGTTCGATCTTCGTCGAACGATCGAACAGCCGATGTTCGAGTCGAACGTATGTTCGACTCGAACACGAAGCTCATCCCTACTTGGTAGACATTTATTATTTGATTAAAGAAAAAATAGGGTGATATAGGATGTCCATTGCAATGTGGTAGCTGGGTTCTCTGTCCACAGATTCAACAAACCAGGGGGGGGGGGGTGTTCGAAGATGATCTAGCTACACCCTTATCTGTCAGCAGGCATGCAATTCCATTTTCCTTTTGCAGCTTGCAGTTAGTATGGAGATGAAGTATACCGTAAAATAGGTAATGTGCAAATGGCGTAACAGCTCAGTGAATCAATTTTGATATTTTTAATACTTTAAAAAGCAACTCCAGGCAACTGAAATCCGTTAGTGAATTATGAATAGTATCCAGGAAACATTGATCCTGTGCTCAACCATGAAATTACCGCCAAATTACTTTAATTCTATGTATTTGTTCTGTAATCTTTTGTCAGCATATCGAGAAGAGCTTGCATTGCAGAGTGCCTTTGAGTGGCAATGCCAAATTGACTCCTTCCCACCAAGCGTACGCACATATGCGCCCTCAGCTTTAAGGGGTTATACCAGGATGATATGCAGCTGCAGGCATCATCCCGGTACCGTTTTTTTAGAGCAGGCAGTCGGCTCTTCAGGGATAATAACCGATGCGGCTAAAAGCCGTTTGGTTATTATCCTGGATGGGTGAGAGGGGACGTCTCCAACTCCCACCGCCTTCTGACGCTCTTACCGGGCCTCCTGTCCCACCGGGAGACCCGATCCGTGATCCGGCACTTCCGCTGGCTAGAAAGATTGTCACGAAGCCAGAAACGACATCACAACGTCACTTCCGGTTTACTCGGCTGCCAGTGGCGCAGTTTTAAAAAAAAAATACAGCATTCAGAATCTCTGTTTTTGGCGATCTGAATACTTTAAAGTGCAGAGGAGGGATTTGGGGTCTTTTAGACCCCCGATCGCTCTATAAAGAGTACCTGTCACCAACTATTACTGTCACAAGGAATGTTTTTTTTAAAAAGTAACAATGTAAAAAAAAAAAAAAATGATCCCCGCAAGCTCATGCAGCAAAGAAAACGCACACGTAAGTCACGCCTGCATATGTAAACGGGGTTCAAATCACACATAGGAGGTATCGTCACAATCGTCAGAGCGAGGCCAATAATTGTAGCACTACTCTGTAACTCCTCTGCAACTCTAAACTGGTAACCATCATTTTTTTTTAAAGCGCTGCCTATGGAGATTTTTAGGTACCGTAGTTTGTTGCCATTCCACAAGTGTGTGCAATTTCAAAGCATGGCATGTTTGGTATCTATTTACTCGGCCTAACATCTTCTTTTACCTTATACAAAAAAATTGGCTAACTTTACTGTTTAGTTTTTTTTTTTTATTCATGAGTGTCTTTTTTAATTCATGAGTGTCTTTTTTCCTCAAAAATTAAATTTCAAAGACCCCTGTGCAAATACAGTGCGACATAAAATATTACAACAATTGCCATTTTATTCTCTTGATTCTCTGCTAAAATATATATATATAATGTTTGGGGTTCTAATTATTTTCCTAGCAAAAAATATGCATTTTAACTCGCAAGCAACAAATGTCAGAAATATGCTTAGTCATGAAAGGGTTAAAATACTTCTAGGAGGAACAGCATGCCCCCCCCCCCCGGATTGGTCTAACTCCGCAGTTAGGCTCAGCTGAGTAAAAAAAACATTCAGGAAAATGGAGTCCATGAGTGTAATAAAGAAGACACTTGAATAACCCCCTAATGGGACTTTAGTGGCCTATAACACATTGTCAAATCATAATAAAGTATGACTTATCAGGACAGTGTTTGTAAAAAAAAACGACAGTACACATTTTTAGACATGTGCAATTAGTTTGGCCACGAATCGAAATTCGGCCGAATTTTAAATTTTCGGTATGCATCAGAATGTCCGAAGAAAAAAATAACTAATACGAAAGAAATTATAGAGAAAATAACAAGTGAATTTGACATGATTCGTTCATTCGTTAACCGGTTCCCGACTGGCTCACACAGATATACTGCGGCAGAATGGCTCCCCTGGGCGAAACCCAGTACAGGTACGTCCTTATCTTTTTCGGCCACCAGAGGGCGCGCACGCTGCACGATGGGGAACCCAATGCGTGTGGCCGGCAGGCACGATCGCTGCCGGCCACAGGCGATCGCGTGCACGAGCACCAGCACGAGCACCAGCACGGGGATGTAAACACACAAATCCCTGTGCCGTCAGGAAAGAGGAAACATATTGTTTGTTCCTACTAAGTAGGAAAAACTATATGTCTCCTCTCCTAGTCACTCCCATCCCCACACAGTTAGAACACACTGAGGGAACACACAGTTAACCCCTGGATCACCCCCTAGTGTTAACTCCTTCCCTGCTAGTGACATTTACACAGTAATCAGTGCATTTTTATAGCACTGATCGCTGTGTAATTGTCAATGGTCCCAAAAAAGTGTCAAACGTGTCCGATCTGTCCGTCACAATGTCGCAGTACAGCTAAAAATCTTAGATCACTGCCATTACTATTAAAAAAATAAAATAATAAAAATGCCATAAAAAATCCATAAATCTTTCCCATAGTTTGTAGATGCTATAACTTTTGCACAAACCAATCAAAATACGCTTATTGCAATTTGTTTTACCAAAAATATGTAGAAGAATATATATTGGCCTAAACTGACGAAATTTGTTTTTTGTATTTTAATTTGGGGGATATTAATTATAGCATAAAGTAAAAAATATTGTTTTTTGTTCAAAATTGTTGCTCTTTTTTTATTTATAATGCAAAAAATAAAAATCGCAGAGGTGATCAAATACCACCAAAAGAAAGCTCTATTTGTGGGGAAACAAGGACGCAAATTTCCTTTGGTTGCCAAATTGTAAAAAGTGCTCTGGTCAGGAAGGGGGTAAAATCTTCCGGGGCTGAAGTGGTTAAAGGTCTAATGAAAAAAAAGGTCAACGCGGAGTAAATCTTAGTGCCGGTTCACACAGGGGCGACCGGAAATGAAATAACGCAAAATAACAAAAACGAAACTCAATTTTCAGTTGTGCACAAGTCTACAAGTTTTATCAGAAAAATCGTTAAAAAAACATTAAAGATGTTGTAAACCCTTACAGACCACTTTCACCTACAGGTAAGCCTATAATAAGACTTACCTGTACAGTTAGGTACTGGAAATATCTTCTAAACCTGCACGGTTTAGGAGATATTTTCCATATATGATTTTCCACATACGACATGCGCGGGAGTGACGTTATGCAACTCTGGCCAGTCAGAGAGCCGGAGTCCAGGAAGAGGAAGAGGGGTGAAAATGGACATGCCCACCAGCAGGGGCATCGCGGACATTGCGGGCTTCATTTGCAGGGGAATAAAGAGGAAGTAAAACCCATCAGGTTTACTTCCTCTTTAAAGGTACAGTCATTGAAGAAGTCTTGAGTGACAGAATGTCTGGGCGTGGCTACACGGCAACTACTCGTGTTGTGTAATGTTCAGATATACCGGCCACTAAGTGTGCAGTGCTTTGCAGTGGAGGGGTGAGCGAGCGGAGTGAAGGGTGAGACTAACGGTTCTGTTCTGGGTCCGCCGAGACCGCAATACATCGCGGGTGCCACAGCAAGCTCTCTGGTTCTTTTGGATAAAGTTTACTGTTGAAGTGCCTCTGTTTGCTATGAAGGATGTGAGTGCAATATTTGAAGGTTTCGTGTGCTGTTATTAATAAATAGTTTAACATACTTCACTATTGGAAGCCCTTTTTTTCTTATATGTGGAGTGATTTGGTTTGCTGAACACCGTTGGAATCGCTTGATTGATATCCTTGAGGATTTTATTAAGCTGTATTGCCGAGCATGAGAGTGCAAGGCATATCCTATTGGTGAGTGCAATTCCTTAGGGTGTGGAGTCACTGGGCACTTATGGTGTGGTGGAAGATCTTATTCAAGTTGCTATAAGAAGACTGCTTGTTCACTTGAGTTTAATCACTTGGAATCAACACAATTACTTTTGGACTTGTTTTTTGATTGTTTAATCACTTGCCTTTTTTGGTTACCGGATGAATGTTATGAACATTTACCCCAATTTCTTATATTTTATATTTTTTTGCATTATGTGTGTTTTTCCTCTCACGGGGTGATTCAGTTGCATATATGTTTCAATTTGTTTATTCACTGAACACAGTGCTACTATTTTGCTCATTCAAAATCACTACACAGTTATCTATTTTAAAGTAGCAGCTTTAGGTGTATACATATAGACTTTGATTTTTCAAGTCTATTCCTGGGCACAGTGGGGTGTGAGAAGGGAGAGGGGTGCGCATTATTCCTTTTTTTAACCATTTTATCATTTTAACTGTACACCAGACTTTAACTGTTTTTTTAATTATTTTTCTAATAAAATGTGTACTGTAGTTTTTTTTTACAAACACTGTCCTGATAATTCATACTTTATTATGATCTGACAATGTGTTATAGGCCACTAAAGTCCCATTAGGGGGTTATTCCTGTGTTTTCTATATAATTGGGGATGTTGGCCTAACTACCCTATTGATTATACAAGCATCTCTTTCATGAGTGTAATAAAGAAAATGGGTGGTTTATTCAAGAAGGCATATACAGTGGTGAGAATGGCTTGACGCGTTTCACACTACAGCACTTGCTCATGGTGCCATTCAATCTGTACTGTTCCTCCCTCCCTAGATAGCACTGTGATTTATAAAGGCGAATCAAATATTGCTCCCTGTTGTAGTGCACTGGGGTATGCAAACGCTGACCCTCAATTTTACAACTAATTTATAAAATGCGGGTCACTGTTAGTGTTGAGCGGACCCGAACTGTAAAGTTCGGGTCCGTACCGAATTTTGGCTTTTTCCCGACCCCGGACCCGGACCCGGATTTTGCGCTAAAGTCCGGGTTCGGGTCCGGATTCGGGAATTTAATGGCGCAGTTAGAAATGCTTCAGGGGCCAGCCAATCACCATTTGATTAGCTGGTGTGCCCTTAGAAGCCATCATAGCCATGCCTACTAATGGCATGGCTGTGATTGGTCAGTGCAACATGTGACCCAGCATGTGACCAGCTTCTATATAAGCAAGAGGCACACAGCACAGATCGTCACTCTGCTTTTAGACAGTGTAGGGAAAGGATCCTGGCTGCTGTTGCTGTGAGGGAGAGAATTATATGATAGGAGTTAGTCCTGATTCTGCAATCTACTGATAGAAAAGATAGAGAGACAGTGTAGTGTAGTGTAGTGTAGGGGCAGGATCCTGTTTGTGCTTTCAGGGAGAGAGATTTAGATAGGAGTCCAGATTGAGAGATATAATAGCTCAGCGATCTGCATAGGTTTATCTGTTTGTGTTGCAAGCTCAGTGCACCAGCACTGCATTACGTTGAGTGATACACCTATTCCATTTAGTGGCTGTATTGTGCTCTTGCTAAAAGACCCATTTCGGGCAGAAAAACAAAAACAAAAAAGGCACTTTATTGTGCTTTTGCTAAAAAGACCCATTTTTGGGCCCCCAAAAAAAAAAAGGCACTTTATTGTGCTGTTGCAAAGAAAAAAAAAGGCACTTTGTTGTGCGCAAAAAAGACCTATTTTTGGGCAAAAAAAATATTTTGCAGTGTATATCTCTAGTTGTGTGAAATAACCAATTTCTATATATTTTTCTTGTACTATGCTATACTAAAAAAAAAAAAAAAAACTTTTTTTTGAATAGCATTCTCTGCAGCTGTGCGATTCAGCGGTTATATACTGTGGGTGTGTTGTGCTCTTCCAAAAAACGCCATTTAGGGCCACAGAAAATATTTTGCAGTGTGAAATACACATCTGGAGGTGTGTGAAAAAACAACATTATTTTTGAATAGCATTCTCTGGCCTCTGCAGCTGTGCGATTCAGCGGTTATATACTGTTGGGGTTGTTGTGCTCTTCAAAAAAACGCCATTTAGGGCCACAGAAAATAAATTGCAGTGTGAAATACACATGTGGAGGTGTGTAAAATAAACAATTTCTATATATTGTACAGTGCTATACTAAAAAAAACAACATTTTTTTTGAATAGCATTCTCTGCACTTCTATAGCTGTGCGATTCAGTGGTTAAATACTGTGGTTGTGTTGTGCTCTTCCAAAAAACGCCATTTAGGGCCACAGAAAATATTTTGCAGTGTGAAATACACATCTGGAGGTGTGTGAAAAAACAACATTATTTTTAAAAAGCATTCTCTGGCCTCTGCAGCTGTGCGATTCAGCGGTTATATACTGTTGGGGTTGTTGTGCTCTTGCAAAAAACGCCATTTAGGGCCACAGAAAATATTTTGCAGTGTGAAATACACATCTGGAGGTGTGTGAAATAAACAATTTCTATATATTGTACAGTGCTATACTAAAAAAAAAAAACATTTTTTTTGAATAGCATTCTCTGCACTTCTATAGCTGTGCGATTCAGTGGTTAAATACTGTGGTTGTGTTGTGCTCTTCCAAAAAACGCCATTTAGGGCCACAGAAAATATTTTGCAGTGTGAAATACACATCTTGGAGGTGTGTAAAATAAACAATTTCTATATATTCTTCTTGTACAGTGCTATACTAAAAAAAAAAACCTTTTTTTTTTAATAGCATTTTCTGTAGCTGTGCGATTCAGCGGTTACGTGCTGTGGGTGTGTTGTGGTCTGGCAAAAAACGCCATTTAGGGCCACAGAAAATATTTTGCAGTGTGAAATACACATCTGGAGGTGTGTGAAATAAACAATTTCTATATATTGTACAGTGCTATACTAAAAAAAAAAACATTTTTTTTGAATAGCATTCTCTGCACTTCTATAGCTGTGCGATTCAGTGGTTAAATACTGTGGTTGTGTTGTGCTCTTCCAAAAAACGCCATTTAGGGCCACAGAAAATATTTTGCAGTGTGAAATACACATCTGGAGGTGTGTAAAATAAACAATTTCTATTTATTGTACAGTGCTATACTAAAAAAAACAACATTTTTTTTGAATAGCATTCTCTGCACTTCTATAGCTGTGCGATTCAGTGGTTAAATACTGTGGTTGTGTTGTGCTCTTCCAAAAAACGCCATTTAGGGCCACAGAAAATATTTTGCAGTGTGAAATACACATCTTGGAGGTGTGTAAAATATACAATTTCTATATATTCTTCTTGTACAGTGCTATACTAAAAAAAACAACCTTTTTTTTTGAATAGCATTTTCTGTAGCTGTGCGATTCAGCGGTTATATACTGTTGGGGTTGTTGTGCTCTTCAAAAAAACGCCATTTAGGGCCACAGAAAATAAATTGCAGTGTGAAATACACATGTGGAGGTGTGTAAAATAAACAATTTCTATATATTGTACAGTGCTATACTAAAAAAAACAATTTTTTTTTTGAATAGCATTCTCTGCACTTCTATAGCTGTGCGATTCAGTGGTTAAATACTGTGGTTGTGTTGTGCTCTTCCAAAAAACGCCATTTAGGGCCACAGAAAATATTTTGCAGTGTGAAATACACATCTGGAGGTGTGTGAAAAAACAACATTATTTTTGAATAGCATTCTCTGGCCTCTGCAGCTGTGCGATTCAGCGGTTATATACTGTTGGGGTTGTTGTGCTCTTGCAAAAAACGCCATTTAGGGCCACAGAAAATATTTTGCAGTGTGAAATACACATCTGGAGGTGTGTGAAATAAACAATTTCTATATATTGTACAGTGCTATACTAAAAAAAACAACATTTTTTTTGAATAGCATTCTCTGCACTTCTATAGCTGTGCGATTCAGTGGTTAAATACTGTGGTTGTGTTGTGCTCTTCCAAAAAACGCCATTTAGGGCCACAGAAAATATTTTGCAGTGTGAAATACACATCTTGGAGGTGTGTAAAATATACAATTTCTATATATTCTTCTTGTACAGTGCTATACTAAAAAAAACAACCTTTTTTTTTTAATAGCATTTTCTGTAGCTGTGCGATTCAGCGGTTACGTGCTGTGGGTGTGTTGTGGTCTGGCAAAAAACGCCATTTAGGGCCACAGAAAATATTTTGCAGTGTGAAATACACATGTGGAGGTGTGTAAAATAAACAATTTCTATATATTGTACAGTGCTATACTAAAAAAAACAACATTTTTAATAATAGCATTCTCTGCACTTCTATAGCTGTGCGATTCAGTGGTTAAATACTGTGGTTGTGTTGTGCTCTTCCAAAAAACGCCATTTAGGGCCACAGAAAATATTTTGCAGTGTGAAATACACATCTTGGAGGTGTGTAAAATAAACAATTTCTATATATTCTTCTTGTACAGTGCTATACTAAAAAAAACAACCTTTTTTTTTTAATAGCATTTTCTGTAGCTGTGCGATTCAGCGGTTACGTGCTGTGGGTGTGTTGTGGTCTGGCAAAAAACGCCATTTAGGGCCACAGAAAATATTTTGCAGTGTGAAATACACATGTGGAGGTGTGTAAAATAAACAATTTCTATATATTGTACAGTGCTATACTAAAAAAAAAAACATTTTTTTTGAATAGCATTCTCTGCACTTCTATAGCTGTGCGATTCAGTGGTTAAATACTGTGGTTGTGTTGTGCTCTTCCAAAAAACGCCATTTAGGGCCACAGAAAATATTTTGCAGTGTGAAATACACATCTTGGAGGTGTGTAAAATAAACAATTTCTATATATTCTCCTTGTACAGTGCTATACTAAAAAAAACAACCTTTTTTTTTTAATAGCATTTTCTGTAGCTGTGCGATTCAGCGGTTACGTGCTGTGGGTGTGTTGTGGTCTGGCAAAAAACGCCATTTAGGGCCACAGAAAATATTTTGCAGTGTGAAATACACATGTGGAGGTGTGTAAAATAAACAATTTCTATATATTGTACAGTGCTATACTAAAAAAAACAACATTTTTTTGAATAGCATTCTCTGCACTTCTATAGCTGTGCGATTCAGTGGTTAAATACTGTGGTTGTGTTGTGCTCTTCCAAAAAACGCCATTTAGGGCCACAGAAAATATTTTGCAGTGTGAAATACACATCTTGGAGGTGTGTGAAATATACAATTTCTATATATTCTTCTTGTACAGTGCTATACTAAAAAAAAACAACCTTTTTTTTTGAATAGCATTTTCTGTAGCTGTGCGATTCAGCGGTTACGTGCTGTGGGTGTGTTGTGGTCTGGCAAAAAACGCCATTTAGGGCCACAGAAAATATTTTGCAGTGTGAAATACACATGTGGAGGTGTGTAAAATAAACAATTTCTATATATTGTACAGTGCTATACTAAAAAAAAAACCATTTTTTTGAATAGCATTCTCTGCACTTCTATAGCTGTGCGATTCAGTGGTTAAATACTGTGGTTGTGTTGTGCTCTTCCAAAAAACGCCATTTAGGGCCACAGAAAATATTTTGCAGTGTGAAATACACATCTTGGAGGTGTGTAAAATAAACAATTTCTATATATTCTTCTTGTACAGTGCTATACTAAAAAAAACAACCTTTTTTTTTGAATAGCATTTTCTGTAGCTGTGCGATTCAGCGGTTACGTGCTGTGGGTGTGTTGTGGTCTGGCAAAAAACGCCATTTAGGGCCACAGAAAATATTTTGCAGTGTGAAATACACATCTGGAGGTGTGTGAAATAAACAATTTCTATATATTTTCCTTGTACTGTGCTATACTAAAAAAACAACCTTTTTTTTTTTGAATAGCATTTTCTGCAGTTCTGTAGCTGTGCGTTTCAGCGGTTAAATACTGTGGGTGTGTTGTGGTCTTCCAAAAAACGCCATTTAGGGCAAAATCCTAAATTTGGAAAATATGAGGGGAAGGTCAAAGAGACGTGGTGGCCCCGGTCGTGGTGCTGCTGGTGGAGCTCCTGTTGCAGGGAGAGGACGTGGTGGATCTGTGCCAGCTACACGCACAAGTGAAACACCTTCCTCAGGTGCGAGTAGGCGACCGAGCCTGCGGCGGTATTTTGTCGCGCCTAATGAGGCTGTACCAATGTTTAGGCCAGGACAAGTACAGGCGATAGTAGATTGGGTTGCTGACAGTGCCTCGGGTTCCTTCACATTGTCTCCCGCCCACTCTTCTGATGAAAGATCAGAGTTGGCACCTGAAGCCCATGTCCATCAGTCTTTCACCTCACCCCCTTGCAAATCAGCCAAGCAGTCTGAGCCCCAAATCATGCAGCAGTCTCTTCTGCTTTTCGATGACTCTGTTAGCAGGGTTTCCCAGGGCCATCCACCTAGCCCTGCCCCAGAAGTGGAAGAGATTGAGTGCACCGATGCCCAACCACTTATGTTTCATGATGGGTACATGGGAGGACCATCGCAGCACGTCTCGGATGATGACGAAACACAGGTGCCAACTGCTGCTGCTTTCGCAATTGTGCAGACAGACATGGAGGGCAGGGGTGAAGACTGGGTGGAAGATGATGTGGAGGACGATGAGGTCCTCGACCCCACATGGAATCAACGTTATGCAGGTGACCAGTGTAGTTCGGAGGAAGAGGCAGTGGTCGCACAGAGCCACCAGCACAGCAGAAGAGGGAGCAGGGTGCAAAAACGGAGCATTCGTCCCCTAGACAGTACATCTGCTACTGCCCAACGCAGCAAGGGACCGAGCACACCAAAGCCAGGTCCAAGGACTTCCCTAGCGTGGCAGTTCTTCACACAGTGTGTTGATGACAAGACACGAGTGGTTTGCACGCTGTGCAATCAGAGCCTGAAGCGAGGCATAAACGTTCTCAACCTGAGCACAAGCTGCATGACCAGGCATCTAAGTGCAAAGCACGAGCTGCAGTGGAGTAGACACCTCAAAAACCAAGAAAGGTCTCTGGCTCCTCCTGCTTCCTCTTCTGCTGCAGTCTCGGCCTCTTCATCCACCTCTGTAGTGACAGTGGCACCTGTCACCCCGCAAACAGAGGATCTGCCAGCAACACTACCACCTGGGTCACCAACTATCTCCACAATGTCCTATGGAAGCGTTCAGCTCTCTATCTCCCAAACATTGGAGCGGAAGAGGAAGTACCCCCCTAGCCACCCGCGATCCCTGGCCCTGAATGCCAGCATTTCAAAATTCCTGGCCTTTGAAATGCTATCATTCCGTCTGGTGGAGACGCAGAGTTTTAAAAGCCTGATGGCATTGGCTGTCCCGCAGTACGTCGTGCCCAGCCGCCACTACTTTTCCAGGCGAGCCATCCCTTCCCTGCACAACCAGGTGGGGGACAAAATCAGGTGTGCACTGCGCAACGCCATCTGTGGCAAGGTCCACCTAACTACGGATGCGTGGACCAGTAAGCACGGTCAGGGACATTATATCTCCCTAACAGCACACTGGGTAAATGCAGTGGCGGCTGGGCCTGAGGCAGATAGCGGTTTGGCGCATGTCCTTCCACCACCGAGGATTGCAGGGCGCTTCAGTTTGCCTCCTGTTGCTAACTCCTCCTTCTCCGCTTCCTCATCCTCTACCGCCTCCTCATCCATTCAGCGTAACACCTTCACCACCAACTTCAGCACAGCCAGGGGTAAACGACAGCAGGCAGTTTTAAAACTTTCCTGTTTGGGGGAAAGTCCCCACACCGCGCAGGAGTTGTGGAGGGACATGGAACAACAGACCGATGAGTGGTTGCTGTCAGTGAGCCTCAAGCCCGGCCTGGTGGTGTGCGATAATGGGCGAAATCTCGTAGCAGCTCTGGGTCTAGCCGGTTTGACGCACATCCCTTGCCTGGCGCATGTGCTGAACTTGGTGGTCCAGAGGTTCCTTAAAAATTACCCCAATATGCCAGAGCTGCTGCAGAAAGTGCGGGCTGTCTGTGCGCACTTTCGGCGTTCTCACCCTGCTGCTGCTCGCCTGTCAGCGCTGCAGCGTAACTTCGGCCTTCCCGCTCACCGCCTCATATGTGACGTGCCCACAAGGTGGAACTCCACCTTGCACATGCTGGCCAGACTGTGCGAGCAGCAGCAGGCAATAGTGGAGTTTCAGCTGCAGCAATCACGCGTGAGTCGCTCTGCGGAACAGCACCACTTCACCACCAATAACTGGGCCTCCATGCGAGATCTGTGTGCCTTGTTGCGCTGTTTCGAGTACTCCACCAACATGGCCAGTGCCAATGATGCCGTTCTCAGCGTTACTATCCCAGTTCTATGCCTCCTTGAAAAAACGCTTTGTGCGATGATGGAAGAGGATGTGGCACAGGAGGATGAGGAGGAGGAGGAGGAGGAAGCGGGATCATTTCAAAGGCTTTCAGGGCAGTCTTTCACAAGTGGCTACGAGGGTGGGTTCCTGCACCAACAAACGCCAGGTACACAATTGTCCGGCAGAAAGGGCACAGTTCTGGAGGATGACGAGGTGGAGGAGGAGATGGAGGAGGAGGAGGAGGAGCCATGTTCACAGCAGGGTGGCACTCAGACCAGCTCGTGGCCATTACTGGTGCGTGGCTGGGGGGATACAGAGGACACAGACGATACACCTCCCACAGAGGACAGCTTTTCTTTGCCTCTGGGCAGCCTGGCACACATGAGCGATTACATGCTGCAGTGTTTCCGCAACGACAGCCGAGTTGCCCACATTTTAACTGGTGCTGATTACTGGGTGGCCACCCTGCTGGATCCCCGTTACAAGGACAACGTACCGTCCTTAATTCCCTCACTGGAGCGGGATCGTAAGATGCGCGAGTACAAGCGCACGCTGGTAGACGCGCTGCTGGTGGCATTCCCACCTGACAGCGGGCGTACGGTGGAAGCACAAGGCGAAGGCAGAGGAGGAGGAAGAGGTCGCCAACGCAGCCGGGGCACCGGCAGCACCTCAGAAGGCAGGGTTAGCATGGCCGAAATGTGGAAAAGCTTTGTCAGCACGCCACAACAACCAGCACCACCAGCTGAGATGGAACGTCTTAGCAGGAGGCAGCATTTCACCAACATGGTTGAGCAGTATGTGTCCACAGGCCTACACGTACTGGATGACGGGTCTGCCCCCTTTAACTTCTGGGTCTCCAAATTGGGCACATGGCCTGAGCTTGCCGTTTATGCCTTGGAGGTGCTGGCCTGCCCTGCAGCCAGTGTATTATCTGAACGTGTATTTAGCACGGCAGGGGGCGTTATCACAGACAAGCGCAGCCACCTGTCCAGAGCCAATGTGGACAAGCTCACGTTCATTAAAATGAACCAGGCATGGATCCCACAGGACTTGTCCGTACCTTGTGCAGAATAGACATGTATACCGGTGTTGTGACAAACTGTCCGGCCATCGGATTGTGCCCGGCCCGTACTGCGCAGGCGCAGCACTTGCGCAGTACAGAGGACAAGGAGATTCACAAAATCTCCGAAGATGAACGGCGCCTGCGCTGTGAGTGCAGGTTCAAGCCCCACCATCCAAGAGGACATACGGTAGCACATAGTAACAGGGCCCCTCACGGGCTCGCTTCGATCGCGGCCTTGCTTGGCTCGGCTTGAACCACGGATGGTGTGGCCTTCACCTGAACTCAACACGCAGGCGCCGTTAGTCTTGGGAGATTTTTGAAATCCCCTTGTCCTACATACTCAGCAAGCGCAGTACAGGGCGGACACTATTCGACAGGGGACAGAATTCGACACATCACCGGCCTTACCCAGCCATTGTTGTATTTTTGAACCAGTGTTGGCTACCTCGTCCTCCTCCACCGCCGCTTCTACCTACACAGCCACATCCACCGCCACCTCAACCTCCTACTCCATATGGACCTCGTCCTGCTAGGCCAAGATTAAAATTTTTATTTTATTTTTTTGTAGCGCACAGATCCTTTCCCCCTTACCTGCCTTTATGTTGTTGGCTCTTCGCAGGAGGGAGAAAGGCACACCGCACTACCAGCCCGTATCCTCCTATATAAAGAGGTTGAGCGGTGTACTTGACGGGCCGTGTCCACAGCCGGAGTCAAAACTCCTCCAGAGGATGATTCTCACCTCTACTGTAGGTAGAGGCAAGTCCTTTAATTGCCAGTAAAGTCAATGTCCACACCAGCTGAAACTCCAACTCTTATTCTCTCATGGCAAAATAAACTGTACTCAGATAGAAAAGGTTAGAGCAAAGAAACAGGACAGCTTAAGGTGTGGAGGAGGTCCAGGCACAAACGTAGCACATTCACTTCACTGCTTAGGTTTCTCAAACAGTTTTTGGCGCACGGTCTCTGCCACAGACATTGAGGTTGGTCTCTGCCACAGACCGGGTGTACAAGGCCCCTGCCACAGACCTGGAGAACTTTGGTCTCTGCCACAGACTAGGGTGTATAAGGCCCCTGCCACGGGCCTGGAGAACTTTGGTCTCAGCCACAGACCAGGGTGTATAAGGCCCCTGCCACGGGCCGGTTGAATAAGGCCTCTGATACAGTCAAGGTGACCTTGAGCTTCTCCTTCTACGAACCTAGCCCATATCAAGGGGAAGACATCTCTCCAGGGAGTCAACAGACCATTCCTTCACTGTGACTCCCGCATCGGTCCATCAGAATGATCCTCCCTTCCCTGGAACAGGGTCCCCTACACGAGGCGGCTCTGGACTCCAGGCTTTACTCCCACCCCTAGGCCTCCATACCCAGGGCAGCAAGAACTCCAGGATAGTACCTCACCCCGGGCTAAAGGTGCCCGAGATGGAACAGGAACACATGCACCCAGGCCGAAGGCACCTGGGCGCGGACCCCACTGGACATCAGCCCCCAGGCCAAAGGTCTGCCCCTTTTATATGCTCTCCTGGCATGCACAGCAGGTTCCCCGCCCCGCTGTACTACTGCCAAGAGGGGACACAAAAGGCGCCACCTGTAGGCCGCAGGGAACTGCACACCAATACTGTCCCCCGAGGACAAAATGGTCCATGAATCCTACAGAATTAGGGTATTTGAGCCTATTTACCACTCAAACACTTTCCTTAAAATTAGCACCCCGCTACATTTTTATTTCAAAGTATTTTATTTTCCCACTAGCTTATCCATTAAATTAAATAATTTATTCCAGAAAGGGCGTATTCTGGGGCATTCCCACCATATGTGTCGCATCGTGCCGTTGAGTTTCTGAGGTTCTTAATGACTTCCTGTACCTCTTCTGCTGAAAATCGGGCCTCCAGCATATTTTTTAATTTTTTAATTTTTTTTAATGTTTTTTTAAGTTATTTCCTATCCACATTTGATTGCAGAGCACTTGCCATGTTCTTAACAACATTTTGCTGCCATTTGCAGCCCTCTAGCCCTTTCCATTACTTTTTTAGAGCCTTTTTAGTCGTCAGAAGTCCGGGTCCCCATTGACTTCAATGGGGTCCGGGTTCGGGTTAAAGTTCGGTCCCGAATCCGAACTTTTTTCCGAAGTTCGGCCGAACCCGCCGGACCCGAATATCCAGCTACCCGCTCAACTCTAGTCACTGTGTGTAGCCTGCATTACCCCACAGCAGAGAGAGCTCTGTGATTAGATGTTTGACTTTGATAGATGACATAACTGAGCTGTCTGACCACATTTTTTTATGGTAGTTCCGTTTATTTCTATTGCACTCTGTCAGCTTGAACTCTTAAAGCCAGGGGAGCACAATGCTTATTTGTAAAGCACATTGCTGTAGGTTATAAATAAGTGAAGCTTTTTTTCTTTTTTACCACTGCTTTTTATATGTGCCGCTTAAGCCCCTGTAAGCAATTCTTCCTGAAGATTTCACATTGCTCTGGAGAATCAGGTATATTCATATATCCTTTCTGCACAGAGAAATATTGGAACAATCTTAGTGCATACTTAATTAGAACACCTTAGTTTAGTAATGTGTGAAGAACAACATTCAGTAAATTTCAGCAATACATGCAAATTTCTCCATGTTTTATCTCTTACAAAAACAGTTTAAAGTGATTGATTGTGAAGCCAATTTTTAGTTCCCTCTGATATATAGACATAAGCTCCCCAGTGCATGTCATTTCTAAAAATATGCGGTATAATAGGTTACTTCAGAGCGCCGTTTGGCGCTCAGCTGACTGCCCACTGGTCTCCTGTCCTGATGTGATAGCTGCAGGGGGAGGTGCTGGGAAACCCCCACTGACGTCAGCCGTGATAAGAAGAGGGGAGGAAGAAACTAGCGGGCAGTCATGTGAGTGCCGAACGGCGCTCTGAAGTAAGCTATTATACCACATTTTTTTTAGAAATGACATGCATCGGCGAGCTTACTTCTATATATCAGAGGGAACTATAAAAGTAAATTACTGTTATTTTTAGTGCAAGAGGAGAGGATCAGGGAACTGACAGGTAGAGAGGTGAGGGGGTAGGAGAACATAGGAGCACATAGGAGGACAGGAGGGCTGCGGCACGTACTCTGACCACGGTGTCAGGGCTCAGAAGCCCTGATTATCGTGGTCAGCTTACAGGGGGGAGGGCATAGCCAGGCTGTGTCAGACAGGTATTACAGGTGTTACAAGGGGCCAAATGACACAGCACAAGCACTGTGCTGTATAACATGCTTTAAGGGAACAGGATCTATTTTTTTTGGGTGGGGTTAACAAACGCTTTAATCTCCTAAAAATACTTGTTGATCTGCCATGAATTCCAGTGGGCTCCTAAATTCCTGTTTGGACTGACAACACAATGGCTTTGTGTTGTCTGCTGTAGTCCAGCAGACTGCTGCCTGCTGGACTACAGAATTCCACAATTCTCTCACTCGTCCTGTACCATTCCACATGTATACATTGGGGTTGATTTACTAAAGGCAAAAAGACTGCAGTTGCACTCTGCAATACCAGTTTCTCCAGAGCTTAATAAATTAGCAGACTTCCATCATCCACTCATGTGTAAGTAAAAATGCTGATTGGGTATTCTTTGCAAAGTAAAGCTTTACCTCAATTAATGAGCTCTGAAGCAACTACACTTTGCAAAGTGCACAGTCTATTTGCCTTTAGTAAATCAACCCCATTGTTTCCTTCCCAGCGAAACAATACTGACCACCGAGAACCATGTCTTAAGGACAGTCTTCTCATGGTGTTTGTGTGGGTTTCCATGGGGTGCTCCAACTTCTACCTAAAAACACGGATGAGTAGTGTGAACTGATACTATGGGGTGAATTTACTAAGGGCAAAAATACTGTGCAATTTACAAAGCACAGTTGCCCTCTGCAAGTGCAGTTGCTGCAGAGATTTGGGAATGAGGTAAGGATTCACTTTGCAAAGAATATCCAATCACATGCAAGAAAAAAAATGTTTGTGAACGAATGTGAACAAGGTCTGAAGCTAACTATACACATTAAATGGCTGTAGGATGTATGGTTATGATCCAACTGTCCACAATCTTTATAAAAATATAGCACTACCCTTGAAGTTGCCGCTGTAATTTAACATTTATTTTCCCCAAAACTAGTGAAGAGGCAACCAGGCACACAGCAACAGTTCCTTCACTCTTGGCTCAGTAATCAGTCTAGGGGTTGTCTTTTTAGAATTTTTATTGCTGAAGAGCTTGGTTGGGGTGTAAGGTGATATGGGATACTCCAGATTCACTGAATAATTGCAGGACAACACTTCACTTTGCAATGCCTCCCTGAACAGTCTCTATGCAGGAACAAGTACAAATGACAGACTGAGTCCTCTTTTAGAAGCTATCCCAGTTAGGACTATCACTGGCTCTTCCACCCAAAGAAAACAGCACACAGTCACTAGGACCCTGTGCTCAGGTCAGTACTCATAATGCCACAGGATCACCGGATGCCTCCTTCCAGTATCCACCAGGCAATCTTCAGTGAGGTCCTTAGGTGAGGTATATCTTGATTAGCTCCAAGGGAAAAATGTATCTTAGAAGCAGGCTCCCTAGCCATACCACTATTATTTATTATCTATTATTATTTCTTTCATTATATACATGTAACAGTTCTGATAACTCTGCATAGTTATATTGTTCCAGCCACCTTTGACCCTTTTGCCGCATACTGTACACACAGTCGAAATTTCCGACAACAAATGTTCGATGTGAGCTTGTTGTCGTAAATTCCGACCGTGTGTAGGCTCCGTCGAACATTTGCTGTCGGAATTTCCGACAACAAAAATTTGAGAGACAGTTCTTAGATTTTCCGACATCAAAGCTTGTTGTCGGAAATTCCGACCGCGTGTACACAATTTTGACGCAAAAAAAGTCCACGCATGCTCAGAATCAAGCAAAAGAGCCGCACTGGCTATCGAAAATCTTGACGTTCGGAATTTTCGACAACATTTGTGTGAACATTTGTGTGACCGTGGGTGTATGCAAGACAAGTTTGAGCGAACATCCGTCAGAAAAAAATCCACGGTTTTGTTGTCGGAATGTCCAGTCGTGTTTACGCGGCATTTGAGTTGAAATCTGTTACTGTTTTTTCTAAAAAATGTCCCACTATGGTCAGGCTGGCACCCTTAGTTCCAAAGGCTTATGGTGACTTATAAATAGTCCTGAAGGTTAATTTCCCCCTTAGGTATTGTAGAAGGAGCTGGTGCTCTGAGCGCGTAGCCTATTCTCTATCCCAATCTTCCCATCCATCCCGGCCGCATCTCATTCCGGTGACATCACTTCTGGCCGCCCGGGGTGCATTCCACGCTGGTTGTTGGTTCCGTTTTCCTGCTTTCTGGTGGCCACAGGACGCCAAGGACAACATCCATCCATCCACACAACCTGGAGAGTGATGGTATACCCGTATGAATGCCAAATATCCTGGACATCTCCTTCATCCTTGAACTTATGAGCCTGAATTTTATCCTATAAGTGTCATTCAGTTTTTGTGCCAATAAAGCCTTTTAATCTCTGCACTTAGGTGGCACTTCCCCCTTTTATTCTCTCTTCTTATGCCACAGCTGGGACCTTTAATGAACATGAAACATCTTCAGCAGTCTACCCCGAAGGGCAGAGTAGCTGGGGACTCCTGCTACTGTAGTGTTAGACCCCAGGCTGCTCCAGGCCTCAGATTATTTATGTGTATTCATGCTGCCCATTTGCCTTGCTCAACCTCCAATGTTCCAGAAGTCTCCAGAGGCCAGGGGAGAACTATCAAACCTGCAGCCTGTGAAACCCAGAACAGCCAAAAAGAAATCAGCTGCTCCAATAATTATAGATGAGCCAAATGGAAGCAAATCTACCTAACATCCTAGCAGCCTATCTAGGAGGTTGCTACAAAAAGATAGTTGCATGAACATGCACATTTGTATCACCTGAACATAAAGGTTCATTTAAGCTTCAGGAAAGCTATGAGATAGCCTTGCAAATGGCAATTGTTCTAATTAAACAGAATGAATTCATAATGATTATTATTTAATTTTTATGTGCATAGTCTCATCAGCAAATAAATGACTTGTACTTGATGTTCCATCAAACTGCATAACGTAGCACGCTTATTTCCAGAGAGAGAGCTGGATTCATCTCTACAATATCTTGGAAAAAGAAGAAACATTTCATGAAAATTTGGCATTCATCGACTAAAGCTCTGCATTTGAGACATGGGCTGTACAGTCAGTGTTGCTGACATGCATCCTTTTTGGCACATGGCGACATCAGAGAATAATCGATCTTGACTTCAAAGAAAAGTAATGTTCTCACTACTAGTGTTAATCTCTTTGGCAGACATGGCAGCTAATCCACACCATTACAAATTGAACATATAGCGTGACTTATATTTCAATAATCAAAAAACTCAGCCTAAAGGTGGAAGAGTATGTTTTTTTTTTAAAGGGTCAGTCCACCAGAAGTGATATTTCAGTTTCAGAAAGATGCTGGAGACTTAAAAGATTATTTTTGTTACTAATCCTTATGGTGAGGTTTCCTGATCTACCCTTACATTACCATCAGGGTGGCTGGGTAGGCCAACATCTGGGTAATAAATTAGCAAATGAATCATATTTATATGTATAAAAAAGACTCAAGAATCAACTTAAAACCTTCTGGTTAATACTTGTTGCAGTAGAAGTACAAGTTACCGTATTTATCGGCGTATAACACGCACAGGCGTATAACACGCACAGGCGTATAACACGCACCCTAACTTTAAGAGGGAATTTTCAGGAAAAAAACTTTCCACAGCTCCCTGCATATAACACGCAGGCACAGTTTACCCTCTATTTTCAGGGTAAAAAAGTGAGTGTTATACGCCAATAAATACAGTATACATATGTACCAGCTCAAGCCATTTAGACCGAGCCTGTTTTTCAGACTCGATGTTTACAATTTAAAAACAAGTTTTTTTGCTAGAAAATTACTTAGAACCCCAAACATTATAAAAAAAATTCTAACACCCTATAGAATAAAATGGTAGTCGTTGCAATACTTTTTGTCACACCGTATTTGCACAGCGGTCTTCCAAGCTCACTTTTTGGGGAAATAATTCACTTTTTTGAATAAAAAAATAAGACAACAGTAAAGTTAGCCCAATTTTTTTTATATTGTGAAAGATAATGTTACGCCGAGTAAAGTCATACCCAACATGTCATGCTTCAAAATTGCGCCCGCTCGTGGAATGGCGTCAAACTTTTACCCTTAAAAATCTCCATAGGCGATGTTCAAAAAATTCTACAGGTTGCATGTTTTAAGTTACAGAGGAGGTCTAGGGCTAGAATTATTTCTCTCGCTCTAACGATCGCGGCAATACCTCACATGTGTGGTTTGAACACCATTTTCATATGTAGGTGCTGCTCACATATGCGTTCGCTTCTGCGCGTGAGCTTGTCGGGACGGGGCGCTTTAAACATTTTTTTTCTCTTATTTATTTTACTTTCTTTTATTGATTTTAAAACAGTTTTTTTATTAAAAAAAATTGGGTCACTTTTATTCCTATTACAAGGAATGTAAACATCCCTTGTAATAGAAAAAAGCATGACAGGTCCTCTTAAATATGAGATCTGGGGTCAAAAAGACCTCAGATCTCATATTTGGACTTAAATGCAATTATTTTTTTTTATAAAAATTGGTCATTTGAAAAAATTACAACAAAGAAATGTCCCTTTAAGACGTGTGGGCATAAGTGACATTTTGACATCGCTTCCGCCCTGCTTTGGTAAGCGGCGGAGGGCGCAGGAGAGCGGCGGGAAGTGGGGGGCCTCTCCCACCATCGATAACGGTGATCTCGTGGCAAATCCGCCGCAGAGACCACCATTATCGTTTATAGGACCGGCCACTTACAACATGGATATCTCGGTTGTGGCAGCAGCTGCTGCCGTTACCAAGATATCCATCTTTAAAGTGCCAACGTATATGTACATAAGCCGGTCCTTAAGTGGTTGGGGAACTCTTCTAATTCCTTATAAACATTGATAAAAACCATGTTGTATTACAAAAACATTTTTATTTCAAAATTATTATTAGTAAAGTTATTACTATTACTGGTATCTTTTCACTGTATGACCATCAGGTCACACTAAGATACTATTTGCACATAATATGTGTACTTAATAAAATGATCCATTTTAGCTATGGAAATGATTTTGTAGCCTCATAAAATGTTTCTTGGCATCATTAGGCATCAGAAAAGGTCAGAAATAAAGCTGTGCATGAAGATTAGAATTTAATGGCTGTGCACGGATCTTCGTGGTCACCACATCCACTTCATTTACTGTGATGTTTTAATTTATAGCAAAAGGAAGGAGAAAGATGAGATGTGACTATTGAACGTGTAGCGCCCACCCCATTTAGGGGTTCTATATACCCAAATTTAGGGGTGCTATATACCCAAATTTAGGGGCTGGTCTGAGATAGTAGTTGGGCTCAGACCGTTCTCATTTATAGGTTGTGCTACTGTATTTCTCCAGGTGGTATACTGGTGTGCAGTTCCCTGTGGCTTGTAGGTGGCGCTGCCATGACAGGTCAGGGTTGAACCATCAGTAATAGTGCTGTGCCTTGGAGTGTCCTCTCTCGGCAGCGGTACAGTGGGCGTGGTTGGCCTGCTGTTCATGCTGGGAGAGGATACATAAGGTGCAGACGCCGCCTGGGAGGTGTGCTTCGAGGAGGAGAGGAGTCGGAGTCCAAGTGCGTGGCATGTGGCCCTCCAGGCCATGGGGCCGCGTGTGCATCAGTCCCAGGCACCTTTAGCCCTGGGGCTGCATCTTCAACACTGGGCCCAGCACCTTTAGCTGGAGCCCACTTCTGGGAAGAAGAATCCCAGGGTGTCCCTTGCGAGGGAGCCCGCTTCTAAGAAGAGGTGGCCGGGGGAGGACCTTTCTGATGGACCGGTGAGAGTTCACGGTGAAGGAAGGGGCCCGGTAACTTTCTGGAGGGATTCAACTATCCACCAAGGGCCTACTAATGTGCTGTTGCTGGCACCTGTCCTTATATTGGAAAAAGCTAAGAAGTTCGGGATCTGATAGATTCTGTGGCAGAGAGTCTCCCGATCGTATCTAGGAAAAGAACCTAATTAAGCGTCCGAGCATCACTTTGGCTGCTAGGATCCACTTTTGCAGGAAACTATCCGGGTGAGCTGAACCTACTCTGGGATAGAGTGGTGATTGTAATATCTACTTGTGCCTGGACCTACCTCCCAAAACTTTGCTGTCCTGTCTCTTATCCACCCTTTCCTATCTGCTGAACATTGAGAAAAATAAACTCAACGTTGGAGTTTAGAGCGGTGTGGACATTGGAACTACTTGGGGGGGAAACAGAAACTTGTCCCTATACCCTAGGAGATGAGAACCAACTGATAGAGAACCTAGCTGTGGGACCCAAATACATGACACCGCTCAACCTCCTCAACCAGCAGAGTACGGGCATATAGTATGGTGTGCCTTTTTCCTGCAAGTGAGCCAAAGGTAGGAAAAAGGGTCCGTGTGCTACAAACGTCCAACAGAAATTAATGAAAAGCAATAAATATCACAGTTTATGATATGGAGGTTGTTTAGCGCAATTTTTAACTGTGGTTTTTATGTCTCGAAAACTCGGAATAAAAAACCTGTATGAGCTCTATAAACATCAGACATGTGCCTAAAAACACAGCCCATTGTACATATTGAATTTGCAAATAGTTTATTGTATCAAAAGCATAGAAAAGCCAATAATAAAATCCAAAAAAACATTAAATCGTGACATACGTGCAAATAAAACTACATGTCCACCATACGTGCCCACATCCATTGACCATAAATGTGTATATATGGATATTGGTGTACAAAACACACTGGTAGAAACACCCTCAAAATTGCCAATACAGAGTGATATGAGTGTAAAACAATATATAAAGATTTGTGCTTGGCTGCATTCCTGCAAGTGAATATGACATTAGTCCTGAACTGGTAAACCTGAAATCCTTGGAAATTGGGAGGTAGCTGAAAAAGCATGAAATGGAAAACAGTGGTCCAGAGGAGGTATGTTGATCAGTGTTGTGTTCACAATCCATATGTCATAGATCACCATGTAACCGTGAAGGCTGTAGTAAAAATATTTCCTTAAATCACCTCCCTCACACTGTACTGAAGACCACAAGAGTGAACAAAACTTGCGTGCAAGCTACCAATCCCGGTCCCTCATGGACCATTTGTAATCCAAGGGGTATAGTCCCAAACAAATACCGATATGCAGTTCCAAGGATAAGTATAATGAATGGTACTTATCGTATCCTTCGAGGCATCAGTGTCATCGGCACAGGTGGAATGCCAGTTCCTGGCATGGTCTGCCAAGCCAACAGCAATGTAGAAGTGTCCTCTGGTCACAAGGGCAAGGTGGACAGTAAAATAGCTTTGGTTTTAAGGCTCGCTAGTTTGAAACAGAACAGTTGCCTGAATATTACACCCACACTTCCCCTAGCAGGAATATTACACCCATACTCCCCCAGCAGGAATATTACACCCATACTCCCCCCCAGCAGAAATATTACACCAATACTCCCCTCAGCAGGAATATTACACCCATACTCCCCCCAGCAGGAATATTACACCCATACTCCACCCAGCAGGAATATTACACCCATACTTCCCCTAGCAGGAATATTACACCAATACTCTCCCAGCAGGAAAATTACACCCATATTCCCCCAGCAGGAAAAATTACACCCATAACCCCCTGCAGCAGGAAAATTACACCCATACTCCCCCCAGCAGGAAAATTACACCCATATTCCCCCCATCAGAAATATTACACCCATACTCCCCCCATCAAGAATATTACACCCATACTCCCCCCAGCAGGAATATTACACCCATACTCCCCCCAGCAGGAATATTACACCCATACTACCCCCAGCAGGAATATTACACCCATACTTCCCCTAGCAGGAATATTACACCAATACTCCCCCCAGCAGGAATATTACACCCATACTGCCCCCAGCAGGAATATTACACCCATACTACCCCCAGCAGTAATATTACACCCATACTCCCCCCAGCAGAAATATTACACCCATACTCCCCCCAGCAGAAATATTACACCAATACTCCCCCCAGCAGGAATATTACACCCATACTGCCCGCAGCAGGAATATTACACCAATACTCCCCCCAGCAGTAATATTACACCAATACTCCCCCCTGCAGGAATATTACACCTATACTGCCCCCCAGCAGGAATATTACACCGATACTCCCCCCAGCAGGAATATTACACCAATACTCCCCCAGCAGGAAAAATTACACCCATAACCCCCCTGCAGCAGGAAAATTACACCCATACTCCCCCCAGCAGGAAAATTACACCCATATTCCCCCCCCCCATCAGAAATATTACACTCATACACCCCCCATCAGGAATATTACACCCATACTCCCCCCAGCAGGAATATTACACCCATACTCTTCCCATCAGGAATATTACACCCATACTCCCTGCAGCAGCAATATTACACCCATACTCCCCCCCAGCAGGAATATTACACCAATACTCCCCCCAGCAGGAATATTACACCAATACTCCCCCCCAGCAGGAATATTACACCCATATTCCCCCAAGCAGGAATATTACACCCATACTCCCCCCAGCAGGAATATTACACCCATACTCCCCCCAGCAGGAATATTACACCAATTCTCCCCCCAGCAGGAATATTACACCAATACTCCCCCCAGTTGGAATATTACACCCATACTCCCCCCAGCAGGAAAATTACACCCATATTCCCCCCATCAGAAATATTACACTCATACTCCCCCCATCAGGAATATTACACCCATACTCCCCCCAGCAGGAATATTACACCCATACTCTTCCCATCAGGAATATTACACCCATACTCCCCTCAGCAGCAATATTACACCCATACTCCCCCCCCCAGCAGGAATATTACACCAATACTCCCCCAGCAGGAATATTACACCAATACTCCCCCCCCAGCAGGAATATTACACCCATATTCCCCCAAGCAGGAATATTACACCCATACTCCCTGCAGCAGCAATATTACACCCATACTCCCCCCCAGCAGGAATATTACACCAATACTCCCCCCAGCAGGAATATTACACCAATACTCCCACCCAGCAGGAATATTACACCCATATTCCCCCAAGCAGGAATATTACACCCATACTTCCCCCAGCAGGAATATTACACCCATACTCCCCCCAGCAGGAATATTACACCAATTCTCCCCCCAGCAGGAATATTACACCAATACTCCCCCCAGTTGGAATATTACACCCATACTCCCCCCAGCAGGAAAATTACACCCATATTCCCCCCATCAGAAATATTACACTCATACTCCCCCATCAGGAATATTACACCCATACTCCCCACAGCAGGAATATTACACCCATACTCTTCCCATCAGGAATATTACACCCATACTCCCCTCAGCAGCAATATTACACCCATACTCCCCCCCAGCAGGAATATTACACCCATATTCCCCCAAGCAGGAATATTACACCCATACTCCCCCCAGCAGGAATATTACACCCATACTCCCCCCAGCAGGAATATTACACCAATTCTCCCCCCAGCAGGAATATTACACCAATACTCCCCCCCAGCAGAAATATTACACCAATTCTCCCCCCCCTTGGAATATTACACCCATACTCCCCCCAGCAGGAATATTACACCCATACTCCCCCCCAGCATATCCAATGACCTGCACCTGTGGCGCATTCTACATGGGAAAAACAGATGAGTGTGGGAGCCAAACCCTGACATTGTTGGGACGTAGGGTGCCGCTTTCGATCATGAGGCGGGGGTTAACTGTGTTAGAGTCAATTATTGCGGCCTGGACCTGTCACCAGATCTCAAACAACTCTTTAAGGGTTTAAAAAAAAATTACACTCATACTCCCACAGCAGGAAAAATTACACCCATAACCCCCTGCAGCAGGAAAATTACACCCATACTCCCCCCCAGCAGGAAAATTACACCCATATTCCCCCCATCAGAAATATTACACCCAACCCCCCCCATCAGGAATATTACACCCATACTCCCCCCAGCAGGAATATTACACCCATACTCCTCCAAGCAGGAATATTACACCCATACTCCCCCCAGCAGGAATATTACACCCATACTCCCCCCAGCAGAAATATTACAGCAATACTCCCCCAAGCAGGAATATTACACCCATACTCCCCCCAGCAGAAATATTACACCAATAATCCCCCCAGTAGGAAAAATTACACCCATACTGCCCGCAGCAGGAATATTACCCCCCCCCCCAGCAGGAATATTACATCCTTACTCCCCCCAGCAGGAATATTACACCAATATTCCCCCCAGCAGAAATATTACACCAATACTCCCCCCTGCAGGAATATTACACCTATACTGCCCCCCAGCAGGAATATTACACCGATACTCCCCCCAGCAGGAATATTACACCGATACTTCCCCCAGCAGGAATATTACACCAATACTCCTCCAGCAGGAAAATTACACCCATACTCCCCCAGCGGGAAAAATTACACCCATAACCCCCTGCAGCAGGAAAATTACACCCATACTCCCCCCAGCAGGAAAATTACACCCATATTCCCCCCATCAGAAATATTACACCCATACTCCCCCCATCAAGAATATTACACCCATACTCCCCCCAGCAGGAATATTACACCCATACTCCCCCCAGCAGGAATATTACACCCATACTCCCCCCAGCAGGAATATTACACCCATACTTCCCCTAGCAGGAATATTACACCAATACTCCCCCCAGCAGGAATTTCACATCCATACTGCCCCCAGCAGGAATATTACACCCATGCTACCCCCAGCAGTAATATTACACCCATACTCCCCCCAGCAGAAATATTACACCCATACTCCCCCCAGCAGAAATATTACACCAATACTCCCCCCAGCAGGAATATTACACCCATACTGCTCGCAGCAGGAATATTACACCAATACTCCCCCCAGCAGTAATATTACACCAATACTCCCCCTGCAGGAATATTACACCTATGCTTCCCCCCAGCAGGAATATTACACCGATACTCCCCCCAGCAGGAATATTACACCAATACTCCCCCAGCAGGAAAATTACACCCATAACCCCCTGCAGCAGGAAAATTACACCCATACTCCCCCCAGCAGGAAAATTACACCCATATTCCCCCCCATCAGAAATATTACACTCATACTCCCCCCATCAGGAATATTACACCCATACTACCCCCAGCAGGAATATTACACCCATACTCTTCCCATCAGGAAAATTACACCCATACTCCCCTCAGCAGGAAAATTACACCCATATCCCCCCCATCAGAAATATTACACCCATACTCCCCCCATCAAGAATATTACACCCATACTCCCCCCAGCAGGAATATTACACCCATACTCCCCCCAGCAGGAATATTACACCCATACTTCCCCTAGCAGGAATATTACACCAATACTCCCCCCAGCAGGAATTTCACACCCATACTGCCCCCAGCAGGAATTTTACACCTATGCTACCCCCAGCAGTAATATTACACCCATACTCCCCCCAGCAGAAATATTACACCCATACTCCCCCCAGCAGAAATATTACACCAATACTCCCCCCAGCAGGAATATTACACCCATACTGCCCACAGCAGGAATATTACACCAATACTCCCCCCAGCAGTAATATTACACCAATACTCCCCCCTGCAGGAATATTACACCTATACTTCCCCCCAGCAGGAATATTACACCGATACTCCCCCCAGCAGGAATATAACACCAATACTCCCCCAGCAGGAAAATTACACCCATACTCCCCCAGCAGGAAAAATTACACCCATAACCCCCCTGCAGCAGGAAAATTACACCCATACTCCCCCCAGCAGGAAAATTACACCCATATTCCCCCCCATCAGAAATATTACACTCATACTCCCCCCATCAGGAATATTACACCCATACTCCCCCCAGCAGGAATATTACACCCATACTTTTCCCATCAGGAATATTACACCCATACTCCCCTCAGCAGCAATATTACACCCATACTCCCCCCCAGCAGGAATATTACACCAATACTCCCCCCAGCAGGAATATTACACCCATATTCCCCCAAGCAGGAATATTACACCCATACTCCCCCCAGCAGGAATATTACACCCATACTCCCCCCAGCAGGAATATTACACCAATTCTCCCCCTAGCAGGAATATTACACCAATACTCCCCCCAGCAGTAATATTACACCAATTCTCCCCCCAGTTGGAATATTACACCCATACTCCCCCCAGCAGGAATATTACACCCATACTCCCCCCCAGCATATTCAATGACCTGCACCTGTGGCGCATTCTACATGGGAAAAACAGATGAGTGTGGGAGCCAAACCCTGACATTGTTGGGACGTAGGGTGCCGCTTTCGATCATGAGGCGGGGGTTAACTGTGTTAGAGTCAATTATTGCGGCCTGGACCTGTCACCAGATCTCAAACAACTCTTTCAGGGGAAACGGACGCCCAAGATCTGAGTGAAGATGAGGAATTGGAACTCGATTGGCTATGGTCCTCCCAAGTACCTGAACCCATGACCATGGCCTCTTCATCATCTGAAGTTATCACTGGGGACCCTTTAAATGCTGAGGCTGCTGAGTTCATACCACTTGATACTCTTACTGAAGAATGGGAGGATGCTCTGAACTCTTTTCCAGTAGAGGACCCCAGGGATTCCTTGTATCTCTCTGCACCTGAATTGGATGCCCCTGGACCAGTGGGGCCCAATACACCTGACTTAATAGAGGAAGAATTGGAAGGACCCATTGCAGTTGAGACCTCGGCTCCTAGGGAGAAAAGAGAGAGAAGGACCATCCACCCCCCAAGGAGACTAACCTACACTCAAATGGGGGAGTGTTCGGAAGAGACTGTTGTTACAGCAAGAAGGACGGTAGATAAGCCGGGTCCCTCTACTGTGAATTTAGTAGAGGGCAACCCTAGCTCACTCCCTGGCACAGTTAGACAGGCCACTTCTACTAATGTGACCTGTGGGCAGGACAACCTCTCTCCCAAAGCTTGGTGGGAGGTTCCTCTGCCAGGCTCCTTTGTAGCCGTGAACTGTATTTCATGTACATATGCTAACAATAATTACTGCTTGTCTTTGGGGACCAAAGATTTTAAGTGGGGGGAGTGTGTAGCGGGGTACCGCTTTAAATGAGTACAAAGACTACTATACCCAGTGTGCAGCGGGACACCCACAGTGCATTGCCCGACGCAAGGTCTGCTGGGGAAGGACTATTTAAGGAGGGAGGAGCAACACGCGGGTCTCTTCGGACACCGCCCTCCTAGCAAGTGGAGCCTACATTGGGGCCTGTTGTTCTGGACTAGGCCGGAGAGCCTGGGCCTAGGGGATCCGGAGAGTTGCCGATCGTCACTGGAGAACACAGAGTCGTCTCATCCATCAATCTCTCCCCCGGATGGTCGAGAGGATCAGAGACTACGGGTATCGTGAGACTGTGTTCCGGGACATCAGTTACTGAAGTCGGCTGTACGGACTGGTCCGGTCGGGTGAGAGAGCACTTGCTCAGCATACTTTGACTACCTTTTAGGCCCAGTATCCTTTGGTCAGGGCCCACCGTTACCGGAGTGTTATACTGCACCCCAGAGAAACAGTGTGTTGTGCAGCCGGAGTTAAGTTGTCTTATTGCTTGCTGAGTAACAAACAGTTTAATACCATTGGATTACAAATAACCTACAAAGTGCACCACCATTGCTAGCGAAGAACCTTCTCAACAAACTGTGTGTGAATTAGTCAGACCTGACTGTTCAGTAGGAAGACATTGTTTGGGCGCCATATTGGCCACGAGGGGAAGGCTCGCGAGCATAGTTTATTAAGAGACATTGAGTGCACATAAGACTGTTAGAACATAATACTTGTTATTTGCTTGACTATTGATATTGCAGGGCCCTGCATAGATAAATGTACCATTGTCTAACCGTATATTTCTATTCAGTAAAAGTATTTGTGGTTAAGCAAGCAAGTGTGTGGCGTACTGTTTATCCCAGCTGAAGTAGTTAGCTCAGGTAATTTGATATTAACCATTGTGTATGCTTTATTGCGGAGTGGTGATTCCTATAGCCTAGTGGGTTTCACACTTCCATTTGTGCTAGCTGTGCCAAGGGAGGTTGGAGACAGTTCCTGGGGGTTGACAGCAGTGTGTTACAGGCCCAAAACTATACCTGCAGCCCTCTTAACTGGGGGTATTTCTACATGTATATATGGGCATATCTGTTCTGGAGTGGTTACTAGGCTACTTTCAAACTTACCTGCACTGAGCCATATACTTCTATTTCCTGCGAGTTTTGTGTGCTTTCTGAAAGTGCACCACACCTACAGGATATAATAGAAGTCTATGGCAAAGTGCAGCTAACCTGCAGGAAAGCCACAGGTGAACTGTGCTGCACCCGCGGTGTGGGTAAACAACAGTGCATTAGTGTGAAAGCAGCCTTAGGCCCCTTTCACACGGTCAGTCAGACCCTCCATTCACATCTAAGGAGTGGTAGATGTAAATGGACTTGTGTCTGTTTAAAAACGCCTACCTCCAATCCAATCCCCCCCCAAAAAAAGTACAGTGGGCTCTATAGAGTAGAGTGGGCTGCCATCCACCAGCTCTGCTCATTGTGGCCCGCGATCGGGGACCAAGTCGCTTAAGTGGCCCTTGCTCTTAAAAAGGTTGGGCACCCCTGCCATAGGTTTTAGACGCTATAACTTTTGCACAAACCAATCAATATACGCTTATTGTGATTTTTTTACCAAAACGATGTAGCAGAATACAGATTGGCCTCAATTGATGAAGAAATTAGAATTTTACATTTTTTTATTGGATATGTTTTAGAGCAGAAAGTAAAAACAATTTTTTTTTTTTTTCAAAATTGTCAGTCTTTTTTGGTTTATAGCGCAAAAAATAAAAAATGCAGAGGTGATCAAATACCAATAAAATAAAAGGTGATCAAATAAAAGAAAACTTTTATTGTGGTAAGAAAAAATACATTTTATTTGGGTATAGCATTGCACCCCTGCGCAAGTGTCATTTAAACTAACGCAGTGCCGTATAGCAAAAAATGGCCTGGTCAGGAAGGGGGGTAAATCTTCCGGTTAAAGAGAATATCATATGTATGTTCCCAACAAGATTCATAACATTGATCATGCTATGGTTTATATTTCAGAATGTAATAAAATAGAAGTCTATTGCGCTGAAGACACTTTTGTGTCGATAGAGAGTTTTTGGAGAATAAGGACAGGGCTATAAACAAAAACAGGAATAAGAACATGAACAAACGATACAAATCCAGGTCAGGGGAGAGAACACAGTGTGACCAGAGTACATCTCCAATCACAGGATGGAACATTTGAGATTGCTAAGCCAGGGAGTCCAGTTTTTATCAAACTTGAATGAATCCCTTTCTTTAACCACTTCAGCCTCGGAAGAATTTGCTGCCCAATGACCAGGCCATTTTTTGCGATTCGGCACTGCATCGCTTTAACTGACAATTGCGCAGTCGTGCGACGTTGTACCCAAACAAAATTTACGTTCTTTTTTGCCCACAAATAGAGCTTTCTTTTGGTGGTATTCGATCACCTCTGCGGTTTTTATTTTTTGTGCTATAAACAAAAAAAAAAGCGACAATTTTGAAAAAAATATCTATATTTTTTACTATTTTCTATAATAAATATCTCCAAAAAATATACTGTATCTAAAAAAAAAAAATGTTCCTCAGTTTAGGCTGATATGTATTCTTTTACATATTTTTGGCAAAAATAAATCGCAATAAGCGTATATTAATTGGTTTGCGCAAAAGTTATAGCGTCTACAAAATAGGGGATAGTTTTATGGCATTTTTATTATTAAGGTACGTTGCTTTGCCTGCTCGTGCCATTCTGCCGAGGTATATCTACGTTAGGCAGTCGGCAAGTGGTTAAAAGATTTAATTATTCAAGTGAACAATAAGTGTTAAAGTGTAAGTATTGCCATAACTTCTATTTATTTATTTTTTACATTTTGGATAGTATTATCCAGGGAAGCCTATCCCACACCCACCTAACAACTGTCCCCGAGCCACCCCCATCAAATCATTCTCTGCAGCTATTACCTTTTGTATCACCACCCCCTCCCTTTAGAATGTCAGCTCTACGAGCAGGGCCCTCCTGTATTGTACTGTAATTGTGCTGTCCCCCCTCTAATTTGTAAAGTGCTGCACAAACTGTTGGCGCTATATACTGTAAATCGTGTATAATAATAATAATAATAATAATTAGAACCACTCTCAGGCTTTATTGTTCCTAGATTTCTCTTCTATATTCGTTCTGATGACCATTAGACATGTGCAATTTGTTTCATTCCTAATTAGTTTGTTAACAAATTTGGGCAAATACGTTAATTTGGAAATATCCGAATTAATGAAAACCCATTAACAAATAAATATGAATATTAGAAAATTTGTAAATTTGAAAACCCAAAAATGTAAAAATCTGAAATAATAACGAACTAATAATAACTTACTGTATATACTCAAGTATAAGCCGACCCGAATATAAGCCGATGCACCTAATTTTACCACAAAAAACTGGGAAAAAGTATTGACTCGAGTATAAGCCTATGGTGTCCATGTGCCTTGCCTCACTGTGCCCATGCCTCACTGTGTCCATGACTAGACTGATGTTTAACATGGGAGTCTATGGAAGAGGTGCCCGGCTTTGAAAAATCAGTGCTCCCCGGCCCTAGGTCCCCCAGACAACAAACTTTGCACACTTGTAGAGGAGAAAAGGGGATACATGTGTGCCAAGTTCCGGGTCCAGGGGACCTATGACCGGCTGGTACTGGGTCCCCAAATTCACCGGATAAATGACCGTTTAACATGGGAGTCTATGGAAGGGGTGCACGGCTTTGAAAAATCGGTGCTCCCCGGCCGCAGGTTCCCCGAAACTTTGAACACTTATAGAGGAAGAGTGGGGCTACATTTGTGCCAAGTTTGGGGTCCAGGGGACATACGGCCGGCCGGTACCAGGTCCCCAAAAATCCAGGAGATCAGGCGCAAAAAGGTGACTCGAGTATAAGCCGAGGGAGGCATTTTCAGAACAAAAAAAAATGTGCTGAAAAACTCGGCTTATACTCGAGTATATTTGGTAACTATTAAATTATACATATTGGGATTTTCTTTCAAACTTAGCAGTTAGTGAACGTAACGAATACAAATTTATCCAAAGTTATGAATTATCTGAATGCCGTATCTAAACGAATAGAATGTAACAAATTAATAATAATAAATAACACTAATAATAATACAAATGTTTTATCATTATTAGTATTTATTATTAATTAATTCCGTTCATTTGGTTAGATGCAGCATTCATTATTTCGGATAATTCGTAAATTCGGATAGATTGGTTATTCGTTATGTTCACTAACAGCCAAATTTGAAAGGAAATTCCAATACCTATAATTTAACAGCAGCGGAGGCTGACCTGTCCTGTCCTGTCCCTGGCTTGGCATGGAGACGAGTGAAGGGAAGATGGCCCCCACCCGTCTCCATACCATTGCAGGGCGGAAGCGACGTCAAAATGCCACTTCCGCCCATAGCTCTTAAAGGGACATTTTTTATTTATTTTTTCAAATGACATAATTTTTTTATTTTTTTTGCATTTTTGTGTAAATATGAGATCTGAGGTCTTTTTGACCCCAGATCTTATATTTAAGAGGTACTGTCATGCTTTTTTTTCTATTACCAGGGGTGTTTACATTCCTTGTAATAGGAATAAAAGTGATTTAAAAAAAAAAAAAGAAGTGTTGAAATTCAAAATAAAAGGTAAAATAAATAATAATAAAAAAAAAAGTTTAAACGCGCCCCTGTCCCACCAAGCTCGCGTGCAGAAGCGAAAACATATGTGAGTAGCGCCCGCATATGAAAACGGTGTTCAAACCACACATGTGAGATGTCGCCGCGATCGTTAGAGCGAGAGAAATAATTCTAGCCCCAGACTTAACTCAAAACATGCAACCTGTAGAATTTTTTAAACGTCGCCTATGAAAATTTTTAAGGGTAAAAGTTTGTCGCTATTCCACGAGCGGGCGCAACTTTGAAGCGTAACATGTTGGGTATCAATTTACTCGGCTTAACATTATCTTTCACAATATAAAAATAAATTGGGATAATTTTACTGTTGTCTTATTTTTTAATTCAAAAAAGTGCGGTTGTAAGACGGCTGCGCAAATACGGTGTGACAAAAAGTATTGCAACAACCGCCATTTTATTCTCTAGGGTGTTAGAAAAATAATATATATAATGTTTGGGGGTTCTAAGTAATTTTCTAGCAAAAAAAAAAAAGTTTTTAACTAGTAAACACCAAATCTCAGAAAGAGGCTCGGTCCTTAAGTGGTTAAACTCATTCAATCCTTTTGTATATTTTAATGGATATTGGCATAGTCGGGGTCTCTCCTTCCTACCTTATTGTTGGGAATAAAAAGGGTCTCAAGGAAATGTACATGTGGCAATGTAACAAACCAAGAAACATGATCGCAAAAGTTGTAAGGCAGGGGTGCCCAACCTTTTGACTAGCGAGGGTCACTTAAGCAGCTTAGTTACCGATTCGTGGGCCACAATGAGTGGAGCGGGCAGATGTCTGTTCCGTGTCAGCTCTGCATATGCAGAGCGGACACAAACACAGCCCACTCTACTGAATGGGCCCTCTGATCCGATCTGCCCAGATGGAAGGGGGTGGATCCTCTTCAGTTTATTTTTTTTAGCGAATTGGAGGTAGGCGGGTGTAAATGGACACAAGTCATCATCCCAGATCAGGAGGTCAAGGGCCACAACAGAGGGCTCTGTGGGCCACATCAGAGGGCTCTGTGGGCCACAGGTTGGGCACCCCTGTTGTAAAGTAAAAGTGGGTAGCCCAATGGACTATACACATTGCCACTGATTACTAGCTAGAAGTTGAAGCTTCTAGATATCACTGCATTTCACTGTGCTGCCGTGACATGAATGAGGTGCGCACTTCAAACAAAGTTTACAGAAAAATAAGAAAAAATAGGGAACTGTGTGATGCACTGAAATGTGCAGCTGCCAACACATAAACCTCTAGTTTGTACGGGTAGTGTTACCAGTCCCTTATATAACTATATAGAATATCTATTATTATTATTTTTATTTATTTTTTATTATTGAAAGAGGTTAATAAAATAATAATAATAGGTAAAATAAAGTATAATAGTAATAATAAACAATATCCATATTATCCAAAAATAATCCATACACATCCACTACTTAATGGCAGCGCAATCTATTTGTCATAAAATGATTTCTTACTGAGTTTTTAGGCTTTTTTACAATGCCATCTGTGAGTTCCTGAATCCCACCCTTTCCCTCTCTGTTCTGTTTTGAATGAATAGTGCACATTAGTTGCACTGCTCCATGCATACTACAAATCTCATAGTCTATTGACCATAGTCCAGAGAGCGTAGCTACGTTCCCACATATAGTAGGAGCATGGAGAACAAATGTAGCCACCCTCTAACAGGAAGCCACATCACAGCATCAAAAAAAAAAAAAAAAAGCAAATTTGTAGGAGGCTGAGAGCAAAATTAGGTAATTTTTTTCAGTTAATATATACATGAATAGATTTTTTTAACCAGGATTTAGTGTCACTTTAATGTTTAAAGGAAAACTCTATTCAAAATACTTACTTCAATAATAAACACATAACTAAAAACTGCTTTCCTGTGACGGCACTCCTTATATTTAAAGTTTATCTCCGGGGACAGAAAATGTTCCTCTTACATACCAAATCTATCCTTTTATTATTAACCACTTAAAGCAGAGGTCCGCCAATTTATTTTTATTTTTTTAAAGTCAGCAACTACAAAAAGTCAACAGCTGCTGACTTTTAAAATATGGACACTTATCTGTCCAGGGCGCCCGCAATGTCGGCACCCGAAGCTGATCTATCGCTCGGCTCTTGGATGCTGCCGCCGTCATCTTCAGTAAAGGAATCAGGAAGTGAAGCATTGCGGCTTCACTTCCTGGTTCCCTACTGCACATGCACGACTCATGCTGCGCGTTCCCACTGGTCCCTGCTGTCTTCTGGGACCTGTGTGCCTCCCAGAAGACAGCGGGGGGAACGGAGAAGGTGCCGAAAGTGGCGTAGATACCCGCGGACGGCTCGGGTATCTATGCCCGGAAGTGGGTGCAAATCAGGGGCGGATCCAGAGTCTTTTCTCGGGAGGGGCACTGCCAAAAAATATGTTTTTTTTTGTGGGAAATTTATCGGGGAAATGGCTGGTGTCGGCGCTTCAATCATCCCGGCACCATGGTTGTTATGGTGTCAGGATGATTGAAGCGCATTATTTCTATGATTACATTGTAATATAAAATTAAATAGTTCAATGCAGAATCAGTGGGAGCCCCGAGTGTGTCACTTGCCACCGTCGCCTGCAATTAGTGGGAGCCCTGAGCGTGTCACTTGCCACACGTTGCGGATTGTCACTTGCCGCGTCACCTGCCACATCTTGCAGATTGTCACTAGCCACACCTTGCGGATTGTCACTTGCCACTCACCTGCCACACCTTGCTGATTGTCACTTGCCTGCCACCAGATGCGGATTGTCACTTGCCACGTCGCCTGCCACACCTTGTGGATTGTCAGTAACTTGCCTGCTAAGGTGTAGTTTTGGTTGTCTCTTGCTGTGTCCCAGACTCCCAGAGTCAGGCAGCAGAGAGATTATGTAATCTCTCTGCTGCCTGCACAGTGAGGGCGGAAGTCACTGCAGGAATGCAGGGCAGGCACCGGCGGTGAGAGATGATCTCATCTCTCTGCTCCCCCGCTCCCGGCTAGCTGATTGGCCAGCTGCCACACTGAGCCTGCTCTCTCACTCTCACCTGTGCTGCCAACACTCTGAGCAGCACGGTCTGCCCACGAACAGTGCCGCCCGCCCACAAACCGCGCCGCAAGCGGAGCCGCCCGCTTTCTTACCCGTCTGTGGAGCCGCACGCTATCGCACCTGCCTGCAGAGCGGCCCGACTTGACTCACTGACGTCACCCATTGCTAGACGCCAAGCGGCCCAGGCGTTAGCAACGAGTGCAGGGAAGAGACTCCACCCACCTCCTCCTTTTTCTGGTGTCGTGTCAGTGCGCCGCGTAACTACATTAGACGAGTCTCTCTCTCGGCGCTGCTGATCGGCTGATGTTAGAAACTGAGAGAGACACTCAGAGAGGCAGTGGCAGCCGCAGAACAAGTACTGTATATACTCGAGTATAAGCCGACCCGAATATAAGCTGAGGCACCTAATTTTACCCCAAAAAACTGGGAAAACGTATTGACTCGAGTATAAGCCTAGGGTGTCCATCTGCATGCCTCACTGTGCCTCACTTTGCCCATGCTTCACTGTTCCCATGCTTCAGTGTGCCCATGACTAGACAGATGTTTAACATGGGAGTCTATGGAAGGAGTGCCCGGCTTTAAAAAATCGGTTCTCCCCGGCCGTAAGTCTTCCAGACACCAAACTTTTCACACTTGTAGAGGAGACATGGGGCTACATGTGTGCCAAGTTTATATATATTTCAGACAACCTAGAGAATAAAATGGCGGTCATTTCAATACTTTATGTCACACCGTATTTGCACAGCGGTGTTACAATCGTAATTTTTGGGGGGAAAATACACCTTTTGACTTAAATAAGACAACAGTAAAGTTAGCCCAACTTTTACCCTTAAAAAACTCCATAGGCGACGATTACAAATTTCTACAGGTTACATGTTTAGAGCTACAGAGGAGGTCTAGTGTTAGAACTATTGCTCTCGCTCTAACGATCATGGCGATACCTCACATGTATGGTTTGCACACCAGTTTCAGACTTACATATCCGTTCGCTTCTGTGCGCGAGTTCGGTGGGACGGGGCGCTTTAAAAAAAAAAAAAATCTTAGTTATTTTACTTTTTATTTTTACACTGTCCTTTTAAAAAAAAAAATTGGGTCACTTTTATTCCTATTACAAGGAATGTACACATCCCTTGTAAAAGAAAAAAGGCATGACAGGACCTCTTAAATGTGATATCTGGGGTCAAAAAGACCTCAGATCAAACATTTACACTAAAATGCAATAATAAAAAATAAAAAAATGAAATGTAATTTTTTTTTGCCAAAAAATTTCCCCTTTAAGATCATTGGGCAGAAGTGACCTTTGAAGTCGCTTTCGTCATTCAATCTTATGGAACCGAGCAGGGGCCATCTTTCCCTCACTCAGCTCCATGCCTGTCAGGGGGAACGACTCGATCGTCTCTGCTGCCAATGACGGCTCTGGTAAGTGGCGGAGATTAACGGAACACAGCGAGAGGGAGGCCCTATCCCGCCCCCAATAAAAGTGATCTTGTGGCGAATCCGCCGCGGAGACCATTTTTATCTGAAAGCCAGCCGCTCACCGTTGTTGAGAATACCAGGGTTATGGCAACTATCTGCTCAAAGTCACATTTTTTTTTTTTATTAAAATATTTGGTCACATGACAGGCCAGATCCCAGATTTTATTGCTTCTGCTTTGTAGTGTCAGGGGGGTTCATTCTGCAGCACCCACACTGCAAGTATCTATCACAGGGTCCCCAGTGAAGTTCTCACAGTGTTAGAAAACATTCCAGGGGGATGTCATACAGACACAAGACTCGTTTGTTAAAACGGAGGTTCTCCCAAAAATGGAACCTCCGCTTCTCGGAACCCTCCCCCCCTTCGGCGTCACATTTGGCACCTTTCAGGGGGTGCAGATACCTGTATAAAAAAATAGACTCCCGCGGGACTCCCGTCCCTTCGCGTCACCCCTTCCCGTTGTGTTCTGGGAAATACAGCTCCCAGAACACAGCGGGGACCAGTGAGGACGGCGCAGCGCGACTCGCGCATGCGCCGTAGGGAACCGGGCAGTGAAGCCGCAGCGCTTCACTTCCTGATTCCCTCACCAAGGATGGTGGCAGGGGAAGCCGAGAGCTGAGCAGTAGCTCGGCTTCGGCTGCCGATGTCGCAGGCGACCTGGACAGGTAAGTGTTGTGGGAAATTGCTGTCGGAAAAATTGAGAACCTGCTCTCAATCGTTTGTTGTCGTAAATTCCGACAGCAAATGTCCGATGGAGCCTACACATCGAACATTTGTTGTCAGAAATTACGAACGTGTGTACCCGGCATTAGTGGTCGATTTTAAGGTCTAACAGGGTTGTGTTTGGGTGGTTGCAGGTGGGGTGGGATCTGAACATTGACTTTCAGATTTGCTGTACAAAAAAATAATGCTTATCGAGCCTCATGCTGCAATTCACAACAAAAGGAAAATAAAATAAAAAAAATTCTGAATGTAGTTCTTTAATATCAAGTCTGGACCTTTGCTTTTTTTTTTTTCTGTTAGGCAATTTTACAAATTGCACAACTGTGATTTATTTTAGAGGAGCTGCAGATGGTAAAATTGTTGCTGTTGGCGTAGAATTAATCCACCTTTCCCAGGAAACAAAACTGCATCCCAGCCAGAATTAAAAAGTGAAAATATAAAGTTGTTTATAAAGACAAAAAATAAATAAAAAATCATAAAATCAAATTGATGGTCCTAGGACTAGCCTCGGGCAAAGGAGATGTTAAAGGAGATATTGTAAGTGTTCACATTAACACTACGGCAAAATATATCGCTGAAATGTTCTTAAATCAACAGAAGGGTGTTTAAAATGGATGTTCTAGTCAATAAAAATGTTTTCCAATACTATACAATATATGGGTCTTATTTTTATTTTTATTTTTTTCTGATACAGATTTTATGAGCAAAGATAACCTTTGCAGCTTATCTGAAGAGAATCTACAATGGTTTCAGTTTTATTATTATTTGTTAGATTTTTATATTTTATGGTTTCATCATTTATATTAAACTATTATATTTTATATTATACTTTAACCAATAAACATTTACACAGATGCACAACATTTTTAGTAGATGCTAAAATAGTAAAAGTAGTAGCACTTTTAAAGCGATAACACTTTTTTAACCACTTCAGCCTCGGTAGAATTTACCCCCTTCCTGACCAGAGCACTTTTTGCGATTCGGCACTGCGTCGCTTTAACTGACAATTGCGTGGTCGTGCGACGTTGCACCCAAATAAAATTGATGTCCTTTTTTTCCCACAAATAGAGCTTTTTTTGGTGGTTTTTGATCACCTCTGCGGTTTTTATTTTTTGTGCTATAAACAAAAAAAGAGCGCCAATTTTTTTAAAAACAATATTTTTTACTTTTTGCTATAATAAATATCCCCAAAAAAATATAATATATTTTTTTTCCTCAGTTTAGGCCGATATGTATTCCGCTACATATTTTTGGTAAAAAAAATCACAATAAGCGTATATTGATTGGTTTGCGCAAAAGTTATAGCATCTACAAAAGCGGGGATAGATTTATAGCATTTTTTTATTTTTTATTAGTAATGGCGGTGATCTGCGATTTTTATCATGACTGCAACATTATGGCGGACACATTGGACACTGTTGACACTATTTTGGGACCATTGTCATTTATACAGCGATCAGTGCTATAAAAATGCACTGATTACTGTGTAAATGGCACTGGCAGGGTAGGGGTAAACACTAGGGGGCAATCAAGGGGTTAAGTGTGTCCTAGGGAGTTATTCTAACTGTGGGGGGGGGTGGGCTACCTGTGACATGACAGCGATCACTGCTCCCAATGACAGGGAGCAGTAGATTTCTGTCCTGTCACTAGGCAGAACAGGGAAATGCCTTGTTTACATAGGCATCTCCCTGTTCTGCAGCTCTGTGACACGATCGCGGGACACCTGCGGACATCGAGTTTGCGGGTCCCGCAGGCACGGTCACAGAGCTTACGGCGGGAGCATGCGCACCCACTATGCTGCGATTTAAGGGGGACGTACCTGTACGTCCATTTGCGCAGCCGTGCCATTGTGTCGACGTATATCGTCATGCGCTAGTTGGCAAGCGGTTAAGTGTGCAGAAAATAGAGGCATTGGCAGTGACGTACTTGGGAAAGGAGGTGGGGATCCAACCGGGGTGCATTCAGATGGGAATGGTCTATTGCATAGTCCCTGAAAAGTATCCTCAAAGCTGTGATATGCCAGAGGGCTCTCTGTCAGACCTCATATCAAAGCAGTGCTAGTGTGGAGGAAAGCTTTTCTAGGCTCCTCCTCAGCTCTTACGCCTCACTTGACAAAGCTGAGAGGAAATCTGGGAGGACTTCTCCTCACTCTGTTAGGTCTAGGGAATGGAAGGAGAGAAATTTTGCTGGTGAAGGGGCATTTTTTGCTTGGGGAGGTTGTTGGGAAAGAGAGTGTTAGATGCCATTCAGGGTTGACTTGAAGACACTTGAAAAGTTAGCCCAGCCCTGAGTGATAAAATCAGCATGCTTGCTTTATTCTTAGCAGATTGAATATGAGAGAAGCTGTGCAGATGGATTCTTCTGATATGACCCTGAGACATACTTGCATTTACACAAGAATCATGACATACAGAGGCCCTTCCATGGTACACAGTGGAAGATCTAATTCAGAAAAGAAACTCCTCCATATACTATGGTATAGTGACTAAACTATATAGAAACTCCTCTTGATAGTTGTCTACCTGTGTGTGTGAAGTCTTACAACTTTCCTAACTTAAGCCACATCTGTCGGTATGTCAATTTGTATCCCAAAGTGCATCTGGTGTTTGATCATCAGCAAGGCATTGCTGGACATCAGCAGATGACCCCAGGCTCTTGCATTAGTAGTGTTGCATACCTCGGTTGGAGGCCAAGCTGATGAGGGGGCTTCCCTTGCAGCTTTAGTCCGAGCTCCCCTGAATGTGGTGACAGAGGTACAAGGCTCAAAGAAGCATGAGTGCCTAAAGTTTGGTAGCGGGTGGCTGCCAGGGACAGAGACATAGTCACTTTGATCCAGGGACATACATGGTAAGACAGAAGGAAGATTAGTCAGGTAGCAGGCCGAGATCCATACCAGAAAAGCAGGCAGAGCATAGTCAGAGGCGAGCTGAGGTCAGTATCCAAAATCCACAGAGCAAGGTCAGGAGAAAGCCAGGTCAGCAATGGGAGGTCAGTCAGTAAAAGTAGGAGCACAGGAATGTAGGTCACAGGAAAGCTGAAGAAAATCCAGTGATTGGCACACATCAGGGCCTCCTTTAAATAGGCAGCTTGGTGCCATTCCAGGGATTGACAATGTGTGCTGGCACACACAAATGTGCCGCCATGTCAGCTTACATTGGTTATTGGCCCAAGCTTGGCTGTATCCTGGAACATGTGAACAAGCATTAGCTGCCTTTATTTGGATACACACTATACAATTTTCTATAGTCTTTTTCCTTCACATTTCCCAAAACCATATAATATGAAGTCAAACCATAAGTGTTTCAATTTATATGCAATCAGGCAGGCCCTTGCACTACATGGTTTTGGTAAATCTGACAACAAAAGTTGTATGGTGTGTATGGGGTCTTAGGTAAAGATTACTGTTGTCTTTTAAGGTTTTACATAATTTAATGTGGTTTTAATGGAATAATGCCCCGTACACACGACCGTTTTTTCCTACGGGAAAACCGATATGAGGGCTTTTTGCCGGGAATCCCGGCCGTGTGTATGCTCCATCGCAGTTTTTCCAACGGGAAAACTGCTGGACAAAAAAAGAGAGCAGGTTCTCTTTTTTCTCGTCAGGAAAAAATCCTGCCGGGAAAAACGTTCGTCTGTATGGTTTTCCGATGGGCAAAAAATGCGCATTCTCAGAATCAAGTATGATACGGGAGCGCTCTTTCTGGTAAAACTAGCGTTCGTAATGGAGATATCATATTCATCACGCTGTAACGGACTGAGAAGCACGAGGCTGAAAAGCGCAAATCGTTTTGCGCAAAACTTTTACTAACAAGAGGATCAGCAAAAGCAGCCCAAAGGGTGGCGCCGTTGGAATGGAACTTCCCCTTTATAGTGCCGTCGTACGTGTTGTACGGGCGGACTTTTGTATGAGCGGCTGAGAGGAATTCTGTCGGGAAAACCGTCGGTTTATTATCCGATGGAAAAACCGGTCGTGTGTACTAGGCATAAGGCTATTTAGCCTTTTTTTATTCATGGCATACAAAACTATTCGATTAATAGGGAATACGTATATGAAAAAATTTACATATTATTTTATTTCCCAGATATTGAAAAAAAAATATTTTACATTGCATTTGTGATTGTTCTATTTGGGGTTAATTATCAGTTGTCTAACTTAAATACAAACCAGTCTTGGGGAGGGTATGTGTGACAGAACCAGGTACTCAAAAAGAGTATGTCCTCCATATAAGCTTCCCTTGCCCAGTACCAGAACAATCCAAGATCCCTTAGCTCACCCAGTCACTTGACGGGACACAGCGCCGGGTGGAACACATGGCACAAAGAGATATACACTCTGGAACAATCCCCCCTTCTTTGCATAATGACACAGGGTGGGGTAAACTGTACATTAGGTAACATAAAACACAGGTACATTCAAACTTTTCAACAAATAATTAAATCAGTAACTGAGCAAGTAGACAGCCTTATCAGCAGGAAGGGCTGTTGGAGAAATTCCCCCTCTAGCAACTAATAGCTGACAGCAATATAATTAACATGAGCTAATTAACTAGTCACTGAAACCAGCCTAGGTGGTTCAGCACCTACACCCTGGATGCAAAGTACTGTACAATACACATTCTTACAAGTATAAACACAAAGATGAGAAGGCAGACAGAAACAATAGGGGATCCAATTAACCATGGAATTTTAATTTAAGCAATGCTTTGATTAATCAGGAATCACAGACTACATGGCAACGGTCTACAACAGGCTATGAGGCAAAGCTCATACAATGTCCCAGCAGTCTGATACATTGTAATTATTTTATCTTCATATATTTCTTGAGGGATATTGTTGATAAATAATACTGTCTCAAGTAAAGGAGCCTCTCCAACTTTCAACACAAACCACACATATAAGACTCAGGATAACAGGGGTAAAGCAAAATGCTGAGTCCAGTGTGGTTGTACTGTGAGTCTGGTTAGGGCAGACCAGACGGGGCTTCTGTGCTCCTAATAGACAAGGGAAGATTTACACATAAGAGGGGCCTGGGGAGCAGAAAAAGGGGTTTGCCGACCTCTCTAAGGTAAGCTGGGTTCTGCTGGCCCCCGCCCAAAGTGACTCCCGTTACAGTATGTATGCACATATAGAACTGTTTTTCAATTAATGTCTGTTGTTCCTGAATGCTGTATCCCAACCTTGCTTTTAAATATATTTTTTATTAAATTAGGAGTTTTCATTTATGAAACATGTCTGGATTGAATTCCTCTGGTCTGCACCCTATAGACACACAACATCAAACAGCCCCTGAGCCATGGTAAAATATACCCATCATTAATCTGGTGATTCTTTCCCTGTGGCTACATATCTACTGTTGGATTTTGCTGCACTTAGATGTTATAATTCCACCAGTGATTAAAAACCTTGGACTCCATATGTTGTAAAGGGTTAATATTTAAGCCCATTTGTCATAATGCACATTTCTGTGTTTTCCCAGTCACTCAGAAAGGTGGGCATTTTATGTTGATACATTTGCCTCTTTAGGACCTACTGGTACGCTAACATGAGCCTCATCTTTTTTGCATTTTTTAAGGGGGAGGGAGGAAAAATTGATGGCCAATGTCACAATTGCTTGTTTGCTACCTGTGTGTTGTCACATTTGCCCATTTATTGCCTGAATATTGTCACAATTGCCCATTTCTTGTCCATAAGCCATAATTGCTAATTTTTCCAACACATTGTCAAAATTGTCTATATATTGTCAAGTCCCTATTGTTTGGAGAACCGCAATATTATAATTTAGTCCCCACAGGCTTGTCACTATCAAGCAACACTATTATGTTGATATTTTGCACTTAGCATGTCAATATTATCTCCGTGTTTCATTGGGGGAGATTTACTAAAACTGGTGCACACAGAATCTGGTGCAGCTGTGCATAATAACCAATCAGCTTTTTACTTCAGCTTGCTCAATTAAGCTTTGATAATTAAACCTAGAAGCTAATTGGTTACTATGCACAGCTTCACCAGATTATGTCTGCATCAGTAAATCCCCTATTGTGTCACACTACATGTGCTACTATTGATACCTTTACTTTTTTTAATTATTACAGATACAGAATTCAGATAAAGAAAATCTTTACTAACCTGTTTTGTTCTGTTCAGTATGAGCACTAATTGAATTTTAATTGACCATTACTGAAAATAATTTTAACATATAGAAGAGCATGGTGAGGAGGTGTTTTTGCCCTGGGTTTAAATATGGTAGGTGCAACACATGAGATACATCGAAATCGAATCAAAAGATGGATGGCCGCAATTCCCACTACACTTTGGAGTAATATAGAAAACAGCATGACTCCAGGAACTAATCTATCTCACTGGCAATTTAGCACGACTACTAGAAGTCCCCAACTAAATCTTTACTCCCCTGCCATACAAGCTTTTGTCAAAACTTGGAAAATAATTCATTCCTCCAAATGGGCGACTCTCCCGACCAAACCCATCCCAATACCCATTAGGACTTTGAAATTACTGACTCCAGACCTACATATTCCCCACTGGATTACTAAACGAGTAACTCACACACATGAACTTCGCTCCTTAGCTACCAATACATCATTTTCACATATCCAAAATGAACTCGAAGCGCCTACCACACATTATTTTAAATACTATAGAATACAACACTGTCTGACAGAAACCCTTCCATAGAAGGATCACTGCCCGTTAATCTGTGGAACTATCTTTTCTCAGACAAGCAAAAATCCAAGGGTACCTCCTTGATATATTCAACCCTACAAGAAAAAGACACATTCCACAAGTCCAAACCCATCACTGATTGGGAAACTGACCTCCAAACCCAATTCTCTGACCAGCAGTGGCAATCAGCAATCAAATCTATATACAAGTACAAGTCCTGTACCTCCTTGTGGGAACTTACCCAAAAAATACTGATGAGATGGTATATAACACTATCCAAGGTGGCCAAATTCAAAGCACACGCCTCCCAAGACTGATGGAGGAACTGTAGCCTCCCGGGTACACTCATACATATCTTCTGGGCATGCCCATACGTGCGACAACTGTGGGCTGTGGTGGAGTCAGTGCTACGGGACATACTAAGTTTCCCCGTCTCACTGACCCCCCAACTAGCTATTCTCAATTTGACCATTGACGACATATCACCTAACCTCAGGCTGGTGACAACACACATGCAACAAAACTTCTGTTAGCCAGAAAATGGACATCTAAAGAAACCCCCACCCTCGCAGAAGTAGTAAACTTGGTAAACTCACTATACTTATGAGACTATTCTCTCTCGGGGAAAACTCACAAATTCTACTCTAATGACCCTCTGGAACCCATGAAAACTTTGGTACAACAGGTACAGCCATTGATATTACCGTATGATTTATGGAATTCCTATTGATGCTCTCACTCCCCCTCCCCCTCTTATACCCTCCTATTTCTAATCTCTTTCCCCTCTCACCCTATCTTTACCCCTCCCTTGATCAACACTTTCACTAGTGTGGATGCATTTTGTTTCGGAAACAACTTACTGTTCGAATTGTTCTATTTTGATTCTCATATTATGGTAGTGCGCGCTATTTCAGTGCATACCTCTACAGTTCATTCATGTAATCTACACTGATCATTACATAGCATTTATGTTTCTGCATAACTGTATATTTGAAAAACTTTTCAATAAAAATATTTTGAAAAAATAAATAAAAATCGAATCAAAAGACAAAATGCGGACAACATCTGTACAAGCAGTTTTTGTAAATCAGCACCTGTGTGTGTATCTAATACAATTTCATTTATTTCAGTAAAACTGAAATATAAACAAAGGAGATTGTATACACATGCTGCAAAGTTCTATTGGTTTTTCATTCAAATCTTTCAAAAGCATTAAACAAATTGTCAAAATGAGTTTTATTAAAGTGATCGAATGACCTAAATGAAGTGATTAAACTCTTCAGCTGAGTAAGTATAGCCTGTGATTTATTTTTTTAAACAGGGGTAATTGAAGTAAATGAGAATTATTTTTAGGTAAATTTGTTTTCTGGCTTAGCGCTACGAATTTTAATGTATTCACCTGGCATGTTTACATAAGTAGCAATCAACACTTACAGTCAAAGTTTCAAGAGCTCTTCCAAATGTGCCTTCTAAGCGATAAGTTTAATGAAGCTTATTCAGAGCACACGTAGAGACGCTGAAGGAAAATATCAAATGCTGAACTGGCTGTGTTTCCTGTGAAGCTCAAAGAAATAATGACTAGCTGGTTTGTTAGGAGGCCCCTGTAGAGCAAATTGAACTGCCATTACTACAGCTTGTGTGTATTTCTATATATTAAATATTCAATATCTTCTAACTAATTGCTTTGTAAAGAGTATACCAATTTCTCTTGAGTTTTCATTTACAATAGGTACTGTACATCTGCAAAATGTGTAAAGCCATTTTTATTTTACCATATCATGTTATTTTTGTGTCTGTTTCTCATCAGAGAAATTCCCCTTTACTTTCTGTCTCAGAAATACAAAGTAAATTGAAATCTCTACAATATAAGGGTATGTTCCCTAGTTTTGATGTTCATCACCGAAACATGTGTTCCCATCAAATGATTTGCCCTCCTTTGCTCTAGTGACAGCTGTAAAGTTTGGGATTTCCCATCACTTTATAACTTGGTGGCAGAACACATGGAGATGACGAACTTCATCAACCGAGACAGCAATAGAAAAAGAGGGGTAAACCAGTGGCGACTGGTGCTCCATAGGTCGGGGGGGGGCGGTAAACAAACCTGAGACATCTAACCCTGTCCTGGTCACTCCAGCTCGCTACCCCACACTAACCCCCCCCCTGGTCGCCTGCTTGCTCTGCACTTATCCCATCCAGGTCGCAGCTGCAGCTTTCCACCTCTGTCTCCTCCATGTCCCGGTGGTCAATGCTTCTCCTCCCAGCCAACTGAGTCTTCGGACTCCTGGCCAATCAGGTCTCAGCTTCCTGATTGGCCAGGAGAAGAAACAGGAAGACATAAGAGAATATTATTTTGCTAAATGTCACACAACAGGGTGGGCTCAGGGCGCAGTGCTCTGCTCCCCAAGCCCACCCTTTTTTTAAGGAAATTAGTGCTAAAAAAAAAACATTGAAATCCATGCTTTCGGCACCCTGCATTAAGATTAGGGGCCGGGCGCATGGATTAGGGGGGCAGTGCTCCTGCTTCCCTTATGGATGGGCTGCAACTGGTGCAAACCCTACTCTATAAAAAACATAAAGATGTTTTGGCTATGCAACTACCTAAACTTTATAGGGAAATTTTTTTATACCATTTTGTATCCTAAACAAATGTTCAAAACAAATGTGGCAGAACTACCAGTATTCATTATTTTTTTCACTAATGAAGCTATAACCAGACTTGCAGTATATCTATATCACACCCGTTTTTTGTTTTTGTTTTTGTACCAGCTGCATTATTTATTTTCCTTTTAATTCTTTTCTTTTTTTTTATGGTAGGAAAAATGAGCTGCAATCAATGAGGGTAATTGTTCAAAACTGAAACAGCTGTGCATAGCAGCCAATCCACATTCTATCTTTCAAAAGCTTAACTAAGCAAGCTAAAGATAGAACCTGATAGGTCGCCGTGCATTGCTGCTCCAGATTCTGGCTGCCCCAGTTAATCACATTAGTTAATCATTTATCACATGGGGCTAATTCTATGGTCCATAACATGTGTATATAGTGGGCCCCTTTTTTAAATATGCTTTTAAGCAAGCAATCAGTAAAACCAATTAGTGGATTATTAATGTTTTCCGGAAAAAGATGTGCTTAAAACCAAGCTGAAGCCAACAAATATTAAATCAAGTAGATTCTGTATTAATAATTTATTTTTATAGGAGCAATATGTAAGACTAAAATTGGGCTGTAAGTCAAAAAGTGCCTCAGTTTATCTTAATATTATATTTTAATAAAACTCCTTCAGACAGTGCAGCATGAAATTCTGTACATTAGACACTGGTAGGAACTATCCATGGTCCTGAACACTGTATGTGCATGTTTTACTCTGATAGGTACTGACCATAGAGCTGAATACTGTATATGCTTGTTACACTCTGGTAGGTACTGACCATGGTGCTGAATAATGTATATGCTTGTTACACTCTGGTAGGACCTGTCCATGGTGCTGAATACTGTATATGTTTGTTACACACTGGTAGGTACTGACCATGGTGCTAAATACTGTATATGCTTGTTACACTCTGGTAGGTACTGACCATGGTGCTGAATACTGTATATGCTTGTTACACACTGGTAGGTACTGACCATGGTGCTGAATACTGTATATGCTATTTACACTCTGGTAGGTACTGACCATGGTGCTGAATGCTGTATATGCTTGTTACACTCTGGTAGGTACTGACCATGGTGCTGAATGCTGTATATGCTTGTTACACTCTGGTAGGACCTGTCCGTGGTGCTGAATGCTGTATATGCTTGTTACACTCTGGTAGGTACTGACCATGGAGCTGAATACTGTATATGCTTGTTACACTCTGGTAGGACCTGTCCGTGGTGCTAAATACTGTATATGCTTGTTACACTCTGGTAGGTACTGACCATGGTGCTGAATACTGTATATGCTTGTTACACACTGGTAGGTACTGACCATGGTGCTGAATACTGTATATGCTATTTACACTCTGGTAGGTACTGACCATGGTGCTGAATGCTGTATATGCTTGTTACACTCTGGTAGGTACTGACCATGGTGCTGAATGCTGTATATGCTTGTTACACTCTGGTAGGACCTGTCCGTGGTGCTGAATGCTGTATATGCTTGTTACACTCTGGTAGGTACTGACCATGGAGCTGAATACTGTATATGCTTGTTACACTCTGGTAGGACCTGTCCGTGGTGCTGAATGCTGTATATGCTTGTTACACTCTGGTAGGTACTGACCATGGAGCTGAATACTGTATATGCTTGTTACACTCTGGTAGGTACTGACCATGGTGCTGAATACTGTATCTGCTTGTTACACTCTGGTAGGTACTGACCATGGTGCTGAATGCTGTATATGCTTGTTACACTCTGGTAGGTACTGACCATGGTGCTGAATACTGTATATGCTTGTTACACTCTGGTAGGTACTGACCATGGTGCTGAATGCTGTATATGCTTGTTACACTCTGGTAGGTACTGACCATGGTGCTGAATGCTGTATATGCTTGTTACACTCTGGTAGGTACTGACCATGGTGCTGAATGCTGTATGTGTTTGTCACACTCTGGTAGGACCTGTCCATTGCACTGAATGCTGTATATGCTTCGTACAGCCTGGCAGGTAGAAACTGACCGGATGCTGATTATTAAATAGGCCTGTTTTTTTCTGGCTGTTATCTGATGTGTGTGTGATAGCACTGGACCAATAAAGTGATAATTGGTTCCATTGGATATATTGTTAAATGATTCTTCCTTCAGAGATGCAGATCCATGATTGAGATATGGTATGGATGGACCCTCTTCTGATCCTAGACAGCTAACTCTGTTATCCACAAAGTAGGCACTTGCTATGCAGAAATGTTCATTTTTGGATAGCGTAGGGTCAGGTTTTTTTGTTTTTTTTTGTGTCTCATTAGGTATAATTTCCTCCACTTCCTGTCCTGTGGACTCAACAGGAAATGAGAGAATATCTCTGATGTGTGGCAAATCCCCTCTCACACAGTTGTAATGGAAACGTGTCCCAACTGGAAAATATCCCTTCTATGCCTGTTCTGGTCGCAAATTGTGGATTTTCCCCCTCTTTCATTCCTGGTGACATTGGTGATAAGGAAAATTAGAGCAAATCTCGCCATTTATTTTATTGTTAACATTTTCATACATTGTATATTTTTCATAGATTTTCCCCAAAATGAGCAACATGTTCACATTTTGTTTCATACAGTCTGCAGTGAAAAATATATTGTAATGGTGTGTCCGACCCAACATGTGTATAATGAGCCACCTATGTAGGCAAGTAGTCTTTCAGAAATATAGAGAGTCAATGAATAAACCAATAGGGAGTCCTTATTTAGATTATGAGGGGAAATTTTCCACTCCCCCATCATTTATAATCAGGCTAATTAACACATAAGAAGCCCTGTAATGCAATCATTTCTTTTTGCTAATTGTCATAATTATGAATGGCATTGTGGAAATTGCAGCACACAGCTGTAATCCATTAAAGCGATATTTGACATATGGAACTGACGGATTTGAAGGTTGGGGGCTAAAGGACCCATTGCCAATTCTACTCACAGAAAGAAAGAGGTATGCCACGTACACACGGTCAGAATTTCCGTCAGAAAAAGTCAGATGGGAGCTTTTGGTCGGATATTTCAACCGTGTGTATGCCCCATCCGACTTTTTCTGTCGGAATTTCCGACGGACTTAGATAGAGAGCAGGTTCTCTATTTTTCCGACTGAGGTTTTCCCGTTGGAAAGTCCAAACGTGTGTACGCGGCATAAGAAAACTTAGAATATGTGTTGTTTTTAAATGCTAAAAAAAAACACCAAATTGTTGGCCTGTGACCCAATCCTTTTCTTTGTGAATCTTATTGTGTATGATATGATATTGTATGATATTGCTCACACATTGCGCTACACTTCACTACACTATGCTTCACTTTTATGCTATGTCCCCTAAAATGATTTTATCAAAAACTTTCCACATTCATAAACACTATTTATCACTTATCATGTACTTTCATATCCAATTGGAAATAAAAGGGATAATTTTCTTGAGTAGTTGAATAAATCTGAATTTGGGACATTTCCAATGACAAACCTTTCTGAAGATGAATCTTCCAAACCAGGTGCTGCCCCCTGAACTGTCTTTTTTATTAAAGTGGATGTAAACCCGATTCATGAAATTTGAGCTGGGCACATATATCTGCAGTGTTTTCTTATCTCTCTTCAAAGCACTATGTCCCGTGGCTTTCTTCTGCTCCGTTCTTCTGTTATCAGCCTGATAACTGCTGACAAGTACTCCGTCGACTGAGATAAAAGCAGCCAGAGTTTTGTGTTGGGGAGGATGCTAAAAATAAATTAGCAGAGCCCTGAAGGATTCAACAAACAGAGCTGAAAGTCTCTACCTATGACGAGAGGGGGTGTGTGCCTTTCCTCCAATCAGCTGTCTTGGCTGTATGCTCAGGCTTCACTGCAGTGCTAACCAGGAAGAGAAAATCCCCTAACAGGATGTGCACTTTCTAAACAGTAGATATACATGTAAAACTTATGTAAGGAGATTTGTTTCATCCCTGTGTATCATCTGAGGCTGTTCACTTCACTGGGTATATGAGAGGGTTTACATCCACTTTAAGGATGTGAGAGGTTAGAACCTCAGTCAGGTTATGTATTGCTGTATTTGCTTAAAAGGTAAATCTTCACTTTGCAAAGAATACCCAATCACATGCAAGGAAAATAAAAAACAATGATTGGATGATGGAAGTCAGCAGGGCTCTCTCTCATTTACTAAGCTCTGGAGCAACTGCTCTGGCAGAGCGCAACTGCACTTTCCAAAGTGCACAGTCTTTTTGCCTTTTGTAAATCAACCCCATTAAATCATTATGAAATAGCTGCCCAGAATGTAGAATGCCTTAGTTGTGACTGTAAATTAAGGAAGTGCTTCCATCCATTTATTATTCCTGCATAGCCTTAATTATGAAATCCAACATTGCCTGAGATACAGAATTCCCAGATATACTGTATATTTTTACTTATGTGTACTGGTTTCTCACAACTGTACACAGTCATATATAGCATACTACCAGTTAGACACCCACATGCTTTTGAATCACTGAGCTAGCAATTACACACTACAGTTCCAGAATAAAGGATTTCTCATTGCTGCATAGTACATCAGCCTCCACTATAATATATGCCTGGAAACTATGTGGGTACAACTTACTGTACAGGTTTATTACTCATGTATGGCATATAGCCATCTAAAAAAGATATCTCCAAGCAGTGTACACCATCATCTGATGAGTGTAAAATGAATAATAATGAGCAAACCACAAGGGTGAAAAGGAAATGACTATAACTAACCAAGTAGCTGCCAACATAAAGGTGTTCTCACACTAAACATAAATGGTAAATATAAGGAATATGGCGCTTACTATACCTTACTAAACTAATAGTAAATAAAAATATGAAATATGAAATTAAATAATGACAATATCAGAAACAATTTGCATCAATTATTCCTGTGCAAAAAGTGTGATTGTGAAAAAAATGCCAAAGACAAATGTAAGTAGACAATTGCAAATAAATTGTGCAAATAAAAAATGTGAAAAATAACAATTGTGAAAAAATAGCAAATAAAGTGCAAATGACAATCCAGGACTTCCAATAAAGTGAATGTGCAAAGAATTCTCTGTGCAAAAAATAGTTCAGTGTATATGGACTGCTCACATACACAATGCAATCCAATTGTGATTATAAATCCAAACACGCAGTAAAGTTCATCCAGCATAAAGTGCAAGTGCCACTATCCAGCAGATCTCCACCATCCAGTAAGCGTGACAATGTTTTCCCCAGCCTCTCACCTCATGTATCAGATCAATATGCTTTACTGACAAGATCCACACTGGCCAACCGATCCCCAGGATATTCAGGTACGATCAGGCTCCCAAGATAGTATCGCTCCTGTGTCAGATCAACATGCCTCACAGACAGATCCACAAATCCACTCTAGCAGATCTAATCCCAGATCGTTCAGACTCTCAGAGTAATGGCACTCAGTAACATGTAAAGGAAGAGGAGGGCTCTATGGTGCAGTAATTTGATAAATAATTTGAATAAAATTTTATTATAACTTACCATTGTTGTTAAAAACGAACAGCGTGTGTATCATAGAGGACTTCCGATCTCGGCCGCGACCGGAACTGACTTCACCCTGCTCTTTCTCTGACGCGCTGTGTCACTGTTCACGTGACTTTATCAAATAAAGTCTCTTGGACTGAGATTATGGGTATATGGGGTGTCTCAGCCAATGGGCAGGGGATTTCTTGGATCCATTGAACTGCTGGGAGAACCTATATATTTGGGTGGAGTCAGGTGATCGGTGTTCTGTGCCACCTGGACGGCTGTCTGGGTGGACGTTTGTTGTACTGCCCGGCTTCTAGGCCAGAGTTTGGTCCTATCCCGGGCACATCTGGCTACTAGGCTGTCTGAGGGCCTATCCAGAAGCAAGAGAGCAGCGCAGGCTGTCGCCACTAAGGGATCAACCACCTTATTACCAGCTACCACTGTGAGTAGCTGAAGCAAGTACCGGAGCATATTCTCCCCAACTGGGGATGGTGAAGAATCAGGAAACTTCAGCGGGTATCAAGCCAGGGACCCAGCCAGCAGAGGTGACACTTGCAGAGCAGCCTTGTGTGTCAAGCCAGGGACCGAGCAGGCCAGTGGGGTAAAGCTTGAAAAGTATCTTGAGTGCCAACCTAGGGACCCAGCAGAGAAGAAGGGGTGATGTTTGAGGAAGATACTACAGTGAAGATTAGAGGAGCTCAAGGGATTCAGTGGCAGTGAGTCATCTAGTCTGGTGAGAGAGACTGGGAGTCAGAGGGCTGAAGAACTACAAGAAGTGGTTGCAGTGGAGAAGAAGGAACTGTTACTCTTTGTGTTAGAAACTGTTAAAGACTGTTGCCATAGGAGACAGCATTCCTACACACAGATGTGGTGTCTTGCTGGATGCCTTTCCCTGCATGGCTGTCCTCCTGCTGAAGTGTTGGAGTCTGTTAATTAACATTGCAACTACCTAAGGGTGTCCTGACCCTAATGCCGCATACACACGACCATATTTCATGACGAGAAAAATGCCATTTTTTAAATTGGTCATTAAAAATGATCGTGTGTAGGCTCCAAAGCATTTTCCTTGACGCGAAAAATGGGCATTAAAAATTTAGAACATGCTCTATTTGTTCACGTCGTCACTTTTCTCATCGTGAAAAACGTCCGTGTGTACGCTTTTATGACGGGGAAAAAACGTGCATGCTCAGAAGCAAGTTATGAGACGGGAGCGTTCGTTCTGGTAAGACTAGCGTTCAGAATGGAGATAGCACATTCGTCACGCTGTAACGGACTGAAGAGCATGAGGCTGAAAAGCGCAAATTGTCTCACACAAAACTTTACTAACACGAGGATCAGCAAATGCAGCCCAAAGGGTGGCGCCATCCAAATGGAACTTCCCCTTTATAGTGCCGTCGTACGTGTTGTCGAACGCGTTGTACGTCACCGCACTTTGCTCGAGCATTTTTTTTCACGATAGTGTGTAGGCAAGGCAGGCTTGAGAAGAATCACGTCGAGAAAAACGTAGGTTTTTTAAATGGCATTAAAAACGGCCGTGTGTACGCGGCATAACCCTCTTTCCCAAAGTTCTGTTAAGAGAAATAAAATATCTTTGCATTCAAGAAGTGTCTGCCACCCATGAATCTACCTGGCATTACACCCACTATGCCTTGCAACCCACCATGTACAGAAGGATGTCAGCTATCTCTAGACCTGGAGGTTCTCATAAGACTGAAGGAGGTCGGGGACCTTGCTACAGACATATAGGCAGTAGGTGGCTACTGGGACAGTCAAATATAGACAGTAATTGCCATTCTTCATTCAATGCTAATTAGGGATGGGAAGGTCAAAATCATTGCTTTGTCTAGGACCTCATTCCTCATTAATCCAACCATGGCAGTCCGATATTAACCTCCTTTATTACAAGTCTAAAGCTAGGGGGAACTGTATGACATCACTGTTACTGTGAGGTCACCAAGTTCAAGAAAACAAGATTTCACCAATAGTTTAACATGTGCAGCAATTTACCTTTTTTTTATATACTATAAACATAAAGAACTAAGTGCCATGCCTGCTACAGGGAGGTCACCAGTTTAAAAGAACAGGTTCGGTTCACACAATTTTGTTAAATACAGACAGACATGAATTGTGGTCCTCAACCATGACTTTAGCTAGAGTTTGGACAATAAAATTGCATATTTTCATATGTTTACTAGTCACCTGCCTTAATGTAAAGCCAACAAAGGAAGGCAAATACATAGCAAAGTTTTCCCTAATTTCCTTGACTGATATTAAAATGATTTACAAATTAGCGATTTCTCATTTTCTCTGCAATATGTATTAATCTTGTTTTATGTTCTTTTCTAAAACATTTGCTATAAACACTGCAGAGAATATGCCATGTTTCAGATGTTGTGTAAACCATCTAATTAATAACCGTCAGACTTGGGAATTAATTGTAAAAGGGACACAAGTAAAACAAGTTTTACTAAGAGCAACATAAATAATGGGCTTAATAAAAGCCTATGGGCTGTAACTGTTTGTAAACCATTTGTTACTTAAAAAAAAAAGACTCGAACTCATTTCAATGAAAACTGAAATCCGGTTGTTATGGATAATTGCATCTCATTGGTCTTTGTGCTTTGTAAGGACAAATGATTTAAACCAAAATGTCTTCTTTCACAATAAAGTTGCTCAAATGATCTCCATGGTTACCAGTTGTATTTGATTTCCAGGGATGCTGCTTCTTAAATTAGTGATGTGCAAATTTAGCCCCCTGGAAATGTTCTGTATTTTAAAATATTCACCTTTTTTTTTTTTATCAATCGAAATTTATTAAAAGTTTTTCAAAGTTGATAATGGACAATATAGCAAATATCAAATACAGGTTGAGTACATATGTCAGTTTACAAGAATAAAAAAAAAAAAATCTGAATTCTTGTTTTATTTTTAAATATGAACTGCCAAAATGACAACTGGGAGTTGTCTGGTTGCTACTATCTACTAAGTTCCTAATTCTACCGTGTTTCCCCCAAAATAAGACCTACACCAAAAATAAGACCTAGCGTTATTTTCCAGGAGAGCTGCAATATAAGCCCAACCCCAAAAATAAGCCCTAGTTTAAGATGCTCGTAAAATCCTATAATCCACTCTATTACAGTAGTATATAACAGTGATGGCGAACCTTGGCACCCCAGATGTTTTGGAACTACATTTCCCATGATGCTCCACTACACTGCAGAGTGCATGAGCATCATGGGAAATGTAGTTCCAAAACATCTGGGGTGCCAAGGTTTGCCATCACTGGTATATAATGTGCAATGTGTTTGTTTCTGTAATATAATTGTGAGGAAGAGAGCTCCGGCGGGTCACAGAAGCGCAGAGCGGCGCTATAACAAACGTATTTAGCACAATTATATTACAGAAACACATACATTGTACATTATATACTACTGTAATATAGTGGATTATAGGATTTTACAAGCATTTTAACTCAGTTCACACTGGGGATTCCTGTCAGGCAGGGAGAGAGAGGGGAGAGAAGACAGCACATTACATGGTAAGACCTACACCGAAAATAAGCCCTACTGTGTCTTTTGTTGCCAAAATTAATATGAAACCCGGGCTTATTTTCGGGGAAACACGGTATCATCCAAAAAATTATTTGTAGTGTTTTATGTAAATTATGACGCCTGTAAGCCGCAATACAATAGTATGAATTAATGTAGATTTATGTTTCTTTCATCAATATATTATTAGGGAAACTTTGTGCTTAGGTGTAAGTGTAATATACCACAGCAGCCAGCACCAAGAGTTATGATACCAGCACTAAAACAAATAGTTTCTTTACTATTCTTTCCTCAATACACTTTCACAGAACCTGCAAAAGTGGAGTTAGTAAACCCACAAAACGTATTGTGTATCTATCATTGGGCAGATCAGCAAGCTCTATCAGCAAGCAAGATTAGGGGAAATACTCACATACTGTATAAGGGATAAATACATGAGTAATATGCTGAAGGATGGGACAAGGACAGAAAAATGTGAAACAATAAATTTATTTGTAGAAAATTTGACATTTTTTTATTATGTATGGGCCATTGGTGGGCAAAATATTACTGCATATACTCGAGTATAAGCCGACCTGAATATAAGCCGAGGCACCTAATTTTACCACAAAAAACTGGGAAAACGTATTGACTCCAGTATAAGCCTAGTGTGTCCATCTGCATGCCTCACTGTGCCTCACTTTGCCTCACTGTGTCCATGTGCATGCCTCACTGTGTCCATGCCTCACTATACCCATGGTAGGGATGAGCTTCGTGTTCGAGTCGAACATACGTTCGACTCGAACATCGGCTGTTCGATCGTTCGACGAAGATCGAACGATTTGGGCCGTTCGCGCCAAATTCGAGTGACGCGAACGGCCCACAATGCACTACGCCATCGCAGTGTCATCCAGGCGCTGTGATTGGCCAAGCATGCACTGTGACCCCGCATGCTTGGCCAATCACAGCACCGGCAGCGAGGAGAGCAATGATTGGCCACAGGCAGGATGCCTGTGGCCAATTATTGCTGAGGGGGTTTAGTACACGCCCCACACTATAAAAGGCCGCCAGCGCGGCGGCCTTGTGTAGTGTGTTCCGGAGCAGGGAAAGAGAAGCATAGGCAGGGACAGTGTCATTTTTTTCCTTTACTAATCCTGGATTCCTTGTGTTTAGGGACAGAGAAGGATAGGTAGGGAGAGTGTCAGTGTGTCATTCTGTGCAAAACCTTGTTTGTAGGGACAGAGAAGGACAGTGAGGGAAAGTGACAGTGTGCTATTCTGTGCTAAACCTTGTTTGTAGGGACAGAGAAGGACAGTGAGGGAAAGTGTCAGTGTGCTATTCTGTGCTAATCCTTGTTTGTAGGGACAGAGAAGGACAGTGAGGGAAACTGTCAGTGTGCTATTCTGTTCTAAACCAATCTTGCTGAACCGTATTTGAAATCCTTGAGTTTAGGGACAGAGAAGGACACTCGTGGAAACTATCAGTGTGCTATTCTGTGCTAAATCTTGTTTGTAGGGACAGAGAAGGACAGTGAGGGAAAGTGTCAGTGTGCTATTCTGTCCTAAACCAATCTTGCTGAACCATATTTGAAATCCTTGAGTTTAGGGACAGGGAAGGACACACGGGGAAACTATCAGTGTGCTATTCTGTGCTAAATCTTGTTTGTAGGGACAGAGAAGGACAGTGAGGGAAACTATCAGTGTGCTATTCTGTGCTAAACCAATCTTGCTGAACCATATTTGAAATCCTTGAGTTTAGGGACAGAGAAGGACACTCGGGGAAACTATCAGTGTGCTATTCTGTGCTAAATCTTGTTTGTAGGGACAGAGAAGGACAGTGAGGGAAAGTGTCAGTGTGCTATTCTGTCCTAAACCAATCTTGCTGAACCATATTTGAAATCCTTGAGTTTAGGGACAGAGAAAGACACTCGGGGAAACTATCAGTGTGGTATTCTGTGCTAAATCTTGTTTGTAGGGACAGAGAAGACAGTGAGGGAAAGTGTCAGTGTGCTATTCTGTCCTAAACCAATCTTGCTGAACCATATTTGAAATCCTTGAGTTTAGGGACAGAGAAGGACACTCGTGGAAACGATCAGTGTGCTATTCTGTGCTAAATCTTGTTTGTAGGGACAGAGAAGGACAGTGAGGGAAACTATCAGTGTGCTATTCTGTGCTAAACCAATCTTGCTGAACCATATTTGAAATCCTTGAGTTTAGGGACAAAGAAGGACACTCTGGGAAACTGTCAGTGTGCTATTCTGTTCTAAACCAATCTTGCTGAACCATATTTAAAATCCTTGAGTTTAGGGACAGAGAAGGACACTCGTGGAAACTATCAGTGTGCTATTCTGTGCTAAATCTTGTTTGTAGGGACAGAGAAGGACAGTGAGGGAAACTATCAGTGTGCAATTCTGTGCTAAACCAATCTTGCTGAACCATATTTGAAATCCTTGAGTTTAGGGACAGAGAAGGACATGCGGGGAAACTGTCAGTGTGCTATTCTGTTCTAAACCAATCTTGCTGAACCATATTTGAAATCCTTGAGTTTAGGGACAGTGAAGGACACTCGGGGAAACTATCAGTGTGCTATTCTGTGCTAAATCTTGTTTGTAGGGACAGGGAAGGACAGTGAGGGAAAGTGTCAGTGTGCTATTCTGTCCTAAACCAATCTTGCTGAACCATATTTTAAATCCTTGAGTTTAGGGACAGTGAAGGACACTCGTGGAAACTATCAGTGTGCTATTCTGTGCTAAATCTTGTTTGTAGGGACAGAGAAGGACAGTGAGGGAAACTATCAGTGTGCTATTCTGTGCTAAACCAATCTTGCTGAAGCATATTGCAAATACTTGTGTTTAGGGACAGAGAAGGATAGGCAGGGGACAGTGTCAGTGTCTTTGTTGCTAAGCCTCCTGCACAGTATACACCTGAAGGTAGCCCTTATTGCTGTTTTTCCCATCTCCCTGCAGGCCATCCATTAAAATGTCTGGAAGGCAAACAAGGAGAGGCAGACAGTCAGGAGGCAAAAAAAGAGGGCAAGCAGGCTCTGTGTCTGGGGGCAACAGTGCTGGCCGTGGACGCGGTGCATTGTCATCAGCACATGGCCATGGGACACGCTTGTCCTTCTTTTCGGCAGCTGGACATGTTGAGCCACATCATGCCGAAGACTTGGTAGAGTGGATGACCAAGCCCACCTCATCCTCCTCATCCTCTCTCACCCAGGCTCAGGGTACTGGCAAAGCAGCTGCCAAAGCGTCCTCTTCTCTGGTATCAATGTCATCATTAGTCACTCCTTCCCTAGACCCACCATGTCCTCCTCCTGAGGAGTCACCCGAACTGTTTGAGCACAGTGTTGGGTACATGCTCCAGGAGGATGACCAGCGTTTCGAAGGATCTGATGATGATACCCAGCTAGAGGAAGGCAGTAGCGTGAGAGCAGAGAGAGGGGATGCTCAAGAAGGACACCAATCTGGCAGTCATGCTCCAGCAGCTGCAGCATACTGCCTGATTGGCTCCAGTGATGAGGAGGGAGGGGATGATGAGGTCACTGACTCCACGTGGGTGCCTAATAGGAGAGAGGAGGAGGAGGAGGATGAGGAGGAGGCACATCTCCAACGAGGCAGGATGCCCTTCGGTGGCCAGCGTATGGGCAGCACACCGACGGAATCACACCGCAGAGCTCCGCCTGTGCAGGGCGCTGCCTCTGCCCGTCATTCAAAAAGTTCTTTGGTGTGGGCCTTTTTTGAGGTGAGTGCATCAGATCGCACAGCTGCTGTTTGCAACATATGTCTCAAGCGTATATCGCGTGGCCAAAACATCAGCCGCTTGGGCACCACATGCTTGATCAGACATATGTTGACCTGCCATGCAGCTCGTTGGCAAGCCTACCTTAAAGACCCACACCAAAGAACAAAGCGGACCTCTCCTTGCACCGCATCAGCTGGGATCTCCAACCCCACTATACCTTCAGTCCTCTCTGAAACCTGCACTGAGAGGAATGAAGGTGTAGAATTAGGTGTGTCACAGCCAAGTACTTGCGGCCACTCTGCTAGCAGTACACCGACGTCCGATTCTAGCAGGCAAATTTCCCTGCCCCAGCTGCTGGACCGTCGAAAGAAGTTTACTCCCAGCCATCCACATGCCCAGCGGTTGAATGCTAGCTTGGCTAAATTGCTAGCGCTTCAACTGCTGCCTTTTCAGTTGGTAGACTCGGCCCCCTTCCGTGAGTTTGTGCAATGTGCGGTTCCTCAGTGGCAGGTTCCCAAACGCCACTTTTTCTCACGGAAGGCGATTCCGGCTCTCTACAGGCATGTGGAAGGCAATGTCTTGGCCTCGCTGGACAGGGCGGTCAGCGGTAAGGTGCATATTACCGCTGACTCATGGTCCAGCAGGCATGGACAGGGACGTTACCTTTCTTTCACGGCCCATTGGGTCACTCTTTTGGCAGCTGGAAGGATGCAGGACAAGGTGCAGTAGTGTTGGAGGTTGTTCCACCGCCACGCCTCCAAAATGCTACTACTGGTTGTGACACACCTCTCTCCTCCACCCCCTCCTCTTCTTCTTCCTCCATGGCCTCTTCCTGTGGTTTGTCCTCGGAACCAGCGGTGCTCCGTAGGCGTTCAAGGGGCTACGCAAGTACGCAGGCAAAAAGATGCCATGCCGTGCTTGCGCTGGTGTGTTTGGGGGACAGGAGCCACACTGGGGCAGAGGTCCTGTCTGCTCTGCAGGGGCAGGCCGAGAGGTGGTTGACGCCACGCCAGCTTAAGCCAGGAATGGTGGTTTGCGACAATGGCACCAACCTCCTCTCCGCCCTCCGACAGGGACAACTGACCCATGTGCCCTGTATGGCTCACGTCCTTAACCTGGTGGTGCAGCAGTTCTTGGGCAGGTACCCGGCTTACAGGATGTCCTGAGGCAGGCCAGGAAAGTCTGTGTGCATTTCCGCAGATCTTATAATGCCAGTGCTCGCCTGGCTGAGCTGCAAAAGGAGTTGAACCTGCCCAAGAACCGCCTTATATGTGACATGCCCACCAGGTGGAACTCAACGTTGGCCATGCTGCAGCGGCTGCACACGCAGCAGAGGGCCATCAATGAGTACCTGTGCGACTACGGCACCAGGACAGGGTCAGGGGAGCACTGTTTTTTTTCACCACGCCAGTGGGGCATGATCAGGGATGCATGCACTGTCCTGGCACCATTTGAGGAGGCCACGAGGATGGTGAGCAGTGACAGTGCATGCATCAGTGACACTGTACCTCTTGTCCACCTGTTGGAGCACACGCTGCGTGGAATAATGGACAGGGCACTTGAGGCAGAACAGAGGCAGGAAGAGGAGGACTTCCTTGCCTCTCAAGGCCCCCTTTACCCAGACAGTGTTCCTTCTGTCCCACCCATCGCACAGGAAGAGGAGGAGGAGGAGGATTGTGTCACCATGGAGGTGGAGGCTGGCACTCAGCATCATCAGCAGCAGTCTTTTAGGGATGATTTACAGTCCCAAGAAACCAGTGGACTTGTACGTGGCTGGGAGGAGGTGGCTGCGGATCATGTCGTCCTTAGTGACCCAGAGGACTCCGGACTGAATGCCTCAGCTAACCTACGCTGCATGGCCTCCCTGATCCTGCAAAGTCTGCGGAAGGATCCTCGTATTCTTCGGTTTAAGGAGAGGGACCATTACTGGCTGGCCACTCTCCTTGATCCACGGTACAAGGGTAAGATTGCGGACCTTATGTTACCGTCGCAGAGGGAGCAGAGGATGAGACAACTCTGGGAGGCCTTGCAGAAAGGTCTGTGCAACGCGTTCCCAGAGACTGGGAGGTTACAAACTCCTGGTCCTGGACAACGAGTTGCTGAGGCTTCGGGCAGTCAAAGAAGGAGCGGTGGGGAAGGTGGCCGTCTGACCGATGCGTTCAGACAATTCTTTAGTCCGCAGCCCCAAAGTATGATCGGTTCCAGCAACCATCGCCAGCGTCTGATATACATGGTGCAGGAATACCTAGGGGCAAGGTCAGACTTGGACACCTTCCCCACCGAAAATCCCCTGGCTTACTGGGTCTTGAGGATGGATCACTGGCCAGAGCTTGTACAGTATGCAATTGAGCTACTGGCCTGTCCTGCATCCAGCGTTCTTTCAGAACGCACATTCAGTGCTGCTGGAGGATTTGTCACGGATCACAGGGTGCGCCTGTCCACCGACTCGGTTGATCGACTGACTTTCATCAAGATGAACCAGTCTTGGATCACCACCAGCTACCACACACCTGATGTTGATATAACAGACTAATTGATTTTAAAATGTCACATCCCTTCAAGACTGATGCTGATGATGAGTGCCTGTGCTGTTATGTTGACTGGCTATCCTCCTCCTCCTCCTCAATGATCCGATTAATGATGATAGCTTGGAAGATCATTTTGGTTTATGGGTGCCGCCACCAGTGGCTAAGGCCCAATTTTTCAGCCCCTGTTTAACAGGGGCGTGTAATTACAATTTTTGATGCAATACTTTGCAACAGGCCTCATTGCTGTGCTCCAAGTACAGTATCTGTGAGGGGTTGCAGTGTTGTGCCACCAGTGCCTAAGGCCCAATTTTTCAGCCCCTGTTCAACAGGGGCATGCAATTGTAATTATTGATCTAATAATTCACAGCAGGGCCCATTGCTGCGCCCACCAAGAGTAACTGTCAGGCCTTACAGTGTTGTGTCAACACCACCACCACCACCACCACCACCAAAGGCCCAATTTTTCAGCCCCTGTTCAACAGGGGCATGCAATTATAATTATTGATCTAATAATTCACAGCAGGGCCCATTGCTGCGCCCACCAAGAGTAACTGTCAGGCCTTACAGTGTTGTGGCACCAGCATCACCATCAAAGGCCCAATTTTTACTACCACTGTTCAACAATTATATGTTATTACAATTCCTGATATAATAGTTGACAGCAGGGCGTTCCAGCACCCACCAAGAGTAACTGTGAGTGCTTACAGTGTTGTGCCAACACCAACACCTAAGGGGCCAATTTCTGCAGAGTATATACGGCAGGTCCCTACTTTCAAACATCCAACTTACAAACGACTACTACTTGCAAACGGAAGAAGACAACAGGAAGTGAGAGGAAATCTACCCCTTGGAAGGAAAATTCTCTCCTGTAAGAATTAATATGGGAGAAAGGTGTCTCCTCTCTACTGATGCTTTATCACCAATCCTTGTTTCAATAAAAACACCACATTTCAAAAACAGTTGTCATTGGGACGCAAAGTGAGGTGAAATGTTCTGAACAGGGGCACAGACAGCAAAACAAATGTTACAGGGGTGATAACCCTTCCCTATGTTTTCCAAAAAGCTTAAAAATAGGTATTTGGGCTGGAGCTACACTTAAACAATGTAGCTGTTCAAAATTACAAACAGATTCTACATAAGAACAAACCTACAGTCCCTGTCTTGTATGCACCGCCTGTATACGGCTGTTCAGAGTATATAGGGCCTTTTTTATTTTGTGTGCGGGGTTCCCCTTAATATCCATACAAGACCCAAAGGAGCTGGTAATGGGCTGGGGTAGGGGGGGGGGGTGATGGGGTAGCTATGCCATTTTTCTTAAAGATTTTCATCCATATTACCGGGACCAGACATTACATTAAAGCCGCAAGCAGTTTTAAATGGCTTTTTTTTCCATTAGAAATGTAATTTTGTGCAGGGACAGTTCTAAACACGGGAAACACGTGGCACTTCACAGGCATACTTTAGACACCCCCCAGGTACAATATTTAAAGGAGTATTTGACTTTTTTTTTTTTCACTTTATGCATCATTAAAATGACTGCTCCCGAAAAACGGCCGTTTTTAAAACTTCTTTTTACATTGATACATGTCCCCTGGTGCAGAACCCGGGTTCCAAAACTCTGTTTAGGACAATAACATGGATAATAGTCGTTATAATTAGCACTTTAGAATTCGAACGTTCGCATCCATTGTATTTAATAGGGTTCTAATGTTCGTGCGAACTTTCGGTCCGTTCGCGGGTTCTGGTGCGAACCAAACCCGGGGGTGTTCGGCTCATCACTAACCCATGCCTCACTGTGTCCATGCCTCACTTTGTCCATGCCTCACTATGCCCATGCATCACTGTGTCCATGACTAGACTGACGTTTAACATGGGAGTCTATGGAAGGGGTGCCCAGGTTTAAAAAATCGGTGCTCCCCGGCCGTAGGTCCCACAGACAAAAAAACTTTGCAAACTCACAGGGGAGAAATATGGCTACATGTGTGCTGAGTTTCGGGTCCAGGGGACCTACGACCGGCCAGTACCGGGTCCCCAAAATCCAGGAGATCAGGTGCAAAAAGGTGACTCGAGTATAAGCCGAGGGGGGCATTTTCAGCACAAAAAAATGTGCTGAAAAACTCGGCTTATACTCGATTATATACGGTATGTATTTTAAAGATCTAACAATCAACGTTTTAGATAAACAGGAGTAAAAACAAATGCAGTTTTAATAACATTGGGGGCTATTTACTAAAGGCAAATCCACTTTGCACTACAAGTGCAAACTACAAGTGCAAAGTGCACTTGAAATTGCACTGAAAGTACACTTGGAAGTGCAGTCACTGTAAATCTGAGGGGTAGATCTGAAATGAGGGGAAGTTCTGCTGTTTTTATTATCCAATCATGTGCAAGCTAAAATGATGTTTTTTATTTTCCTTGCATGTCCCCCTCAGATCTACAGCGACTTCACTTCCAAGTGCACTTTCAGTGCAATTTCAAGTGCACTTTGCACTTGTAGTGCAAAGTGGATTTGCCTTTAGTAAATAACCCCCATTGTATGTCTTAAATATGTGAGCGCAGCTTAAGGGCTCATGCACACTGCATCTCAAAGAAGCGGCTCCTACAGGCTTTTAAACCTCTTTTTTTTCTGCCTGGAAACTCCCCTCCATGTTAGCCAATGTGTCCATGCACACTATGGCTTTTTCAGGAGCTTATTGCCAGAAAAAACCCCACCAAACTCACGTTTTTGAAAAAAAGCTTTCAAGCAGAAAAGATGCCTAAAAACGCGCAAAAAAGCTCAAAGAAGCTCGAAAATGCACAAGAAAAAAGATAAAACAAACTGAGGGGAAGGTCTGTGAAAGAAAAAAAAACCGCATATGCTCAAAGAAGCTAAAAGAAGTTTAACCGCTTGCCGACCGCCCGCCGTCGTTTGATGGCGGCAGAATGGCTCCCCTGCGCGAATCATCGTAGCTGTACAGCGGGCGCTTTCAGGGGTATAGGGGGCGCGCCCGTCACATCACTTTGGAGCTGATGCGCATGCCTGGTTGCCGTGATGTCCGCCGGGCACCCGCGATCGCACCTGTCAGTGCCAGAACATGGATTTGTGTGTGCAAACACACAAATCCCCATTCTGTCAGGGATGAGGAGACAGATTTGTTGTTCCTAATGCCTAGGAAAAACGATCGGTCTCCTCCCCAAGTCAGTCCCATCCCCCACACTTAGAACACACACTGAGAAAACACATTTAATCCCGTGATCGCCCCCTAGTGTTAACCCCTTCCCTGCCAGTGACATTTATACAGTAATCCATGGCTATTTATAGCTCTGATCGTTGTATAAATGTCAATGGTCCCAAAAAAGTGTCAAACGTGTTCGATCTGTCTGCCGCAGTGTAGCAGTCCCGCTAAAAATTGCTGATAAAAATGCCATAAATCTATCCCCTATTTTGTAGACGCTATAACTTATGCACAAACCAAGCCTTAGGCTGGGTTCACACTGGTACAATAGGACTGTTGTACAACTGTCATCCTACTTTGCCTTGCAAAATCGGTCCTACATCGGTCCTACTTTGGTCCTACTTCACCCTGACTTGAATGAACAAGATAAGATTTTGCTCTGACTTTGAGATTGTCCTTTGAACAATCAAAACAGTCCCAGTGTGACAAACTAATTTTCCTGCTGCTGTATTCACCATGTCGGATGTCACAAGTCAGATGGTCAGGACAAGGATCCAACCTTGATCTGACTTCAATGATATTCAATGGGCTGAAGTACAGTAGGACCAAAGTCGGACAGGAACCTTTTTCAAAGTCGGACCGACTTGTGTCGAACCAGTTAAGACGGCTCTCATAGGGAACCATTGATTTGTACATGTCATGTGACATGTTGTCCCAAAGTCAGAGCGTATGTTGTATCATTACCTTCTGGCCATGGGCCACCCACAGAGGTGGGAGGTCTCTCTGTGCCCCTTTTGGAGGTTCCTGTTTGAATGCTTATTGGTGCATATGTGTATATATATATATATATGGACAGCTGAAGGAGACAACACTGCACGAAACGTGTCAACCGGCAGTGGCCCCTGAAATCTCCTCTGTTACCAACTGGAGTTTATCGGCCTTAGACCAATTGCTGTCATCTGGAGACTATTTGCATAGTTTTATAATTTAATTTTAAATAAAATACATCTAAGGATAATGCACAAGGCTGGTGTGCCCCTCTTTTCTTTTTCAGTGTGAACCCGGCCTCAATGGCAAACTGTCCCTGTAAATCATTTTAAATGTTTGCAGTTGGGAACCTAATCTAGCACCTCCTCATGGGTTGGAGTATTCATTTGACTAAACTGGTTCATATCTGCAATAGAACATACAGACTTCACTTTCCTTTAAAATATATATAGAGAGATCAGCATGAATCTGTCCAGGGGGAAATAGAAAAGATTTATCATATTATAGGCAAGTTATTTTAATATGATCACAGAAATATTAATGCTCTATATAAATAATAAAAGCGTCATCTTAGGATCTAGAAAATAGAATGTTATAGGTTAACGTGTTCATTACTGATGAGCAAAAAATAATACCTTGTACAACTATAATATTTGAAAAAAAAGCAATCAGTTTTCAAAGCATCATTAATAGAGACACATGATGAATTGTATATGTTATGCAAATACGTCTAAGCAATTGAACAAGCTTGATGTGCACAGATCACACAGTCAGTAAGGTGCTAATAGTGATGCATTATTTTTCCTGGGTGATAGGGGTTTGGGATTTTATTATCAAGCAACAAATCAGATTTATAGCTACTTAATTTTATTTTTACTGCATATTCTCTCCACCTACACTCAGAAAAATAAATCATATCTAGAAGCGTTTCCTTTCTCCTTTTGTTGAAGTCATCTTGTGTGCTTAACCTCTTACAGTATCATTTTACCAATGTAAAGTAAAATGTCATGTAATGTATAAAACTTTAATGTTATTTTAAAGATGAACCCCAGGCACAAGAACTCTGATATAAATATATTCCTCAACAGCTACAAGGGATATAAATCTACTTTGTGCTGTCCTAATTAGTTTAGAAGCCCAGATATTACCTTGCCTTGGCATTGCTCATGGTGGGACGATTTAAGAAGGTGTGGAGTAGCAGGCAAGTTTTGCTTACCTCTCGAGAACTATCTACATGGCCCACTGTCCAGGTGGAGGCTTACGTTCCCCTCTATAAGTGTAATCAATTTTTTCTTGATAGGCTCACAGATTTAAAAGTAAGATACTGTATTTATCGGCGTATAACACGCATAGGCGTATAACACGCACTTTCAAATTAAGAGGGAAGTTTCAGGACAACATTTTTTTTTAAATAAACCACTTTGAAGCAAAATAATGGTCAGTGCCCATCAATGCAGCCTGATCTGTGCCCATCTGCAGCCTCAATGCAGCCTGATCTGTGCCCATCTGCAGCCTGATCTGTGCCCATCTGCAACCTTAATGCAGCCTGATCTGTGCCCATCTGCAGCCTCAATGCAGCCTGATCTGTGCCCATCTGCAGCCTGATCTGTGCCCATCTGCAGCCTCAATGCAGCCTGATCCGTGCCCATCTTCAGCCCATCTCCCATCAATGTAGCCTGATGCCCATCTGCAGCCTCACCATCTCTCATGCAGTGCAGGAATTCACCGAACCGTCATCTCCTGTTTACTCGGCTCTCAGTCGGTAGTCACATACACAGACCCGCATCCGTCATCGGCATTGGACCAGCTCCTGTGATTGACAGAACACTGGTCCAATCCCGGGGGCGGAGGCGGGACTGTGTGTGTGACGTCAGAGCTGAGTGAGAGCCGAGTAAACAGGAAATGACGGCTCAGTGAATTCCGGCGGCGCTCGTCCCCCTCCTTCCCCTCCGAGGAACACTATCGGCGTATAACATGCACCCGTGATTTGCCCCCTATTTTCAGGGGGAATTTTTTTTTTACACACATTTTGGAGGCTTTGTGGGTGGTGTTTTCAATTTGCATTGAGCAGTGCATGAACACACTATTCTGCTGCTTTATTCCTCAACACTCAACACTGCCCCTTTCCTTTTCTGCAGTGCAAATTGGCAATTATTTCATATCCAGACACAGTGGGAGATACGTGACATCAAACTGAGATAAGTATACCTAATGTAAACATAATGATATAATATTGAGAAGTATGGCCTGTTACAGTATCTCATAGACATGTGCATTCGTTATCGTCCAAATGCATTTTCGTCCGAATTTCAGGATTTTCGTGTTCGTTTTAACAAAACGATAACGAAGGCGCAGAATCCGAAATCAGAAAGATCCAAAATAAAAAAAATGCTTTATTTTTGTATCCATTATATTTTCATATCGTTGTGACAACAGTTCGATATAGATAGATAGAAGATTCAACATGACGGTGACAATAGCAATCTGTGTCTATCGAACCTGCGTTTGAATGTGCCTAACCTAACTCTATTAGTCCAAGATTATTCGACATAGAGAGAAAAGATTCAACATTTTAGAGACATGAAGATTCGACAAAGCAGCTAAAAACATACGATCACCGCGAGCAGACATTTACGGTCAAATGCTCCGCCCATAGGCTATAGAAGAATTCTAATATTGTTTGACTAGTAACAATAATTAATAATTATAATTATTACTAGTCAAACAACATTAGAATTCTACTATAGCTTGTGGGCAGAGCATTTCTCCGGAAATGTACGATCTCGGCGTCGTACAGTTTCGCTGCTTCGTGGAATCTTCTTAGAACATTCGACAGACACCATAAGCCTTCAATTGACAGATTCGGCCTTAATCCGGATTTTCGTACTAATTCATTTTTTAACGAAACAAAATAAATAAAAACGAATTTCGGGAGTAACTAAATACCAAGATAAACTTATTTGGTTCAGACAGTTTCAAGCGTGTGTGGTGGTAAACAGACAGGGAAGTAGAGAGAGATCGTTTGTTCCTAGCGATTAGGAAAATAAATCTCTCTATACTCCCCGTCAGTCCCCTCCCTAGGACACACTTAACCCCTTGATCGTCCCCTAGTGTTAACCTCTTCTCTGCCAGTGACATTTATACAGTAATCAGTGGCTATTTTTAGCTCTGATCGCTCTGTAAATGTCAATGGTCCAAAAAAAGTGCCAAAAGTGTCCGATCTGTCCGCCACAATGTCGCAGTCCCGCTAATATTATATCAAAAATATGTAGAAGAATACATTTTGGCCTAAACTGATGAAGAAATTTAAATTTTTTGGGGGAAATTTATTATAGCAAAAATTAAAAAATATAGTTATGTTTTTTCTAAATTTTCGCTCATTTTTTTGTTTATAGCGCAAATAATAAAAACAGCAGAGGTGATCAAATACCACCAAAAGAAAGCTCTATTTGTGGGAAAAAAGGACGTCAATTTTGTTTGGGTACAGCATCGCCTGACCGCGCAATTGTCAGTTAAAGCGATGCGATGCCGTATCACAAAAAATGGCCTGGTCGTTAAGGGGGAAAATCTTCCGGTCCTTAAGTGGTTAAAAGAGGGTGATTCTTTTCTACACCCCCTTTACCTGTGCTAGACTCTCGATCATAAGAATGCATATATTTGGCAGATAGCATATATTCTCCTAAAGGGGTTGTAAAGGTAAAAGTTTTTTCACCTTAATGCATTCTATGCATTAAGGTGAAAAAACATCTGTGGATTAGCGGCCCCCCAGCCCCCCCATTTACTTACCTGACCCCTCAAAAGTCCAGTGCCGTGAACGCGCTTGCTTCTCGGCCAGGCTTCCAGGCTCATTCATTGGTTGATTGAAAGCAGCGCAGCCATTGGCTCACGCTGCTGTCAATCAAATCCAATGACGCGGCGCGCCGGGGGGCGGGGCCGAGTAATACAGTGAGCGGCAATGGCCGCCGGCTGTATCACGGGAGTGCGCCCGCAAGAACTTTCCACCATGCGAGCTCGCTCGCATGAAGGAGGTAAGTTCTTGCGGGGAGGAGCAGATACAGCTGCCGAGGTACCCCAGAAGACCAGGTTCGGGGCCACTCTGTGCAAAACGAGCTGCACAGTGGAGGTAAGTATAACATGTTTGTTATTTAAAAAAAAAAAACGTGCCTTTAGTGTTCCTTTAAGTGATCATTTTAATGAACGTGACTAAGACATTTCAGGAGTGACAGGTTAGGTTTATAGACAAGATTCTTCGTAACTGTGAACACTAAACGAAACGATCCTTAAAGAACTGTTCTGAAAATGCTCTTCAGTCTGTGCAACAGAATAGTTAATGTTGTCATTTTAAGCCCCTAATGATTATTTACAGTAGTTTCTGTAATGAATATGCAAAACACAGTTCAAACAAGGTTTAGCGAGGAAGTTACTGTGATTAATGTCAAATTCATTTGTATTCTGACAGGAGTTTGGCCTTTATCTTGAGCACTTGTCCGTATTCTATAATTTCTTTTATTTATGTCCTTCATGGAGACAAGTTCGGCAGTATTCAGCTGGCATAGCCTGACTTTTGTGCATCCTTAGCTATAAAATATTTTGATTAATCTCTTCACCTTTCAACTCGAGAATCATAAGACTATTTGTATGAAGCAAACACATTTTTTACTGAAGATCTAACAGGCCTTCTTGTGGAGCTGCTTTATGGTATGTTAGGAGATTCAACAGAACGATCATGATCAGTCTTCACTCACTCCCTGCCATGGGTCTCCATGTTTATGGATTTAGACTGACACTCATTCCGCAGAGGATTCGGGACTGAAACGTATCATTTCAATGAGCGTGCTTGTCTTCTACTTCATTTGTACTGCAGTCAGATCCTTCATCGAGGAATAGAAGATGGTTTCATAGACATCACTAAGTAGTAAGACAAATATGGATGTTATAAGGAACTGAGCAGAAAAGGAGTAGAAATAAAAAAATAGACATGTGCAATTCGGTTCGTTACGAATTTGTTTTTTAACAAATTTCCACAAATTCGTTAATTCGGAAATATCCGAATTAACGAAAACCCATTTAGCAATTTTTTTGTAAATTCTAATATTAGAAAATGTGTAAATTCTAAAATTCAGAAATTCAAAAATTCTGAAATCCTGAATTTCAAAAATTTGTAAATTCAGAAATTCAAAGATTCGTTAATTCAGAAATTCAGAAATTCTAAAATTCTAAAATTCAGAAATTCAGAAATTCGGAAATTTAGATATTCAGAAATTCGGAAATTCGAAAACCTGAAAATGTGAACATCTGAAATAATAACTAACTAATAATAACTTAACTATTACTAACTATTAAATTATAGGTATTGGAATTTCCTTTCAAATTTGGCTGTTAGTGAAAGTAACAAATACAAATTTATCCGAAGTTACGAATTATCCAAAATAAGGAATGCTGTATCTAAACGAATGGAACGTAACGAATAAATGATAATAAACAATAGTAATAAAAACTTTTTATTATTATTATTTATTATTAATTTGTTTCCCTCCATTTGTTTAGATGTGGCATTTTTTATTTTGGATAATTCGTAACCTCGTTTTTTGTTACGTTCACTAACAGCCAAATTTGAAAGGAGATTCCAATAACTATAATTTAATAGTTAGTAATAGTTAAGTTATTATTAGTTAGTTATTATTAGTTAGTTAGTTATTCTTTCAAATTTTCGGATTTTCTTTTATTATTTTCGGATTTTCGAATTTACGAATTTACAAATTTACAAATTGCGATCATAACGAATGGAAAAAAAACAAATAAAACAAAAACAAACAAATTTTCTATAAAAAAATTTACCATATAGGTGAAAACAATACTTATGTTGTACGTATGATTGTAACCTTCAAAGTGGAATAGTTTAGTGAACTTTAAATAGTTTGCTTGGACCAAGATGGTCTAAACAGACTATTTCCTTCACTGACACATGCAGAGGCTGACAGCACTGTATAAACTGTATAAACTGTACGGAGTCTCAGCTGCATACAGTATAAAACACTTTGTTTTGGCCGGGGGATGGAACTTCCCATCTCACGCTAAGAAAAAAATAAATTTGGGCTAAGTGCTGCTCAGCCATATATTGGAAGCTTTGTATATTCTGAATGAATACAAGGTTTCATCTGATTGGCTATGGTAGAGAGGTGGGCAGATGACATCATGATCTCTGCCTCAGCCATTCAAAGGAAGCCTTGTACTCATTCAGAAGATACAAACCATCCTGTGAATTGCTGAGCAGTGCTCAGCCTGACTAATTTTTGTTCCGGGAACAGGACGAGAAGTTCTCGGCCCATTGCCAGAACACGGCGCTATATACTGTATGTAGCTAAGGCTATGTACAGTTCATACAACAGTGACAGCCACTGCAAGTGTTAGTGAATGAAATAACTTGTTTGGACCAGCTTGGTCCAAATTAACTATTTAAAGTTCACTAAAACCTCGAGTTAGGCTTTAAGGGGTCTATTTAATAACCACTTAAGGACCCAGCCTTTCTCAGATTTTTGTTGTTTACAAGTTTAAATCATTGTTTTTTGCTAGAAAATTACTCAGAACCCCCAAACATTATATATATATTTTTTTTAAGCACCGTTTTTTTCAAATGCCAAGGTTTGGGAAAAAATACACTTGAATAAATAAAAATAAAAAAAAACATAATATATACCTCAATGTTTGTGTATAATATGAAAGTTGATGTCACTTCAAGTAAATAGATACCTAACATGTCATGCTTTAAAACTGTGCACGCTCGGGGAATGGTGGTACTTAAAAAATGACGTGAAAACTACAGTACTTAAAAATATCCACAGGCGATGCTTTAAAAATTTCTTCAGGTAACCAGTTTAGAGTTACAGAGGAGGTCTAGTGCTAGAATTATCACATATTTATAAAAAAAAATGGAAAACCATTTATCATTTTCCTTCCACTTAATAATTATGTGCCACTTTGTGTTGGTCTATCACATAAAATCCCAATAATATACATTTACATTTTTGGTTATAACATGACAAAATATGGAAAATTCCAAGGGGCATGAATACTTTTTCAAGGCACTGTATTAAGATATTTGTAACACACAGCATTGGTATATTTAGAATTACATCCCAAAACCCATTCTGCTACTCCTCCCAAGTATGGTGAAATCACATGTGTAAGACTTTTTCACAATCTAGCCACATAGAGAGGCCAAAAATCCAAGGAGTACCTTTAGGTATTCTGGGGGCATAAATTACTCATCTAATTTCCTTACTTTCTTTTTGGAGAGTAAGCTGTTTTCAAGTTTAAGATTAACGATTAACTGTGGTTTTACTGCCCCCAACCACGACCCCTGCAAAGACAGCTTCCAAGGGTGTACACATAATCAATACAAAAAAAATACTGCGCATGTGAAAAGATTATTAAGTGTGAAAAAAAGCAGCACCACAAATGTGAGATATTACCACAAAAAACAAGAAACAAAATAAAGGTGTGTTTTGCGCTACAGTGATTGATATTAAAAATACTAAAAAACTATTATAAATAAATAAACAGACCAGAAAAATCAGTATATCAAATGGACCATAACAGTCAAATGGCAAACTCCATAATTTAACGCTGGATAAGGTTATCCAATTCCTTCACCAAGTGAATACGCCACCACCGCAATAGGTTGGACTCTTACCAGAGAGCCTGGGCCCTTTATTATGAAGGCTCAAACAGGCTTGATGAATATGTTCCAGTAGGGGTCATCAGCAGGGGATGTTTAAAGGAACCACATCAGGAACAGCTCCAGAGAGCATCCAGGGGACTCCACCCAAACGACGATTGTGTAGTCAGATTCAAATAAAACATAAAACGCTGGATAGTGTAAAACCTCTTGAGGCTGGGTTCACACCATCGCCGCATGCGGCTCCCAGGAGGGGTCCGGTATGTCCTGGTTCACTGTTTCAGGTCCGATTTCAGCACAAATTTTGGGCTGAATTCGGACCTAAAATGGACCAAAAGACGGAAAGGGCTCCTGTGCAAATTCACTCCGGAGCCACAGCGGAGATATGTGATCCAGCTCCGTAGAGAGCTGGCCAAAATCTCCTGCTATTGCGAATTGGATGCGGGGAAACCCATGGTGTGAACCCAGCCTAAGGGTTGCATTTATTATCAAGTATTGCACTTACACGTATCCATAGTAAAAACAGCATTGCATGGTAAAAAAGGAAGGCGTGTTGTAATGCTTTGTTTCTCAGAAGTAGTAGGAATGATAAACCCCTGTACGCCCACTGATTGAGACCTATTCAAGTGAATAGGGGTGGCTGTGCGTGGTCTAAGGGATAAAGTAGTTGTATCACCTCCTCATCACCTGTCAAATGTTCTCTGAAGAGGATTCAAACACAGATGGCTCTTCAGATAGAACCGCTCATGGGGCATTGACATCTATTCTCTGAGTGATGTCCACATTTACCAGCACAAGGATGTACAGGTGTTCCATGCATTCCTATGCGGTTAGTCCCATTCAAGTGAATTGGGACACAGCAGCTGCACAGACACAGCCACTGCTCCCAATAACACATCAGTGCATCCCCATGTGGGTAAACACAGCTGTCGCATGGGGCACAGATGCACATGCCCTGTGTGAACAAGGCCTTATGGTGACAATGGGACTGGTGTGGCAGTGATCAGGGACACTGCGACTGGTGCAGTAGTGATTTGAGACACTGGTCTGGTGACATTGTGCTGCTGTGGTGGTGATCAGAGGCAATGACTGGTGACGCTGACATATCAGAGCAGCCAGCCATTGTACATGATCACTGGCATGACAGTACAATGTCATCATAGTGCCATTGCACTTGCTCTGGTAAAAATATGTGACAATATGACAATATGTAGAAAAAAGTATATATACAGGTGAAACTCAAAAAATTTGAATATCGTGCAAAAGTTAATTTATTTCACTTACAGCTTACAGCTCATGAAAACCCCAAATCCACAATCTCAGAAAATTTGAATATTGTGAAAAGGTGCAATATTCTAGGCTCAAAGTGTCCCACTCTAATCAGGTAATTAAGCCATAACACCTGCAAAGGGTTCCTGAACCTTTAAATGGTCTCTCAGTCTGGTAAAGTAGGAATTACAATCATGGGAAAGACTTCTGACCTGACAACTGTGCAGAAAACCATCATTGACACCCTCCATAAGGAGGGAAAGTCTCAAAAGGTAATTGCAAAAGAAGTTGGATGTTCCCAAAGTGCTGTATCAAAGCACATTAATAGAAAGTTATGTGGAAGGGAAAAGTGTGGAAGAAAAAGGTGCACAAGCAGCAGGGATGACCGCAGCCTGGAGAGGATTGTCAGGAAAAGGCCATTCAAAAGTGTTGGGGACTTTCACAAGGAGTGGACTGAGGCTGGAGTCAGTGCATCAAGAGCCACCACACAGACAGATCCTGGACATGGGCTTCAAATGTCGTATTCCTCTTGTCAAGCCACTCCTGAACAACAAACAAGGTCAGAAGCGTCTTACCTGGGCTAAAGAAAAACAGACCTGGTCTGTTGCTCAGTAATCCAAAGTCCTCTTTTCTGATGAGAGCAAATTTTGCATCTCATTTGGAAACCAAGGAGCCGGAGTATGGAGGAAGAATGGAGAGGCACACACTGCAAGATGCTTGAAGTCCAGTGTGAAGTTTCCACAGTCTGTGTTCATTTGGGGAATCATGTCATCTGCTGGTGTTGGTCCACTGTGCTTCATTAAGTCCGGGGTCAACGCAGCCGTCTACCAGGAGATTTTGGAGCACTTCATGCTTCTTTCCGCAGACGAGCTCTATGGGGAGGCTGACTTCATTTTCCAGCAGGACTTGGCACCTGCCCACACTGCCAAAAGCACCAAAACCTGGTTCAATGACCGTGGGATTACTGTGCTTGATTGGCCAGCAAACTCACCTGACCTGAACCCCATAGAGAATCTATGGGGCATTGCCAAGAGACAGATGAGAGACATGAGACCGAACAATGCAGAAGAGCTGAAGCCCGCTATTGAAGCATCCTGGTCTTCCATAACACCTCAGCAGTGCCACAGGCTGATCACTTCCATGCCACGCCGCATTGAGGCAGTAATTGCTGCAAAATGGGCCCAAACCAAGTGCTGAGTACATATGCATGCTTCTACTTTTCAGAGGTCCGATATTGTTCTATGTACAATCCTTGTTTTATTGATTGCATGTAATATTCTGATTTTCTGAGATTGTGGATTTGGGGTTTTCATGAGCTGTAAGCCATAATCATTACAATTATGACAAATCATGGCTTGAACTATCTTGCTTTGCATGTAATGAGTCTATCTCATATATTAGTTTCACCTTTTAAGTTGCATTAGTAAAATAAATGAACTTTTGCACGATATTCAAATTTTTCGAGTTTCACCTGTATATATAACATTGTACTGCTATGGCTATTAATCAGAGACACTAATTGCTAGACATGTGCATTAGTTTTCGTCCGAATGCATTTTCCTCCGAATTTCGGGGATTTTTGCATTCATTTTATCAAATGATAGCGAACGCGCAGAATCCGATTTCCGAAAGATCGAACATAAAAAATGCTTTATTTTCGTTTCGTTGCGAAAACAGTTTGATATAGATAGAAGATTCGGTATTACGGTGACAATAGCGATCTGTGTCTATCGAACCTGCGGTTGAATATGCCTAACCTAACTCTATTAGTCCAAGATTATTCGACATAGAGAGAAAAGTTTCGACATTATAGAGACATGAAGATTCGACGAAGCAGCTAAAAACATACGATCGCAGCGAGCAGACATTTATGGTCAAATGCTCCGCTCATAGGCTATAGAAGAATTCTAATGTTGGTTGACTAGTAATAATAAATAATAAATATACCAGTAATTATTACTAGTCATACAACATAAGAATTCTACTATAGCTTGTGGGCGGAGCATTCGATTGCTAGAGTCTTTATTCATATTTCTTTTTCGTACATCACGGGACACAGAGCGACTTAGTCATTACTAATGGGTTATATAGATACCTTCAGGTGCTGGCACTGGCAACTTCCAAAACCGGAAGTACCCTCCCCTATATAAGCCCCTCCCATCCGGGAGCACCTCAGTTTTTTGCCAGTGTCTAAGGTGTTGGCCAAAGAGTAACATGTGTTTTCACTGGGCTTGCGTACAGGTTCTTTTACGGGCCTTAGTAAGCTGTTCCGGATCCGACCAAAAAAGCTTCATAGCTAAACGGTCGGTACCCGGGCCTTGCAGCAGAAGAGCAAGGTTTTGCCTGTAATGCCTCTCTTAGGAGGACTGGACCCTGGGATCCAGAGCTCTGGTCATACCCACGACCAAGATGTTGTCTGTGCAGGGTGCTATACAGGTCCAGGGGAGTGGAATCCTTGGGAACCCGGTCCCTGAAGGTTTAATTACAATGCCTGCCGTGATAGGTGAAGTTTGGGCTTCTGTGGACCAAACAAAGTCCTGCGGCGGGGAACAGGTAAGTGGGGGCCCCCAGGAACTTGGTTCTATTGGGGGACCCCCAAGCCTAATTTGTCTTTCTGTCTGTTACCTAACGGTATTCCTGCTAATATCTGTGTATGCCTGTAACTACTGGAAAATGTAAAATTTTAATAGTAGTCAAAAAAAAAAAAAAAAGGGAGAGCGCGGTACCTGTGTTAAACCACTAGAGGCCGCTGTGGTCCATTTTTCTTGTCATAGGGATCTTTGGCTTTTTCAAGTCAAAAGATCCAGGCAGTTGGTAAGTTTCTCTGCGGGAATCCACTTCCTCTGCCCTGTTGCTGCGCTCATCCACCGCACATCTCCATCGGGCTCTGAGGATTTTGGGCATGCTTGTACTGCACCAATCTCCCCTGAAAATTCAGAGGTCAGTAGCCGTAGGAACCCCGCAGGAGTGCCTGGTGCTGCGGCTGAGCAGCAATTGGAGTCTGCCAAGCGGTGAAAGATCAGTTGAAACAAGTCTTAAGGGACTTACCAGATCAGCAGGCTCTTGCCCTAGCTGACCTACCTAGAGCCTTGTGTTTTGCGGTGGACGCCATAAAGGATACAATCCAACAGGCCTCCCGCTTTACGCTGTCTGTAGTACATATGCGTAGGCTTCTATGGCTCAAAAACTGGTCTGCTGAAGCTCCCTGTAAGAAATTGCTGATTAGCTTCCCATTTCATGGAGAACGCTTATTTGGAGAAGATCTGGACAAGTATATCCAGAAAATTTCTGCCGGTAAAAGTTCACTCTTGCTGGTTAAGAACAAGAGTAGAAGTCCTTCTTTTAAGAGGCCTACTTCTCCAGTCCCTGGCACATCGGCTGTGAAACAGTTCCGACGGCCTCCGCGGTCAAATTCAGGGGGCAGAAATCAGGGACAATCACAGGGTAACAAGAAACCCTGGGTCAAGAGAGGTACAAAACCTCCCCCCAAGTCATGAAGGGTTGCCCCCACTCAATCGGGTGGGGGGAAGACTTCAGTTGTTCACAGAGACCTGGCGGGACACCATCAGAGACAGATGGGTGATCTCCGCAGTAAGTCTGGGATACAAGCTGGAGTTAAAAGACACTCCTCCTGCCCATTTTATGAGGTCAAACGTGCCAAGCGATCCCCAGAAGAGAGGATCCCTCCTTCTGGCACTAGAACAACTATTGCTCCAAGGTGTAATCATGAAGGTTCCCTTGGAAGAAAGCGGGTTCGGGTTTTACTCGAACCTTTTCACAGTCCCCAAACAAATGGGGACGTGAGGCCCATATTAAATCTAAAAGGGCTAAACAAATCCTACATATCAGAACTTTTCGGATGGAGTCGATCCGATCGGTGGCCACCGCCCTACAAGGGCAGGAATGGTTAGCCTCGATCGACATAAAGGATGCTTATCTGCATATTCCCATCTTTCCGGCCCACCAGAAATTTCTACGCTTTGTAGTAGAAGGGCACCATTTTCAGTTCAGAGCCTTACCTTTCGGTCTGGCCACAGCACCACGAGTGTTCACAAAAATTCTGGCCCCACTATTGGCCAATCTAAGAACACGGTTACGATAATGGCATATTTAGACGACCTGCTACTAATAGACCACTCAGTGGAAAAGCTGGAAGTAGCTATTCACAAGACAATCAAGTATCTGGAATATCACGGTTGGATTATCAACCGGGACAAGTCAGCTCTCAGACCAGTCAAAAGTCTGGAATACTTAGGGCTAAGGCTGGATTCAAATCAGAGAAAGATTTTCTTACCTCCAGAGAAGGTGTCGTCTTTAAAAGATTTGACCCACTTAGTGGGTACAAAAAGAAAACCATCCATACGCCTGTGCATGAGGCTGCTGGGAAAAATGGTGGCTTCATTCGAAGCAGTACCCTACGGTCAATTCCATTCAAGGAACTTGCAGAGGGCCATACTGTCAGCCTGGAACAAAAAAGTTCAGGCTTTAGACTTACCAATGTCCCTGTCCCCTTCCGTTCGCAAGAGCCTCCATTGGTGGTTGGTGCCCCAGAATCTGGAAAAAGGGAAACCCTTCAGTCCGGTTTCTTGGAAGGTGGTCACTACAGATGCCAGCCTCATAGGCTGGGGGCAGTACTGGAGCAATGGTCTCTCCAGGGCAAGTGGTCAGAAGCAGAGAAGGCCCTGCCCATCAATCTCTTAGAGATACGAGCAGCCCGGTATGCCCTAGTAGCATGGACATCCAAACTCCAAGGGTCCCCTGTCAGAATTCAATCAGACAATGCCACAGCAGTGGCATATATCAATCACCAGGGTGGCACCAGGAGTCGTGCAGCCCAGAGGGAAGCGAATTGCATCCTGGAATGGGCAGAAAGATATGTCCCAGCCATATCCGCGGTTTTCATCCCAGGAGTGGAAAATTGGAGAGCGGACTTTTTAAGTCGCCAGCAATTATGCCCGGGGGAATGGTCTCTTTACTCCGAGGTTTTCCAGGCAATATGCCAGCGGTGGGGAACACCGGATGTAGATCTGCTAGCATCCAGATTCAACGCAAAGGTGGACAGATTTGTGTCTCGCACAAGGGATCCCCTAGCTTGCGGCTCGGATGCCCTAGTGTTCCCTTGGGATCAGTTCAAGCTGATATATGCATTCCCACCGCCACAATTGTTACCGCGATTAATCCGCAGAATCAGGGTAGAAAAGAAACCAGTGATTCTGGTGGCTCCAGCGTGGCCCCGAAGGGCATGGTACGCGGAGATTGTAAAAATGTCAGTGGGGAGTCCTTGGACCCTCCCACATCGTCCGGACCTGCTTTCGCAAGGACCGATATACCACCCTTCCTTACCAGCCCTAGGTTTGACGGCCTGGCTATTGAAGCCCACATTCTAAAAAAGAGAGGGCTCTCTAATCCTGTGGTATCTACCATGATCAATGCCAGGAAGCCGGTATCCAGGCAGATCTATTATAGGATCTGGAAGGCGTACATCACGTGGTGTGAGGCCAAGAAATGGCATCCACGTAAGTACGTAATAGGTAGGATTCTGGACTTCCTACAGTGGGCTGTAGATAGGAAGCTTGCCTAGAGTACTATCAAGGGTCAGATTTCAGCCTTGTCAATATTTTTTCAAAGGCCCTTGGCTTTGCATTCATTAGTCAAAGCTTTCATACAAGGAGTGATGCGTATTAGCCCTCCGGTTAGTATTCCCATATGTCCATGGGACTTAAACCTGGTTCTGTCGGTTCTACAGAAACAACCGTTTGAACCATTGCAACACATTTCCTTGGTTCTTCTCACCAGGAAATTGATTTTCTTAGTAGCCATTTGTTCAGCTAAAAGAGTATCGGAATTAGCCGCCTTGTCCTGTAAGGAGCCATATCTGGTTGTCCATAAGGACAGAGTAGTATTACGTCCTCATCCAGCCTTTCTTCCTAAGGTGGTATCGAGGTTTCATTTGGACCAAGATGTGGTTCTTCCTTCTTTTTTTTTCCCAAACCTACCTCGGTAGAGGAAAAGTTATTGCATTCTTTGGATGTAGTAAGAGCAGTTAAAGCTTATCTAAAAGCCACTGCTCAGATTCGTAGAACGGATACTTTGTTTGTTCTGCCGGAAGGCCCCAGAAAGGGTCAGGCAGCATCAAAATCTACTTTAGCCAAGTGGATTCGACAGGTCATAATACAAGCCTATGGCTTGAGAAGGAGACCGCCTCCGTTCAAAGTTAGGGCGCACTCCACAAGAGCAGTTGGAACTTCATGGGCAGTGCATCACCAGGCCTCCCTGGCTCAAGTCTGTAAGGCCGCAACATGGTCTTCAGTACACACGTTTACTAGATTCTACCAGGTAGACGTTAGAAGTCAGGAGGATGTCGCCTTTGGGCGCAGTGTGTTGCAGGCCGCAAAAGATCCTCATGCCTGATGGCGCCCAGCTTATGTATAGTGTATCCCTCCCCTCATTTGGCATTGCTTTGGGACGTCCCATTAGTAATGACTAAGTCGCTCTGTGTCCCGTGATGTACGAAAAAGAAAAAGGGATTTTTATAACAGCTTACCTGTAAAATCCTTTTCTTGGAGTACATCACGGGACACAGAGCTCCCACCCCTCTTTTTGGGACACTTATTGCTTTGCTACAAAACTGAGGTGCTCCCGGATGGGAGGGGCTTATATAGGGGAGGGTACTTCCGGTTTTGGAAGTTGCCAGTGCCAGCACCTGAAGGTATCTATATAACCCATTAGTAATGACTAAGTCGCTCTGTGTCCCGTGATGTACTCCAAGAAAAGGATTTTACAGGTAAGCTGTTATAAAAATCCCTTTTTTTCTCATAGACTTACATACATTTCAACACAAAAACGTTAAAATTGCGTACATACACATAAAACATTTATATGGTCTCAACTTTCCCCCTGCCTAAAAAAACAAAAAACTATTCGTATATTTGGTCCATATCCTGTAAATCTACCCTTCCGCGTAGAGTGTGTCTAATTATATAACCCCTATGATCTTAGTCTGCTTATTTAGGAGGTCTGCCAGGCAAGAAGATAGAGAGATGGTAAAGAGAGATGAGAAGGAGAGTGAAAAGACAGAGGAAAAAAGAAGAGGGGGGGGGAGGCGATATGGGAGCCAAGAAAGAAGAGAACAAAAAAAAAGGGGGGGGGGTGAGTGTCTAAAGTGCACCTGATAGAATATTAATCTAGTAGTGATATATTATCTTATATTTCTAAAGAAGAAGAGGAGAAAGAAGGAAAAAAAAGAAAAGAAAAAAAAAGGGGAAAGGGAGAAAAGGGACAGGGGAGAGGAGGAATCGTATCCCCAAGTTTCTTAGTGTTAGTGCCTAAGGTGCCTTTACATTAAAACACTTATCTAGTAGTGATTTATTCTCTTTTATTTCTCAACAATAGAGAAAAAAAAATGTGTTAAACAATCAGGAAGGCAAGGTGGGCGGAGCATTCGACCGGAAATGTACGATTGCGGAGTCGTACAGATTAGCTGCTTCGTCTAATCTTCTTCGAACATTCGACAGACACCATAAGCCTGCAGTTGACAGATTCAACCTTAATTAATTTGGATTTTCAGACAAATGCATTTTTTTAACGAAACAAAATAAATAAAAACGAATTTCGGGAGTAACTATATAAATGTATTTTTTGGACGAAAACGAAATTCCAAAACAAAATATTTCAGTGTGCACATGTCTACTAATTGCTGCACTTGCATACAATGACATCAGTGCAGCAGTCAGTGTCTGTGATCAATAGACACAGCAGTATGAGTGATTGCTCAGAGGAGGGGGGAGAAACGTGTTTTCTTGTTTTTCACACATTGACAATACCGTGAGAAGAAATGGCTCAAAGCCTGCAGACATGCAACCTTTGTTTACAACTGTGATCGCTGTGATTGATGAGATGTTACATGGTCAATGTACTTTGATCTGAGGGGTAAAGCAGTCACAGAACAGTGTGAGTTCTTGAGAGAGATCATGCATGAGAGGTCGATGTGGCAGAATGTACAGGTACATCCACCTGCATTGGTGCTGCTCCCGTCTGACCGTTATTGTGTGTGTACTACATTGGCCAGATGGGAAGTGGTTAAAATAAATGTTTTCTTTTAGTAAAATTACTGCTTTTTCTACAGTACTCTGTACTGGCATAGCTGAGTTATGCCTTGTACACACGATAGGAATTTCTGATGAAAAAAGTCAGATGGAGTCCGACTGTGTTTTTTCATCGGAAATATCGACCGTGTGTGGGTCCCATCGGAGAAATTCCGAAGAACTCCATCGGAATTTAAATATAGAACCTGTTCTATTTTTCTCCGATTGAATTCTGTCGGAATTCCGATGGGAGCTTTGTCGGAAAAAGGTCAGATCGTGTGTACGCGGCATTACAGTCACACCCCTCATAACAGGTGTTCTTATACAGACTTGTATTTCAGACAAGGGGAGGGGAAATGTCTGACCACCGGTATTACCAAGTGCTGATTACTGAGCACACTTAGTCTAGCTCTGATGCCTATTGGACCGCACTGGCAAGACTCATGCAAACAAAAATACACTACATTCAGATACGTAACGCATAGATTTATTTTTGAATCTGAATGCAGCTGTATGCAATGCTATGGACTTATGAACACAGCTTCCCACATCTCCATAATCTGGAGCTACATTCAATTGTATAAAAAAAAAAAATAGAAAAACCTGTGTCCATGGTACTGAATATATACCATATTAAAGGGGTTGCACCCTCGTTTTTTGTTTTTTTTTTAAATAACAAACATGTCATACTTACCTCCACTGTGCGGTTCGTTTTACACAGAGTGGCCCCAATCCTCCTCTTCTGTGGTCCCCTGGCGGCACTGGTAGCTCCTCCCCGCATCAAGCGCCCACATTAGAGAAGGCTCTCCTAAGGTGGACACCTGTGCGGGTGCACTCCAGAGTCCTACTTCTGTGTCCATTCATCATTGGATTTGATTGACAACAGCGGGAGCCAATGGCTGCGCTGCTATCAATCTATCCAATCAAGAGCCGAGACAACAGGCAGAGAGGTAGAGTGTGTCTCCGCCGTGGGAACGAATGGGCTCAGATAAGTAAAACGGGGGGGGGGGGGGGGGCTGGGAGGCTGGCCAGTGTCAGAATTTTTTTCACCTTAATGCATGGGATGCATTAACGTGAAAAAACATGAGGGTTTACAACCCCTTTAAATACTGTGGGGTTGATTTACTAAAGGCAAATAGGCTGTGCACTTTGCAAAGTGCAGTTGAACTTTGCAAAGTGCAGTGGCACTCTGCAAGTGCAGCTGCTCCAGAGCTTAGTAAATGAGCGGAAGTTCTGCTGACTTCCATCATTCAATCATGTGCAAGCAAAAATGCTGTTTTTTAATTTTTCCTTGCACATGATTGGGTACTCTTTGCAAAGTGAAGCGTTACCTCATTTACTAAGCTTAGGAGCAACTAAGTGCACAGTCTATTTGCCTTTAGTAAATCAACCCCTAAGGACACTAGGCGTCAGGAGCCACCTGCACCCTAGCAACTGAGGACACTAGGCAGCAGGAGATGTCTGTGTCCTAGCAACTAAGTACACTAGGCATCAGGAGCCACCTGCACCCAAGGAACTGAGAATGCTAGGTGGCAGATGTCAGTTGAGCTCTAGCAACTGAGGACACCAGGTGGCAGGGGCTGCATGCTGTTCTAGCAAATAGGGACACAAGGCGTCAGGAGCCACCTGCACCCTAGCAACTGAGGATGCTAGGCAGCAGGAGATGCCTGTGTCCTAGCAACTAAATACACTAGGCATCAGGAGCCCCCAGAACCCAAGTAATTGAGGATGCTAGGTGGCAGATGCCAGTTGAGCTCTAGCAACTGAGGACACCAGGTGGCAGGGGCTGCATGCTGTTCTAGCAAATAGGAACACTAGGAGTCAGGAGCCACCTGCACCAAAGCAACTGAGGATGCTAGGTGGCAGATGTCAGTTGAGCTCTAGCAACTGAAGACACCAGGTGGCAGGGGCTGCATGCTGTTCTAGCATATAGGGACTTGAGGCATCAGGAGCCACCTGCACCCTAGCAACCGAGGATGATAGGCAGCAGGAGATACCTGCGTCCTAGCAACTAAGGACACTAGACGTCAGGAGCCGCTTATACCCAAGCATCTGAGGATGCTAGGTGGCAGATGTCAGTTGACCTCTAGCAACTGAGGACACCAGGAAGCAGGAGCTGCATGCTGTTCTAGCAAAAGGTCACTTTGCACTGAGGCCATGTGACATAATCAAAAATGTGACTTGCATACAGGCACACCCCACTTTTAAGTACAGTGTAAGGACAATCATATGTAAAACCACACACCCTTGTGTTTGAGCCCTTAGACACCATGCACAATGGCTGTAATAGGAAATTGGAGTTAGTATCTATAGGACAGGCACTAGACACTAAAGGGAAATCTCCCTAATGATACATATATGCCAAAAAAAAAAAAAACTTGTCAGGAACTGTAAAAAAAATATTTTTTTGCTCTAAATACACTTTAACCATTCTAAAATGATTTCTAATTTATTATATCTTAAAAAAAGGCAGTTTTCAATGTCACAATTCATCATGTCGTGTCAAAGTATATGTCTTTGAGCCTTTGTGTAGAAACAGCTGTCTGGTTTGTAACCAATTACAAGCAATATTCTAATTCAGAAAACAAGATGCAAATAAAGAAAACATAAGAAACCTCTTCAATCACACTCCCGCTATGAGGTATGGGGAGGGGGGTGGGGTATATTTTGTATGCAGGAAGATTACGCTTTGTTAAGGCTCCCCATCAGTCAATCATTTATCCTGTCTAACTCAGTAACAGGCAATCAGACATCGATGTCATCTTAACTGCTGCAATCAGCAATATCAAGTAAACTTTAATATTATCTTTTTGAACTGTGCTTGTTTAAATGCTACATTACCATCTCAATGCATGTTATTTGAAAGAGCAGAATTTTTCTAGTTTATTGTTATTTTTATATTCACAATGCAAATAGATGCAAAACAATTTGAATGGGGGATAATGGGACCTTTTTCAAGAGAAATCTATAAAAGACGGACGCTTCTCGAACACAAGAATTGATTGCTCGCAAAATACCCAGCCTAATTTATAAACAATTTAAGCCACGCTATAATCACATTAGTTTGGCTACATTCTTTTTGTCCTGTAAGTGTGGATGAGGTTCTTCATGGTAGAAAGAGAATTTTTAAAAAGAAAAGGAAATGTGTGACAAGTAGAACTGGTATCAAATTAAAATGTACAGAGCGGAGTTGATCCTCTTTCTGTATGCATATAGCTTTATTAAAAGTTTTAGATAATAAAAACATTTTTGAAAAACAGGGGCTTGGAAGTAGTAGACATCATACTTGGTTCTTTTAAGCCCCGTACACAGGATCCGAATATCGTACGAAAAATGTTGTCCGATAAAGAATCGTACGAGAATTGGATCGTTAGTACAGAGCTTCGAGAGCCTATTATGACAGTTCATCCGATATTATTTTATCGGACATGCACGAAAATTTTCCTCGCACGATAACAAATCGTACGATTTTCGTTTAGTCAGTACAGTTGTCGTCTGAAAATACAACACAAATACATTACAACACATGACATCACTTCCGACTTTTTTTTTCTGTCATACGAGAATTTTCGTGACTTTAATAACCTATTTAATTTTTACTTGCGACTATTAAGCGAAAAAAGTCGTACGATCTGTCGTACGATATTCGGATCGTGTGTACGGGGCATTAGTATTGAAAGTTTTATGCCGCGTACACACGATCGGAAATTCCGACAACAAATGTCCGATGTGAGCTTTTTGTCGGAAATTCCGACCGTGTGTAAGCTCCATCGGACATTTGCTGTCAGAATTTCCGACCACAAAAATATGAGAGCTGGTTCTCAAATTCTCAGACAAGAAAAGTTCTTGTCGGAAATTCCGATCGTCTGTATGCAATTCCGATGCACAAAAAAACACGCATGCTCAGAATCAAGTAGAAGAGACAAACTGCCTATTGAACTTCATTGATCTCGGCTCGTCGTACGTCACCGCGTTCTTGACGTTCTGAGTTTACGACAAGACTTGTGTGACCGTGTGTATGCAACACAAGTTTGAGCCAACATTCCGTCATAAAAAAATCCACGGTTTTGTTGTCAGAATTTCCAATCTAAGGCATTAGGCCTTATATCTTTGACCTTTTTCCTTTCTTATCTTCTTTCTCTCTTTCCTTTTTTTTTTGGCCACATAAGGTCTCTGCTGGGCCCATTTTAATATTCATATGTGTAAAAGAAAATACTGCGCAAGTCAGAATGTGAAAAATTTAGAATGACACCACTTATGATAAAAGTGGCCGCTGCTGCAGCTGAAAATGTGGATATGCACAAATAAAGATAATGTAAAATAGTAACAGTTGCGCTGCGTAATAAAGCCACTGTTTTACAAGAAACCCTAACACCTTATGGTTGATTATTGTTAGTGCTACAATTGATAATACCCACATCCAATGTGAATAAAAATAATACAACCTGGTGACCTATAATGATAACCATCTACCACTCAAATAACAGTAAATTAATTAGTGTGACATATAATTCATCCTGCGAAGTGTCCAAGAAAAATTGAAGCAATAATCATAGGTAAATAAATGTTCAAATTCAGAAATTATTCTTCCAAAGAGGCACTGTTGAAAAATTCCTCCAGGTGAATAAAATGGTGACTTCACACTCCAAAACACCCAAGAAAAGTGTATGACGCTTATAAAGAATAGAATCCTCCACCTTCAATATCGAATCTCCTTACCGACTAACGTGGATCCCTAATGAAAGAGATCACACTCGCCTATGGCTATTTCCCCCGCCACGGGTCTCCTATATGACAGATCAGCAATCGAAATCTTCCTCCACAATCAGGCTCCTCAATACCGTTCCCGGATGTATAATCCTGCTAAAGACTTGTAACTCTAGGCAGCCGATCTTGTGGTTCATGCGCCCCTGGCAGAAAATATGGCCTGGTCTCTTTTCTCCTCTGATATTAAGCAATGAAGCCTGATCACCATCCCTTTCACAACCTCATGTGTAGAAGATGCAGTCTGACATCTCTTATCTGAGATCTTCTTTCTGCCCCAATGAGAGCTGCTGTATATGGTGAGCAGGAAGCAGTAATCGGGCCTGCAGTTCTCTCTTCCTGCTCCGCCCACCTGTAGTGGAGCTCTTACTGTGACTCAGCCAGCCACACTAACAGGAGCCATGTATTTTATTCACCTGGAGGAATTTTTCAACAGTGCCTCTTTGGAAGAATAATTTCTGAATTTGAACATTTATTTACCTATGATTATTGCTTCAATTTTTCTTGGACACTTCGCAGGATGAATTATATGTCACACTAATTAATTTACTGTTATTTGAGTGGTAGATGGTTATCATTATAGGTCACCAGGTTGTATTATTTTTATTCACATTGGGTGTGGGTATTATCAATTGTAGCACTAACAATAATCAACCATAAGGTGTTAGGGTTTCTTGTAAAACAGTGCCTTTATTACGCAGCGCAACTGTTACTATTTTACATTTCCATTTTAATATTCACCTATAATCTTAGGATGACAAACTCATCCTCATTTGTTTACAAAAGCTTATTAGACGTCATGTACATTTAACCTGCCTAGCGGTATTCCCGAGTCGGGCTCGGGGTGAATTTTTGATACCAAAAGAGCTAGACTCGGGATTGCATCGCAAGATACAGGGAAAGTTACTTACCTTGTCCCCTGGATCCTGCGATGTCTCCCCGCTGTGTCTGCGAGCTGTCTCCTCGCTCGATTCTCACTGCCGAGTGCCGAACTCCGTTCCGGAGCGTTGCGACGCACGGGGACGGAGTTCGGCGCCAAATTCAAAAAGTGAAAAAGACAGTATAGATACAGTATACTGTTATCTTACTGATTACAGTACTGTATCAAATAGTTACACATCCCCTTTGTCCCTAGTGGTCTGTCCAGTGTCCTGCATGCAATTTTATATTATAAATACTTTTCTTTCTGCCTGGAAACTGGAGATTGTCCATAGCAACCAAAAAGTGTCCCTTTATGTCAAAAGTGGTTTTAGAGCAGCTAGAAACAGTGATAATAAATTAGAATCACTTGCAGAATTGAGCGATAGCGATTTGTGGGGAAATTCGTCATCAAACACTGAAAATAATGACAACAATTCTGCAACTGAGCAAATTTCGGTGTTTTCGATTTGATTACATTATTGAATAATTATTATTATAATTACATTATTATTTGTTATAATTATTTATAGTTATTTATTATATTATAAATTATGATTTTGTGTTTTAAACTTTATCATACCCGGGATGTCTACTAGACTCTGGTTTGGACAGATTTAAGTAAGTTATTCCTAAGAATTACAGGCCTACAATACAAAACACCAAATATCCATGCAAAATAATGATACCGCTTTCAGCACCAAAAATCTGAAATAATCATACCGCCAGGGAGGTTAAGGGTACTTTTCTTTAACAGAGTTTGAAAATGTATATCTTATATAAAATATATCTATTAGATTTCCTTGTTCCAGTATATTATTTTACTTGCAAATTTTGAAAACATTTATTTGCTTTCAATTTAAAAAAGTTTTTAGTGTTTACAATATATTTGTATAAACTATTGAATATTGCACCCTTGCTGTACTATTTAATGAATTTAATTATTTTAAAAAATCTGAATAAAATCTTTTAAAAAAAAAGTTTTAGGCCTAGTTTAACCACTTCCGCCCCGGAAGACTTTACCCTCTTCCTGACCAGAGCACTTTTTGCGATTCGGCACTGCGTCACTTTAACTGACAATTGCGCGCTGTACCCAAACAAAATTGACATCTTTCTTTTCCCACAAATAGAGCTTTCTTTTGGTGGTATTTGATCACCTCTGCAGTTTTTATTTTTTGCGTTATAAACTAAAATAGAGCGACAATTTTGAAAAAAAAAACAATATTTTTAACTTTTTGCTATAATAAATATCCCCCAAAAATATATTAAAAAAATATATTTTTTCTCAGTTTAGGCCGATATGTATTCTTCTACATATTTTTGGTAAACAAAAATCGTAATACGCGTATATTGATTGGTTTACGCAATAGTAATAGCGTCTACAAAATAGGGGATAGTTTTATGGCATTTTTTTTATTAGTAATGGCGGCGATCAGCGATTTTTATCGTGACTTTGACATTATGGCACTGTGGCAGACACATCGGACACTTTTGACACCATTTTGGGACCATTGACCTTTATACAGCGATCAGTGCTAAAAAAATGCACTGATTACTGTGTAAATGACACTGGCAGGCAAGGGGTCATTAAGGGGTTAAGTGTGTCCTAGGGAGTGATTCTAACTGTGGGGGATGGGCTAGAAGTGACACGACAGTGATCACTGCTCCCAATCACAGGGAGCAGTAGATCACTGTCCTGTCACTAGGCAGAACAGGCAAATGCCTTGTTTACATAGGCATCTCCCCATTCTGCAGCTCAGTGAAACGATCGCGGGCACCCAGTGGACATCGAGTTCACGGGACTTACGGTCACACTCGCGGAGCTCGCGGCGGGTGCGCCCTCAATGCCGTGATTTAAAGTGAAGGTACAGGTACGTCCATATGCGCAGCCATGCCATTCTGCCATCGTAAAAAAGTCGTGCAGCGGTCGGCAAGCGGTTAAAACATTTTTTAAGTCAGGGAAGTTCTACATCTAGGCGTATTGCGTGTTGTAATAAAAATCTATATTTGTTTGTATTCCTTATACCTTTCTTGTCTTATGCTTTTAGGCCTAGTTGTTGATCCGTGAGTCTGGAGGCTTTGTGTAGACCTGCACAGGATGAAGCCTCTAATCCTGGGACCAGGTTTGTGTGAACAACCAGCACACTGGTTGGTCTCTGGCCTGAAGTCAGAGTGGGTTAGTGCACCAGGGGGCTGGAAGGTATTCAGAGCGTGCTAGACATGTGCAGAACAGAAAATTTTCTTTTGTTTTGGATAAATGTGTTATGTTACTAATTTTGTTTTGTGGATTCATTTCAGAATTCATTTCGTTTAGTTTAGCTTCAATTCATTTATTCTTGTTTAGGGCTCCACCTGGGAGGAGAGAGGAGGTCTCCGTCCAGAAGAATGTGCGTGGGTTAGTGCACTAGGGGGCTGCAAGGTATTCAGAGTGTGCTAGACATGTGCAGAACAGAAAAATTGGTTTTGTTTTGGATAAATTTGTTATGTTACTAACTTTATTTTGTGGTTTTGTTTACTGAGGGAGAAGTTTACATGAGCAGTGTAGAGAAGAATCACTCCACCAGGGAAACCATAGGCAGTGGGTGGCTGCTGCCGGATCTATAATATGGGCAGCACACCAGCTTGTCTGCCTGCACCCGGAAAAGGAAAAAAATTCCCTCCTCTGCCGTCATCTCCTGAGCCCCTATGTTGACCTAATGGGGCCCAGGAAAATGTAATTACCCTCTGATTAGCAAGTAGAGCAGGGTATGGTTTAGAAAAAAACGTTTTATTTATTTAAGCAAAAATAACTTTAAAGTTGCCAGGGCCCGGTACAACAACAACAGGGCTAGTTGTACTGCCCTATCAGCGGCCCTGATGGGGACAGACACATAAGAGGTGGAGCCAAGATTGCCAGCAGGGGACCCCAGAAAGGGAGGTTCGGGGCAGCTCTGTGCAATTGCACAGAGCAGGTAAGACTAACACATTTATTATTTTATTAAAAAAAGTTGTTTAAGGCCTGGTTCACACCTATGCATTTTATATATATTCAGTTTTGCAAAAACACACTACAGTCCATTTAACATGGTTTCCTATGGGTGTAGTTCACATCTGTGCATTTTATGGAAAGGGCCCGGGTTTTTTTTCTGGTTTTTGGTTCCATAGACTTCAATGGTTTAAAGATGGGTATTGAAAAAAAACGCAAAATTCACCTGCAAGATGCAAACTGCAACCTGTACAAGTGTGAATTGGTCCTTAAGGGGGTCGATTTCCTAAAGGAAAGGGTAAATAGGTTGTTGCAGGAGAAATTGCACTTTGTAAGGCAATTTTCTCTAGAGCTTAGTAAAGTTTGTTAAATTTTGCTTTGTAAAGAATACCTAATCACTTGCAAGAAAAAGAAAACACCATTGTTGCTTGAACATGATTGGATGATGGAAGTCAGCACAGCTTCTACTCATTTGCTAAGCTTTGGTGAAAATCCCCAAATTGAACAGTCTATTTGTCTTTAGTAAATGAACCCCTAATGCCTTGTACACACGATCGGATTTTCAGATGAAAAAAGTCTGACGCACTACGCCGGGAACGGCAGCTAGCCCAGCATCTCTTTACTGCAACTAAGTTGACAATTGCGAGGGCATGGAAAACCCCCTCGCTCAGTTTTGAGGCGGTCAAGAATCGCCTGAATGACGTCATGGTTAATGAGAAGTTAACATCTGTCCTCTCTGACACACATGACAAGTTTCTCAAAGTTTGGCAACCTTGGATTTCATACTCTCACCCTTCCAGGTTTGATACCGCATTACTTTCGATGTAAGGCTCCTCTCGCGCCCCCCCCCCCATGGACCCTCTACCCCTCTACTCTTTTCTCTCCTTTTTTTTTTTTTCTCTTCTCTTTCACTCCTTTTACTACTTTCTTCTTTTCTACTCTACTTTTTTTCTCTCGAGGTTGCTTATCTTCATGTACTACTGATGTGTATACCACACTCATCTCACAGGTTTCCAGAATGCTGGGCATGGCCTGGGTTGATAAGGTTATGCCCGCGCCACAACTGCTATACTGTACTGACTTTAGAGCCTTATTTAGTTTACCTATGTATAAAGCTTTAACCCCAATATGGTCACTTGAGATCGTGATCTCTCACCTGAAAGTGTTAATTTCACATTACGGTCATTGTAAACATTTCATGGCATCCAGAGCATCTTGGAAGGTTATTGCTGGACTACTACATGGCTACCCGGTTCCAAGGACCTTCGCATTTGAGTCTTGTACGGAATTATTGCTTATGTTTCCCTTATGTTGGTGGAGGTCTTTCGGTCCCGATTTAGTATGTTTACCATATGTTATATTATCTTATTGTAAACCTGTACTGTTGGTTTGTATGATAATAAACTTTTGTAAAAGAAAAAAGTCAGACGCAGTCCGTTGGAGTTCTTTCATCGGAAATTCCGACCGTGTATGGGCCCCATCAGAGAAATTTCATCAGAATTTTCAAATAGAACCTGTTCTATTTTTTTTATATAAATACAGTTCTTTCTGCCTGGAAACTGGAGATTGTCCATAGCAACCAAAAAGTGTCCCTTTATGTCAAAAGTGGTTTTAGACCAGCTAGAAAACAGCGATAATAAATTAGAATCACTTGCAAAATTGAGCGATAGCGATTTGTGGGGAAATTTGTTATCAAACACTAAATCTAATGACAGCGACAATTCTGCAACTGAGCAAATTTCTGTGTTTTTGATTTGATTACTAGGGATGAGCTCGGTGTTCGAGTCGAACATACGTTCGACTCGAACATCGGCTGTTCGATCGTTCGACGAAGATTGAACGATTTGGGCCGTTCGTGCCTAATTCGAGTGACGCGAACGGCCCACAATGCACTACGCCATCGCAGTGTCATCCAGGCGCTGTGATTGGCCAAGCATGCACTGTGACCCCGCATGCTTGGCCAATCACAGCGCCGGCAGCGAGGAGAGCAATGATTGGCCACAGGCAGGATGCCTGTGGCCAATTATTGCTGAGGGTGTTTAGTACACGTCCCACACTATAAAAGGCCGCCAGCACGGCGGCCTAGTATAGTGTGTTCCGGAGCAGGGAAAGAGAAGCATAGGCAGGGACAGTGACATTTTTTTTTCTTGCTTAACCTGGATTCCTTTAGTTTAGGGAAAGAGAAGGATAGGTAGGGAGAGTGTCAGTGTGTTTTACTGTGCTAATCCTTGTTTGTAGGGACAGGGAAGGACAGTGAGGGAAATTCTCCTTGTGCTATACTGTGCTAAAGCATTGATCATCAACCATCTTTAAAAAAACATTTTTTATAGGGACAGAAAACTATAGGTAGGGAGAGTGTCAGTGTGTTTTACTGTGCTAATCCTTGTTTGTAGGGACAGGGAAGGACAGTGAGGGAAATTCTCCTTGTGCTATAGTGTGCTAAAGCATTGATCATCAACCATCTTTAAAAAAAATTTTTTTATAGGGACAGAAAACTATAGGTAGGGAGAGTGTCAGTGTGTTTTACTGTGCTAATCCTTGTTTGTAGGGACAGGGAAGGACAGTGAGGGAAATTCTCCTTGTGCTATACTGTGCTAAAGCATTGATCATCAACCATCTTTAAAAAAACATTTTTTATAGGGACAGAAAACTATAGGTAGGGAGAGTGTCAGTGTGTTTTACTGTGCTAATCCTTGTTTGTAGGGACAGGGAAGGACAGTGAGGGAAATTCTCCTTGTGCTATAGTGTGCTAAAGCATTGATCATCAACCATCTTTAAAAAAAAATTTTTTATAGGGACAGAAAACTATAGGTAGGGAGAGTGTCAGTGTGTTTTACTGTGCTAATCCTTGTTTGTAGGGACAGGGAAGGACAGTGAGGGAAATTCTCCTTGTGCTATAGTGTGCTAAAGCATTGATCATCAACCATCTTTAAAAAAACATTTTTTATAGGGACAGAAAACTATAGGTAGGGAGAGTGTCAGTGTGTTTTACTGTGCTAATCCTTGTTTGTAGGGACAGGGAAGGACAGTGAGGGAAATTCTCCTTGTGCTATACTGTGCTAAAGCATTGATCATCAACCATCTTTAAAAAAACATTTTTTATAGGGACAGAAAACTATAGGTAGGGAGAGTGTCAGTGTGTTTTACTGTGCTAATCCTTGTTTGTAGGGACAGGGAAGGACAGTGAGGGAAATTCTCCTTGTGCTATAGTGTACTAAAGCATTGATCATCAACCATCTTTAAAAAAAAATTTTTTATAGGGACAGAAAACTATAGGTAGGGAGAGTGTCAGTGTGTTTTACTGTGCTAATCCTTGTTTGTAGGGACAGGGAAGGACAGTGAGGGAAATTCTCCTTGTGCTATACTGTGCTAAAGCATTGATCATCAACCATCTTTAAAAAAACATTTTTTATAGGGACAGAAAACTATAGGTAGGGAGAGTGTCAGTGTGTTTTACTGTGCTAATCCTTGTTTGTAGGGACAGGGAAGGACAGTGAGGGAAATTCTCCTTGTGCTATAGTGTGCTAAAGCATTGATCATCAACCATCTTTAAAAAAAAAAAATTTATAGGGACAGAAAACTATAGGTAGGGAGAGTGTCAGTGTGTTTTACTGTGCTAATCCTTGTTTGTAGGGACAGGGAAGGACAGTGAGGGAAATTCTCCTTGTGCTATAGTGTGCTAAAGCATTGATCATCAACCATCTTTAAAAAAACATTTTTTATAGGGACAGAAAACTATAGGTAGGGAGAGTGTCAGTGTGTTTTACTGTGCTAATCCTTGTTTGTAGGGACAGGGAAGGACAGTGAGGGAAATTCTCCTTGTGCTATACTGTGATAAAGCATTGATCATCAACCATCTTTAAAAAAACATTTTTTATAGGGACAGAAAACTATAGGTAGGGAGAGTGTCAGTGTGTTTTACTGTGCTAATCCTTGTTTGTAGGGACAGGGAAGGACAGTGAGGGAAATTCTCCTTGTGCTATAGTGTGCTAAAGCATTGATCATCAACCATCTTTAAAAAAACATTTTTTATAGGGACAGAAAACTATAGGTAGGGAGAGTGTCAGTGTGTTTTACTGTGCTAATCCTTGTTTGTAGGGACAGGGAAGGACAGTGAGGGAAATTCTCCTTGTGCTATACTGTGCTAAAGCATTGATCATCAACCATCTTTAAAAAAACATTTTTTATAGGGACAGAAAACTATAGGTAGGGAGAGTGTCAGTGTGTTTTACTGTGCTAATCCTTGTTTGTAGGGACAGGGAAGGACAGTGAGGGAAATTCTCCTTGTGCTATAGTGTGCTAAAGCATTGATCATCAACTAGGCTTGTGCACAACGGAAAAATTTGTTCCGTTTCGGTTCGTTTCTTTCCGGTCCTGTTGATTCGTAATCATTCGTAATTTTGCTAGACGGGATTTTTCGTGTTCGGACTCATTCGTATTTTTGCAAGCGACATTTTTCGTTGAATTTTTTGTTGCTTTATAATTCGTACTTTCGGTAGAGTACGTTGTTTTTCGTTGATTCTGGACACAACTCCTACTTTCGTAACTTTTTTTGGGTTCGTTGATTCGTAATTTTCTGTGTCTCTCTCACGACGACGCTGCCTATTATGCCTAATGTGCTTCGAATGGATTTGTACTTTTCGAAATACATAGCGGTTATTTGTAACGATTCGAAATCTCGTATTTTACTTTCGTTTTTTACATGCGGCTATAGCCTCCGCCCCTGTACACCATTTTGAGAGGGAGTTCAGCACGGTGAAGGAGAAGCAGAGAGCAGAGCAGAGTGAGTGTTATTGTGTTTCCAATGGATTTGTACATTCATAAGTTTTTTCATAACGAATTATGCCGAAGACATTCGGGCATTCGCTATTTTGCGGTATAATTTATTTCGGATTCGGTTTTATTCGTAATTGCTTTGTTCGGAAATTCGAATGCTTCCGAATGTCCGAAAGTTGCTAAATTCGGACGAATTTCGATTCGTTACGAAACGAATTGCACAAGCCTATCATCAACCATCTTTAAAAAAACATTTTTTATAGGGACAGAAAACTATAGGTAGGGAGAGTGTCAGTGTGTTTTACTGTGCTAATCCTTGTTTGTAGGGACAGGGAAGGACAGTGAGGGAAATTCTCCTTGTGCTATACTGTGATAAAGCATTGATCATCAACCATCTTTAAAAAAACATTTTTTATAGGGACAGAAAACTATAGGTAGGGAGAGTGTCAGTGTGTTTTACTGTGCTAATCCTTGTTTGTAGGGACAGGGAAGGACAGTGAGGGAAATTCTCCTTGTGCTATAGTGTGCTAAAGCATTGATCATCAACCATCTTTAAAAAAACATTTTTTATAGGGACAGAAAACTATAGGTAGGGAGAGTGTCAGTGTGTTTTACTGTGCTAATCCTTGTTTGTAGGGACAGGGAAGGACAGTGAGGGAAATTCTCCTTGTGCTATACTGTGCTAAAGCATTGATCATCAACCATCTTTAAAAAAACATTTTTTATAGGGACAGAAAACTATAGGTAGGGAGAGTGTCAGTGTGTTTTACTGTGCTAATCCTTGTTTGTAGGGACAGGGAAGGACAGTGAGGGAAATTCTCCTTGTGCTATAGTGTGCTAAAGCATTGATCATCAACTAGGCTTGTGCACAACGGAAAAATTTGTTCCGTTTCGGTTCGTTTCTTTCCGGTCCTGTTGATTCGTAATCATTCGTAATTTTGCTAGACGGGATTTTTCGTGTTCGGACTCATTCGTATTTTTGCAAGCGACATTTTTCGTTGAATTTTTTGTTGCTTTATAATTCGTACTTTCGGTAGAGTACGTTGTTTTTCGTTGATTCTGGACACAACTCCTACTTTCGTAACTTTTTTTGGGTTCGTTGATTCGTAATTTTCTGTGTCTCTCTCACGACGACGCTGCCTATTATGCCTAATGTGCTTCGAATGGATTTGTACTTTTCGAAATACATAGCGGTTATTTGTAACGATTCAAAATCTCGTATTTTACTTTCGTTTTTTACATGCGGCTATAGCCTCCGCCCCTGTACACCATTTTGAGAGGGAGTTCAGCACGGTGAAGGAGAAGCAGAGAGCAGAGCAGAGTGAGTGTTATTGTGTTTCCAATGGATTTGTACATTCATAAGTTTTTTCATAACGAATTATGCCGAAGACATTCGGGCATTCGCTATTTTGCGGTATAATTTATTTCGGATTCGGTTTTATTCGTAATTGCTTTGTTCGGAAATTCGAATGCTTCCGAATGTCCGAAAGTTGCTAAATTCGGACGAATTTCGATTCGTTACGAAACGAATTGCACAAGCCTATCATCAACCATCTTTAAAAAAACATTTTTTATAGGGACAGAAAACTATAGGTAGGGAGAGTGTCAGTGTGTTTTACTGTGCTAATCCTTGTTTGTAGGGACAGGGAAGGACAGTGAGGGAGATTCTCCTTGTGCTATAGTGTGCTAAAGCATTGATCATCAACCATCTTTAAAAAAACATTTTTTATAGGGACAGAAAACTATAGGTAGGGAGAGTGTCAGTGTGTTTTACTGTGCTAATCCTTGTTTGTAGGGACAGGGAAGGACAGTGAGGGAAATTCTCCTTGTGCTATAGTGTGCTAAAGCATTGATCATCAACCATCTTTAAAAAAACATTTTTTATAGGGACAGAAAACTATAGGTAGGGAGAGTGTCAGTGTGTTTTTACTGTGCTAATCGTTGTTTGTAGGGACAGGGAAGGACAGTGAGGGAAATTCTCCTTGTGCTATACTGTGCTAAAGCATTGATCATCAACCATCTTTAAAAAAACACTTTTTATAGGGACAGAAAACTATAGGTAGGGAGAGTGTCAGTGTGTTTTACTGTGCTAATCCTTGTTTTTAGGGACAGGGAAGGAGAGTGAGGGAAATTCTCCTTGTGCTATACTGTGCTAAAGCATTCCTCATCAACCATCTTTGAAATCCTTGTTTTTTGGACAGTCAGGGAAATTGTCGTTGTGCTATTCTGTGCGAAAGCAATCATCCTCAACCATATTTAGAAATCCTTAAGTAAAGGGACAGAGAAGGACACCTGAAGGTAGCCCTTATTGCTTTTTTCCCATCTCCCTGCAGGCCATCCATTAGAATGTCTGGAAGGCAAACAATGAGAGGCAGACAGTCAGGAGGCAATAAAAGAGGGCAAGCAGGCTCTGTGTCTGGGGGCAACAGTGCTGGTCGTGGACGCGGTGCATTGTCATCAGCACATGGCCATGGGACACGCTTGTCCTTCTTTTCAGCAGCTGGACATGTTGAGCCACATCATGCCGAAGACTTGGTAGAGTGGATGACCAAGCCCTCCTCCTCCTCCTCATCCTCTCTCACCCAGGCTCAGGGTACTGGCAAAGCAGCTGCCAAAGCGTCCTCTTCCCTGGTATCAATGTCAGACTCATCATCAGTCACTCCTTCCCTAGACCCACCATGTCCTCCTCCTGAGGAGTCCCCCGAACTGTTTGAGCACAGTGTTGGGTACATGCTCCAGGAGGATGCCCAGCGTTTCGAAGGGTCTGATGATGAAACCCAGCTACAGGAAGGCAGTAGCGTGAGAGCAGACAGAGGGGATGCTCAAGAAGGACACAAATCTGGCAGTCATGTTCCAGCAGCTGCAGCATACTGCCAGATTGGCTCCAGTGATGAGGAGGGAGGGGATGATGAGGTCACTGACTCCACGTGGGTGCCTAATAGGAGAGAGGAGGAGGAGGAGGATGAGGAGGAGGCACATCTCTAACGAGGCAGGATGCCCTTTGGTGGCCAGCGTAAGGGCAGTACACCGACGGAATCACACCGCAGAGCTCCGCCTGTGCAGGGCGCTGCCTCTGCCCGTCATTCAAAAAGTTCTTTGGTGTGGGCCTTTTTTGAGGCTAGTGCATCAGATCGCACAGCTGCTGTTTGCAACATATGTCTCAAGCGTATATCGCGTGGCCAAAACATCAGCCGCTTGGGTACCACATGCCTGACCAGACATATGTTAACCTGCCATGCAGCTCGTTGGCAAGCCTACCTCAAAGACCCACACCAAAGAACAAAGCGGACCTCTCCTTGCACCGCATCAGCTGGGATCTCCAACCCCACTATAACTTCAGTCCTCTCTGAAACATGCACTGAGAGGAATGAAGGTGTAGAATTAGGTGTGTCACAGCCAAGTACTTGCGGCCACTCTGCTAGCAGTACACCGACGTCCGATTCTAGCAGGCAAATTTCCCTGCCCCAGCTGCTGGACCGTCGAAAGAAGTTCACTCCCAGCCATCCACATGCCCAGCAGTTGAATGCTAGCTTGGCTAAATTGCTAGCGCTTCAACTGCTGCCTTTTCAGTTGGTAGACTCGGCCCCCCTTCCGTGAGTTTGTGCAATGTGCGGTTCCTCAGTGGCAGGTTCCCAAACGCCACTTTTTCTCACGGAAGGCTATTCTGGCTCTCTACCGGCATGTGGAAGGCAATGTCTTGGCCTCGCTGGACAGGGCGGTCAGCGGTAAGGTGCATATTACCGCTGACTCATGGTCCAGCAGACATGGACAGGGACGTTAGTATAAATATGTAAACTAGGCTAAATTGTAATATACCATGTGAGAGCACAAAATATGTAAAGTAACCACTGTTCAGCCCCTATCTGCATAAACAAAAAACTATCCAATCAAGAGATTGGAAAAAGAGGAGGCTCATGAACAGTTTGTGCAAACTTATCAAAATAGATTTATTGAGAGATGTTACATGGTAACGTGGACTATATCCAGGATACTGGACAACGTGTATATAAAAACGATGACAGTCAAGATTGACTGATCAACACATAATGCACATACACAACAGGACAGACATAAAGTGACCTAAACATATAAGACACGTCCGGACGCCAGGTAGTTTCAGGGAGAGGTCTAAGTGATGATTGCAATACAATCAAAAATTATGGCAACAGCAAAGCTGTGTGTAAGCCGAGAGACCACTCCCTAAAAGGCCCTGGGAGCTCGAGCCCTAATTGATGGAAGGGTGGGGAGGGGGGGGAGGAAAGAAGGGGTGAAGGCCAGCTGGATGGATCCGTGAGGAGATAGCTGCAGTCCCGTTTCACCAACTGTAATGTCATGAGGAGAAAGAACAATTCAAATGAAAATAGTCTAAGCGTTGGGATGCTGTGTCCATGAGATAATATCTTCCTGGAGGCAAGCAGAGAAACACATGTGAAGTACAGCTGGGGACAGATGTGATGCAAATAAGAACAGTCCTCACTGCTAGTGATAGTAAAGCATACTGGAGTAGCCAGTAACCAGGGGTAAAGACGTGTGAACCTGCACGTAGTAAAGTATAGTGGCTGTCAGTGAAATTACCCCTTCTCCGATGCTCGGATGCACTGCCACGTCCGCATAGAGTCACTTTGCTGCTCCTTCCTGGCTTACATGAATCGTGTCAGGGTACTGCTGTGTTTAGCGGTACGTGTAGAGGGATTTGTTAAGTCCTTTTCATGTCCCACAGCTGATACTCACGACTGTTTGGCTTTCCTCCTCCTCCTCTTCCCTCCCCTCCGGGGCTCATCGTCACTGTGCGGGCATGAAGCCGCGTCGCAGCGTGGCGTCCGGGCGGAAGTGACGTCGACTAGTTTCGCATATGATGTGTGCGTAGCTTCATCTGGACGTATAAGTGACGGAGGGCGAGGGGTCCTTCTTATAGCGTCCCTCCCTCGTCTCACTCCGCCCTGTACATGTATTTTAAAGGAGAAAAAAAGGACATTGCGGTGTATGTGCGCAAACATAGATAGTGTTTGGCTATAGACCAGGTCCCCCCTGAGTATAAGTAGAATATATTAATTCCATATCATGTCGGAGGACAAAAAGCATTGAGTGCATATATCTCCAAATTTCATTAAAGGTCCAATACATGATAGTTTATATTTTGATGCGTTAATGAACAAGTACCAATATCTGGGAACAATGAACAATGTTAATGATAGTGGTTGTGAAAAATGGCTTGGATATGTATGGGAGTGGGTGATAGGAAAAAAACACACACACATAGCGGACCACAGACAGCTAATAGACAGACATGGCGCCAAATATATGCAAATACAAACCCACATAAATACAAGTACAAACAAACCCCCCCCCCCCATTATCTAGGACAAGGGAGCAGGGTTTGTAGCTTGGGGGTCTTATATGTTTAGGTCACTTTATGTCTGTCCTGTTGTGTATGTGCATTATGTGTTGATCAGTCAATCTTGACTGTCATCGTCTTTATATACACGTTGTCCAGTATCCTGGATATAGTCCACGTTACCATGTAACATCTCTCAATAAATCTATTTTGATGGACAGGGACGTTACCTTTCTTTCACGGCCCATTGGGTCACTCTTTTGGCAGCTGGGAAGGATGCAGGACAAGGTGCAGTAGTGTTGGAGGTTGTTCCACCGCCACGCCTCCAAAATGCTACTACTGGTTGTGACACACCTCTCTCCTCCACCCCCTCCTCTTCTTCTTCCTCCATGGCCTCTTCCTGTGCTTTGTCCTCTGAACCAGCGGTGCTCCGTAGCCGTTCAAGGGGCTACGCAAGTACGCAGGCAAAAAGATGCCATGCCGTGCTTGCGCTGGTGTGTTTGGGGGACAGAAGCCACACTGGGGCAGAGGTCCTGTCTGCTCTGCAGGGCCAGGCCGAGAGGTGGTTGACGCCACGCCAGCTTAAGCCAGGAATGGTGGTTTGCGACAATGGCACCAACCTCCTCTCCGCCCTCCGACAGGGACAACTGACCCATGTGCCCTGTGTGGCTCACGTCCTTAACCTGGTGGTGCAGCGGTTCTTGGGCAGGTACCCGGGCTTACAGGATGTCCTGAGGCAGGCCAGGAAAGTCTGTGTGCATTTCCGCAGATCTTATAATGCCAGTGCTCGCCTGGCTGAGCTGCAAAAGGAGTTGAACCTGCCCAAGAACCGCCTTATATGTGACATGCCCACCAGGTGGAACTCAACGTTGGCCATGCTGCAGCGGCTGCACACGCAGCAGAGGGCCATCAATGAGTACCTGTGCGACTACGGCACCAGGACAGGGTCAGGGGAGCTTGGTTTTTTTTCTCCACGCCAGTGGGGCATGATCAGGGATGCATGCACTGTCCTGGCACCATTTGAGGAGGCCACGAGGATGGTGAGCAGTGACAGTGCATGCATCAGTGACACTGTACCTCTTGTCCACCTGTTGGAGCACACGCTGCGTGGAATAATGGACAGGGCACTTGAGGCAGAACAGAGGCAGGAAGAGGAGGACTTCCTTGCCTCTCAAGGCCCCCTTTACCCAGACAGTGTTCCTTCTGTCCCACCCATCGCACAGGAAGAGGAGGAGGAGGAGGAGGATTGTGTCAGCATGGAGGTGGAGGCTGGCACTCAGCATCATCAGCAGCAGTCTTTTAGGGATGATTTACAGTCCCAAGAAACCAGTGGACTTGTACGTGGCTGGGAGGAGGTGGCTGCGGATCATGTCGTCCTTAGTGACCCAGAGGACTCCGGACCGAATGCCTCAGCTAACCTACGCTGCATGGCCTCCCTGATCCTGCAAAGTCTGCGGAAGGATCCTCGTATTCTTCGGATCAAGGAGAGGGACCATTACTGGCTGGCCACTCTCCTTGATCCACGGTACAAGGGTAAGGTTGCGGACCTTATGTTACCGTCGCAGAGGGAGCAGAGGATGAGACAACTCCGGGAGGCCTTGCAGAAAGGTCTGTGCAACGCGTTCCCAGAGACTGGGAGGTTACAAACTCCTGGTCCTGGACAACGAGTTGCTGAGGCTTCGGCCAGTCAAAGAAGGAGCGGTGGGGAAGGTGGCCGTCTGACCGATGCGTTCAGACAATTCTTTAGTCCGCAGCCCCAAAGTATGATCGGTTCCAGCAACCATCGCCAGCGTCTGATAAACATGGTGCAGGAATATCTAGGGGCAAGGTCAGACTTGGACACCTTCCCAACCGAAAATCCTCTGGCTTACTGGGTCTTGAGGATGGATCACTGGCCAGAGCTTGCACAGTATGCAATTGAGCTACTGGCCTGTCCTGCATCCAGCGTTCTTTCGGAACGCACATTCAGTGCTGCTGGAGGATTTGTCACGGATCACAGGGTGCGCCTGTCCACCGACTCGGTTGATCGACTGACTTTCATCAAGATGAACCAGTCTTGGATCACCACCAGCTACCACACACCTGATGCTGATATAACAGACTAATTGATTTTAACATGTCACATCCCTTCAAGACTGATGCTGATGCTGAGTGCCTGTGCTGTTATGTTGACTGGCTATCCTCCTCCTCCGAGTCCTCAATGATACGATTGTTGATGATAGCTTGGAAGATCATTTTTGTTTATGGGTGCCGCCACCAGTGGCTAAGGCACAATTTTTCAGCCCCTGTTTAACAGGGGCGTGTAATTACAATTTTTGAAGCAATACTTTGCAACAGGGCTCATTGCTGTGCTCCAAGTACAGTATCTGTGAGGGGTTGGAGTGTTGTGCCACCAGTGCCTAAGGCCCAATTTTTCAGCCCCTGTTTAACAGGGGTGTGTCATTACAATTTTTGAAGCAATACTTTGCAACAGGGCTCCTTGCTGTGCTCCAAGTACAGTATCTGTGAGGGGTTGCAGTGTTGTGCCACCAGTGCCTAAGGCCCAATTTTTCAGCCCCTGTTCAACAGGGGCATGTAATTACAATTCTTGATCTAATAATTCACAGCAGGGCCCATTGCTGCACCCACCAAGAGTAACTCTGAGGGCTTACAGTGTTGTGGCAACGCCACCACCACCACCACCACGAAAGGCCCAATTTTTCAGCCCCTGTTCAAAAGGGGCATGTAATTACAATTCTTGATCTAATAATTCACAGCAGGGCCCATTCCTGCACCCACCAAGAGTAACTCTGAGGGCTTACAGTGTTGTGGCAACACCACCACCACCACGAAAGGCCCAATTTTTCAGCCCCTGTTCAACAGGGGCATGCAATTACAATTCTTGATCTAATAATTCACAGCAGGGCCCATTGCTGCACCCACCAAGAGTAACTGTCAGGGCTTACAGTGTTGTGGCACCAGCACCACCATCAAAGGCCCAATTTTTACTACCACTGTTCAACAATTATATGTAATTACAATTCCTGATATAATAGTTGACAGCAGGGCGTTCCAGCACCAACCAAGAGTAACTGTGAGTGCTTACAGTGTTGTGCCAACACCAACAACTAAGGGGCCTATTTCTGCAGAGTATATACGGCAGGTCCCTACTTTCAAACATCCAACTTACAAACGACTCCTACTTGCAAACGCAAGAAGACAACAGGAAGTGAGAGGAAATCTACCCCTAGGAAGGAACATTCTCTCCTGTAAGAATTAATATGGGAGAAAGGTGTCTCCTCTGTACTGATGCTTTATCAGCAATCCTTGTTTCAAGAAAAACACCACATTTCAAAAACAGTTGTCATTGGGACGGAAAGTGAGGTGAAATGTTCTGAACAGGGGCACAGACAGCAAAACAAATGTTACAGGGGTGATAACCCTTACCTATGTTTTCCAAAAAGTTTAAAAATAGATTTTTGGGCTGGAGCTACACTTAAACAATGTACCTGTTCAAAATTACAAACACATTCTACATAAGAACAAACCTACAGTCCCTGTCTTGTATGCACCGCCTGTATACGGCTGTTCAGAGTATATAGGGCCTTTTTTATTTTGTGTGCGGTGTTCCCCTTAATATCCATACAAGACCCAAAGGGGCTGGTAATGGGCTGGGGTAGGGGGGGGGGTCATGGGGTAGCTATGCCATTTTTCTTAAAGATTTTCATCCATATTACCGGGACCAGACATTACATTAAAGCCGCAAGCAGTTTTAAATGTTTTTTTTTTCCTTTAGAAGTGTCATTTTGTGCAGGGACAGTTCTAAACACGGGAAACACGTGGCACTTCACAGGCATACTTTAGACACCCCCCAGGTACGATATTTAAAGGAATATTTGACTTTTTTTTTTTTCACTTTATGCATCATTAAAATGACTGCTCCCGAAAAACGACCGTTTTTAAAACTTCTTTTTGCATTGATACATGTCCCCTGGTGCAGAACCCGGGTTCCCAAACTCTTTTTAGGACAATAACAGGCATAATAGTCGTTATAATTAGCACTTTAGAATTTGAACGTTCGCATCCATTGTATTTAATAGGGTTCTAATGTTCGTACGAACGTTCGGTCCGTTCGCGGGTTCTGGTGCGAACCGAACCCGGGGGTGTTCGGCTCATCACTATTGATTACATTATTGAATAATTTTTATTATTATTATATTATTATTTGTTATAATTATTTATAGTTATTTATTATATTATAATTAATGATTTTGTGTTTCAAACTTTATCATACCCGGGATGTCTACTAGACTCTGGTTTGGACAGATATAAAATGCACAGGTTAAAATGGCAATTAAAGGTTAATTTCCCACATTTGTACAACTGTATACAACAAAAGAACTTCTGCCCAAGTGCCCAATGCATTTTGAGACTTCTTCTTCAGGGTAATTAGATGGACCTTAATATTAAAGGTAAAGAAAAAGAAAAGAAATACAAGCCATAAACATTCTAACACACACACTACTTAAGCCCTGTACACACAGTACAGTCCGATGGACTTTTTTCATCGGACAAACCGATCGTGTATCGGCCCCATCGGTCTTTTTTCCATCGGTGTTAAAAAATAGAACATGTTTTAAATGTATCCGATGGAAAAAAAACAATAGCAAATTACTATCATCTGTGGGGAACTCCATTGGATAAAAAAACCACGCATGCTCAGAATCAAGTCGACGCATGCTCAGAAGCATAGAACTTAATTTTTCTTGGCTCGTCTGAGTGTTTTACGCCACGGCATTTGGGACGATCGGTTTTTTGACTGATGGTGTGTAGGCAAGACTGATGGAAGTCAGCTTCATCGGATTTCCGATGGAAAAATCCATCGGTTTAAAATCCATAGGAAATCCGATCGTGTGTACAGGGCTTAACACTGTGTTGTATAGAATCTCTAAATGCCATCAGATCTTTCAAAGGGACATGGCCTGTAAACGCATATTAAAACCAAGGATAGTCAGTGCATTCCACCCAAACCCTCCAAGAGGCAGTAGGGGAAGCCCAGTGCCAAAAACATCCCTTTAGGATGCTGTAAAATCATTTAAATATTGTTTTTCTTTCCAAAAAAAGAAGAAGAAATCCTTAAAAAAATTAAAAATCCTTTTATACAATGTATAAGGTTTTCCAGGAAGGGGTTGTGTCTTTATTGAATTTTTAGTTCTGTAACATTTTGCTTATCAACTCAGTCATACTTTTTAAACAGAAGTGCTAATATTCGTCCTTTATAAAGATGCCTGTTTTCAAAGATAAATATAAGAAAATAAGAACTAGAGAAGATCTGTAATTTCTGCTTTTTATACAGCAGCCAAGCAGATGCATAAATGCTGACATTCCAGGAAGGAACGCTAACAATTATTTGTGATAGCCAGGGGGGTCTGTAGTAATATTTTTATTTCTTTAGAGATTTGTATAGAAAATAAACACACAAACAAGTAATTAAGCAAACAGTATTTTAAGATGTTGACCCCAAAGCCATAAATGCAGAAAGTAAATTAATTGGTCATCATAAATATCATGGCAAAGAAACGGATAAAAGCAAATACGAAAGTAGCTGTATAGGCGAAAGATAAAACAATCTCAGGAGACTGTTAGCATTATTGCCAGATATGCTCCTTTTACTTATTAGTATTTGTTTTTTTTGGTTTACAAATGGTTTATTGAAAAATAAGTCTCAATACAATTTTACTGTACATTGGTAAGAGGTACAAACATAAAGGTGGGTGCAAAAAACATATTAGTATTTGATGTTATGCTATTTACATTTATTACTCCTCAAAGTCATATCCTACAGCCTTGCTGCTGGCAATGATACTTGGTAGTCCAATCACAACATAATAATAAGGGTGAGGCCAGCAGAACAAATTTCAGTCCATGAAGTTCCACAGAGAGGAAAGCATTAAGTGCCTTTAACCATTTAAGCCCCGGACCAATACGCAGCATAAAGACCAGGCCCCTTTTTGCGATTCGGCTCTGCGTCGCTTTAACTGACAATTGCGCGGTCGTGCGACGTCGCTCCCAAACAAAATTGACGTCCTTTTTTTCCCACAAATAGAGCTTTCTTTTGGTGGAATTTGATCACCTCTACGGTTTTTATTTTTATAAACAAAAATAGAGCGACAATTTTGAAAAAAATTCAATATTTTTAACTTTTTGCTATAATAAATATCCCCAAAAAATATATATATGTTTTTTTCCCCCTCAGTTTAGGCCGATACGTATTCTTCTACATATTTTTGGTAAAAAAAATCGCAATCGGCCTTTATTGATTGGTTTGCGCAAAAGTTATAGCGTTTACAAAATAGGGGGTAGTTTTATGGCATTTTTATTAATTTTTTTACTAGTAATCAGCGATTTTTTTCGTGACTGCAACATTATGGCGGACACATCGGACACTTTTGACACATTTTTGGGACCATTGTAATTTTTACAGCGATCAGTGCAATAAAAATTCACTGGTTACTGTGAAAATGACACTGGCAGTGAATGGGGTTAACCACTAGGGGCGCTGAAGGGGTTAAGTGTGCCTAAGGGAGTGATTACTACTGTGTGGGGGCGTGGCTATGAGTGACATGTCACCAATCTCCGCTCTGATTACACAGAGCGGAGATCGGTGACAGTGTCAATAGGCGAGCGGGGAGATGTTGTGGTTACACTAACATCTCCCCGCTCCATCCCTCCGTAAGACGATCGCGGCGATTCCCGCGGCGATCGAGTCCGCGGGACCCGCGGTCCGACTCATGGGGATGATTGCAGAGTCGCGAGCGTGCCGCCGGCGGTGCGTGCGCGACCACACGGCAGGCAGTTAAAGGGCCACGTACAGGTACGTTATTTTGCCTGTACGAGCCATTCTGCCGACGTATATATGCCATGAGCGGTCGTTAAGGGGTTAAGATTGGGTGACATTAAAACCCTTTCATTCTGAGTTTATTTCCCAGAACACAACAGTAAAATTCTTGGAGAACAGGAGAGAATAGTCAGTAAAACAAAGCATTATAATGACACCTGCATCCAGTGGCGGCTGGTGAAGTTTTAGGATGGGGGGGCGCCAGACCCCGCCCTTCCTTTTTGACCCCTCCCACTTGGTGGAAATAGGCGTGGTTTCAGCTAAATAGTGGGCGTGGCTCTAAGGTGGTATGGTTAGCATCTGAGATGAACGAGGGATGGAGGGAGAGGGAGAGAGAGAGAGAGGGACAGCAGGCCCAAATCCTACACAACAATAGAAATATGTGCATCCTAGAAAGTTTAATAATCAGCAGATAAAGATACTTCAATCATCCCGGCACCATGGTTGTTATAGTGTCAGGATGATTGAAGCACATTATTTCTATTATTACATTACAAATGAAATCATTCAACTCACCATAATGCAGAATCAGTGGGAGCCCTGAGCGTGTCGCCTGCCACCAGATGCCATCAGGTGTCCCCAGCGGAGTCCCTCCTTACATCAGGTGCCCACAGCGGAGTCCCTCCTTACATCAGGTGCCCCCAGCGGAGTCCCTCCTTACATCAGGTGCCCACAGCGGAGTCCCTCCTTACATCAGGTGCCCACAGCGGAGTCCCTCCTTACATCAGGTGCCCACAGCGGAGTCCCTCCTCACATCAGGTGCCCCCAGCGGAGTCCCTCCTTACATCAGGTGCCCACAGCGGAGTCCCTCCTTACATCAGGTGCCCACAGCGGAGTCCCTCCTTACATCAGGTGCCCACAGCGGAGTCCCTCCTTACATCAGGTGCCCCCAGTGGAGTCCCTCCTTACATCAGGTGTCCCCAGCGGAGTCCCTCCTTACATCAGGTGCCCCCAGCGGAGTCCCTCCTTACATGCAGCCCTGTGTCCCATCAAATACAGCCCTGTGTCCCATCAAATGCAGCCCTGTGTCCCATCAGTTGCAGCCCTGTGTCCCATCAATTTGTGCACAAATAAAATTAAATAAAAAAAAACACTGTGCTGAGTGTAGGAATACCAAATATCAGCACACTACAATGTCAGGATATTTAAATGGAAATACATATACACTTATTACTTCTAGTGTTATAGCATCAAAGACGCCAAATACACAAAAGCAAATGTGAATTCATCAAAATGGTGTAAAACAATGTGCCAATAAATGCCTGTATATAACCAAGTCCTGAGTTTTCTTTATTGCGCTGTGAGAATATACAGGTCAGCTTCGGTGCACCACTGCAAACTTCAACTTGTGTGATAGTGCTCCACTGACTCTTACTGGAATGGAATATCTAAATTCAAGGAGATCAACAAGTGCCTGGCTGTTACACAGCTATGGTGTTTCCTAACCCAAGTGCACCTAGCAAATGTCAGGAGAAAGGACCTCAGCACAATGCAAACAATATCTGGTAGACCATTCAGGCTACCCATAGGGTGACCACATTTCCAAACTACCATTCAGGGACACCCTCCTTTCCCAAAAATCAGCTTGTGCTGTAACGAATCACAGCACAGTGATTGGACACAAGAGGCGGGATTTATGATTTCTCCAATCACAAGCAGGGGGCAGGGATTGTGCTCCTCTAGGCATTCCCGGCCAGGACAAGTACTGTCAGTGAGTAAAGCGGTGATGTGGCGGCCATTTTTGGGGGCATCAGATTGGCCCGGGGGGTTGGCTGTGTCAGTTTCATTCCGGGACACTGTATTGTCCTGGAATGAAGGTGACCGGGACAGACCTGCAAAATGCAGGACTGTCCCGGGGAATCCGGGACACGTGGTCACCCTAGCTACCCAGCATTTGACAGACATCAGCACCAATCCCCCCACTCACCCCCTGCAGCAGAAGCTTTACTCCATGCAAGCCCTGCAGCAAACACTGGAGGTTACAGTACACACAGAGCACAGTGTGAACGGAGGAAAAGCAGGGGATTCAGGGAGGAGGTGAAACAATCAGAGAATGTCTTCCTCACTCTTTCATCTTGCTGACAAGACAGACAGAACACTCCAGACCACATGCAGGGGGGAATGTGAGGGGGGGTAAGAGATTATCAGGACCCAGCAAAGGCAGAGACACTGCAGCTGCCCTTGCTGCTCCAGAGTCGGAACACAAGTATAGCACCTCACATAGCCCAGGAAAACAAACTCCTGAGTCCTCTCCAGTCTCCAGACAAACACTGCCATCCACCCACAACTATTTATAAAGTCACCCAGCTCTTCTAAACACAGACCGAGTACTGTATAGAGCAGAGGAAAGGAGAAGTGTCCCAGTGTCACTTGCCATGGATGAACCCCGCACTAGGAGGTCCGGCATTTACTTGTTGAGGCGGGCTGCTGTGCTGTGCTCTCCTCTGGAGTGCAGGGATCACCAATGTTGTTTCTCTTTGATGATCAGTTTAAGTCAGATCATGGCAGTGGAGGAGTCCGCTTCTCATGCTTCCCCTACTAGGGACCATGACACAGGGAAACCGGAAGTGACATACTAACTCGCCTGTCAATCAAAGCACCCGGCCGTAGTAATACATACTACGGTCGCGGGTGGAAGCTGTGGCGGGATCGATTGCGCCACAAGGCGGGTTAAAAGCCCGCAAATGAAGCGCCTCGTCTGCAATCTTGTGATTGCATAGACGTGGCGGTTCCCAAACTGCACTGTGCCCGGCGCCCAGACACAGTACACTTAAGGACCTTTTTTCCAAAAAAATTCTTAAAGGGACATTTAAAAAAAATATATATATTTTTTTATTTATTTTTATTTATTTTTTGTGACTGCCTGGGGTGGGGGGGGGGGGGGGCGGCGCCCGGGCGCCCCAATGGACAGGCCACCACTGCCTGCATCAGTTAAAGTGGTTGGGTTATAACTGCACATTCAAGGCTGATTGCTAGAACATTGTTCAAATCAGCCATCTAACTCGTAGGACGCCTTTTGAGGGACAAGAGCAATTTGTCTAGCAGTGTTCCCATCCTCAACTGCACCACTCCATCTCATAATGTGTTGCATTAAATGCACAGCTACACCAGATTCAATGTGCACCAGTTTTAGTAAATCTTCCCCTTAACCTCCCTGGTGGTATGATTCTGTCAGATTTTAGGTGCTGAAAGCGGTACAATTATTTTGCATGGAAATTTGGAGTTTTATATTGTAGGCCTGCAGTTCTTAGGTATAACTCACTTAAATATGTCCAAACAAGAGTCTAGTAGACATCCCGGGTATGATAAAGTTTGAAACACAAAATCATAAATTATAATATAATAAATAACTATAAATAATTATAACAAACAATAATATAATAATAATAAAAATTATTCAATAACGTAATCAAATCAAAAACACTGAAATTTGCTCAGATGCGGAATTGTCGCTGTCATTAGATTTAGTGTTTGATGACGAATTTCCCCACATATCGCTGTCAATTCTGTAAGTGATTCTAATTTATTATCGCTTATTTCTAGCTGGCCCAAAACCACTTTTAACATAAAGGGACACGTTTTGGTTGCTATGGACAATCTCCAGTTTCCAGGCAGAAAGAACAGTTTTTATAATATAAAACTGCATGCAGGACACTGGACAGACCACTAGGGACAAAGGGGGTGTGTAACTATTTGATACAGTACTGTAATCAGTAAGATAACAGTATACTGTATCTATACTGTCTTTTTCACTTTTTGAATTTGGCGCCGATCTCCGTCCCCGTGCGTCGCAACGTCGCATGGAACGGAGCTCGGCACTCGGCAGTGTGAATCGAGCGAGACACGGCTCCCACACACTGTGGGGAGACATCGCAGGATCCAGGGGACAAGGTAAGTAACTCTCCCTGGATACTGCAATGCAGCCCGAGTCTGGCTCGGGGGGTTACCGCTTTTGGTAGTAAAAACCCACCCTGAGCCTGACTCGGGATTACCGCCAGGGAGGTTAAATGTCTAACCTGTCTGGCTAATATGTTTACATCACAAATGGGGAGGAATGTAAATGAAAGTTTTTCTTCCCACAATTTTAGCAAAATTGGAATTTAGACATCATTTTACCATTTGCTAATATGCCCCTGTCTGAGGCGCAGGTGAAATTAAATTGGTTTTTAAGTGTGACATGGGCTCTTAATTGTCCCTATGACCCCTTTCACGCTTAAGGCCCTTTTCAGGTGTATTAGCGCTAAAAATAGCACCTGTAAAGCGCCTGAAAAGTGCCTCTCAAGCCTCCCCAGTGTAAAAGCCGGAGTGCTTTCACACTGGGGCAGTGCGCTTGCAGGACCGGAAAAAAAGTCCTGCAAGCAGCGTCTTTGGGGCGGTGCGGGAGTGGTGTATACACCGTTCCTAAACCGCCCCTGCCATTGAAATCAATGGGCAGCACTGCCGAAGCACCTGCAAAGAGCTTCGGCAGCGGCACTTTGCGGGCTTGCCGCTAGCAAGGTTAAAAGCTAGTGGCCGAAAAGCGTTGCTATAACAGCGGTAAAGCTAGTGGTGCTTTACTGCTAACGCCGCCATGCTAGCAGTGTGAAAGGGGTATAAGGGTTACAAAACCTCCTTTTAACCATCCTAGACCTTTTTTTGTGTCAACGATGCCCCCTCATTAGGTTCATTATTATATATTTTGTCACTGAACGAAAAAAAAGCCAAAATAATTATATTAAAAAATCGTACAAATATGGAAAACCTGAGAATCCCATGCAAAAGATCGTGTCTGTAGTAAACACTCCATGAGCAGCTACCCAATGATCCTTTTAGGAGGAATTATACTGAAAAAATAAATAAACTGGTGCATCCTAAAGCCTCGTACACACGGTACGATTGTTGGACGACCGAGCTTCTGTTTTTTGTCAAAAGGGTGTGTGCCAGAATCTTGTCTTGCATACTAACGGTACGCAAATTGTCGTTTGACAAACATGAACGTAGTGACGTACGATGAGTGTATAACGAGGAAGTTCATTTCTCAAGCCCCACCCTTTGGGCCCCTTCTGCTAATTTTATGTTAGTAGAAGTTTGGTGAACAATGATTCACGATTTTCAGATCGTACAAAACAAATGCCTTTTAAAATACGTTTGGCAGAACTACATGCAAAGCAGCTTCATTATTATCTCATTAAAGAAGATGCAAATTTTGACATTTCATCAATTGGCCGCGTCACGAATGTTAATTCTAGATTACGAAAGGTAGTTTACGAGACCGAACTCTTCCCAGTCGTTCCTTGATTCCGCGCATGCGTGTTTGTACTTTCGATCTTTTGTGTGACGGATTTATGTACTGACCATCCAAAAATCAGACGTGGAGCCGTCAGTCACCAAAAAATTACTAGCCTGTCATCCTACATTTGTTGGCCGAAAATTGGAAAACAATTGTCTAAAGGAGCGTATTAACGGTAAGAATTTCTGACAACAGCCTGTCAAACGACAATCCCCTTCCGATTTTCGTACCGTGTGTACGAGGCTTTACAGATGGCCAGGAAAACACAAAGGGTTTAATTTACTAAAGGAAGATCCACTTTGCACTTGAAAGTGCACATGGAAGTGCTGTCGCTGTAGATCGCTGTAAATCTGAGGGGAAGCTCTGAAATTAGGGGAAGCTCTGCTGATTTTATCATCCAATCATGTGGAAGCTAAAATCCTGTTTTTTATTTTCCTTGCATGTCCCCCTCAGATCTACAGCGACTGCACTTCCATGTGCACTTTCAAGTGCAAAATGGATTTTCCTTTAGTAAATCAACCCCAAAGTGTATCAGGGCAAACAGGCTTGGATTTTAATTATGTTATATGGATTTCAAAATGCATTCACAGTAATGTTTAGTCACTAGGGGGAAAAAGGATATAACATGTAGGTGTATTTAGATCTGACAGCAAATACAGGAAAGATTTTGATGCCAGATATATTATCACTAGGCTCTAGCACTATTTATTCTGCATTTTGGAGCATATATCACTTCATCTTCATGGGTAACTCCTGAAGTGGGAGCGATGCAAGCTCTGAAACACATTGGGGGTTATTTACTAAAGACAAATCCACTTTGCACTACAAGTGCAAACTACAAGTGCAAAATGAAAGGTCCTAGCAATATGCTGGACCAACATGGGGGAGTTCAAAGGGGACCGCAGATACTGTGCTTTATTTTCTAGGTATGATATATTAGCAGTTTCCCTGGGCAGCAACAGCCATGGGATTGGTTACCTGTATTAGAAGAGGATTGGTCGGCTACAGGAAGCGAAAAGCCCGCGCGGAGAGAGGTTATATAAGGGACCAGTGAGCGGGGCGCCTCAGACCGTTTGAACCGGACCTCAACGGCAGCAGCATGCAGCGCAGTTCTCAGGATCGCGAGTCCCTCTTACGCCGCTTGTTAGAGAAGGCAGAGGGACAGGGCGGTGAGGAGTGGCTGCTTCCTTGCCTGGATGAAGGTCACGGTTCAGCTCTGCCAGTGGAGGCGGCTATCGCATCCCCAGAGTCAGTATTAGGGAAGAGCGGTCCGTGCAAGCAGCCAGGCAGAGCCAAGAAACTGAAGATTTCTGCTTCTCCTCAGGTAAAACCTGACAGGGAGAGAGCCGGCGGGAGCCTGCAGTCTGTGAGGAAAAAAGACGCTACTCCGCTGCCTCAAGTGGTCACAAACTGTGAACATCCAGAAGATGGTGAGAAGTGTTCTGTATCTATGGCTGACATGTCAGCGCTTTTTATCTCACTATCTAACATGTTTAAGATGAAAGGGGCACATTCATATGGTGCTTTGTTGGGTCAGGGAGCACAGGTCTCTGGTGCTGAATCATTGGAGGAGGTTGGTACATTAATGGGCAAAGTCCCCAGTGAAAACGAAAATTTTCATCCTAGTATGAAGGTTAATGAGAATAAGAGGGCACAGGTATCTGGTGCAGGCTGCAGTTATATGACTGATTCTAAAGATTTATATGAAGGTGCACATTTATATGGTGCTATGGATGAAGGTGATGAGGACGCTGGTTCTGTATGGCAGGGTTTGAATGCTCAGCAATCTATGAATAATGATGCTACCTTATTGTCGAATATTAGGAGCTTTAACCCTTCACAGTTTGTTAACCCTGCCTTGCCTCTAAGACCTTCTGCTACTTTGGTTGGTGAATCCTCATTTAAAGAACCCCTACCGTGTATATTATCACCTCTGGGCTTTCACTTGTCAAAGTCAGTGAAAGAAAAAATTTGGAGAGGTGACTTCATTGACCTATTATCATTGTTGCCAGCTTCAAAAGAATTTCTGGCTAAAAGTGATAAGCTGTCAGGTGATAGATCTGAGGAGGATAGAAGAAGAGCGATTCCCAAAACTTTCCAAAACTGGCTTCAGGCCTTTTGTATTTTTGCTGCGGTTTTGGGGGAACGCTTTCCAGGCAAGTGCTCGGGTTTATTTCAACATGTGGATATTATTGCTGAAGCCTTCCGCCACTTTGGCGGTTCGGCTTGGTATTCTTATGATGAAAATTTTCGCCAGAAATTGGCGGTTCATCCCTCTCTAAACTGGGGGTCTAAGGACGTCGGATTGTGGTTGAATTTAATGCTACCTCCAAAGCCTCAGTTTGCTCCTAGGTTAGCGTCCAATCAACAGTCCCCTTTTCGCAAAGGTTTTTGTTTCGCCTTTAATGAAGGGCAGTGTAAATTCCTTACTAATTGCCGTTATCGGCACGAATGTTCTAATTGTTCTGGTAGCCATGCAGCCAACAGATGTTTTCGCAAGTCTTCTGCAACCTCTTTTCAATCACATGCCAGGGATGCTGGGCCAAAAAGCTCGGACACCAGTGAGCTTACCAAACATGCTCCAGTGGTTAGAGCGATACCCCGATCGCAAGATGGCAACACTGCTCATTGAAGGCTTTCGGGAGGGTTTTTTGGTACCCACTTTCAAAGGTCCTGGCTGTTCTATGGTCAACAATTTGAAATCAGTTGCCTTGAATTATGCAGTGGTGCAGGAAAAAATTTCCAAGGAATTGGTGGAAGGTAGAGTAGCGGGCCCTTTCTCATCCCCTCCATTTTCCAACTTCAGGCTTTCTCCTTTGGGAATAGTCCCCAAGAGAGAGGCGGGTTGTTATCGTTTAATTCATCACCTCTCTTATCCTGTAAATTTTTCTTTGAACGATGAAGTGTCGGATGTGGAGGCTCCAGTCTGCTACTCTTCTTTCGATAATGCTTTGGTTATTTTGCAACAACACGGCCGGGGTGCTTTATTATCAAAAGCAGACATCAAGTCTGCTTTTCGATTACTCCCGGTTCATCCTCAAGGTTTTAACTCTTTAGGTTTTCATTTTCAAGATCAATTTTTCTTTGACAAATGTATGCCGATGGGTTTCTCCTTATCGTGTTTTTATTTTGAATAATTTTCTACCTTTTTGCACTGGGTATTGACTCAGAGGTGTCCTGAAGGCGGTTTTTTACATTATTTAGACGATTTTTTATTTGTTGGCCCTCCGGGTTCTCCTTCATGTTTAAATTACCTGCAAACATTCTTCTCCATTTGTGATGATTTCGGGGTTCCTCTGGCTGTAGAGAAGACAGTTCTTCCAACTATGTCTCTTGAGTTTCTGGGGATTGTCATTGATTCCTCTGCTATGGAATTCAGGCTTCCTCTTCAAAAGTTAGAAAGGATGAGATCTATGATCTCTGTCTTTCTATCTAAACGTAAAGTTTTTCTCAAAGAGGCTCAGTCGCTGTTGGGGCTATTTGCCTTTGCAGCCAGGGTAATTCCGATGGCCAGGGTATTTTCTCGCAGGTTTTCTTTATCTACCAAAGGTCTTAAGAACCCGTACTCCCACGTTTACATCTCTAAAACCATTAAAGAAGATCTGAGGGTTTGGGATGCCTTCTTGTGTAATTTCAATGGTACGGCCATTTGGCAAAAGGAGTTTGTCTCTAGTGTTCAGTTGAATTTCTTCACAGATGCAGCTGGATCTGTTGGTTTTGGGGCATTTCTCGATGGCCACTGGTGCGCAGAGCGGTGGCATCAGGAGTGGCTTCACCAGGATATTCTCCATAACCTTGTGCTTTTGGAATTATTTCCTGTTGTGGTTTCCGTGGTAATTTGGAAAGAGACCTTTGAGAATCGTAGAGTTTTGGTTTACACTGACAACAAAGGTGTTTTCTTTGCGGTTAATTCCCTGTCCTCAAAGTCGGAAGCAGTGATTAACCTATTACGTTTTTTAGTATTGCATTGTTTGCGTTATAATATTTGGTTAAAAGCTGCACATATAGCAGGCATAAAGAATAACATCGCCGACGCTTTGTCTCGTCTACAGTTCGAAAGATTTCGGGACTTGGCGCCGGAGGCAGACCTGCATGGAACTCCTTGCCCAGATTTCCTCTGGGGCTTAATCCGGAGCTGATACTTCCGTATTTCAAGAACTCGGTTTCGGAGAAGACTTGGTCGGATTATCTTCTTTCCTGGTACAGATGGTGCTCTTTTTGTCATGATTCAGGTTTGGATTCTTTAGTTGTGACATCATACACCTCTTTATCCTTTTTGTCCGCTCTGATGCAATCAAATTTAAGTCCTGCTTCCATAAGCCGGATTCTAGCAGGAGTATCTTTCTTTCTGAAGTTTGCAGGTTTACCGGCTTTAACCTCATTCTTTCAGGTCAGTCAAGTCTTAAAAGGCCTTCGGAGGTCCTGTCCGTCTTTGGATACCCGGCGTCCCATTTCAATCCCTTTGCTGATTGATTTATTAAGGGTTATAGAGGAAGTCTGTTTTTCAAAATTTGAGCTTCTCCTTTTCCGTGCATCCTTTGCGTTGGCTTTCTTTGGTGCTATGAGGCTGGGTGAATTTACAGCGGCCAATAAAAGATCTTTGGCCTTTCTGCTTTTTCACCACGTTCGTATAGACAATGATTTTCTTCACATTTTTCTGGCTAGATCTAAGTCTCAGCCCGGTGGTAAGGGCCAATGGTTCTCTCTAGCTAGATCCTCGAGTCATGTGATCTGTCCTGTACGGCATGTTGCGAGGTATTTGGCGGTCAGACCTCCCTCTGGGGATTCCTTCTTTGTTCACCAAGACCTGTCTTCCCTTACTAGATATCAATTCTCGTCCGTACTGGCTTCCTCTTTGAAACGCTTAAATCTGTCAGGTTTTTGCTTTTCATCACATTCCTTTCGGATTGGAGCAGCCACTACGGCCGATGCATTGGGTTTCTCTTCGGAAATGTTAAAAAGAGTTGGTCGCTGGGAGAGTAATAGATATAGAATTTATGTCCGCCCTGATCTACTAATTGTATGATTTTCTCTTTCAGATATTTCCAGAAAAGTTATCTGGATAGTGGGTCATTCCTTTGTTTTCTGGGCTGCTCAACATGCCGGAAACAGGAACTACTCCACCACTTTAGGTCTGGACGCTAAGTCTTATTTAGTCTTATGGTCAGGTGTACGGGGTTTGAGATGGAGGGGCCTAAGGGAACATTTGATTTATTTGTCCAGTATTTGGCCTTTTCCTCAGGTTTTAGTGATTCACGCAGGGGCGAACGACTTAGGTAAAGTTAGGACTTGGGACCTGTTATGCGAAATGAAAAGAGACTTAGGTTCTATTAAGGTGATGTTTCCTTCTTCCATTCTGGCGTTCTCGGAAATGATTCCGAGATTAGTATGGTCTCCTGCCAGTAATCTCTTCTACGTGGACAGGATAAGGAGGCGCCTAAATAGAACAATCCATAGTTTTCTTAGAGCGTCAGGTGGTGTCTCTTATCGGCACTCGGAGTTGGAAGGTTTCATTCCGGGTTTGTTCCGGGAGGATTCAATCCATTTATCCCCTATAGGTTTGGACATTTTTTGTATGGGTTTGCAAAGTTTAATCGAGTCGGCCACGGTGGGGGGGGCTTCAACCAGTAGTTTCCCTACTGGCCTCAGCCGGTGGGGTGTAGTTGTCCAGCATGTCTGGATGGACCCCGTTAATCTCGTTTTAATTATTAGCCAAGATGGCTCTCTTATTTAATTATAGTAATTATCAGGTTACCCCTTGGATACACCGTGGCCATTTAAAATGCCAAAGAATTATTTATTAATAAATTTATTTGCACCTTTTATCGTTGTGTTCTCTCTTTATTGAGTCCCTTTGTACGAGCCCTCGAAAGGTCCTAGCAATATGCTGGACCAACATGGGGGAGTTCAAAGGGGACCGCAGATACTGTGCTTTATTTTCTAGGTATGATATATTAGCAGTTTCCCTGGGCAGCAACAGCCATGGGATTGGTTACCTGTATCAGAAGAGGATTGGTCGGCTACAGGAAGTGAAAAGCCCGCGCGGAGAGAGGTTATATAAGGGACCAGTGAGCGGGGCGCCTCAGACCGTTTGAACCGGACCTCAACGCCCACCCGCCCTCCCTATTGTTAAAGTCATGGTGTATTCAGTGGGGGTGTAGTTGTCCAGCATGTCTGGATGGACCCCGTTAATCTCATTTTAATTATTAGCCAAGATGGCTTTCTTATTTAATTTAATTATAGTAATTATCAGGTTACCCCTTGGATACACCGTGGCCATTTAAAATGCCAAAGAATTATTTATTAATACATTTATTTGCACCTTTTATCGTTGTGTTCTCTCTTTATTGAGTCCCTTTGTACGAGCCCATGCACTTGAAATTGCACTGAAAGTGCACTTGGAAGTACAGTCGATGTAGATCCGAGGGGGGCATGCAAGGAGAATAAAAAACAGCATTTTAGCTTTCACATGATTGGATAATAAAATCAGCAGGGCTTCCCCTCATTTCAGATCTTCCCCAGATCTTCCCCTCAGATTTACAGCAACTGCACTTCCAAGTGCACGTTCAGTGCAATTTCAAGTGTACCTTACACTAGTATTTTGCACTTGTAGTGCAAAGTGGATTTGCCTTTTGTAAATAACCTCCATTGTCTTAACTAATTTTAATAAACTTTGAGTTATTTTTTTCTAGGAAGCCTGGTGCGATTGACTTCCTCTTGTTTGCACCTTCTGGATATCCACCATTAAATAGCACTTGAGCCAAGTGATATTATACCCGGCATCAAAATCTGGTAAGTCTTTTTCTGTGAATCCTTGCTGTCAGAGGTAACCACGCTTGGATGTTATATTCTTTTATCCCTTAGCAATTGAAGATCACTGTAAATAAATTTTGAAATCCATATAACATGGAAAATTAAAATCCAACTTGTTTGCTGTGATACACATTTTGTGTTTTCCTGGCCACTTGCATAGGTGAGCAGTTTACACTGGTTAACTTTCCAGATCTACATTTATTAATACTCTTATGCCTTGTACACATGATCGGATTTCCGATGGAATAAAATCCGATGGAATTTTCTGTCGGATATCCGATGAAGCTGACTTCCATCAGTCTTGCATACACACTGTCAGACTAAATTTAGACCGTCCAATACGCGGTGACGTAAAACACTCCGACGAGCCGAGAAATCTGAAGTTCAATGCTTCCGAGCCTGCGTCGACTTGATTTTAAGCATGCGTGGATTTTTCTCCGATGGAATTCCACACAGACGATCGGAATTTCCCAAAATTTAAAACATGTTCTATTTTTTTACTCCGATGGAAAAAAGTCAGATGGGGCAAACACACAATCGGAATTTCTGATGAAACAAGTCCATCAGATTTTATTCCATCAGAAATCCGATCGTGTGTACGAGGCATTAATGTCTGATTTTTGTCAAAAGGGCGTCGCCAGGATATTTTCTTGCATACTAACCATACACAATTGTCATGCCACAAACACGAACGTAGTGACGTACTACAAGGAATTTCAGCTCTTGAGCGCCGCCCTTTGGGCCCTTTTTGCTAATTTCGTGTTTGATGAGCATTGATTCCAAGCATGCGTTTTTGTACATTTGACTTTTGTGTGACGGATTTGTGTACTAACCATACGAAAAGACGTAAAACCGTTGTCCGCCAAAAATTTACTAGCCTGTCATCCAATATTTTTTGCCCGAAAGTTGGACAACAACTGTCAAAAGGAGCGTACCGATGGTAAGATTTTAAAACAACATTCTGTCAACAGACAATCCCCTGCCAACAATCTAACCATGTGTACGAGGCTTTAGAAGCACCCTGTCCCTATTGGTGTACCTAAAGTAAGAACACACTAAATGAAATAAATGAAACTACCCCTTAAAAAACACACCCTCTAAATTAAAAACAAAACTGGGAGCGCAGCAAATATTTGCAGATGGCTTTTAAAAAATATATATATACATTGTGTACTTAAAAGTAGGGTATGTTTATACAGTAAACCCCCGTTATATCGCAGTTCAGTTTTCGCGGTCCCGCTATTTTGCGTTTTTTTTTGTAAGACCTATTAACATTATTTTATTGATTAAATCATTGTTAATTAAATATTTTTGTGTTTTCCATTGCTCTTGCTATGTCTCTCAGTATCTTTTATGTGTTTAAATGTGTTTCTATTGTTTTAAAAGTGTGTTTGAAGACCTTAAAATGCTTTTAAAAGTACAGTGAAAGTCATAAAAACATGCCTAGTGTGTATTTAAATAGGGTATTTCTATTTCGCGGATTTTCACTTATTGCGGGTGGGTCTGGAACGTAACCCCCGCGATGGAGGGGGGTTTACTGTATTTCAATACATTTTTATTAATTTTCAAAGTTTTGTAATACAAAAGTGCAAAACAAATACGAAAAATATGAACATCATACCAATTAACAATTGTAGCATATATAATAATAGTATACAGTTATCATCAAGTGTTATGCGCTCATGCAGCTTTGATAAACTCTGTCATACTTAAAGTTATATGTTATAGACGTATTCAAGAGTGAAACGAACACAAAAGAAGATGAAATATAAGATATAACCAAAAACACATGTAGAACTACACAGTCAACGTTCAAGTAAAAATGAAGTGGACATTAAGACGTTTAATGAGTTTGATTTTTGATATACAAATTGCACCAAGTTTCCCATAACGGTCTTGTAATTGCCTTTGGACAAGGCAAATAACAGTTCATATGTGGCATTAGTGTGGGTTAATTGGATCACCTCTTTTATAGATGGTTTATTGGGATTCTTCCAGTACCTAACCAATAGTAAACGGGTTGCCAACAGGATGTGTATGACTGATCCCCTTAAGCCTGGTACACACGATCAGATTTTCCGTGATCAAAGCGTAGGACTTTTGTCCGAAGGGCGTTGGCCAGGAACTTGTCTTGCATACAAACAGCAAAAAATTGTCGGCCAACAAACGACGTGGTTTTTCAGCTCTTTAGCGCCACCCCTTGGGCAACTTCTGCTAATGTGGTGTTATGGTGAGCATTGCTTCTGAGCACGCGTGTTTGTACTTTGGAGTTTTATCCAAGGGACTTGTGTACATGCTCGGAAAATCCGACAACACACAATTGTTGGCAGACAATTTTAAAGCATGCTATCCAACATTTGTCCATGGAAAATCCGACAACAATTGTCCGATTGAGCATACAAACGGTCGGATTTTCCGACAACAGCCTGTCATCATCACACAATTCCCGTCGGATAATCTGATAGCGTGTATGAGACTTTAGTTTGGGTGGGGCGTTGTCTAATCCCAAGGAAAATAACGCAGGCTTTTATTAAAATTTTGTGGCAAATTCATTCTCGCCAAAGACACTTCATTCATCCCTAATCACAAGATTAGCTGTAGTGAATTACAAATACTTTGGCAGGTTTTATAGTAAACATACATGAATTGAACTGTGTACTTAGCTGTTTGCTTGGATCAAACAAACCAAGCAGACACTGGATTAGCTCTGCCCCCACAGACAAAAAATTAAAAAACATCCCTTAAAATAAAACATATTTTTTTCCAGGAACGTATTTCCTGCATAGTCAAAAGGTTACACAGTATATAAACTCTCCATCTCAGCATAATCTTGTATCTTGTTTAATTTTCAATTAAACCTTCATGCAGATATAAAATAACATTCTTAATGACAAATTGCAAATCATTATTTTTTTTACTGTTTGCAGATTAATCATTGTCTGGCTTTCAATAACTGCAATGCTAATCATAAATAATTTTCATGTGCATATTATAACCCAAAGGAGAGCTGGTGATATATCCAAGTAAATGTCAATGAGGACATTTTTCTGACCTCGCCTCTTTCTAGACGTCCCACTTCAAAATTTCATTGCTCCTTGCCTCCAGCTCTAAAATATTATATTTAAATAAATAATAATTTACAATTCATTTAATGGCTCTCACTGGAGGTTTCTTTACGTATCCATAGAAAATACTCTGAAACTTTTAAATTGTATTAGATATTAGCTTAAATGTAGATCGTTTTCCAATAAAATAAGATTTTAGAAATAACTGTAATTAACCACTTGCCCTGTGGAAGATGTACACCCCGGCATGACCAGGCCATTTTTTGCGATATGGCACTGCGTTATTTTTAATGAAAATTGCGTGGTCATGCAAAGCTGTACCCAAATAAAATGTACCGGTATGTATTTTTTTCCCACAAATAGAGCTTTCTTTTGCTGGTATTTAAGCACCTCCGCGGTTTTTATTTTTTGCGCTATAAACAAAATAATACAGACAATTTAAAAATAATATATCTTTTTTTTACTTTCTGCTTTAAAACATATCTAATAACAAAAAAATATAAAAAATAAAATTTCTTCATCAATTTAGACCAATATGTATTCTGCTAAATGTTTTTGGTGAAAAAAAAAATCCTAATAAGCGTGTATTAATTGGTTTGCGCAAAAGTTATAGTGTCTACTACCTATGGGATAGATTTATTATAATTATTTTTATTTTTTTTACTAGTAATGCCAGCGATCAGCTACTTATAGCAGGGCTGCGACATTGCGGCAGACAAATCAGACACTAAGTGACACTTTTTAGGGGCCAGTGACACTAATACAGTGATCAGTGCTAAATATATTCACTGTAACTGTACTAATGACATTGGCAGGGGCGATCAAAGGGTTCAATGTAAGGATTGCTTGCTAACTGTGCTGGGGAGATGCTTTTACTGTGGAAAGGCAGAGATCCGTGTTCCGGCTTTGTAGGAACACAGGATCACAGCCTTCCCTTCTCACAGAATGATGATCTGTCTAGTTTACATAGGCCAACCACCGTTCTGCCTGTCTGCCAAACGATCGGGGGGGGGGGGTCCCGGCAGACATTGCATCTGCCGAACCCTCTGATTGGCTCCCGTCGTGTCCAATCACAGTGGGAGTGGGTCGCTCGTAGCCTGCGTGCGCACCCCAGACCTGGAAGTGTAGGATCACATACAGGTACGTGATCCTGCGCAGAGGAGCCACCTTCCCACCGTATATATACAGTATACGGTCGGCAAGCGGTTAAAGACCAAATTGTAAGTTCTCATTCAAATTATTATTAACTAGAAAAGTTTACATACTATAGTATGCACCAAATACAACTGTTGCATACAAACCAGGAATATGAAAACTTGCTTCTTTTCATATTTCTTTATAAACAAACGTCTCAATTTGCATACATGTAATTTTCTAAGAAATCCGCACACAAGTAGGACACTGGAGCTGTCTGTTTTTTTAATCCAGATAACAAGATAAAAATCAATGGACCATTCCAAGACGAAATTATAAAATCAATTTTTGTTGCAATAAGTACTTTCAATTTGCAGTAGTTCTTTTCCACCACAAGAGGCCTTATTTCTGATGGCCAGCATCATTCAACCCACTATCTCTGAGCCCAGACAGTCATGGACCCGCCCCAGCCTGTGACTGGACAGCAGCACAGTGATGAGCTCATCTCTATGTTACTCTTCTTTCTCTTCCTATCAGCATGCTCCTTGTCAGCACACAAAAGTGGTTGGCTTCTTCTGCGGCTTCTTCGTCGTCACTGCCTCTTCATCTCATAAAGCCAAAATAATGCTGCTCTAGGTGAGTGACCGACTCTCACATGTTGTGAACGGCAACCCATGGTGCTCCACAGTTCGTCTGTGAGATTCAGTAACATGCACAAATACGGAATATTGCTGCACTATATTGAAGCAATATTCCGGATTTCTGCACTGAATCTTCCTCTCATAAGCTGGCCATACATTATTCACTTTTCTTTAGATTTACCTTCAACTCTATAGTGCAAGGGCCTGCCTGATTGCATATACATTGAAAGTGTAAGGGCTCATTCACACTTGCTTCAGGTTCAACACACATTAATGGCTAGTTTACACTTACTTCAAAACAAGGCTTCAGACAGGCTTTGTTAAAGCTCTCTGAATGCCAGTCAAAGCTCCTGTCCAGTAGTGTATTTAGGTTTTGTGCTGCCCTAGGCCTGACTAAACTCGTGCACCCCCTAATTTAAGTATGACGACCCCTTCCTGTCAAGGGCACACCCCTTTCTTTTTAAGACCCGCCCTGAAATTTTTGAGTGGGGACACTAGTTCTGAAGGCCTGGGGGGGCAATGGATTCCCTTAATTTGCATAGATTTCCTATCACTTCCTGTTTGGCTATGGGGCAGGAAGTGAAGGGAAATATCTGCAATAGGACAGGAATGGTAAAAAATAAACTGGCAGGGGCTATAACCCTCCCTTACTCTATCCAAAATGAAAAAGTTGCGGAATGTCGGCCGCACGTATACCAGAAGCAGTGCGGCCACTTTATGGGGGCGCTAGACTAATTTGCCTCCCAGCCAAGTCCACCCCATAAGACTGGCGCTACACTAACAGTGTAGCGCAAGCCGGTGGTGACTCTTTCTGTGCTGCCCCCCCTGCAAAGTGCTGCCCTAGGCCTGGGCCTTGTTGGCCTAGGCCAGAATACAGCGTTGCTCCTGTCACTAAATAAAATAGTTAGCTTACAGTCCTGTTTACACCTTGCTTTTGCTTTGCTTTGGCTTCACTTAAAACATTATGCCTAGCTTTAGTGGTCTTCAAAGCCTCCATAGATGTCAATGGCAAATCTCGCTTGAAGCCCCACCAAAGGCTCATCGAAGCTCCACCAAAGCCTAATCGAAGCCTCACCAAAGCAAGGTGTAAACAGGACTGTATGCTAACCATTGTATTTAGTAACAGGAGCTTTGACTGGCGTTCAGAGAGCTTTAACAAAGCGTGTCCTAAGCCATGTTTTGAAGCAAGTGTAAACTACCCCTTAAGGTTTGACCTCATACTATATGGTTTTGGTGAAACTAAAGGACAATTGTACAAGAAAATTGTATAATTTATGGCAGGCCATACTCTAGCCTCGCTGAACAAGGACTGCAGGGGGCTAATGCCAGGTCAAATTCAAGTATGTACGCTACTTGCTTTAAAGAAATCTATTAATGATGTATTAATGCTTACAGAACTGCATTCATTAGTATCTATGATATCTATGTGAGGTTCAGCGGTCAGAAGGGGCAAGGTTAAAGTGTATGTATACTAACATCTGTTTTTTAATATGATTGGCATCTTATCTCACTGTATACAGTTTTCTTAACAATTAAAAAAAAATTATAAATCTGTTGCAAAGTTTTACCTGGACACCCTGCCAGTAACAGTAACATGTTTGAGACTGGGTTCATACTGGTGCAACAAACGCTCCGACATTGGGAGCTCATGTCGCATGACATGTGAAAATCAATGTTTCCCTATGGGAGCCGTCTTAACTGGTCCGACACATGTCGGTCCGACTTTAAAATGCTCCCTGGCCTGTACTACTTTGGTCTGACTTTGATCCTACTTCAGCCTATTGAATATCATTGAAGTCAGATCAAAGTCGGAATGCCGTCTTGCATGATCCGACTTTGGCATGCGACTTGTGCTCTGCTTATCTTGAGGGGGAACTCCACGCCAAATTTTAAATAAAAAACTGGCATGGGTTCCCCCTCCAAGAGCATGAAGGGGAACCCCTAAAAAACAGCATGGGGTCCCCCCAAAATCCATACCAGACCCTTATCTGGGCACGCAGCCTGGCTGGTCAGGAAAGGGGGTGGGGACAAGCGAGCGGCTTCCCCCTCCTGAACCATACCTAACTGCATGCCCTGCGCCCCCCCACCACAAAACACCTTTTCCCCATGTTGATGAGGACAAGGGCCTCTTCCCGACAACCCTGGGCAATGGTTGTCGGGGTCTGCGGGTGCCCCCAGATCCCGGCCCCCCACCCTATGTGAATGAGTATGGGGTACATCGTACCCCTAGTCCTACCCATCACCTGGGGGGAAAAAAGTTGTCAATAAAAAAAAAATAGACTGGTTTTTAAAGTAATTTATTAGGCAGCTCCATGGGTCTTCTTCTGACTTTGGGGGTCTTCTCCCGACTTCGGGGGTCTTCTTCCGACTTGGGGGGTCTCTTCCGACTTCTCCACGCTCTCCGGCCTCTTCTCCCGCTCTCCGGGGGTCTTCTCCCAGTCTCCGGTTCTTCTGCCGGGCTCCTCCGCTATCTTCTGCTCTTTTGTCGCTCTTTTGCTAGAGTTGGCCCAGTCTTCTCCATCGTCTTCTTCCTTCTTCTCTTCTTCCCATGTTGACACGACGCTCTCTCCCGCTGTAATGCCATGTGCGGTGCGTAACGACTTATATAGGCATGGGGCGGGGTTTATATATATATTTTTTTATTATAGCAAAAAGTAAAAAATATTGCTTTTTTTAAAAATTGTCGCTCTTTTTTTGTTTATAGCGCAAAAAATAAAAACCGCAGAGATGATCAAATACCACCAAAAGAAAGCTTGTTTTGTGGGAAAAAAAGGACGTCAAATTTGTTCGGGTGCAACTTTGCACGACCCCGCAATTGTCAGCTAAAGCGACGCAGTGCCGTATCGCAAAAAGTGCTCTGGTTAGGAAGGGGGTAAATTATTTCGGGACTGAAGTGGTTAAATAATGTATCTAGCTAAATTCAGATATACCACAACAATTTTTCTACTTTACGTTGAACAACCACAATCACGCAATGCAAATTGGAGGCATTGCGGCCCCCCCCCCCCACATAGGCCGGCCCCCCTTATTACCAAAATCTGACACGGCAGGGGCAGAGAGTATTCACAAGAATAGTTAAAGGGAGTAGGAGATGGGAACCCCCCCTTTTTATTTTTTTATCCCCCTACACCCCAATCCTGTTATTAAATTTTCTCTCATATGTACCAAAACTACAAAAAAAAGAAGTGACTCGTAGCATTACAAGGGCGTTGGGTACGATTCTACATCCATTTCCAGAATATTTGAATCTGTATTTACACAACGGACAAACTGAGACTAGCTTCACTCCAGTAACCATATAATCTGTCGTAACATGATAATGAAACAAATAATGAAAATACATGAGTAGCATGTTCTGTATTAAAAGAGAACCAGCTACAATAAAATTACTTAACTACCTTATTAACATAACATTGTACAGATTGCATAGCCAAATGCCCTTCTGTAGCTAGTTTTTTATACTCACCGTCACACTTTTAGTATGCAGCATATTTGCTGCATTAATATTTAACTGTATCTGAGAAATTACAATTTTTTACGTTAATAATAAATGCAAAGTCCACAAGCTTTCATTTTTTAACGCTAATTCTAATTTCCTTTGGGATTGTTTATTGGTATTATTACTAATCTAAAATTTAGAATTCTAAAAAGATAATGGTAGTAGAATTCAATTTAGTTTGGTAAATCCATTTACTTATAAGATTAATTAATGAGATAAAACTGCACACTATATAGTCAGATTGAAAAAACCCAATTGTCCAGAACTCTGCCTTGGCTCCTGTGATTGGGATTTGAGGGTCACAGAACTTTAGTGTCAAACCTTCATCAACTGTGCAGGAAAGCAGTCTTAAATGCAGAAAATTTGCTTAAATTGTATGTCCAGCCTAAAGGTATTTTCTTTTTAGCTGTAAATGGGGGGGAAACCCATTTATTTGTTGTCAAAGACTCAGTTTTGGTGCCCATCTGTCAGCACCACCCGGCTTGACAAATCTCGAAACTGAATTGTCCGTATGGAAAAATCTCAGCAGATCAGTGACTGCAGCTAATTAGATGCAGTCACTGTTTCGTTATTTTAACAGCTGCGGAAGTAGCGGCTGTGAGAATACAATAGCCAGCCGGGGAAATTCCTCCATCCACCAAGGACAATAGTTTTATCAGGCAAAAAGAGAGAGAGTCTGTCAAAGGAATTCAGACAGCAATAAAAGTTTCTGTTTTGCTATTGGTGAATTAGCCATACTTTCTATCTGGTGAAATTGTGGTCACCAAGACAGGATGTACAGTGAAGCCGTGTACACACGATTGGTTTTACCGATGAAAACAGTCCGATGGACTGTTTTCATCGGCTGAACCGATCGTGTATGGGCCCCATCGGTCTTTTTTCCATCGGTGTGAAAAAATAGAACATGTTTTAAATTTATCCGATGGGAAAAAAAACGATAGCAAAATCCGATCGTCTGTGTGGAAATCCATCGGATAAAAAACCCACGCATGCTCAGAATCAAGTCGAAGCATGCTCAGAAGCATTGAACTTAATTTTTCTTGGCTCATCTGAGTATTTTACGTCACCGCGTTTGAAACGGTCCATTTTTTGACTGATGGTGTGTGGGCAAGACTGATGGAAGACAGTTTCATTGGATTTCCGATGGAAAAAAACATCGGATTAGAATCCATAGGATATCCGATCGTGTGTACAGGACTTAAGATGAAGCTTATCGAACGGAGCACCAGACAGCAGTAAAACCCAACAGGGGTTCTAACCGTTTCTCACTCTATCCAAAGCTAAAAAGAACTTCACGTTTTTTCTGGACATTTTAAAGGCAACTGGGAGACATATATAGGTTGGCACCGATATCCTTACCATAAAATATTATTTGCTTAGCTGTCCCTGGCTTTAATACTTTCACTGACCCGTAACATGACTGTAGGATGGAAAGGTAGAATTTATCTGCATATTTGCTTTCCAGATTTAGAAATATTAGTTATGCATACTGTAAGCAGTAAGCCTACTATACTTTACTCATTGTCTTGGAGTCCTAATGAAAAATAGCAGTGCACTTTATGTGCCTTAAAGTGTTTGTAACCCTAAAAATAAAATGTATCCTATTCCGTTAAAGCATGTTATACAGTGCTTGTGCTGTGTAATTTGGCCCCCTGTATAACCTAAAAAAAAACCTGGCTGATCCTGCCTGGCTATGCCCTCCCCCCTGTAAACTGACCATGGTTTATCATGGCTGCTCAGCCCTGACGCCGTGGTCAGTTTACGTGCCTCCGTCATCTGCAGCTCTCCTCTCTGCTCTGCTGATTGGGAGCCAATTTGCAGACCTTTTTCGGTCGTGCCCCTTTGAAAGAAGGCTGACAAATGTCCGGTTTCTGTCTCACTGACTCCGGTACAAACGTGCTGAATGTCCACCAGTTTCTAATGAACCAGCCAATAACGCCCCAAATTTAGCCCATGCTTACTAGGCTTTAAAGTGTTACTAAACCCACAACAGTAAAATCAGTCTCTACTGTATATGCAGTAAAGCGTGCTTGTTATACTCACTGTGGAACCTAAGGGGCTAATCCTCTGCATTGTGTAAAAAGGATGTTTGATCCTGTCTTCTCTGACCCCCTTCTTCCACTTTCCCCTAATAATTTACTCATGTTCTGTGTACTGTGGGATCACCAGATATAGTGAATGCAGGCTCCTGGGTTTAGTAACACAAGATTCAAAGTTGTTTATCTGCAGTATGAGATCATCTAATGCTGTTTTTCGCAACTCCAGTCCTCAAGGCGCCCCAACAGGTCATGTTTTCAGGATTTCCCTAAGATGAAACAGCTGTGGGAATTACTAAAGCAGTTAAACTGATCAAATAACCTGTGCAAAACAATGGAGAGCCTGAAAACATGACCTGTTGGGGCGCCTTGAGGACTGGAGTTGAGAAACACTGATCTAATGCACTGCTGCTTCTGATCACTAGTCGCAGTGGCGGCTGGTGCTCAAAATTTTTGGGGGGGCGCAAACAAACTGAAAAAAAAAGAAAATCATCAATTGCCGCCACTGTGCCCATTAAACGCAGCCACTGTGCCCAAACGCCACCAGTTTGCCCCCTCAAATGCAGCCAGTTCCCCCCCAAATGCAGCCAGTTTGTCCCCAAAATACAGTCAGTTCCCCCCCAAATGCAGTCAGTTTACCCCCAAATCCAGTCAGTTTCCCTGCAAATGCAGCCAGTTTGTCCCCAAATGCAGCCAGTTTCCCCCCAAATACAGCCAGTTTCCCCCCAAATGCAGCCAGTTTGTCCCCAAATACAGCCAGTTTCCCCCCAAATACAGCCAGTTTGTCCCCCCCAAATACAGCCAATTTGTCCCCCCAAATACAGCCAGTTTGTCCCCCCAGCCCCGAACTTACCTTCCTCGGGTCAGCGCCGTCCTTCTTCCGTCCTCGATGTCCCTTCAGCCAATCAGGTTACCGGTAACCAGACCCGGTGAACCTGATTGGCTGAAATGCCTGTCAGTGTTAACCAGGGAATGCACCCCCGTGCATCCTCTGGTTAACTATTTGGAAGCCGATTACAGCCCTCAGGCTGTAATCGGGAAGCCTATCAGAGCCGCTGGCTCTGATAGGCACTTCGAAAAACCAACCAGCCACTGTTATTCAGATGGCCGGCGCTCAACAGGGGGCCGGCCATCTGAATAGTGGGCGGCGGTGACAATAAATAGGTTCATGTAATGCACGAACCTATGTATTGTTATTGTGAGTGGGCGCAGGAGCGAGAGGGGGCAGCGCACCTGCGCCCACTATGGACGCACCGCCACTGACTAGTTGCATGTGATTCAATGATGTCACTACTGTCCTGATCATTGTTCTTGCAAGCCAAAAAGCTGAAGACCTACAAATCAAGGATCTTCTCACTTCTACTTTATTCTTTCTGTAGATCTGTGATTCCTCCACCTGTCCTGCTGCTTCTTGATCATTGCCCACCAGTTATCAGATCACCAGTCATCAGGAATACAGGTTTGATATGAGGAAGCAAAACCTTGTTTCTACCAAGATGGCTCAAAGGCATCTGGGGATGATAATACTCAAACAATACAAAGGAATTATTCATGGACAAAGGAAATGGGATAGGGCAAAAAGAAAAAAAAATAGGAGGGAGGAGGTTGGTCGGTGGTTAGAAGTTGTCCAACTAGGGTGGTACCCTAACCCATGTCCTTCTAACCTCTTCTTTTGCAGATTAAATATGGGCATTCATTATGAAAAGAGGTCTCCTCAGATGAACCCATGCACTCCTTGTTTTTTGAATTCGGCTATCAACATTTTATTGCAGTCCACATTTGGGGCTTTTCTCCTTCCTTTTTATTCATTTGACAGAACAAGAAATTAGAAAACATCTCCCCACTTCCTGCCCATTTTATAGGTATCAGAGAGGGCAGAAAGACTCGGGAATTCACAACGAGGGCACAGGCAGCAATTAAAACAAAATGTACCCTCATTTCCATGCAGGAAAGTGGTTTGAGAAAGATTAACAAGAGAAGATAAATCTCCTCCATTGGGGACACCAACACTGTATCCTGCCTAGGCGAACAAGGCCCAGACCTAGGGCAGCACTTTGCAGGGGGGCAGCACAGAAAGAGTCCCCGCCGGCTTGCGCTACACTGTTAGTGTAGCGCCAGTCATATGGGGCGGACTGGGCTGAGAGGCAAATTAGTCTAGCGCCCCCATAAAGCGGCAACACTGCTTCAAGTATGCGGGCGGCCATTATTCCGCAACTGTGTGGCGGGGGGGGGGGGCGCTGCTTATACTTTTAACTGTCCTATCATCCTGGATCACAAACCTTTCTCACTGTGCTATATATTTTCTGCTGCACCATTGGCGTGGTTATATCTTCTTAGTCCTCTCCATAAAATTATCAGAAATTTGTGCTTAAAGTAGAACTATAGGCAACACTTTTATTTTTCATTTTGGAGTAAGGGAGGGTTATAGCCCCTGTCAGTTTTTTTCTTACCATCCCTGTCCCATTGCAGAGATTTCCCTTCACTTCCTGCTCCATAGCCAAACAGGAAGTGAGAGGAAATCTATGCAAATTAAGGGAATCCATCCCCCCCAGGTCCTCAGAACTAGTGTCCCACTCGAAAATTTCAGGGCTGGTCTTAAACAGAAAGGGGTGTTGCCTTGACAGGAAGGGGTGGGTCATATTTAAATTAGGGGGTGCACGAGTTTAGTCAGGCCTAGGGCAGCACAAAACCTAAATACATTACTGGGGGACACAGACCACATTTTAAATCTGATAACAGTACCAACCTTCCCCCACTCTTCTAAACACTGAAATAAACATTTTGGCTGGAATTGGGTTTTTAATAAAGGAACACATCAACTATATGTTATTTCAGGAAAGTTTACTGATATCACTCACAAATGACCTCAGTTTAAAGCCTTTATAAATAGAATGAAACCGAGCCTTGATGTAAGGTGAGCACTTAGTAAAGGCAGCCAAGTTATAATTAAAAATGTACAGTGTATTCACAATGGGGCTACTGAAAACCTGTAATACTAAACAGTAATAAAAGATGCATGTGGATAACTTCTGTACACTATTCACTTTTTATAAGACACTTGTTTGAAGTCAGGAGGTCACGATCCTAGCTGGATGAATGCCAGGTTCAAGTAAAATGATAAAATTTCACATGTATGCTAATCATACCAGAAATAATTATATTTTTACCTAGACTATTCATTGTTCATTATTACGGATGCATTTATTAAAAACAACTCTGCCAATGATTCACCCAAAAAAAAACACAAATACAAAAAATATTTGAAAAAATAATAATTTCCCTACATGCACCCAGACAAGCAAAATGCACCCCCTAATTTTGTAACCACTTGCCGATCAGCCACCATCGTTATACGGCAGCAGGTCGGCACAATCCCACAAACGTGTATGTCGGTCCCTTTAAGCAGGATAGCCGCCAATTTTTATCCCAAAAAAATTGGGGATATTTATTATAGCAAAAAGTACAAAATATTGTGTTTTTTTCAAAATTGTCGCTCTTTTTTTGTTTATAGCGCAAAAAATAAAAACCGCAGAGGTGATCAAATACCACCAAAAGAAATCTCTATTTGTGGGAAAAAAAGGACGTCAGCTTTGTTTGGGTGCAACGTAGCAGGGCCGTGCAATTGTCAGTTAAAGCGACGCAGTGCCGTATCGCAAAAAATGGCCCGGTCATTGGACAGCCAATTCTTCCGGGGCTGAAGTGGTTAAGCACATTTTGCATAAGCATAATAATACGCAAAACTAATCAGTTTAGCCAAAATCACTGTGAGAGTCCCCAGTAAGAAACTGTGATACAATGGCAACATTGAATCAATTTAGCCAAATGCACTTCATTATAAATTGCTGGATCATGGACATTTTTGGTGTTTGAACTCCGTATTCATTGCCCTGATTGTCGCAGAGCTCATGTTACCATGTAATTGGAAAGCACCTTATCTATGACTGGAGTCCTAATTGGATTTGAATGAGGTTAAGTTCTCAGACAAGGTGCTCTTTCCAGTATGAATAAATATTGATGTTTTTCTTTTTCCGCTTAAGCTGCATGATATCAACCTCTGAGTGTTTAATATTGCTTAAGCTAGTGCTGGTTACGTGTCTATCGGCAACAAGGTAAGGGTTACATGACAGTTTTCTTGGGCTACAATTTTAGGCCTGCCATTCTGTCAGACGATAGGAAAGAACCTTCTCTCCAAAAATTCTGCATGTCTGACATGATCAGAATGTTTACCGCAGACTTTAATACCGAGACGATGTTGGGATCATCAGCACAGTCAGAAATTTGCATGCTGCCATTTTCATTTGACATAATCACTTCCAGGAAAAGCTTTCTTGTTACTTTACCCTGCTGGTTGGATATGCAGTTTCTGTGATATTTGCACAGCTACAATGAATGAATTGATTTATGATAATTTTCCTTTCTGCAAACATGAGTAGAACTTCCTTGCTGCCCAGCAATAGACAGTGCTTTAAATCTTAATGTATTTTTTATTATGATATTGAGAAGTTTACCGGGGTGTTTCTTGCGTTGGTAACAAGGCAGAACCTATTATAGCCTAACTCCGGGCTCATTTTTATTTTGTTACCTACTTGAAGACTATAAAAGTTTTAATGCTATTCCCATTGAACGCTGCCTTTGTGTGTTTTTTGTATCCTGCTATCCATTTTTCCAGTGGTTGGGAGCTGCACTGGGAATCAGCCTGCAAGGAGATCAGCTAAAAGTAGTTGGATCTGTATGTGCGTTATAATTAATCAAAATTAGTCAATTTAAAAAAAATTGATTAATCGAACACAAAAATTGTAATCAGTAACAACCCATATATATATATACCGTATATACTCGAGTATAAGCCAACCTGAATATAAGCCGAGGCACCTAATTTTACCACAAAAAACTGGGAAAACTTATTGACTCGAGTATAAGCCTAGGGTGTCCATCTGCATGCCTCACTGTGCCCATGCCTCACTGTGTCCATGTGCATGCCTCACTGTGCCCATGCCTCACTGTGTCCATGACTAGACTGACGTTTAACATGGGAGTCTATGGAAGGGGTGCCCTGCTTTGAAAAATCGGTGCTCCCCAGCCGTCAGTCCCCCAGACAAAAAACTTTGCACACTTATAGAGGAAAAATAGGGCTACAGGTTGGGGTCCAGAGAACCTATGACCGGCCGGTACTGGGTCCCCAAATTTACCAGAGAAATTACCATTTAACATGGGAGTCTATGGAAGGGGTCCCCGGGTTTGAAAAATCGGTGCTCCCCGGCCGAAGGTTCTCCAGACAACAAACTTTGCACACTTGTAGAGGAAGAGTGAGGCTATATGTGGGCTACGTCTGGGGTCCAGGGGACCTACGGCGGGCCAGTACCGGGTCCCCAAAGTCCGGGAGATCAGGCACAAAAAGGTGACTCGAGTATAAGCCGAGGGAGGGGCATTTTCAGCACAAAAAAATGTGCTGAAAAACTCGGCTTATACTGGAGTATATACGGTATACAAATATCCACAGATGCTTCTAAATAAAAAAACAGAATGGGCTGCAAAACTCCAGAGCTGAATCCAAGGAACTACAGCTCTGCCCTATACCCCAATCTTAGTGCATCGTGTCAACATATATGTATAATGACCATACAATCAGTATTGAAGCAGAAAAAATTGTTGAAACTTAATCATTCAGTGTTATACAGTAAATGAAAAAGTGCTCAAGTGCCACTGTTAATTTTGGCAGCAAATTTCGATTTTGTTTTAGTCTAATGCCGCGTACACACGATCGGAATTTCCGACAACAAATCTTCGATATGAGCTTTTGGTCCGATATTCCGACCGTGTGTAGGCTCCATCTTACATTTGCTGTCAGAATTTCCGACAAGAAATGATTGAGAGCAGGTTCTCTATTTTTCCGACAATAAAAGTTTTTGTCGGAAATTCCTATCGTGTGTAGCCATTTTCGACACACAAAACTGCTGCCCATGCTCGGAACCAATTTGACGCATGATCGGAATCATTGTACTTAATTTTTCTCATCAGGGGATGGGGTGGTTCTTGTAGTGTATTATGTTGCATTGTAAGTATTTCTTTTGAATGAGTTACCAACAATACAGCAGTGGACCAAAAATCAAAATCATAAGCTCCTTTTTTTTTTTTCTTTAATGCAATACACCACAATGCATCGCATTAACATTGAAGTTGGCTCCAGTGCTGGTGTGTTGCCCCGTACTGTAACGGTACATTGGGGGTGCCATTCATTTTGAGAAGGACACAAGATGACAGCCAGGATGCAAAGTGCAATTGATATGCAGGCACATTCATCAATTGCTCATTAAGTGTTACCAGGTCTAACCAGGAAACACTGATCTTTACTCTAGCTCTTGAAACGTAGCCATGTCCCAGTTGACTGAACATAAAATAAAGTGAGAGCACTGTTGATTGAATACTAGACATGTGCACTGCCCAAAAATTTGTTAGTTTCATTATTTTATTTATTTTTTTCATTTTTCGGGTCATTCATTATGATTGCAATTTGTAAATTCGTACCTTCGGAAATTCGTACATTCGTAAATTTATACATTCGTAAATTCGTACATTCTAAATATATATACATTCGTAAATTCGTACATTCGTAAATTTGTAAATTCGTACATTCGGAAATTTGGAAATTCGGAAATTTGGAAATTCCAAATTCGAAAATCCGAAAACCCGAAAATTCGAAAATCTGAAAAAATAACTATTAAATTATAGGTATTGTAATTTCCTTTCAAATTTGGCTGTTAGCGAACGTAACGAATACAAATGTATCCGAAGTTACGCGTAACCTGAAATAACAAATGCCACATCTAAACAAATGGAACAGAACAAATTAATAATAAATAATAATAATAATATAACGTTTTTATTATTATTATTGTTATTTATTATTATTAAGTCATTACGTTCCATTCGTTTAGATCCGGCATTCATTATTTCGGAAAACAATTCGTAACTTCGTTACGTTCACTAACAGCCAAATTTGAAAGGAAATTCCAATACCTATAATTTAATAGTTAGTAATAGTTAAGTTATTATTAGTTAAGTATTATTTTAGATTTCCGAATTTACTATTTTACAAATTTACAAATTTACGAATGTACGAATTTAAGCATTTACGAATGTACGAATTTAAGCATTTACGAATGTGCGAATGTACAAATTTGCGAATGTACGAAACTACGAATTTTTGAATTTTCAAAATTACCAATATTCGTTAAACGAGTTTTCGTTAATTCGGATATTTCCGAATTAACGAATTTGTCGAAATTCGTTAAAAAACGAATTCGGAACCAAAACGAATTGCACATGTACATGGCAGATAATTTCCTGGGAAGATAATTTGTAATCCATATATATGTACCTCGGTGACTGACATTAGAGTGATTATCTCTTAAACCAATCATGCAACATGTGGTGTTGATGTCATCACATCAGAGCCTCTTTCTGTGTCATTGTTGACTGTCCATCACTTGAGAGAGGAAGAGGACCTAGTGCATCATATGGCTGCCCAGAAGACATCCAGAAAATAAAAAGGTAAGTATATTATAAAAAAGAAAAACATACAGCATGGAGGAGCCTCTGGTAAGGTGGGGGGGGGGGGGGTTCCATGCATGGACATTGGCAAAAGTAAAAAAAAACCACTATTGTTATATGTATGAGCACCACAGCTTGAACATTATGGCTTTGTTTACACCATGGCTTCATCAATGACTGTAAAGATTTATGAGGCAAGTGGGGGAAGTAGTTGGCTACTGGACCCCTCCATCTTAGACCACATAGTGGCCACCTGAGCTGTACCCATGGTATTTCTACAACTTGCATTTGTTCTATGACAAATCCTCAGCTTTATCAAAAAACACCTGTCCACACCCAGGGAAAGATGGTTCATCAATAAACAGACCATTGCCTGCCTGTTGTAGATTATTTTTAAAAATGTTTCTCTACCTAATATTTTCTTTCTGAGATAACAGTGAAATGTGCCGTCCCCAACCACTTAATTGTGCGTGTTATAGCATCTCATTTTTCATTTTTTGAAGATTTTTATCTCTTCATAAAAATAGGAAATCATTTTCAGTCTGCAACCTAGAAACAAACAGGTAATTAAATGTATAAACACACTACTTGTCAATATCACAGATTAAAAATATGATCAAGGGAGCTGAGCCCATCGATTGAACTCCTGGAACATGCTATTACCTTGGAGGAGAGATCAGCAGCCCTGATTACCGAGCAATGCCTACAGTATTTTATGCCATATTTTTTGCTAAGTCAGTTTACTCTGTGTGAAGTCAATTTAGTATGTCATCTTGCTACTGTTTGACACCATATTATAAAGAAAGCAAATAAATAAAAGGAGGAATTATTGTAAAATGGGGCTTAAGGACTGGAGCTAAATATTTTCCTAGGCCTCACACAAAAATTGGAGGTTACCGAGACACCTATGCCTTGTAATTAATGTGGATGCACTAAATAATACCTGAATATTAAAACTAATGCCGCGTACACACGACCGGTTTTACCGTCGGAAAAAGTCTGATGTGAGCGTTTGAACAGAAATTCTGACCGTGTGTATGCTCCATCGGACTTTTCCTGTCAGAATTTCCACCAGCAAAAGTTTGAGAGCAGGATCCTCTACTTTCCTATCGGAAAAAAACGTTTGTCTGTATGCAATTCCGACGTGCAAAAATCCTACGCATGCTCGGAAACCATTCGACGCATGCTCGGAAGCATTGAACTTAATTTTCTAGGCTCATTTTAGTGTTGTACATCACCGCGTTCTTGACGGTCGAAAGTTCAGAGAACTTTTGTGTGACCCTGTGTATGCAAGCCAAGCTTGAGCGGAATTCCGTCGGAAAAAAACATCCAAGGTTTTTCCGACGGGAAAACCGATCGTGTGTACGCGCCATTACACCACTGATAAACAATGCAACAGTGCACAAATTGACATTTTGTAATCTATTTAAAAAACAGAAGCTGAAATTAGAAATTACATTTATCACACACGGGACCTGCTTGTTACTGTTATATGAAGCCTTGAAATGATCCAGGTTCTTCCCTTAACTTCAGACTTTGCTCATCAGAGGTAATAAGTATTGAGGTCGTTGAAGGGTTTGTAAACTCTAGGGTATGAACCAAGAAATCTACTTGACATGCTTGCCCACTAATATTGTTTATATATATATATATATATATATATATATATTAGGGCTGATACTGATTAAAATTTTCGTGTTCGATGAATCGATTTTTTTGAATCGATTAATTGACTAATTTCAATTAATTATAAAGCACATACAGATCCAACTACTTTTAGCTGATCTCCTTGCAGGCTGATTCCCAGTGCAGCTACTAACCACTGGAAAAATGGATAGCAGGATAGCAATACACATATATACTACAAAAAACACACAAAGGCAGCGCTAAATGGGAATAGCATTAAAACTTTTATAGTCTTCAAGTAGGTAACAAAATAAATATTGCGCTGGAGATAAAATGGATGTAGCTACATAAACTGTAAAAATTGTGCAAGTAATACCAAACGGTAGTAAAAGCAGTCATAAAAACATGTAGCTAAGTATGATACTGGTATAAAAATGTGTACAAGGATACCACTGCTGAATCCAGATGAGGAGGGGTTAACATCAGTCCATCGGCATGTAGATGTCCCGTGAAGGGAACGATCACAACTCCCAGTAGATGGCTGTTGAACTTGAATCCCAGGATGATATAGGGACGTGATAGAGGGAAGTGTAAGGGCCCTAGTGTGTGGCAGATAGTAAGGTCCCGTTGGCATGCAGATATGAAGGCACAGAAAAGGAGCCCTTCAGATGGACACGGCAAGCCCCGCCAGTGTCCGTGATGTCACCGGATCTCCGACGGAACTCCCTGAAGACCCGGAAGCCGGCGGAGAAGTGAGTACTGATCAAAAGAATTTTGAGCGATCAAAAAAATTAATAGATTAATCGAGGAATTAATAGTTAATTTCCACAGCTCTAATATATATATATATATATATATTAGTATATACACATATATACTACTAGCATTTGAAGGCGAATAAAAGGATCATAAGCTGGTGCAGCAGGTGAGGATTGGCCCACATGCTTGTCATCAGCCACCACCATTTGATGTGGGTTGTACTTGGTGCACAGTGTCTCTCTCCACCAGAACTCTTTGCAATGGGGATGGCACTTGCTGAAATAAATACTTCCAGACTGTAAATGTCCCTGGTTAACCCCACTAGTCAAAATCCATAGTATGAGTTGCATGAAGAAACAAGTTTACAGATGTAGCGACGGCCCTGCAGGGTTGCTACGTGCTACGTGTTACAGCATCCACACATTTTACCCTGCTGCCAGACATCCATTAGACACACTTCTCAGTCAATGAACAGTCCAAAGGACAAATTGTACTTTGTAGAATAAAAGTAACTTTGTCACACTTCTCAGCAGAACAAGATGGCTGACCCTAAACTTGACAGACTTTTACCTCAGAACACTTCTTCCAGCACACTTCCTCAAGCACACCTCTTCACTGTCCAACTTTAGTACTCCTGTCACACCATCAGCACATGACTAGGCCTCACTCTGAATAAGTCCCAGTGTCTTTACTTGATAACCATTTGTAGGCCGGGGCCTGCAGTACCCCTTTGTGGTAGCAACTGATTCACTTAAGAAGATTAAATGTAGATAGACTACTGATCCCAGCAAGTCCAACTTTCAAATCCTGCCACCCTCCTGACTGCAGCGACTTGACACAAACTCCCGCAGTCTCTCCCTCTGGCTCTACATCCAGCTCCCCTGGCATGCCTCGTCCAGAGCTTTCCACTGTGCTTTCCACTCACCGACACCTGTCCTGGATCCTTCCTGAATGGCTTTACTCTGGATGGGTGGACCAACTGTCCTTCCAGCTCCTGTTCCAGGACACCTCTCCATGACCTTGTAAGGAGAGGCTCCCTCCCAGCTCCCGATGTCCCCGCCTGAGGTACACCCCCCTCCTTAAAGGGGGGTTCCCTCAGACACGACAGTCTAACACTCCCTCATCCAGTTCACCCAGCCGACAACTCGTCCCCCAGTAGGCTGACCATGAGTATATGTAGGAGGCCTGTCCCCTGCCAATCCTAGTTGGGGATTGGTCAGACCTCCTCACATGCACCCCATGTTACTCCAGCTCTCTGCCCTGCCCCTTTTCCAGAACCTTCTCCCTGGAAACATAGGAGGCTCCCAAGAGCAAAAGTGCATGTCAGTCACTTACTGCTATACTAAACCCCTCCCCTGCCCCCACATCAAAACAAACAGGCCTAGCTCACAGCGTAGGCCTGCTTAAATTTACCTGCGCTGGCAGCTTACACAAAAACCTACACAAGCACCTACCTACCTAAGGTAAAGGGTGCTACACAGGTATACTAAATGTGAACCAGCTCTTTGCCTCAGTTATGTAGTCCTACAACAGGTCCTTGCATGTGTGTATGTGTGTGTGTATAACGGTACAATCCATGGTCTACAAACATTCTGGAGGACAACGTTCCTGCCATAATGTTGAAAAAAGTAAAAAATACATAGATTGTGTTTCTTAAATAAATGTACCAAACCTATAAAGTGGCAAATTAAATAATATCGGACAACCAAAACCGTGCTTTGTTATGTTCTTACGAAGAATCTAAACAATACACAAACGGTTACTGTTCATAAAGTCCAGTAAAATCCAAAATAAGGTCTTCAATAAAATGCTTGCTGTTCAATAAAAGTGCTTGCTGCTATAAATAAAGGGCTTATTTGTGCAATAAGGTGCCTTAGGTGCCAAACGGATCTGCCAACCAGTGATCCCAAGTGAAAACACTCTGCACTTACCGGAAAGATTTGAACCTTTTTCTAAAAGGAAGTCAAACAGCGTTTACAGGTAAGTGTCTCCAATTAAAGTTGCGGTCATTTATCCAATGATCTCCCGGATAATGAGGGGCTATAGAGCAATCAGTCTTGGACACTATGATGCTCCTCTCACTTTCAGTAGTATCTCCATGAACTCATTAGCATTGAGAAAATGTAAAGGATAGCCCCATAGTGTTGTAATTTAAGTTAATTAATTGCGATAATAAAATATTACACAACAAATCAGATAAAATTAACATTGAATAGGAAGTTAAGAACATCGGTTTGCATTCCACCTGTGTTCCATAGACGGGAAGTGACGTATGCCGGAAGTCCAACCCAACATTTCATCAGTATACGTCTGACGTCATCAGGGGTCCTGATGCCCCCTGGTTCTGATGACGTCAGATGTATATGTACTGACGAAACGTTGTGTTTGACTTATGGCATATGTCACTTCCAGTCTATGGAATGCTAGTGAAATGCAAACTGGCGTTCTTAATGTCCTATTTAATGTTTGTTTTATCTAATTTGATGTAAGTGTAATATTTTAGCATCTCAATAAATGAACTTAAATTACTATAATATAAGGCTATCCTTTACATTTTCCCCATGCTAATGAGTTCATGAAGTTACTACTGAAAGTGAGAGGAGCATCATAGTGTCCAAAGCTGATTGCTCTATAGCCCCTCATTATTCGGGGGATCGTTATATGAGTGACCCGCAGCTTTATTTGGAGACACACTTACCTGTGAGCGCTGTTTGACTTTCTTTTGAGAAAAGGGGTCAAATCTTTCTGGTAAGTGCAGAGTGTTTTCACTTGGGAGCACAGGTTGGCAGTTCCGTTTGGCACCTAAGGCACTATATTTCACAAATAAGCATTTTATTTATAGCAGCAAGCACTTTTATTGAACAGCAAGCATTTTATTACAGACCTTTTTTTGGGTTTTACTGGACTTTATGAACTGTTTGTGTATTGTTTAGATTATTCATAAGAACATCAATCGGCACTACTTTGGTTGTCACATATTATTTATTTGGTACCTTAGGCTCCGTTCACATCTTGGCATCCCAGATTGCGGGCGGAATCATGCCGCGATCGGGGTGCCATTGGAAGTGACAGGGATCGCATGGTGTCCCGCGATTAGCCGCGATTTGGGACACCAAGATGTGAATGGGCTCTTATAGTTTTGCCACATTTATTTAAGGAGCACAATCTTTGTCTTTTTTTATTTTTTCAAAATAGTTCAGCATTTATAGCTGTCAAGCCTCGTACACACGACCGAGTTTCTCATCGAAAAACGACAAGAAACTTGCTGGCAGAGCTTTCTTGCCGAGTAAATCGATCGTGTGTACGCGGCTATCAGGTTTCTCGTCAAGAAAACCGACAAGAATCTCGACGAGAAAAATAGAGAACCTGCTCTCTATTTTCTCGTCGAGATTCTCGTCAGCCTGTTTCCCGACGAGAAAAGTGTGTGTGTGTACACTTACCTGTCCTCCGGGAAGCCCGCGCATGCTCGAAATTACTTTGACGCATGCGCGGTAGCTTCCTAGGCATAGTTAGGGTGTAGCAAGATGGTGGCGATGGCATCGAATGTGACGAGCACACGCTCGTCATAGTCGATGACGTCAACGCGTTCGCTCCATTCAAAGAACCGCGGGTTCTTTGAATCGAGTGTCTGTACACTCGGCCGGGACAAGTTTCTTGTCCAAGAATCTCGTCATGAAAAACGACGTGTTTTTTCCTGATGAGATTCTCGGTCATGTGTACGAGGCTTAAGACACTTAGCTTCTATACAGGGTGTATATTTTGCACAGGGACCTATGACCATTATACTGTACATAGTTCTTGCCATAATGATATGCAAACAGAAAGGTGGACAGTTCAGTAGGGTCAGTAATAGTGAGTGATAGCATGAGTATGCTGTGTTCTGCCAGAAAATATTTAAATTAATTCTCATATAAGTACTGCACTATTCTACTAAATAAACATGCTGCCACTTTAAATACAAATAATAAACAAGAGTTGAAAAACAATGTAGTGTCAATCTACACAATCACAATAGCGCAAAGAACAATAAAGCTTATTCAAAAGTGTCCATGATAAAAAAAATCAATAAAATGTCCATCATAAATATCAAAAAATCTATTGTGAAAGTAGTGCAACTATTCATAAAAGTGGAAAATATTGAACACCGTAGATCCTTCACCAAAGTGCACAAGTGCCAATACACATCCTTATAGAATGAGGCTCACCAGATTGTAGATTTAAATCGCATGTTTGATTTAACCACTTTAAGCTTTATGCAGATGATCAACCCAATCTCCACTCAGATTTTCTTAGATTCAAAATAGATGACAGCTCTCTCCACATTCGAGAAGGCAAATACAGGCATTGGTAGGTCCCAGCAAGGGGGATGAGGTCATCAGTAGACAATCCAGTCCTGTGGGAGAAGCACATGCTCAGGAAACACGTCGCCAGTGACATCATCCATCCTCACCTGTCTACCATCTGCGCTCCAAGCCAGTCCTGTGGGAGAAGCGCTGTGCTCACTTTAACATGCCACTGTTGTGAGAAGCCGGCCACTTGCCGACCGCCGCACGCAGATGTACGTCGACAGAATGGCACGGGCAGGCACATGGGCGTACCTGTACGTCCCTTTAAATTTCCTGCCCAGCAGGCGCACGCACGCCGCCTCGTGAGCGTGTTCGCGGGTCCTGGGAACTCGATGTTCCCAGGCGGCCCGCGATTGCGGTCGGCAAAGGCAGAACAGGGGGATGCCTTTGTAACCAAGGCATTCCCCTATTCTGCCTAGTGACATGTCACTGATGGCTGTTCCCCGTGATCGGGAACGGTCATCAGTGATGTGTCACGTGTAGCCATGCCCCCTAACAGTTAGAATTACTCCCTAGTACTGACTTAACCCCTACAGCGCCACCGAGTGGTTAACCCCTTCACTGCCAGTGTCATTTTCACAGTAATCAGTGCATTTTTATAGCACTGATGGCTGTAAAAATGACAATGGTCCCAAAAATATGTCAAAAGTGTCCGATGTGTCCGCCATAATGTTGCAGTCATGATAAAAATCACTGATCGCCGCAATTACTAGTAAAAAAAAAAATATTAATAAAAATGCCATAAAACTATTCCCTATTTTGTAGATGCTATAACTTTTGCGCAAACAGATCAATAAACACTTATTGCGATATTTTTACCAAAAATATGTAGAAGAATACATATCGGCCTAAACTGAGGGAAAAAAATGTTTTTTATATATCTTTTGGGGATATTTATTATAGCAAAAAGTAAAAAATATGTAATTTTTTTCAAAAGTGTCGCTCTATTTTTTTTTTTAGTGCAAAAAAATAAAAACTGCAGAGGTGATAAAATACCACCAAAAGAAAGCTCTATATATGGGGAAAAAAGGACGTCAATTTTGTTTGGGAGCCACGTTGCACGACCGCGCAATTGTCAGTTAAAGCGACGCAGTGCTGAATCGCAAAAAGTGGCCTGGTCTTTGACCAGCAAAATGGTCCGGGGCTTAAGTGGTTTATCACTTTAAGCTTTATGCAGATGATTAACCCAATCTTCACTCAGATCTCCTCAGATTCAAAATAGATGACAGCTCTCTCCACATTTGAGAAGGAAAATATAGGCATTGGTAGGTCCCAGCAAGGGGGGTGAGGTCATCAGTAGACAATCCAGTCCTGTAGGAGAAGCGCATGTTCAGGAAACTCGTCGCTTACCAGTGACATCATCCAACCTCACCTGGCTACCATCTGCGCTCCAAGCCTCGCTTTGATTTCTCTCCACCGTGGCCAGCTTCTCACAACAGTGGCATGTTAAAGTGAGCACAGCGCTACTCCCACAGGACTGGCTTGGAGCGCAGATGGTAGACAGGTGAAGATGGGGGCGTGGTTTGAGAATGGCGGTGTGGGGAGCTGCTCTCCCTAAATGCCCAGACCTCCCCGCTGGATGTAACGTAACGATTGCCCTATAGCTAGGTATGAGCCCGGCTAAAATAAAGAAAACACAGGCCTCTGTTCTGGACCTGGAGAAGACAGAGAAGACAGAGAAGACAGGACGGACGGGGATCAAGGACTACTTTACTGGCGCCCAGACCCGCAGCGCCCGAATAGACAACGTCAACTCAAGAGGCAGGGAGACCTCACGGCAAGCGGAAAGGATGAGCACGGGGGGACAGTCTGAGCTCCAAGGTAGCGAGCTTGTGAATACCGCACCTCTCTTACCTTTGACGCCGAGCGGGGCGGTAGTGGAGACCCAGACGGGACGTACTGCAGCAGGACGTGAAGATACAGGTACAAGTGAGCTCAGTGAGTTCAGCAAGATTAGGGACATGCTGCGGGCAATGCCGACCAGGGCAGACATAGAAGCGTTACCTACTAGGAAGGACATAGAGGTAATGATCTCCCGGGTGTCTGAGATCCATCAGCGAGAAATACAGGAGGTGCGGTCTGACGTGCAACAGCTGAGCGTGCGGGTTACAGAGAGGGAAGCTTCAGCTGACGGTGTAGAGGGGAGGCTGGTAAAGATGGAACAGGAGCTGGTTAGTCATAAGGAACATGCATTGAATTTACAATTACACATAGAGGAAATGGAGGACCGAGGCAGACGAGGGAATGTGCGGATACGAGGTATCCCTGAATCTGTGGGCCAGGAAAATCTCAGAGAAACGGTGGTCGCTATATTTAAAAAGATATTGGAACCTAACCCGCCAGAAATATTTGAGATAGACCGGGTGCACAGAGCTCTGGGTCCCAAACGGAGGGAAGAGGACAGGCCTCGCGACATTATCTGTCGAATACATAGATATGCATATAAAGAGGACATTGTACGGAAGGCATGGAGTGTGGGGGTCTTAGATGTTAACGGAGCCAATGTGAAGATATTACCAGATCTTTCTTATGCGACCTTACAGCGTCGAGCTATACTAAGACCTCTACTAGACCGGCTGAGGGAGATGGGTTTAACATATAGGTGGATATTCCCGTTCGCATTGACCATACGGAAAGAGGAGACTTCTTTTACTCTGAATAGGATGACGGACTCCGTCGATCTTTTTGTATTTCTGGGGATCCCAACCTTCCCATTACCAAACTGGCTGAGACCATTACAATTCCCCGGACAACGGGGGAACCAGTCCCAACAGACAGGGGAGCAGCCCCGGACTAATAGATGGAGGCGAAGGACACAGGAAAATATAGACCAGGAGGCTAAGCAGGGATAGAGCTACACAGCTTACCGTATTAGTCACAGTACTTCTCACAGTACTTTTCCCTTTTTTTTTTTTTGCTGTTCCTCCTCTGCATCCCTGAGGTACCCGTGAGGCACCCCTGTGGCACCCATGGAAAGAAGAAGGAACCTGAAAAGGGACATGGACTAATTCCAGGTACTCTCACCTCTTTTTCCTTTTTTTTTTTTCTTTTCCCCCTCTTTTCTTTCTCGTTGAGGAAGAATTGGAGAACTCTGCATAAGGGTATATAAAGGATATATAAAGAAGAGATAAGAGGAAGAGAAGATCCCTCATGTCATTTTTTTTTTCCTCTCTCCCTTTTTTTTTTTTTTTCCCCCTTGTTTGGGGAAGACTTTCTCTTCTTGGTGGTTGTGTGCCATGTGTGTTATGTTTTAAAGGCATACATAAATATTTTTTCTTTTGATGCGGATGATACCCTGGAATAGACAAATATAATAGACTGAAATAAGGGAGGTTGATAATGAGAAGGGTAATGCCTAATATAATCTGGGGGTGGAGTGTTGGGGCTATGGTGGTTATATTTGGTTATGCTTTGGGGAGAGGGAGGGGGGACCTTTAGGGTGAAAAAGGGAGGAGAGGGGGGGGTGAAAAGGGGGGGTGGGATGGTATATGAGATTTTGGGGGGGTATGGGGTATTGGGTAGGGAGGGGGGGTTGTAAAACACATTGTAAACACATGGTAAAACACATTTTTGCAATAGTTTATATAAAAGGGGGAATATCATCCCTAATAGAGGGTACAAGAGAGAGGTAAGCACCATAGAGACACCTAATTAATGTACGGTAAATGGGTGCGGTACTCGTAATCACAGTTGGGTTTGTGTTTTCTTTTTTTTTTTGGGGTAGGATGAGGGGAGGATAGTAAGAGAAAGTAAGGGGGGCCACTTGGAATTCACTATTAAAGCGGAGGGGGGGGTGGGGGGAGGGGAGGAGGGGAGAGGGGAGAAGGTGGAGAGATGGGTAAAGGGGGGTTGGGGTTGTTTTTGTTCTTTTTGTTTTGCTGTTTTTTCTTTGTATGTAGGGAGGAGGAATCACACAAAGGGTCCTCCGGAATTCCCAGTACCCTAATTAGAGAGACATACAGAAGCCTAGCCCCCGCTCCCTCCCTGTTCCCCCTTAAGAATTCCCTAATCCGGGGTTTAAATGATCAATTAGATAAGCTATCTTAGCGTTAGGGTTTGTGCTTTTAACCATGGCAATGGTCTTGGGAATTGAATGGAATGGAATGTAGACATGTGCATTCGTTTTCGTCCGAATGCATTTTCGTCCGAATTTCAGGTATTTTCGTTATCGTTTTAACAAACGAAAACGAAAATGCAGAATCCGAAAACCGAAAGATCCGACATAAACAAATGCTTAATTTTCGTTTTCGTTGCAACAACAGTTCGATATAGATAGGAGATTCGACATGAGGCTGACAATAACAATCTGTGTCCATCGAACCTGTGGTCGAATGTGCCTCACCTTAACTCTATTAGTCCAAGATTATTCTACATAGAGAGAAAAGATTCGACATTATAGAGAAAAGATTCGACATAGAGAGAAAAGATTTGACATTATAGAGAGAAAAGATTCGACATTATAGAGAGAAAAGATTCGACATAGAGAGAAAAGAGATCACTGCTGGAATTGGGTGGGGGAAGTAAAATAAAAAAATGATGATGATGAATGTTATTGGCTGATTGTAACCAAAGAGGAGGAGCAGTAAAATAGCTAGAACTAACTTGACAATTCAACGTGAACGACGAAGATTCAACGAAGCATCGAAAAACATACAAACGTCGAATCTGTCATTGAAAGCTTATGGTGTCTGTTGAAAGTTCTAAGAAGATTCTACGGAGCAGATAAACTGTACGACGCTGCAATCGTACATTTCCGGTCAAATGCTCGGCCCATAGGCTATAGAAGAATTCTAATGTTGGTTGACTAGTAGGGATGAGCAAGTTATTGTCCTAAAAAGTGTTTGGGGACCCGGGTCCTGCCCCAGGGGACATGTATAAATGCAAAAAGAAGTTTTAAAAACGGCCGTTTTTTCGGGAGCAGTGATTTTAATAATGCTTAAAATAAAAGTGAAATATTCCTTTAAATTTCGTACCTGGGGGGGTGTGTATGATATGCATGTAAAGTGGCGCATCTTTCCCGTGCTTAGAACTGTCCCTGCAAAAAATGTCATTTTTGAAAGAAAAAAAGTCATTTAATACTCATTCGCGGCTCCCGGCAATACATACAAAAGTCATTGATAAAAAAAAAAAAAAAAAGCGTGGGGGTTCCCCAGAATTCAATTACCAGGCCCTTCAGGTCTGGAATGGATATTAAGGGGAACCCCGCCGCAAATTAAAAAAAAAATTGACGTGGGGTTCCCCCAAATATCCATTCCAGGCCCTTCAGATCTGGCATGGATTTTAAGGGGAACTCCACCCCAAATTTAAAAAAAAAATGGCGTGGAGTCCCCCTAAAAATCCATACCAGATCCCTTATCCGAGCACGCAACCTGGCCGGCCGCAGGGGAAAAGGGGGGGACGAGAGAGCGGCCCCCCTCCCTCCTGAACCGTACCAGGCCACATGCCCTCAACATGGGGAGGATGTCCCCATGTTGATGGGGACAAGGGCCTCATCCCCACAACCCTTGCCCGGTGGTTGTGGGGGTCTGCGGGCGGGGGGCTTATCGGAATCTGGAAGACCCCTTTAACAAAGGGGACCCCCAGATCCCGGCTCCCCCCTATGTGAATTGGTAAGGGGTACATTGTACCCCTACCATTTCACGAAGAAAGCGTAAAAAAATGTTTAAAAAAACACACAAACACCTTGAAAAAGTCCTTTATTTAAATTTTAAAAAAAAACATTCCAGCGGTGAAATCCAGTGTCCCGCGGCGATCCCGATGTCCAGCGCTGTCCTTCATTGGTTGTGCCTGAGCGGACCTGATGGGGAACTCCCTCTCAGTATTTTAAATGTATAGACCCGCCCCTTCTAAAGTTCCCCATCAGGTCCGCTCAGCGGACCAGATGCGGAACATGAGAAGGGGCGGGTCTATACATGTATTACCAAAGTGAGAGCAGTTCCCCATCAGGTCCGCCCCCTCGGTATGTCGGACCCGCCTACGTCATTGGCTTGAGCGGGGAACTTCCTTCACTGTGTAATTTAAATTTACGGGAAAGATGCGCCACTTTACATGCATATCATACACACCCCCCCAGGTACGAAATTTAAAGGAATATTTCACTTTTATTTTTTCATTTTAAGCATTATTAAAATCACTGAAGGACAGCGCTGGACATCGGGATCGCCGCGGGACACTGGATTTCACCGCTGGAATGTTTTTTTTAAAAATTTAAATAAAGGACTTTTTCAAGGTGTTTGTGTGTTTTTTTAAACATTTTTTTTACGCTTTCTTCGTGAAATGGTAGGGGTACAATGTACCCCTTACCAATTCACATAGGGGGGGCGGGATCTGGGGGTCCCCTTTGTTAAAGGGGTCTTCCAGATTCCGATAAGCCCCCTGCCCGCAGACCCCCACAACCACCAGGCAAGGGTTGTGGGGATGAGTCCCTTGTCCCCATCAACATGGGGACATCCTCCCCATGTTGAGGGCATGTGGCCTGGTATGGTTCAGGAGGGAGGGGGGCCGCTCTCTCATCCCCCCCCTCTTCCCCTGCGCCCAGCCAGGTTGCGTGCTCAGATAAGGGGTCTAGTATGGATTTTTAGGGGGACTCCACGCCATTTTTTTTAAATTTGGGGTGGAGTTCCCCTTAAAATCCATGCCAGATCTGAAGGGCCTGGTAATTGAATTCTGGGGAACCCCCACACTTTTTTTTTTTTTTTTCATCAATGACTTTTGTATGTATTGCCGGGAGCCGACAATTCATTAATAGCCCCGAGTGAGTTTTAAATGACTTTTTTTCTTTCAAAAATGACATTTTTTGCAGGGACAGTTCTAAGCACGGGAAACATGCGCCACTTTACATGCATATCATACACACCCCCCAGGTACGAAATTTAAAGGAATATTTCACTTTTATTTTTTATATTTTAAGCATTATTAAAATCACTGCTTCCGAAAAAACAGCCGTTTTTAAAACTTTTTTTTTGATTGATACATGTCCCCTGGGGCAGGACCCAGGTCCCCAAACACTTTTTAGGACAATAACTTGCATATTAGCCTTTATAATTAACACTTTAGATTTCAAACGTTCGAGTCCATTGTATTTAATAGGGTTCTAAAGTTCACACAAACATTTTGTCTGTTCACAGGTTCTGGTGCAACCGAACAGGGGGGTGTTCGGCTCATCCTGTTGACTAGTAATAGTAATTAAAAAATATAATTATTACTAGTCATACAATAGAATTCATCTATAGCTTGTAGGCGGAACATTCGACCGGAAATGTACGATTGCAGCGTCGTACAGTTTCGCTGCTCCGTCGAATCTTCTTTGAACATTCGACAGACACCATAAGCCTTCAATGACAGATTCGACCTTAATTAATTCAGATTTTCGGACGAATGCAATTTCTAACGAAAAACGAAATAAATAAAAACGAATTTCGGGAGTAACTAAATAAATTTATTTTTCTAACGAAAACGAAATTCCGAAACAAAATATTTCAGTGTGCACATGTCTAATGGAATGGATCTTATATTTTTTATTTTTTTTGGTATAATATATTTTATGTTGAAGGAAGGGAGAGGGTGAGGATGGAGAGGAGGGGAGGGGAGAGGAGGGAGGGAGGAAGGGGGAAGGGAGGGAGTGAAACTTATGTTTATGTTTATGACTCAAAATATATATTTCCCCTTACCTCAGGGGACACAATATGGTTACAATTTGGTTAATATTTGGTTAATATATAGTTAATAGCGGATGCAGAGGGGAAACTGGAAAAAAGTTTAATAGTACTGATGTATATATATACCGGAATATAAGCTGTTTGTAATAGGGCAGACAATAAGAATAATGTTGATGTGATCGGCAGGGAGGGAAGGGGAAGGGAGGGGGGAGGGACCTCACCCGCATATTTTTTGACTGAACCCCCACCTAGGTAAGTACTCACTTAAGCGGCAAACCCAAAGTGAGTACAAAAAAAGTAACTTTTATTTTGAATCCCTCTATTTCTTAAAGGGGGATACGGGGGTGCTCTTACCCACCGTAACACATTAGGGTTGTTAGAACCCTTTTGCTTTTTCCTTTTTTTTTTTTTTTCTCTCGGCTCAGTAGGGGAGATGGAGGAGCTGAGAGTTATCTCTCTAAACTCTAAGGGGCTTAATACCCCAGAAAAAAGGAGGATGCTCCTTCAAGACTTGAAACGATTAAAATCGGATGTGGCATATATAAAAGAAACCCACTTTAGAGAGGGCAGAGCACCAATTTTGAAAAATAATCTTTTTCCATTGGTATACCACGCCTTTAATAGGGCAAGTAAATCTCGAGGGGTATCTATATTAATAGCAAGACAAGTACATTGGAAATTAATAGATCAAAGAATAGACACAGAGGGCAGATTCTTATTTCTTAAAGGCATGATTGAGGGTAATAAAGTGACCTTGGCTACGATATATATGCACCTAATACGAATCAAGACCAATTCATTTGCGCCACCCTTAATAAACTTATGAAATTCACAGAAGGGAAACTACTCCTGGGAGGAGACTTTAATCTCCCCCTAGATCCTAAAATGGATACCTCAGCAGGAAGATCTTCGGTAGCTAAAGGCCTTCGTAAGAGGGTCTTACAGACCTTCCATAATTTTCAACTTACCGATGCCTGGAGAGCGTACCACCCAGATGAAAAGGACTATACCTTCTATTCAACTCCACATAAGGGTTACTCTCGGATTGATTTATTTATTGTCCCACACAATATGGTAATGGTGATCAAAGAAATAGAGATAAGGAGTATCACATGGTCTGACCATGCTCCGATTACCATGACACTGAGTATGAATAAACATTCGGAGGGAAAGATGAGACAGTGGCGACTGAATGAGAATCTGCTTGAGGATGAGGTAACGGTTCAAGAGGTAATGAGAGAAATTGAATACTATTTTCAATATAATTTTACACCAGAGATAGATGCAGGGATAACATGGGAGGCACATAAAACTGTAATAAGAGGGATTCTTATTAAGCATGGCTCTAGGATAAAGAAGGATAGGGAAAAGCAACTGAATAAACTACTTACAGACATACAAGTATTGGAGACTAAACACAAACAAGACCCGAGAGGAACAGGAGAGAGGGAACTGTTAGCCCTACGTAGATAAGTGACGGATCTATTGCATTATAGAGCTAAGGCAGCAGTACAGAGATGCCGGAGATATTATTATGAATCAGGAGACAAATGTGGCCGAACATTGGCTAAAGCTATACAAGAACAGAAAACCCAATCATATATCCCTTATTTGGTGGATTCGAAGTGGAATAAGATATATCTCCCTACTCAGATAGCTATGACTTTTCGTAAGTTTTATCAGACTCTGTATAATCTGCCTACTACAATGCAACCCCAAAATAATAAAAACAAGATATAGGAATATATAGCATCGTCAGGTATCCCCCAATTATTAGAACAGACTAGAAAGGACATGGAAGCGCCTATCACATTAGAGGAACTACAGGAGGCCATTAAGTCAGCTAAACCAGGTAAAGCCCCGGGTCCAGATGGATTTACATATATTATCAGAAATTTCTTCCACTCCTAGGTAAGCAGATGGTACAAATATTTAATGCAATAGGACAAGGGACAAGGTTTACACCAGAAACGTTGAAATCACATATCACTCTCATACCAAAGGAGGACAAGGATCCATCAGCATGTGGCAGTTATAGTCCTATCTCTCTACTTAATATAGACTTAAAAATCTTCACTAAAATACTGGCCATGCGTATTCAACCATACCTAACAGATTTAATACATCCAGATCAGGTAGGTTTTATACCAAGTCGAGAGGCTCGAGATAATACTATTAAAACCCTGAACCTTATCCATGTAGCCAACCTCTCAAACATGCCTACTGTGTTCTTAGGAACAGATGCCGAAAAGGCATTTGATCGGGTTAGTTGGCCTTTTGTGTTCTCAGTGCTACGATATGTTGGGATGGGGGAGAGGATGGTTGGATGGATATCGAGTTTATATACAAGATTAGAGGCACAAATTAAAGTAAATGGATACATATCTGATCCCTTTTCTATTTCTAATGGCACCCGACAGGGATGCCCCTTATCACCCCTCCTTTTCGCGCTATCGCTTAAACCCCTACTTTGTAGAGTAAGGCAAAACCCCGATATAGGGGGTAAGAACTGGAGATACGGATTATAAGGTCTCCGCTTATGTGGATGACCTTTTGTTTTCTTTGACGAAACCAACAATATCAATGCCGAATTTGATGGGAGAATTGGATCGATATGGTACCATATCTAATTTCAAAATTAATATGATAAAATCAGAAGCAATGGGGGTATCTATGTCAGTATTACAAACTAGTACCTTGAAAACAAACTTAAAATTTAGATGGTCCTCGACGGCCATTAAATATCTAGGCACCTATATGCCACCCAAATTAGATCAAATTTTTTAATTGAATTTTTTACCCCTATTAAGTAAAGTCAAAACCCTATTGGCTAAATGGGATAAGAGTACCTTTTCGTGGTTTGGCAGATGTAACATAATTAAAATGTCAATTATGCCTAAATTAATATACTTATTTCAAACACTGCCAATCCATGTACCTGTAGAATTTTTTAAACGGACGAATGCTCTGATAGTAGATTTTGTCTGGGGGCATAAGAGGCCAAGATTACAACGTTGAATACTGACTATGCCTAAACAATTTGGGGGGGTAGCAGTTCCTGACATTCAGAAATACTATCAAGTGGCCCACATGGTGAGAGTAATAGACTGGTGTAGGCATACAAGTCTTAAAATAGGGTCAAAGATAGAGCAATCACAGTGCAGAGTCCCACTGCGTCGAGCGGTTTGGTGCTTTGGAGACCTTAGTTCTGATCTCAAAAAGCACCCAACCTTGGGCCCTACCCTGCGGATTTGCTCTCAAATATGCACTACCACCGGACTATCATCAGTCAACTCCCCCCTGTACCCCATCGCGGGGAACCCACGTTTCCCTATGGGACTACAGGAGGGACCATGGAGAAGACTTTTCGACTTACAGATATTTCAGGCTTCGCATTTCGCGCAAGGAATGACGATTAATTGCCCCTCATTTATGGAATTAACTTCACCTAATGATCGCTTTGGCCTCGATTTCTGGAGTGGAGTCCAACTGAGACATTTTTTTAATACCCTACCACCCCTGGAGGGTTTCCTAAGACCATTGACTCCTTTAGAAAAGCTGTGTGAAGAAACAGGCCCTTGTTACCATACACTCTCGAAAATATATGGATTATTGATTGCCCCTCCAGAAGATTATGTCCCCCCATACATAAGGAAGTGGGAAACAATATTGGACAGGACATTTACGCCGGTACAACATAAGCAGATTATAAAGTGGGCGCTAAAATCATCCATATGTACGAGGGCCCAAGAAACAAACTTTAAAATCATGACGAGATGGTACCAAACACCATCACTGCTTAATAAATATTTCCCGGAGATCTCAGATAAATGTTGGATATGCCAAGAAGAAAGAGGGACACTGCTCCATGTGTTTTGGTCATGCTCGAAGTTAGTACATTTCTGGAGGGAGGTACGTCAGATAGTACAAAAATTTACTGATTATAATATACCAGAAGACCCGGCTTTATTCTTGTTGCATGTTTCTGAAATACCAGGGGAAATATACAGTAGATCAATTGTACGTCATCTTATTAACGGAGCTAGAACATGTATTGCCCGGCAGTGGAGAGATACGAATCCCCCAACAATCTTTCTATGGTTTAATAGAATTGTAGAAGTAAATAGGATGGAGGACTTGACACTCTCACGTCAAGGCCGTTATGAGATTTATTCTAAAACCTGGGCACAATGGAACATATTTAAATACTCGGAAGAAGGGAAGACCCTTCTTTGTAACCCAAGAAGAGGAGGGGGGAGCTAGGGCTCATCTACCTCCCTGTCCAACCCGAGAGAATTTTTTTTTTTTTTTATATATAGGGAAATTTTCTTCTTGTTTTTTTTTTTTTTTTTGGGTTAAGGTGAGGTAACCAAAGTTTTTTAGAAGGTGATGGGTAATAGGAGGGGTCTGGGATTTTAGGAGGGGAAGAATCAAAGGAACAGGAATATTCCAATAGAACTAGATTTATGTTCTATTTAAGATCATAAGAATGTGATATATGGTTTGGGCCCGTGGGGCATTTATTGGTATAAACTGAAACAGTAAAATGTGCTATTTGATTACTTACCCTGTATGTTGGATAAAACAGTTAAATAAAGAAATAAAAAATAAAAAAAGACAGGCGAAGATGGATGATGTCACTGGCGACGCGTTTCCTGAGCATGTGCTTCTCCCACAGGACTGGATTGTCTACTGATGACCTCATCCCCCTTGCTGGGACCTACCAATGCCTGTATTTGCCTTCTCGAATGTGGAGAGAGCTGTCATCTATTTTGAATCTAAGAAAATCTGAGTGGAGATTGGGTTGATCATCTGCATAAAGCTTAAAGTGGTTAAATCACACAAGCGATTTAAATCTACAATCTGGTGAGCCTCATTCTATAAGGGTGTGGATTGGCACTTGTGCACTTTAGTGAAGGTTCTACGGTGTTCAATATTTTCCACTTCTATGAACAGTTGCACTACTTTCACAAATGATTTTTTGATATTTATATTGGACATTTTTTTTATTTATTTTTAACATGGACACTTATGAATAAGCTTTATTGTTCTTTGCGCTACTGTGAATATTTTAATTACATAAAACTGTTAGTAAACAAGGAACATTTTTTTAAAAAGGTAAATCTATCCACAACTTATACGTTCATCTTTTGGGCATGTCAGTTGGCTGGCCTCTATATCTCCCAGTAGCAGTATCTGTTTACCCGAGATCTCATTTTGAGGATAGCCATGGTAAGAAAGCCTGACTCTCACAACTTGACTCTCCAATTAGTATACTATATATTGCATAGGATAGGGAAGCCTTACCTGCTTGGAATTTTAATGACCAATGGACTACAGCAGGCAATAGCTGCTTGGACAATATATTCAGAGATCTTATCATTGGACTTTTCTAGTCTCTCTTTTAAATATGAATTGCAATGTTTTTTAATACAAGTGTCAAAGCTGAATTAGGAATGAAAAAAACACACAATTTCACAAAATAATTAGTTTACATACAACCAGCATAAGTGTCTGTATCTATCTTGATAGGAGCCATCTGTCATCTGTTGCTAAGTAGCTCTCACACTAACAGAGGGAAGGTCAGAGCGCTATTGCTTTGTACGATGGCAGTCATTTAAAGCTCTAAAGATATTTCATATCTTTATTTTGTTCCCTTTTCTGCTGAAATACACAGCTATTCACTTGAAATGCTTTATTTGGTGTTGTATTGATTTAGGAAGGGTTCGATCCTTTCAGGATTTTATTGCCATTTGTATGCCAATTAGGACGACTTTTTTTCCCTATCTGTCAGGACAGGAAGTGATAGGAAATCTCCCCCATGAAGATAATTGTGATATTGAAATTAATCATTATATAGTGATAATGTTTTATCGCTGTCTGCACCTGCCTGTTCCAGCGGCATCTGTACACCCTATTTCTTGTACAGGCAGACAGAAATTGAAAAATGTCTAAAATCGGTCTCTAATATCTTTGATAAAATTTACATGGACATTGGTCCATGGCATTTTGCCAACTAACTAGTGATTGAATATGACCGTGACCTATAATGTCAGCTCTATGCTCGAAGCTTTTAATTCTTTTAGGTAAGTAATTTCCTCCCACAAGATCTTGGCTCTATACATCCCCAAATGACATGGGTCAATGTATTCTATTAGCTGCCGACAGACCTGACCCCTGACCTTAGTTTTACAACACATGCCAAGATCCTTGTTAGGCTTTCCTTCTTCTGCTTCTGAAAGAACGCAATCAATTATAATGGCAAGAAGAATTTGGCCAGCTTAGTTAGAATTTTATGAAATTTGCCTATAGGTAACTGGTCTGAATTCTGCCTTCTGATTATAGAAATTATATTAGAACACATATTATTAAGTAATGGCACTACGACCCTCTCTCCATTATTACATTACAGCTGGCAGCAAAGTAGCCTCTTGACCTCTGTTTCTTGTATTGAATTTAGATTACCTACTTAAAGAGTCCCTGTCACCTACAGTCAACTGAAGCTAACTTTATATTTAAACAGGTGATATGGGGGTTTATTTACTAAAACTGGAGAGTGCAAAGCTTAATTGAACAAGCTGAAATAAAAAGCTGATTGGGTACCATGAACAGCTGCACCAGATTTTGCAATCTCCAGTTTTATTTAATCAACCCCAGTGAAACAAAATATATTTACTGTGTCTGGATACATTTCAAGATGGCATTAACCACTTAACAACCACCTGCCGACAAATAACGGCGGCAGGGTGGTTGCTTAACTCTGGGAGGACGTTATATAACGTCCTCCCAGAATCGCGCTCCCGCGCGCCCCCTGGGGCGCGCACACGGGAAACTCCGTGACCGCGGGGTCCAGAGGACCCGGCGGATCACGAATCGCGGTAAATCGCCGCTGATAGCGGCCGTTTACCACGTGATCGCTCCGTCAAATGACGGAGCAATCACTTGTAAACAGACCGGCGTCATTTGATGACGCCGGTTCCTCCCTCCCCTCTCTGTACCGATCGGTACAGTGTGAGAGGGGAGGGGGAGGGAGCGGATGGCAGCAGCAGCACTGTGGGCTGGATCTGTGACAATTGCAGTCACAGATCCATCCATCCATCCATCCCTGCTCAGCCATCCCTGTGCTATACCCTGCCAATACTCTGCAATACACCCTGCCAATACTCTGCAAAATACCCTGCCAATACTCTGCAATACCCTGGTGCAATACTCTGCAATACCCTGGTGCAATACTCTGCAATACCCTGGTGCAATACTCTGCAATACCCTGGTGCAATACTCTGCAATACCCTGGTGCAATACTCTGCAATACCCTGCGAAATACTCTGCAATACCCTGCGAAATACTCTGCAATACCCTGCGAAATACTCTGCAATACCCTGGTGCAATACTCTGCAATACCCTGGTGCAATACTCTGCAATACCCTGGTGCAATACTCTGCAATACCCTGGTGCAATACTCTGCAATACCCTGGTGCAATACTCTGCAATACTCTGCAATACCCTGCACAATACTCTGCAATACCCTGCAAAATACTCTGCAATACCCTGCAAAATACTCTGCAATACCCTGCGCAATACTCTGCAAAATACTCTGCAATACCCTGCACAATACTCTGCAATACCCTGCACAATACTCTGCAATACCCTGCACAATACTCTGCAATACCCTGCACAATACTCTGCAATACCCTGCACAATACTCTGCAATACCCTGCACAATACTCTGCAATACCCTCCACAATACTCTGCAATACCCTCCACAATACTCTGCAATACCCTCCACAATACTCTGCAATACCCTCCACAATACTCTGCAATACCCTCCACAATACCCTGTGCAATACCCTCCACAATACCCTGTGCAATACCCGTGCAATACCCTGCCATACACCGCAATACCCTGCCATACACCGCAATACTCCGCAATGCCCTGCAATACTCCGCAATGCCCGGCAATACTCCGCAATGCCCGGCAATACTCCGCAATGCCCGGCAATACTCCGCAATGCCCGGCAATACTCCGCAATGCCCGGCAATACTCCGCAATGCCCGGCAATACTCTGCAATAACCACTTCCCGCCCTCCGGCCGTCATATGACGTCCTTGACTTTGTGCGGGGATATCTGAATGATGCCTGCAGCTACAGGCATCATTCAGATATCGGCTTTTTCAGCCGGCGATTCCCTACACCATAAGAACAATCATAGCGGCTGTTCCGCCGCTTGATCATTCTTACGGGAGGCAAGAGGGGATGTCCCCCCCCCCCGCCGCCCTCCGGTGCTTCTACCGACTCACCGCTACGATCAAAGCCAGGATTGTTGTTTTTTTTATTTTTATTTTTTTCAGGCTTCCCAGCCTAGAGGTGAGATGTGGGGTCTTATTGACACCCCCCCCCCCTCATATCTCACTGTAAAGAGGACCTGTCATGCCATATTCCTATTACAAGGGATGTTTACGTTCCTTGTAATAGGTATAAAAGTGATCAAAAAAATGTTTAGGGCAGAAAAACATGTCAAACTAAAATAAATAAAGTAAAATGAAGAATACATTTTTTTTTTTTTTTTTTAAAGCGCCCCTGTCCCCGTGAGCTCGCATACAGAAGCGAACGCATACGTAAGTCCCGCCCACATATGAAAACGGTTTTCAAACCACACATGTGAGGTATCTCTGCGAACGTTAGAGCGAGAGCAATCATTTTGGCCCTAGACCTCCTCTGTAACTCAAAACATGTAACCAGTAAAAATATTTAAAGCGTCGCCTATGGGGATTTTTTAAGTAGCGAAGTTTGGCGCCATTCCACGAGTGTGTGCAATTTTTAAGGGCGACATGTTAGGTATCTATTTACTCGGCGTAACTTCATCTTTCACATTATGCAAAAACATTGGGCTAACTTTACTGTTTTTTTTTTTTTTTAAGCACAAAACATTTTTTTTCCGTAAAAAACGCGTTAAAAAAATTGCTGCGCAAATATCGTGCGAGATAAAAAGTTGCAACAACCACCATTATATTCTCTAAGGTCTTTGCTAAAAAAACATATATAATGTTTTGGGGTTCTATGTAATTTTCTAGCAAATAAATGATGATTTTTACATGTAGGAGAGAAATGTCAGAATTGGCCTTGGTGCTCCAGAACGCCTGAAGGTGCTCCCTGCATGTTGGGCCTCTGTATGTGGCCACGCTGTGTAAAAGTCTCACACATGTGGTATCGCCATACTCGGGAGTAATAGCAGAATGTGTTTTGGGGTGTAATTTGTGGAATGCATATGCTGTGTGTGAGAAATAACCTGCTAATATGACAATTTTGTGAAAAAAAAAAAAGAGAAAAAAAAAATCTTGATTTTGCAAAGAATTGTGGGAAAAAATGACAACTTCAAAAAACTCACAATGCCTCTTTCTGAATACCTTGGAATGTCTTCTTTCCAAAAAGGGGTCATTTGGGGGGTATTTGTACTTTTCTGGCATGTTAGGGTCTCAAGAATTGAGATAGGCCGTCAGTACTTCAGGTGTGATCAATTTTCAGATATTGGCACCATAGCTTGTGGACTCTATAACTTTCACAAAGACCAAATAATATACACCAATTTGTACTTATTTTTACCAAAGATATGTAGCAGTATAAATTTTGGCCAAAATTTATGAAGAAAAAATAGTAATTTACAAAATTTTATAACAGAAACGAAAAAAAAATCATTTTTTTACAACATTTTCAGTCTTTTTTCTCTTATAGCGCAAAAAATAAAAAACCCAACAGTGATTAAATACCACCAAAAGAAAGCTCTATTTGTGTGAAAAAAAGGACAAAAATTTCATATGGGTACAGTGTTGTATGACTGAGTAATTGTCATTCAAAATGTGAGAGCACCGAAAGCTGAAAATTGGTCTGGTTATTAAGGGGGTTTAAGTGCCCAGTGGTCAAGTGGTTAATAAAATAAGTGAATTGGGGCATATCAAAAAGTTGCCAAAAAATTGATCGGTTCTGGGACCTATTGAAGCATTGTCTTAAAAACGTTTATTAGCTAAAAAGCTTTCATACTCTGAAGTTTATGTTGCATCATTTTGCAGGTGTTTTTAAATGAATATTATAATTTCGTTTTTGTTAGTTTATATGTTTTTAAATTTGTGTTTTTATTTTACAATGTATATATAATCTGTTTTAATCTGTTTTGCAAAGGCTGATTTAATACACAATAATAAAAGGTAATACTGCGCTAATGTAAGAAAGTGAAAAAATGAACAACGTGCTGATAACAGCTAGGCTGCGACATAAAAAATATGTGAAACCATATCAAATTAATGTACTTATGTCGTGCACAAACTAGTGAAAGTTCATGAAAAATGTGAAAAGTGGAAAAACATAAAAGGTGAATAAACCACATAAATAAATGAATACCCACAACTTGATAAATGTGCAGATACAGGGACTAAACCCCTGTTCTAAATATAAAACCTGCAAAAATGTCACTCATATATATAATAATAAAAATTGTCCAAATATAATGAAATAAGTGAAAAGTTGGAGCATATGTTGCTGAATATTGTGACAACAAATTTCTGTAACAATACTATAATACTCCAAATCATTGAATATAACAGTAAGAAAATCCGATCCTTTAGGGGATTTCCAAAGAAAGTTCCAATGCAAAAAGGGACTGCTTCATGTGAAGAAAAGCAGGGGATTTGTAGAGGAATGTGAAAAGTATAGTGCCCAAGGTAGATCCACCGATATCGTAGAGAGGCTACATCCACCACAGTGAGTGTAAATTCAAGATGGGTACCTTACCGCAAAAGGTGGACCTCCACTGTGGCAAGGTCAGAAAAGCCTGCAGATATCACCCTCTGCGGGGTATAACTGCTGATCCTGGCGGTGTCACGACTCCGAAATCCTGGTAATCCCTCTGCCTCTAGTTCTGCTGTCTCATCCTCTAAGGGCTGAAGTGGTCAAGTGTTTTGAAAAAGACCCAACAGAACTCCAATGTAGGTACCAACAGGGAAAGAAGAGGGAGGGGCTCGGATAGTGTATTACCTAACGTAACAATGGTGGTCAAAACGGTCCTTTCCTCCTCATGTGTTCATCTTCGAATAGCTAAAAAGCATATGCTGCCTGCTTTGATGCTCATTTGTCTATCAGAAACTTCAGACTAAACCATTCAATAATGGAAGAGTCACTGGAACGTGTTGTTCACTAATGGATGAAAGTTTAAGGCTGAATTTTTTTCTGCTTATAATTTGTCTTTCCTGGTTACCATCAACATGCTAATGAACTTTTAAATAAAATCAGTTTTCGATGCATTCCCTATTTTAGACACAGTGATGTGATCACTGCATTTCTGTGCATCTATTAGACATGTGCACTGCCGAAAAATTAATTTGTTTTTGTTTCATTTGTTTGTTTATTTGTTTTTTCGTTTTTCGGGTCACTCGTTATGATCGCAATTTGTAAATTCGTAAATTCAAAAGTTCGTAAATTCGTAAATTTTAAAAATAAGAAAGAAAATCCGAAAATTCGAAAGAATACCTAACTAACTAATAATAATTACTAGGGCTGTTACTGATTAAAATTTTTGTGTTCGATTAATCGATTTTTTTTAATCGATTAATCGATTAATTTCGATTAATTATAACGCACATAGATCCAACTACTTTTAGCTGATCTCCTTGCAGGCCGATTCCCAGTGCAGCTACAAACCACTGGAAAAATGGATAGCAGGATACAAAAAACACACAAAGGCAGCGCTCGATGGGAATAGCATTAAAACTTTTATAGTCTTCAAGTAGGTAACAAAATAAATATTGCACTGGAGATAAAATCGATGTAGCTACTGTGACAGCAGGAAGGTAAAGTCACCTGGTTGCATCCAGGGGGGTAGATATATTTCGCGCAGATTCAGGCTTTACGCCGACTTATACAACTAGGTGGAGAGTTGTATAAGCCCAGCTGAGGCTAGTGGGCTCATGGATGACTCATACCTCTAGGGAGAGTGTGGGGCGTCGTGCAGACAGGGAGTTGATGAGACCAGCTGAAGCTTGTCAGCTCATTTAGGCCTCTATAAGAACTCCCAGATTCATTAGGTGTTTGCTCATGCCTGGACCCAGACCTGTGTGGACTGTCTAGGGAGAGTGAACCCCTGTGCGGTGAGACAAAGCCTGTGTGGCTATTTGCTTGGACATTTAAAACCAGGGACTTAGGGACTAGGACAGCACTAGGCTGAACCCAGTTGTTAGTTAGGAAACCTGTATGTTTACTCAGAGGTCAAGTTGACCAGGATTTATTTTATTTATGTTTCTTTTGCTTTGCTGTGTTTTGTCACTGTAAATAGAAAATAAACCGCACCTTTTTGATTTTGAAAACCACAACCTCCGTTTGCTGGGCCTGTTTTTGTGTGGGGAGCCCATCCCGGGGGTCACACACACCCGCTGCCGAGCTAACCCCCTCACAGTTGGTGGAGAATGCAGGCAGTTTTTTTTTAAGCCAGCATGGAGGAGATACTGAAACAGCTGGCTCTAGCAAATGCCAATCAACAGCAGACAAATGCAGGTTTGCAAAGGAGCCTTGCAGCCCAGCAGCAAGCTCATCAACAGAGCCTTGCAGCTCAGCAACAAGCCCAGCAGCAATCTGAGGCCCGCTTCATAGACCTGTTACAGAAGCAAGAGCAGAGACTACAACAAATGGAAGCAGTAATGCAGCAACGTCCGCAGACCAGTGAGGAAAGCCGTCCCACTAATACCGCGTCCTTTGGGGTGAGTCGTTTATTGACAAAAATGACTGGAGAGGATGATCCAGAGGTATTTTTGACCACATTTGAAAGGACCGCTGAAAGAGAAAAGTGGCCTGAGGAGCAGTGGGCTGGACTGGTGGCTCCTCTGTTAACTGGTGAATCGCAGAAAGCTTACTATGACCTAGAGCCTAACCAAGCAAAAGACTATGTGATGCTAAAAGCTGAAATTTTGGCAAGGCTGGGTGTCACCCAGGCTGTCCGGGCTCAGCGCGTGCATAACTGGACTTTCCAGCTTGGAAAACCCCCCAGGTCTCAAATGTATGATCTCATTCACCTGAGCAGAAAGTGGCTACAGCCAGAGACTTTGTCCGCACCAAAGATTGTGGAACGTGTTGTAATGGATTGGTTTTTGAGAGCTCTTCCTACTGCCATCCAAAAGTGGGTAAGCCATGGAGACCCAGAGACGGCCGATGGTCTTGTGGATCGTGTGGAGAAATACTTGGCTACAGAGAACCTGACGGCCTCTTCCAGAGACACTCGGACTTTCCACCCTAAGACCAGACCATCCCCAGGGGCGGATAAGAGGATTCCAAGGGGTGAGGGTGGAGAGAGTGAGAGGGTGGGAGCTCTACCCCAAGTTTGGCGAGAACAGCCTGGGAAATCAGCGGCTCAAGAGGCGGCAAGAAGGATCGTTTGCTACCGCTGCCGGCAAGCGGGACATATTGCAGCCAATTGCCCGGTTATGGAGGAACCCATGCAGTGTGACTTTCTGACGGGCAGACGTCAGTCGCTGTGTGCGACAGTCGCATGCACTGCCATTCGAGGAACTGAGAAACATTTATGCAAAATGTGTGTTAATGGTAGAAATGTTGTGGTATTGCTGGATTCAGGTAGCCTTGTGACCCTGATAAAGGCTGAGTTAGTTAAAACAGAGGTCTTTGGGAATAGCAAGGTAGCTGTTATTTGTGTGCATGGGGACACCCGAGAGTATCCAGTGACTACAGTGTGTTTCGAGACCCCCAAAGGTACCCTCTCTCATCCAGTGGGCTTAGTATCTCAGTTACCGCATGACGCCATTGTGGGAAGGGATTTTCCGAAGTTCTGGGAACTGTGGGATGATCCTGAGCCCCCCACTGGTGCCCCTATGTACCAGGAATGTGATAGCCAGAACTCCCCTGAGAGTGGTGAGGACTCTCCGGAATTTCCCTTATCAGTATTGGCAGGGGAGACTCAAGAAACTGGAGAGGAGCCCACCTCCTCAGACGAAAACCTACCGTCTGTGGAGTTTTCTGATCTTGAGGTTCACAGGGAAAACTTTGCCACAGAACAGTTGAAAGACCCCGCCCTAATAAAGGCACGGGAAAACGTAGTGAAAATAGATGGCGAGTTAGTGAACCCAGATAATACCTGCACTTACCCATACTTCAGCGTAGAGAAGGACCTACTGTATCGGGTGGCAAAAAGGGCAGAAGAAACCGTTGAGCAGCTTGTGGTGCCCAAACCTTACAGGAAGTTGGTGTTGGAGTTGGCCCATGGGCACATTCTTGGAGGTCATCTGGGGACAGAGAAAACCCGAGAGAGGGTATTACAGAGATTCTATTGGCCGGGGGTGATGAAGGACATAGAAAATTATTGTTCCTCCTGCCCTGTGTGTCAGAGGTCGGCCCCGATGCCACATTTCCGTAGCCCGCTGGTCCCTCTACCCATCATTGAGGTCCCGTTTGAGAGGATCGCCATGGATTTGGTAGGGCCTATAATCAAGTCCGCTAGGGGGCACCAGTACATATTAGTTATAATGGACTATGCCACCCGTTATCCAGAAGCGATCCCTCTCCGAAATACCTCGGCCAAAACCATAGCCAAAGAGCTATCTCTTGTGTTTAGCCGGGTGGGTATTTGTAAAGAACTGCTTACGGACCAAGGTACACCCTTTATGTCCCGGGTTATGAAGGAGCTGTGTAAATTGTTCAAAGTGACGCAATTACGTACATCTGTGTATCACCCCCAAACTGATGGGCTGGTTGAAAGATTCAACAAAACCCTAAAACAAATGTTGAAGAAAGTGGTGGATAGAGATGGAAAGGATTGGGACTGTCTACTTCCTTATCTGATGTTTGCTATTAGGGAGATGCCCCAATCCTCTACGGGATTCTCCCCCTTTGAGTTACTGTATGGGAGACACCCAAGAGGGCTGTTGGATATTGCCAAGGAAACTTGGGAAAGTGAGAGTTCTCCCCACAGGAGTGTGATTGAGCATGTCGCCCTGATGCAAGACCGAATTGCACAGGTAATGCCCATCGTGAAGGAACATTTGGCCCAAGCGCAGTTAGCACAGCAGAGAGTGTACAACCGTGGAGCCAAGACCCGTACCTTTTCCCCGGGGGATAGGATACTGGTACTTGTCCCTACGGTTGAAAGTAAATTCCTTGCCAAATGGCAAGGCCCCTATGAGATAATGGAAAAAGTGAGCGAAGTGAATTACAAGGTCAGACAACCAGGAAGGCGAAAGCCCGAACAGATCTATCACGTTAATCTGTTGAAAGCCTGGAGGGATAGAGAGTCCCTAGTCGCAGACACTTGGTCACCAGCTCAAACTGGTTGCGTGATTCCTGAGGTTGGAATAGCAGCCACCTTGTCACAACCCCAACAACAGGAGGTTAAGGAGTTTGTGCTTCGCAACAAGGAGGTATTCTCTGAGCTGCCGGGACAAACATCTGGGGTAGAGCATGACATCATTACCCCGCCCGGTGAAGGGGTGAAGTTAAAACCCTATCGGATCCCAGAGGCCCGACGGGAGGCAATACGGGAGGAAGTACAGAAAATGCTGAACTTAGGGGTGATAGAGGAGTCCCAAAGTGATTGGTCTAGTCCCATTGTGTTGGTGCCTAAACCGGATGGGAGCTGGCGATTTTGTAACGATTTTCGTCAGTTGAACAAAGTTACAAAATTTGACACCTACCCCATGCCACGTATAGATGAGTTGATCGACCGGCTGGGAACAGCCCGATACATGACGACTCTTGACCTCACAAAAGGGTATTGGCAAATCCCCCTGGCCAAGTCGGCCAAAGAGAAAACCGCATTTGTAACCCCAGACGGGGCGTTCCAATATAAAAGAATGCCGTTCGGGTTACAGAATGCGCCGGCCACATTCCAGCGGAAAATGGACCAGATGCTGAGGCCCCATCGGAAGTATGCTGCGGCTTACCTGGATGACGTAATTGTCCATAGCACAGATTGGGCCTCACATCTGCCAAAAGTGCAAGCAGTCCTGGACTCTGTTCGGGAAGCGGGGTTTACGGCTAACCCCAAGAAGTGTACCATTGGGCAGGAGGAAGCCAAATATCTTGGGTACACCATTGGGAGGGGAGTAATAAAACCCCAACTCAACAAAGTCGAGGCCATCCAGAGTTGGCCACGTCCCAACAGCAAGAAGGTACGAGCCTTTCTGGGAATCGCTGGGTATTATCGGCGATTCATTCCCCACTTTGCTTCTAAGGCTGTGCCCCTAACCAACCTGACGAAGGGGAAAGGGTCGGTCATGATTAAATGGACCCCCGAGGCTGAGGCAGCATTCCAATTCTTGAAACAAGCCTTATGTAGCCAGCCAGTGTTGTACTCACCCGACTTCTCTAAAGACTTTGTCGTACAAAGTGATGCGTCAGATGTGGGGTTAGGAGCAGTATTGTCCCAGGTCTGGAACGGGGAAGAGCACCCAGTCATTTACCTCAGCAGGAAGTTGAAGTCCCATGAGGTAAATTACGCCACCGTTGAAAAGGAGTGTTTAGCGGTGAAGTGGGCTCTAGATTCCCTTCGGTACTACCTGCTAGGTAGGCACTTTGACATGGTTACGGATCACGCTCCGTTAAAGTGGATGGCTCAAAACAAGGAAACAAATAGAAGAGTGAATAGGTGGTTCCTGGCCCTCCAGGAATTCAACTTCACAGTAAAGCATCGCCCTGGCGTTCAAATGGGGAATGTGGATGCTTTGTCTCGAGTACATGAATGCCTGATTGCTGGTGTTCCAACCCCGAGGTTAAAACAAGAGGGGGGGGTATGTGACAGCAGGAAGGTAAAGTCACCTGGTTGCATCCAGGGGGGTAGATATATTTCGCGCAGATTCAGGCTTTACGCCGACTTATACAACTAGGTGGAGAGTTGTATAAGCCCAGCTGAGGCTAGTGGGCTCATGGATGACTCATACCTCTAGGGAGAGTGTGGGGCGTCGTGCAGACAGGGAGTTGATGAGACCAGCTGAAGCTTGTCAGCTCATTTAGGCCTCTATAAGAACTCCCAGATTCATTAGGTGTTTGCTCATGCCTGGACCCAGACCTGTGTGGACTGTCTAGGGAGAGTGAACCCCTGTGCGGTGAGACAAAGCCTGTGTGGCTATTTGCTTGGACATTTAAAACCAGGGACTTAGGGACTAGGACAGCACTAGGCTGAACCCAGTTGTTAGTTAGGAAACCTGTATGTTTACTCAGAGGTCAAGTTGACCAGGATTTATTTTATTTATGTTTCTTTTGCTTTGCTGTGTTTTGTCACTGTAAATAGAAAATAAACCGCACCTTTTTGATTTTGAAAACCACAACCTCCGTTTGCTGGGCCTGTTTTTGTGTGGGGAGCCCATCCCGGGGGTCACACACACCCGCTGCCGAGCTAACCCCCTCACACTACATAAACTGTAAAAATGGTGCGAGTAATACCAAACGGTAGCAAAAGCAGTCATAAAAACCTGTAGCTAAGTATAAAAATGTGTACAACGATACCACTGCTGAATCCAGATGAGGAGGGGTTAACATCAGTCCATCGTCATGTAGATGTCCCGTAAAGGGAACTATCACAACTCCCAGTGGATGGCTGTAGAATCCCAGGTTGATAGAGGGAAGTGATAGAGGGAAGTGTAACAGCCCTTGCGTGTGGCAGATAGTAAGGTCCCGACGGCATGCAGATATGAAGGCACAGCAAAGGAGCCCTTCAGATGGACAAAACAATTAATCGATTAATCGAGGAATTAATAGTTAATTTCCACAGCCCTAACAATTACCTATTAAACTATAGGTTTGGAATTTTCTTTTCAAATTTGTCTGCTAGTGAACGGAACAAATACAAATTTATCTGCAGTTACAAATTATCAGAAATAACGAATGCCATATCTAAACAAATGGAACGGAAAAAAATAATAATAAATAATAATAATAATAATAAAACGTTTTTATTAATAGTATTGTTATTTATTATTATTAATTTGTTACATTCTTTTTGTTTAGAAACGGCATTTGTTATTTCGGAAAATTAGAAAATCGGATACATTTGTATCCATTACGTTCACTAACAGCCAAATTTGAAAGGAAATTCCAGTACCTATATTTTAATAGTTAGTAATAGTTAAGTTATTATTACTTAGTTATTTCAGATTTTCAAATTTTGGGGTTTTTCGATTTTCAAATTCTGAATTTACGAATTTACAGATTTTCAAATTTACAAATTTACTTATTTTCGAATATTCAAATTTAGCAATATTTTGGAAAAATGTGTTAAACGGGTTTTCGTTAATTTGGATATTTCCGAATGAACAAATTTGTCGAAATTAGTAAAAAATATTATTCGGAATTAAACAAATTGCTGATATCCAGCATCTATAAGCAAAGCATGCAGATCACGCGGGGCGGCAGGTAGCAGTATGCTTTACATAGCTTACTAAAAATATCACAGCATCATGCTTTAGTGTTTCTTGCAATAGCCGTCAGCCCCGATCCAAGTTGTGGCCTGGCTCTTGGAAGGAGTTACAAAAATATCAAAATGCCTTAATGGGTGGATGTCAGTCTAGGGGAATAGGGTGACTAGGTAGAATGCATTTCAATGAAGTCTGCCCTAGGTAACACCCCCATGTGATGCTGAGATCCATGATTAATAGAAATAAAATCCAAAGAATGAAAGTAGTGTGCCATAGACATTCAGGCTGGGGAGTAATGTTGCTAGATGAAGCTTGGGTTCAGCTTTCAATTTTAGCAATTGAGTTCTGGAAACAACAATCTCTACAGCTAAAGGAGAGGTTGAAAAGCATGAAAAGCTCAAAAGAATAACAGAATGTATTACTGTGCAATATTTCATATTTAACAATATTATTATTATTATTATTACAATGTTATTTTTGTCTGGACTGTAGTAAATTAAGGAAACAATTATGTGCCACTGTACATTATGGGCCACTATACGTTTACTTTAATGATGTGATGTAATGTAACAAGGGCCCTGCTTGGGGTGCAAAAGAGTTCAGCGACATACACTGAAATTAAATGTTGTTCACCATGTGTTCCATGAAAGGCCAGTGAAAATCAAACAGAAAATTGTTGTGCAGAAAAATATTTCTTTCCTTCCCTTTCAAATAATCACTTCTGCCCCACATGCTTCCATGATGCAATCTTTTCACAGATGTCAGTGATTTTTTAGGTAGAGAGAGAGAGAGACAGTGTCATTTATTTTGAGTTAGATAGAGCAGGCAGGCGAGTAAGTTACAGTAGATGCAGTTACAGTGTGTAGAGGATATATATACATCCTAGGTGTTGTATATATATTTACACACTGTAGTCAGTTTAGCTAGATACGTTCTTGTTATTCTCTATACTGACAGGCAGGCAGGTGATTGAGCTAGCTGCAGTATTTTCACTTAGTGTACTGTGTCTTTTGCACAGAGTTCACCTAAAGATACCTCAATGCAATTAGTGGTGTTCTCATACTAAAACCACAGGCAGGGAGCTGCATTAATTTCATTTAGTGTACTTCTGTCCTTTGCACAATGTGCACCTAAAGGTACCTCAATACAATTAGTGGTGTTCTCATACTAAAACCACAGGCAGGGAGCTGCATTCATTTCATTTATTGTACTTCTGTCCTTTGCACAATGTGCACCTAAATGTACCTCAATACAATTAGTGGCGTTCTCATACTAAAACCACAGGGAGGGAGCTGCATTAATTTCATTTAGTGTACTGTGTCCTTTGCACAGCGTGCACCTAAAGGTACCTGAATACAATTAGTGGTGTTCTCAAACTAATACCACAGGCAGGGAGCTGCAAGTATTTTCAGTTGGTGTACTGTGTCCTCTGCACAGTGTGCACCTAAAACGAACTGAAGATAATTGCTGCTTTTCTCATACTAATACCACAGCAGGCAGTTGATTGTGCTAGCCGCAGTATAATCACTATAGATCTATATATACATCCCACCTTTGTGCAGCTACATCTCACTGCAGGCCATTAGTATGTTTGGAAGGCAAACAAGGAGAGGCAGACAGTCACGAGCCAATAAAAGAGGGCAAGCAGGCTCTGTGTCTAGAGGCAACAGTGCTGGTCGTGGACACGATGCATCCTCATCAGCACGTGGCCGTGGGAGACACTTGTCCTTCTTTTCGGCAGCTGGCCATGTTGAGCCGCAACATGCCGAAGACTTGGTAGAATGGATGACCAAGCCGTCCTCATCCTCCTCATCCTCTCTTACCCAGGCTCAGGGTACTTTGTGTGGCAAAGCAGCTGCCAAAGCGGCCTCTTCCCTCGGCTCAAAGGCATCAGTCACTCCTGAGCCCCACCATGTCCTCCTGAGGAGTCCCTCGAACTGTTTGACCACAGTGTTGGGTACATGCTCCAGAAGGATGCCCAGCGTTTTGAAGGCTCCGATGATGGTACCCAGCTTGAGGAAGGCAGTAACGTTAGCCCAGAGAGAGGGGGTGCCCAACAAGGACAGCAATCTGGCAGTCATGTTCCCCCAGCTGCAGTATACTGCCAGATTTGCTGCAGTGATGAGGAGGGAGGGGATGATGAGGTCACTGACTCCACGTGGGTGCCTGATAGGAGAGAGGAGGAGGAGGGGGAGGAGGCACATCTCCAACGAGGCAGGATGCCCTCCAGGGGCCAGCTCAAGCGCCTTGGGTCGATTTAGTTCACATTTGCAGCGCTATACAAGTTACTCACTCACTCACTCACTCAGCTTAAGGGCAGCCAAGCGACTGCATCACACCGCAGTGTTTCGCATGTTCAGGCGCTGCTGTCTCTGCGCGTTATTCCAAAAGTTCTTTGGTGTGGGCCTTTTTTGAGACGTGTGCAGCAGATCACACCGTTGCTATTTGCAACATATGTCTGAAGCGTATTTTGTGTGGCCAAAACATGAGCCGCTTGGGCACCACGTGCTTGACCAGACATATGTCGACCTGCCATGCAGTCCATTGGCAAGCATACAAAAAAGACCCACACCAAAGAACAAAGCGGACCTCTCCTTACTCCTCATCAGCTGGGATCTCCAATCCCACTATACCTTCAGTCCTCTCTGAAACCTGCACTGAGAGGAATGAAGGTGTAGAATTAGGTGTGTCACAGCCAAGTACCTGCGGGCAATCTGCTATCGGTACACTGACGTCAGATTGTACCAGGAAAATTTCCCTGCCCCAGCTGCTGCACCGCCGAAAGAAGTTTGCTCCCAGCCATCCACATGCCCAGCGGTTGAATACTAGCTTGGCTAAATTGCTAGCACTTCAACTGCTGCCTTTTCAGTTGGTAGACTCTTCCCCTTCCGTGAGTTTGTGGAATGTGCGGTTCCTCAGTGGCAGGTTCCCAAACGCCACTTTTTCTCACGGAACGCGATTCCGGCTCTCTACCGGCATGTGGAAGGTAATGTCTTGGCCTAAATTATAAATGGTGATTAGCGCTAAAGAAATCCCATTAGGGATAATAACTGACAATGTGCACAAAATAATACATCAAAGAAATGTGAACATATAGTGAATACAAATAAAAACACCAAATCTAAGCCATCTGATTTAAAGTGTCTATATAGAAATGGCTGAAAGTCACAATGGGTGAATCTAAGTGAATAAAGTCCTCAATATGGAGGGTTCTTCCTATACATCTGGTATTCCTCAAAGTGATGTGGTATAGTTAGCTGAGCCTCTCCTCTATAGCTGTCTGTGCTGGAAATACTGCTGTATGAAGTCCCCTGATGAAGTCACGAGATACGTGACGTAACGACGTAGGGATCACATGAGACGGACACAGACCGGAAGTGACCGGAGGAGACGTAAGACGGCTGTAACGCTGCGTCTTGTTGTTATATGCCTATTTTAAACTTGTTTGATGTAAGAGTCCATATATTTTATTAATAAAGCATTGGAGTTTTTTACAATATTTCACTATTGGAGGCATTTTCTCCTTTTTCCTCCCTTGTGTCACATGGTTATGGTATACCATGGTAAGTGAATAGGATCCGCTGAGACGAGTGGGATCATTACAGGCGGGCCACTTCACTGCATACACCACTGGAGAGGATTTGGAGAAAAGTGTGAGACATCATCTTTAAGGCACCAATACTATATGCAAGTTTTTAATGATATCAAGGTGAGAGTTCTGGGAGACTGGGCATGGATATAGTTGTAATACTGCAGTATGTTCAGCACAGACAGCTATAGAGGAGAGGCTCAGCTAACTATACCACATCACTTTGAGGAATACCAGATGTATAGGAGGAACCCTCCATATTGAGGACTTTATTCACTTAGATTCACCCATTGTGACTTTCAGACATTTCTATATAGACACTTTAAATCGGATGGTTTAGATTTGGTGTTTTTATTTGTATTCACTAAATGTTCACATTTCTTTGATGTATTATTTTGTGCATATTGTCAGTTATTATCCATAATGGGATTTCTTTAGCGCTAATCACCATTTATAATTTATCCATTTATTGTGTACAGTGAACACTGCTAGATTTTGCTGCTTTAAAACACATCACATCCTTTTGGTCACATTTTTTTCTCACTAGTAGCGCAAAAGCTCTTCACCATTATATAAATGTCTTGGCCTAGCTGGACAGGGCGGTCAACGGTAAGGTGCATATTACTGCTGACTCATGGTCCAGCAGGCATAGACAGGGACGTTACCTATCTTTCACGGGGGGTACCCATGCCATTTTTCTCAATGATTTTCATCCATATTGCCGGGACCAGACATGACATTAAAGCCGCAAGCATTTTTTAATGACTTTTTTTCCTTTAGAAATGTCATTTTGTGCAGGGACAGTTCTAAACACGGGAAACACGTGCCACTTCACAGGCATACTATAGACACCCCCCAGGTACAATATTTAAAGGAATATTTCACTTTTTTTTTCACTTTAAGCATCATTAAAATCACTGCTCAAAAAAAACGTCCGTTTTTAAAACTTTTTTTTGCATTGATACATGTACCCTGGGGCAGGACCCGGGTCCCCAAACCCTTTTTAGGACAATAACTTACATATTAGCCTTCATAATTAGCACTTTTGATTTCGAACGTTCTATATACGTTATATAAAGTCCTATAGACTTTAATAGGGTTCTAAAGTTTGCACAAACTTTCGGTCCGTTTGCAGGTTCTGGTGCGAACCGAACCGGGGGGGTGTTTGGCTCATCCCTAGTGTGTATTCTGTTGTTGAGATGACCCTTAGTTCTGGTCTTCATTAGAGTTGAGCGGACACCTGGATGTTCGGGTTCGACAGTAGAAGAAAACTATTTAGAAATTGTTTATTTCACACACCTCCAAATATGTATAACACACTGCAAACTATTTTTTGTGCCCCTAAACGGCGTTTTTTGGAAGAGCAGAACACACCCACAGTACGTAACCGCTGAATCGCACAGCTACAGAACTGCAGAAAATGCTATTCAAAAAAAAATTTGTTTTTTTAGTATAGCACAGTAGGAGAAAACTATATAGAAATTGTTTATTTCACACACCTCCAAATATGTGTAACACACTGCAAACTATTTTTTGTGCCCCTAAACGGCGTTTTTTGGAAGAGCAGAACACACCCACAGTACATAACCGCTGTGTCATGATCAGTGTCATTGCCTGGGTCACCTGCTGGTGGTGCTATTGCTTTCAGCACCAAAGGGTGCAGTTCTGGTGGCCACCAGCGGGTGTCTCCCATTTGTCTGGAGCCGAAATCATCTCCTGCAATCAGGCGTCACCTGAGACTGATTGCAGGAGGTGTGTATAAATACCCAGCAGACACTAAAGCATTTGCTCTGGTATTGTCTTGGAACCCAGACCTGTATGCCTGAACCTGAACCTGAACCTGAACCTGAACCTGAACCTGAACCTTGTGACCTGTTATCTGTTACCTTGTATCCTGTGTTCCTGAACCCTGCATCCATCCCTGGACCCCTGCCTTTGTACCTTGTATCCTGTGTTCCTGAACCCTGCATCCATCCCTGGACCCCTGCCTCTGTACCTTGTATCCTGTGTTCCTGAACCCTGCATCCATCCCTGGACCCCTGCCTCTGTACCTTGTATCCTGTGTTCCTGAACCCTGCATCCATCCCTGGACCCCTGTCTTGCAGACTCATCCCTGTCTCCTGTTGTCCCTTCCGGCTCCCTGTTCAATCGGACTGATCTCTCGTGTATGACCCTGGCTTGATTACATTTACGCTTTAATCTCTAAACTGTATTCACGTTGGTGTAGGGAGTTGTTTTGTGTGTCACTGTGGCTGTTTGCTGGTTGCCTTTATTGTTTTAGGAATTATCCTTTCAATAAACTCATATATATATTTACTTACCTTGTGCCTAGTTCCTTTAGTGCAGCCTACTGATCTGCGTACCCTGTGCTGGATGCCGTGTTAGGCATCCGTGACAGAATACCAGAGCCATTCAAGCAGATCGGCTGCACTTGGGAATTGGGTCTGGGCACTGCTATTGCTTTAAAAATGCAGCTTGACGATATTCTGTATTTTTCGCTACTAGCAACAGAGGACAGGGAGTTTTGTTCTCAAACATTAAGTGAACACACTAGAGAGCAGTTGTTGGAATGCATCCGCATAGCCCATGTTTTTGTGGATCTGGGCAGTTTTGTGTTTGAGGATGTGCAAGATCTGATCTGTAGCTGTACAGAGTTGGCCCTGTCTGATGCCTCCAGTGGAGACGATGACTATACACCCCCTTTTAGTGCAGCTCAGGTAGAGTCCTTGGTGTGGCTGTTGGAAGATGACTCAGTCTTTTTCCTTGAGCAGTACTCAACTTGTCCTACACAGGTGCTTGCAGCATGTATTGAGTCAGTGCAGTCTCTGGTCAGACAAGCAGTATGCAAACCTAACTTTGTGCAATCATTACTACAGGCCTGGTCAAGTTTATTGTACTCAGCCCCTGTCGGTTCCCTGCCACCCATTCCTGTGTCTAGACACCAGCCTGCTGAGATGTCTGCGTCTCCTTTACCCCCAACTACCACAGTGGCCAACCAATACACCCTCCTGCCAATGAAGTACCAGTACCCTGTTTCCCCCTGCTGCACTTACCCTGCCTTTAACCCTCCTGCTTCGTCTCGGCTGCCTCCATCAGTTCCCCTAAGACCCCCTTCAAAATTTGCACCCTCTGCTTCACCATCCTTCCGCTCTTCGCCTCTACCAGCTGCATCCACCACCTACAGCCCTGTATACATATACAAATCTTCGGTGGCTAAACCAAAGAAAAAACGGAAGTTCTTTCCAACTCACACGATCCTGCCAGTAACCCAGCCTGTTTCCACACCAGCCGACCTGTTGCAGCCTGTCTCCGCACCAGCCGACCTGTTGCAGCCTGTCTCCGCACCAGCCGACCTGTTGCAGCCTGTCTCCGCACCAGCCGACCCATTGCAGCCTGTCTCCGCACCAGCCGACCCGTTGCAGCCTGTCTCCGCACCAGCCGACCTGTTGCAGCCTGTTTCCAAACCAAGCGACATGTTGCAGCCTGTTTCCACACCAGCCGATCCGCTCCAGCCTGTTTCCACACCAGCCGATCCGCTCCAGCCTGCTTCTACACCAGCCGATCCGCTCCAGCCTGCTTCTACACCAGCCGATCCGCTCCAGCCTGCTTCCACACCAGCCGATCCGCTCCAGCCTGCTTCCACACCAGCCGATTCGCTCCAGCCTGCTTCCACACCAGCCGATTCGCTCCAGCCTGTTTCCACACCAGCCAACCTGTTCCAGCCTGTTTCCACACCAGCCAACCTGTTCCAGCCTGTTTTCACACCAACCAACCTGTTCCAGCCTGTTTCCACACCAGCCAACCTGTTCCAGCCTGTTTCCACACCAGCCAACCTGTTCCAACCTGTTTCCACACCAGCCAACCTGTTCCAGCCTGTTTCCACACCAGCCAACCTGTTCCAGCCTGTTTCCACACCAGCCAACCTGTTCCAGCCTGTTTCCACACCAGCCAACCTGTTCCAGCCTGTTTCCACACCAGCCAACCTGTTCCAGCCTGTTTCCACACCAGCCAACCTGTTCCAGCCTGGATTTTCGGTGCCCGTCACCCAGCCTGACGTTTTGGTGCCCGTCTTTCAGCCCGCTGAACCAGTGCCTGCCATCTGGCTTGCTGAACCTCTGCCCGGTGGCCAGTTTGAAGTGCCTCTGCCCGGTGGCCAGCTTGAAGACCCAGCGCCATTTGCCCAGCCCGCTGACATGGTGCCTGCTAAACCAGTTCTCGATGCCCGGCTTGCCGCTGATTTTGCCCTGCTTGATTCCCAGCCTGACTGTGATGCCCTTGTGTTGTTCGCCTCCGTTAGGTTCATGCACATTGCCCTGCCTGTTTTCATTTCCAGATCCCAACTTCCAGACCCTGGTGGTGGGGTGCGTGTTCCATTGTCGGACTCAGGTGCCACGCCTCCCAGTAAGTTTAAGGACTCTGGCCGGAGGAGCACAAGTAGTCCGCAGACACAGGGGAGACTTTTTGGGACCTTTCCGCACCTACCAGCACTGCCAGATCAAGGGCAGAATGGAGCGTCCGGAGGCCACTCCTTGGGAGGGGGAACTGTCATGATCAGTGTCATTGCCTGGGTCACCTGCTGGTGGTGCTATTGCTTTCAGCACCAAAGGGTGCAGTTCTGGTGGCCACCAGCGGGTGTCTCCCATTTGTCTGGAGCCGAAATCATCTCCTGCAATCAGGCGTCACCTGAGACTGATTGCAGGAGGTGTGTATAAATACCCAGCAGACACTAAAGCATTTGCTCTGGTATTGTCTTGGAACCCAGACCTGTATGCCTGAACCTGAACCTGAACCTGAACCTGAACCTTGTGACCTGTTATCTGTTACCTTGTATCCTGTGTTCCTGAACCCTGCATCCATCCCTGGACCCCTGCCTCTGTACCTTGTATCCTGTGTTCCTGAACCCTGCATCCATCCCTGGACCCCTGCCTCTGTACCTTGTATCCTGTGTTCCTGAACCCTGCATCCATCCCTGGACCCCTGCCTCTGTACCTTGTATCCTGTGTTCCTGAACCCTGCATCCATCCCTGGACCCCTGTCTTGCAGACTCATCCCTTCCTCCTGTTGTCCCTTCCGGCTCCCTGTTCAATCGGACTGATCTCTCGTGTATGACCCTGGCTTGATTACATTTACGCTTTAATCTCTAAACTGTATTCACGTTGGTGTAGGGAGTTGTTTTGTGTGTCACTGTGGTTGTTTGCTGGTTGCCTTTATTGTTTTAGGAATTATCCTTTCAATAAACTCATATATATATTTACTTACCTTGTGCCTAGTTCCTTTAGTGCAGCCCACTGATCTGCGTACCCTGTGCTGGATGCCGTGTTAGGCATCCGTGACACGCTGAATCGCACAGCTACAGAACTGCAGAAAATGCTATTCAAAAAAAAATTTTGTTTTTTTAGTATAGCACAGTAGGAGAAAACTATATAGAAATTGTTTATTTCACACACCTCCAAATATGTTTAACACACTGCAAACTATTTTTTGTGCCCCTAAATGGCGTTTTTTGAAAGAGCAGAACACACCCACAGTACGTAACCGCTGAATCGCACAGCTACAGAACTGCAGAAAATGCTATTAAAAAAAAATTTTGTTTTTTTAGTATAGCACAGTAGGAGAAAACTATATAGAAATTGTTTATTTCACACACCTCCACATATGTATAACACACTGCAAACTATTTTTTGTGGCCCTGAATGGCTCTTTTTGCAAGCGTACATTAAAGTGCAAATTTTTATTTATTTTTTTTTTCGCCCTAAACGGGTCTTTTTTTGCCCTATGGGTCTTTTGGAAAAGAGCACAATAAAGTGCCTTTTTTTTTCCCCCTAAAAGTTAGATTTTCTCTGACACTCGGCTCATGGCAGTGTAAAAAGACTGCACTGCAACACAAACAGGTAAACCTATGCAGATCGCTGATTTTAATCTCTGAATCTGGACTCCTATATAATATTCTCTCTCCCTGAAAGCACCAACAGGAACCTGGCCCTACACTACACTATCTCTCTATCTTTTCCCTCAGATTGTAGAATCAGGACTACCTCATGTATTTTTCTATCTCTCCCTAAAAGCAGCAGCAGCAGACTAGATCCTCTCCCTATCTATTCTGAAGCAGAGTGACGTGTGTGCTGTGTGCCTCTAGCTTATATAGAAGCTGGGTCACATGTTGCACTGACCAATCACAGCCATGCCATTAGTAGGCATGGCTATGATGGCCTCTAAGGGCACACCAGCTAATCAAAAGGTGATTGGCTGGCCCCTGAAGCATTTCTAAATGCGTAATTAGATTGCCGAACCCGAACCCGGACTTTTGGGCAAAGTCCGGGTTCGGGTTCGGTTTCGGGAAAAAGCTAAAGTTCGGTACGGACCCGAACTTTACAGTTCGGGGTCGCTCAACACTAGTCTTCATCTATTTATATTTCTTACCCTTTGGTACTGTCTTTGCCTAGTTGGATAAAACTCTTGGCCTCTCCCCAACTATAAACCTAATTACAGGTACTCTATATTGATCTATCCATCTTGCTTGTCCTCCCTTCCACTTCTTGCTACTTATAGCCAAAAGGTACCAGCCAAACTTTCAATGTGTCACCTTCTTCATTAATATTGCTGCCACTGTCAAACAGGTTGATGTAGAATAGATCACCTGGGAATTCTTACAGACATCTCCCCAGTGTCTTCTTTATCGCTGTATTGCTTTGATGAGCATGTTTGCTCTTTTTACCCTTTTGAAGCAGTAAAATAATTCTCCTCCGTAATACATACGATCTATTTATATCTGTGCACAATACTGTTCAAGTTAAGCTCTAGAGCTTTAAAGTGCTATTCTATGTTCTCATTTAGAAAAAACATTCACTCAGAGGTGACAACTTTCCTTTTACGTCTTGTTATCTCATACCACTTGTAATTTCTCCCAGAACCTTAATATTAACATTTATAAGGAAAGAGAATAAATTGTAAGTGATTAGCATGAGAATTTGACATGCTGGATTTCAAGTAGATACATTCTAATCCAAGAATGACAGTTGGAGCTGAAACTATGCCCTAAAAAGTCTTTTTCTGAAATGCTGAACCTTCAATTACCAGACCTAAGCGTATGGTGCATTCTCATCTCTTCACGGTATGCTTGAAATCTTAGGAATGACAATAGATAATACATCAAGATAAGAAATTCATCTTTATTCTATAAGCAGCTTACGCATTAATTTGTTCTTTTCATTGTACCCTCATCGTTAAGAACATTTCCATGTGGTTTCACTATTTGCTGACAAGTAGATCCAAACCAATGTGAATTCAAAAGTCCCTCCTCTGTGCAAATCACTAGTACAGCATATGAAAATTTTTGAATTTTGAAAGTCATGTGTGCCTATTTTATTGGTGGATGATATTTGAATATTATTGGAACTTAGATTTTTTTTAATGTTAGCAAAAAACCCCTGTTAACCACCTCAATACCGCACGCCGTCATATGACGTCCGTTTAGGGGGGGATATCTGAATGATGCCTGCAGCTACAGGCATCATTCAGATATCCTTCTTTTCAGCCGGCGATTCTGCGCACCATAAGAATGATCATGGGGCAGTTCCACCGCTTGATCGTTCTTATAGGCGACGGGACGTCCCCCCCTCCCACCACCATCCGGTGCTTCTCCGGGCTCTCCCGTGCCATCAGGGGCCCGGAGAACGAATCGGTCAGTGCCAGGTGACGAGAATAGAGATTTCCGGTGACCATCTCTATGACCGTCGGAGGCCCGGGCGCGACGTTATGATGTCACACCCGGGTTACCCAGAAGTAAACAAAGCTATGATCGCGGCTGTCAGCGTGAGATCAGTGAATTTTTTTTCCCGATCTCATGCTTTCCAGCCTTGAGGAGAGATGTGGGGTCTTATTGACCCCGCATTTCTCCATAAAGAGGACCTGTCACAATAGATTCCTATTACAAGGGATGTTTACATTCCTTGTAATAGGAACAAAAGTGATCAAAAAAAAAAATGTAAAAAAAAATTAAGTAAAAAAAATTAAAAACGCCTCTGTCCTCTCAGAAGCGAACACAAACGTAAGTCCCGCCCACATATGTAAACACCATTTAAACCACACATTTGAGGTATTGCCGCGTGCGTTAGAGCGTGTGCAACAATTCTAGCACTAGACCTCCTCTGTAACTCTAAACCAGTAACCTGTAAAAAAAAATAAAGTGTTGACCTATCTCCGGAGATCTTTAAGAACCGATGTTTGGTGCCATTCCATGAGTGTGCGGAATTTTAAAGCGTGACAAGTTAGGTATCTCTTTACTCGGCGTAACATCATCTTTCACATTATACTGTTTTGTTATTTTTTAATTCATGAAACCGTTTTTTGTTTTTTTAAAAAGGCGTTTGAAAAATTATTGTGCAAATACCGTGCGAGATAAAAAGTTGCAATGACCGCCACTTTATTACCTAGGGTGTCTGCTAAACAAATATATATAATGTTTGGGGGTTCTGAGTAATTTTCTAGCAAAAAAAATATGATTTTTACATGAAGGAGAGAAGTGCCAGAATAGGGACGGTATTGAGGTGGTTAAATAAAAATGCTAAAGCGCACCTTTTGTTTGAGTGCTCAAAGGTGAATGCTGCACTTGATTCTTCCTGTAATAATGTTGTGTGTTTTGTCAAATTTCTAATAAATTACATGTGCACACAATATGTTTTTTACTAAATTTGTTAGTTCAAGAGATTTTTGAATGTTAGTCAAGTTGAGGCATTTTTTAAAGCAAAAAATAACTGGTTGCTTGCTATAGGTGTAAGGCTAGTATGTTTTTTTGCCTATGAGGATAAACTTCCTAAGGAATTAATTACACAATTTTCCTTGGGCACTTGTAAAACATTAACAACTTGTTCAGATAACTTTAAAAATTGCATTACAAAATTAAATTAAGGGAATCTTCTTAAGAGCATCTAAACTGCCCTCCAAGGTAAATATCCCTGTACCGATATACCAATACTACTCCTCTACCCCCTACCCTAGCAGAGGTATCTCCCTGATGTACGCATGCCTTAGCGACACCCGACCCTGCTCCCAAGTACACGCCTTAATGAAGTGGGCTGAAGAATTGAATGTTCCCTTCACCCAAACCCAATGGCAACGGGCATTTACAGAAACCTTTAAAGCATCTCACTGCTCCAACCACTGGGAATCCTACCAAAAGACTATCCATAGATGGTATTTAACGCCCTATCGATTATCTAAAATGTACCCGAGTCACCCATCATCCTGCTGGAGAACCTGCGGCAGTATAGGCTCCATCGCACATACCCTTTGGTACTGCAAATCCTTGACTTCCTTCTGGAAACAAGTATTCACTCTGATCTAATCTATTACTGGGACACTTTGGTCCCCGAATCCTGCACTGGCCCTGCTACATATAGGCATAGAAAAACTTCCACCCCAATCTAGATATGCAGTCCTCCACTTACTCTATGCTGCCAAATTAAACATTACTAGATTATGAAAAACTACTACAATCCCCTCCATTTCAAGTACTGTCACCAATCTCAATATCCAGTGTGAAATGGAATGAATTGTTGCTAGGAAAAACCTGCACTTAGAGAAATTTATGGCTATGTGGTCGCTATGGTTACACCACCCAAAATGCACTGTTCAAGTATAACTTTACCATTATGAAATGCTCATTACTCACCTTTCTCCCTATCTCAGGTTCGCTGGTGCCCTCTTCGTCCTCCTTCCTTCTACCCCTACCCCCTTCCCCCTCCTTCCCCCCCCCTTTCTCCATCTAGGACCTCTTTTCAATCGACTATCCAGGTTTACCCACCCTCGTTAGCATTTCAATGTTTGCTTTAATAAGATAATCCTTGTCAGAAGAGCTTGTCTCTAGTTGGAACATCTGTTTCTGTTCGTATTAATGTTGTGGCTATAACATGTATGTACCTTTGAAATTCTAATAAAGAACAAGTTATAAATAAAATTAAATCAAGGACAGTTCAGCCACTGATGTTTTCAGCACCATGGATAGTTTTTATCAGCCAATACAGTCTTCAGCACCACAAACAACTTCTAATCTCCAGATAAATTATCACTACCATACTCTATTCCTTTGAACAGGTATGAGAATCAGATTCATCATTTTCAAGGGTTGTAGATTAATCCTGCATATTCGAGGTCTATTATCCCAGAAAATATATGGTTAGTTTCACCATTCTCAATTATTTGAATAGTTGAAAAGGATGGATTGGCAATTGGACTTTATGGGCACAACACGATTGAGTAAAAAATTCTTAAACTTTATTAAAAATAATTAAAAATAATTAACACTGAATAGTATGACAAAACTATTCATAACAAGGACATTGAGCAACAATGAGCACACCACCTAAAAACCCATAAGTAAATAAAATGATATACTGAATTGAATGACACACGGTCACCTCCTGCAGTATAGAATCTTAACTCGACATGTTGTGCGAATTTAATCGCTTCTTCGGGAGTTTTGATGTGATATCTATAGAGTAAAAAATTGCACAACATAAAAAACAGGCACAAACACAAAAGAACACAAATATTTTAGTCTGCTGTCTCTGAAAAGGCCACACAGCCCACCATAGCGTCCCGACCATCCCTGGAAATAGGAAAGGGGGAAAAAGAGGAAATTGGAGGAGAGCAAGAAATTTTTTTTTCTTGCTCTCCTCCAATTTCCTCTTTTGTGTTGTGCCCATAATGTCCAATTGCCAATCCATCCTTTTCAACTATTCAAATTCTGGGACGTGGCACTCTTTACAATCCATCATATCCCTAGTACCACTCTGGGATGATATGACCCCCATTCATTCATTCTCAAATCTTTGCAATTTCATGGATTTTTAATTTAGGTCAGCTGGATTAGAAGGGCCAGTAATGAGGCTTTTCTTATGTGTCAGCCCTCATTATAAAAGTATGGGTTCCCAACAGCCATTATTGGTGAAAGTAGTTTGGGACAGCTGACTATGTATGGAGAGTTAGTTGCTATTGGTACTACAGTGTAGTATACTACACTAAATAACTGTGATTGCAGTGTTCTGGGCTACACATTCTTGTGTGTTCCCTCTTGCCCTGTTCACAGTTCAGAGACCCAACAATCCTTTATAGGACTTCATTTTTGTGTGTGCTAGCAACAACTGTAGTTACTGTTTAGCTTCTTCCCCATACCCGAGCAGTGTTTTTTGTTTATTTTATTGGTGGTTTGTATTTTCTTTTATTTCATGTTAATGCTATTTTTTATTTTTTTTGCTAGATTAAAAAATGTAGGTTGAGGTTTAGTGTTTCAGAGTTTTTTTTTTTTTTTTAGTTTTTTTCTTAGTTTTTACGATGGTACATTTTATTTCATTGTGTTAGGGCCTTTTTTTCACAGTCTACAGCATACAGTACACTTGTTGCTGACACAGGAAATCTGCTTTTTGTTTTCAGGACGTCACTGTATATTTGTTTGGTATGCACTAAAGCACCACATACAGGTCCTTCTCAAAAAATTAGCATATTGTGATAAAGTTCATTATTTTCTGTAATGTACTGATAAACATTAGACTTTCATATATTTTAGATTCATTACACACAACTGAAGTAGTTCAAGGCTTTTCTTGTTTTAATATTGATGATTTTGGCATACAGCTCATGAAAACCCAAAAATCCTATCTCAAAAAATTAGCATATTTCATCCGACCAATAAAAGAAAAGTGTTTTTAATACAAAAAAAGTCAACCTTCAAATAATTATGTTCAGTTATGCACTCAATACTTGGTCGGGAATCCTTTTGCAGAAATGACTGCTTCAATGCGGCGTGGCATGGAGGCAACCAGCCTGTGGCACTGCTGAGGTGTTATGGAGGCCCAGGATGCTTCGATAGCGGCCTTAAGCTCATCCAGAGTGTTGGGTCTTGCGTCTCTCAACTTTCTCTTCCCAATATCCCACAGATTCTCTATGGGGTTCAGGTCAGGAGAGTTGGCAGGCCAATTGAGCACAGTAATACTATGGTCAGTAAACCATTTACCAGTGGTTTTGGCACTGTGAGCAGGTGCCAGGTCATGCTGAAAAATGAAATCTTCATCTCCATAAAGCTTTTCAGCAGATGGAAGCATGAAGTGCTCCAAAATCTCCTGATAGCTAGCTGCATTGACCCTGCCCTTGATAAAACACAGTGGACCAACACCAGCAGCTGACATGGCACCCCAGACCATCACTGACTGTGGGTACTTGACACTGGACTTCAGGCATTTTGGCATTTCCCTCTCCCCTGTCTTCCTCCAGACTCTGGCACCTTGATTTCCGAATGACATGCAAAATTTGCTTTCATCCGAAAAAAGTACTTTGGACCACTGAGCAACAGTCCAGTGCTGCTTCTCTGTAGCCCAGGTCAGGCGCTTCTGCCGCTGTTTCTGGTTCAAAAGCGGCTTGACCTGGGGAATGCGGCACCTGTAGCCCATTTCCTGCACACGCCTGTTCACGGTGGCTCTGGATGTTTCTACTCCAGACTCAGTCCACTGCTTCCGCAGGTCCTCCAAGGTCTGGAATCGGTCCTTCTCCACAATCTTCTTCAGGGTCCGGTCACCTCTTCTCGTTGTGCAGCGTTTTCTGCCACACTTTTTCCTTCCCACAGACTTCCCACTGAGGTGCCTTGATACAGCACTCTGGGAACAGCCTATTCGTTCAGAAATTTCTTTCTGTGTCTTACCCTCTTGCTTGAGGGTGTCAATGATGGCCTTCTGGACAGCAGTCAGGTCGGCAGTCTTACTCATGATTGCGGTTTTGAGTAATGAACCAGGCTGGGAGTTTTTAAAAGCCTCAGGAATCTTTTGCAGGTGTTTAGAGTTAATTAATTGATTCAGATGATCAGGTTAATAGCTCGTTTAGAGAACCTTTTCATGATATGCTAATTTTTTGAGATATGAATTTTGGGTTGTCATGAGCTGTATGCCAAAATCATCAATATTAAAACAAGAAAAGGCTTGAACTACTTCAGTTGTGTGTAATGAATCTAAAATATATGAAAGTCTAATGTTTATCAGTACATTACAGAAAATAATGAACTTTATCACAATATGCTAATTTTTTGAGAAGGACCTGTATTTATTCCCATTATTGGCATAGCTGCCATTAAATTTTGACAATCATCTTTAATAAAAATGTCAGGCAGAGCTAAAGAAGGTAGTAGGGGTGGACAGATTCTGCAGATCAAAGGGTAGTCGGGCCGCACCACCAACAGGACATGTCTACATTTTCCACAGCCTCAGCACATGCAGGAGGTAGTTGAGGGACTGAAAAAGCATTCCACTTTTACCTACCTAGAAGTGAAGAGCAGCCATTTGTCTGAAACTGCTGCTAATCCACCCTCTTGTTCCTAGTCCTCTTTTTCTGCTAATCTCTCCATAGCCCTGCAAATGGGAGAAGTTGTGGAATTAATATATCACACAATCACTGACTTGCTGCAGGAGGGTAATCTTGGTAATGTGCAAACAGATATTAAATATTATAAATGTTAAAATGGATGTAAACCCAATTTGAGCTGGGCACATATATCTGTAGTATTTTGTTGTCTCTCTTCAAAGAGCTAAGTCCCATAGCTCTCTCCTGAACCATTCCTCTGTTATCAGCCTGATAAAATAGATTAGCAGGGAGCTGGCCCTGTTACCAAACACTTCTGAGAGTCTCTGCCTATGATGAGAGGGGGTGTGTGCCTTTCCGCCAATCAGCAATTTTAGCTATCTTGGCTGTATGCCCAGACATCACACTCTGTGTTAAATAGGAGAGATTATTTCCTAACACGATCTGAACTTTCAAAACAGTATATAAATGTGAAGACAGCAGATATACATGTAAAACTTATGTAGGGAGATTTTGTTCATCCCTGTGTATCATCTGAGGCTATTCACTTCACTGGGTGTATGGAGGGTTTACATCCACTTTAAGGATGAGAAAGATAGTGCCAGGACCATAGAAGGAGGGAGTGGAAAGAGGCAGTGACGTTCTAGCAGCTGGAGATTACTGCCAAGTGGCACTCCGGTAAGGAAGAAGGAGTGAATAATGAGGTGGTAGACCATCTGTGGGTGCTACCACTTGGAGGTGGCACCCACAGAGGAGGAACGTTCGAAGGGAAAGGCACAACAGTGAGGGAAGATTTTGTCCAGGCACTGGGGTAGCTTGCAGAGAACTGGAGGAAGCAGGCATCCAAATCCATCTAAAGGGTCTGTCCCACAGGTACAGACCACTGCTATCCCCAGAGCCAGTCCACAGAGCTCTGTGGGACTTTTAAAATATATGCCATGGTATAAGTACTAGCCAGTCACATGATGCTGCATCTGCTACAACTGTGGCCTTTAGTGACAGAGAGGAAAGTCCCTCCCTAAAACCCCGTAGCGACGCCACTGCTGGTAGTGTCCCTTTTGCCTGGGGGGCGGTGCTGCCCCCCTGAAAAATGCCACCCATGGCAAACGCCTTGTTTGCCTCATGGTAGATACGCCCCTGGTCACAGTCAACATGCAAAACGAAGATTTCATATGTAGCCAATTCTTCTTAAAATTCAAACCGTTTTACAAAGTTTACTTGAAAAATCTGCCCTATAGTGTCACAGTAGTGCGTACAGTATTCAGCTTCATGGTTAGTGGCAGACAAGCACAAAGAGTATTCAGTACCGTGGACAGTTCTTATCAGCCAGTGTCCAGCAGGTACACCAATCATTATCTTGCCTTGAAATTGATGTCTTATTTCAGTCAGCAGGAATTACAGTACAGTAGTTCCAGGACAGCGCTTTTATAAAGTGTTAAGCAATCTCCTTTATTGACCTATTTATTTATGATATTACTTAGGTTGCTTGGGTTTGAATGGGAAAAAAGTTTAAGGGCACAGATCAATTATGCTTCAGCCATACCAATTCAATTTAATGTCAAAGACATCTTATTCTCAGTTTTCACAATGAGACAGCTAATGCTTCTATCTACAACCACAAGGGAACATCTGAGATTAAAGTGAACCCTCGTCCACACTCTTACATGGAGGCCATTGTGCCGGATGAGAGTATAAGAAACCTGAGCTTTTTTTGCAGAGAAAGTCTGCACACAGTATAAAAAATTTAAAAATTAGAACATTTTTGTTGATTCAGCTCAGTAACTACAAAGATAGGGGAAAATGTGGCAGGAAACTAAAATAGCCTATACAGTGATATTGTTTTATATTTGAAAATGGTCCAAGTTGGTATTATTTGATATGGGGATAGCAGAAAAAAACAACAGTATACATAATTATCATCGGGATATGTGCACTGGTGTTCATGTCATAAATGTCAGGAACAGAAGGCAAGGCTGGCAGTAACAAAAGGTACCGTTGGATCAAACTGAATTGTGGGCAATGTCAAGTTTATAGACCAAAGAAACATGAAAAGTTTACCGCACTCCAAGTTGTAGAGGAATAAAATGTATCTTTACTGTCAATTTAAATCCACGTGGATAACATCAATACAGACACAGCAGAGATTGACGCGTTTCACAAATCAAATTCGCTTAATCATAATCTGATTAGACATGTGCAGAGCGAAAAAATTAGTTTTGTTTTGATTTGTTATTTACATAAATTCATTACTTAAATTAGTTTCATTTGTTTAATTCGTTTTTGGAATTAATTTTGTTTATTCGTTTTCAAATCGATTCTAAATCTTTTCGAAACAATTTAAAAAAAATGTGAAATTCAAAAACTTTTCGAATTTAAATCGTTTTTCAATTTCCAAAAAGATTGAAATACAATAGAAAATAAAGGAATAGAATAGAAAAAAATTATATATTTTTTCTATTCTATCCCTTTATTTTCTATTCTATTTTATTGTCTTTGGAAATTGGAAAACGATTCAAATTCAAAAAGTTTTCTAATTCAAATTTGTAAACTATTCGAATTAGAAAAGTTTTTAAATTTGAAAACAATTCGAATTCGAAAAGTATTCAAAAACAAATCAAATTCGAATTTCGTCCAAATTTTTTTTCTTATTTCGGATTTGTTTAAATTCAAAACTATTCTAATTCAGCAATTCGGATACATCCGAATTTCCGAATAACTAAAATTTGTCAGAATTTTAATTCATAATGAAACGAACTGCACATGTCTAAATCTGATTATGATTAAGCAAATTTGATTTGTGAAACGCGTCAATCTCATTTTGAGGAAAGATTGCTCTCACCTGGAGCGGCACACCCTTGCTCTCTTGTTGGATTGCAAGTTTATAGTCCACAACACAGAGAAAACAGCAAGAGGATGCATTAACTACAGTACTTCCGAACTGCACACCAAACATATACAGCGGCAGGGCGGCTCGGCTGCGTAAAACTACATACCTGTACGTTGTTTGCACCCCCTGGTATGGGGTGCGCGCACGTGCGCCGCCTGCCCCCTGAGATCATTCTCGGGAATGACAGAATGACGGTCTGCCTATGTAAACAAGGCAGACCGTCGTTCTGGCAGACAGGGAGAGAGAGATCTGTGATTCCAACTAATCTGGAACACAGATCTCTCCCTTTGTCCAGTGTCTGCATCCCCACACTCCCAGGGTACACATTTAACCCTTTGATCGCTCCTGATGTTAACTCCTTCCCTGTCAGTGTCATTTATACAGTGTCAGTGCATTTTTTTTAGCACTGATCACTGTATTGGTGTCACTGGTGGCCAAAAAGTGTCACTTAGTGTTCAATTTGTCTGCCGCAATGTCGTTGTTCCGCTAAAAATTGCTGATCGCCATCATTACTAGTATGAAACAATTTAAAAAAAAGTCCCCAAATCTATCCCATAGTTTGTAGACATGATAACTTTTGTGCAAACCAATCAATATACGCTAATTGGGATGTTTTTTTACCGAAAATACGTACGAGAATACAAATTGACCTAAATTGATGAAGAAATGCGATTTTTTTACATATTTTTATTGGATATATTTTATAGAAGAAAGTAAAAAATATTAAATTTTTTTCAAAATTGTTGTTATTTTTTGGGTTATAGCACAAAAAAAAAAAAAAATGCAGAGGGGATTAAATACCACCAAAAGAAAGCTCTATTTGTGGAAAAAAAGGATGTCAATTTTGTTTGGGTACAACGTCGCACGACCGTGCAATTGTCAGTTAAATTAATGCAGTGCCGTATCAGCTCTATGCCCTTGGTGAACTGGAGCGAAGTCTGATGGCTTTTTTTTAAGGTCAAAGTGTTTTTTTTTAAGGGTAAATGTGAGATCTGAGGTCTTTTTGACCTCAGATCTCTCAATAAAGTTGACCTATCATGCGTATTTCTATTACAATGGATGATGTGAAGTGATAAAGTGATTTTATCACTAGTATTAAAAAAATAAAATAATCCATAAATATATATCATAGTTTTTAGACGCTGTAATGTTCACGTAAACCAATCAGTATACACTAATTGGGATTTCTTTTTACCAAAACATGTAGCAGAATACATATTTGCCTAAATTTATGAAGAAATTCAATTTTTTTTTTATTGGAAATGTTTTATAGCAGAAAGTAAAAAATATTGTTTTTTTTTCAAAATAGTTTTTTTTTGTTTGTTTATTTTATTTTTAGTTTATAGTGCAAAAAAATCTGTGGTGATCAAATACCACCAAAAAAATGCGCTATTTGTGGAAATACAGCGTCGCATGACCACACAATTGTCAGTTAACCACTTCACCCCCCTGGAAGATTTGGCTGCTCAATGACCAGGCCATTTTTTGTGATTCGGCACTGCGCCTCTTTAACAATTGCGCGCCATGTGACGTTGTAACCAAACAAAATTGACGTCTTTTTTTCCCACAAATAGAGCTTTCTTCTGGTGGTATTTGATCATCTCTGCGTTTTTTATTTTTTGCGCTATAAACCAAAAAAAAAGACAATTTTGAAAAAAAAATACAATATTTTGTACTTTTTGCTATAATAAATATAATTTTTTTTTTTTAAAAAGCAAATTTTTTCCTCAGTTTAGGCCGATATGTATTCTTCTACATATTTTTAGTAATAAAAATCCCAATAAGCGTATATTGATTGGTTAGCGCAAAAGTTATAGCGTCCAAAAAATAGGGGATAGATTTATGGCTTTTTTTTTACTAGTAATGGCGGTTATCTGCGACATTATGGCAGACAGATGAGACACTTTTGACACATTTTTGGGACCATTGACAATTATACAGCGATCAGTGCTATAAAAATGCACTGATTACTGTGTAAATATCACTGGCAGGGAAGGGGTTAACACTAGGGGGCGATCAAGGAGTTAACTGTGTTCCCTCGTGTGTGTGTTCTAACTGTAGTACTTCATATTCCAATCGCACACATTCCTGGATGAGCTCTCAAATTTGGGTGCTGCAGCAACAACCAGGTGGATACTGGTTCAAGTCACAACGAAGATATTTGCCAGCACACCATGGATCGACACGAAATAGCGTCCAAACGGATAGTTATTGCATGATCACAACACAAAGAGAGTGCAACTTTTCAGAGTCATGCAGGACCCCTTCGTCAGGCATGCCTGACGAAGGGGTCCTGGCGAAGGGGTCGTGCATGACTCCGAAACGTTGCACTCTCCTTTTGTTGTGATCATGCAATAAACTATCCGTTTGGATGCTATTTTGTGTCGATCCATGGTGTGCTGGCAAATATCTTCGTTGTTCTAACTGTAGGGGTATGGGACTGACTAGAGGAGATGACAGATCGCTGTTCCTATAACTAGTAGGAACTCACAATCTGCCTCTCCTCTCTTCACAGAACAGGGATTTGTGTGTTTACACACACACGTCCCCATCTGGCTCTTGTGCCTGTGATCGAGCTTGCCCAGCGGTCATCGCAACCGCCGGTCACGCGCATCGGCGGTCATCGCGACTGCCAGTCACGTGCATGGGCACCTCTTTTTTTTTTTTTAAAGTGACAGCGGGATCTCGCCACAGGAAATTTGGGGCTCAGGTAAGTAAAATGGGGGCTCGGGGGGGCCGGACACTGCAAGGTGTTTTTTCACCTTAATGCATAGGATGTATTAAGGTGAAAAAACACGAGGGTTTACAACCCCTTTAACTATTGGGGGAAAAAATGGCTTGATCTCATAATTGATTGGTCAACTCTGCAAATCTCCAAAAGCTTCAAGAACATTCTGGCACCTGCAGTCTCCTTTTCTAGTACACCACTTCAGGATATTTTAGGGAATAACAATTTACTGTCAGCAGCAGACACACTGTGTTAATTGTGACAGAATGAGGTGATGCTCTTTTATTAATGTATTCATTTAGTCTACAACTTTGCTGTGCAGGATATAAATGAGTGATACAAATAGACTACGATGAGTGTGCTTGCTGTTGGTGGTGTCATGCCGTCTTGTATCCTCTCCTCTGGGGGTTGATTATCCTTCGTTGTTTACCTATTCTCTGCTTACTAGCTGATATTAATTAGTTACGTGACTGTCTATGTCTCCTTGAAGCACAGATAACCATTATTCACTCTGCACCGTGTCTAAGTGCGTGCTTTTGGCTGGGGAACATTCTCTATGACATCCCGCTAGTTAGCATACGAAGTGATGGCTCCTCTTCTATTTTGGTGATGCTCCTCTCCCACCGTGTCTGTTAGAATGTGCTAATGATGAAAGTAAGGAAGACAACAGGCAGCAGATGTTGGGAGCTCTGCCAGGGATCTGACAAGATGGGGGGTAAAAATAAAACATTCCATCAGAACAGAGGAACGTTTTCTGACTTTACATGTGTTACGAATACCTGTGATACCTCCATCACCCACGGCCGTATTCAATGTAAATGTGTTCATACTGACTTTGCTGAAATATTTAACCACTTCCATACCAGGCCTATTCTGGCACTTCTCTCCTACATGTAAAAATCATCATTTTTTTGCTACAAAATTACTCAGAACCCCCAAACATTATATATTTTTTTTTAGCAGAGACCTTGATGGCAGTCGTTGCAACTTTTCATGCCCCACGGTTTCATGAATTAAAAAATAACAAAACTGTCACAAGTGCCAAGATGCAGACACTGTGAGCAGGAACTTGGGAGCACTGGTATCACAGATACAGCTTGTGATGCATTGTGGAAACACCAAGTCCGTTTAATGGTGGAGTCAGGTCTCTCACATGGTTAAGTGACAGCCATGTGGAAGTGTTGTGTAACGGTTTCAGCCAAATGATCAGACCAGTGGTGATGTGCAATTTCTACTTTACTTAACAATGAACTTTAACATAAATTGTACCCGAGATCGCGTGACCACGGGTATACAGTACAGAACATTAATATAAACTGTAAAGAAAGAGGATATAACAATTATACTGCCGTTCAACTAATGTCCACTAGGTGGCAGCAGTGTGTTCTGAGTTCAATCTACAGATAGAATAGACAGCTAAGGAATCTCACGTGTCCAAGACAGTAATCGTTCGTTCAACAGACTGTGAGCTGAGTGGACCTCCTGCTGGCACACACTTCACGCTGGCACTGCTTTCTACTTGCTTCAGGAGGTTCTGGTGGCTGCAGATAGGGCCAACCCACTTCATGGACAGCTTCTGCAAATGGACTGTAACAGAGTCCTCTCCAGTGACTAGGGCTTGGAAAGATGCTGTGTGCTCTTGTGCTCACTGCTGGTGGCCCGCACACCAGACTTAACAGGGGAGGACCCAGCACCTGGGAACAGCTCACTTGCCCAGTTACTGCTGTCCCATCAGGCAGGATCTCTCTGAGCACAGGAAGCTGGGTGGAGCTGACATTTCTATCCCCTGGGTGTGTCCAGGAGCTCAGAGGATTGTAGGGAGTTGAGTTAAAGGGACCTGCACTGGAATCTGGACAAAGGGGCATCCCACTACACTCCACCCCACTTGAACTTGCGATTCCAGGCAAGTTTACCGACCATACAAAGTCCTCCTGTGCAAAGGGTTCAGGTGGTTTTCCAAAGTTGTGCCTCTGAGAGCATCTCAAGGGTTGAGGTTCCGGCTCTTCTTCAGAAGCAGACAAAGGTACATCTTCACTTTCAGGCATCTCAGTGGACAGTGGGTCAGAGGGCTCCACAGCAGGAGTAGGAATCAGAGCTGGGCAATCATTGGACTGCATGGCATTGTCTGTATCTGTAATCTCTCCTGGGAGATTTGGAGGCAGCAGTGAGGGAATGGGGAGTAGCCACCACTGATTCTCTGCTGGGGCTGCTACGGGTGGCTCGGAAACCTGTTTTCCCAGCTCTCTAGATAAGCTCTCAGGCACCTCTTTGTAATTTCGAATAGGTTTGAGGAGCCTGCTGTGTAGCCGCCTCGGCCTGTCTTGTGTACTTTCCTTCTGGATGTCATAGACTGGCACTCCTGGAATTGGTTGCTGTAGCACAACTCCGGGCACTTCCTCCAATGGAGTTTGTAGCTTGCCCTGCTGATGTGCACCTTTGCGCCTGATCAAGACCCTGTCTCCAGGTTTCAGGTCATAGACCTCCGTTCCTGACTCTTCTTGTTCCACCCAAGTTCGCGCCTTTACAAACTGTTGGACTTCGGACAGGCGTCGCCTCCACTCTCGAATCCAGGTTGCTGGAGTATACTCCAGTTCTTCAGTGGGGACAACACCCCATAGATCTGTGGGTCCCCCAAGAGTACAACCAAACATCACGTGGTAAGGAGAGAGAGCTGCCGCTGAGTGCACAGTATGATTATACTTCCAAACCACTTCAGCCAAGTAATGGGTCCATCTGGTTCTTTTCTTACGGGGCAAGCCCTCTCAATAGTTGTATCAGGGTACGATTAAACCTCTCGCAGGCTCCGTTACCCTGTGGGTGATATGGGGTCGTATGCGTCTTCTTGACACCTAAGGAGCGACACCACTCCTGGAAGAACTCACTTTCAAAGCAGGGCCCTTGATCTGAATGTATCTTCTGAGGGCAACCATAAGGGAGACAGAAGTGCTTCCACACTGCTTGAGCTGCAGTCTTTGCAGTCTGGTCACGAGTTGGTACAGCTACTGCAAACTTGGTAAAGTGGTCCACCATAACAAGGACATGGCGATGTCCATCTTCCGACATGTCGAGAGTGAGGAAGTCAACTGTCAATACTTCCAATGGGGCAGACGTGTTCCAAGTCATGGGAGGCACCTGGACCTCAGCCACCTTGGTCACGGAGCATACCGCACAGTGCCGACATATCTGATCAATCAACTGGAACAGCCCCACACACATGGCTTGCCTTTTGAACCAGGTGAATGTCTTGTGGACACCCCAATGTCCTCCTTCCACATGGATCCTTTCTGCCACTGGTCGAGCTCTGGCCCACGACAGTACGACCTGCCAGGTTACCGAAGAGTCATGGGGGAACATTATTCTGCGATACAATATGCCATTTCTCAAGAGGAGGCGTGACCATTCATTCAGCAGTTTTTGTGTTTCTGGTAGCAGTTGTGATCTTTCACTTCTACTGGGCCAGCGCCGTAACTGCATTGCCTCTATCACTGGGGCAATCACAGGGTCATCCTTCTGCGTTTCTGCCCAGTTATAATCTTCCAATACCTGGATGAGGTCCACCCGTGGTCTACTCTTAGATCTAGCCCCCATTAAGGGTGGAATTTCTTCTTCTTTGGCCTCTTCATCCACATCTCGCTGTGGTTGTGCTGAAGGGTACCGTGATAGGGCATCAGCCACGTGGTTGCCCTTTCCCGGGTGGTAATGCAGGGAAAAGTCAAACTTTGCCAGACGTGCTGCCCATCTTTGTTCCAGAGTGCCAAGTTTGGATGTCTGGAGATGTACTAAGGGGTTATTGTCCGTCCAGACTTCGAACTTAGACCCTGTGAGATACTCTGCGAAACGTTCTGTGACGGCTCACACCAGCACTAACAGTTCCAACTTGAAGGAGCTGTAGTTTGCAGGGTTTCTCTTGGTTGGATGAAGGCTGCGGCTGGCATAAGCAATAACCCGTTCCTCACCATCTTGCATTTGTGAGAGCACGGCCCCCAGGCCCTGGTTACTGGCATCAGTTTGTAACCGAAAGGGAAGGGAGAAATCAGCAAAGGCCAATACAGGGGCTGACACCAACCATTGCTTTAAGAAGTCAAATGCCTCTTGTTGTTCCAGTCCCCATTCCACCCTCTTGTGACCTCCTTTATGGTCTATTCCATGTAGTAATTTCTGGATTGGAGCAGCATGATGGGTGTAGTGCTTTATGAAACGTCGATAGTGCCCCGCTAGCCCTAGGAAGGCTCTAACCTCGGTCACGGTCGCTGGTGCCTTCCATTCTTGTATTACCTTAATTTTCTCTGGGTTGGGGAGCACACCCCGTTTTGAAATGACATGTCCCAAATATTCAATCTCACTTTTGAACAGGTGGCATTTTTTTTGGCTTAAGCTTCAGCCCATACTGATGTAGCCGGGCTAGAACAGCATTGAGGTGGGCTAGGTGTTCCTCAAAGGTGGCAGAGAACACCACTATATCATCAAGATAAATCAGGATGCTATCCAAGTTCATATCCCCAAGACAATGCTCCATTGTCCTTTGGAAGGTAGCAGGTGCATTGTTCAGCCCGAAAGGCATTCTCTTGAACTGCCATAGTCCCATAGGGGTAATGAAAGCAGTTTTTGGTCGATCTGCTTTTGCCACAGGGATCTGCCAATACCCACTGGCGAGATCAAGTTTGGAAAAGAACTTGGCTTTCCCTAGAGCAGTTAGGGACTCTTCAATCCGCGGCAGGGGATAGGCGTCTCTTGTAGTGACAGCATTCAACCGTCTATAATCTACACAGAAGCGGAGGGTGCTGTCCTTTTTCTGCACTAATACAACGGGAGCTGCCCATGGGCTCTTGCTGTCTTCAAATACGCCTTGCTGCATCATCTGTTCCAACATCTGCTTGACTTCCTGATAAAGGTGAGGGGGTATGCTTCTGTAGCGATCCCGGATGGGTGGATTTCCTCCTGTTAAGATCTCATGTTCAATTCCATTGCTACAGCCCAGGTCAAAATCCCCCTGTGAAAACGCCTCTGACCACTTATCCACCAGTTGCCTTACTGCTTCTACCTGAGTGGGTGTGAGTTCCTCAGTGGACAGCTGTAGAAGTGGAAGTATCTGTTCTCCTACCCATGCTGGGTCTGCTCCTGCTGACCATTTGGCAACATTCACTTTAGCTACATAACGTCGTCCGTGAAATTTCTGGAGCTCTATGTGGTACACTTTGGGAGAAATCACACCTGTAATCAGGGCCAGTTCCGCCACTGGTGTCCCCGGGGGCAGGTGAAGTGGAATCGTCTTGCTGTTCCGCATCCTAATAAGCACGGCGCCTTGACGAACTACTGTAAGAGTTCTAGCAACAAATAGGACCATATCTGAGGGTAAGGGTTCCACTACCACTGGGACGCCCTGCAGTCTATGGCATGATCCAACATTCATGGGAAGTACAAGTTCTTTGCAGGGAGGTATTACAATCTCTGTCCCAAAGGGAACCCTCACAACACCAGCCTTTTCATTAATGTTTGCGATACTTGCTTCAGAGTCCTTTAGTGCTGCCAAGGTAAGGAGCAGCTTTCTAACTTCTTTCGGTGGTCCCAGGTGTGTAGGACATCGTTTTAACAGCTCAGGCCTCAAGCCCCTGGATGATATTCATGCCCAATATCACCAGCGGCCGTGCTTTTCTGGAAGCTCGTGTAACCACAACACCGTTTTGGCCAAGGTTCTGTCCCCACAGTTCTACTTTCATCCAGGTAATCCCGACCACTTCCATAGGAAGTTCGTTGGCAGCTGTCAGTGAGATCCAGGGGGTATCCTGACTCATTTTCTTCTTTGGGAAGTGTCGCTGGAACAATGGTTCTGGTAGAATGGTGACTTGGGACCCAGTGTCGAAGAGACATTCGACCTCTTGGCCATCGAAGTACCCATGTACCACAGGGCAATCGACCACCGCGTCCTCAGTGTGTGACGGGGGAGTCGTTTTGCTGGGCCGCCCCACTGCTTGACTCCTAGCGGCGGGGCGCTCTGAGTTTACCGACTCCCTCGGTATTCAATCAGGACAATCCCTCAAGCGATGTCCCTTTTGTCGACAGCCCCAACATGGAGAGGGTGACCTCTCCCGTCTTGGTCGTCTGCGGGGCGGTGATCGGTTTCTCCATGAAGGTGTGTGCTCTCTTGGCCCCCTTGGATTGTCTTGCTCACGTCTCAGCATGGCAAGTTCTGTCTGGAGCTGGGCCATTCCTTCCGTCAGCTTGTGGATGGCCACCTCCCACGGAGCTGTATGTTCAATTTGTGGCGGTTTACATGGTTTATCACTTGTGCTGGCCATGAGGACGTCCGTACTGGCACGTCTGGGTTCTGAATATAGGATAGCTGCTTCTAGAATTTTGTGGAATTTTAAGTTTGGGTTACTTCTGTCCTTTTCTTGTAACTTTTCTCTGACTTTGTCAGACAGAAGCCCATCTACGAACTGATCCTTCAGCCACCCATCTGTATCACTCCAGCCAGCACATCCTGCTCGCCTCCTCTCCTTGCGGTGGATCTTGGCTGCTATATCCTGCAGTTCCAGGGCATACTGCGGAATGGATTCTCCCACTCTCTGCCTTCTACTGATAAAGCGAGCTCTAAGATCCTCTAATGCAACCGTCTGGATGTACACTGCTTCCAAGCGGCTGATTATCTTGTCTAGGGAGTCCTGGTCCTCTGCTGGAAGGTGTAGGATCAACTTCCTTGCTTCCCCTTCAAGGGCATTAATGGCCAGGTCTGCCTGCTGTGCAGGTGGGACCCCATATGACCGGATCAAGCCCCGCAATCTCCTAATCCAATCATCTAAGTCCTGATCTGGTCCTGTGTACTTAGGCAGCTGTTGTGGTAGCAATCCTGCCAGCAATAGAGAAGCTATGGCAGACTGTTTAACTCCCTCAGTGCCGCTGCTGACTGGCTCTGCCATTGTGTTGCTCTCCTCATCACTGTCTGACATGGCTGATCCTGTTCGTGATGCCAAGTGTTGTGTAACGGTTTCAGCCAAATGATCAGACCAGTCGAGATCGCGTGACCACGGGTATACAGTACAGAACATTAATATAAACTGTAAAGAAAGAGGATATAACAATTATACTGCCATTCAACTAATGTCCACTAGGTGGCAGCAGTGTGTTCTGAGTTCAATCTACAGATAGAATAGACAGCTAAGGAATCTCAAGACAGTAATCGTTCGTTCAACAGACTGTGAGCTGAGTGGACCTCCTGCTGGCACACACTTCACGCTGGCACTGCTTTCTACTTGCTTCGGTCAGGAGGTTCTGGTGGCTGCAGATAGGGCCAACCCACTTCATGGACAGCTTCTGCAAATGGACTGTAACAGAGTCCTCTCCAGTGACTAGGGCTTGGAAAGATGCTGTGTGCTCTTGTGCTCACTGCTGGTGGCCCGCACACCAGACTTAACAGGGGAGGACCCAGCACCTGGGAACAGCTCACTTGCCCAGTCACTGCTGTCCCATCAGGCAGGATCTCTCTGAGCACAGGAAGCTGGGTGGAGCTGACATTTCTATCCCCTGGGTTTGTCCAGGAGCTCAGAGGATTGTGGGGAGTTGAGTTAAAGGGACCTGCACCGGAATCTGGACAAAGGGGCATCCCACTACAGAAGGGCACAGGATGTAAGCAGAATCAGAGTCAGAAACAGGCAGAAGTTGGCAACAATTGGGCAGCGAAGTACAGAGTCACAAAGCAAAAGAGTGTTCAATAGTCCAAGCCAGGGTCGGACTCGGTAGCAGAGACAGATAGCAAATGTGAGCAGGCAAGGATAATCCAATACGAACCCGGGTCAGTAAAAGGATCAAGGATGCACATCAAGACTGAATCACAGGAACAAGCCTGAAAAACCGCACAGCATTAAACTAGTGCTGAGTTCAGGTTTAAATAGGCTGATTGTTAACAGTGCAATGATGAACATTAGACATGTGCATACTGAAATATTTCGTTTCGGAATTTTGTTTTCGTCCGAAAAATAAATTTATTTAGTTACTCCCGAAATTCGTTTTTATTTATTTTGTTTTTCGTTAGAAATTGCATTCGTCCGAAAATCTGAATGAATTAAGGTTGAATCTGTCATTGAAGGCTTATGGTGTCTGTCGAATGTTCAAAGAAGATTCGACGGAGCAGCGAAACTGTACGACGCTGCAATCATACATTTCCGGTCGAATGTTCCGCCTACAAGCTATAGTAGAATTCTAATGTTGTATGACTAGTAATAATTATATTTATTAATTACTATTACTAGTCAACCAACATTAGAATTCTTCTATAGCCTATGGGGGGATGCATTTGACCGGAAATGTACGATTGCAGCGTCGTACAGTTTAGCTGCTCCGTTGAATCTTCTAACTTTCGACAGACACCATAAGCCTTCAATGACAGATTTGACGTTTGTATGTTTTTCAATGCTTTGTCGAATCTTCGTCGTTCATGTTGAATTGTCAAGTTAGTTCTAGCTATTTTACTGCTCCTCCTCTTTGGTTACAATCAGCCAATAACATTCATCATCATCATTATTTTTATTTTACTTCCCCCACCCAATTCCAGCAGCAATCTTTTCTCTCTATAATGTCGAATCTTTTCTCTCTATAATGTCGAATCTTTCCTCTCTATAATGTCGAATCTTTCCTCTCTATGTAGAATAATCTTGGACTAATAGAGATAAGGTTAGGCACATTCGACCGCAGGTTCGATAGACACAGATTGTTATTGTCAGCGTCATGTCGAATCTCCTATCTATATCGAACTGTTGTCGCAACGAAAACAAAAATAAAGCATTTGTTTATGTCGGATCTTTCGGTTTTCGGATTCTGTGCTTTCGTTTTCGTTTGTTAAAACGATAACGAAAATACCTGAAATTCGGACGAAAATGCATTCGGACGAAAATGAATGCACATGTCTAATGAACATGCAGTCTGCCTTCTATGCTCATAGAAAGGTTCAGAATGCCAAACAGTGTGTCTTAGCCTGATGGCTGGCACCATGTTCCTGACAGATGGCTGATAGAAATGCATGTTTTTTTTTTGTTTGTTTGTTTTTTTAGTTATATATGTAAAAAAGATCAAATTGATGTACCCTTCTGTCTGTATGTGCATGAAAGCAGACATTTTCGCTTATCACATGTGCATGTTATGCTTACTGCCTTACACAGCACAAGTTTAGAATAAGAAGAATAAGAAAAATTTGGCATTAGGGGGGAGATAAAACTGGAGCATGCAAAACCTTCCAGATTTTATTGTCAAAGCCTAAAGCGAAGCTCCACTCAAAAGGGGAAGCTCTGCTTGTCTGCCTCCTGCCCCCCACCCCCGTGCTGCCACATTTGGCACCTTTTCGGGGGAGTGTGTGAGTACCTGGTTTTGACAAGCACAATTGCAAAATTGGCTTGGGTGGGGACACCTCGGGATTCCTTGACAGGTAAGTGCCTAATATTAAAAGTCAACAGTATTTGTAGCTGCTGACTTTTAATTTTTTCTGAAGGAGCCTGGAGCTCCTCTTTAATTGAACAAGCTGAAGTTAGAAGCTGATTGGCTACCATGCACAGCTGCACCAGATCCTGAGTGCTCCAGTTTTAGTAAATTTACTCCCTAATAGTGATGAGCCGAACACCCCCGGGTTCGGTTCGCACCAGAACCCGCGAACGGACCGAAAGTTCGCACGAACTTTCGAACCCTATTAAATACAATGGATGCGAACGTTCGAAATCTAAAGTGCTAATTATAACGACTATTATGCATGTTATTGTCCTAAAAAGGGTTTGAGAACCTGGGTTCTGCACCAGGTGACATGTATCAATCCAAAAAAAAGTTTTAAAAACGGCTGTTTTTCGGTAGCAGTCATTTTAATGATGCATAAAGTGAAAAAAAAAGTCAAATATTCCTTTAAATATCGTACCTGGGGGGTGTCTAAAGTATGCCTGTGAAGTGCCACGTGTTTCCCGTGTTTAGAACTGTCCCTGCACAAAATTACATTTCTAAAGGAAAAAAAGCCATTTAAAACTGCTTGCGGCTTTAATGTAATGTCTGGTCCCGGTAATATGGATGAAAATCTTTAAGAAAAATGGCATAGCTACCCCATCACCCCCCCCCCCCCACCCCAGCCCATTACCAGCCCCTTTGGGTCTTGTATGGATATTAAGGGGAACCCCGCACACAAAATAAAAAAGGCCCTATATACTCTGAACAGCCGTATACAGGCGGTGCATACAAGACAGGGACTGTAGGTTTGTTCTTATGTAGAATCTGTTTGTAATTTTGAACAGGTACATTGTTTTAGTGTAGCTCCAGCCAAGAAATCTATTTTTAAGCTTTTTGGAAAACATAGGGAAGGGTTATCACCCCTGTAACATTTGTTTTGCTGTCTGTGCAGTGTGCACCTGTTCAGAACAGTTCACCTCACTTTCCGTCCTAATGACAAATGTTTTTTGAAAATTTGGGGTTTTTATTGAAACAAGAATTGGTGATAAAGCATCAGTGGAGAGGAGACACTTTTTTTCCCATATTAACTCTCACAGGAGAGAATTTGCCTTCCTAGGGGTAGATTTCCTCTCACTTCCTGTTGTATCCTTCCGTTTGCAAGGAGGAGTCGTTTGTAAGTTGGATGTTTGAAAGTAGGGGCCTGCCGTATATACTCAGCTGAAATTTGCCCCTTACATGTTGGTGTTGCCACAACACTGTGAGCCCTCACAGTTACTCTTGGTGGGCGCATGAATGGGCCCTGCTGTGAATTATTAGATCAAGAATTGTAATTGCATGCCCCTGTTGAACAGGGGCTGAAAAATTGGGCCTTTGGTGGTGGTGGTGGTGTTGACACAACACTGTAAGGCCTCACAGTTACTCTTGGTGGGCGCAGGAATGGGCCCTGCTGTGAATTATTAGATCAAGAATTGTAATTGCATGCCCCTGTTGAACAGGGGCTGAAAAATTGGGCCTTTGGTGGTGGTAGGGGTGGTGTTGACACAACACTGTAAGGCCTCACAGTTACTCTTGGTGGGCGCAGGAATGGGCCCTGCTATGAATTATTAAATCAAGAATTGTAATTACATGCCCCTGTTAAACAGGGGCAGAAAAATTGTGCCTTAGGCACTGGTGCCACAACACTGCAACCCCTCACAGATACTATACTTGGAGCACAGCAATGAGCCCTGTTGCAAAGTATTGCATCAAAAATTGTAATTACACGCCCCTGTTAAACAGGGGCTGAAAAATTGGGCCTTAGCCACTGGTGCTGGTGCCACGACACTGCAACCTCTCCCAGATACTCTAGTTGGAGTGCAGGAATGAGCCATGCTGCAAAGCATTGCATACAAAATTGTAATTACATGCCCCTGTTAAACAGGGGCTGAAAAATTGGGCCTTAGCCACTGGTGGCGGCACCCAGAAACAAAAATGTTCTTCCAAGCTATCATCATCAATCGGATCATTGAGGAGGAGGAGGATAGTCAGTCAACATAACAGGACATATAAAACAGTATCATATAAAACTAATAAAAAGTTCAGAATAAAACTGCAGCAGCGCTACGAACAAAGTTCAATTGTGCGTCTTCTATGATAATCGCTTATATAGGTGATGAGGTAGTAAATGGTGAATCTAGTTGTAATATATCCAATTCATAATCTTAGTGCTCCTTTCACCAGTAGTGTATAACACCGCGTGGGGGGATTTTTGAAAGTCCCCTTTAGGGGGCGCACTCACCAGATGTAAGATAAATAAAAGCCTAGATCAACATTCCTCCTTCAGCAATAATATAATTGGAAATTATCCTTCTCCGCCATAGACAGATGTCAAATCAGGTATGGGTATAGAAAAGATATCCTCCTCAATCTATCCTGTCTTCTTATTCCAAGTGATAGAAAAAAGGTGCCACTGCTGTATCTCAACCCAGGTTTTGGAGTGGATTTGTGTCGCATGGGCTCCACAGAGAAAAGGTATTCCCCTAAGAAGAGCGAAGGGGAACAGAATGGAATCTTTTCTCATGTAGGGAACAATGTAGACACATCCACTCCCAAGTCAGCAATGGGCAGCAACATAACAGGACAGTCTCTCAGCATCAGCATCAGTCTTGAAGGGATGTGACATTTGAAAATAAATTAGTCTGTTATATCAGCTTCAGGTGTTTGGTAGCTGGTGGTGATCCAAGACTGGTTCATCTTTATGAAGGTCAGTCGATCAACAGAGTCGGTGGACAGGCGCATCCTGTGATCCGTGAACAATCCTCCAGCAGCACTGAATGTGCGTTCTGAAAGAACGCTGGATGCAGGACAGGCCAGTAGCTCAATTGCATACTGTGCAAGCTCTGGCCAGTGATCCATCCTCAAGACCCAGTAAGCCAGAGGATTTTCGGTGGGGAAGGTGTCCAAGTCTGACCTTGCCCCTAGGTATTCCTGCACCATGTATATCAGACGCTGGCGATGGTTGCTGGAACCGATCATACCTTGGGGCTGCGGACTAAAGAATTGTCTGAACGCATCGGTCAGACGGCCACCTTCCCCACCGCTCCTTCTTTGACTGACCGAAGCCTCAGCAACTCGTTGTCCAGGACCAGGAGTTTGTAACCTCCCAGTCTCTGGAAACGCGTTGCACAGACCTTTCTGCAAGGCCTCCCGGAGTTGTCTCATCCTCTGCTCCCTCTGCGATGGTAAGATAAGGTCCGCAACCTTACCCTTGTACCGTGGATCAAGGAGAGTGGCCAGCCAGTAATGGTCCCTCTCCTTGATCCGAAGAATACGAGGATCCTTCCGCAGACTTTGCAGGATCAGGGAAGCCATGCAGCGTAGGTTAGCTGAGGCATTCGGTCCGGAGTCCTCTGGGTCACTAAGGACGACATGATCCGCAGCCACCTCCTCCCAGCCACGTACAAGTCCACTGGTTTCTTGGGACTGTAAATCATCCCTAAAAGACTGCTGCTGATGATGCAGAGTGCCAGGCTCCACCTCCATGCTGACACAATCCTCCTCCTCCTCCTCCTCTTCTTACTGTGCGATGGGTGGGACAGAAGGAACACTGTCTGGGTAAAGGGGGCCTTGAGAGGCAAGGAAGTCCTCCTCTTCCTGCCTCTGTTCTGCCTCAAGTGCCCTGTCCATTATTCCACGCAGCGTATGTTCCAACAGGTGGACAAGAGGTACAGTGTCACTGATGCATGCACTGTCACTGCTCACCATCCTCGTGGCCTCCTCAAATGGTGCCAGGACAGTGCATGCATCCCTGATCATGCCCCACTGGCGTGGTGAAAAAAACCAGAGCTCCCCTGACCCTGTCCTGGTGCCATAGTCGCACAGGTACTCATTGATGGCCCTCTGCTGCGTGTGCAGCCACTGCAGCATGGCCAATGTTGAGTTCCACCTGGTGGGCATGTCACATATAAGGCGGTTCTTGGGCAGGTTCAACTCCTTTTGCAGCTCAGCCAGGCGAGCACTGGCATTATAAGATCTGCGGAAATGCACACAGACTTTCCTGGCCTGCCTCAGGACATCCTGTAAGCCCGGGTACCTGCCCAAGAACCGCTGCACCACCAGGTTAAGGACGTGAGCCACACAGGGCACATGGGTCAGTTGTTCCTGTCGGAGAGCGGAGAGGAGGTTGGTGCCATTGTCGCAAACTACCATTCCTGGCTTAAGCTGGCGTGGCGTCAACCACCTCTCGGCCTGCCCCTGCAGAGCAGACAGAACCTCTGCCCCAGTGTGGCTCCTGTCCCCCAAACACACCAGCGCAAGCACGGCATGGCATCTTTTTGCCTGCGTACTTGCGTAGCCCCTTGAAAGCCTACGGAGCACCGCTGGTTCCGAGGACAAAGCACAGGAAGAGGCCATGGAGGAAGAAGAAGAGGAGGGGGTGGAGGACAGAGGTGTGTCACAACCAGTAGTAGCATTTTGGAGGCGTGGCGGTGGAACAACCTCCAACACTACTGCACCTTGTCCTGCATCCTTCCCAGCTGCCAAAAGAGTGACCCAATGGGCCGTGAAAGAAAGGTAACGTCCCTGTCCATGCCTGCTGGACCATGAGTCAGCGGTAATATGCACCTTACCACTGACCGCCCTGTCCAGCGAGGCCAAGACATTGCCTTCCACATGCCGGTAGAGAGCCGGAATCACCTTCCGTGAGAAAAAGTGGCATTTGGGAACCTGCCACTGAGTAACCGCACATTGCACAAACTCACGGAAGGGGGCCGAGTCTACCAACTGAAAAGGCAGCAGTTGAAGCGCTAGCAATTTAGCCAAGCTAGCATTCAACTGCTGGGCATGTGGATGGCTGGGAGTGAACTTCTTTCGACGGTCCAGCAGCTGGGGCAGGGAAATTTGCCTGCTAGAATCGGACGTCGGTGTACTGCTAGCAGAGTGCCCGCAAGTACTTGGCTGTGACACACCTAATTCTACACCTTCATTCCTCTCAGTGCAGGTTTCAGAGAGGACTGAAGGTATAGTGGGGTTGGAGATCCCAGCTGATGCGGTGCAAGGAGAGGTCCGCTTTGTTCTTTGGTGTGGGTCTTTAAGGTAGGCTTGCCAACGAGCTGCATGGCAGGTCAACATATGTCTGGTCAAGCATGTGGTGCCCAAGCGGGTGATGTTTTGGCCACGCGATATACGCTTGAGACATATGTTGCAAACAGCAGCTGTGCGATCTGATGCACTTGACTCAAAAAAGGCCCACATCAAAGAACTTTTTGAATAACGGGCAGAGGCAGCGCCCTGCACAGGCGGAGCTCTGCGGTGTGATTCCGTTGGTGTGCTGCCCTTACGCTGGCCCCCCGAGGGCATCCTGCCTCGTTGGAGATGTGCCTCCTCCTCATCCTCCTCCTCCTCCTCCTCCTCCTCTCTCCTATTAGGCACCCACGTGGAGTCAGTGACCTCATCATCCCCTCCCTCCTCATCACTGGAGCCAATCTGGCAGTATGCTGCAGCTGCTGGAACATGACTGCCTGATTGGTGTCCTTCTTGAGCATCCCCTCTCTCTGCTCTCACGCTACTGCCTTCCTCTAGCTGGGTATCATCATCAGACCCTTCGAAACGCTGGGCATCCTCCTGGAGCATGTACCCAACACTGTGCTCAAACAGTTCGGGGGACTCCTCAGGAGGACATGGTTGGTCTAGGGAAGGAGTGACTGATGATGATATCAGGGAAGAGGACGCTTTGGCAGCTGCTTTGCCAGTACCCTGAGCCTGGGTGAGAGAGGATGAGGAGGATGAGGAGGGCTTGGTCATCCACTCTACCAAGTCTTCGGCATGATGCGGCTCAACACGTCCAGCTGCCGAAAAGAAGGACAAGCGTGTCCCATGGCCACGTGCTGATGGCGAAACACCGCGTCCACGACCAGCACTGTTGTCTCTAGACACAGAGCCTACTTGCCCTCTTTTATTGGCTCCTGACTGTCTGCCTCTCCTTGTTTGCCTTCCAGACATTCTAATGGCCTGCAGGGAAATGGGAAAACCAGCAATAAGGCCTAGCTTCAGGAGTATATTTTGCAGGAATCACACTACGCCTGCTGTAGGTGCTGCAAATGCCTGTTGGTGTAACACACCAGGAAAAAGCAGCAATACAGGCTAACTTCAGGTGTAATATGATCAGGAGGCACACTCCGCCCGCTGTAAGTGCTGCAAATGCCTGTTGGTGTAACACACCAGGAAAAAGCAGCAATACAGGCTCACTTCAGGTGTAATATGATCAGGAGGCACACTCCGCCCGCTGTAAGTGCCGCAAATGCCTGTTGGTGTAACACACCAGGAAAAAGCAGCAATACAGGCTAACTTCAGGTTCAATCTGATCAGGAGGCACACTCCGCCCGCTGTAAGTGCTGCAAATGCCTGTTGGTGTAACACACCAGGAAAAAGCAGCAATACGGGCTAACTTCAGGTGTATAATGTGCAGGAGGCTTAGCAACAATGACACTGACACTGTCCCCTGCCTATCCTTCTCTCTCCCTGCACACAAGGTTTATCAAAGTATATGACACTGACACTCTCCCTGTCTATCCTTCTCTCTCCCTGCACACAAGGTTTAGCAAAGAATATGACACTGACACTGTCCCCTGCCTATCCTTTTCTCTCCCTGCACACAAGGTTTATCAAAGTATGACACTGACACTCTCCCTGCCTATCCTTCTCTCTCCCTGCACACAAGGTTTAGCAAAGAATGTGACACTGACACTGTCCCCTGCCTATCCTTCTCTCTCCCTGCACACAAGGTTTAGCAAAGAATATGACACTGACACTGTCCCCTGCCTATCCTTCTCTCTCCCTGCACACAAGGTTTATCAAAGTATATGACACTGACACTCTCCCTGCCTATCCTTCTCTCTCCCTGCACACAAGGTTTAGCAAAGAATGTGACACTGACACTGTCCCCTGCCTATCCTTCTCTCTCCCTGCACACAAGGTTTAGCAAAGAATATGACACTGACACTCTCCCTGCCTATCCTTCTCTCTCCCTACACACAAGTTTAAGGTACAAATAGCACTGACACTGTCCCTGCCTATGTAACTCTTTCCCTGCGCCGGAACACACTACACAAGGCCACCGCGCTGGCGGCCTTTTATAGTGTGGGGCGTGTGCTAAACCCCCTGAGCTATAATTGGCCACAGGCAACCTGCCTGTGGCCAATTATGGCTCTCCTAGCTGCCGGCGCTGTGATTGGCCAAGCATGCAGGGTCACAGTGCATGCTTGGCCAATCACAGCGCCGGGATTGCACTGCGATGGCGCAGTGTATTGTGGGCCGTTCGCGTCACTCGAATTTGGCGCGAACGGCCCAAATCGTTCGATGTTCGCCGAACGGTCGAACAGCCGATGTTCGAGTCGAACTTATGTTCAACTCGAACACCGAGCTCATCCCTACTCCCTAAGTATCTTTGTTATGTTTGTCAAGTGAAAGTGAGGTAATGGATGAAAAATTCCAGTATTCTATATTGTCTAATTCACAACCCCCTCCCTCCCTCCAGGGTGGGAGGGGCCTGCAAGAGCATCAGTGTCATATGGGGGACTCGGCATTGACGTCATTGCGCCGATCCACCCAGCTATCCGCACAGTGCGGGGTAGGATATGCGCTTTGCGTTGTCCTCCCCACGTGGTGATGGAAGTGATAGGGACACCCCCCTCTCTCCCCCTCCAGCCGCACCCACCTGATGTTGGGAGGGACCCACAGAGGCTTACGGTGAGTACTTATACGGAGTTTCAGCGGTGCACTTCCCTTCAGTGGCTCGATTATCAGAAAAGCAGCATTACTTTGTGCTGGAGCACATGTTCCACCCTGGTAGATCACCTCTATCCACTCTTTCTTTTTTCTCTTTTGTTGCTGTTTTATCTGCTGTTTTTAAATCCGTCTTTCCTTGTCCACATTCACTTTAGTTTTTCTTTTTTACATCCTCTCCACTCCTCGACCCTTACATTTTGGATATACAGTAATACCTTGGATTACGAGCATAATTTGTTCCAGAAGAATGCTTGTAATCCAAAGCACTCGTATATCAAAGCGAGTTTCCCCATAGGAAATAATGGAAACTCAGATAATCCGTTCCACAGTGGCTGGTTGTCTATGCAGTACTGCATGTGGCCAGAGTTGCGGGGCGCCAGAGACACTCGGAAACACTCGGAGACGCTTGGAAACCACTCAGAGACGATCGGAGACACTCGGGAACCGAGTATCTCCAAGCGACTCTGAGTGTCTCCGAGCGGCTCCGAGTGTCACCGGCGCCCCCGCACCTCTGGCCAAATGCGGTACTGTACACCCAGAGGCTTGAATCCTGCTCGTCTTGCGAGACAACGCTCGCAAAGCGAGTCAGGATTTTTTTTTTTTAAACGGCTCAAATTGCGAAACGCTTGTAAACCGTGTTACTCGCAATTCGATGTTCCACTGACACACTTAAGCAGCCTTGCTTATTTCACTGTGATCACATATTAGTTAACACAGTACCCTGTGATCACTCATATGCCATCCATGTCGGACACTTTTATTCATCACCCCTCCCTTCGGGGCTAATTGCCCCTGGTTTGGGGTGATTGTCTTGTTCTGTCTTTACTTTTCACTTTAATTTCACTTTTCACTATTGTTTTCTCACTTTTTTACTTCATTGTTTCTCACTTTTTTCACTTGGTTTCACACATTGTTACTTACCTTTTACCTTCTGCTACTTCTCAGAGCACTAGACATATTATATATATTGTACTTAGGCTACTCTCAGTGATATCAACATACACTCCTGTACAGCATTACATTTGTTGTATTTAGTTGGACACCACATTTATATTGTAGTAGTTAGTCATACAATTTGATATGTCTTCCACAGTCATCACTATGGATGCAACACAATGTTGGTTTGTCTTTTTGGATCCTACACCCACAGCTCCCGGCACAGACATTCCCTGCGGTACCCAAGTGAATATGAGCAGCATGTGTTTTTTTTTTTTCTTTTTCAATAGTTATGTAAGTATAGGCACATGATGGTGGCCCTTTAACCACTTAAGGCCCGGAAGGCTTTACCCACTTCCTGACCAGGCCATTTTTTGCAATACAGCACTGCGTCGCTTCAACTGACAATTGCGCGGTTGTGCAACACTGTACCCAAACAAAATGTATGTCCTTTTTTCCCCACAAATAGAGATTTCTTTTGGTGGTATTTGATCACCTCTGCGTTTTTTTTTTTTGCACTATAAACAAAAAAAGTGACCATTTTGAAACAAAAAACAATATTTTTTACTTTTTACTTTTTGCTATAATAAATATACTTTTTTTTTTTTTTTAATTATTTATTTATCAGTTTAGGCCAATATGTATTCTTCTACATATTTTTGGTAAAAAAAAAAATCGCAAATATATTGATTGGTTTGCGCCAAAAGTTATAGCGTCTACAAAATAGGTGTAGCGGGCTCACCCCTCTCACCCCTTCTTCTTCTCGGCTTGCTGTCTTGTCTAGGGGAACCTGGGAGGAGGGATGAGATCCACCACGGCCCATGTCCTCTTCTGGATAGAGGTGAAGGCCGAATGTATTTTTTCCATCGGGCTGTGTGTATAACCCAGGGTCAAGTCTTTTCACTAACTGACCCCCCCTTTGCTCCCAGTAACCAGAGTTCCACACCACTGAAAAGGTCCAACTCTTATTTATTCTTTAGCAGCAATAAATTGTCACTTAACACAGACAGGTTGTGACCAACGAACAGTTCAGTATAGGTGGGGAATAGGTCAAGGCACAATCCTTAGTCAAACTAAACCACAGATACAAAAACAGAAACCGCTCAGGTGTAGACGTCCTCCAGGTGACTATCTCCTTCCAACAGCCAAGGGTGCAGGCAATGCAATTTCAGGCAAAACGAAAGATCAAGTCTTCTGGACAGCAGCACTCCAATAAAAAGCCTTTATTATGTAAAATCTTCAAAAATCCAAATACAGCACAGCAAGTCACAAAATTCTGGTTAGAGCTGACTAGTTTCACACTTTCTTAGTGTTTAATCAGAGCTATGATTAAAAATGAAGAAAGTGTGAAACTAGTCAGCTCTAACCAGAATTTTGTGACTTGCTGTGCTGTATTTGGATTTTTGAAGATTTTACATAATAAAGTATTTTTATTGGAGTGCTGCTGTCCAGAAGACTTGATCTTTTGTTTTGCCTAAACCATTGAGATATCACCAATGGTTATAACGCACAGTGGCTGTGCATGTACTTCTTTCCTTTTCTGAGTCTCTACCAGCAACTCTGACGAACATGAAATAGGAGTTACCTTCTTTAAGCTGTGGCCCCAGTCAGAGGGAAGACATCCTTCCGAGAGAGTTACCGGAGGCCCCACCGTCACCGGCAAATGCTGCACCGGGCTGTTCGGAAGGGTTACACTCCCCGGCCTCCTCGTCTCAGATTCGGGCGCCCAACACCTTAGGGCCCCTCGGACTCCTCCACCCTTGCGGAACCCATTTGAAGGTACTGGGTCCCAGGCCTCCTCAATAGTACCTCACCCCAGGGCTAAAGGTGCCTGGGATAGACTCCATCTCCCGCTCCAGCCAGGTCAAGGGCCCCTGTGCCTGGAACTCCGGAACGCCCGCACCCAGGCTAAAGGTGCCTGGGCGCGGCGGTGTCCTCCGACTCTGAACCCCTTTTATCTCCTCTCCCTTTGCGTCACAGCAGGTTCCCCGCCCCGCTGTACAAGCGCCGGACAAGGACAAAAAGGGATGCAGTCTTGTGGTGAGGGTTCAACTCCGGCCCAGGGCAACAACGCCACCTGCAGGCCGCAGGGAACCTCACACCACTAAAGTCCTCCAAGAACCATAAAAGGGTCCCAGATTCCCTAACAATCAGTGCATCTGGATTACACTACCACCCAGATACCTCCCCTAAATTCAAATACCCGCTACATAGGGAAAAGATTTATGGCATTTTTTTTTTTACTAGTAATGGCAGTGATCAGTGATTTTTAGCAGGACTGTGACATTGCGGCAGACAGATCGGACACCTAACTGTCTTTTTTTAGAACCTGTGACATCATTACAGTAATCAGTGCTAAAAATATGCATTGTTATTGTACTAATGACACTGGTAGGGATGGGGTTAACATCAGGGGCGATCAAGGGGTTAACTGTGTTCCCTCAGTGTGTTTTCTAACTGTATGGGGGACTGTGTCACTGGAGAAACACACAGATCCGTCTTCCTGCATAGCAGAAAGACAGGATCTGTGTGATGTCCCCTGTCAGAACGGAGATTTGCCTCGTTTACACAGGCAGATCCCCGTTCTGTCACTGTGCAGAATGATCATGGGTGGCTGGCGGACATCGAGTCTGCCGGACCAGCTGACTGGCTCCTCCACTGGCCAATGGGAGCACGTGACCACAAAAGCAAGATCCCGTGCCGCCATACTCCTACAGCGATTCGCAGAATCGTGCCACCTTGCCGCAGTATAATGGCGGCGGCTGGTCGGCAATCGGTTAATGCTTTGACCCAGTACAAAATATTTATAATTTTTTTATATATACCTTACACTGTTTTATTTCATAGATACTAAGTTTGCATCAACCCCTGAGGAAGTGAACGGTTGTTCACGAAACACGTCAGGCTACTAGGATGCATTCTTGTACTTACTATGAACTATTCTATGGAAAACTGTACCTGACTGTAATACACTATGTACAACAATACAAATCTGTTCATAATATGACATCTGCCCGTGGCTACTGTTGATCCTGTATGTATCAATAATCCTGTTTTATATTTCATCAATAGGAATGCCACACCTCATTTAAAGTCCCAAGGGCAGAAACTGTTGTATTTGTATGTTCAATAGGGATGGAGGTGCATCACGGGGTGTACAGGCCACATTTTGTTGTTCAAATTCTAACAGAATTCTGCCAAACTGCATTGGTTGCAGTTCAAGCACCCCATGTGTTATCCTATCCGGTTTTACTCTCAACATCCATGCATTGCGATAGCAGTTTTTTCATTTAAAGAAAATGCATGTTAAGTTAATATATCTATGTCTTAAATGAAATAACATTGAACGTGAACACAAAGATTGACGTTCTTGTGAGCAGTTGCTTTCTGTGATGTCTTCACTTTTGCAGCCTATAATGCTGGCTAGAACATCGTACAGCTAGTCAATGCCACCCTGTTTGACAGCTTAGTTCGATAGAACGTGGCATGGATCTTGTCAATAGGAAAAGTCACTGAATTCATCAAATTATATTAATTCCATCTGGCGAGACAAAGCAGAGCCCAGCGAAGCTTTGGCAGCAAAAGGGACAATTATTGACGGATACCGCCGCTATGTGTTTTGAAAGCAATGAAAAATAGTACCGATAAGATTATTTTTCAGTGTGCAGTATTCTGGAAAAGTAGGTAAAAAAACTCTATGTGAATGAGTGAAATTGTGTCACCGGCGCAATAATCTATTTTAAACAATAGAGTTTATATAGTTATTTTAAATATTGGGTCTGCTGCAGTCCCAAATTCTCCACCAACGGTAAGGGATATGTAATATGCTGTTTTTAGTGGATAAATTGCCCTGACCCTGTGCTAAACAAATATAAGTGAATGTACAGTGACAGTGAAAAATCAACAATTAATCAAATTCATAATTTAAACCACGGATAATATAAATTTTAAAAAAAAGTCCAAAAAGACATATATCAATAACAAGTGTAGAGGGGTATCATTTTTCCTAAAGAGACTACAGTTCCCAGCACGCTTTAGGGCACCCAGGGTGCATTTCCCCACGCAAGGACTGCTGGGGTGGACTTTATAAGAGAGAGGCGGGGCCTGGTTCTTTCTTTTTTTGGACACCGCCCTCCCAGCAAGAGGATCCCTGTGCTGACCTGCTGTGCGCACAAGGCCTGAAGCCTGGGCCTTGTGTCTTTCCAAAGAGCCTTCCGCTCCACCGAGGAGCCTGCGGAGCGTCTGATCCTGTGGCCGAGTGCTGTCATCAGGAGGACCGAAGACCCGGGTGTCGTGGACATTGTGAAGCGAGTCACAGTAGCGGAGGTTGCGGACAAGCACTGGTCCGGTCGGGTGAGAGAGCACCTGCTCAGAGCCACATTACAGTATCGTTAGGCCCAATAACTTTATCCAGGCCTATCACAGTGATTTCAGTTACACTCTAGGGAGACTATCTGCTGAACTGAGTTATTAGTCTCCCTGGCAGTACAAAGTTACCGATCATCAATTTTTTGTTGTATTACAATTTGTTCCTGCAAGTGCACCCCCGTGTTTTGCTAGCGAATATTTCTTCCACAGGACTATACCCAAAGCATAGTCAGGCCTGACTGGGTAGTATAGGACATTGTTGGGCGCCATGTTTTGCTCACGAGGGAGGATAGCTGCAGCGGGGTCTGTAAACTGTCTATCACATTGCTGAACGTTAGTGTTTTAATAATTATACTCATATTGCAGGGCTCTGCATGTGACATTGCATACTGTTTTATCCTTTTAACTTTTACCAATAGTAAAAATAATAGAGTTAAGTATATTGGTTGTCAGTGTCATTTACTGTGCTATACCATGAAGGGGATTGTGTCATATAGAATACTAGAGTGATTGCAGTTCTATCATCCCCTTTACTAACTGTGCCACGAGAGGTTAGAGCTGATTGCCCGGGGTTGACAGCGGTGCACTACAGGGCCCAAAACAACCAAGGCAGCCCTCTTAACTGGGGGTATCGCTACACAAGGAAAAAAGGAAAAAAAGGAAAGAAAAAAGTCCCCGTGCTTTAATCACAAATAAATGGTCAAAAAGTCCTCCTGGGCTAATTGCGATACTGTGTATAATTTCCCCAATCCGTGTTACACCACCACCTTCCAAACTGGACACTCACCAGCAGCGATGTAAGTAACTGAGTTAGAATAAACGCAGTTACTTTAGAGGGTAACGAGTAATCTAACTGATTACTCTTCCCCTCATGGTAACGCAGTTACCATTACTTGGGCGGCGTTACCCCAATTACATCTACCGCCACTAGATGGCAGTAGTGTAATTCCTCCTCTCCTCTATGACCGGGTCTCTCTCATGTCACAGCACATGTCCTGATGTGCCCTCATGTGCTATGTGCCCTGTGCCCCATGCCCTGATGTGCTATGTGCCCCATGCCCTGATGTGCTATGTGCTATCATGTGCCCTGATGTGCTATGTGCCCTGATGTGCTGTGTGCCCTGATGTGCTATGTGCCCCGATGTGCTATGTGCCCCATGCCCTGATGTGCTATGTGGCCTGATGTGCTATGTGCCCCATGCCCTGATGTGCCCTGATGTGCTATGTGCTATGTGCCCTGATGTGCTATGTGCCCTGATGTGCTATGTGCCCTGATGTGCTATGTGCTATGTGCCCCGATGTGCTATGTACTATGTGCGCTGATGTGCTATGTGCCCTGATGTGCTATGTGCCCCATGCCCTGATGTGCTATGTGCCCTAAAAAAAAAAGTCAGTTACTTTGCTGAGTAACTAATTACTTTTTCAATGTAGTAACTGAGTTACTAAAGCAATTACTGCCAAAAATGTTGTGACTTTGTTCAGCTACTTTTGCAATTCACACATGATTGCAATACTACATAACCATGAAGATGATGGTATTTTTCCATTCAAAAGGAAAACAAGGCTATCTCCTGACTGTACCCAGCATGCTGATTGGACACTGAAGGGTCAGCGGAAGCTGATGAGTTCATCTCCCGTTAGGATGTTCCCCTGGGTTGGACTGATGACACTACCTGGTGGTGACTAGACATTGAAAGAGCAGCATGAGACCAATAAGGTCAACCCTCTACTCTCTCCTACCAGCTTACATCACACCTGAGTGGTTTCCATCATGCACTTTCTTCCCCTTTAAGTGCTTTTGAAGGAATTTAAGGGATTTCAGAAGGCTGATTTAGATTCAGGTACTTTTACTAATTGCATTTTAAAAAATATACAATGAAAGGGTACATTTTCACAATGAATGAAATATAGTGGTCCATACATCGCAATACACAGCCTTGGAGTGAGTATCCATCCTAATGTTCACAATGACTAGCGCTCATTGGTCAGTGAGACCACGTGACCAATGAGATACTCTTCATTCTTCTGGGACACCTTAGTGGAAGAAGAAGCCTCAGATGCATTTCTGATTGGTCACGTGACTATGCGGACCAATGTGGGCTTGCCATTGCAAGCATTATGACATATACTCACTCTGTAGCTGTGTATTGCATTGTAATGTGTAGGGACCGCTACACTGGCAGCACAGGGAATCACAGCTGTTATGTGCAGCAGGGTCCAGAGAGGGGCCAGGGTATTTGGAGTTTGACATTTACATTTTTCATAAAAAGATGAACTTACCCTTTAAATGTAAATTTTGTAATTTATTTGAATTTATGCAACTAGTGTAAATACCAGAATTTGATTTGGAATCGACTTTTTGAAATCCCTTGTACAGCATCATGCAAGGGAGGAGGGGCAGCCTGAGAGCCAATCAGGTGTATTGGCAAGAAAATTGTAGGTAAGAAAGCAGAGTGAGCAGATGTTTGACCTTATTGGCTTATTGGCAGAAATGCTGCTCTTTCACTGTCAGTAGGTTGGCAGCTTAAAGTGTTACTTAACCCAGGAGCCTGCATTCACTATTTCTGGTCTCCCACAGTACACAGAACATGAAAATGCAATTTTTTTATGAAATATAAACTGGCAAATACCTTTTCTCATCAGCAGTTAGAGAGCAGTCTTGTGACTTCTATCGGTGTCTGGTTAAAGCTTGTAGGAGGAGTTTTCATTCTCCCCTGACTATCCTATGAGGCTGCATGACCCCTGACCTTCTGTCTGGACAGTGCTGAGTGGCCCTGTGCTGACCACATGCACCCTCCCAAGAAAATAAAAATTGTCTAGCAATACACACCAAACTGAGCATGTGCAGAGTGACTCCTAGGGTTCTGTACAATCAGTATATGGATTGGGGGCAGTGGAAGGAGGGGAGGATCAGATGAGACAGGATCAAACAGCCTTTTTACACAATGCAGAGGATTAACCTCTTAGGTTCAACAGTGAATATAACAAGCATGCGCTACTGCATATACAGACTGATTTTACTGTTGTGGACCCCTTTCACACTGGTACGCTTTGCAGGTGCTATAACGCTAAAAATAGCGCCTGCAAAGCCCCATGAAAGAGCCGCTGCTGTCTCTCCAATGTTAAAGCCCCGAGGGCTTTCACACTGGAGCAGTGCGCTAGCAGGACGGTAAAAAAAAGTCCTGCTAGCAGCATCTTTGAAGTGGTGAAAGAGCGGTGTGTATACCGCTCCTCCACCGCTCCTGCCCATTGAAATGAATGGGCAGCACGGCTATATCGCCGGCATAGCGCTGCTGCAGCAGCACTTTGAGGTCGTTTTAACCCTTTCTCGGCCGCTAGCGGCCAAATAGAGCCACTAAAAATGGCAGCGCTTTACCGCCGACAGACCCACCGCCCCAGTGTGAAAGGGGCCTTAATCAGACTTGGGTTGACAGACATTCAAAGCCTTTGGCAAGTAAACTGTCTCCCTTATATGTGTTCTATCTGTGCATTTAGCCGTTTGCCTGAAAGAATGTTATGTACAGCACTGCAGGCCTAATTATTATTTTGGTACGTCACAAATCTTAGAAGTAAAATTGCATTAAAAACATTACTGAGCTCTACAATGATTCTGCAATCGAACCCCATAATTTATAGTCACACACATAGGATGATTAAGGCCCTGGCAGGGCTGAAACACATAAGCATGAAAACATATATGGATCTTTTATCCTGGGTTCATTAAAGTAATTACAGCGATCCCAGGTGTATGTGCCAGCCTTCATCCACACACCTAGGTCTGCATAATTTGTGGATGATAGCAAATCAAGAGGGAAAATGGTGTACACATATGTAGAGTAATCAATTCAACCGTTACTCAATGGAAGCAAGCTTTTTGTATAAGACACAGCGGGATACCCGCTCCCACATCCTCTGATCCTAAACAATCCTTGCAAGTTTACATCCCATCAGTTTTATTAATTCTTCAGTTAAATGGCTGGCCAGTGGGCACATAAAAAGGTTATCCTAATGAACACAGCCCCTTGAATGGCTTTTACTAGAGAACACAATTAGCATATTCATTGAATACCATCTACTTAGCCAGCAGCTTACAAACATTTTTCAGTCAAAGGCCCTGAAGTTTAATTAAAATAGAATTATATAATTATGCTCTTTTATCCGTAAACATGTCATTTTGTTGAGGCTTATAATGCTCATGTTATCTCTTTGCTCTAAGGGCTTCTGGAGTTTTGTTTTTTTAAACTTCACTTAGGCCCCTTTCACACTGGGGCGGGCAGGAGCGGTGGCGGTATAGCAGCACGATTTGCAGTGCTGCTATACCGTCGTTCTTACCGCGGTATGCGGTCGCTAGGGGGGTGAATTTAACCCCCGCTAGCGGCCGAAAAAGGGTTAATACCGCCCGCAAACCACGGCTATTGCCGCGGTTTGCGGGCGGTATTACCGCGGTGTCCCATTGATTTCAATGGGCACCCGCGGTAAAGGAGCGGTGAACACACCGCTCCTTTACCGCTGTAAAGAAGAGGCTAGCAGGACTTTTGGAGCGGTCCTGCTAGCGCACCGCTTCAGTGTGAAAGCCTTCGGGGCTTTCACATTGAAGGCACAGGGCAGGAATTTTTCATACGGTATAATAGCGCTATTATTAGCGCTAAACCGCATGAAAAACGCCCCAGTGTGAAAGGGGCCTTACTAGGGCAGCAAAACATCAAACATGCTACAGAGCGAACTCTTGTTTTAGAGACAATGACATCATTATGGAGTGTACAATGATGTCATCTCACAGCTCCCTGTGCTCCCTTTTCTTATACAGACTAAAAACCTTCAGATCCAGATTTCTCAGGCTGGGAAGAGAGGGCACTCTTAAATTATACAGTACGTAAAGTATGTGTAATTTATCAACTTAATTAGGTGAGCTGTTGCCTTTAAAGCGGAGTTCCACCCGAAGAAAGCTCTATTTGTGGGAAAAAAGGACGTCAATTTTGTTTGGGAGCCACGTCGCAGGACCGCGCAATTGTCAGTTAAAGCGACGCAGTGCCGAATAGCGAAACGGGGCCTGGTCCTTTAGCAAGAAAATGGTCCAGGGCTTAAGTGGTTAAGGGGAACCCCGCACCAAAATTAAAAAAAAAATGGCATGGGGTCCCCCCCAAAAATCCATACCAGACCCTTATCCGAGCACACAACCTGGCATGCCGCAGGAAAAGAGGGGGGACGAGAGAGCCCCCCCCCCTCCTGAACTGTACCAGGCCACATGCCCTCAACATGGGGAGGATGTCCCCATGTTGATGGGGACAAGGGCCTCATCCCCACAACCCTTGCCCATTGGTTGTGGGGGTCTGCGGGCAGGGGGCTTATCGGAATCTGTAAGCCCCCTTTAACAAAGGGGACCCCCAGATTCCGGCCCCCCCTATGTGAATAGGTAACGGGGTACATTGTACCCCTACCATTTCACAAAAGAAAGTGTCAAAAATGTTAAAAACCACACAGACACAGTTGTGAAAAGTCCTTTATTAAAAATAAAAAAATAAAAAAAACATTCCCGTGATGTAATGCAGTCTGTCCAGCGATAATCCATGAATCTCCAGCGATGCGAGTCTCCAGCGAGGAATGACGCACATCTTTCCTGCACCAGAGCTGCCCAGCTAATGACGCGCAAGCAGTGTTTGACAGTTCTTTTATAACCGAGGTTGCATGTTCTGGTGCGAACCGAACCGGGGGGTGTTTGGCTCATCCCTATTTCTTAGTAGATGACGTAGGTGTAAGGCTAAGCGGACCTGATGGGGAACTTTAGAAGGGGCGGGTCCATGGGCGTCCGCTCCATAGAGACACACTATATTTTTATATGGACATGGAGTGAAGCGGAATTATCCTCAAGAGCTATTTCACACTGCCAGCTGGCCACCTTATAGTTTTAGCGGTGCTTTACCATCGTTTTAGTGGCGCTATTCGGCCGCTAGAGGGGGGGTTTAAAAAAAATTAGAAATTGCTAATCAGACAATGGCAGCTTGACCCTTCTATTAAGCTTTTGCATAAGGTTTCTCAAACCTTTGCATGCCTGCGCTTTATGTCATAATGACTAAGCCCCTCCCCTTCATGACATTGTCAAAAAGGGACCGAGCATGGATGACCTTCAAATGATGCCCCCCCCCCTGAAAAAGTTCACCGGACGCCCATGGGTGGGTCTATTCATTTAATACACTGCGGAGGAAGTTCCCCATCAGGTCCGCTCAGGCTCAGCCAATGACGTCTCGTGTGGACAGCGCTGGACATCGGGATCGCCGCGGGACACTGGATTTCATCGTTGGAATGTTTTTTTTGGTTTTTGTTTTTATTAAAGGACTTCCCCAACGGTGTCTGTGTATTTTTTTTTACATTTTTTACACTTTCTTTGTGAAATGGTAGGGGTACAATGTACCCCATTACCAATTCACATTGGGGGGGCCGGGATCTGGGGTCCCCTTTGTTAAAAGGGTCTTCCAGATTCCGATAAGCCCCCTGCCCGCAGGCCCCCACAACCACCGGGCAAGGGTTTTAGGGACATCCTCCCCATGTTGAGGGCATGTGGCCTGGTACGGTTCAGGAGGGGGGGCGCTCTTTCGCCCCCCCTCTTTTCCTGCGGCCTGCCAGGTTGCGTGCTCGGATAAAGGGTCTGGTCTGGATTTTTGGGAGTACTCCACGCCATTTTTTTTTTCAAATTTGGGGTGGAGTTCCCCTTAAAATCCATACCAGACCTGAAGGGCTTGGCAATTGAATTTGGGGGAACCCCCACGCTTTTTTTTTTTTATCAATGACTTTTCTATGTATTGCCGGGAGCCAACAATTCATAATAGTCGCGAGTGAGTTTTAAATGACTTTTTTTCCTTCAGAAATGACACTTTGTGCAGGGACAGTTCTAAGCACGGGAAACAAGCGCTGCTTTACATGCATATTGCCGAACACCGGACCTGAACCTGAACATACAGTCAATTGTTCAGGTTCGGGTCCGGGACCCAAAAACCCAAAAGTTTGGTCCGTTCAACCCTACTTGTGGACATTAACCACTTGCCGACCAGCCATCGTCATTATACTGCGGCAGGTTGGCTCGTTCCCTTTAAACAGCTATAGCAGGCGGGGGACCCGATGTGTGTGGCCGGCGGTCGCAATGTCCGCTGGCCACGCATGATCATGGGCACGAGAGTCCGAACAGGGATGTGTGTGTGTAAACACACACATCCCAGTTCTGACAGGAGAGGAGAGACAGATCGTCTGTTCCTACTAAGTAGGAACAGCGATATCTCTCCTCCTCTAGTCAGTCCCCTCCCCCAACAGTTAGAAACACACACGAGGGAACACATTTAACCCTTTGATCGCCCCCTAGTGTTAAAGTGAAGTTCCACCCAAAAATGGAACTTCCGCTTTTCGGATTCCTCCCCCCCCTCCGGTGTCACATTTGGCACCTTTCAGGGGGGAGGAGAGAGCAGTTACCTGTGTAATCCAGGTATTTTCTCCCACTTCTGTGCATAGGTCGCCAAGGTGACCTATGCCACGTCCGGTGCCTCCTCCGTTCCCCCCTGCTGTCTTCTGGGAGACACACAGGTCCCAAAAGACAGCAGGGACCAGTGGGATCATGCAGCGTGACTCGCGCATGCACAGTAGGGACTCCCTTACCAAAGATGGTGGCGCCTCCACCCGAGAGCCGAGGGACAGATCGGCTTCGGTTGCCGACATCACGGGCGCCCAGGACAGGTAAGTCTCCATATATTAAAAGTCAGCAGCTGCAGTATTTGTAGCTGCTGACTTTTATTGAATTTTTTTCCAGCGGAACTCTCCGCTTTAACCCCTTCCCTGCCAGTGACATTTACACAGTAATCAGTGCATTTTTATAGCTCTGATAGCTGTATAAATGTCAATGGTCCCAAAAATGTTTCAAAAGTGTCCGATCTGTCCGCCGCAATGTCGCAGTCCCACTAAAAATCGCAGATCGTCGCCATTAACAGTTAAAAATAAATAAATAATAAAAATGCCATAAATCGAATTCCCTATTTTGTAGACGCTATAACTTTTGCGCAAACCAATCAATATATGCTTATTGAGATTTTTTTAACCAAGAATACGTAGAAGAATATATATCAGCCAAACTGATGAAGAAATTAATTTTTTTACATATTTTTGGGGATATTTATTATAGCAAAAAGTATAAAATATTGTTGTTTTTTTTGTTTTTTAAATTTTCGCTCTTTTTTTGTTTATAGCGCAAAAAATAAAAGAGGTTATCAAATACCACCAAAAGAAAGCTCTATTTGTGGGGAAAAAAGGACATCAATTTTGTTTGGGTACAACGTCGCACGACCGCACAATTGTCAGTTAAAGCAACGCAGTGCCGTATCGCAAAAAATGGCCTGTTCATTAAGAGGGCAAATCCTTCCTTAAGTGGTTAAAAGGTTAATGCATGGTGCACTTCAAACATAGTTGCATTATCGTGATGACAATTGAAAATAGTATTTCAGCCTAATCAGATTCTGCAACTCAGGATTTACAGTGCTTAAAAACACTAAACTAATCAAATTATCACAGCAAATGGTTCCGGGAGTCTGATATTCTAATACCTCCACTGCTGAATGCTTCACTAGATAGATTTGATTTCGGAATGATTCCTGAAAACACCTGAGGATATTTATAATTTGTTCAATTCACATGGTATACATACCATCTGGAAGATATAATTTGCTGCTCAATTAGATTCCTCTCTCCTAAGAATGGCGCTTTCCAAGTGCCGACTCTAACTTTCATTTTCTACCATTTCAGTAAAATTTTATTTTGAAGAGAAATTGTCAAGATTTAGGTGGTGCCTTTGGAAAGCCTGTTTTTATTTATTTTCACCAAAATATATATTTGCTGGGAATGTTTCACTTACACCATATTACTTTTTGACAGTTAAAGCGGAGCTCCACCCTAAAATAAAAATGTACTTCACTAGCTTCCTTTAAATATGATTAAACAAGTTCTATAAAAAAATTATTTTTTACATGCCTGGAAATCACTGTTGCTAGGCAGAATTCCTAATCTGCCTTCTTCCTGAACCGCGGTCTGTCTCCTGTTCAACCTAAGCCGCACAGACTCCTGGGAAAGGAGTGTCATAATTTCCCAGGAGACTATGTGCTCTTCTGTGCCTCTTCTTATTACTGTGGGGATTGTGCTATCTACGTTGTCATAACAAACGGGACGGGACGTTCCTCCTCCGCCGCCGCCCGTTGTCATGACAATGGCACAAACAACCTGCGCTACGAGCGTCGCTCTACTACCCAGCATGCACCTCGCCACGAAGGGAAGAAAAAAATATGTATTGGGCTTCAGATGCCCACACATAGGATGGCAATGGCCACAGAATGACGAGCAGCAAATAAGGCAAGTGTTAGATAGATTTACAGATAATTTGGCGATATATTACTATATTTAATGTCATGTTCAGTGTATTTCAATTTAACTGGCCAAAAAATAAATAAAAAATGTATGACCGGAACCCCGCTTTAACAGTTCCAGAATATCTCTATTATTATACATTTGTTAACTGAACTGCGTTTTTGAGTGACTTTTTTATTTGTACAAGTTTTTTTGTTTTTGTGCAAATTCTTTTCATTGAATTTAGAGAAAGGTAAGGTGTACAAAACAAAACCTATTGGGCATACCAAGGCTTAAGAGAAATAAAAAACCAAAAGGCGACAACAAAACAAGCACATAAAAATTAAGTATTGGCAACTAAAGCCTAAGGAAACCTCACTCAAATCTGATGGTAGGTAGGCATTAAGCAAATGTCGGGAGAAAGCTTCCCCACAGTAAAGTCCCATTTCCGATGACACAAGAGTATCCCTGGATTCCGTCCAAACATCCCACACCTTTGAGAATTTTTTAGGGCATCCTCTGGATCAGGGGTAGGCAACTTCGGCACTCCAGCTGTGGTGAAACTACAAATCCCATCATGCCTCTGCCTCTAGGAGTCATACCTGTGATTGTCAGGTTGTCAGAGAAACACATTGTGAAGAGGCATGTTATACTTCTATTTGAACGCTAGATGGCAGCAAAGTTGACAGTGAAACACTCACGCACCACATGACTTCCTGGCTGCCTATAAAAGCTCAGCAAGTGCTCAGAGGAATTGCTGGTTTGTCTTCAGCTTCCTGTTTACTGTGACTTGTTCCTGTGTTTGATTACCTGCTGTGACCCGGATTGCCTCTGACACTGCTGATCTTCTCCTGGACCTGACCTCTGTAGTAATCTCATATATATTGTCCACAGATGATTGATATTTAAGTATTAGTATGATGATATAAGTTATGTTTCCGCAGCATCACCCAAGTCCTCCAGAGAGTGCAGTTTATTTAACTTCCAAAACAGAACAAAGTTCAATACTTGCACAGATGACAACGGATCCAACAGAGTATATATATATATATCATTTAGAGTCCCATATCTCCTAGATCAATCCTAGCTAGACCTGTGCCTTCCTATCCATGCAGAGTGACAAGACTAGACTGAATATCAGCTTATATGGCTTATCTATTGAATGACTGAGCAATTTGATTGGCTGTCTTTGATCTACACTCTGTCATTCAGGAGAGGTTACCGCTCAGGTGTGACTGATGAGTCTTTCACAGGATCCAGAGCCGTGGGTGCAGGCAATGCATATAGAAATGTAAAACAGCAGGTATGAGCTGACGCGTTTCACACTGTGATTCAGTGCTTAATCATAGCTCATACCTGCTGTTTTTTTTTGCTGTGACATGTCTTTTGTGCTTTTGTTTTAATAAAATAACCATTTTTTTGGAGTGCGGCTGTCCAAACGTCCTTCTAAGTTTTGCAACTCTGTCATTCAGGATGACAGAGAATGACCCCCCACCTAGCCGGAGACGACCACAGCCATCATTTGCATTCTTGCATAATAACATCAACAAGCTCTCTTTTGACACATGCAATTAGATTACAGATACGAAAGGTGGCCTGAACACCGTTTTGATACGTACAAATAGACTCGTCCTGGATTCTTGCATATTGACATAAACAAGTCCCCTTGATATGTGTAGTAAATCCTGTTTGGCCCTTTGGTCAACAAACACCCTTTGAAATGTCAGTGTTCAATTCAGTTAACAGGCCACCTCAAACACCTTGCATAAGATCAACACATCAATCATTATCTGTCCCCTCTGATATGTGTAGTAACCCTTGTTTGGCCACTAACCCCTTTGATCAACAACCACCCTTTGATATGTGTAATTAGATTACTTATACAATATATATATATATAATAATATATTGTCCCACATAAAATCGGCCAACATATTACAACAACCTCGGCTTGTATTACGGACTCCACTTGTGTTTGACCCTCAGCCTGTGACCCGGACTTGCCTTGTGTGTTCCCTTCACAGTACCTCCGGCTGTGTTTGGACTATCTTACCTGCCTGTGCTTGACCCTCAGCCTGGTTTTGGACTCTGATCAAGTTCTTCCAGCAAGCCACGCACCTGCCAGTGGCAATTGCCTCCCAGGCCGCCATAACTTATGTTCAAAATGGCTGGCAGCCGCTGCCCGCTACCATTTTCTTTTTTTATTCTGGTCTAGGAAGTCGGGCCGGGGCACGGTCATGGCAGCTGACCACTAGCTGTTGCATTCCGGGAGTTGTAGTCCGTGCTCAAGCTTCTGGTGGGTGGAAAACAGCAGCGCAGAGGAAACTACAACTCCCTGGGACTGGATTCTTGGAAGCAGACAGAGCCAGGGAGTCGGGACGCAGGGCTGCAGGGCTGGGCGCTGGCTGCAACTTGACCCCAGGATCAGGAGCGTTACCCCCCCAGGAGACCGTGGCGTGCAAGGACCTGCTGAGCTGAGATCGCTGAGGTGAGAGACCCTGATACCCCTAGCTGACCCCCCATCTCCCCCACCATACTCCCCATGTAATCTGCCCCAGTGATCAGGCTTCATTGATGGGCACTGAAGTTGGCTTCACTGATAAGCACTGGTGAGGCTGCATTGAAAAATCAGGTGGCGCATGGATGGTGAGCTGATTCTGCGGTTCAGTGGGCCACTTGACTGGACTTGCCCCCCCAGGCCTAAGGCTACCAGCCCTCCCCTGCTTGTTATCATGAACAAATTCTGTGTAAATCACTTAGTAGCACAAAATGATACTTGGTTCTGTGTTTTCTAAAAGAGGTGGTACTCGGAGGTGGGTAGGAGGTTTAACCAAGGGACGGTGCTCAGAGGTCGGTAAGGAGCAGAAACAAAGGGTGACTCAGAAGAGGGGGAGTTTCTGCACCTATTCTTTGAGAAAAAAAGCTCTGCTGACACCCCTTAAAAAATTATTTAATTAGAAATGTCCCCAACAGGAACACAAACTGCAATAAAAACTAGATTGCTTCACCATATCACTGGTAAGAGCCACTAGGCTAAATCCAACCACCTAGATTCTTTAGGCAGGCATAAGGTTAGTGTTCATTCTGCGGGTGTTCCCTTTTACAGAGTTTGAATAAAATATTATCTTCACCAGCACACCTTCCTTATGGGTAAGGATATTGATTTATTAGGGAAATTTAGTAGTCTTTTTACCAGTAATAAATACAATTGTGATCTGGGCAACCAAGGAAGCAACAAAATAAAGCTATAAAACAATCCCACTTTTATTAGTAGCAATTATGCATAAAAAAAAAAAACATGGTAGAAAAAACACCCAAGTGTATAATAAAAAGGTTACCGTATATCTTCCATTTCAATAAATTTTTATTTTTCAATTCAAGACATGTACAGAAAATCTTAAAAAATTGTTGTTTAAACATGACAAAGGGTTATTTCCAATTGTTTATGTCACAATGTTCTCATCAAGAGATTAATTTTTTTTTTTTTAAAATGAAAAATAGGCATTCAGGGAAGTCACGCCCCACCTGGACGCCCCTAACGGGATCATCCTGCGCCCAGGTCAGGCCCCCCCCCCAGCCCGCCATCCTCATATGAAACCAATAAAAAGGAACTCGGAATCTTAATGAAGAACAGTACTACACTCATATACAATAACGCCCATCAAATTTAAGACTTGGAAATACCGCAATAAGAACACAGTAAATAATGATATCAAATCTTTGAATCATGTTTAAGCATCGAAACAAAAATAAAATAAAAATAAATAAAACAAAAGATAAAAGAACCAAGAAAAGATAGAATAGAAGAAGAAAGAAATAAGAAGAAATCACATGCCGAACACGAGGCCCTTTAGGAATAAGAGCGGTCAGGGTCATGCCTGACCTTCAAAGAAACGCCACAGAAAACTGCCCAAGGTTCCCATATTGCCTCAAATTTAGGGATTAAATTAGTTGATATGCTAACCATCTTCTCTTGAGCCATAATCCAAGAGATCTTATTGTGTATAGCCTTAATGGATACCCTGGGCTTCCTCCAAGATCTAGCAATAATAATTTTAGTCCCCAGAAATATAAAGTGAATCAGTTTTCTAGTTGGTTTAGAAACGTTGGGAATATTGTCATTGAGAAGAGCAACAGAAGCTGACCTAGGTATTGAACACGAAGTGACCTTAAATATGAGATTAAAAATTTTCTTCCAGATCGGCCTGATCCTAGGACATTCCCACCAGATATGCACCATCGAGCCCAATAAATGGCAGCCTCTAAAGCAGTTGGGATCCGATTCTGGGTAGATGGATGCAAGCCTGATGGGAGTCATATACCATCTCATGACAACTTTTAAGTTAGCTTCCATGAGGGAGGTGTTCAAAATACTTTGGAATGAGCGAAAGTTGGCCTTTTGCCAGGATCCTAGATCCCAATTTAGCTGGAGGTCATCTTCCCATGCTTTCATGTATGAGGTTTTAGTAGCTGTACAAGTAAGTGAAGAGTAGATGACAGAAATGCCCCCCCTTTGTCCCACGGCCGATCCGCACCAGATCTCATAGTCCGTAAATTTGGGAGGAAGAGGTTTCTCCATCCAAATATCATTCAAGAATTGTGAAATCTGTTCAAATCTAAATTTTTCAGAGTCAGGGAGGTCAAATTTATTTAGGCAATGGGGCATGGTAATAGGACCCCGATTTGTAAAGTATTGTCCTATCCTATATAGACCTTTGTTTGTCCACCAACTGAAGGCCTCTGTATCCATACCAGGAAAGAATTTTGGATTATTAAAAATGTGTGCTAGTGGTTGTGTTACAGACACTAGAGTGGGAAGAGGACGGAGTCTGTCCCAAAGGGAAAATGATTGAGATAAGGAAGGGGATAAAATAGGTGGTCTCTGTCTTTGTGGGCACCAAAGCAGGTACTCTAAGGATAATTGTGGTACCGCTTGTTCTTCTATCAGCACCCAGTCCGGTTTTTCATTCTTGGAATAAAATATAGATAATTGTGCTAGTCTGGCAGCTAAAAAATAATTATATAAGTTAGGCAAACCCACCCCTCCCTTCTTCCTATTTAAATATAGGGTGTTTTGGGGAACTCTGTAACTAGATTTGCCCCATACGAATGTGAGAATTTTACTTTGTAAGGAATTTATCTGATCTTTCCTGATGGGAATGGGGAGGGAACGAAATAGATATAAAATTCTAGGAAGTAATGTCATTTTCACTGAATTAATCCTGCCCAACCAAGATAGTTCGAATTTGTCCCAATTTTTAAGATCTGTAATAATTTTATGGAATAGGGGAGGATAGTTACTTGTGTAAAGAGATTCTGTTCGAGCAGTCAGAAAGATTCCCAGATATTTAATATGAGAAGAATTCCATTCAAATTTGAAAGACTGTTTGATGAGGGAAACTATGGGTAACGGGAGGGAAATATTTAGTGCCTGTGACTTGGCAAAATTGACCCTGAGTCCTGAAATATTAGAAAAATCAGAAATTACTTTATAAAGATTCGGGAGGGAGGTAATGGGAGAGGTAAGAAAGAGAAGCAAATCATCTGCGAAAAGTCCGCATTTATGCATCTGATTCCCACAGGTTACGCCTTTAATGTCAGAATTTTGTCTAATGGCTATGGCCAAGCTTTCAATGGCCATAGCAAAGACAATAGGGGATAGTGGACAACCTTGTCTTGTACCCCTGGCTATATTTATCGGAGAGGAATAATATCCCTGTATACGAATTTGAGCTTTAGGTTGAGAATACAGAGCTCTAATAACTCCCATAAAACGTGGGCCAAAACCCCATCGTTCTAATAGGGGAAAAAAGTATTGCCAGGATACAGAGTCAAAGGCCTTCTCCAGATCAAGTGCTAACAGGAAACCCTGTTGTTTTTGACCTCCGTCCCAGTTGGACTGCAAAAGGGAGATAATATCAATCGCTCTTCTCACTTGATCTGGGCCTTGTCTTCCTGGCATAAATCCTACCTGATCCTTGTGAATATATTTAGTAATAAAAGAGGAGAGGCGATTCGCTAAAATTTTTGTGAGAATTTTCAAATCATTATTTATCAAAGAAATAGGGCGATAATTGGAAACTTCTTCTGGGTTTTTATCCGGTTTGGGTATAACAGTAATGTAGGCTGTATTAAGTTGTGTACCTAATTGGGAACCCCTTGTAGTAAAATTAAAAAATTTTGTTACCGTATATCTTAATGTTGTGAGACCACCTCCTCCACATAAATATCTCTTGCATTCCTATTAACAAATTTTCATTAATAGAAAAAAAATATTAAAGGTTAACTATACTTTTAGGCAACAATAATGGCTGTCTATATATGCTGTATATTGAAAATAAATAGTTATTTGTGCAGAGACTTTATTAACACGTACTAACTGATATATTTTTTCATTGCCAGAAATATAATAAAAATGTGTATAGTTCGATGTTAAGAGAAATATGAGAAATATATATAGGAAGGCCTGTATGCTGGCCTGAAATTATGGGAGGAGTTCGAGGGGTACTTAAGCAGACCATCCACGATGGTCAGTGTCAGCTCTAGTGCGCGGTACCCACCCACCCATATCCCCTTTTTAGGGCACTCCTCTCTAAACAATTCTCAACAGAATTATCCATTACATCTATCTTAAGGTATGGCCCCTTCTCTTGGCATACCGTCCAGCAGGCCAGGCCACACTTCAGGTCTTATTTGTGTTGTTAGTCTTGTGACGTGTTTATGTGATCCATATCTCTTCAGACTGAGGGCTCCGACCATAAATATATATATATATATATATATATATATATATTGTGACAGCAGGAAGGTAAAGTCACCTGGTTGCATCCAGGGGGGTAGATATATTTCGCCCAGATTCAGGCTTTACGCCGACTTATACAACTAGGTGGAGAGTTGTATAAGCCCAGCTGAGGCTAGTGGGCTCATGGATGACTCATACCTCTAGGGAGAGTGTGGGGCGTCGTGCAGACAGGGAGTTGATGAGACCAGCTGAAGCTTGTCAGCTCGTTTAAGGCCTCTATAAAAACTCCCAGCTTCATTAGGTGTTTGCTCATGCCTGGAACCAGACCTGTGTGGACTGTCTAGGGAGAGTGAACCCCTGTGCGGTGAGACAAAGCCTGTGTGGCTATTTGCTTGGATATTTAAAACCAGGGACTTAGGGACTAGGACAGCACTAGGCTGATCCCAGTTGTTAGTTAGGAAACCTGTATGTTTACTCAGAGGTCAAGTTGACCAGGATTTATTTTATTTATGTTTCTTTTGCTTTGCTGTGTTTTGTCACTGTAAATAGAAAATAAACCGCACCTTTTTGATTTTGAAAACCACAACCTCCGTTTGCTGGGCCTGTTTTTGTGTGGGGAGCCCATCCCGGGGGTCACACACACCCGCTGCCGAGCTAACCCCCTCACAGTTGGTGGAGAACCAGTGGCAGTTTTTTTTAAGCCAGCATGGAGGAGATACTGAAACAGCTGGCTCTAGCAAATGCCAATCAACAGCAGACAAATGCAGGTTTGCAAAGGAGCCTTGCAGCCCAGCAGCAAGCTCATCAACAGAGCCTTGCAGCCCAGCAGCAAGCTCACCAACAGAGTCTGGAAGCTCAGCAACAAGCCCAGCAGCAATCTGAGGCCCGCTTCATAGACCTGTTACAGAAGCAAGAGCAGAGACTACAACAAATGGAAGCAGTAATGCAGCAACGTCCGCAGACCAGTGAGGAAAGCCGTCCCACTAATACCGCGTCCTTTGGGGTGAGTCGTTTATTGACAAAAATGACTGGAGAGGATGATCCAGAGGTATTTTTGACCACATTTGAAAGGACCGCTGAAAGAGAAAAGTGGCCTGAGGAGCAGTGGGCTGGACTGGTGGCTCCTCTGTTAACTGGTGAATCGCAGAAAGCTTACTATGACCTAGAGCCTAACCAAGCAAAAGACTATGTGATGCTAAAAGCTGAAATTTTGGCAAGGCTGGGTGTCACCCAGGCTGTCCGGGCTCAGCGTGTGCATAACTGGACTTTCCAGCTTGGAAAACCCCCCAGGTCTCAAATGTATGATCTCATTCACCTGAGCAGAAAGTGGCTACAGCCAGAGACTTTGTCCGCACCAAAGATTGTGGAACGTGTTGTAATGGATCGGTTTTTGAGAGCTCTTCCTACTGCCATCCGAAAGTGGGTAAGCCATGGAGACCCAGAGACGGCCGATGGTCTTGTGGATCGTGTGGAGAAATACTTGGCTACAGAGAACCTGACGGCCTCTTCCAGAGACACTCGGACTTTCCACCCTAAGACCAGACCATCCCCAGGGGCGGATAAGAGGATTCCAAGGGGTGAGGGTGGAGAGAGTGAGAGGGTGGGAGCTCTACCCCAAGTTTGGCGAGAACAGCCTGGGAAATCAGCGGCTCAAGAGGCGGCAAGAAGGATCGTTTGCTACCGCTGCCGGCAAGCGGGACATATTGCAGCCAATTGCCCGGTTGTGGAGGAACCCATGCAGTGTGACTTTCTGACGGGCAGACGTCAGTCGCTGTGTGCGACAGTCGCATGCACTGCCATTCGAGGAACTGAGAAACATTTATGCAAAATGTGTGTTAATGGTAGAAATGTTGTGGTATTGCTGGATTCAGGTAGCCTTGTGACCCTGATAAAGGCTGAATTAGTTAAAACAGAGGTCTCTGGGAATAGCAAGGTAGCTGTTATTTGTGTGCATGGGGACACCCGAGAGTATCCAGTGACTACAGTGTGTTTCGAGACCCCCAAAGGTACCCTCTCTCATCCAGTGGGGTTAGTATCTCAATTACCGCATGATGCCATTGTGGGAAGGGATTTTCCGAAGTTCTGGGAACTGTGGGATGATCCTGAGCCCCCCACTGGTGCCCCTATGTACCAGGAATGTGATAGCCAGAACTCCTCTGAGAGTGGTGAGGACTCTCCAGAATTTCCCTTGTCAGTATTGGCAGGGGAGACTCAAGAAACTGGAGAGGAGCCCACCTCCTCAGACAAAAACCTACCGTCTGTGGAGTTTTCTGATCTGGAGGTTCACAGGGAAAATTTTGCCACAGAACAGTTAAAAGACCCCGCCCTAATAAAGGCACGGGAAAACGTAGTGGAAATAGATGGCGAGTTAGTGAACCCAGATAATACCTGCACTTACCCATACTTCAGCGTAGAGAAGGACCTACTGTATCGGGTGGCAAAAAGGGCAGAAGAAACCGTTGAGCAGCTTGTGGTGCCCAAACCTTACAGGAAGTTGGTGTTGGAGTTGGCCCATGGGCACATTCTTGGAGGTCATCTGGGGACAGAGAAAACCCGAGAGAGGGTATTACAGAGATTCTATTGGCCTGGGGTGATGAAGGACATAGCAAATTATTGTTCCTCCTGCCCTGTGTGTCAGAGGTCGGCCCCGATGCCACATTTCCGTAGCCCGCTGGTCCCTCTACCCATCATTGAGGTCCCGTTTGAGAGAATCGCAATGGATTTGGTAGGTCCTATAATCAAGTCCGCTAGGGGGCACCAGTACATATTGGTTATAATGGACTATGCCACCCGTTATCCAGAAGCGATCCCTCTCAGAAATACCTCGGCCAAAACCATAGCCAAAGAGCTATCTCTTGTTTTTAGCCGGGTGGGTATTTGTAAAGAACTGCTTACGGACCAAGGTACACCCTTTATGTCCCGGGTTATGAAAGAGCTGTGTAAATTGTTCAAAGTGACGCAATTGCGTACATCTGTGTATCACCCCCAAACCGATGGGCTGGTTGAAAGATTCAACAAAACCCTAAAACAAATGTTGAAGAAAGTGGTGGATAGAGATGGAAAGGATTGGGACTGTCTACTTCCTTATTTGATGTTTGCTATTAGGGAGGTGCCCCAATCCTCTACGGGATTCTCCCCCTTTGAGTTACTGTATGGGAGACACCCAAGAGGGCTGTTGGATATTGCCAAGGAAACTTGGGAAAGTGAGAGTTCTCCCCACAGGAGTGTGATTGAGCATGTCGCCCTGATGCAAGACCGAATTGCACAGGTAATGCCCATCGTGAAGGAACATTTGGCCCAAGCGCAGTTAGCACAGCAGAGAGTGTACAACCGTGGAGCCAAGACCCGTACCTTTTCCCCGGGGGATAGGATACTGGTACTTGTCCCTACGGTTGAAAGTAAATTCCTTGCCAAATGGCAAGGCCCCTATGAGATAATGGAAAAAGTGAGCGAAGTGAATTACAAGGTCAGACAACCAGGAAGGCGAAAGCCCGAACAGATCTATCACGTTAATCTGTTGAAAGCCTGGAGGGATAGAGAGTCCCTAGTCGCAGACACTTGGTCACCAGCTCAAACTGGTTGCGTGATTCCTGAGGTTGGAATAGCAGCCACCTTGTCACAACCCCAACAACAGGAGGTTAAGGAGTTTGTGCTTCGCAACAAGGAGGTATTCTCTGAGCTGCCGGGACAAACATCTGGGGTAGAGCATGACATCATTACCCCGCCCGGTGAAAGGGTGAAGTTAAAACCCTATCGGATCCCAGAGGCCCGACGGGAGGCAATACGGGAGGAAGTACAGAAAATGCTGAACTTAGGGGTGATAGAGGAGTCCCAAAGTGATTGGTCTAGTCCCATTGTGTTGGTGCCTAAACCGGATGGGAGCTGGCGATTTTGTAACGATTTTCGTCAGTTGAACAAAGTTACAAAATTTGACACCTACCCCATGCCACGTATAGATGAGTTGATCGACCGGCTGGGAACAGCCCGATACATGACGACTCTTGACCTCACAAAAGGGTATTGGCAAATCCCCCTGGCCAAGTCGGCCAAAGAGAAAACCGCATTTGTAACCCCAGACGGGGCGTTCCAATATAAAAGAATGCCGTTCGGGTTACAGAATGCGCCGGCCACATTCCAGCGGAAAATGGACCAGATGCTGAGGCCCCATCGGAAGTATGCTGCGGCTTACCTGGATGACGTAATTGTCCATAGCACAGATTGGGCCTCACATCTGCCAAAAGTGCAAGCAGTCCTGGACTCTGTTCGGGAAGCGGGGTTTACGGCTAACCCCAAGAAGTGTACCATTGGGCAGGAGGAGGCCAAATATCTTGGGTACACCATTGGGAGGGGAGTAATAAAACCCCAACTCAACAAAGTCGAGGCCATCCAGAGTTGGCCACGTCCCAACAGCAAGAAGCAGGTACGAGCCTTTCTGGGAATCGCTGGGTATTATCGGCGATTCATTCCCCACTTTGCTTCTAAGGCTGTGCCCCTAACCAACCTGACGAAGGGGAAAGGGTCGGTCATGATTAAATGGACCCCCGAGGCTGAGGCAGCATTCCAATTCTTGAAACAAGCCTTATGTAGCCAGCCAGTGTTGTACTCACCCGACTTCTCTAAAGACTTTGTCGTACAAAGTGATGCGTCAGATGTGGGCTTAGGAGCAGTATTGTCCCAGGTCTGGAACGGGGAAGAGCACCCAGTCATTTACCTCAGCAGGAAGTTGAAGTCCCATGAGGTAAATTACGCCACCGTTGAAAAGGAGTGTTTAGTGGTGAAGTGGGCTCTAGATTCCCTTCGGTACTACCTGCTAGGTAGGCACTTTGACATGGTTACGGATCACGCTCCGTTAAAGTGGATGGCTCAAAACAAGGAAACAAATAGAAGAGTGAATAGGTGGTTCCTGGCCCTCCAGGAATTCAACTTCACAGTAAAGCATCGCCCTGGCGTTCAAATGGGGAATGTGGATGCTTTGTCTCGAGTACATGAATGCCTGATTGCTGGTGTTCCAACCCCGAGGTTAAAACAAGAGGGGGGGGTATGTGACAGCAGGAAGGTAAAGTCACCTGGTTGCATCCAGGGGGGTAGATATATTTCGCCCAGATTCAGGCTTTACGCCGACTTATACAACTAGGTGGAGAGTTGTATAAGCCCAGCTGAGGCTAGTGGGCTCATGGATGACTCATACCTCTAGGGAGAGTGTGGGGCGTCGTGCAGACAGGGAGTTGATGAGACCAGCTGAAGCTTGTCAGCTCGTTTAAGGCCTCTATAAAAACTCCCAGCTTCATTAGGTGTTTGCTCATGCCTGGAACCAGACCTGTGTGGACTGTCTAGGGAGAGTGAACCCCTGTGCGGTGAGACAAAGCCTGTGTGGCTATTTGCTTGGACATTTAAAACCAGGGACTTAGGGACTAGGACAGCACTAGGCTGATCCCAGTTGTTAGTTAGGAAACCTGTATGTTTACTCAGAGGTCAAGTTGACCAGGATTTATTTTATTTATGTTTCTTTTGCTTTGCTGTGTTTTGTCACTGTAAATAGAAAATAAACCGCACCTTTTTGATTTTGAAAACCACAACCTCCGTTTGCTGGGCCTGTTTTTGTGTGGGGAGCCCATCCCGGGGGTCACACACACCCGCTGCCGAGCTAACCCCCTCACAATATATATATATATAAAAATATATATATATATTGAGCAAAATTATAAATGCAACACTTTTGTGTTTGTTCTATTTATCACGAGCTGAACGCAAAGATCTACGACTTTTTTTCAAATATTGTTCACAAATCTGTCTAAAGCCCTGTACACACGATCGGATTTCCTATGGATTCTAATCCAATGGATTTTTCCATCGGAAATCTGATGAAGCTGACTTCCATCAGTCTTGCCTACACACCATCAGTCAAAAAACCGACCGTCCCAAACGCCGTGACGTAAAACACTCCGAGCTGAGAAAAATTAAGTTCAATGCTTCTGTTTTCATCTGTAAAACCAATTGTGTGTACACGGCATTAGTCCTGGTTCACACTGGTGCGATTTGATGTGCGATTTGACATGTCAAATTGCATGTCAAATCTGCAGCATTTGTCGGCAATTGCACCGTCCGGTGCGACGCCGCATCTGCAGCGCTGCACCGATTTCATAAAGTAGTTTCTGTACTACTTTTTACAATTTCGGCCCGCAATTTGCATTGACATCTGTGCAGAAACCTGCACAGATGTCTCTGTAATCTCGGCCGAAATCGGGACTGACCAGCGGGAGTGAAATCATGCGAGTTCAGCTGAACTCGCACGGCTTCACTCCCGCAGCCTCAGTGTGAACCTGGGCTTAATCTGTGTTAGTGAGCACTTCTCCTTTGCCGAGATAATCCATCCCTCTCACAGGTGTGGCATATCAAGATGCTGATTAGACAGCATGATTATTGCACAGGTGTGCTTCAGGCTGGCCACAATAAAAGGCCACTTTAAATCTGCAGTTTTACTGTATTGGGGGGTCCGAAATCAGCCAATATCTAGTGTGACCACCATTTGCCTCACGCAGTGCAGCACATCTCCTTCACATAGAGTTGTTGGCCTGTGGAGGGGAAGATGCTGGATGTGGAGGTCCTGGGTAGGGATGAGCTTCGAGTTCGAGTCGAACTCATGTTCGACTCGAACATTGCCTGTTCGCCCGTTCGCCGAACAGCGAACAAATTGGGGTGTTCGCGGCAAATTCGAAAAATCTATGGGAGAAATCGAAAGTGCTAATTATAAAGGCTTATATGCAAGTTATTGTCCTAAAAAGTGTTTGGGGACCCGGGTCCTGCCCCAGGGGACATGTATCAATGCAAAAAGAAGTTTTAAAAACGGCCGTTTTTTCGGGAGCAGTGATTTTAATAATGCTTAAAATGAAAAAATAAAAGTGAAATATTCCTTTAAATTTCGTACCTGGGGGGTGTGTATGATATGCATGTAAAGTGGCGCATGTTTCCCGTGCTTAGAACTGTCCCTGCAAAAAGTGTCATTTTTGAAAGAAAAAAATGCATTTAAAACTGACTCGCGGCTATTAATGAATTGTCGGCTCCCGGCAATACATACAAAAGTCATTGATAAAAAAAAAAAAAAAAGCGTGGGGGTTCCCCAGAATTCAATTACCAGGCCCTTCAGGTCTGGAATGGATATTAAGGGGAACCCCGCCGCAAATAAAAAAAAAATTGACGTGGGGTTCCCCCAAATATCCATTCCAGGCCCTTCAGATCTGGCATGGATTTTAAGGGGAACTCCACCCCAAATTAAAAAAAAAATGGCGTGGAGTCCCCCTAAAAATCCATACCAGACCCCTTATCCGAGCATGCAACCTGGCCGGCCGCAGGGGAAAAGGGGGGGACGAGAGAGCGGCCCCCCCTCCCTCCTGAACCGTACCAAGCCACATGCCCTCAACATGGGGAGGATGTCCCCATGTTGATGGGGACAAGGGCCTCATCCCCACAACCCTTGCCCGGTGGTTGTGGGGGTCTGCGGGCGGGGGGCTTATCGGAATCTGGAAGACCCCTTTAACAAAGAGGACCCCCAGATCCCGGCCCCCCCCTATGTGAATTGGTAAGGGGTACATTGTACCCCTACCATTTCACGAAGAAAGCGTAAAAAAATGTTTAAAAAAAACACACAAACACCTTGAAAAAGTCCTTTATTTAAAAAAAAAAAAAAAAAAAAAAACATTCCAGCGGTGAAATCCAGTGTCCCGCGGCGATCCCGATGTCCAGCGCTGTCCGTCATTGGTTGTGCCTGAGCGGACCTGATGGGGAACTCCCTCTCAGTATTTTAAATGTATAGACCCGCCCCTTCTAAAGTTCCCCATCAGGTCCGCTCAGCGGACGAGATGCGGAACATGAGAAGGGGCGGGTCTATACATGTATTACCAACTTTGGTAATACATGTATAGACCCGCCCCTTCTCATGTTCCGCATCTCGTCCGCTGAGCGGACCTGATGGGGAACTTTAGAAGGGGCGGGTCTATACATTTAAAATACTGAGAGGGAGTTCCCCATCAGGTCCGCTCAGGCACAACCAATGAAGGACAGCGCTGGACATCGGGATCGCCGCGGGACACTGGATTTCACCGCTGGAATGTTTATTTATTTATTTTTTTAAATAAAGGACTTTTTCAAGGTGTTTGTGTGTTTTTTTAAACATTTTTTTTACGCTTTCTTCGTGAAATGGTAGGGGTACAATGTACCCGTTACCAATTCACATAGGGGGGGGGCGGGATCTGGGGGTCCCCTTTGTTAAAGGGGTCTTCCAGATTCCGATAAGCCCCCCGCCCGCAGACCCCCACAACCACCGGGCAAGGGTTGTGGGGATGAGGCCCTTGTCCCCATCAACATGGGGACATCCTCCCCATGTTGAGGGCATGTGGCTTGGTACGGTTCAGGAGGGAGGGGGGGCCGCTCTCTCGTCCCCCCCTTTTCCCCTGCGGCCGGCCAGGTTGCGTGCTCGGATAAGGGGTCTGGTATGGATTTTTAGGGGGACTCCACGCCATTTTTTTTTTAAACTTGGGGTGGAGTTCCCCTTAAAATCCATGCCAGATCTGAAGGGCCTGGTAATTGAATTCTGGGGAACCCCCACGCTTTTTTTTTTTTTTTTTCTCAATGACTTTTGTATGTATTGCCGGGAGCCGACAATTCATTAATAGCCGCGAGTCAGTTTTAAATGCATTTTTTTTCTTTCAAAAATGACATTTTTTGCAGGGACAGTTCTAAGCACGGGAAACATGCGCCACTTTACATGCATATCATACACACCCCCCAGGTACGAAATTTAAAGGAATATTTCACTTTTATTTTTTCATTTTAAGCATTATTAAAATCACTGCTCCCGAAAAAACTGCCGTTTTTAAAACTTATTTTTGCATTGATACATGTCCCCTGGGGCAGGACCCAGGTCCCCAAACACTTTTTAGGACAATAACTTGCATATTAGCCTTTATAATTAACACTTTAGATTTCGAACGTTCGAGTCCATTGTATTTAATAGGGTTCTAAAGTTTACACGAACATTTTGTCTGTTCGCAGGTTCTGGTGCGAACCGAACAGGGGGGTGTTCGGCTCATCCCTGGTCCTGGGCTGGTGTGGTTACACGTGGTCTGCGGTTGTGAGGCCGGTTGGATGTACTGCCAAATTCTCTGAAATGCCTTTGGATACGGCTTATGGTATAGAAATGAACATTCAATTCAAGGGCAACAGCTCTGGTCGACATTACTGCAGTCAGCATGCCCATTGCACGCTCCCTCAAAACTTGCGACATCTGTAGCATTGTGCTGTGTGGCCTTTTATTGTGGCCAGGCTAATCATGCTGTCTAATCAGCAACTTATCAGCAACTTGATATGCCACACCTGTGAGATGGATAGATTATCTCGGCAAAGGAGAAGTGCTCACTAACACAGACAGATTTGAGAACAATATTTGAGAGAAAACTGAAAATTTATTACCAAATACTTACCGTAATTTTCCTTTCCTGATAGACTCCATGGCAGACTACGTGTGGGTTAACCCCGCCTCCTCTCCACAGCTATAGGACCCCTTACCCATAAATTTGAGCTCACCTCCACAGACAGGTGTTCCGTAACTAGCCGACTCACATTTCAACTCTCATATTTTTAATTCATGGGTGGGAACTCCGTCTGCCATGGAGTCTATCAGGAAAGGAAAATTACGGTAAGTATTTGGTAATAAATTTTCAGTTTTCCTGACAGACTCCATGGCAGACTACGTGTGGGAAATAACTAGCCAAACCACACGGTAGGGTATGCTGAACAAAAATATATTTTAATCTTTCCCGTCAACTGACAGGATTTTTCGACCAAAATTAACAGAGGAAAGGGAAGCAGGCTCAATACAATAATGAGACATAAATGTATGAATAGAAGACCACGAGGCTGCCTTGCATATCACTTCAGGAGCCACGTGTCGAGCTGCTGCCCATGAGGCTGCCATGCCTCTGGTGGAATGAGCCGTCACCGCCTCTGGAGGAGCCAAGCCCTTTGCCCTGTAGGCCTGTTGGATAGATTGAACAATCCAGGCTGCTATTGTTCTGGAGGAAGCCCTCTTTCCTTTGTTGCCGCCAGTATGTAACAAGAACAGGTAGTTCAAGCTTCTAAAAGATGAAGTGACTCGCAAATATTCTTTCAGAGTCTCACCTACATCCAAGGAATGAACATCTGCTGATTCTGGAGAATTGAAAGTAGGAAGGACTATTTCCTGACTCTCGTGAAAAACTGACGTGACTTTTGGTTTAGACCCAAGCATGGGAATAAGGACCACTCGGTCTGGGAAGAAAGTAAAAAAGGGTTCTTGACTAGTGTTGAGCGGACCCGAACTGTAAAGTTCGGGTCCGTACCGAATTTTGGTGTTTTCCCGACCCCGGACCCGGACCCGGATTTTGCGCTAAAGTCCGGGTTCGGGTTCGGATTCGGGAATTTAATGGCGCAGTTAGAAATGCTTCAGGGGCCAGCCAATCACCATTTGATTAGCTGGTGTGCCCTTAGAAGCCATCATAGCCATGCCTACTAATGGCATGGCTGTAATTGGTCAGTGCAACATGTGACCCAGCATGTGACCAGCTTCTATATAAGAAAGAGGCACACAGCACAGATCGTCACTCTGCTTTTAGACAGTGTAGGGAAAGGATCCTGGCTGCTGTTGCTGTGAGGGAGAGAATAGGAGTTAGTCCTGATTCTGCAATCTACTGATAGAAAAGATAGGGAGACAGTGTAGTGTAGTGTAGTGTAGGGGCAGGATCCTGTTTGTGCTTTCAGGGAGAGAGATTTAGATAGGAGTCCAGATTGAGAGATATAATAGCTCAGCGATCTGCATAGGTTTATCTGTTTGTGTTGCAAGCTCAGTGCACCAGCACTGCATTACGTTGAGTGATACACCTATTCCATACTGTGGCTGTATTGTGCTCTTGCTAAAAGACCTATTTTGGTCAGAAAAAAAAAAAAAAAAAAGGCACTTTATTGTGCTTTTGCTAAAAAGACCCATTTTTGGGCCCCAAAAAAAAAAAAAGGCACTTTATTGTGCTGTTGCAAAAAAAAAAACGGCACTTTGTTGTGCGCAAAAAAGACCTATTTTTGGGCAAAAAAAATATTTTGCAGTGTATATCTCTAGTTGTGTGAAATAACCAATTTCTATATATTTTTCTTGTACTATGCTATACTAAAAAAAAAAAAAAAAACTTTTTTTTGAATAGCATTCTCTGCAGCTGTGCGATTCAGCGGTTATATACTGTGGTTGTGTTGTGCTCTTTCAAAAAACGCCATTTAGGGCCACAGAAAATATTTTGCAGTGTGAAATACACATGTGGAGGTGTGTAAAATAAACAATTTCTATATATTGTACAGTGCTATACTAAAAAAAACAACATTTTTTTTGAATAGCATTCTCTGCACTTCTATAGCTGTGCGATTCAGCGGTTAAATACTGTGGTTGTGTTGTGCTCTTTCAAAAAACGCCATTTAGGGCCACAGAAAATATTTTGCAGTGTGAAATACACATGTGGAGGTGTGTAAAATAAACAATTTCTATATATTGTACAGTGCTATACTAAAAAAAACAACATTTTTTTTGAATAGCATTCTCTGCACTTCTATAGCTGTGCGATTCAGCGGTTATATACTGTGGTTGTGTTGTGCTCTTTCAAAAAACGCCATTTAGGGCCACAGAAAATATTTTGCAGTGTGAAATACACATGTGGAGGTGTGTAAAATAAACAATTTCTATATATTGTACAGTGCTATACTAAAAAAAAAAACATTTTTTTTGAATAGCATTCTCTGCACTTCTATAGCTGTGCGATTCAGTGGTTAAATACTGTGGTTGTGTTGTGCTCTTTCAAAAAACGCCATTTAGGGCCACAGAAAATATTTTGCAGTGTGAAATACACATGTGGAGGTGTGTAAAATAAACAATTTCTATATATTGTACAGTGCTATACTAAAAAAAAAAACATTTTTTTTGAATAGCATTCTCTGCACTTCTATAGCTGTGCGATTCAGTGGTTAAATACTGTGGTTGTGTTGTGCTCTTTCAAAAAACGCCATTTAGGGCCACAGAAAATATTTTGCAGTGTGAAATACACATGTGGAGGTGTGTAAAATAAACAATTTCTATATATTGTACAGTGCTATACTAAAAAAAACAACATTTTTTTTGAATAGCATTCTCTGCACTTCTATAGCTGTGCGATTCAGTGGTTAAATACTGTGGTTGTGTTGTGCTCTTTCAAAAAACGCCATTTAGGGCCACAGAAAATATTTTGCAGTGTGAAATACACATGTGGAGGTGTGTAAAATAAACAATTTCTATATATTGTACAGTGCTATACTAAAAAAAACAACATTTTTTTTGAATAGCATTCTCTGCACTTCTATAGCTGTGCGATTCAGTGGTTAAATACTGTGGTTGTGTTGTGCTCTTTCAAAAAACGCCATTTAGGGCCACAGAAAATATTTTGCAGTGTGAAATACACATGTGGAGGTGTGTAAAATAAACAATTTCTATATATTGTACAGTGCTATACTAAAAAAAACAACATTTTTTTTGAATAGCATTCTCTGCACTTCTATAGCTGTGCGATTCAGTGGTTAAATACTGTGGTTGTGTTGTGCTCTTTCAAAAAACGCCATTTAGGGCCACAGAAAATATTTTGCAGTGTGAAATACACATGTGGAGGTGTGTAAAATAAACAATTTCTATATATTGTACAGTGCTATACTAAAAAAAACAACATTTTTTTTGAATAGCATTCTCTGCACTTCTATAGCTGTGCGATTCAGTGGTTAAATACTGTGGTTGTGTTGTGCTCTTTCAAAAAACGCCATTTAGGGCCACAGAAAATATTTTGCAGTGTGAAATACACATGTGGAGGTGTGTAAAATAAACAATTTCTATATATTGTACAGTGCTATACTAAAAAAAACAACATTTTTTTTGAATAGCATTCTCTGCACTTCTATAGCTGTGCGATTCAGTGGTTAAATACTGTGGTTGTGTTGTGCTCTTTCAAAAAACGCCATTTAGGGCCACAGAAAATATTTTGCAGTGTGAAATACACATGTGGAGGTGTGTGAAATAAACAATTTCTATATATTGTACAGTGCTATACTAAAAAAAAAAAACATTTTTTTTGAATAGCATTTTCTGCACTTCTATAGCTGTGCGATTCAGTGGTTAAATACTGTGGTTGTGTTGTGCTCTTTCAAAAAACGCCATTTAGGGCCACAGAAAATATTTTGCAGTGTGAAATACACATGTGGAGGTGTGTAAAATAAACAATTTCTATATATTGTACAGTGCTATACTAAAAAAAACAACATTTTTTTTTGAATAGCATTCTCTGCACTTCTATAGCTGTGCGATTCAGTGGTTAAATACTGTGGTTGTGTTGTGCTCTTTCAAAAAACGCCATTTAGGGCCACAGAAAATATTTTGCAGTGTGAAATACACATGTGGAGGTGTGTAAAATAAACAATTTCTATATATTGTACAGTGCTATACTAAAAAAAACAAAATTTTTTTTGAATAGCATTCTCTGCACTTCTATAGCTGTGCGATTCAGTGGTTAAATACTGTGGTTGTGTTGTGCTCTTTCAAAAAACGCCATTTAGAGCCACAGAAAATATTTTGCAGTGTGAAATACACATGTGGAGGTGTGTAAAATAAACAATTTCTATATATTGTACAGTGCTATACTAAAAAAAACAACATTTTTTTTTAATAGCATTCTCTGCACTTCTATAGCTGTGCGATTCAGTGGTTAAATACTGTGGTTGTGTTGTGCTCTTGGAAAAAACGCCATTTAGGGCCACAGAAAATAAATTGCAGTGTGAAATACACATGTGGAGGTGTGTAAAATAAACAATTTCTATATATTTTCCTTGTACTGTGCTATACTAAAAAAAACAACCTTTTTTTTTGAATAGCATTTTCTGTAGCTGTGCGATTCAGCGGTTACGTGCTGTGGGTGTGTTGTGGTCTGGCAAAAAACGCCATTTAGGGCCACAGAAAATATTTTGCAGTGTGAAATACACATCTGGAGGTGTGTGTAAAAAAACAATTTATATATATTTTCCTTGTACTGTGCTATACTAAAAAAAACAACCTTTTTTTTTGAATAGCATTTTCTGCAGTTCTGTAGCTGTGCGTTTCAGCCATTACGTACTGTGGGTGTGTTGTGGTCTTCCAAAAAACGCCATTTAGGGCAAGATCCTAAATTTGGAAAATATGAGGGGAAGGTCAAAGGGACATGGTGGCCCCGGTCGTGGTGCTGCTGGTGGAGCTCCTGTTGCAGGGAGAGGACGTGGTGGATCTGTGCCAGCTACACGCACAAGTGAAACACCTTCCTCAGGTGCGAGTAGGCGACCGAGCCTGCGGCGGTATTTTGTCATGCCTAATGAGGCTGTACCAATGTTTAGGCCAGGACAAGTACAGGCGATAGTAGATTGGGTTGCTGACAGTGCCTCAGGTTCCTTCACATTGTCTCCCACCCACTCTTCTGCTGAAAGATCAGAGTTGGCACCTGAAGCCCATGTCCATCAGTCTTTCACCTCACCCCCTTGCAAATCAGCCAAGCAGTCTGAGCCCCAAATCATGCAGCAGTCTCTTCTGCTTTTCGATGACTCTGTTAGCAGGGTTTCCCAGGGCCATCCACCTAGCCCTGCCCCAAAAGTGGAAGAGATTGAGTGCACCGATGCCCAACCACTTATGTTTCATGATGGGTACATGGGAGGACCATCGCAGCACGTCTCGGATGATGACGAAACACAGGTGCCAACTGCTGCTGCTTTCGCAATTGTGCAGACAGACATGGAGGGCAGGGGTGAAGACTGGGTGGAAGATGATGTGGAGGACGATGAGGTCCTCGACCCCACATGGAATCAACGTTATGCAGGTGACCAGTGCAGTTCGGAGGAAGAAGCGGTGGTCGCACAGAGCCACCAGCACAGCAGAAGAGGGAGCAGGGTGCAAAAACGGAGCATTCGTCCCCTAGACAGTACATCTGCTACTGCCCAACGCAGCAAGGGACCGAGCACACCAAAGCCAGGTCCAAGGACTTCCCTAGCGTGGCAGTTCTTCACACAGTGTGTTGATGACAAGACACGAGTGGTTTGCACGCTGTGCAATCAGAGCCTGAAGCGAGGCATAAACGTTCTCAACCTGAGCACAAGCTGCATGACCAGGCATCTAAGTGCAAAGCACGAGCTGCAGTGGAGTAGACACCTCAGAAACCAAGAAAGGTCTCTGGCTCCTCCTGCTTCCTCATCTGCTGCAGTCTCGGCCTCTTCATCCACCTCTGTAGTGACATTGGCACCTGTCACCACGCAAACAGAGGATCTGCCAGCAACACTACCACCTGGGTCACCGACCATCTCCACAATGTCCCATGGAAGCGTTCAGCTCTCTATCTCCCAAACATTGGAGCGGAAGAGGAAGTACCCCCCTAGCCACCCGCGATCCCTGGCCCTGAATGCCAGCATTTCAAAATTCCTGGCCTTTGAAATGCTGTCATTCCGTCTGGTGGAGACGCAGAGTTTTAAAAGCCTGATGGCATTGGCTGTCCCGCAGTACGTCGTGCCCAGCCGCCACTACTTTTCCAGGCGAGCCATCCCTTCCCTGCACAACCAGGTGGGGGACAAAATCAGGTGTGCACTGCGCAACGCCATCTGTGGCAAGGTCCACCTAACTACGGATGCGTGGACCAGTAAGCACGGTCAGGGACGTTATATCTCCCTAACAGCACAATGGGTAAATGCAGTGGCTGCTGGGCCTGAGGCAGATAGCGGTTTGGCGCATGTCCTTCCACCACCGAGGATTGCAGGGCGCTTCAGTTTGCCTCCTGTTGCTAACTCCTCCTTCTCCGCTTCCTCATCCTCTACCGCCTCCTCATCCATTCAGCGTAACACCTTCACCACCAACTTCAGCACAGCCAGGGGTAAACGACAGCAGGCAGTTTTAAAACTTTCCTGTTTGGGGGAAAATCCCCACACCGCGCAGGAGTTGTGGAGGGACATGGAACAACAGACCGATGAGTGGTTGCTGTCAGTGAGCCTCAAGCCCGGCCTGGTGGTGTGCGATAATGGGCGAAATCTCGTAGCAGCTCTGGGTCTAGCCGGTTTGACGCACATCCCTTGCCTGGCGCATGTGCTGAACTTGGTGGTCCAGAGGTTCCTTAAAAATTACCCCAATATGCCAGAGCTGCTGCAGAAAGTGCGGGCTGTGTGTGCGCACTTTCGGCGTTCTCACCCTGCTGCTGCTCGCCTGTCAGCGCTGCAGCGTAACTTCGGCCTTCCAGCTCACCGCCTCATATGTGACGTGCCCACAAGGTGGAACTCCACCTTGCACATGCTGGCCAGACTGTGCGAGCAGCAGCAGGCAATAGTGGAGTTTCAGCTGCAGCAATCACGCGTGAGTCGCTCTGCGGAACAGCACCACTTCACCACCAATAACTGGGCCTCCATGCGAGACCTGTGTGCCTTGTTGCGCTGTTTCGAGTACTCCACCAACATGGCCAGTGCCAATGACGCCGTTCTCAGCGTTACTATCCCAGTTCTATGCCTCCTTGAAAAAACGCTTCGTGCGATGATGGAAGAGGATGTGGCACAGGAGGATGAGGAGGAGGAGGAGGAAGCGGGATCATTTCAAAGGCTTTCAGGGCAGTCTTTCACAAGTGGCTACGAGGGTGGGTTCCTGCACCAACAAACGCCAGGTACACAATTGTCCGGCAGAAAGGGCACAGTTATGGAGGATGACGAGGTGGAGGAGGAGGAGGAGGAGGAGGAGGAGGAGGAGCCATGTTCACAGCAGGGTGGCACTCAGACCAGCTCGTGGCCATTACTGGTGCGTGGCTGGGGGGATACAGAGGACACAGACGATACACCTCCCACAGAGGACAGCTTTTCTTTGCCTCTGGGCAGCCTGGCACACATGAGCGATTACATGCTGCAGTGTTTCCGCAACGACAGCCGAGTTGCCCACATTTTAACTGGTGCTGATTACTGGGTGGCCACCCTGCTGGATCCCCGTTACAAGGACAACGTACCGTCCTTAATTCCCTCACTGGAGCGGGATCGTAAGATGCGCGAGTACAAGCGCACGCTGGTAGACGCGCTGCTGGTGGCATTCCCACCTGACAGCGGGCGTACGGTGGAAGCACAAGGCGAAGGCAGAGGAGGAGGAAGAGGTCGCCAACGCAGCCGGGGCACCGGCAGCACCTCAGAAGGCAGGGTTAGCACGGCCGAAATGTGGAAAAGCTTTGTCAGCACGCCACAACAACCAGCACCACCAGCTGAGATGGAACGTCTTAGCAGGAGGCAGCATTTCACCAACATGGTTGAGCAGTATGTGTCCACAGGCCTACACGTACTGGATGACGGGTCTGCCCCCTTTAACTTCTGGGTCTCCAAATTGGGCACATGGCCTGAGCTTGCCGTTTATGCCTTGGAGGTGCTGGCCTGCCCTGCAGCCAGTGTATTATCTGAACGTGTATTTAGCACGGCAGGGGGCGTTATCACAGACAAGCGCAGCCGCCTGTCCAGAGCCAATGTGGACAAGCTCACGTTCATTAAAATGAACCAGGCATGGATCCCACAGGACTTGTCCGTACCTTGTGCAGAATAGACATGTATACCGGTGTTGTGACAAAAACTGTCCGGCCATCGGATTGTGCCCGGCCCGTACTGCGCAGGCGCAGCGCTTGCGCAGTACAGAGGACAAGGAGATTCACAAAATCTCCGAAGATGAACGGCGCCTGCGCTGTGAGTGCAGGTTCAAGCCCCACCATCCAAGAGGACATACGGTAGCACATAGTAACAGGGCCCCTCACGGGCTCGCTTCGATCGCGGCCTTGCTTGGCTCGGCTTGAACCACGGATGGTGTGGCCTTCACCTGAACTCAACACGCAGGCGCCGTTAGTCTTGGGAGATTTTTGAAATCCCCTTGTCCTACATACTCAGCAAGCGCAGTACAGGGCGGACACTATTCGACAGGGGACAGAATTCGACACATCACCGGCCTTACCCAGCCATTGTTGTATTTTTGAACCAGTGTTGGCTACCTCGTCCTCCTCCACCGCCGCTTCCACCTACACAGCCACATCCACCGCCACCTCAACCTCCTACTCCATATGGACCTCGTCCTGCTAGGCCAAGATTAAAATTTTTATTTTATTTTTTTGTAGCGCACAGATCCTTTCCCCCTTACCTGCCTTTATGTTGTTGGCTCTTCGCAGGAGGGAGAAAGGCACACCGCACTACCAGCCCGTATCATCCTATATAAAGAGGTTGAGCAGTGTACTTGACGGGCCGTGTCCACAGCCGGAGTCAAAACTCCTCCAGAGGATGATTCTCACCTCTACTGTAGGTAGAGGCAAGTCCTTTAATTGCCAGTAAAGTCAATGTCCACACCAGCTGAAACTCCAACTCTTATTCTCTCATGGCAAAATAAACTGTACTCAGATAGAAAAGGTTAGAGCAAAGAAACAGGACAGCTTAAGGTGTGGAGGAGGTCCAGGCACAAACGTAGCACATTCACTTCACTGCTTAGGTTTCTCAAACAGTTTTTGGCGCACGGTCTCTGCCACAGACATTGAGGTTGGTCTCTGCCACAGACCGGGTGTACAAGGCCCCTGCCACGGGCCTGGAGAACTTTGGTCTCAGCCACAGACCAGGGTGTATAAGGCCCCTGCCACGGGCCGGTTGAATAAGGCCTCTGATACAGTCAAGGTGACCTTGAGCTTCTCCTTCTACGAACCTAGCCCATATCAAGGGGAAGACATCTCTCCAGGGAGTCAACAGACCATTCCTTCACCGTGACTCCCGCATCGGTCCATCAGAATGATCCTCCCTTCCCTGGAACAGGGTCCCCTACACGAGGCGGCTCTGGACTCCAGGCTTTACTCCCGCCCCTAGGCCTCCATACCCAGGGCAGCAAGAACTCCAGGATAGTACCTCACCCCGGGCTAAAGGTGCCCGAGATGGAACAGGAACACATGCACCCAGGCCGAAGGCACCTGGGCGCGGACCCCACTGGACATCAGCCCCCAGGCCAAAGGTCTGCCCCTTTTATATGCTCTCCCGGCATGCACAGCAGGTTCCCCGCCCCGCTGTACTACTGCCAAGAGGGGACACAAAAGGCGCCACCTGTAGGCCGCAGGGAACTGCACACCAATACTGTCCCCCGAGGACAAAATGGTCCATGAATCCTACAGAATTAGGGTATTTGAGCCTATTTACCACTCAAACACTTTCCTTAAATTTAGCAAATTAAATAATTTATTCCAGAAAGGGCGTATTCTGGGGCATTCCCACCATATGTGTGGCATTGTGCCGTTGAGTTTCTGAGGTTCTTAATGACTTCCTGTACCTCTTCTGCTGAAAAGGGGGCCTCCAGCATATTTTTTTATTTTTAAATTTTTTTTATGTTCTTTTAAGTTATTTCCTATCCACATTTGTTTGCAGAGCACTTGCCATGTTCTTAACAACATTTTGCTGCCATTTGCAGCCCTCTAGCCCTTTCCATTACTTTTTTAGAGCCTTTTTAGTCGTCAGAAGTCCGGGTCCCCATTGACTTCAATGGGGTCCGGGTCCGGGTCCGGGTTCGGGTTAAAGTTCGGTCCCGAATCCGAACTTTTTTCCGAAGTTCGGCCGAACCCGCCGGACCCGAATATCCAGCTACCCGCTCAACACTATTCTTGACAACCCAGGAAGCTTAATTCTGAAACCCTTTTGGCTGAAGTAATGGCCACTAGAAAGGCCAGTTTGATTGATAAGTCCTTAATAGGAAGATCCTTGTTGTTGAGTGCTAAAAGAGCATCAAGGACGAGCGGAAGATCCCATTTGGGAAATCTAGGTTTCCTCTGAGGCCTGATTCTCAAAGCCCCCCGAAAGGATTGTTGAACCAGGGGATGAGTTGCCCATGATGTTCCTGAAAATGCCGATAAGGCTGAAACTTGTCAATCAGTTCCCTCAGAGTACAAAGGAAGATCCAAGCCTGATTGGAGAAAACCCAAAACGTCTTGAACTCCAGGATTTCTGAAAGATTTTCCAGCAGAAGTCATGAAGCTGACAAACCTGGTCCAGATTCTGTTGTAGGTTTTGTTCATGTTAGGCTTTCTGGAACCCCTAAAGCACACCCAAGAGACTCTAGCGGGTCCCTGAAGCTCATCAGATTCAGGAGAGGAAACCATGGTCTGTTCGGCCAATATGGTGCTATTGTTATCACTTTGCCTTTCTCCAATTGGAGCCGCTGCAAGAAATTTTGCATGATCGGAGGTGGAGGGAAGGCATATGCCTTGTTGAATTTCCGTTGGCTTGTTAATGCATCTACTCCGAAGGCTTGACTGCACCGACCTCGAGTGTAGTATCTGTCTACTTTGTGATTGCAGGGGGATGCAAACAGATCCACTTCTGGATCGATTCCCAACTTGAATGTCTGTGTATGCAGTGACCATTCGTTGTTGTCTAGGTTGCTGCGTGACAGAAAGTCTGCTTGAATATTCTGCTCCCCTGGAATGAAGACTGCTGTTAAGTTGAGTAGATTCCTCTGAGCCCAGGTCATGATAGGTTCGACCTCTTGGAGAAGGGTGGGGCTCCGAGTGCCCCCTTGTCTCTTCACATATGCTACAGCGGTGGTATTGTCCATTTTGAGTAGGACCGACTTCCCTTTCAGAAGGTGGGAGAAGGCTTGAAGGGCGCACCATGCCGCATGCAATTCCAGAACGTTTGACCCTGGAATGTGGAGATGGGCATCCCATATGCCCTGAGACAGTTCTGCCCCACAATGTGCTCCCCAGCCCGCATTGCTGGCATCGGATGTAACAGTCATCCATTGGATGGGGGCAAGGGAGTGGCACGTTAACAAGTTTTTGTGTTGAAGCCACCAGAGAAGACTGTTCCTCATTGACTGAGTAATCCTGATCAGCTGATTGCGATCGTCTGTCTTCCATTGCTGAAGGAATCCTGATTGAAAAGGCCGAAGCCTCCACATTGCCCATTTGACCATGGGGAACGTGGCCACCATCGTGCCGATTATCTTCAGGCACTGAGACGCCCTTAGGTGAGAGTAGTCTAGGGCTAAAGATATTCTTACCCGAATGACCGGGATTTTTTCTTCCGGAAGAGAGATGGTATTCTCTACTGTGTCGAATTGAGCTCCTAGGTAGGTTAGGCGTAGGGTCGGGTCTGGCTGATTTTTCTCTCGGTTTAGGAGCCATCCGAACTCTATCAATGTAGAGATCACTTGACCTTTGTGGATCAGCAGCTGCTGCTTGTCTTGGGACAGCAGTAGCAGCTCGTCCAGGTAATGATACAGACGCACACCCTGTATTCTGATAAGAGACACAATTACCAACAGTACCTTGGAAAAGACCCTTGGAGAGGTCGTTAGTCCAAATGGAAGACAAATAAATTGTAAGTGCTCTCGTTCGACCTGAAATCGAAGGTATTTGTGGAATTCTTCTGCCACGGGAACATGAAAATACGCGTCCTTAACATCTATTGAGATCAACCAGTCGCCTGGTTGAACGACTTTTTGGATGGTTGAGAGTGATTCCATCTTGAATTTCTCGTGCTTTATGTACCTGTTCAGGAAAGTGAGATCTATAACTGGACGCCAAGAGCCGTTCTTCTTTTGTACTAGGAAGAGGGGGAAGTATACCCCCTGGAATTCCTCGTCCTTTGGGACGGGCACCACTGCTCCTTGATCTTTCAGGGCATTCACATATGAAAGAAGAACTTGTGGTTTTTATTCTGATTGAGGCAGTGAAGATTACACTGGTCTGCATGGAGGGACCTTGGTGAAGGACCATGCGTGACCTGTTGAGACCGTTTTGATGGTCCAATAATCTGAGATCAAGGTCACCCAGACGTGTCGGCAGAGACGTAGGCGAGCCCCCTACCCGACCCGCTTGGGCGGGCCCAATCTCAAAACGACTTGGTTGGCTCGCGCCCACCGGGCGTCTGTTTCTTGCCAGATTTTTTGGAAAGATATCTGCCTATTCCAGTTCCATCTTCTCCTAAAATCCCGTCCGGGCTTATAGGAGCGTGCCTCTCTCGAACGTTCTGTGCTGCGTTTCCGCTGAGGCCTTCTTTGGTTAAACGGACGTTTGTCCTGAGGGAGGAATCCCGACTTTCCGCCTGTAGCCTTTGAAATAGCGTTATCTAGCTTGTTTCCAAACAAGGAAGTTCCTTCAAAAGGAATTTTGCACCATGCCTGCCTTGAGGCAGGATCAACAAGCCAGGGGCGCAACCATAGTGTTCGTTTGGCTGTGACCGAAGATAGCATGGATCTAGCCATCAAGCGGATGAGATCAATTGAAGCTTCTCCCAAAAAGGCGATAGCCAGTTTAAGTTCTTGCACTGCTGAACTTTATGCCAATTCCTCCGAGACACCTTTCAGATCGGAGTCAACATTTTTCACCCAGGCCTCCATTGCTTTGGAGGTTACTGCAAGGGCAAAAGCTGGTTTGCATGCCGTTCCGGCCAGGCTATATATTCTTTTGAGGTCCTGGTCGATCTTCCGATCCAGACCATCTTTAAATGAAATGGTGTCATCTAGCGGGAGGGTGACATGCTTCGCTAGGCGCATTACTGCTGCATCCACGAGGGGAGCATTCTCCAGATTCTTGACATCCTCTGATTTAAAGGGATACAGTCTAGAGGTTTTGCTTAGCATGGAAACCTTCTTATCTCCCTTGCTCCATTCTTCCTCAAACACTCCTTTCAGCTCAGAGGGAAGTGGGAAATTGGAGCGTTCTTTCCCCAGTTGCTTAAACAGTTTTCTTTGTTTTTCTGGGGGGGCAGTGGTATCATCCAACTTCAAAGTTTCCTTCACTGCCTTGATCAGCGGAGAGACTAAAGCGTAGTCGAATCCCACCGTAGAATCATCTCCCTCCATCTCGTCTTGCGAGGAATCATGGGAGGAATCACAGAATCATCTCCCTCCATCTCGTCTTGCGAGGAATTATGGGAGGAATCATGGGGCTGGAATTGGCCGGAATCCTCCTGGGCCTCGTCAGCCAAGGAGCCAGACAAGGTGGTGGACTGGCTCCTCGTGTGGGGGGCAACTATTTCTTTCATAGATTGCTGTACCACACGTTTCACAAGAGACTCAAGATTTTGTTTTTCAGTCTCTTTCTCACCAACCGCTCGGGCATAACATGGGTCGCATAGCGATTTGCCCTCCGGGATTCTGGTCTTGCATCCCCAACAGGCTCTGTGGTCAGAGCGATCATTGCGGTGGTGGTGGTGGTGACTAGAGGAGGAATGGGAACGTCTCCTATGTCTATAGGGGGTATGTGAACGTCCCCTATGATGATGGGTCCTAGACGTAGTGTCGCGTCTGGACCTGGATGATGAGTGATGATGTGGCCTGGCAAGGTCCCTTTCTTGTGCCCGATGAACTGAAGTTGCCGGGCTGTAAGAGATAATACAGACAGAGGGAGGGGGAGGGGAGGTGGGCAGGATGTAACCGTTAGCAACCACCAGAAGCATAAAAGACACCAACCCCCTACCCACTCCGCAAATACCTTGTGCGGGAGGGCTGGCCACACAGCGGTGAAGATGAGTCCATTACGAGGGAGACACAGGAGTACTACACTACCTAGACTAAGGATAAGCAAATCAATGCAAGGAAGCATAAGAAATTTTTTTTTTTTTTTTTTTAAACTGTCCCTTTAAGAGACACTTAAACAAAACAGGCATTACATTGCAATAGAAGTGCTTACCCCGTCCTAGCAGTCTTGAGGCTCCGGGAGGCTGCCGCTCTATGCCCACAGGTTATCCCACCTGTATAGGGCTCTTCAGCGGTTTAAATAAACCGCCGGAATGACGTCACGGCCGGTCCCGCTCAGCGCATGTGCCGATGAGACCAGACCCACTGCGCCTGCGCGGCCCCTGACCCCTCCGCCGCAATGCGCATGCGCGAAAACCAAGCCTCGATTTCACCGCGGCTTGGCGCATGCGCAGATGCGCGGCGGACCGGGAACCAGGAAGAGATATGGCGTCCTGGAACGCAGAAGCGTTCCACATGCCGCAACACAGGAATAGAAAAAAAAAAACAGGGGAAAACAAAGACAACATACATAAACTTGTCTGCCATGAGAGAAGAAATTAATCAAAATCTTCAGACCTTGCCAGCCGAGGATTCCTGCGACATCCGATCCGGTACTCTGGGGCCACATCCCTTCCACCATAGGGATATTTTCCAGCCCTGAAACCACTCGCCCGCTCATAGCTGGGCCCTGGGTGCACCGCAGTAACAGTACCGATCGATCCAAGCAATCCACATCCTGGACATCGCACCGAATTGCATGATGAAGGTCCATGTGAGGAGGATAAAAAAGGAACACCTGTCTGTGGAGGTGAGCTCAAATTTATGGGTAAGGGGTCCTATAGCTGTGGAGAGGAGGCGGGGTTAACCCACACATAGTCTGCCATGGAGTCTGTCAGGAAATAGGCCTTTTGTGTACATAGAAAAAGTCGTAGATCTTTGAGTTCAGCTTATGATAAATAGGGGCAAACACAAAAGTATTGCATTCATAATTTTGCTCAGTGTGTTTGCATATATATATATATATATATATATATATATATATATATATATATATACACATACAAACAGTGCCTTGAAAAAGTATTCATACCCTTTGAAGTTTTCAAAATTTTGTCATGTTACAACAAAAAACATAAATGTATTTTATTGGGATTGTATGTGATAGACCAACACACAGTGACACATAATTGTGAAATGGAAGGAAAATGATAAATGGTTTTCAAAATTATTTACAAATAAATATGTGAAAAGTGTGGCGCGCATTTGTATTCAGCCCCCCCTGAGTCAATACTTTGTAGAACCTCCTTTCACTACAATTATAGCCAGAGGCGTCACCAGCCTGGGCCACAGGGGGCCCTGACCCTCCCAACATCATGCCCCCCCCCCCCCCCCCAATTAAAACGATCGGCACGGCAATTACATAGCGATTCTCTGTAGGCTCACAGCTTCTGGAGGGAGAGATACACAGAGGGCATCGCTATGTAACTGCCATGCTCTGTGTCCTGTTGTTTAAACTTTGCTGTCCGGGTCTCCTGCTTGTCATAAGGACAGAAGACAGAGCCAGCTCCAGCAGCAGCGCTTCGACCTCTAAGCCCGCCCCTGTGTGTGTGCAAAACAACATCTTCAACCTGTAATGTGTGGAGAAGTACACTCAGCACAGCAGTAAGATGCATTGCTGTATGATGTTTGTGTCCCAACTCCCGACCATCACGGGGAGGGGGGTAATATTTGCATCTCATCTCGTCAGCCAATAATGCTTTGTCCGTGCTGCAGCCCCTCCCTCTTCCCCTCCCACCCGCCACATTTTGACTACAGTTCCAGGAAGAAGCCATAATCAGTCCTCAGTGTTCCAGCACTCATGTGAGTTTTTTTTTTTCTTTCTGTTTACTTCAGGTAGGGGGAGAAGGAGGTTCTGCAGAACCAAGGACAGTCATAGATTCATGCTTTTAGTGCAGGTGATGGAGGAAGAGGGGAACAGGACTCTTATCTATTCATGTTGTCATGTATTTACTCTGGTACTATTACCTAACCTGGCACTATTTTATATCACTTAAGCTGGCACTACAACCTAACCTGGCACTATTGTATATCACCTAACCTGGCACTATTACCTAACCTGGCACTACCACCTAACCTGGCACTATTACCTAACCTGGCACTATTACCTAACCTGCCACTACCACCTAACCTGGCACTATTACCGAACCTGGCACTATTACCGAACCTGGCACTATCACCTAGCCTGGCACTATCACCTAGCCTGGCACTATCACCTAGCCTGGCACTACCACCCTAACCTGCCACTACCACCCTAACCTGGCACTATCACCTAGCCTGGCACTATCACCTAGCCTGGCACTATTACCGAACCTGCCACTACCACCCTAACCTGCCACTACCACCCTAACCTGGCACTATCACCTAGCCTGGCACTATCACCTAGCCTGGCACTGCCACCTAACCTGGCACTGCCACCTAACCTGGCACTATTACCTAACCTGGCACTACCACCTAACCTGGCACTATTACCGAACCTGGCACTACCACCTAACCTGGCACTACCACCTAACCTTGCACTATCACCTAGCCTGGCACTATCACCTAGCCTGGCACTGCCACCTAGCCTGCCACTACCACCTAACCTGGCACTATTGTATATCACCTAACCTGGCACTACCACCTAGCCTGCCACTACCACCTAACCTGGCACTATTGTATATCACCTAACCTGGCACTACCACCTAACCTGGCACTATTGTATATCACCCTAACCTGGCACTAAATCACCCGAACCTGGCACTATATCACCCTAAAAAAAAGCAAGAAGATTGGAACAATAGGAGTTCCAATAGAAGGTCAATGAAGTGACTCAACTATACCTGTTGGATTATATAAAAAAAGAGAGACTTTATTGGGGAAAGTAACACAAAAGTGCAGATTCAAACAGCTCCCGGCAAGGGTAATCTGAATCAAAATATATACAGTAAAAAGTACAACATTGTGATTAAAAAATACAGGTACAGCGGACATGTTGCTGTGCCAACCATAGAATTTTAGCTAGTTATTCCTAGAATTATCAGTGTATCACTGGTGTGAACTGGAGAATAAGTCCCATTTGTTATTGCAAGAAATATGAAAGTTCATGAATGCCTTGGTCCACCAAAAAGATGTGAACAAAGGATTCAAATAATAGTAGAAGAAGGACGAATGGTAGCACAACTTCAAACAGATAGAACAGTGCAAAGACCTGTTTGTAATGAGTCACATAGGCAATCCAGCAAATTAAAAGTAGTGATCCAATACAGGTAGCTTTTTGTTTGTGCTGAAAAACTGTTACCGGTATATTGATTTCGGTCTTGTCACAAAGGGTTGAAAAGAAGACACTTCACTTGCGCCAAAGTTAACTTGACATTGATTGTTATCATATATCACAAGCTCCACATATGGTATATTCAAATAGATAGGAATGAATAGCCACCTAGCAAAGTCAATGGGTGAATCTGCTTACCATCCCATAGTTCCGCTGTCCTCATGTTCCATGGTAAGGATCTGCTTGGAGAGTACGTCTCTTACCTCACAAACACAGTGCTTATACTCACAATAGAGGGAGACTCCAGAGTGCAGATCTGCTCTTTACGTTAGGAGCTGTCCTGTAAGCATGGACAGGACACTGGATAGATGGACTGCCTGAGTGTAGCAGGGACCCACGCCTGCAGGTCTTGTTTGCTGCTTGGCGTGCCGGGTCACGTGATCGCATCCGTCTGATCCGGAATTCACAGTGGCAGGGAGTGGTGAAATAGAAGTATAATAAGTGAAAGAACTTCCTTAGAGTCCAGCAGCACACAAATCTAATCCGGAAGCATTTCAGGTCACAGCAACAATGTCTTTAAATACGTTGTACTTTTTACTGTATATATTTTGTTTCAGATTTCCTGGAGGCCTAGCCCCTTGCCGGGAGCTGTTTGAATCTTCACTTTTGTGTTACTTTCACCAATAAAGTCTCTCTTTCTTATATAATCCAACAGGTATAGTTGATTCACTCCATTGACCTTCTATTGAAACTCCTATTGTTCCAATCTTCTTGCTTTTTTTTTCAGTGTCTTTTTGGGTCACACGAAGCGGATCCCGTCCATTGGACAATTTACATTGTTGGCATAGCATATTTTCAGCAGGTTCAGTTAATTTTACTTTCTATCATACTATATCACCCTAACCTGGCACTATATCACCCCAATCTGCCAGTATACTACCCTAACATCACTTGACGTTGACATACGGTGCACTGCCTGTCTACCTGGGGGGAGGGATGCCAGGTATAGGATCCGCCCCAGGTGCCAATTTTGAAAACCATTTATCATTTTCCGTCCACTTCACAATTATGTGCCACTTTGTGTTGGTCTATCACATAAAATTCCAATAAAATACATTTACGTTTTTGGTTGTAACATGATAAAATGTGGAGAATTTCAAGGGGGTGAACACTTTTTCAAGGCACTGTATGTGTGTGTGTATATATATATATATAAAAATGTATATATATATATATATATATATATATATATATATATACACACATATATATATATAGTTGCCCCCCCTACTTTTGTCCCTGTCCCCCCATGTGCCCCCCCAAATATGAACGCTGGAGACGCCACTGATTACAACTGCAAGTCTTTTTGGGGATGTCTCTACCAGCTTTGCACATCTAGAGAGTGACATGTTTGCTTGTTCTTCTGTGCAAAATAGCTCAAGTTCTGTCAGAATGGATGGAGAGCGTCTGTGAACAGCAATTTTTAAGTCTTGCTACAGACTCTCAATTGGATTTAGGTCTGGACTTTGACTGGGCCATTCTAACACATGAATATGCTTTGATCTAAACCATTCCATTGTAGCTCTGGCTGTATGTTTAGGGTCATTGTCCTGCTGGAAGGTAAACCTCCGCCCCAGTCTCAAGTCTTTTGCAGACTCTAACAGGTTTTCTTCTAAGATTTTTCCTGTTTTGGCTCCATCCATCTTCCCATCAACTCTGACCAGCTTCCCTGTCCCTGCTGAAGAATTAGTTCCACTAGATTTTAGTTAGTGGTTTCACAGCAAAGGGGGCTGAATACAAATGCACGCCACACTTTTCAGATATTTGTCTGTAAAAAAAATTTGAAAACCATTCATCATTTTCGTTCCACTTCAGAATTATGTGCCACTTTGTGTTGGTCTATCACATAAAATCTCAATAAAATGCATTTACCTTTTTGTTGTAACATGACAAAATGTGGAAAATTTCAAGGAGTATGAATACTTTTTCAAGGCACTATATATACACACACACATATATATATATATATATATATATATATATATATATATATATATATATATATGTGTATATATATATATATATATATATATATATATATATTGTAGCGTTCGGGGAACCAGCTAGATCGCAGGACACAGGCTTTTCAAACAAAAGGACGTTTATTAAACTTAAATGGCTTCACAGCAGCAAAACAAAAAGAAATAACAGTCTCACGACTTGTAGAGCTTATAACTGCTGTTGCAGTTAAACAGTCCTTACTTGGTGTTGCAGGTAAGTTTCCCAGCTAGCAGGCTTCCATGCAGGCCACTGCCATGTACATTCACAGCTTTCCAGAGCTTTTCACAGCCTCCACAGCTTTTGCAGTGTCCACCATTCACCATGCACAGACATCACTACACTCCTTCCTCTCACCTAAAACTTCCTGTCTCTCTTAAACCACTTCCTTGGACAGGTGTGTTAACCCTTTCTAATCCCTTAAAGGAACCACAGCCCAAACAGAGGGGAAATATAGCGTCCTTCCAGGACCCAGCCACGGCGTCCTGTACATATCCCCCCCCCCCCCCTGTGCCCCAACGCCAAGGAGGTGGAGGCAACAGCGGAGCTAAAACAATGGACTCGGGAGAGGGCATCTGCATTTTGATGCAGTCTCCCCGGCCTATGCTCCACTACAAATTTAAATTCCTGGAGCGCCAGGAACCAACGTGTAATCCTGGCATTAGTCCCTTTACCTTGCCTCATCCATGTTAAAGGGGCATGGTCAGAAATCAACCTAAACTTCCTTCCCAAGAGGTAATATCTGAGGGATTCCAGAGCCCACTTAACGGCCAGACATTCTCGTTCAACTATAGCATAGTTTTTTTCCGCTGGTGTCAACTTCCTACTGAGGAAGACTACTGGGTGCTCCTCCCCATGAACAACCTGTGACAACACAGCTCCCAATCCTACATCGGAAGCATCAGTCTGGACAACAAACTCGTTTGAAAAATTGGGTGCTATCAGGACAGGGTGTTGACACAGTGCTGACTTGAGCTCCAAAAAAGCCTTTTCAGCATCTGCATTCCATTCCACCATGACCGATTTCCGACCCTTAGTCAGATCGGTCAATGGAGCCGCCAATGTGGCAAAGTTGGGTACGAATCTCCTGTAGTATCCCACCATCCCCAGGAATGCACGTACCTGCTTTTTTGTGAGGGGGCGGGGCCAATTCTGTATAGCCTCTACCTTGCTAACCTGAGGTTTCACCACCCCTCTACCCACAATATAGCCCAGGTATTTCACCTCCTCCATTCCCAAAGCACATTTTTCAGGGTTTATTGTAAACCCCTCCTTCCAAAGAGAGTCCAGTACTGCCTGGATTTTGGGCAAGTGTGATTCCCAGTCTCTGCTAAAAATGACTATGTCGTCCAAGTACACTGAGGCATACTCCCGGTGAGGTCGTAAAATCCTATCCATTGCTCGCTGGAAAGTGGCTGGAGCAGTTTGCAGTCCAAAAGGCATTCGTTTGTACTGAAAACTCCCCTCTGGGGTAGAAAAAGCAGTTTTCTCTCTAGCAGCCTTAGTCAACGGGATTTGCCAATACCCCTTGGTAAGGTCTAATGTTGTGATATACCTGGCTGGACCTAGTCTCTCAATAAGCTCATCTACCCGGGGCATGGGGTAGGCATCAAACCGTGAAACCTCATTAAGTTTCCGGAAATCATTGCAGAATCGCAGAGACCCGTTGGGCTTTGGTACCAGCACAATCGGGCTCGACCACTCACTCTGCGATTCTTCAATGATCTCCAGGTCTAGCATCTTCTTCACTTCCTCTGAAACAGCCTTCCTTTGAGCCTCTGGGATGCGGTAGGGCTGGACAAAAACTTTGACTCCAAGTTCCGTGATAATATCATGTTCTATAACATTAGTTAGCCCTGGCAAGTCTGAAAACGTTTCTTTATTTCTCTGCAAGAACTCCTTTGCCTGCTGACTTTGGATTTTAGACAGGGTACTTGCTACTTGGACACTCTCCACCCCAACCTGAGGCTCAAGTCTTGCACTAGCCAGGGAGGTCACCGGTTCCCTGTCGGTCCAGGGCTTTAACAAGTTGACATGATATATCTGATACGGTTTCCTCTTGCCTGGCTGGTGGACTCTATAATTTACCTCTCCCACTTTTTCCACAACTTCAAAGGGACCTTGCCATCTGGCCAAGAATTTACTTTCCACAGTGGGAATTAGCACCGCTACTCGATCCCCCACTTGGAAGTGCCTTATTTTAGCAGCCCTGTTATAGACCCGTCGTTGAGCCTCCTGGGCTTTCTGCAAATGCTCCTTGACTAGTGGCATCACAGTTTGGATCCTTTCCTGCATTTGGGACACATATTCAAGAACTCTCTTATGCTGAACAGGTTCACTTTCCCATTCCTCTTTAACAAAGTCAAGTAGTCCGCGAGGTCTCCGCCCATATACCAACTCAAAGGGCGAAAATCCCGTGGAGGCCTGGGGCACTTCCCTGATAGCAAACAGGAGAGCTGGTAACAGGCAGTCCCAGTCTTTCCCATCCCTTTGTACCACTCTCTTGAGCATAGACTTAAGGGTCTTATTAAAACGTTCCACTAACCCGTCCGTTTGGGGATGGTAGACCGATGTGCGCAGCTGTTTAATCCGGAACAGCTTGCACACATCGGCCATAACTCTTGACATAAACGGGGTGCCCTGGTCTGTTAGCATTTCCTTGGGAAAACCAGTCCGTGTAAACAACTGGAACAATTCCCGGGCAATAGCCTTAGAGGAGGTATTCCGAAGGGGAAGCGCCTAAGGATATCGGATGGCATAGTCAAGAATCACCAATATGTAGGAGTAACCTCGAGCTGACTTTACCAAGGGACCCACTATATCCATGGCTATCCTCTCGAATGGGACCTCAATTATGGGCAGAGGAATCAAAGGGCTCCGGAAGTGGGTCACCGGAGCGGTCAACTGACAGGTGGGACAAGAGGTACAGTATTTCTTTACCTCTGCTTTCAGACCTGGCCAGTAAAACCGGTCGGTGATCCGTGCCTCCGTCTTCTCAACTCCCAGGTGTCCCCCTAACACATCGTCATGGGCCAGGTCCAGAACCTTTTGTCTATATTGTTGGGGTACCAACAATTGTTCTACCACATTTTCTCTCACCTTGGTAACCCGATACAACAACTCATTATATATTGTGAAGTGTGGCCACCGCTCATTCGCACCTGGCTCTTGGGGAACCCCATTTACTACTACAACTTGTTCCCGTGCATGGGCCAAAGTGGGGTCCTGCGTCTGAGCAGTACCAAACGCCCCCTGGGGAACACCCAAATCTGGCAGGGCAGGGGTAGAGGCCACTTCCTCGTCCTCTTCCCCCAGCATTACCTGAAGTGGGGAAGGTCCTCCCCCCTCAGTGTTTTGGTAGGTCTGTGGACCACATATCTTGACATTCTCAACAGTATCAGCTCTACTTTCATCACCATTAACCCAACCATTAGCAATTTCATCATTTGGATCCACATTAAGAACATTTGGCAGTTCAGGGTTATTCCTATCAGCAGCAGGAACAGGGAGGCTAGTTTCTCCCCAATCTCTGAACTGTTCTCCTTGTTCCCACAGTTTTGTAAACAACGGACAGTCTCGTCCTATTATAACATCATGTACCAAGTTCTTTACCACCCCCACCTCTTGAGTACCAGTGCCACATGCTGAGGAGATGGTCACCGAGATTAGAGGGTACTCTCTAGTGTCCCCGTGAATGCACACCACCCGTAAGGTTTTTCTTACCGGACCGATCTTCCCAATTACTCTAGGATGAACCAGGGTTACCATGCTTCCGGAGTCCAACAAAGCCCGGGCAGGGAGATGGTTCACTTGGACTTCACACTCAAATTTTTCCTCACCCAGGTCGAGATGTGTGGTGCATACTTTATGGGCATAAAAAGACCCCCTCCGAAGAACCCCGCATTCCATGGGCTCCTCTTGCAGTGGGCAGTGTGCCCGGATATGACCCCAGGAATGACATCGCCAACATTGTACATCCCCTCTTCTCCGAACAGGAACAGAACGCTGAGGAGGTACCGGGAGTGACTCTTGACCTTCCAGGGTGTTTGCTCCAGGACTCCTTGGAACATCCTTTCGAAGGGCAGCAGTTGGTCGAACAGGCCGTGGTAGACTGGGGCCTATGCGCTTGGTAGGTCCGAGCAGGTCCTCTACCACTGTATATCATTCCACCATCTCGACAAGGAGGTTTGCTGTTTTGGGGTCTCCATGGCTGACCCACCGTTGAAGGTCGTCTGGCAGGGATCTCAGGCATCGGTCCAGCACAACCCGTTCCACGATTTGGGGGCCCGACAACACCTCAGGCTGCAGCCATTTTTTTACCAGTTGCACCAGGTCATGCATTTGAGACCGAGGTGGCCGATCTGGACGATACTTCCATTGGTGTACTCGTTGGGCCCGAACGGCCGTAGTCACCCCCAGACGAGCCAGAATTTCTGCCTTTAACTTTTGATAGTCTTTAGCATCATTGGGTGGCAGGTCAAAGTAGGCTTTTTGAGAATCTCCGGTGAGAAAAGTGGCAATGAGGCCGGCCCACTGGTTCTGAGGCCACCCTTCTCTCTCTGCCGTCCTCTCAAATGTAGCAAGAAATGCCCCTACATCATCGCTCAGGGACAATTTCTGCAAAAAATGGCTTGCCCTCACCGTCACCTGGTTGCCAGGGGCAACAGCCGCTTGCTCCCGAACCTGAGATAGCTGCTGCACTGCTTCCTTTAAGACAGCCACCTGAGCCTGCATAACCTCTTGTTGGGCTGCTTGCTGGGCTGCCAACTGGGTCACCAACAGGCGAGTATTTTCTTGCTGCAGCTGATTTGCTTCCTCATGGCGAGTTTGCACTTGCATATTAGCCAGGGACAGCTGTTTAATTAGCTCCTCCATTGCTTCAGCTTTCAACGTTTGTGCAGCTTTAACCCAGGACATATATCCAATGTACTGTCCCTTTTAACTGTTCAATGTCAAGTTCAATGCAAAGATAAAAAATTTTTTATTTTTTTTCTTCTTATGCCTGTTATTCTGTCCTGCCCGCATTCGAGCACCAGTGTTGCGTTCGGGGAACCAGCTGGATCGCAGGACACAGGCTTTTCAAACAAAAGGACGTTTATTAAACTTAAATGGCTTCACAGCAGCAAAACAAAAAGAAATAACAGTCTCACCGACTTGTAGAGCTTATAACTGCTGTTGCAGTTAAACAGTCCTTACTTGGTGTTGCAGGTAAGTTTCCCAGCTAGCAGGCTTCCATGCAGGCCACTGCCATGTACATTCATAGCTTTCCAGAGCTTTTCACAGCCTCCACAGCTTTTGCAGTGTCCACCATTCACCATTCACCATGCACAGACATCACTACACTCCTTCCTCTCACCTAAAACTTCCTGTCTCTCTTAAACCACTTCCTTGGACAGGTGTGTTAACCCTTTCTAATCCCTTAAAGGAACCACAGCCCAAACAGAGGGAAAATATAGCGTCCTTCCAGGACCCAGCCACGGCGTCCTGTACAATATATATATTGTGAGGGGGTTAGCTCGGCAGCGGGTGTGTGTGACCCCCGGGATGGGCTCCCCACACAAAAACAGGCCCAGCAAACGGAGGTTGTGGTTTTCAAAATCAAAAAAAAGGTGCGGTTTATTTTCTATTTACAGTGACAAAACACAGCAAAGCCAAAAGAAACATAAACAAAATAAATCCTGGTCAACTTGACCTCTGACTAAACATACAGGTTTCCTAACTAACAACTGGGATCAGCCTAGTGCTGTCCTAGTCCCTAAGTCCCTGGTTTTAAATGTCCAAGCAAATAGCCACACAGGCTTTGTCTCACCGCACAGGGGTTCACTCTCCCTAGACAGTCCACACAGGTCTGGTTCCAGGCATGAGCTAACATCTAATGAAGCTGGGAGTTCTTATAGAGGCCTAAATGAGCTGACAAGCTTCAGCTGGTCTCATCAACTCCCTGTCTGCACGACGCCCCACACTCTCCCTAGAGGTATGAGTCATCCATGAGCCCACTAGCCTTAGCTGGGCTTATACAACTCTCCACCTAGTTGTATAAGTCGGCGTAAAGCCTGAATCTGGGCGAAATATATCTACCCCCCTGGATGCAACCAGGTGACTTTACCTTCCTGCTGTCACATACCCCCCCCTCTTGTTTTAACCTCGGGGTTGGAACACCAGCAATCAGGCATTCATGTACTCGAGACAAAGCATCCACATTCCCCATTTGAACGCCAGGGCGATGCTTTACTGTGAAGTTGAATTCCTGGAGGGCCAGGAACCACCTATTCACTCTTCTATTTGTTTCCTTGTTTTGAGCCATCCACTTTAACGGAGCGTGATCCGTAACCATGTCAAAGTGCCTACCTAGCAGGTAGTACCGAAGGGAATCTAGAGCCCACTTCACCGCTAAACACTCCTTTTCAACGGTGGCGTAATTTACCTCATGGGACTTCAACTTCCTGCTGAGGTAAATGACTGGGTGCTCTTCCCCGTTCCAGACCTGGGACAATACTGCTCCTAACCCCACATCTGACGCATCACTTTGTACGACAAAGTCTTTAGAGAAGTCGGGTGAGTACAACACTGGCTGGCTACATAAGGCTTGTTTCAAGAATTGGAATGCTGCCTCAGCCTCGGGGGTCCATTTAATCATGACCGACCCTTTCCCCTTCGTTAGGTTGGTTAGGGGCACAGCCTTAGAAGCAAAGTGGGGAATGAATCGCCGATAATACCCAGCGATTCCCAGAAAGGCTCGTACCTGTTTCTTGCTGTTGGGACGTGGCCAACTCTGGATGGCCTCGACTTTGTTGAGTTGGGGTTTTATTACTCCCCTCCCAATGGTGTACCCAAGATATTTGGCCTCCTCCTGCCCAATGGTACACTTCTTGGGGTTAGCCGTAAACCCCGCTTCCCGAACAGAGTCCAGGACTGCTTGCACTTTTGGCAGATGTGTGGCCCAATCTGTGCTATGGATAATTACGTCATCCAGGTAAGCCGCAGCATACTTCCGATGGGGCCTCAGCATCTGGTCCATTTTCCGCTGGAATGTGGCCGGCGCATTCTGTAACCCGAACGGCATTCTCTTATATTGGAACGCCCCGTCTGGGGTTACAAATGCGGTTTTCTCTTTGGCCAATTTGGCCAGGGGGATTTGCCAATACCCTTTTGTGAGGTCAAGAGTCGTCATGTATCGGGCTGTTCCCAGCCGGTCGATCAACTCATCTATACGTGGCATGGGGTAGGTGTCAAATTTTGTAACTTTGTTCAACTGACGAAAATCGTTACAAAATCGCCAGCTCCCATCCGGTTTAGGCACCAACACAATGGGACTAGACCAATCACTTTGGGACTCCTCTATCACCCCTAAGTTCAGCATTTTCTGTACTTCCTCCCGTATTGCCTCCCGTCGGGCCTCTGGGATCCGATAGGGTTTTAACTTCACCCTTTCACCGGGCGGGGTAATGATGTCATGCTCTACCCCAGATGTTTGTCCCGGCAGCTCAGAGAATACCTCCTTGTTGCGAAGCACAAACTCCTTAACCTCCTGTTGTTGGGGTTGTGACAAGGTGGCTGCTATTCCAACCTCAGGAATCACGCAACCAGTTTGAGCTGGTGACCAAGTGTCTGCGACTAGGGACTCTCTATCCCTCCAGGCTTTCAACAGATTAACGTGATAGATCTGTTCGGGCTTTCGCCTTCCTGGTTGTCTGACCTTGTAATTCACTTCGCTCACTTTTTCCATTATCTCGTAGGGGCCTTGCCATTTGGCAAGGAATTTACTTTCAACCGTAGGGACAAGTACCAGTATCCTATCCCCCGGGGAAAAGGTACGGGTCTTGGCTCCACGGTTGTACACTCTCTGCTGTGCTAACTGCGCTTGGGCCAAATGTTCCTTCACAATGGGCATTACCTGTGCAATTCAGTCTTGCATCAGGGCGACATGCTCAATCACACTCCTGTGGGGAGAACTCTCACTTTCCCAAGTTTCCTTGGCAATATCCAACAGCCCTCTTGGGTGTCTCCCATACAGTAACTCAAAGGGGGAGAATCCCGTAGAGGATTGGGGCACCTCCCTAATAGCAAACATCAGATAAGGAAGTAGACAGTCCCAATCCTTTCCATCTCTATCCACCACTTTCTTCAACATTTGTTTTAGGGTTTTGTTGAATCTTTCAACCAGCCCATCGGTTTGGGGGTGATACACAGATGTACGTAATTGCGTCACTTTGAACAATTTACACAACTCCTTCATAACCCGGGACATAAAGGGTGTACCTTGGTCCGTAAGCAGTTCTTTACAAATACCCACCCGGCTAAACACAAGAGATAGCTCTTTGGCTATGGTTTTGGCCGAGGTATTTCGGAGAGGGATCGCTTCTGGATAACGGGTGGCATAGTCCATTATAACTAATATGTACTGGTGCCCCCTAGCGGACTTGATTATAGGACCTACCAAATCCATGGCGATCCTCTCAAACGGGACCTCAATGATGGGTAGAGGGACCAGCGGGCTACGGAAATGTGGCATCGGGGCCGACCTCTGACACACAGGGCAGGAGGAACAATAATTTTCTATGTCCTTCATCACCCCCGGCCAATAGAATCTCTGTAATACCCTCTCTCGGGTTTTCTCTGTCCCCAGATGACCTCCAAGAATGTGCCCATGGGCCAACTCCAACACCAACTTCCTGTAAGGTTTGGGCACCACAAGCTGCTCAACGGTTTCTTCTGCCCTTTTTGCCACCCGATACAGTAGGTCCTTCTCTACGCTGAAGTATGGGTAAGTGCAGGTATTATCTGGGTTCACTAACTCGCCATCTATTTTCACTACGTTTTCCTGTGCCTTTATTAGGGCGGGGTCTTTCAACTGTTCTGTGGCAAAGTTTTCCCTGTGAACCTCAAGATCAGAAAACTCCACAGACGGTAGGTTTTCGTCTGAGGAGGTGGGCTCCTCTCCAGTTTCTTGAGTCTCCCCTGCCAATACTGATAAGGGAAATTCCGGAGAGTCCTCACCACTCTCAGGGGAGTTCTGGCTATCCCATTCCTGGTACATAGGGGCACCAGTGGGGGGCTCAGGATCATCCCACAGTTCCCAGAACTTCGGAAAATCCCTTCCCACAATGGCGTCATGCGGTAACTGAGATACTAAGCCCACTGGATGAGAGAGGGTACCTTTGGGGGTCTCGAAACACACTGTAGTCACTGGATACTCTCGGGTGTCCCCATGCACACAAATAACAGCTACCTTGCTATTCCCAGAGACCTCTGTTTTAACTAACTCAGCCTTTATCAGGGTCACAAGGCTACCTGAATCCAGCAATACCACAACATTTCTACCATTAACACACATTTTGCATAAATGTTTCTCAGTTCCTCGAATGGCAGTGCATGCGACTGTCGCACACAGCGACTGACGTCTGCCCGTCAGAAAGTCACACTGCATGGGTTCCTCCACAACCGGGCAATTGGCTGCAATATGTCCCGCTTGCCGGCAGCGGTAGCAAACGATCCTTCTTGCCGCCTCTTGAGCCGCTGATTTCCCAGGCTGTTCTCGCCAAACTTGGGGCAGAGCTCCCACCCTCTCACTCTCTCCACCCTTACCCCTTGGAATCCTCTTATCCGCCCCTGGGGATGGTCTGGTCTTAGGGTGGAAAGTCCGAGTGTCTCTGGAAGAGGCCGTCAGGTTCTCCGTAGCCAAGTATTTCTCCACACGATCCACAAGACCATCGGCCGTCTCTGGGTCTCCATGGCTTACCCACTTTTGGATGGCAGTAGGAAGAGCTCTCAAAAACCGATCCATTACAACACGTTCCACAATCTTTGGTGCGGACAAAGTCTCTGGCTGTAGCCACTTTCTGCTCAGGTGAATGAGATCATACATTTGAGACCTGGGGGGTTTTCCAAGCTGGAAAGTCCAGTTATGCACACGCTGAGCCCGGACAGCCAGGGTGACACCCAGCCTTGCCAATATTTCAGCTTTTAGCATCACATAGTCTTTTGCTTGGTCAGGCTCTAGGTCATAGTAAGCCTTCTGCGATTCACCAGTTAACAGAGGAGCCACCAGTCCAGCCCACTGCTCCTCAGGCCACTTTTCTCTTTCAGCAGTCCTTTCAAATGTGGTCAAAAATACCTCTGGATCATCCTCTCCAGTCATTTTTGTCAATAAACGACTCACCCCAAAGGACGCGGTATTAGTGGGACGGCTTTCCTCACTGGTCTGCGGACGTTGCTGCATTACTGCTTCCATTTGTTGTAGTCTCTGCTCTTGCTTCTGTAACAGGTCTATGAAGCGGGCCTCAGATTGCTGCTGGGCTTGTTGCTGAGCTTCCAGACTCTGTTGGTGAGCTTGCTGCTGGGCTGCAAGGCTCTTTTGATGAGCTTGCTGCTGGGCTGCGAAGTTCTGTTGTTGAGCTGCAAGGCTCTTTTGCAAACCTGCATTTGTCTGCTGTTGATTGGCATTTGCTAGAGCCAGCTGCTTCAGTATCTCCTCCATGCTGGCTTAAAAAAAACTACCCGCATTCTCCACCAACTGTGAGGGGGTTAGCTCGGCAGCGGGTGTGTGTGACCCCCGGGATGGGCTCCCCACACAAAAACAGGCCCAGCAAACGGAGGTTGTGGTTTTCAAAATCAAAAAAAAGGTGCGGTTTATTTTCTATTTACAGTGACAAAACACAGCAAAGCCAAAAGAAACATAAACAAAATAAATCCTGGTCAACTTGACCTCTGACTAAACATACAGGTTTCCTAACTAACAACTGGGATCAGCCTAGTGCTGTCCTAGTCCCTAAGTCCCTGGTTTTAAATGTCCAAGCAAATAGCCACACAGGCTTTGTCTCACCGCACAGGGGTTCACTCTCCCTAGACAGTCCACACAGGTCTGGTTCCAGGCATGAGCTAACATCTAATGAAGCTGGGAGTTCTTATAGAGGCCTAAATGAGCTGACAAGCTTCAGCTGGTCTCATCAACTCCCTGTCTGCACGACGCCCCACACTCTCCCTAGAGGTATGAGTCATCCATGAGCCCACTAGCCTTAGCTGGGCTTATACAACTCTCCACCTAGTTGTATAAGTCGGCGTAAAGCCTGAATCTGGGCGAAATATATCTACCCCCCTGGATGCAACCAGGTGACTTTGCCTTCCTGCTGTCACAATATATATATATATATATATCTTGTGATATTATGAAAGGCGAGGTGATTGATGGACATTATGTTTCACCTCGCATGCGTTCATTTGTAAAGAACTAAGGTGGAATCCGGTCTGGATTTTACCAGCCACCTTGGTAGCATTGGCTCCGGACCAGATTTTGCAGTGCACTTGTGTCCACCAATAGGTGGTATAAATTAAGCACGACTAGAGCAAAGGATTGCTCTTGGCCTGGGACTCAGGAAGCCAAAACCTGAGAGAGCTGCTTATGTGAAGTTTGCTTTATGATTGAAAGAAAAGGTTTGCGTTATGTTTGTTTTGTGGGTGACTGTGAGAAGCCCTTCACCTCTGAGATAGGAAACTTGCAATGTTCAGTTAGTGCTTGGATGGCAAGGATTTAATTTCTGTTTTGTTTGTTTAAAATTTCATGCAACCTTTTTAAATAAAACTGACTGCAGGTCAGATTTTTACAGAAAACCTGCCGTTTGCACTACCTTTTAACTAGGGAAGGTGGGATATTCCCAGTATGCAAGTTGTCAGGACCTACCAAAAGCGGTCCAAGGAAGGAAAACTTGTGACAGGGTTATGGACAACGAGGAGCGAAGGTTGACCCACGTAGTCCGATCCAATAGAAGATCTACTGTAGATCATATTGTTGAAAATGTTTATGCTTTTTTTTGACAGAAAGGTGTCAGAACACAAAGTGCATCACAGTTTGTTGCGTATGGGGCTGCATAGTCACAGAGCAGTTAGCGTGCTGACCCCAAAAGCACCTACAATGGGCATGTGAGCATCAGAACTGAAACATGGAGCAATGAAAGAAGGTGTACAAAAATCAGCGTAGCGCTAGATGATGAAACCAAGTGAATGGAAACATCTAAGTATAAACCTAGAAGGAGTGTATACAAAAAACATACAACAGAATAGTGGCAGCGAGCCACCAAATCTCAGTGACGATGGGTATGATGGGACTGAACCCACTATAGCACATAAAAGCTGTGCAAAAATAAGTAAAGTGCATAAAAAACACACACCGTGAGCTCATGGATGGTGAACACCCAGGTCTCTCATTGACAATGGGTGTAGTAATAATGGACTCACTATAACACATCAAAAGATGTGCACGTGAGAAATATGCATGATATAACACAATAAAAGTTCATGAATCATAAACATCAAAGTCCCAACAGATGATTTAGGAAGCGAAACAACTTCCAGGTTGGTTGTTGACATATAATCCAAACTGACCAATCAGATGCCCGGGGAAACTTCGAACGAATTCTCAGATAAAAAATGCAATACTCTTACCAAATGGGGTGGACACACATGTCGTATGACAGTGGGTCAAACGAGCTTTGAACTCTCGGTTCTATGTGTTCCAACGCTGTAGGGATATCGCTCTGAATGGGATGGTGAATCTTGCGACTCCAAACCACGGGACCGGACAGCAGATGAGGAACCGACAGCCAAGTGGATGAAAGAGATAGGGAAAGGGAGACGCTCAGGTGTAGATATCCTTCAATTTACCTCCTCCCAGCAACCATGGGTGCAAGCAATTCAAGTATAAGCTATGAATAAGCACTAGTACAGTGTGAAACGCGTTAGACAGTTTTTGGACCAGTGTGCTGTGATTTGCAGTGTGTGTTTTGGAGTCCTGGATTTTATGAAATAAAGGCTTTTATTTTTTGGAGTGCTGCAGTCCAGAAGATCTTCTTTTCCTGCCTTGGATGAAAGAGATGTTGATGAGATGAAATAGTCACCAGTGTCCCAAGGTAGCATGAAATGGAAAAAAGGGCTCCATATGGTGAAGGTCAACCAAATACGGTTTATTTGTAGAAAAATAATCGTACAAACCAATGTAAGATATGAGGATTAAAAGTGATCATAAATGAGTAAAATGGAGGTTAAAAGCAATGTGGGAAGCGTAAAGATGCCTGACCTGACGTGTTTCGACTCTAATAGGTCTTCAACAGGGGCATAGCTTTGCCACCCCACATTGCTGCTATATTTATAAACTGTAAACAAATGAGAATAATGTCAGGAACCGCCCCATCATGGCGGCACCGGAAGTGCAGCACACAGCGTGCCACTCAAGCCTCAATGTCAGACAGAATGCGAGAGGACCGAGCTGAAGGAAAAATGAGGGTCACCTTGCATGACACAAAAACTCAGTGAACATAAGAGGGAGATAAACGAAATATTGATAGTACTGGCTTGAACTGCATTCCAAGCCTCGCCATGGAAGACGGGGCGGAAGTGAAACAAACAAATCACTTCCGCCAGTAGTAGTGAAGAAAAGCCTGTAAAGAGGGGCGAACCACACAAGCTCAGCCAATCGACAAGGGAAAGGACTTGTCCGTCATCTAGATGCGCGTCATACGTGCATGCGTTCCCAATGAAGGGAGTGCTGCAACGCCACTACGTCATCGATGAGGAAGGGGGCACGTCACGTTGCGTCTCACGATGCGCGTCAAGCGTGCCTACGTTTCCGCAGAGGGGGCGTGGCCACGCCACAGCGTCATTACTACAGGGGTGGGCACATCACGGTGTATGTACCTCAATCCCTATAGATAGAGTCACAGTGAACATCCCCAGGAATAGAACGAATGTGGGCGGGTCCTCTTTGAAAACACGGGTGGGACAATATCCAATCAAAGCTGAACACAAACTAAATGCAGACTAAAACAGTCCTTTAAGAAACCGAAGAAGCTTGCACTTTTGAGGTGATAGGCTGACAACATGCGTGGTGTCCCCTATACAGGAAGTGAAAAATTCTGACATAATGCATCAGACATATCTAAATCAAAAAGCAAAAAATATATATATATATATATATAAACTTTAGTTGCATGAGTAGCATATACAAGACCCAAAAAAGCTTGGTAAGAAAAAAAAAAAAAAAAATTAACCATGTATTGGCCAGTGGGAGTGTGTCATGGCGTGAAACCCCCAGACAAACAGAGCCACTCAAGCCTGGTTAATAAAACAATTTATGTCCCATTCAACTTTCATACCATGCAGCGAATAGCATTTCAACTCGTGTATCCAGTAGGTCTCAAGCCCCCCGCAGGCAAGAGTCACCCCTCCAGTGGGGGACAAATGCATCTATAATCTGGAATTGTGTACCAGTGGGATCTCTGTTGTGATGTTCTAGATAATGTCGTGGGACACTATGTTTGATGCAGCCATTTTTAATTTTGGCTAGGTGCTCATTAACTCTCACTGAGAAAGTCCTGTTCGTGCGGCCGACGTACTGTTTCTTACATGGGCATGTAATTGGACTATGAATCTGGTGGCACATGTGGTGAAGTGTTTCATGTTGTAAAGAGGGACCATTTAAATTTGTTCTCCTTCACTGTTTTGGGACGATCAACCAAAAGGGAATCTCTGTCCACCAGAGCGACTGCATTAATATCTGCATCAAGCTCTGTGGACCTATATAATTTCTCCAGAAATCTCTGCTTTAAAATCTGAGATTGTTGTTGGAAGTCTGTGGCATTGGTACAGTTGCGCCTGAGGCGCATGAACTGGCCACGTGGAACTGAATTTAGCCACTGTCTGTGGTGGCGACTATCTACGGGAATATAACCGTTCCTATCCGTTGGCTTGAAGTATGTTTTGAATTCCAGACGGTGGTTACTGGCCGAACTTTCTAAATCCAGGAAATGGATGTTCGTTACACTGGCCTCATATCTCAAAATTATGCCACGATCATTGGCATTGAGTACCGCCATTAAGTTGTCTAAAGATTTTCTCTCACCCCTCCATAGGAAGAGGATGTCGTCTATGTACCTGGCCCACAGGACCAATTCTGGTGTCCAGAGGGCATAGACGACATCCTTCTCCCACTGGGCCATGAATAAGTTGGCCAAACTGGGGGCATACTTGTCCCCCGTGGCCACACCCCTGATTTGAGAGTAGAAAACATCCTGGAACCAAAAATAATTGTGTTCTGTGGCGAACCTCAATAGTTCCATGATGAAATTTCAATGAATCAGGGGAAGGGAAGAATTTCTGGACAAAAAAGTTCTACCGCCATAAGGCCCAAATTGTGTGGAATACACGTGTAGAGGGCGGAAACATCTGCTGTTACCAGAATGAGATTGTCCTGGTAATCAACCTCTTCCAACAGTTTAATAGTATCTCGAGTGCCCTTGAGGTAGTACGGGACAAGCTTGACTAACGGCTGCAAATAAAAGTCTATGTACCGTCCAATCCTCAAGGTCACCGAATCAATCCCGCTCACAATCGGGCGGCTGGGGGGGTTGACCGGGTTTTTATGTACCTTAGGTAAATAGTAGATGATCGGCATTCGAGGTGCCAATGGAATGAGAAAATCTCTTTCTTTTTTGTCAAGAATATTAAGAGCGAAACCCTCATCCACTATTTCGGTCAAAGCCCTTTTGTAATTCAAAGTGGGGTCTTTCGGGAGAACACTATAAGTTGAGCGATCGTATAGGAGTTTTTTCATTTCTTTAATATAATCCTCCTTATGCAGTACAACTATCTCACCCCCCCTTATCTGCAGGGCGGATAATGAGATTTTTGCGGTCACATAAGGATTTTAATCCCACTGCAATAGCTAGATCCTGGTGAAATCTTTTGTTTGGTAATCTATCTAGGTCTTGTAAAACTAAATTCCGAAACACATTGACGGAATGGGATGTGTTGCTAGGGGGATTGAAGAGGGATGGATTGGAGAGGCTGGAGTGTGTATTAGAGCTCAGCCCCTCACCTCTGGAATCTCTTGGGGGTAAAGATAAAAAATGTCTTTGAATGTTCAGTTTTCGGACATATTTCTGTACGTCAACCAAAGTGGAAAACTTTGTTCTTCATCTGTAAGAACTGCTTGGCTCAAATAAAAAATCCCTAAACCTAGTGCATCCTTTTCCTTTTGATGCGCCGCCCCCCTCTGGAGCCTCGTTTAGTTTGAGGCTTCGAGAGGGATTGTGAAAGAAGGTGGCCTGGTCTGAAGAATCACATTTTCTTTTATATGTATGTATGTATTGCTTTTTTATTATACCCTTATTTTTTTTTTACAATTCTTTTTCACTACTAAGTGAAACTACTTTTACTAAAAATAAATTGAGATTGTTTTATTACTATTTTTTTTCCCAATATTGGTTTTTCCAGATTTCAGTTGCTCTTATTACTGGTAAAATTTCCTTTTGAGCAAGCAAAAGATTCTGTTTACCAACTTTATTATATACTGGTTTTATTTATTATAGTACCTATTCATACATGCATTCACATTTAATAGTCACTAACAAACAAATGTTCTCAGTACTGCCCAGGAACCTGTGCAGTCCCAAAATATCAGCTATACTATATTTGTGTAGCACCCTCTAGTGTGCTAGAATAGGTTTTTGTTAGTATAGGAATTTTTTTTCTGGCTTGGCTGCCAGCCAAGCCTATGTGGGCTTTTTTTGGGTCAGGGTGAATGACTCAGAGGGCTGGATGACTCACAGGCAGAACTTCTGAGACCTCACCCTACTTCTGGAACTTGCTTGAAACATCCAGAAGAATTGGAGTGAAGGTGAGGAAGAGCTGCCTAGAGTATTGAGGGCCCTGACCAATCCCCAACAGATGGGTTGGCAGGGGACAGGCCCCCTTAAATACTTGGTCAGCCAAGCTGGGGCAGTGGAGTTTGAATGGAAGCTGGAGATGGAGTGTTAGGAGGCTGTCAGAGACCCTTGAGGGTAACCCCCTAGTCTGGATGGGTGACCTAGGGTCTGGGAGCTCGGGTTCGGAAGGGACCCTCTTCACAACACACAGGGGTGTCCTGACCAGAGGCACAGGAGCAGGAGAAGGACAGCAGGAGGAGAACATTGCCAGGCAAATCTCTAGGAAGGAAGACAGCCAGGTGGACTGGTGAGTTTTACAGTCGGGGAGGACTTAGAGGCAGCCTGAGAGGACTGGGTGAGAACAGTCTGAGATGAATGCAGAGTCAGTCTGGGAGAACTGTACAAGTTTAGCCAAAAGGGCTGGAGAAAGGGGCAGCTGCAGCCAGGCAGGCTAGCAGTGCCTGAAGAGGTGGTGCTGGGATCAGTAGCCACAGGAGGACAGCTGGGCACTAGGACTTTGCTACATAAACAAGGAACCCACTGTCCCTGCCTGTAAAGGGCATTTTCTACCTATCCAATAGTGCCAGCTGGTCCTGGGAGTTGTAGTGCTTCAAGCAAGTGTTGTGCTGAAGGAAGCTGAGGAGTGTAAATAGCTGTACAGAAGAAGTTTGTCCCTAAAAAGTTCTACTAAATTCAAATGGGCATCCCATTGTACACTTCTCCCTATCCAAGTTAAACCCCCTAATAAAAATACAAAAACAAAGCACTGGTCTGTTCCTTGCCTCAAAGTGTGCTGTGAAAATGCGGTGTGCCTGGCTGTTCAGCGTGGGGGATCCCTTTCGACCTGCAGCTCCTTAGGGGGTGCGCTACATTTGTCTATTGTCTATAATCTTTTACACATAAGGAAGGGATGCTGGAGAATGTTTTTGTACATGCGCCAACAAGCTAACCACTACAGCTCTCATTGCAAATCTTAGTGGGGCATGGATGTACAACTGATATATCTGCCATCTTTGTATTAAACAAACCTTCCACAGTCCATTTTAACACTGCATCTTCAAAAGTCAAAAAAGTAGTTTCTGGGTGGGCACTTCATTCTTGGTGTGTAATATTGCATGGCCACAATTCCCTTGGCATGTCAAGGTGTTTGTGGGAAGCATGATCACACATACTACAACAGTGGTTGCAAAGCCTCTTTTTATTTGCTATATGAGGACGACGTTCGGCTTAAAATGTCAGATTGTCTTGAGAAAACCTACACTGCAAAGTTTAAGAATCTGACATTAAAGACAAATTTATGTAAATTGAAGCTGTTTAGGAGGTTGATACTCTTGTAGTTGGAATATATTTTTCTTGTCTTTTATATTCCAATATTTTTTTATTTCCCAATATATTACTAGTGTCTCCTGTTCTATATTGTAAAGTATTTTGAGATTATTGTGTTTCACTCTTTTACTTATTTTGGTAGAATTTTCTATTTTACCCTTTATTCAAAGTTGTTTTTTGTCTATTATTGATATAGAAACTAGAAATGCTCACACCCCAGATAGCAAGCAATTGTGCTGCAAGTTTGAAAATTACTTGCTAAGCTATTTTTAGACTTGCCAGGCTTGACAAGTTTGTTGCATTATTGCAGCAAGTCCGCATTGCCTGACTCCAAATCAACTTTCTTTGCAAACATTCTTCAAATCTGCTGCAAGTTCTAGTTCAGTTACATTGTGCAATAGTCATCCCACCACAGGGGGTCACTGTGACTGAATTTTCATACTGTAGACTTGCAGAGCTCTTGCTTTAAACTCACCACTGCAACTTTGCTCGTGTTAGAGACTTGCCATGCAAATTTGCTACAAATTGGAAAAGTGTCAACTAGAACTTGTGCTTCAAGTGATCTGCAAGTGTACAACTTGTCAGTGAAAATGTGCAGCAAGTTAACAGACTTAAGCCTCGTACACACGAACGAGTTTCTTGGCAAAAACCAGCAAGAAACTTGCTGGCAGAGATTTTTTGCCGAGAAATTCGTTCGTGTGTATGTTTTCTCGTCAAGAAAAGCGACAAGAATCTCGACGAGAAAATAGAGATCCTGCTCTCTATTTTCTCGTCGAGATTCTCGTCAGCCTGTTTCTCGACGAGAAAATTGTGTGTGTGTACACTTACCTTTTCGCCGGGAAGCCCGCGCATGCTCAAAATGACTTCGACGCATGCGCGGTAGCTTCCTAGGCATAGATAAGGTATACCAAGATGGCGGCGACGGCATCGAATGTGACGAGCGCATGCTCGTCGTAGTCGATGACGTCACCGCGTACGCTCGATTCAAAGAACCGCGGGTTCTTTGAATCGAGCGTGTGTACACTCGGCCGGGACAATTTTCTTGTCCAAGAATTTCGTCGAAAAAAAACGACATGTTTTTTTCGATGAGAATCTCGGCCGTGTGTACGAGGCCTAACAATTCAACTCTGCCACAAATTTATAGCAATTTATCCTTGCTATCTGGGACACGCGCGAACACACACATCCACACTGACAGCATACCTGTGTCCTGGACCACGCTGGAGGGTTCACCACCATGCACCCTGGTCCTACAAACACCCCAGTCTGTAATTGGATTAAAGGAGCAGTAGCACACCCTGTGCTCCCCCCTCCTGTAAGTATATTCACACAACCAACAACAAGACCTACAAGGTGAGAGTCACCATTAATTGCCATCCCAACACTTGGCTTGTATACACTTTTCCTTCCAGCCTTGCAATGGAGATTCCCTGAATTTATCTTACAGTAGTGCCCACTGCCCAGAGATCTTCTTCAGCATATTACAGAAAAGTTTATTTTCCTAAGATCGTCTTCAGTTGGAGCATACTAGCTCATTATGAAATACTTACCCTAGAACGATGCCCTGCAGTGCCACCCGCACTCCGCTCCCATGGCCGACATCTTTCACCGGAGTTACTTCCGGATTTGCGTGCTCCGGCGCTGTGATTGGCTGGAGGCACGATGACATCATTCCTGCGCACGAGCGCGGGAGAGGCCGGTCATGGCATGGCCATTGAAAAAACGGCACCAGCGGGCTGTTTATTCAGTGCGCATGCGCCGATGACGTGGGCAGCAGCACATATAGTGAATATCTCCTAGATGGTGCAAGTTTAGGAGATATTTACAGTGCCTACAGTTAAGCCTTATTATAGGCTTACATGTAGGTACCTGTGGTATAACAGAGTTTACAACCACTTTAATGCAGATATATATCCTATACTGCATCAGTGTATATATCTATTAGGGATGAGCTTCGAGTTCGAGTCAAACTCATGTTCGACTCGAAAATTGCCTGTTCGCCCGTTCGCCGAACAGCGAACAATTTGGGGTGTTCGCAGCAAATTCAAAAAGCCGCGGAACACCCTGTAAAAGTCTATGGGAGAAATCTAAAGTGCTAATTATAAAGGCTTATATGCAAGTTATTGTCATAAAAAGTGTTTGGGGACCCGGGTCCTGCCCCAGGGGACATGTATCAATGCAAACAAAAGTTTTAAAAACTGCCATTTTTTCGGGAGCAGTGATTTTAATAATGCTTAAAATGAAACAATAAAAGTGAAATATTCCTTGGAATTTCGTACTTAGGGTGTGTGTATAGTATGCCTGTAAAGCAGCGCTTGTTTCCCGTGCTTAGAACTGTCCCTGCACTAAATGTAATTTCTGAAGGGAAAAAAAGTAATTTAAAAGCACTCGCGGCTATAATGAATTGTTGGCTCCTGGCAATACAGAGAGAAGTCATTGATAAAAAAAAAAAATGCGTGGGGGTCCCCCCAAATTCAATTACCAGGCCCTTCAGGTCTGGTATGGACTTTAAGGGGAACTCCACGGCAAATAAAAAAAAATGGCGTGGAGTCCCCCCCAAAAATCTATACCAGACCCTTTATCCGAGCACGCAACCTGGCAGGCTGCAGGAAAAGAGGGGGGGTGAAAGAGCGCACCCCCTCCTGAACCGTACCAGGCCACCTGCCCTCAACATGGGGAGGATGCTTTGGGGGTCTGTCACCCCTCAAAGAACCATGTCCCCATGTTGATGGGGACAAGGGCCTCATCCCCACAACCCTTGCCCAGTAGTTGTGGGGGTCTGCGGGCGGGGGCTTATCGGAATCGGGAAGACCCCTTTAACAAAGGGGACCCCCAGATCCCAGCCCCCCCCCTATGTGAATTGGTAAGGGGTACATTGTAAGTAAGTGTAAACAATTTGTAAAAAAACACACAGACACCGTTGGGAAAAGTCCTTTATTTAAAATAAAAAATAAATTAAAAAAAGATTCCAGCGGCGGTAATCCACTCTCGGTATCCTGCGATGGGTGATCTCCTCTCCAGGGTCCAGCGATGGATGATCTCTCCTCTCTGGGGTCCAGGCTCCAACTATGATGTCCAGCGCAGTGAGGAACAGCACTCTTCACCGGAGTGGAGACACCCTGGGAATGACGCGGCTTCAGCCAGTGACAGCTCTTAAGTAGCTGAGGGCAGGGCCACCTGTCACGTGACCCCGTTCCCCCCTGATGCAAGGGGAAACCCGGGCTTCCCCAGTGATGTGCGGGTGACCCCGCCCCCCTCTGATGTAAAGCAGGTTTCAGTTGCAGATCCCGGGCATGTTTCTCATAATGAAAAATGGTCGCGTGTACGCGGCATTAGAAAGTATTATTTTACTGGGAGACTTATTGACAGATGGAATATACTTCCATCAGAGGTAGTGATCCTGTCAAAAGTAAGTGGATTCAAACATGCTTGGGACAACCATACAGTTAGGTCCATATATATTTGGACACAGGCACAATTTTAGATTTGTTCAAGTATTTACCAAAACATATTCAAGTTATAGTCATATAATGAATATGGGCTGAAAGTGCACACTTGGGTTTAATTTGAGGCTATATACATCCATATCGAAAGAAGGGTTTAGGAATTACAGCTCTTAAGAATAGCCATGCCACTTTTTCAAGAGACCAAAAGTAATTGGACATTTGAATCAAAAGCTGTATTCTGGCCAGGTGTGGGCTACTCCTTTATTATTTCTTCATTAATTAAGCCGGTAAAAGGTGTGGAGTTGATTCTAAAGCCTCATACACACGGCCGAGAATCTCGTCGTTAAAAACATGTTGTTTTTTACGACGAGATCCTTGGAGAAGAAACTTGTCCCGGCCGAGTGTACACACGCTCATTTCAAAGAACCTGCGGTTCTTTGAATGGAGCGTACGCGGTGACGTCATCGAATACGACGAGCATGCGCTCGTCACATTCGATGCCGCCGCCGCCATCTTGGTTCACCCTACCTATGCCTAGGAAGCTACCGTGCATGCGTCAAAGTCATTTCGGGCATGCGTGGGCTTCCCGGCGAACAGGTAAGTGTACACACACTCAATTTTCTCGTCGAGAAACAGGCTGACGAGAATCTCGACGAGAAAATAGAGAGCAGGTTCTCTATTTTCTCGTCGAGATTCTTGTCGCTTTTCTTGACGAGAAACCATACACACAAACTAATTTCTCGGCAAGAAATCTCTGCCAGCAAGTTTCTTGCTGTTTCTTGCCGAGAAACTCGGTCGTGTGTACGAGGCTTAAGTGTGGTATTTGCATTTGGAATCTATTGCTGTGAACCAACATCATGCGTTCAAAGGAGCTGTCCATGCAAGTGAAAAAAGCCATTGTAAGACTTAAAAAAATGAAAGAAATGCATTAGAGAAATAGCATAAACATTAGAAGTGGAAAATCAACAGTTTGGCACATTCTGAGTAAAAAAGAACGCACTCAGCAACATTAAAAGGCCTGGACGTCCACGAAAGACAACTGTGGTGGATGATCGCAGGATCCTCTCTATGGTAAAGAAAAACTCATTCACAACATCCAGACAAGTGAAGGACACTCTCCAGGAGGTGGGTGTATCATTGTCAAAGTCTACAATCAAGAAAAGACTTCATGTTACTATCAGGCCGCTCAGCTAGCCCAAATAACCCTACTTCATGCATCTATTGAAATTCCATTATGGGTCAGCCTGGAAGCGATAGATCTTTCCCCCCTAAGGGTGTCTAACTTATTATGGTTGCCCCCATCAGCCCGAGGCCCTATATCTAATCCTGTCACACGCCATTCCCTTAGGCTTTGGGACAGTCTGCGTGGCCCCTTTAAATTAGTTTCTCCCCACACTCCTTTACTCTCTTTTCTAGGCCACCCACTTTTCGATCCTGCCTTTAGCAAACCGGGTTCCTTTCGGCTCTGGTCCCAAACAGGGTTAAGCCGAATATGTGACCTAGTTACTGATACCGCTCTAACATTCCCTGTTCTCCAATCCCAAGCTAAAGTACCTCCAATGAATGCTTCCGCTACCTCCAAGTAGCCCATTTTGTCCAAACAGTAATAGGCACTTGCTCCTCTCTGGACAGTTTATCTTTTTATGAAGGTATCTGTAACTCAGATCCACATGCTCCAGGTATCATATCACTTATCTATAATCACCTCACCTCCCCTCCAGCTGACCTTCCTCTTTATGCTGCACAGTGGTCCAAGGACCTACAAATAGAACTGGATGTCGACGATTGGGCAAACATATGGGCCAGCACAAAATCCTCCTCACATAATGTAGTGGCACTGGAGGCAAACTATAAGGTCCTCATGCGGTGGTATCTTGTCCCAGCAAGGATCTCAACATTTATGCCATCTAACCCACCTGTATGTTTCCGAGGCTGTGGAGAGAGGGGTACACAGGTCCATATCTGGTGTTCATGTCCTATTGTGCAACAATTTTGGACGAAAATATTTCAAATGGCCTCTACGTTACTTTGTGATACTTTAGTTCCTGACCCATCCCTGACACTGTCAAATCATGTGCAGGGAGACTACACAAAGGCCTAACTTTGTCTCCTCCTTCAATTAACCACAGCAGCTAAACAGACAATAGCCAGAGCCTGGAAGACCCCTAACTTACATGTTGCGGAAGTGAAAAATAGAGTAACCCAGGCTATGATTCATAGCAAGATTGAAGCAACTATTTTAGACCGAATCCCGCAACACAGAAAAACCTGGACACCCTGGGTGGAGCATTTTCTCCCTTCAGATTTTGACACAAGAAAAGACTTCATGAGAGCAAATACAGGGTTCACCACAAGGTGCAAACCATTCGTAAGCCCGAAGAATAGAAAAGGCAGATTAGACTTTGCCAAAAAATATAAAAAAATGCCAAAGCAGTTCTGGAAAAGCATTCTTTGGATGGATGAAACTAAGATTAATCTGTACCAGAATGACGGGAAGAAAAAAGTGTGGCGAAAGCTTGGAACAGCCTATGATCCAAAGCACACAACTTCAATTGTAAAACATGATGGAGGCATGCATGGCTTCCAGTGGCACTGGGTCATTGTTTGTTGATGATGTGACAGTGGACAGAAGCAGCCAGATGAATTCTGCAGTGTTTAGAGATATACTGTCAGCCCAGATTCAGCCAAATGCAGCAAAGTTGATTGGACGGCGCTTCACAGTACAGATGGACAATGATCCAAAACACACTGTAAAAGCAACCCAGGAGCTTTTGAAGAAAAATTAAGTGGAATATTCTGCAATGGCCAAGTCAATCACATGATCTCAACCCAATTGAGCATGCATTTCACTTGCTGAAGGCAAAACTAAAGACAGAAAGACCCACAAACATAGAACTGAAGACAGCTGCAGTTAGAGCCTGGCAGAGCATCAGAAAGGAGGAAACCCAGTTTTTGGTAAGGTCCATGGGTTCCAGACTTCAGGCAGTCATTGCCAGTAAAGAATTCTCTACAAAATATAAAAAATTAACATTTTATTTATTATTATATAAATTTGTCCAATTACATTTGAGCCCCTGAAAATGGGGAGACTGTGTATAAAAATGGTTGCAGTTCCTAAAATTTGTACTTGATATTTATGTTCAACCCCTTGAATTAAAGCTGGAAGCCTGCACTTCAAATTTATTTGGATTGTTTAATTTTAATTTTATTCTGGTTGCATACAGAGCCAAAAGTATGAAAACTGTGCCTGTGTCCAAATATATATGGACTTAACTGTAGATCTATACTCAGACAAATCGTTTAAAATAAATAAATCTAAAATAATGGGGGCATGCTCGATGAACCATTCGGTATTTTTTCTGGATTTGTTCTTCAATGTATCTATGTTCTATTTCAGTGGTCTCCAAACTGCGGCCCAAGGACTGGGTGTGGCTCTTTGTATACTTGTATCCGGCCCTTGGGACCCTATTCCTCCCACCAATACAAGGTACTATACAAAATAATTCCGCGCTGCCCTCTGGATAAGCTGCTAACACAACAAGTAGACAAATAGTAAAAAGCGTGGAAACAAAAAATGTAGAGCTAATCAAAAAAATTAACAAGAATGCATGACGCACTCAAATGAGTATATAAAACGGTGCAATTAAAAAAAAGACACTCAAATATTAAGTAAGAACAGTAAGAAGTCCTCATATATACAAAATGTCTATATGCGAAATACAAGTGAAAACTTGTGCAACTGAGTGTCCTAAAGTAATTCAAAAATTAAGGCAATGGTGAAATTTAAAAGTGGGTGAAAACTTTGAAGGAAAAGTGACGGTGAGAAGATGAAGAGAATGACCACCAATAGGTAAGGAGCTTACCAGATAGTTTGAACCCAGAGGAACATATGTTCAGTGGGTCAAACGGGCTTGGTGTGGTGGAACCACAATGGAACCTGGACAATCTGTATGCTGCAAATTGCTGTGCTGGAAATGGCCAAACATCAACAGGGAGAGAGAAACCGCAGAAGAAAGATGACCTCTTAGCAGATAACCTCATATGCAGTAGTGGTCCGGGAATATCCCAATCAATATGAGCAGGTAAGTATCATGTAATAGAGAAAAGAAACAGCCACATAGCGTAACTCTGTATATAAATCAAAATTTAATGTAGTGGAAACACTTACATTTAAGTTGATATAAAAGCGCTTTGCAAAGAATGTGGCAACAATGGAGTCCTCCCGACGCGTTTCGTCTCCAAGGTACTATTCCTGTCACTGACAGCAACAACAGGGCACTATTCCTACATTGACTCCAACAACGGGGCACTATTCCGACCATTAACTCAAACAATGGGGCACTATTCCTACTATTTACTCCAACGATGGGGCACTATTTCTCCCACTGACTCCAATGATGAGTCGGTCATTTTTTACTCCCATTGACACCAGGGCATTTCTATGCTCACTTTCTACAGTCCGGCCCTCTCAATGTCTGAATGACTGTAAACTGGCCCTTTGTTTAGAAGGTTTGGAGACCACTGTTCTATTTGTTGCCTTCTGTGCATGTGAGGATTCAGCAACCCAGGGCTGAGTTTGGAAGCCACAAAGCACAATGCAGATGCCACCACTCATCAAGTAGTAGTAATAGTAGTAGTAAGTAGTATTAGATAGTAAATAGTAGTAGTATTTATGAGGTTTATAAATATATATGGGGCAGACTTGATGGACCACTTGGTCATTTTCTGTCGTTACTCTTCTTTGTTTTCACACTAAGGAGTTGATTTACTAAAACTGGAGAGTGCAAAATCTGGTGCAGCTCTGCATAAAAACCAATCAGCTTTCAGGTTTTATTGTCAAAGCTTAATTGAACAAGCTGAATTCAGAAGCCGATTGGCTACCATGCACAGCTTCACCAGATTTTGCACTCTCCAGTTTTAGTAAATCAACCCTCACGGGTCTGTTTCAATAGACTTTTGTTCATGTCAGAACTGTTTTCGGCTCTATATAAATCTATGGTAATGCAAAAGCAACTTAAGGCAAGTCCAATGCAGGTTAGAAGGAGGTCAACTGCAGGTCAAATGCACCTATCAATGTATTTTGAATAATCTCAAAAGCATCTAAAACCGATGTCAGAAGCAAGCAAAATTAGAAAACTGATACAAGTCCAAAACCCATTGAGACAGGCCCTTAGGAGGCATGTGCTCACCACTGCTCGTTAGCCATAGTGCCCTTTATAGTGGCCTGCTGCTTTGTGCTCTCTTCGATTTACCTTGCTTGGTTGGCTCTTTCAGGAAAATGCATTGCAAACTGATAGCTGTCTGGGTCACAGAGGGACATGCAAACCTCGAGCCACAATATGGCAACAATGCCCAAGGAAAAAATACATAACTGCGTTAAACTGTGTCCTTTTATATCTGCCCCAATTTCAGCTGTAAAGCAGCTCTAGAAATCATTATTTAAATTATGAGAAAACATTTTCCTACGAGTGTCTATAATGAATATCTGTTAGAGTCTAATATTGTTTTCTTGGACTCAAGATTACTGGAGTATGCTATATTGAAATGCACAGTCATGCAGCCCTGGCAAGAAATTGATTTCATATTGTGTCACTAAGAGGACAATCATTCCACATTCTCCACTATGAAGGATGAATTTTGGACTTTCCCTGCTCATAGAATCTTATTATTGTTATAATACTCCTTTCTTAATAGTATTAAAATCAATCTCTTCTTTCCTGTACATTTGGGAAGCTTTGTGTGATATTTGCAATAATCTGCTTTAACGTGTTACAAAGGGCAACATTAAAGAATACTCTTATTTCCCACCTAATCCATTTAATATGATTTAATCAAAACAAATTATTTTCCCGATGCTGCAAAGCTTGCCACTAAGACATGAATCAGCAAACGCAAAACACAATTCTTTTCTGTGAAGGTCTATTGTGCAAGAATGTTAAAAAGCTAGCTCAAGCATAATAAAGCTACTTTAATCAAATCCATGCCTCCAGATATTTAAAAAGCAAAAATTGGTACTTCCTAAGCTGAGTCAAAAATTAATTAAAAGCTCTGTTAACAGTGTACATACAGCCCCCACAGTCTAAAGACCTTAAACGCCAACAAAATCACCTCCCTTAATCCATACTCCCCACCTGGTCTACCTCATCATCTCTGTATTTACAATCCACTTGTGCCCAGGTCCACAACTCCATTAGACTACAATTGAGCAGCTGGAAAGTGTCCAAATCGTATCTTCTTATTAAAAAAAAAACGAGGTGGGTTATTTTACGGGGTTCTCTGGGTAATTCCAGTAATATCTTTAAGGGTTTTCTGTTGAGTTTCCTCTATCTGTGATTGGTGGAATTGCTACTGTAGGTTAAGTGGGAGCATATCGGTGTGCCTAAAGGAGTGGGACACAGTTCAGCGAAGACCTGAGGTCAACCTGTGTGTATGGGTTCCTTCATTTCAGGGCACCACTGGCTTCCCTTAATCCCAGGGTACCAAGGGGTGTCAAGTGTGCCTGTTCTATGAATCTTCTTTATTTTGAAATGTTTTTGATACCTGAATTGTAAATATGGAGACCATTTATGATGGGCGTTTTTGCTTTCCTTTCCACGAGGTTTGAAGAAAGACATGCAGTTGCTTTCTCTCAGCAATTGGAGAGTCACTAGTGGGCAAGTTATAAACCTGAGGCTTAATTAAGTTCTGTCCATGATATTGGAAGAAGCAGTTGGAGCAGGGTAAATTAAGGGAAAAATATGACTTGGAGTGTGTGGTCCCCATCTACAGCTACTGCCATGTGGTGCTAATGGAGAGCATGCACTGCAAATATTATAGCAAATCAAAATCAAATCTTCACTGAAACACTATTATATAAGAGGGCCCCCTGAGCCACACAGGTAAATATGATCATCCTCCTCAAATTTTTGTTTCTTTTTCAAATGGGCCCTATACAATTTCCTAGAGCTTACTTTCTTTGAGCACAGCGTGAGTTTACTAGGTTTGTATGGCATAGGAACCTCCACGCCTCTCCTATGATCTCATGCTTTGTATGAAGGAAAGGGGAGGCCTGGGTCATCCAGACCTTTTATTATATTATCAGACCACTGATACCTTTAAACTCTCAGATACTTCCCCAGCAGTGTTTTTTGCAAAATATTGTTGTATAGCCTTACAAATCTCTCCTGCCACTGCAACATCATCCATTGAATTTTAATTTAGGCACCATGACCAAGGCTGATGGGATTTGGTTTGCAACTGGAGAACAAGCTCCACTGGGGCATGATTTGAGATTGTGAAGGGGTGTATTTTAGGATGCACACTATCAAGGTGACCCTGATCAATCAAAAGCAGATCAATCCGGAAGTACGACTGGTGTATTTGCGAGAATTAAGAAAATACTTTATTACTAGCATTCAAAACTCTCCAGCAGTCCACCCGCATATCCCAAAAGGACTTGGAAATATGTTTCCTTGCAGCCAGTGACAGAGTTGATTTGCCAGAGGAAGTATTCCCCCCCCCCCCCATGATCACAAATCCAGAGGAGAACCTTGTCCAAAAAAAGATACCTGACCTAATTTGGGTCATAAATATTCACCAGTGTAAGTGGGTTGCCATAAAGAGTACCTTTGCCCGTAATATATCTGCCCTTGGGATCCTCTAATTGTGTCTCAGGAACAAAGGGGCAGGTCTTGTGAAGGGCTATAGCTACATCTTTGGCCCGTTTGGGAGGTAACATGTTCTGAAACCAATGGTCAAACAGGTAAAGCAGCAATTTAGGAATTGACCCGGACATGAAGTGGGTTTCTTGAAACATCAAAATCTGGGGCTTAAGAGCACGGACCTCTCATCAAACTCTACTTTGCTTAAAGGGAGAGCTAAGTCCTCTGACATTGTATGATTGCACTTTAAAATCAGACATTATGGAAAAAAACACAACCCACAAGAGGCAAAAAGTCAGCCAACCAGGAAAAAACAGCAAAATATGTTAAAACATCATATAAAAATAAACAAAACGCTGGATGCAGACAGCATGCCACCGGCTTCTGTAAAACAGAGACAGAGAGCATCGACAGCACGGAGTCTACAACCCTGAAGGGTGGGTACCCCATATAAAAACAGAACGGGGTAGACCTACAGTGTGGAAGCATGTAAGCCATACCCAAGCAGGCAACTCCAACCAGAGCTACCCACCGCATATAAATGAAAAAATAACGGAGTAATCTTCAGCCTTATAGTACAATCAAGACTTACTGTTTAACCAGCAACCCAAAATCCATCGTGGACTAAGGCATTTGAGAGTAAGCAAAATAACAGAAAACAACAAAGAAAAAAATATAATAGTTGGCAGCTGACATCATGCAGCTCAAACAGTCCTGGATGTGTCCAGGACTGAAGGGAAGTCATAACACTGCTAATCCCAGAGGGTTAACTAAAGAGCGAGTTACCCATAGGTAAAATGATGGTCACCAACATAAAATCCTCCCAAAATACCCATATGAAAGCAAAAAGAGGACACCTCAGATTTTCCCTTTTGCATTTGGTGATCCCAGGGGTGTACGAATCATTTTTCTTTTTCAACACTGTTCCTGCCTGTCCTGCTGCAAGGTAGGTTTATGTGAGTTTCTGCCGCCTCTCCAGTCAGGGAAGTCAACCTCTGACAGATTGAGCGCCTGTAGAAACCGCAGAAAGTCATCTTTGTGTCAAAGACTGGCAAAGACCCCCTCTTTAGTGGCTGTAAGCCAGAAAGAGAAGTCCCATTGATATGTAGCTACCACATTTCGCAGGGTGTCCAGCAGAGGACAAAGGGTTTTTCGCAGTTCCAATGTACGGCGGGACAGATCAGGAAAAAGTACAGTTTAGCTCCCTCCAGCTCCAAATATGGCCTCCTGCGCATTCCCCGCATGATAGCTTCTTTGTCCTGGAAGCGCAGCAATTTACATATTACATCTCGTGGCTTATCAACATCGGTATTCACTGGCCCCAGGGCTCTATGAGGGTGATGACCCTCTTTTGTGGCCTAAACTCCTCTGTGAATGTGTTCCACTAGATTTTGGAGTCTGTGGGAACACATGTGTGCAGGTCTCCATGAAGGGTACTCAGGTTCCCTCACACCAAACGCAAGCAATATCTTTAAGGACCTGGCTTTGTTGACAGAGGCACAGTCATGCTGGAATAGAAATGGGTATTTCCCTAACTGTTACCACAAGGATGGAAGTGTACACTTGTCTAAAATGTATTTTTTGCAGTAGCATTAGCATCCTTCACACCATAATTTAACCACTTAACGACCGCCCACCGCCGATTTACGTCGGCAGAATGGCACGGACAGGCAGAATCACGTAGATCTACGTGACTGCCTTTGTACAGTTGGGGGGTCCATCCGGACCCCCCTTCTGTGCCGTGAGCGGTCGTTACTTCACCGGGAGCGATCCCAGATGAGGGGGCGGCCTTTCGATTCCGGCCCCCCCCTCGCGATCGCTCCCGGCGAATGGAAATGCCCCCTCTGTCTGTGTCAGACAGAGGAAGCAGGAGGAAGTGATGTCATCTCCTGTGCGGCGCTCACATATACCGAGCGCCGTACAAGAGAAGACATCAGGTCAGTGAGCACAACACTACACTGACACCAGGACACATAGGAACACTAATCGCCCCCCCCAGGACCCCCAGACCCCCCCAGATCACCCCCCAGATCACCCCCCAGCCCCCAGTCACAGTGTCACTGATTGCAGTGACCATTTATTTAGTGATCACTGCAATCAGTGACATTTGTGACTGTGAAAGTGTCACTAAAGTTTAGTTTTAGGTCCAGTGTAGCCCCCTAACCCCCCCTAATAAAGGTTTAACCCCCTGATCACCCCCCAGATAACCCTTTCACCCCCTATCACCGCTGTCGCTATGCGATCATTTTTCTGATGGCTGTCTTAGCATCAGTGATGGCGATCGGTAGCCAGTAATTTTTTTTAGGTTCGCCGCAGGTTTTTATAGCGTCGGGTACCCCAATATATTATCTAATAAAGGTTCAACCCCCTTGATCGCCCCCCAGGTAACCCTTTCACCCCCTATCACCGCTGTCGCTAATCGATCGTTTTTCTGATGCTGTCTTAGCATCAGTGATGGCGATCGGTAGCCAGTAATTTTTTTTAGGTTCGCCGCAGGTTTTTATAGCGTCGGGTACCCCAATATATTATCTAATAAAGGTTTAACCCCCTTGATCGCCCCCCAGAGAAACATTGTTTATTTTTTTAGCAGCTACCAACACAGGTATGTACCAGTGCCTGGTGTCCAGTGCTGTCTTCCTACAGCCAGTTCTTCTGACTCTTGTGGGTCCCCATTGCTGCTATCATGAATACAGGAACTGGTTTTGGCTTCCTGAGGAACCACAGCTATCTCCTCACTGCACATGTGGCAATTTGTGAATGGTCCTGCAGCCTACTGGGACATGTGACATGTCCCAGAAGGTTTCGGGAGGGGAGAGATTTTTTTTTTTTTAGTGAGGTTCCACTCTATTAATTTGGAGGGAAGTCTACGTTTCTTTGGCCATATAGATGTGTGTTGATCAAGTATTTACAAACTTTTGGCTGTATAGGGGGTTGATTTACTAAAGACAAAAAGGCTGTTAACTTTGCAATGGAAGTTGTATTTTTCAAGGGAATTTTACCCAAAGCTTAGCAATTATGGTCAAATTTCACTTTGCACAGAATACCCAACCACGGAAAATAAAAAAAACGGATTTTTTTGCTTGTATGTGATTAGATGATGGAAGTCAGCGGAGATTCAACTAATTTACTAACTTCTAGAGTAAAATTCCCTGCAACTTCCCTTGTGGGAAATAGGAAAAGAGAAAAGCCTATTTGATTTTAGTAAATCAAGCTCATATTGTACAGCCCTTTACTACCTTTCATGAATTTCACAGCCTCTGAATATATTAGTTGCTTGGATCTGTCAGTAAAAGAAGAAATCAGTTTTTTGTTCTGATGATATTTTATCACAATTATCATTCATGGTATTATTAAGTTCACAGATGTTAGCTGGAAGAAGTCATTTCGTCAGCCCGGGGGCCTCCCCTTCACCATTCATTTTTGATAATTAGTTCATCTTTACAAAGGCAATGTCATATCTGGACAAGGCTGAGAAAAAATATTTTTGCATTTCTGTCATCTCCCTGCCTCATTCCCATCTTGTTTCTCCTTAAACATGGTGTTTTAATAGCCCCTTTCATTACTTCAGTGTATAAATGGAAAAGGTGAGGAATTTTAAAGAAAAATAGCAAAATGCACCGGATAGATCGTGGGAGGTGAGTTTACGCATTTAAAATACAAGTTGTCAAGTCATCACACTGAAGTGAAAGTTGAGAAAACCCACACAACATGCCCATTGCTTGAGAGGGAATACATATGTGCATTACTGTTACTGGATCATTAAATAGAACTTCAGACAAATACAGTATATTAAAAACACCCTTTAGTTCATATAGCTCTTTGAGGGCAGGGACTGATGTGAATGTACAATATATATGTAAGTGCTGCGTAAATTGACAGTGCTATATACAGTCATAGCCGAAATTGTTGGCACCCCAGAAATTTTTCCAGAAAATCAAATATTTCTCACAGAAAAGTATTGCAGTAACACATGTTTTGCTATACACATGTTTATTCCCATTGTGTGTATTGGAACAAAACAAAAAAAGGGAGAAAAAAAGCAAATTGGACATAATGTCACAAAAAACTCCAAAAATGGGCTGCTCAAAATTCTTGGCACCCTTAACTGAATGCACAAAAAAGAGAATATGGGAATCCCACCTATTTTACAACTGCAGTACTCACCGATATAATATCGGGGGGTGTAATCAAAAATACAGCTAAAAAATTGAAAAAATAACAAAGAAACAGGTACACTCCCTAAAGAGTGAACTGCATATTTATTGAACACTAATATATTTATCAAAAAGTAAAAATAGACACATAAAATTCAAAAATCAACAATCCCCTATCTGATATAGGGGATAGAACCTGAACATTCCCCATATATATCCAGTGATGGCATAAACAACTGACTAGCTGGCATAGGCCTCCCTGAAGGAGAGACAAAAGGAGTAGCATGCACACCCACCCTCCCCAAAATGAAACACTCCATCCAGGGAGAGTGTAATATAGGGGAATGTTCAGGTTCTATCCCCTATATCAGATAGGGGATTGTTGATTTTTGGATTTTATATGTCTATTTTTACTTTTTGATACATATATTAGTGTTCAATAAATATGCAGTTCACTCTTTAGGGTGTGTACCTGTCTGTTTCTTTGTTATTTTTTCTATTTTGTACTCTTAACTTAATATTTGGTTGCACACTCTTTGGAAAAAATAACTGAAATCAGTCACTTTGTATAACCATCAATAAGCTTCTTACACCTCTCACCTGGAATTTTGGACCACTCTTCCTTTGCAAACTGCTCCAGGTCTCTTATTGGAAGGGCGCCTTTTCCTAACAGCAATTTTATTTATTTTTTTAAATCAAGTTTTATTGAGTTTGAAAACAAAGTGTACAACAAGTGATATGATAGTGGACGCAGCCACAAAACAAACAAAAGATAGTGGCGGGCGCAGCCGTCCAACATGGCAAATAAGGGCAACAGAACACATACTCGTGTATCTATCACTTGCCAGTAATATATATAACCTGGTTCACAAGACCTGTCATTAGTAGCAACAATTATATGGGGGTGAGATTTGGATTCAATGCAGGTACCAAGTGTAAAAGTTGGGGGTAAGATTACGGAGGGTGAGTCTGGTATCCAAAAAGCGAGTGAAAAATTCCAGGGAGTGCCGGGGGGGGGGGAGGGAGAACATAACGGGTACATGCAGGGGGTCCGGTGAGGGATGGGTACGTTGGTAAGCAAGAGGTCTAGGAAGGACATTTTTAAGAAGAGTAGGCATATCGATATTGCGAAGTAGTATAGGTGGGTGAAGGTCGGAAGAAAGCAGGAAAGATTGGGGAGGATGGGGGGGGAGGGGAGGGGAGGTGGAAGAGGCGAATCTCCAATGAACTCATCTTCCCTCCACAGCTCCCGGAGGGCCCTCATGTGACATATCCTTTATACTCGTCCGTAGTGGTAAATTGTAGCCAGCATGCCCATGATTGAGTGTATTTAGAGGGTGTGTCGTGAGCCTGGTGTATCAGTTCCTCCATTTCAGCTGTTTTTTGTATGCGCTGGAACCAATCCGAAATAGAAGGTGGCTCAGTAGAGCGCCATTTCGCTGGGGTGCATAGTTTAGCTGCGTTGATCAAATGCAAGGCCAAGGATCGTACATAGGTTTTTAGCGGTAAGTTGGAATGATGGAGTAAGAATTGCGCCGGTGAATAGTCCAGTCTATAGGTGGTGATATGATTGGTAAGGCAGTGGACTTCCTTCCAGAAAGATTGTAGTTTGGAACATGTCCACCATATGTGCTGAAGTGAGCCTATATCGGTCCCACATCTCCAACAGAGCGGGGAATGTAAGGGATATATGTGGTGCAATCTCAGGGGGGTTCTGTACCACCTCGAATAGACTTTGAACACATTTTCCTGTGTATGAGCATTGACTGACCCCTTGTGCAAGTATAAGCGTTTTCCCATTCTTGGTCCGATAGATCAATGGTGAGTTCGTTCTCCCACTTATGACTAGCCCAGTTCAGCTTGGGTCGTATGTTGGAGAAAAAAAGCGCATACGTACTAGATATCAAGTGAGTCAAAGGTACATCGCTCAGACAAAGCAATTCAAAAGGGGTGAGTCGTCGCGACCAGACAGGTTTGGGACAGGGTCGTTCAAAAAAATGCCTGATTTGGACATATGTCCAAAAGGGGAAGGAGCCTGTTGTCATTCTAGAGGCTAAGGTAGTGTGGGATACTAGGCGACCGTCCTCAAAGAAGTGTTCCGCACGGACGCCTAACAGCAATTTTAAGAGCTCTCCACAGGTGTTCAATAGGATTTAGATCTGGACTCATTGCTGGCCACTTTAGAACTCTCCAGCGCTTTGTTGCCATCCATTTCTGGGTGCTTTTTGACGTATGTTTGGGGTCATTGTCCTGCTGGAAGACCCAAAATCTCAGACGCAAACCCAGCTTTCTGACACTGGGCTCTACAGTGCGACCCAAAATCCTTTGGTAATCCTCAGATTTCATGATGCCTTCCACACATCCAAGGCACCCAGTACCAGAGGCAGCAAAAGAACCCCAAAACATAATTGAACCTCCACCATATTTCACTGTAGGTACTGTGTTCTATTCTTTGTAGGCCTCATTCCGTTTTCGGTAAACAGTAGAATGATGTGCTTTACCAAAAAGCTCTATCTTGGTCTCATCTGTCTGCAAGACGTTTTCCCAGAAGGATTTTGGCTTACTCAAGTACATTTTGGCAAACTGTAGTCTTGCTTTTTTATGTCTGTGTCAGCAGTGGGCTCCTCCTGGGTCTCCTGCCATAGCGTTTCATTTTATTTAAATGTCGATGGATAGTTTGCGCTGACATTGATGCTCCCTGAGCCTGCAGGACAGCTTGAATTTCTTTGGAACTTGTTTGGGGCTGCTTATCCACCATCCGGACTATCCTGCGTTGCAACCTTTCATCAATTTTTCTCTTCCATCCACGCCCAGAGAGATTAGCTACAGTGCCATGGGGTGCAAACTTCTTGATAATGTTGCGCACTGTGGACAAAGGCAAATCTAGATCTCTGGAGATGGACTTGTAACCTTAAGATTGTTGATATTTTTCCACAATTTTAGTTCTTAAGTCCTCAGACAGTTCTCTTCTCTTTCTATTGTCCATGCTTAGTGTGGCACACACAGACACACAATGCAAAGACTAATGCTGGCCATACACTATACAAAAAATCGTCCGAACGAACTTTCAAAAGCGAACGTTCGGTCGTGAGCGCAAACGATAGTGCCATCATGTATTGACAGATAAATCGTTCAGTGGACATAAATAAAAAAAATTGGTTCGTTTTTTTTACATATACCTATTGCTGAAAGTTCGGATGGGAAACACATTAACCTTTCAATTTATCGTTCGTTCGGCAGAAAATTTCCAAACTTGTCCTTCGTTTTTTCGGCTCAAAAACATCCCAACAATTATCGATTGTGTGCCCATTAACTGTTCGAAAAACGAAAGAACTGTCTGAACGACCGATTTTCGCCCGATTTTTCGTATAGTGTATGGCCAGCATTAGTGAACTTCTCACCTTTTTATCTGCTTTCAGGTGTGATTTTTATATTGCCCACACCTGTTACTTGCCCCAGGTGAGTTTAAAGGAGCATCACATGCTTGAAACAATCTTATTTATCCACAATTTTGAAAGGGTGCCAAGAATTTTGACCAGCCCATTTTTGGAGTTTTGTGTGACATTATGTCCAATTTGCTTTTTTCCCTCCCTTTTTTTGTTTTGTTCCAATACACACAATGGGAATAAACATGTGTATAGCAAAACATGTGTTACTGCAATACTTTTCTGTGAGAAATATTTGATTTTCTGGAAAAATTTCTGGGGTGCCAACAATTTCGGCTATGACTGTAAGTACCTATAATAAATAAATAAAAATAAAATATATACAGTACCTTCTAAAGTCATTCAATTATGTGTAAGCTTACTTACTAAAATTGAGCTTTAAAGTGATTGTAAAGGCTCGTTTAAAAAAAAAAACAAAAAAAAACAAACATGTTATACTTACCTCCTCTGTGCAGTTGGATTTGCACAGAGTAGCCCAGTTCCTCCCCTTCTCGGGTCCTTCTTCTGCTCTCCAGGTCCCTCCCTTTGGTGAGTGCCCCCTCAGCCAGCATCTTGCTACAGGGGGCCCCCAAGCTGAGTCAGAGCTCCGTGTATCCATTCAGACACGGAGCCCCAACCCGGCCCCTTCTCTCCCCTGATAGACTGACTGATTTTGATTGACAGCTGTGGGAGCCAATGACGCTGCTGCTGTCTTTCAGCCAATCAGGAGGAGTGTCTCTGACAGCTAAGACACTCGTGGACATCGCTGCAGAGAGAAGGGGCTCAGGTAAGTAATTAAGGGGTGCTGGGGAGGCTGCTACAAACAGAAGTTTTTTTTTTTTATCTTATTGCATAGAAAGCATTAAAGCAGAGCTCCCCTGAAACAAAAAATATTAAAAGCCAGCAGCTACAAGTACTGCAGCTGCTGACTTTTAATTTTAGGACACTTACCTGTCCTGGAGTCCAGCGACGTCGGCAGCAGAAGTCGAGCAATCGCTCGTCACTCTGCTGCCCCCACCGCCATCCGGCCTTGCGGCTTCACTGCCCGGTTCCCTAAGGCGCATGCGCGAGTCGCTGTTCTCATGCCGAGTGTCTCCCAGAACACAACGGGTATTCTGCGGGAAGTCACGTACTACCCGCAGAATACCCGCAGAGAGGACACCCGGAAGTGGGTGCAAATTGTGTAGCGGGGTGTTCCCCTTTAATGCAGAGAGACAAGAAGTTCCAGGTGAGAGGTGAGTCAGGAGGAAGTAAAGAGACATTATGGAAGTGAAAGCAGAGGAGAGAGAGACTACATCTCCCAGTACATCTTGCAGCACCCAGGGTGCATTGCTCCAGAACAGAGACTGCTGGGGCAGACTTTATAAAGGGGAGGCAGAGTTTTGGTCGGCCTCTTTGGACACCCCTCTCCTAGCAAGAGGATGTCTGTGCTGAACTGCTGTGTGCACAAGGCCTGAAGCCTGGGCCGTGTGCTCCTTTCCAAAGAGCCCTCTGCCAGCCTAGCAGAGCCTTAGAGACATCTAATCCTCCTTGCTGCAGTACACCAGAAGGATTGAAGACTTGGATGTCGGTGGATTCCTGTTCCTAGACGAATCGATGGAGGAAAGGGACTTGGACTTGTCCAGGTGGTGAGAGCTGTTTAAAGACAGATCCTTTATCTTTACTATTCGTTGGGATTACAAAGTTGTTCTTCAAGTGCACCACCGAGAGATTGCTAGCGAATATTGTTTCACTGAACTTCCATTTAGATCAGTCAGGCCTGACTGCATAGGTAGACATTGCTGGGTGTTAGTCTACCCATGAGGGGAAGTAGCTGTAAAAGGGCAGCGCTAGAGTTGCATAGCAATACTTTATTATTCTGATTACTCTGTTTATCTTTATTACTGTTTATTGCAGGGATCTGCAACTTGTTATACTGTTGTTTATTACTTGCCCATTAGCCTCAGTAAAATATCTGGGTAAAGTACATTTGGTGTCAGTTCCGCTTACTTTAATAGGAGTTTTAAAGTATATTCTGTGTATGTTTGTTATAGGACTGCGTCACCAACAGTTGCGATCACGCGGTCCTATCTCTCTATCACCAGCTGTGCCACGGGAGGTTAGAGCCGATTGCCGGGGGTTGACAGCGGTGCACTGCAATGACGTAGGCGGGTCCGACATACCGAGGGGGCGGACCTGATGGGGAACTGCTCTCACTTTGGTAATACATGTATAGACCCGCCCCTTCTCATGTTCCGCATCTGGTCCGCTGAGCGGACCTGATGGGGAACTTTAGAAGGGGCGGGTCTATACATTTAAAATACTGAGAGGGAGTTCCCCATCAGGTCCGCTCAGGCACAACCAATGAAGGACAGCGCTGGACATCGGGATCGCCGCGGGACACTGGATTTCACCGCTGGAATGTTATTTTTTGTTTTTTTTTAATAAAGGACTTTTTCAAGGTGTTTGTGTGTTTTTTTTAAACATTTTTTTACGCTTTCTTCGTGAAATGGTAGGGGTACAATGTATCCCTTACCAATTCACATAGGGGGGACGGGATCTGGGGGTCCCCTTTGTTAAAGGGGTCTTCCAGATTCCGATAAGCCCCCCGCCCGCAGACCCCCACAACCACCGGGCAAGGGTTGTGGGGATGAGGCCCTTGTCCCCATCAACATAGGGACATCCTCCCCATGTTGAGGGCATGTGGCCTGGTACGGTTCAGGAGGGAGGGGGGGCCGCTCTCTCGTCCCCCCCCTTTTCCCCTGCGGCCGGCCAGGTTGCGTGCTCGGATAAGGGGTCTGGTATGGATTTTTAGGGGGACTCCACGCCATTTTTTTTAAAATTTGGGGTGGAGTTCCCCTTAAAATCCATGCCAGATCTGAAGGGCCTGGAATGGATATTTGGGGGAACCCCATGTCAATTTTTTTTTAAATTTGCGGCGGGGTTCCCCTTAATATCCATTCCAGACCTGAAGGGCCTGGTAATTGAATTCTGGGGAACCCCCACGCTTTTTTTTTTTTTTTTTATCAATGACTTTTGAATGTATTGCCGGGAGCCGACAATTCATTAATAGCCGCGAGTGAGTTTTAAATGCATTTTTTTCTTTCAAAAATGACATTTTTTGCAGGGACAGTTCTAAGCACGGGAAACATGCGCCACTTTACATGCATATCATACACACCCCCCCAGGTACGAAATTTAAAGGAATATTTCACTTTTATTTTTTCATTTTAAGCATTATTAAAATCACTGCTCCCGAAAAAACGGCCGTTTTTAAAACTTCTTTTTGCATTGATACATGTCCCCTGGGGCAGGACCCAGGTCCCCAAACACTTTTTAGGACAATAACTTGCATATTAGCCTTTATAATTAACACTTTAGATTTTGAACGTTTGAGTCCATTGTATTTAATAGGGTTCTAAAGTTTACACAAACATTTTGTCTGTTCGCAGGTTCTGGTGCGAACCGAACAGGGGGGTGTTCGGCTCATCCCTGCAGAGGAAGGCATTACTCCTGGAAAATTCACATCAGGAACTGGTGAGAAATCTGGGAAAAGAATTTCTGTGGGGACAGTGTGTAACTATAGGCCTGCAGAAGAATTAAGGGATTCTGAGCTGAATTCCTTGTCTGATTTATCTGGTGATGATGAACTGTTTGAAACCATGTCACAAGAACTGTTGTGGGCTAAGGCCTCATGCCCACTGGCATTTTTACAGCTGCGTTTTTTGCAGCTTAAAAACGCCTGTCCATGTTATTGTAAATATTTTTTTTATTTTTTTTTGAAAAAAAAAAAAAAACGTCGGAGCTAAAAACGCGACCGCGCGTTAGTGCGCGTTTTTTTGCGCGTTAGTGCGCGTTAGTGCGCGTTTTTGCGCGTTTTTTGACGCTCGCGTTTTTTTCTGCCTAATTCTGACGCTGAGGAACGCACTGGCCCTGGGTTTTTTTTACAGCTTACAAACGCCTATGCTCTTTACAGCTCAAAAACGCCTAGGTGGACATGAAGCTATAGACTAACATGGACAGGCGTTTTTAAGCTGTAAAAAACGCTCAAAAACGCGGCTGAAAAAACGCCCGTGGGCATGAGGCCTAATAGTGAGGATGTTGCTTCTGCCTTCACTTTCCCAGAATGGACAGCTTTAAACTTTGGGGAGACATCACCTAGTGTGGAAACGCCAAGTGTTACTAGTGAGCCTCTGCCTAAAGTTATCAGTCCTGTTGAAACTAAAAAGTTGTCTGCTAAAGCTATGGCGCAAAAGTCTTTGAATCCATGTGTGCTTCCTGGATTGGGAAATACCAGAGCTTTGCCAAAGCTTGCTCGCTTGCAAAGAGTGCTCATCAAAAGAGTTGCTACAGAATATGGTTTGGAATTTCCATATGTTCCTATAGAGACTATGCAAGAAATTGAATCCAAGCAAGAGTGGTACAGTGAAGCTATCTGGGACTATTTGTCTGTACCAAAGCCTTTCAGGAAAGTTGACTATTCATCTGTCATGGATGAACGTTATGACGGATGCCTGCTTCAATGGAACTATGGCCGGCATATCTACGCTGACAAAGTGGTCATCTGCAGACCTGGAAAAGAAAATGTTGTTTACTTAGTCACTACTGTGGATAATCAAGGGAAACCAGTTACTTTGCCAGATCCTCGTTTCTACTGGTAAACATTTAAAGGGACTGTCATAGTTCAGCTGAAAAAAATATCATTTTTTTCTCTAAAGAAAAAGTTTGTTCCTGTTTAAAGTCAGAAAAGAGTCTTCAGTTCTTTAAAAGAGACTGAGAAAAGTTCTCTATGGACTATGGGGACTATGGGGTACATAGCCAGATAGTTTTAGGTTTAGAGAACTTTGTGGTCAAGATTTTCTACCTGTGTACAGTAATTCTAATATTTTGCCATTAAGGACTTCTGCCATACTGATTTCTGCTGCTAGGTGGTAGAAGTTACTTATAGGAAGGGATGGACTTTTATGTTACATTTTAGTTGCTCTGCATTTAAAATGGTGAAGAAAGTTTCATTCTTTTGGGAGTGAGGCTTTGCTCCCAATTGATCAGTGATGCTGTTTTATATTTTTGTGTGCATAACTTTGTTCTTTTTTAGGTTAACCAGATCTCTTATCAAGCTGCTAGAGGTGGGCAGTTAGATAGTAGTAAGGTTCCTGTAACATGTGTAATGTGAATATACTGTGTGTTAATGTTTGAAACTGTAACATTCTTCTTCTGCCTTACCTTTCCCTTTTCCCATCCAAGTTCTTCGTGGGTTCAGATACCTACTCTCAGGCTTGAGAGTCATATTTTTTTCTCAGACGCTGAGGACATCGTCTATTCTAGTGGGGGGAGTATGTACCGCCCTGTTCATAAAGAATAGGGGCTATGTTGTAAATTTAGTTTTTGGCTGAGCTGTACACAGCTCAGATTTATTGTACAAAGTTAAATTAGCTTCTGTTCCAACTTTGTTTGTATTGTGCATTTCTCACTGTTGCCAGTGTCACCGGTACCACAGGCCAAGATGAGAAATACAGTTAACTAAAGTGTATTGAATATTCGTTTCTCCAGAAACAGCCCAGTGGGAGTGTTCTTGCTGCTGTGCATTCTGGGAGAGAGTATTTAAGGGGTAGACGCCATGTTTTTTTTCTCTCTGACCTCATGGCCCTCCTGGCCTAAGGCTGTGTCACTCTTCTCTCACTCGGGGCCCTTCTGGCTCGAGGCTGTGTGGCTGCAAGTTCTACAAGTAGGCCCTGGGGCTTACTAATCTGGAGGTGGTCCTGGGCTGTCTTGCCTGTGCGGAAGAAGCCAAGCCAAGCTGAGGAGATCCAGGGGAGGACCCTTTGCTGGAGAGAGCCAGGATATAGGCTGGTCTCTCAGAAAGGGCCTGGTGACTCCGTTGGAGGACGCACCTAAGCTAATCTACCCTCACAGTACTGTCGGGTCGGCTTAAAGGTTCTGGTACTGTGAAGCTGTTCTACAATTGACTAACTGATGGCTACAAAGTCCTGTGAGAGAGGATTATCCAGGAATTCCACTGGTTGCTAAGTCTGTGTGAGAGACTTGTCCAGAGAAACCCTACCGGCTGCTAGGTCTGTGTGAGAGGCCTATCTGCGTGTTCAAGATCTTTCAAAGAAGCTGTTTTGTCCTCTGGATCTAAAGGAATCCATCGGTAATCTTCAAAAAAGGTATCTGAAACTTCCCCTAACCCTCTATCCTACTGCTGCTTCAAAGTTCCTTTATTAAAGCATTGGAAAAATACTAAGGTGACTGCCGCTCGCATTTGTGTGGCATTTCCCATCATATTCATAGACTTTGGGATTGAAAGGCAAAGTAACGGTAGGACCCAAAAATATTAAGCAGCCCTCTAGGGGGTATCGCTACATATGTGTTTGGGCAAAATAAGTAAATGAATATAGCCCCTATATGGGTGCATCTACAGTGTGTATTGCATCACAAATCACATAACTTGAAATTGAAAGCTCAACAGTGGACTGATGTTGTCCAGTGGACGGTAAACGGTAAAGCACCGATAAAACTAGCGATGCTTTACCCCTAATGCACCCCCGCCCCAGTGTGGAAGTAGACTTAAAGTGATTGTAAACAATCACCTTGTAAAACAACCCATTCAGTTTAAAATTTAAATGAAAGGCAAACATTTGTGTATAGATATAAAAAAAAAACATTATAAATACCTAAGTGCTCACATTCCCTCTGTTCTCAGCTGCATAAGAGCTGGGGGAGGAGAAGCAACAGCATACTGAGCTTCCCAGTGAATGGTTGTGCAGTGGGGGGCGTGTCAGGACAAGTCTGATCATTGGAGGATACCATCCTGAGTTCCCAGCACAGCTAGAGAACTGACCACGATATGCTCTGCTGCTTAGTGAGGTCAGTTTTTAACAGGAAAACAGAGGGACTGGCAGGAGCACCAGGGATTTCACACAAAGCAAGCCAAAAAAGGAAGGAAGCCAAAAAAGAGAACAGGATACTTTCTCATACAAGTACAGGCACATATTTGGAGTTTGAAATGCTGCGGTAACAAAGACTTTAAAGTGGTTGTAAACCCAACCAGACAACTTGCACCTACAGGTAAGCCTAGATTAAGACTTACCTGTAGGTGCAAGAAATATCTCCTTAACCTACACGGTTAAGGAGATATTTGCAGAAAACACTGCACCGATGTCTACGGCGCATAGACAACGGCGCAGGGACAATGAGCATGCCGGTTTTCTGAATGGGAAAATGCCGGGACCGCGCGCATGCGCGGAGATCTGCCGGGACAGCGCGCATGCGCGGGAGTGACGTCATCACCGCCCCGGCCAGTCACAGCGCCGGAGTGGCGATACAAGGAAGACGCTCCGAGGGGACATGGCGGCGGCCACGGAGGGGAACGAGTAGCGCTTCGGAGGCTTCGATCTCAGGTAAGGGCCACATAATGAGCTAGTATGTTATGCTAGCTCATTATGCCTTTTTCTTGCAGGGTTTTTTTTTTTTTTACAGGAATATTTTTTGGGGTTTATTTCCTCTTTAAAGCGGAGTTCCACCCAAAAAAAAGTTGCGCTGCGCTATCTCACTGGTCCCTGCTGTCTTCTGGGACCTGTGTGTCTCCCAGAAGACAGCGGGGGGGTGCTGGAGGAGGGGCCGGACATGGCGTAGATCGCTGCGGATACTGCAACAATCTATGCCCGGAAGTGGGAGCAGATACCTGGATTACACAGGTATCTGCTCACCCCTCCCCCCTGAAAGGTGCCAAATGTGACACTGGAGGGGGGGGGGATTCCGAAAAGCGGAAGTTACATTTTTGGGTGGAACATTGCTAGAGTATGCAGGGACTGAAAATCGAGCGGTTCAGCAGGAACCGGCTGACTTTTGGTCCGTGTGTACTGCTAATGACCGGGTTCTGTCAAAACCAGCATTCGCTCATGTGTTTGCAGCCAATGGCTGCAAGTGCTGATCCATACCTCCCAGATTTTTGAGATGGAAATGAGGGACACCTATTAGCAAAAGGTTGAAGGCTTAAGGCACACCCCTTGACACGCCCCCTTAAAGGAGAATTCTACAAAAAAAAAAGATTAGTTAAACCCACAAGTGCTTTTTTTTACAACTACTATTCCTTTATATTGGCTTTTTAAATTTACAAATGCAGCAATTTAGAAATTGGGTAAAAGGTTTAGCACTGGGAAACACTTTTTAAAAGATAAAAAGTGCATTTTATATACAATTTTAGAGATCAGACCAAAATGAGGGACAAATGGCGAGCAATGAGGGACAGAGGGACATTGTTCCAAATCAGGGACAGTCCCTCGAAATCAAGGACAGTTGGGAGGTATGGCTGATCTGTGTTTTCTGGCGGGGGGCAGTTGATGCAGAACTTTTCTGACACCTTAATAAATAACCAATGTATCCACTTCACATTGTTATCTGAAAAACTTGAAGATGGCCATCAGAAGTTTATTAGGTTGCAAAATATCTTTTGACTTTATAGATTTTCACAGCTTCTTCTGCCTTTTTCCTCATCGCTCTCCTTTCCCATTAACTTATTTTAGCTCCTCATGACGAATCCTTTTCTAATGGTATTGTTAAACCAAGTACTAAGTGCACGCTAATTACTGGAAAAGTACTCTAATTATCATGTGTCTGGCTCTTGGTTACGCACCTAATGCCTAATTAGGCCAAATATATCTATGATAACAGCATATACAATGTCGATGATATGTACCAATCAGTTCTCCCCCGTTGGTGTTCATTATTGTTCTTGTATGTTTATATGTAGGACGAGATAATGAACAGAGGATGAACACATTGACAAGAGTGCGTTGGTGGGTCACAGCATAATAAGAACAAGGGATGAGATATAACAGAGGGATGACGTAATGGTTGGGCATAAAGAACTAATCTATTACAACTGAACTCCTGGGAGACAGCTAAAAATACAGATAAAATAGAAAATAAGATAGTTATTTTATTTACCAAAGTGTCTGTATTTCTGTCTATCCAGTCTTGAAATTTACACAGCTCTGTCTAGCAAGGCAGAAGACTTGATTTTTCTCTGCTGCAGTTCAATAACATTTACAGGTCAATCCATCACCAAGCCATAACTGGATAGTGAAAGTAGAAGACTGATCAGCTAATCTGCCTGTCGCTCTGTTCCAGTGGCGGCTGTTGCTCCATTTTTTTGGGGGGGAGGCACACAACCCCCCCCTCATTCGGTCGGATGGTGGATCAAATCCCCCACCCCCCCATAGCTCACCCAACAAATCCCCCCCATTGCTCGCCCGTCCGCCCACCAGCCCGCACTTACCCCATCCAGGTTGTGGGCAGCTTCGGCGGCTTCCCCCTGTGTCTCCTGCTCCACAGCTTCCCTCTTGCTTCTGCTCCCCGACCGGCCAATATGATCACTTCGCCTTTCGGCCATTTGGGTATTAAGACCCGCTTCCTGATTGGCTGGGAGGTGAAGCAGGAAGACAATAGCAAATATTAATTCGCTATTGTCACACAATTGCGTGGGCTCGGGGTGCAGAGCCCACCCTTTTTTAAGCCAATTAGAGCCTCAGGCCCCTCCCCTACGCATGACGACACAGGGCTAATCACGTGTCTTCCTCAGGGGGATCATGTGCTTCAAAAAAAACAAACATAAAATCCATGCGTCCGGTGCCTTGCTTGTAGATTAGGAGACAGGCGTATGGATTAGGGGGGCAGCGCCACTGCGCCCCTAATGGAGTGGATGCCACTGCTCTGTTCTCTCCCCCTACCAGCATATTTTTTGAACTGCAGCACCTCTGTCTGATTCCATGCCTTGCCCCCTATCCCCACCCCCCTCCACAGTCTGGGCTGTGCTGTACAGGGACGTTAAAGAGTCTGAAGTCAAATGCTGTTGCTTACACTGCTTGTATAAAATATAAAAATAATGTAATTATGTATTGATAAATGCAGCTTTCCTCAGAGCACAGAAAGTGCATCAGGTGATTAATAATGAACCATTCATTCCCATTCAGAATGATTATGCAATCCGTTTGGTGACACAAAGAGATGTGTCTTCACAGCAACAAAAAATAGGAATCAATTTCAATGTTTGTTGAAATTCCTGCCATGTACATTGATCACCCAATCACCCAGAGGGGTTTGTTTTTTTCTCAACAAAAGTGAAGTTACTTTTTAAAGAGACACAAAAAAATTGACTGATATAAATTACTCTTGTTACAACTCCTTTCAAATTCAATACTTACCCATTTGTGCTCCCTAAAGCCCCCTTAACCACTTCCTACCCAGCAGCCACTGTAGATAAACGGCCATGCAGGAGCTTCATAGATCCGGGAGGGCATATTAAATGTCTTCCCGATCATGCAGTAGTGTGTTCTGTAATCGTTGTGTCCATCAGACACCGCAGATGGCAGATAAGGGCACATGGCCATTGAAATTGGCCCAGTACCATATGATCACTGTGAGCAATCACAAAGGTAAACAAAGGCTGCGTGTTGCAGCCATCTGCTCTGTTTATTCTCACAAAGAGAGTGGTGTGACAGGAGACAAAGTCAATCTGAGACTGTACTGTGATTTTACTGTCATTTTATTGTGGAACACACACCACTGCAGTCATTTTCAGTGCTCTAATTGCTAGCCATACTAATGTAAACTGTCATGCACCAGTGCAGCCATTCACTGTGTCCTTGATTACTAGCCACATTTGTCTCAGTATCACCAGTGCAGCCAACGACATCTCTCCCAGTGTCACTATTGCAGACAGCAACCTCTCTCCCAGTGTCACTATTGCAGACAGCAACCTCTCTCCCAGTGTCACTCGTGCAGACAGCAACCTCTCTCCCAGTGTCACTAGTGCAGACAGCAACCTCTCTCCCAGTGTCACCAGTGCAGCCAGCAACCTCTCTCCCAGTGTCACTAGTGCAGACAGCAACCTCTCTCCCAGTGTCACTATTGCAGCCAGCAACCTCTCTCCCAGTGTCACTAGTGCAGACAGCAACCTCTCTCCCAGTGTCACCAGTGCAGCCAGCAACATCTCTCCCGGTGTCACCAGTGCAGCCAGCAACCTCTCTCCCAGTGTCACTAGTGCAGACAGCAGCCTCTCTCCTATTGTCACCAGTGCAGCCAGCAACATCTCTCCCAGTGTCACCAGTGAAGCCAGCAACATCTCTCCCAGTGTCACCAGTGCAGCCAGCAACATCTCTCCCAGTGTCACCAGTTCAGCCAGCAACATCTCTCCCAGTGTCACTAGTAAAGCCAGCAGCATCTCTCCCAGTGTCACTAGTGCAGCCAGCAACATCTCTCCCAGTGTCACTAGTGCAGCCACTGTGTACATAGATACTATGCTACTAGAGCTATTCACTGTCCCTCATTTCTTGTCGGTGTCCCTGCTGCAGCCTGAGATTGTGTAGACCAGTCGCTGACACATCTACTGAGCATGCTCCAGTTTCAGTTCCTTCTAAGCCATTCATTTCCTCCTTTATGAAAGAAAAATAATGAATCCGCGCAATTGGAAATTAAGTAATGACAGTGCAGAAAGAGTGTAAAAAGAGTAAAACCAGACAGAATAAACTGCTGTCTCTACTAATTACCAACACCTAAATGTGGTAATGAGAAGTGAAAGAGAGGGGGAGTAGGAGTGGCGCTGTCTATTTACTGTCTTGGTACCATACAAAAAAAGGGTAAACCGTGGATCATCCGTGCTCTGATAGAAATGCTCACTCACCAGATAATTCTTACCCTCAAGGGGTGTGTGGTATCCACAGTGTTAGCCACTGTGAGGCTCTGTGGCAAAAACTCTATTCCTCCTATGTTCCTCTATGCTTGGTAATCGAGCTCCAATGTTACCCAGATGGAAGAAAGAAAAAGGGGGATGCTCCCAATAGTGTGATACCGCTTATGCACACAATCTATATAAAGTATACAGGGTACTCACATTTTTGAAGTAAAAAAAGGCATGTAAGCATACAAACAGTGCTTAGCTGGGAAGTGGTGTGATGCTGTGCTTGCTGCTCGACCGGTTTCGTCGTAATGACGTCATCTGGAGCATGCACCTGCATCACTACACTTCCTATTTATAGCCTACAGCGTTATGCTGGATGCGGCGGCCATTTTGGGTGAGATATGCAGACCGAAGCCTGCAGATAGAACAAACTAAAAGACATATGCCGTGGCCATTTTGGGTGTGATATGCAGATCAAACAACGGATACTAGCGGCCATTTTGGGTGTGATATGCAGCTCAAACAACGGATACTAGCGGCCATTTTTGGTGTGATTTTGATGACCGAAGTCCATACATGGATGTACTAAGTTCAACCTCGTACAGCGGCCATGTATGGTCATATGATGAAAACATAACTTGCAAAAGAAGAGGCTTTATGTCCATATCTCCAATCCACACTCCAGACCTATGGATGCTTAAAACATTTTCACCTTTTGACACTTCTAGCAGTGTCAGGTGCCTACATCTCCCACAATGAAGAGTTGCTGCTGACCCCTACATCAGTATTGCATTCTGTAGCAACAGGGGATAGTGGAAGGAACCACAGCACACAGGAGACCAGGCATCCGACACACATGAAAGTTTGTTAATGTGAAGAGGGTGAAATGGGTGGCAGGACAGGTGGGTATAAGGGCCCATTCACACCAGTGCAGCCCAGTGCACTTTCCCTGCACACCTGTTTTGCAGTCGAGAGCTATGCAAAGCATCACACTACTGTGCACTGTGCTATGACTGAGAGTTCCCTCAAACTCAACAGATCCAAAACAGAACTCCTTCTCCTCTGCGCAAACCGAAAGACAAAAAATAAAACTTCTTGGACACTCCCCAACATCATTGGACAGACCATCACCCCAAGCACTAAAGTCAAAAGTCTCGGAGTCATCTTTGACTTGGAGATGTCGATGGATGCACAAATTGGATCAGTAGTCAGCGGATCTCACCATCTCCTCCGCCTGCTGCGTAGACTCATCCCATTCATCCCAGAAGAGGACACAACAGTAGTAGTTGGAACAATTATCAACTCCCGACTCGACTACGCAAACGCCCTCTACCTCGGACTACCCAAATATCAGATTTCGCGCCTACAAGTCGTCCAGAACACAGCAGCCAGACTGGTAATGGCGAAAAAAAACAGCGGAATCAATCACCCTGTCCCTGAGGACCCTTCATTGGCTAACCGTAAAGGATCGGATCATATTCAAGACCCTCTGTCTCACCCACAAATGCACACAAGGAAACGCTCCTCAATATCTATGCGAGAAGATAAAACACTACTCACCCAATCGCACTCTCCGATCAACCAACCAAAACCTACTCCACATCCCCAAGTCCCGGTACAAATCAAAGGGAGAACGAAGATTTGCAGTCCAAGTACCACGGCTATGGAACGCTCTACCCACAAACATCCGCATGGAAGAAAACCATTGGGCCTTCAGGAAAAAACTTAAGACCCACCTCTTCTGAAGGATCAGGAAGACACTGGATGCAAAGCGCCTTGAGGCGATTCAGTTCGCATTTGTAGCGCTATACAAGTTATTCACTCACTCTATGACGCGCTGCCAAAAATGCTGAATTCATGCTTTGTGGCTCTTTGTAGTGCGTTGGCCAGCTTTTTCTTTTGCGGGTTCTTTTAACTTTTTTTTTTTTAATTAGCTTTAGGTTCTTATAAAAAAATGCAGGGAACATAATGATAAAACAATGTGTTTTTTTGCCTTGCATCTCCCTCTCAATAAATCATCATCTCTAAGGCAAAAGTTAAAAATTCATAAAATAAAATAAAAAAAAAGAATGAAAATTGGCTGGTTGGATAGGTGCCACTTGTCACCCACAGGGAACGGCTGCTCTTCTAGATTAATACACTTGCCTTTATGCATTGCTGTTGTGCCTCTAGGGAGAGGCTTTCATTCCAGTTTTGAGTGATGTAATAAAAGGTCAACGCTTTAAAGCGTGGAGATTTCCCAGCGACAGGCAACTCTGAAACTTTCTGAGGCTGTGCCTGGGCAATTCCATTCCATTACCAATGCTGCTCACCTCTGTAAATTTGATCTTTTAGTAACCCTGTGTGTGTAATTAAATTGCAGTGAACTCCACGTACATCACTTTTTTTTATTTATTTTTTTATTTCTATTTTTAATAATTTAAAGTGTGTCAAGTTGTGGGAAAATGTTTTCTGCCTGGAACAGAGCCTTGCCAAAACTCCTCAGGGTAGGCAAAGACGAAAATGGTGTTTGGCCATTTTTAAGCAAATTCTTTAACTGGGATGTGTAATGGTGTTGTACATATTTTTTGACAATGTTTATGTTCAGCATTAAAAAAAAATGCATTTTAATATTTTCCTTCTTCCTATAGTCAGAAAAATATCATATGACTATTTTGCATTTTCATTCCCAGCCACCAGGAGAAGCTACATGATGAGAGAAAAAGGAAGTTTGGATGGCCGCAATTATGCAGAAATCACCTTTATTTAGAAAATTGCCAAACAGGGTAAAAACATCAAGGAAATAGCAGTGAAGTAGCCAGGGCCGCCATCAGGAATTTTGGGGCCCCTTACACAGCTTCAGGCATGGGCCCCCTGTAGCAGTGGAGAACCGGGGGGGGTGCTTCCGCCGCAAATTGAGAAGGGGGGCTGCTGTGAAATGAGAAGCGGGTGGTGCCACGAATTGAGAAGCAGGGGGTGCTGCCGCCGGGAATTGTTGAGGTCGGGGGTGCTGGCGAACAAAAAAGAAAAAAAAGGGGGGTTGCCATCCTAGGCCCTGGGGACCTCTGGACCTCTGGGCCCCTTACAAAAAAAAAAAAAATTATAAAAAAAGGGGGTTGCCATCCGGGCCCCCGGGGACCTCCGGGCCCCTTACAGGTGTACTGCCTGTACCCCCCTGATGGCGGCCCTGGGAGTAGCAGGGTGACCCACTGACATTTTTCCCGCTCCAATAGCGCTTACTCATCTCTTGTTCAGGTGAAGCCATAGACTCCTTTTAACATGTGTACCTGTCTGCTCATAGCTGCTGTGTTAAAAAAAAGACAGATTTTTGGCCAACCGAGCGTCAGACTTTTGTCAAAAGGGCGTGTCGGCCAACAAACACGAATGTAGTGACGTACTACGTGGAATTTCAGCTCTTGAGCGCCACCCTTTGGGCACCTTCTGCTAATGTCGTGTTTGGTGAGCATTGATTCCGAGCATAGGTTTTTGTACTTTGGACTTGCGTGTGATGGACTTTTGTACAGACGATACGAAAATTTGACAACAGACCATTGTCCGGCAAAAATTTACTAGCCTGTCATCCAACATTTGTTGGCCAAAAGTGGGACAACAATTGTCTTAAGAAGCGTACTAACGGTTGGATTTTAGGCCAACAGTCTGTCATCAGACAATATGCTGCCAACAATCGGATCGTGTTTACGAGGCTTTAGTCTGTAGGGTTCAAAATTGAGTTGGCCCACCCTTTGCAGCTATAACAGCTTCAACTCTTCTGGGGAGGTTTAGGAGTGTGTCAAGCTCCTCCACCCCAAACTCGTTCACCCATGTCTCTATGGACCTTGCTTTGTGCACTGGTCCAAATCATTTGGTGGAGGGGGGATTATGGTGTGGAGTTCTTTTTCAGGGGTTGTGCTTGGCCCCTTAGTTCTAGTGAATGGAACTCTTAAGGCATCAGCATACCATCTGACATTTTAGACAATTAGCTGCTCCCAACTTTGTGGGAACAGTTTGGGGATGTCCCCTTCATGTTCCAACATGACTGTGTACCAGAGCACAAAGCAAGGTCCATAAAGAGTGGAGGTGGAGGAAATTGACTGACCTGTGCAGAGTCCTGACTTCAACCCAATAGAACACTTTTGGGATGAATTCGAGCGGAGACTGCGAGCCAGGCCTTCTCGTCCACATCAGTGCCTGACCTCACAAATGCGCTTCTGGAAGAATGGTCAAACATTCCCATAGTCACGCTCCTAAACCTTGTGGACAGCCTTCCCAGAAGAGTTGAAGCTGTTATAGGTGTAAAGGGTGGGCCAACTCAATATTGAACCCTACGGACTAAGACTGGAATGCCATTAAAGTTCATTTGCGTGTAAAGGCAGGCGTCCCAATACTTTTGTAAATATAGTAGTACCAAAAAAGTCCATTCCTCACATTCACCCCTTTTTGTTTAGTCTATGTATTTTGGGATGTGGTACCATTTTCAATGTAATCTCTATTGGAAGGCACTGATCTCTCATAATACTGAAAAGCGAGTTTAGAGCAAGTGATTAACTGTTTTGCAGATCATTCCCATCAGAGCCAATGGGTTCATTTTCACTGATCTGTTGTAGACATGAATTTGACTACTCTGTGTTGCAATTTGCTTTAATCCAACTCCAGTAACATATACCTATCTTTTAATTTGCTACCTCCCTCCCCCTCCACCAAAACCACCACTTAATTTAGCACCAGAAGTCAAAGGAAATACTTGATGCTTGTAGGTAAGGAAGAACACATGATTCACTTTATGTGAAAGTGCTTTAAATTGTGAGTTAAGATTCCATGGACTTGTAGCTTACATGGAACTTTGCTTACACATTCAGGGGTTATGCAGAAAAGTAGAGGAACAAGAGGAAGGTAGGTGTATCTTTGGACTTTTGCATTAGAGTGAACCTGTTGCTTGCTTTGCATGGGTCAAGCACAGATTAATTTTACATTTTTAAGGGAGTCTAAAGGGATGAATAAAAGAATTCCAAAAAACAGGGACTATTTAAGAACATATTGTGATGGGATGTGGTGGTGTCAACAGGAATGTAAATGATGACGCAAACATAATAACAGTGCTACATTCAGCTTATACAGGATTGGCCTTTGGACTTTGTGATGATCATGCTACATTCCGACTATCACCCTAAGTTTTGTCCAGACTCCATTTTGAATTAAAGGTAGATCTGAAATGAATGGGGGTTGCTTTCTTTAATAGATTTAAGTTTGCTTGTAATCAAAGTAGGCTTACTCATCCAACAGTATGGCCTAGTAATGTTATAAATAGAGCAAAGAGATAGGTATTGCAGGCTTTAATGGACCTTGCATACTATGGGCAACCTCTGGTACAGTCATGGGAAAGTTCCATAACCTTCATCTGGTCAAAAGATCTCCTCAACTTCTGGGTCTCAATGGAGTAATCCGGAAAAATTAGGAGTTTGGTGTTCTGGTACCGCAGTTCTCCTTGTGCCCTAGACGCCCGCAGCACCTCATCTTGGTCCCGGAAGTTGAGGAAGCGCAAGATAAAAGTACAAGGGGGAACCCAAAGGCCCATGTCTGGGTGGGACCCAATGAGCCCTCTCCACCGTATAATAGGGGGAGAATTGGGCCTTGGGCAGTAAATTTTGCAGGAGGTCCTCCACAAACACCGTGGGGCTCGAGCCCTCCACCCCCCTCTGGCAAATCTACAATACGCAGGTTATTTCTTCTATTCCGATCTCGGAATCGTCCACTTTATACTCCAATGCTTTAATTGTAGTCTGGATGGTGTGGAGGGCAGAGGAGTGCTCCATCACTGTATCCTCCGCTGCGCCCACACGCTGCTCTGTTTCTGGGACCCGGGAGTGGAGCTTGTCAACATTTTGTCTCATGAGACCCATGTCGAGCTGCACCGCTTCTATTTTGGTGGTCAGCGCTGCCTGACAGGTGGCAATTGCCGAAATAATTTCCGCCACAAAGCTCGGGGAGGCGCGGTATCCTCCAATGGATCTGTCTGTGACGCCATGTTGCTCTGCCTCCTAGCACGAGGTTCCACGCTGGCAGTGGGGGCCGGGAGCGGGATCTTTTCAATCGGCAGGAAACTGAGTGATTTTCCTCTACCCTCTGCTCCCTTAGCCGACCGGAGTCTCATCTGGAGTATGCACACTCAATTATAACAGAACAGGGCACCTGGAGAAGGAGAAAATCTGGAATGGCTAGCAGAGCTCTGATGTGTGCGGCCGCTCAAGTCGCCATTTTGGACACACCCCCAAGTTCCATAACCTTAGTAGGAGATCATAAAAATAGTCTATGCAAGTAGAGATGTGAGACATCAGCAGTATGCAGATCCTATGGGAAGATGTCTAAGCACTAGGACTTCAAAGGAGCAAAAGTAGGCTGTGTGTAGACAAGCAAGAGAGAGAAGAGAGAAAAGTGCCTAGAAATGAAGACATCAAGGATATTTATTGTGGAATAAAAGACAAAGGGCATCTCACATTTGTTACAATAAAAACAGGCTCATCATAAGGGTGAATCCGGGATAACAGCGCTGAATGCCTGGTATGAGGGGCCCCCAGGGTCTGCTACTGCATGGAAGAAGCTGGGTGGAAGTCTTCAGGGAGAAGACGAGAGGATGCGGTGGTACTGCAGTGTGGCGTGGCCCGCAGCGCTGGCGGAGTGACATCACCGGAGGGGGTCTAGTAATGTAAATGGCTTCTAATGGTTTTGAAAACAAAATGGCTTCCTCTGCTGTTTATGTCAACTTCACTGTACTACAATCTACATTTTTCCTAATGCAGTAAGCTTAGTCGGTGATCCTATAAGCTGAGAATAGAACATGATCGATCAATGAAAGTTTCCTCTTTTAGAATTTTTTCGCAAATATTTAGTATTGTTTTCCAAAAGACCATCTCTAAGATGACATTGACAATGAAATCAGCTAGCATAATAGCACCTCCAGCTGTTTTATCTGATTGGAGCTTTTGCAGTCTTACTAAACTTTGTAAGTGTCTGGAGTATTAGCGACCCCGCAAGAACATGGACACAGTTAGAAGTAATGTAATAGTATCTGTTCTTCTGCTGCTGCTTCTGCGGTTAAACATAAACTGATGAAAGAAAGACAGAATTTAAATGCTGTGGATTCTCTGTAGAAAAAAAAGGTAGAGCAATAGCTGCATAGTGCTGCTATTTATAAGCATCCTTTGAAGGCTGTGAAATTGAACTGAAGCTCACACGGGCTATAAAAGATTCAGAAAGCACTTGTTCACAGACATGGTCATTGTGAAAGCAATTAGCTGCGCAATGTTTTCCAAAATGATGGGAAATATGATCTTTCGAAGGTTTCAATCACTACCTGTATGAGCAGAGTTTAAATAAATGACAATGCCTAATGCAGGGTGAGTTATCTCCTGAATAATTCTGTGAAATATTAACTACAAACACAATTAAAAATGTAACAATGGAAAGGTAAAGCTTGTGTTCCCTCAGGGGAATTTAGAAGTTCATGGGGGGCACAGGACTAGGCAAGGGTTCCATTTAAAAAAAACTTAGAACACAAAACAAATAGAGCCATAGGGGTTCATTTACTAAAGGAGTAGAGGCTGTGAACACTGATTGTGCTAAGTAAATAGTCTCTACTCTAAAATAAAGGAATCAACCCCAAAGAGTCCATCTTTTTTAAATCTGTTCAAGGCTGCAAGTTATAAGTTCCTCAAGTTCTTGAACTATACACCAAGCCCAATATTTCTTAAAGCGGAGTTCCACCCAAAAGTGGAACTTCCGCTTTAAGCACTCCTCGTCCCCTTACATGCCACATTTGGCATGTAAGTTTTTGGGGGGTGGAGTGGGGGCTTCATTAGGAGTGGGACTTCCTGCCCCACTTCCTCCTTCCGCCCAGGGACCACCTAGGCGACTCCTCCTCTCACCTTAGGCGGCCCCTCCCTGTAGGCGATCTCCTGGGACATGTGACAGATCCCAGGAGATCGCCTGTCCACTCCGGGAGCACAGCGCGACTCGCGCATGCGCCATGCATGCCCGGCCGTGAAGCCGAAAGTTGTCACGGCCCGGTGCCCAGAGTCGCAATGGAGGCACAGGCGGAGAGGAGGGGGAGAGGAGCGACGCTCCGTTCGGCTGCATTGCTGGACCATGGAACAGGTAAGTGTCTGTTAAAAGTCAGCAGCTACACTTTTTGTAGCTGCTGAGTTTTAATAAACATAAAAAGCCTGGAACCCCACTTTAAAATAGAAGACACTCAGAAACTTTGCACAACTTAAACATCACAACAGTTGCACTAATATTTACTCTGTTTGTCCCTTCTATGAAAATAGTGCAGGAAAACCCATTGGATGTCTTAGTTATTCCTCTATCAGGTTCACTAGATCTAGAAGAGGGTGCACCAGCCTTGTGCATTATCCCAAGATAATTTATTGATAAAAAACAGTAAAATACTACTCACAAACGTGATGAATAAAAGCCTAGAGGCTCTGAGGAAGAAGGTACTCCTTCGAAACGCGTCAAACAGCAGTGGTTCTGAGGTCTTCCCCTCTGCTCTCTGGAGACAGTCAGTTCCAAGACTGATTGCCACATTTTAGTGGCTTTTACAGGCTTTAAATTTATCACATGTTTGAAAATAGTATTTTACTGTTTTTTATCAATAAATTATCTTGGGATAATGCACAAGGCGGGTTTGCCCTTCTTTTTATCTTTTTTGTGACTATTAGGATACCTCCCTATCCAGGAGGGCAGCAAGGCCAAAGACACTATCCCTTGAGTCATTGATCGCCCGGCTATCGCACTTATGTGCAGGAGTGTTTCTTTGCTATCACTAGATGTAGACCAAGAGAGAGATGGATGAAACATCACATGGTACACATGTACCAATGGTATTGGACACTGGAGAGCCCTTGCTCTTGGTTGGAACTGTCACTGCCAATACTTGTTTCTGTTGTGTTTAAAGATGAGTAATAAAACATATGTCATTACTTTTCCCTTTAAGCAAAGATTTGATTATTTTAGCATATTGGCATGAACTGGTAAAAAGTGTCCCAAAGTCCCACCTACCATTTGGTAACCTTCCCACTGGGGGACCTCTTGACTGTAGGGATAATGCTTCAGCCTAGCAAGGGGTTCTCCATGTCATGTCTTTGGCTTTATAGGCAAGTAGAATACTTTCTTAATAGGTGTTATGCCAATATGAATATGTCCTAATTAGGTAAGTGAAGTCAAGGGGAATTATAAGGAATCATGCTACATACTTATTAGGCCAATGTCAGCATGGTGGTTGGGAATGCTGCACTAGGGATGAGCTTCGAGTTCGAGTCAAACTCATGTTCGACTCGAACATTGCCTGTTCGCCCGTTCGTCGAACAACGAACAATTTGGAGTGTTCGCGGCAAATTCGAAAAGCCACAGAACACCCTGTAAAAGTCTATGGGAGAAATCTAAAGTGCTAATTTTAAAGGCTTATATGCAAGTTATTGTCATATAAAGTGTTTGGGGACCCGGGTCCTGCCCCAGGGGACATGTATCAATGCAAAAAAAAGTTTTAAAAACTACAGTTTTTTCGGGAGCAGTGATTTTAATAATGCTTAAAGTGAAACAATAAAAGTGAAATATACCTTTTCGTACCTAGGGTGTGTGTATAGTATGCCTGTAAAGTAGCGCTTGTTTCCCGTGCTTAGAACTGTCCCTGCACAAAGTGTCATTTCTGAAGGAAAAAAAGTAATTAAAAAGCACTTGCGGCTATAATGAATTGTCGGCAACCGGCAATACAGAGAAAAGTCATTGATTAAAAAAAAAAAAAATGCGTGGGGGTCCCCCCAAATTCAATTACCAGGCCATGGTATGGATATTAAGGGGAACCCTGCGTCAAATTTAAAAGACCCCCACAACCACCGGGCAAGGGTTGTGGGAATGAGGCCCTTGTCCCCATCAACATGGGGACATGGTGCTTTGAGGGGTCACAGACCCCCAAAGCATCCTCGCCATGTTAAGGGCACGTGGCCTGGTACGGTTTAGGAGGGGGGCGCTCTCTCGTCCCCCCCCCCCTCTTTTCCTGCGGCCTGCCATGTTGCGTGCTCGGATAAAGGGTCTGGAATGGATTTTTGGGGGGAACTCCACATGATTTTTTTTTTTTTTATTTGGCGTGGAGTTCACCTTAAAATCCATACTAGACCTGAAGGGTCTGGTATGGATATTTGGGGGGAACTCCACGTAATTTAAAAAAAAAAATTGACGCAGGGTTCCCCTTAATATCCATACTAGACCTGAAAGGACCCCCACGCATTATTGTATTTTTTTTATGAATGACTTTTCTATGTATTGCCTGGAGCCGACAATTCATTATAGCCGGGAGTGCTTTTAAATGACTTTTTTTCCTTCAGAAATGACACTATGTGCAGGGACAGTTCTAAGCACGGGAAACAATTTTAAGGAATATTTCACTTTTATTGTTTCACTTTAAGCATTATTAAAATCACTGCTCCCAAAAAAACGGCCGTTTTTAAAACTTTTTTTTGCATTGATACATGTCCCCTGGGGCAGAACCCGGGTCCCCAAACACTTTTTATGACATTAACTTGCATATAAGCCTTTAAAATTAGCACTTTTCATGTTCGAGTCCCATAGACTTTAACGGTGTTCGGATGTACGAACAAATTTATTGCCTTTTCGCAAGTTCTGGTGCGAACCGAACTGGGGGGTGTTCGGCTCATCCATATTCTGCACACATACACTCCCACATCAAAAGGGTCATTGACTTTGGATAGAATTAGTAGTCACCATGGGTGAATCTATTTTTTGCTTGGGGTACTGTTTGTTGGAGGATTCTGGAAAGTCAGGCTCCTCTATAGAGGCCTTAATTATATACAGTGGTAAGGAAAAGTTTGTGAATCCCCTGGAATTAACAATTTTTCTGCAATTATTGGCCAGAAAATGTGATCTTCTCTTCATCGAAGTCACAACAATAGACAAATACGATATGCTTAAGCTGACAACACACAAACAATTTTGTGTGTTTTTATTGAACACACCTATTAAACATTCATAGCGCTGGAGAAAAAGGTAAGTGAACCCTTGGAGTTAATAGCTGGTCAAACCTCCTTCGGCAGCAATGACTTCAAGCAAGCATGTAAGCAGGAGCTTCCAAAATGCCCTGTGTTTAAAGTTTTTTTGCTCTTGGGGTATATGCCCTGAGTCTGTTCAGTTCAACTGAATCTCTGTTTAAAGACCATTTTTTGAAATGGAAGCTTAATACATTGGGGTTGATTTACTAATACTGGAGAGTGCAAAATCTAGTGCAGCTCTGCATGGTAGCCAATCAACTTACAACTTCTGTTTGTTCAATTAAAGTGGTTGTAAACCTCAAGCTTGTACTGTAAAAATCTCCTAAACATTCACAGTTTAGGAGTTATTTACTATATATGTGGCCAATAATGTCATCAGCGCATGCACTCTGGAGGAACAGCCACCTGGGCCGTTCCCTCAAAATCCTGTCCAATAAATGAAGGCTCCCCCACGCATGCGCGGGAGTGACGTCATTGCGGTTTGGGCCAGTCACACAGCCAGAGTCCGCGGACCCGGAAGGAAGATGGATGAAGATGGAAGCGGCCTCCAACGATGAGATCGCATCGCTGGAATGCTTCATTCTCAAGCTTGTACTGTAAATATCTCCTAACCACGCACAGTTTAGAAGATATTTACTATATATGCGGCCAATAATGTCATCAGTGCATGCACATGAAGTTGTACCAGATTTTGCACTCAAGTTTTAGTAAATCAACCATATTGTGTCCTTAGTTGACCTGTGAGTTAGTGATTCCTGAGAAGGAAGGGTTAATGCTGCTGGCCAGGTTTTTCTTTCTCTTTTAAGAAAGATTACTGCTCCCTACAGGTAATTTCATGTAAATAGGGGCTCATTATTGCCCGAGGAACTCAGATATGGGAAAGTCTGCCAAAATGTAGACGTTACTCTGTCGGATTGCGCCACCCCTTGTGGGGTGGGGAGCCCAGTCAGGGTTCCCAATAGGGTAGGAAGCTTGTAAACCTATATGGACTTCTGCTATCTTATGCTTGACCCTTTACTTTTCCAATGATTTTTATTGGTAATTTTTCAACGATAAGTGATGTACAATACAATAATCCTGCTTTGGTCCAGCTTGTTACAGAACTGGGTACATACAAGAGAAAGGCAAGATTAAACAGCCCAATAACTCTCGGACCTATGGATGGCTTCCCATTTGTTGATCAAGTATTTAGGCCACTGAAGATATAAATCCGATCAGTAGATAATATACCTGAGTATCATATGCATCATCCCCAACAGGGGGAGCAATTAAATACGAAAAACAAATGAGAAGAAATACTAAGCACAGGTCAATCTAAAGTTAACTTATAACGTATAATTGACGGCAATCTGTTCACCTACATGGACTCCTGCGAGCCCTTCAACTTTATATTTAGTGACTAGGTCACTCAGGACCAACAATGTCTTAAATGACTTACATCTATCCATAGGCGTGTGCAGGGGGTGTGCCAGGTGTGCCTGGGCACACCCTAATCACTGTGTGCGGTGCCGATTCCCCCTATTGCCTGGGCTTCCCCCTGTGTTGCTGCTGGCTTCCCCTCTCTCCCCCTAACTGCTGAAGGGGAGGTTTCAGAATGGAGAGTGTGGGACAGTGCTATTAAATATGTAATTTATTGGCTCTTTTATTTTCTAAATGAATACAGTGAACACACTCACTCACTGTGTTCATTCATAACTGAAGCATAGTAAACCACGTGTACTGTGCTTCAGTTTGTGATTAAACAGGAAACCGCTCTGCACAGAGCACTATCCCATTCATTCACTGCCCCGTACAGGTGAGGCTGTAGGGAAAGGCATGTGTGTTTGAGTTTTGGGGTGCACACCCTAATGCAATAGGCTGCGGAAGCCCATGCATGTATCTTATAAAAAAAATAAAAGGAGAAGGAAGAAATCAGTGGGGGGGGGGGAGTATAGAGTAATAAAAAGGAAAATCAGTCGTGAAAAAGATGAGGAGAGACAAGGAGAAGGTACCAGTGTCTAGGTACCAGGCTATGACCCTCCTATGCAGGGTGCTGGTTTCACTCTCTCCAGATCAGGTGGATTCTCACAGGTATGTTATCCAGGGGTTCCATGTTTTCTCAAAGTAAGCTAGCTTGTTCCGAAGGATAGCCACAGTTTGTTCATTGACCATGATCCATGTCAATTTTGCCTTTAGGAGATCAAAGGGGATCATGGGTGACCTCCAGGATCTCGCTATGAATATGCTTGACCCTTTTCATGGATTATTGCTACCCCGTGTGGATTTACTGCCAGTTAAGTACTCTTGCACTGAAAAGGGAGTACTAGGGTTACACTAAAGGCACTAAGAGGTCTTCGCAGAGGAATGGGTGTTGAAGATGTCTTTTGAGAACTGCTTGTCTGTAATTTTTAATTACTTCAGCGAAAGATTTTTATTGTTCATCTAATCTGCCTGGTATGAAGTAGACTCATGAACAGGGATGTTAGCTAGTTACTGAGTTCTTCTTTATACTAACATAAAACTCATTGAACAACACCAAGATACCATGGTCCCCACCAAAAATATTTTTATGAACCAACAAGTGTAAAATATGAGACTTTTAGGGTACCGTAAAATCAACAAATAGGTTAAAAAGATGACAGATTTATTGATTCTATAAAATCACAACATTAAAAACAATATAACATAATAATAGTCCTTGTGACAAGATTTGACTCCAAGGAAATACTCCAACATGTTTTGCCTCTGCAGCTTTTTCAGGGAGAATTATTGACTACATGGAGCATACACTGTATTAAAGCGGTTGTATACCCGCTGCTGTATTTTTTTTTTCATACCTGTAAGGCAAAAGGCATAATGAGCTAGTATGCACTGCATACTAGCTCATTATGAAATACTTACCTTAGAACGGGGCGCCGGGAACTTACCTGGTCCACGCCAAGGGAGATGTCATCTTGCCTCGGCGTGTCTTCCGGGTATCGCCGCTCCAGCTTTGTGAGTGGCTGGAGCGGCGATGTCGTCACTCCCGCGCGTCGGCAAGGTCCGGCGGCTGCCGGCCTTTAGCCGAGAATCCCCGCTGCGCATGCGCCACTGCATTCAGCGGCTCATTGCAAGGGGAATATCTCCTAAACTGTAAAGGTTTAGGAGATATTCTTTTTACCTACAGGTAAGCCTTATTATAGGCTTACCTGTAGGTAAAAGTTTAAAATTTGGGTATACAACCGCTTTAAGTGAAACGTAGAGTTACGATAAAGAAAATAGCAACATTTCTGTATATTATGACAAATCATACCAATGTGGTTTTTAGACTGTCTCGCCACTCATTCAAAATCTCAATGAATGTTCACAAGGGACCAACCATATGTCCTTCTATGTAAGACCATTAACAAAAGTTTTCTTAGGACGCTTGTTAATGGTATTACATATGATGACATATGGACCCTTGTGAACATTTATTGAGATCTGTACATCTGCCATTGTAGGTCATGTGACATGTATTGAGTATCCATTGACTTTATGTAATAAGAATGCTTAGAATTCTAATTTTACGTATACACTTACACGTCTTTGTATCTCTGTTACAGCCACAGCTTGTTTTCCTCACAAAGAGAAAGAAAAAATACCTATGAAAAAAATTCATTTATTCCATTTTGTTTGTTTTAGATTTAACCGTATTACCTTCAGTCTTTAGGGACTGGGAATGTTTAGACCTTTTACGGCTTGTCTTCCCTTTATGTGATTTCCTCATTATGATCAGCAGTTTAATGCAGAGGTTTAATGCTTAGCTATCTTGACAAAGGAAGGCATTGTGCCGCTAACTGCAGTAATTCAAAATACCATTTGATACACCACGGAGACGGATAATTAGGAAAACTTTTCAGAGAACAGAGAAGTTAGGCTTTGCCTCATATAAAGCTAGGTAAAAAAAAAATTGTAACTGTAATAAAGTTATGTATCCTATAACCAACAATTAAGTAAAGTGATACACATAAACAAATGACACTTCATAGAATGTATTTAGAGATTAAATGTTAAAGGGAACAAAGGTGGGTTTTTAGTGAGGACTGGAGATATTTTGAATTATTGTTCCTAGTTTCTACTTTAAAGTGACTTTGTTTGAAACATTTTAGAATCTTGCTCTTCTATATGCTTGTCCTGTATTAAAAGTAGAAATTTGTAAACTAGCCACTAGAGGGAGCTCTCATTGGGTCAATGCTTTTATTCTTTTTCTTACTTAGCAGCTGTTGAGACAAGCCACACAGGGAGTGCATTGTTTTCAGTGACTCAGCTGGCTAATCAAATTACATACAGTAGAAAAAGAAGCACTAAATTATTGTGTTGAACTGAAAACATGGATTCAGAGCCTGTTTATGTAATGACAAAATATGGCTGCCCTCATGTACATATATAATTACAAATTTTGCACAGATGCAAGTATTTTAAATGTTAACATAGTGATCAAATCTTTTACAGCAAGCTGATCTTGTTTACACATTTACTTTATAAAATTTAAACTGTTACAGTACATTACCCCAAAAATTACCTTCTTTTACTTGTTCCATTTTAGAGGGAGGGAAAGAAGTGGAAGGAGTAAAAAAAAGAGAGAGAGAAAGAGAGATACGTGTAGAAAAAAAAGAGAGGGGCAGAAAAACAGGACGGGGCAGAGAGAGAGAGAGAGAGAGAAAAAGAACAAAGGGTTAAAGAAAGGGGAAGAGAGAAAGAATAAGAGTGAAGGGATAGAGAAAGAGATGGAGAGAGAGGGGGTAGTGGTAGAGAAGAATAGGAAGGGAGAGAAGGGGTAAAAAAAAAAAAAAAAGAGAAAAGGTGGAGAAAGAAAAAAGAAATAGACAGATAGAGAAAAAGAGGGGAGAGAGACATATGGCGGCACAGTAAGAGAGGGAGTTGAGAATCAGTGAGAAAGACAGAGAAGGGATATATAAAAGAAGAGGTGGGAAGAGAGAGAGGAGGATCAAAATGAGAGAGAAAGAATGAGAGTTAAAGGGCAGAGAAAGAGAGAGGGTGTAGCAAAAGAGAGTGAGTGAGAATGGGTAATGCCGTGTACACACGACCGTTTTTCTCGTCGAGAAAAACTGAATTTTTTCCTTTTGACGAGAAAAACGATCATCTGTGGGCATTTTGTCATTTTTCTCGACGAAAAAAAACGCATTAAAAACGCCGAAAAAAATTAGAACATGTTCTAATTTTTCTCGTCGTTTTTCCCGACATTTTTTCCGCGGCAGTGTTTCCCATAGGGAAACACTGCCGCGGAGCCCACAGTCGGTCGTTTTTCTCGACAAGAGAAAAAATGTAGTGAAAAACGACCGTGTGTGGGGAACAAGCCGTTCCCTCGTTTTTAATGTCATTATTCTCGGCGGTTTTTTAACCGCTGTGAATAATGATTGTGTGTACGCGGCATTAGAGAAAGAAAGGGAGAGATAGAGTGAGAGAGAGGGGGTAGTGTTAGAGAAGAAAAGAAAGGGGGAGGCAGAGTAAGAGAGGGAGTGAGGGAGATGAGAGACAGGGAACTACAGAGAAGAAATATAGAAAAGGAGGGGCGAGAGAGAAACTGAGCAAAAGGGTAGTGAGAGAGAGAGAATAAGGCCTCATGCCCACAGACGTTTTTAACAGCTGCGTTTTTACAGCTTAAAAACGCCTGTCCTTGTTATTGTAAAAAAAACGTCGGAGCTAAAAAACGCGACCGCGCGTTAGTGCGCGTTAGTGCGCGTTTGTGCGCGTTTGTGCGCGTTTTTTGACGCTTGCGGTTTTTTCTGCCTAATACCGATGCTGAGGAACGCACTGGTCCTGTTTTTTTTTTACAGCTTAAAAACGTCTATGCTATTTGCAGCTCAAAAACGTCTAGGTGGGCATGAAGCTATAGACTAACATGGACAGGCGTTTTTAAGCTGTAAAAAACGCTCAAAAACGCGGCTGTAAAAACGTCCGTGGGCATGAGGCCTAAGAGTTAACGGGTCGAGAAATAGAGTGAGAGAGAGGGTGTAGCAAAAGAGAGGGAGAGAGAAGGGGTTAGAGAAAAAAGGAGAGACAGAGATAAAGGGGTAGTGTTAGAGAAGAAGAGGGGGAGAAAGTAGGGGTAAAAAAAGAAAGAAAGAGACAGGCAGAGAAAGTAAGAGGGGTACGAAATTGGGGGTAGCGAAAGGGGGTTAGTGTTGGAGGAGTAGAGGGGTTAAAAAAAGAAAGAAAGAGGGGGGAGAGAGAGACCAAAAGTAGAGAGAGAGGGAGAATATGAGTTAAAGGCCAGAGGAAGAGAAAAAGAGAGAAGGGATAGAGAAAGAGAGAGCGAGAGAGAGTGGTACTATTAGAGAATAAGAGGGAGCGCAGATAGCAAGGATAACTTGCCACAAATGCTTCTTATTTTGTATACAGTATATTTTTTCATAGATTAAATATTCCTCTGAATCACGCTCCTGAAGAAGCGGGTCTCCCACCAAACATGTAGAGTTTAAGACTGGAACGACATGAATGGAAGTTCCCCTTGATTGGGTTGATATACGGTATATAAGCCTATTTCCAGTCTATATTAGAGGAATTTACCTTTTACCAGTAGTATTTTCTGTCCCTTATGAGATCTATGCATTATTCTCTCACTATTTTCTCTATTTTCCCTGTATGGGTAATTTTTAATGAATTTTATTTAATAAATTTGTATTTTTATAACACTTTTGTATTGTAAGTTCATACCGTGCCATGAAAGTCCGCTTTTTCTCCATTCAGTATTGTTCAATAGTTTTGATTCTATAGGATGCAGGTACCTTACTCTTTTCCTAAAATGTTGTAGCACACCCTTCCATATTGAAGTTCTAGTTGACACTTTTCCAATTTGTAGCAAATTTGCGTGGCAAGTCCCTAGCAAGAGCAAAGTTGCAGTGGTGAGTCTACAGCAAGAACTCTGCAAGTCACAGTGACCCCCGTGATCAGTGCTGGGACAAGGTCATCCAGCGCCAAGGCAAAGATGCCAAACTGCACCCCCCCCCTATTTATAATGTGCAAGCTTAGGGGATCCTACCCCCAGCAGCCAATATCACTGCTGCTATCACTACTGTTGTCAGCCTTGTAACAGAAGGAAGGCGCCCCCATCCCTACGGTAAAACATTGCACCCAGGGCAGCCGCCCCTGCCTGTGGTGGGATTACTATTGCACATGCACAACATAACTGAACCAGAACTTGCAGCAGACTTGCAGAATATTTGCAAAGAAAGTTGATCTGGAGTCATGGAATGCAGAGTTGCTGCAATTGTGCAACAAACTTGTGAAGCCTGGCAAGTCTAGCAATAGTTTAGCAAGTCATTTTCAAACTTGCAGCACAATTGCTTGCTATCTGAGAGAGAGAGAAGGGGTACAAAAGAGAAAGCGAGTAAGGGCTCATTTACACTTGCTTCGGCTTCAACACACATTAACGGCTAGTTTACACTTGCTTCAAACAGGCTTTGTTAAAGCTCTCTGAACGCTAGTCAAAGCTCCTGTCACTAAATAAAATGGTTAGCTTACAGTCCTGTTTACACCTTGCTTTTTCTTTGCTTTGCTTCAGCTTTGTTTCAAAAATTATACCCCATGTAGCTTTAGTGGTGCTTCAAAGCGTCCTCAAAGCCTCCATAGAAGTCTATGGCAAAGCTCGCTTGAAGCTCCACGGAAGCCCCACCGAAGCCTCATCGAAACCCCACCAAAGCCCCACCAAAGACTCATCGAAGCCTCACCAAAGCCCCACCAAAGACTCATCGAAGCCTCACCAAAGCCCCACCAAAGCCCCACCAAGGACTCATCGAAACCTCATTGAAGCTCCACCAAAGACTCATCGAAGCCCCACCAAAGCCCCACCAAAGACTCTGAAGCCTCACCAAAGCCCCACCAAAGACTCATCAAAACCTCACCAAAGCCCCACCAAAGACTCATCGAAGCCCCACCAAAGACTCATCGAAGCCTCACCAAAGCCCCACCAAACACTCATCGAAGCCTCATTGAAGCTCCACTAAAGACTCCTCGAAGCCTCACCAAAGCCCCACCAAACACTCATCGAAGCCTCATTGAAGCTCCACTAAAGACTCATCGAAGCCCCCCCAAAGCCCCACCAAAGACTCATCGATCCTCACCAAAGCCCCACCAAAGACTCATCAAAGCCCCACCAAAGCCCCACCAAAGACTCATCGAAGCCTCATCGAAGCCTGAGAAGAACAAAAACCTTTGCCTATAGATTCTCTTTGAAGCTTCTTCTTCAAGAAGTCCATTGCTGACTTTCTCCGCAGTAAGGTCAATCAGGAACATAAGAAAAGTTCCACTCACAAAGAGCCCATTTTTCTGCTGCCTCAGCTCTTCGTCTCTAATATCGCTCACTATCAAACACTTTTTTATGCTTGTTTTATTTTGCTACTTTTACACCATAATAAATTCCAGTGTCAGTTTAAGGAGACTCTGCCAGTCTGAAAATACTTATAGCTGTGTGTTGTGATTCACTGAAACTTCTGCTCCTCAATAGGTGATACTAAATATGATTGTGACATTTATAGACAAACTGCAGCTCTGTACTATTACCTTTGTTTAGGGCATTTCTATGTCTACAAAAAGATTGCTAAATTAATTTAAAAAAGGAACCATTAGGCAACCCTACAACCTATTAGGCAACCCTACAATATATTAAAAGCCTGCCATTCCTTGCCTACTAGCTGCAATTTTAAACCAAGACCATGGTGGTCCACCTGAACTAAAGCCCCGTACACACGGTCTGACTTTTGGCCAACAAACTTAATTTTGAGCAAGTTGGACCAACAATCGGACCGTGTGTACGCTCCATCGGACAAACTTTTTTTTTTTTGTTTTCATCGGACAAAAGTTCGGTCTGCAAGCGGACAAACTTTTGGCCAACAAAAGTCAGATGGAGCAAAGTCCGACCGTGTGTACAGAAAACCAAAACAAATAATGTTAAAATCAACCAACAATAGCAGAAGTTGACCAAAAAGGTGGCGGTAAAGAGCAGAAAAACCACGTGATGTTGGAAAAAGTTTTGGGAAAGTTTTCAGAAAAGTCCTGTGGTGTGTATGCTATGGGTGTGCCCGGCCAACTCCGTTTGGACAAAAATCCACGGAAAAGTCCGATGGAAGTCCGACCGTGTGTACAAGGCTTTAGAGAGGAGGTCTAGAGCAGGAATGAGAAGAAATATTCTAATGTTATATTTCTATGCTTGGCTTTTGTGGACATTCAAAATATAGGGGACGGAGTACTACATCTGTGTATATGCCTAATTTTTTCGGAACAAGCCCAGTTCAGGTGTTCTAGAAAATTAGCTGGTTGGATAGAGCCTATAGTCAAACCCTTATGCCGCGTACACACGACCGTTTTTAAAAGTCATGGAAAAAAACAAAATTTTTCTCGACGTGATTCTTCTCAAGCCTGCCTTACCTACACACTATCGTGAAAAAAAATGCTCGAGCAAAGCGCGGTGACGTACAACACATACGACAATACGTACGATGGCACTATAAAGGGGAAGTTCCATTCGGATGGCGCCACCCTTTGGGCTGCTTTTGCTGATCCTCGTGTTACCGCGTGTTAGTAAAAGTTTGATGAGAGACGATTCACGCTTTTCAGTCTCCGTGCTTTTCAGTCCGTTACAGCGTGACGAATGTGCGATCTCCATTACGAAAGCTAGTTTTACCAGAATGAGCGCTCCCATCTCATAACTTGCTTCTGAGAATGCCCATTTTTTTCCCGTTCTTAAAGCGTACACACGGCTGTTTTTCACGATGAGAAATACGACGACGTGAAAACGACAACGTGAAAAATGACGAGAAAAAATAAAACATGTTCTAATTTTTTAATGCCCATTTTTCTCGTCAAGAAAAATGCTCTGGAGCCCACACACGATCGTTTTTAATGACCAATTTAAAAAATTTAATTGTTCTCGTCATGAAAAACGGTCGTGTGTACGCGGCATTAGGTTGCATAGTCTTATGCCGCGTACACACGACCATTTTTAATGTCATTGGAAAAAACAACGTTTTTCTCAACGTGATTCTTCTCAAGCCTGCCTTGCCTACACACTATCGTGCAAAAAAATGCTCGAACAAAGCGCGGTGACGTACGAAACGTACGACGGCACTATAAAGGGGAAGTTCCATTCGGATGGCACCACCCTTTGGGCTGCTTTTGCTGATCCTCGTGTTAGTAAAGTTTGGTGAGAGACGATTCGCACTTTTTAGTCTTGTGCTCTTCAGTCCGTTACAGCGTGACGAATGTGCTATCTCCATTATGAACGCTAGTTTTACCAGAACGAGCGCTCCCATCTCATAACTTGCTTCTGAATATGCGCATTTTTTTCACGTCGTTAAAGCCCACACACGTCCATTTTTCACGACGAGAAAAAATAGAGCATTGCCATTTTTCACGTCGCGAAAAATGCTCTGGAGCCTACACACACGATCGTTTTTAATGACCAAATTAAAAAATGGCATTTTCCTCATCATAAAAAAAGGTTGTGTGTACGCGGCATTACCTTAGCATGTAACTAAAATCAAAGTGGAGATCATTCAGAGTACTTGTTACATTTTTATTGCTCCCCGTTAGTGAGATTCACCTTCTCTATTTGTTTATTTATTCGATCCTGTTTACCTTTATCAGAGAGGGTTTAAAAAAAAAAACTAAAATTCTGGGTTGACACCAGGTCAGAATTGGAGGGGAAATCTTCCAATGCGTAAACTAGTTCTGGTGACAAACAAAAAGGCCCTCACTTTGGAAGGATTTCCTCTCACGTCATGTTTTAGCTATGGGAAATTAAATTAACCACTTGACCTCCCCTTCAGGACCAGGCAATTTTTTGCCATACGGCACTGCGTTGGCTTAACTGACAATTGCGCGGTCGTGCAACGCTGTACCCAAATAAAATGTATGTCATTTTTTCCCATAAATAGAGATTTATTTTGGTGGTATTTGATCATCTCTGCATTTTTTATTTTTTGCGCTATAAACAAAAAAAATGACCGACAATTTTGAAAAAAAATATATATTTTTTACTTTCTGCTATAAAACATATCCAATAAAAAAAAATCAAAGAACTCAAGTTTCTTCATAAATTTAGACCAATATTTATTCTGCTACATGTTTTTGGTAAAAAAAAAAATCCCAATAAGCGTATATTGATTGGTTTACGCAAATGTTAAGGTGTCTACAAAATATGGTATATATTTGTGGATTTTGTTTTTTATACATACTAGTAGGCGATCAACGACTTATAGCGGGACTGCGAAATTGCGGTGGACAATCGGATACTAACTGACACTTTTGACACTTTGTGGGAACCAATGACACTAACACATTCATCAGTGCTAAAGATATGCTAAAGATATGCACTGTCACTGTACTAATGACACTTGCTGCAAAGGCGTTAAACATCTAGGGTGATCAAAGAGTTAACTGTGTGCCTAGCCAGTGTTTTTGTGTACTGTGTGTGCTGCTTTTATTAGGGGAAGAGATGGATTTTAGTCCCTGCTTTGCAGGAACACAAACTCCATATTTCCCCCTGTCAGAAGAGAGATCTGCCTTGTTTACAGGTTTCTGTTTCTGAGTCTCTGTCCGATGATCGGCGGGTGCCAGTGGACATCGAGTGCCCGAAACCCACAGAACGTCTTCTGCTGTGAATAATCACAGAATAAGCTCCCCCCCGGCGGCGTGCGCACGCCTCCTGCAGGTGGCAGTGCAGGATCACCTATATATACTAGATCCAGCGTAGAGATGCCGCCCTGTAGCAGTAAAACTGCTATAGGGCCGTCAGCAAGTGGTTAATAGGCTTGTGCAATTCGTTTCGTAACGAATTGAAATTCGTCCGAATTTAGCAACTTTCGGACATTCGGAAGCATTCGAATTTCCGAACAAAGCAATTACGAATAAAACCGAATCCGAAATAAATTATATCGCAAATAGCGAATGCCCGAATGTCTTTGGCATAATTCGTTATGAAAAAAGTTACGAATGTACGAATCCATTCGAAGCACAATAACACTCTGCTCTGCTCTCTGCTTCTCCCTCACCGTGCTGAACTCCCTCTCAATATGGTGTACAGGGGCGGAGGTTATAGCCACATGTCAAAAACGAAAGTAAAATACGAGATTTCTAATCCATTCGAAGCACAATAACACTCTGCTCTGCTCTGCTCTCTGCTTCTCCCTCACCGTGCTGAACCCTCTCAAAATGGTGTACAGGGGCGGAGGCTATAGCCGCATGTAAAAAACGAAAGTAGAATACGAGATTTCGAATCATTACAAATAACCGCTATGTATTTAGAAAAGTACAAATCCATTCGAAGCACATTAGGCATAATAGGCAGCGTCGTTGTGAGAGAGACACGGAATATTACGAATCAACGAACCCAAAAAAAGTTACGAAAGTAGGAGTTGTGTCCAGAATCAACGAAAAACAACGTACTCTACCGAAAGTACGAATTATAAATCAACTAAAAATAAGGCTTACATTAATACGAATCATTCCGATTCATTGAAAAATGTCGCTTGCGAAAATACGAACTAGTCCGAACACGAAAAATCTCGTCTAGCAAAATTACGAACGATTACGAATCAGCAGGACCGAAAAGAAACCAACCGAAACTAAACAAATTTTTCCGTTGTGCACAAGTCTAGTGGTTAATAGAAATCTTCCCAATGGGACATAGAAAGCAACCTTCTCTTACTCTATACAAAATGAAAAAAAAAACGTTTTGTGTTTAGTTTTACTTTAAATTTCTAATCCTAGATGTGTCGCGGCATGTACCAACCTGCCTTCAATAGGCATTGCATTAAGATTATGGCACCCTGTGTGTCCCAGTGGTCTATCGGAGCTCATCAGATATGCCCACCTTTCATTGTATGGCAAATGGCACAGGCCATTTCTACTGCACTGTCTAAGCTGCCAATTACTTGCCCAAGGAACAGCTTTTAACAAGAGCAGACAGCAAAGGGCACCGAGAATCACGGGCAGTGATGTCTGAATGCTTGAAATATTTTCCACAGCCTTACTTTCAAATGAGTGCACATAGAAGAAGCAGATATATAGTCATCCTGCGATACTGTATACAATGTGATCACAAGACATGGTGTATGTAATTTAGGTTGGGTAGTTATTGGGGACCAGTGGCGTCACTAGGGTTGGTGTCACCTGGTGCGGTATAACATGGTGTCACCCCCCCCCCAATATTTTTTTTCACCCTAATAACACTGCATATATTGGCAACAGTAGTGCCGTTAATAACTATCAATCAACTAGCAAATTTGAATAACAAAATCATATGAAAATAATAGAAATCAAAGCTTAAACTGTTAAAGAACTGTATTTATTTTAACTTTAAACTTTACTGAATTAATAAATAAATAACACAAAAACAGGAACAAATATGAAAGCATTTAGTTAACATCTAAATCAAAACTTTGCTTTTCTAGCCTTGACAGCTGCAAAATTGTGAACAACATCATCAAAATCAATACATTTCGCTAGTTCACTTTCAACTGATAATATTGCAAGATCAGAAAGCCTTGCCTGTCCCATCGTTGAACGCAAATAGTTTTTTATCAGCTTCAACTTTGAAAAGCTCCTCTCACATGAAGCCACAGACACACAGATTGTCAGAAATATTTTTAGACATAGTGAAAGGGTTGGAAGAGATTCAATGAAGTCCCATTCTGCTATGAAGGTCAAAACTTGTAAAGCCGACCAATCTTTGACTTCTTCTAGGTTGATCTTGGCTGCTTTGAGATGTCTCCTCAGTCTGGGTATTTCCATTAACAGCTCACTCTCAGATATTTCGTCATAAAAAGTGGTCAGTTTTGGAATGGACACCTTTAATGTTTCTTCAGTTTCATATATGAGACTCTTTGCTTGAACAGCCTCAAACATGGCTGCAACTTCCATGATGGCTCTTAATCTGATCTGGAGTTCAGAATGGAAGCGATCAATGCACTCAAGCATTGCCCTCTTGTTCTCGTCTTGTAGACTTATGCCTCCAGCATCACGTGCCTGTTCCCCTGCCATCCTCTTCTTAAACCTGGCTCTTCTCTCTACGGCAATTCCATATTCTTTAGATTTTAAATGTGCCTGCTTAATTGCATGTTCCACTAGGTGACTGCGCTCTTCAAACAGAAAAAGCGCCGCCGACGCACCAACTGCCCCAGTGTAAAAGGGGCTTAACCGAGGGCTCCAACACGATGAGTGACTTCATCGCAGCTCTGCCCCCACACTTTTCATTATCTGCTGTCCCCAGGGACAGATCCAATCCAGAGATCCCACTGTATGGTGATCTCTGGATCGGATCTGTCCCTGGGGACAGCAGATAATGGCATCATTGGCATGATTTGGATTTTGGAACTGACCTGCTGAAACGGTGTGTTGTTTGCTGGACCGGATCTGATGGCTGCAGAGAAGATGAGAAGATGCTGTAATCTGCTGACAACAAGGCGTGTTGCTTGCTTGGACCGGTTCTGATGGCCGCAGAGAAGACGAGAAGATGCTGTAATCTGCTGACAACAAGGCGTGTTGCTTGCTTGGACCGGATCTGATGGCCGCAGAGAAGACGAGAAGATGCTGTGACCTGCTGACAACAAGGCGTGTTGCTTGCTTGGACCGGATCTGATGGCCGCAGAGAAGACGAGAAGATGCTGTGACCTGCTGACAACAAGGCGTGTTGCTTGCTTGGACCGGATCTGATGGCCACAGAGAAGACGAGAAGATGCTGTGACCTGCTGACAACAAGGCGTGTTGCTTGCTTGGACTGGATCTGATGGCCGCAGAGAAGACGAGAAGATGCTGTGACCTGCTGACAACAAGGCGTGTTGCTTGCTTGGACCGGATCTGATGGCCACAGAGAAGACGAGAAGATGCTGCTGTGACCTTCTGCTTGCTGGATGGATCTGATGTGGGTGTGGGTCACTGTCTGCCTACACCTGTGCTGTGGTCTGTGGACACCCCCCCCTTATCAGGCCAGATTAGGGCGGCTCCGCTCAGCTATCATACCTGGTGACACAAAGCACCCCCCCCCATGAGACCAGCTTGCTCAGGGTGGGTAGGTGTGTCACTCAGCTACTGTGCCTATATCTAATATAATATATCTGTGGCCAGCAGCATCCCCCCCCCCCCATCATCATCATCATCAGACCAGCTCAGGCTGGGGGTGTCTCAGTCAGCTAATATAAATTATATTGTGAGTGTTGGCTGTCTGATAATGGGGGGGGGGCTGCTGGACACAGATATATTATATTACATATAATAGGCACAGTAGCACAGGAGTTAGCTGGTCTGGTGGGGGGAGGGGCGGCTGGACCAGCTATATTACATAGTATATATATATATATTGTGAGGGGGTTAACTCGATAGCGGGTGTGTGTGACCCCCTGGTTGGGCTCCCCACACAAAAACAGGGCCAGCAGACGGAGGTTGTGGTTTTCAAAATCAAAAGGTGCGGTTTATTTCTCTATGTACAGTGACAAAAACACAGCAAAGCCAAAAAGAAACATAAACAAAATAAATCCTGGTCAGTTTGACCTCTGACTAAACATGCAGGTTTCCTAAACTAACAACTGGGATCAGCCTGGTGCTGTCCTAGTCCCTAAGTCCCTGGTTTAGTAAAAGTCCAAACAAATAGCCACACAGGCTTTGCCTCACCGCACAGGGGTTCACTCTCCCTAGACAGTCCACACAGGTCTGGTTCCAGGCATGAGCAAACACCTAATGAATCTGGGAGTTTTTATAGAGGCCTTTAAATGAGCTGACAAGCTTCAGCTGGTCTCATCAACTCCCTGCCTGCACGACGCCCAGCCCTCTCCCTAGAGGTATGAGTCATCCATGAGCCCACTAGCCTCAGCTGGGCTTCATCAACTCCCTAGTTGTATAAGTCGGCATAAAGCCTGAATCTGGGAGAAATATATCTACCCCCCTGGATGCAACCAGGTGACTTTACCTTCCTGCTGTCACATACCCCCCCCTCTTGTTTTAACCTTGGGGTTGGAACACCAGCAATCAGGCATTCATGTACTCGAGACAAAGCATCCACATTCCCCATTTGAACGCCAGGGCGATGCTTTACTGTGAAGTTGAATTCCTGTAGGGCCAGGAACCACCTATTCACTCTTCTATTTGTCTCCTTGTTTTGAGCCATCCACTTTAACGGAGCGTGATCCGTAACCATGTCAAAGTGCCTACCTAGCAGATAGTACCGAAGGGAATCTAGAGCCCACTTCACCGCTAAACACTCCTTTTCAACCGTGGCGTAATTTACCTCATGGGACTTCAACTTCCTGCTGAGGTAAATGACTGGGTGCTCTTCCCCGTTCCAGACCTGGGATAATACTGCTCCTAACCCCACATCTGACGCATCACTTTGTACGACAAAGTCTTTAGAGAAGTCGGGTGAGTACAACACTGGCTGGCTACATAAGGCTTGTTTCAAGAATTGGAATGCTGCCTCAGCCTCGGGGGTCCATTTAATCATGACCGACCCTTTCCCTTTCGTCAGGTTGGTTAGGGGCACAGCCTTAGAAGCAAAGTGGGGAATGAAGCGCCGATAATAACCCGCGATTCCCAGAAAGGCCCGTACCTGCTTCTTGCTGTTGGGACGTGGCCAACTCTGGATGGCCTCGACTTTGTTGAGTTGGGGTTTTATCACTCCCCTGCCAATGGTGTACCCAAGATATTTGGCCTCCTCCTGCCCAATGGTACACTTCTTGGGGTTAGCCGTAAACCCCGCTTCCCGGATAGAGTCTAGGACTGCTTGCACTTTTGGCAGATGTGAGGCCCAATCTGTGCTATGGACAATTACGTCATCCAGGTAAGCCGCAGCATACTTCCGATGGGGCCTCAGTATCTGGTCCATTTTCCGCTGGAATGTGGCCGGCGCATTCTGTAACCCGAACGGCATTCTCTTATATTGGAACGCCCCGTCTGGGGTTACAAATGCGGTTTTCTCTTTGGCCGACTTGGCCAGGGGAATTTGCCAATACCCTTTTGTGAGGTCAAGAGTCGTCATGTATCGGGCTGTTCCCAGCCGGTCGATCAACTCATCTATACGTGGCATGGGGTAGGTGTCAAATTTTGTAACTTTGTTCAACTGACGAAAATCGTTACAAAATCGCCAGCTCCCATCCGGTTTAGGCACCAACACAATGGGACTAGACCAATCACTTTGGGACTCCTCTATCACCCCTAAGTTCAGCATTTTCTGTACTTCCTCCCGTATTGCCTCCCGTCGGGCCTCTGGGATCCGATAGGGTTTTAACTTCACCCTTTCACCGGGCGGGGTAATAATATCATGCTCTACCCCAGATGTTTGTCCCGGCAGCTCAGAGAACACCTCCTTGTTGCGAAGCACAAACTCCTTAACCTCCTGTTGTTGGGGTTGTGACAAGGTGGCTGCTATTCCAACCTCCGGAATCACGCAACCAGTTTGAGCTGGTGACCAAGTTTCTGCGACTAGGGACTCTCTATCCCTCCAGGCTTTCAACAGATTAACGTGATATATCTGTTCGGGCTTTCGCCTTCCTGGTTGTCTGACCTTGTAATTCACTTCGCTCACTTTTTCCATTATCTCGTAGGGGCCTTGCCATTTGGCAAGGAATTTACTTTCAACCGTAGGGACAAGTACCAATATCCTATCCCCCGGGGAAAAGGTACGGGTCTTTGCTCCACGGTTGTACACTCTCTGCTGTGCCAACTGCGCTTGGGCCAAATGTTCCTTCACGATGGGCATTACCTGTGCAATTCGATCTTGCATCAGGGCGACATGCTCAATCACACTCCTGTGGGGAGAACTCTCACTTTCCCAAGTTTCCTTGGCAATATCCAACGGCCCTCTTGGGTGTCTCCCATACAGTAACTCAAAGGGGGAGAATCCCGTAGAGGATTGGGGCACCTCCCTAATAGCAAACATCAAATAAGGAAGTAGACAGTCCCAATCCTTTCCATCTCTATCCACCACTTTCTTCAACATTTGTTTTAGGGTTTTGTTGAATCTTTCAACCAGCCCATCGGTTTGGGGGTGATACACAGATGTACGCAATTGCGTCACTTTGAGCAATTTACACAGCTCTTTCATAACCCGGGACATAAAGGGTGTACCTTGGTCCGTAAGCAGTTCTTTACAAATACCCACCCGGCTAAAAACAAGAGATAGCTCTTTGGCTATGGTTTTGGCCGAGGTATTTCTGAGAGGGATCGCTTCTGGATAACGGGTGGCATAGTCCATTATAACCAATATGTACTGGTGCCCCCTAGCGGACTTGATTATAGGACCTACCAAATCCATTGCGATTCTCTCAAACGGGACCTCAATGATGGGTAGAGGGACCAGCGGGCTACGGAAATGTGGCATCGGGGCCGACCTCTGACACACAGGGCAGGAGGAACAATAATTTTCTATGTCCTTCATCACTCCAGGCCAATAGAATCTCTGTAATACCCTCTCTCGGGTTTTCTCTGTCCCCAGATGACCTCCAAGAATGTGCCCATGGGCCAACTCCAACACCAACTTCCTGTAAGGTTTGGGCACCACAAGCTGCTCAACGGTTTCTTCTGCCCTTTTTGCCACCCGATACAGTAGGTCCTTCTCTACGCTGAAGTATGGGTAAGTGCAGGTATTATCTGGGTTCACTAACTCGCCATCTATTTCCACTACGTTTTCCCGTGCCTTTATTAGGGCGGGGTCTTTTAACTGTTCTGTGGCAAAATTTTCCCTGTGAACCTCCAGATCAGAAAACTCCACAGACGGTAGGTTTTCGTCTGAGGAGGTGGGCTCCTCTCCAGTTTCTTGAGTCTCCCCTGCCAATACTGACAAGGGAAATTCTGGAGAGTCCTCACCACTCTCAGAGGAGTTCTGGCTATCACATTCCTGGTACATAGGGGCACCAGTGGGGGGCTCAGGATCATCCCACAGTTCCCAGAACTTCGGAAAATCCCTTCCCACAATGGCGTCATACGGTAACTGAGATACTAAGCCCACTGGATGAGAGAGGGTACCTTTGGGGGTCTCGAAACACACTGTAGTCACTGGATACTCTCGGGTGTCCCCATGCACACAAATAACAGCTACCTTGCTATTCCCAGAGACCTCTGTTTTAACTAACTCAGCCTTTATCAGGGTCACAAGGCTACCTGAATCCAGCAATACCACAACATTTCTACCATTAACACACATTTTGCATAAATGTTTCTCAGTTCCTCGAATGGCAGTGCATGCGACTGTCGCACACAGCGACTGACGTCTGCCCGTCAGAAAGTCACACTGCATGGGTTCCTCCACAACCGGGCAATTGGCTGCAATATGTCCCGCTTGCCGGCAGCGGTAGCAAACGATCCTTCTTGCCGCCTCTTGAGCCGCTGATTTCCCAGGCTGTTCTCGCCAAACTTGGGGTAGAGCTCCCACCCTCTCACTCTCTCCACCCTTACCCCTTGGAATCCTCTTATCCGCCCCTGGGGGTGGTCTGGTCTTAGGGTGGAAAGTCCGAGTGTCTCTGGAAGAGGCCGTCAGGTTCTCTGTAGCCAAGTATTTCTCTACACGATCCACAAGACCACCGGCCGTCTCTGGGTCTCCATGGCTTACCCACTTTTGGATGGCAGTAGGAAGAGCTCTCAAAAACCGATCCATTACAACACGTTCCACAATCTCTGGTGCGGACAAAGTCTCTGGCTGTAGCCACTTCCTGCTCAGGTGAATGAGATCATACATTTGAGACCTGGGGGGTTTTCCAAGCTGGAAAGTCCAGTTATGCACACGCTGAGCCCGGACAGCCAGGGTGACACCCAGCCTTGCCAATATTTCAGCTTTTAGCATCACATAGTCTTTTGCTTGGTCAGGCTCTAGGTCATAGTAAGCCTTCTGCGATTCACCAGTTAACAGAGGAGCCACCAGTCCAGCCCACTGCTCCTCAGGCCACTTTTCTCTTTCAGCAGTCCTTTCAAATGTGGTCAAAAATACCTCTGGATCATCCTCTCCAGTCATTTTTGTCAATAAACGACTCACCCCAAAGGACGCGGTATTAGTGGGACGGCTTTCCTCACTGGTCTGCGGACGTTGCTGCATTACTGCTTCCATTTGTTGTAGTCTCTGCTCTTGCTTCTGTAACAGGTCTATGAAGCGGGCCTCAGATTGCTGCTGGGCTTGTTGATGAGCTTGCTGCTGGGCTGCAAGGCTCCTTTGCAAACCTGCATTTGTCTGCTGTTGATTGGCATTTGCTAGAGCCAGCTGTTTCAGTATCTCCTCCATGCTGGCTAAAAAAAAACTGCCACTGGTTCTCCACCAACTGTGAGGGGGTTAACTCGATAGCGGGTGTGTGTGACCCCCTGGTTGGGCTCCCCACACAAAAACAGGGCCAGCAGACGGAGGTTGTGGTTTTCAAAATCAAAAGGTGCGGTTTATTTCTCTATGTACAGTGACAAAAACACAGCAAAGCCAAAAAGAAACATAAACAAAATAAATCCTGGTCAGTTTGACCTCTGACTAAACATGCAGGTTTCCTAAACTAACAACTGGGATCAGCCTGGTGCTGTCCTAGTCCCTAAGTCCCTGGTTTAGTAAAAGTCCAAACAAATAGCCACACAGGCTTTGCCTCACCGCACAGGGGTTCACTCTCCCTAGACAGTCCACACAGGTCTGGTTCCAGGCATGAGCAAACACCTAATGAATCTGGGAGTTTTTATAGAGGCCTTTAAATGAGCTGACAAGCTTCAGCTGGTCTCATCAACTCCCTGCCTGCACGACGCCCAGCCCTCTCCCTAGAGGTATGAGTCATCCATGAGCCCACTAGCCTCAGCTGGGCTTCATCAACTCCCTAGTTGTATAAGTCGGCATAAAGCCTGAATCTGGGAGAAATATATCTACCCCCCTGGATGCAACCAGGTGACTTTACCTTCCTGCTGTCACAATATATATATATATATATATATATATATATATATAAAATCTATAGCTGTGTCTAGCAGCAGACCACCTTGCATCCCCCCCCCTTCCTTATCATATCATATACAGGCCGTCAGGGGCAGGGCGCCAGACACTGAAACTGAGTCCTCCCACTGTCCCACACTAGCTCTCTTACAAAGGCAACCCCCCCCCCCATACACACACCTCATCTTGTGCTCCGGCGGGCCGACGGTGGAGAACCCCCCCCCCCCACCTGCCGCCAGCTGGAGTCTCAGACAGTCTGTACTCCTGGAGAGTGGAGAGGAGGAGGGCTGGGCACTGTGGGCAGCGACCGTCACACACAGCAGCCGCGCCGCCCGGGCGGAGAAAGTTGTGTGTGTGCTGCAGTGACGTGTCGTCACATCATCACAGTGCAGTGTGATGATGTGACAGGCTGAGTCGCTCGCTGGCTCTGTAGGGTAGGGAGGAGGATTGGAATTTAGGAATAGGAAGAATAAGGAGCCGGAGGACACACACCAGGCGCGGCCGCGGCGCTGGAGGTGTTGTTCCAGGCTTCCAGCCCAGCGGGGTGAAATTAATCAATGAATGGGTCAGCTGTAAAAAAAAAAAAAATGGGAGGGTGTCACCCCTCTAGCGGGTGTCACCCGGGGGTGGACCGCACCCCCCGCACCCCCCTAGCAACGCCTCTGTTGGGGACATTACATTAACCACTTAACGACCGCCCACCGCCGATTTACGTCGGCAGAATGGCACGGACAGGCAGAATCACGTAGATCTACGTGATCGCCTTTGTGCAGTTGGGGGGTCCATCCGGACCCCCCTTCACTGCAGTGAGCGGCCGTTAAGTGTTCGGGAGCGATCAGGCATGAGGGGGCGGCCGCTCGATTCCGCCCCCCCCCTCGCGATCGCTCCCGGCCAATGAAATTGCTTCCTCCGCCATGTGATGTAAACACAGGCTGGAGGAAGTGATGTCATCTCCCTCGCCGCGGTCTTTTCGTTCCCGGCGCCGAGGAGTGAAGACAGAGGTTAGTGCTCCAACAGTCCACTGACACGTAGGTACACATAGGCACACAAATCACCCCCCAGTCACCCCCAGATCACCCCCCAGGTCACCCCAAAGCCCCCAATCACAGTGTCACTGATTGCAGTGATCATTTATTTTACTGATCACTGCATTTAGTGTCATCTGTGATTGTAAAAAGTTGCAAGGCAGTTAGGATTAGGCCCCTTTAGGTCCAGGGTAGCCCCCTAACCCCCCCTAATAAAGGTTTAACCCCTTGATCACCCCCCAGGTAACCCTTTCACCCCCTAACTTCAGCGTCACTAAGCGATTGTTTTTCCGATCGCTGTATTCGTGTCGCTGGTGTTTTAGATAGGCAGTTATTTTTTTTTTAGGTTCGCCGCAGGTTTTTATTGGTGTCAGGTACCCCCATATTTAACCTAATAAAGGTTTTAACCCCCTGATTGCCCCTAGTTAACCCTTTCACCAGTGATCACCATATAAAGGTTACGGGTGACGCTGGTTGATTAGTTTGCTTTTTATAGCATCAGGGCACCCGCCGTATATAACCCAATAAAGGTTTAACCCCCCTGATCGCCCGGCGGGTGAGATCAATTAGGTTTTAGCGCCAGAGAGGGTCTGCGTCGCCCCAGGCAGTGTTAGGTTAGTGCCAGTAACGCTAACACCCACGCGCAAAGCATACACCCCCCTTAGTGGTATAGTATCTGATCAGATCTATACTAGCATCCCCAGCGGTTTAGGGTTCCCAAAAACGCAGTGTTAGCGGGATCAGCCCAGATACCTGCTAGTACCTGCGTTTAGCCCCTCCGCCCAGCCCAGCCCAGCCCACCCAAGTGCAGTATCGATCGATCACTGTCACTTACCGAACACAACACACATAACTGCAGCGTTCGCAGAGACAGGCCTGATCCCTGCGATCGCTAACAGTTTTTTTGTAGCGTTTGATATATTTGCTGACGACAGTCAGGTGCTTTTTTTCCTGTGAATCTTACTAGTGTACCCCTAAATTTAGAGCCCAAAATGGCAAGTCGAAGGTACACTAGTAAAGAGGCCTACGAGATTCTGAGCATGACAGATAGTGAAGAGGAGGTCACGTATCTGTCAGATTCAGGCTCAGAATATCTTCCCGTAGAAGACAGTGACGTCAGCGGCCCCACGTCAGATAGCTCTGACGACGAAGTTGAGGTCCCTGCTAAGGTCAGGCGTACCCGATCCCGATCTTCTGAGGTTGTTGAGGAGCAAGAACCGCAGGTCTCTCGTATCATGGAGCAGAGTAGTACTAGCGCCGCTATTCCTTCTGGTGAACTGGCAAGCACCAGCGGCCTAGTACAGCCTGGACGTACATCCAGCACTGCAGTAACACTTGGTGACGTGGCGAGTCCCATAAGTGCAGTTCAAGCTGGCGAGGTGGCAAGCACAAGTAGTGTCCCGCTGCCACCAAGAAGACAAAGGCAGGCCCGTCGTGCCCATACTGCCCTTCCTGCAGAATTTGCCTATCCTGATTGGGTCCCCACCACTTCTGCAGAACCCGTACTTCCCCCATTCACTGCCCAACCCGGTATTCAGGTGGAAACAGCTGATTTTATGCCAATCGATTTTTATTCGCTGTTTTTCACGGAAGATCTCTATAGATCTATTGTGGACCAGAGTAATTTATATGCTGGTCAATTTATCGCCGCTAACCCCCAGTTGCCTAAAATTGCCAGAAATTGGAAACCAATTACGGTTTCCGAATTTAAGACCTTTCTGGGCCTTTCCCTCAACATGGGCACACATAAATTTCCGTCATTGCGTGCTTATTGGTCCACGCACCCAATTGACCACATGCCCGTGTTCTCTGCCTCCATGTCCAGGGCACGATACGAGCAGATTTTGCGGTTCATGCACTTCAACGACAATGAACTTTGTCGTCCACGTGGGGACCCTGAATACGACCGGCTCTATAAAATTCGGCCCCTCATAAACCACTTCAACGAACGTTTTGCAGCCTTGTTTACTCCCGATCAAGTTGTCTGCGTTGATGAGTCCCTGATTAAATTTTCTGGCCGCTTGTCTTTCAAGCAGTACCTTCCCAGCAAGCGTGCCAGATACGGGGTCAAGCTCTACAAGTTCTGTGACAGGGCAACAGGCTATGTAGTGAACTTTACGGTTTATGAGGGAAAAGACAGTCAGATTGAGTCGGTCAACTGCCCGGATTACATAGGGAGCGCTGGCAAGATAGTGTGGAACTTGGTGTCACCCTTATTCGGAAAGGGGTACCACTTGTATGTGGACAATTATTACACGAGCGTGCCACTGTTTAGTCACTTGTTTGATCATAAGATTGGAGCATGTGGCACCGTGCGACCTAATCGCCGGGGCTTTCCCCAGCGGCTTGTAGATGCCCGTCTTAGGCTGGGGGAGAGAGCCTGCTTGAAGTGTAATAACTTGCTCGCTATGAAGTGGAGGGACAATAAGAATGTTTTCCTTCTTACCTCCCTTCATGCAGACACGACAGTCCAAATTCCTACGGCGACTGGTGTTGTGGAGAAACCCCTCTGTGTCCACGAATATAACCAAAATATGGGAGGGGTGGACCTCAACGACCAGTTGATGGCGCCGTATCTAATTGACCGTAAGGCGAGACGCTGGTACAAAAAAGTGTCTCTATCATTATTCCAATTGGCTTTGCTGAACGCTCATGTGCTATACAGAGCTTCAGGCGGGACGTTATCTCTTCTAAAATTCCAGAATGAGATAGTCACAGAACTCCTGTATCCAGGCGGTTCTGCACCTCACCATCCCCAACCAAATGCAGTAAGCCGGCTGCATGAGAGGCATTATTCGTATGTCCTCCCGAGTACCCCTACCCAAAGCCACCCCCAAAAAAGATGTCGTGTCTGTAGCAAGCGCGGATTTAGGCGTGACACCCGTAGTTTTTGTCCACGCTGTCCTGACAAGCCTGGTCTTTGCCAAGGTGAATGTTTTGAACGCTACCACTCAAAAGTGAAGTTTTAGCGTAGGGTACAGCATTTCACAGACTAGGACACACTTACACAGGGTCTCCCAAGATGCCATTACATTTTGAGAGACCCGAACCATTACAGTTGTAAAGTTACAAAAAAAAGTGTAAAAAAGAAAAAAAAAACGTAAAAAACAAAACACAAAAAAAATATAAAATAAAAAAACCAAAAATAGTTGTCGTTTTATTGTTCTCTCTCTCTCTATTTTCTCTCTATTGTTCTGCTCTTTTTTACTGTATTCTATTCTGCAATGTTTTATCATGCTTGCTTTTCAGGTATGTAATTTTTTGTTTTCAGGTGCGCCATTCAACTGCAGCGCGGAATTATTTATCTTGACAGCAACAGCGTTTGCTCCCACGATACATAAAGCCGTGACTCCAGTGCTGTAGGAGGTGATTTCACCACCACAGTTAAAAAAAAGAGCATATATGCCGAAGCATGGGGGCAGCAGGGGCGGAGGAGCGATTTTGCTCCTAATGCCGCGTACATACGGTCGAAATTCCGACCGTGTGTACGCGGCATAACTTTTTTGCGGGAGGATGCCCCCATGCTTCGGCATATATATATTTTAGGCACAGGTTGCGTTAAAACATTTTTTTATTTTTTACTAGGTTTTGTTTTGGTATTTGCTTTGCAGGTATGGCATGGTAAGGTCTTACTGTTGTACTGTAATGTTACTTTGTTTTAATGTTAACCACCATTTGCTTAGCAGGTACGCCATTCAGTTGCAGCGCGGATCTATTTATCTTGACAGCAACAGCGTTTGCTCCCACGATACATAAAGCCGTGACTCCAACGCTGTAGGTGATTTCACCACCACAGTTAAAAAAAAGAGCATATATGCCGAAGCATGGGGGCAGCAGGGGCGGAGGAGCGATTTTGCTCCTAATGCCACGTACATACGGTCGAAATTCCGACCGTGTGTACGCGGCATAACTTTTTTGCGGGAGGATGCCCCCATGCTTCGGCATATATATATTTTAGGCACAGGTTGCGTTAAAACATTTTTTTATTTTTTACTAGGTTTTGTTTTGGTATTTGCTTTGCAGGTATGGCATGGTAAGGTCTTACTGTTGTACTGTAATGTTACTTTGTTTTAATGTTAACCACCATTTGCTTAGCAGGTACGCCATTCAGTTGCAGCACGGATCTATTTATCTTGACAGCAACAGCGTTTGCTCCCACGATACATAAAGCCGTGACTCCAACGCTGTAGGAGGTGATTTCACCACCACAGTTAAAAAAAAGAGCATATATGCCGAAGCATGGGGGCAGCAGGGGCGGAGGAGCGATTTTGCTCCTAATGCCGCGTATATACGGTCGAAATTCCAACGGAGGCTTATCCGTGGAAAAGTCCGACCGTGTGTACGCGGCATAACCTTTTATGCCGCGTACATACGGTCGAAATTCCGACGAAGGCTTGACCGTGTGTACGCGGCATAACTTTTTTGCGGGAGGATGCCCCCATGCTTCGGCATATATGCCCATCATTAGAAGTGGGTGGATGAAGGGAGGTATTCTAATGGTGGGCATACCCACCAATCAATCTCTTTTTTTCGTTCAGCCAATAGGCTGTATGAAAAAAAAGATTACAATACATGTCCAACAAGGACCAGCAACGTACTGGTATGTTGCTGGACTTTGAATGTTTATACCAGAATGATGCCTGCAGGTTTAGGTATCATCTTGGTATCATTCTTTTCAGCCAGCAGCCGGCTTTCATGTAAAAGCAATTCTAGCAGATAATTAGCCTCTAGACTGCTTTTACAAGCAGTGGGAGGGAATGTCCCCCCCCGGATATAAAAAGCGCCATTGGGAAATTGGGAAAGCATTTTATCACACCGATCTTGGTGTGGTCAGATGCTTTGAGGGCAGAGGAAAGATCTAGGGTCTAACCCCCCAATTTTTTTCAAAAAAAGAGTACCTGTCACTACCTATTGCTATCATAGGGGATATTTACATTCCCTGAGATAACGATAAAAATGGTAAAAAAATAAAATATGGAAGGCACAGTTTAAAAATAAAATAAAAAAGCCAAATAAATAATAAAAAAAAAAAAAAAAAAGCACCGCTGTCCCCCCCTGCTATTGCGCAAAGGCGAACGCAAGCGTCGGTCTAGCGTCATATGTAAACAGCAATTGCATCATGCATGTGAGGTATCACCGCGAAGGTCAGATCGAGGGCAGTCATTTTAGCAGTAGACCTCCTCTGTAAATCTAACGTGGTAACCTGTAAAGGCTTTTAAATGCTTTTAAAAATGAATGTAGTTTTGTCGCCGCTGCGCGTTTGTGCGCAATTTTAAAGCATGTCGTGTTTGGTATCCATGTACTCGGCCTATGATCATCTTTTTTATTTCATCAAACATTTGGGCAATATAGTGTTTTTTAGTGCATTAAAAATAAAAAAAGTGTGTTTTTCCCCCAAAAAATGCGTTTGAAAAATCGCTGCGCAAATACTGTGTGGAAAAAAAAAATGCAACACCCACTATTTTAATCTGTAGGGCCTTTGCTTTAAAAAAATATATAATGTTTGGGGGTTCAACATAATTTTCTTGCAAAAAAAAATTTTCTTTCATGTAAACAAAAAGTGTCAGAAAGGGCTTTGTCTTCAAGTGGTTAGAAGAGTGGATGATGTGTGACATAAGCTTCCTAATGTTGTGCATAAAATGCCAGGACAGTTCAAAACCCCCCCAAATGACCCCATTTTGTAAAGTAGACACCTCAAGCTATTTGCTGAGAGGCATGTTGAGCCCATTGAATATTTTTTTTTTTTGTCCCAAGTGATTGAATAATGACCAAAAAAAAAAAATGTACAAAAAGTTGTCACTAAATTATATATTGCTCAAACATGCCATGGGCATATGTGGAATTACACCCCAAAATACATTCTGTTGCTTCTCCTGAGTACGGGGATACCACATGTGTGGGACTTTTTGGGAGCCTAGTCGCGTACGGGACCCCAAAAACCAAGCACCGCCTTCAGGATTTCTATGGGTGTAAATTTTTGATTTCACTCCTCACTGCCTATCACAGTTTCGGAGGCCATGGAATGCCCAGATGGCACAAAACCCCCCCAAATGACCCCATTTTGGAAAGTAGACACCCCAAGCTATTTGCTGAGAGGTATGTTGAGTATTTTGCAGATCTCGCTTTTTGTCACAAAGTTTTGAAAATGTAAAAAAAGAAAAAAAAAAAGAAAAAAAAATGTCTTTCTTAATTTTCAAAAACAAATGAGAGCTGTAAAATACTCACCATGCCTCTCAGCAAATAGCTTGGGGTGTCTACTTTCCAAAATGGGGTCATTTGTGGGGGTTTTGGGCTATTTTGACATTTTATGGCCTTCAAAACTGTGATAGGTAGTGAGGAGTGAAATCAAAAATGTATGCCCTTAGAAACCTTGAAGGCGGTGCTTGGTTTTTGGGGTCCCGTACGCGGCTAGGCTCCCAAAAAGTCCCACACATGTGGTATCCCCGTACTCAGGAGAAGCAGCAGAATGTATTTTGGGGTGTAATTTCACATATAACCATGGCATGTGTGAGCAATATATCATTTAGTGACAACTTTTTGTACATTTTTTTTTTTTTTTCTTTTTGTCATTATTCAATCATTTGGGACAAAAAAAAAATATTCAATGGGCTCAACATGCCTCTCAGCAAATAGCTTGGGGTGTCTACTTTCCAAAATGGGGTCATTTGGGGGGGTTTTGTGCCATCTTGGCATTTTATGGCCTTCAAAACTGTGATAGGTAGTGAGGAGCGAAATCAAAAATTTATGCCCTTAGAAACCTTGAAGGCGGTGCTTGGTTTTTGGGGTCCCGTACGCGGCTAGGCTCCCAAAAAGTCCCACACATGTGGTATCCCTGTACTCAGGAGAAGCAGCAGAATGTATTTTGGGGTGTAATTTCACATATGCCCATGGCATGTGTGAGCAATATATCATTTAGTGACAACTTTGTGCAAAAAAAAAAAAGTTTGTCATATTCCCGCAACTTGTGGCAAAATATAAAATATTTCATGGACTGAACATGCCTCTCAGTAAATAGCTTGGGGTGTCTACTTTCCAAAATGGGGTCATTTGGGGGGGTTTTGTGCTATTTTGGCATTTTATGGCCTTCGAAACTGTGATAGGTAGTGAGGAGTGAAATCAAAAATTTGCGCCCTTAGAAATCCTGAAGGCGGTGCTTGGTTTCCGGGGTCCCGTACGTGGCTAGGCTCCTAAAAAGTCCCACACATGTGGTATCCCCGTACTCAGGAGAAGCAGCAGAATGTATTTTGGGGTGCAATTCCACATATAACCATGGCATGTGTGAGCAATATATCATTTAGTGACAACTTTTTGTAATTTTTATTTTTTATTTTTTTTTTTGTCATTATTCAATCACTTGGGACGAAAAAAATAAATATTCAATGGGCTCAACATGCCTCTCAGCAATTTCCTTGGGGTGTCTACTTTCCAAAATGGGGTCATTTGGGGGGGTTTTGTACTGCCCTGCCATTTTAGCACCTCAAGAAATGAGATAGGCAGTCATAAATTTAAAGCTGTGTAAATTTCAGAAAATGTACCCTAGTTTGTAAACGCTATAACTTTTGCGCAAACCAATAAATATACGCTTATTGACATTTTTTTTACTAAAGACATGTGGCTGAATACATTTTGGCCTAAATGTATGACTAAAATTGAGTTTATTCGATTTTTCTTATAACAAAAAGTAGAAAATATCATTTTTTTTCAAAATTTTCGGTCTTTTTCTGTTTATATCGCAAAAAATAAAAATCGCAGAGGCAATCAAATACCATTAAAAGAAAGCTCTATTTGTGGGAAGAAAAGGACGCAAATTTCATTTGGGTACAACATTGCATGTCCGCACAATTTACAGTTAAAGCAGCGCAGTGCCGAATCCCAAAAACAGGCTTGGTCCTAATGGCCCGAAATGGTCCGGGGCTTAAGTGGTTAAGGTCCAGTTCACACCATAGAAACGCAATCCGGATGCGTTCCAGGTGTTTTTTTGCATGCGCGTTTTTGATGCGTTCCAGTACGTTTTTGGTACGTTTTTGATGCAGTCCAGTGCTTTTTTTCACCCCACTTTTTTCTTAACCTTAAATAATGACAATTGTGTTCCAGTGCGTTTTTGGTGCATTTAGGTGCGTTCTGGTGTGTTCCAGTGCGTTTTTGATGTGTTTTACAGCGTTCCAGTACAGTCCCGTACAGGTAAAATGCAGAATGGTCTACTTTTTTTTCTGGAACTGGAACGCACTGGAACTGAAAGCACTGGTGTGAACTATGCCATTGAAAACCATATAACCTACTTTTCATGCGTTTTTGATGCAGAAAAAAACGCACTGGACTGCATGTGGTGTGAACTGGCCCTAATACAGTATTTGCATTATAGAGTCTTTAACCACCTCAATACAGGGCACTTTCACCCCCTTGCTGCCCAGGCCAATTTTCAGTTTTCAGCGCTGTCACATTTTGAAAGACAATTGCGCGGTCGTGCAACACTGTACCCAAATATATTTTTAATAATTTTCTTCACACAAACAGAGCTTTCTTTTGGTGGTATTTAATCACTGCTGGGTTTTTTATTTTTTACAAAAATTTTACATTTTCTTAGTTTCTGTCAATAAATTTTGTAAATAAGTAATTTTTCTCCTTCGCTGAGGAGACGGCACTGATAGGCTGCACTGATGGGCACTGATGAGGTGGCACTGATGACGAGACACTATTATGCTGCACTGATGGTCACTGATAGGTGGCACTGGTGGGTGGCACTGATGAGCGGCACTGATGAGCTGCACTGATGGTCACTAATGGGCGACACTGGTGGGCACTGATTGGCGACACTGGTGGGCACTGATAGGCAGCACAGATAGGTGGCACTGATGGGCACTGATAGGCGGCACTGATAGGCACTAATTGGCAGCACTCATGGGCAGCACTCATGGGCACTGATGGGAATTAATCGGCAGCACTGATGAGCAGGCACTGATGGGCACTGAAAGGCAGCACTGACTGGTATCAGTAATGGGCACTGATTTGTGTCACTGATGGGCACTCATGGGCACTGATTGGTGGCACTCATGGGCATTGATTGGTGGCACTTCTGGGGCTTTCCTGTAATCAGGGAACTTATGATCAGTGCGCTGATTACATGCCCTGTTCTCCCTTGGCAGTGTGAGGCGATGAGACGATTACCGCACTTCCTGTATTTACATTTGACTGTCTGTGATTGGACACAGCCGATCACATGGTTAAAGAGCCGCGCCATCGGCTCTTTACAGAGATCGGGGTTGCGCTGTTTCCTAGCAACACGGCGCGGCCACGATCGGTGCACTGCGCGCCACAGCGGGCGCGTGGGAGCAGCCGATCGGGTGCACCATCATATGACGTCCACCCAGAATGAGAGCCACATCGCTTCTCTGTCATTTGATGGTGGGCAGGCGGCAAGTGATTAATGAGTTGAGAATTTTTTTTGTATCTTTCATAAACAATTTAAGAAAGCTTCATTGTAATTTCCTTTCAAGATCAAATCAATGAAATTTTGATCAGTTGTCGCAGGGCACTAAAATGGCATGGGGACAGTGCCTACCCTGCCTATTTGGTAATCCGGCATTGCTGACAACACATGCATTGGAATTTAGAGCAAAAAATATATTGTGTTGTCAGGTCAAAGAGGAGGGTAGAGATACGCTATATTACTGGCAGAGCAACAGTTGTTTTTCAGTACTTTCAGTGTGTCCAACTTTACCTTTGGCTTTGTCTTGTCTCCTATACTGAAAATGCTTTGTCTGTTTTTTTGTTTTTTTTAAATGACAGTATTTAGAATTGCCGATTTTGGCGATCTGAATACTTTTAAGTGCATAGGAAGAGGTTTGGGGTCTTTTAGACCCCCGATCCCTCCATAAAGAGTACCTGTCCCCATCTATTACTGTCACAAGGGATATTTACATTCCTTGTGACAGCAATAAAAGTGATCAGATTTTTATTTATTTTTTAAAGGGATAATGTAAAAAAAATAAAAAATAAAAATAAATAAATAGGAAAAAAAATAACATTTTGAAAGCGCCCTTGTCCCCGCGTGCTCGCGCAGCAAAGAAAACGCATACGTAAGTCACACCCGCAAATGTAAACGGTGTTCAAATCACACATATGAGATATCGCCGCGATCGTCAGAGTGAAAGCAATAATGCTAGAAAAAGAACTCTTCTGTAACTCTAACCTGGTAACCATTATTTTTTTTTTAAAGAGTCGCCTATGGAGGTTTTTAGGTACCGTAGTATGCCGCCATTCTACAAGTGTGGGCAATTTCAAAGCATGACATGTTAGGTATCTATTTTCTCGGCGTAACATCATCTTTCACATTATACAAAAAAAATGGGGTAACTTAACTGTTTCGTTTTTTTTTTAAATTCATGAAAGTGTTCTTTTTTCTCAAAAAATTGCACTTGAAAGAACGCTGCGAAAATACTGTGTGACAAAAAATATTGCAACGTTTGCCGTTTTATTCTCTAGGGTCTTGGGGGTTGTTTGGGGCTTCTAAATAATTTTCTAGCAAAAAATACAGATTTTAACTTGTAAGCAACAAATGTCAGAAATAAGCTTAGTCATGAAAGGGTTAAGGTAGTATAAGGCAGGGCTCAAAATTTCAAGTCTTGAGCCACTAGCCAGGCCTCAAGGGTTACTCGCCACTAGTTGCCCCACCCAACCCCTACCCTGCTCCGCCCCTAATTCTGCTGCTAATCACGCCCTCATAAATTATCACGTAAAAATGTTTATTGCAAGATTAATTTACAAAAATAAATATTAACAACAATGTTATCAGTTCCCCTCAGCACAGCCTCACCTGTGCCCATCAATGCAGCCTCACCTGTTCCCATCAATGCAGCCTCACCTGTGCCCATCAATGCAGCCTCACCTGTGCCCCCTATTAAAGATTTGCCGTGCCTCCTATTGCAGATTCACCGTGCCCCCTATTGCAGATTCACTGTGCCCCCTATTGTAGATTCACCATGCCCCCTATTGCAGATTCACTGTGCCCCCTATTGTAGATTCACTGTGCCCCCTATTGCAGACTCACCGTGCCCCCTATTGCAGATCTACCGTGCCCCCTATTGCAGATTCACCGTGCCCCCTATTGCAGATTCACCGTGCCCCCTATTGTAGATTCACCGTGCCCCCTATTGTAGATTCACCGTGCCCCCTATTGCAGATTCACCGTGCCCCCTATTGCAGATTTACTGTGCCCCCTATTGCAGATTCACTGTGCCCTCTATTGTAGATTCACCGTGCCCCCTATTGCAGATTCACCGTGCCCCCTATTGCAGATTCACCGTGCCCCCTATTGCAGATTCACCGTGCCCCCTATTGCAGATTCACCATGCCCCCTATTGTAGATTCACCGTGCCCCCTATTGCAGATTCACTGTGCCCCCTATTGTAGATTCACTGTGCTCCCTATTGCAGACTCACCATGCCCCCTATTGCAGATTCACCGTGCCCCCTATTGCAGATTCACCATGCCCCCTATTGCAGATTCACTGTGCCCCCTATTGTAGATTCACTGTGCCCCCTATTGTAGATTCACCATGCCCCCTATTGCAGATTCACTGTGCCCCCTATTGCAGATTCACCGTGCCCCCTATTGCAGATTCACCTTGCCCCCTATTGTAGAATCACTGTGTCCCCTATTGCAGATTCACTTTGCCCCCTATTGCAGATTTACTGTGCCCCCTATTGTATATTCACCGTGCCCCCTATTGCAGACTCACCGTGCCCCCTATTGCAGATTCACCGTGCCCCCTATTGCAGATTCACCGTGCCCCCTATTGCAGATTTACTGTGCCCCCTATTGCAGATTCACAGTGCCCCCTATTGCAGATTTACTGTGCCCCCTATTGCAGATTCACCGTGCCCTTTATTGCAGATTCACTGTGCCCCCTATTGTAGATTCACTGTGCCCCCTATTGTAGATTCACTGTGCCCCCTATTGCAGACTCATTGGCAGCCAGATCATGACAGGAGGAAGAGGAGAGAGCCGCAGGATCGCAGAGCGGTAAAGAATGCTGTTACAACTTACATTTAAATTTCCTCCTCTCTGCTCGCTCCCACAGCCCCGCCTCCTCCTGACCCCGCGCCTGTAATATACAACACATCTCAGCATTGGACCCGCATTCTGTCTATTACAGGCACGGGGTCAGGAGGAGGCGGGGCTGTGGGAGCGAGCAGAGCGGAGGAAATTTAAATGTAAGTTGTAACAGTCTTAAACATGTTTACATAAATTTTAAACATGCTTACATGTAATCTATGCTGCCTTCAAATTCTTTACCTCTGTCCATATCACTGTGATGTTTGTTTTTGTTTTCTTATTGTCCACACCTAAATTATGAGCTGGTTTATGTTTATAGGCATGATGATCTCTTGCTCTATCTTGTAGTCTGTTTTTGGTGTGAGAAGTTCGTTCTGTCAGCCATGTGTCCCTCCTATGCAATCCTGACTGATTAATTGCCAATAATACCCTCACCCAACTCAGTATAAATTTAGGCCTGTTCTAGGGGATGCCCAGGCAGTGCACAGGCAGAGTTTGCATTGGCAACTCATCTTGGATAAAGCATTCATATTGGATTAAGTATTGCACTTCGGCTCAACACTTCAGCGAATGCACAAAGTGAATATCCACAACAGACTTCTACAGAACACTATACAGACTACAAGTGACTTGATTCTCCATCAAACTTTGATCTCTCATCCAGACTTCCGTTCAATCTCACTACTCTATATCATGCACTCCCTACTTTTCCTACTCGCAATTGCACCCTCTCTCCTTAAATTCTCTCTCCTTCACCCATCTTCTCCACCTCACAGCTTGTATATATCCCCCTCACTCCTGTCCTCACCTTATTACTGCAGGTATCAGCTCCTGCTAATTCTGAACCCATATACCAATAAAACCTGCAGGACACTAGGGCATGTCCCCCCACATAAGTCACACTCCCATATCACTTCTCTCACCCTTCTGCTTCTCCTAACTTGTGGAGATATTTCCCCAAATCCTGGACCACCATCAATTACCTTCAGACAACATACCCAGCACCCTCCATCTTCTGATAGCAGCCGCAATCCACACAATCTCATTTCTATTCCTCTTCAGCCTAGAACCAGCCTTCTCTTCTCCTGTGCCCTTTGGAATGCCCGCTCTGTTTGTAACAAACTCACCACCGTTCATGACCTATTTATCACAAACTCCCTGAACCTACTTGCAATTACTGAGACCTGGATTCAAGAATCTGACCTTCCTTCTCCTGCTGCTCTCTCCTATGGTGGCCTCCTGTGGACTCACTCTCCCAGGCTTAGTGAACGAAAAGGAGGTGGTGTTGGAATCCTCCTATCCCCTCAAAGCACTTTTCAGGTTCTTAATCCACCCCCCCCCTCTCTGTCCCTCTCCTCATTTGAAGCTCACTGTATTTGTTTATTTTCTCCAGTTTCATTGAGAATTGCTGTGATCTATCGGCCTCCTGGACCAGTATCAAGCTTCCTTGATGACTTCTCTGCCTGGCTACCCTACTTTCTCTCTTCGGAAATTCCAACAATCATTCTTGGTGACTTCAACATCCCTGTTAATTGTAACACTCCCACTGCCTCTAAACTGCTGAGTCTAACCTCCTCTTTTGGCCTAAAACAATGGACAAACTCTGCTACTCACTCTGTTGGCAACTGCCTTGACCTCATATTCTCCTACCTATGCACTCCGCACAACCTCTCCAATATTCCTTTTCCTCTTTCTGATCACCACCTTATTAGTTTCACTCTCTCCCTGTCTGCCTCCTCCTTGCCTTCCAACTACAAAACTATTACCCGTAGAAACCTTCGCCATCTTAACCCTTCTCTTCTTTTTTCTGCAACAGATTGTCTCTACGACAAAATCTCATCCTTGTCCTGCCCCAACTTGGCCACTTCTATCTACAACAGTTCACTGTCATCCACCCTAGATACCTTTGCCCCCCTCACTACACACACAATCAGGTCCCGACGGCTACAACCCTGGCAGACAGACAATACCAGAAGCCTCAAAAAACGTAGCCGCGCTCTTGAGCGTCTGTGGCGCAAGACTAAGTCACAGCAAGATTTCAGCCAATATAAATCTGCCCTCCAAAAATACCATTCCTGCCTCCACACTGCCAAACAGACCTACTTTATCACTCTCATTAACACCCTCTCACGCAGTCCCCATCAACTCTTTTCTACCTTTACCACTCTACTTCATCCTCCATTACCTCCACCCACTAACTTACTCACTGCCCAGGAGATTGCTAATCACTTCAAAAATAAGATTGGAGACAATTCGTCTTGAGATCTCCGCTCTACAGATATCTTCCTCACTCTTCACACCTTGTCCTCCTGCACTATCAATACTTCCCCCTTTTAACCCAGCTACTATAGCGGAAGTCGCTAAACTTTTTTCTAACGCCCACCTAACCTCCTGCCCCCTGGACCCTGTTCCTTCTCAAATACTACGATCACCATCTGACTCTATCCTACACTCTTTAACTCATATCTTCAACCTCTCACTCGCTACTGGCATCTTCCCCAACCCTCTAAAACATGCGCTAGTCACTCCTATACCAAAAAAGGCCTCACTAGACCCCACCAATCTTAACAACCTAAGACCCATCTCTTTACTTCCTTTTGCCTCCAAACTCCTTGAACGTTTAGTCTACAACCGACTGAGCAACCACCCCCTTGAGAATAACCTTCTTGATCCCCTTCAGTTTGGATTTCGCCCACAGCACTCCACAGAAACTGCCCTCCTAAAACTCACAAACGACTTACTAACAGCGAAAACCAACAATCATTATTCCATACTCTTACTCTTGGACCTTTCCGCTGCCTTTGATACAGTTGACCACCCCCTCCTCCTCAAAAAACTCAATTTGCTTGGTCTCCATGGCTGCACTCTCCGTTGGTTCGAATCTTACCTATCTCACTGCACCTTCAGTGTCACTTACAACTCCACTTCCTCCTCTCCAACTCCTCTTACCGTTGGGGTCCCCCAAGGTTCTGTCCTTGGACCTCTGCTATTCTCAATCTACACATCCTCCCTGGGTCAGCTGATAGCCTCCCATGGCTTCCACTACCATTTATATGATGACGACACCCAAATCTATCTCTCTGCCCCTCAGCTCACCCCATCAATCTCCTCACGCATCACGGATTTACTAACAGACATATCAGCCTGGATGTCAAACCACTTCCTCAAACTGAATCTATCTAAAACTGAGCTCTTAATATTTCCTCCCCCACGTTCCCCTTCCCCTGACTTCTCTATCAAGATCAATGGCACCTCTATCAGTCCATCCCCACATGCCAGGGTGCTAGGGGTAACCTTAGACTCTGAACTGTCCTTTCAGGCCCACATTCAATCCCTGTCCAAATCATGCCGCCTTGGCCTCCGCAACATTTCCAGAATACGCCCCTTTTTAACTAATGACACTACTAAGCTTCTAATTCACTCCCTGGTCATCTCTCGCCTCGACTACTGCAACTCCCTCCTCATTGGATTACCTTTATATAGACTAACCCCCCTTCAGTCCATCATGAATGTTGCTGCAAGACTCATACACCTTACCACCCATTCAGTGTCCCCCACCCCTCTCTGCCAATCCCTCCACTGGCTCCCACTCACCCAACGAATAAAATTCAAAGTACTGACAATAATTTACAAAGCCAGCCACAACTTGTCCCCCAGCTACATCACTAACCTAGTCCCAAAATACCAGCCAATCCGCTCTCTTCGGTCCGCCCAAGACCTTCTGCTCTCTAGCTCCCTTGTCACCTCCTCCTATGCTCGCCTCCAGGATTTCTCCAGAGCTTCTCCCATCCTTTGGAACTCCCTACACCAATCTGTCCGACTGTCCCCTAATCTATCCATATTTAGACGATCCCTGAAAACTCTACTCTTTAAAGAAGCCTATCCTGCTTCTAACTAACTTGTACTTCCTCCATCAGCTCATCCCCCCACAGCTATTACCTTTTGTATCAATTGACCTTCCTTTTTTAGATTGTAAGCTCTAATGAGCAGAGCCCTCTGATTCCTATTGTACCAAATTGTAATGTAACTGTAATGTCTACCTTTATTTTGTAAAGCGCTGCGCAAACTGTTGGCGCTATATAAACCCTGTATAATAATAATAATAATAATAAAAGCGGGCTATACCACTCTGCTATCCCGCGGCTCTCTCCTCCTTCTCCATGCTTTCTGCCATCGGGGCGATCACTGGGAGAACGGTTCCCGATCAACCCCGCCCACCGGAGGTGCTTGCCCCCCACTCCCAGGCAACCCAGCTCCTCGGTAGCAGAAAACAACAAACACTCCTGCGCACAAGATGACCGTCAAGCATTCAGTGGTAAACAACAATGACACCGGCCTTGCTGCCCTTCATGGATAGGGGTATCCTAGTAGTGAACGAGAAAATAAAAAACAAGAGCGCACCAGCCTAGTGTGATATCGTCAAAGGTGAAAGGTGTTTATTTAAATAAAAGTAATGAAAAGGTACTCACAAAGGTAGTACAAATAATCACAATGTACAGAAGGTGCCATGGAGAACTGCAACATGTAGAACCCGAACCACACTCTAACCGACCGTGAAGGACGTGATGGGACACACTACCGGCTGACGCGTTTCGAAGCGCACAGCTTCTTCATCAGAGCCAAGCAGTCAAGCTTGCCCAGCTCCTCGCCAGACCTCATTTTCCACTCGCAAAATGCGAGTAGGTGAGTGGAAAATTTGAGGTCTGGTATAAGGCAAGGATAGACAACACAAGTGTTGTATAAAAATTGTTGTTTCATTTTATATATTTATTCAGTTTTTGGGTACCCAAAGGCTCATTGGCATTGTTTGAGTTAACAAACATGCCAATATCTGCATTACAGCCTGCCCAAGCCCTTTGTAATCCTCCTCTGGAGAGCAACAGATTTATGGGGAAGAGCTGTCTTGTTGGTTGTTATGATGGGTTATAAGAATCCTAGTAAAGGACGGCTTTCAAACCTAAGTGATTCAATATTTCCTGTCAGCCTGTAGATTCCAACCAATATTTACGTTATCTGTCCTTTCGCACACTGTAAATAAAGTGCTTTCCGGGGAACTGGCTCGTTTTCTGTGCAATAAAGCCCAAGACTAAGCATGATTTATTGCTCACTTCTGCCCACTTATAATGGACAATTCCAGACCCAAAAGACGGGCTTAAGCAATGCGTAGTTCTGTGTTCTCTAAAACTCAGTCCTCCGATGTCAGCTGTTTGTAAGACACCGATGCCCGCCCCGCTAACCAACCCATTCACAGTACAAAGTGTTGACCTTTAATGTCCTCAGTGAACAGAATATTAACAGATCTGTCCTTGTTAGAAGTATACACAACATAAATATACGTATATGGATTTAACCTTTAAAGGTAGATGATGGCTGTTGCCTGGCACAGCAGTGGTCTCCATTTAGTGCTAATTTCATTACTGCCTGTGATTCCGCAGAGATGTGTTATTCTCTGCAAAAAGCTCTGCCTTTAGCTGTCAGGTAATTGCAGCCTCCAACATACAGTATATATGCAGGGTGTGTATAATATACACTATGTTGTCAAAAGTATTGGGACACCTGCCTTTACACACGTTAACTTTAATGGCATCCCAGTCTTAGTCCGTAGGGTTCAATGTTGAGTTGGCCCACTCTTTGCAGCTATAACAGCTTCAACTCTTCTGGGAAGGCTGTCCACAAGGTTTAGGAGTGTGTCTATGGGAATGTTTGACCATTCTTCCAAAAGCACATTTGTGAGGTCAGGCACTGATGTTGGACGTAAAGGCAGGTCGATCGGGAACACAGCCCTGCACACTGTCCTTCTTCCAGCCTCCGCCGCTCTCCTCTCCACTGCAAAGCAGAGAGCGGGAAGTATGACAGTACTGGATAGAGGGTGGGGTGGGAGCTGCTGGAATTAGCTTTTCACATTAACCAGCAGGTGATTGGTTACCGGGCGGTCCTGGAAACCAATCACCATCTTGTTAATGTAAAAATTTAACTCCGACAGCTCCCACTCCCGCCCCTGCCCTCTATCCAGTACTGTCATACTTCCTGCTCTCCGCTCTGCTATACACCATAGTAAGATTGGAAAGTCCTACCTGCACACTGGTGGTGTGAAGGGGACAGAAGACACTACAGTGGGGGGGGGGTGTCTGTAGGGGACAGAGGACATTGTATTGGGGGGGACAGAGGACACTAAAGTGGAGGTGGGGGGATGTAAAGGGGACAGAGGACACTACAGTTGGGGGGAGGGAGGGCTAAAAGGGATATAGGACGCTGAATGGGGGGTGTGAAGGGGACAGAGGACATTGCATTGGGGGGACAGAGGACACTAAAGTGGAGGTGGGGGATGTAAAGGGGACAGAGGACACTACAGTTGGGGGGAGGGAGGGCTAAAAGGAATATAGGACCCTGAATGGGGGGTGTGAAGGGGACAGAGGACATTGCATTGGGGAGACATAGGACATGAAAGTGGAGGTGGGGGGATGTAAAAGGGACAGAGGACACTACAGTTGGGGGAGGGAGGGGTAAAAGGGACATAAGACACTGAATGGGGGGTGTGAAGGGGACAGAAGACATTGCATTGGGGCACAGAGGACACTACAGTGGGGGGAGATGTGTGTGTGTAGGGGACAGAGGACACTACATTGGGGGGGGTGCAGAGGACACTACAGTGGTGGGAGGGTGTAAAGGGGACAGAGGACATTGCTTTTAGGTGGGGGTGCAGAGGAGACTACAGTGGGGGGGAGGGTGAAGGGGACAGAGGACACTGCTTTGAGGGGGCACAGGATACTGCTATGGGGGCTCAGATGACACTACAGTGGGGGGGGGGGGTTGTGATGTGAAGGGGACAGAGGACACTGCTATGGGAGAGCAGAGGACACTACATTTGGGGGGGATGATGTGAAGGGGGACAGAAGACACTGCTTTGGGGGGCAGGGGCACAGGACACTGCAATAGTAGGAGGGGCAGAGGACCCTACTGCAGGGGGAGGGGGGCAGAGGACACTGCTATGGGGGCAGAAGACACTATAGAGGGGGATTATGTGAAGGGGGCAGGACACTGCTAAGGGGGACAGAGGACACTACTGTATGGCGGGCAGAGGTCCCTACTGCAGGAGAGAGGGGGAGAAAAGCTACTGTGGGGGGGCAGAGGACACTACTGTGAGGGGGGTGATGTGAAGGGGAATGGAGGACACAGGACACTATGCTGTGTTTTTATTGTTTTTTTTTTTTAAAGAGCGCCCCTCAGCCCTTCCCGCGGGGATCTTTGATTTCCTCCAGTTTGTCTAGGTAGATCTTATCCTCTGAAAGGTTGCCTACCCCTAGTTTAGTGGATATCTTTGGTGGGGTCACAGCAAAAAAATAACAAGTAGGCAATTGAATTCTGCATCCTCCACCTAAAACTAAAAAAGCCTTTTGGTTACAGTTATAGAAGTCTTGAGAGTTGAAATTTCACAAAGGCATTTAGACCTGCACCAAAAATCTGTTTATAGATGGATAAAAATGTATCAACATTTTTAGCCCATGTCACACAAGCATTAAGCATCATAATATTGTTGTAATCCTTCTTTTTACAAGTGTGTGTCATAACGTGAACCAGTGATAATTAGCTGCGGAATTTTCCTCCAGTAAACCGTACATATTTTTATGTTAATTTCAATGAGTTTTTTTCCCCGACTCCCAGAATCTTCAAAGCGAGGATTAGAGTGTGCTGGAGGCATGATCCTGCTGTAGCAAGGCTGGATTTGCTGAGTCTATCTAAAGCTGCAGTATTTTCTTGCTTAGCTGATACATATAACATAATCATATTATGCATAATGGAGCATGAATGGAACATGGCCAAAGCGTTATCGTGTCCATATATTTTCTGCAGAATCCCAGAGTCGCCAACTAATAAAAGCCTCTTCTCTTATCTTCCTTACGACATCAGAGCATTTTCTCTACTTGTTGCTGTGCTTTTATCTGAGCTTGTGAATGAAATACTGGCTTGAAGATAATTAGGCAGCAGAAGATGATGAGATAACAGAAGCCTTAAAGCAAGGGTGCCCAACCAGTGGTCCGGGGGCCACATGTGGCCCGCGGAGCCCTCTGATGTGGCCCGCGACCTCCTGCTCTGGGATGAAATAGAATAGAATACTGTTATTAAAGGTCAGTTTATTACTAAAATCACAGTGTATATATGGGCATATCTGTTCTGCAGTGGTTTCTGGGCTGCTTTCAAACTAATCCGCAGATGCAGAGCAGTGCAGGTTACCTGAACTGAGCTATAGACTTCTGTTATTACCTGCGAAATTGGTGTGCTTTCTGAAAGTGCACTACACCTACAGGATATAATAGAAGTCTATTGCAAAGTGCAGAAAAGCCAAAGGTACACTGCGTTGCACCCGCGGTGCGGGTAAACCGCAGTGCATCAGTGTGAAGGCAGCCATGGGCCCCTTTCACACGGTCAGTCTGACCCAATTGGACCCTCCATTCACCTCTAAGGAGTGGCAGATGTAAACCGACTTGTATCCTACCTCCAATCCGATCCGCTAAAAAAAAGTAGTAGAGTGGGCTGCGTCCATGTCTGCTCTGCATATGCAGAGCGGATATGGACCTGCCATCCGCCCGCTCCGCACATTGTGGCCCGCCACCGGCAACCAAGTCGCTTAAGTGGCCCTCGCGCTTCAAAAGGTTGGGCACCCCTGCATTAAAGCCCAACTACCCCTTGGAGCAACACTGAATTCTTTAAAAAATTGTATACTTTTTGTTTCAGGTGTCTTTAGCCTGATTTGATGATGTCAAAGGTCCTCTTCTCTGTGTTCTGTTGTTCCTGACCTCCCAGGCCTACTGCCTGGGGAGGACACATGTGCCTGAGAAAGGTAGGCCCACGGATGTGGCCTGAAGTTTGCAATGCATGACTGGGGATGCTGCATGGGGGAAGCTGTATCCTGTATAGGAGCACCAGGAATAAACTTCTGCTGTGAGATGAGTGTAATTGTAAGCTAAGTACAAGCTTGGACCTCACAGGAAGTCTGGTGGTTCATCCAGTGAGTTTTTAGGCAGGTGCAGTCTGTTTTCTCCACTGCAGGTGGTGCTCAATAACAGGAGCAGTGCAGAGGGAGAGGAAGTCAAGAGGAGCATGGTTCCTCTATGGTTTCTTGGGTCACTGGGGCAGTGATTCAGTGGATACTGATAGCCCTTTAAAACCCTTGTTTTTGAGTTTGGCTTACATTTAGCATGTAGGTAGTGTAGGGACAGGTTATTTGTAAAAATAAAATCACAGCATACATGTCACAGCAAAAAGGATACCAGCTGAAGCGTTTCGAACCAAAATTCAGTGCTTAGTCATGAGCTATGATTAAGCACTGAATTTTGGTGCGAAATGCATCAGCGGGTATCCTTTTTGCTGTGACATGTATGCTGTGATTTTATTTTTACAATAAAAAGCAATATTTTTGGAGTGCGGCTGTCCAGACATTTCCCCTTTATTTTGCATCACCATATGCATTGCCAGCACCTGTGGCTTCAGTTTCTGTGAAGAGGTTCATCATTTACATCCTCTACCTTGAGCGGTAACTTCCCTTACCCATCTGTCAAGGATAGTAATAGCAGAAGGGGAAGGTTTCAGATGAGTAGGGAAAGCTTAGGGATCCGCTACCCTTCCTGGAAACCTCCCCACTTGGGCACAGACTGGCCAAGCTGCATTCCATCCCTTCAGACAGACGGAATCGGACAGTTCGGCTGAGATCTTCTCTGCTACAATCTGCAGTTCATCCGTGAGTGTTCCTGGTCGGGCTGCATTCCTGCTGGGCTTGTTGTAAACTGTTATACTCTGACTACAATACAAGTTCTTTCTATTGCATCTGGACTGAATGTGTGTTACTGTCAACACAGCACGCTGCACTCACCCACAAGTGCTATTACTGCTTACCGTCAAAAGATTATAGAGTGCCAGTCTGGCTTAAAGGTTCTTTTTTCTGTATTAGCTGTAAGCATATATTTCGGCATCTGCACATTTTTCTTTGCCCTAATCCCTCACCTCCCTGGACTTTATTGGCATAAATACACTCTACTAACTGTTCAAATGTGACTGGCACCCATCATGTCCTGACAAAGTCAACAAATCAACCCTTAGGTGAAATGTTAACCCATCTGACCTCTAGGGGTCCCAAATACCCTATAGGGGGTAAGGGGTGCTATATTTCTAAACAAAATGTAGCTTTAAAATAAGTATTGAACATTTTACAGTTTGTCTAGGTAAATATCTTTCTAAAAGTGCTATTGACATTCAATTTTCACCATATGTCGGTAACATCCCATGCAATCCATACATACAAAGAAACCAAAAAAAATACGTTCAGAAATTAGGTTATGTATATTAAAATGGAATTACACAGGGAAAAGGTATTGAACACATGAAGAAAGGGAGGCGCAAAAAGGCATGGAAAGCCAAGAACATAATATCAGCTGGGTCAGTCTCAACTGATGGCCTATAAAAAGGTGTCTCATTACCAAGGTGTCACACAAGAAATATCTCATGATGGATAAAAGCAAAGAGCTCACTCAAGACCTTCGCAACCTTATTGTTGCAAAACATACTGATTGCATTGGTTACAGAAGGATTTCTAAACTTCTGAATGTTCCAGTAAGCACTGTTGGTGCCATAAAACATAAATTCACCATAAACCGGCCACAACCAGGTGCTCTTTTCAAGATTTCTGAGAGAGGAGTGAAAAATGTATCAGGAGAGTTGTCCAAGAGCCAAGGACCACTTGTGGAGAGCTTCAGAAAGACCTGGAATTAGCAGGTAGAATTGTTTCAAAGAAAACAATAAGTAATGTACCCAACCGCCATGGCCTGTATGCACGCTCACCACGCAAGACTCCATTGCTGAAGAAAAAGCATGTTGAAGCTCATTTAAAGTTTGCTCCTTTAAACTTTTAGACAAGCCTGTGAAATACTCATCTGATCAGATGAGACCAAAATTAAACTCTTTGGATGTCACACCATGTTTGGAGGTCAAATGACACTGCACATCCTCACCTCCCAACCTTTTGAGATGGGAATGAGGGACACTCATCAGCAAAAGTATGCAGGGATAGGACACACCCCTTGTCACGCCCCCTTAAAGGAGAATTATACAAAAAACAAGATTGGTGAAACCAACATGTGCTTTTTTTACCACTACTATTCTTTTATACTGGCTTTTGGAATTTACAAATGCAGCAATTTAGAAATCAGATGAAATGTTTAACACTGGAAAATGCTTTTTTAAAGATAAAAAGTGCATTTTATATAGCTCAGACCAAAATTATGGACAAATGAGGAGGAAAGAGGGACAAAGGGACATTGCTCCAAATCAGGGACAGTCCCTCGAAATCAGGGCCAGTTGGGAGCTATGCACATCCCCCCAAAAACACCCCAATACCAACAGTGAAGTTTGGAGGTGGAAACATCATTGTGTGGGGCTGTTTTTCAAGATACGGTACTTCAAACTTCATATCATTGAAGAAAGGATAAATGGAAAAATGTACTGAGACATTCTTCATAGAAATCTGCTCCCATCTACCAGGACAATGAAGATGAAACGAGGGAGGACATTTCAGCAAGACAATGATCCCAAACACAAAGCCAAGGAAACTCTCAAGAAAGAAAATAAAGCTTCTAGAATGGCCCAGCCAATCACCTGACTTGAATCCAATAGAAAATCTATGGAAAGAACTAAAGATCAGAGTTCATAGAAGAGGCCCACAGAACCTTCAAGATTTGAAGACTGTTTGTGTGGAAGAATGGGCCAAAATCACACCTGAGCAACGCATGCGACTAGTTTCTCCATACAGGAGGCGTCTTAAAGCTGTCATTACCAACAAAGGATTTTGTACGTAGTATTAAATATATTTCAGTTAGTGTGTTCAATACTTTTTTTTCCTGTGTCATTCCATTTTATTACACATAACTTAATTTCTGACGTTGTTTTGGTTTCTTTGTATGTATAGCTTGCATGGTTTGTTACCGATATGTGGTGAAAATTTCATGTCAATAGCACCTTTATGCCCTGTACACACTATCGGATTTCTGATGGAATAAAATCCGATGGAGTTTTCCGTCGGAATTCCGATGAAGCTGACTTCCATCAGTCTTGCATACACACCATCAGACAAAATTCCGACTGTCTAAAACGCGGTGACGTAAAACACTCAGACGAGCCGATAAAAATTAAGTTCAATGCTTCTTAGCATGCGTCGACTTGATTCTGAGCATGCGTGGGTTTATTTCTCCGTTGGAGTTCCACACAGACGATCGGAATTTCCTATAGTTTTTTTTTTCCATGTTCTATTTTTTTACACCGATGGAAAATAGTCAGATGGGGCCCACACACAATCGTTTTTTCCGATGAAAAAAGTCCATCAGACTTTTTTCATCGGAAAAAACGATCGTGTGTACAGGGCATTAGAAATATATTTACCTAGAAAACGTATTTTGCCTGCTGTATATGGTAAAGTATTGTTGAATACGGCTGCTTATGGGAAAAAAATTAAAGCCTAAAAGGCTTTCCAAGTTAAAAGCAGTCTGATCCATAGCTTTCTATGAAGGAAACTAGAGAATATACTGCCCTTCACATCCCAAAGCAGCAATGAACCGTCAATCATTGTTTGTGACTGTTAAGCCCTGTACACACGATCGGATAACCTATGGATTTTCGTCCGATGGATTTGACCATCGGAAATCCGATGAAACTGTTTTTCATCAGTCTTGTCCACACACCATCAGTCAAAAAACCGACCGTTCCAAACGTGGTGACGTAAAACACTCCGATGAGCCGAGAAAAATTAAGTTTAATGCTTCTGAGCATGCGTCGACTTGATTCTGAGCATGCGTGGGTTTTTTAACCGATGGACTTGCCCATAGACGATCGCAAATTACCATCGGTTCTTGATCCATCGGAAAATTTTAAAACAAGTTCTATTTTTTCCATCCGATGGAAAAAAGACCGATGGGTACCATACACGATCGGTTTGTCTGATGAAAACCATCCATCGGACGGTTTTCATCAGTTAAACCGATCGTGTGTACGGGGCTTTACTGTTGTGCCAGTATTACATTTTTAATATCACAGTTCCATCAAACAACATAAGTAAGGGTGTGCATAACTGCAACACAGAGTGGTTCTAATCAGGGGTCTTCTTTTATACCAAGTGTAAACTCCCTTTAAATGATAATAACCTGTGCGAAGGTATGCAAATATTCTTCCTTCTTGACCTTTTTTCATTATAAATGTATCTAAAATAAGTATTTTATCTACAAAGTATGTAGTTGCATTGTCTTACATTCTTGCGCAGTTCCTTGACCTTCTATAGCTTTTATCTATTGCATGGAAACCATGGGGATTAAAATGTATAGATTTTTTTGAAGAGCATTCATTATCTAAGGGCATCAGATTTGTGGTTGCTGCAAATCTCTTAACTGTTTAGAGAGTATTTGAACATCATAAATGTGGGTGTATCCACACTACTACTCACTTATAGGCCCGTGTATTCTGTGTATTACTGCAGCTGGCCAAAGTTTTCCGAGAGAGGAAAAATAATCAGTGCCATGCCAAAACTTTCTTAAACGCTGTGATATGCCCAACTGGAGGTCTTCATTTATTGCCCACATTTACATGTCACCATAATGTTGTGCAACTGTTTGCAAATATGTATTTACATGAGTTCTTGCTCCAGAAGAGCTTACAATCGAACGTCTCCATCATAGTTATACAAGCACACATCTATGCTGTATGGTCAGGACCCAGTAATCCTTTCATCATCCTTTAGGAGAAAACCCAAACCAGCAGGGACCACAGTTCTGCCAGGCATGTATGCTAACTACTGTGGGGCCCACAGGGCAGGACTTACTAATGTAGGGGCCCACACAGCAGGACTAATGGAGAAATTCTAATCATTACTCATTTCAATCTGTCAGTGATGTTGTTAGTATAACAGACAAAAAAGGTCGTATGCGCCGCACATCACTGCAAAACCCTGTGGATATGTGAAATGACAGCCTCAGCCCAGGCTCCAGCCAAGCCACGCCCCCAACACGTTTATTATTATTATTATTATACAGAATTTATATAGCACCAACAGTTTACGCAGTGCTTTATAATATAAAAGGGAGACAATTCAGTTATAATACAATAAAATACAAGAGGATTAAGAGGGCCCTGCTCAGAAGAGCTTTCAATCTAATAGGGTGGGGCAGGTGGAACAAAAGGTTGTAACTGTGGGGAATGAGCTGATGGAAGTGGTAAAAGATTAGTTGGAGACGTTATGGGCTTCCCTGAAGAGATGAGTTTTCAGGGATCGCCTGAAGGTAGCAAGAGTTCCAGAAGATGGGAGAGGCTCTGGAGAAATCCTGGAGATGAGCATGGGAGGAGGAGATGAGAGAGCTTGAGAGTAGAAGGTCTTGAGAAGAGCGGAGATGACGGTTTGGGTGATATTTGGAGACAAGATTGGTGATGTAGCTCGGGGCAGAGTTGTGAATGGCTTTGTATGTTGTGGTTAGTATTTTGAATTTAATTTGCTGGGTGATTGGGAGCCAGTGTAGGGATTGGAGGAGAGGTTTGGCAGACACCGAGCAATTGGTAAACTCGGTTGGTTGGTTTCACTCCATTCCACTCCATTCCAAGATATTAATCATGGGGGTTCCCATGAATAAGCTCCGAAGGTGGAGTGAAACATGTTGGGGGCGTGGCTTGGCTGGAGCCCGGGCTGAAGCTGTCATTTCACATATCCACAGGGTTTTGCAGTGATGTGCGGCACATAAGACCTTTTTGTCTGTTGTATCACTGGAGCTCGGATGAGCTCTGTCCTTTGCCAGCACTCCCAGTGTTGTTCTACAGCAAAGGACCTGGCTGGAGCCTTGAGCGGCACCCCCTATTTGCTATCTGGTCACAGGGATTGTTAGTATGTTTAGTATGTTTAACATCTATACAATCCTTTACCAGGGTTATGTATATTTTATGATGTGCTACTTTTTTAATACAGCTTTGTATAAATAAAGTTGTCTGTTATACACAATTCAATGGTGTGATATATGACTAAAGCTGCAATAAAGTCCTAAGGGGAAAACATAGGGATGTGTGTTAATTACTCTACCTTGTTATTTATTGGAGCATGCTAAACACATCATCCTGGCTGTTTATCTGTGATAAACTTTAATGTATGTACTATAATTAGATGATTACCAGTGTTAGTTTGGGCATTACTCCACTGTACAACACTTTAAATTGTACATAATCGTTAATTGGTCTTGTACTTGGTCTGCTTTCATGGAGTTTGTATTAGAAAATGATAGAGGTTTTATATAATTCCACAATCCACCAAATATTGATATTTTAGGGAGCTTTTTCTGAGATGGAAGCAGCCCATTTCACCCACGTTAAATAGTTGGGTTGCTGTGGTAAACGCAGTTTTGCCATTGTACAAATTATCCTATCAGAGTAGAAACTGTCCCAAGAAGTTTGACAAAATATGGTCCACCCGGATTGATGCTCATGGTTCAGCTGAGCCTAGTGATGGGTAAAATGTTTTACAAAGGTATGGTTCGGGAATATACAAACAGTAGTGAAATTCAAGGCCTATTTCCACTATCTCGGCGCTATGGGCCCAAAAAGTATTAGAGTTAGCAAATAAGACAGAAATGACAAAATGCTACTATATGTCATTAGATAAATACATAAAGTTCAGCTGCCGCTTTCAAAGCATCAAAATAATGCAAAATCATATATAAAATTAGTAAAAACTATAACAACATAAATGTATCAGTTCCTAAAGCAGCGCTTAATGATCACAAGGATGGATATGACCTCTATATCCTCTGAATGTCCATAAGAAAATAAAACTCTGAAGGTTCAACCAGGTGACAGGTGTATTAATGTCCAACAATGAGATCTTTATGGGGTCCCTGCTGGTAACGATTTAAACATTATCCACAGTTCCCCGGTTCTTCTCCCTTGTATCACCCCTTAGGGGTTCCTACTCACCAAATGGATGAATATAGCTGGCACTGCAATCCTGGATAATTCACTCGTCCTACGCCTCTCTCACAGACTGGAGTCACTGGAATCCTGGGATGCTTCTCCTGTTGGTCTCGGAGTGAAAAAACGACGAAGATAGTGTGGTCCCATTTGAACTTTTATTTCACAATCTTCCCTTTACATCCCTCACTAACATATAGCATTAAAACAGTCTTAATATAAATGGGACGTGCTGTTCCTGGCTCCTTTGTATGGTATGGTGTTTGTGCGTCGGTCCCGTCCACCGTAGACCTCCGCACTCACCACTTCCTGACTCTGGAGCGCAGTTGGAACGCAAACGTCACTTGACTTCCTATTGCCGTGAGGTCACGCGCTGCCATTGGACAACTGTTCTGTCCATCATAGGAGGTGGGACTTTCAGGTAAAGAGGCAGCCGAGAAAACAGGGGTTTCTTTACGGCCAGGCACGCACTGCGCTCCCTGAGTGGACAGGCGAGCTCCTGGGACCTGTCACATGTCCCAGGAGATCGTCTAGAGGGAGGGGCCGCCTAAGGCAACAGGAGGAGTCGCCGAGCCGGTCTCTGGGCGGAAGGAGGAAGTGGGACAGGAAGTCCCACTCCTACCGAAGCCCCCACCCCTGCCCCCAAAACAATTACATGCCAAATGTGGCATGTAAGGGGGTGAGGAGTGCTTAAAGCGGAAGTTCCACTTTTGGGTGGAACTCCACTTTAAGGATTGGATAGCCTCTGACTATCTTTCTGTAGCACCATCTCATGAGGCAATGGGTTACCAGTTTGTTCAAAAACCAATTGAGTAGGTTGATCTCAGTTGTGGGGCCCCACTCAGTGTTGCCAACCTACCCGATTGAAATTTACTGACACAACACCCAAAACTTACTGGCACAGTAAAGTTTTTACTGCCATTTGCAAACGTTAAAAAATTACAGTTCTAAGTGCAAATTAGAGTATTTGGGCTACAAACAAATACAATATGCAATTAGTAATATGATTTAAGGTAGATAATAAGGCAAAAAACATATTTTTATTTTATTTTTGATATAGTAAGTAGCTTAGGGACCGGCCTCAGGAGGGCAAGAAATCAGAATAGGCAGCACACACACATAAAATTGACTCTCACAGTGACACTGACAGCAGTGTGTAGCAGATGATGACACCTCACCAACATGACATGTCCTCTCCTGAGTCACAGTGACAGTCTCTCCCCAAGCCTAGTGGCCCCTTCAGTCCACTCCAGTCTAAACAGCACTGACGGTCCTGGTCCCAGCCTGCCTTGCTCCCATACCGCAGACCCACACATGAGGCTCTGGCCGCTCTGCTTCATTGCACCATGACATCACGCGACATGCTCAGGCACAGCCTCCACCAGAGCTTCCCGATCACACTGTAGCAAGCACTCAGATGGTCCCAGCCGACTCCGGACCAAGCCGGGCGTCACAGCCATATTTTTTACTGCCAACCTTTTACATTTACTGGCAGGGGAGAATTGCCTGTTTTTTACTGGCTGCCAGTAAAAATACTGGCGGTTGGCAACACTGGCCCCACTTGCATTATAAAAGGTACAAAATAGTTGAGGAACCTCCAGAGAAATTTATATTAGAAGCCCCACTATACCACGGAAGCTCGGGTTTTCAAGTTTGGACAGGTGCAAAGAATATTACTTGACATTGCAAGTCCTCACTACATTTGCAAAGCAAGAACAGAAGTTGTCTATGGACAGCTTGGATGACTTTCAACTAGTTCTGAGAACTAATCAAAAGTGTATCTTTAAAAGTGTAAGAATTACTTAATAAATGCTGCAAGTAAACAAAAGTATTGACTCTGCAGTAAGCAATAAGGAGGCTGCAAAAAAACACATTTTAAATCACAGAGGCTTGGATTGTATCTTGTTTTTCAATATTAGGTTACAGAGCCAAGTAACAGCGGGGCCTTCAGGGTCAGCATTGACTGATTCCGTTCTTGATGTTGGGACATAGTTTTATGCAGGTTAGGTCATCAAGTCTCTTAATCATTAAGTTAAAACAATCTGCATCACCCAGGGGTCTGAAATACATCCAGTCGTGTTCAATTATTTCTTAAACAACGAAGTCAATAAAACTTTAGAGAGTTATCGCGTTAAATGGGTACAGTTAAATAGACTGTAGTTAATTGATCTCATCTATTACTCAGTCATTCTGTTTGTACTCTTATCAGATTACAATGCCACTTAATTAGTTGTTGAAGACATTTTTTTCTTTAGTTTTAGTATAATTTCTTCTGAAGTCACATAAATTAAATGGGGCCAAATATGGGGCAGGATTGTCAATGTCAAACACAAACATTTTTCAGCCAAAATTGGATTTCCAACAGGGCACAGCAGTAGCGTGCCAATGGCAATACAGACTATGAGGATTTGTTTTCCCCCTAACAAAATTAACATGTTAAAGCACATCTAATAGACAAGCAGCCCTCCAACCAGTGTTTTAGCACCCAACTCTAGGAAGCCCTGCACACAGGGCCGCCATCAGGAATTTTGGGGCCCCTTACATAGCTTCAGGCATGGGCCCCCTGGAGCAGAGGAGAACCAGGGGGGGTGGGGTGCTGCCGCCGCAAGTTGAGAGGCGGGGATGGCAGCCGCAAATTGAGAAGCGGGGGGTGCTGCTGCCACGAATTGTTGAGGTTGGGGGGGGCTTTTTGGGTGCTGACGAACAAAAAAAAGGGGGGTTAATATATATATTTTTTTAATAAAAAAATACATAAAAATGAGGGGTTACCTCCGGGCCTCTGGGGACCTCTGGGCCCCTTAAAAAAAAAAAAAAAAGGAAAAATAATTTATATAAAAAAAAAAAGAAAAAAAAAAGAAGAAGGAGGGTTGCCATTCGGGGCCCCGGGGACCTCCGGGCCTCTGGGCCCCTTAAAAAATAAATAAAAAATGATAAAAAATAAATGAAAAAAAACATTTTTATAATAAAAAAAAAAAAAGGGGGGGTTGCCATCTGGGGCCTTGGGAACCTCCGGGCCTCTGGGTACCTCTGGGCCCCTTACAAAAATAAATTCAAGAAAAAAAAAGGGGGGTTGCCATCCGGGCCCCTGGGGACCTCTGGGCCCCTTACAGGTGTACTGCCTGTACCCCCCTGATGGCGGCCCTGCCTGCACAGCAATGGTTAATTGCGTGTTTTGGTCTAGGGGACATAGAAAAGAAGATTTACTTACCTGATCATCTGCTCCTCCATGCTGCTAAACTGGTTTCCACAGTGCCTTGTCCCCCATGCTCCAGCTGTCTAAGGTCCTAATGTCATGAAGACCAACACAAGGTCTATAACCCTGCACTGGACACGGTGAAACCAAGGGACAGTCCACCATCAGAGCGTGGAGGAATATCATCTGCCTGGGCTGCAGTGGACCAGGTAAGTTAAAGTGCAATTACTTTCCCCTAGACAGAAATGAGCAGTTAACCCTTGCAGTGTTGTTGCAGCCCCACTGTGTCAGGTGTCTGCTATAGTGAGTCATTATGTGATAGTGAGTCTGTGATAGTCAGTTCGAGCCAACTCGCGGTTTCCTAGGGTGTGGAGACTAAGCCCCAGCCTGCTTTTTTAACAGGGCCCCTGAGGCTTGGAATGGACTTGCAGCAAGCTGGAATCAGGTCGCAGCCCCCAGGTACGCCCAGCTGAGGATGCGGAAACCACTCATGTGTGCAGAGTACAACAGCATGAGACAGAAGGAAATCCAGAAAACAAGCCGAGGTCAGGGTGGGCGGGCAGGCAAGCAAGCATAGATGGTAGACGAAGCCGGAGTCGGTACATGGGAAGTCAGACATAGAATACACGTAATAGTAGGCAAACAGGAGCTCAGAGAACTGGGAAGTTGCTCAAGCAACACAGGTTTCACTGGGCATGTGTTAAAGATCGAAGAAAACTGTGAGGCGGGTCAGGAATGATGGAAAGGAAGAAAATATAACACTCACAGAATAGCAGGTCCTGCCCATAGGTAAACAAAGATGCTAAACAACATATTTGAAATAAATCGGAGGTCTAGGAGAAGCACTGCAACAAGGAGGTAAGAATTACACAGGCAGGAAAACTGGAATGTTATGTTTCCCAGAGCTGGGCTGTAAATTGCCATTGTTCTACATTCAGAGGGCATGAAATGATGCCTTTGCCCCAGGGACAGCTCCCAGAAGTCAAGCAATATGTAAGATAATCATTGTCAATTCACCTAATATGCAATGATATGTAAAGTTCCAGTTTTTATACAAAAGTTAACTCAGTTCAAAAGCCGTTTCAAAATCATAAAAAAGTAGCTTGTCCTCCATACATTCCAGCTCTGTAACTCTTCTCTCCAGAAAAAAGGATTGAGAAATTAAACTGGACTTTCTCAAGAATAAGCAGACTTTATGGGCACAACATGAGGCAGTACGTGTAAAAAGAAAATAGTCTTTATTACAAATAATAAAAAAACAAAGACAAATCTCACATGATAAAATCACTACAACACCCGTTACTCAACAGTAATTCAACAGATACCCAATTACAAACATGAAGGCATGGATCCAGTCATTTAGGTATTAAGAGTCCATCGATATACGAGAAAATGTAAATAGAAATCAAAAAGTCAGGTCCATAACTCCTCCATGCGTGCTTGTGTACGTGTTTCGCAAAAGATTTGCTTCCTCAGGACAGATTGGGTTGGTGCTACTAAACATTAAAAATATATACAAGAATAAGAAAAAATCAAAAAGTACATAAGTATCATATATCAAATCCATGTATATTCGTATTATGAAATATATTTGTGTGTCTTGAAAAAAATTTAATTAAATGAAAATAATATAACGTGCTTGGCCGATTGACCTCGAAAAAGACAGATATCGGGCAGGAACAAGTCCAGGAAGAGAACCAGCGCGTCTCTAAATGGGAACCCTAAAGGGCCAGATGACACGACACAGACGTCATCTGGAACTTTAGGGTTCCCATTTAGAGGCCCACTGGTTGTGTGATTTGTGTGTTTTTTTTTAATTATTTGTACAAAAGACTATTTTATTTTTATACGTACTGCCTCATGTTGTGCCTATAAAGTCCGCTAATTCTTGAGAAAGTCTAGTTTACTTTCTCAATCCTTTTTTCTAACACTTGGATGTTGGCAAGGTGAGGGTCCTTGTTCCCTGCAACTCTTCCCTCCATTTGGCATTGTGTTACCTGGTGATCCTGCCAGTTCCTTCACTGTCCTAGGGTGACAACACTCCTTGATGGTTGGTAAGTTTAAACTTGGAAATCTCTGTGTATTTGTTTGACATGCGTCACCCTTCCAGTGTCCCTTGCTGCAATAGGTGGGGGCAGTGGTCACTTCTTTACACTCCTTGAACTGCTCCCAGAGCTATGTACAGGTTTATTGCTCCAATACAGTACCGGTGCTCACCACAGCTGGGTCTCTATCGGCTGTGCACTGACTAGCCACATCATTGGGAGGGATGTGTACAGCACATGGATTTTAGAAGTCCAACAAAACGTTATCATTTTTTTTTAACCCGAAAATGCACATGACAGGGACTTGTGGTGTAGTTAAATGTTTTTATGATGACAGTTTCATTTTAAGTCCTGTTTTTGGGCTTTTCTTTATTCTTGAAGCGAGGACACGTTCGACCTTCGTAACTCAAGGCTCCAGTGTTCTGAGAAGCTGTTATGGAGGTGAATGGAGTTTTAGATGTAAAACCAGACACCAATTGTAGCATATTTAACTGTCTTTATCCTTTTTTTTCTTCTAGTGCATCTCTTGGAGAAGTCAGGGCTTGATTTTGCCTCCAATGGATCTTAGTCACTGTTCGCCAACATGATCTTCACTAAGCTCTTCCCACAATAACTCTCACTGCAGTGCATTTTGCATTACCTTATTTACTGAAGCATTCACCTTGCAAGCATTATGGGAAGGTACAGCAGCAGTCATATGATTACTGAGATACGAAAGTTGTAAAAGACAGGCGGAAAGTATGCCCCGTGATGGCCATATTGAGGTCCTGCATCTCTGTTCTTTCCTATCAAGTGATACTGATATGAATAATTGTGGGTTTTCCCCATGCTGATGGTTGATTAAACTATGGTCAGAGCTGCTGCCTCCACCGTGACACCTACCTAAGTAGGGTCTGAGAGAATAAATGGGAGCGTCAGCTCCCGAGGATGTCTTGATGACGAAATGCGTAGGACGGAGCCACAGCATCATTGCATCACTTCCTGTTTGGTCCAGGGAACGCATGGGAATCACGGACTTCCTGTTTCTCATTGTTAACAATTTTTTTAACCTATGTAAGTGCACATCTATACGTTTATCGGAAAATAAATTTAGTTAAACGGTATTGCATTATGGAATGTTATTTCTCTAAGAATCGCTGAGTAGCACTTTACTTTGATTTGATAGTGTGATTTATACATTTTTGTTTTTTTACAATAAATATTTTATTGCAAGGAAGAAGATTAACAGTTGTACAAGAATAATAACATTTGTACAAATATTTGTGTGTGATAAAAATTCAACAATGAGTACAGAGTCAGACAATCATCAAAATGATTGTTAGGCAGTAATCAGTTTATTTCTTATAATGCAAATTATCTGATTATTTATTCAGTAGTGATTATTCGGTTAAACATTCTATTCAAATATATGATACATAAGATATAAACTTGTGTAGAAAAAGTAATAGATCTGAAGGACATTGAAAAGAGAAAAGTAAGAAAGAGAGGTCCCAAGGTCCAAGGGTTTTCAGAATTAATTATTTATCACTGATGCATATGCTTCAGAATATTTGAAAACGACCCACGTTTGTCAGGTTTTATAAAAAAAAATCACTTGTCTCATGAGCTGTTTCCCCAATTTCTTGCATATTGTAAAGGTGTTGTACCTCGTGAAGTCATTCTTTGATTGTGGGAGTAATTGTGATTTTCCAGTGATGATTCATAAATATTAACCACTTGCCGACCGCCGCATGTACATATACGTCGGCAGAATGGCACGGCTGCGCAAAGCAACGTACCTGTACATTGCTTTGAATTTGCCGCCGTGCGCCCCTGCTGCGTGCTCGGTGTGTGTGCCCGCGGGTCCCGCGGACTCGATGTCCACCGATGTCCCGCGATCGTCTCACGGAGTATTTAAACAAGGCATTTCCCTGTTCTGCCTGTGATCGGGAGCAGTGATCTCTGTCATGTCACTGGTAGCCCATCCCCCCACAGTTAGAATCACTCCTTAGGACACACTTAACCCCTTGATAGCCCCTAGTGTTTAACCCCTTCCCTGCCAGTGTCATTTACACAGTAATCAGTGCATTTTTATAAAAAATAGTGTCAAAAGTGTCCGATGTGTCCGTCATAACGTCGCAGTCACGATAAAAATCGCAAATCGCCGCCATTACTAATATAAAAAAAAAATTATAAAAAAATGCCATAAATCTATCCCCTATTTTGTAGACAATATAACTTTTGCGCAAACCAATCAATATCCGCTTATTGCGTTTTTTTTTACCAAAAATATGTAGAAGAATACATATCGGCCTAAACTGAGAAAGAAATTAAATTTTTTTATATATTTTTTGAAGATATTTATTATAGCAAAAAGTAAAAAAATATTGCTTTTTTTTTCAAAATGTTCGCTCTTTTTTTGTTTATAGCGCAAAAAAATAAAAACCGTAGAGGTGATCAAATACCACCAAAAGAAAGCTCTATTTGTGGAAAAAAAAGGACGTCAATTTTGTTTGGGTGCAACGTCGCACGACCGCGCAATTGTCAGTTAAAACGACGCAGTGCCGTATTGCAAAAAATGGCCGGTCATTGGGCAGCCAATTATTCCAGGGCTGAAGTGGTTAACAAAGGTCACAAGGTTTTTGCATGTTAAAGTGGATGTAAACCCAAAATTGTATTTATTTATTTTTTTGCTGTCACAATGTAGAGTATAAGATTTCCTATCATCTGTGCCAGGTCTTGCCACAAAGAGTTAATCCAGCTCTGAACAATCCTCTTTTCTTTTTTCAGTAAGATAAACGGACAAACAGGAGAACTTTTGCCCGTTCCGCCCCCTTGCTGTGAATGACAGGTTATTTACATATCTCATGCACTAAGCCTGAGACAGGCATTATTTTTTCATTCCCATCCCCACTCCTTTTCTGAAGTCATGTGGTTACTTGTCTGGATTTTGACTGGATGTTAGTGATCATAGCAGAAGGTATACACAGGAGAAAATGCATGTTGACAAGGGGAGTGTAGAGGTGGGCGGGGAGTCTTCTGACATCACGACTCCACCCACCGAGCTCCAGACAACAGACCCACCCACAGAATCTGCAGTTTTTCGGGTCTCATAACAGACAGAGGGGAGACATTTGACAGATAAGGATACATGCAGGAGGCATCTATATCCTTATAGATCAGCACTATGGCAGTAGTTTAGAAAGGATGAGAGTGGGTTTACAGCCACTTTAAGCTAACACTTTCACAGAGCAGAGCCACAACCACTAGAATCCTCCCATTTTATCAAGTGATTCTGAATGAGCAATGCTATAGTGAATTGTAAAAGCTGTTACATTGTAAAAGTATGGCCATTTTGGGAAAGCCTGAACATCAGTGATATTCAATGCTTTCTTCAGACCCTATTGCAGGGGTAGGCAACCTCGGCCCTCCAGCTGTGTTGAAACTTCAAGTCCCATGAGACATTGCAAGACCCTGACGATCACTGGCATGGCTCCTAGAGGCAGAGGCATGATGGGCAACGATGTATCCTGGCCTAGGCCAACAAGGCCCAGGCCTAGGGCAGCACTTTGTAGGGGGCAGCATGGAAACAGTCCCCACCGGCTTGCGCTACACTATTAGTGTAGCGCCAGTCTTATGGGGTGGACTGAGCTGACAGGCAAATTAGTCTAGCGCCCCCTGCTTCCAGTATGCGAGCGGCCGGCATTCTGCAACTGTGGGGGGGGGGCGCTGCTTCTAATTTTGATTGTCCTATTATCCTGGACCACAAACCTTCCTCACTGTGCTATATGTTTTCTGCTGCACCATTGGCATGGTTATATCTTCTTAGTCCTCTCCATGAAATTATCGGAAATTTGTGCTTAAAGTAGAACTATAGGCAACACTTTTTGTTTTCATTTTGGATAGAGTAAGAGAGGGTTATAGCCCCTGTCAGTTAATTTTTTTACCATCCCTGACCCATTACAGAGGTTTTCCTTCACTTCCTGTCCCATAGCCAAACAGGAAGTCAGAGAAAATCTATGCAAATTAAGGGAATTCATTGCCCCCCCAGTCCCTCAGTACTAGTGACCCCACTCGAAAATTTCAGGGCGTGTCTTAAAAAGCAAGGGGTGTGGCCTTGACAGAAAGGGGTGGGTCATATTTAAATTAGGGGGTGCACGAGTTTAGTCAGGCCTAGGGCAGCACAAAACCTAAATACATTTCTGATGATGGGATTTTTAGTTTCAAAACAGCTGGAGTTCCGAGGTTGCCTACCCCTCCCTATTGTCTCCAGCTAGTGGACTTTATAAATTGAGTGTGCCTACTTAGTAGTTCAAGAAGGAATGTTTGTAAGAGAGGATCGAAAGTGTTAAAAAAAAAATCCTTTCTCTCGTCTTGCAAATATATTTGTAATGCAATATTTAATCATGTCATATATCAAAAACATGGACACCAAATTAGTGTAGAAAGAGCTGGAAGACAAAGAGGAGGTGGGGGCAGTAGAATAACTTGGCACTTGAAATTGCTAGCGACAGATTAATAAGCAGATTCTACCTTGCAGAAGAGTGTGATGGCTGTGCGGTGATTGCACCTTGCTTAGTTCTTGTGTAACAATAAGTCAGTGTGGCTCCCTGATATCTGAGTGGAGCTGATATTAACAGCTATTGTCTGCTTCCATTTAAAGGCAGAATCTCTAATTAAGTGCAGAAGCTCATTCTGTAGTCTTTGTGTTTTGCAAGCAGCACATGCAGCATGATCAGCCGAAAACCCATTCGCTGCCGGAATGTCCTTGTCGACAGACACTCACCTTTACTTTCAAAACACTTCTATAGCATGGGGATAAATTAGCTTACCTAACAAGGTAATGGGTGGACAATGTAATTTAATGGAAAAATAAAGAATTTTTAGAATTTTATTTTCATATCTTTTGTGAATGTTGCCTTGTATTGAGACGGGTCACAAAGTAACATTGGATGTAAAATGAAAATCTCAGTGTGCCCAATACATGCTGGGCTGATAAATGCCATATCATCTCTAAACGCCAGTGTCACATAAGTATTTGGTTGAAGATCAAGCCATCCTTGCTTTCCATACTCACAGGCCATTCAAAATCAATAAGCAAGTTACTGATAAGATTTTATCAGTGAAATGCTAGTTTTGTAGTAAACATAGTAACTGGGTTAATCTAAAGAAGGTGCCTAGTGGAAGGTTCCCTGTGGTGCAGCTTTATGCAAAAAGACGGTATGTTGAGGGCTTGGTGGGCCCTGAATGCTGCTTGCTGTATGATTGGTGCCAGCAAACATAACCACAGACCACTTTGGCAGAGGCTGCCAGTCAACAATAAACTTTTATACATAGCAAATAATTCTGTGTTAAAGCGGAGTTCTGGACGAAATATGACTTTTAGGCCCCATGCACACGAGACGCTGTTATTTGCTGTTAAACGCGCGTTCAGAGGCAGTTGGACACTTTTTTCAACTGCTCCTGAACCCATTCAATGTTATCCTATGTGTCCATGCACACAGTCTCGTTTATTGCCGTTTTTAGGCAGTTGCGTTTAACCTCGTTTTTCCAGAAGCAAAAAAATGGGTTCAGACGCAAAAGTTTTCCATGTTTCAGACGCAAAACGCGGCTAAACGCCGCTAAACGCGGCAAAACGCGGTACCGGCGTTTTGCCGCGATTTCGTTTATTAGCGTTTTTAAAGGTGACCTATTTTTTTACATTAGAAATCTCAAAAATGATGGCAAATGATGAAAAACCATCAAAAAAATATGAAAAAAAACTGTAATTGCTTGCATTGCACTGTAGACAATCCACAACTTGTGGCAGGTGACGTGGCAAGTGGACAATCCACAACTTGTGGCAGGTGATGTTGCCAGGTGACGTGGCAGGTGGAAATCCACAAATTGTGGTATGTGACGTGGCCAGGTGACGTGGCAAGTGGACAATCCACAACTTGTGGCAGGTAACGTGGCCAGGTGACGTGGCCAGGTGACATGGCAGGTGACGTGGCAGGTGGACAATCCACAAATTGTGGCAGGAGACGTGGCAAGTGGACAATCCAAAACTTGTGGCAGGTGACGTGGTCAGGTGACGTGGCATGTGACGTGGCCAGGTGACATGGCAGGTGATGTGGCAGGTGACGTGGCAAGTGGACAATCCACAACTTGTGCCAGGTGACGTGGCCAGGTGACGTGGCAGGTGGAAAGCCACAAATTGTGGCAGGTGACGTGGCATGTGACGTGGCCAGGTGACATGGCAGGTGACGTGGCAGGTGACGTGGCAAGTGGACAATCCACAACTTGTGGCAGGTGACGTGGCCAGGTGACGTGGCATGTGACGTGGCCAGGTGACATGGCAGGTAATGTGGCAGGTGACGTGGCAAGTGGACAATCCACAACTTGTGGCCAGGTGACGTGGCAGGTGGAAATCCACAAATTGTGGCAGGTGACGTGGCCAGGTGACGTGGCAGGTGATGTGGCCAGGTGACGTGGCAAGTGGACAATGCACAACTTGTGCCAGGTGACGTGGCCAGGTGACATGGCCAGGTGACGTGGCAGGTGACGTGGCAAGTGGACAATTCACAACTTGTGGCAGGTGACGTGGCAGGTGGCGTGGCCAGGTGACGTGGCAAGTGGACAATGCACAACTTGTGGCAGGTGACGTGGCCAGGTGATGTGGCCAGTGGACAATCCACAACTTGTGGCCAGGTGACGTGGCAGGTGACGTGGCAAGTGGACAATTCACAACTTGTGGCAGGTGACGTGGCCAGGTGACGTATCAGGTGACGTGGCAAGTGGACAATCCACAGCTTGTGGCAGATGATGTGGCAAGTGATACGCTAAATACAAGTACACTGCTGCTCTCTCAGCTGCTGGTCTCCCAAAATGGCTGAAATGGTTAAATAATAATGTTTTTTGAGCTTAGGGAGGGTCTTATGATGTTTCTTAACTAAACGCCTATAGACGCAAACGCGGTAAAACGCGGTAAAACGCCGCTAAAATCGCGGCAAAACGGGTGTTTTTAAACGTCTCGTGTGCATGGGGCCTTAAGGTAAAAATACCCCTAGAATACGCATGCCTCGTGCAATGTAACAAAGGCATGCTGTAAAATTTGGAATGCTGTAAATTTTGGTCAGCTGGGCATGGCTGTGCCATGCCAATCTGACGATTTTCCATAGACGCCAATGTTAACTGTTCCTGGAGCCGTGCAATGCCAAGCTGGCCAAGAATTTCCGTAGACGCCATGCCAAGCTGACCAAGATCTCCCAAAAGCCAGTGCAAAACTGGAAGTCTTCTCCGTAGTCTTCTTCCCTCTTCTCTTCTTCGATGTTGACACAACGCTGCCTCCCGCTGTAATGCCGTGTGTGCGGTGCGCAACGACTTATATAAGCATGGGGCATGGTCACCGGGTGATGCCACCTGGTGACCCTGCCCCAGTATGATGTCACAGTCCCACCATTCCCCGGGACTGTGACGTCACCCGGTGGCATCATTGCGCACCACACACGCGGCATTACAGCGGGAGGCAGCGTTGTGACTACGGAGAAGACCGGGCCGCCGCTAGCAAAAGAGCTAGAAGAAGATAGCGGAGGCGCCCGCCAGAAGGAAGAAGGCAACGGAGAGTGGGAGAAGAACCAGAGAGCGCACGGAGACGACACTGGAGATCAGAAGAAGAGACCCCTGAAGTCGGAAGAAGACCCCCGGAGATGCCCAATAAATTACTTTAAAAACCTGTGTAGTGTGTTTTTTTATTGACATTTTTTTCCACCAGGTGAATGGGTAGGGGTACGATGTACCCCATAATCATTCATATAGGGTGGGGGCTGGGATCCGGGGTTATTAATGGGGGCTCCCGGATTCCGATAAGCCCCCCACCCGCAGCCCCCGACAACCAATGGCCAGGGTTGTCGGGTAGAGGCCCTTGTCCTCATCAACATGGGGCAAGGTGCTTTGGGGTGGGGAGGCCGCAGGGCGCCCCCTGCCCCAAAGCACCCACCCCCCCATGTTGACGGCATGCGGCCTGGTACGGTTCAGGGGGGGGCGCTCGCTCGTGCCCACCCCCTTTCCTGACCGGCTAGGTTGCATGCTCGGATAAGGGTCTGGTATGGATTTTAGGGGGACCCCCTGTGCCGTTTTTTCTGCGTAGGAGTTCCGCTTAAAATCCATACCAGACCTAAGGGCCTGGTATGCTCCTGGAGGGGAACCCATGCTGGTTTTTATTTAAAATTTGGCGTGGAGTTCCCCCCTCATGATAACAGCGGCTTCCCTCCCCTCCTCTCTCCTCTCCAAGGTGAGCAAATCCACAGCTAGAACGCAGATGAACCGCTGAACCACTGATTGATATCTTGCCAAAGACTCCGGAGCTCAAAAACGCAACGCACAAGTGTGAATCCAGCCTCAAAGAGTGAGAGAAGGAGATGTGTATGATGTCATAAGTCTAGGCTAATGACCAGACAAGAAACAGGAAGTGGGCTGTATAAGGTATTTACTGGCAGAAAAAAAAATGTTTTACTAACCAAAGTTAAAACAACGAGAGCAGAATATTTAATAGATGGAAAGTTGAAAAAATGACTGATGGTCCGCTTTAAGTATTTTTACCATGCCTCTTGCTGCATAATTCTGCATTATGGAACCTCCCTCTCTAAGAACTTTGGAACCTGGGAACATGCTCTGATTATACCAGAAACTAGAATGCCTATCTGAATAAAATTACAGTCACATAACAGTTAAACTGCTTATTAACTAAATTCAAAATTTTTATGCTTGACTGAAAAATACTTTTAAAATAAAAATTCTTCCTGCAGAAATTGCTCTAGCTAAAGATCATTAGTCATTATTCTTTCATGAATCGCTGCAATAACACTGAACAGAGAGGGAAAAAAGAAACTGCTTTTGTGTTTTTCTGTCTTGGCAGGGCAGGAGTTAAACTCCTTCCATTTAATCAAATATGCCACCCTTGTATTTTGCCTTTCAGATGATGTTAAAGTAATTTGTTGCTGTTGCCTTTGGGGCATAAACAATCTGTATTCATGAGTGGTGGGCACCAAGGCGAGAGAGAAGCAAGTAAAACACATTTTTAGGAAAAGTGTTGACAATTACAGACTTTCAAACAGAAAGGAAAGCTCCAAGGAACAGCATGATTCCAATGGCTGCGCACATAAGGTGAACACCACTCCCATTCATGCAGAGACCGTCTGGAATTCTATTAGATGGATAGTCATCGTCTACATGTTATTAACCACTTAAGGAACGGAAAGGATTTGCCCCCTTACCCACTTCTCTACCAAGTCCCACCTCCTGTTCGTTCCCCTCTAGACACAATCGGGATGGAATTGCTTGACCTTACCGGGCCATAGTATTCATATAAAGTCCCCAGGGATGGAAAATACATAGCCTTACCAGGCTTTGGATTCCTGAAAGTCCCTAATATCCTCAACCTCTTTCTCGACTTCTCCACCAAGGACGTCATATGACGTCCTTGACTTTGAGGAGGGATTTCTGAATGATGCCTGCCGCTACAGGCATCATGATTCAGATATTCTGTCATGCCGGCGATTCTGCGCACCATAAGAACGATTGATCGTTCTTATAGGCGGCGGGAGGGGACATCCCCCCCTTCCGCCGCCATCTGGTGCTTCTCCGGGCTCTCCCGTGCCATCGGGGGCCCGGAGAATGAATCGGCCAGCGCCGACTCATGACTATAGAGATTTCCGGTGACCATATGGTCACCAGTCATCTCTATGACCGTCGGAGTCCCGGGCGCGACGTTGTGACGTCACGCCCGGTACCCGGAAGTAAACAAAGCCGCAATTGCGGCTGTCAGCATGAGATCGGTGATTTTTTTTTTCACCGATCTCATGCTTTCCAGCCTGGAGGAGAGATGTGGGGTCTTATTGACCCCGCATCTCTCCATAAAGAGGACTAGTGATGAGCCGAACACCCCCGGGTTCGGTTCGCACCAGAACCCGCGAACGGACCGAAAGTTCGTACGAACATTAGAACCCTATTAAATACAATGGATGCGAACGTTCGAATTCTAAAGTGCTAATTATAACAACTATTATGCATGTTATTGTCCTAAAAAGGGTTTGGGAACCCGGGTTGTGCACCAGGGGACATGTATCAATGCAAAAATAAGTTTTAAAAACGGTCGTTTTTCGGGAGCAGTCATTTTAATGATGCATAAAGTGAAAAAAAAAAAGTCAAATATTCCTTTAAATATCGTACCTGGGGGGTGTCTAAAGTATGCCTGTGAAGTGCCACGTGTTCCCGTGTTTAGAACTGTCCCTGCACAAAATGACACTTCTAAAGAAAAAAAAAAGCCATTTAAAACTGCTTGCGGCTTTAATGTAATGTCTGGTCCCGGTAATATGGATGAAAATCTTTAAGAAAAATGGCATAGCCACCCCATGACCCCCCCCCCCTACCCCAGCCCATTACCAGCCCCTTTGTGTCTTGTATGGATATTAAGGGGAACCCCGCACATAAAATAAAAAAGGCCCTATATACTCTGAACAGCCGTATACAGGCGGTGCATACAAGACAGGGACTGTAGGTTTGTTCTTATGTAGAATCTGTTTGTAATTTTGAACAGGTACATTGTTGAAGTGTAGCTCCAGCCCAAAAATCTATTTTTAAACTTTTTGGAAAACATAGGTAAGGGTTATCACCCCTGTAACATTTGTTTTGCTGTCTGTGCCCCTGTTCAGAACATTTCACCTCACTTTCCGTCCCAATGACAACTGTTTTTGAAATGTGGTGTTTTTCTTGAAACAAGGATTGCTGATAAAGCATCAGTACAGAGGAGACACCTTTCTCCCATATTTATTCTTACAGGAGAGAATTTTCCTTCCTAGTGGTAGATTTCCTCTCACTTCCTGTTGTCTTCTTGCGTTTGCAAGTAGGAGTCGTTTGTAAGTTGGATGTTTGAAAGTAGGGACCTGCCGTATATACTCTGCAGAAATAGGCCCCTTAGTTGTTGGTGTTGGCACAACACTGTAAGCACTCACAGTTACTCTTGGTTGGTGCTGGAACGCCCTGCTGTCAACTATTATATCAGGAATTTTAATTACATATAATTGTTGAACAGTGGTAGTAAAAATTGGGCCTTTGATGGTGGTGCTGGTGCCACAACACTGTAAGCCCTGACAGTTACTCTTGGTGGGTGCAGCAATGGGCCCTGCTGTGAATTATTAGATCAAGAATTGTAATTACATGCCCCTTTTGAACAGGGGCTGAAAAATTGGGCCTTTCGTGGTGGTGGTGGTGGTGGCGTTGCCACAACACTGTAAGCCCTCAGAGTTACTCTTGGTGGGTGCAGCAATGGGCCCTGCTGTGAATTATTAGATCAAGAATTGTAATTACATGCCCCTTTTGAACAGGGGCTGAAAAATTGGGCCTTTCGTGGTGGTGGTGGTGGTGGTGGCGTTGCCACAACACTGTAAGCCCTCAGAGTTACTCTTGGTGGGTGCAGCAATGGGCCCTGCTGTGAATTATTAGATCAAGAATTGTAATTGCATGCCCCTGTTGAACAGGGGCTGAAAAATTGGGCCTTTCGTGGTGGTGGTGGTGGTGGTGGTGTTGCCACAACACTGTAAGCCCTCAGAGTTACTCTTGGTGGGTGCAGCAATGGGCCCTGCTGTGAATTATTAGATCAAGAATTGTAATTACATGCCCCTGTTGAACAGGGGCTGAAAAATTGGGCCTTTCGTGGTGGTGGTGGTGGTGGTGGTGTTGCCACAACACTGTAAGCCCTCAGAGTTACTCTTGGTGGGTGCAGCAATGGGCCCTGCTGTGAATTATTAGATCAAGAATTGTAATTACATGCCCCTTTTGAACAGGGGCTGAAAAATTGGGCCTTTCGTGGTGGTGGTGGTGGTGGCGTTGCCACAACACTGTAAGCCCTCAGAGTTACTCTTGGTGGGTGCAGCAATGGGCCCTGCTGTGAATTATTAGATCAAGAATTGTAATTGCATGCCCCTGTTGAACAGGGGCTGAAAAATTGGGCCTTTCGTGGTGGTGGTGGTGGTGGTGGTGTTGCCACAACACTGTAAGCCCTCAGAGTTACTCTTGGTGGGTGCAGCAATGGGCCCTGCTGTGAATTATTAGATCAAGAATTGTAATTACATGCCCCTTTTGAACAGGGGCTGAAAAATTGGGCCTTTCGTGGTGGTGGTGGTGGTGGCGTTGCCACAACACTGTAAGCCCTCAGAGTTACTCTTGGTGGGTGCAGCAATGGGCCCTGCTGTGAATTATTAGATCAAGAATTGTAATTGCATGCCCCTGTTGAACAGGGGCTGAAAAATTGGGCCTTTCGTGGTGGTGGTGGTGGTGGTGGTGTTGCCACAACACTGTAGGCCCTCAGAGTTACTCTTGGTGGGTGCAGCAATGGGCCCTGCTGTGAATTATTAGATCAAGAATTGTAATTACATGCCCCTTTTGAACAGGGGCTGAAAAATTGGGCCTTTCGTGGTGGTGGTGGTGGTGGCATGGCCACAACACTGTAAGCCCTCAGAGTTACTCTTGGTGGGTGCAGCAATGGGCCCTGCTGTGAATTATTAGATCAAGAATTGTAATTGCATGCCCCTGTTGATCAGGGGCTGAAAAATTGGGCCTTTCGTGGTGGTGGTGGTGGTGGTGGTGTTGCCACAACACTGTAAGCCCTCAGAGTTACTCTTGGTGGGTGCAGCAATGGGCCCTGCTGTGAATTATTAGATCAAGAATTGTAATTACATGCCCCTTTTGAACAGGGGCTGAAAAATTGGGCCTTAGGCACTGGTGGCACAACACTACAACCCCTCACAGATACTGTACTTGGAGCACAGCAATGAGCCCTGTTGCAAAGTATTGCTTCAAAAATTGTAATGACACGCCCCTGTTAAACAGGGGCTGAAAAATTGGGCCTTAGGCACTGGTGCCACAACACTCCAACCCCTCACAGATACTGTACTTGGAGCACAGCAATGAGCCCTATGGCAAATTATTGCTAAAAAAATTGTAATTACACGCCCCTGTAAAACAGGGGCTGAAAAATTGGGCCTTAGCCACTGGTGGCGGCACCCATAAACAAAAATGATCTTCCAAGCTATCATCATCAATCGTATCATTGAGGACTCGGAGGAGGAGGATAGCCAGTCAACATAACAGCACAGGCACTCAGCATCAACATCAGTCTTGAAGGGATGTGACATGTTAAAATCAATTAGTCTGTTATATCAGCATCAGGTGTGTGGTAGCTGGTGGTGATCCAAGACTGGTTCATCTTGATGAAAGTCAGTCGATCAACCGAGTCGGTGGACAGGCGCACCCTGTGATCCGTGACAAATCCTCCAGCAGCACTGAATGTGCGTTCCGAAAGAACGCTGGATGCAGGACAGGCCAGTAGCTCAATTGCATACTGTGCAAGCTCTGGCCAGTGATCCATCCTCAAGACCCAGTAAGCCAGAGGATTTTCGGTGGGGAAGGTGTCCAAGTCTGACCTTGCCCCTAGATATTCCTGCACCATGTTTATCAGACGCTGGCGATGGTTGCTGGAACCGATCATACTTTGGGGCTGCGGAATAAAGAATTGTCTGAACGCATCGGTCAGACGGCCACCTTCCCCACCGCTCCTTCTTTGACTGGCCGAAGCCTCAGCAACTCGTTGTCCAGGACCAGGAGTTTGTAACCTCCCAGTCTCTGGGAACGCGTTGCACAGACCTTTCTGCAAGGCCTCCCGGAGTTGTCTCATCCTCTGCTCCCTCTGCGACGGTAACATAAGGTCCGCAACCTTACCCTTGTACCGTGGATCAAGGAGAGTGGCCAGCCAGCAATGGTCCCTCTCCTTGATCCGAAGAATACGAGGATCCTTCCGCAGACTTTGCAGGATCAGGGAGGCCATGCAGCGTAGGTTTGCTGAGGCATTCGCTCCGGAGTCCTCTGGTTCACTAAGGACGACATGATCCGCAGCCACCTCCTCCCAGCCACGTACAAGTCCACTGGTTTCTTGGGACTGTAAATCATCCCTAAAAGACTGCTGCTGATGATGCTGAGTGCCAGCCTCCACCTCCATGCTGACACAATCCTCCTCCTCCTCCTCCTCCTCCTGTGCGATGGGTGGGACAGAAGGAACACTGTCTGGGTAAAGGGGGCCTTGAGAGGCAAGGAAGTCCTCCTCTTCCTGCCTCTGTTCTGCCTCAAGTGCCCTGTCCATTATTCCACGCAGCGTGTGCTCCAACAGGTGGACAAGAGGTACAGTGTCACTGATGCATGCACTGTCACTGCTCACCATCCTCGTGGCCTCCTCAAATGGTGCCAGGACAGTGCATGCATCCCTGATCATGCCCCACTGGCGTGGAGAAAAAAAACCAAGCTCCCCTGACCCTGTCCTGGTGCCGTAGTCGCACAGGTACTCATTGATGGCCCTCTGCTGCGTGTGCAGCCGCTGCAGCATGGCCAACGTTGAGTTCCACCTGGTGGGCATGTCACATATAAGGCGGTTCTTGGGCAGGTTCAACTCCTTTTGCAGCTCAGCCAGGCGAGCACTGGCATTATAAGATCTGCGGAAATGCACACAGACTTTCCTGGCCTGCCTCAGGACATCCTGTAAGCCCGGGTACCTGCCCAAGAACCGCTGCACCACCAGGTTAAGGACGTGAGCCACACAGGGCACATGGGTCAGTTGTCCCTGTCGGAGGGCGGAGAGGAGGTTGGTGCCATTGTCGCAAACCACCATTCCTGGCTTAAGCTGGCGTGGCGTCAACCACCTCTCGGCCTGGCCCTGCAGAGCAGACAGGACCTCTGCCCCAGTGTGGCTTCTGTCCCCCAAACACACCAGCGCAAGCACGGCATGGCATCTTTTTGCCTGCGTACTTGCGTAGCCCCTTGAACGCCTACGGAGCACCGCTGGTTCCGAGGACAAACCACAGGAAGAGGCCATGGAGGAAGAAGAAGAGGAGGGGGTGGAGGAGAGAGGTGTGTCACAACCAGTAGTAGCATTTTGGAGGCGTGGCGGTGGAACAACCTCCAACACTACTGCACCTTGTCCTGCATCCTTCCCAGCTGCCAAAAGAGTGACCCAATGGGCCGTGAAAGAAAGGTAACGTCCCTGTCCATGCCTGCTGGACCATGAGTCAGCGGTAATATGCACCTTACCGCTGACCGCCCTGTCCAGCGAGGCCAAGACATTGCCTTCCACATGCCGGTAGAGAGCCGGAATAGCCTTCCGTGAGAAAAAGTGGCGTTTGGGAACCTGCCACTGAGGAACCGCACATTGCACAAACTCACGGAAGGGGGCCGAGTCTACCAACTGAAAAGGCAGCAGTTGAAGCGCTAGCAATTTAGCCAAGCTAGCATTCAACCGCTGGGCATGTGGATGGCTGGGAGTGAACTTCTTTCGACGGTCCAGCAGCTGGGGCAGGGAAATTTGCCTGCTAGAATCGGACGTCGGTGTACTGCTAGCAGAGTGGCCGCAAGTACTTGGCTGTGACACACCTAATTCTACACCTTCATTCCTCTCAGTGCATGTTTCAGAGAGGACTGAAGTTATAGTGGGGTTGGAGATCCCAGCTGATGCGGTGCAAGGAGAGGTCCGCTTTGTTCTTTGGTGTGGGTCTTTGAGGTAGGCTTGCCAACGAGCTGCATGGCAGGTCAACATATGTCTGGTCAGGCATGTGGTACCCAAGCGGCTGATGTTTTGGCCACGCGATATACGCTTGAGACATATGTTGCAAACAGCAGCTGTGCGATCTGATGCACTAGCCTCAAAAAAGGCCCACACCAAAGAACTTTTTGAATGACGGGCAGAGGCAGCGCCCTGCACAGGCGGAGCTCTGCGGTGTGATTCCGTCGGTGTACTGCCCTTACGCTGGCCACCAAAGGGCATCCTGCCTCATTGGAGATGTGCCTCCTCCTCATCCTCCTCCTCCTCCTCTCTCCTATTAGGCACCCACGTGGAGTCAGTGACCTCATCATCCCCTCCCTCCTCATCACTGGAGCCAATCTGGCAGTATGCTGCAGCTGCTGGAACATGACTGCCAGATTGGTGTCCTTCTTGAGCATCCCCTCTGTCTGCTCTCACGCTACTGCCTTCCTGTAGCTGGGTTTCATCATCAGACCCTTCGAAACGCTGGGCATCCTCCTGGAGCATGTACCCAACACTGTGCTCAAACAGTTCGGGGGACTCCTCAGGAGGAGGACATGGTGGGTCTAGGGAAGGAGTGACTGATGATGAGTCTGACATTGATACCAGGGAAGAGGACGCTTTGGCAGCTGCTTTTCCAGTACCCTGAGCCTGGGTGAGAGAGGATGAGGAGGAGGAGGAGGGCTTGGTCATCCACTCTACCAAGTCTTCGGCATGATGTGGCTCAACATGTCCAGCTGCCGAAAAGAAGGACAAGCGTGTCCCATGGCCATGTGCTGATGACAATGCACCGCGTCCACGACCAGCACTGTTGCCCCCAGACACAGAGCCTGCTTGCCCTCTTTTATTGCCTCCTGACTGTCTGCCTCTCCTTGTTTGCCTTCCAGACATTCTAATAGATGGCCTGCAGGGAGATGGGAAAAAAGCAATAAGGGCTACCTTCAGGTGTCCTTCTCTGTCCCTTTACTTAAGGATTTCTAAATATGGTTGAGGATGATTGCTTTTGCACAGAATATCACAACGACAATTTCCCTGACTGTCCAAAAAAACAAGGATTTCAAAGATGGTTGATGAGGAATGCTTTAGCACACTATAGCACAAGGAGAATTCCCTCACTGTCCTTCCCTGTCCCTAGAAACAAGGATTATCACAGTGAAAGAAAATGACACTCTTCCTACCTATAGTTTTCTGTCCCTAGAAAAAATGTTTTTTTAAAGCACACTATAGCACAAGGAGAATTTCCCTCACTTTCCTTCTTTGTCCCTAGAAACAAGGATTATCACAGTGAAAGAAACTGACACTCTTCCTACCTATAGTTTTCTGTCCCTAGAAAAAATGTTTTTTTAAAGCACACTATAGCACAAGGAGAATTCCCTCACTGTCCTTCCCTTGTCCCTAGAAACAAGGATTATCACAGTGAAAGAAACTGACACTCTTCCTACCTATAGTTTTCTGTCCCTAGAAAAAATGTTTTTTTAAAGCACACTATAGCACAAGGAGAATTTCCCTCACTTTCCTTCTTTGTCCCTAGAAACAAGGATTATCACAGTGAAACAAACTGACACTCTTCCTTCCTATAGTTTTCTGTCCCTAGAAAAAATGTTTTTTTAAAGCACACTATAGCACAAGGAGAATTCCCTCACTGTCCTTCCCTGTCCCTAGAAACAAGGATTCGCACAGTAAAAGACACTGACACTCTCCCTACCTATAGTCTTCTGTCCCTAGAAAAAATGTTTTTTTAAAGCACACTATAGCACAAGGAGAATTTCCCTCACTTTCCTTCTTTGTCCCTAGAAACAAGGATTATCACAGTGAAAGAAACTGACACTCTTCCTACCTATAGTTTTCTGTCCCTAGAAAAAATGTTTTTTTAAAGCACACTATAGCACAAGGAGAATTCCCTCACTGTCCTTCCCTGTCCCTAGAAACAAGGATTATCACAGTGAAAGAAAATGACACTCTTCCTACCTATAGTTTTCTGTCCCTGGAAAAAATGTTTTTTTAAAGCACACTATAGCACAAGGAGAATTTCCCTCACTTTCCTTCTTTGTCCCTAGAAACAAGGATTATCACAGTGAAAGAAACTGACACTCTTCCTTCCTATAGTTTTCTGTCCCTAGAAAAAATGTTTTTTTAAAGCACACTATAGCACAAGGAGAATTCCCTCACTGTCCTTCCCTGTCCCTAGAAACAAGGATTCGCACAGTAAAAGACACTGACACTCTCCCTACCTATAGTTTTCTGTCCCTAGAAAAAATGTTTTTTTAAAGCACACTATAGCACAAGGAGAATTCCCTCACTGTCCTTCCCTGTCCCTAGAAACAAGGATTCGCACAGTAAAACACACTGACACTCTCCCTACCTATAGTGTTCTGTCCCTAGAAAAAATGTTTTTTTAAAGCACACTATAGCACAAGGAGAATTCCCTCACTGTCCTTCCCTGTCCCAAGAAACAAGGATTCGCACAGTAAAACACACTGACACTCTCCCTACCTATCCTTCTCTTTCCCTAAACTAAAGGAATCCAGGTTAAGCAAGAAAAAAAAATGTCACTGTCCCTGCCTATGCTTCTCTTTCCCTGCTCCGGAACACACTACACTAGGCCGCCGTGCTGGCGGCCTTTTATAGTGTGGGGCGTGTACTAAACACCCTCAGCAATAATTGGCCACAGGCATCCTGCCTGTGGCCAATCATTGCTCTCCTCGCTGCCGGCGCTGTGATTGGCCAAGCATGCGGGGTCACAGTGCATGCTTGGCCAATCACAGCGCCTGGATGACACTGCGATGGCGTAGTGCATTGTGGGCCGTTCGCGTCACTCGAATTTGGCGCGAACGGCCCAAATCATTCGATCTTCCTCGAACGATCGAACAGCCGATGTTCGAGTCGAACGTATGTTCGACTCGAACACGAAGCTCATCCCTAAAGAGGACCTGTCACAATGATTCCTATTACAAGGGATGTTTACATTCCTTGTAATAGAAATAAAAGTGATCATTTTTTTTTTTAAAGTGTCAAAAAAAAAAAAATCTGTAAAAAAAAACAATTTTTTTTTTAAACGCCCCTGTCCCCGGTAGCTCGCGCTCAGAAGCGAACACGCATGTAAGTCCCGCCCACATATGTAAATGCCGTTCAAACCCCACATGTGAGGTATCGCCGCGTGCGGTAGAGTGCGAGCAACAATTCTAGCACTAGACCTCCTCTGTAACTCGAAAATAGTAACCTGTAAAAAAAAAATTAAAGCGTCACCTGGAGATTTTTAAGTACCGAAGTTTGGCGCCATTCCATGAGTGTACGCAATTTTAAAGCGTGACATGTTAGGTATATATTTACTCGGCGTAACAGCGTCTTTCACATTATACAAAAAAATTGGGTTAACTTTACTGTTTTGTTATTTTTTAATTTGTGAAACCGTTTTTTCCCCCCAAATTATTGCGCAAATACTGTGCAAGATAAAAAGTTGCAATGACCGCCATTTTATTCCCTAGGGTGTCTGCTAAAAAAATATATATAATGTTTGGGGGTTCTGATTAATTTTCTAGCAAAAAAAATGATTTTTACATGAAGAAGAGAAGTGCCAGAATAGGCCCGGTGGAGAATTGGTTAATGACCAGGCCATTTTTTTGCGATACGGCACTGCGTCACTTTAACTGACAATTGCGCAGTCGTGCGCCGCTGTACCCAAACAAATAGAGCTTTCTTTTGGTGGTATTTGATAACCTCTGCAGTTTTTATTTTTTGCGCTATAAACAAAAAAAGAGAGACAATTTTGAAAAAAAACTATATTTTTTACTTTTTGCTATAATAAATATCCCAAAAAAATAAAATGTTTTCATCAGTTTAGGCCAATATGTATTCTTCTACATATTTTTGGTAAAAAAAAATTGCATATAAGCGTATATTGATTGGTTTGTGCAAAAGTGATAGCATCTACAAAATAGGGGATATATTTATGGCATTTTTATTATTTATTTATTTTTTACCAGTAATGGCAGCTATCTGCGATTTTTAGCGGGACTGCAACATTGTGGCGGACAGATAGGACACTTTTGACACTTTTTTGGGACCAGTGACATTTATACATTGATCAGTGCTAAAAATAGCCACTGATTACTGTATAAATGTCACTGGTAGGGAAGGGGTTTAACACTAGGGGGCGATCAAGAGGTTAAGTGTGTGTCCTAGGGAGTGATTATAACTGTGGGGGGAGGGGACTGATGAGGGGAGGAGACCGGTCGGTGTTCCAACAGTATATACAAGGAACATACGATCATTTCTCCTCTCCCCTGACAGGACGTGGATCTGTGTGTTTACACACACAGATCCACGTCCCTGCTCTGTGATGAGCAATCGCGGCTGCCCGGCGGACATCGCTGCCGCCGAGCACGCGCATGGGGTCCCCAGTGATGCGGTGAGTGCGCGCTCTCCACAATGCTGAGGACATCATATGACAGCCGCCCGGAGGGACAAAGGGTTCCTGCGGCCGTCGTATTACAATACGGTGGTAGGCAAGTGGTTAATAAAATTAAAAGCTGTGTGTAGCCATAACATGTCATAACTGTCAGTCATGGGGGAGGGGACACAGCACTCTTCCCACTGATCTTAAAGGAATATGCCAGGATAGACACATAGCTTCCAACTGTCCCTGAGTTTGAGGGACTGTCCCTGATTTGGAACAAAGTCCCTCTGTCCCTCTTTCCACAGCACCAGATTGCGTGTGCACCTGTTTTAGTAAATCTCCCCCAGAGGATTGCTGATTAGGTCCCCGTTTCCTGCACCTCATCACAATCGCGCTGCATTCATGCGAACCGCAGCGGATGTTAGGCCTCATGCCCATGGACGTTTTTACAGCCGCGTTTTTGAGCATTTTTTACAGCCTAAAAACGCCTGTCCATGTTAGTCTATAGCTTCATGCCCAACTAGACGTTTTTGAGCTGCAAATAGCATAGGCGTTTTTAAGCTGTAAAAAAAACCCAGGACCAGTGCGTTCCTCGGCGTCGGCGTTAGGCATAAAAAAAGTGAAGCGTTAAAAAATGCGCGAAAACGCACAAAAGCGCTAAAAACCACCGCAATTGCGTTTTTGAGCTCCAACGTTATTTTTTTTTGAAAAAAAAAAAGGTCAAAAAATGTATACAATAACATGGACAGGCGTTTTTACTCTGTAAAAAATGCGGCCGTAAAAACGTCCGTGGGCATGAGGCCTTAATGTTAAGTTAACGACACCCCAAAAACGGTTTGCAAACCCTAGGGAGGTGTTTCTAACTGTGCAGGGAGGGGACTAACAGGGAGTAGAGAGAGATCGCTGCTCCTGATCACTAGGAACAGCAGATCTCTCTCTACTTCCCTGACAGAACGGGGATCTGTCTGTTTACATTGACAAATCCTCGTTCTGGCTCTCTGAGGAGCAATCGCGGGTGGCCGGCGGACATCGCAGCCCCAGCCATGCGCATCAGCTTCAGGGTCGTGCTCGCCCCCTATAGCCCTTAAAGCAGCCGCCGTGCAGCTACGTCGATTTGCAGGTGTTATATTCTTAATATCTAAATTTAATTCGGCTATAAAACATTGCATTGAGAATAAGTATTCCTCTAATAAATTGAATGAATGTTGGGCTTCTGAGCTAATGATCTCCGGATGTGACTTATTTGAGACCAGTTATCAATTTCTAGGAAGCTGTCAAGACATATTTATTGATATTCTAAGTTTTATGTTTTATAGAGGTATTTCATATATATTAACTATGTTCTGTTTGAAAGATGCATTCTAAGGCAGAATGGTCACCTTCCCCCACATCCTGTGTCTGTATCTAATTAAAGCGGAGTTCCACCCAAATTTGGAACTTCCGCTAAATCCACTCCCCGCCCCCTTACATGCCACATTTGGCATGTAATTTTTTTGGGGGGGAGTGGGGGCTTCAGTAGGAGTGGGACTTCCTGTCCCACTTCCTCCTTCCGCCCTGGGCCCGCCTAGGCGACACGTCATATCGCCTTTTGGCGGCCCCTTCCTGTAGGTGATCACCTGGGACGTGACAGGTCCCAGGCGATCGCCTGTCCACTCAGAGAGCGCTGCACTGTTCGTGCATGTGCAGTGAGTGCCCGGCCGTGAAGCCGAAAGCTGTCATGGCCGGGTGCCCACACTATGAATGGAGGCGCCGGCGGAGAAGGGGGGGAGAGGAGCGGAGCTCCGGGCGGGGCATCGCTGGACAGTGGAACAGGTAAGTGTATGTTTATTAAAAGCCATCAGCTACACTTTTTGTAGCTGCTGACTTTTAATAAACATAAAAAAAGGCCGGAACTCCCCTTTAAGAAGCTCGGCCACTTCCTATGGAAGCATGTATAAGTTTAAACAGATGTTGTTTCACAAGTGTCATGCCGCGTACACGCGATCATTTTTCCCGTCGGGAAAAATTTAATTTTTTCCTTTGGAGGAGAAAAACGATCGTCTGTGGGCTTTCTGCAGTTTTTCCCGACGGGAAAAAATGGCATTAATCACGACGAGAAAAATTAGAACATGCTCTAATTTTTCTCGTCGTGATTCCTGTCATTTTTTTCCGCGGCAATGTTTCCATAGGGAAACACTGCCGCGGAGCCTACACACGGTCGTTTTTCTCATCAAGAGAAAAAGTGACGGGAAAAACGGCCATGTGTGGGGAAACAAGCCGTTCCCTCGTTTTTCCTGTCGTGATTCACGGCGGTGTTTTCACCGCCGTGAATCACGATCATGTGTACGCGGCATTACTCTTTTGGTCTGATTCTTAGAGGGAGGATTGAGGGAGTGATGTGGGAGTGGTTTGGTTTTCGGCGCCAAGTTTTGACAAAGGAAGGAACGTTTTATAAGCTGAGTGCTGGATAAAGAAGCTTTCTTTGTTTCCTGCTTCGTCCCTGGCAACATCTAATCTTACAGCACACAGACTATACCAGCATACCCAGGGTTAATCAGCCATCTTTAATGACAAGAAGAAGCACATGGCATCACATTTATTGAACTTTCTTTTATATTTGAAACCTTTTTGAAGCCTTTGAATTAATGAACTGTAATTGTACTTATTATCCTTTATTAGTGTGTATAATAAAACACACTGTTTGATTTCAAGCTGATTCACAAGTTTTGTCTCACGCAAATACATTGAGAAGGTTAAGGAAAACCTTCTAACGGAAAACCATATTTCTACAACGACAGCGGCTGGTCGGCAAGTAGTTAAGCTTGCCAAATAAATTGAATGGCTGGAGTGTGTCCATGTTCATATCATCAAAGTGGGGTTTATTTACTAAAACTGGAGCTTGAAAAATCTGGTGCATCTCTGCATAGAAACCAATCAGCTTTCAGGTTTTATTTCAAAAACTTAGTTTAATAAGCTGACATTAGAAGCTGATTGGCTACCGTGCACAGCTTCACCAGACTCTGAGTGCTCCAGTTTTAGTAAATCTACCCCAATGTTTCATAATGATGTTCAACGCCTGCTAAAAAAAAAGACCTACACCGAGCAAACGTATTGATGTGTGTACAGGCCATAGATAGGCAGACCTTTTGCTTATGTCGTGAAATGTTAAAGCCAAGGTGAACCCTCGATGTCCACCGGGACCCGCCGATCATTTGGGACACAAGCAGAACGGCAGCCCTCTAATGTAAACAAGGCAGAATGTCGTTCTGTCACCGGGGAAGGCTTTGATTCTGTGTCTCTGCTAAGCAGGAACATGGGTCTTTGCCTTCCCCCAGTCAAAGAACCCCCCCACAGTTAGTAAGCACAACTTAGGCACACTTTGATCGCCCCTGATAACCCCTTCCCTGCCAGTGCCATTAGTACAGTGACAGTGATCAATGTATTAGTGTCACTGGTCCCCAAAAAGTGTCAGTTAGGTGTCAAATTTGTCCGCCGCAATATCACAGTCCTGCTATAAGTCGCTGATGGTCGTCATGACTAGTAAAAAAGTAAATAAATAAATAAATAAAAATATTACATAGTTTGTAGACGCTATAACTTTTGTGCAACCAATCAATATACTCTTATTGGGATTTTTTTATTACCAAAAACATGTAGCAGAATACATATTGGCCTAAATTGATGAAGAAATTAGATTCTTTAAATTTTTTATTGGATTTGTTTTATAGCCGAAAGTAAAAAATAATGTCTGTCTTTTTTTTGTTTATAGCGCAAAAAAATGAAAACTGCAGAGGTGATCAAATACCATCAAAAGAAAGCTCTATTTGTGCGGTTAAAAAAGGACAAACATTTTATTTGGGTACAGCGTCGCACGACCGCGCGATTGTCAGTTAAAGTAACGCAGTGCCCTATCGCACAAAATGGCCTGGTCATGGAAGGGGGTAAACCTTCTGGAGCTGAAGTGGTAAATAACAAACATGTTATACTACAAGGCTTTTGCACAGAGCAGCCCCGATCGTCCTCTTCTGGGGTCCCCCGCCGGCGCTCCAGGCCCCTCCTCTTCATCGGGTGCCCCCACGGAAATCCGCTTTTCATGCTAGCACCTATGCGGGCCCCACTCCCAGTCCCGAGGCTGCATCCATTGACATAGACAGAGGGGCTCGGCCCCACCCCCCACTCCTGTATCACAGCTTTTGATCGACAGCAGCGGAAGCCAATCTGTTCAATGAAGAGAGCGACATTGGCTGGAGCCGCTGCACTCGTGCGCATCGCTGGATTGAATCGGGCTCAGGTAAGAAAAATGGGGGGGGGGTCAGGGGGCATCTGCAGCACAGAAGGTTTTTCATCTGAATGCATAGAATGCAGTAAGGTGAAAAATCTTAAGGCTTTACAACCACTTTAAGAAATACAATTGTGTCCTCTGTGTACTCTCTCCATTCCCAGCCTTCTAAATAGACAGTAAAGAAGCAGTTGCAATCTGATGAGATCATCCCTCTGCTCACTTTGCTTTCCTCCTATCAGAATGTTCCTTGCTAAAGTGGAGTTCCACCCAAAAATTTAACTTCCGCTTTTCGGAATCCTCCCCCCATCCGGTGTCATATTTGTCACCTTTCAGGGGGGAGGTATTCCAGGTATTTTCTCCCACTTCCGGGCATAGATAGACGCAGTAGCCGTGGCTATCTACGCCATGTCCGGCCCCTCCTCCATCCCATCCCGCTGTCTTCTGGGAGACACACAGGTCCCAGAAGACAGCAGGGACCAGTGAGGACGCGCAGCGAGATTTGCGCATGCGCAGTAGGGAACCAGGTTGTGAAGCCGCAAGGCTTCACTTCCTGATTCCCTTACTGAAGATGCCGGCGCCTCCACCTGAGAGCCGAGGGACAGATCGGCTTCGGGTGAGGACATTGTGGGTGCCCTGGACAGGTAAGTATCCATATTTTAAAAGTCAGCAGCTGCAGTATTTGTAGCTGCTGACTATAAAAAAAAGTTGGGGCGGAACTCCGCTTTAAGCATGCAGCACAGTTGATTGGTTCCCATTTCTGCCCCCAATCTCCAAGTCTAAAGCCCCACACACACTATTAGATTTTCTGCAGATTTTTGTCTTCAGATTTACCAAAACCATATAATATGAGGTCAAACCTTAAGTCTACTTTCACACTGAGACGCTTTTCAGGCGCTATAGCGCTAAAAATAGTGCCTGCAAAGCGCCCTGAAAGAGCCTCTCCTTTCACTCCAGTCATAGGTGTGCGCAGCCTATTGCATTAGGGTGTGCAACCCCAAAGTTCAAACACATATGCGTGTGTGTGCATGTGTATATATACTAATGGTGTTAGTAGAGCAGTGGACCGTGTCACTAGAACAGTGGATGGTGTCATAAGGACAGAGATTGGTGTCAGCAGGGCAGTGGATGGTGTCTGTAGTTTTTATTTTTATTAATTTTTTCTGATTTTAATTTTTTAGCAGAAAAAATTGAATTTTTTATTTATTTGGGGAAATATCACGTGTCAGGACCCAGGCTTGAACCTGGGACCTAGTCTGTGACTGGCGTTGACTCTTCCCCCTGAGCTATTAGACTACTCTGCTTGGTGTCTTTATTGCTGTTGAACCCTGAACCGCTTGCTCCTCCCATGAACTTCCTATATCAGCCTTGTCTCGGCACTTACTCTTTACCTGGTTATTGTGCCTTCCCTGCCAGTGCCTTGCTGCTGTCTTTCCTGCTGCCATCTGTACCTACAACCACTCGTGATTGACCCTTGGCTTGTTCCTGGACTTCTCTACTGCCTGATCCCAATCTGCAACCACCCGTATTTGACCCTCGGCCTGTTCTTTGACCACTCTACTGCTTGATCCCAACCTGCAGCCACTCGTGATTGATCCCTTGGCTTGTTTTCTGACCACGCTGCTGTTTCATCCTTGTCTGTTATCCGCTATTGGACCCCGGCTTGCTCACACCCTGGTGGGGCAAACTTGAGTACCGCGACCTGGTACTAGCTTGCAGCTAAATCCATCTCCACCATCAGGAGCTCTGGGGAAAACCAGCTAGTACTTATGCTGCGTACACACGATCGAGATTCACGGCGGTGAAAACACCGCCGTGAATCCCGACGGGAAAAACGAGGAATGGCTTGGTTCCCTACACACAGCCGTTTTTCCCGACATTTTTTCTCTTGGTCGAGAAAAACTACCGTGTGTAGGCTCCGTGGCAGTGTTACCCTATGGGAAAACTGCAGCGGAAAAAAATGCCGTTAATCACGACGAGAAAAATTAGCATGTATTAATTTTTCTCGTTGTGATTCCCATCATTATTCTCGTCGGGAAAAATGATGGAAAGCCCACACACGGCCGTTTTTCTCGTCAAAGAGAAAAAATTTAATTTTTCCCGACGAGAATAATGGTTGTGTGTACGCGGCATTAGACTCCGCACCTCAGGTGAGCCTGTGTCATCTGCCAGAAGTGACTGCCTGTATACCTGTCCTGCAACTGCTATAGCAATTGGTCTTGAAGCCCGACGCCTGATCGTGACATCAGGGGTCTAAACAGGAGAAATATGTGCCCCACGGGGTGCTTAGGGTGTGCCCAGGTACACCCGGCACACCCTGTGCGCACACCTATGACTATGACACCTATGACTCCAGTGTGAAAGCCTGAGGGCTTTCACACTGGAGCGGGGCGCTGGTAGGACGCTAAAATGTCCTGCCAGCCGCATCTTTGAGGCACTGTAGGAGCGGTGTATACACTGCTCCTAAAGCACCCTTGCCCATTGAAATCAATAGGCAGCGCCGCCGAACCACGGGCAAAGCACCGCTGCAGCTCTGAGAACCCGGATTTAGGGGGGGGGGATTTCAGTCACAGACAGGGATGGATGGTGAACTCATTCACCCCTTAGCAGTCAGCACCTCTCATCCAGATGTATCTGAGGTTGCTGGACTTCAGATTTCCCGTCGCCACTTTCTTTTTCTCTGGCACATTCCCCGGGATTGGATGTGGGCAGACACAGAGGGTAAGAGGTGGGGGGGGGTTCAGATCTAGCCCTCTCTCCTCTCCCATCTGTGTGTGGGGGAGAGGGAATTGTTAGTGCTGGCTTTGGGCAGTGTGAAAGAGAGTGTAACAGACACTCTCGGCTTACACAACTGCAGCCAGCAACTCTGCTGGGAAGCCATAGTCCGGTCGGAATAATGTGTCCGGGTTTCAGGCAGTCTGAAACCTGGATGCATGATTCAAAACCTGAACTGTCCGGGTGAATCCCGGACAGGTGGCAACCTTTTCTACAGATGATTCCTATCCTTAGCTCATGTCTAAAATGACTAATGGCTCCTTGTCAGTCACTCTCTTGACAAACTACATTGTATGACAAGTCCAACTTATGTATCTGTTTTGCTCATGCTTCTGTGCCTGAAGCAAGAGATATTTGGTCCACCTATGCTCTTGTTTATGTATCTAGTCAGGGCCGTCTTTAACACAGGTCAAAAGGGGCAGCTGCCCCGGGCCCAGTCACTGATGTGGGGCCCAAAGCAGCTGCCCCTTTGAGCCCACACAGCCCTCAAATAGTTGATAAGAGCATTCAGGAGAGCCCAAAGAAAATGTTTGCCGGGGTCCAATCAATATTAAAGATGGCCTTGTATCTAGTGAGACCATCACAAATGTTATTCTGTTTAACACGTATTCTTGTGCATTATAAATGAAATAAAAATATTGAAGAAAAAAAAAAACGAATGTAATGATCATTGAATTTACATCTGCAGTAATATGTCTTCATATCTGTACAATAGTAGATAATACTGCGCCAACCTCATATAAAAAATGTGTATAAGCAGCCAACACAAACAACCAGACAAGATTATGAAGAATATAAATAGGAATAGAATATCCTATAAAAACGTGAACTTATTAAAAGTGCCACACAATAGGCTAAAGAATGACAAGCTTGTGTGTAAAAGGATACAATATCAAAAACATGTGAAGAAAAGATATTGGCCTAACATAAAAAAAAAAAAAGGAACAGCACATATGTGATCTGGCTGAGACAAACACTTAAGCCCTGTACACACGATCGGTTTTACCGATGAAAACCGTCCGATGGATTTTTTTCATCAGACAAACCGATCGTGTATGGGACCCATCTGTCTTTTTTCCCATCGGTTTTAAAAAATAGAACATGTTTTAAATTTTTACGATGGATCCAAAACTGATAGCAAATTTCGATCGTCTATGGGCAAGTCCATCGGATAAAAAACCCACGCATGCTCAGAATCAAGTCGACGCATGCTCAGAAGCATTAAACTTAATTTTTCTCGGCTCATCTGAGTGTTTTACGTCACTGCATTTGGAACGGTCGGTTTTTTGACTGATGGTGTGTGGGCAAGACTGATGGAAAACAGTTTCATCGGATATCCGATGGACAAATCCATCAGACTAGAATCCATGGGAAATCTGATCGTGTGTACAGGGCTATACAATATTATGCTACAAAGTGAACCTATAGTCACATAGGGAATGTGCAGGTGTTCCAAAAATGTAAATGAATACCATGGAGTAACCCACAGTAATGATGTTAACAAATATAAATGAAAATAATGTTATTGTAAAAAAAAAAAAAACAGTCACAGATGAAGGTGTACAAAGTTCCCAGGGTTCAGTATTATCTGACCCTAAAGTGTTCATCAATGGGCATCCAAAATGGAACCTGCATCAAATGCTAATAAGCTTGTAGTAAAGGAAAATGCCTTAATTGGTCTTTGGTAGACAGGTTGCCAAATCTAGGACGTCTTCCCCTTGGAACAATAGAGACAAATAAATACTCTTACCAAACTGTATGGACCCAGCTCATCTTACGGTGGTGGATCAGCTGTGCTTATGTCCACTGCAGGGACTCAAAGGATGGTGATCTGCTGGTATCCTCCTCTCTCCACGGACAGCAACTCCAACCGGATCAGGATCTCCAAAGCGGTTAGCAGGGCTCAAAACGTGAAGAGGTCAGGTGTCCAAATTATAGATTGCACCAAACATAAATTGATAAAAACAAAAAAAAAAACTCCACATGGTGTAAATCCAAATGATTGGAATTTATTAAAAAATCCTTTAAAAAGTTCAAATCACTGAACCAATACAAATCCGAAATGACAAAATAAAAAGCGTGGTATGGGCAGCTGGAGCTGGCGTGTAAACCCCACGCGTTTCGTCTGCAAAAGACATCAACAGGGGTCAGATAATACTGAACCATGGGAACTTTGTACACCTTCATCTCTGACGTTTTTTTTTTTACAATAACATTATTTTCATGTATATTTGTTAACATCATTACTGTAGGTTACTCCATGGTATTCATTTACTTTTTTGGAACACCTGCACATTCCCTATGTGACTATAGGTTCACTTTGTAGCATAATATTGTATGGGTTTGTCTCAGCCAGATCACATATGTGCTTTTCCTTTCTTTTCTTTTTTTTTATGTTAGGCCAATATCTTTTCTTCACATGTTTTTGATATTGTATCCTTTTACACACAAGCTTGTCATTCTTTAACCTATTGTGTGGCACTTTTAATAAGTTCACGTTTTTATAGGATATTCCATTCCTATTTCTCACCAGCGCCACACTTTGTATATTTATATGTCTTCATATCTACCCGAAGATCAGCTTCAAATGAAAAAAATATTTTAGCAGAAATAGTAAGTTATTTTTCCTTTACATCAATATTGCTGATTTTTGCTAAATAAAAAAGTCATAGGTTTTTGTTTTGTTTTTTGGATGAAAAAACGTTTGGCTTACTACCTTCTGTATTTTCTCAGTCATTAATATATTTGGGAATGATAAGAACTCTGAGTCACATAAAATGAAACATTTGTCCCTTGCAGCAATTCCAAAAGTCTCCCATATAATGGCAGTGCGGAGCAGCTGACAGTAGATATATATCTGAACTTGCCTGGAGCAATTGATTTAAATTGACTTCTTTGGAACAATATGGTTATCTCGACTGGAGGCTTCATTGCAAAAGTTCTCAGCTAAAACCTCAGTGCGCCATCTAAACCCCGCCGCCGCCGGAGAGATATCGACTGTGAGTATATGCTGGAAGGAAGCAGCTTTCCGGGGACTGGAAAATGACTGGAAGCTCAGGATTAGAGTTTTAAAAAAATCAACTAGTCTGATTTTTTTTTTTTTTTTTTTACTAATATTAACTGAAATATTCTACTTTGAAATAGTAAATTTAGAGTTTTTTTTAGAGGCAAATAGACTGCGCACTTTGCAAGAGCAGTAGCACTCATTTTGCCCAGAGCTTAGTAAATGTGGTAAAGCTTCACTTTGCAAAGAATACCCAATCGGTTACAAGGGACAACAAAAAATAATAATTAAAGTGGATGTAAACCCAAATTTTCTTTATTTATTTTTTGCTGTCACAATGTAGAGTAGAAGATTTCCTATCATTTGTGCAAGGTCTTGCCACAAAGAGGTAATCCAGCTCTGAGCAATCCTCTTTTATTGTTCAGTGAGATAAAACGGACAAACAGAGAAAAACCTTTGTCCGTTCCGCCCCCTTGCTTTGAGTGACATGTTATTTACATATCTCGTGCACTAGCTTTAGACAGGCAATTATTTTTTAATTCCCACCCCCACTCCTTTTCTGAAGTCATGTGGTTACTTTTCTGGATTTTGACTGGATGTTAGTGATCATAGCAGAAGGAATACACAGGAGAAAATGCATGTTGACAAGGGGAGTGTAGAGGTGGGCGGGGAATCTACTGACATCACGACTCCACCCACCGAGCTCCAGACAACAGATCCACCCACAGAATCTACAGTTTTTCAGTTCTTATAACAGACAGAGGGGAGACATTTGACAGATAAGGATACATGCAGGAGGCATCTATATCCTTATAGATCAGCACTATGGCAGGAGTTTAGAAAGGATGAGAGTGGGTTTACATCCACTTTAACTTTTACTTCCAAATGATTGGATGATGGAAATCAGCAGAGATTTTGCACATTTACTAAGCCTATTTGCACAGTCTATTTGCCTTTAGTAAATTCACCACATAGCAGTGGCAGCTGGTGTGTTTTTATGGGGGGGAGGGGGGGCGGTGGCAAACAACCACTGGCCACTCGGCCGGTGGCACCTCCGCCCCCCCAGCATCGGGCAGCTGGCAGCAGCTCCTATGTCCTCTTCTCCATCATGGGGGTTCCACTGTGCATCTCCTCCCCTCCTCCTAGGTATCCAAAAGGATCGCCTGTCCTTTCAGCCATTCGGGTGATGGGTCTCAAGACCCGCTTCCTGATTGGCCGGGAGGGTGTTCAGTGTTACAAATAGCGACTATTCATTCGCTATTGTAACAGACCTGGGTGGGCTCGGTTCGCATTCTCGGACAAAAGTTCGATGGTTTTCTGTACACACGGTCAAACTTTGCTCCATCTGACTTTTGTTGGGAAAAAGTTTGTCCGTTTGCAGACCCAACATTTGTCCGATGAAAAAAAAAAAAAAAGTTTGTCCGATGGAGCGTACACACGGTCGGATTGTTGGTCCAACTTGCTCAAAATTAAGTTTGTTGGCCAAAAGTCCGACCGTGTGTACGGGGCTTATGCCGAGAGGGGCATTTTCAGCACAAAAAAATGTGCTGAAAAACTCAGCTTATACTCGAGTATATACAGTATTTGGCAAGTACAGAATCACAGTATATATAAAATAATATGCAAAGTGGTTGGATGGAAGCTTCAGAATGGCTTTGTTACAGATGTTAAAGATGTTTTTATTACAAATTATGTGAGCAGACTGCAGTTCCTCTTTAAAGATCCTGCAAGTACCTTTTAAACTGCCAGAAATATATCAGCTCTTACAGTGAGGGGGAAAAAGTATTTGATCCCCTGCTGATTTTGTACGTTTGCCCACTGACAAAGAAATGATCAGTCTATAATTTTAACAGTCTATTTATTTTAACCGTGAGAGACAGAACAACAACAAAATTATCCAGAAAAACGAATTTCAAAAAAATTATAACTTTATTTGCATTTCAGATGTCTTCTATACAGGTAATGAGCTGAGATTAGGAGCACTCTCTTAAAGGGAGTGCTCCTAATCTCAGCTTGTTACCTGTATAAGCCCAGGTTCACACTGGGGCTGCGGGAGTGAAGCCGTGCGAGTTCAGCTGAACTCGCACGATTTCACTCCTGCCTGTCAGTCCCGATTTCAGCTCGATTACAGAGACATCTGACACAGATGTCAATGTAAATCGCGGCTGAAATCACAAAAAGTAGTACAGAAACTACTTTTTGAAATCGGTGCAGATGCGGCGTCGCACCGATTAGGACGGTGCCATTGCCCGCAATTTGCGGCAAATTTCGCCGATTTGACATGTCAAATCGCATGTCAAATTGCACCAGTGTGAACCAGGGCTTAAAGACACCTGCCCACAGAAGCAATCATTCAGATTCCAATCTCTCCACCATGGCCAAGACCAAAGAGCAATCAAAGGACGTCAGGGACAAGATTGTAGACCTACACAAGGCTGGAATGGGCTACAAGACCATCGCCAAGCAGCTTGGTGAGAGGGAAGAAACACAAAATACCTGTCAAATCTTGGGTGAGAACCTCCTTTCCAGGGCATTTAAAATGGGTCGTGGATGGGAAATCAAGCATGACAATGACCCAAAACACACAGCCAAGGAAAGGAGTGGCTCAAGAAAAAGCACATTAAGGTCCTGGAGTGGCCTAGCCAGTCTCCAGACCTTAATCCCATAGAAAATATGTGGAGGGATCTGAAGGTTCGAGTTACCAAAGGTCAGCCTTGAAACCTTAATGACTTGGAGAGGATCTGCAAAGAGGAGTGGGACAAAATCCCTCCTGAGATGTGTGCAAACCTGGTGGCCAACTACAAGAAACGTCTGACCTCGGTGCTGGCCAACAAGGGTTTCGCCACCAAGTACTAAGTCATGTTTTGCGAAGGGGTCAAATACTTATTTCACTCATTAAAATGCAAATCAATTTAGAACTTTTTTGAAATGCGTTTTTCTGGATTCTTTTGTTGTTATTCCGTCTCTCACTGTTAAAATAAACCGACCATTAAAATTATAGACTGACGCATTTCTTTGTCGGTGGGCAAATGTACAAAATCAGCAGGGGATCAAATATTTTTTTCCCTCACTGTAATTTCCTATTGTGTGCTGAAAACACATCATTTTTGATGACTGCGTGGTGTCAGCCCTACCAGGTTTTCTTTTGCTAAACTGCTCAACCACTTCTGCTGTTTTCATCTTCAAAGGATAGGCACTTGTAAAACAACATAAAAAGTGTAACGCTCTTTAGAAAACTGCTCTATTCTAAAAAAAAAATGCCTAATGCCGCGTACACACAGTCGGAATTTCCGACAAGAAAGGTTCGATGTGAGCTTTTAGTTAGGAATTCCGACCGTGTGTATGCTCCATCATGTCGGAATTTCCGCCAACAAAAGATTGTGAGCAGGGTTTCTTTTTTTTCCTATCGGAAATTCCGATCGTCTGTTGCAATTTGACGCATGCTCGGAAGCATTGAACTTATTTTCTCGGCTCGTCATAGTGTTGTACGTCACTGTGTTCTTGACGGTCGAAAGTTCAGAGAACTTTTGTGTGATCGTGTCTATGTAAGCCAAGCTTCAGGGGAATTCCGTCGGAAAAACCATCCAAGGTTTTTCCGACGGAAATTCCGCTCCTGTGTACGTTGCATAATACTTTAAAACAACCATTGTGCACATAGGAAATATCATATGGTTGGAATAGCTTCACACATTGGTGGTTTTTATTATAAGTCTTGTGTGCACCAACAAGGCCCAGGCCTAGGGCAGCAGTTTGCAGGGGGGCAGCACGGAAAGAGTCCCCGCCGGCTTGCGCTACACTGTTAGTGTAATGCAAGCTGCTTCTAATTTTGACTGTCTTATCATCCTGGGCCACAAACCTTCCTCACTGTGCTATATATTTTCTGCTACACCATTGGCATGGTTATATCTTCTTAGTCCTCTCCATAAAATTATCGGAAATTTGTGCTTAAAGTAGAACTATAGGCAACATTTTTTTTTTTTCATTTTGTATAGAGTAAGGGAGGGTTATAGCCCCTGTCAGTTTATTTTATACCATCCCTGTCCCATTACAGAGATTTCCCTTCACTTCCTGCCCCATAGCGTAACAGGAAGTGAGAGGAAATTAAGGGAATCCAATGCCCCCCCCTCAGGCCCTAAGAACTAGTGGCCCCACTCGAAAATTTCAGGGCGGGCCTTAAACAGAAAGGGGTGTGGCCTTGACAGGAAGGGGTGGGTCATATTTAAATTAGTGGGTGCACGAGTTTAGTCAGGCCTAGGGCAGCACAAAACCTAAATACACTACTGGTGTGCACAGTGGGTGTTTTAAAGTATTGGCTATTGTGTAGCAATTTCTTTATAGAAAGACACTAATTTTTTTTTATGTTGTTTTATTGGCTATAGCGTTTCAGTTTTAGTGTTGGTAGCTATCGGAGGGAAGTAGGAGTTGATAGCGAGAGAATGCAAAAGGATCTCGATCTTTTAGATCTTTAGATCTTTTCGTAATTGACTTGTAGTCCTAAGATAAGAACTAGGAGGGCTAAATAAAGCATTTGACATAACACAAGAAGAATAAGAGGACAGCTCTGTATTTTTTTTTTTTACAAGGGGGCGATCGCGGGGGGTGATCGCGGGAGGGGGGTGGCCCCGATCGCCTGACATTAGAGTGAGTGGATAAGCGGGGGGGGGGGATTTTGTCTTACCCCCTCCTCCCGTGCTGCCTCCTCTTGCTCCTCTTCCCGCTGTGCGGGAAAATTAACACTATCGCGGGACTGCTGGGGCCCCAGGCCAGCTCGGGGCCCCAAGCAGTTGCTTGGTTTGCCTGTCATGTTCCGACAGCCCTGCACTTATAGGACAGATATAACAAAATGCCTTCAATGGTATATTAACCACTTCCCGACTGGCTCATGTACGTTTACGGCGGCAGGTTGACTCCCCTGGGGGACCCAAAGCACGTGGCCGGCGGGCGCGATGTCCGCCGGCCACCTACGATCGTGGGCACGGGAGCCAGAATGTGGATTTGTGTATGTAAACACACAAATCCCCATTCTGACTGTAGAGCAGAGACAGATCGTCTGTTCCTAGTAATTAGGAATAGCGATCTGTCTCCTCTAGTCAGTACACTGCCCCCCACAGTTAGAAACACCCATGAGAGAACACATTTAACTCCTTGATCAACCCCTAGTGTTAACCCCTATCTGTCTGCCGCAATGTTGCAGTCCTGCTAAAAATCACAGATCGCCGCCATTAATAGGAAAAAAAAAAAAAAAATAATAAAAATGCCATAAATCTATCCCCTATTTTGTAGACGCTATAACTTTTGCGCAAACCAATCACTATACGCTTATTGCGATTTTTTTTTTAACAAAAATATGTAGAAGAATACATATTGGCCAAAGCTGATGAATATTTTTATTTAATTTTTTAAATTGGGGGTATTTATTATAGCAAAATGTAAAAAATATTGTTTATTTTTCCAAATTGTTGCTCTTTTTTTTTTATAGCGCAAAAACAAAAAAGCGCAAAAACAAAAAAAAAAACCCAGAGGTGATTGAATACCACCAAAAGAAAGCTCTATTTGTGGGAAATTTTTGTTTGGATACAGTGTCGCACAACTGCGAAACTGTCAGTTAAAGCGACGCAGTGCCGAATCACAAAAAATGGCCTGGTCATTAAGGGTGAAGTGGTTAAGCAGACCAAAATGGAGCAAGTAAGAGCCGGTTCACACAGGGGCAACACGACTCTTTGGAGGCGACCTGAGCCTGCACCACAGCGTGACATGGGGCGACTTACAAGTCGCCTCCAGGACAGGAGACATTCCAGTGGCCAATCAACCTTGAATCAGCTCTGTGGGAGGGAAGGGGGGGAGGGAGGGGTTTGCCCTGAAAACTATTTTCACTTCCTGAAAAGTTGCTGCAGTAAAGACAGGGATCCGACTTCTGAGGCAACTTCTATTGAAATCAATGGGTACAAGTTGCCTAGAAGTCGGATTGAAGTCGTACAGGAACCTTTTTTGAAGTCGGAGCGACTGCAGTCGTGTGCATTAAAACGGCTCCATTCACTTCAATTTGTTTTAAAAACAGCTCGACTTGGGGCGACTTCAAGTCGCCTCCCGAGTCGCCCCTGTGTGAACCGGCTCTAAGAGCATGTTGTTATTGTTAGGGTTCACATACAATTTAACTAACTAGCACATGGGTCTCCTGACCTCTGTCTTTCATGGACCTGAACCAAATGCAGAACCTGCATTACCTGACTAGCGGATTGTGGCATGTGGATAAAACACCTAGCCTATGCATTTTTGATCCGAGATTTAACCACTTGCTCACTGGGCACATATACCCCCTTCCTGCCCAGGCAAAATTTCAGCTTTCAGCACTGTCACGCTTTGAATGACAATTGCGCGGTCGTGCGACGCTGCACCCAAACAAAATTTATGTGCTTTTTTTCCCACAAATAGAGCTTTCTTTTGGTGGTATTTGATCATCTCTGCGATTTTTATTTTTTGCACTATAAACAAAAAAAAAAGCGAAAATTTTGAAAAAACACAATTTTTTTACTTTTTGCTATAATAAATATCCCAATTTAAAAAATATATATATATTTTTTTCGCAGTTTAGGCCGATATATGTATTCTACATATTTTTGGTAAAAAAAATTGCAAAAAGCATATAGTGATTGGTTTGCGCAAAAGTTATAGCGTCTACAAAATAAGGGATAGATTTATGATTTTTTTTTTATTTTAATTGTATAGCACACTCACCCCAGCCTTTACCTGCTTTTCTTTATTTGGCTCCTCCGCAGGAAAGACTGAGGCACACCGCACTACAAGCCCGTACCCTCCTGGATGGGGAGGTTGAGCGGTGTTTGTTTTCTCTGGCCTGCCTGCGGCTGGTGTTTGAATCCTCCCGAGCTGATCTCATTTCTGGCTTGGCCAGAAACAAGTCCTTAAAGGGGTTGCTCCACCGGAAAAAAAAAATTAAAAGCCAGCAGCTACAGCAGCTGCTGGCTTTTAATATTTGGACACTTACCTGTCCTGGAGTCCAGCGACGTCCGCAGCAGAAGACGAGCAATCGCTCGTCGCTCTGCTGCTCCCTCCGCCATGCTCGCTGAGGAAACCAGGAAGTGAAGCCCTGCGGCTTCATGCCCGGTTCCCTACGGCGCATGCGCGAGTCGCGCTGCGCCGTTCTGATTGGTGCTCCTGTGTTCTGGGAGCTGAGTGTCTCCCAGAACACCAAGGGAAGTCTGCGGGAAGTGACGTAACTCCCGCAGATTCCCGGAGACAGGACTCCCGGATGTGTCTTAGACAGGTATCTTCACCCCCCTCCCCCCTGAAAGGTGTCAATTGTGACACCGGAGGGGGGGAGGGTTCCAAATAGCAAAAGTTGCTATTTAGGGTGGAGCTCCACTTTAATTCTCCCCAGTAAAGCCACTGTCCACACCAACTGAAAGTCCAACTTCTGTATTTATTTCGCATTGGATAATAAATAGTCCCTTTAAGAGCAGACAGGTTGAGACGAGACACAGGTCAGATAAGGTGGGAGAGAGAGGTCCAGGCACAAACACAAATCTTGCTTCTCTTGCTGTTCTGATATGCATGAACAGGCTTGGCGTGCGATCTTTATCACAGGCCTAATGAACATGAAAGTCACTGCCACTGACCTGGTGTGCGTAGAGTCACTGCCACAATGACCTACAGAACATGCACTGCCTTCTTGAAGAACTTGGCCCATGTCAAGAGAAAAGCATCCCTCCGGAGAGTTACCAGAGGCCCTCACTGTCACCACGACTCTGCGCTGGGTCTTTAGAAAGGGTCACCTCCCTGGCCTCCTCGATCCAAGATACGGGTCCCCTCGCAAGGCGGTACCCTGGGAGCTCCTCGATCCCTGGCAGATCCCAGCCGAAGGTTGCTGGGCTCCGGCCTCTTCTTTAGTACCTCACCCCAGACTGAAGGTGTCTGGGATGGAACAGCAACTTTGCCTCCAGGCCTAGGGCACCTGGAGGCAACACATCCAGGCCTCCGGGCCTAGGGCACCTGGAGGCGGCCCACACCCCAGGCCTAAGGTGCCTGGGGCGTGGACCCCGAACCCCCTCTGGAAGATGGCCGCCCCTTTTTATACCCTCTCCCGACAGGCACAGCAGGTTCCCCGCCCCGCCGCACTGCTGTCGAGAGGGGATAAGAAAAGGCACAACCCTGTACTGTGCTTCAACCCGGGCCTATGGCAACAGCGCCACCTATAGGCCCCAGGGAACTGTACAGCAGTACTATCTCCCAAGGACAAAAATGGTCCATGAACCCTAAAAATTTGTGTATCTGAGCCTTATTACCACTCAGATACTTCCCTTAAATATAGCACCCCGCTACATTTGTTTTACTAGTAATGGCGGTTATATGCAATTTTTGTCAGGACTGCGATATTGCGGCGGACAGATCGGACACTTTTGACACTATTTTGGGACCATTCACATTTCTACAGCGAACAGTGCTATAAATATGCACTGATTACTGTATAAATGTGACTGGCAGGGAAGGGGTTAACACTAGGGGGCGATCAAGGGGTTAAATGTGCTCCCTGGGAGTGATTCTTACTGTGGGGGGAGGGGACTGACTGGGGGAGGAGACCGATCTGTGTCCCTATGTACAAGGGACACACCATTGGTCTCCTCTCCCTGACAGGACGTGGATCTCTGTGTTTACACACAGAGATCCATGTCCCTGGCTCTGTGACTGCCGATCGCGGGTATCTGGCGGACATCGCGGCCTCCAGGCATGCGCATCGGCACCCGCGTGACACAGCGTGACACAGCGGGCACAGCTTTTTCCCGATGCGCACCTGCGGCATTGGGAAAAGCGGAAGTAAACCGGAGGACGTCCATGGACGTCCACCTGGCAGATAGGTGCCGCGCTGTAGATGTCCTTCGTCTATAGCGCGGGCGCCAAGTGGTTAAACAAAAGACATAAAAACATGATAATTTGGCTTACAAATGCCATGACAACTCCTCTGGATTTTCTTCAGCTTCTTCTTTTCTTTTCTTTTTTTTTCTTCCAAATACAGACTAGACAGAAAAGTTATAATTATATTTCTTAGCAACATTTCAAGTTTTTGTGCTGTAGTTGACATGTGTGGTAGTTGCATCTTCTGCTACTATCATTTAAATATTTGCACTGGATAGTTTCATATATGAAATTTGAATATAAAAATGTAATATTTACCTTCTTGGTAAAGAAAGTAAATACCGTCTTTACCTAGGTGATTTGTTTCTCCACATCGCTGTGTTATAGAGTTGACTCAGAGCTGCCATACTTTCTTGTTGGATGAGCATCATCCAAGCTCTTCCTGTAGGCCCAAGCTGTCCTAGACATGCCCTCTGTATTTAATCGGACCCGGACTTTAACGCCTGGTTCACACCTATGCGGGTTGCAGTTTGCATATTCCAGGTGCATTTTGTGTTTTTCAATACACGTTTTTGATCCATTAAAGTCTATAGAACCAAAAACCAGAAAAAAAATCCCTGGCCCCTTTCCATAAACTACATACATGTGAACGTGACCCATAGGAAACCATGTTAAATGGACTGTAGTGTGTTTCTGCAAAACTGAAAATGCACTAAAAAATGCATAGGTGTGAACCAGGCCTAATGCCGCGTACACACGGTCGGAATTTCCGACAGAAAAAGTCCGATGGGAGCTTTTGGTCGGATATTCCGACCGTGTGTATGCCCCATCTGACTTTTTCTGACGGAATTTCCAACGGACTTAGATAGAGAGCAGGTTCTCCATTTTTCCGTCTGAGATTCCGACTGAGGTTTTCCCGTTGGAAAGTCCAGCCGTGTGTACGCGGCATAAGAGGTTAGTTCTCCTTTACCAAAAACCTGTCTATGCAGGTGTAGCGGGCTCACCCCTCTCACCCCTTCTTCTTCTCGGCTTGCTGTCTTGTCTAAGGGAACCTAGGAGGAGGGATGAGATCCACCACAGCCCATGTCCTCTTCTGGCTAGAGGTGAAGGCCCGAACGTATCTTACCATCGGGTCGTGTGTATAACCCAGGGTCAAGTCTTTCCTCTAAATGACCCCCCTTTGCTCCCAGTAACCAGAGTTCCACACCACTGAAAAGGTCCAAATCTTATTTATTCTTCAACAGCAATAAATCGTCACTTAGCACAGACAGGTTGTGACCAACGAACAGTTCAGTATAGGTGGGGAGTAGGTCAAGGCACAATCCTTAATCAAACTAAACCATTGAAATATCACCAACGGTTATGGCGCACAGTGGCTGTGAATGTACTTCTTTCTTTCTCTGAGTCTCTACCAGCAACTCTGACGAACATGAAACAGAAGTTACCTTCTTAAAGCTGTGGCCCCAGTCATAGGGAAGACATCCTTCCGAGAGAGTTACCGGAGGCCCCACTGTCACGGCAAATGCTGCACCGGGCTGTTTGGAAGGGTTACACTCCCCGGCCCCCTCGTCTCAGATTCGGACGCCCAACACCTTAGGGCCCCTTGGACTCCTCCACCCTTGCGGAACCCAGTCAAAGGTACTGGGTCCCAGGCCTCCTCAATAGTACCTCACCCCAGGGCTAAAAGTGCCTGGGATGGACTCCATATCCCGCTCCGGCCAGGTCAAGGGCCCCTGTGCCCGGAACTCCGGAACGCCCGCACCCAGGCTGAAGGTGCCTGGGCGCGGCGATGCCCTCGACTCTGAACCCCGTGCTCAGGGCGTCCGCCCCCTTTATCTCCTCTCCCCAGCGTCACAGCAGGTTCCCTGCCCTGCTGTACAACCGCCAGAAAGGGACAAAAAGAGTACAGTCTTGCAGTGAGGGTTCAACCCCCGGCCCAGGGCAACAGCGCCACCCTCGGACCCCAGGCAACCTCACACCACCAGAGTCCTCCATAAACAATAATCAGTGCATCTGGGTTACACTACCACCCAGACTTCCCTTAAATTTAAATACCCGCTACACAGGTAAGGGTGTCTGAAGATAAAAACAAACTGTGAAGCTTTGACAAAATTTTAATAATGCCCCTGCTATAGGTGTAGGCTATTTACATACCTCCCAGAGATGATGCCATCCCTTTCACAGCCAATTCAAGCCCCCCTTGTAAGCAGGTTCTTACTGAGGTATTACTGTGTGGGTTAAGATCATTATTTTCTGAGTTAAATATGTTCTCTGCTTAATAGGTTGCACTACTTGGTAATATTGACTGGCAGGAGTGGCGCTGTTTGGTAGGCAAGGGTTAACACTGCTAGTGAGGTTTTCCTGGGCTTTTCTGAAGAGTACCACCCTCTGATGGACAAGAGATATAGGAATATGAAGTTTGCTGCTAAATGGACTAATAAGCTTTCTCACCTATTAAGGTTTGACCACCTTATGGGACATAAGGGAGCACCAGGGACACACTTAAAAGGCACTTAGGGGACTTTGTACAGGAATGTGTATGGAAGATGTTGCTGAGAAGACAGTGTAAACAAATTACAAGGGTCTAACCTGCAATGGAGGGAGGAGAGGCTATTTTGCCATTGCTAGGTAGGGGCAACCAGAGTAATTTCGAGTGCTTAAGCAGCCAGCTAGCAGGAATTGTGGTGACATGGTGTGGGTGAAGGAGGACCCTGGTAGAGAAGGAGTTTGCAAGCTTGGGCCCCTCCCTAGTGATCAGTGCCCCACACACAGGGACCAATATCGGGGCATGGTGTCACGGAAGAAGAGTAGAGAGAGTGAGAGGCTTAAAAAATGGAGAAACTCAGGAACTTGTGAAGAGATGATGTCAGGGAGAAGACTCGTAGTGCCACTGGGAAGGAGGTGACTTTTCAGGCTGTGCTGGTGGAGTGTGGTACAGACTCTGTGGTACCCACTCGGAAATGCTGCATCCATTAAAGCGTAACTCCCCTTTTGTTGAGAAAAAACATTTCCCTCTGGGTGATCGATGTACATTGCAAGGATTATAACAGCCTTTGTTGCAGATTCCTACCTTTTTGTTATTCTGAAGAAATCCATGTGTGTTTGTCTGTGCCTCTGCACTGAGTGGGTCTAATGGGAGTGGTTTCATAATTAACTGTCAGGTGTACAGATGTAGAGCACTAATGAGGAAATCTGCTGGGCCTGCATCCCTTTAGAGGCGCTCCTATTGAAAGTATCTCTCCAAAAATGACATTTTTGTTGCAGAAGATGCCTGAAATCTGACTTGTATCTTAGGCAGACTTCTGGGAAAATTGGTGAGCAAATCACACAAGCAGGAAATTATGTTTCTGGGGAGTGGTACACATTCTGTGTACAGAACAACTCCAGGTAGCCATATTGCAATGTATTCTCAGAAAATTACAGCGGCTGCAGATTGAAAAGGAAAGGTAATTTTTAATAACATTCAATTACAATATGATCAGTGTCGTAATTATATGTGCTATATTATTTTTTCTTTATTTGCTATTTTTTCCCCCCACAAAAGTGGGGTTACCCTTTAAGAGAAGCTAAAGAAAACTCAAGGAGTGAAACGTACAGAAGGGGTAACTGTGCAAATAAAGTATGTTCACTTTTAAGTCGGAGTTGATGATGGTTTCACGTGACAGCAGCCTCCATCTGTGAGTACAGACATTAGCGAGCCCCCCATTTGGGCACATTAAGCCCCGCTCACACCATCACATTGGGGGGTGAGCAGTAACGGCTGGGGGTGTCTTAGTAACATCCTAGTAATAAGGCAGGATGGGATGATACCTTCTATGAGAGTTTTTCAGCCAGGCTTCAAAAGTTGCGTAAATTACCTTCAGCTATAGCAAGGGCATTATCCAACTTTAGTCAAAGTTGCACAGTTTGTTTTTATCTACAGGCACCCCATACCTACCTAGGCAGTTTCTTTTGTAAGTGAATGATCCCTTTAAGCAGTTGCATTATCACACTGAACCACACAGGTTCTCCAGTCCTCAGGATCAATGAACAACTTTTATATCCATTCATTGCATGCTGACAAATGTAACCTTAGATCGAGCATTTAAAATGTTCCAACACAAAAGTGCTCTTGAAGCCCACCTACAGCCCACCATAAAAAGGAATTGGTCACTACTTGGCAGAACATGAATAGCTTGATCAGGTAGAGTGGTAATGGTGGTCAATAGGGCACGTCTTCAGATAAGCAAGATAATTCAGGCTTACAGGCGATGAATGCACGAAAAGCACCCACTTTAGATGTGGTATCAGTGTGGCTATGTAGCTTTAGGTATCTAAAGGTCACTGTGGGAGGTCTGGATGGCAGTAAAGGGCAATTGTAGAAAACTGTAGGGAGAAAACTTGCTCTTTCCCTCCTGGTTGGGTACCTTTCCATAACCCCGCTCCCACTCTTTCCCTACCCAGCAGGGCTCTGTCCTCCACCTACTCCCACACTGCAGATATGTCAAAAGATGTCGCTGGTGCTATTTATGCACTTCTGTGTCAACGATGGCCACCCAAGTCTAACAGGATTTCAGTGTTCAATAGGAGATGCCGGCCTCCCCAAGATGGCTGACCGAGGCCCATGATAGGAGACAATTAGTCCCCAATGAGTTTCTTAGAGTCTTTCAGGGATGGAGCTATGTGGCTATGTACCTTCTAGGGATAAGCTTAGGTGCATTCAGGCACAAGTGTGCCTGAACTATCCCTACAGCATACCTCCCAACATTTTGAGATGGGAATGAGGGACACCTACTAGCAAACATATGTAGGCATAGGACACACCCCCTGCCACACCCCCTTAAAGGAGTATTAACAAAGAAAAAATGTTAATTAAATCCACAAGGGTTTTTTTTTTTTTTTTTTTACCACTACTATTCCTTTATATTGGCTTATAAAGTTTACAAATGCAGCAATTTAGAAATTGGAGGAAAGGTTTAGCACTGGGAAACACTTTTTGAAAGATAAAAAGTGCATGTTATATACAATTATATGGATCGGACCAAAATGAGGGACACATGAGGGGAAAGAGGGACAGAGGGACATTGCTCAAAAACAGGGACAGTCCCTCAAAATCAGGGACAGTTGGGAGCTATGCAAAAGGAAGTTGTCAAAGCCGACAACCAATCACAGGTGGCAGAGACATTCCCTGCTCAGCAGCCACATGTATGCAAGGGGTGTGTATGTGTGGGGCTGTGGGGCAGGGAATGCTTCTGCCGCCTATAACTGGCTGACGGCTTCAACAGCTTCCCAGCAGTATAATTCAGGTGGGTTGGGACTCGTCCAAACATGCCTGAGCTCATCAGTGATACCTTCCTTGAAGAATTATTCTTTGTGATGCATTCATCATAATAAAAAAAAAAAAAGGGTCCTCAGAAAAGAGGGTAAGACCCCCATATAAAAGAAAATGGGAAGAATCAGGAGTATTTAAATTGAGGCAAGACCTAAAAATAACTCATACTAGCAGAGGATGGCACAAAACGGGGTCCTTCTACTAATGAGTGCACATTGCACTAGGTACTGTGTACTTCAAAGATTATTTTTTTATGTAAAATATTCCACTTTGCTAAAATGTTAACTGGTATCACTAATGGTAATGCCTTGTGATTTGACCGAAGGCAGACACTGTAGTATAATTAAATTCCAGTTTAAAAAAGGGTAACTGCTTTTGCTAACAGGAGCTCCTGGCATGTCACCAGGTTCAGAAGTCACTGACAGTTGCCAAAAAGCTGTCATTTTAATTCACTAATTATTAATAAGGACTCATATTGAGAACTCTGCCTGCATGCATTCCAACACGCACGCCTCCAGGGATTTTTTGCTGGCATATAGAATGAAAGGCAAATGTAAAGGCAAGTAACAGTCTGCTGTTTATTTGGATTCAGATAAAAGATTTTTAAAATATTTCTGGATTACCTCTGAGGCCTTATTCACACCTATGCGAATTGGTTGCGGCTTACACCGCAACCAATTCGCATAACATTATAAAATACATTGATTCCAATGAGGCTGGTTCACATATGTGCGATGCATTCGCACTGCGCATTGCCTAAAAAACATGTGCGTTCTCTAGGCATTGCGGTGCGGCTCAGGTGCGAATTCAGGCCCATTATGTTCTATGGGCACGCATCTGATTCGCACATGTGTTGCGTTCTGAACAGGGATCTTGAGGGGGAACTCCACGCCAAATAAAATAAAAAAAACGGCATGGGTTCCCCTCCAAGAGCATACCAGGCCCTTAGGTCTGATATGGACTTTAACGGGAACCCCTACAGTCCTGGGGAATGATGGGACTTGTGACGTCATATGGGGCGGGGTCACTGGGTGGTATCACCCGATGACCACGCCCATGCCTATAAAAGTGAATGCGCTCCGCTCATACGGCATTACAGCCGGAGACAGCGACGAGTCAACATCTCCAGGAGAGAAGAGGGAAGAAGGCGATGAAGAAGACGGGGCCCCCGCTAGCAAAAGAGCTGGAAGAAGATAGTGGAGGCCTGGCAGAAGGAAGAAAGAACCTGAGAGCGAGAGAAGAACTGGAGAGCGCGGAGACGACACCGGAGACCCCCGAAGTCGGAAGAGACCCCTCGAAGTTGGAAGAAGACCCCCGAAGTTGGAAGAAGACCCCAGAAGTTGGAAGAAGACCCCCGAAGTTGGAAGAAGACCCCAGAAGTTGGAAGAAGACCCCCGAAGTCGGAAGAAGACCCCCGGAGCTGACTAATAAATGACTTAAAAAACCTGTGTAGTGTTTTTATTGCCATTTTTTTTCCACCAGGTGAATGGGTAGGGGTACGATATACCCCATACTCATTCACATAGGGTGGGGGGCCGGGATCTGGGGACCCCCTTATTAAAGGGGGCTCCTGGATTCCGATAAGCCCCCCCGCATACCCCGACAACCAACGGCCAGGGTTGTCGGGAAGAGGCCCTGTCCTCATCAACATGGGGGCAGGGTGCTTTGGGGTGGGGGGGCCGCAGTGCGCCCCCCTGTCCCAAAGCACCCACCCCCCCATGTTGAGGGCATGCGGCCTGGTACGGGTTCAGGAGGGAGGGGGGACCGCTCTCTCATCCCCCCTCTTTTCCTGCGGCCTGCCAGGTTGCGTGCTCGGATAAGGGTCTGCTATGGACTTTGGGGGAGCCCCGACGCCGTTTTTTTCGGCGTAGGGGTTCCCGTTAAAGTCCATACCAGACCTAAGGGCCTGATATGCTCCTGGAGGGGAACCCATGCCGGTTTTTTACTTAAAATTTGGCGTGGTGTTCCCCCTCATGATAACAGTGGCGAGACTTCCCAGGTCGGCAAGTCCGCAGCTAAAAACGCAATGGAACCACTGAACAACTGATTGCGAACTTGGCAAATACTCCAAGCTCAAAAACGCAATGCATAGGTGTGAACCTAGCCTGAATATGCTGCCTAGTGCACTGTGCTATGTCCCACATACTGTGTCCTGATAAGAAGTGGGTCTAGAAACTCTTGTGTTCTAAGAATGTGATAAAGTCATGCTGAAAAAAACATATATATATATATATATATATATATATATATATATATATATATATATAAATATAAATATACACAAAACATGATAGTAATGTGCATTAAGACAATAGCCCCTTTGTTCTTCTTGTGACCAGCTATTGTTTTAGAGGAGAAAGAGGTACCCTCCAGATGTAAAGCCTTGTACGCACTAACAGTTTTTTTTTCGTGCAACCCAGCCGCTGTACTAATCTTCCGACATTAGTACAGCTATCTCCCCGGTTGAGATGTTGTGTTATAATTAATAAAGTATTCTGTAAGTATTCTGTATTCTGACAGGGGGACGGCCTCCCGCCAGAACACTCCGATCTGCACTCTCCCCTATTGGCTGTGAGCGCTGATCTGGAGTTGATCGGCTGCTAGTTTTCCAGCATGCTCATGGTCGGCTTCTGTTGGCAGACCGACATACACACTGGTCGAATGTCGGACATTTTATTTGAAGTGGCAAATGTCTCCCGGCATTCAGCCGGTGTGTACTTGGCTTAAATCAGAAGTCTGCAAACTGTGGCCCACGGCCCAAATACAGCCCGCTGCAAGAGTTTATGTGGCTCGCTGATGCAAGAAGGGACTCTAAGGGGGACCTGGATGTAAGGGGGACTCTCATGTAAGGGAGAAGAAATGAGGATAAAAGGAGTGCCCGGTGATCAAAGAGGTAAGTAATTAAATTTTTATTTGAAGTTTCATCAATAAAAAGAGGCAAACGCATTTCGGGGGACTAAAGACTTCATCAGGGCTGTTGCAAAAATAGTTGTGGGATGATCCTGTTGGAGGAGGCTTTTGGCACATGGATCTGGACTGTTAGAAGTCCTCAGCGCTGGCTGGGTATTCAGAGGCTCTGAACACACAGCCAGTGTTGAGGGCTTCTAACAGTCCAGATCCATGTGCCAAAGGCATCCTCCAACAGGATCATCCCACAACTATTTTTGCTAGCAGCCCTGATGAAGGGGGAGTCTTTAGTCTCCCGAAATGCGTTGGCCTCTTTTTATTGCTGAAACTTCAAATAAAAAACAAATTACTTACCTCTTTGATTACCGTGCGCTCCTTTACCCTTATTTCTTCTACCTTACATGCGGAGTCGACCATAAGGACGCACACCAAGGTAGAAGCCCAAGCCCTAACAGGGCTCATCACCACCATTTTCCAAACTGGGCACAGACCTCTGGAAACAAATTCTTTCCCTCTGCCCACACCCTACCAGGTTACAACTCTGACCGATAGAGTCAATCCAGCACGATCTACACCCATTCTTCTCTCTCATGTAAGGGGCACTTTGATGGGGACTCTGATGCAAAGAAGCTTTGATGGGGACTCTGATGTAAGGGGAACTTTGATGGGAGCTCCGATGAAAAGGGGTGGCTCAGATGTATCTGGAACGTGTTTTGTTTTATTGAAATTTTCTTTCTGTTGTTCTAAATCATATCATGCTGATAAAAAGAAAAAAAAAAAACTCCTAGTAAAACCTAATAATTCATTTAAATTGAATTTGTTGATTTATTGAACTGATTTTTTTGGGCCTGTGAATGTATGTGTAGCGGGGTCCCTTTTAAGACTCTCGGGACTACCTTGCCCAGAATCCCTTTCAGCATGTTTCCACCCCAGAGACTTATGGGAGGGGTTATAAAAGGAGGAGGCGAGGCTGGGCTCGGCCTCTTTGGGACACGAGACTTCAGTGACTCATCCTCTTGTGCGGATGTGCCGGAGTGCAAGGCCTGAAGCCTGAGACCTTGCGCAGCACCAAAGAGCCTTCCACCCCACTGCGAGCCTGGGTGGCATCTGACTTTGTTTGTCTACAACCTTGGTTGGATCGGGGACCCGATCGCTGGAGACACTGTGTGTGTGAGGGCACAGTCGGTGGAAGTTCCCGGACTGGGATCGCGTCCGGAGGGGTGAGAGGGCGTATGCTCAGACCATATACTGTTGTTGCTAATGTGCCTATAGACTGCCGGGGCTCACAAGTTTATTTCTGATACTCTCACTGGAGATCCATATCAGAGCGGAACTTAGAGATCATGAAGTAATGTGTTTAGTTCATCGCAACCTTTCCATTGGATTACAAATGTTGTTCTGTTAATGTGCACCACCTTAAAAGAATTGCCGGTGAAGAAACCATCATCCCCTATAGACTGAGTTGTAGATATCTGAGCCAGGCCTGGCCAGCTAGTTAGTCCATTTAGTTGCTGCGTCACAGGGCGCCTAGTTAACGGTCGCCCATGCGGCGCACCTTTACTGTTCATCTTAAATGCATAGTGTGTTATTGCTGCAGGGCTCTGCAATTTATTATCTGTGAACCGTTACCACTGTTAACTTTTCTTACCAACAACTCAAAGTAAATTTTGATACCCTTTTCATTATTGTCTTGGTGTCTGGGTTTACTCATACAGTATAAGAAAATATTTATTGCTGCCAATACTAACTGTGCCAGTAGGGGGTCGAGTACATTGCTGGGGGTTGACGGAGCTGTTTTCAGGGCCCAAACTAAACTTGCGGCCTTCTTAGTTGAAGGTATCACTACACGTGGGGGTTCTCATCCGGGATCCTGATACAGCAATTAAACGCAAGAGGTGCCGTTATGGACCCGCAAGGAATAAGAGCGTGGTGCGAAGTGGCTAAGACAGACCCAAACCAGTCAGTGGTCATCAACCTACCAGGGGAGGAATGGTCAATTGAAACGATAGAGGAGTTAATGAAGTCAGTGATCCCAGATCACACACCGTGGGTGATGGGAATAAAGTCAGACCCAGACATTTCATACCAGTATGCACTAGTGGAATACCTGGACGGGATGCCAGAGGCTTGTAGGCGCAACTTTGTACAGACGCCAGATAATAGATCCTATAGGTTGGCGCACGCAATTAAGAGGGAGCCATCACCGATGGGATCACCGCAGGCTGCGGCCCGTACCCCACCTGAAAGAGGAGACCGGGCGACGCCTCCGGTGGCGCCTGCACCTGTCACTGCTATATCACCAGAACTGATAAACGCGATAGGGGATCTGCTGACCAAGTGTCAGAAGACGAGCACGGTGCATGTAGAGACTAGCTACCGGAGACTAAAGACATTCTCAAGGAAGCTCCCTGTCCCTGCAGGGGAAGAAGATTTTGACACCTGGGTGGAGCAGGCATTGCAGGCAGTAGAGGCATGGGAGGTGCCTGAAGCGCAGAAGAGGCAACGAGTGATAGAAAGCCTTAAAGGCGCAGCAGCAGAAGCAGTAAAAAGTTTTCGGTTTGGAAATGCAGATTGCACGGCTCAAGACTGTCTAGCCATGCTACAGGAAGAGTTTGGTCAATTGGAAAAGGTGATAGAGATGGTCTATCAATTTGAACATACTTTCCAACAACCGCAGGAGAAACTCTCAGAATATGTTAGAAGACTGAACAGGTTGCTGTGCAAGATTGTGTTAAAGAAGGGAATAAAGCCCCAAGATACAGATGCAGCAAGAATGAAACAGGTTTTAAAGGGAGCATTACGCTCGGATCCAGTCTGGCTGCACCTGAAGACCTCGGGAGGAGGAACGCTACTGACCTATGCTGACTTGATAAAAATCATCAGAGATGAGGAGGCGCTACAACAGGACCAGCAAATGACTAAGGCAAATGTTGTACCCGCACAAGTGTTAGTCAATCCAGTGCTGACCCCTGAAAGAGACTCAGAGGTAGACACTCTAAAAGCTCAAATGTCCAAGGTGTTAGAGATGTTGACCTCTCTGATGGCAAAAGACACAGAGGGTCCCAAGAGAGAAATACCAAGGAAAGAATTTTTCCCAATTGCCTCAGCACCCGCATCTTTACAAGAATGGGGAGATATAGTCTGCTTTAACTGTGGAGGAATTGGCCATATTGCAGCTACATGTTCCAGTCCCAAGAAGAAGAAGCCAGACAACCGCAAGCCGGCGGGAAACTCCAGAGGGCCCCGGTGAAGGAGTCAACCGGGTGCCCATCACTTTCAGTGAGCTCCAAGCTGAATGCGAAGCAGAAGAAAAGAGGAGATAAAACACCTCAGAGGAAACGCAACATTCCTCAACAGAAATACACCCCAGAAAAAGGGGGCAAGACCCCTCAGAAGGGACACAGCACTCCCCAAAGGGGGTGCACACCTAAGCAGAATAATAGTATCCCTCAGCGGGTCCCTACACCCATTGAAAGGAGGGAAATCAATGCATACCAGGCTCAAGAAAGATTAAAGTCCAAAGGGAATTGGATGAGAGAGAATCCGAAAGGAAAGGGTCAGAAGAAGGCGACCCCTGCCAGGCCATATCCAGAGAAGCTGGTAGGCCCATCTCCTATAGTGCCCATTCAAGTGGAGTGAGTCTACACCAGAGCCATCTTTGATACTGGGGCACAAGTGACCCTGTTATACCGAGATTTCTACGATAAGCACTTGAGTCACCTGCCCATCCAGAATATAGAGGGACTAGAGATATGTGGGATTGGAACCCAGAATTTCCCCTACGATGGCTATTTGCCTGTCAAGATGATCTTTGACCCATCTGTGGATGGAAAAGCCGAAGTGTTTGACACCCTGGCGGTTGTGTGCCCTTGGCCGCCAGGAGCCAACAAGAGTTCCCTTATAATAGGGACGAACACGGACCTGGTCCGAAGACTTCTGACCCCTCTAGTGAAAGAGAAGGGGTCAGTGGCCACCAAGATCCACCCCATGCTGAAGACGGCTTACCAACGGCTGGTCCTAGAGCAGAAGACCCCTGGAGAGGGGATAGGGAAGGTGTGGAGACTTGGAAGAGAAGGGATAGTGTTGCAGCCCGGCGAAGTAACCTGTCTCAGAGCCACTGTGAAGCTTACTTGGGAGCAGCCTGGACCCTTTGTCATGTTGGAGTCCGACCCAAGGGAAGAGTCCCCTGGTCTGGAAGTGATACCAGAAGTGATTCCACTGAAGGCCCTGAAGAAGGCCCATTGTAGAGTTCCAGTGAGTGTTAGGAACAATACAAATGGCCCCATGGAAATCCCAGCCAGGATGTTGCTGGGCCAGGTGAGCCCTGCTGCCCCTGTCAACTTGTCAGAAGTAAAGGGAGCGGGCGAAGGAGGAGATGCTTGGGAGAAGCTGTCCATGGAAAACCCAAATCTGCCCAGGGCTAGGAAGGAGAGAGCCAAGGCCCAGTTGACCAGATGGGAGAAAATCTTCTCCAAAGACGAGTTCGATGTGGGGTGTGCAAGGAGTGCCACCCATCGGATCCGCCTCCAAGAAGATAAGCCCTTCAGAGAGAGGGTCAGGCGGGTCCCACTAGCGGATCTGGAGGTTCTAAGGGAGCAACTTGCAGAACTCAAAAGGACTGGTGTGATAAGGGAGTCTAGAAGCCCCTATGCCTCCCTGATAGTGGTGGTCAGGAAGAAGAATGGATCGTTGAGGCTCTGTATCGACTACAGGACTCTTAACAGGAGAACCATACCCGACCAGTACAACACTCCGAGGATAGAGGATGCCCTACAGAGCTTGTCTGGAGCCAAGTGGTTCAGTGTTATGGATCTCAAGAGTGGGTACTATCAGATCCCTATGCACTCAGAAGACAAGGAGAAGACAGCTTTCATAACCCCAGTGGGGTTCTTTGAATTCGACCGGATGCCCCAAGGTCTGTCTGGAGCCCCAGCTACTTTCCAACGTCTCATGGAGAAGACTGTAGTAGACATGAATCTTATTGAAGTCCTTGTATACCTGTACGATGTTATTGTCTTTGGAAGAACCCTGGAGGAACACGAGGAGAGGCTGGAAAAAGTTTTAAGGAGACTCAGTGAGGAGGGACTCAAACTTTCGCCTGAGAAGTGTCGGTTCTACCAGTCTTCTGTGAACTACCTGGGGCACATAGTGTCTGAAGAAGGGGTGGCCACAGACCCTGAGAAATTGGAGGCAGTTACCTCCTGGCCACGACCCACCACAGTAACAGAACTCAGATCCTTCTTAGTGTTCTGCTCCTATTACAGGAGGTTTGTGGAAGGATTCGCCCGAATTGCTAGACCATTGAATGAACTGCTCAAGACTGAGGGAGAAGAGGACGACTCAGGGCCCAGGAAGCCGGGAGAGTCAGTCAAAGATCAGTGGAACCAGAAATGTGAAGAGGCCTTCCAGGCATTGAAGAAGAGCCTAACCACTGCTCCAGTCTTGGCCTACGCAGACCCAACCAAACCCTATGAACTACACGTAGATGCCAGTCATGACGGTCTGGGAGGAGTACTTTATCAAGAGCACGAAGGGCAACTATGGCCTGTTGCCTACGTGAGCAGGAGCCTGACCCCCTCTGAGAAAAACTACCCCACTCACAAGCTGGAGTTCCTGGCCCTTAAGTGGGCGGTAGTAGACAAGCTCAAAGACTACCTGTATGGGGCGGAGTTCACTGTGAAGACCGACAACAACCCCCTGACCTATCTATTCACTACAGCAAAGCTGGACGCCACTGGACACAGGTGGCTGGCCGCATTGTCTGGATTCAATTTCAGCCTAAAGTACAGGCCAGGGATTGGGAATCGAGATGCAGACGCTCTGTCCAGAAGATCTCATGGTCCTACCCATGACATGGAAGACTGGACTCAAGTGGCACCAGACGGGGTGCGGGCCCTATGTCAGGGGGCTGAATTGCAAGCTAGAGGGGGCTCAAGGGCAGAAGAGATAGGAGTTACCATGGTAGGAGTCCCCAAACAATACTGTGGAGTAACTCAACTGGAGGAAGACCATCTGCCAAAACTGTCCAAAAAGGAGCTAAGATGTGACCAATTAGAAGACCCAATGGGGAAATTGGTTCTGGAAGCCCTGGAGAATCAGGATCCAAACAGACTTCTGAGTCACTCCTCAAAGGAAGCTCGCCTGTTGAGGAAAGAGTGGGACAGGTTACAGGTGCATCAGGGAGTGGTCTACCGAAGGGGCCCCTCTGATGACCTGGAAGATAAATGGCAATTGTTTCTTCTGGAAAAACACAGAGAGACTGTTCTGATGGTCCTACATGACAATCATGGCCACTTAAGGGCAGAAAGGACCTTTCAACTTGTCAGAAGTCGGTTCTATTGGCCCTGTATGAGGGCAGAAGTAGAAGAGTACTGCCATTCGTGTGCACGCTGCATCCAGAGGAAGACTTTACCCCATCAAGCTGCCCCAATGGGCCATCTACAGAGTCAAGGCCCAATGGATCTGGTATGCATTGATTTCCTCTGCCTCGAGCCCGATCTGAGTGGACTAGGGAATGTTCTGGTGATAACCGATCATTTCACCCGGTATGCCCAAGCTTTCCCAACCAAAGACTAGAAGGCTTCCTCAGTAGCCAAGGTACTAATGGAGAAGTACTTTGTCCATTATGGGCTGCCCCAGCGACTTCATTCAGATCAAGGAAGGGACTTTGAGAATCGACTGATCCGGAAACTTCTGGATTCGTTGGGAATCTAGAAGACTCGAACTACACCTTACCACCCACAGGGGGATGCTCAGCCGGAGAGGTTTAACCGAACCTTGCTCAACATGTTGGGGACTCTGGAAAGTGAGAAGAAACAACATTGGAGCAAACACATAGCAGCTATAGTCCATGCTTACAACTGCACCACCAGTGATGCTACAGGCTACTCCCCATATCGACTCATGTTTGGGAGAGAAGCGAGACTACCTGTAGACTTGGCCTTTGGCACCTCTTTAGACCATTCCTCAGCCACATCCCACAAAGGATATGTGGACAGGCTCAGACACAGCCTGAAAGTAGCCTATAAACAAGCTCAGGCGGCCTCAGATCAAAGGGGGGCTCGAAACAAGAGAAACTTCGACTTGAAGGTCCGGATACAAGACCTACAGCCCGGGGACCGAGTACTGCTACACAATCTGGGGGTCCCTGGAAAACACAAACTTGCAGACAGATGGAGATCTGAACCCTATGTCATCTGTAGGAAATTGCCGGGCCTACCTGTCTACAAGTTGAAGCCAGAAGGAAAGGTAGGCCCACTGAAGACGTGGCATCGAAACCACCTGCTCCCACTTGCTGAAGCAGTCAGGATACCTCCAGTGAGAGACTCTCCTGAACCAGTTTCTATTCTGGATACCCCCAGGCCAAACACCCGGTCCCAGATCTCTCGGACTGAAGATATAAAAGCTTCTGAACTCAGTGGAGATGAGGAGGGGGAGCTTGACTGGCTGTGGCCTTCCCCAAATCAAGGGACTTCTGCTATAGATCTTCCGACTACTGAAGACACTATAGATACCCAACTGAATGCAGAAGCCGTTGAATTTATCCCATATAGTCCTTCATTTGATTACTGGGAAGATGCCCGTGATGTTTACCCTGAACAGGACCCTAGAGACTTTATGTATTCCTCGGCTCCTGAAGCAGATGTTACAGAGCCTGCCGTGTTGCCTGAGCCTGTTACAGAAGAAGAGCATGTGGCGCCAGAACCAGAAACCCCAAGGGAACAAAGGGCCCTCAGAGTCATAAGGCCTCCCAGAAAGTTGACCTACCCACAAATGGGGAAGAGCTCAGAAGATTCTGTGATCACTGCTAGGAGGAGTGTAGAGAATCCGGACCCCTCCACTGTACGTTTGGTAGAGGGCAACCCCCACTCAATCTCTGGCACAGTTAGGCAGGTCACTCAGGATAGTATGACCTGTGGCAAAGGGAATCCAACCCCTCCGTTTTGGTGGGAATTCCCTATGCCAACCTCTTATGCAATGTTATCTGGGGTTGTACGCAGTGTATGCTGAGGTTTCTTTGGGAACCAAAGAATTTAAGTGGGGGGAGTGTGTAGCGGGGTCCCCTTTAAGACTCTCGGGACTACCTTGCCCAGAATCCCTTTCGAAATGTTTCCACCCCAGAGACTTATGGGAGGGGTTATAAAAGGAGGAGGCGAGGCTGGGCTCGGCCTCTTTGGGACACGAGACTTCAGTGACTGATCCTCCTGTGCGGATGTGCCGGAGTGCAAGGCCTGAAGCCTGAGGCCTTGCGCAGCACCAAAGAGCCTTCCACCCCACTGCGAGCCTGGGTGGCATCTGACTTCGTTTGTCTACAACCTTGGTTGGATCGGGGACCCGATCGCTGGAGACACTGTGTGTGTGAGGGCACAGTCGGTGGAAGTTCCCGGACTGGGATTGCATCCGGAGGGGTGAGAGGGCGTATGCTCAGACCATATACTGTTGTTACTAATGTGCCTATAGACTGCCGGGGCTCACAAGTTTATTTCTGATACTCTCACTGGAGATCCATATCAGAGCGGAACTTAGAGTTCATGAAGTAATGTGTTTAGTTCATCGCAACCTTTCCATTGGATTACAAATGTTGTTCTGTTAATGTGCACCACCTTTAAAGAATTGCCGGTGAAGAAACCATCATCCCCTATAGACTGAGTTGTAGATATCTGAGCCAGGCCTGGCCAACTAGTTAGTCCATTTAGTTACTGCGTCACAGGGCGCCTAGTTAACGGTCGCCCATGCGGCGCACCTTTACTGTTCATCTTAAATGCATAGTGTGTTATTGCTGCAGGGCTCTGCAATTTATTATCTGTGAACCGTTACCACTGTTAACTTTTCTTACCAACAACTCAAAGTAAATTTTGATACCCTTCATTATTGTCTTGGTGTCTGGGTTTACTGATACAGTATAAGAAAATATTTATTGCTGCCAATACTAACTGTGCCAGTAGGGGGGCGAGTACATTGCTGGGGGTTGACGGAGCTGTTTTCAGGGCCCAAACTAAACTTGTGGCCTTCTTAGTTGAAGGTATCGCTACATATGTAAAATAAACAAGGTGGCCTTGTCCTGAAAAGTTTGGAGACCTCTGCTACAGATGATAATAAATCACTGTGTATCAAACAGTTGCCATGCCTTGTTCTTTTAGTGAATACTGTTTTTACCTTTTTTATTCTTTATTTTTACATCTCAACTCAACATCAATATTCGCTCCAGCTTCTTTGCTGTCACTTCCTATCTAAATGCTTGTACTCCAGTGGCATCTTCTTATTGTTTCTGAGGGCGGGCTACCATAATGTGCACTGGCCCAGCCACGTGCAGTCTCCACTGGGTGTGCATGGGAGAGGGTGACAACACCGACCAGAAATTGGGAGACAGGAGCAGAAAATGACCATAGAAAGATGTGTTGCTTCAGCAAAGCCTTCAGTAAATACATAGTCCTTCCAGATATGGTGGGGCGTTTGATCATATCCCAGGAAGCAGTACACTGTTGTCCTTCCAGAAAGAGGAAGAACTGAATGCTGTATAATCCAACACCACCCAGCACAGAGCTTACACAGGGTTAGGACACAGAGCTCCGTCAGCAGCAGCAAGGGAATGTGGTGAAGGTAAGTATTCATCATTGCAGAGAGCTGTTTTCAAGAGAACCTGTCACTTTGCCCTGAATGGCAGAATCTCTTTAAAATTACCCCATCGCTATGTTAAAACATTTTTTTAGTGTAACCATGTAAAAGAACAAGATTTAGGCTCAATGCACACTAGCTTGTTTTTGAGCTCCTAACAGCTACTTATGAGTGTCTTTTTATTCTGCCCCATGAAGTAAATAGTGTTATCCTATGTGTCCATGTACACTATTGTAGGCTAGAAGCGTTTTTCAAGCTTCAGCTTCTAGGAGCAGAACAAAACTTTATTTTTTATGTTTTGGGAGCGATTTGCTGGCAGAAAAAAAACGCTGAATGCTCCTAAATCCTCCCTCCTAAACATGGCTAACCACTTCTAAGAGCCTGTTGTCACAGTATTTCTTTATTAGCGGTGGCCATCGGCATTCTTAACAACTGAAGAATAGCTGGTTGTCAAGGAGCGGGCCCTTTGGGTCTTTTGGGTATGGATTTTAAGGGGAACCAAATGCCAAAATGTAAAAAAAAAATGGCAAGGGGGTCCCCAAACAAACTCTATTCCAGACCCTTATCTGAATATGCAGCCTGAAAGGCAAGGAAAGGGGAGGACAAGCAAGCACCTCCCCCTAAACTATACCAGGTCACATGCCCTTAACATGGAGGGGAGTGCATTTTGATAGTGTCAAGGGCCTCTTCCCCACAACCCTGGGCAGTGGTATTGGGCATCTGCGGGCGTTGGGGTAATAGAAATCTGCAAGCCCCCTTTAACCTTTAATAAGGGGGCCCCCAGATCCCAGCCCCACCATTATGTGAATGAGTATGGGATATAGCAAAAAAAAAAGCAGAGGTTGTGAGGCAACTTTGGACTTTCATGGCACGGTAGAGACAATGTATACAAAAATATAAATTTATTAAGAAAGAACACAGAGTTAAAACATAGTCCTTTACAGCTGGGATACACAACACATAATTGGATATCTCTGAAAATAGGAACTGTAAACACAGACGTGCAATAATCTGTGCAGGGAAGGGTCAGATGTCCGTCCCTTGACAACAGGAACTATCAATAAACTCTCCAGCATGTTATCCTATGTGCCCATGTCCTATGTGTCTATAGGCTGTTATCAACTGTTTTTGTCTGGGCCGTTTTTTGGCTGTAAAAAAAACAAAACTAGTGGGTTCTGAGAGGCAGCAAGTACTTGGCAGGCTGGCAGGTCGCAGGCAGCAGGTATAAGGATGGCTGGGCACAGATCAGGGTCACGCAAGCCGGGTCGGTCACTAGCAGGCACTTCAGGAACAGAGCAGTAGGCAGCAGAGTAGTCAGGTTCAAGCTGGAGTTGGTAATGACAAACAGGCAGACAGAGGGATCAAGCAGAGATGTGGTCGAAGCGCAAACCAGAGGTCGGTTGGGGTAGAGTAAAAGCACGGTCAGACGGATCAGAATGGCAACTGGATCAAACACAAGAAATAGGTAGCAGGTAACAGAATGCTGTAGACCACAAGGCAAAGTCCTAGTGCAGCAGAGGCGTTTATATAGTCCACCTGGCGCCACTTAGTGGCGAGCGCGCACGGCGGCGTGCACACATGTGCGCCTGTGCGCCGTGCGAGTCAGGTTAACAGGAATTATTTGTCTATGGGTTTGGCTAATAGGTTTTCTCCGTCTGTGGATTTGGCTAACAGAAATTCTCAGTTTGCACATAACCTTGTGCCTGGGCTTATTTCTTTTTTCCTGACACCTGCACTAGGAAAGTATATGAACTGAGTGATCTTTTCTGTAAAAGGGTCAATTTATTGGGTCTATTTATAAAATGTTTATTGTGCAAATATCTAAAGCATGCACACAGTCATCATGAATAATCCCTATATTTTGCCAGATATGTTTGTTTCCCATGATAGCCAGCTCCACCTAGTGGCCATAATGCAGTATTTTCCTGAAATAATTCAATCAGGAACATATCGCAATCTGGCCACTAGATGGAGCTGGTGATCCTAGGAAATATACACAATTGGCATATTACAGGGATTATTCATGATGGCTGTGTAAATGCCTGAGACATTTGTACAACATTTTTTTATTTTATTTTTTATAAAAAGACCCCTAAGTGTAGAATTGCCTATGGGAGAGAGAGCTTCGGGTAAGTTCACAGCATGTCGCAGAAGCACTCTCCAGCCCACCTTCCAAAGCTATACCACTCTACCTGTTGTGACTATGGTAGTACATGGAAAGAACATTGCTCATAGGTTCTGTGCCACTATTAGTTAAACCCACTAGGTGTTCAAATGTCAGCACTATTAAAGATTTATGGTACTCTGTATATGGCACATTGTGTTCTACACTGTACCTAAGTTGCAGCCTCCAGTACCCATTATGAAAGCCTTTCAGATGAAACAGACAGACATGTTTAATTGCCCAGTTCCGCTATCACATAAACCTGATTAGGAATAAGTGGAGTGATTTCAGCAAAATTGATTAGCATATGGGGATTATGGCTGGATATTTATGGGGGTGGTTAATAGTTAAGGATTTCCTTTAGGCTTTAGGTTAAAGTCATAATTTCAGTCACAGAGCTAATTATGTGGAATTTGCTTGAAAAAAAAAAAAGATCTACTCTCTCAATTTTTTAAAAATTTAATTAGAAAGTGTGATTGTTCTGGGAAGGGGGGTGTTTAGTGTAGTTTAGGTTATTCATTTAGTGTTCTTTGCTTTTTTCCCCTTTTTGACCATTATTACTGTACTGTTGCATTACATTTATTATTTTACTTTTTTCTTTTTTTTTTCCTTTCTGTGGCAATTTTTTTTAAAATAATACAAATCAAGGGCAGCTTTTTGACACAAGAACAAGTTCTCAAACCCTCAAGAGCCATTTGTACCCTACAAGAACACCAAACTCACCCTAATTTTGCTTTCCTTACTGATCTTGCCAAAATCGAAATTTTTATGCTCAGATTTAAAGTGACTCTAAATGCTATCCTAATTCTTCAAAAATATATCTATACACATCCACTATTTAAAGGCCCTGTGAATTATTTTTCATGAAATATTTTTTTACTGTGTTTTTCTGCCTCCTTCCCAATCTCTCTTATTTTCCGCCTCACTACCATTTGTTTGGAACACTAGTTGTGGTCTTGTGCATTGCCCTATGTACACTACAGATCTCATTGTCCACAATTCATCTTGGGAGCGAGCGGGTGGATATGTTCTTACATACAGTGGGACCATGGAGAACAAATGTAGCCTCCCTCTAACATAGGGTGACCAGACATCCCCGGTTTCAGGGGACAGTCCCCGGATTGAGGACACTGTCCCCGGACCAAGTCTGTCCCTGGTTTTGTCCCCGGATTGGAATTGAACAGGGGCAATTTCAAAGACAGTCAGTGCAGAATAAAAAAAAATCTGAATTACACCCCCCCGCTCCTACTAGCTTAGGGTGGTGTATTTTTTTCATTATTTGTGTCCCTTTCTGATGATGATGTGCTGGTCGGAGCCGAGGGAATATTTCTTCAGTTTCGGGCGCATGTCCATCCAGCTCCGCTCACATGTTCTTCTGCCTTGGCTCAAGTCCCGGTAAACCGCCTGCCTATCTACTTGCCTTCCCTGGCAGAGTGATCTTCCCCACCCAGTAGTAGCCAGGGCCCGGTGAGTAAGACTTGACAGGCTGTGAGGCGGGTGGCGGCGATGGGCAGAGAGTCGCTGATTGCCGCCATTACTAGTAAAAAAATAAATATGTCCCTGGATTTCATTAAAAAAATCTGGTCACCTTACTCTAACAGGAAGTTGGATCCCAGCAGCCCAAAAAAAAAAAAAGAAGAAGATTTTGATGTGGCTGAGAGCAATAGAAGGACATTTTCACTTCCCGCCCAGCCTATAGTAAAATAACGGGCAGGGGCACTGTTGTTCTGGGAGGACGTCATATGACATCCTCCTGAGAACGCGCCTATTGCATTGCCGCGCAGTGGTGCGATCTGTCACTGGCCGATGACTGATCACTGCACAGCCTGCTGCCAGTGTCATGTGATCGCTGTGACCAATCACATGACAGTTGTAAACAATGGATGGCTTCCTTTCATGCCATCCATTGTATACAATTGTGTAGCTAGCTGTGATTGGTCACAGTGAACACATGGTACAGACAGGCCAATCACAGCCCATCTGTACAATGTAATTAACTTTGACCAATCACAGCTAAACACAACAAAAGACACTGATTGAACTAGTTTCATTCATTAAAAAAGGTTGCTTATACCAATGAAATTCATTGGTAACTGCAATCATAATGTGTGCTCTGGTCACAGTGTGTTAGAAAAAAAAAGGTTTGCATACTGTCACCAGTCAGTTTCCCTGATCACGGCCACACCAGTTATATGATAACGCTGTACCGCACTGGTGCCAGTATGCAAAAAAAAAATTTGATATTTTTTTTATTTTTTCTTTCTTAATTTTCCAAATAATTATGACAAAAAATTACAACTTCAAAAAACTCACCATGCCTCTTACTAAATACCTTGGACGATCTACTTTTACAAACAGGGGTAATTTGCACTGTCCTGGCATTTTTGGGCCTCAAGAAGTACATCAGGATTGATCAATTTTCAGATATATACCATAGAGCAGGGATATGCAATTAGCGGACCTCCAGCTGTTGCAGAACTACAAGTCCCATGAGGCATAGCAAGACTCTGACAGCCACAAGCATGACACCCAGAGGCAGAGGCATGATGGGACTTGTAGTTTGGCAACAGCTGGAGGTCCGCTAATTGCATATCCCTGCCATAGAGGTTCATGTGACACTCATAGCCAACATCTGTAACTGTATACACAACAACAAAACCAAAAGCATATCGGACTATATAGGCCAGAAAAGGAGCATTTGGTGCTCCAGCGCTCTGAGTGGGTGCTGTATCACTAAGGGACACGCTTGACCGGAGAGATCTATATACCAAATATTGATGGTAAGTATACACCCAATGTCTATCCCTCTGACCAACAAATAGCTTTGCCATATATAACACTTACTATGGCCTAAGGGACACTCAGGCCAGGTGAGGACTTGAATCATCCAATGGTGTTGTGTGTCAAAGGAAGCGCAAAGTAGTTGAAATGATTGTCTGAGGGGTGTGCTTGACTCAAAATATGTTTTCTTTGAAGTAAGAGATGATATCAAAGGTCATGAGGGATTCAGGGGTCTATCCACTTTATTTGAAGATAAGGGTGTATATAGGATTCCATACCTGTATTAGTTTGCAACTATACAGTCAGGTCCATAAATATTGGGAATATTGTGGAAGGCACATATACAAACTGTTGTAATTCCTACACCATTCACCTGATTTGGATGTAAATACCCTCAAATTAAAGCTGAAAGTCTGAAGTTAACGGACATCTTGTTTGTTTTATTTCAAATCCATTGTGGTGGTGTATAGAGCCAAAAAGATTAGAATTGTGTTGATGTCCCAATAGTTATGGACCTGACTGTATATCATGTATGCCAAAAGTTTTCCCACACCAAGGGATCAAATTTTGTTATTTCAATGTTATATATACATATTTAACTATATTGTAATTTATTCAGTGCAACCAACCTAAATCATGACACAGAAGCATCATACACGCATGTGCCGGGTAGAGCGGCCCATACTACTGGTTGGCAACAGGCTGCGCCAGTAAGTAGAGAACCTGTCCGCGTCATCGTACATGGGGCGCGTCACACGGTAGCGACCCCAAAGAAGGTTGCACTGGTACCGCGTCACCATCTCACGCCGACGCATAAGCATCATGCATGCATGTGCCGGGTGGAGCGGCCCATACTACTGGACGGCAAAAGGCTGTGCCAATACGTAGAGAACCCATCCGCGTCATCGTACATGGGGCGCGTCACGCGGTAGCGACCCCAAAGAAGGTTGCACTGGTACCGCGTCACCATCTCATGCCGACGCATAAGCGTCATGCGCAATGTGCCGGGTGGAGCGGTCCATACTACTGGACAGCAAAAGGCCACGCCAGTACATAGAGAACCCATCAGCGTCGATAATATACACTGATTTGGGTTATTTACACCAAAGAGACGTAGCAGAATACATTTTGACCTTATGAAGAAAGATTATTTATTTGCAAAATGTTATACCAGAAATTAAGAAAAACATTTTTTTTTTTTTCAAAATTTTCCATTGTTTTTCGTTTATTTTGCAAAAAATAAAAAACCCAGTGGTGAGTAAATACCACCAAAAGAAAGCTCTATTTCTGTGAAAAAAAAGGATAAAAATGTCATATGCGTGCAGCGGCCTCACCTCTCTCTTTCTTTGGTGGTTATATGGCTGTTGTCTAGGGGTACCTGGGAGAGAGAGAGAAATACACCACGGCCCATGTCCTCCGTAACTGGGAGGTGAAGGCCAGAGATTGGGCTTTTGTGTAGGTGTCCTAGAGTCAAGTCCAGTACTTCGTCCCTGACTCCTTTGCTTGAGTAACCCAAGTTCCACACAGTGAATAGGTACAACTCTATTCTTCTTGCCAAGCAATAAAACAATCTTTCTCCTTTGGAAAATGAGGGAACAGATAGAAGCACAATCCTTTCCCTTCTTGCTGCTGCCCACTGTGCTGTCACCAGTGGTGAATAGTCACTGCCACTGACTAGGTGATATAGAACGTGATTTTACCTTCGCTCACTTTGCCCCTGTCAGAGGAAGAAATCCGTCCAAGGGAGAAATGGAGGCCTCTCCGTCACCAGCGATGCTGCGCCGGACTCTTCAGAGAAGTTACTGCGCGCCAGTCCTCACGAACTCAGACACGGGCACCCAAGGAGTTAGGGCCCCCTCGGATTCCTCCACCCTCGCGGAACTCAGTCGAAGGTACTGAGCCCCAGGCATCCACCATAGTACCTCACCCCAGGCTAAAGGTGCCTGAGATGGACTCCATCCCCGCTCCAGCTAGGCCAAGGGCGCCTAGGCCTGGAACACCGGAACGCCAGCACCCAAGCTAAAGGTGCCTGGGTGCGGCCGCATCCTCCGACTCTCTCCCAAAACAGGGCGTCCGCCCCTTTTATGACGTCTCCCTTTGCGTCCCAGCGGGTTCCCTGCCCCGCTGTACCAGCTCCAGGGGAGGACAAAAAGGCACGGTTCGCGGTGTGAGTTCAACTCCGGCCCCAGGCAACAGCGCCACCCAGGGACCCCAAGGAACCTCACACCACCAGAGTCCTCACATAATTCAAATACCCGCTACATGTGTAAAGTGTTGCATGACCGTGCAATGGTTATTCAAAGTGTGACAATGCTGAAAGCTGAAAATTGGCCTGGGGAGGAAGGGGTAAAAGTGCCTGGGATTGAAGTGGTTAAGAGTGATGGAAACTTTATCCCAGTTCCGGGACAAGGTCCTCTAGTGCCCAGGTCAAAGATGCCAAATGGGGCCCCCTCCCCTCCCCAAAATGTATAAGCATTTTGTGTCAGCAAAAATCCCCTCTCTTCCCTTCAAAAACTTTTTACCACTAATATGCATGATTACCCCCAAGTATAAATTCCCTTTGCAAACCAAATTTCTCCCCAAACAAAAATTCCCCATCTTCTAGTACTCCTGCCAGCTTATAGGTAGACACACTCTATGCAGCGCCTCTCCACCTCACATGATACCACAGCACCCAGGGCAGCTGCCCCTCCCGCCCACCCCTTGTCTTGGCCCTCCTTTATCCTAAACTTCAGTTGTTTTAAACCCCAGAATGAGCTCCTTACCCATGTATCATCATCTAAGAAGGTACTCATGGTATCAAAAAGGCTGATTCAGGACACTGGCTAATGCCACGCACACACAAACTGATTTTCCGTTGGCAAAAACTTGGATGGTTTTTCCGACGGAATTCCGCTCAAGCTTGTCTTGCATACACACGGTCACAAAAAAAAGTTTGCTGAACTTTCGAACGCAGTGACGTACAACACTACGACGAGGCGAGAAAAAGAAGTTCAACGCTTCCGAGCATGCGACAAATTGTTTCCAAGCATGCGTGTTTTTTTTCCCGTTGGAATTGCATACAGACGAACAGATTTTCCAATAGAATTTTTTTTCCGTCTGAAAAATAGAAAACCTGCTCTCTATCTAAGTCCAGAAAAAGTCAGATGGGGCATACACACGGTCGGAATATCCGGCGAAAAGCTCACATCAGACTTTTTCTGTCGGAAGTTCCAACCGTGTGTACACGCCATTCGACTTTATCCCTTTGAGCACAAGAAGTCAGGACAAATTTTCCAAATGGGATCAAACACAGGTATATAGGAGCTTGACAGGTTCCCATACGTTGTTCCTGGAGTTCTACTTTAAATGAGAAGCAAGGAGGACCAGTAACTTATTTCAGATGATTTGTGATCCACCGGAAGGCGTCTAAGTTACTAAGCCCTGAAGGCGTCAAAGCCTATCTCTATCTTCTATTCTGGAATATTATTTCCCTGTAAATCATAACTAGAGAATAATCTGAAAGTGTGCTTATCATAGCCTCTGCTTCAAAAATAATTTCCTTCCTTCACTTATCTGATTTATAATGCATTTGTTCCTTTCCCAAAAGTAATGCTTTCTCTTTTAAGACAAATAACCAAATTTCCACCCTGGGCTCTGCCACTGAAACATTTTTCAAGCAATTTCATTCTATTTGATTCAGCCTCAGCGGCTCCATCAGATTTGATTGAACTTGCAATCCGTTCTCCAACTTGCAGATATACATGTAAATATTTATTGGAAGACATGGGGGGGGGGGGGGGGATTTATTCCTGTTACGAAAGCAAGAGCAGAGCCAGACACATTGAGATAGCATGTCGGAGAATTATTTGTGCTTGTATTCATGAAACAACAAAGCAAGTGAGAGCATTTCTCTGGTTATGTATCTATGCAGTATAATCACGTGTGGCTTAAAATTGCAAATTTCAAAATAAACACCCATAAAGTGTGGTTATAAAATCTAAAATTCCTGATGCATTCTCTGCATTAAAAAACAAAAACAAAACAAAACTTCCAAGATTAGCCCCTTACCACCCACAGAAACACTTAAATACTTACCTCAACCAGAACTAGATTTCTGTGCCGAGAGCAGCATCACTGCTCTCTCTTTCCTCACTGGACATGAAGGCAGCAGCAGGAGCCATTGGCTCCTGCTGCTGTCAATCAATTCCACTGAGGGGGGTGGGGCCAAAAAGCCCTCTGTGTGTCTATAGACTCACACAGCATAGCTCAGGAGTGAGCCTGCACATCTGCTCCCAAAAAAAGCACTCGTTATGGGGGCAGACACAGAAGAGGTGGAGTGGACAATGCTGTCGGGGGACCCCCGAAGAAGAGGTTAAAGGCTTCTCTGTGCAATTCCATTGCACAGAGCAGGTAAGTATAACATTTAAAAAAAATAATAATAATATTAAAAATAGCCTTTATTAACGCTTTAAAGCGGAGTTTCAGCCTCAAAAATAAATAAAATTAAAGTCAGCAGCTACAAATACTGCAGCTGCCAACATTTAGGCTTCATGCCCACGGACGTTTTTACAGCTGCGTTTTTTACAGCTTAAAAACGCCTGCCCATGTTATTATAAATTTTTTATTTTATTTTTTTTAAAACAAAAAAACGTCGGAGCTAAAAAACGCGACCGCGCGTTAGTGCGCGTTTGTGCGCGTTTTTGCGCCTTTTTTGACGCTCGCGTTTTTTTCTGCCTAACTCAAATGCTGAGGAACGCACTGGTCCTGGGTTTTTTTTACAGCTTAAAAACGTCTATGCTATTTGCAGCTCAAAAACGTCTAGGTGGGCATGAAGCTATAGACTAACATGGACAGGCATTTTTAAGCTGTAAAAAAATGCTCAAAAGCGCGGCTGTAAAAACATCCGTGGGCATGAGGCCTTAATAAACAAGTTCTCACCATTTATTTTTTAATGGGTGCTGTCTTGTTTTAGGAAAGCATTTCTTTTGTGTGCATTACGCTTTGTTGATAACCAAAGCCAAATTATTTGTAGCTGCTAACTTTAAATTTTTCTGCAAACGGCTGGAGTTCCTCCTTAATATCTAACATCACATTCCCAGTTAATGAGGATCTGTTTTTTGACACATGAACATGTAGCGCCCTGCTCCTGATGACCAGGCGCTATATTTAAATTTAGTGGGTGTCTGAGCTGGTAGTTAGCTCAGACTTTGTGATAAAGGCTAAATCAGCCTCTGTTCCGGCTATGGCTGTGCTTGGAGGGATTTTTCCATTGTTTGCCTGAAGGTGGCGTTACCACCACAGGCCAGTGTTGGAGAACAGGCAGGCCAAAGCGTATTGGGTATTTTTCTCCGGGAACAGCCCAGTGGGAGTGGTCTCCCTGCTGGGCATGCTGGGGAAGGGTACTTAAGGGACAGACGCCATTTTTACGGGGCTCTATTCGCCTCGTGGCCCTCCTCGGTCGAGGTATGTGATAGTGAAATTTCAGCCGCGGAGCCATGTTGACCCGAGGCTGCATCTCTGCCAGGTAGGCCCAGTTGTCCTGACTGGGGCCTGCACTATGAAGGTGATCCTGTGCTGTCTGTCCTGCGGCAGGAAGCCACTCAATGGGAGGAAGCCAGGGGAGGACCTGTCCTGGAGAGGACCAAGGGGAAGGCTGGTATCTTGGGGAAGGCCTGGTGACCTTATTGAAAAATATACAAAGGATTTCTGCGCTACTAAAAAAAGCACACAAGCAGCTACACAACCAATAGACAAAGGTGCAAAACAAGACAAAAAACAAAAATGCAGCGCTAAACAAGGGTGAAAAGTAAAAAACACCCAGTGTAATGAAGGGTAATATCCAATTAGGTGACAAAAGTTCATGTAAATAATGAAAAAGTCTCTAATAAATGAAACAATTCTTGAACAGTTGTGTGTAGAATCTGAAATCTTGAAAAAGAAGTGTAGATAACCACCACCAATATATGGAAGGCTTACCGGAACAAGGGAGATTCCACTGCTGCCACTATTTTACAAGCATTTGTTTAACCATCTTGATGTAAGTGTATCTACCTACATTAAAGTTTGATTTTTTAGACGATATTATGCCATGTGCCCTTCTCTTTTCCTCCATATATTTATCTGATCGGTGTCCTGGTTCACCACCATTTGAGCCACTGTTTTCCATTCACCTCTGTCACCATTGCTGAGAGCGTTGTCCTGAGGATTTACCTGCATAGGATCAGCTTGGGAGGAGACATACATCTAATAGCCTGATGTGACCCTTCAGACGTATGTTTGTTTGGGTTCACTTGTTCCGGTAAGCCTTCCATATATTGGTGGTGGTTATCTACACTTCTTTTTCAAGATTTCAGATTCTACACACAACTGTTCAAGAATTGTTTCATTTATTAGAGACTTTTTCATTATTTACATGAACTTTTGTCACCTAATTGGATATTACCCTTCATTACACTGGGTGTTTTTTACTTTTCACCCTTGTTTAGCGCTGCATTTTTGTTTTTTGTCTGGTGACCTTATTGGCCTGAACCTGAACCTTCCCCTGACCCTCCATCCCTCTACCTATGCAAGTTTGTGTGAAATAAAACCTAACAAAAAGGATTTATAACTTGTGTGGACATTGAAGTTTCTATAGACTCTCATCCCCTAGACAACGAATGGTGAGGTAACGTGCAAGGCTTAAATCTTAAACCAGCAGCTCCTACGGGGGTAGTGCTACAAACAGGTTTAGGATACACCTCTAAACCCCAGAGTCCACTTTAAAGTGATTGTTATTTAAAAAAAACGAAGCCTTACAAACATATCATACTTACCTCCACTGTGCAGTGGCCCCGATCCCCAACTTCTGGGGTCCCATGGCAGCTCTCGTGGCTCCTCCCTGCAATGTATAACCCCCAGGAGAAGCGCTCTCCCGGGGGTTGCCTTGTGGGCGTGCTCCTGAGTCCAGCATTCGGCGGCTATAGCCGCCGAATGTAGGACTTGGCCCCGCCCCCCAGGTCATTGGACTTGATTGACAGCAGCGGGAGTCAATGGCTGCGCTGCTATCTATCTAATCAAGAGCCAGGAACAACGGGGGGAAAAGAAGGAAGAGCGCGTCTCCGCCGTGGGAAATTCCAGGGCTCAGGTGAGTAAAACGGGGGGGCTGATCAATAGAAGTTTTTTCACCTTGATGCATAGGATGCATTACCACTTGCCGACCGCTTCACAGAGATATAAGTCGGCAGAATGGCTCCTGTGGGCAGGGCAACATACCTGTACGTTGCTTTAAAAAGCCCGCCATGTGATTGGGAGCAGTGATCAATGTAGTGTCACTGGTAGCCCAGCCCCCCCCACAGTTAGAATCACGCCCTAGGACACACTTAACCCCTTCCTCACCCCCTAGTGGTTAACCCCTTCCCTGTCAGTGTCATTTACACAGTAATCAGTGCATTTTTAAAGCACTGATCGCTGTATAAATGACAATGGTCCCAAAATAGCATCAAAAGTGTCCGATGTGTCCGCCATAATGTCGCAGTCATGATAAAAATCGCAGATCGCTGCCATTACTAGTAAAAAAAAAATATTAATAAAAATTCCATAAATCTATCCCCTATTTTGTAGACGCTATAACTTTTGTGCAAACCAATCAATATATGCTTATTGCGATTTTTTTTACTAAAAATATGTGGAAGAATACCTATCGGCCTAAACTGAGAAAGAAATTTGTTTTTTTATATATTTTTGGGGGATATTTATTATTGCAAAATGTAAAAAATATAGCATTTTTTTCGTTTTTTTGTTTATAGTGCAAAAAATAAAAACCGCAGAGGTGATCAAATACCACCAAAAGAAAGCTCTATTTGTGGGAAAAAAAGGACGTCAATTTTGTTTGGACGACCGCGCAATTGTCAGTTAAACTTTTGCAGTGCCGAATCGCAAAAAGTGTTCTGGTCAGGAAGGGGGTAAATTCTTCCGGGGCTGAAGTGGTTAAGGTGAAAAAACACTAGAGTCTACAACCCCTTTAAGCCAGTTGCACCCTTAAAACCACCAAAAATAACCTTCTTTTTACATAAAAATACTGCCATTATATATCTTTTTGGATGATCTGTATACCACGGTTACATGATAACACTGCACAGTTTCTCCAGTGCGGAGAGTTCAGGTAGGAGGAGATTTCCACTACAGCCTGTATACACGCCCACATGTGTGATGTCAATATCATGTGACCTGGCTAGCTCTGAGAACAAGTAAATGTTCTCTTCAGCATAAAAGCAGGTGCATGTGCAGGTCGGCTACCCTGCCTGTGTTAGCTGGCCTTCCCCAGATAGACAGTGCAGGAGGGGGAGGATTAAAGAAGACAGGATCAAACAGCATTTTTACACAATGCAGGGGATTAACCCCTTAAGTTCCACAGTGAGTATAACAAGCATGCTATGCTGCATATACAGACTGATTTTACTGTTGTGGGTTTAGTAACACTTTAACCAAAAGAGTAACATTTTGCCAAAATGGGGGAATAAAACCTATGAACTTTGCTCACCCCAGTTATCCATTTTCTCTACTGCTTGAATGCCAATTTAGCTGCTATATCCTATCTACAGCAGTTAGGTATAAGATAGGGTGACCAGACATCCCCGGTTTCAGGGGACAGTCCCCGGATTGAGGACACTGTCCCCAGACCAAGTCTGTCCCCGGTTTTGTCCCTGGATTGGATTTGAAAAGGGGCTGGGGCAATTTGAAAGACAGTCAGTGCAGAATAAAATAAAATAAAAATCTGAATTACACACCCCCGCTTCGCCACGCCTACTAGCTTAGGGGGGTGTATTTTTTTCCATTATCTGTGCCCCTTTCTGATGATCATGTGCTGGTCGGAGCGGAGGGAATATTTCCTCAGTTTCGGGTGTATGCCCATTCAGCTCCCGCTTACATGTTCTTCTGCCTTGGCTCAAGTCCCAGCCAGCTGCCTGCCTGTTTATCTCCTTGCCTTCCCTGGTGGAGTGATCTTCCTCTGCTCCCAACCCAGTAGTAGCCGGGGCCCGGAGAGTAAGACTTAACAGGCTGTGAGGCGGGCGGTGGCGGCGACGGGCAAAAAAGTCGCTAATTGCCACCATTACTAGTAAAAAAAAAAAATATGTCCCCGGATTTCATTTTAAAAATCTGGTCACCTTAGCATAACAGTGAAGTGTTATATGCAGACCTCAGAGAATCCACTGGACTGTAACCATCCACATGACCTCAAGTGGCACTCTAACATTGCAGAAGTTGTGACATAGGCACACCATGGCTCAAACCGGGGGGCGCTGCTATAGTAAGGTGACAAGATTTTTTAAAATGAAATCCGGGGACATATTTTTTTTTTTTACTAGTAATGGCGGCAATCAGCGACTCTCTGCCCATCGCCACCGCCGCCTCACAGCCTGTCAAGTCTTACTCTCTGGGCCCCGGCTACTACTGGGTGGGGAGCGGAGGAAGATCACTCCGCCAGGGAAGGCAAGGAGATAAACAGGCAGGCGGCTGGCCGGGACTTGAGCCAAGGCAGAAGAACATGCGAGCGGAGCTGGATGGGCATGCACCCAAAACTGGAGAAATATTCCCTCCGCTCCGACCAGCACATGATCATCAGAAAGGGGCACAGATAATGGGAAAAAATACACCCCCCTAAGCTAGTAGGAGCAGCGGAGCGGGGGAGTGTAATTCAGGTTTTCTTTTTTTTATTCTGTACTGACTGTCTTTGAAATTGCCCCAGCCCCTGTTCAAATCCAATCCGGGGACAAAACTGGGGACAGACTTGGTCCGGGGACAGTGTCCTCAATCCGGGGACTGTCCCCTGAAACCGGGGATATCTGGTCACCCTATGCTATAGGGGAATTATGGCTGGTACATGGTGACAGTCACTCCAGTGCCCCCCCATTGCCCATACCTCCCAACTGGCACGGATTGTGCGGGTTTTACCCGCAGAGGCTCCTCCTTCCCTCACTCCCGCGAGACTATCATGTTTCCCGCACAGCAGGAAACATGAAGAGAAGAAGAGGAGCAGCAGCAGCAGGTAAGAGCCCCCCCCGCGATCGGCGCACTAGTATGCCCCCCCGATCGGCGACCCCCCGCCACGCCCCATACCCCCCCCCCCCGCCCCCGCCCGCTTAAAATTTTTATTTTTTTATTTTGCAAGTTTTTTTTTCTTTAAATGTTCCGGCGGCAACCATCACCACCACCAACGCCCCCCCCCCCCCCCGCGCTCAACAACTTCTGTGGCAATTCCCGTTTTTTCTTGCCAATGTCCCCCGCACCCCCCGCTCAACAACTCTGGTTGGCAGGGGAGAGGGGACATCAGAATGCCATTGCCCATGCTGGGCTTGAGCTACTCCTACAAGACTGAGTGGCTCTGAAGGCCTTTGGCCTTGGCAGGGACACCATGATAGGGTTTCAGATAAGGTTTTTGATATACAAAGCCAAAGCATTGTCAAGGGGGCAGCGTGACATATGATGTAAACATGTTATGACCTCTGCTCTGCCCTAGACCTGCGAATTGGAACATTTATTTTATTTATGTGCTGGTTTTTGGATGTACTGCTTGATCGGAAAATGTCATGCCAGATTTTGATCTGAACCATCAACAAAAGTGTCTGCACAAGTTAAGGAAGCATGAACAAGTTGTTAGTTGCTTGTCAGGCTTGTGTGACAGAAAGCAGATCTGGGAATGTTTGTTTGGGAATGTGGAAAGGCTGCTTACTCAGATGTGATGTGTTAAGTAAGAAAAGTGTCTGTCTAGAGAACTGAATACATGAAAACCAGAACATGTAGCAGCCTGTTATAGACAGGACCACAACTTTTTTTTTGTTGCAAAGAGAGATCTATGGCCTAGTGCAAAGCATACATACTGATAATATTCTGTTACATGGCCATTGTAGATAGAATTGTTGATGCTTTAAAGGATTTTTTTATTTTTGAAACACTATAGATCTTTCAAAAGATGAAGGTATAAGTATGGTGTATATATTTTCTTTACTGTGTGCAGGTCTAAAATACACAGGTATACAGTATCTCACAAAAGTGAGCACACCCTTCACATTCCCATAGACACCCTCCTAAACCTTGTGGTCAGCCATCCCAGGAGAGTTGAAGCTGTTATAGCTGCAAACGGTGGGCCAACTCAATATTGAACCCTACGGACAGGGCCGGCCCTATGATGGGACCGGGTGGTACCATGGTACCAGGCGGCACTTTTAGGGGGGCGGCAAACTGACGCCCGCCAGCCAGCCTGTTCCGCCCGATCCGCTGCCTGTGAGGAACCCGACGCCGCTGCCTGTGAGGACAGTCGCAGCCCAGGGGCGGGGGGGGGGGGCAGTCAGCGAGTGAGCGGGCAGGCGCCGCTGCTTGTGAGGACACTCGCATCCCGGGGACGGGGGGGGGGGCAGTCAGCGAGCAGGCGCCGCTGCCTGTGTGAGGACACTCACAGCCCGGGAGGTGGGGGCTGTCAGTGAGTGAGCGGGCAGGCGCCGCTGCCTGTGAGGAGCCCAGCGCCGCTGCTGTTAGTGGTGACAGGGGCAGCCGCGGGCAGAACACTCGCAGCCCGGGGGGGGGGCTAGGAGCAGTCAGTGAGTGAGCGCGCAGCGGAGCAGAGAGATGATGTCATCTCTCACCGCCCGCCCTGAATCACCACAATTCCACCCTCACTGTGCAGCCGTGTGCACTCTGGGACACAGCAAGTGACAACGCGCAACGTGTGGCAGGTGACGTTGTGACAATCCGCAACGTGTGGCAAGTGACAATACGCAACGTGTGGCACGTGACTATCTGCATCGTGTGGCAGGTGATGTCGTGGCAAGTGACAATCCGCAACGTGTGGCATGTGATGTGGCAAGTGACAACCCGCAACGTGTGGCATGTGACGCAAGTGACCATGCGCAACGTGTGGCAGGTGACAATCCGCAACGTGTGGCAGGTGACAATCAGCAACGTGTGGCAGGTGACAATCAGCAACGTGTGGCAGGTGACAATCAGCAACGTGTGGCAGGTGACAACCCGCAACGTGTGGCAGGTGACAACCCGCAACGTGTGGCAGGTGACAACCCGCAACGTGTGGCAGGTGACAACCCGCAACGTGTGGCAGGTGACAACCCGCATCTGGTGGTGGAGTCCAAAGCAAAACTGTAAGTACAAACACACATCACAAGTTGTATGAGACATGAGAGCCTGAGAGGGGCTTGCCTTGCCCAGCCCTGATTAACCACTTAAGGACCGGAAGGATTCGCCCACTTAAAGCGATTGTATGGCTTTGTTTTTTATTTTTTTTTAAATAAAAAACATGCTATACTTACCTCCACTGTGCAGTTAGTTCGGAAAAGAGTGGCCCCGATCCTCTTGTTCTCGGGTCCCTCGGCGGCTGTCTCGGCTCCTCCCTGCGTCAGATAACCCCCTTCTGGGAAGCGCTCTCCCAAGGAGGTTAGCTTGTGGGCGCGCTCCCTGTCATACACACTGCGTCCATAGACACAGCGTGTACGACTCATTCCCGCCCCCCCACGGGCCGCGTCATTGGATGTGATTGACAGCAGCGCGAGCCAATGGCTGCGCTGCTATCAATCTATCCAATCTAGCCAATAAACGGCCAGCCTCCGTGGAGAAGAGGACGCCGGGGGACGCGCACAGCAGGTGAACTGGCTCAGGTAAGTAAAACGGGGGGCCTGGGGGGCAGTACTTGCCAGGTGTTTTTTCACCTTAATGCATAGGATGCATTAAGGTGAAAAAAAACCAAATCTTTACAACCCCTTTTAATGACCAGGCCATTTTTTGCGATACGGCACTGTGTCGCTTTAACTGACAATTGCGCGGTCATGCGACACTGTACCCAAATAAAATTGATGTCCTTTTTTTCCCACAAATAGAGCTTTCTTTTGGTGATATTTGACAATATGTTTTACTTTTTGCTATGATAAATATCCAAAAAAATTATAAAAAAAAAAATATTTCTTCATCAGTTTAGGCCAATATGTATTCTTCTACATATTTTTGGTACCAAAAAAACACAATTAGCGTACATTGATTAGTTTGCGCAAAAGACATTGCGGCCGCCCGCCATGCACAGGTCCCTTCATACTCCTATATACACGTATAGAGCCATGACAGGTCCTCTTTATACTCCTGTTGACATGTATAGAGCATGACGGGTCCCCTTTAGTTATCATGATATAAAATAATGAATGTGGGGGCCTTTTGGTGGGCGTGATTTTTTTTTTTGGGGGGGGGGGGCAGCATTTAATTCTTGGTCCCAGGCAGCACAATGTCTTGGGCCGGCCCTGCCTACGGACTTATGCCCTGTACACACGATCGGATTTCCGATGGAATAAAATCCGATGGATTTTTCCATCGGAAATCCGATGAAGCTGATTTTCATCAGTCTTGCCTACACACCATCAGTCAAAATTCCGACTGTCCAAAACGCTGTGACGTAAAACACTCCGATAAGCCGAGAAAAATGAAGTTCAATGCTTCTGAGCATGCGTCGACTTGATTCTGAGCATGCGTGGGTTTTTTGTCCGATGGAGTTCCACACAGACGATCGTAATTTGCTATCGTTTTTTTTCCCCCATCAGTAAAATTTAAAACAGGTTCTATTTTTTTAGACCGATGGAAAAAAGACCGATGGGGCCCACACACGATCGGTTTGTCCAATGAAAAAAGTCCATCAATCTTTTTTCATCAGAAAAACCGATCGTGTGTACGTGGCATAAGACTGGGAAGCCATTAAATTTCATGTGCATGTAAAGGCAGGTGTCCCAATACTTTTGGTAATATAGTGTATATATTATATACACACAAATGTTTTACCTTGCATTTACATTTTAAATTGAATGGGTTGTTTTACAAAGGTAAGGGTTCACATATGTTTTTGTGGCTTAGAGCTGTGAGATTCCACACTCATCCACCCTCCTGCCGGTGGGCAGAGCTTTGCCATTTCAGGTATGTGTGCCGGCTTGTGTGATCCCCCACAGCCATGAGCAGTACAGGGCAGCTGTGCAGTGCTGAGACTCTGTAGCTGCGGCCTCTGTGTGGATTTGCCCCCACCCCTCTATCAGGGGGAAGAAGGACTGGCTAAGGAGACTCCATGTATTATGGGAATCATAGTTTTCAAAGGGGCACAATTGTCAATGGAAGCTAACAGGTGGTGGACTTCAATTTCCACAAATCTCTGCACCTGGAGGAGGAGAAGAGCTGGTCTCAGACAGACTCAGGTAGGGTCTAAAAGCCTGGTACACACAATTTGATTTTCCGCAGACAAAGCGTAGGACTTTTGTCCGAAGGGCGTTGGCCATGAACTTGTCTTGCATACAAAACAATGTGGTTTTTCAGCTCTTTAGCGCCACCCTTTGGGAAACTTCTGCTAATGTTGTGTTTGTACTTTGGATTTTTTTTCCGAAGGACTTGTGTACACACGATCGGATAATCCGACAGCACACATTTGTTGTCGGAAAATGTTAAAGCATGCTATCCAACATTTGTTGGCGGAAAATCCGACAACAATTTTTCCGATGGAGCATACAAACGGTCGGATTTTCCGACAACAGCCTGTCATCACACAATTCCCGTCAGAAAATCCGATCGTGTGTACGGGCCTTAAAGCAGAGTTTCACCCAAAATAATAACTATATCCAATCACATTCCTGACCCTACCAACATGTTCAATAGCCACATTTTTTTTTTTTCTGTTGTATTTACCGTAGTACAGCTGTCTGCAGTGCGACCTCCGGGTTTTCACTCCCGTGGGAATAGGCGTTTCTACTCTTTTCCCCGGCGCCGAAATGTAATCTGGGAGTGCTCCGCAATGTCTCCTGGGAGCACAGTGTCATGCTTCCCAAGAGACATTGCTCTATGTTGTCCAGCGAAATACCATCACAACGGGGCGTGAACTTTCAATGACGCCGCCCGTTCTGATGGCAACCATGAAGTTTACGGCGATACTCGCCATAAACAGTGCAGATGCGCGAGAAAGAGCGGTGATTGCTAGGAGATGAGCATTCACCGCTTCCAGGAAATCATTGCTTGTGGGCTGCTTCACTATGCCCACAAGCAAAATGGAAACTGCCAGGAATGGATTTTAACCACTTAAGCCCCGGACCAATACGGGCCATTATGACCAGGCCCCTTTTTGCGATTCGGCACTGCGTCACTTTAACTGACAATTGCGCGGTCGTGCGACGTGGCTCCCAAACAAAATTGGCGTCCTTTTTACAGCGAACAGTGCAATAAAAATGCACTGGTTACTGTGAAAATGACACTGGCAGTGAAGGGGTTAACAAGGAGAGAGGCGCCTCTAAGTGCAATAGTGCTAAAAAGTTTTTAATGGTAGAGACAAATACACTCACATTTAGATGGACAATGTAGGCATTTAGAACATGTCAGGATGACAGTCATCAGCAGCAGGTCACAGGTCACAAGGGCTACTCAGCTTCTGCAAAGGATGGCAGGAGTGTCTCTAGGATGGAGCGGCCGACTTCCGGGGACAACGATCCTGTAATGAGTTGTTTCAAAACGAGGCTAGGAACGCACATGTGTTGAGACTGCCAGAAGTGACGTCATCAGCAGTGGACGCGTTTCGTGAGCGCAGACTTGCGATGTCCTGGCAAGTCGCGCTCCTTCTTCAGCAAGACATGAGGGCGGAAGTGAAAGGACGCTTAATATGGGAGCAAATGCACTGAATGGGGCGGAGCTGAATAGTACTGGTGTCCAATGACGGAGGGGATGGGAAGGTCATGTGATCGGAAAGGCTAGGACGAAATAAGAGGGCTGGAAGTAAACAATAATAAAAAGGAATAGAGGAGTAATATACAGGACTGGAAAGGAAAAGAACAAAAAAGCAAGGGAGAAAAGTGTTTAGACCATATATATGGAAATAATGAAATGTGGAAACTGAAATTATATGGATTACGAATGATGATAGTATAGCGGTGTAGGAAGGGAAATTATATGTTATATTAAGAATAAGGGATATGAGAGCGAAGTCTCAAGAAGTGCAAAGATATAAATGCACATATATGGTATGGCTAAAAAATGGAAGCTGTGAAGATGATCGAGAGAACGAACAGCAAATTATGTATCATATAACATATAACACATAACTAAAGGTGTGAATGATGACAGCTGTATATCAGATAGATAAATAATAATAAAATGTAATACTGTCATACTAGAAAAGTAATAAAGAGAGGCAATAACTTTAAAAAAAAAAAAAAAAAAAATTATTATAATAAATTACCATAATAATTATAATAATAATAGGGCGGACGGGACAAGAAAATACATATACATATATATATACACTATATATATACACACACATATACATATACACATATGTATACATACATATATGCACTATTGAAGGGGGGGGGGGGGAGTGGATAGGAAAGAAGGAAAGGATAAGTCGGAAGGGGGGGGGGAAGAAAGGGTGGGATAGGGGCATGGAAAAAATGGGGGGGGGGATGGAGGAAAAGAAAAGGGGGGGGGGAGGGTGGGAAGACATAATGATGAAAGAAAAGAAGAGGGGAAGGGGGAGGGGGGGGAAAGATGTGAAGCTATTGAACATATATAGGTTTTGGCATATGGGTTGTGGCAAATGGTCACGCAAGTAGAACCTCAATAGAACAATAGCAAATGGTATAACGCATCGTCTAAATAGATGTACAGTAAACATAAATGCTAGTATGTATATGTATATATATATAGTATATATATATACATATATTATAATATATATATATATATATATATATATATATAGTATATATGTGTATATTTTAATCTCTCTCCAACTTGGGGACCAACCTATTGCTCACTTGTTGAAGTGTATATATTATTCATTACCGGCTCATGTTAACATAGCCCTTATTCTAGCATTTATGTTTACTGTACATCTATTTAGACGATGCGTTATACCATTTGCTATTGTTCTATTGAGGTTCTACTTGCGTGACCATTTGCCAACCATATGCAAACCTATATATGTTCATAGCTTCACATCTTTCCCCCTCCCCCTTCCTCTCTTTCTTTCATCATTATGTCTTCCCCCTCCCCCCCCCTTTTCTTTTCCTCCATCCCCCCCCCCCCATTTTTTCCATGCCCCTATCCCACCCCTTTCTCCCCCCCCCCTTCCGACTTATCCTTTCCTTCTTTCCTATCCACCCCCCCCCCCCCCTTCAATAGTGCATATATGTATGATATACATATGTGTATATGTATATGTGTGTGTATATATATATGTTGTGAGGGGGTTAGCTCGGCAGCGGGTGTGTGTGACCCCCGGGATGGGCTCCCCACACAAAAACAGGCCCAGCAAACGGAGGTTATGGTTTTCAAAATCAAAAAGGTGCGGTTTATTTTCTATTTACAGTGACAAAACACAGCAAAGCAAAAGAAACATAAATAAAATAAATCCTGGTCAACTTGACCTCTGAGTAAACATACAGGTTTCCTAACTAACAACTGGGATCAGCCTAGTGCTGTCCTAGTCCCTAAGTCCCTGGTTTTAAATGTCCAAGCAAATAGCCACACAGGCTTTGTCTCACCGCACAGGGGTTCACTCTCCCTAGACAGTCCACACAGGTCTGGTTCCAGGCATGAGCAAACACCTAATGAATCTGGGAGTTCTTATAGAGGCCTAAATGAGCTGACAAGCTTCAGCTGGTCTCATCAACTCCCTGTCTGCACGACGCCCCACACTCTCCCTAGAGGTATGAGTCATCCATGAGCCCACTAGCCTCAGCTGGGCTTATACAACTCTCCACCTAGTTGTATAAGTCGGCGTAAAGCCTGAATCTGGGCGAAATATATCTACCCCCCTGGATGCAACCAGGTGACTTTACCTTCCTGCTGTCACATACCCCCCCCTCTTGTTTTAACCTCGGGGTTGGAACACCAGCAATCAGGCATTCATGTACTCGAGACAAAGCATCCACATTCCCCATTTGAACGCCAGGGCGATGCTTTACTGTGAAGTTGAATTCCTGGAGGGCCAGGAACCACCTATTCACTCTTCTATTTGTTTCCTTGTTTTGAGCCATCCACTTTAACGGAGCGTGATCCGTAACCATGTCAAAGTGCCTACCTAGCAGGTAGTACCGAAGGGAATCTAGAGCCCACTTCACCGCTAAACACTCCTTTTCAACGGTGGCGTAATTTACCTCATGGGACTTCAACTTCCTGCTGAGGTAAATGACTGGGTGCTCTTCCCCGTTCCAGACCTGGGACAATACTGCTCCTAACCCCACATCTGACGCATCACTTTGTACGACAAAGTCTTTAGAGAAGTCGGGTGAGTACAACACTGGCTGGCTACATAAGGCTTGTTTCAAGAATTGGAATGCTGCCTCAGCCTCGGGGGTCCATTTAATCATGACCGACCCTTTCCCCTTCGTCAGGTTGGTTAGGGGCACAGCCTTAGAAGCAAAGTGGGGAATGAATCTCCGATAATACCCAGCGATTCCCAGAAAGGCTCGTACCTGCTTCTTGCTGTTGGGACGTGGCCAACTCTGGATGGCCTCGACTTTGTTGAGTTGGGGTTTTATTACTCCCCTCCCAATGGTGTACCCAAGATATTTGGCCTCCTCCTGCCCAATGGTACACTTCTTGGGGTTAGCCGTAAACCCCGCTTCCCGAACAGAGTCCGGGACTGCTTGCACTTTTGGCAGATGTGAGGCCCAATCTGTGCTATGGACAATTACGTCATCCAGGTAAGCCGCAGCATACTTCCGATGGGGCCTCAGCATCTGGTCCATTTTCCGCTGGAATGTGGCCGGCGCATTCTGTAACCCGAACGGCATTCTTTTATATTGGAACGCCCCGTCTGGGGTTACAAATGCGGTTTTCTCTTTGGCCGACTTGGCCAGGGGGATTTGCCAATACCCTTTTGTGAGGTCAAGAGTCGTCATGTATCGGGCTGTTCCCAGCCGGTCGATCAACTCATCTATACGTGGCATGGGGTAGGTGTCAAATTTTGTAACTTTGTTCAACTGACGAAAATCATTACAAAATCGCCAGCTCCCATCCGGTTTAGGCACCAACACAATGGGACTAGACCAATCACTTTGGGACTCCTCTATCACCCCTAAGTTCAGCATTTTCTGTACTTCCTCCCGTATTGCCTCCCGTCGGGCCTCTGGGATCCGATAGGATTTTAACTTCACCCTTTCACCGGGCGGGGTAATGATGTCATGCTCTACCCCAGATGTTTGTCCCGGCAGCTCAGAGAATACCTCCTTGTTGCGAAGCACAAACTCCTTAACCTCCTGTTGTTGGGGTTGTGACAAGGTGGCTGCTATTCCAACCTCAGGAATCACGCAACCAGTTTGAGCTGGTGACCAAGTGTCTGCGACTAGGGACTCTCTATCCCTCCAGGCTTTCAACAGATTAACGTGATAGATCTGTTCGGGCTTTCGCCTTCCTGGTTGTCTGACCTTGTAATTCACTTCGCTCACTTTTTCCATTATCCCATAGGGGCCTTGCCATTTGGCAAGGAATTTACTTTCAACCGTAGGGACAAGTACCAGTATCCTATCCCCCGGGGAAAAGGTACGGGTCTTGGCTCCACGGTTGTACACTCTCTGCTGTGCTAACTGCGCTTGGGCCAAATGTTCCTTCACGATGGGCATTACCTGTGCAATTCGGTCTTGCATCAGGGCGACATGCTCAATCACACTCCTGTGGGGAGAACTCTCACTTTCCCAAGTTTCCTTGGCAATATCCAACAGCCCTCTTGGGTGTCTCCCATACAGTAACTCAAAGGGGGAGAATCCCGTAGAGGATTGGGGCACCTCCCTAATAGCAAACATCAAATAAGGAAGTAGACAGTCCCAATCCTTTCCATCTCTATCCACCACTTTCTTCAACATTTGTTTTAGGGTTTTGTTGAATCTTTCAACCAGCCCATCGGTTTGGGGGTGATACACAGATGTACGCAATTGCGTCACTTTGAACAATTTACACAGCTCTTTCATAACCCGGGACATAAAGGGTGTACCTTGGTCCGTAAGCAGTTCTTTACAAATACCCACCCGGCTAAAAACAAGAGATAGCTCTTTGGCTATGGTTTTGGCCGAGGTATTTCTGAGAGGGATCGCTTCTGGATAACGGGTGGCATAGTCCATTATAACCAATATGTACTGGTGCCCCCTAGCGGACTTGATTATAGGACCTACCAAATCCATTGCGATTCTCTCAAACGGGACCTCAATGATGGGTAGAGGGACCAGCGGGCTACGGAAATGTGGCATCGGGGCCGACCTCTGACACACAGGGCAGGAGGAACAATAATTTTCTATGTCCTTCATCACCCCAGGCCAATAGAATCTCTGTAATACCCTCTCTCGGGTTTTCTCTGTCCCCAGATGACCTCCAAGAATGTGCCCATGGGCCAACTCCAACACCAACTTCCTGTAAGGTTTGGGCACCACAAGCTGCTCAACGGTTTCTTCTGCCCTTTTTGCCACCCGATACAGTAGGTCCTTCTCTACGCTGAAGTATGGGTAAGTGCAGGTATTATCTGGGTTCACTAACTCGCCATCTATTTCCACTACGTTTTCCCGTGCCTTTATTAGGGCGGGGTCTTTTAACTGTTCTGTGGCAAAATTTTCCCTGTGAACCTCCAGATCAGAAAACTCCACAGACGGTAGGTTTTCGTCTGAGGAGGTGGGCTCCTCTCCAGTTTCTTGAGTCTCCCCTGCCAATACTGACAAGGGAAATTCTGGAGAGTCCTCACCACTCTCAGAGGAGTTCTGGCTATCACATTCCTGGTACATAGGGGCACCAGTGGGGGGCTCAGGATCATCCCACAGTTCCCAGAACTTCGGAAAATCCCTTCCCACAATGGCATCATGCGGTAATTGAGATACTAACCCCACTGGATGAGAGAGGGTACCTTTGGGGGTCTCGAAACACACTGTAGTCACTGGATACTCTCGGGTGTCCCCATGCACACAAATAACAGCTACCTTGCTATTCCCAGAGACCTCTGTTTTAACTAATTCAGCCTTTATCAGGGTCACAAGGCTACCTGAATCCAGCAATACCACAACATTTCTACCATTAACACACATTTTGCATAAATGTTTCTCAGTTCCTCGAATGGCAGTGCATGCGACTGTCGCACACAGCGACTGACGTCTGCCCGTCAGAAAGTCACACTGCATGGGTTCCTCCACAACCGGGCAATTGGCTGCAATATGTCCCGCTTGCCGGCAGCGGTAGCAAACGATCCTTCTTGCCGCCTCTTGAGCCGCTGATTTCCCAGGCTGTTCTCGCCAAACTTGGGGTAGAGCTCCCACCCTCTCACTCTCTCCACCCTCACCCCTTGGAATCCTCTTATCCGCCCCTGGGGATGGTCTGGTCTTAGGGTGGAAAGTCCGAGTGTCTCTGGAAGAGGCCGTCAGGTTCTCTGTAGCCAAGTATTTCTCCACACGATCCACAAGACCACCGGCCGTCTCTGGGTCTCCATGGCTTACCCACTTTTGGATGGCAGTAGGAAGAGTTCTCAAAAACCGATCCATTACAACACGTTCCACAATCTCTGGTGCGGACAAAGTCTCTGGCTGTAGCCACTTCCTGCTCAGGTGAATGAGATCATACATTTGAGACCTGGGGGGTTTTCCAAGCTGGAAAGTCCAGTTATGCACACGCTGAGCCCGGACAGCCAGGGTGACACCCAGCCTTGCCAATATTTCAGCTTTTAGCATCACATAGTCTTTTGCTTGGTCAGGCTCTAGGTCATAGTAAGCCTTCTGCGATTCACCAGTTAACAGAGGAGCCACCAGTCCAGCCCACTGCTCCTCAGGCCACTTTTCTCTTTCAGCAGTCCTTTCAAATGTGGTCAAAAATACCTCTGGATCATCCTCTCCAGTCATTTTTGTCAATAAACGACTCACCCCAAAGGACGCGGTATTAGTGGGACGGCTTTCCTCACTGGTCTGCGGACGTTGCTGCACTACTGCTTCCATTTGTTGTAGTCTCTGCTCTTGCTTCTGTAACAGGTCTATGAAGCGGGCCTCAGATTGCTGCTGGGCTTGTTGCTGAGCTTCCAGACTCTGTTGGTGAGCTTGCTGCTGGGCTGCAAGGCTCTGTTGATGAGCTTGCTGCTGGGCTGCAAGGCTCCTTTGCAAACCTGCATTTGTCTGCTGTTGATTGGCATTTGCTAGAGCCAGCTGTTTCAGTATCTCCTCCATGCTGGCTTAAAAAAAACTGCCACTGGTTCTCCACCAACTGTGAGGGGGTTAGCTCGGCAGCGGGTGTGTGTGACCCCCGGGATGGGCTCCCCACACAAAAACAGGCCCAGCAAACGGAGGTTATGGTTTTCAAAATCAAAAAGGTGCGGTTTATTTTCTATTTACAGTGACAAAACACAGCAAAGCAAAAGAAACATAAATAAAATAAATCCTGGTCAACTTGACCTCTGAGTAAACATACAGGTTTCCTAACTAACAACTGGGATCAGCCTAGTGCTGTCCTAGTCCCTAAGTCCCTGGTTTTAAATGTCCAAGCAAATAGCCACACAGGCTTTGTCTCACCGCACAGGGGTTCACTCTCCCTAGACAGTCCACACAGGTCTGGTTCCAGGCATGAGCAAACACCTAATGAATCTGGGAGTTCTTATAGAGGCCTAAATGAGCTGACAAGCTTCAGCTGGTCTCATCAACTCCCTGTCTGCACGACGCCCCACACTCTCCCTAGAGGTATGAGTCATCCATGAGCCCACTAGCCTCAGCTGGGCTTATACAACTCTCCACCTAGTTGTATAAGTCGGCGTAAAGCCTGAATCTGGGCGAAATATATCTACCCCCCTGGATGCAATCAGGTGACTTTACCTTCCTGCTGTCACAATGTATATGTATTTTCTTGTCCCGCCGCCCACCCCGTCCGCCTTATTATTATTATAATTATTATGGTAATTTATTATAATATTTTTTTTTTTTTTTTTTTTAAAGTTATTGCCTCTCTTTATTACTTTTCTAGTATGACAGTATTACATTTTATTATTATTTATCTATCTGATATACAGCTGTCATCATTCACACCTTTAGTTATGTGTTATATGTTATATGATACATAATTTGCTGTTCGTTCTTTCGATCATCTTCACAGCTTCCATTTTTTAGCCATACCTTATATGTGCATTTATATCTTTGCACTTCTTAAGTCTTCGCTCTCATATCCCTTATTCTTAATATAACATATAATTTCCCTTCCTACACCGCTATACTATCATCATTCGTAATCCATATAATTTCAGTTTCCACATTTCATTATTTCCATATATATGGTCTAAACACTTTTCTCCCTTGCTTTTTTGTTCTTTTCCTTTCCAGTCCTGTATATTACTCCTCTATTCCTTTTTATTATTGTTTACTTCCAGCCCTCTTATTTCGTCCTAGCCTTCCCGATCACATGACCTTCCCATCCCCTCCGTCATTGGACACCAGTACTATTCAGCTCCGCCCCATTCAGTGCATTTGCTCCCATATTAAGCGTCCTTTCACTTCCGCCCTCATGTCTTGCTGAAGAAGGAGCGCGACTTGCCAGGACATCGCAAGTCTGCGCTCACGAAACGCGTCCACTGCTGATGACGTCACTTCTGGCAGTCTCAACACATGTGCGTTCCTAGCCTCGTTTTGAAACAACTCATTACAGGATCGTTGTCCCCGGAAGTCGGCCGCTCCATCCTAGAGACACTCCTGCCATCCTTTGCAGAAGCTGAGTAGCCCTTGTGACCTGTGACCTGCTGCTGATGACTGTCATCCTGACATGTTCTAAATGCCTACATTGTCCATCTAAATGTGAGTGTATTTGTCTCTACCATTAAAAACTTTTTAGCACTATTGCACTTAGAGGCGCCTCTCTCCTTGTCTTCCAGCGATACCCCTGAACATGGTTTCTGTTCACTTATGATGGCCGCCCTGGTGCACGGTGAATCCCCATACACCCCTGCCTTACTCACACACACCTTAGGGTGTAAAATAGACTTTAAAGGACTTTAAAGGACTTTTATATTATTATTTTTTTATATTGATTATTATTTTTGATTATTTGTGGGTAATACATGTTTCTGTGGATATTGTGCGCCACTACTTGTCTGTGAAGGGGTTAACCACTAGGGGCGCTGGAGGGGTTAAGTGTGCCTAGGGGTGTGTTACTAACTGAAGGGGGGCGTGGCTACGACTGAAACGTCACCGATCTCCGCTCTGATTACACAGAGCAGAGATCGCTGACATTGTCAGTAAAGGAGCGGGGAGATGTTGTGTTTACACACACACACACACACATCTCCCCGCTCCGAGCCTCCGTTGGACGATCGCGGGGACCCCCGCGGCGATCAAGTCCGCGGGACCCACTCATGGGAAAGGCAGGGGAGTCGCGCGCGTGACCCCGACATCGGCAGTTAAAGGGCCACGTACAGGTACGTGATTGTGCCTGTACAAGCCATTCTGCCGACGTATATATACAGTGAGGGGTCGGCAAGTGGGTAAAAGATATATGCAGACACCAAACAAGGGAGGATATGGTTGTATTGTGAAACCCCATCGACTGCACAAAAAAAAACAAACAAAAAAAAAACGATTGGCCGCAGAACCTCTGCTTTAAGACAACTATAAAAACAGAGATTCTACCAGTTTGATAAACTTTAAGATTATACCAAAGCTGTCTGTTTCTAGCAATTGGTGATCTCCATTGATTACATGAGTGCAATGCAACATAAAAATCTAAATGTTTTGCCCCTGGCAGGGAAACAAGTATCTAACACAAATGTCTTCCTTGTCCACAATCCTTGTTTGCAATTACAGTGCAGATTGCAATGTTTACAATAGTCCATGTATGATGACAGCGCTCCAAACACAGGGAAAGAAAAGGCAGAGTAACCGTATATATCTGCAAAGTCTCTTTGTATCCTGGCTATAATAAAGAACTAATGTTCTTGAAAAAATACAGTTATCCTTTAACAACGCCCAAACCACTTTAAAAGCTGCAGAGTAGATTGTTGCCAAGAATATTAGTTCTCTCCTCTTTGAATGATAAAACATTGCTCTCTGACACACAAGACGCAATTACCGATCGGCCTCCAGAGCTATTATGTGGTGTCACTTTTAACTAAGCAAGAGCACTCCTCGTTACTTTACTTCCAAGAGTAAAGAATAAAGGTGGTTTTCTTCCAGGAGCTGAAGAATTTGACGTTTCCGCACAGCACATCTCTTTTTTCATTCCTTGCCGTTCATCAATTTAATTTCAAAATGGAGGAGAAGAACATTAGGCACACCGCAATGCTGCAAGCTAAAGAGGGACAGTTGAGGAAGAATAGTTCTATAAGAGTGCCAAAAAAAAAACAAATCTTCTCTCCACGGCTTGATTTAGCTGAGAATTTCACTTGTAATTTGTGGGACTAGTCTCAATTTGTTTTCAACTGTACGCTATTGAACAGCAAAGGATTAAAGAGGACTTGGCCTCTGGAAGCTGTGTTAAAAAATGCAGAGGGCCTTTCCCCAATCACTGATTTACCATGTCTTAAGCCTCGTACACACGATCCAACTTTATGGCCATAATTGTCTAAAGCCTCGTACTCACGATCCAACTTTATGGGCATAATTGTCTAAAGCCTCGTACACACGATCCAACTTTATGGGCATAATTGTCTAAAGCCTCGTACACACGCTCCTACTTTATGGCCATAATTGTCTAAAGCCTCGTACTCACGATCCAACTTTATGGGCATAATTGTCTAAAGCCTCGTACACACGATCCAACTTTATGGGCATAATTGTCTAAAGCCTCGTACACACGCTCCTACTTTATGGGCATAATTGTCTAAAGCCTCGTACACACGTTCCAACTTTATGGCCATAATTGTCTAAAGCCTCGTACACACGATCCAACTTTATGGGCATAATTGTCTAAAGCCTCGTACACACGATCCAACTTTATGGGCATAATTGTCTAAAGCCTCGTACACACGATCCAACTTTATGGGCATAATTGTCTAAAGCCTCGTACACACGATCCAACTTTATGGGCATAATTGTCTAAAGCCTCGTACACACGATCCAACTTTATGGGCATAATTGTCTAAAGCCTCGTACACACGCTCCTACTTTATGGGCATAATTGTCTAAAGCCATGTACACACGATCCAACTTTATGGGCATAATTGTCTAAAGCCTCGTACACACGATCCAACTTTATGGGCATAATTGTCTAAAGCCTCGTACACACGATCCAACTTTATGGGCATAATTGTCTAAAGCCTCGTACACACGATCCAACTTTATGGGCATAATTGTCTAAAGCCTCGTACACACGTTCCAACTTTATGGGCATAATTGTCTAAAGCCTCGTACACACGATCCAACTTTATGGGCATAATTGTCTAAAGCCTCGTACACACGATCCAACTTTATGGGCATAATTGTCTAAAGCCTCGTACACACGATCCAACTTTATGGGCATAATTGTCTAAAGCCTCGTACACACGCTCCAACTTTATGGGCATAATTGTCTAAAGCCTCGTACACACGATCCAACTTTATGGGCATAATTGTCTAAAGCCTCGTACACATGATCCAACTTTATGGGCATAATTGTCTAAAGCCTCGTACACACGATCCAACTTTATGGGCATAATTGTCTAAAGCCTCGTACACACGATCCAACTTTATGGGCATAATTGTCTAAAGCCTTGTACACACGATCCAACTTTATGGCCATAATTGTCTAAAGCCTCGTACACACGGTCTGACTTTTTGCCCACAAACTTCATTTTGAGCAAGTTTGGCAAAAAATCCGACCGTGTGTACTCTCCATCGGCCAAATATTTTTGGTTTTCATCGGAACAAAAGTTCGGTCTGCAAACGGACAAACTTTTGGCCAACAAAAGTCCGATAGAGCAAAGTCCGACCGTGTGTACAGAAAACCATCGGACTTTTGTCCGATGGACAAAACAAATAAATGTTAAAATCAACAAACAATAGCAGAAGTTGACCAAAGGGTGGCGGTAAAGAGCAGAAAAACCATGTGATGTTGGGAAAAGTTTTGGGAAAGTTTGCAGAAAAGTCCTGTGGTGTGTATGCTATGGGTGTGCCCGGCCAACTCCGTTGGACAAAAATCCACGGAAAAGTCAGATGGAAGTCCGACCGTGTGTACGAGGCTTAACGGACGCGTTGTATCGGATAATCTGACCGTGTGTATGCTCCATTAGACAATTATTGGCTGAATTAACGACAACAAAAGTTGGCTGTTCGTGCTCACCAGTTGTTGGGCAATAAATCTGTTACGACGGTTTATCCGATCGTGTGTATGCAAGTCCATCCAACTAAAATCCGATGTACAAACACGCATGCTCAGAACCCATGTTAAACATCAGTCAACAATAGCAGAAGTTGCCCAAAGGGTGGCGGTAAAGAGCTGAAAAACCACGTGGTTTGGTGAATGTTGGCTGAAAATGTTGTGCCGTGTGTATGCAGAACAAGTTCACGGCCAACGTCCTTCAGACCAAAATCCACGGAAAAGTTGGTTGGAAGTCCGATCGTGTGTAAGAGGCTTTTTTCTGCACATTCTTGGATGTGTACTGAGTAGAGCCTAGTACAAAAGTTCATCTCACTCGAAGGACTTTTTGAAACGAAAATGTTTAAAAAGCTTCAACTACATCCCACACGTTTTGGGGGAAAAAGCTGACTGCCTTTAGTGCTGTCATACAGTGCCTTGAAAAAGTATTCATACCCCTTGAAATTTTCCACATTTTGTCATGTTACAACCAAAAACGTAAATGTATTTTATTGGGATTTTATGCGATAGACCAACACAAAGTGGCACATAATTATGAAGTGGAAGGAAAATGATAAATAGTTTTCATTTTTTTTTACAAATAAATATCTAAAAAGTGTGGCGTGCATTTGTATTCAGTCCCCTTTACTCTGATACCCCTAACTAACCTAGTGGAACCAATTGCCTTTAGAAGTCACCTAATTAGTAAATAGAGTCCATCTGTGTGTAATTTAATCTCAGTATAAATACAGCTGTTCTGTGAAGCTCTCAGAGGTTTGTTAGAGAACCTTAGTTACCAACAGCATCATGAAGGCCAAGGAACACACCAGACAGGTCAGGGATAAAGTTGTGGAGAAGTTTAAAGCAGGGTTAGGTTATAATAAAAATATCCCAAGCTTTGAATATCTCACGGAGCACTGTGCAATCCAAAATCCGAAAATAGAAAGAGTATGGCACAACTGAAAATCTATCAAAACATGGCGTCCACCTAAACTGACAGGCCGGGCAAGGAGAGCATTCATCAGAGAAGCAGCCAAGAGGTCCATGGTAACTGTGGAAGAGCTGCAGAGATCCACAGCTCAGGTGGGAGAATCTGTCCACAGGACAACTATTAGTCGTGTACTCCACAAATCTGCCCTTTATGGAAGAATGGCAAGAAGAAAGCCATTGTTGAAAAAAAGCCATAAAAAGTCTTGTTTGCAGTTTGCGAAAAGCCATGTGGGGGACACAGCAAACATGTGGAAGAAGGTGCTCTGGTCAGATGAGACCAAAATTTAACTTTTTGGCCTAAAAGCGAAACGCTATGTGTGGCGGAAAACTAACACTGCACATCACCCTGAACACTCAATACCCACCGTGAAACATGGTGGTGGCAGAATCATGTTGTGGGAATTCTTTTCTTCAGCAGGGACAGGGAAGCTGGTCAGAGTTGATGGGAAGATGGATGGAGCCAAATACATGGCAATCTTAGAAGAAAACCTGTTGGAGTCTGCAAAAGAAAAGATATTGTGGCGGATCTTTACCTTCCAGCAGGACCACAACCCTAAAAATACAGCCAGGGCAACAATGGAATGGTTTAGATAAAAGCATATTCATGTGTTAGAATGGCCCAGTCACAGTCCAGACCAAAATCCAATTGAGAATCTGTGGCAAGACTTGAAAATTGCTGTTCACAGACACTCTCCATCCAATCTAACAGAGCTTGAGCTATTTTGCAAAGAAGAATGGGCAAAAATGTCTATCACATAAAATCCCAATAAAATATATTTATGTTTTTGGTTGTAACATGACAAAATGTGGAAAATGTCAAGGGGTGTGAATACTTTTTCAAGGCACTGTAAGTTAGTCTTCATCAAGCCTTAACATAGGTCCTTGTGATTTCATTAACATCGACTGCTCAAGCCTTGCAGAAGAAAGATTCTCCACTTTCTCTGGTAAGCCTTTTTACAATCGATTGGTGGTGGTCACTTCACGTCAAGTTTTTGTTGGGAGCACCATTCCTTGGATTATCATTTACCATTTTATTTCATCAGCATTCATTTATATGCACACATGAACTCCCTATTTGTTCTTTTAGGGTTATTTTGTATATGGTTCACATTATTGTAGATCATTTGAACACTTTTACTATGGAATAGTTCATATCACGGTGGACTATTTGTATATTTTGACATAATTGTTATTAGAAGTTTTTTGATTGTTTTATATCACTGTTATATACTACACTTGTTATAGTGCAGTTCTTATCTAATTTAGCGCTACACATTTTTGTTTCGATCTGTTCATGGATCCCCTGGTGATCGGACCAGACATCACCTGTGTGAGAGGAATCTACCTTACACCTGCCTAGAGATAGGAGGGCCCGGAAAAAATGGAAAACAGTTTTTTTATTAAAACATTTTTGAAGTCAATAGGTTTTTATTAGGTTTTTACATATAACATATGCATACATAAAGTAAAAGAAAAGAAAACTGTTGTTTGCCGCAGGGCTTTAGAACAACGCCATGTGCGAGTTCAAGTAAGGCAACAGTGCAAAATCAACATTGGGTATCCTTAACAATATGTAAGCTACCTTATTCTGGTAGGATAGTGGAGGGAGGGGTTGTCTCCCATCCCGGGCACCCCTTTTCGGGTTCAAGACTGTGTCCAGGACTAAAGCCAGCCCTCCCCTCCTTCGGATAAATCCATTCAATCGTGTTGACTGGTGTATAGTAGCAAGAACCATATTACAAGAACCATATTACAGACAATAGTATCAGGAAGAGACTTGGGAAATTAGATTTACACCTTGACACCTTTACCTAGGTGACTGTAGTATAAGGTATTGTCAGACTAGTAAAGGATTTGTCATTATTCCATAGTTTACCAACCATGGATACCACATTTGGGAGATGTGGTCCCTACTTTTATGTCTGAGTGCTAATGTCTGCTCATAGGTGAAGTGTAAGTGGGTCGTTTGCACCACTTCCCACAGTGTGGGTGGATCAGTATTTTTCCACTTTCTGGTGATATTCAGTCTGGCTGATAGTAGTATATGAGATATTGTATGTCTTAGCTGTTTCGGGTAGTGGTCCAATTCGAAAGAGAGTAGTGCTTGGCTAGGTCGTGGAGTTATTATCATTTGGGAAATGTCAGATAATAGTTGGAAAATTGTCTCCCAATGGTGTGTCAGCTTGGGACAGTTCCAAAATACATGTCTTGCACCTCCTACAGTTGGGTTATTGTTAGATACAGTAGATGATAATTTCTGTCCTCTCGGGCCTTAATTGACAGGTAAGAGGGTAAATTTGTCTGACAAATTTGTTTATCTTTATAACCTTTAAATGATTCCTATTAATGTTCTTCACCATCACAACATAATATTTCCCCATAGTCTAGTCAGTACATTGTTTTTTTTATTTTCTTCCTCTCAGTAAAATAGTGGGACCAACATCTAGAGTTTGGAAACATTTCCACAGAGAAAAGCTGCAATTTGCAAATATTGTGAGAAGAAATATTATTTTCCAAATGCTACAAGGATGATCAAACCCATCCTTGCATGCCAGAGGTGCCCTAAAGACATTAAAAAATACTTTATGGAATAAAATGATGATGACCAGAATTAAAGTACGAACAGCTTTTCCCTCCAGAGTTCTCATTCTAGAAACATTCTTTCTGCCGCTTCTGGATCATCACAAAGTGTTTCTTCACCAGCAGCATCTTCAAGTAAGGAGGTGTTACAAACCACGGTCTACCCAAAATACACAATACCTTCATTTATAGATAAAATGACACCTGAAAATCAGGAGAACATTCATCAAGCTCTTATAACAGTAATATATTATTCTGGATCAGCATTGTCTAGAACTGAAAATGCATATCGGCAAGAAGCTTTTAGATTATTATGAGGGAAAGGGGCGAGATTACCTGTTCTCATGTATAGGTGAAATGTTCTTCACATATACAGTCCTTGTTATTCTATTTGTAATAAAAAAAAATGTTAAAAGCAAGTTTAGTTTGATTACTGAATAAGCTGTACTTTTATTTCAAGCATAATACTATTATATACACAAAATTTCACCTTTCCAGTGTAACAAAATGGCTTTAATTTCGTAAAACTGCTCCACACTGAATTTTTTTAAATTTTTCCAAAAATTTCCATTTTTACAGAAAAAAAAAACAGAAAAAAAATTACGTTTTTTTCCATGGCTTTAAAATTTTACAGTATAAACAGTTTGTTCACTGTGGTTTGTCAATAAAAACTAATATTTTGTTAAAGAGCAACAACCGGAGTGCAGATCATTTTTCCTACATTACTTTAAAATTTTACATCTCTACATCTGCCATACATGAAGTGAACATAGCATCAGATATATTTTGTCAAGTGAATGTATGCTAAGTAATTTGTAAGTGCAACACTTTCAGGTAGTAATACCTTTCAAAGAGGACTCACCCTAACAATGCCTTTATCTGCTCTTTATTTCCAGAAGCATAGCACCATCTTTGTTCAGACGTTGCCACTATCAACAGCATAATTTGTTGCAGATATACAGCCTAGGCTAGACATCAATTTGCAAAGAAATAAACAGACACAGATCAGCACTAGCAGATACTTCCTCCTGCCTGAAACAGGCTGATGACACCATATAGGCACAGTCGCTGGCAGGGCCGAGACAAGGGGTGGGCAGGAGGGGCGGCTGTCCTGGGTGTGATGGTTTACTGTAGGAATGGGGGCACCTTCTTTCTGTTAAGGCTGACAGGAGTAGTGATAGTAATTTTGACAAGCGAGTGACTGATAGGCATAGGATCCCCTAAGCTTACACACAGGGCCGCTGATAGGCCAGTACAACTGGCCCTGTTGTACCGGGCCCGGCCAGCAGGGGGGCTCGGCAACCTAAACAGATAAGTAATTTAATGTAAAATAAAAAAAATAAAACCCTCCCCGATCAGGGTCTGGTCCCTTAATGTTGTGCGCCCATAGCCAAACCAAAAAGCCCCCCACCCCCTCCCCCGTTTACATTTTACAATTTTTTTTGTTTTCTGATCGCTATGTGCATGATTATGTGGCGGCAGTGGAGGGGCTATTTCTCGTCTTTCGGGTGCGGATATGGGCATCGGCAGAGGCATCCCATAAATTATCATCTATTTGGAATAGTTTGTGGACCCTCAAGTCCAGGCAGCAGCAGGATCAGGAATAAGTGACTCCTTGGGCCCAGCTAACAATTACACAGGTGTGTGCTTGCTTGGGGAGGGGGGGGGGGCTTCAAGATCTACTACCATTGCAGCAACAGCATCTAGACAATATGGCATGGGTGGCTCTGTCTGCCCATAACGCGTGTGCTGCCTGCAGACAGTGCCACCCATGCCGCCAATGCCGTAATGTGCTGCAGACAGTGCCACCCATGACGCTAATGCCATAACGGCATGGGTGGCCGTGTCTGCAGCACAATATGGCATTGGCAGCATGGGTGGCACTGTCAGCAGGTAGCACATGCATTATGGCATTAGCGTCATGGATGGCACTCTCTGCAGCACATTACGGCATGGGTGGCACTGTCTGCAGCACAATATGGCATTGGCGGCATGGGTGGCACTGTCTGCAGCACATTATGGCATTGGCGGCATGGGTGGCACTGTCTGAAACATTACGGCATTGGCGGCACCGGTGGCACTGTCTGCAGCACATTACGGCATGGGTGGCACTGTCTGCAGCAATTCTGGGGAGGGGCCAGGGGCGGGGCTGAAGGAGGGACAAGGGGTGGGACCAGGGGTGGAGCTGAAGGGAGCCGTACAGGGCCCCATGATTTCTATCAGCGGCCCTGCTTACACATCATGAATGGGGTGGGGGGGCGCAGTTTGTCGTTTTTGCCCTGGGCGCTGGATGACCTTGTCCCACCACTGGTTGCTGGACTGGAGCTCAAATATTGCTCGCTAATGCTAAAAGGTGAAAGTCTTCTGCAAAAGTATTCTTTTATTGTAAATTGTGAAGACATGATTTTTTTCAAGCAGACTTATAATGCTACTAAAGCTAACTGCAAATATGTCTAGGATCCTTCCAAATGGCTCACAAACTTTCCCAAGCCAATAAAACAAGAAACATGCTTATCTCTCCTATCATCCACCTTTACAATGCATTTTTTTCTCCAACGCTCTAGGTGCTCTTTAACTCCCAGATGTGAGAAACAAATTCACACCTACAACTTCCACTAGAGCTGCCGAAATGGAACTTGTCCTGAGAACATCTCTGGAATGTAATTACATTGATTGCAGTTTGTGCTCTTAGGCAAGTGCTTGATTACCAATATGACACAACAGTGACAAATCTGTCTGCAGTTAAGGTACAAAATACAGAAAGTAAATGATGAATCCCAGTGACTGGAATTGTAAATTTTCTTCTGTTTACAATAACCTGCAAGTTGGCAGTTAAATGTCACTGTGACTGGAATAAATACAATGAACTGAACAATGAACATAATACCAGGATAATGTCATTCATCAGTAATATATGTTGAAGAAATACTTGACCTAGCTCCTAGGACCATGCAGGTTCCATGACGGAGGCACAAGTCATTTTCTTGTCAATTTTGTTTATTCAGTTTTCAAAATTACAAAATTACAAGCATATATTATCAATAAACATAGTCAATGTAAATACAGGGTAGTAGCAGTTAAGGAGAACACAAATTAGATATTTACCGTATATACTCGAGTATAAGCCAAGTTTTTCATCATTTTTTTGTGCTGAAATGCCCCCCTCGGCTTATACTCGAGTCACCTTTTTGTGCCTGATCTCCCAGAATTTTGGGACCCGGTACCGGCCGGTCGTAGGTCCTCTGGACCCGAAACACATGTAGCCCCATTTCTCCTCTATAAGTGTGCAAAGCTTGTTGTCTGGGGGACCTACGGCCGGGGAGCACCGATTTTTCAAATCCGGGCACCCCTTCCATAGACTCCCATGTTAAACGTCAGTCATGGACACAGTGAGGCATGGACACAGTGAGGCATGGACACAGTGAGGCATGCACATGGACACAGTGAGGCAAAGTGAGGCACAGTGAGGCATGCAGATGGACACCCTAGGCTTATACTCGAGTCAATACGTTTTCACAGTTTTTTATGGTAAAATTAGGTGCCTTGGCTTATATTCAGGTCGGCTTATACTCGAGTATATACGGTATATGGAACTCCAGTGTTTTTTTTAAAAAAAAGGCAATTACAACAAAAAGAAACAGTAATTTGAGTTTAACATATGTTGACCGATATCTGGAGACTTACTAAAATAAATGTTTAGTATTGAACTTTAAAATTTACAAACCAGATATAGTAATAATATATAACATGTAAGGTAATAAAATAATTTATAAAGAAGAAAAAATAAATAAAAAATGAGGGTCATAATTTCTAGAGCTTGTATAATGATGAGGAAATGTATAATGGAGATCAACAGGGATTTATTGTATAGACATTAGGTTTGTACTGTTTCAATGGAACTCTAAGGCTGAAGTATATTGATAAAAAAAAATCAGAAAGAAAAAAATAAAAAGGAATACTGCTACTATTTTTGTAAATAATACCAATATATGCTAAGAAAGAAGAAAAAAAAAAAAAACTAAAGAGACAGGATAGAAGGAAGGGAAAGGTAAGGAGAAGAAGAGCAAAAAATTAAGATAGTAGGTAGGTAAGATAGAAAAGATAGAAGAGGTCCCCGGGTATCTTATTATGTTGGTCTTATGTTATTAGTACGTTAAATAGCTATTTGTAGTTATATTACCAAGGTCTTAATAATGCCATGTCAAAGTTGGGAGGGAAAAAATTAGTCACCCAAGGATTCCAGATTTTTTCAAATTTTTCAATATTATCATTGGTAAGGGTTCTGTTTTTGAGTGGGTCATGGCTTGGTTTATTCTGTTTTTGGCTTCTGAGATCATTAATGTTGGGGTTTTCCACGCTTTGGTGATTGTCTGCTTTGCTGCTGTAGTGATTTGTAGAAGGAGTTTGAACAGTGTGTGGGAAATAGAAGTCGGTTTTAGATTTAATAGCGCAATTGAAGGATCAGGTTTGATTGTTGTTTTGAATAAGGTAGAGAGGATAAGAAAAACCTCTTTCCAAAAACATTTTGTAACCGGACATTCCCAAAATATGTGTATATGTGATCCTAGTTCACCACAGCCACGGAAGCAGAGTGGAGAGTATTGTGGAATATATTTCGCGATTCTGACAGGAACCAAAGTACCATCGCAAAAGTTCTTTAAAATTTGTCTCTAGAGCTATTATATGTGGGCGGCACAGATTTTGTTGCGGACCAAGTTTTATCCCAATCGGATGATTCCAACTGAAGTCTGCAAAAGTAATTTTCATCCCTTTTGCTGCCATAGATGTGATGACAGTTTCCTTATTTTTCAGAGACTCAAGCCTCGTACACGCGACCGAGAATCTCGTCAGGAAAAAACCCGTAGTTTTTCCCTGACGAGATTCTTGACAAGAATCTGATCCCGGCCGAGTGTCCACGGCGACAGGTAAGCGTACACACTCTCAGGTTTCTCGCCGGGAAACAGGCCGACGAGAATCCCGACGAGAAAATAGAGAGCAGGTTCTCTATTTTTCTCGTCGAGATTCTGGCCAGTTTTCTTGACGAGAAACCTGAAAGCCTTGTACACATGCACGGTTTACTCGGCAAGAAAGCTCTGCCAGCAATTTTCTTGCTGGTTCTTGCCGACAAATAGGGATGAGCTCGGTGTTCGAGTCGAACATACGTTCGACTCGAACATCGGCTGTTCGATCGTTCGACGAAGATTGAACGATTTGGGCCGTTCGCGCCTAATTCGAGTGACACGAACGGCCCACAATGCACTACGCCATCGCAGTGTCATCCAGGCGCTGTGATTGGCCAAGCATGCACTGTGACCCCGCATGCTTGGCCAATCACAGCGCCGGCAGCGAGGAGAGCAATGATTGGCCACAGGCAGGATGCCTGTGGCCAATTATTGCTGAGGGGGTTTAGTACACGCCCCACACTATAAAAGGCCGCCAGCACGGCGGCCTAGTGTAGTGTGTTCCGGAGCAGGGAAAGAGAAGCATAGGCAGGGACAGTGACATTTATTTTTTCTTGCTTAACCTGGATTCCTTTAGTTTAGGGAAAGAGAAGGATAGGTAGGGAGAGTGTCAGTGTGTTTTACTGTACGAATCCTTGTTTCTAGGGACAGGGAAGGACAGTGAGGGAAATTTTCCTTGTGCTATAGTGTGCTTTAAAAAAACATTTTTTCTAGGGACAGAAAACTATAGGTAGGGAGAGTGTCAGTGTGTTTTACTGTACGAATCCTTGTTTCTAGGGACAGGGAAGGACAGTGAGGGAAATTCTCCTTGTGCTATAGTGTGCTTTAAAAAAAAAAAATTTCTAGGGACAGAAAACTATAGGTAGGGAGAGTGTCAGTGTGTTTTACTGTACGAATCCTTGTTTCTAGGGACAGGGAAGGACAGTGAGGGAAATTCTCCTTGTGCTATAGTGTGCTTTAAAAAAACATTTTTTCTAGGGACAGAAAACTATAGGTAGGGAGAGTGTCAGTGTGTTTTACTGTACGAATCCTTGTTTCTAGGGACAGGGAAGGACAGTGAGGGAAATTCTCCTTGTGCTATAGTGTGCTTTAAAAAAACATTTTTTCTAGGGACAGAAAACTATAGGTAGGGAGAGTGTCAGTGTGTTTTACTGTACGAATCCTTGTTTCTAGGGACAGGGAAGGACAGTGAGGGAAATTCTCCTTGTGCTATAGTGTGCTTTAAAAAAACATTTTTTCTAGGGACAGAAAACTATAGGTAGGGAGAGTGTCAGTGTGTTTTACTGTACGAATCCTTGTTTCTAGGGACAGGGAAGGACAGTGAGGGAAATTCTCCTTGTGCTATAGTGTGCTTTAAAAAAACATTTTTTCTAGGGACAGAAAACTATAGGTAGGGAGAGTGTCAGTGTGTTTTACTGTACGAATCCTTGTTTCTAGGGACAGGGAAGGACAGTGAGGGAAATTCTCCTTGTGCTATAGTGTGCTAAAGCATTCCTCATCAACCATCTTTGAAATCCTTGTTTTTTGGACAGTCAGGGAAATTGTCGTTGTGCTATTCTGTGCAAAAGCAATCATCCTCAACCATATTTAGAAATCCTTAAGTAAAGGGACAGAGAAGGACACCTGAAGGTAGCCCTTATTGCTTTTTTCCCATCTCCCTGCAGGCCATCTATTAGAATGTCTGGAAGGCAAACAAGGAGAGGCAGACAGTCAGGAGGCAATAAAAGAGGGCAAGCAGGCTCTGTGTCTGGGGACAACAGTGCTGGTCGTGGACGCGGTGCATTGTCATCAGCACATGGCCATGGGACACGCTTGTCCTTCTTTTCGGCAGCTGGACATGTTGAGCCACATCATGCCGAAGACTTGGTAGAGTGGATGACCAAGCCCTCCTCCTCCTCCTCATCCTCTCTCACCCAGGCTCAGGGTACTGGCAAAGCAGCTGCCAAAGCGTCCTCTTCCCTGGTATCAATGTCAGACTCATCATCAGTCACTCCTTCCCTAGACCCACCATGTCCTCCTCCTGAGGAGTCCCCCGAACTGTTTGAGCACAGTGTTGGGTACATGCTCCAGGAGGATGCCCAGCGTTTCGAAGGGTCTGATGATGAAACCCAGCTACAGGAAGGCAGTAGCGTGAGAGCAGACAGAGGGGATGCTCAAGAAGGACACCAATCTGGCAGTCATGTTCCAGCAGCTGCAGCATACTGCCAGATTGGCTCCAGTGATGAGGAGGGAGGGGATGATGAGGTCACTGACTCCACGTGGGTGCCTAATAGGAGAGAGGAGGAGGAGGAGGATGAGGAGGAGGCACATCTCCAACGAGGCAGGATGCCCTTTGGTGGCCAGCGTAAGGGCAGTACACCGACGGAATCACACCGCAGAGCTCCGCCTGTGCAGGGCGCTGCCTCTGCCCGTCATTCAAAAAGTTCTTTGGTGTGGGCCTTTTTTGAGGCTAGTGCATCAGATCGCACAGCTGCTGTTTGCAACATATGTCTCAAGCGTATATCGCGTGGCCAAAACATCAGCCGCTTGGGTACCACATGCCTGACCAGACATATGTTGACCTGCCATGCAGCTCGTTGGCAAGCCTACCTCAAAGACCCACACCAAAAAACAAAGCGGACCTCTCCTTGCACCGCATCAGCTGGGATCTCCAACCCCACTATAACTTCAGTCCTCTCTGAAACATGCACTGAGAGGAATGAAGGTGTAGAATTAGGTGTGTCACAGCCAAGTACTTGCGGCCACTCTGCTAGCAGTACACCGACGTCCGATTCTAGCAGGCAAATTTCCCTGCCCCAGCTGCTGGACCGTCGAAAGAAGTTCACTCCCAGCCATCCACATGCCCAGCGGTTGAATGCTAGCTTGGCTAAATTGCTAGCGCTTCAACTGCTGCCTTTTCAGTTGGTAGACTCGGCCCCCTTCCGTGAGTTTGTGCAATGTGCGGTTCCTCAGTGGCAGGTTCCCAAACGCCACTTTTTCTCACGGAAGGCTATTCCGGCTCTCTACCGGCATGTGGAAGGCAATGTCTTGGCCTCGCTGGACAGGGCGGTCAGCGGTAAGGTGCATATTACCGCTAACTCATGGTCCAGCAGGCATGGACAGGGACGTTACCTTTCTTTCACGGCCCATTGGGTCACTCTTTTGGCAGCTGGGAAGGATGCAGGACAAGGTGCAGTAGTGTTGGAGGTTGTTCCACCGCCACGCCTCCAAAATGCTACTACTGGTTGTGACACACCTCTCTCCTCCACCCCCTCCTCTTCTTCTTCCTCCATGGCCTCTTCCTGTGGTTTGTCCTCTGAACCAGCGGTGCTCCGTAGCCGTTCAAGGGGCTACGCAAGTACGCAGGCAAAAAGATGCCATGCCGTGCTTGCGCTGGTGTGTTTGGGGGACAGAAGCCACACTGGGGCAGAGGTCCTGTCTGCTCTGCAGGGCCAGGCCGAGAGGTGGTTGACGCCACGCCAGCTTAAGCCAGGAATGGTGGTTTGCGACAATGGCACCAACCTCCTCTCCGCCCTCCGATAGGGACAATTGACCCATGTGCCCTGTGTGGCTCACATCCTTAACCTGGTGGTGCAGCGGTTCTTGGGCAGGTACCCGGGCTTACAGGATGTCCTGAGGCAGGCCAGGAAAGTCTGTGTGCATTTCCGCAGATCTTATAATGCCAGTGCTCGCCTGGCTGAGCTGCAAAAGGAGTTGAACCTGCCCAAGAACCGCCTTATATGTGACATGCCCACCAGGTGGAACTCAACGTTGGCCATGCTGCAGCGGCTGCACACGCAGCAGAGGGCCATCAATGAGTACCTGTGCGACTACGGCACCAGGACAGGGTCAGGGGAGCTTGGTTTTTTTTCTCCACGCCAGTGGGGCATGATCAGGGATGCATGCACTGTCCTGGCACCATTTGAGGAGGCCACGAGGATGGTGAGCAGTGACAGTGCATGCATCAGTGACACTGTACCTCTTGTCCACCTGTTGGAGCACACGCTGCGTGGAATAATGGACAGGGCACTTGAGGCAGAACAGAGGCAGGAAGAGGAGGACTTCCTTGCCTCTCAAGGCCCCCTTTACCCAGACAGTGTTCCTTCTGTCCCACCCATCGCACAGGAAGAGGAGGAGGAGGAGGAGGAGGAGGAGGATTGTGTCAGCATGGAGGTGGAGGCTGGCACTCAGCATCATCAGCAGCAGTCTTTTAGGGATGATTTACAGTCCCAAGAAACCAGTGGACTTGTACGTGGCTGGGAGGAGGTGGCTGCGGATCATGTCGTCCTTAGTGACCCAGAGGACTCTGGAGCGAATGCCTCAGCAAACCTACGCTGCATGGCCTCCCTGATCCTGCAAAGTCTGCGGAAGGATCCTCGTATTCTTCGGATCAAGGAGAGGGACCATTACTGGCTGGCCACTCTCCTTGATCCACGGTACAAGGGTAAGGTTGCGGACCTTATGTTACCGTCGCAGAGGGAGCAGAGGATGAGACAACTCCGGGAGGCCTTGCAGAAAGGTCTGTGCAACGCGTTCCCAGAGACTGGGAGGTTACAAACTCCTGGTCCTGGACAACGAGTTGCTGAGGCTTCGGGCAGTCAAAGAAGGAGCGGTGGGGAAGGTGGCCGTCTGACCGATGCGTTCAGACAATTCTTTAGTCCGCAGCCCCAAAGTATGATCGGTTCCAGCAACCATCGCCAGCGTCTGATAAACATGGTGCAGGAATATCTAGGGGCAAGGTCAGACTTGGACACCTTCCCCACCGAAAATCCTCTGGCTTACTGGGTCTTGAGGATGGATCACTGGGCAGAGCTTGCACAGTATGCAATTGAGCTACTGGCTTGTCCTGCATCCAGCGTTCTTTCGGAACGCACATCCAGTGCTGCTGGAGGATTTGTCACGGATCACAGGGTGCGCCTGTCCACCGACTCGGTTGATCGACTGACTTTCATCAAGATGAACCAGTCTTGGATCACCACCAGCTACCACACACCTGATGCTGATATAACAGACTAATTGATTTTAACATGTCACATCCTTCAAGACTGATGCTGATGCTGAGTGTCTGTGCTGTTATGTTGACTGGCTATCCTCCTCCTCCGAGTCCTCAATGATACGATTGATGATGATAGCTTGGAAGATCATTTTTGTTTATGGGTGCCGCCACCAGTGGCTAAGGCCCAATTTTTCAGCCCCTGTTTTACAGGGGCGTGTAATTACAATTTTTTTAGAAATAATTTGCCATAGGGCTCATTGCTGTGCTCCAAGTACAGTATCTGTGAGGGGTTGGAGTGTTGTGGCACCAGTGCCTAAGGCCCAATTTTTCAGCCCCTGTTTAACAGGGGCGTGTCATTACAATTTTTGAAGCAATACTTTGCAACAGGGCTCATTGCTGTGCTCCAAGTACAGTATCTGTGAGGGGTTGTAGTGTTGTGCCACCAGTGCCTAAGGCCCAATTTTTCAGCCCCTGTTCAACAGGGGCATGTAATTACAATTCTTGATCTAATAATTCACAGCAGGGCCCATTGCTGCACCCACCAAGAGTAACTCTGAGGGCTTACAGTGTTGTGGCAACGCCACCACCACCACCACCACGAAAGGCCCAATTTTTCAGCCCCTGTTCAAAAGGGGCATGTAATTACAATTCTTGATCTAATAATTCACAGCAGAGCCCATTCCTGCACCCACCAAGAGTAACTCTGAGGGCTTACAGTGTTGTGGCAACGCCACCACCACCACCACCACGAAAGGCCCAATTTTTCAGCCCCTGTTCAACAGGGGCATGCAATTACAATTCTTGATCTAATAATTCACAGCAGGGCCCATTGCTGCACCCACCAAGAGTAACTGTCAGGGCTTACAGTGTTGTGGCACCAGCACCACCATCAAAGGCCCAATTTTTACTACCACTGTTCAACAATTATATGTAATTACAATTCCTGATATAATAGTTGACAGCAGGGCGTTCCAGCACCAACCAAGAGTAACTGTGAGTGCTTACAGTGTTGTGCCAACACCAACAACTAAGGGGCCTATTTCTGCAGAGTATATACGGCAGGTCCCTACTTTCAAACATCCAACTTACAAACGACTCCTACTTGCAAACGCAAGAAGACAACAGGAAGTGAGAGGAAATCTACCCCTTGGAAGGAAAATTCTCTCCTGTAAGAATTAATATGGGAGAAAGGTGTCTCCTCTGTACTGATGCTTTATCAGCAATCCTTGTTTCAAGAAAAACACCACATTTCAAAAACAGTTGTCATTGGGGCGGAAAGTGAGGTGAAATGTTCTGAACAGGGGCACAGACAGCAAAACAAATGTTACAGGGGTGATAACCCTTACCTATGTTTTCCAAAAAGTTTAAAAATAGATTTTTGGGCTGGAGCTACACTTAAACAATGTACCTGTTCAAAATTACAAACAGATTCTACATAAGAACAAACCTACAGTCCCTGTCTTGTATGCACCGCCTGTATACGGCAGTTCAGAGTATATAGGGCCTTTTTTATTTTATGTGCGGGGTTCCCCTTAATATCCATACAAGACCCAAAGGGGCTGGTAATGGGCTGGGGTCGGGGGGGGGGGGTCATGGGGTAGCTATGCCACTTTTCTTAAAGATTTTCATCCATATTACCGGGACCAGACATTACATTAAAGCCGCAAGCAGTTTTAAATGGCTTTTTTTTCCTTTAGAAGTGTCATTTTGTGCAGGGACAGTTCTAAACACGGGAAACACGTGGCACTTCACAGGCATACTTTAGACACCCCCCAGGTACGATATTTAAAGGAATATTTGACTTTTTTTTTTTCACTTTATGCATCATTAAAATGACTGCTCCCGAAAAACGACCGTTTTTAAAACTTCTTTTTGCATTGATACATGTCCCCTGGTGCACAACCCGGGTTCCCAAACCCTTTTTAGGACAATAACATGCATAATAGTCGTTATAATTAGCACTTTAGAATTCGAACGTTCGCATCCATTGTATTTAATAGGGTTCTAATGTTCGTACGAACTTTCGGTCCGTTCGTGGGTTCTGGTGCGAACCGAACCTGGGGGTGTTCGGCTCATCACTACCGACAAAACCGGTCGTGTGTACGAGGCTTCAGGGTCATCGCATATCTAAAGGCTTCCAGTCAGGAGGAAGAACCAGATAGGCAGGCAAGATACTTTAATTAATATTGTTATCCCCCTCCCCAAGATGAGCAGCACAGGGCACATCTGGCCTCCACTCCTCCCCTGCTCTGTATAGGTATGAACATGAAAGTGCAGTCAAGCTATGCTTTCAGGTCTCTTTTACGTAGTCTCTGCTCAAATGTTTTGCCTGAGGGTGGTTAAGAGCAAGGATCACTTTCATGCAGTTATGTTAGCTAAGAATATACTGTACCGTGCAGAACCAAGAATCCCTGCTTTTATTATAGACATGTTTAAAATAGATCTGTCATCACTTCAAAGGCTAGTATACATGGACAGTTGAGATAACTTAAAAGAAACTTACTAAGAGAAATAAGCAGGATGCCATTTCTGACCCTTTTCTGAACATGCTATTGCCTGACTCTCTGGGGTTGATTTTCTAAAACTAAAAAGTGCGAAATCTGGTGCAGTTGTGCATAGTAGTCAATCAGCTTTTAACTTCAGCTTGTTTAATTAAGCTTTGGCAATAAATCCCGGAAGCTGATTGGTTTCTATGCAGAGTTGCACCAGATTTTGCACTCTACCACTTTTAGTAAATCAACCCCCTCTATGTCTTCAAATTTTTGGTCAAGGATTTGGAACATGCATAAAATCATGAAAACCAAAGGAAAGTCAAAATTCCTGACTTACATACTTGTTCCTTGCTGTTAGATCATGCATAACAGCCAAGAACTTGGAAATAACATATCCCTAGATCAGGCTTCGACAAACCCCGGGTGCCAGGTCGCCATAGAATTAGCGACCTGGCGCCTGGGCGGCACAGCTGGGGTATCCTGTATCTCCGTGCGCCCCCCGCCGCACGATCGCGTCGGGCCGTGCCGGCCGGTAATTGAGGCCACGGCTTTGCGGCCTTCTGCAGGCCTCTGCTTCCTTCTGTGATCTGGTGCCATCTTGCGGTGGCCGTTGGTATGACAAGACAACCAGCAATGCTAATGGAGCTTCCCCTGTCTGTTTTCCCTGCCATCTCCTTCCCTCTAATTAGAACCCCCAAACATTATATATAATTTTTATTCGAACACCCTAGAGAATAAAATGGCAGTCGTTGCAATACTTTCTATCACGCCGTATTTGCGCAGCGATCTTACAAGCGCACTTTTTTGATACACTTTTTTTAATAAAAAAATAAGACACCAGTAAAGTTAGCCCAATTTTTTTTTATATTGTGAAAGATAATGTTACGCCGAGTAAATTGATACCCAACATGTCACGCTTCAAAATTGCGTCCGCTCGTAGAATGGCGACCAACTTTTACCCTTTAAAATCTCCATAGGCGACGTTTAAAAAATTCTACAGGTTGCATGTTTTGAGTTACAGAGGAGGTCTAGGGCTAGAATTATTGCTCTCGCTCTCGCTCACATGTGTGGTTTGAACACCGCTTTCATATGCGGGCGCTACTCACGTATGCGTTCGCTTCTGCGCGCGAGCTCGGCGGGACGGGGCGCGTTCCTGGCTGCAAACTTTTTTAGCTGGCTCCTAGATTCCAAGCAAATTTGTCAAGCCCTGCCCTAGATGTATGCTGTCCATGAATCCTTCCAGTTTCCTAGCCCTAAATTGGTAAAACATTGCTTTAAGCCAGGGGTCTTCAAACTACGGCCCTCCAGTTGTTCAGGAACTACAATTCCTATCATGCCTAGTCATGTCTGTGAATGTCAGAGTTTTCCAATGCCTCATGGAACGTGTAGTTCTGCAACAGCTGGAGGGCCGTAGGTTGAAGATCCCTGCTTTAACAATTTCCATAGCGGCGCTATTCTGGCACTTCTCTCCTACATGTAAAAATCATAATTTTTTTGCTAGAAAATTACTCAGAACCCCCAAACATTATATATGCTTTTTAGCAGACACCCTAGGGAATAAAATGGCGGTCATTGCAACTTTTTATTTTGCACGGTATTTGCGCAATCATTTTTCAAACGCCTTTATTTTGAAAAAAAAAACGGTTTCATGAATTAAAAAATAACAAAACAGTAAAGTTACCCCAATTTTTTTGTATAATGTGAAATATGATGTTACACCGAGTAAATAGAAACCCAACATGTCACGCTTTAAAATTGCGCACACTCATGGAATGGCGCCAAACTTCGGTACTTAAAAATCTCCATAGGGGACACTTTAATTTTTTTTACAGGTTACCAGTTTAGAGTTACAGCTAGTGCTAGAATTGTTGATTGCGCTCTTACGCACGTGGCGATAGCTCACATGTGTCATTTGAATGGCGTTTACATATGTGGGTGGCACTTACGTGTGTGTTCGCTTCTGAGCGCAAGCTACCAGGGACAGGGGCATTTTAAATTGTATTTATTTGTTTTTAGATTTTTACACTTTTTTTTACATTTACATTTTTTTGATCACTTTTATTCCTATTACAAGGAATGTAAACATCCCTTGTAATAGGAATCTATTGTGACAGGTCCTCTTTATGGAGAGATATGGGGTCAATAAGACCCCACATCTCTCCCCTGGGCTGGAAAGCATGAGATCGATAAAAAAATTCACAGATTTAATTCTGACAGCCACAATCACGGCTTTGTTTACATCCGGGGCCCGGGCGTGACGCCATAACGTTGCGCCCGGGCCTCCGACGGTCATAGAGATGACTGGTGACCATCTGGTCACTGGAAATCTCTATGGTCATCATCCGGCGCCGGCCGATTCTTTCTCCGGGTTCCCGATGGCACGGGAGAGCCCAGAGAAGCACCGGATGGCGGCGGGAGGGGGGAACGGTCAAGAGGCGGAACTGATTGTTCTTGCTCTGCACAGAATCGCCGGCAGAAAATAATGATATCTGAATGATGCCTGTAGCTGCAGGCATCATTCAGATATCCCCGCGGAAAGCCCAGGACGTCATATGACGTCCTTGGGCTGGAAGTGGTTAAGCTTACAGGAGTGTGCTTGGGCGAGGGTAATACATATGAGGTGTAGGTTTCCCAATTTGACCATGGATGAACAAATCTCATCTAAATAATTTTAGTGGTTTCACATTGGGGTTGATTTACTAAAACTGGAGAGTGCAAAATCTGGTGCAGCTGTGCATGCTAGCAAATCAGCTTCTATCTTCAGCTTGTTAATTAAGCTTTGCAAAAAAAAAAAAAAAAACCTTGAAGCTGATTAGTTTCTATGCAAAGTTGCACTAGATTTTTGCACTCTGCAGTTTTAGTAAATCAACCCCATTGCTTCTGCGTTGATAACATTTTAATTTTCGAAAGGCCTGATTTATAAAATATATATTTTTTCCTTGAAACAAAACTCTGCATGGCGGTTATTGAGGGGAGTTGATAAGATCACATGACCCATTTCAGTTTGAATGTCCTCCAACTACCGTATTTATCGGCGTATAACACGCACAGGCATATAACACGCACCTTAACTTTAAGAGGGAAGTTTCAGGAAAAAAAACTTTCCACAGCCCCCTGCGTATAACACGCAGGCACAGTTTACCCTCTATTTTCAGGGTAAAAAAGTGAGTTTTATACACCAATAAATACAGTAATTCAACTGATTAAAGTGATGTCAAGTTTTTTTTAATGATAATCATCATGTTTTCATTGCATTCTGTATAATATACCTCAAATACATTTCACTTAACTCATTTTTATGTTGTATAAATTATTTTTTATCTTTTATTAATTCAAGTTATGACTGCAATTAGTGATAGTGTGAAGTGGAATTTAATATTTATATTAGGTATAGCAGGTAGACGGCTTCATTTATTATGTTGGTAAAAAAAGAGTAAATATCCCACATTTGATGTTGTAAGCCCAAGCAAGATAGCATACAAGTGCATACAAGCCCAAATCTTTTCTGTAGCTTACATACAGTAGTAGTGTAGACCACATATGACATTTTGTAAACAGTAGGGCAGAGATGTATTGCTTATGGCTGTTCAGTGCTTCACAGGCTGCTGTTCTGTTACTCTTCCCTGTCTTCTAGAGACTTCTAGAAGTATAGTGGGAGGAATAACCAGACAGGCAGCCTGACTATTTATGGGACTTCAGCCAATCCCTAGAGAGGTGTGCCCAGAAGGTGGAGGGAAAGCCCATGAATATTCTTAGGCCTGGCAGCCAAGGTGCAGAGTTCCTGGGTCCAGTCCTTCAGGAGACCCCTATGCACGGACTCAGACTCTGCTTCTGGGGCAGAGATATACAAACAGGAAGCTGAAGGAGCATTTGGAGACATCAAGATCCCAGGTAGGCTTAGCTGGGGGGCCTACCGAAGAGAACTTTGTCCAGAGATTCAGCAGAGTCAGAAGGGAGTTGGTGAAAGGAAGCCCAACCATGCTGAGATGGAGTGAGTAATTGATCATGCTATACAGAGTATAAGTGGTCGTGGGGTGGTTTGTTCTCCCAAGCAAATGCAGTGTAGCTAGGAGTTGTGCAAAAGCAGCCAGGAGTGTATAATACTGCTAAAAGTTTGCCCAGTACAGGCAGGAGTTGTACAAGACAGCCAAGTGAGTACACTGCAGCCAGAGGTTGTGCAATACAGCCTGCATTTGTGTACTGAGCAGCCAGAAGCCTAGCAGTCCTCAAGTTGTATATTTCTACAGTTTTGGGGCATCCCATGCTCTCCATCCCCACCAATTTACTTTTCCAATAAACACCAAAAAAAAAACCCTAGTCTGATCTTTGAGCCAGAGGAAGAATGCCGGACATGTTGTGTGCCTGGTTGTGTATGCTGTGACTGGGGGAAATAGGCTAAAATTACCAGAAACTCCTGCGGAAGTAGTGCTACACATATACAGTATAGTGCAACATGCTTTAGCCTTGACCTTTATTCTAAGTATAAAAGGCAGTATTAATTCATAGCAGGCAGTCAAAATTCAGCTTTCCACTGTTCTTACAGAAATTGCCTGAAGGAGAGGCCAGCATGCCTCAAAAGCATGCACTATGATCTGTTAAGTAGTCCAGTAAGTGGCATCACCTTAACCACTTGCCGACCGCCGCACGAACATTTCAGTCGGCAGAATGGCACGGGCAGGCAAATGGGCGTACATGTGCGTCCCTTTAAATTTGCCGCCGTGTGGGCGCATGCGCGCCCCTGCCGCGGTCTCCGTGACCGTGCCCGCAGGACCCGCAGACTCGATGTCTGCCGGTGTCCCGCGATCGTGTCACGGAGCTGCAGAACGGGAGGATGCCTGTGTAAACAAGGCATCTCCCTGTTCTGCCTTGTAACAGGACAGTGATCTACTGCTCCCTATCATCGGGAGCAGTAATCAGTGTTGTGTCACAGGTAGCCCAGCCCCCCCACAGTTAGAATCACTCCCTAGACACACTTAACCCCTTCCTTGCCCCCTAGTGGTTAATCCCTTCCCTGCCAGTGTCATCTAGACAGTAATCAGTGCATTTTTATAGCACTGATCGCTGTATAAATGACAATGGTCCCAAAATAGCGTCAAAAGTGTCCGATGTGTCCGCCATAATGTCGCAGTCACGATAAAAATTGCTGATCGCCGCCATTACTAGTAAAAAAATTATTAATAAAAATGCCATAAATCTATCCCCTATTTTGTAGATGCTATAAACTAAGGAAAAAAATTGTTTTTTTTATATATTTTTGGGGGATAGTTAAAGTGGAGCTCCACCCTAAATAGCAACTTTTGCTATTTGGAACCCTCCCCCCCTCCGGTGTCACAATTGACACCTTTCAGGGGGGAGGGGGGTGAAGATACCTGTCTAAGACAGGTATTTCCACCCACATCCGGAAGTCCTCTCTCCGGGAATCTGCGGGAGTTACGTCACTTCCCGCAGACTTCCCTTGGTGTTCTGGGAGACACTCGGCTCCCAGAACACAGGAGCACCAATCAGAACGGCGCAGCGCGACTCACGCATGCGCCGTAGGGAACCGGGCATGAAGCCGCAGGGCTTCACTTCCTGGTTCCCTCAGCGAGAATGGCGGAGGGAGCAGCAGAGCGACGAGCGGTCGCTCATCCTCTGCTGCGGACGTCGCTGGACTCCAGGACAGGTAAGTGTCCAAATATTAAAAGCCAGCAGCTGCTGTAGCTGTAGCTGCTGGCTTTTAATATTTTTTTCCGGCGGAGCTCCGCTTTAATATAGCAAAAAGTAAAAAATATTGCATTTTTTTCAAAATTGTCACTCTATTTTTGTTTATAGCACAAAAAATAAAAACCGCAGAATTGATCAAATACCACCAAAAGAAAGCTCTATTTGTGGGAAAAAAAAGGACGTCAATTTTGTTTGGGAGCCACGTCGCACGACCGGGCAATTGTCAGTTAGAGCGACACAGTGCCGAATCGCAAAAAGTGCTCTGGTCATTTGGCAGCCAAATCCTCCGGGGCTGAAGTGGTTAAATGCAAATTTCTACTTTTGTTAATGGCTAACATTGTACAACACTCTACTGATCATACTGGTCTTTCAGTATATAAACTGAAATGTGATTGGTTGCTATGAGTTACTCCATGTCATACGCAGTCCCTTGCTCTTTGAATTAACCCAAAAAAAATGAAATGTGTTAAACTTTAAAACAGTTTAGAACAATGACTGCATAGTACAGCAAGCAGTAGACAGGCAGCAAGTAAGTCAGGACATAAATCAAATGATAATGCAAGCATCAATGATATGATGTATCTGTTTCATTTTTCATCATTGTGAGATGATTCATCTTCACCTGTGAGAGATCGGAAAAGTCACCCGTTTGAGCTGACAGCAGCACCACACATAACGCAATACGGTTTGGAAATTGAATGTCAGAAACATTTACAATATAGCTGTCTCATTGATATAATTGCTTGTTGCTGTAATTTCATAAGCAATTTTCACAAACAATAAAACTGTATTGAGAAACATTCCCAGGATCGGCTGGTCAAATTTATCACTGCTTCTTGGAACATTTGTCAAAAATTCTCTTATTTTTGCTTTGTCACTCACTTTTACAGCTAACAGCTTTTTTTAAAATAAAAAACAGAATGGGATATGAATGGTTTGGCTGGCTGGATCCTGTTGTCTGGCAAAACAAGAGGTGCAGCTATGTTCCCTTGGGCCATTGGGCATGGCTTCAGCCAATTAGAAAGCTGAAACCCCTTCTAGGTCCGTGAGATCTAGTGGCCATTATTGCTATAAAGAGGATGCGACAATTTGACCACCTGTCACTAGAGTAAGGTGACCAGATTTTTAAAATGAAATCCGGGGACATTTTTTTTGTTTACTAGTATTTGCGGCAATCAGAGACTCTCTGCCCGTCGCCTCACAGCCTGTCAAGTCTTACTCTCCGGGCCCCGGCTACTACTGGGTGGGGAGCGGAGGAAGATCACTCCTCCAGGGAAGGCAAGGAGATAAGCAGGCAGGTGGCTGGCCGGGACTTGAGCCAAGGCAGAAGAACATGCAAGCGGAGCTGGATGGGCATGCACCGGAAACTGAAGAAATATTCCCTCCGCTCCGACCAGCACATGATCATCAGAAAGGGGCACAGATAATGGCAAAAAATACACCCCCTAAGCTAGTAGGAGCAGTGGAGCGGGGGGTGGGGGTGTAATTCAGATTTTTTTTTTCATTCTGCACTGACTGTCTATGAAATTGCCCCAGCCCCTGTTCTAATCCAATCCGGGGACAAAACCGGGGACAGACTTGGTCCAGGGACAGTGTCCTCAATCTGGGGACTGTCCCCGGAAACCGGGGATGTCTGGTCACCCTATGTAAGGTGACCAGATTTTTTAAATGAAATCCGGGGACATGTTTTTATTTTTACTAGTAATGGCGGCAATCAGCGACTCTCTGCCCGTCGCCGCTGCCCCCCGCCTCACAGCCTGTCAAGTCTCACTCTCCCGGCCCCGGATTCTATTGGGTGGGGAGCAGAGGAAGTTCACTCCACCAGGGAAGGCAAGGAGATAAGCAGGCAGGCGGCTGGCTGGGACTTGAGCCAAGGCAGAAGAACATGCGAGCGGAGCTGAATGGGCATGCGTCCGAAACTGAAGAAATATTCCCTCCGTTCCAACCAGCACATGATCATCAAAAATGGGCACAGATAATGGAAACAAATACACCCCCCTAAGCTAGTAGGAGTGGCAGGGCGGGGTGTGTAATTCTGATTTTTTTTTTTGTTATTCTGCACTGACTGTCTTTGAAATTGCCCCAGCCCCTGTTCAAATCCAATCCAGGGACAAAACCAGGGACAGACTTGGTCCAGGGACAGTGTCCTCAATCTGGGGACTGTCCCCTGAAACCGGGGATGTCTGGTCAAAACCGGAAAACGAAAAAAACGCATTTTTCGAATTTCCGAAAAAAACAAAAACAATTTTTTTTTCGAATTTCCTGAATTTCCAACAAAAGCAAAAAAAAACAAAAAAAAAACAAATTTTTCCCGAATTTCCGAATATCCAAAAAAAGCAAAAAAACTAAAACGAAAAAAACCAATTTCCTAAGTCAGGACATCAGTATTTTCACACACTTTAACCTTTAGGGTTAAGACACTACCAGGAATGATGGCCAGTCTGCAGATGGAAGCAAGTGACAGTGGCGGATGTCAGTGCCCCTTTTGGGTGGGAGGACAGGTGGGCTTTATATCTCTCACCTCACGGTGGGATTCTCATGTTAGGATTTACAAGGTCTACCTAGAGGTCAACCCAGAGACCAGGCAAGGGTGGTCAAGTGTAAAGTGGTGGCTTCATACAATATGTGTAAAGTGAGTACACAAGTCTGGAGTTCATGTGTAGTGTCTGTTTGGAGACACGGGGACTGGTAGGGAATGGAACATGCTCTTCACCCCCATCCTGTAACAGTTTATTCACCGGTAATGTGGTGAATTCATTGGTAAAAAAATAAATAAGAGGAGATACAGTGTTTATTGGTTCCATGGAGAACTAAAGTGTGAAAAGTTACCCAACATGGCTGCCAGTCTTTGACCCGCCCTCTAGGGGGAAGTTTGCCAGTCTTAAGTGTGCATTGACCTCGGCAGTGCCCCTCATGTCTCTGAGTCTGTGTTTTTGCCGTATCTTCTTGTACATTGGTGGTCAATGCTATGAAATAAGCATTGTAGTTTTCAGCAGAGGAGTGCTTTAGCTTATTGCCCCTCACAAAACCCTCCATGTACGCTCCATTAACTTTAACCTTCCTTGTAGCCCTCACCTTCCATGAAACCATAATGTTACTTGGAACCCTAACACTAGTCTTCCCTGCAGCCTTGAAGTATATGTTAAACCTCGTCTTGTAGGACAACCCATTCAGTTTAAAATAGAAATGAAGGACAAAACATTTGTGTATAGAAATAAAAAACCTTATAAATACTTTTTTCCCCTTTTTTTAGATGTGATCACATAATCCTGCTCTCAGCTCCATTAGGATCTTAGGGAGGTGGGGGAGGAGAAACAGCAGGACACTGGTCTTCCCAGTGAATAGCTGATCGGGGAGGGCATGTCAGCACAAGTCTAATCATTGGAGGAGAGCAGGCTGAGTTCCCAGCACAGCTAGAAAACAGACCACGCTGTGCTTTCCTGTCTAGTGTGGTCAGTTTTTATTTGGAAAGTAGGTGGATTGCCAGGAACACCAGGGATTTCACACAAAGGAAGCAATGCAAAGAGAACATGGTACTTTTTTATACAAGTACATGGTACAGCAGGCACATATCAGGATTATGAAATTTTTGGTTTGACAAATTCTTTAACTCTCCTTGTAGCTCTAACAATAAGCCCGCCTGTAACCCAAAAACTAACCCTCCCTGTAATCCCAACACTAATGCTGCTTGTAACCCTAACCCTATCTGTAACTCTTGTAGCCCTAAAACGAACTTTACCCATAATCCTAACCCACCTTGTAACCCAAACACAAACCCTTCCAGCGACCATAACATTAACCCTCCTTGAAAGCCTGAAACAAACTATCACTATCACTAACATACTATCACTGTAACCCTGACACCAACCCTTCTTGTAACACATTAACTCTTTCAGCATCCCTAACACCTCCTTTACTCTTACCTCGCAGTATCCCTAACACTTACCCTCCCTGTAACCCACACCCTAACCCTACTTGTAATCGTAACACTAACCCTTCCTCTAACTCTTGAAATTAATTCACCCTGTAGCCTTAACTTTTCCTGTAATCCTAACCCACCTTGTAACCCAAACACTAACCCTCCCAATAACCATAAAATTAACTCTACCGGAAACCCTAACACCAACCTCCCTTGTTATTCTTAAGGCCCGTACACACGGTCTGACTTTTTGCCAACAAACTTCAAAATGAGCAAGTTTTCCAAAAAATCTGACCGTATGTACGAGGCTTTACATTATTTCTTCCAGTATCCCGACATCCCCTGTAAGCCTTAACTCACAATAACCCTAAAGCCTCGTACACACGGTCAGACTTCAATCAAACTTTTCCATGGATTTTTGTCCGAAGGGAGTTGGCCGGGCACACCCATAGCATACACACGGCAGGACTTTTCTGCAAACTTTCCCAAAACTTTCCCAACATCACGTGGTTTTTCTGCTCTTTAATGCTCTTTACCGCCACCCTTTGGTCAACTTAACTTCTGCTATTGTTGGTTGATTTTAACATTGGTTCTGGGCATGCTTATTTGTACTTCGGACAAAGGTCAGATGGATTTCTGTACACACGATAGGACTTTGTACCATCAGACTTTTGTTGCCGAAAAGTTTGTCCGTTTGCAGAGCGAACATTTGTCCGATGAAAACCGAAAAAGTTTGTCAGTTAGAGCGTACACAGTCGGATTATTTGGAAAACTTGCTCATTTTGAAGTTTGTTGGCAAAAAAGTCCGACCATGTGTACGGGCCTTTAGTCTTCATTCTTAGCCCTGTATTCATCTACATGTAGCGGCCACCGCCACCCTCCTTCTCCCCTCTTTGGCTTGTTCACTTGAGAGGAAAGAGCGCGTGACCTCTTTCATGCCCGTACCCCCTGGGTTGCAGAGGTTAAGCACACTTAGTTTCCTTACGGGTCTTTGCAGCGATCCCCTTAGTGTTGGTTTCTGTCCCTAGTGTGTAAGGACAAAAGTCTCTATGCCCCAAGTAACTCCAAGGTCCACACCAGTATATCACTCCAACGTAGAGCTTTATTTTCTTATGCATGAAAGGAGAAAGGTGTTAGGAAGACAGATGGAATTCAGGCACTCCTGGCTTCGTCACCCAATGGTACTAGCAGCCAGTATGTAGCTCGAACAGTCAATTTAGTTCCCTAATGGATGCGTCTAGGAGATCCTCTGCCACAGGATCTATGGTACCCCAAACCTCCTGATGGTCCAGATGTTAGGCCCCTGGTTTCCAGACGGATGACATCCCTCCGGAGAGTTACTGGGTCCTTACTTCACTGTGATTTTCTCACCAGTCCTTCGGAACGGTCCTCCCCAGCCTCCTCTTCCAGAAACGGGTCCCCTCGCAAGGCGGCACCCTGGGATTCTTCCTCCCGAAGTGGGCTCCAGCTAAAGGTGCTGGGCCCAGGGCTGAAGTTGCAGTCCCAGGACTAAAGGTGCCTGGGACTGAGGCGCACATGGCCCCATGGCCTGGAGGGCCATGCCCTCGAAACTGGACTCCACACAATACCTTCCCTCGGGTACAGGTCCCCGGGGTGGCAACTCGCCTCCAACTCTCCCAACGACCGACCACCCTTCCTCTATGGCGTTTGCCCCTTTTGTACCCCCTCCCGGCATGCACAGCAGGTCCACCACACCCACTGTACGGCTGCCGAGAGGAGACACCAAATCACTGCCCCATCACCTGTAGTTCAACCCCGAGTATAGATGACAGCGCCACCCATACTTCTTTTTTTTACCAACAAAAATAATTTTATTGATTCAAAGGTGGTACACAGCTATATACATCAACACATTGATCAACACGTCCATGTACATGACCAATTGAAACAGGACAAGATTAAATCTACAGCATCACAATACTTCTTATCCAATAACATTGCAGCTATAAGCGGATTTTCAACCCCACATTTAGCCAAACAACCTGTCCGCAACCAGGTCCACTGGGGTGAGCCCCGGTGTATCCAGCCACGGTGCCCAGAGATTCTCATATTTCTGCATACTCCCCCTGGTAAATGAGTCTTTCCATACGTAGCATATCCCCTATCTTACATATCCATTCCCTCGAAGTCTGGGGCGTTTCCGATTTCCAATATAGCATAATCAACCTTATGGCTTGAAACATCACCCGCCCAACTGCCTCCCTGGTGTGTACGTCCGGCACATACTCCTCCACCACTCCCAAGAGGCCTATCTTGGGATCTACCGGCAGAGATGTCCCGAACACCGAGTTGATCACACTCATCACCTCGTTCCAATACAAATGTAGTTTGGGGCAACGCCACAGGAGGTAAATAAGATCCCCATGATCACACCTACATCTGGTACATGTATCCTCAGTCTGCAACCCCATCAACGGCATGCCTATGTGGCGTATAGTACACCCTCAGGATAATATACAATTGAGTGAGCCGTTGGGCCACATTCAGAGAGCATACACTTACCCCCTGAAATATCTCCTCCCATTCCTCCACATCCATTTGTCCCACGTCCTTCTCCCATTTCTCCCTCACCTTCAGGGGATGCTGCCCCAGGAAGAATTTTAAAAGGATACCATAGCTTTGAGAAATAAATCCCTTCGAGGTCACAGCATCCCTAATGAGGCCAAACACCGGGGTTGGTGACAAGCACCACTCAGAAGACCTACTCTGCGCCCTAACTGCATGCTGAAGCTGCAGATACTGGAAGAACATTGAGGACTGCAGGCCAAACTCTGCCTGCAAATCCGCGAATGTCCGAAGAGTGCCATTTTTAAAAACATGTTTAACATGGGTAATCCCGTATGTTATCCATCTAGCCCCTACCTGCAACTTGGCCAGTTCCGTATAAGTATCATTATGCCAAAGAGGACTATATTCAGTGTATCCCTCGGCCTGCTGTATGTATTTACATTTGTTACAAATTTTCTGGATAAGGTTATACGTGGGATATTTCTTGTTCGGCCTTGCGAATGCCAAGGCTTCCAGTGCTGCGGGAATGGGACCTGCGTCTGCCGTGCGGAGCATGAGTGCCTGGGAAGAGCCAGTCGGCTCGGTCCCAAAACACCCCACCAGGTTCTGTAGCTGGGCTTCCAGGTAGTACAACCACGGATTGGGCAATGCCAACCCGCCGTCGTCCTTAGGCCGTTGGAGATGTTCTAGTTTTATCCTCGGGGGTTTATTCTTCCATATCAGAGCGCGAAATATGGAGTTAACCATTCGAACAGTTTTCAAAGGGATCACCACCGGGGCAATGTGAAGGCAGTAAAGTAATTGAGGCATAAGGATCATTTTCACAAAATTTACTTTACCCGCCACCGATATGTGGAGGCCGTTCCACGTCCTGACTCCCTCTCTAAACCTCTGAAGCAGGGGCGAAATGTTCAACCGGCCAAAGTCCCTTGGGTTGGAGGTAACCTGAATCCCCGAGTATTTAAAGGAGGTTGTAACTGGAATAGGGCACGACGAAGCCACTGTCTGCGTGGCGTCACCCTCTAACAGCAACAGAGCGGACTTTGACCAGTTAATCTGTAACCCCGAGTAAGCCCCGAATTTTGTAATGGTTGCCATGGCCTCCCGCAGGGACTCGTCAGTATCTCCCAGCATAAGCAGGGTGTCGTCCGCGTAAAGTATTATTTTCTCCTGCAGGGGGCCATAGCAAAATCCCACAATGTGCTCATTAGCCCTTATCTCAATGGCCAGGGGTTCAATAGCCAATGCGAAGAGCAGAGAGGACAGCGGGCAACCTTGCCTCGTCCCCCTCCTCAACGCAAAATCATGTGACAGAAAACCGAAGGCCCGGATGGTGGCCTCAGATCCACTGTACAAAAGGCGCACCCATGCTATATGTGTGTCACCGAATCCAAAGCGCTCCAATACCGCCCATAAATTTCCCCAGTCAATACTGTCAGGGACGTGCTGGGCTTGAACCTGGGACTTCTTCTGTGTCTGGCATTGACTCTTCCAACGGAGCTATCTGAGATGCTGGACAGTTCCCTGCCTGATCTGCTGGATAACCTATCTGATACATTAGACTACTCTGCTTGGTGTCTTGATTACTGTTGAACTCTGAACCCCTTGCTCCTCCCATGTACTTCCTATAAAAGACATTCCAGAGATGTTGCTCCTTGCGGTTTGATCTGCTTCTGTTCCCTGAGTTCCTGATTCTGTGCTTGTATCCTGTTCCTGTGTTTGACCCGGCTTCCTGACCATGCTTCTGTCTCCAGTCCTGACCTCGGCTCGTTTGACCCTGCTCAGTTATCTGCCAGTCTGCCTGTTGCCAAGATTCGGCCTGGACTTTGACTACTCTCTGCCTGCCACTTATGAGGTTCACCTTGATGTGTATAACTCGGCTTGTCTGACTCTGCAAACCTGCACCTGCTGACCTGCATCCCTGCTCTGAAAACCGGCACCTGCTGACCTGCATCCTCTGCTCTGCAAGCTGCACCTGCTGGCCTGCATCCTCTGCTTCCGGAACCAGCCGTTCCAGTCTCCACTCGGCTCCACCACTCCAAGCAGTGAGGATCAGACAGGCACCCTTACCTCACCGTGCTCTTACCACCACTGTCCCCACTCCAGTGGTCTCCGAGCCGGGGTTGTACGGGAGGTCCCTCTCCGCACGTCAGGCTCACACCTAAGGTACGTTACAGTATCAAACCGCCATGCCTGAGCCTGCAGGAGATACCTTGCCTATGGACAATGTCTATCAACGCCTTACAGCTCTCACTCAGATCGTGAAGTCTCTGCAGGGCAGCCACGTCCGAATGGATAAGCAGACACAAACTCAAGCCACCTCTGCAGATTCACCTCCAACCCCAACTTCCTCTATTGGAATGATACCATCTCCTGAGCCCAGGGTCCCCGTTCCTGAGAAGTTTTTTGGGGATTGGAGTAAATTCTGTGCGTTTCGCAACGCATGTGAACTTTACTTTTCGTTGCTACCTCAGACTTTTTCATCTGAAGCCACCAAGGTGGGCTTCGTTATCGCTTTGCTGCAGGGGGAACCTCAAGCTTGAGCCCATCACCTACTTGAAGTCCGCCATGTAGTTCTAGACTCTCTGCCCTCTTTTCTTGATGCCATGGCCCGACTTTATGACGATCCACAGCGGACTTCTACTGCCGAGGCTGCTCTCCATGCGCTCCAGCAAGGCCGCCGAGCGGTCGAGGACTATGTGACTGATTTCAGACGCTGGAGCGCGGATACCCAGTGGAATGAGGCGGCTCTGCGGCATCAGTTCCGTCTTGGTCTCTCTGAAAGCCTGAAGGACGAGTTAGCACGGGTCGGTGTTCCTGATGTTCTAGAGACTTTAATTACTTTGTCTATCCAGATAGACCGACGACTCCGGGAGCGCAGAGCAGAAAGTTCTACCCAGCAGCTCCGCCCAGCTTGGATGCTACCCCGGATACGAGCCCCTGTGTACCCTGCCAGTGCCAGTACAGTTCCAACTGAACCTTCATCCCTCAACCAGACCGTCAAGCCAGGGCAACTTGGACTAATGAAACATTCCCTATCGACCAAGAAACGACTTCGTCGGCTGCAGAATTATCTATGCCTGTATTGCGGGGAACCCGGTCATTATGTCTCTTCTTGTCCCGCTAAGCTGCGCAAGGTCCTGGCTACCTCTTCTCTCAACTACTCACCTCCATCTACCAATGCTACTCACCTGGCTCTTCCTATCTCTTTCCAACTACCAGGGAGGACAATACCAGTAACTGCAATAATCGACTCTGGGGCATGTAGTTCTTTTGTCGATCTAGACTTTGCAGCACAACAACACATCCCACTCCAACCTAAGACTCAGGGACTTTCCATTTTCCCGGCAGATGGGTCTCGCATCAAGTCCGGAGTAGTGACCCAGGAGACCCCTCCTTTGCCTGTGATCACCTCCATGGACCATAAGGAACTATTGACTTTGGATGCTATTGCATCTCCCATGTTTCCAGTTATCCTGGGTCTACCCTGGCTTCAGGCACACAATCCACAGATTGATTGGGGAACCGGAAGTATTAAGTTCCAGTCACCATACTGTCAACACCACTGCATTCTTCCACGTCCCAGCACCTCGGGCCTCTGTTATGCCTGGATTCAGATCCAGAGATACGAGCTTCTGTACCCAAACAATATCATGAGTTCCTGGACGTCTTCAGCAAGCGAGGGGCCGAAGTCCTCCCGCCTCATCGTCCTTACGATTGTAAAATCAAGCTTTTTCCCGGTGCTGAGATTCCTTTCGGACGGATCTTCCCCCTATCTGAATGGGAGCTTGAGGTACTGAAAGAATACGTTGATGAGAACCTTAAGAGGGGTTTCATCCATCCTTCCACTTTTCCAGCAGGGGCAGGAATCTTCTTTGTGGAGAAAAAAGACCATTCTCTTCGGCCCTGTGCAGATTACCGGGAATTAAATAAAATCATGGTCAAGAACCAGTACCCTCTGCCTCTGGTACCTGAACTTTTTCAAAGACTCAGGACTTCCTCTGTGTTTACCAAATTAGACCTGCGGGGGCGTAAAACCTGGTACGCATCCGAGCAGGGGATGAATGGAAGACTGCCTTTCGTACCAGGTTCGGCCATTACGAATACCTAGTAATGCCCTTCGGCCTATGTAACGCCCCTGCCACCTTTCAGCATCTAGTCAATGATGTTTTCAGAGACTGTCTGGACATTTATGTAGTTGTCTATCTTGATGATATTTTGATTTTTTTCCTCCTCTCTCGAGCAGCACCGGAAACACGTCAAGAGTGTACTCTGTCGTCTCCGCCAGCATGGACTGTACGCAAAACCAGAAAAGTGTGAATTTGAGCGACAGAGTATCCAGTTCCTTGGCCTAGTGATCTCTACAGAGGGATTCAAGATGGACCCACAGAAGGTTTCAGCCATTCTGGATTGGCCTGCACCTTCAGACAAAAAGGGGGTGCAGCGCTTCGTTGGCTTTGCCAATTTTTATCGGAGGTTTATTAAGGGATTCTCTGCTATTATTTCCCCGATTACACAGCTAACAAAGCAAAATGCTCGATTCCAGTGGACATCTGAAGCACAGGCTGCTTTCACAAACCTAAAAAGGCTTTTTACGTCTGCTCCTATCCTAAGTCATCCCGATCCTGCCCTACCGTATCTACTTGAAGTAGATGCCTCAAAGACAGCGGTCGGAGCTGTTATCTCCCAGCGCCAAGGTCTCAAGGACTTGATACACCCGGTAGCCTTCTTCTCCCGTAAGCTTACCCCATCCGAGAGGAATTATGATGTTGGAGACCGGGAGCTCCTGGCCATTAAATCTGCCCTTGAGGAGTGGAGGTACTTGTTGGAGGGAGCAGCGCATCCTATACTCGTTTACACAGACCACAAGAACCTAGAGTATCTGAGAGCTGCCAAACGTCTGAGACCACGCCAGGCACGTTGGGCACTATTTTTCTCTAGGTTCTCGTTCCACATAACTTACCGGCCAGGCTCCAAGAACACCAAACCAGACGCTCTTTCCCGCATGTTTGATGATCCAAAAGAGGTGTCAGCTCCAGATACCATTCTATCAGAAGGCAACTTCTTACTTTTACAAACTAGCCTGATGTCTGGCTTGAAGCAAGCTTCTACAGGTGTGTCTGGTCCCTCTGGAATCACTCTGGTACCCAAGGACGGGTTACTTTGGAAGAATGACAAAATCTTTGTGCCAGAAGAAGTTCGAGTCACAGTGTTAAACTTGTGTCATGATCATCCCCTGGCAGGCCATTTCGGAATGCATAAAACCCTTGAACTGATTCAACGCATTTTTTGGTGGCAGGATCTTGAAAAAGACTGCAGGGAATATGTAGGTTCATGTGCCACCTGTATCCGTAGCAAGACCACTAGAAGCAAGGCCTGGGGTCTGCTCAGACCCTTACCAGTCCTTGACCGTCCCTGGAAAATGATTGCCATGGACTTCATAGTGGAACTCCCCCCGTCTGAAGGTTGCACAGCCATCTTTGTAGTGGTTGACCGTCTATCCAAGATGGCCCACTTCGTGCCTCTCAAAGGCACGCCCTCTGCCATGGAAACTGCCCAGATCTTCATTAGGGAAGTAGTAAGGCTACATGGGGTCCCTGCGGACATCGTTTCGGATAGAGGGGTGCAGTTCATCTCTCGCTTTTGGAAGGCTTTGTGCAAGGTCCTGAAGATTGAGTTGTCCATGTCCTCGACCTATCACCCCCAAACTAACGGGCAAACCGAAAGAACGAATCAGACGCTCGAACAGTACCTCAGATGCTTCACCAACTTCGTTCAAGATGACTGGGTAGCTTTACTACCCTTGGCAGAGTTTGCCTTTACCAACGCCAGTCATTTGGCTACAGGTCAATCCCCATTTTTTGCCAACTACGGGTTTCACCCGACCTTCTTACCTGATCTCATCCCTGATTCAACAGTCCTGGCGATCCAGAGTATCGTTGATTTCCTGACCCGTAACAGCAGGATATTGCAGGAAGCCATGACTAAGGCACAAGCAGCCAATAAAAGGATCTTTGACAGGAAAAGGAGAGGGGAATTATGCCTGCAACAGGGTGACCAAGTATGGTTATCGACCACCAACCTTAAGATGGCTTGCCCCGCAAGGAAACTGGCACCCAAGTTCATCGGTCCTTTCCCAGTAAAATGGAAATTAAACAAGGTCTCCTATGAACTTGCCTTACCGGAGTCGTTGAAGATTCACCCAGTCTTTCACGTTTCCTTGCTGAAACCCGCAGTGCCCGACCCATTCCCAGACAGGGGATCGGGACCACCCGAGCCTATAATCATTGACGGTGATGAGGAGTTTGGGGTGGAGGCCGTCTTGGACTGCCGAAGAAGAGGGAACCAGCTTCAATTCCTGATCAAGTGGAAGGGGTACGGTCTGGAGGAGAACTCCTCCTCCCCAACAGAACATCCACGTCCGAGAGTTAATCCCGGAGGTTGCCCTTAAGGGGGGGGGCACTGTCAGGGACGTGCTGGGCTTGAACCTGGGACCTCTTCTCTGTCTGGCATTGACTCTTCCAACGGAGCTATCTGAGATGCTGGACAGTTCCCTGCCTGATCTGCTGGATAACCTATCTGATCCATTAGACTACTCTGCTTGGTGTCTTGATTACTGTTGAACTCTGAGCCCCTTGCTCCTCCCATGTACTTCCTATAAAAGACATTCCAGAGATGTTGCCCCTTGCGGTTTGATCTGCTTCTGTTCCCTGAGTTCCTGATTCTGTGCTTGTATCCTGTTCCTGTGTTTGACCCGGCTTCCTGACCACGCTTCTGTCTCCAGTCCTGACCTCGGCTCGTTTGACCCTGCTCAGTTATCTGCCAGTCTGCCTGTTGCCAAGATTCGGCCTGGACTTTGACTACTCTCTGCCTGACACTTATGATGTTCACCTTGATGTGTATGACCCGGCTTGTCTTACTCTGAAAACCTGCACCTGCTGACCTGCATCCCTGCTCTGCAAACCTGCACCTGCTGACCTGCATCCCTGCTCTGCAAACCGGCACCTGCTGACCTGCATCCTCTGCTCTGCAAGCTGCACCTGCTGACCTGCATCCGCTGCTTCCGGAACCAGCTGTTCCAGTCTCCACTCGGCTCCACCAATCCAAGCAGTGAGGATCAGACAGGCACCCTTACCTCACCGTGCTCTTACCACCACTGTCCCCACTCCAGTGGTCTCCGAGCCGGGGTTGTACGGGAGGTCCCTCTCCGCACGTCAGGCTCACACCTAAGGTACGTTACAAATACTGTCAAATGCCTTAGTGGCATCTAGGGACAGTAGAGCCCTGCTCCCCGCATTATCTGCGTCCGACTGCATATTTAAGAATAACTGCCGTAGGTTAATGGCCGTGGATTTGTTTGGCATAAATCCTGCCTGATCGCCGTGTATGAGGGAGGCTATAACCTTATTAAGCCGCATTGCTAGTACTTTCGCCAGAATTTTAATATGGCATTGTAACAACGAAATTGGCCTGTATGATCCTGGGTCAACCGGGTCCTTATCCGGTTTAAGGATTAGGACAATATTTGCTTTCGCCATAGAGGGTGGGAGTTCTCCCACCTCCAGCGCAGCGTTAAACACCCGCAACAAGCGTGGTAGCAATACCTCCGCATGTTGCTTGTATACTTCCATGGGGATCCCATCCTCCCCCGGTGCCTTACAATTAGGAAACAGCCCCACCGCCTCCTGCAGTTCCTCCACTGTGAGCGGTGCGTCCATCCCCTCCCTCTGTCCTGCGGTAAGCCTAGGAAAGGTCAACCCTGTTAAGTACTGCTCCAGATCCGCCCGGTCATAGGCGGCTCCGGGGCAGTACAGCTCCTCATAAAACCTCGCCAACTCCTGCATAATAAGTTCGGGTGATCGGACAAGTGGTCCAGCTTGGGATTTTATGGCCCCTATGGTTGTGAATTCGCTATTCTGGCCAGCATACGCCCAGTTTTCTCCCCTTCCTCAAAAAATGCCTGTTTGGTAAAAAAACGTTTTTTCTCGGCAGTTGGGGAGAGCACCCGCTCATATGCTGACTGAGCAGCCTGCCACTCCTCCCTAGCCGAATCAGAGGGGTCCAAGACAAAGCGCTGCTCAAGCTCTTTCACCCTATTCTCTAGTTCCGCCACAAGAGCAGATGACTCCCTTTTCATTTTAGTAATTTCAGTGGTCAAAACCCTTCTCAAAAATGCCTTAAAGGCCTCCCACTGCTGCATACAAGTACCCTCGGGGTTCCGAGCATTGAAAAACCCACACATGCTCTCTTCTATAGTTTCAGGGGATTTAAACAATTTCAGCCAGAACGCATTCAATTTCCACGGGGCTTTTGGGAGTGCAACTGGTCGGGAAACAACCAGGTGCACTATCAATGGGGAATGATCAGACACACTACGGGGCCTATATTCCATTGTGGACACATATTGGAGCATGTGTGTGTTTCCCACCCCCAAGTCTATCCTAGACAGGCTGCCATGTGATTTGGAGAAACAGGAATACTGTCGTGTCCCTGGGTGACTATGTCGCCAGATATCCACCCAGCCCTCCTCTTGCAACAACCGCGCCAGGGGGGTACCCCTGGAGAGGGCAGAGGCTCCTACAGCCGGGTGTCTATCCAGCGAGAGGTCCAAACAACATTTAAAGTCCCCAATCACCAGAAGCGGTACCTCCGGCCTACCATCCAAATAGGATATCAAGGCCCTCGGCACCACCGCCACGAAAGGGGGGGGGGACATATACTCCAGCAATTACACATATTAAGGCGCCCAATCTGCAATGGAGAAACACAAATCGACCATCAGGGTCAATGAGACTGTCCATCTCTTGATAGTCCAAGGAGTTGTGAATCAAAACACTCACCCCTCTCGAGTAAGAGGTGTGAGTAGAGTGGTAAGCTTTGTTCACCCAGTTATACTGTATACACCCCACAGTCTCCCCCGTCAAATGTGTTTCCTGGAAGCAAAATATCCCTGGTTGAAATTTTTTAAGGCACATGCGTATCATGGTTCTCTTAAGGGGGGAATGGAGTCCCCTCACATTCCATGAGACTATAGGAATCCCCGCCATTCAAAAAAGTTAAACATATACACAAGCATGTTAAACACCCCCAGGCCTGGGAGTCCGGCAATCTTCGAACAAGTGCACAAGTCATGAAGTAGTGTACATGGGCTGGTCATATTGCCCATCATAGAAAAATTGCTGATAAACAACCCACCAAGAAAAGAAAAAAGAAAAAAAAACAACATAGGAGAAAATTTGGGGAAGCAACAAGCACTCCCCTCCAGCAACGTATAACCATTTCCTGCCAACCGGGCAGGACAACCATGGTCCCCTGGAAACGCACCCAGGGGGTCACTCAAGTACACATTTTGTAAATCCATGCCGGCGATGTCTGAAGCTCTCGTCTTGATATGTTGCAGGATAATGTCCCTCAGCCAGGGTTCATCCGGATAGGTTCAGTACAAAGTTTCCATAGTAGATCAAAGCACCTCAGGAGCCATGTTAAGGTTGGGCCTCCTCCATGTGCCAGCATACCCCCATCAGTCCTCCTCACCATTCTGATCACGCCGCCTCAGGGCCTGTTCATTGCATTCCAGCCAGTTATTAGCATCATTGGCCGACTCAAAGAATTGCGCCTGCCCACTCACGATCACCCGCAGCTCAGCGAGTACAACATGGCATATGAGAGCTGCAACTGACGGAGCCTGCGCTTCACATCAAAGAACTTCGCCCAGCGCCTTTGCACCTCAGTGGAGAAATCAGGATAGAAAGATACTCTGGCTCCATTATGTTGTATGTTGGCCCTCTCCCGTGCGAGCCTGAGCACCATTTCTCTATCTCGATAGTGCAGTAATCTTGCAAGTATTGGCCTGGGTACGCTCCACCGCGAACAGGGAAGAAAAGGCATTTTTACCAAATATGTCCAGCAGCCAACCCTCCACATACGCTGTGGGTCCCTGCCCGCCACCTTCTCAGGAAGCCCCACAATGCAAATGTTATTTCTCCTGAGGCGGTTCTCAAAGTCCTCTGCTCTGTCCATAGCCTCCCTAGCAAGTTGATAAGCAGCTTTGGTATCTCTCTCAATGGGGGGTAAATGATCCTCAATTTCACACACCCTGCTTTCCACCGCAGTAGTGCGTTCCCGCATTTTTTGCATATCTTGTCGCAGCAGCGATAGTTCCTCTCTCATGGTGGCTACCGAGGCATTGGCAATGTTAACTGCCCTGAGGATATCTGCCAGCGTGGGCTGAGTATTCCCAGAAGTGTCCTGCTGACTGGTTTCAGAGGCCCCAGAATCAGAGTGATCAGTCTCATCATTCTCACTGTTTGCAGCCAAAATGGCCGCTCCAGCCTGTGTCTCATGCAAAGCAGGCTCCGCTTGCTGTGAGTGTCCAGCCGCCTCATTCCCCATCTTCCCATTCATTTTCTGGGCATAATACACCATATCTTTGGTAGTCTCCTTACCCTGTGCCTTGGGCTGCCTCTGTCCTTTAGGTCCCTGCTCCTTTCACCTTGTCAGCGCCTCGTGAGGTTCCCTTCCCTGCGGGCGCGGCGGCGCCATCTTGGAATTCTGGACCCAATTCAGAATACGTTTTCCGGGTCATTCCTCTGGTGCAGAGGGCTGGCGGAGGTTCCCCTGTGATCCCGGGATCAGCAGCTTGCAGCATATAGTTGCAGAATGTCAGTAATGTGGCTGAGGGAGGATCAATCACGGATCAAGGTCAGGAGCTGTGAGAGCTATGTCCTCTCACATGACGGTCCAGGCCACGCCCGCCCCACCCATACTTCTCAGGGGAACTGAACACCAGGTGAAATAGCAACAAGACAGAGTCCAGCAATTGAAAATATTTGAGTCAACTACCACTCAAATCACCCCTAAATATGGTATAGCAGTCCCTAAATTTGGAACCCCGCTACATACATTACTGTTGGTTTTTTTCTTGTCTTTTTGTCTCTGAGTTCTAGCCCAGTCCCATACCTCCCAACTTTTTGAGATGGGAATGAGGGACACCTATCAGCAAAAGTATGCAAGCATAGGACACACCCCTTGCCACATCCCCCTTAAAGAAGAATTGTAGAAAAAACAAGATTGGTTAAACCCACAAGTGTTTTTTTTACCACTACTATTCCCTTATATTGGCTTTTGGAATTTACAAATGCAGCAATTTGGAAATTAGATGAAAGGTGCTGTAAAATATTTTTTTGATAGATAAAAAGTGCATTTTATATACAACTCTATAGATCGGACCAAAATGATGGACAAATGAGGAGGAAAGAGGGACAGAGGGACATTGCTCCAAATCAGGGACAGTCCCTCGAAATCAGGGACAGTTGGGAGCTATGCAGTCCAGATGAAAAACCTTGAGGGTTTACAACCCCTTTAAGACTAGTTTTGTCACTGGCCCCATAAATTTCTTTGCTGCACTTTCCCTAACTAAAGGCACTAGAATTCTCCAGCTCTCGATTATTCCAGCTTTTCAATCAGCATTCAGCCTCCCATTGCTGCTTGTGAAAGTTACTACACTTTTTACATCATCACTTTACTCGACACTCCATTATTGCCTTAGACCTTATGTCTTCTACTTAAAGCGGAGTTCCACTCAAAAATGGAACTTCCACTTTTCGGAACCCTCCCTCCCTCCGGTGTCACAATTGACACCTTTCAGGGGGAGGGGGGTGCAGATACCTGTTTAAGACTACACTCCTGAGGCAGACACGCCTCTACCCGCACTCCCCCGCTGTCTTCTGGGAAACACACTGTTCCCAGGAGAGAGTGGGGACCAGTGACTGCGCGCTGCCCTACTCGCGCATGTGCAGTAGGGAACCGGGCAGTGAAGCCGCGAGGCTTCACTTCCTGATTCCCTCACCGAGAATGGGGGCGGCAGCATCCGAGCACCGAGCGACTGCTCGACCTCGTCTGCCGACATCACGGGCACGCTGGACAGGTAAGTGTCCATTTTTTAAAAGTCAGCAGCTGCAGTATTTGTAGCTGCTGGCTTTTAAAAAAAACATTTTGGCGGAAACCTCCAATTTAAGGAGGAACTGCAGTCTGCTCACTTAATTTGTAATAAAAACATCTTTGCCATTCTGAAGCTTCCCTCCAACCACTTTGCATATTATTTTATATATACTGTGATTCTGTACTTGCCAAATATGCTGCTGAACTCTCCCTCCCCTGAGTCTGGCTGCAACCATTTTAACTGTGGGCAGCTGAAGCTGCTGCCTGTTCACTTCCTGGATTTACAAAGATGCACAGAGGCACACCTCTATTTCTGCAGCTCTCATGACTCATCCCCCCATCTCTTCCTGGCAAACTCTCATGAGAGTGAGAGAGAGAGAGCTGTGCATGATGTCATAAGCCTAGGTGTTTTTACCAGACAAGAAAGAAGAAGTGGGCTGTATAAGGTATTTACTGGCAGAAAAAAAATGTTTTAATATCCAAAGTTAGAACAACAAGGGCAGAAGATTTATGCTACATTTTGATGCTACATGGGATCGGCGGGTTTTCATAAGCATTTTTAATTTCCATTGTTTTTTATTTTTCATATGTATTTTATTGATCACACATTTTTTATTTTTCATATTCATTGTTGATTCATGTATTAAAATTTAAGGTCACCAATATATATTTTTATGTATATGTTTGACAGATTATGCTCCTGAAGAAGCGTTGTCGTACGCGAAACATGTAGAGCAAGTCAGACCAGGTTTTCATATATTGGACCTCTGGTCAAATACCCGATGCTGGATATGTATACTGCCTAAACATCTGTTCTGTATTCTTTGTATTTCTTATACATTGAGGCTATTTATGTTATCACAATATTTTGAAGCAGCATTCGAGTACTACCTCAGGCCATATACATTTTATAATAATTGTTAATGTACTTTTGTATTTCATATTACCCCTTTTTTCTACTAATAAAATATCTCTAGTTTTTTACCTTACTTACCTGTGTGCCGCCAAAAGTCAGTTTTCTTAGTTTTGTTAGCATATTCTCTCTCCAGAAGATTTAATAGATGGAAAGATGAAAAAAATGACTGAAGGTCCGCTTTAATTCAAATGATGTCTGCAAATTGTGTGAAACCCATATGTTTTGTCATCTTTATTTATTCTTAAATGTTTACATTCTTCTATTTTATTTTTCAAGTCCTGCCAAGTTTTTCTTAGATCTTAATTGTGTTCCATGCTGACAATGAACTGTATGTGGTGTATGTGATCTTTTTCATAATGCTGCTGTAAGCAGATGATAGGGAACTTTCATTGAGTCTCTGTTTGATCTATAGCTCATGCTGTTTACAGGATGGACAATTCCCCATGCTTTTTGTTTACCAAAGCCGATGTACTCACTTCAAGTGCTTTATGTTCTGCAGGTGGGTAAATTAGCAGACTCGAAAAGAAAGTATACCCATTAAAAGATGGATACTCTCTTTCATTGTACCAGAGACTGCGGAAATACAAGCTGCTTTATTCTTTCCCTGTACTTATTTTTCATATTTTTAAAAAAAAAAGTAACATTTAAAGGGATTCTACCCTCTTAATAATAAAACTCCTAACAACAAATACATTATAGAGAGAACACAGCCGAAGGGTCATTGATGTTTTTAATTAAATCTGTATACATTGAACTATACTGTACAGTAGCTCAAGAACAAAATGTCTGCTTGACTACCCCCCACAGTTCCTTCATTTTCAGGGCTGTTGTTAATCTACACAAAGTATTAGATGGTATTTTAGTAGATTAGTCACTAAGGTGTGAAAGGAGGCAGCTGACTCATAAAGCTGGTAATAGATGGCTTAGATTTCCACTGATTCAAAATTAATCTTCCCATATTCGAGATATGAGCGGTCCCCGCAAGCACCACCTGGCTCAACAAAGAAAGGGGGGTGGGGTGAATGGCAAATGTATGCTTGTGCCACATCCAGTATATATGAGAAAAGAAAAAAGGGGGTTCCCCTGGGTGGACTTTTAAGGCACTTATAGTATTAATTCCAAATATACGGGATATTGAAGTAAAAAGGTTTTTATTCACAATTATACATATTTATCAAAAAAATGAAATATTGAATTAAAATATACTGTTCCAAAGATTGTCACCATATAGGTAAATACATGAAAACCTTCTTTATACCCGACGCGTTTCGGGGTAACCTTCTTCAGGGGTGTGTAGAGAAGGACAATTAGTTTATGTATTATAAATGTAGTAGAAGAATGATGAATATTTCATTGGATGCGATTTTTTAAAAGCATTGAAAATATAAACAGCACGCTGGGTTCTGTCAATGAGGTTGCCAGTCAAGCAAGAAGTGGGTATCAAAATATGCAATTAATGCAGGTTTGAGAAGGACATTTATAAGGAACAGGTGTTCATCCCGTTAGGGAGAAATTATTCCAAAGATCGAGAAGCCGGTGGGTCAACCAGAAGAGATTTACTGGGACAGGGATAGAGGTCCCTGAGTATATGAGATCCGCAAAACACCTAATAATGTCCGCTGTCAAACAGTACACTGTATTATTGACAGAGTCAACCTCACACCATGACAATCCAGCAAGGAATTACTGGATTGTCATGGTGTGAGGTTGACTCTGTCAATAATACAGTGTACTGTTTGGCCATACTGGAAAATTACTGGACGGACAGTAAACCTAGCTATGCATACACTATATTGTTAAAAGTATTGGGACACTTGCCTTTACACACACATGAACTTTAATGGCATCCCAGTCTTATGCTGGCCATATACCTATAGATTATCTGCAGATTTTCTATGGTTAGATGGAAAAAGTGCAACAGATTTCTCCATGTACGCTAAACTGTGTGAATGGAGAAATTTCCCACTGGGCCAAGCTTCAGTATCTTGCTAGTCGGCCCCACTGGCTCTCTGTTGCACTTTTTTCATCTGACCATAGAAAATCTGAAGATAATCTATAGGTGTATGGCCAGAATTAGTCTGTGGGGTTCAATATTGAGTTGTCCCACCCTTTGCAGCTATAACAGCTTCAACTCTTCTGGGAAGGCTGTCCACAAGGCTTAGGAGTGTGTCTATGGGAATGTTTGACCATTCTTCCAGAAGCACATTTGTGAGGTCAGGCACTGATCTTGGAAGAGAAGGCCTGGCTCGCAGTTTCCGCTCGAATTCATCCCAAAGGTGTTCTACCGGGTTGAGGTCAGGACTCTTGCTTTATGCACTGGTCCAGATCATTTGGTGGAGGGGGGGATTATGGTGTGGACTTGTTTTTCAGGGGTTGGGCTTGGCCCCTTAGTTCCAGTGAAGGGAACTCTTAAGGCGTCAGCATACTGAGACATTTTAGCCAATTTCATGCTCCCAACTTTGTGGGAACAGTTTGGGGATGGCCCCTTCCTGTTCCAACATGACTGCGCACCAGTGCACAAAGCAAGGTCCATAAAGACATGTATGAGCGAGTTTGGGGTGGAGGAATTTGACTGGCCTGCACAGAGTCCTGACCTGAACCCGATAGAACACCTTTGGGATGAATTAGAGCAAGGACGGCGAACCAAGCCTTCCTGTTCAAACATGACTGCGCACCAGTGTACAAAGCAAGGTCATCTGTTTTTTTTATAACCAGCCGATGTCTCCCGACATTCAGTCCGTGTGTACAGGGCTTAAGCATTTTATTTCAAATTGTCCCTGTCAAATAAGGGTGGCAAGAGAGATCTTATCAACTCCAAAAATGTCGTTCGTTCCTATCCACCTTCCCCTATCTCCTTTCTAAATTGCAAATGTGTTTTTCTTCTGTGTCTGCATTTTTTTTGCTTTGTTTTTTTTTCTGGCCCCATGCTACCGCCAATTGGGCCTAGGCCAGAATGTTGTGTCCCTGATCCTGCAGCCTCCTGGGTTACTCATGTCATATACTCCTAAAACTAACAAACGATCTACTAAGGGCAAAAAACCAATGGACACGATTCTGTATTTCTACTCCTTGACCTCTCGGCTGCCTTTGATACGGTTGACCACCCCCTCCTCCTCAAAAAACTCCATGCCTTTGGTCCCTGTGACTGCACTCTTCGCTGGTTCCCTTACTACTTATCCAACCACACCTTTAGCGTAACTTACAATTCTACTTCCTCCTCTTCCTTTCTCTGTTGGGGTCCCCCAAGGTTCTGTTCTTGGACCTCTCCTATTTTCAATCTACATCTCCCCCATGGGTCAGCTGATAGCCTCCCATGGCTTCCAATACCACCTCTACGCCGACGACACCCAAATCTTTTTCTCTACCCCTCAACTCAGATCAGATATATCAGTCTGGATGTCACACCACTTCCTCAAACTTAATCTATCCAAAACCAAACTTATAATTTTTCCTCCCCCTCGTGCCTCTTCCCCTGATCTGTCAAAATTGATGGCACAACTATAAGCCCATCCCCGCATTGCCAACGTTTTAGGTGTAGTCCTGGACTCTGAAATCTCCTTTAAGCCCCATGTCCAATCACTGTCCAAATCTTGCCACCTCAACCTCCGCAACATCTCCAAAATACGCCGCTTTCTAACCAATGACACAACACAGCTCTTAATTCCTGGTCCTGGTCATCTCTCGCCTCGACTACTACAACTCCTTCCTCATTAGCTTACCTCTACACAGTCTATCCCCCCTTCAATCCATCATGAATGCTGCTGCCAGACTCATCCACTGGTACTCCTCACTGTCAATACCTCCACTGGCTTCCGCTCACCCAACAAATTACATTCAAAATACTAACAACTACCTACACAGCCACCCGCAACTCTGCCCCCAACTTCATCACTGATCTAGTCTCAGAATACCAACCTAATAGTTTTCTTCATTCTTCTCAAGACCTCCTGCTCTCTAACTCCCTCATCACCTCATCCCATGCTCGCCTCCAGGACTTTTTCAGAGCCTCTCCAACCCTATGGAACTCCTTACCCCATTCTGTCCGATTATCTCCTACTCTATTAGCTTTTAGACGATCACTGAAAACCCTCCTCTTCAGAGAAGCCTATCCTACCCACGCCTAACAACTGTATTTTCATTTTCTCCATCTGATCATCCCTCACAGCTATTACCTTTTGTTCCACTTGACCCTCCCTTTTAGATTGTAAGCTCTAACGAGGAGGGCCCTCTGATCCCACCTGTATTGATTTGTATTGTAACTGTACTGTCTGCCCCCATGTTGTAAAGCTCTGTGCAAACTGTTGGAACTATATAAATCCTACACATAATAATAATATTCATAGAGGTAGCAGGACCAGGACACAGAGCATATGAACCCTTAACTTTTGGAGAAATCTAGCTAGCCAAATGATCACAATCCCTTTCTCCTACTCTCCTTCTCTCTCTCTCTCTCTCTCTCTCTCTCTCTCTCTCTCTCTCCTTGTTTCTCTTGTTCTCTCTCTTCTGCTATACCCTCTATACAAACACAGCTCCTCCATAACAAAAGATAACAGTTGTCAAAGTGTTAGCTGAAAATAAAGGGAGGGGAGGGAGAATCCAAGCATTACCTTCAACCTCGCAACAGGTCTTATACCCTTCAAAATGACTTCATTCCTGCTCCACATTTAGCAGCATAATTGCTATCGACTATCATAACTGTTTGCAAGGATATTGAACCAAAGACATTGTAAAAAATTATCCTTCCAAACCAGAAGAACGGATCAGTCAATGTACCATGGTATGCTTTATCCTGCTGCATACTTTGTTTGGATGTTGTTTTCAGCTGTTATGGAAAACGTCAAAGGGAATTTCAATAGAAATGTATTGAACCTGTTGCTTTGCCCTTTAAATGAACAGTTAATATTGATTTTCAGCAAGTGCACATTTTCAGGTTATTATTGTAATGTTGACTTGAAAGTCTGTTCCAAAATGTTTTACAGTTAATATCATGCTCACAACTGTAAGAGATGGAACTTGGAGAATTTCTATTTACAACTTTGCCTGGCTATTTTTTTTCATGAATAACGAATAAAATATGTTTTAAAGATTTGAAGATTCTCCTCTTAGTGGTAGTCTGCATGCCAGTTGTTGTGGAAAAATGTATTAATGTATGTTGTCAGATGTCCCCCAATGTCAGTTTTGCTGTAATGCGCTCATCTGAGCGTATTTGCACATACAAACGTTGGTGGAAGATCGGTGGCAGGAAAATCTTCCTATGGAAACAGCGATGTTTGCTCCATTTAGAGATGTTGTTTTATGCCTCGTCAGGGAACTGGCCACTTCCTGACGTTGGCATTAAATGACTCAGAGCGCACAGATCTGTGTCCACAAGAACAGTAGCATAGCTATACGACAATTGTGGTCCATTGAGGCATAATTGTCGTATAGTTCCCGTCATTGGAAGCAGTGCATGCCACTGATAGTCTATTTGAATGTATACATGTCTGTGATTGGTTTGTTTGTTTTATGCATGTATTGTATTATTATTGTATCCATGTATTTAAATAACCCTGTTGGAAGGGATGTCCTTGTATGGGCATTTGCTGTGTCCTCACTTCATGTGTGGAGGGGACATCCTGTGATGTCCCCTCCAATGGAGGAGGTGATTGGCTGCTGCAGCCATCACTTCCTGTTTGTGAGATCTTTTGGAGTGTAATAAAAGGCTTTGATGGGGCGTCGGCTTGGCAGTCATGCTGGGATGCTGAGATGAGAACATAGCTTTGTGGTGCTGCTTTCTTGGAATGAAAGGGACGAATGATGGTGAGTGAATTTTAGCTAAAGATAGCATTATTGCAAAAGGATGAAATCTGAAGTGTGTGCTTATTTAGCACAGGAAAAATAGGCTGTATGCTCTGCATAGAACCTATATTTCCACGACACAGTGCAGTCAGCATCCTTGCTGAAAGAGTGATGAGACAAAATAACCTACAGGACTTGTCACCTACAAGCTTGCTGTGATTAAATGAGTACTGGTCTGAGCTGACCCCATACACTAATACATGGATAAAATGAGCATTTGGATGATTCCACTACTAAGACCCACTAAAAGACAAAACTCAGGATGCCTGTGGAATGCATTGTCCACTTGGTTGAATAAAGTTACTTGGAGGTTGCGTATACTTACAGGAGTAGTAGTAGCCTTGTCAATCTCTTTGCCCTTTTACACGTGGGAGGAGACGAGACCCAGAGGAGACTTGGCACCTGTTGCTAAGGTATTGTGAAATTATCAGGGCAGAGAAGCAAAATCACATAGAAGGCTACAGGCCAGTGGTGGCCCATCCATAGGGGGGGCCGGGCGCTGCCCCCCTAAGCTTTTGACAAAAAATAATAATAAAATACATTTAAAAAAGATGGTTACTTTAAGAGTGTCCGGGCGCCGGACACACAGCAGTCTATGGGAAGCTTCCCAGCTTGCAATCAGCTGATTGCAAGTTGGGAAGCTAATTTGCCAGTGTTTAGGGCGTATGCAGTGCACAAGCTGTGCGCCCGCACACACAGCCACTCGCCACTGATTTGTCCCTGGCTCCTGTCCTGTCTTTTTTATTGTCCGGGACCGGAGGGTGTTTGGGTGGTGCTTTTTCAGGCACTGCTGCGTCACTTCCAGTTTTCCGGCTGGCTCACTGTAACTTGTGGCGCAGGAATGCAGAGACGTGACTGCAACTGCCCGGGACCGTTTGATGTGAGGTGGGGAGCGGATCACAGATGCAGCGGATGGATGGACACAGAGCTGGCAGTGTACCAGAGCACCAGGTGAGTGTGGGGATCGGACAGGATTGCAACAGCTGACCTTCTCTATTTGCTGTTGGCTGCTGAGTGTTGTGGTGCGTGGCAGGGACTGGCAGCTGTGGGGTTTCTCCTCCCTAAACACCCCCCTCCTTGCATCTCCACCCTAAACACCCCCCTCCCTGCATCTCCACCCTAAACACCCCCCCCCCTCCCTGCATCTCCACCCTAAACACCCCCCTCCTTGCCTCTCCACCCTAAACACCCCCCTCCCTGCATCTCCACCCTAAACACCCCCCCTCCTTGCCTCTCCACCCTAAACACCCCCCATCCCTGCATCTCCGCCCTAAACACCCCCCCACCCTGCATCTACACCCTAAACACCCCCCTCCTTGCCTCTCCACCCTAAACACCCCCCTCCCTGCATCTCCACCCTAAACACCCCCCTCCCTGCATCTCCACCCTAAACATCCCCCCTCCTTGCTTGTCCACCCTAAACACCCCCCTCCCTGCGTCTCCACCCTAAACACTTGAGCTGTATACTCTGTCCTGTGATGCTGAGCTGTATACTCTGTCCTGTGATGCTGAGCTGTATACTCCTGACACTATGGATGGAAGTTAGTGGAATAGAGGGAACGGAGTGGGTGGATTATTTAAGGGGTGGGCTTATGAGAAGTGGGATGGGTCAAAAGGGAGGGGCGGGGTCTGGTGCCCCCCCATCCTAAAACTTCACCAGCTGCCACTGCTACAGGCTGGTGGTGTTGAATGAATCATTATTGCTCAGAGCTGACCTATGTAGACAAAAGGAACAGTTAAGCAGAATTACTATACAGCACTACTAAGCACACTTTAATTACTGTACGTAGCACCAAAATGGATACCTCAATTTACATGTATGGTTACAAACTACACATAAATTTTTTTTTTTTCAAAACCTTGACTGATATTGTGGTTGTAAAGTGTGCTGACAAGAAAATCCATTTTGAAAGCTGTCCTGCTAAAATTTGCTTGAAAAATGACTGCTTGCTCTGGGCAATAAGAAATGTTTAGCATATTCATCATAAACAAACTCCACTTTAGTTTTTTGGTATTAAAGGTCAGTCCACCCAATGTGATATCTCACGTTATCATAGTTCTTTTGTACTTCAGTGTGAAGGTCTCCCTACAATAACCCTTGGCTCTGTCCCCAGTTACCTGGGAGTTTTTGTTCTTCCCACTTCTTTTGTTGTATACAGGTAGTTGAGACATGGTTTCACCATCCCCCTGACCACCCACCCTAATTCTACCATTACAGCGGAATGGGGCTGTACACATGTTGGAATCGCAATGCTTTGCAGCCATGGCAATTTTAACTCAGCTAGCAGAGTTTGATAGGTGGCACCACCTGTAAAATATGTCCATTAACCACTTGTCTACTTGGCACATTCACCCCCTTCCTGCCCAGGCCAATTTTCAGCTGTCAGTGCTGTTGTATTTTGAAGGACAATTGAGCGGTTAATGCAACACTGTACACAAATTTAATTTTTTTATTTTTTTTTGATAAAACCTTTCTTTGGTGATATTTAATCACTACTGGTTTTTTTTATTTTTTACTAAACAACTTAACAGAAATGTTTGGAAAAAAAAAAAGGTTCCTGCTATAAATGTTTGCAAATAAGTAAGTTTTATCCTTCACTGATTTGTGCTGATGAAGCTGCACTGATAAGCACTGATGAGGCAGCACTGATGGGCAATGATGGGCGGCACTGATGGGCACTGATAGGCGGCACTGATATGTGGCACTTATGGGAACTAATAGGTGGCACTGATAGCCAGCACTAATGGGCACTGATAGGCAGCACTGATAAGCACTGATGAGGGAGCACCGATGGGCACTGATGAGGCTGCACTGATGGGCACTGATAGGCGGCACTGATGGGCACTGATATGTGGCACTTATGGGAACTAATAGGTGGTACTAATAGACACTGATAGCCAGCACTAATGGGCACTGATAGGCAGCGCTGATTGTTACTGATGGGGCTGCACTGATGATCAGGGCACTCACGATCAGTGCCCTGATTATCTGTGTACATGTCCTCTGTCACACTTGCTGGTTACCGGCTCTCCTCTCCTCACGCTGTGACAGTGTGTGAGGAAAGGAATGCCAATAACTGTCAAGTTTGTTTACATGTGATCAGCTGTGATGGGAAAGGCCGAACATAGTTGGGCAGGTGAAGCAAGGCTGGGCCTTGTCGGGCTCTTTTATGAGAGCCTGTAACAGCACTTAATTATATTAACCCCCACTGCTTCAAAAGATACAACGGGGGGGGGATTGTCAGGACGGAGGAGAATTACTACTAAAAAAGAGGAATCAGCAAAAGGGACACATCCTGCTGACTGCAAAATGATGTCCCTTGTGCTGATTTTTCTGTTTTTGTCTTTGGCTGCACTTGTTTAAAATAAATGGCAATTCCAACAGATAGAGTAGATGCCTTGCGGAGACGGCTGCTAAATCTGATGAGACATGATTTGGATATTGTAAATACATCCTATTGTAAGTTTTTTTTTATACTTGGCCTCAGTCTGCTTCATTAACAATCCTACTTGAGCACCTCCCCGCCAAGTTTATTGCTCATCACAATAGATGTTCTCCAAGCACAGATGCCAGAAGCTTTCTCATAGCAGTGAAAACTAAACAGAACACCTCATCACAAAGCAGTAATTGTATTCACAGTATTCAACATTATTCTCTACCTGCAAACTTTCACTAGAAATTTCTGAACATTCCTTCTGGAAATATTAGTTCTCTGACTGTTTTGTTGATCCAAAGGCTCCAATACTTTCAAAATCATTGACCTGGAACACGTATGCATAATGTTATAACTTTACTAGTGGCATGCTTGTTAAGGGTCAGTGACCCAGACAGTATTCATTAGACATGTGCACACTGAAATATTTCGTTTCGGAATTTCGTTTTCGTTAGAAAAATAAATTTATTTAGTTACTCCCGAAATTCGTTTTTATTAATTTCGTTTTTCGTTAGAAATTGCATTCGTCCGAAAATCTGAATTAATTAAGGTCGAATCTGTCATTGAAGGCTTATGGTGTCTGTCGAATGTTCAAAGAAGATTCGACGGAGCAGCGAAACTGTACGACGCTGCAATCATACATTTCCGGTCGAATGTTCCGCCTACAAGCTATAGTAGAATTCTAATGTTGTATGACTAGTAATAATTATATTTTTTAATTACTATTACTAGTCAACAGGGATGAGCCGAACACCCCCCTGTTCGGTTGCACCAGAACCTGCGAACAGACAAAATGTTTGTGTGAACTTTAGAACCCTATTAAATACAATGGACTCGAACGTTCGAAATCTAAAGTGTTAATTATAAAGGCTAATATGCAAGTTATTGTCCTAAAAAAGTGTTTGGGGACCCGGGTCCTGCCCCAGGGGACATGTATCAATGCAAAAAAAAGTTTTAAAAACGGCCGTTTTTTCGGGAGCAGTGATTTTAATAATGCTTAAAATGAAAAAATAAAAGTGAAATATTCCTTTAAATTTCGTACCTGGGGGGTGTGTATGATATGCATGTAAAGTGGTGCATGTTTCCCGTGCTTAGAACTGTCCCTGCAAAAAATGTCATTTTTGAAAGAAAAAAAGTCATTTAAAACTCACTCGCGGCTATTAATGAATTGTCGGCTCCCGGCAATACATACAAAAGTCATTGATAAAAAAAAAAAAAAAAAAAAAGCGTGGGGGTTCCCCAGAATTCAATTACCAGGCCCTTCAGGTCTGGCATGGATTTTAAGGGGAACTCCACCCCAAATTTAAAAAATGGCGTGGAGTCCCCCTAAAAATCCATACTAGACCCCTTATCCGAGCACGCAACCTGGCCGGCCGCAGGGGAAGAGGGGGGGATGAGAGAGCGGCCCCCCTCCCTCCTGAACCGTACCAGGCCACATGCCCTCAACATGGGGAGGATGTCCCCATGTTGATGGGGACAAGGGCCTCATCCCCACAACCCTTGCCCGGTGGTTGTGGGGGTCTGCGGGCAGGGGGCTTATCGGAATCTGGAAGACCCCTTTAACAAAGGGGACCCCCAGATCCCGCCCCCCCCCTTTGTGAATTGGTAAGGGGTACATTGTACCCCTACCATTTCACGAAGAAAGCGTAATTTTTTAAAAAAAAAAACACACAAACACCTTGAAAAAGTCCTTTATTTAAATTTAAAAAAAAAACATTCCAGTGGTGAAATCCAGTGTCCCGCGGCGATCCCGATGTCCAGCGCTGTACTTCATTGGTTGTGCCTGAGCGGACCTGATGGGGAACTCCCTCTCAGTGTTTTAAATGTATAGACCCGCCCCTTCTAAAGTTCCCCATCAGGTCCGCTCAGCGGACCAGATGCGGAACATGAGAAGGGGCGGGTCTATACATGTATTACCAAAGTGAGAGCAGTTCCCCATCAGGTCCGCCCCATCGGTATGTCGGACCCGCCTACGTCATTGGCTTGAGCGGGGAACTTCCTTCACTGTGTAATTTAAATTTACATAGTGAAGGAAGTTCCCCGCTCAAGCCAATGACGTAGGCGGGTCCGACATACCGAGGGGGCGGACCTGATGGGGAACTGCTCTCACTTTGGTAATACATATATAGACCCGCCCCTTCTCATGTACCGCATCTGGTCCGCTGAGCGGACCTGATGGGGAACTTTAGAAGGGGCGGGTCTATACATTTAAAATACTGAGAGGGAGTTCCCCATCAGGTCCGCTCAGGCACAACCAATGAAGGACAGCGCTGGACATCGGGATCGCCGCGGGACACTGGATTTCACCGCTGGAATGTTTTTTTTTAAATTTAAATAAAGGACTTTTTCAAGGTGTTTGTGTGTTTTTAAAAAAATAATTTACGCTTTCTTCGTGAAATGGTAGTGGTACAATGTACCCCTTACCAATTCACAAAGGGGGGGCCGGGATCTGGGGGTCCCCCTTGTTAAAGGGGTCTTCCAGATTCCGATAAGCCCCCGCCCGCAGACCCCCACAACCACTGGGCAAGGGTTGTGGGGATGAGGCCCTTGTCCCCATCAACATGGGGACATCCTCCCCATGTTGAGGGCATGTGGCCTGGTACGGTTCAGGAGGGAGGGGGGCCGCTCTCGTCCCCCCCTTTTCCCCTGCGGCCGGCCAGGTTGCGTGCTCGGATAAGGGGTCTGGTATGGATTTTTAGGGGGACTCCACGCCATTTTTTTTTAATTTGGGGTGGAGTTCCCCTTAAAATCCATGCCAGATCTGAAGGGCCTGGAATGGATATTTGGGGGAACCCCACGTCAATTTTTTTTTAAATTTGCGGCGGGGTTCCCCTTAATATCCATTCCAGACCTGAAGGGCCTGGTAATTGAATTCTGGGGAACCCCCACGCTTCTTTTTTTTTTTTTATCAATGACTTTTGTATGTATTGCCGGGAGTCGACAATTCATTAATAGCCGCGAGTCAGTTTTAAATGACTTTTTTTCTTTCAAAAATGACATTTTTTGCAGGGACAGTTCTAAGCACGGGAAACATGCGCCACTTCACATGCATATCATACACACCCCCCAGGTACGAAATTTAAAGGAATATTTCACTTTTATTTTTTCATTTTAAGCATTATTAAAATCACTGCTCCCGAAAAAACGGCCGTTTTTAAAACTTCTTTTTGCATTGATACATGTCCCCTGGGGCAGGACCCGGGTCCCCAAACACTTTTTAGGACAATAACTTGCATATAAGCCTTTATAATTAGCACTTTAGATTTCTCCCATAAATTTTTCGAATTTGCCGCGAACACCCCAATTTGTTCGCTGTTCAGCGAACAGGCGAACAGGCAATGTTCGAGTTGAACATGAGTTCGACTCGAACTCGAAGCTCATCCCTACTAGTCAACCAACATTAGAATTCTTCTATAGCCTATGGGCCGAGCATTTGACCGGAAATGTACGATTGCAGCGTAGTACAGTTTATCTGCTCCGTAGAATCTTCTTAGAACTTTCAACAGACACCATAATGCCGCGTACACACGATCGTGATTCACGGCGGTGAAAACACCGCCGTGAATCACGACATGAAATAAAATGAAAAACGAGGGAACGGCATTTTCCCCCACACACGACCGTTTTTCCCGTCATTTTTTTCTTTGTCGAGAAAAACGACCGTCTGTGGGCTCCGCGGCAGTGTCTCCCTATGGGAAAACTGCCGCGGAAAAAAATGATGGAAAAAACGATGAGAAAATTTAGAACATGTTCTAATTTTTCTTGTCGTTTTTTCTGCCGTTTTTCTCAACGAGAAAAACGACATAAAGCCCACAGACGATCGTTTTTCTCGGCGAAAAAAAAAATGCCGTTTTTCTCGTCGAGAAAAGCGGTCGTGTGTACGCGGCATTAGCCTTCAATGACAGATTCGACGTTTGTATGTTTTTCGATGCTTCGTTGAATCTTCGTCGTTCACGTTGAATTGTCAAGTTAGTTCTAGCTATTTTACTGCTCCTCCTCTTTGGTTACAATCAGCCAATAACATTCATCATCATCATTTTTTTATTTTACTTCCCCCACCCAATTCCAGCAGTGATCTTTTCTCTCTATGTCGAATCTTTTCTCTCTATAATGTCGAATCTTTTCTCTCTATAATGTCAAATCTTTTCTCTCTATGTCGAATCTTTTCTCTCTATAATGTTGAATCTTTTCTCTCTATGTAGAATAATCTTGGACTAATAGAGTTAAGGTTAGGCACATTCGACCACAGGTTCGATAGACACAGATTGTTATTGTCAGCCTCATGTCGAATCTCCTATCTATATCGAACTGTTGTTGCAACGAAAACGAAAATTAAGCATTTGTTTATGTTGGATCTTTCGGTTTTCGGATTCTGCATTTTCGTTTTCGTTTGTTAAAACGATAACGAAAATACCTGAAATTCGGACGAAAATGCATTCGGACGAAAACGAATGCACATGTCTAGTATTCATACACTATACACAGCCAGGGAACTAGCTCTATCTGATCAAGGTCAACAATGGAAGCCCCATTACTCTCAATACATGTTTCCTTAAAATTTTATCTAAAGCCAAAACCTTTCTAAGTTTTGAGAAAGTAGGGCATGGGTAAATACTCTGTGGCTTTTTTTTTAATTCCATTTGGAAGATTTTCCTTCACTTCTTGTCTTGAAGACTTAACAGGAAGTTAGAGGAAATTTCTCCAAACTACAGAACTCACCACGGCAAGCTGAGGAATTGAAACATACCCAAAATGCATCTCTAGCAAGAGTAATTCGGACGTGGATAGGAAAAAGGCACAGTCAATGATGAGAGCCATAGGGCGTGATAGAAGGAACACAGTAGACTTAAAGTGTTACTAAACTCACAACAGTAAAATATGTCTGTATATGCAGCATAGCATGCTTGTTATACTCACTGTGGAACTTAATGGGTTAATCCTCTGCATTGTGTAAAAAGGCTGTTTGATCCTGTATGCACAGAACCTCCCCCTCCTGCACTGTCTATCTGTGGGAGGCCATCTAACACAGGCAGGGCAGCCAACCTGCACATGCTCAGTTGTGTCTTTTATGCTGGAGAGAACATTTACTTGTTCTCAGAGATAGCCAGGTCACATGTGGGCGATCACACATGTGGGCGTGTATACAGGCTGTAGTGGAAACCTCCCCCTACCTGAACTGTCAGCACTTGAGAAACTGTGCAGTTTATCATGTGACGTGGTATACAGATCATCCAAAAGGGTATATAGTGGCAGTATTTTAATGTAAAAAGAAGATTTATAAGCTGTGGGCATTGTGGGGGGGGGGGGGGGGGCAGATGAACTATTTTCATATTACTGGGTTTAGTAAGACTTTAAGCTGGTCATGCATAGTTCATTTTTTTCATTCAGCTCTCTGTCTGAATTCCTCCATTCACACAAACAAGGTGGATGGAGGAATAACCCCCACCTGGACATTGTATTCTGACAGCAGCACTTACCACTCTCAGATCACACTGATCAGCACCTCGAAATTTCCAACATGTCCCTTCAACAGAAGTCAAAGAAATTATCAACTTCTGTAGAGAGGAGACTGCAACATGCTGATCGAAATTCCACTGGTCCCTGCTGAAATGCTGTATGGCCAGCTTAAGTGACAGTGGTCTGATATTCTTCATCCACCTACTGGGTGCTCCAAATAACTGGAGGGCTTACTTACATGTTCTCAATTGTAAGTGCACTGTTCATTTTAGCAGGACCCATCTGACTCTCTTGTCTTGAATTGTTTTGTAACTGTACTGTCTTCCTTTTTTTGTAAAGTACTTCTTAAACTGTTGGCGCTATATAAATCCTGTATAATAATAATGATTTTATAATAAACGGAACTATTAACTATGCCAGCATACTTTGTCTTTTTTTTTTTTTTTTGCATTTTAAAGCATAACTGCAGTTACAGTGCATAGGCTAAACCTCAATCAAAACTTTTTTTGTTCTAGTTTTTGACAAAGCAGACATGGGTCTCTGCAAGTTTCTTTTTAGGGCTCCATGCACACAAGCTTAAAAAACACTCCTAGCAACAGCTTTTGAGCATTTTATTCTGCTTCTAGAAGCAAATAGTGTTAATTCTATGTGTCCATGCACACTATTTTAGTCTAGAAGCATTTTTGGAGCTTCAGCTTCTAGCAACAGAAAAAAACAATTTTTTTTTGCATCTTTGGGAGCAGTATGCCGGCAGGAAAAAACATTGACAGCTCCTACAAGCTCCTAATTGCTGCTAAGCACCGGTTTCCAGTGCTTCTTCTTTCAGAGGGTGGCTGCTGGCAGAGGCGTAGCTTGAAGTTCGTGGGCCCTGATGCAGAAGTTGACCTGGGCCCCCCCCACTACCACCCGCCACTTCCACCGCGTACCAATATTTTTCCGTTATGCACCATGATACTCCAAGTGGTTAAACAAGTTATTTCAGAGATTTATTTACATATTGAGAGGGTAATTCAAAATATTTTAAAGGTGTCATGATTTAGCCCTGTTGGGTGGGACGAAACATGTCAGGTGACGTGACCCGAAGAGCGGCATTGACTGAGGCTTTTACATGTATACATCCATACTAGGACTGGATAAGGCGAGTGGCAGTTTCTTGCTTAAAATGTGAGCCTGACTAGGATTATAATGGCCACGGGCAGAAATGCTAGGGTAGTGTTTTTCAAAGTGATAAATCATGGAGACATGGATGGATTGATGTGTTTGCTTTAGATATTAAAAGTAAATTAAATCGTGTTTTTAGTTTGCGGAGCTCAGATGACATGTAGTTACGCTTTGTGATGGACCCCGTACTCAAAATGAGTCTGTCCGCCGTAAATGCTTCCTCTGTCCAGTACCACACGATCCAAGATCTTTTAGCACACCCTCCAGTCACCAGACCACACCAGTCTTGGAGTACATCAGGAATCACCTTTTATTTTTGAGATCTCACACAATATATACACAAGGATGACAATACAAAGTGAACCCGAAACCTAATTAACATGAGCTAATTACTAATCCTTTAGACAGCCTAGATGACACAGAGACATGACCTTTAGGCCAGACTTGCCGTCTTGTAGCTCAGAAGACACAATCAACATTATCACAAATCAACACAGAACTCCTTCACACAATAGCAGAGTTAATTAACACAACCAAAAATGGGGATCTAATGACTCTTAGATCCCATAATAGACTTATTTACAATAAACACATTCTAGCAGACAACAGACGGACAGGTGGCTGGAGTTGATGACCTCAGCATCTTCTATAAGCCCCAACTTTAGGAAGCCATCACTATAATATGACATATACAGGGTTCCCAGAGTCTGTGTGTTTTGGGGGGACATGGACTTGAATCCAACGTAACATTACTTCAAGGTCTCCAGTCATACACCTCGCAAAGAGTATTGTTCCCTTAAAATCCATGGCCCATAATCAGAAGGCAAGAGGCTAGCCTTCCGTCCTCTCCAAAAGCCTCTGTCCCGGCTAGTTCTGTCACACATCTCCCCTTTCGGCAGGAGACTAACGCAGGAGGAGACCCCAGACGGGTTGACTCTGAAGTTAGTCAGTAGTTCCAGTCCCCCAATGCCGGTACCCACACAGTACCCCAAATAAATTGTCCCAAACAGAGCATTACTCACCCAGCCTACCTTAGCCTCTCTCAGAGAACATGCCCACCTCTGGGGAGAGGCCTGGACTGGCCCTTCTCCCTGGAGTCCTTTCATCCGCATGAGAGAAGGCAGGGTGACTGGGATCACTCCGTCATGCTGTTGGGGATCTGGGCCGACTGCCCAGCATCCCTGGGGTATACACGTGGAGACTGAAGTCCCATCCCAGTGCTTGCAAAGCAAGGCTGACATCCTCCTGTCTCAGTGTCGCACCATTTTCTGGGTTTGTGTCGGTGAAGACCGAAGTCCCATCCACTACCACAGGAATTCCCTCTTCTGTTAGTTGAGGGCAGAGAACTGCAGCACTCTGCTCTGTTGCCAGCTCTTCTGCTGGGTTGCTGTGAGCGGAGACCGCAGTCCCATCCCCCGATATCAGCTCAAGCTGCAGTTGTGTGTAGGGGCCAGTAGCATTCTGCCCTGTTAGCACTTCAGCTGAGGACCCCACATGATCCACTACCGCTAACTGTTGGGGAGGTAGGTTGACTGCCCCGTCTCCCTGGAACTCTACAGATGTTGCCGGTGCTGGGCAGAGGTTGGTAGCACTCTGCCCTGTTGCCTGCACTTCTGCTGGTTTTCTGTTAGTGGAGAGACCACAGGCCCATCAACCAACACCAGATCAAGCTGCAATTGTGAGGTGACGACTGCATTCTCTCCTTGGATCCTGATCTGCAGCTCGGGACAGACTGCCACCTCCTCACCCTGAGCCTCCGGAACTGCCACAGGTGTGGAGCAGAGGTCTTGGACCCTCTGTCCGGTGACCAGCGCTTCTGCTGGGGAAGTTCCTTGTAACTCTACAGATACTGCTGTTGGTGCTGGGCAGAGCACAGTGAAGTTTGGCCCTGATACCAGTTCTTCTGCTGGAGGCTCATCAGGTTGTTCTTCCTCAGCAGAAAAGTCTATCAAATCCTCTGTCTCTGCAACTGGTGTCTGGGGATTGAGGTTCGCCATCTTATGTCCTGGGAACCCAGAAGATGCTATCGGTGCTGGGCAGAGGTTAGCAGAGCTCTGCCCTGTTGTCAGCACTTCAGCTTTGTGGATGCCAATCTCCAGATTTTCCACTGCCGATTCTCTGGCATACTGCTGGACAGACACATTCCTCCATCCAAGGTCATCCCATGCAGAAACATTATCATCAAAGTCAGTCAGCACTTGCTGCATCCACCATAAGACCTCCGCGTCCATAGCTGCAGGGGCAGGTTGGCAAAGCACACTAATACTCTGCCACATTGCCGACTCTTAAGCCAGGATTTCAGAGTTGTCAACTGGTATTTCCAGATAGTCCCAGGCAAAGGGAGCCCCACCCTGCTGCTGAGCAGAGTCTAGCAGCTGTCTGTAGGCGATCTCCAGCTCCCATTCCTGAATGGCCAGAAACTCCAAATCTTCCTGTGCCCAGAGCACTTCCGAGACATTCAGTCTTCGCTCTCTGTGCTCCATTATTTCCTCCAAACACCACTCCCGATCACTCCCAAAGTCAGGGTCCCAGGACAGCCTCCAATACAACAATCCCAGGCCATCATAGTCAAAGCCTTCCGTGGGGCTATCATCCGCTGTCCACGGGCACACTTGGGCTACATACCACCGGAGGGCTCTGTAGCTCTCGTCCAACCGCATCTCTGCCCGGATCAGCCTGCTTAACTCAGCTGTCCACTCCTGCTTCGATTGTTCCCCCAATAACAGCATTCGTACTTCATACTGCGACCAGTACCTTACATGGATGGAGGGGAGACTTTTTCCCTGGTGGTGCTGCTCAAGAGCTAGCGCTTTCTGCCAGAGCTGTAGGCGGACAGAATCATACCATCCCAGCAGGACCTGCACCGATACTGGTCCCTTGTGCTGTATCCGCATCTCTCGCAACCTCCTTTGGAATTCCTCTTCTATGATGACGTATCTGCACCTCTCCTCTCCTTCTATCCGAACCTTGGATCCAGGTGATGGTTTGGATGTGTTCACAGCACGGATGCATGATCCCATCGCTGCCAGCCAATTGTGACAGACCCGTACTCAAAATGAGTCTGTCCACCGTAAATGCTTCCTCTGTCCAGTACCACACGATCCAAGATCTTTTAGCACACCCTCCACTCACCAGACCACACCAGTCTTGGAGTACATCAGTAATCACCTTTTATTTTTGAGATCTCACACAATATATACACAAGGATGACAATACAAATATCAACCCGCTGGTTGCTGCTAAACGCTGGCACAAAAAGTGCTAAATGCCAGAACAAAAATAACAGCGCTTTTGTTCCACAGATTTTCTGGAGCTTTTTACAGCTGCTAGTGTGCATGGAGCATCATGCTGTCTCTGCCCCCACTGGGTTGATTTACGCTCTCTGTTTTTCATGGTGACAATCACTACTGGGAAAGAAGGTCAAAGAAAAAACGATATATTACAATAGAAGAAGTATCTGCCAATGGCGATACCTATTCTGGCAAATTTGCTCTCTCTTTAGGGAAGATTTCAACGTATTTCCTATCATGACTATGGGACTGGATATGAATTGAAATTTCCTTGTTCATGGTCTTAAAAAATGCAATATTATTCCTAGCCTCCTATCTAACCTTTTATTCTAACATACAACATTATCGGCAGCCATATTACTTAGATCTAAAAAACAAGCCAAACTCACAATAGAATACAGCGCTTATAAAACTGTTGTAAATATCAAATATTAAAAAGTGTTTTACTACTTAATTACCCAAACACAGAGACACAATCAATTTTGGTGTACGAAAAAATTAAATGAATACCTATAAAAAAAATGATACTAATAAAAATCGTAAGAGTGTAAATCCACTAGAAATCATATATCTTTTCAGTGTAAGCGCAAATGCATAAAACAAAAATATGTTGCCTTCTCCAAACCTTCAAATCCAAAATATTACAGTTGCCATCGAAACAGTAGAGGGGATATATTGTCTATGGGGGACACCTTTTCTGGCGACTCGTCTTTTTTGCAATTAAAGTGTATTTAGATCCTTCAATTAACTTCTATTTGATCTTTTTTGGTCTATTAAACATACCATTGGAACCATTTTATTATATCTGTTTAAAAAGTGTGTATCCACCTCAAAGATATGTGCTGTACTGCTGGTGATGTAGATATTCAGCAGATCGGTTTTATTTTGTGAAAACTTTTTTTTTCACCTGTTATGTGGCAGAATATTTTTACACAGGCTGCTATCTGTCACTAGAATGCATTCAGTTTTAATGGACTTCAGACCATCCCAAAATGGCCACCGTAATTTGCCTCTATGGGATTGCTACCAAAAGAGAGATATACGTGCCAGCCTAACTCACACACATTCCTGGAGTGGGCTGAGAAATAAATAGGTGCTGCAGAAATTGGTAACATCACAGATCAATTTACATTTTCACCAGCACACCATGGATCTTCTAAAAACATCACAAAAGAAGAGTCCAACATTTGGGGACCACGCAAGAGCCCTCCATTCGGCACATTTTCGCTGTAATGTGATGACTTTGAATAAAACCTTTAGACATTATTAGAAGATCCATGGTGTGCTGGTGAAAATGTACATTGATATGTGCCAGCCAGTGACATCACAAGGATGAATATTCTGCAACACAGTCTCTAAATGAAAAACATGTGTCAAAAAACCTTTATTAGAATAAGGCAGCTAAGAGAGACTTCATAAAAACATCCTGCTGGATCCCATTTGTTCAGTCCTTAGAGTACAACATAGAGAACCTGGAGAGCATTCCACCTTTTACATCTGTCTGTCTAGGACAGGGCTAGAAAACCCTGAAGAGGTAGAGATCTACTTGAACAACATGGAAGAAATCAAAGGTCACCGGCCTGTAGCACCCCCTTTTTTTTAAGGAGATAACCCAGCATGGCCCCATTAAAAAGAAAGGTTTTAAAGGTTGCAAGTAGTGTTGAGCGGACCCGAACTGTAAAGTTCGGGTCCGTACCGAATTTTGGCTTTTTCCCGACCCCGGACCCGGACCCGGATTTTGCGCTAAAGTCCGGGTTCGGGTCCGGATTCGGGAATTTAATGGTGCAGTTAGAAATGCTTCAGGGGCCAGCCAATCACCATTTGATTAGCTGGTGTGCCCTTAGAAGCCATCATAGCCATGCCTACTAATGGCATGGCTGTGATTGGTCAGTGCAACATGTGACCCAGCATGTGACCAGCTTCTATATAAGCAAGAGGCACACAGCACAGATCGTCACTCTGCTTTTAGACAGTGTAGGGAAAGGATCCTGGCTGCTGTTGCTGTGAGGGAGAGAATTATATGATAGGAGTTAGTCCTGATTCTGCAATCTACTGATAGAAAAGATAGAGAGACAGTGTAGTGTAGTGTAGTGTAGGGGCAGGATCCTGTTTGTGCTTTCAGGGAGAGAGATTTAGATAGGAGTCCAGATTGAGAGATATAATAGCTCAGCGATCTGCATAGGTTTATCTGTTTGTGTTGCAAGCTCAGTGCACCAGCACTGCATTACGTTGAGTGATACACCTATTCCATTTAGTGGCTGTATTGTGCTCTTGCTAAAAGACCCATTTCGGGCAGAAAAAAAAAAAAAAAGGCACTTTATTGTGCTTTTGCTAAAAAGACCCATTTTTGGGCCCCCCCAAAAAAAAAAAGGCACTTTATTGTGCTGTTGCAAAAAAAAAACAAGGCACTTTGTTGTGCGCAAAAAAGACCTATTTTTGGGCAAAAAAAATATTTTGCAGTGTATATCTCTAGTTGTGTGAAATAACCAATTTCTATATATTTTTCTTGTACTATGCTATACTAAAAAAAAAAAAAAAACTTTTTTTTGAATAGCATTCTCTGCAGCTGTGCGATTCAGCGGTTATATACTGTGGGTGTGTTGTGCTCTTCCAAAAAACGCCATTTAGGGCCACAGAAAATATTTTGCAGTGTGAAATACACATCTGGAGGTGTGTGAAAAAACAACATTATTTTTGAATAGCATTCTCTGGCCTCTGCAGCTGTGCGATTCAGCGGTTATATACTGTTGGGGTTGTTGTGCTCTTCAAAAAAACGCCATTTAGGGCCACAGAAAATAAATTGCAGTGTGAAATACACATGTGGAGGTGTGTAAAATAAACAATTTCTATATATTGTACAGTGCTATACTAAAAAAAACAAAATTTTTTTTGAATAGCATTCTCTGCACTTCTATAGCTGTGCGATTCAGTGGTTAAATACTGTGGTTGTGTTGTGCTCTTCCAAAAAACGCCATTTAGGGCCACAGAAAATATTTTGCAGTGTGAAATACACATCTGGAGGTGTGTGAAAAAACAACATTATTTTTAAAAAGCATTCTCTGGCCTCTGCAGCTGTGCGATTCAGCGGTTATATACTGTTGGGGTTGTTGTGCTCTTGCAAAAAACGCCATTTAGGGCCACAGAAAATATTTTGCAGTGTGAAATACACATCTGGAGGTGTGTGAAATAAACAATTTCTATATATTGTACAGTGCTATACTAAAAAAAAACACATTTTTTTTGAATAGCATTCTCTGCACTTCTATAGCTGTGCGATTCAGTGGTTAAATACTGTGGTTGTGTTGTGCTCTTCCAAAAAACGCCATTTAGGGCCACAGAAAATATTTTGCATTGTGAAATACACATGTGGAGGTGTGTAAAATAAACAATTTCTATATATTGTACAGTGCTATACTAAAAAAAAAAACATTTTTTTTGAATAGCATTCTCTGCACTTCTATAGCTGTGCGATTCAGTGGTTAAATACTGTGGTTGTGTTGTGCTCTTCCAAAAAACGCCATTTAGGGCCACAGAAAATATTTTGCAGTGTGAAATACACATCTGGAGGTGTGTGAAAAAACAACATTATTTTTAAAAAGCATTCTCTGGCCTCTGCAGCTGTACGATTCAGCGGTTATATACTGTTGGGGTTGTTGTGCTCTTGCAAAAAACGCCATTTAGGGCCACAGAAAATATTTTGCAGTGTGAAATACACATCTGGAGGTGTGTGAAATAAACAATTTCTATATATTGTACAGTGCTATACTAAAAAAAAAAACATTTTTTTTGAATAGCATTCTCTGCACTTCTATAGCTGTGCGATTCAGTGGTTAAATACTGTGGTTGTGTTGTGCTCTTCCAAAAAACGCCATTTAGGGCCACAGAAAATATTTTGCAGTGTGAAATACACATGTGGAGGTGTGTAAAATAAACAATTTCTATATATTGTACAGTGCTATACTAAAAAAAAAAAAAACATTTTTTTTGAATAGCATTCTCTGCACTTCTATAGCTGTGCGATTCAGTGGTTAAATACTGTGGTTGTGTTGTGCTCTTCCAAAAAACGCCATTTAGGGCCACAGAAAATATTTTGCAGTGTGAAATACACATCTGGAGGTGTGTGAAAAAACAACATTATTTTTAAAAAGCATTCTCTGGCCTCTGCAGCTGTGCGATTCAGCGGTTATATACTGTTGGGGTTGTTGTGCTCTTGCAAAAAACGCCATTTAGGGCCACAGAAAATATTTTGCAGTGTGAAATACACATCTGGAGGTGTGTGAAATAAACAATTTCTATATATTGTACAGTGCTATACTAAAAAAAAACACATTTTTTTTGAATAGCATTCTCTGCACTTCTATAGCTGTGCGATTCAGTGGTTAAATACTGTGGTTGTGATGTGCTCTTCCAAAAAACGCCATTTAGGGCCACAGAAAATATTTTGCAGTGTGAAATACACATGTGGAGGTGTGTAAAATAAACAATTTCTATATATTGTACAGTGCTATACTAAAAAAAAAAAACATTTTTTTTGAATAGCATTCTCTGCACTTCTATAGCTGTGCGATTCAGTGGTTAAATACTGTGGTTGTGCTGTGCTCTTCCAAAAAACGCCATTTAGGGCCACAGAAAATATTTTGCAGTGTGAAATACACATGTGGAGGTGTGTGAAAAAACAACATTATTTTTAAAAAGCATTCTCTGGCCTCTGCAGCTGTGCGATTCAGCGGTTATATACTGTTGGGGTTGTTGTGCTCTTGCAAAAAACGCCATTTAGGGCCACAGAAAATATTTTGCAGTGTGAAATACACATCTGGAGGTGTGTAAAATAAACAATTTCTATATATTGTACAGTGCTATACTAAAAAAAAAAACATTTTTTTTGAATAGCATTCTCTGCACTTCTATAGCTGTGCGATTCAGTGGTTAAATACTGTGGTTGTGTTGTGCTCTTCCAAAAAACGCCATTTAGGGCCACAGAAAATATTTTGCAGTGTGAAATACACATGTGGAGGTGTGTAAAATATACAATTTCTATATATTCTTCTTGTACAGTGCTATACTAAAAAAATAACCTTTTTTTTTTAATAGCATTTTCTGTAGCTGTGCGATTCAGCGGTTACGTGCTGTGGGTGTGTTGTGGTCTGGCAAAAAACGCCATTTAGGGCCACAGAAAATATTTTGCAGTGTGAAATACACATCTGGAGGTGTGTGAAATAAACAATTTCTATATATTTTCCTTGTATTGTGCTATACTAAAAAAAACAACCTTTTTTTTTTTGAATAGCATTTTCTGCAGTTCTGTAGCTGTGCGTTTCAGCGGTTAAATACTGTGGGTGTGTTGTGGTCTTCCAAAAAACGCCATTTAGGGCAAGATCCTAAATTTGGAAAATATGAGGGGAAGGTCAAAGGGACGTGGTGGCCCCGGTCGTGGTGCTGCTGGTGGAGCTCCTGTTGCAGGGAGAGGACGTGGTGGATCTGTGCCAGCTACACGCACAAGTGAAACACCTTCCTCAGGTGCGAGTAGGCGACCGAGCCTGCGGCGGTATTTTGTCGCGCCTAATGAGGCTGTACCAATGTTTAGGCCAGGACAAGTACAGGCGATAGTAGATTGGGTTGCTGACAGTGCCTCGGGTTCCTTCACATTGTCTCCCACCCACTCTTCTGATGAAAGATCAGAGTTGGCACCTGAAGCCCATGTCCATCAGTCTTTCACCTCACCCCCTTGCAAATCAGCCAAGCAGTCTGAGCCCCAAATCATGCAGCAGTCTCTTCTGCTTTTCGATGACTCTGTTAGCAGGGTTTCCCAGGGCCATCCACCTAGCCCTGCCCCAGAAGTGGAAGAGATTGAGTGCACCGATGCCCAACCACTTATGTTTCATGATGGGTACATGGGAGGACCATCGCAGCACGTCTCGGATGATGACGAAACACAGGTGCCAACTGCTGCTGCTTTCGCAATTGTGCAGACAGACATGGAGGGCAGGGGTGAAGACTGGGTGGAAGATGATGTGGAGGACGATGAGGTCCTCGACCCCACATGGAATCAAGGTTATGCAGGTGACCAGTGTAGTTCGGAGGAAGAGACGGTGGTCGCACAGAGCCACCAGCACAGCAGAAGAGGGAGCAGGGTGCAAAAACGGAGCATTCATCCCCTAGACAGTACATCTGCTACTGCCCAACGCAGCAAGGGACCGAGCACACCAAAGCCAGGTCCAAGGACTTCCCTAGCGTGGCAGTTCTTCACACAGTGTGTTGATGACAAGACACGAGTGGTTTGCACGCTGTGCAATCAGAGCCTGAAGCGAGGCATAAACGTTCTCAACCTGAGCACAAGCTGCATGACCAGGCATCTAAGTGCAAAGCACGAGCTGCAGTGGAGTAGACACCTCAAAAAACAAGAAAGGTCTCTGGCTCCTCCTGCTTCCTCTTCTGCTGCAGTCTCGGCCTCTTCATCCACCTCTGTAGTGACAGTGGCACCTGTCACCCCGCAAACAGAGGATCTGCCAGCAACACTACCACCTGGGTCACCAACCATCTCCACAATGTCCCATGGAAGCGTTCAGCTCTCTATCTCCCAAACATTGGAGCGGAAGAGGAAGTACCCCCCTAGCCACCCGCGATCCCTGGCCCTGAATGCCAGCATTTCAAAATTCCTGGCCTTTGAAATGCTGTCATTCCGTCTGGTGGAGACGCAGAGTTTTAAAAGCCTGATGGCATTGGCTGTCCCGCAGTACGTCGTGCCCAGCCGCCACTACTTTTCCAGGCGAGCCATCCCTTCCCTGCACAACCAGGTGGGGGACAAAATCAGGTGTGCACTGCGCAACGCCATCTGTGGCAAGGTCCACCTAACTACGGATGTGTGGACCAGTAAGCACGGTCAGGGACGTTATATCTCTCTAACAGCACACTGGGTAAATGCAGTGGCGGCTATGCCTGAGGCAGATAGCGGTTTGGCGCATGTCCTTCCACCACCGAGGATTGCAGGGCGCTTCAGTTTGCCTCCTGTTGCTAACTCCTCCTTCTCCGCTTCCTCATCCTCTACCGCCTCCTCATCCATTCAGCGTAACACCTTCACCACCAACTTCAGCACAGCCAGGGGTAAACGACAGCAGGCAGTTTTAAAACTTTCCTGTTTGGGGGAAAATCCCCACACCGCGCAGGAGTTGTGGAGGGACATGGAACAACAGACCGATGAGTGGTTGCTGTCAGTGAGCCTCAAGCCCGGCCTGGTGGTGTGCGATAATGGGCGAAATCTCGTAGCAGCTCTGGGTCTAGCCGGTTTGACGCACATCCCTTGCCTGGCGCATGTGCTGAACTTGGTGGTCCAGAGGTTCCTTAAAAATTACCCCAATATGCCAGAGCTGCTGCAGAAAGTGCGGGCTGTCTGTGCGCACTTTCGGCGTTCTCACCCTGCTGCTGCTCGCCTGTCAGCGCTGCAGCGTAACTTCGGCCTTCCCGCTCACCGCCTCATATGTGACGTGCCCACAAGGTGGAACTCCACCTTGCACATGCTGGCCAGACTGTGCGAGCAGCAGCAGGCAATAGTGGAGTTTCAGCTGCAGCAATCACGCGTGAGTCGCTCTGCGGAACAGCACCACTTCACCACCAATAACTGGGCCTCCATGCGAGACCTGTGTGCCTTGTTGCGCTGTTTCGAGTACTCCACCAACATGGCCAGTGCCAATGACGCCGTTCTCAGCGTTACTATCCCAGTTCTATGCCTCCTTGAAAAAACGCTTCGTGCGATGATGGAAGAGGATGTGGCACAGGAGGAGGAGGAGGAGGAAGCGGGATCATTTCAAAGGCTTTCAGGGCAGTCTTTCACAAGTGGCTATGAGGGTGGGTTCCTGCACCAACAAACGCCAGGTACACAATTGTCCGGCAGAAAGGGCACAGTTCTGGAGGATGACGAGGTGGAGGAGGAGATGGAGGAGGAGGAGGAGGAGGAGGAGCCATGTTCACAGCAGGGTGGCACTCAGACCAGCTCGTGGCCATTACTGGTGCGTGGCTGGGGGGATACAGAGGACACAGACGATACACCTCTCACAGAGGACAGCTTTTCTTTGCCTCTGGGCAGCCTAGCACACATGAGCGATTACATGCTGCAGTGTTTCCGCAACGACAGCCGAGTTGCCCACATTTTAACTGGTGCTGATTACTGGGTGGCCACCCTGCTGGATCCCCGTTACAAGGACAACGTACCGTCCTTAATTCCCTCACTGGAGCGGGATCGTAAGATGCGCGAGTACAAGCGCACGCTGGTAGACGCGCTGCTGGTGGCATTCCCACCTGACAGCGGGCGTACGGTGGAAGCACAAGGTGAAGGCAGAGGAGGAGGAAGAGGTCGCCAACGCAGCCGGGGCACCGGCAGCACCTCAGAAGGCAGGGTTAGCATGGCCGAAATGTGGAAAAGCTTTGTCAGCACGCCACAACAACCAGCACCACCAGCTGAGATGGAACGTCTTAGCAGGAGGCAGCATTTCACCAACATGGTTGAGCAGTATGTGTCCACAGGCCTACACGTACTGGATGACGGGTCTGCCCCCTTTAACTTCTGGGTCTCCAAATTGGGCACATGGCCTGAGCTTGCCGTTTATGCCTTGGAGGTGCTGGCCTGCCCTGCAGCCAGTGTATTATCTGAACGTGTATTTAGCACGGCAGGGGGCGTTATCACAGACAAGCGCAGCCGCCTGTCCAGAGCCAATGTGGACAAGCTCACGTTCATTAAAATGAACCAGGCATGGATCCCACAGGACTTGTCCGTACCTTGTGCAGAATAGACATGTATACCGGTGTTGTGACAAACTGTCCGGCCATCGGATTGTGCCCGGCCCGTACTGCGCAGGCGCAGCGCTTGCGCAGTACAGAGGACAAGGAGATTCACAAAATCTCCGAAGATGAACGGCGCCTGCGCTGTGAGTGCAGGTTCAAGCCCCACCATCCAAGAGGACATACGGTAGCACATAGTAACAGGGCCCCTCACGGGCTCGCTTCGATCGCGGCCTTGCTTGGCTCGGCTTGAACCACGGATGGTGTGGCCTTCACCTGAACTCAACACGCAGGCGCCGTTAGTCTTGGGAGATTTTTTAAATCCCCTTGTCCTACATACTCAGCAAGCGCAGTACAGGGCGGACACTATTCGACAGGGGACAGAATTCGACACATCACCGGCCTTACCCAGCCATTGTTGTATTTTTGAACCAGTGTTGGCTACCTCGTCCTCCTCCACCGCCGCTTCCACCTACACAGCCACATCCACCGCCACCTCAACCTCCTACTCCATATGGACCTCGTCCTGCTAGGCCAAGATTAAAATTTTTATTTTATTTTTTTGTAGCGCACAGATCCTTTCCCCCTTACCTGCCTTTATGTTGTTGGCTCTTCGCAGGAGGGAGAAAGACACACCGCACTACCAGCCCGTATCCTCCTATATAAAGAGGTTGAGCGGTGTACTTGACGGGCCGTGTCCACAGCCGGAGTCAAAACTCCTCCAGAGGATGATTCTCACCTCTACTGTAGGTAGAGGCAAGTCCTTTAATTGCCAGTAAAGTCAATGTCCACACCAGCTGAAACTCCAACTCTTATTCTCTCATGGCAAAATAAACTGTACTCAGATAGAAAAGGTTAGAGCAAAGAAACAGGACAGCTTAAGGTGTGGAGGAGGTCCAGGCACAAACGTAGCACATTCACTTCACTGCTTAGGTTTCTCAAACAGTTTTTGGCGCACGGTCTCTGCCACAGACATTGAGGTTGGTCTCTGCCACAGACCGGGTGTACAAGGCCCCTGCCACAGACCTGGAGAACTTTGGTCTCTGCCACAGACTAGGGTGTATAAGGCCCCTGCCACGGGCCTGGAGAACTTTAGTCTCAGCCACAGACCAGGGTGTATAAGGCCCCTGCCACGGGCCGGTTGAATAAGGCCTCTGATACAGTCAAGGTGACCTTGAGCTTCTCCTTCTACGAACCTAGCCCATATCAAGGGGACATCTCTCCAGGGAGTCAACAGACCATTCCTTCACCGTGACTCCCGCATCGGTCCATCAGAATGATCCTCCCTTCCCTGGAACAGGGTCCCCTACACGAGGCGGCTCTGGACTCCAGGCTTCACTCCCGCCCCTAGGCCTCCATACCCAGGGCAGCAAGAACTCCAGGATAGTACCTCACCCCGGGCTAAAGGTGCCCGAGATGGAACAGGAACACATGCACCCAGGCCGAAGGCACCTGGGCGCGGACCCCACTGGACATCAGCCCCCAGGCCAAAGGTCTGCCCCTTTTATATGCTCTCCTGGCATGCACAGCAGGTTCCCCGCCCCGCTGTACTACTGCCAAGAGGGGACACAAAAGGCGCCACCTGTAGGCCGCAGGGAACTGCACACCAATACTGTCCCCCGAGGACAAAATGGTCCATGAATCCTACAGAATTAGGGTATTTGAGCCTATTTACCACTCAAACACTTTCCTTAAATTTAGCACCCCGCTACATTTTTATTTCAAAGTATTTTATTTTCCCACTAGCTTATCCATTAAATTAAATAATTTATTCCAGAAAGGGCGTATTCTGGGGCATTCCCACCATATGTGTCGCATCGTGCCGTTGAGTTTCTGAGGTTCTTAATGACTTCCTGTACCTCTTCTGCTGAAAATCGGGCCTCCAGCATATTTTTTTATTTTTTTATTTTTTTTATGTTCTTTTAAGTTATTTCCTATCCACATTTGTTTGCAGAGCACTTGCCATGTTCTTAACAACATTTTGCTGCCATTTGCAGCCCTCTAGCCCTTTCCATTACTTTTTTAGAGCCTTTTTAGTCGTCAGAAGTCCGGGTCCCCATTGACTTCAATGGGGTCCGGGTCCGGGTCCGGGTTCGGGTTAAAGTTCGGTCCCGAATCCGAACTTTTTTCCGAAGTTCGGCCGAACCCGCCGGACCCGAATATCCAGCTACCCGCTCAACTCTAGTTGCAAGTACTGTAGAGTTCAGAAGTCAGTAATTTGTAACATGGAGTGCAGAGGTTAGTAATATATAATGCAGAGTTCAGAGGTCAGGCGTAAGTAGTATGTAACTCGGGGGTCAGGGGTAAGTAATGCAGAGCACAGAAGTGAGTAGTTCAGAGGTCAGTAGTACGTGAACCAGAGTTCAGAGGTAAGTAGTAAGTTACACAGAGGTCAGTGGCGTCACTAGGGTTGGTGTCACCCGGTGCGAAAAAAAATGGTGTCACCCCCCAACAACTATAGTCCCCCCTCAGTACAGACCCCCCTCCACTAACTACAGACCCCACTCCCACAGTATAGATCCCTTCCCTCAGTACAAACCCGCTCCACTAAGTACAGACTCTCCGCCATCAATATAGACCCGCCTCCCTCAGTATGAACCCCCACCTCAGTGCAGACCGCTCCATCAGTACAGACACCCCCACCTCAGTGCAGACCCCCTCAGTTACAGACACCCCCCTCAGTTACAGACACCCCTCGTACAGACACCCCCCTCAGTACAGACACCCCCCTCAGTACAGACACCCCCCTCAGTAACAGACACCCCCCTCAGTAACAGACACCCCCTCGTACAGACTCCCCCTCGTACAGACTCCCCCTCGTACAGACCACCCCTCAGTTACAGACACCCCCTCAGTTACAGACACCCCTCGTACAGACACCCCCCTCAGTACAGACACCCCCCTCAGTACAGACACCCCCTCGTACAGACTCCCCCTCGTACAGACCACCCCTCAGTTACAGACACCCCCTCAGTTACAGACACACCCTCAGTTAAAGACCCCCCCTCAGTTAAAGACCCCCCCTCAGTTACAGACACCCCCCTCAGTTACAGACACCCCCTTCAGTACATACACCCCCCTCAGTACAGACACCCCCTCAGTACAGACACCCCCACCTCAGTACAGACCGCTCCATCAGTACAGACACCCCCACCTCAGTGCAGACCTCCTCAGTTACAGACACCCTGCTCAGTTACAGACACCCCCCACAGTACCAGACACCCCTCGTACAGACACCCCCTCAGTTACAGACACCCCCCTCAGTACAGACACCCCCCTCAGTACAGACACCCCCTTGGTACCAGACCCCCCTCAGTACAGACACCCCCTCAGTTACAGCCCCCCAGGTGCAAACTCACCCTAGTGCAGACCCCAGCAGTACAGACACCCCCTCCCCCCATCAGTAAAGATGCCCCCCTTACCTTACAGACCTCAGAACAGAGCGGCAGATACACACAGCGGTGTGTCTCTCGAGCGCGGGCTCCTCCTCCTCCTCCGTGGATGTAAACAGAGAGGAGGCAGAGGGGGCGGCGGCTTCCTTCCGCTCCGCTGAGGGACACAGCCGCAGCGTGAGCTTAAGGCACAGGGCAGCGGGCAATGTCAGTGTGGTGCCGCTGCGCTACCCACGGGTGTCACCCCTCTGGTGGGTGTCACCCGGGTGCGGCCCGCCCCCCCCGCACCTGGCTAGCAACGCTAGTGCGTGTCGTCACATCATCACAGTGCAGTGTGATGATGTGACAGGCTGAGTCGCTCGCTGGCTCTGTAGGGTAGGGAGGAGGATTGGAATTTAGGAATAGGAAGAATAAGGAGCCGGAGGACACACACCAGGCGCGGCCGCGGCGCTGGAGGTGTTGTTCCAGGCTTCCAGCCCAGCGGGGTGAAATTAATCAATGAATGGGTCAGCTGTAAAAAAAAAAAAAAAAAAGGGAGGGTGTCACCCCTCTAGCGGGTGTCACCCGGGGGCGGACCGCACCCCCCGCACCCCCCTAGCAACGCCTCTGACAGAGGTCAGGGTCATTGAACTATAACAAACAGTGTGAAGGTAGGGTTGCCATGACATGTTCAAAAGACTCATTATGCCTCATAGAATATACATTGGGGTGTTTGCCTACCAAAGTGGGGTCATTTTGTGGGTAATTCCACTGTCCTGGTGCTCCAGGGCCTTCAAAAAGGTGATAGGTAATCAGGAAACAAAATGTGTAATTTATGCTCCTAGAACACCTGAAGGGGCTCCCTGCCTGTTGGGCCTCTCTATGTGGCCACTGGCCAGGCTGTGGAAAAGTCTCACACATGTGGTATCGCCATACTCAGGAGGTGTAGCAAAATATATTTTGGGGTGTAATTGCAAGTTTTTCTACCTATCTATCTATCAGGAGCCTATCACATTTTTGAAGGCTTCGGAGCCCCTTTGTTAGGATTCTGTCCTACTCAGTTTCCATTTCAGAGCCACTGCTTTCTACTAGCTCATACTCGCTATCTGAGACTGACGGAGAGAGTTCCCCGCTACTCCCATCCGACATATATGGAAAGCCTCCTCACTGCTAAATAATTTTTAAGCCATGTTGACAGATTACTGGGACAGATGTGACAGATGTGTCAGTTATTGACAGATGTTGATCATTGGGACAGATGTGGCAGATGATCATGGACAGATGAGTGCAGATATGCACTGGGAGAGATGTGGCAGATGATCACGGACAGATGTGTGCAGATGTTTACTAGGACAGATGTGGCAGATGTTTACTGTGGCAGATGTTCACTGGGACAGATGTGGCAGATGATCACGGACAGATATGGCAGAAGATCATGGACAGATTAGCGGCAGATGTGCGCAGATGATCATGGACAGATGTGACAGATGATCACGGGTAGATGCGCGCAGATGATCACAGACAGATGTGCGGAGATGATCATGGACACATGTGGCAGATGATCATGGGTAAGGTGCACGCCAGATGATCACTGGGACAGATGTTCACTGGGACAGATGATTTTACTGGGACGGATGTGGGACAGATGCGTGACAGGTGATGTTTACTGTGTGGGGACACTGTGTGGGGACACTGTGATGGGGCACTGTTTTGGGGACACTAGCTGGGTGATCAGTGTGTAAAAAGCTGTAAAAAAACAGCTCATACACACTGATCTCCAGCTCGTAGCACAGATCCGCTCTCCTTCTCCTCGCTGACAGGCTCTGTGTGAGGAGAAGGAAAGCCGATCGCCTGGCAACGGCTCTCTGTTTACATTACATGATGACTGTGATTGGACACAGCCATCATGTGATCAGGAGGGCCAATAACAGAGCCCTCATGCCGATCCGAGATGCGGCATGTCCTGGGGACACGAGCGCGTCAGGATCGTGCGGCTGTGCGGGCACGCAGCAGCGCGATCCCGCTCCTTCTGAGGGATGTTCAGGAACGTCCATTTAGAAGGACTAAATGCCCACCCGGCCGTTTATATGCAGTGGCCAGGTGGGAAGAGGTTAAGGAGTGTAGTTAAATCAAACATGGTCAGTTTGTCCCCAAGTGCAATCCCCCCAGGTCAGTCTGTCCTCCAGTATAATTCCCCCAAGTCAGTCTGTCCGCATTCCTGTGCACTTCACATGCGATGTCTGTGCGGTGCAAATTCAGCCATACAAACTGTATGGCTGAAATCACATTGCATTCACACCAAAATGGTGCAGGGTCCTTTTTTTGTCCACACTGGAATTGGATTGCATGCGTCCTGTGAACCAATTTGGGGGTGTCATTAACTTTACATTGACACCCGCAGTGGTTCGCAGAGTGCAGTGTCAACTGCCTGCGATTCTGATGCAGAGCATGAACCCGCACAGGAATCCCTGTGGTTCCCACATCGCACCAGTGTGAACCTAGCCTCATACTTGTTACTTCTTTTCATGTGCAGTGTCTTAGGGCTCTTTCACACGGGACGGATCCGAGGAGATCCGCCCCGTGAAGCTCCGCTTGCTCAGCGGGGATCGCTCCGTTGATCCCCGCTGAGCCGGCGGATGACTGGGCAATCCCCGCACACTGTGCAGGAACCGCCCTGTCAGAGCATCACTCTCCCCTATGGGGGGATCGGATGAACACAGACCGTCTGTCCGTGTTCATCCGATCCGCTCCGCCGACGGATGGAAAAATAGGGTTTTCCTCCGTCACACTTTGACGGAGCGGAACGGGTCGGATGTCAGCGGACATGTCACCGCTGACATCTGTGGCTCCAAAGGGCTGTGGCTCCATAGGGCTACATGGAGCGTCCGTCCAGGTCCGCCTAAAAAACTGACAGGCGGACCTGAACGGACTGTCCGTGTGAAAGGGGCCTTAAAGAGACAATACATCAGTTGCTACTTTGTTGCTTTGTAAAGGAATTATGGCACAGCTGTTCAGAGCGCTAATGCAAACCCATGAGCTTACCAACAGACAAATGTTGGACTTATATTACAGTTAGCTTAGCTAGATAGGGGAAAGTGAGCTGCTATACAGTGGGGAAAATAATTATTTCATCCCCTGCAGATTTTGTAAGTTTTCCCACTTACAAAGAAATGAAGGGTCTATAATTTTTTCTCATAGGTCTATTTTAAATTATAGAGACAGAATATCCACCAAAAAAAACCCCACATAAAACAAATGCTATAAATTGAGTTGCAGTTCAGTGAGTAAAATAAGTATTTGATCCCCAAGCAAAACATGACTTAGTACTTGGTGGAGAAACCCTTGTTGTTTTTTACCCTTTACGTTTCTTGTAGTTGGTGACCAGGTTTGCACACTTCTCAGGAGAGATTTTGGTCCACTCTTCTTTACAGATCTTCTCTAAATCCTCAAGGTCTCTTGGATGTCGCTTGGCAACTTGAAGTTTCAGCTCCCTCCATAAGTTTTCTATAGGATTAGGGTCTGGAGACTCCATGACCTTAATGTGCTTCTTCTTGAGCCACTTCTGTGTTGCCTTGGTGGTATGTTTAGGGTCATTGTCATTCAGGTTGACCCATCCCTGACCCATCTTCAGTGTTTTGGCTGAGGGAAGAAGGTTGTTATCCAAGATTTTACAATACATGGCCCCATTCATTGACCCCTCAATGTGGCAAAGTGTGCCTGTATCTTTAGCAGAGAAACAGCCCCAAAGCATAATGTTTCCACCTCCATGCTTGACTGTAGGGATGGTGTTCTTCGGGTCATAGTCAGATACCTGTCTAATACAGGTATTTGCCCCAACTTCCGGGCATAGATATCCGCGGATATTTACGCCACGTCCGGCGCCTTCTCCGTCCTCCCTGCTGTCTTCTGGGAGACACACAGGTTCCAGAAGACAGCAGGGACCATTCAGATCGCGAAGCGCGACTCGCGCATGCGCAGTAGGGAACCAGGAAGTGAAGCTGAAAGGCTTCACTTCCTGATTCCCTTACTGAAGATGGCGGCGGCAGCACCCGAGAGCCGAGGGACGGATCGGCTTTGGGTGCCGACATCGCGGGCGCCCTGGACAGGTAAGTGTCCGTATTTTAAAAGTCAGCAGCAGCAGTATTTGTAGCTGCTGACTTTAAAAAATAAATACATTTGGCGGAACTCCGCTTTAAGGCTGATTAGAGTAAATTAAGGGTTAATAAGGGGTTAAACAAAGGAACATTTGTTCATCCCTTTGATCTGCAGATGAAGAAACAGAAAGAAACAAAAAGAACCAATATTTATTTTTATTTCAGTATTTCAGCGGCTGAGGAATGTTGTTAATAAACATTGCCGGCTGCTTTTTTTTTCTGACAGCTCCAATAACCGCAGTTCTTTAACACTTCAGCTGTCAACAGGGAAGACCACCTGACAACTCAAAGAACCGAGCCTGAAAGTATCGGTATCAGGTATCGGTGCATTTGCACGAGTACCGATACTTGTGCAAATACTCGGTATTGGCATCGATACCGATACTGATACTACTATCGGTGCAACCCTAGTACTAACCATTTCTCTCGCGTTTAAGGCAGAGCTGCCGATGAATAAAGTTGCATATTATTTACAGCCTACTGTTTCACTGAGTCATAGGATTTAGAGGGTGTCACCAGATTCAGGTAGGCACTATTCCAACATATTTCTCAAAACCAACACCTACAGGTGCACAGCAAATGCAAAATATCTGGTGTTCATGGCAGACATTCAGAGCTGTCCTGTGTCTTCCGCACACTTCCTGTGTTAATAGTGCTCTCAATATACAGTGCTCCTACAACTAAATATAAATCATATACAATTTATATATAAAGTGCAAAGTGCATTATTCACAACGCAATATAACTATCCATCAAAGTGCTAAAAATGTCCATTCAAAGTGCAAATTGCAAATATCCTCTTCCGTGTAATATATTAGCTTCACTATATAAAGTGCCCAGTGCAATTTGTGCAACACAAACATATAAATTGCACTCTTGAACACTTGCCTACAGGGCACTTTCACCCTTTTCCTGCCCAGGCCATTTTTCAGCGATGTCGTACCTTGAATGACAATTGCGCGGTCATGCAACACTGTATCCAAATTATTTCTAATTGATTTCTTCACACAAATAGAGCTTTCTTTTGGTGGATTTAATCACTGTTGTTTTTTTGGGGTTTTTTTACAAAAAAAAAAAGAAAAAAGACCAAAAAAAATAAGTTTTTCTGTTTTTTTCTGTTAATAACATTTTCTCCTTCACTGATGGGTGCTAATGAGGCTGCACTGATGGGCACTGACAGGGTGCACTGATGGGCACTGATGAGGTGCCAGTTATGGGCACTAATGAGGCGGCACTTATGGGCACTGATTATGTGGCACTGATGAGGAGGCACTAATATGCCGCACTGATTGGTGGCACTGATATGCGGCACTGATGAGCACTGATAGACAGCACTGATGGGCGGCACTGGTGGGCACTGACCATGGCACTGATGGCTGCTGATAGGCGGCACTGGTGGGCACTGATAGGTTGCATAGATAGGTGGCACTGATGGGAGGCACTGATGAGAGGCACTGATGGGCATTGATGGGCAGTAGACTTGTGCACAACGGAAAAATTAGTTTAGTTTCGGTTCGTTTATTTTCGGTCCTGTTGATTCGTAATCGTTCGTAATTTTGCTAGACAGGATTTTTCATGTTCGGACTAATTCGTATTTTCGCAAGCAACATTTATTGTTGAATCGGAATGATTCGTATTAATGTAAGCCTTATTTTTCGTTGATTTATAATTCGTACTTTCGGTAGAGTACATTGTTTTTCGTTGATTCTGGACACAACTACTACTTTCCTAACTTTTTTCCGTGTCTCTCTCACAATGGCGCTGCCTATTATACCTAATGTGCTTCAAATGGATTTGTACTTTTCTAAATACATAGCGGTTATTTGTAACGATTCGAAATCTCGTATTTTACGTTCTTTTTTTACATGCGGCTATAGCCTCCGCCCCTGTACACCATATTGAGAGGGAGTTCAGCACGGTGAGGGAGAAGCAGAGAGCAGAGTGAGTGTTATTGTGCTTCGAATGGATTCGTACATTCGTAACTTTTTTCATAACGAATTATGCCGAAGACATTCGGGCATTCGCTATTTGCGGTATAATTTATTTCGAATTCGGTTTATTCGTAATTGCTTTGTTCGGAAATTCGAATGCTTCCGAATGTCCGAAAGTTGCTAAATTCGGACGAATTTTGATTCGTTACGAAACGAATTGCACAAGCCTAATGGACAGCACTGATGAGCAGGCACTGATGAGAGGCACTGAAAGGCAGCAGTGGCTGGTATCACTAATGGGCACTGATTGGTGTCACTGATAGGCACTGATGGGCACTGGGGGGCTTTACTGTAATCAGGGCACTGATGATCAGTGCCCTGATTACCTGTCCGGATGTTCCCTGCGAGGAGATGCCGCTGATCTCTCCTCACAACACACTCTGTCAGTGTGAGGCGATGAGAGCCGATCACCGGCACTTCCGCATTTACATGTGACCAGCTGTAATTGGACACAGCCAATCACATGGTTAAAGAGCCACGTGATCGGCTCTTTACAGAGATCGGGGTGGCGCTGTGTCCTAGAAACACGGCGTCGCCACGATCAAAAATGTGTATTGAAAAACTTAACCTAAGACCTGATTCACACCTATGTGGGTTGCAGTTTGCATATTCCAGGACATTTTGTGTTTTTCAATACACGTTTTTGATCCATTGAAGTCTTTGGAACCAAAAACCAGAAAAAAAGTCCCTGGCCCTTTTCATAAAATGCACACATGTGAACTACATCCATAGGAAACCCAGATAAATGGACTGTAGTGTGTTTCTGCAAAACTGAAAACGCACTAAAAAATGCATAGGTGTGAACCAGGCCTCAAGGGATAAAAACCATTGAAATGTTCAAATATTGCAGATATGCACTGTACTTTTTTTTGCCTTGACATCAGTAGTGTATTTAGGTTTTGTGCTGCCCTAGGCCTGATTAAACTAGTGCACCCCCTAATTTAAATATGACCCACCCCTTCCTCTCAAGACCACACCCCTTTATTTTTAAGACACGCCCTGAAATTTTCGAGAGGGGACACTAGTTCTGAGGACCTGGGGGTGGGGGGCAATGGATTTCCTTAATTTGCATACATTTCCTCTCACTTCCTGTTTGGCTATGGGGCAGGAAGTGAAGGGAAATCTCTGCAATGGGACAGGGATGGGAAAAAATAAACTGACAGGGGCTATAACCCTCCCTTACTCTATCCAAAATGTAAAAAAAAAGTGTTGGCTATAGTTCTACTTTAAGCACAAATTTCTGATAATTTTATGGAGAGGACTAAGAAGATATAACCATGCCAATGGTGCAAAAGAAAACATATAGCACAGTGAGGAAGGTTTGTGGTCCAGGATGATAGGATAGTCAAAATTAGAATCAGCGCCCCCCCCCCCCCCCCACAGTTGCGGAATTCCGGCCTTCCGCATACCGAAAGCAGTGCGGCCGCTTTATGGGGGCGCTAGACTAATTTGCCTCTCAGCTCAGTCCGCCCCAAAAGACTGACGCTACACTAACAGTGTAGCGCAAGCCGGCGGGGACTCTTTCCGTGCTGCCCCCCTGCAAAGTGCTGCCCTAGGCCTGGGCCTTGTTGGCCTAGGCCAGGATACAGCTTGACATACTGTATGCTAACTTCTTTTTTTTTTAAGGCTTCACTTTAAAGCGGAGGTTCTGCGGCCAAATGTTTTTGTTTTTTTCTGTGCATTCAATGTGGGTTAACATCACAAGTTAGTACTCACTTGTTTGGCGAATACAACCATCCGCCGTCCGTTTTTGTTTACAAGAATAACTTTTAAAAATCGTTCTATTGATTCCCCATTTTGCTTGTGGGCATTGTGAAGCCCACAAGCACTGACTTCCTGGAATGCCTCCCGGCATTCACCGCTCCTTCTCATGTACGAGCAGTGTAGACGGCGAGCAGCGCCGTCAACACTGCCTGGTTGCCATCACAACGGGCGGCGTCATAGAAAGTATACGCCCCGTTGTGATAGCATTGAAAACTCTCACAGCGCAGAACGGGGCATCAAGGAGATTACAGCTACGCCCCGTCACGTGACCAGCTCCCAGAGAACACTGCGGAGCTGGGGAGACGCCTACTCCCGCGGAAGAGGGATTAAATGAAAATGCCAATTACTTAAGGCATTTACATATAAAAAAAAAAACGGCCGATTATATATCCTACATGTCCACTGATGCAGTGGAGACAGTCTTGTGTTTTTGGTGAACCTCCGCTTTAAGAAATTAAGCCTAGTCCTCTTTAATGGCAATACTGTTTGCTTGCTGTTTTTCTGCTCCACAACACCTTTTTTGGTGACAACAGCCAGTGACAGGATTTCCTTCTATTTTGGGAAGATTTCCAGAACTCCCTGTCATGTCTGTAGGACAGAAGCTAAAGGGAAAACTCCTTGATGGGAACTTACCGTAGATAGCAGTAAACATTTAACAGAAGCTCTAAACACTTTGCTACTCTATCCAAGACTGAAAAAAACCCATAACTATCCTCAAATAGTACCATCAAAGGGCATCTGGGAACACTGCCCTTTCACAAATAATAAATATAACAATATAGCAAGAAAGCTGCAAGAGACATTGTGCCAAACACATTGCCCAGAAAAGAAAAGAAATATAATTTACCTTTTTCTTCAGCGTGCAAGGACAAGGCTAATTAAAGGGCATGTTCTTTAGGCACAGTGGGCTTGATTTACTAAATCTGGAGAGTAAAAAATCTGGTGCAGCTCTGCATGGTGGCTTCTACCTTCAGCTTGTTCAATTAAACACTTCAGCCCCGGACCATTTGGCTGGCCAAAGACCAGAGCACTTTTTGCGATTCGGCACTGCGTCGCTTTAACTGACAATTGCGTGGTCGTGCGACGTGGCTCCCAAACAAAATTGACGTCCTTTCTTTTCCCATAAATAGAGCTTTCTTTCGTGGTATTTGATCACCTCTGCGGTTTTTATTTTTTGCGCTATAAACAAAAATAGAGCGACAATTTGAAAAAAAATGCAATATTTTTTACCTTTTGCTATAATAAATGTCCCCAGAAAATCTATATATAAAAAAAAAATTCCACAGTTTAGGCTAATATGTATTCTTCTACATATTTTTGGTAAAACAAAATCGCAATAAGCGTTTATTGATTGGTTTGCGCAAAAGTTATAGCATCTACAAAATAGGGGATAGTTTTATGGCATTTTTATTAATATATATATTTTTTTACATGTTATGGTGGCGATCAGCGATTTTTATCGTGACTGCGACATTATGGCGGACACTTTTGACAAATTTTTGGGACCATTCACATTTATACAGCGATCAGTACTATAAAAATGCACTGCTTACTGTGTAAATGTGACTGGCAGTGAAGGGGTTAACCAGTAGGGGGCGGGGAAGGGGTTAAGCGTGTCCTAGGGAGTGATTCTAACTGTTAGGGGGCGTGGCTATGAGTGACACATCACTGATCGCTGTTCCCGATGAGAGGGAACAGACGATCAGTGACAGTGTCATTAGACAGAATGGGGAGATGCTTGTTTACACTTGCCTCTCCCCGTTCTGCAGATCCCACGGGCACGGTCACAGAGCTCGCGGCAGGGGCGCACGCGTACCGCACGGCGGGAAATTCAAAGTGACGTAAATATACGTTACTTTGTCCAGCCGTGTCATTCTGCCGACGTATATGTATAGGAGTCGGTCAGGAACCGGTTAAGTCAGAAGGTTTTTTATCTGATTGCATTCTATGCATTAAAATAAAAAGCCTTCTGTGTGCAACAGCGCCCCCCAGCCCCCCTAATACTTACTGAGCCCCCTCTCTCTCCAGCGATGTAAACGAGAGTCTCGGCCACCATTGGGTCCCACTGCTGTCAATCAAAGTCAGCTAGCCAATCAGGAGAGAGAGGGGCGGGGTGGGGCGGGCCCCGGCTCCGTGTCTGATTGTCAAAACAAATACAAGGAGATTTCCAAGCTCAAACTTACCAACCAGCCAGCGATCAACCGAATTGCCCTATCTAACAATATGCGTTACGAACAGGGGTTTAGTTTGCACACATTTGCAAATACTTGCGTAAGCTACAGGCCCCGTCAAGGCACCCTGTTTTCTGTAGTTCCTAACCCTGACTTCTGGGTCTCCACAATGGAAGCACATGCATTTTTATGGATAAGTGAGGATAGGTGGCCAGGAAGGAGCCCACCCCTCCTTAAGGGTACAGGGGCACACTGGACACCCAGCCCATAGCACTACGGCAGCAAAGATGTCAGTGCTTTGCCTGACCAATATAATCAAAATACAAACAAGTGGCCACTGCCCCCACCTATAACTTATCTACTGTAGCAAGGAACCCCCGGGATGGTGACGCATGTCGAACGAATACAAGGAGATTTCCAAGCTCAAACTTACTAACCAGCCAGTAACCAGCCGAATTGACCTGTCTAACAATAAGCGTTAAGAACAGGGTTTTGTCTGCACACATTTGCAAATACATGCGTAAGCCACAGGCCCCATCTGAATGGACGCACGGAACTGCGACTCGGCCCGGGTGCCCCTATAGCAAGCTGCTTGCTGTGGGGGGTCCTCAACAGGTGGGAGGGGCCAGGAGCACAGAAGAGGGACACAAGAAAAGGAGTATCTGGCCCACTCTGTGCAAATCCACTGCACAGAGTAGGTAAGTATAACATGTTTGTTCTTTTTATAGAAAAAAAAAAGGAGACTTTACAATCACTTTAATGAAAGGTCATCATTCTGGCATCCTGTATAACTGTGCTTCATTCAAACAAGCCAAAACATTTACAAGTATTGAAAAATAAATGTAGCAATACCCCCAGCTAAGAGGGCTGCTGGTATAGATTTCCGGGCCTGTAACACGCCAGGAACTGGCTCTAACCTCCCTTGGCACAGATAGCAATAAGATGGGATTGTGAAACCCGTTAGCTATGGGGATCACAATGCCGCAACAAACATGTAACCACACAGCAATAGGCTTAATCACAAGTTCTTTTACTGGATATGAAGCAGGCAGTTTAAACAGTAATACACTTATGTATACAGAGCCCTGCAAGGTTAAATACACAGCATATAACAAATGCTAAACTAACTAGTACCACACATGCTAAATGTCTTTTAACTATGCTCGCGAGCTATTCCCTCGTGGGCAAGATGGCGCCCAAACAGTATCTAACAGTCTACAGTCAGGCCTGACTATTGCCGATACGGTGCTTCTGTTGGGAAGTATCTTCGATAGCAATGGTGGTGCACTTTATAGGTTATTTGTAATCCACAGGAAACCCCACAGTTGTCTGCTTGGCAAATAAAAATGTTTAACTAATGTTGCACGGCACACTGTCCCACTGGCGTGCGATGTGACACTCTCTGGTAGTAGCGGTTCCTGAACAAGGAACACTGGGCCTAAGATTAATCAATAATCGTTGAGCAAGTGCTCTCTCACCTGACCGGACCAGTCCGTACAACCGACTTCCACAGTTGGGACTTCAGCACACAGTCTCCCGACACCCGCAGTCTCTGATCCTCCCGATAGTCCTTGGAAGGATGATGGACAAGATGACTCCTGGGTTCTCCCGTGAAGGTCGGAGGGCTCTTTGAATCTCAGGGCCCAACTCTTAGGCCCAGTCCAGCGGCAGACCCAGCGTAGGTTCCACTTGCTAGGTGGGCGGCGTCCAAAGAGACTCGCGTGTCCCTCCGTTCCCCCTTAAATAGCACTTCCCCGGCAGACCTTGCGCCGGGCAATGCACTCTGGGGGTCCCACTGCACATTGGGTAAGGTAGTCTTTTAGAGTTCCTTAAAGTGACACCCCGCTACACAAAAATAAAATGATTATTACTTATAGATACCTTCTAACTTCTTATTAACCAATGCAGAAGTTCAGGGCAGGACTTAGGGTGGTGGGGGCCCCTGGGCTTGAGTCACTTTCGGGCCCTACCTTCTATACATTACTTTAAATAGAACAATTCAATGAAAAATTAAAGAGGAAGTAAACCCCGGCCGATTTTTGCAGTTTTTTAATTAATAAGTTATAACAGCTCATCGCGATGCAATACATACAGTATATATATATATCACCCAAAAACAAGGCCTGCCAATACCTTTTTTAGGATGGTTTCATTCTCTGTATTTCTGGGTATCTCAAGCGCCATTCGTACTGCTGTTATGTGATTCAAATTATGACGTCGCTTCCGCCCTTACTGTGTCCCTATCGGTAATCTCGCGCATGCGCCGTTGCGTCGTAACCATTCGCTGCTGTGTCTGCGGCTGCTGTTTTCTTTCACTCTCCTTTTGTGACGTCTTCTTTAGTCACACGGGGGAGTATCAGGAAGAGTAGACAGAGCTAAACACCGCAAGACTTCTCCTCTGTGCCGGACAGAGGGGAAGTTCTCACAGACTGCATTCCGGCAAGCTTTAAATGCCGGTTTAGAGGGGCAAATGTGCATAAGCGCGGGGCCCCCTTATGGGGCGGGGCCCATGGGCTTGAGCCCAGTCAAGCCCAATGGTAAGTCCGGCCCTGCGGAAGTTAGCAAATAAGATCAAAGTGCTTTTCCCTGCAAACCGTCTTTATTGTAATAAATTGTCCGGCTGCATTTCAAGGTAAAGCTTCTTACTGCCTCACTGGTATATAAAGATAAAATAGCAATGTAATCTCCTGATAGCAAAACACAAATGATTTTCTATTCCCTCCCTGTCCTGCATTACCACTTTCCTCGCTCGGCGCTCTGTTATATTTAGACTGGTGCTCTTCCCGAGTCAGTTTTATTACATGAATCACAGGACGTTATGCAAATGTTCAGAGATTCTGCATATGAAAATATTACTGTCATGAATTAGGAGAGAAGGGTTGGTGGAATAATCACTTGGCATTTGAGCGCTCTGATTGATAACCACTTCTTTTATAGGGCATAATAAAATATGAAAGATGGATCGTTTTGGAAGCCCAATTTTAATTCCTAATTCAAATGGAAGAAGCAGAAAAGTTAAAAAGCCAGTGGGTGATAGTTCAACAGAAGTGATCTTTTTTTTCTAAGCTCTTGCTCAGAATCAAGAGACTGTTCCTTGTATTACTGTTTAACAGTCATATTAAAAAGTAGGAGTGGAAATACTTATAATAATATTATAACAAATGTTTAAGGGTTAATTGAAGTGGTGAGTCCTAGTTTCCCCAAAGATTTATCTAGAAAATGTGATTAGGGTCACACTCTTGGTTTCTACACAGGGCTGAGGACCCCGTCACACCCCTGGTGACAACACTGTGTGCCTGAATGGCCAAATGGGACGTGCGTTGCATGCTCCCCCATACCCAGAAGTACTATCTTTCTTCGCTTGCAGCAGCCAAATGGAATTGCAGAGGAGTGAAGGGAAGGCGGCTTTGTGCGGCTAGTGGAGCCAAAATTAAAGCTGAATGTCAGATTTAGGAAAAAAAATGCAGCCCAGCACAGTTTAACCTCTTAACCACTTAAGGACCAGACCAATACGCAGCATAATGACCAGGCCCCTTTTTGCGATTCGGCACTGTGACGCTTTAACTGACAATTGTGCGGTCGTGCAACGTGGCTCCCAAACAAAATTGGTGTCCTTTTTTTCCTATAAATAGAGCTTTCTTTTGGTGGTATTTGATCACCTCTGCGGTTTTTATTTTTTGCGCTATAAACAAAAATAGAGCGACAATTTTGTAAAAAATGACATATTTTTTACTTTTTGCTATAATAAATATCTCCCAAAAATATATAAAAAAACATTTTTTTTCCCTCAGTTTAGGCCGATACGTATTCTTCTACATATTTTTGGTAAAAAAAAAATCGCAATCTGCTTGATTGGTTTGCGCAAAAATTATAGCGTTTACAAAATAGGAGATAGTTTTAAGGCATTTTTATAAAAAAATATTTTTTACAAGTAATCAGCGATTTTTTTTAATGACTGCGACATTATGGTGGACACATCGGACACTTTTGACACATTTTTGGGACCATTGTCATTTTTACAGCGATCAGTGCAATAAAAATGCACTGGTTACTGTAAAAATGACACTGGCAGTGAAGGGGTTAACCACTAGGGGCGCTGGAGGGGTTAAGTGTGCCTAGGGGCGTGTTTCTAACTGAGGGGGGGGCATGGCTACGAGTGACACGTCACGATCTCCGCTCTGATTACACAGAGCGGAGATCACTGACATTGTCAGTAGGGGAGCGGGGAGATGTTGTGTTTACACTAACATCTCCCTGCTCCATGCCTCCGTGAGACGATCGCGGGGATCCCCACGGCGATCGAGTCCGCAGGACCCGCGGTCAGACTCACGGGGAAGGCAGGGGGGTTGCGAGCGCACCGGCGGCGCGCGTGCGACCCCGACGTCGGCAGTAAAGGGCCACGTACAGGTACGTGATTGTGCCTGTACGAGCCATTCTGCTGACGTATATATACAGTGAGGGGTCCTTAAATGGTTAAGCCCTGTACACACGATCGGATTTCCGATGGAATCAAATCTGATGTATTTTTCCATCGGAATTCCGATGAAGCTGACTTCCATCAGTCTTGCCTACACACCATCAGACAAAATTCCGACCGTTCCAAACGCCGTGACGTACAACACGTACAACTCCACTATAAATGGGAAGTTCAAATCCAATGGCGCCACCCTTTGGGCTGCTTTTGCTGATTTTGTGTTACCGCGTGTTAGTAAATGTTTGGTGAGAGCCGATTTGCTCTTTTCAGTCTCCGTGCTTTTCAATCCGTTACAGCATGATGAATGAGCTATCTCCATTACGAACGCTAGTTTTACCAAAATGGGCGCTCCCGTCTCCAAATTCAGTCTGAGCATGCGTGGGTTTTTTTCTCCGATGGAGTTCCATACAGACGATCGGAGTTCGCTATCGTTTTTTTTTCCATCGGAAAAATGTAAAACATGTTCTATTTTTTTTCACCCATGGAAAAAAGTCTGATGGGGCCCACACACGATCGGTTCGTCCGATGAAAACAGTCAATCGGACTGTTTCCCTCGGTAAAACCGATTGTGTGTACAGGGCTTTAAAGTGATTGTAAACCTATGTTTTTTGTTTTATTTTAAATAACAAACATGTCATACTTACCTCCCCTGTGTAGTTTGTTTTGTACAGTGTGGCCCCAATCATCGTAAATAATGTCATTAAAGGGGTTGTAAAGGTACATGTTTTTTCACCTTAATGCATCCTATGCATTAAGGTGAAAAAACATTTGACAATGCCGCCACCCCCGAGCCCCCGTTTTACTTACCTGGCCCCTCGAAAGTCCTGCGCTCGCTCCCGTCATCCTCCGAGTTCCTGAGCCCGGCCGTTGATTGGCTACACTGGATGGATTGAAAGCAGCGCAGCCATTGGCTGGCGCTGCTGTCAATCACATCCAATGACGCGGCACGCGGGGGGCGGGGCCGAGTGATACAGTCGGCGGCTATGTATCACGGGAGCGCGCCCGCAGTAACTCCACACCATGCGAGCTCGCTCGCATTATGGTGTGGAGTCCTTGCGGGGAGGAGCTGAAACAGCCGCCGAGGGACCCCAGAAGACCAGGATCGGGGCCACTGTGTGCAAAACGAGCTGCACAGTGGAGGTAAGTATAACATGTTTGTTGTTTTAAAAAAAAAAAACGGGAACCTTTAGTGTTCCTTTAATCTATCCTCTATTTTGTAGACACTATAATTTCTGCAAAAACCAATCAATATACGCTTATTGCGATTTTTCTTTTACCAAAAATATGTAGAAGAATATATATTGGCCTAAACTGATGAAGAATTTTTTTATTTTTTGGGGGGATATTTATTATAGCAAAAAGTTAAAAATATAGTTTTTTTTTTCAAAATGCCACCAAAAGAAAGCTCTATTTGAGGGGAAAAAAGGACATCAATTTTGTTTGGGTACGTCGTTGCCGCAATCTCCCGTTCTAAGCCCCGGTATATATGCATCAGGAGCCCGGGCTTAGAAATCCTCTCTCCATCCTTGCGTCATCTGCATAGCTGACAGGACGAGCTATGCGGCTGATGATTGGTCGGCGTCACTCATTCAGCTCAGAGGATTACTAAGTCCCAGGCTCCTGACATGGATATACCAGGGCTTAGAACCAGAGATTGCAGCGGGACCGGGGGTGCGAGAAGGGGGACCTGTGTAAATTCACCTTACAGAGTTTTCTGTAAAGGTGAACTTACCTTTTAAGTAGTTAAATAAAGTTGTTTTTGCTATAACACTCTCCTTCCTCACCCACCCCCCCCCTCTTTCCCCTGCAGTACTTCCTCCATGTTGAATGATGGCCAGCATTATTCAATCCACTTTCTGTGAACCAAGGTCTGTCATGGACCTGCCCCCCAAAGGGGACATCATCACAGTAGCCTGGGTTCGAAAAATCTGCAGCAGAGAGCTTTAACAAAGCCTGTCCGAAGCCTTGTTTTGAAGCAAGTGTAAACTAGCCGCTAATGGTGTGTTAAAGCCGAACCAAGTGTAAATGAGCCCTAAAAGTGAACCCTTGGTTTTACACTAAGCCTCCATGCACCACATTTTTTATTTAAAGTATGTTTAATTCTTTCAGTTTCTTCTTATCGATCAAATAATGTCATGCAGGGGTCCTTCTACTTCTTGGTGGGTAGTCCTTAGGGCAGCCACAAAGGCCAGTGGTCAGCAATGGACATATATGCATATGTTTGCCAAATACAGTGGGAACTTCCTTTAAGGTGGGCTGTGAGTTGAGCCAGGCCAGTTCTGTTGCCTGCTGGGCATCAATGTTCTAGTGGCTGGGTATTCAATCACTATACACAAGCAATGATCCAGTTAAATTTGTCATGAAGTCTATTGACTTATGTGAGGAATTAGCTCAGCAGCCAGGTGCGTGTGCAACATATAACATGTATGTATATATAGCTGTGTAATAGCTTATATTTTCAGCTATGATTAAGCACCAAGAATGGTGTGAAACGCGTTAGCTGTTTGCTTGCTGTATCTTATTCCCTCCCTTCCTGTATGGACTCGTTTTTTATGCTTTTTTGGATTCAAATAAAAGGTGATTTATTTGGAGTGCGGCCATCCAGACATCCCTTCTTTACTTCAGACGTTGTGTGTGTAACTCCCTTGATGAGTTCACTGTTAAGCAGGTACAGCAAACAGTCGTTTTTGGTGAAAGATATATTTACAAAGACTAAATGCACTATGGACAGAAGCAGCACATAAAAACAAAAGAAAACAACTACATAAAACCTTGTTGGCTTACTGATTTTCAAGGTCCCTGACTAAAAACCTGCATTGCGTCAGAGGGGGGCGGGGTCACCCGTACATGTCACTGGGTAACCCTGGCGTTTCCCCGTTGCGTCAGGGGGTCGGGGTCACCCGCACAGGGGAAGAGCGTCATACGGCGGGTGCCTCCCATTGAGGCAGGATCGTGTTGGCGTGTTCTCCGTATCCTCCGCTCGAGAATGGATTTACTTCGCTGGAAAAAAAATGTCTTTTTTTTTTCTTTTTAACCACTTAAGGACCGGACCAATACGGACCATAATGACCAGAGGTGATTTCACAATTTGGCACTGCGCTGCTTTAACTGGAAATTGTGCGGACATGCAATGTTGTACCAAAACGAAATTTGCGTCCTTTCCTTCCCACAAATAGAGCTTTCTTTTAATGGTATTTGATTGCCTCTGCGATTTTTTTTTTTTGCGATATAAACGGAAAAAGACAGAAAATTTTGAAAAAAAATTATATTTTCTACTTTTTGTTATAAGAAAAATCGAATAAACTCAATTTTAGTCATACATTTAGGCCAAAATGTATTCAGCCACATGTCTTTAGTAAAAAAAATGTCAATAAGCGTATATTTATTGGTTTGCGCAAAAGTTATAGGGTCTACAAACTAGGGTACATTTTCTGAAATTTACACAGCTTTTAATTTATGACTGCCTATCTCATTTCTTGAGGTGCTAAAATGGCAGGGCAGTACAAACCCCCCCCCAAATGACCCCATTTTGGAAAGTAGACACCCCAAGGAAATTGCTGAGAGGCATGTTGAGCCCATTGAATATTTTATTTTTTTGTCCCAAGTGATTGAATAATGACAAAAAATATATAAAAAATTACAAAAAGTTGTCACTAAATTATATATTGCTCACACATGCCATGGTTATATGTGGAATTGCACCCCAAAATACATTTTGCTGCTTCTCCTGAGTACGGGGATACCACATGTGTGGGACTTTTTGGGAGCCTAGCCGCGTACGGGACCCCGAAAACCAAGCACCGCCTTCAGGATTTCTAAGGGCGCAAATTTTTGATTTCACTCCTCACTCCCTATCACAGTTTCGAAGGCCATAAAATGCCAAAATAGCACAAAACCCCCCAAATGACCCCATTTTAGAAAGTAGACACCCCAAGATATTTGCTGAGAGTCATGGTGAGTATTTTACAGCTCTCATTTGTTATTGAAAATGAAGAAAGAAAATCATTTTCTTTTTTTTTTTTCAATTTTCAAAACTTTGTGACAAAAAGTGAGATCTGCAAAATACTCACCATACCTCTCAGCAAATAGCTTGGGGTGTCTACTTTCCAAAATTGGGTCATTTGGGGGGGTTTTGAACTGTTCTGGCATTTTATACACAACATTAGGAAGCTTACATCCACCCTTCTAACCACTTGAAGACAAAGCCCTTTCTGACACTTTTTGTTTACATGAAAACGTTTGTTTTTTTTGCAAGAAAATTACGTTGAACCCCCAAACATTATATATTTTTTTAAAGCAAAGGCCCTACAGATTAAAATGGTGGGAGTTAAAAAAAAAATTCCACACAGTATTTGCACAGCTATTTTTCAAACTAATTTTTTGGGGAAAAAATACATTTTAATTTTAATGCACTAAAACACACTATATTGCCCAAATGTTTGATGAAATAAAAAAGATGATCTTAGGCCGAGTACATGAATACCAAACCCGACATGCTTTAAAATTTCGCACAAACGTGCAGTGGCGACAAACTACATACATTTTTAAAAGCCTTTAAAAGCCTTTACAGGTTACCACATTAGATTTACAGAGGAGGTCTACTGCTAAAATTACTGCCCTCTATCTGACCTTCGCAGTGATACCTCACATGCATGATGCAATTGCTGTTTACATATGACGCCAGACCGACGCTTGCGTTCGCCTTTGCGCAAAAGCAGGGCAGGACAGGGGTGCTTTTTTTTTTTTAATTATTAATTTTCCTTTTGTATTTTATTTTTAAACTGTTCCTTCCATATTTTTTTATTTTATTATTTTTTATTGTTATCTCAGGGAATGTAAATATCCCCTATGATAGCAATAGGTAGTGACAGGTACTCTTTTTTTGAAAAAAATGGGGTCTATTAGACCCTAGATCTTTCCTCTGCCCTCAAAGCATCTGACCACATCAAGATCGGTGTGATAAAATGCTTTCCCAATTTCCCAATGGCACTTTTTATATCCGGGGGGGGGGGTCATTCCCTCCCACTTCTTGTAAAAGCAGTCCAGAGGCTAATTAGCTGCTAGGATTTCTTTTACATGAAAGCCGGCCGCTGGCTGAAAAGAATGATACCAAGATGATACCTAAAACCGCAGGCATCATTCTGGTATAACCATTCAAAATCCAGCAACATACCAGTACGTTGCTGGTCCTTGTTGGACATGTATTGTAATCTTTTATTTCATGCAGCCTGTTGGCTGAACGAAAAAAAGAGATTGATCGGTGGGTATGCCCACCATTAGAATACCTCCCTTCATCCACCCACTTCTAATGATGGGCATACATGCACCATTTATATATGCCGAAGCATGGGGGCATCATCCCGCAAAAGTTATGCTACGTACACACGATCAGACTTTTCCACGGGAGAGCCTCCGTCGGAATTTTGACCGTATGTACGTGGAATTAGGAGCAAAATCTCTCCTCCGCCCCTGCTGCCCCCATGCTTTGGCATATATGGTCTTTTTTTTACCTGTGGTGGTGAAATCACCTCCTACAGCACTGGAGTCGCAGGGATCAGGCCTGTCTCTGCAAACGCTGCAGTTATGTGTGTTATGTTTTGTAAGTGACAGTGATCGATCGATACTGCACTTGGGTGGCCAGGGCTGGGGGGCAAAACGCAGGTGCTAGCAGGTATCTGGGCTGATCCCGCTAACACTGCGTTTTTGGGAACCCTAAACTGCTGGGGACGCTAGTATAGATCTGATCATATCAGATATTGATCTGTTCAGATACTATACCACTAAGGGAGGTGTATGCTTTGCGCGTGGGTGTTAGCGTTACTGGCACTAACCTGACGCTGCCTGGGGCGACGCAGACCCTCTCTGATGCTAAAACCTAATTGATATCACCCGCCGGGCGATCAGGGGGTTAAACCTTTATTGGGTTATATACGGCGGGTGCCCTGACACTATAAAAAGCAAACTAACTAACCAGCGTCACCCGTAACACTTATACGGTGATCACTGGTGAAAGGGTTAACTAGGGGCAATCAGGGGGTTAAAACTTTTATTAGATAATATATGGGGGTACCTGACGCTATACGCTATATAAACCTGGCGGCGAACCTAAAAAAAATAACTGACTACCTAGCGGCACCAGCATAACTAATACAGCGATCAGAAAAACGATCGCTTAGTGACAGTGGCAAAAGGGGGTGAAAGGGTTACCTGGGGGGCGATCAAGGGGTTAAACCTTTATTAGGTAATATATGGGGGTACCTGACGCTATAAAAACCTGGCGGCGAACATAAAAAAATAACTGACTACCTAGCGGCATCACCGACAATAATACAGAGATCAGAAAAACGATCGCTTAGTGACAGTGGTGCTAGGGGGTGAAAGGGTTACCTGGGGGGCGATCAAGGGGTTAAACCTTTATTAGGGGGGGTTAGGGGGCTACCCTGGACCTAAGGGACCTAACACTAACTGCCCTGACACTTTTACAGTTACAAATGTCACTGATTGCAGTGATCAGTAAATAAATGATCACTGCAATCAGTGACACTGTGACTGGGGGCTGGGGGGTGATCTGGGGGGTGATCTGGGGGTGACTGGGGGGGCGATTGTGTACCTATGTGTCCTGGTGTCAGTGTACTGCTTGTGCACTTACTTGATGTCTTCTCTCGATGGCGCTCCGGTATACGTGAGCGCCGCAGGAGAGATGACAACACTTCCTGCTGCTTCCTCTCTGCCTGTGTTTACATTACACAGGCAGAGGAAGCATTTGATTCGCTGGGAGCGATCGTGAGGGGGTGGCCAGAAACCAATGGCCGCCCCCTCATCATGGATCGCTCCCAGAGCGAAGCCCGACCATCCACTGTACTGGAGGGGGGTCCGATCGGACCCCCCACCCATACGAAGGCAGTCACATACAGGTACGTGATTGTGCCTGTCCGTGCCATTTTGCCGACGTATATATACAGTGGGCGGTCATTAAGTGGTTAATAAAGGACTTGTCCCAAGCTGTCTACTGTGGTTTTTAACATTTTTAAGACTTTTTTGTGAAATGGTAGGGGTACAATGTACCCCATTACCAATTCACATGGGGGGCGGGATCTGGGGGTCCCCTTTGTTAAAGTGGCTTCCATATTCCGATAACACCCCACCCGCAGACCCCCACAACCACCGGGCAAGGGTTGTGGGGATGAGGCCCTTGTCCCCATCAACATGGGGACATCCTCCCCATGTTGAGGGCATGTGGCCTGGTACGGTTCAGGAGGGGAGGCACTCTCTCGCCCCCCTCTTTTCCTGCGGCCTGCCAGGTTGCGTGCTCGGATAAGGGTCTGGTATGGATTTTTGAGGGGAACCCCACGCCATTTTGTTTTTAATTTTGGTGTGGGGTTCCCCTTAAAATCCATACCAGACCTGAAGGGCCTGGTATGAAATTTAGGGGGACCCCCATGCATTTTTTTTTTATTTTGGTTCGGGGGTTTCCCTTAATATCCATACCAGACACAAAGGGCCTGGTAATGGACTGGGGGGGGGGGGCCATTCCATTTTTTTCAATGACTTTTATCTGTATTGCCAGGACCCGACAATTTATTATAGCCGCGAGTAGTTTTAAATTACTTTTTTTCCTTTAGAAATGTTTTTGTGCAGGGACTGTTCTAAACATGGGAAACATGCGCTACTTAACAGGCATACTATAGACACCCCCAGGTACGAAATTTAAAGGAATATTTCACTTTTATTGTTTCACTTTAAGCATTATTAAAATCACTGCTCCCGGAAAAACTGACGTTTTTAAAACTTTTTTTGCACTGATTTTTTGCAACACTTTTTATGACAATAACTTGCATATTAACCTTTAAAATTAGCACTTTTTATTTCTCCCATAGATTTTAAAGGGTGTTCGCTATTCGGCGAACAGCCAATGTTCGAGTCGAACTCATGTTCGACCCAAACATAAAGATCATCCCTACCCCCAAGCTAATAAAATATTTTACATTCTGCTAACTGCAGACATACATACATTCCGTCATGGATTAAACGAGGAGTTTTTATTGGCTTTCTGCCACAACTGTCACACTCCAGTTAGGTGTGCCCAGCAGTTTGTGAACTTTGTACCACGGTAGGAAACTGGTAAGTGATGAAGGTATGGGTCTTGTTGACAGGTTGACAGGGACCCCCAGCCAAGAAGGAGTCCAAAGTTCACAGCAGAGACAAAGGGGCCCTGCGTGGCCCTGAAATGTTGCCGTATGTGTACCATGTGACCATCTGAAAAAAAAGCTTTGGACCCTTCTGAGGATACAATGGTGTGCTGATGACATTTCTCCACTCAGATTGTCTGCGGTTTCCAGCTGGTGGTCATTACAGCACCCAGCAATATTACAGCCATTTCCATTAATGTGTGTGGGGGGAATATTGTGTTTTGAAGTTCACAGCAGAGCGCATGATAAGGGAAACTGGATCAAAAGGTTTTCTGAGTAACTTACCGATAATGGCCTCATAGTATGTACCTTTATTAAAGTCATGTTTAGACTAGTATTGTTGCATAGCTCCCAACTGCCCCTCATTTGGAACAAAGTCCCTCTGTCCCGCTTTCCTCCTCACTTGTCCCTTATTTTGGTCTGATCTATATAGTTGTATATAAAAATGCACTACTTATCCAACAAAAAGTGTTTTACAGTGCTAAACCTTTCATCCAATTTCTAAATGTATGCATTTATAAATTCCAAAAGCCACTTTATAGGAATAGTAGTAGTAAAAAAATCACTAGTGGGTTTAACCAATCGTTCTTTTTTGTACAGTTCTCTTTTAAAGGGGCGTAGCGGGGAGTGTGTCTTATGGCTGCATACTTTTGCTAATAGGTGTCCCTCATTCCCATGTCAGAAAGTTGGGAGGTATGTTGTTGTCTAACCACTTCGGTTTTTCAGCAGTTTTGTTCTATATTTTGTTTTGGTCATTGCATCATCATTGGTGACCCATGAATCTTTATATAGCAATAAAACTACTGCACAACTAAATGTGTTTCCTCCTGTAAAGTTTTAGACACCGCTTGAAAGTTACATATCATTAAATATCTCCTTTATTGCCAGTTTTAATGTCTGTCCATCTTCTGTGTATTAAAGAAGCTAAGCTAAAGGGGGGTTGAAATCGATAATTCCTTCACGGGCGTCAGTCAATCTGGCCAATTCCTAGTAATTAATAAACCTTTAAGTAATCAAAGCGATGTCCCTTAAGTCATTATCTTCAATCCTTGTCTTCTCCTTTGCTCTGTTTCTAGATATCACAGAGAAAACGAATAGCTTGGAATCTGGTAACTTTCCAATTAGCTTTATCTAATTTTGTTTTAAGTGATGAGGACAGACTTCAAAACAGAGCAATGACAGACAGGTATGAAGGGAGAGGGTGATGAAAATGACACGACACGACAGAATAATTAGGTCTCGGTGATGTTAGGTGTCGTCAGAGCAAAATTTCAGGCAGAATCGGAAATCTGGGCTGAATATTTTCGGCTTGTAATATATGTTGATTAAAGTTGACATACTTACTAAAGTGCCAAATTTACATAATTAACAGCTACATGGTGTTACTGCCACCTGCTTGATACATTCCTCTCTTTATTGAGCTTTCACCTTTAGTTGATGGTACAAAAGCCGTTTTAAGTTCCTAAAATTCTTTTTGTGGCAAACAGCTTGGGAATTGTTTGATGTGATGGTGTTAAAAAACAAAACAAAAAAAAAAAACGGGCAAAGCTTTCATTTATTATGCATGTGCGGATAATTTCAGTTATGTTAATGGTATTATTTCTCTTATCTTGTTTTAATCTTTGGCAAAGAACTTTTTAGAATTTATAAGTTTTTTATCCTTATAATTAAAGCTTACTACTGTCATTAAAAAAGTTTCCTTTAATTTTACCTGTAGTCTTATCAATTCTTCTCTTGAACCTCTTGATGATTAAAGCATATACCTACCCAAAGTTTTTTTTAAGTTTTTGGATAGGGTAGGGAATGGTTAAGTCAGTTACCGTATATACTCGAGTATAAGCCGAGTTTTTCAGCAAATTTTTTTGTGCTGATAGTACCCCCCCCCCCCCCCCTCGGCTTATACTCAAGTCACCTTTTTGTGCCTGATCTCCCGGAATTTGGGGACCCGGTACTGGCCAGCCATAGGTGCCCTGGACCCCAAACTTGGCACACATGTAGCCCCACTCCTTTTCTACAAGTTTGCAAAGTCTTTTGTCCTGGGGTCCTATAGCCGGGGAGAACCAATTTTTCAAAACCGGGCCCCCCTTCCATAGACTCCCATGTTAAATGGTAATTTCTCTGGTGATTTTGGGGACCCGCTACCGGCCGGTAGTAGGTCCCCTGGACCCGAAACTTGGCACACATGTAGCCCCATTTCTCCTCTACCGCTGTGCAAAGTTTGTTGTGTGGGGGACCTACAGCCGGGGAGCACCGATTTTTCAAACTGGGCACCCCTTCCATAGACTCCCATGTTAAACGTCCGTCTAGTCATGGGCACAGTGAGGCATAGACACAGTGAGGCAAAGTGAGGCACAGTAAGGCATGGGCACAGTGAGGCATGCAGATGGACACCCTAGGCTTATACTCGAGTCAATACGTTTTCCCAGTTTTTTGTGGTAAATTTAGGTGCCTCGGCTTATATTCGGGTCGGCTTATACTCAAGTATATTCTTTCTTTCTTTCTTTCTTAGTTTCTTGGTTTATTTCTTTCTTTCTTAGTTTCTTTCATAGTTTCTTTCTTTCTTAGTTTCTTTCTTTCTTTCTTAGTTTATTACTTTCTTTCTTTCTTAAGCAGGCCATACACGGTCGAATTTCGAACAAATTTTCTTTTCAAAATCAGAAAGTTTTAGTTTTTTTTTGTAATCCGATGAAGCCACCATTGATTTTCGAAATTCGGCCGGGAATATTCGTTTCTCTCCGGGAATTTTCGTTTCTCTCCGGGAATTTTCATTTCTCTGGGAATTTTCGTTTCTTGCACATGCGCATTTTTTTTCTATTACATTTCTCACACGATTCTCCCATCATTGCTTAGAAAATCGTTCGTTTTTCAAAAAATTTCCATTATGTCCGATTCCTCAAATTTGATTGCCGCACGAAAATCGGCTGTTGCTGCAGTCCACTAACGGTGCGAAATTCATACGAAAATTCTTTGATACGATTTTCGAAAGAAAATTCTTTCGAAATTCGAACCGTGTATGGCTGGCTTTAGTTTCTTAGTTTCTTTGTTTCTTTGTTTCTTTATTTCTTTCTTAGTTTCTTTTTTTTTTCTTTCTTTTTTTCTTTCTTTCTTTCTTTCTTTCTTTCTTTCTTTCTTTCTTTCTTTCTTTCTTTCTTTCTTATTTCCCCTTACTTTTTGCTCTAAAGACACAGCAGGAAGTGAGTGGAAATCCCCTGTTAACCAGATGCCGACCGCCCCACGTACATTTACTGCGGCAGAGCAGCCGCTCTGCGCTGAGTCACGTACCTGTACATGATTCTGCACTTCCGGGTCTGCGGCGTACACACGATATCTGCCGGGACCCCAACGATTTTTCGGGACACAGTCAGAATGGCAATCTGCCTATGTAAACAAGGCAGATCGCCGTTCTGTGGGAAGGGAAGACTGTGAACCTGTGTTTCTGCTAAGCAGGAACACGGATCTTTGCCTTCCCACAGTACAAGCACCTCCCCCACACAGTTAGCAAGCACTCCCTAGGAAAACATTTAATCCTTTGATCACCCCTGAGTTAACCCCTTCCCTCCCAGTGTCATTACTACAGTGACAGATATTTTTAGCACTGATCACTGTATTAGTGTATTAGTGTCACTGGTCCCCAAAAAGTGTCAAAAGTGTCAGTTGAGTGTCTGATTTGTCCGCCGCAATGTCGCAGTGCCACTATGAGTCGCTGATCACCGCCATTACTAGTAAAAAATAAAAATAAATTAAAATTCCATAAATATGTCCCATAGTTTGTAGACCCTATAACTTTTGCACAAACCAATCAATATACGGTAATTAGGATTTTTTTCCACCAAAAATATGTAGCAGAATACACATTGACCTAAATTGATGAAGAAATTTGATTTTTTTTTTTAATTTATTTATTGGATATATTCTATAGCAGAAAGTAAAAAATATTTTTTTTTTAAATTGCTAAAAATTGCAGATCGCTGCCATTACCAGTGAAAACAATAAAAAATTAATAAAAGTCCCTAAATCTATCCCCTATTTTGTAGACGCTGTAACTTTTGCGCAAACCAATCAATATACGCTTATTGGGATTTTTTTTTAACAAAAATATGTAGCAGAATACATGTTGGCCTAAACCAGGGATATGCAATTAGCGGACCTCCAGCTGTTGCAAAACTACAAGTCCCATCATGCCTCTGCCTCTGGGTGTCATGCTTGCTGCTGTCAGAGTCTCGCTATGCCTCATGGGACTTGTAGTTTGGCAACAGCTGGAGGTCCGCTAATTGCATATCCCTGGCCTAAACTAAATGTAATTTTTTTTTCAAAATTGCCTTTTTTTTTTGTTTATAGCGCAAAAAAATTAAAACCGCAGAGGTGATTAAATACCACCAAAAGAAATCTCTATTTGTGGGGAAAAAAAGGAATACATTTTATTTGGGTACAGCATCGAACGAACGCGCAATTTTCAGTTAAATTAATGCAGTGCCGTATCACAAAAAATGGCCTGGTCATGAAGGGGGTAAACCTTCCGGAGCTGAAGTGGTTAAACAGTTCATTCGTAGTAATGGGCGCGCCCACTAGAAGATTTCCCATCACTTCCTGTTCTGGTGATGACCATAAAATTTTGAATTACCCATCACTTTCTATCAAAGTGACTGATGGGTTTCCCTGATTAGGTTAGAGCATTGATTTAAAGTGGTTGTACACCCTGTACAACCACTTTTACCTACAGGTAAGCCTAGATTAGGGCTTATCTGTAGGTGCAAGAAATATCTCCTAAACCTCCACGGTTTAGGAGATATTTTCAATAGAGACGAGCGCCGATGTCTACGGCTCATGCACCGTAGACAATGGTGCAGGCGCACTTTAGAAACGGAGAACGTGCCGTTTCTAAAGGAAAGTCATTCCGTGACTGGCAGCTCCTGCGCGCACGCAGGACTCCGGTCAGTCACAGAGCCAGAGTTCGCGGCCCCGGATGGAAGAGGGGTGAAGAATGGACGCTTCAGGGTGCCGGACTCTGGATTCCAATGGGGGGGGTGTGTTTTTTTGAAGCACCTGATTTGAGCCAGAGGCTCTAATAGGCTTAAAAAAGGGTGGGCTCGGGGAGCAGAGCACTGTGCCCCGATTCCACCCAGTTGTGTGGCGATAGCAAATACATTTTCGCTATTTTCACACTAAAGATCCCCTCCCACCAATCAAGAGGCAGGTCATGGGGCCTGTTTCCCGATTGGCCAAAGCGTCAGGCAGGCCTATTGGATGCCTAGCTCTTAGGAGGAACAGTGAGGAGACACACGACGGAGGAAGCTGCAGGAGGGGTGGACACCGGAGCCGTTGCCTGCATTCCCGGGAGAGGAAGAGATGACACCACAGCCTTCCAGCCCTAGATTAGGTAGGTGCCAGATCGGGAGCTGCTCGGGTGGGGTGCGGGGGTTGTCAGTGCCACGCCGCCGGCCTCCCCCAAAAGAAAAACCCACCAGCCGCCACTGCCTTTTAATTAATACTGTATTAAAGATTTGAATCCGCTGTATATATTTACAGATTATAAACAAGTTTTCTACTATCCCTTGAGGTGCACTGGCTAGATCCCATTGGGCATATACCATGTCTTGGTTTTAAAACGACTGGTCATGTTTGATGATAAAGCATAAGCGGTAAGTATTGTACATTGATTCACAATTTATACGATTGTTTAATGCCTCGTAGTTTTGAATTATTTATATTCATATACTGTAGCCTACCTATATCCTACTATCTGTACCCTACTGTTTTTTTTTTCTGTAGTGTAAATTGTTTGGCTTGGCAGGCATGATGCGGGTCCAAACTAATCCCCGGCCAAATGGGCTTTCAGGGGGAGGGACTTCTTAAATACTCTGGGTCAGGCCAGCAGGGGCAGTAGAGTTCGGGTGGAAACTGGATATGGAGTGCTGTGGAGTCTGTCGGTGGGCCCTTGAGGGTAACCCCCTAGTCTCGGGGAGGGGGGTGACCTCTGGCTTGGGGCTCTGGTGCAGGAGAGATCCTCTCACAACACATGGAGAAGTCCTGTTCATTGGCACAGGAGCAGGTGTGAGGACAACAGGAGCCAGCGAGCACATCCAGGAGATCTCCAGGGAGTAAACAGCCTGGTGGCTGGTGAGTGAGACAGTTGGGGAGGACTGAGAGACAGCCTGAGAGGACTGGTGAGTGGCAGTCTGATGGCTGTAGAGTCAGTCTGGGAGGACTGTGGAAGATTAGCCAGGAGGGCTTATGTATATGACTGTATATAGTTGTATCCCTGAAGAGTTCCTTTTGTTGAGTCAAGTGGGCATCCCATAATATCCCTATCCCCATCCAAGTTGAATACCCTTAATAAACAAAACAAACAAAGTTGCTGGACTGTTTCATGTCTCAAGTGTGCTGTGGAAATTCAGTGTGCCTGGCTGTGCAGGGTGGGGGATCCGTATTCACCAGCGGCTCCTACGGGGGATGCGCTACACTACTGTGGCACATTTAGTCCATGAAACGTGTTAAGAAGAAATTGTTTTTTATTTCCTTCACTGTTAAAGTGGTAGTAAACTCTTGTTTTTCATTTTTACCTACAGGTAAGCTTATAATAAAGCTTACCTGTAGGTAAAATGAATATCTCCTAAATGTGCACATGTGCTCTGAAGTAGCTGTGTACTGCAGCCAAAACTCATGAGCAGGGCCGCCATCAGGGGGGTACAGGCAGTACACCTGTAAGGGGCCCGAATGGCAACCCCCCCCCCTTTTTTTTTTTTGTCAATTTTTTTTTGGAAAGGGCCCGGAGGTCCCCAGGGCCCCGGATGGCAACCCCCCTTTTTTTTATATAATTTTTTTATTTTTTATTTATTTATTTATTTTTTATTTATTTTTTTGTAAGGGGCCCAGAGGTCTCCTGGGCCCCAAATGGCAACCCCCCTTTTTTTTGTATTTTTTTTTGTTCGTCAGCACCCAAAGCCCCCCCGACCTCAATAATTTGCGACGGCAGCACCCCCCGCTTCTCAATTCGCGGCAGCCCCCCCACGCTTCTCAATTTGCAGCGGCAGCACCCCCCCCCTCGGTTCTCCGTTCCAGGGGGCCCATGCCTGAAGCTGTGTAAGGGGCCCCAAAAATTCCTGGTGGTGGCCCTGCTCACAAGACTGATGTCTTCGCAGCTTGGCCAGTCAGACAGCTGGAGTTCGTGAAGATTGGGTGAAGAAGGAAGCCTCTGCAGCAGTGACAGTGCATCGTTGGATGGCTTCACTTTAAGGTAAGCCTTTCATAATGTGCTAGTATGCACAGCGGCAGCTGATGTCTTACGTGCTCTAATCACGTGCTACAAAAAAATACACCCCCCCATTGGAATCCATGGTCCGGCGCCCTGTATGTAGAACAGGGGGCCGGACGCATGGATGGGGGGTGGCCCCCGTGCGCTCCTAATGGACGGGCCGCCACTGGTATGCGGTGTACTAGCACATTATGACATTGCTTTGCAGGGGGAAACTTTTTTTTTATAGACTTTACTACCATTTTAACATGAAAATATTTGATGATATTTGTGGAAATCTGATGTTGTATACCCAGAAAATATACAAATATATGTTTGTAGATAGAGGGGATAACAGTTGTAGGGGATCTAACAGATGTATTCTATACAATCGTTATACAATCAATATAATTATACTAGCCTGAGTATTTTAGAAAATGATATTTGTTATGGAAGTCAAAATAAACCTATTTAATTGTATATACAAGAAATGGTGTTAATTAGTATCTATAAGGTCCCAGATAGGCTCATGGTGGTTTTTGTAGTCAGGAGAGAGCATATTAGCCTTCATGGTATGATATGATGCAGAACCTGAGAAGAAGAGAAAAGGGGTTTGGGACTTAATATGAGGACATTAGGACATGCAGAACCTTGCAGACCTGTAGAATTTAGGTCCTGGGCCTCTCCTAAATAGTCAGTGGATGAGAAGGCACCATGTCATTAGTGTTGGGGGTCCCCGTGCAGGGGAGGGCTGGGCCAGGGGGAAGGGTGGCAATTGCCTCCCAGGCCGCCCTCACTTATGTTCAAAATGGCCGGCAGCCGCTGCCCGCTACCATTTTCTTTTTTATTCTGGTCTAGGAAGTCGGGCCGGGGGCATGGCCATGGTGGCCGACCACTAGTTGTTGCATTCCGGGAGTTGTAGTCCGCACTCAAGCTTCTGGTGGGTGGAAAACACAGCAGCGCAGAGGAAACTACAATTCCCTGGGACCAGATTCTTGGAAGCAGGCAGAGGCAGGGCGTGCCAGGGAGTCGGGATGCAGGGCTGCAGGGCTGGGCGCTGGCTGTAACTTGATACCAGGATCAGGAGCGTTACCCCCCCAGGAAACCGTGGCGTGCAAGAACCTGCTGAACTGAGATCTCTGAGGTGAGAGACCCTGACACCCCTAGATGACCCCCTATCTCCCCCCCATACACCCCATGTAACCTGCCCCAGTGATCAGGCCGCATTGATGGGCACTGGAGTTGGCTGCACTGATGGGCACTGGTGAGGCTGCATTGAAAAAACAGGTGGGCCATGGATGGTGAGCTGATTCAGCGGTTCAATGGGCCACTTGACTGGACTTGCCCCCCAGGCCTAAGGCCGCCAGCCCTCCCCTGTCCCCATGTTATGGTATTCTGTGTATCTTTTGAAAGATATTTTCAAGTTGGCACTAACGGCTGATTTTCCTAACTTCTGGTATAAACTCTAAACTATGCCAACTGACATTCTTCTATATGACAGTGGCTAACAGGTTCACATTTAAAAGATCAATAATTAAATTATGGAGTGGTTTATGTGCAAGAGTTTTTGCAAACATTTGTGAATCAGTATGTAGAAGTTTCAGGAACTTCCTAGAAACATTTTAAATAAATAACGGGGAAATTGTGTGCAGCGATATTTTCTTTCCTGTCATTGAAGAACTGTCAACTGTCACTTTCACTTTTCACTTTTCTTTGGCTTAAAACGGTTGATGGCACAGAACAATAGATACTGGTATATATGTCAAATATCTAATTTTCTGTACAGGTACAGGGACGTTTGTGTTGTTTTTGGTTGGTATTATCAGGTTTATATGACAAGAGTTTAAATAATGTTTATTGCAATTAGCAGGTCTTTACATGAAGAGTTTACAGTGCCTTGAAAAAAGTATTCATACCCCTTGAAATTTTCCACATTTTGTCATGTTACAACCAAAAACTTAAATATATTTTATTGGGATTTTATGTGATAGACAAAGTGGCACATAATTGTGAAGTGGAAGGAAAATGATAAATGGTTTTCCAATTTTTTTACAAATAAATATGTGAAAAGTGTGGCGTACATTTGTATTCACTCCCCCCTCAATACTTTGTAGAACCTCCTTTCACTGCAATTACAGCTGCAAGTCTTTTTGGGGATGTCTCTACCAGCTTTGCACATCTAGAGAGGGACATTTTTGCCCATTCTTCTTTGCAAAATATCTCAAGCTGTCAGATTAGATGGAGAGTGTCTGTGAACAGCAATTTTCAAGTCTTGCCACAGATTTTCAATTGGATTTAGGTCTGGGCTTTGACTGGGCCAACACATGAATATGCTTTGATCTAAACCAGTGGTCTCCAAACTGCGGCCCGAGGGCCGGATGCGGCCCTTTGCTTGCCTTTATCCGGCCCTTGGGGCAGTATCCCTCCCACTGATACGAGACACTATTCTGACATCTGACACTGACAGTGGAGCACCATTTCTCCCACTGACACCACTAATGGGGCACTATTTCTCGCTATGATACCAATGATGGGGCACCATTTCTCCCCCTAATCCCATATGTTTAGTCCCACTGATGCTAGGAAAATTTCCACCCCCCACTGGCCAAAGTCCGGCCCTCCAAGAGTTGGAAGGACAATAAGCCGGCCCTTTGTTTAGCATGTTTGGAGACCCCTGATCTAAATCATTCCATTGTAGCTCTGGCTTTATGTTTAGGGTCGTTGTCCCACTGGAAGGTGAACCTCCACCCCAGGTTCAGGTATTTTGCAGATTCTAACAGGTTTTCTTCTAAGATTGCCCTGTATTTGGCTCCATCCATCTTCCCATCAACTCTGACCAGGTTCCCTGTCCCTGCTGAAGAAAAGCATCCCCACAACATGATGCTGCCACCACCATGTTTCACAGTGGGGATAGTGTGTTCAAGGTGATGTGCAGTGTTAGTTTTCTGCCACACATAACGTTTTGCTTTTAGGTCAAAAAGTTCAATTTTGATCTCATCCGACCATACACTTCCATAAATTCCATATTTGTGGAGTGCACAACTAATAGTTGTCCTGTGGACAGATTCTCCCATCTGAGCTGTGGATCTTGGCAGCTCCTCCAGAGTTACCATGGGCCTCTTGGCTGCTTCTCTGGTTAATTCTTGCCCGGGCTGTCAGTTTAGGTGTCTTGGTAGGTTTGCAGTTAAACAGTGCTCCAGGAGATGTTCAAAGCTTGGGATATTATTTTATAACCAAACCCTGCTTTAATCTTCTCCACAACTTTATCCCTGACCTGTCTGGTGTGTTCCTTGGCCTTCATGATGCTCTTTGTTCAGTAAGGTTCTCTAACAAACCTCTGAGGGCTTCACAGAACAGCTGTATTTATACTGAGATTAAATTACACACAGGTGGACTTTATTTACTAATAATGTGACTTCTGGAGGCAATTGGTTCCACTAGATTTTAGTTAGGGGTATCAGAGTAAAGGGGGCTGAATACAAATGCACGCCACACTTTTCACATACAGTGGAACCTTGGATTACGAGCATAATCCGTTCCAGGAGAATGCTTGAAATCCAAAGCATTCGTATATCAAAGCGAGTTTCCCCATAGAAGTCAATGGAAACTCAGATAATTAGTTCCACAGTGACTTCTATGGTATGCAGTACCGCATGGGGCCAGACGTGGGGGGGCGCCGGAGACACCCGGAAACCCTCGGAAACCTCTCAGGGCCGCTCGGAAGCACTCGGAAACACTCGGAGAGGCTTGGAAAGGGGCCCTCCCTTCCTGCCATGCTCCGGTCGTCTCCACCGCTTTCCGGAGTCGTCGGTAGCGGCGGAGACGATCGCGTCCGCTCCCCCCACTGCTTGGATCCCGAGTGAGGAAAAGATAACCCCCGCTCGGCTCTATAGCCTTGGAGGGCGGAAGCAATTTCAAAAATCATTTCTGCCCAATGCTCTTAAAGGGGAATTTTTTTTGGAGGGGGGAGGAAATTACATTTCATTTATTTTTTTTGCATTTTTGTGTAAATATATGATCTGAGGTCTTTTTGACCCCTGATCTCATATTTAAGAGGTCCTGTCATGCTTTTTTTCTATTACAAGGGATGTTTACATTTCTTGTAATAAGAATAAAAGTGACCCAAATTCTTTATTTAAAAGGACAGTAAAAAAATAAAAAGTAAAATAAATAATTTAAAAAAAAAAGGAGCGCGGCTGCCGTGTCATTCGCAGCACGCACGCTCAAGAAACGCATCTCCTTTCCAGTGACATTATCCAACCGTGCCTGTTCCCAACTGCGCTCCAAGCCTCGATCTGAAGTTTCTCTACCAGGGCCGGCCTCTCTCACGAACAGCGGTACCTCAGCGAGCCCATCGCTTTATCCTCCTGCCGGACGGGACTGTCAACTGATGACATCTCCCCTTGTTGGGATTTTTACATGCCTGAATCTACTTCACAAATGTGACTTGCCTGTATCAAGTGTTTATTAAAACATGTTATACATCTGCACCTAGAGGCGCCTCTCTCCTTGTCTTTGCCTCTGAGTGTAGACTGTAAGGCAACTTATTGGGAACAAACAACTCACATGGAAATGATAAAAACAGGCATTAGACAGGGAAAATACATCCAGGGGACGTCAGTGGTCACCACCGCTTGTAGGGCTGTTCCGGCCAGCTAGATGGCTAGATGGTCAGATGTGGTAAGAGTCAAAAGCGAGGCTTCTCCGGGCTCCTGCCAACGACTCACACCTGCAACAGTCCGCACCGGAAGTGCCCTGGGTAATGGCCAAAGGCCCCCTAAATATTTAAGGCAACCCCGTCTACTATCTTCTAAAACATTCTCTAACATTTTAGAAACAGGGCGAGTCACCAGAGAGCTGCCAGGATGAGTCATCCAGCCCTGGTCTCTAATAACCCTGACCAAGATTTATTGACTTATCCCAGAGCCAGACTATGTTTTACCTGCACTACACTTCTAGTAACACACACCAGAGGGTGCTACAAAAAGGTATTTAGAATGTTTTTTTTTTTTTCCATTTATACACAAATGTTTTGTTTTGTTCTATTTTAAATGGAATGTTTTTTTTTTTACAAGGTGATGGTTTACATGTGTAGCGCCCTGCTCCTGTTGACCAGGCGCTATTATCTAAATTAAGTGGGATGTCTGAACTGTAGTTGGTTCAGATTCTATGTTTTGGCTAAATTGGCCTATGTTCCAGCCTTGGCTGAGTTAGGTGTATTTCCTGCGGTTACCAGCAGGTGTCGCTGCCACCTCTGGTTCGTGTTGGAAGGTACAACAAGTCGAGGCGTATTGGGTGCTTTTTCCCAGAGGCAACCTAGCGGGAGGTTGATACCGCTGGGCATGCTGGAAGAGGGTACTTAAGGGGCGGACGCAATTTCTGGGGAGGCTCTCACCTCATGGCCACCCTGGCCGGAGGTATGTGACAACTCCTCTTCAGCCTCGGGGGCCTTCTGGCTCAAAGTTTCGTTACTGGAGGTAGGCCCAGAAGCGATCTGGGGCCTACTGGTTTGAGGGTGATCCTGTGCTGTCTCTCCAGCGGGAAGAAGCCGAGCAGTTGAAGGAACCAGGGGAGGACTCATCTTGGAAAATACACAGCGGAAGGCTGGTATCTTGAGAGGAGCCTGGGACTTCAATTGGAGGATGCATCCAAACCCATCTGCCTCACAGTATCGCCGGGTCGGCTTAAAGGACTTTCTCATACTGTGCAGTTGCGCTTGAACTTTGAAATTCTGATTACCAAGTCTGTGGCAGAGACTTTTCATTTTTGTCAGTGCATCATCCCAGCTGCTAGGCCGGTGAGAGGGGCCTATCCTAGGGCTGCCACCTTTTCTTCAAGTCAAACCCGAACACTTTAGCAGCGCACAGCAATTTTTTTATAGTATACACTATATATATATATTTTGCAATTAAATAACATTTCTAATCATTTAAAGTTAATCACAAGAGTCCCCCTTTACATCAGTCCACAACAGAGTTCCCCTTTTATATCTGAATCCGCAGAGTTCCGCTTTTATATCTGAATCCGCAGAGTTCCCCTTTACATCAGAGTCCACAGAGTTCCCCTTTTATATCTGAATCTGCAGAGTTCCCCTTTTATATCTGAATCCGCAGAGTTCCCCTTTTATATCTGAATCTGCAGAGTTCCCCTTTTATATCTGAATCCGCAGAGTTCCCCTTTTATATCTGAATCTGCAGAGTTCCCCTTTTATATCTGAATCTGCAGAGTTCCCCTTTTATATCTGAATCTGCAGAGTTCCCCTTTTATATCTGAATCTGCAGAGTTCCCCTTTTATATCTGAATCCGCAGAGTTCCCCTTTTATATCTGAATCTGCAGAGTTCCCCTTTTATATCTGAATCTGCAGAGTTCCGCTTTTATATCTGAATCCGCAGAGTTCCCCTTTTATATCTGAATCTGCAGAGTTCCCCTTTTATATCTGAATCCGCAGAGTTCCCCTTTTATATCTGAATCCGCAGAGTTCCCCTTTTATATCTGAATCCGCAGAGTTCCCCTTTTATATCTGAATCTGCAGGGTTCCCCTTTTATATCTGAATCCGCAGAGTTCCCCTTTTACATCTGAATCCGCAGCGTTCCCCTTTTACATCTGAATCCACAGAGTTCCCCTTTTACATCTGAATCCGCAGAGTTCCCCTTTTATATCTGAATCAGTAGAGTTCCCCTTTTATATCTGAATCTGCAGAGTTCCCCTTTTATATCTGAATCTGCAGAGTTCCCCTTTTATATCTGAATCCGCAGAGTTCCCCTTTTATATCTGAATCCGCAGAGTTCCCCTTTTATATCTGAATCCACAGAGTTCCCCTTTTATATCTGAATCCGCAGAGTTCCCCTTTTATATCTGAATCCGCAGAGTTCCCCTTTTATATCTGAATCTGCAGGGTTCCCCTTTTATATCTGAATCCGCAGAGTTCCCCTTTTACATCTGAATCCGCAGCGTTCCCCTTTTACATCTGAATCCACAGAGTTCCCCTTTTATATCTGAATCCGCAGAGTTCCCCTTTTACATCTGAATCCACAGAGTTCCCCTTTTATATCTGAATCAGTAGAGTTCCCCTTTTATATCTGAATCCGCAGAGTTCCCCTTTTATATCTGAATCCGCAGAGTTCCCCTTTTATATCTGAATCAGTAGAGTTCCCCTTTTATATCTGAATCCGCAGAGTTCCCCTTTTATATCTGAATCTGCAGAGTTCCCCTTTTATATCTGAATCTGCAGAGTTCCCCTTTTATATCTGAATCCGCAGAGTTCCCCTTTTATATCTGAATCAGTAGAGTTCCCCTTTTATATCTGAATCAGTAGAGTTCCCCTTTTATATCTGAATCCGCAGAGTTCCCCTTTTATATCTGAATCCGCAGAGTTCCCCTTTTATATCTGAATCTGCAGAGTTCCCCTTTACATCAGAGTCCACAAAGTTCCCCTTTTATATCTGAATCCGCAGAGTTCCCCTTTTATATCTGAATCTGCAGGGTTCCCCTTTTATATCTGAATCTGCAGAGTTCCCCTTTTATATCTGAATCCGCAGAGTTCCCCTTTTATATCTGAATCTGCAGAGTTCCCCTTTTATATCTGAATCCGCAGAGTTCCCCTTTTATATCTGAATCTGCAGGGTTCCCCTTTTATATCTGAATCCGCAGAGTTCCCCTCTTATATCTGAATCTGCAGAGTTCCCCTTTTATATCTGAATCTGCAGAGTTCCCCTTTACATCAGAGTCCACAGAGTTCCCCTTTTATATCTGAATCCGCAGCGTTCCCCTTTTACATCTGAATCTACAGAGTTCCTCTTTTATATCTGAATCCGCAGAGTTCCCCTTTTATATCGGAATCTGCAGAGTTCCCCTTTACATCAGAGTCCGCAGAGTTCCCCTTTTACATCGGAATCCGCAGAGTTCCCCTTTACATCAGAGTCCGCAGAGTTCCCCTTTTACATCTGAATCCGCAGAGTTCCCCTTTTATATCTGAATCCGCAGAGTTCCTCTTTTACATCTGAATCCACAGAGTTCCCCTTTTACATCTGAATCCGCAGAGTTCCCCTTTACATCAGAGTCCGCAGAGTTCCCCTTTTACATCTGAATCCGCAGAGTTCCCCTTTTATATCTGAATCCGCAGAGTTCCTCTTTTACATCTGAATCTGCAGAGTTCCCCTTTTACATCTGAATCCACAGAGTTCCCCTTTTATATCTGAATCCGCAGAGTTCCCCTTTTACATCTGAATCCGCAGAGTTCCCCTTTTATATCTGAATCTGCAGAGTTCCCCTTTTACATCTGAATCCGCAGAGTTCCCCTTTTATATCTGAATCCGCAGAGTTCCGCTTTTATATCTGAATCTGCAGAGTTCCCTTACACTGTAAGGGGGGACTCTGATGTAAGGGAGAACTCTGGGGATGCTAACATAAGGGATGCTCTGGAAACCCTGATTTAAGGGTAAACACTAAGAACTCTGATGCACGGAGAGGACTCTACTGTAAGGGGGAACACTGTGGCCTCTGGTGTAAAGGGGAACTCTGAGAACCCTGATTTACCTTAGTGTACTCACTCAGAGGTAGGAGAGAGAAGGGGGGAGACATTCACAGACAGGGATGGATGGTGAGCTCACTCACCCCTTGGCAGTCAGCACCTCTCATCCAGATGTATCTGAGGCTGCTGGACTTCAAATTTCTGGCCCCCACTTTCCTTTTCTGAGGTACAGCGCCAGGGATTGAAGTGTGAGCAGACACAGAGGGGTGGGTGGGGGGAAGAGGAGCAAATCGAGTGGGGAGATTGTTAGCGCTGGCTATGGAGAGTGTGAAAGAGAGTGTAACAGACACTCTCAGCTTAGACAGCTGGAACCAGGAACCCTGCTGGGAGGCCATAGTCCAGTCTGAATAATGTGTCCGGGTTTCGGGCAGTTGGAAACCCAGTCACATGATTCCAAACCCGAACTGTCCGGGTGAATCCCGGACAGGTGGCAACCCTAGCCTATCCGGGTGAGCAAGATCCAGTGGCGGCAAGTGTGCCTGACTCCAGGATCGTAAGTGCCTCAGTGATCTGCATCAGGTGCCTGAACTTCCCCTAACCCTCCATCCCTCTTTCTGCCAACGTTGTGGTAAATAAAAAGCATTGGAAAAGACTCAGTGACTGGCAACCGTGTTTTATGCAACTTTAACCCTAGACTTTGAGCCAACACGGAGAACAGTGGGGCAACGGCAGACCAAAACTAACCAGCGGCTCCTACGGGGGTAGTGCTTCACATGTACTTAAAAAAATTCATTGGTTCTTCTTTAAGTCGACTTGCATTTTCAAACAGATAAGGAGCTAACAAAAGCCTAAAAGTACGGCTGTCACAACAGAAGTACTGGAGCTGCCATTGGTGACCCCTTTCTAGAAATGCAGATTGGAGAAAAGACAGTCGTCCTTATCTGAACACTTGTTCTGGGTTAGGTGACTGAAGATATTGGATAAAGGGAGTTAGGAAGACAGCCAGGCAATTATGACGCTGAGAAGGAAGAGAGGCCAGTGGTGTCAGTCTCTGTGATTCTCTTATGACAGGTTTTCTTTAATGAATGCCATGTACAGGGTATATAGTACATTGCTACATAACTTTTCCCCATAGAAGAAAAATAAGAAAACAGTACAAAGATCAATGTTTGCTTATACTCCAACCTAACCACTCAGCTATTACCTTCTAACAGTGGCCATGGTTTGCTGTATTTTTTTTTTTTTAAATACAGTTTGTAAAATCTTTTGTAAGCCAGCAGATTGAAGCCATTAACCACTTGCCGACCGCCTTCTGCAGATATACTGCGGCAAGGCGGCTTGGCTGGGCAAAACGACGTACCTGTGCATGAGATAGTGTGGGCGCGTGTGCCCGCTGCACGCAGGGGGAGCGCACGCATGGGTCTGGTGGACTCGATGTCCGCCAGCCACCCGCCATCACGGTACAGAGAGGCAGAACGGGGATCTCCCTCTGTAAACAAGGCAGATGCCCGTTCTGACAGGGGATAACATTGAGATCTGCTGTTCCTAGTAATCAGGAACAGCAATCTCTGTGTTGTCCCAGCAAGCCCATCCCCCACACAGTTATGCCGCGTACACACGATCATTATTCACGGCGGTTAAAAAACCGCCGTGAATAATGACATTTTAAACGAGGGAACAGCTTGTTCCCCACACACGGTCATTTTTCTCGTCATTTTTTAAAATGACGAGAAAAACGATCGTCTATGGGAAAACTGCCGTGGGAAAAATTTCAAAAAAAACGACGAGAAAAACTAGAACATGTTCTAATTTTTCTCGTCGTTTTTAATGCCGTTTTTCTCGTCGAAAAAAACGACAGAAAGCCCACAGACTATCGTTTTTCTCGTCGAACGGGAAAAATGTCGTTTTTCTCGACGAGAAAAACGGCCGTGTGTACGCGGCATTAGAATGCACCCAGGGAACACAGTTAACCCCTTGATCGCCCCTTAGTGTTAACCCTTTCCCTGTCAGTGTCATTTATACAGTGATTAGTGCATTCATTTTTTTTTAGCACTGATCGCTGTATTGGTGTCACTGGTCCCCAAAAAGTGTCACATAGGGGTTAATTTACTAAAGGCAAATAGACTGTGCACTTTACAAAATGCAATTTCACTCTGCAAGAGCAGTTGCTCCAGAGCTTGGTAAATGAGCAGCAGCTGTGATGACTTCCATCATCCAATCATGTGCAAGCAAAAATGCATTTTTTTTTTCCCCATTTGCATGTGATTGGGTATTCTTTGCAAAGTGAAGCTTTACCTCATTTACTAAGCTCTGGAGCAACTGCAAAGTGCACAGTCTATTTACCTTTAGTAAATCAGCCCCTTAGGGTCAGATTTGTCTGCCGCACTGTCGCAGTCCCACTAAAAATCAGAGATCGCCGCCATTACCAGTAAAAGCAATAAAAAAAAAAAATTAAAGTCCCTAAATCTAACCCCTATTTTGTAGACGCTATAACTTTTGCGCAAACCAATCAATATACGCTTATTGGTAATTTTTTTTTACAAAAATATGTAGCAGAATACATGTTGGCCTAAACTGATGAAGAAATTAGAATTTTTACTTTTATTTTTTTGGATGTGTATTATAGCAGATAGTAAAAATTTGTTTTTTGTTTTTTTTTCAAAATTGTCGCTCTATTTTTGTTTATAGAGCTAAAAATAAAAACCGCAGAGGTGATCAAATATCAAAAGAAATTTCTATTTGTGGGAAAAAAATGAATACAATTTTGTTTGAGTACATCGTCGCACGACCGCGCAATTGTCAGTTTAAGTGACGCAGTGCCGTATCACAAAAAATGGCCCGGTCATTAAAGCGGAGTTCCACCCAAATTTGGAACTTCTGCTAAATCCACTCCTCGCCCCCTTACATGCCACATTTGGCATGTAATTTTTTTTGGGGGGGAGTGGGGGCTTCAGTAGGAGTGGGACTTCCTGTCCCACTTCCTCCTTCCGCCCTGGGGTCGCCTAGGCGATACGTCCTTTTTCGCCTTTTGGCGGCCCCTCCCTGTAGGTGATCACCTGGGACGTTGACAGGTCCCAGGCGATCGCTTGTCCACTCAGAGAGCGCTACTCCGCCGGCGCCCCCATTCATAGTGTGGGCACCCGGCCGTGACAGCTTTCGGCTTCACGGCCGGGCACTCACTGCGCATGCGCCCCCATTCATAGTGTGGGCACCCGGCCGTGAAGCTTTCGGCTTCACGGCCGTGCACCGTTCGTGCATGCGCAGTGAGTGCCAGGCCGTGAAGCCGAAAGCTGTCACGGCCGGGTGCCCACACTATGAATGGGGGCGCCGGCGGAGAAGTGGGGAGAGGAGCGGAGCTCCGGGGGGCGCGGCGCTGGACATTGGAGCAGGTAAGTGTATGTTTATTAAAAGCCAGCAGCTACACTTTTTGTAGCTGCTGACTTTTAATAAACATAAAAAAAGGCTGGAACTCCCCTTTTAAGGAGGTAAAATCCTTCCGGCTGAAGTGGTTAAAAAAGCATTTTATCACAGGATAACGTTAACAAATCCACTTTCAATCAGAACAATGAATGATGATATCTAAGTAAAAAGTTACTTTATATAGAACTTTTCATTGTTTAAAATGAGTTACCTAACAGAGTTTCGGAATAGTTTCCCTGGAAACCATAGCGTCACGAGATGCTTAGCAACCAGTGCGGCTGCCCTAGCGACGGAAAACTCTTAACTTGTCAGTTCTCATTGCTCTAATATACCTACATGTGCCCATTTATTAAACATGTGACCTTGTAATACGTATCTGTCTATACAAGGAGCATTCTCCATTCTGGGTCATCTTCCTCTGTATGTAAGAAATCTTTAACAGCCTGGAACACACATTGCCTATTTTAATACTTATTCGACCATGAAAATGTTTTATTTGAAACTTTGTATCCTCTGGGAAATGTCACAGTTAGGGAGAAAGTTTTTTTTTTTTTCCTGACATTTCATGGTTTCTTGTTTCATCACAAAGTTTTCAACGTCTGAATTTATTTGTTATGCATCAGCAATGAGCTGCTCAATGAAATATCTCACTACTTTCAATGCTTTGAGTAAAGTGAACCTGTCACCAGTGCCGGGACAAGGTCAACTAGAGCCCATGTCAAATTGCACCCCCCCCCCCCCAAGATGTATGAGCAATATGTGTCAGCAAAAATCCGCACCCCCCCCCCCAAATCCGCACCCCCCACTGAAAGTTCTCTTTCTTCCAAGCACAAATCTTTGCCCCCCCCCCCAAAAAAAATTCCCTATCCTAGCACAACCCCCTCAAATGTCCCCAATGAGCGCAATTCCTCTCCCCCCACTCCAGATACCCCCAGGCACAAATTCCCCTCCCCTAGAGTTATCCTCCTAGCACAAATAACCCCCAATCATCCATCATAGCATAAATCCCCCCCCCCCCCCCACCAGGGGGATGTGTCAGAGAGAGCTGCCAGATAGGGTTGACACCTTTTCTTCAAGTCAAACCCGAACACTTTAGCGGCGCACAGCAATTTATTTTATACATATATTTTGCTAATAAATAACATTTCTAATCATATGAAGTTAATAACAAGAGTCCCCCCCCCCCTTTACATCAGTCCACAGAGTTCCCCTTTTACATCTGAACTTGCAGAGTTCCCTTTTACTGTAAGGGGGGGGACGGGTCTCTGCAAACTCTGATGTAAGGGAGAACTCTGGGGACTCTAACATAAGGGGTGCTCTGGGAACCCTGATTTAAGGGGTAACACTGAGAACTCTGATGTACGGAGAGGACTCTGATGTAAGGGAAACACTGTGGCCTCTGGTGTAAAAGGGAACTCTGATGTAAGGGGTGCTCTGAGAACCCAGATTTACCTTACTGTACTCACTCACAGAGGCAGGAGAGAGAAGGGGGGAGACTTCAGTCACAGACAGGGATGGATGGTGAGCTCACTCACCCCTTTGCAGTCAGCACCTCTCATCCAGATGTATCTGAGGCTGCTGGACTTTAAATTTCCTGCCCCCACTTTCTTTTTTCGAGGCACAGCGCCGGGAATTGGAGTGTGAGCAAACACAGAGGGGTAGGGGTGGGAGGAAGAGGAGCAGTTCGAGCCCTTTCTCCTCTCCTGTCTGTGTGTGTGTTTGGGGGGGGGGGGATTGTTAGTGTTGGCTTTGGGCAGTGTGAAAGAGAGTGTAACAGACACTCTCAGCTAAGACAACTGCAGCCAGCAACCCTGCTGGGAAGTTATAGTCCAGTCTGAATAATGTGCCCGGGTTTCAGGTAGTCTGAAACCCGGACGCATGATTCCAAACCCGAACTGTCTGGGTGAATCCCAGACAGGTGGCAACCCTACTGCCAGATGAGTCATCCAGCCTCCCTGAGTTACTAATCCCTGACCCAGATTTAACTCAGGTCTGGCTCTCATCCAAGCCAAATTGCCTACACTAATAGCTAACCTATTCACTCTAGCACACTAGCTAGGTAGAGTGTGCTATACTTGAGTTGAATACAGTGTGCAGCAATACCTGTATACTATAGTATATCTTGGATCAAGATTAGAGTTGAGCGGACCCGAACTGTAAAGTTCGGGTCCGTACCGAACTTTTGGGTTTTGGGGTCCCGGACCCGAACTCGAACAATTCACTGTATGATCAGGTTCGGGTCCGGTGTTCGGCAATATGCATGTAAAGCAGCACTTGTTTCCCGTGCTTAGAACTGTCCCTGCACAAAGTGTCATTTCTGAAGGAAAAAAAGTCATTTAAAATTCACTCGCGGCTATTAATGAATTGTCGGCTCCCGGCAATACATAGAAAAGTCATTGATAAAAAAAAAGCGTGGGGGTTCCCCCCAAATTCAATTAACAGGCCCTTCAGGTCTGGAATGGATATTAAGGGGAACCCCATGTTGCCTGCCAGGTTGCGTGCTCGGATAAAGGGTCTGGTCTGGATTTCTGGGGGTACTCCACGCCATTTTTTTTAAATTTGGGGTGGAGTTCCCCTTAAAATCCATACCAGATCTAAAGGGCCTGGTATGGATATTTGGGGGGAAAAGCACGCATTTTTAAAAAAAAATTGCGGTAGGGTTCCCCTTAATATCCATTCCAGACCTGAAGGGCCTGGTAATTGAATTTGGGGGGACCCCCACGCTTTTTTTTATCAATGACTTTTCTATGTATTGCCGGGAGCCGACAATTTATTATAGCCGCGAGTGAGTTTTAAATTACTTTTTTTCCTTCAGAAATGACACTTTGTGCAGGGACAGTTCTAAGCACGGGAAACAGCGCTAATAGTCCTCAAAAGTTCTGGTCCCCATTGACTTCAATGGGGGTCGGGTTCGGGTTAAAGTTCGGTCCCGAACCCGAACTTTTTTCCGAAGTTCGGCCGAACTCGTCGAACCCGAACATCCAGATGTCCGCTCAACTCTAATCAAGATATGCCCTGTCTCTGCCAGCACCTGAATACAAAGTATAAGCCTGGGAGAATGATACTGCAGGCTTGGAGGAGCTCTGATCTGGTATGGTATTAGTGAGATCTCAATGCCCTAATTCCAGCTCCGTTCCTGTTCATCTGGGTGTTCGGAGTCTTCCTGCCCACCTTTGTGTGTTCTGTTTCCACCTGTTTCATTTTCCATAAAATAAATAAAAAATCCAACTGAGAACCCTCATAATGCCCACAGAGGTTGTATAGATATGAGAACTCATAGCTGCATAGGTAATTAAAATAAAGGAAACCTAAAAGTGAGGGGAAAAAAAGTATTTGATCCTCTGCTGATTTTGCCAAATTATCGAAATAACGAATACTGCATCTAAACAAATGAAACATAACAAATTACAATTTTTCAGAAGTTACGAATTTATTCGAAATAACGAATTTCGAACATAACGATTGACCTGGAAAAAAAAAATGATACAAAAACTAATACATTTTTCGGCAGTGCACATGTCTAGTGCCCATACTGACCCGTGTCCACATGCCAAAAGGCTCTTCAATAGGCATGTGAGTGTCAGAACCAGGGCCGCCATCAGGGGGTACAGGCAGTACACCTGTAAGGGGCCCGGATGGCAACACCCCTTTTTTTTTTTATATAATTTTTTTTGTAAGGGGCCCAGAGTTCCCCAGGGGCCCGGAGGTTCCCAGGGCCCCCGGATGGTAACCCCCCATTTTTTATATATTTTTTATTAAAAAAAAAATATATATATTTTATTTTTATTTATTTTTTGTAAGGGAGGTAAGGAGGTCCCCAGTGCCCCGGGTGGCAATCCCCCCCCCCCATTTTCCTTTTTTTTATAAAAAAAAATATATATTTATTTTTTTATAAAAAAAAATATTTTTTGTAAGGGGCCCAGAGGTCCCCAGAGACCCGGAGGTCTCCGGGGACCCGGATGGCAACCCCCTTTTTTTTTTTTTTTTTTATAAAAGTTTTTTTTTACATTTTTTATACATTTTTTTTGTAAGGGGCCCAGAGGCCTGGAGGTCCCCAGGCAGCCCCCTCTTTTACACACACATTATTATCCAGCGCTCATGGAAAGTCCCAATAACTAGTGAAGACTTTGGGAATAATGATGAAAAAAGCTTAGTTTGTTTATTAGTAACAATAAAAAGGGGGAGTCCACTCCCAAATATACAGAAAGCAGGTAAAACTTTACTCTCTAGCCGCCATTGATATGCCCCTTGTTAAACTTGCAAAAAAATCAGTGGAACAAGGAGGGGTTAAAAAAAAGTCAGCACAAGGCCTGCAAACTGATCCCTCTGTGGGTACAGTACCTTGGATGATATGATCTGACCGAGCGGCGTATGGAGGACCCTCCAGCGAGGGATACAGATCCAGGTTCGTAGTGCAGCTGGGACGAGAGGAATCACTCCCTGTGTTCTTCCAGATCTATAACGTCATCCGGCTGCGACACCAGCTGATGTGTCAGGGAGCAGGCAGTGTGGTGAGCCAGAAGGCTGTCCTGCAAGTTCTTCTCCTACGGGGATATCAGCGTCACTGCTCTCTGCTATGCTCTCAGCGTCACTGCTCTCTAGTGGAGTAATAGAGCACTTCAGGAAATTGTTCAAATCAGCACATGAGCACAATAGCCAGGGAGATTTCAATGCAGAGCCGTTCCTGAATAATAGCAGTATATAAAAGATGTAATATCTTGAAAAGAGAAGGGGATAGTGCCTCGACTTGAACAATTTCCTGAAGTGGTCATTCCTCTATTACTCCACTAGAGAGCAGTGACGCTGAGAGCATAGCAGAGAGCAGTGACGCTGATATCCCCGTAGGAGAAGAACTTGCAGGACAGCCTTCTGGCTCACCACACTGCCTGCTCCCTGACACATCAGCTGGTGTCGCAGCCGGATGACGTTATAGATCTGGAAGAACACAGGGAGTGATTCCTCTCGTCCCAGCTGCACTACGAACCTGGATCTGTATCCCTCGCTGGAGGGTCCTCCATACGCCGCTCGGTCAGATCATATCATCCAAGGTACTGTACCCACAGAGGGATCAGTTTGCAGGCCTTGTGCTGACTTTTTTTAACCCCTCCTTGTTCCACGGATTTTTTTGCAAGTTTAACAAGGGGCATATCAATGGCGGCTAGAGAGTAAAGTTTTATCTGCTTTCTGTATATTTGGGAGTGGATTCCCCCTTTTTATTGTTACTAATAAACAAACTAAGCTTTTTTCATCATTATTCCCAAAGTCTTCACTAGTTATTGGGACTTTCCATGAGCGCTGGATAATAGTGTGTGTGTATGGTGTGCGTTTTGTACTTCCGGGTACGAATTTTTTCTTGCTGCTCTGGATTTTGGTCCTCCCCTTTTGTTTATATTTTTTTGAATATTTGGGATTTTTGTGATTTATTACTCATCATAAAAAACATATTTTTTTTTTCCACCTTTTTTAGCGCTTGTGATCTTTGTTGTTTTATCGTAGCCCCCCTCTTTTGTTGTTCTTTATTCTTTGTTCGTCAGCACCCAAAGCCCTCCCACCTCAACAATTTGCTGCGGCAGCACCCCCCCGCTTCTCAATTCGTGGCTCCCCCCCCCTGCAACACCCCCGCCCCGGTTCTCCTCTGCTCAAGGGGGCCCATGCCTGAAGCTGTGTAAGGGGCCCCAAAATTTCTGATGGCGGCCCTGGACCACAGAACAATGGAAGGAGATGGCCTGGCCTGATGAATCACATTCTCTGTTACATCATGTGGATGGCCGGGTGCATGCGTGTCTTCTTATAAATACAAAGGTGGATGCAGCGCTAAATGGCTATTATTATAAAAAGTAATATTAAAAATATAAAGTGTCTTCTGCCTAGGAAAGAGATGGCACCAGGATGCAGTATGGGGAGAAGGCAAACCAGCGAAGGCAGTGTAAAACTTTGGACAATGTTCTTCTGGAAAGCCTTGGGTCCTGCCATTCATGTGGATTTTACTTGACATGTACCACCTACCTAAACATTGTTGCTGACCAAGTACACCCCTTCATGGAAATGATATTCCCTTATGGCAGTGGCCTCATTCAGTAGGATAATGCACCCTGCCACACTGCAAAAATGGTTCAAGAATGGTTTGAGGAACACAACAAAGAGTTCAAGGTGTTGACATGGTCTCCAAAATCGAATTGAGCATCTGTGGGATGTGCTAGAAAAACAAGTCCGATCCATGGAGGCCTCACCTCACAACTTACAGTACTTAAAGGATCTGCTACTGATGGCTTGGTGTCAGGTGCCATGCCTTGACGGATCAGGGCTGTCTTGGCAGCAAAAGTGGGACCTGTTCAATATTAGGTGGGGTGGTGTTTTGCTTTTGCGTTTATCTAGCAAGGTTACTCTGTGGTATAACAAGGAAGCTGAGACTTCTGCAGTGTGTAAATGTGCTTTTACTATACAAAGATGCTAAACATACAACTATTACAATATTAGGACTAAAATGCAAGACTGACAGATATCTATAACAAGCAAAATGCCTAGCAAATAGAACAGCCTATGGTCTATAACTACAAATACATTTAAAGGTTACTTATCTTCGATTAGGAACAGATAATCCGCTTTGTTTTCCACTCCACAGGTTGTCTCCGATTTGATCCATAGGAAGACCAGAGAAAAGTGGTTACATGATGGAAAGAATGACGGAAGATCGCAAGAGCTGTGGAGAACAAGGCCTTTGATGTATTCCAAGCCTGGACTTGTTTGTAAAGAACTTTAGAATGGAGTTTCTAATGAACATTTATCCAAAGACTGATACACCTTCCCAGTGACAGAAATATGGGAGGGGTTGCATTTAAGGAAAAATTCATGTGTATATTGAGTTTTTTTAGTAATGAAGAGATTTTCTGTGTGGTCTGAGAGAAAAATAAAATAAAAATCATAGGGCGGAATGTATTGCGTTTGTTAAAAATATGATTTTTTATTATTATTAATCAGACATAGGATACATGGGACAATTTTACAATAGTGAGTTGGTCAGATTACTGTCAATATTTTGGTTTGAGTAGACAATAGGTTAGATACCATTGTTGTATCCAATATGCTAATGTCTCTATAGCCACAGTAAACAAGTAAGACATTACCTGTTTGAGATTTCTTTCAGCTCTCAAACTGAAAAGAATTACAGTTTAGATTACAGGTTTCGTTTGAGTAGACAATAGGTAGATAGCATTGTTGTATTCAATGCTATTGTTGAAATACAGCTACAGTAAACATCTATGTTTTCTGTTTGGTAACAATGGTAAACAGCACACATAAAAGCAGGCCTAAGCTAGGAGGGAGACACACAGACCATGTTGCTGTAAGATCATGAAGAAGAACAGAACCTGGTCTCCAAGAAGAATTATTGCCAATGGAGATCACGAGTAATCGAAGATAAGTAACCTTTAAATGTATTTGTAGTTATAGACCATAGGCTGTTCTATTTGCTAGGCATTTTGCTTGTTATAGATATCTGTCAGTCTTGCATTTTAGTCCTAATATTGTAATAGTTGTATGTTTAGCATCTTTGTATAGTAAAAGCACATTTACACACTGCAGAAGTCTCAGCTTCCTTGTTATACCACAGAGTAACCTTGCTAGATAAACGCAAAAGCAAAACAATGGGGGCTCGTAGCCGGAATTTGTGCTAAAATTTCAACAGAAGCTGACCTGTTTTCTGTGGTGTGTTTTGTTGCTTGTACTGGGGGAAAAAATGCTGCGTACACTGTTTAGGAAGAGTAAAGCTGCAAAGGTTTCTGGTGTCCAGGAGGACTTGAAGGGGTGCACCCTTCCTATCTGGGCCAGAAATAGTCAGTGGATGTCTGTTGCAAATGAACTGGCTGGATATGCTTCTCCTTTGAACAGAGCTTGGGGGGATGGAGTCTCTGATCTTTCCTCAGATTTTAGTCTCAAAAGTTTTGGGTTCAGTAATGGAGAGATGCGGGCAGTTGCTGTGTTTGGTTTGCATTTCCTGCATGCTCTACATATTGAATCTGAAAAGAGGGAAAAGGCAGAATTAGAAAGAGATTTAATGAAGGAGCAGCTTGCAGTAGCATCCAAGTGTTTGGAAGAAACTGCAAGCAGGGCAAAAGATTTAGAAAGTAGGGTAATCAAAGTTAAACCTGCAGTGGCTTCGAAGTGTGTTCAAACCACTGTAGGCCGAGCTGAAGATTTGAATGAGCGGTGTGCAGCCCTCATGACCAAGTCTAATGATAGTTTAACAAAGGACAAAGGCCCAAAGCCTGTAAGCAAAAGTAGGACATGTGCTACTGTTACTTCTCATAACCGGGAAGCTGAGGATTTGACCAGCTCAAATTACAGAGTTGATTCAGATACAAGGAAGACAAGGCCTATGATCTCCAGGAGACACATGTGGATTGATTTACTTAAGGTGGGGGTCCCTAGAGAGGAAATAGATGGGATTCCTACACCAGCATTGTTCAAGAAGTGGAAGCAAATGGTTGGGAATGGTAGATTCAGTCACATTAAGTGTTTCTGTTGCCACAAAATGGGGCATTTTGCAAAAATGTGTCATATTGTGAAGCAGCAGGCCTCTGTTCTTCCAAGGACGGCACGGAGAGACATGCAAGTTTATTTGTTACGTTGGAAGTCAATGCCTTTCCGTGAAAGTGTTTCAAGGCAACAGTGGGCACCCTACAATAGTTTTGCAGTTAGAAATGGGCAGATAGAGAAATGTGAGCAGTGAGCTATGTTTTTGGCACAGTTGGAAATGAACATATAATCTGCTTTTGTCTCTTACTCTTTTCAGATATTGAGCATCGAGAGGTGGAGCAGGCAGAGCAGACGACTGTAAGAATATTGGGGGTCTTTATTGATCTTCATTACATTTCAGCTTTCATAAGTTTTAGCAATACCAAGTCAATATGTAAGTACAGTAAGTATATTTGTATTTTTGCAATAAGATATTGATATTGAGTTAGCTAATGTCAGACTCTCTGATGTTCACACTTACAGCTATTTTTGAAGAACTTGTTAATAATGACAGGATCTAAGACTAGTAGTGGTCAAGCTACTTTTTCACAGACTTCAAGATCTGGCTCGACGCCCAGCTTCTATGATCAGAACTTAGCACATGACCTTTTTGTAACTAGGCAGAATACATTGTAAGGCTATTGATAGGAAAGCACTGTAACTGTAACTAAGTTTTTGCAATATCTTCTGTTAAACTTGTGTTTGTGGTTTAGTGGGAGGAGTCTCCTTGTGTTGTAGGATAAGTATGCTGAACTCTGAATACAGCTTTGTAATTTTTGAACCACCATCTTTGCGTGTGTCTTAATTACCTGACCGGTCATAGAGCGCATCCATACACCCAATGGTCCGGCCTAGGCTCTAAGGGATAGAAGTGGTCTAACGCGCTACCTTACAACTGGTGCCCCATGTGAGGACAATTGATTAGCAGGTAAGTGGAACTTTGTGAAAGAAATTTTGCAAAGCTAATTTCACTTACTCTGTTACGATTGATTTTGAATATTTTAGTTGTATTTAAGTTGTCTCGAGGATTGCTAGGCTGGCTTCCTGGGACTTATAGGAGCGCAAAGGTTAGACAGATAGAGAGTCTGACTAGGTTGGTCCGACTATAAACTAAAGGAGTCTGACTAGGTTGGTCCGACTATAACCACTTGTCCACCGCCCACTGTCAATTGACGGCGGGCGGAGGATACTCTCGTTCTGGGAGGACGTCATATGACGTCCTCCCTTTAAAACGAGCTAGGAGGTGCGCGCTCGCCGCCAGCGGCGCGCGCCCGCCGCGTTCACAAGGCCCCGGTGCGCGTGCCCGGCGGCCACGATTGCCGCCGGGCACCCGCGATTGCCCGGGAAACGAGCAGGAAAGTGGATCTCTGTGTGTAAACACAGAGATCCACGTCCTGTGAGGGAGAGGGGACCGATGGTGTGTCCCTTGTACATAGGGACAACCATCGGTCACCCCCCCAGTCAGTCACCTCCCCCCACAGTAAGAACACATTGAGGGAACATATTTAACCCCTTCCCGCCCCCTAGTGGTTAACCCCATTCCCTGCCAATCACATTTATACAGTAATCAATGCATTTTTATAGCAGGGATCGCTGTATAAACGTGAATGGTCCCAAAAATGTGTCAAAAGTGTCCGATGTGTCCGCCGCAATATCGCAGTCACAATAAAAAATCGCATATCGCCGCCATTACTAATAAAAAAATAAAAAAATAAAAATGCTATAAATCTATCCCCTATTTTGTACACGCTATAAATTTTGCGCAAACCAATCAATACGCGCTTATTGCGTTTTTTTTTTTTTTACCAAAAATATGTAGAAGAATACGTATCGCCCTAAACTGAGGAAAATTTTATTTAAAAAAAAAAAATGGGTATTTATTATAGCAAAAAGTAAAAAAGGGATTTTTATAACAGCTTACCTGTAAAATGCTTTTCTTGGAGTACATCACGGGACACAGAGCGACTTAGTCATTACTAATGGGTTATATAGATTACCTTCAGGTGTTGGCACTGGCCAATTCCAAACCGGAAGTACCCTCCCCTATATAAGCCCCTCCCATCCGGGAGTACCTCAGTTTTGTAGCCAAGCAATAAGTGTCCCAAAAAGAGGGGTGGGAGCTCTGTGTCCCGTGATGTACTCCAAGAAAAGGATTTTACAGGTAAGCTGTTATAAAAATCCCTTTTTCTTTTTCGTACATCACGGGACACAGAGCGACTTAGTCATTACTAATGGGACGTCCCAAAGCAATGCCAAATGAGGGGAGGGATACATAAGCTGGGCGCCATCAGGCATGAGGATCTTTTGCGGCCTGCAACACACTGCGCCCAAAGGCGACATCCTCCTGACTTCTAACGTCTACCTGGTAGAATCTAGTAAACGTGTGTACCGAAGACCATGTTGCGGCCTTACATACTTGAGCCAGGGAGGCCTGGTGATGCACTGCCCATGAAGTTCCAACTGCTCTTGTGGAGTGCGCCCTAACTTTGAACGGAGGCGGTCTCTTTCTCAAGCCATAGGCTTGTATTATGACCTGTCGAATCCACTTGGCTAAAGTGGATTTTGATGCTGCCTGACCCTTTTTAGGGCCTTCCGGCAGAATAAACAAAGTATCCGTTCTGCGAATCTGAGCAGTGGCTTTTAGATAAGCTTTAACTGCTCTTACTACATCCAAGGAATGTAATAACTTTTCCTCTACCGAGCTAGGTTTGGGGAAAAAAGAAGGAAGAACCACATCTTGGTTCAAATGAAACCTCGATACCACCTTAGGAAGAAAGGCTGGATGAGGACGTAATACTACTCTGTCCTTATGGACAACCAGATATGGCTCCTTACAGGACAAGGCGGCTAATTCCGATACTCTTTTAGCCGAACAAACAGCTACTAAGAAAATCAATTTCCTGGTGAGAAGAACCAAGGAAATGTGTTGCAATGGTTCAAACGGTTGTTTCTGTAGAACTGACAGAACCAGGTTTAAGTCCCAAGGACATATGGGAATACTAACCGGAGGGCTAATATGCATCACTCCTTGTATGAAAACTTTGACTAGTGAATGCGAAGCCAAGGGCCTTTGAAAAAATATTGACAAGGCCGAAATCTGACCCTTGATAGTACTCAAGGCCAGCTTCCTATCTACAGCCCACTGTAGGAAGTCCAAAATCCTCCCTATCACGTACTTACGTGGATGCCATTTCTTGGCCTCACACCACGTAATGTACGCTTTCCAGATCCTATAATAGATCTGCCTGGATACCGGCTTCCTGGCATTGATCATGGTAGATACCACAGAATTAGAGAGCCCTCTCTTTTTCAGAATGTGGGCTTCAATAGCCAGGCCGTCAAACCTAGGGCTGGTAAGGAAGGGTGGTATATCGGTCCTTGCGAAAGCAGGTCCGGACGATGTGGGAGGGTCCAAGGACTCCTCACTGACATTTTTACAATCTCCGCGTACCATGCCCTTCGGGGCCACGCTGGAGCCACCAGAATCACTGGTTTCTTTTCTACCCTGATTCTGCGGAGTAATCGTGGTAACAATTGTGGCGGTGGGAATGCATATATCAGCTTGAACTGATCCCAAGGGAACACTAGGGCATCCGAGCCGCAAGCTAGAGGATCCCTTGTGCGAGACACAAATCTGTCCACCTTTGCGTTGAATCTGGATGCTAGCAGATCTACATCCGGTGTTCCCCACCGCTGGCATATTGCCTGGAAAACCTCGGGGTGAAGAGACCATTCCCCCGGGCATAATTGTTGGCGACTTAAAAAGTCCGCTCTCCAATTTTCCACTCCTGGGATGAAAACCGCGGATATGGCTGGGACATATTTTTCTGCCCACTCCAGGATGCAATTTGCTTCCCTCTGGGCTGCACGACTCCTGGTGCCACCCTGGTGATTGATATATGCCACTGCTGTGGCATTGTCTGATTGAATTCTGACAGGGGACCCTTGGAGTTTGGATGTCCATGCTACTAGGGCATACCGGGCTGCTCGTATCTCTAAGAGATTGATGGGCAGGGCCTTTTCTGCTTCTGACCACTTGCCCTGGAGAGACCATTGCTCCAGTACTGCCCCCCAGCCTATGAGGCTGGCATCTGTAGTGACTACCTTCCAAGAAACCGGACTGAAGGGTTTCCCTTTTTCCAGATTCTGGGGCACCAACCACCAATGGAGGCTCTTGCGAACGGAAGGGGACAGGGACATTGGTAAGTCTAAAGCCTGAACTTTTTTGTTCCAGGCTGACAGTATGGCCCTTTGCAAATTCCTTGAATGGAATTGACCGTAGGGTACCGCTTCGAATGAAGCCACCATTTTTCCCAGCAGCCTCATGCAGAGGCGTATGGATGGTTTTCTTTTTGTACCCACTAAGTGGGTCAAATCTTTTAAAGACGACACCTTCTCTGGAGGTAAGAAAATCTTTCTCTGATTTGAATCCAGCCTTAGCCCTAAGTATTCCAGACTTTTGACTGGTCTTAGAGCTGACTTGTCCCGGTTGATAATCTAACCGTGATATTCCAGATACTTGATTGTCTTGTGAATAGCTACTTCCAGCTTTTCCACTGAGTGGTCTATTAGTAGCAGGTCGTCTAGATATGCCATTATCGTTACACCCTGTGTTCTTAGATTGGCCAATAATGGGGCCAGAATTTTTGTGAACACTCGTGGTGCTGTGGCCAGACCGAAAGGTAAGGCTCTGAACTGAAAATGGCACCCTTCTACTGCAAAGCGTAGAAATTTCTGGTGGGCCGGAAAGATGGGAATATGCAGATAAGCATCCTTTATGTCGATCGAGGCTAACCATTCCTGCCCTTGTAGGGCGGTGGCCACCGATCGGATCGACTCCATCCGAAAAGTCCTGATATTTAGGAACTTGTTTAGCCCTTTTAGATTTAATATGGGCCTCACGTCCCCATTTGGTTTGGGGACTGTGAAAAGGTTCGAGTAAAACCCGAATCCGCTTTCTTCCAGGGGAACCTTCATGATTACACCTTGGAGCAATAGTTGTTCTAGTGCCAGAAGGAGGGATCCTCTCTTCTGGGGATCTCTTGGCACGTTTGACCTCATAAATTGGGCAGGAGGAGTGCCTTTTAACTCCAGCTTGTATCCCAGACTTACTGCGGAGAGCACCCATCTGTCTCTGATGGTGTCCCGCCAGGTCTCTGTGAACAACTGAAGTCTTCCCCCCACCCGATTAAGTGGGGGCAACGCTTCATGCCTTGGGGGGAGGTTTTGTACCTCTCTTGATCCAGGGCTTCTTGTTACCCTGTGATTGTCCCTGATTTCTGCCCCCTGAATTTGACCGCGGAGGCCGTCGGAACTGCTTCACAGCCGATGTGCCCGGGACTGGAGAAGTAGGCCTCTTAAAAGAAGGACTTCTACCCTTGTTCTTAACCGGTAAGAGTGAACTTTTACCGGCAGAAATTTTCTGGATATATTTGTCCAGATCTTCTCCAAATAAGCGTTCTCCATGAAATGGGAAGCTAACCAGCAGTTTTTTACAGGGAGCTTCAGCAGACCAGTTTTTGAGCCACAGAAGCCTACGCATGTGTACTATAGACAGCGTTAGGGATGAGCTTCGTGTTCGAGTCGAACATACGTTCGACTCGAACATTGGCTGTTCGATCGTTCGACGAAGATCGAACGATTTGGGCCGTTCGCGCCAAATTCGAGTGACGCGAACGGCCCACAATGCACTACGCCATCGCAGTGTCATCCAGGCGCTGTGATTGGCCAAGCATGCACTGTGACCCCGCATGCTTGGCCAATCACAGCGCCGGCAGCGAGGAGAGCAATGATTGGCCACAGGCAGGATGCCTGTGGCCAATTATTGCTGAGGGTGTTTAGTACACGCCCCACACTATAAAAGGCCGCCAGCACGGCGGCCTAGTGTAGTGTGTTCCGGAGCAGGGATAGAGTAGCATAGGCAGGGACAGTGACTGTTATTTCTTTCTTGCTTAACCTGGATTCCTTTAGTTTAGGGAAAGAGAAGGATAGGTAGGGAGAGTGTCAGTGTGTTTTGTGCTTCTGCTATAGTGTGCTTAAAAAAAACATTTATTCTAGGGACAGAAAACTCTAGGTAGGGACAGTGTCAGTTTCTTTCACTCTGCAAGTCCTTGTTTCCAGGGACCTGTAAGGACAGTGAGTTAATTGTCCTTGTGCTATATTGTGCTTAAAAAAAACATTTATTCTAGGGACAGAAAACTCTAGGTAGGGACAGTGTCAGTTTCTTTCACTCTGCAAGTCCTTGTTTCCAGGGACCTGTAAGGACAGTGAGTTAATTGTCCTTGTGCTATATTGTGATTAAAAAAAACATTTATTCTAGGGACAGAAAACTCTAGGTAGGGACAGTGTCAGTTTCTTTCACTCTGCAAGTCCTTGTTTCCAGGGACCTGTAAGGACAGTGAGTTAATTTTCCTTGTGCTATATTGTGATTAAAAAAAACATTTTTTCTAGGGACAGAAAACTGTAGGTAGGGAGAGTGTTTTTTTTCTTTCACTCTGCAAGTCCTTGTTTCCAGGGACCTGTAAGGACAGTGAGTTAATTGTCCTTGTGCTATATTGTGCTTAAAAAAAACATTTATTCTAGGGACAGAAAACTCTAGGTAGGGACAGTGTCAGTTTCTTTCACTCTGCAAGTCCTTGTTTCCAGGGACCTGTAAGGACAGTGAGTTAATTGTCCTTGTGCTATATTGTGATTAAAAAAAACATTTATTCTAGGGACAGAAAACTCTAGGTAGGGACAGTGTCAGTTTCTTTCACTCTGCAAGTCCTTGTTTCCAGGGACCTGTAAGGACAGTGAGTTAATTTTCCTTGTGCTATATTGTGATTAAAAAAAACATTTTTTCTAGGGACAGAAAACTGTAGGTAGGGAGAGTGTTTTTTTTCTTTCACTCTGCAAGTCCTTGTTTCCAGGGACCTGTAAGGACAGTGAGTTAATTGTCCTTGTGCTATATTGTGCTTAAAAAAAACATTTATTCTAGGGACAGAAAACTCTAGGTAGGGACAGTGTCAGTTTCTTTCACTCTGCAAGTCCTTGTTTCCAGGGACCTGTAAGGACAGTGAGTTAATTGTCCTTGTGCTATATTGTGATTAAAAAAAACATTTATTCTAGGGACAGAAAACTCTAGGTAGGGACAGTGTCAGTTTCTTTCACTCTGCAAGTCCTTGTTTCCAGGGACCTGTAAGGACAGTGAGTTAATTTTCCTTGTGCTATATTGTGATTAAAAAAAACATTTTTTCTAGGGACAGAAAACTGTAGGTAGGGAGAGTGTTTTTTTTCTTTCACTCTGCAAGTCCTTGTTTCCAGGGACCTGTAAGGACAGTGAGTTAATTGTCCTTGTGCTATATTGTGCTTAAAAAAAACATTTATTCTAGGGACAGAAAACTCTAGGTAGGGACAGTGTCAGTTTCTTTCACTCTGCAAGTCCTTGTTTCCAGGGACCTGTAAGGACAGTGAGTTAATTTTCCTTGTGCTATATTGTGATTAAAAAAAACATTTATTCTAGGGACAGAAAACTCTAGGTAGGGACAGTGTCAGTTTATTTCACTCTGCAAGTCCTTGTTTCCAGGGACCTGTAAGGACAGTGAGTTAATTTTCCTTGTGCTATATTGTGATTAAAAAAAACATTTTTTCTAGGGACAGAAAACTGTAGGTAGGGAGAGTGTTTTTTTTCTTTCACTCTGCAAGTCCTTGTTTCCAGGGACCTGTAAGGACAGTGAGTTAATTGTCCTTGTGCTATATTGTGCTTAAAAAAAACATTTATTCTAGGGACAGAAAACTCTAGGTAGGGACAGTGTCAGTTTCTTTCACTCTGCAAGTCCTTGTTTCCAGGGACCTGTAAGGACAGTGAGTTAATTTTCCTTGTGCTATATTGTGATTAAAAAAAACATTTATTCTAGGGACAGAAAACTCTAGGTAGGGACAGTGTCAGTTTCTTTCACTCTGCAAGTCCTTGTTTCCAGGGACCTGTAAGGACAGTGAGTTAATTTTCCTTGTGCTATATTGTGATTAAAAAAAACATTTTTTCTAGGGACAGAAAACTGTAGGTAGGGAGAGTGTTTTTTTTCTTTCACTCTGCAAGTCCTTGTTTCCAGGGACCTGTAAGGACAGTGAGTTAATTTTACTTGTGCTATATTGTGCTTAAAAAAAACATTTTTTCTAGGGACAGAAAACTGTAGGTAGGGAGAGTGTTTTTTTTCTTTCACTCTGCAAGTCCTTGTTTCCAGGGACCTGTAAGGACAGTGAGTTAATTGTCCTTGTGCTATATTGTGCTTAAAAAAAACATTTATTCTAGGGACAGAAAACTCTAGGTAGGGACAGTGTCAGTTTCTTTCACTCTGCAAGTCCTTGTTTCCAGGGACCTGTAAGGACAGTGAGTTAATTTTCCTTGTGCTATATTGTGATTAAAAAAAACATTTTTTCTAGGGACAGAAAACTGTAGGTAGGGAGAGTGTTTTTTTTCTTTCACTCTGCAAGTCCTTGTTTCCAGGGACCTGTAAGGACAGTGAGTTAATTGTCCTTGTGCTATATTGTGCTTAAAAAAAACATTTATTCTAGGGACAGAAAACTCTAGGTAGGGACAGTGTCAGTTTCTTTCACTCTGCAAGTCCTTGTTTCCAGGGACCTGTAAGGACAGTGAGTTAATTTTCCTTGTGCTATATTGTGATTAAAAAAAACATTTTTTCTAGGGACAGAAAACTGTAGGTAGGGAGAGTGTTTTTTTTCTTTCACTCTGCAAGTCCTTGTTTCCAGGGACCTGTAAGGACAGTGAGTTAATTGTCCTTGTGCTATATTGTGCTTAAAAAAAACATTTATTCTAGGGACAGAAAACTCTAGGTAGGGACAGTGTCAGTTTCTTTCACTCTGCAAGTCCTTGTTTCCAGGGACCTGTAAGGACAGTGAGTTAATTTTCCTTGTGCTATATTGTGATTAAAAAAAACATTTATTCTAGGGACAGAAAACTCTAGGTAGGGAGAGTGTTTTTTTTCTTTCACTCTGCAAGTCCTTGTTTCCAGGGACCTGTAAGGACAGTGAGTTAATTGTCCTTGTGCTATATTGTGCTTAAAAAAAACATTTTTTCTAGGGACAGAAAACTGTAGGTAGGGAGAGTGTTTTTTTTTTTTCACTCTGCAAGTCCTTGTTTCCAGGGACCTGTAAGGACAGTGAGTTAATTGTCCTTGTGCTATATTGTGCTTAAAAAAAACATTTATTCTAGGGACAGAAAACTCTAGGTAGGGACAGTGTCAGTTTCTTTCACTCTGCAAGTCCTTGTTTCCAGGGACCTGTAAGGACAGTGAGTTAATTTTCCTTGTGCTATATTGTGATTAAAAAAAACATTTTTTCTAGGGACAGAAAACTGTAGGTAGGGAGAGTGTTTTTTTTCTTTCACTCTGCAAGTCCTTGTTTCCAGGGACCTGTAAGGACAGTGAGTTAATTTTCCTTGTGCTATATTGTGATTAAAAAAAACATTTTTTCTAGGGACAGAAAACTGTAGGTAGGGAGAGTGTTTTTTTTCTTTCACTCTGCAAGTCCTTGTTTCCAGGGACCTGTAAGGACAGTGAGTTAATTGTCCTTGTGCTATATTGTGCTTAAAAAAAACATTTATTCTAGGGACAGAAAACTCTAGGTAGGGACAGTGTCAGTTTCTTTCACTCTGCAAGTCCTTGTTTCCAGGGACCTGTAAGGACAGTGAGTTAATTTTCCTTGTGCTATATTGTGATTAAAAAAAACATTTATTCTAGGGACAGAAAACTCTAGGTAGGGAGAGTGTTTTTTTTCTTTCACTCTGCAAGTCCTTGTTTCCAGGGACCTGTAAGGACAGTGAGTTAATTGTCCTTGTGCTATATTGTGCTTAAAAAAAACATTTTTTCTAGGGACAGAAAACTGTAGGTAGGGAGAGTGTTTTTTTTTTTTCACTCTGCAAGTCCTTGTTTCCAGGGACCTGTAAGGACAGTGAGTTAATTGTCCTTGTGCTATATTGTGCTTAAAAAAAACATTTATTCTAGGGACAGAAAACTCTAGGTAGGGACAGTGTCAGTTTCTTTCACTCTGCAAGTCCTTGTTTCCAGGGACCTGTAAGGACAGTGAGTTAATTTTCCTTGTGCTATATTGTGATTAAAAAAAACATTTTTTCTAGGGACAGAAAACTGTAGGTAGGGAGAGTGTTTTTTTTCTTTCACTCTGCAAGTCCTTGTTTCCAGGGACCTGTAAGGACAGTGAGTTAATTTTCCTTGTGCTATATTGTGATTAAAAAAAACATTTTTTCTAGGGACAGAAAACTGTAGGTAGGGAGAGTGTTTTTTTTCTTTCACTCTGCAAGTCCTTGTTTCCAGGGACCTGTAAGGACAGTGAGTTAATTGTCCTTGTGCTATATTGTGCTTAAAAAAAACATTTTTTCTAGGGACAGAAAACTCTAGGTAGGGACAGTGTCAGTTTCTTTCACTCTGCAAGTCCTTGTTTCCAGGGACCTGGAGAGACATTGAGTGAATTGTCCTTGTGCTATATTGTGATTAAAAAAAACATTTATTCTAGGGACAGAAAACTCTAGGTAGGGACAGTGTCAGTTTCTTTCACTGTGAAAGTCCTTGTTTCAAGGGACAGAGAAGGACACCTGAAGGTAGCCCTTATTGCTTTTTTCCCATCTCCCTGCAGGCCATCTATTAGAATGTCTGGAAGGCAAACAAGGAGAGGCAGACAGTCAGGAGGCAATAAAAGAGGGCAAGCAGGCTCTGTGTCTGGGGGCAACAGTGCTGGTCGTGGACGCGGTGCATTGTCATCAGCACATGGCCATGGGACACGCTTGTCCTTCTTTTCGGCAGCTGGACATGTTGAGCCACATCATGCCGAAGACTTGGTAGAGTGGATGACCAAGCCCTCCTCCTCCTCCTCATCCTCTCTCACCCAGGCTCAGGGTACTGGAAAAGCAGCTGCCAAAGCGTCGTCTTCCCTGGTATCAATGTCAGACAAATCATCAGTCACTCCTTCCCTAGACCCACCATGTCCTCCTCCTGAGGAGTCCCCCGAACTGTTTCAGCACAGTGTTGGGTACATGCTCCAGGAGGATGCCCAGCGTTTCGAAGGGTCTGATGATGAAACCCAGCTAGAGGAAGGCAGTAGCGTGAGAGCAGACAGAGGGGATGCTCAAGAAGGACACCAATCTGGCAGTCATGTTCCAGCAGCTGCAGCATACTGCCAGATTGGCTCCAGTGATGAGGAGGGAGGGGATGATGAGGTCAATGACTCCACGTGGGTGCCTAATAGGAGAGAGGAGGAGGAGGAGGATGAGGAGGAGGCACATCTCCAACGAGGCAGGATGCCCTTTGGTGGCCAGCGTAAGGGCAGTACACCGACGGAATCACACCGCAGAGCTCCGCCTGTGCAGGGCGCTGCCTCTGCCCGTCATTCAAAAAGTTCTTTGGTGTGGGCCTTTTTTGAGGCTAGTGCATCAGATCGCACAGCTGCTGTTTGCAACATATGTCTCAAGCGTATATCGCGTGGCCAAAACATCAGCCGCTTGGGTACCACATGCCTGACCAGACATATGTTGACCTGCCATGCAGCTCGTTGGCAAGCCTACCTCAAAGACCCACACCAAAGAACCAAGCGGACCTCTCCTTGCACCGCATCAGCTGGGATCTCCAACCCCACTATAACTTCAGTCCTCTCTGAAACATGCACTGAGAGGAATGAAGGTGTAGAATTAGGTGTGTCACAGCCAAGTACTTGCGCCCACTCTGCTAGCAGTACACCGACGTCCGATTCTAGCAGGCAAATTTCCCTGCCCCAGCTGCTGGACCGTCGAAAGAAGTTCACTCCCAGCCATCCACATGCCCAGCGGTTGAATGCTAGCTTGGCTAAATTGCTAGCGCTTCAACTGCTGCCTTTTCAGTTGGTAGACTCGGCCCCCTTCCGTGAGTTTGTGCAATGTGCGGTTCCTCAGTGGCAGGTTCCCAAACGCCACTTTTTCTCACGGAAGGCTATTCCGGCTCTCTACCGGCATGTGGAAGGCAATGTCTTGGCCTCGCTGGACAGGGCGGTCAGCGGTAAGGTGCATATTACCGCTGACTCATGGTCCAGCAGGCATGGACAGGGACGTTACCTTTCTTTCACGGCCCATTGGGTCACTCTTTTGGCAGCTGGGAAGGATTCAGGACAAGGTGCAGTAGTGTTGGAGGTTGTCCCACCGCCACGCCTCCAAAATGCTACTACTGGTTGTGACACACCTCTCTCCTCCACCCCCTCCTCTTCTTCTTCCTCCATGGCCTCTTCCTGTGGTTTGTCCTATGAACCAGCGGTGCTCCGTAGCCGTTCACGGGGCTACGCAAGTACGCAGGCAAAAAGATGCCATGCCGTGCTTGCGCTGGTGTGTTTGGGGGACAGAAGCCACACTGGGGCAGAGGTCCTGTCTGCTCTGCAGGGCCAGGCCGAGAGGTGGTTGACGCCACGCCAGCTTAAGCCAGGAATGGTGGTTTGCGACAATGGCACCAACCTCCTCTCCGCCCTCCGACAGGGACAACTGACCCATGTGCCCTGTGTGGCTCACGTCCTTAACCTGGTGGTGCAGCGCTTCTTGGGCAGGTACCCGGGCTTACAGGATGTCCTGAGGCAGGCCAGGAAAGTCTGTGTGCATTTCCGCAGATCTTATAATGCCAGTGCTCGCCTGGCTGAGCTGCAAAAGGAGTTGAACCTGCCCAAGAACCGCCTTATATGTGACATGCCCACCAGGTGGAACTCAACGTTGGCCATGCTGCAGCGGCTGCACACGCAGCAGAGGGCCATCAATGAGTACCTGTGCGACTACGGCACCAGGACAGGGTCAGGGGAGCTTGGTTTTTTTTCTCCACGCCAGTGGGGCATGATCAGGGATGCATGCACTGTCCTGGCACCATTTGAGGAGGCCACGAGGATGGTGAGCAGTGACAGTGCATGCATCAGTGACACTGTACCTCTTGTCCACCTGTTGGAGCACACGCTGCGTGGAATAATGGACAGGGCACTTGAGGCAGAACAGAGGCAGGAAGAGGAGGACTTCCTTGCCTCTCAAGGCCCCCTTTACCCAGACAGTGTTCCTTCTGTCCCACCCATCGCACAGGAAGAGGAGGAGGAGGAGGAGGAGGAGGAGGAGGAGGAGGAGGATTGTGTCAGCATGGAGGTGGAGGCTGGCACTCAGCATCATCAGCAGCAGTCTTTTAGGGATGATTTACAGTCCCAAGAAACCAGTGGACTTGTACGTGGCTGGGAGGAGGTGGCTGCGGATCATGTCGTCCTTAGTGACCCAGAGGACTCCGGAGCGAATGCCTCAGCAAACCTACGCTGCATGGCCTCCCTGATCCTGCAAAGTCTGCGGAAGGATCCTCGTATTCTTCGGATCAAGGAGAGGGACCATTACTGGCTGGCCACTCTCCTTGATCCACGGTACAAGGGTAAGGTTGCGGACCTTATGTTACCGTCGCAGAGGGAGCAGAGGATGAGACAACTCCGGGAGGCCTTGCAGAAAGGTCTGTGCAATGCGTTCCCAGAGACTGGGAGGTTGCAAACTCCTGGTCCTGGACAACGAGTTGCTGAGGCTTCGGCCAGTCAAAGAAGGAGCGGTGGGGAAGGTGGCCGTCTGACCGATGCGTTCAGACAATTCTTTAGTCCGCAGCCCCAAAGTATGATCGGTTCCAGCAACCATCGCCAGCGTCTGATAAACATGGTGCAGGAATATCTAGGGGCAAGGTCAGACTTGGACACCTTCCCCACCGAAAATCCTCTGGCTTACTGGGTCTTGAGGATGGATCACTGGCCAGAGCTTGCACAGTATGCAATTGAGCTACTGGCCTGTCCTGCATCCAGCGTTCTTTCGGAACGCACATTCAGTGCTGCTGGAGGATTTGTCACGGATCACAGGGTGCGCCTGTCCACCGACTCGGTTGATCGACTGACTTTCATCAAGATGAACCAGTCTTGGATCACCACCAGCTACCACACACCTGATGCTGATATAACAGACTAATTGATTTTAAAATGTCACATCCCTTCAAGACTGATGCTGATGCTGAGTGCCTGTGCTGTTATGTTGACTGGCTATCCTCCTCCTCCGAGTCCTCAATGATACGATTGATGATGATAGCTTGGAAGATCATTTTTGTTTATGGGTGCCGCCACCAGTGCCTAACGCCCAATTTTTCAGCCCCTGTTTAACAGGGGCGTGTAATTACAATTTTTGAAGCAATACTTTGCAACAGGGCTCATTGCTGTGCTCCAAGTACAGTATCTGTGAGGAGTTGCAGTGTTGTGCCACCAGTGCCTAAGGCCCAATTTTTCAGCCCCTGTTTAACAGGGGCGTGTCATTACAATTTTTGAAGCAATACTTTGCAACAGGGCTCATTGCTGTGCTCCAAGTACAGTATCTGTGAAGGGTTGCAGTGTTGTGCCACCAGTGCCTAAGGCCCAATTTTTCAGCCCCTGTTCAACAGGGGCATGTAATTACAATTCTTGATCTAATAATTCACAGCAGGGCCCATTGCTGCACCCACCAAGAGTAACTGTCAGGGCTTACAGTGTTGTGGCACCAGCACCACCATCAAAGGCCCAATTTTTACTACCACTGTTCAACAATTATATGTAATTAAAATTCCTGATATAATAGTTGACAGCAGGGCGTTCCAGCACCAACCAAGAGTAACTGTGAGTGCTTACAGTGTTGTGCCAACACCAACAACTAAGGGGCCTATTTCTGCAGAGTATATACGGCAGGTCCCTACTTTCAAACATCCAACTTACAAACGACTCCTACTTGCAAACGCAAGAAGACAACAGGAAGTGAGAGGAAATCTACCACTAGGAAGGAAAATTCTCTCCTGTAAGAATAAATATGGGAGAAAGGTGTCTCCTCTGTACTGATGCTTTATCAGCAATCCTTGTTTCAAGAAAAACACCACATTTCAAAAACAGTTGTCATTAGGACGGAAAGTGAGGTGAAATGTTCTGAACAGGGGCACAGACAGCAAAACAAATGTTACAGGGGTGATAACCCTTACCTATGTTTTCCAAAAAGTTTAAAAATAGATTTTTGGTCTGGAGCTACACTTCAACAATGTACCTGTTCAAAATTACAAACAGATTCTACATAAGAACAAACCTACAGTCCCTGTCTTGTATGCACCGCCTGTATACGGCTGTTCAGAGTATATAGGGCCTTTTTTATTTTATGTGCGGGGTTCCCCTTAATATCCATACAAGACCCAAAGGGGCTGGTAATGGGCTGGGGTAGGGGGGGGGTCATGGGGTAGCTATGCCATTTTTCTTAAAGATTTTCATCCATATTACCGGGACCAGACATTACATTAAAGCCGCAAGCAGTTTTAAATGGCTTTTTTTTCCTTTAGAAGTGTCATTTTGTGCAGGGACAGTTCTAAACACGGGAAACACGTGGCACTTCACAGGCATACTTTAGACACCCCCCAGGTACGATATTTAAAGGAATATTTGACTTTTTTTTTTTCACTTTATGCATCATTAAAATGACTGCTCCCGGAAAACGACCGTTTTTAAAACTTATTTTTGCATTGATACATGTCCCCTGGTGCAGAACCCGGGTTCCCAAACCCTTTTTAGGACAATAACATGCATAATAGTTTTTATAATTAGCACTTTAGAATTCGAACGTTCGCATCCATTGTATTTAATAGGGTTCTAATGTTCGTTCGAACTTTCGGTCCGTTCGCGGGTTCTGGTGCGAACCGAACCCGGGGGTGTTCGGCTCATCACTAGACAGCGTAAAGCGGGAGGCCTGTTGGATTGTATCCTTTATGGCGTCCACCGCAAAACACAAGGCTCTAGGCAGGTCAGCTAGGGCAAGAGCCTGCTGATCTGGTAAGTCCCTTAAGACTTGTTTCAACTGATCTTTCACCGCTTGGCAGACTCCAATCACTGCTACCGCAGGTTGTGTCACCATGCTTGCTGTAGAGAAAGCAGATTTTAGTAAAGACTCCAATTTTTTATCTATTGGGTCTTTGAACATTGGAACATTATCTACTGGACATGTCAGTGATTTGTTAACAGAAGAGATGGCTGCGTCCACTGTAGGGACCCTCCATTTTTTTATGAACTTATCCTCCATGGGATAGATCACCGGAAATCTCTTGGGGGGAGCAAATATTTTATCAGGATGCTCCCAATCCTGGTAAATAAGCCCTTCTAATAAAGGGTGGATTGGGAAGGAACAGACAGCCTGGGGAGCTTTTAGCGACCCCAGCGAGGAAACCGTAGTGGATGGTGGTTCCGCCAGAGGCATTTTAAATGCTGATCGGACCATGTTAGTCAGAGACTGAACCCATAATCTTTCAGCCTGAGATGCTGAGAAAGGTTCTTCCACTGTTGATTCCTCCATAACTGAATCAACCTCATCCTGATCCCCTTCAGGTAGGTCGATCTCTGTGTGGGGCTGTTCCTCCACTAACAGGCACTCTGAAGGAGGAGACGGAGATCGGACGCGCTTTTCCTGTGACAGGGAAGCAGCGATCAATGCTGTTAATCTCTCTTCCAATCCTCCCAGAGTTGAGGATAAAACCTCCTCTGTTATATATACAGGAGCAGGTGGACTGGGGACAGCCGCAGCACCAGGCACTCCTGCGGGGTTTCTACGGCTACTGACCTCTGAATTCTCAGGGGAGATTGGTGCAGTACAAGCATGCCCAATATCCTCAGAGCCCGATGGAGACCCCTTTGGCTTCCTGGAAGACCTATTTCCGGAGCGTCTGGACGACATATCCTTTAAGCACAAAGCTGAGGTATTCCCGTCGTCATACACCAATTTTTGCTGGTAATAGTCTAACACAGTTGCTGCTATATACCAGCTGGTGTCCACTAAAGTGCCTTTCTATGGGAATGCCTGCATCAACCGCCTCTGTGTGCCACTGTTTGTTGCTAGCTCTGTTTGCATCCAGCTGACACTTGTACTGTGTCTTTTATCCATGCTGGGACGCCTGCACATGCGCAGAAGTGCCGCGGCGCGCATCGAGCGTCATCCACCCGCCCCGCCCCTTTTTTTTCATAGGAGGCGCGTGCACGCACCCGCGCGCGCCCGTGCGCCATTGGCGCCCTTTTCGAAATAAAACAGGGACTAGGAGCCAGGGCCCTTTTTGCCGGAGGGCCTGTGCGGTGGATGAGCGCAGCAACAGGGCAGAGGAAGTGGATTCCCAGAAACTTACCAACTGCCTGGATCTTTTGACTTGAGAAAACCAAAGATCCACATGACAAGAAAAATGGACTACAGCGGCCTCTAGTGGTTTAACACAGGTACCGCGGTCCCTTTTTTTTTTTTTTTCTTGACTACTATTAAAATTTTACATTTTCAGTAGTTACAGGCATACACAGATATTAGCGGGAATACCGTTAGGTAACAGACAGAAAGACAAATTAGGCTTGGGGGTCCCCCAATAGAACCAAGTTCCTGGGGGCCCCCACTTACCTGTTCCCTGCCGCAGGACTTTGTTTGGTCCACAGAAGCCCAAACTTCACCTATCACGGCAGGCATTGTAATTAAACCTTCAGGGACCGGGTTCCCAAGGATTCCACTCCCCTGGACCTGTATAGCACCCTGCACAGACAACATCTTGGTCGTGGGTATGACCAGAGCTCTGGATCCCAGGGTCCAGCCCTCCTAAGAGAGGCATTACAGGCAAAACCTTGCTCTTCTGCTGCAAGGCCCGGGTACCGACCGTTTAGCTATGAAGCTTTTTTGGTCGGATCCGGAACAGCTTACTAAGGCCCAAAAGAACCTGTACGCAAGCCCAGTGAAAACACATGTTACTCTTTGGCCAACACCTTAGACACTGGCAAAAAACTGAGGTACTCCCGGATGGGAGGGGCTTATATAGGGGAGGGTACTTCCGGTTTGGAATTGGCCAGTGCCAACACCTGAAGGTAATCTATATAACCCATTAGTAATGACTAAGTCGCTCTGTGTCCCGTGATGTACGAAAAAGAAAAATAGTGTTTTTTTTCCAAACTGGACGCTCTTCTTTTGTTTATAGCGCAAAAAATAAAAACCGCAGAGGTGATCAAATACCACCAAAAGAAAGCTCTATTTGTGGGGGAAAAAAGGACACAAATTTTGTTTGGGAGCCACGTTGCACGACCGCGCAATTGTCATTCAAAGTGTGACAGCGCTGAAAGCTGAAAAATGGCTTGGGCAGGAAGGGGGTTTTCGTGCACAGTAGAGAAGTGGATAAACTAAAGGAGTCTGACTAGGTTGGTCCGACTATAAACTAAGAGAGTCCGACTAGGCGGGTCTGACTATAAACTATTATAGTATAGGATAGGTTAGGAACATTATAGGGTAGCAAATATTGCTCCCGGGTTTAAAAGGACGGGTGTATGGAGCTCTAAGTTTTAATTATCCCAATTGTTTTATGGGTAATTTTTGATAAGGATATATGCATATATGTACATTATTGCGTTTTCTGTTGGTTGTATTCTTTTATATAGATCTGATGTTGGGAATCATACAGTTTCTCTAATCAATTGTTTCATGCATGTTAAAGTGTTAAGTCATATAAAGTGCTTAAGTTAATGGTAGGTTAAAGTATTAAGACTGTTAAGATTGTTGATTGAATTTTGTGACCCATACTTGCCATAATAGATGCCCCAGAACTGCCCTGAGTGTTTAACTGGTGTCCTGTTCATATTTCATGGACGGGTACCCACACTATTGGCCGCAGTCCCCGGGGAATACAAGAATAAGATTGGGAAAGATCCTTATTTTCCGGAAGGAGGGACCCCAAAATGTTGGGTTCTGAGATATAATCTACATAACCACAACCAGAACGGGAGGTTTGCAGAAGGTTTAACTCCGTGGCAAATACAGTCTCTCTGCCATCAAAATAGAGAGGTTTATACTATTTGCCCCAAATCAGTCAGAATTTGTGGTTATAAGGCACTCTATTTTGCATAATGGGAAACAAACAGGGAAAGGATGGCTTTGAAGGTGAGCACGGCCAACCCTCCCCATATGATTTTGCAAGGGGTACCTTAGCCCCTAATGTTGTTGAACCATTTTTGAACTTTGATAGTACAGAGATCACAATGTTTGCAAATATCTGGTTTAGGGCCAGCAGGGCCATGTAGTGAGGAGGATTGGAAGGAAGTACAGAAAATATGTGGGATACATGATAAAAATAATTATCCTGAAGGGAAATGGGATCAGAATTATATGAGTAAATGTTGTAAAAAGTGGAAAAGGGCTATGATGGAGTACCAGGAAAGATATCCCTCTAAATATTCCTAAAACAAGACAGACAGGACAAAATAGATAGAGAAAATTAAAGGATAAGAAACGGAAGAAGAAATATTTAAGGGACAGAGAGAACAAGTATCTCAGTTAGCCAAGCAAGTGGATGAGGCTAAGAAAGAAGTCCAAAGGAAAAAGAAGGAGCTAGAGAAACGGCAAAAGGAAGAGCAGACCTTAAACATTTTACAGTTAACTGAACAGGAAGGACAGACTCCCTCAAATCCCATGGGAGACACCCCAGTCCATATCCCACTCCCCCTCGGGACGTTAAGGGATATCAAAGATCTTTGCCCAAAGCCCCGCAAACACCACAGAGTGGCAGCTCTGTTTTTACACGGGCACTGGCATGAATGCCGATGACTGTGAAATAATAATAAAGACCTGCGATGTAGAAGTTAAAACATTATTTGCTGAATATGATCCCTTTAAAAAGGCGAAGGGATGGGAATCGTTTTGAGCAGCAGTAGCAGCTGTTTGGCAGAAAAGTTACAAAGGAGAAAGCGCTTTGCAGATAATGTGCACTGCAAAGCAGGGATTGGGAGAGAACTTATATTCATTTTGTAAACGGGTATACAAAGATACATGAATGGAGAACCCTGAACTGTATGTGAGCACAGTCATGTCCGGGGGAGATCCTAAAACAACACAGTTACTTAAATTAATTAACCCCGATTGATCAAAATTAAACGTGCATCCTCAGGCTTATTCACCACAAAAGGAGGGGTATTTCCCTCATTTAACCACGAACAGATAGAAAGCCCGCAATTAGCTGCTGCACAAATGATTGTCCCTTATACACAACAAGTTCCCCAACAATTCCAACAAGCACCATACCAGTCATATCCCCAGGATTATCGGCAGGGTTGTTTCACATGCAGGGACATGGGACATCAGAAGTCAGAATGCCCCCTTAGGAGAGGAACAAGTAGGGGAGCTAACCGCAGGGGTAATATGGGAAGAGGCAGATTGCCCGTCGGTACAGTTTATGACTAACATCTTTTTTAAATGAGTTTTGCCGTTCTGACTGACTGTCCGCTTCCTCTGATGGGAAGAGACTTAATGTTGAGTTTAAACATACAGATTAAATTCACAAAGGATGGAGGCCTGCTGGCTACATCAGAAATCTGTGATTTGTCTAATCCAAAAAGACAGGATTTTAGAGGGTACTTTATGTTACTACCGGCACACCTTGAAGCACACCCTATATGGGCACTGCATACATTGTACACCATACAAGCCCATAATTGGGGAAGGAGCAGTAGTACATTACCAAAAACAATATCCCCTGTCAGAGGGAAACATTGCAGGCATAAGACCACAAATAGAGCAATATACAGCAGAAGGAATACTGAAACACACAATCAGTCCCTGGAACACCCCCATTCACCCAGTCAAAGCCAGTGGTGAATGGCGCTTTGTACAGGACCTAAGGGCCTGTTGCGGATATTGCTACAATATTTTGTGAGATACCGGCAACGTCCAAGATCTACACGGTCATTGATATAAGTATCGCGATCTCTTCCATACCTGTTGCAGAGGAAGCCCAAAAATACTTTGAACCTGGGCTAGGCTCCCGCAAGGCTTTGCGGACAGTCCTGCAGCATACTCCATGGTCTTGAATTGATCTTTGAGCGATTGGGTACCAAAAGAAGGCTCAGTGTTGCTTCAGTATGTGGACCTATTGCTGTGTAATGAAAATGAGGTCAGTTGTGCGGAGGACTCAGAGCACCTACTAACTCTCCTCACCTCGAAAGGTCACTTGGTGGCTCGGAAAGGGATCCAGTGGTGCAGGTCGCAGGTTGAGTACTTGGGGTGTATAATCCGAACCAAACATTTGGTGTCACCAGCTCGAGTCAAGGCACTGTCCTCCTGGAGTCCACCAAGAGACAAGTCAGCGCATCTCTCTTTCCTAGGGTCCATAGTATACTGCAGGCAGTGGATACCTGATTGCTCTTATTATGATTCTATCCTAAGGTCTGCTACCCTGCAGGATGCTCCAAAGTTTATTGATTGGACAACAGAGAGGGTTAAGGCTTTCACAGCATTAATCAGCTCTCTAAGGCAAGCCCCTGCATTGGGACTTATAGAGTACGCGGGCCATTTTCATTGCACTGTGTGGTATCTGGACCTACGGTTGCAGCGGTCCTAGCACAATCACATGGGAATTCTCTGAGACCTGTTTAATACATCTCAAGGAAACTTCCAATTCAAGGTATACCACATTGCTTACAGGCCGTAGCAGCCTGTGCAATGGCAGAGACAAGAGGCTTCAGAGGTGGTCCTGGGACATAACCTGACACAAGACCTCACACTGTATACCACACATACAGTTACACACCTCATGACAAACATAAACACACAACACATGACAGCACAAAGGTCCAGCGGCTATGATATTATATTGCTCAACACTCACAATCTCACCATAAAATCATGTTCAGAAACCTCACAGCCCATTAGGTTTTTACATTCAGGAACACGATTGCACTGAGGTACTTGCAGAAACTACCCTCCCTAGACCAGACCTCACAGATGTTCTGTATCCAAATGCGGAAAATGTTTATGTAGATGGCAGCTTCTCCCGACCTGATGACAAAACTTACCAAACTGGTTATGCCATTGTTCAATTGCCAGATGTAATGATTGAAGCCAAATCTCTGAATGCTAGTTCAGCCCAGATTGCAGAACTCATTGCTCTAACTAGAGTTTGTCAGATTTTTGAAGGAAAAGATGTAAACATTTACACTGATGGGGCCTCGGGTTGACAAAAGATCCTAATGGACTTTGGTCAACCAAGGAGGGAATAATAGGAATCCCTATAGCTGCAGCACCCCTCTTACTGTCATATTTACACGGACCAGGACACATAGGCCCGCAAGCTATTCTAACATTGTATAATGAAACTTATTGTACAAAAAGGGTGCACCATATGATAGAATCCCTAGTAGAATCTTGCCTGACCTGTGCACAGAATAATGTGCAAGGAAAGAAACACGGGTTACATGGACATTTGGCGCCCCCTACAGGCCCTTTACATGATTTACAAATAGATTACACACAAGTCCCCACACAGAAGGGCAATTTAAAATATCTTTTGGTTATAGTTGACAGATTTACAGGATGGGTAGAATAGGACAGGAGAGACAGCTAAATTACAGCCAGAGTACTAATAAATCAGTGGATCTGTAGGTTTGACCTTCCGACCACTATATGGTCAGGTCCAGCATTTACCTCGACCTTAGTAAAGGAGCTAGTAAAAGGAAAAGGATGGACAGAAGGGATAGGGACAGGTGAGGATAACATATTTTTCTTACAGGAAGAGTACGTGAAACATTTGGTAAGTAGTCTTACTGAAAAATATGAACAAGTGGCTGTCACCTTTCCTCCTTTTTCCACAGAACCAACACATCCTTTCATCCCGGGTGACAACGTTTTTGTCATGCAGCTTGCAGTAAGAAAACACACAAGACCAGTCTATCAAGGACCATTCCGAATTGAGAAGGTCACCAGGACTGCTGTACTCACCGACCAAGGCCCACAATGGATCCATGCCTCAAGACTAAAAAAGGGCCCATCGATGCCACAGACTCCAGTCAGCTCTCCACCAGGACAGAGGGAATCGAAACCTCAGGAGAAACCGGACTCCCAGAAATCCATCGCCCCTTGCCCCCAATCCCTTCAATAGAAGACAGTGAATATTGCAACCTAGTGGCCCCCCCAGAATATGACTACTCCCAAACCTCCCCTCAACACCCCCGAAAGAGACTGGAGCTTCATTAAACCTTGCGATGCCCCCATTCCCGCAACCTCCCCAAACTCTAGAGTGTCTAAAAATACATTGCCAATTTACTATACCAGAAGCCCCCAGAGAAAAGAATAAGGTCGCAATGTTATGGTTTCTTGTTCTCTCATGTATTGCCCTCGTTACTATAATAGTTATGTGGAGTTGCTATGTTCACCATTCATGCAGGATGGATTCCCAAGGAGGGTCAGCTCAAAGATATAACCACACTAGACCAAAAAGGCAATTATTCTTAGAAAAGGACAGGAGCTGGGCTTGGTTTCCCTCCTGGACAGGATGGGGAATTGATATGATGAAAAGGATAAATAATTACACAGGAATTATTGATGAGATAATGGAAAAGAATTCTGATGACATTACTAGCTTAAACATTGAGACTAGAGCAATTAGGAAGCAGTTAGAACTCCATGATTTTGCTATTGAATCCATGAGTGCTGCACTCACAGGATTGTGTGAGGTCACTGAGGATTATGAATGTTGCACATGGAATCACAATACATCTGTAGAGATACCTGATTATTATGACGTTATTGCACAACACAGAAATGAGGTAAATAAATTACAACAAGAAGCAAGGGACATTGCTAGGACCTGGTATCCTCTTAGAGGGGAGGGATTTGGCCTCAAAGGAATATTTACTACACACAGATGGTATAATGATCACGGCAGATAGAATTTTTTATCTGCCTTTATCAAAGGAGGGTTTGTAAGAATATTGGGGGTCTTTATTGATCTTCATTACATTTCAGCTTTCATAAGTTTTAGCAATACCAAGTCAATATGTAAGTACAGTAAGTATATTTGTATTTTTGCAATAAGATATTGATATTGAGTTAGCTAATGTCAGACTCTCTGATGTTCACACTTACAGCTATTTTTGTAGAACTTGTTAATAATGACAGGATATAAGACTAGTAGTGGTCAAGCTACTTTTTCACAGACTTCAAGATCTGGCTCGACGCCCAGCTTCTATGATCAGAACTTAGCACATGACCTTTTTGTAACTAGGCAGAATACATTGTAAGGCTATTGATAGGAATGCACTGTAACTGTAACTAAGTTTTTTGCAATATCTTCTGTTAAACTTGTGTTTGTGGTTTAGTGGGAGGAGTCTCCTTGTGTTGTAGGATAAGTATGCTGAACTCTGAATACAGCTTTGTAATTTTTGAACCACCATCTTTGCGTGTGTCTTAATTACCTGACCGGTCATAGAGCGCATCCATACACCCAATGGTCCGGCCTAGGCTCTAAGGGATAGAAGTGGTCTAACGCGCTACCTTACAACGACCATGCTGGGTGGGAGGAGGAAGACCAGAAGAGAGCTTGATGAAGATGCGGATGATGTACTAAAGGTGGCTGAATTGGAGTGGATTTTCATCTGAGCATTTCCTTATGACCAAGAGGACAACAGACTTTCATCTGGGACTTTCTTTACACAAACTGCCAAAGACATTAACCCTGCTCAAAAGTAATGTTGCAGCCTCCCAGGGACGAAGCAAAAGTCTGATCGCCCAGATGGGGGTCAAAAGGGAATTTTTTCCTCCCGTTTAGGGGGGTTTTCGCCCTTTTCTGGACAACAGGTTTTAAGAAGTTTTCTATATTATTCTATAAAGTCAAGAGGTGGTATGTGTTGCAATGGCAACTGGCAATTTCTATGGTGACTTTATAATAATAATATAGAGTTTAGGTAGTAACAGGATGTGTAAAGAGCCCCTTCCCTCCCCCTCCATTGACTGGAAGTTCTTTGCTGGAAATGGGTGGGAGGGGCCCCTCCCCCTCCATTGATCAGGAAACAGGAAAGGGGGGGTTTGAAAAGGTTTTGGTGGAGAGACATGTTTTGAACAACAGTTGGTGTTTGGGAAGGACAAAGGAAGGAGTTGGTCTTTGGAAGGCGGAAGGAAGAAGACATCCCTGCCTGAAGCTGGATAACTTTGGAGACGCTTTTGGGAGTTGGACTGAGCAAGGAACTATGGACATTACATCTTGACCTCCAAGTTGAGTAATTATTTAGTTTACTTAATGTATACGGTACATGTTGTACATGCTTATATATATTTGTAGGCATATATTTTGTAAGCTATTAAGTTAAGTGTGTTGTATTGTGCATCCTACAGTTGTATGTGCAGATTTTTCCTTGTTTATTAAAGCATTGATACACTACAGAAGTTTAAACTTCCTTGATTTTACCACAGAGTAACCTTGCTAGATAAACGCAAAAGCAAAACAGGTGGTTATAACATTACGACCTATCAGTGTATGTACTGTATGTATGTATTTCTTGTCAAATTGGTATAGAATAGGCTTGTGCAATTCGTTTCGTAACGAATCGAAATTCGTCCGAATTTAGCAACTTTCGGACATTCGGAAGCATTCGAATTTCCGAACAAAGCAATTACGAATAAGACCGAATCCGAAATAAATTATACCGCAAATAGCGAATGCCCGAATGTCTTCGGCATAATTCGTTATGAAAAAGTTACGAATGTACGAATCCATACGAAGCACAATAACACTCACTCTGCTCTGCTCTCTGCTTCTCCCACACCGTGCTGAACTCCCTCTCAAAATGGTGTACAGGGGCGGAGGCTATAGCCGCATGAAAAAACGAAAGTAAAATACGAGATTTCAAATCCATTCGAAGCACAATAACACTCACTCTGCTCTCTGCTTCTCCCTCACCGTGCTGAACCCTCTCAAAATGGTGTACAGGGGCGGAGCCTATAGCCGCATGTAAAAAACGAAAGTAAAATACGAGATTTCGAATCGTTACAAATAACCGCTATGTATTTAGAAAAGTACAAATCCATTCTAAGCACATTAGGCATAATAGGCAGCGTCGTTGTGAGAGAGACATGGAAAATTACGAATCAACGAACCCAAAAAAAGTTACGAAAGTAGGAGTTGTGTCCAGAATCAACGAAAAACAACGTACTCTACCGAAAGTACGAATTATAAAGCAACAAAAAATTCAACGAAAAATGTCGCTTGCAAAAATACGAATGAGTCCGAACACGAAAAATCCCGTCTAGCAAAATTACGAATGATTACGAATCAACAGGACCGGAAAGAAACGAACCGAAACGGAACGAATTTTTCCGTTGTGCACAAGTCTAGTATAGAATAGTAAGAATAAGCTTATAATAGTTGGCGGTAAAAAGGGTCGCTGGTTCGTATCCCAACCACGACACTACCAGTGTCATCTTAAGAGCATTATAGGCCCCCGGGCAATACGGTGCACTGGGGCCCTGTCTACACAATCACGCACGAGAATTTTTTACTGACAAAAATCATGACATTTACTGGCAGAACCACATTTTTTACTGCCACTGCAAAAAGGTACCTAAAATTACAGTTTTCAGTGCCAAACAGTGCAAATGTCAGTATTTAAACTATACACATATAGATCGTGCTATTAGCAATGTGTTTAAGTTAAACAAAAGTAAAAAAAAAAAAACATTTATTTTTTGACATGAAGGTTAGGTTACTATACCCAGCCAGCACAGAGTTTCCTCTCACATCAGAGTCTGCAGGATTCCCCCTTACAGTGAAAGGGAACTCTTATGTAAAGGGGAACGCTGCAGATCATGATGTAAGGGGAAACGCTGATGTAAGGGGGGCTCTGGTGACCAGAGACCACCTTATATCAGAGTCCACTGCTTTCTCTTTACATCAGAGTTCCCACTTACATCAGAGCAACAGACCACCCCCCGATCTCTTTGTGCAAGCTGCACAGTCAGTCAGACAGCCACTCACCGTATGACACCGACCAGGGCACTCCGTGTCTGTACTGGCTGGTGGCTGGGCAGGTTACAGGCTCACGAAAACCGGCACTGATTCTAACCATGTTAGGGCAGGGTAATTATACCCAAGTTGATCAATCGATCAACTTGGGTACAACCAGCCTGTCGGATGTTTCATGCGATTATTGCCAGCTGCTATGTTCTTCCAGCTGGGAGGGTTGCAGGAAAGGAAAGAACATCTCTTAATTTCCCCCCATCTATACTGACTGTGTTAATGGGGGAAATCAAGCAATTTTATTTCCTTTCCTGAATCCCTCCCATGGAGTTATTGTGTTCTCCTGGCAGGGGAGGGGGACAGGGACACAGTGATTATCTGTGGCAATAAATCGCATACATGGTTTGGATCTCGGCCGGTCCCTGCTAAACAAGACAAGATTTGAACCGTTTATGGCTAGCTTTAGTTATGCCATCTGTCATAGATAAAAGATAGAGAGGAAGAGTCAGTGCAGAGGAGGCACAAGCTGCAATGGAAGTAAGCACAGGACATACATAAGCTGACCACAGGTGTGCGCAGCCTATTACATTAGGGTGTGCACCCCAAAGCTCAAACACATATGCATGTGTGTGTGTGTATGTGTATATATACTGATGGTGTGAGCAGTTTTTATAATTTTATTTTTTATTATTTTTTTACAATTTTTGTAGGAGCCCCATTTGGGGGCTTTGGTGAAATATCAGGGATCAAAACAGGAGGAACGTTCGTCACAAAGGGTGATTAGGGTGTGCCCAGGCACATCCGGCACACCCTGTGCGCACGCCTATGAAGCTGACTGATAACTAGCTCAGATAGTTGATACTCTGTTGCCACTTTGCTCCCTTTGTTCAGTTCTGAATAGCAGAGCAAGATTGAGATACGTAGACAGAAGCTCTATAGACATAATCTCATAAACAAGTTGAATTCTCCCTGTTCCTCTTTTGCTAAATACAAGCTGATTATGCAAACACACCGCGCTTGATCAATGTAACTGGTAGCTCATTTAGACAAAGGACTGTTTACTTCTGGCTAGAGTTCTCGCTCTTCTAATTTATCACATCTTGATTGCTTTGCATTCTCATGCATAAATTATGATACACAAATATCAGTGTATGCTGTGCAAAGGCATTTAATTACCTAACCTTTTAAAACATGTAATTAGCTATTAAAGAGGAAAAATATTATTTGTGCAAATAAGCTGAATAGAATGGGCTTAAAAAACATTAAAGATCTGTAAGTTATATTAAAGGAAACCTATTGGGATAGAATGAAGGATGGGAGCTGCAATTCCTGAATTGTGGTGCATCCATGCTTTACCACCCAATGTGTCACTGACCTAAAACAAGATGACAGCCAATGTTGTGTCAACAGAGCTGGCCCTCAGGTAAGTGATATGCTAAGCAGTAAAGCAGTGAAGTGAAAATGACATCCTCGAAGCATGCACATGTAGAAGCAAGTCAGCCAAAGGCTCTCATATTTTTTTTTCTGGCAGATTTCCTGTGAAGCAGAAGCCAAACCTGCCCCCCCACCACCAATAACCACCACCAAATATGCTGCCAACTCTCCTCTTGGAGAATCCCCAATCATTTATATATACACCCATAGCGGTACCCCTGTAGGGGCTGCTGAAAGTTGTGGCACCCCTGTCAACCAGCCCGGCATTCACTTCCCAGTCACTTTTGAGACAATGAACAGTCCATGTGATTGTTTTGTATTTTAATTGAGGGATTTGAAAATGGATAGGGATAGGAATATATGGGATGCCCAGTGGAACAAGCAATTGGTTGATTGTATATCAATTAGTTGACAACTATATACACTTGGATTATGTCAGGGCTGGGCTCAGCCCTTCCTTCTCTGAGCTAGCCACTGAGCCGTTGGCTTATTGCCAGTTCCTATCTCTTCACAGTGACTCACTTGTTGATGATTTCCTGCTCGTCAGTCCTGCCTACTTAAGCCGTCCAGCCCAGATGATCTCTGCCTTTGCCTTGGTCAACATCACAGAGACTATCTCCTGCATTCCTATTAAAGCAGGGGTCTCAAACTGGCGGCCCTCCAGCTGTTGCAAAACTACAAATCCCATGAGGCATTGCATGGCTGACAGTTACAAGCATGACTCCCTCAGGCAGAGGCATGATGGGACTTGTAGTTCTGCAACAGCTGGAGGGCCACCAGTTTGAGACCCCTGTGTTAGAGACTTGCTTGGCTGGCATTCCTTCTGGCTCCAGATCCTGCTTGCTTTTCCACTACACTGATTCCTGGCTTCCTGACTTCCTGCCTTGTTTGACTATACATTCCGGTTACCATACTCTGGCTATATTTCGACTCTTTTTTAGATCAACGGGGGGGGTACACCGAGAGGACACCCTCATCCTGGGAGCAACGGAGGGGGAGGAAGGAACCCCGCCCCATACTACCCCAACAGGGAAATGGTACCATTTCGAAGGGAAGGAGAGGCTTTAGGGCAGGGAAACGAATACAATCCCAAAAAAAGAAGAAGAGCCAATTAGATACTGGAATTTACAACCTCAGTAAAGTTGAAAGTTGAGTAGAGTCATAGTGAAAAGAATATTTAAAATTTAGGTCTTAAATGTGCACCTCGGAAAAGAATGAACAAATTTGATGTGCATATCGATACACACAAGTTTATTCGCACATTAAATATGAAAAAATATTTTTTGAGTCATCGAAGTGACGCTTCTAGACAAGTGAGTAGAGTTTCAATAAGTATAGATAGTGGTCTGCGTAATAAGTCAGTTTTCAATCCCCAAAATGCTAATAATCATTTTGTTGAGGTGTTTAAGAATATGGTGCTAAAGGACATTGAAGAACTCCCCCTAAAAAAACATATCAATCCTGAATACATCCGGGAGGGAATTAAATCCCTGGAAGATAAAAAAGGAATTATCATTCAACCGGCAGATAAAGGGGGGGGGGGTTGTATTATTGGAGAAGTCCTTCTACCACAACCAATTAATGGAACTTTTAAGTGACCAGGTAACATATAAAAAATTATTGTCAGATCCAACTGAACAGTATAAGGATCAACTAAATTTTCTGGTTGAATGGGGTTTCAGAAATGGTGCTGTGAATATGAAAGAAAACCAATATCTTAACCCCACCTCATGCAGAATACCGGTAATTTACACTTTGCCTAAGATCCATAAAAATGCAGAGATATTTCCGGCAGGTCCGATCGTGAATGGTATTGGATCAGTCACGGCCAAACTTGGGGAATACCTTAATCGGTTTCTCTAACCAAGTGTGAAAAATACTAGGGCCTATCTTAAAGACACTACAGATCTTCTGCGACTTTTGGATGAGGTTAAGGTGAATCCAACATGTACGACTAGTGATTGCTGATGTCTGTTCACTCTATACCATTATACAACATGATGTTGCCCTACTATCACTTAATTGGGCATTGAGTAAACGTGAAGACATACCGCATGTGCAGAAATGTTTTTTGGGTAAGGTGCTGGATTTCTGCATGGCCCATAATTATTTTTGGTACCATGACCAGTTCTTCTCCCAGCAGGTTGGCGTGGCAATGGGAGCCCAGTTTGCTCCCAGCCTCGCCAACCTGCTCATGGCAGAATGGGAGGATAGACATGTATTTAATGAGTCTAGGCCGGAGTTGAAACTCTACCAGAGATTCATTGATGACCTCCTATTTGTATGGGAGGGATCTGAGGAATCAGTGTTGAAGTTTATTAAACATCTGAACCGTAACACTAATAACATTGTATTGGACCATGTCATGTTGTTAGTGAAGATAAAGTAAACTTCTTGGATCTGACAACTATGAAATCTGGAGCTGAGATCAGTACGAAAGTTTACTTTAAGCCGACTGATAGAAATAGCTGGTGCCCATGTGGATTGTACTATGTGGGAAGAACTAAACACATCCTGAGGATCCGTATAGCTGAACATCTGGCTAACATCAGGAAAGGTTTTAAACATCATAGCGTATCGTTACACTTTAGGGAGAAGCATGACCGGGATCCATCTGTTATGCAATTCTGTGGCATTGACTGCACATTCCCATCATGGAGGGGTTCAAATCGTGTTCATGACCTATCACAGCAAGAAACTAAATGGATATTTCTCTTTAAGAGTCTTGGCCCGAGAGTGTTAAACATTGAACTCGATTTGAACTGTTTCATCAGTAATTTGTAAGGGGTGGTGCTAGTGTAATGCGCACTTTTGCCTATATCATTCTCTATTATAATTTTTCTCTCGTTTATACATATACATGTGTAGCGGGTATGTACTTTCCCGGGTGTAAATTTGAACTTGGCAGAGACATTAGTGATGTGTAATTCCCTGCAGCCCAGCAGGTGGCGCTGTCGCCCTGGGCTGGGGTTGAATCATTGCTGTGTGTCGCGCTTCCTTTTTGTCCTCCCTCGGCAGTGGTATGGTGGGGCGGGGAACCCGCCATGCTTGCTGGGAGAGGGTATAAGGGGGCCGGCCATCTTTGTCACGGGGTCGAGTCCCAGGCACCTTCAGCCTGTGGACGGTGGTTTGTGTCGGTTCTCTAGGCGGGCTTAGGCCTAGAGGACAGTCGGAGGTCGTGTTCCATCCCAGGCACCTTTAGCCTGGGGTGAGGTACTCAGATGGATATCTGGAGCTCAGTGCCCAACACTGAGTTCCGCGAGGGAAGGAGATCCTAGGGAACCCCGGGAGTGGGAACCCGAATCCGGAAGGCGTAATGGACCGGGGGGAGCTCCTCACTCGAAGACCTGGTGCAGCATATTGCCAGTGACGGGTGAGTCTCTCATCGGAGACCGCCTGGAAGGAAATTCCCCCTCGCTCGGAGATCGCAGCCCACTTTCAGGGAGGAAAGTGGAGAACACATTGTGTCTGGGCCTACTCGCATTCACACCTCCTTTTCTGTTCTGTTTCTACCAAGGGAGTTCAACTGATTGTGTTCATTCGAGAAGAATAAAGGAGTGTTGAACTTTAATGGTGTGGGGCTCATTTCCTGACAGACATTGTTCAAGGTAACTCTTGGTGGAGGCTCCAGGTGCACAACACTGACCCGAAGGTAAAAGAACTTTGCTTGTATAACACTGACACCTGTGGTGAAGGCCAGGCGTGGTGTCCCCGCTCCCTTCCCCTCTGAAAGATACCCCTAGACAAGAGAGAGACGAGCTGAAGACAAAGAGGGGAGTGAGGAGGGCGCTACACGTGGGGGCTCAGGTCCGATATAGTGTTTGTGCACCACAGAAATTGAACGTGTCTGCTGGAAGAGTTACGAGTAGGCAGGCCTTCATTGGCCGAAGTGCATCCCTGCTCGAAGTCGTGGACATGACCCAATGAAGGGAAAGGCCCGCGCAGAAGAGTGGAAAAAGGGGGAAGTTCAGCCGTGTGAAGTACTACACGTGGGGGCTTCTATTGCACTGCGCCACCAGGCACACCCCCATCACTTAGTTCGTGGGCGTGACTCAGAAACAGAAAAGAAGAAAAGCCCGCGAACTTGAGCAAAGGGGAGGAGTCCAATACGTGTGAAGGACTACACGTGGGACATTGGCGCAAAAACTTTGCAGTGTGCGATGGATCAGCAACAGGTCGCCATGTTCGGACATACATCGTGGATTCCAGTTCACCCTTCCACCACGACATTGACTGCTGCTGCTCCGGTAACAGATACGGGGATCCGGCTAAAGCCAAGGGGTCGATTCGCCCTGTATTCGTGCATGGACGTTGAGGCCCTGGGTGTGATTTGTCACGGCTGTTTGGGACTGGTGTGCCAACTGAAGCCATTCGGGCGATGTGAGGCCTGTGGGGAGTTCCTGTTCAAAGTGGATCCGGCGGTTGAGAAGCTGAGAACCATCTACCCCGGTCGTGCTACAGGCAACACCACTCAGAGAGGAGGAATCACTGCTGTGACAGCCATCCCTGCGCACACTGCAGCGACCGCGGAGGAGGTTGTAAAAACTCAATGGGAGAAATCCGAGGATGCTGACTCGGTCACCACGATCTCGCAGCGTCCACCACCGAAGAGAAAGACTGGCATGGTAGCCCCGACCAGCGGTTGTGGTGGACCGTCTCGCCCGCTTACGCCCGGCCCGGATGGATCCATCGACAAGAGTTCTCTAGGCGGGCTTAGGCCTAGAGGACAGTCGGAGGTCGTGTGCCATCCAAGGCACCTTTAGCCTGGGGTGAGGTACTCAGATGGTACTCAGATGGAGATCTGGAGCTCAGTGCCCAACACTGAGTTCCGCGAGTGAAGGAGATCCTAGGGAACCCCGGGAGTGGACCGGGGGGAGCTCCTCCTATTGCCAGTGACGGGTGAGTCTCTCATCGGAGATCGCCTGGAAGGAAATTCCCCCTCGCTCGGAGATCGCAGCCCACTTTCAGGGAGGAAAGTGGAGAACACATTGTGTCTGGGCCTACTCGCATCCACACCTCCTTTTCTGTTCTGTTTCTACCAAGTGAGTTCAAATGATTGTGTTCATTCGAGAAGAATAAAGGAGTGTTGAACTTTAATGGTGTGGGGCTCATTTCCTGACAGACATTGTTCAAGGTAACTCTCCGTGGAGGCTCCAGGTGCACAACACTGACCCGAAGGTAAAAGAACTTTGCTTGTATCACACTGACACCTGTGGTGAAGGCCAGGCGTGGTGTCCCCGCTCCCTTCCCCTCTGAAAGATACCCCTAGACAAGAGAGAGACGAGCTGAAGACAAAGAGGGTAGTGAGGAGGGCGCTACACATGAATAGGAAATGATTGTGTATACAGTACATATTTGGTCTTTGACTTATTAGTTAGTGTCCCCCCTTAAAAATGAAGGACATCTAATAAGATCTCTAGTCTTCCAGCATACTAGTGTATTAATCTAAATATCTAACTTAGTTTGTATTTCTCATTATTGAATATCCAACTTGGTTCGGGAATTTCAAATATAAGCCGACCCGAATATAAGCCGAGGCATCTAATTTTACCACAAAAAACTGGGAAAACGTATTGACTCGAGTATAAGCCTAGGGTGTCCATCTGCATGCCTCACTGTGCCTCACTTTGCCTCACTGTGTCCATGTGCATGCCTCACTGTGCCTCATTGTGTCCATGCCTCACTGTGCCTTACTGTGCCTATGCCTCACTGTGCCCATGCCTCACTGTCACTGTGCCCATGCCTCACTGTGCCCAATCTCCCTACCTGATCTCCGGCGCTGTGTGACTAGACTGACTTTTAACATGGGAGTCTATGGAAGGGGTGCCCAGGTTTGAAAGATAGGTGCTCCCCAGCCGTAGGTCCCCTGAAAAACAAACTTTGCATACTTGTGGGAACAGTTTAGGGGTGGCCCCTTACTGTTCCAACATGACTGTGCACCATTGCACAAAGCAAGATCCATAAAGACGTTGATGAGGAAGTTTCGGGTAGAGGAACTTGACTGGCCTGCATAGAGTCCTGACCACAACCTGATAGAATACCTTTGGGATGAACTAGAGCGGAGAATGCGAGCCAGGCCTTTTCGTCCAATATCAGTGCCTGACCTCACAAATGCACTTCTGGAAGAATGGTCAAACATTCCCATAGACACTCCTAAACCTTGTGGACAGCCTTCCCAGAAAAGTTGAAGATGTTATAGCTGCAAAGGGCGGGGCAAACTCAATATTGAACCCTACAGACTAAGACTGGGATGCCATTAAAGTTCATGTGCGTGTAAAGGCAATACTTTTCACAATATAGTGTATATTTTTTTCATTATATACATTCTTTTCCAGTGGTCTTTGGTCCAGTTGCATGACTTCAAAGATCCTATTCATCTTTTTTCTTCCTCAAGCAGCAGTCCAGAATGCTGCAAAGATGGACTGTAACTGCCAATCACATTCAAACCTGCCTTAAATTTGATTTGTGATATATCACACAAAGAGAGAGGAATTTATGCAGCACAGGCTTCTGGAAGCGGACACGTTTAATTAGCTGTGAAAAATCTGGGAAGTTAATTATATTGAACTCAAATTAAAGTAAATTAAGTGCTGCTGGATAACACTAGCAAGTCACTGATTGGTTCCACTTGCACTTGGTCGTCTTTGTTTGCTGTTAAAGTGATTTTTTCAGTAATTTTTCAAGTATTCATGAATACATTCCTTCCTGACATATAAGTGGAAACTCAGTTAATTGGTAAAATTACTCAATTATGTGTTAAAAAATAAAATACAAAAAAAAGAACACAAAAGTATTTTTGTGTACTGTCCCTTTAATTTTACATTTCTATTTCACCTTTTTTTTCTCTGTGTAAACAACACAGGAAAGAACAGGAAAAAAAAAAAAATGAAATAACTCAGAGCAATAACCCCCAATTTGCCATTTAAATAGGGCCGCTATTAGAAAACACGGGACACCTTACAGCCATACCTTTTACTAAAATCACTATTAGTGGACACAAACACAATATAATTTACAAACTTCCTGCTACATCTAAAAGATAAAACTGTATCGAGTTAAAAAACAAAGCTCTGTGTGTGAATGTGTTCTTGGGACTCACTTACATGGGCTCTGTGGCCTGTACAGTGTAAATCAGCTTTTTTTTTATTTGGCTGGGGCTGTGTGCAGGTAGCCTATGGTATGCTATGGGACTCTGCAGCTGTACAAACACAGACACAGGACCTAATTGACAGTGTGCATGCTGGGCCACTCACCCACACCTGCACACCTGTCATAATTAGAAACTGCGGCTGTGTTCATATAGCCGCTGACTTCCCATAGAGTAACAGGCAGCACCAGTCGACCAAAAAAGCTCTTAATTACCGTATATACTCGAGTATAAGCCAAGTTTTTCAGCCCCTTTTTTAGGGCTGAAAATACACCCCTCGGCTTATACTCGAGTCAGTGTACCTGAAAATCTTCTTAGACTGCGGGCGGCGTCCATTGTTTAAATATCGCGGCTTCCTCCTGGTCCCGTTCCGTGATAAGCGTTTCCAGCAAACACTGTGTTGAGTGTTCCGCCTATCACGCAGGTCCTCTCATTCTCGGACTCCGTTTCCCAGCAGACACTGTGTTCAGTGTTTCACCTATCATGGACGTTTTCTTGTCCGAGGATGAAAAGACGTCCGTGATTGGCAGAACACTGAACACAGTACCTGCTAGGAAACGGAGTCCGAGAATGAGAGGACCCCTGTGATAGGCGGAACACTCAACGCAGTGTTTGCTGGAAACGCCTATCACGGAACAAGACCAGGAGGAAGCCGCGATATTTAAACAATGGACGCCGCTTGCAGTCTAAGAAGATTTTCAGGTACACTGACTCGGGCACATGGAGACTGCAATGGACACAGTGAGGTTGGGCACAGTAAGCTGGCAATGGGCACAGTAAGTTTGGGCAGAGTGAGGTGGCAATGGGCACAGTAAGATGGCAATGGGCACAGTGAGGTGACAATGGGCACAGTAAGCTGACAATGGGCACAGTAAGGTTGGACACAGTGAGGTGGCAATGGGCACAGTAAGCTGGCAATGGGCACAGTGAGGTGGCAATGGGCACAGTGAGGTGACAATGGGCACAGTAAGGTTGGGCACAGTAAGCTGGCAATGGGCACAGTGAGGTGGCAATGGGCACAGTGAGCTGGCAATGGGCACAGTAAGGTTGGGCACAGTAAGCTGGCAATGGGCACAGTGAGGTGGCAATGGGCACAGTGAGGTTGGGCACAGTGAGGTGGCAATGGGCACAGTGAGGTGGCAATGGGCACAGTAAGCTGGCAATGGGCACAGTGAGGTTGCAATGGACACAGTGAGGTTGGGCACAGTGAGGCGTGCAAATGGGCATTGTTGGCCCTCTTTTCCGCTTACAGTAGCTGCTGCATTTCCCCCCCTAGGCTTATACTCGAGTCAATAAGTTTTCCCAGTTTATTGGGGTAATATTAGGTACCTCGGCTTATACTCGGGTCGGCTTATACTTGAGTATATACGGTAGGTGTTTTTTAATTTATTTTAAAAAATGTTTTGCAAAATTTGCAATCCTACTTTTTTTTTTTTTTTTTGTAAATGTTTTTATTACCGTATTTACAATTTTTTTAACAGACCTTTTGGAAGGTTTTGAGAAATATCAGTGGTCTAACACAGTGTTTCTCAACTCCAGTCCTCAAGGCGCACCAACAGTTCATGTTTTTGGGATTTCCTGCAGATGAAACAGCTATGGTAATTACTAAGGCAGTGAAACTGCTCAAATCACCTGTGCAAATCAATGGAAATCCCAAAAACATGACCTGTTGGTGCGCCTTGAGGACTGGAGTTGAGAAACACTGGTCTAACAGACCCCTGATGTCTCACTTTTGAGAACGAGAAAGTGATTGAGGACACATTCCTCAATCTCTATCTGTGCCTCAGCTGCACTGTAGAATGAGTTAACAGGAGGGAATGGTATATTTTATATTTTGATTACATACTTGATAGGGTTGAATAAAGTATTCAGTCCATGTCAAAAATCACATCCCGTATCCCTGTGTACCGTGTTTGCTAATATACCCATCCAAGAGTGTTTTAAAACTATCAATGGCAATCAAAGAAATGTGGAGCTTACTGCATAAATAATATAATAAAAAATGTGAATAAATAATATCTAATCAAAAAATAATTAAGACTAGTGCAAAGAAACAATGTGTAAATAATAGCAATGATACAAATATTCAAATAATCCAATGTGCAAATAGCAAATAGCAAATGTGCAAATAGCAATATCCAATGTGCAAATGGCAATCAGTGAATTCCAAGGAATGTGTAAAAAAATATTATTGAAAAAAAATTGCTAATTCATCAAAAAAAAAAAATAGTCCCATGAAAAGTGCAAAAGGATAGTCCAGATAATTTAATGAATCCACAACATGCAATGCAGTTCATCACAGATAAAGTGCAGCGTGCCAATATCCAAAGAGTTTCCACCATCCACGGTGTGTGACACCGTTCCCTCAGCCCCTCACCTCATAGATCCAATCAATGAGCGTCACTGATGTTTCCAACTCTAATCGATCGGTTCCCCGGACGTTCCCAATAGAAAGACAATCATTAAATACTCAGGCTCATTTCCATGAAAAGAAAGGGGGGGGGGCTCCATAGTGTAGTAATTTAAAAATTAAATTAAAACAAAACGTAGTAACTTACATTGATAATAACAGGCTGACAGCGTAATGAACATAGGAGACTTCCGGTCTCGGCCGCGACCGGAAGTGGCGTCACCTGGCCCTCTCCCTCATGCGTATCGTCATTGATCACATGACTTTCTCAAAGGGCATTGCCATTTACTGTAGTGTGAGAACACCTTTTTATGTTGGCAGCTGCTCGCCTTAGATTCCCTATTGGTTTGCACATTAGTATCCCCTGTCTACATTAAAACTATCAATACTTCCTGTTGACACCACCGATTATGGAAGTGATTTCCACATCCAGTTTAACCTTAAAGCAGAGGTCCGTCCAAAAAAAAAAAAAATTAAAAACCAGCAGTTACACATACTGCAGCTGTTGGCTTTTAATATTAGGACACTTACCTGTCCTGGAGTCCAGCGATGTCGGCACCGCAGCTGATATTTCCCTCAGCTGTCGGGTACTGCCGCCGACATGGGAACCCTACTACGCATGCGCGAGGCCCGCTCCTCTCTCCTACTGGCCCAACGACAGGAGGAGGAGGAGGGAGGAGGAGGAGGGAGCCCCAGCCGTGACGTCAATACCCGCTGCTGAGGCTCCCGGAAGTGGGAAAGGATACCTGACAGGTATCCTGTCCCCCCTCCCCCCGAAAGGTGCCAATTGTGGCACCGGAGGGGGGGAGGAATCAGATGAGCTGAAGTTACACTTTTGGGTGGAACTTTGCTTTAAACTACGTAGGGGTTTTTCCCCTACTAACCTGCATATCTCCTCCAATTTTATTGAGTGACCCCATGTCTTCGTACACTCCCTGAGATTGAATAGTTTATTCTCTATGCCAGAATCACCATTGAGGTATTTAGATATTGCTATCATATCTCCTCTCAATTGTCTCTTCTTCAGAGAGAATAAGTAGCTGTTCCTCGTAGCTGAGCTCCTCCAGTCCCCTTATTAACTTTGTTGCCCTTCTCTAGACTCTTTTCAGTTCCTCCCTCCTGAGGACTGGTCACCAGAACTGGATGGCATACTCCAGATGTAGCCAAATCAGAGTTTTATAAAGTGGTAGAATTATAGTTTTAGCTCTGGAGTAAATTCCCTTTTTTATGCATGCCAATACTCTGCTAGCTTTGCTTGCTGCAACTTGGCATTGCATGCCATTGCTGAGCCTGTCATCTACTAGGACCCAAGTTCTAGTCCTTTTCCATCCTGTATTCCCCCAGAGGTTCTCCCCGTAGCGAGTAACTAGCATTCACATTTTTTAGCCCCCCAAGGGCATTACCTGGCCAGGAAGAGCAGCAGGGGCAGCATTTACTGTAACCAATCCCCTGCAGTACCCCCTGCAGCTGGCTTCTCCTCCTCTTCCTCCTGCCAATTTCAGCTGCTGCAGGGGGGACTATAGAGAAGTGGTTCCAGTAAATGGCGCCCCCGCCACCCCTCCTGTCCAGGTTTCCCTTCTTTCTGCTGCCAGAGCCCCACTTTTGAACTGATGGGGCCTGGGCCCCATAGAGGGGGACAGGTGGTACCCCCTTATTAGTGGCCCTGCATTTTAAGCCCACTGCAGCCTTTTCATTGATTTCATGCATTTCTTTGCAATGGTGCAAATAAAAAAGAGAGTGGAGTAGAATACAGCTGAGCTGAGTAGAGTGGATGTTAACCCTGGCAGAACTTTCTGGAGAGAAGAGCAGATAAAGGCATTGTTAGGAAAAGCACTGTGTCTCTTTGAGAGGCAATAACAATGCATGTTAAATGTTACTTATCATAGTGAGCTTAAATGTACTGTAAATACAGTAATACCTTGGATTCCGAGTATAATTAGTTCCAGAAGAATGTTTGTAATCCAAAGCACTCATATATCAAAGCGAGTTTCCCCATAGGAAATTATGGAAAATCAGATAATCGGTTCCACAGCCACAGCTTGTCTATGCAGTACCGCTTGTGGCCAGAGGTGCGGGGGCACGTAGACACTCGGAAACACTCAGAGATGCTCTGAGACACTCGGAAACCATGTGTTTCCGAGTGTCTCAGAGCTTCACCGGCGCCTCCGCACCTCTGGCCAAATGTGGTACTGCACACCCCAGAGGCTTGAATCCTGCTCATCTTGCGAGACAACTCTTGCAAAGCGAGTCAGGATTTTTTCTTAAAAAAACAGCTCGTATTGCGAAACGCTCGTAAACCACGTTACTCGCAATCCAAGGTTTTCTATTTGGGTAGAGAAAGGAGCAGTTAGTTTATAAGATTTTTTTGCTGTCTGTGGAGATTCATCTTCTCTGTTTGTGACCATTGTCACCAAGTTAGAAAACAATGAGAAATCCAATATTTTACAGTTATCACCAGAACAGGAAATGGAGGTAAAAATATTCTGGGTGGGGAAGCATGCACTCATAACATCACCAGTTTAAAATCCGAAGACTATCATCGAATAAATACATTTTGAAACTTCTGTCTTGAGCTTTATTGTTTACATTAGTAGATATACAAGTTGTTAATACTGACGATTGAGCACCTTAATGAGAAGTTTTACCTGTACGATTGTTATACTTGAACCACATTAAAAATTCTACTGTCACCCTGGTGGGGTCGTTGGCCCAAACCCTGGCACAGTTTGCACCCATTTGGGGTGCTGGGGTGATTGTGGCCTTCAACTCCTACCTAAAGTGTATTAATTGGCAGGAGCTTGCTGTGGGTAATGATCTAACTGTTGGAATCTCTTCCCCTTTTCCCTCCTCACCTTTATTCTTCATTATCATTCAGTTCATTATTGTTTGACTGGACTATTGATTAAGACATTGGAAAATATCGAATACTGCTACTTGATGTTTATTGTTTTCCTTTGTATTTGGAAAATGTTAATAAAAATATGTTTGGAAAAAAAGAAAAAATCTGAGGATTTTTATCATTTTATGTACCACTGTGCATGCGTGCCACTGTAATAAAAAAAAAAATTACCTGATGTGGGAATACTGCCTGCGCCTACACACACAGTCAGCACAGAGTGCATCCAAGCCTAGGGCCTGATTCCAGACAAGGCCACCGAGGCCAGGCCTCGGGGCGGCAGTGGGTGCAGGGGCGGCACTGGTGCAACAGGGGGGTGAAAAAATCCTGTCGTCCTGGCCGGTGTCCTATCGTCTAAGGGGCGGAGAGCTACAGAAGAGGCCGAGTTTTCTATTGATGTGCAGAGCTGATAACTTGGCCGTGCTTTTAGCAATATACTATACGTCTTAGTGGGATGTGTTTAAACAAATGAAGGGGGACTTTTGCAATGTGCTTGGGCAGCTTTGCACAAGTATATTGCTAATACACCCCCAAGTTATCAGCTCTGCCCATCAATTGAAAACTCGCCTCTTCAGTAGCTATCCGCCCCTGAGACGATATAACAGTAATGCACACGCCCCCTTGCAGAGTAGCACGAGTATCGGGAGAGTGCGGCAGCGTCTGTCACAATATCGTCATCATTGAGCAGGCGCCGTGTTCAGCTGACTCTGAGTGATTTATCTTCAGCTATTTCTGTCGGCCCCGCTTTTGGTTCCTACTGCGCAAGCGCTGCGCCTGCGCAGTACAGGGAGGACATTGTCCACCGGGGGGATACTCATCGGCAGAACACTGGCAGCAAGTCCCCATGTTCCGACCCGGCGTCCCGACCGGCGACTACTATAAACAAGTCCCGATGTTCCGTCACGGCGTCAGGCAAATGGGAGGGGTCTTTTACTTTTCCTGCTCATGGGCAAGAAGGAAATCCTGGAGTGAACCTATAAGAAAACTGGCGCCGGAGACCTCCAAGCCCTCTCCTTCTGACTGAGGACCTTTACATCCAGTCCAGTATTCATCTGTCTCCACATCTTCCAGGCAGCTATAAATCTCCCATCACCACTGCTCTGCCTCTGGGCCCCCTCTAGGATGAGATTACAGTGCCAAGCAGAATATTTTACCCAAAGGTATTTAATTCCTAGGTTAATAGGCGCTTAGTTGGAGTATATGAGCATTACCGGTAGTGTCACATCAGTCATACATTACCATTCCTGTTATATAATCAGACCAGAACAGTATGGCTTGTCCTCTTCAGGCGTCCCAATACTTTTGCCAATATAGTGTACCTGTCCTTTAACCGCTTGGAGCCCGGGCCATAGTCAAATGACAGCCACAAGGCGGCTCCTCACGGCCATCTACTGACGGCCTCGGCTCCTCCGGCCACTGGGGGGGGCGCGCGTGCCCGCCGCGTCACTGCGGTGCCGATGCACGTGCCTGGCGGCTGCGATGCCCGCCAGGTACCCGTGATCGGCTGTTACACAGACAAGGACGTGGATCTCTGTGTGTAAACACAGAGATCCACGTCCTGTCATGGAGAGGAGACCGATGGTGTGTCCCTTGTACATAGGGACACAGATCGGTCTCCTCCCCCAGTCACTCCCGTCCCCCCACAGTAAGAATCACTCATAGGGAACACATTTAACCCCTTCCTCGCCCCCTAGTGTTAACCCCTTCCCTGCCAGTCACATTTATACAGTAATCAGAGCATATTTATAGCACTGTTCGCTGAATAAATGTGAATGATCCCAAAAATATGTCAAAAGTGTCCGATGTATCCGCTGTAATATCGCAGTCCTGACAAAAATCGCAGATAACTGCCATTTCTAGTAAAAAAAAAAATAATAAAAAAAAATGTCAGAATTCTATCCCCTAGTTTGTAACCAATCAATATACGCCTATTGTGATTTTTTTTTACCAAAAATATGTAGAAGAATACGTATCGGCCTAAACTGAGAAAGAAAATCGTTTTTTTTTTTTTTTTTAAACAGGGAAATTTATTATAGCAAAAAGTAAAAAATATTGTGTTTTTTTTCAAAATTGTCGCTCTTTTTTTGTTTATAGCGCAAAAAAATAAAAGAGGTGATCAAATACCACCAAAAGAAAGCACTATTTGTGGGAAAAAAAGGACGTCAATTTTGTTTGGGAGGCACGTCGCACGACCGCGCAATTTTCATTCAAAGCGTGACAGTGCCGAAAGCTGAAATTTCGCCTGGGCAGGAAGGGGGTATATGTGCCCAGTAAGCAAGTGGTTAAAGTGTATCTAAAGCCCAAACTTTTTTATTTTTGGATAGAGTGGGGGTGGCAGGCATCCCAATACTTTTGACAATATAGTAATATAGTGTGTGTGTATATATATATATATATATATATATATATATATATATATTGTGACAGCAGGAAGGTAAAGTCACCTGGTTGCATCCAGGGGGGTAGATATATTTCGCCCAGATTCAGGCTTTACGCCGACTTATACAACTAGGTGGAGAGTTGTATAAGCCCAGCTGAGGCTAGTAGGCTCATGGATGACTCATACCTCTAGGGAGAGTGCTGGGCGTCGTGCAGACAGGGAGTTGATGAGACCAGCTGAAGCTTGTCAGCTCATTTAGGCCTCTATAAGAACTCCCAGCTTCATTAGATGTTAGCTCATGCCTGGAACCAGACCTGTGTGGACTGTCTAGGGAGAGTGAACCCCTGTGCGGTGAGACAAAGCCTGTGTGGCTATTTGCTTGGACATTTAAAACCAGGGACTTAGGGACTAGGACAGCACTAGGCTGATCCCAGTTGTTAGTTAGGAAACCTGTATGTTTAGTCAGAGGTCAAGTTGACCAGGATTTATTTTATTTATGTTTCTTTTGCTTTGCTGTGTTTTGTCACTGTAAATAGAAAATAAACCGCACCTTTTTGATTTTGAAAACCACAACCTCCGTTTGCTGGGCCTGTTTTTGTGTGGGGAGCCCATCCCGGGGGTCACACACACCCGCTGCCGAGCTAACCCCCTCACAGTTGGTGGAGAACCAGTGGCAGTTTTTTTTAAGCCAGCATGGAGGAGATACTGAAACAGCTGGCTCTAGCAAATGCCAATCAACAGCAGACAAATGCAGGTTTGCAAAGGAGCCTTGCAGCCCAGCAGCAAGCTCATCAACAGAGCCTTGCAGCCCAGCAGCAAGCTCACCAACAGAGTCTGGAAGCTCAGCAACAAGCCCAGCAGCAATCTGAGGCCTGCTTCATAGACCTGTTACAGAAGCAAGAGCAGAGACTACAACAAATGGAAGCAGTAATGCAGCAACGTCCGCAGACCAGTGAGGAAAGCCGTCCCACTAATACCGCGTCCTTTGGGGTGAGTCGTTTATTGACAAAAATGACTGGAGAGGATGATCCAGAGGTATTTTTGACCACATTTGAAAGGACCGCTGAAAGAGAAAAGTGGCCTGAGGAGCAGTGGGCTGGACTGGTGGCTCCTCTGTTAACTGGTGAATCGCAGAAAGCTTACTATGACCTAGAGCCTAACCAAGCAAAAGACTATGTGATGCTAAAAGCTGAAATTTTGGCAAGGCTGGGTGTCACCCAGGCTGTCCGGGCTCAGCGTGTGCATAACTGGACTTTCCAGCTTGGAAAACCCCCCAGGTCTCAAATGTATGATCTCATTCACCTGAGCAGAAAGTGGCTACAGCCAGAGACTTTGTCCGCACCAAAGATTGTGGAACGTGTTGTAATGGATCGGTTTTTGAGAGCTCTTCCTACTGCCATCCAAAAGTGGGTAAGCCATGGAGACCCAGAGACGGCCGATGGTCTTGTGGATCGTGTGGAGAAATACTTGGCTACAGAGAACCTGACGGCCTCTTCCAGAGACACTCGGACTTTCCACCCTAAGACCAGACCATCCCCAGGGGCGGATAAGAGGATTCCAAGGGGTGAGGGTGGAGAGAGTGAGAGGGTGGGAGCTCTACCCCAAGTTTGGCGAGAACAGCCTGGGAAATCAGCGGCTCAAGAGGCGGCAAGAAGGATCGTTTGCTACCGCTGCCGGCAAGCGGGACATATTGCAGCCAATTGCCCGGTTGTGGAGGAACCCATGCAGTGTGACTTTCTGACGGGCAGACGTCAGTCGCTGTGTGCGATAGTCGCATGCACTGCCATTCGAGGAACTGAGAAACATTTATGCAAAATGTGTGTTAATGGTAGAAATGTTGTGGTATTGCTGGATTCAGGTAGCCTTGTGACCCTGATAAAGGCTGAGTTAGTTAAAACAGAGGTCTTTGGGAATAGCAAGGTAGCTGTTATTTGTGTGCATGGGGACACCCGAGAGTATCCAGTGACTACAGTGTGTTTCGAGACCCCCAAAGGTACCCTCTCTCATCCAGTGGGCTTAGTATCTCAGTTACCGCATGACGCCATTGTGGGAAGGGATTTTCCGAAGTTCTGGGAACTGTGGGATGATCCTGAGCCCCCCACTGGTGCCCCTATGTACCAGGAATGTGATAGCCAGAACTCCCCTGAGAGTGGTGAGGACTCTCCGGAATTTCCCTTAACAGTATTGGCAGGGGAGACTCAAGAAACTGGAGAGGAGCCCACCTCCTCAGACGAAAACCTACCGTCTGTGGAGTTTTCTGATCTTGAGGTTCACAGGGAAAACTTTGCCACAGAACAGTTGAAAGACCCCGCCCTAATAAAGGCACGGGAAAACGTAGTGAAAATAGATGGCGAGTTAGTGAACCCAGATAATACCTGCACTTACCCATACTTCAGCGTAGAGAAGGACCTACTGTATCGGGTGGCAAAAAGGGCAGAAGAAACCGTTGAGCAGCTTGTGGTGCCCAAACCTTACAGGAAGTTGGTGTTGGAGTTGGCCCATGGGCACATTCTTGGAGGTCATCTGGGGACAGAGAAAACCCGAGAGAGGGTATTACAGAGATTCTATTGGCCGGGGGTGATGAAGGACATAGAAAATTATTGTTCCTCCTGCCCTGTGTGTCAGAGGTCGGCCCCGATGCCACATTTCCGTAGCCCGCTGGTCCCTCTACCCATCATTGAGGTCCCGTTTGAGAGGATCGCCATGGATTTGGTAGGGCCTATAATCAAGTCCGCTAGGGGGCACCAGTACATATTAGTTATAATGGACTATGCCACCCGTTATCCAGAAGCGATCCCTCTCCGAAATACCTCGGCCAAAACCATAGCCAAAGAGCTATCTCTTGTGTTTAGCCGGGTGGGTATTTGTAAAGAACTGCTTACGGACCAAGGTACACCCTTTATGTCCCGGGTTATGAAGGAGCTGTGTAAATTGTTCAAAGTGACGCAATTACGTACATCTGTGTATCACCCCCAAACCGATGGGCTGGTTGAAAGATTCAACAAAACCCTAAAACAAATGTTGAAGAAAGTGGTGGATAGAGATGGAAAGGATTGGGACTGTCTACTTCCTTATTTGATGTTTGCTATTAGGGAGGTGCCCCAATCCTCTACGGGATTCTCCCCCTTTGAGTTACTGTATGGGAGACACCCAAGAGGGCTGTTGGATATTGCCAAGGAAACTTGGGAAAGTGAGAGTTCTCCCCACAGGAGTGTGATTGAGCATGTCGCCCTGATGCAAGACCGAATTGCACAGGTAATGCCCATCGTGAAGGAACATTTGGCCCAAGCGCAGTTAGCACCGCAGAGAGTGTACAACCGTGGAGCCAAGACCCGTACCTTTTCCCCGGGGGATAGGATACTGGTACTTGTCCCTACGGTTGAAAGTAAATTCCTTGCCAAATGGCAAGGCCCCTATGAGATAATGGAAAAAGTGAGCGAAGTGAATTACAAGGTCAGACAACCAGGAAGGCGAAAGCCCGAACAGATCTATCACGTTAATCTGTTGAAAGCCTGGAGGGATAGAGAGTCCCTAGTCGCAGACACTTGGTCACCAGCTCAAACTGGTTGCGTGATTCCTGAGGTTGGAATAGCAGCCACCTTGTCACAACCCCAACAACAGGAGGTTAAGGAGTTTGTGCTTCGCAACAAGGAGGTATTCTCTGAGCTGCCGGGACAAACATCTGGGGTAGAGCATGACATCATTACCCCGCCCGGTGAAAGGGTGAAGTTAAAACCCTATCAGTTGAACAAAGTTACAAAATTTGACACCTACCCCATGCCACGTATAGATGAGTTGATCGACCGGCTGGGAACAGCCCGATACATGACGACTCTTGACCTCACAAAAGGGTATTGGCAAATCCCCCTGGCCAAGTCGGCCAAAGAGAAAACCGCATTTGTAACCCCAGACGGGGCGTTCCAATATAAAAGAATGCCGTTCGGGTTACAGAATGCGCCGGCCACATTCCAGCGGAAAATGGACCAGATGCTGAGGCCCCATCGGAAGTATGCTGCGGCTTACCTGGATGACGTAATTGTCCATAGCACAGATTGGGCCTCACATCTGCCAAAAGTGCAAGCAGTCCTGGACTCTGTTCGGGAAGCGGGGTTTACGGCTAACCCCAAGAAGTGTACCATTGGGCAGGAGGAGGCCAAATATCTTGGGTACACCATTGGGAGGGGAGTAATAAAACCCCAACTCAACAAAGTCGAGGCCATCCAGAGTTGGCCACGTCCCAACAGCAAGAAGCAGGTACGAGCCTTTCTGGGAATCGCTGGGTATTATCGGCGATTCATTCCCCACTTTGCTTCTAAGGCTGTGCCCCTAACCAACCTGACGAAGGGGAAAGGGTCGGTCATGATTAAATGGACCCCCGAGGCTGAGGCAGCATTCCAATTCTTGAAACAAGCCTTATGTAGCCAGCCAGTGTTGTACTCACCCGACTTCTCTAAAGACTTTGTCGTACAAAGTGATGCGTCAGATGTGGGGTTAGGAGCAGTATTGTCCCAGGTCTGGAACGGGGAAGAGCACCCAGTCATTTACCTCAGCAGGAAGTTGAACTCCCATGAGGTAAATTACGCCACCGTTGAAAAGGAGTGTTTAGCGGTGAAGTGGGCTCTAGATTCCCTTCGGTACTACCTGCTAGGTAGGCACTTTGACATGGTTACGGATCACGCTCCGTTAAAGTGGATGGCTCAAAACAAGGAAACAAATAGAAGAGTGAATAGGTGGTTCCTGGCCCTCCAGGAATTCAACTTCACAGTAAAGCATCGCCCTGGCGTTCAAATGGGGAATGTGGATGCTTTGTCTCGAGTACATGAATGCCTGATTGCTGGTGTTCCAACCCCGAGGTTAAAACAAGAGGGGGGGGGTATGTGACAGCAGGAAGGTAAAGTCACCTGGTTGCATCCAGGGGGGTAGATATATTTCGCCCAGATTCAGGCTTTACGCCGACTTATACAACTAGGTGGAGAGTTGTATAAGCCCAGCTGAGGCTAGTAGGCTCATGGATGACTCATACCTCTAGGGAGAGTGCTGGGCGTCGTGCAGACAGGGAGTTGATGAGACCAGCTGAAGCTTGTCAGCTCATTTAGGCCTCTATAAGAACTCCCAGCTTCATTAGATGTTAGCTCATGCCTGGAACCAGACCTGTGTGGACTGTCTAGGGAGAGTGAACCCCTGTGCGGTGAGACAAAGCCTGTGTGGCTATTTGCTTGGACATTTAAAACCAGGGACTTAGGGACTAGGACAGCACTAGGCTGATCCCAGTTGTTAGTTAGGAAACCTGTATGTTTAGTCAGAGGTCAAGTTGACCAGGATTTATTTTATTTATGTTTCTTTTGCTTTGCTGTGTTTTGTCACTGTAAATAGAAAATAAACCGCACCTTTTTGATTTTGAAAACCACAACCTCCGTTTGCTGGGCCTGTTTTTGTGTGGGGAGCCCATCCCGGGGGTCACACACACCCGCTGCCGAGCTAACCTACTCACAATATATATATATATATATATATATATATATATTTTTTTTTTTCCCCGAGTATAGATCTATGTTTGTCCCAAGCATGTTTGAAACCACTTACTGCTCACTACCTCTGCTGGAAGTCTATTCCAAGCATCAATCACTCTTTTTTAGTAAAATAAAATACTTTCTGAGATTAGTTGAGGACTTTCCTCCTGCTAGTTTTAGGTCATGTCCCCGTGTTCTTGATCTTAGCTCAATAGACAGCCAGGAACACTTTTTAGGCAGGGATAGCCCCGCTAAAGGGAGTAATTCCTGCAAATCATCTACATACAATAACCGCTGTCAACTGCATCCCTCCCGGGAGGCACAATTGGGAAGCATGAACTTGCAAAGTGCTATACGGTCATGATGTTCAGCAAACCATTCTATGTAGCCTCTAGCAGTTCTGTTGCCCTGAGTCCAGACTTTCCAGGCTAGGCCTGCGTCCATCAGTTCCAGCAGCATCAAAAAACAAACATTTGGCATTTGTGCAACTCATCCATGGCTTGTGCTATACACCGCCTTGCTTCACCGCCTCTCAGTATTCAGACACGGCAGTGCTTCTCCATTACAACCAAGGCGGTGCACAGCAAGCTGCAGCCTCCCGGAGTACACAGAGGCTGAGATGAAGAAGTCTGACTTGGATATTAGTCTGTACGGCTCATTGAGATTTTTACTGATTGCCAAACAAAGATTCTCAAGCATACAGGAGAAGAGGATTGGAAAATGAAAATGTTCCTGTTTAGAATGTATGGGGTGAAACGTGGACATGGAGCTTGGTTATTGGAGCAGCAAGTTGGCAAATAGATAATTTAACAGTATGTAAATGAGGCATGGGGTAATCTAATCAGAATGAAAATATTATTGCTTATTAGAAGACAGAGGTCTTCAGAGGTGCCTTTTTACAATTTGGTTTGCTTTTTCCATCTTCATGTTTCTGTATTTTCATTTACGGTTACTAACTAACCCAATTGTTTTTTTTTATGGGCTAATAGGAGTGGGGGAATGCAACGTGCTTTTTAGGACTCAGTACTAGAGATGAGCGGAACACCCTCCCCACCCCCGGTTCGGTTTGCATCAGAACATGCAAACAGGCAAATAATTTGTTCGAACACGAGAACACCGTTAAAGTCTATGGTATACGAACATGAAAAATCAAAAGTGCTAATTTTAAAGGTTAATATGCAAGTTATTGTCATAAAAAGTGTTTGGGGACCCGGTTCCTGCCCCAGGGGACATGTATCAATGCAAAAAAAAGTTTAAAAAATTGCAGTTTTTTCAGGAGCAGTAATTTTAATAATGCTTAAAGTGAAATAATATAGCACACCCACAGATGATGTCTAACTAATGACGAAACGCGTCTGGGTTGGATAGGACAACTGCCGATCAAGTGACGTCACCACGCCGACCGTCACTAGCGCGCGCTAGTGAGCCGGGACTTCCAAAACATGCACAGACGGGAGACACCGCTCTGATAACCCGCGGATTACGGACGTGATGACTCAACTTATGTGATGTATTGCTTTTTATTTCCTTTTAAATTGTAAGTGCAATGTGAAATGGTTACTGGTAATTTTACAATAAATTGTCATACGGAGTTACGCTATTGGCCATTATTGCTTCTCTCCTGCATGTGAGTGCCTGTTTGAGAAGACCAGACCCAGAGCGCCTGTGAGATGAGAAACTCAGTGTAAGATCATACAAGGCTTTATTTCCAGTATTGTCTGGTAAGAGTCAGTTCAACAGGGGTGGTGGTACACCCCCCTGTATATTACACAAGTGGAGGTGACGGTGGCAGGAAGATAAGATTGGCTCTGCATTTTGTTGACAGTTTGCTGAGATGTCTCTTTCTTTACTTTAACCACGGACCACTCCTGGGACTTTCTCTCTGGACTGTTTTACATACCATTACTATTTTCATTTAATATATTGCACTTTTCAATATTATTCATTTGTTTAGGAGCGCTGCCTAATATATTTTGTAGCGACCTCACTCTCTCTCTAGCTTTATCGGTTATACAGCTGTTGTCTAGGGGTACCTAGGAGAGAGGGATGAGATACACCACGGCCCATGTCCTCCAATGTGTAGAGGTGAAGGCCAGAACTATTGGGTTTTGTGTATGTGTCTCAGAGACAAATCCTCTCCTCGGATTGACTCCCCTTTGCTCCTAGTAACCAGAGTTCCACACACTGAAGGGGGCCAACACGTATTTATTCTTCTCAGTAAATAGTCATACAGCACAGACAGGTTGAGACCCATATAACACTTCAGTCTTTGTGGGGAGTAGGCCAAGGCACAATTCTTCTAGATAGAGCTAACCACTGTGGTGTCACCAATGGCGAATAGTCATTGCCACTGACTATATTGAACAGAACATGAATTACCTTCGCTATCGTAGCCCCTATCAGGGGAAGGACCTCCATCCAAGACAGTTACTGGAGGCCTCTCCGTCACCAGCCATGCTGCGCTGGACTCTTCAGAGAAGTTCCGCTCACCGGCCTCCTCGTCTCAGACACGGGCACCCAAGGAGTTAGGGCCCCCTCGGATTCCTCCACCCTCGCGGAACTCAGTCAAAGGTACTGAGCTCCAGGCTTCCGCCATAGTACCTCACCCCAGGCTAAAGGTGCCTGAGATGGACTCCATCTCCCGCTCCGGCCAGGTCAAGGGCACCTGGGCCCGGAACTCCGGAACGCCAGCACCCAAGCTGAAGGTGCCTGGGTGCGGCTACGTCCTCCGACTCTGAACCCCAAGGTCAGGGCGTCCGCCCCTTTTATCTCCTCTCCCTTTGCGTCACAGCGGGTTCCCCGCCCCGCTGTACCAGCGCCAGGAAAGGATAAAAAGGGAAGCAGTCTTGCAGTGAGTTTTCAACTCCAGCCAGGGCGACAGCGCCACCTGCAGGCCGCAGGGAACCTCACACCACCAGAGTCCTCCAAGAACCACAAAAGGGTCTCAGATTCCCTAACAATCAATGCATCTGGGTTACACTACCACCCAGATGCCTCCCCTAAAATCAAACACCCGCTACAATTGTATATATATTGTGGTTTTATGTTTAATACCTATCTATTGATAGGATAAGGTGGCAGCTCCAGCTATCACTGGCTCTATTTGGAGGGTGGTACATTATAGCTCCATCCCTCTCTCTTTTTATATATTCTCAGTTCAATCTTCCTGCTCCATAAGCGCTTAGATTTAGGAAGGGCCATTCAAACATATTTTCTGTAATACAATAAAAGTGAAATATTCCTTTAAATTTCGTACCTGGGGGTGTCTGTAAAGTAGCGCGTGTTTCCCGTGCTTAGAACTTTCCCCGCACAAAATGTAATTTCTAAAGGAAAAAAGGTCATTTAAAAGCACTCGCGGCTATAATGAATTGTCGGGTCCCGGCAATACAGAGAAAAGTCATTGAAAAAAATGGCAGGGTCTGATATGAATATTAAGGGGAACCCCGAGGGCCTCATCCCCACAACCCTTGCCCGGTGGGCAAGGGGCTTATCGGAATCTGGAAGCCCCCTTTAACGAAGGGGACCCCCAGATTCCGCCCCCCCCCTATGTGAATTGGTAACGGGGTACATTGTACCCCTACCATTTCACAAAAGAAAGTGTCAAAAATGTTAAAAACCACACAGACACAGGCTAGGCACATAGTTAACCTTTTGATCGCCCTAGATGTTTAACCCCTTCCCAGCCAGTGTCAGTACAGTGACAGTGCATATTTTTAGCACTGATCACTGTATTAGTATCGCTGGTTCCCACAAAGTGTCAAAAGTGCCAGTTAGTGTCTGATTGTTCTCTGCAATATCACAGACCCGCTATAAGTCGCTGATCGCCGTCATTACTAGTATAAAAAAAAAATCCATAGCTCTATGCAATCGTTTGTAGACGCTATAATGTTCGCAATTTTTTTTTTTTAGCAAAGACAGTATACATATCAGAATACATATTGGCCTTAATTTATTATTTTTTTTATTATTGTATATGTTTTATAGCAGAATTTTTTTTTTTCTTTTCAAAATTTTCAGCCTTTTTTTGTTTATAGAGCAAAAAAAAAACAAAAAAAAACGATCAAATACCACCAAAAGAAAACCCTATTTGTGGGAAAAAATTACATCAATTTTATTTGGGTACAGCGTTGCACGACTACGCAATTGTCATTTAAAGCAACGCAGTGCCGTATCGCAAAAAATGTCCTGGTCGTGAACGGGGGGGGGGGGGGGGAATCTTCCAGAGGTCAAGTGGTTAAAGCAGAACTGTACTCACCTCTACACCAGCGATGTGGCACCCCGCCCAGTCGTTAACATCTTCAAGGTCTCGATTGCTGGACGATCTCATTGGCCGGGCGGGGATGCCGTCACCCCGGCGCACGTGAGGAGCTTCTGTCAGATTGGGCATTGACAAAATTGCATAGTGAGCTGCGTATGTGCGTCTCACTGTACAGGGCCAAACTTTCATGCAGAATAAACAAAGCATGTCTCTTCTGCATTCAAATTCCTGCCTGTTCGCCCAATTTTTTACTTTTGGCTTTTTCTTTAGCAAACATTGCTTATAGATAGCGAAAAAAAAATGAAAATATCAAGAGTAACAGTAAAGAACTAAAGTAAAATGAATCCAAAACCATTATAGTTTCCTTTAGGCCTTATTCACACCTACAGTTGTGATAAAACAAAAACATTTCTTTCACTCATGGTTAGTGTTTGGCTGAAGCCATTTATTATCAATCAACTGTGTTTACTCTTTTTAAATCATAATCACAACAGAAACTACCCAAACGACCCTGATCAAAAGTTTACATACCCCAGTTCTTAATACCGTGTATTGCCTCCTTCAACACATAGTGCAGTTCATGTAAGACAGCCCAAGAATTTACAGGAACTGGAGGCTTTTTGCCAGGAGGAATAGGAAGCTTTACCATCTGAGAAGATAAAGAGCCTCATCCACAAATACCACAAAAGACTTCAAGCCGTCATTGATGTTAAAGGGGGCAATACATGGTATTAAGAACTGGGGTATGTAAACTTTTGGTCAGTGTCATTTGGGTAGTTTCTGTTGTCATTAGGATTTAAAAAGAGTAAACATAGTTGATTGATAATAAATGGCTTCAGCCAAACACTAACCATGAGTGAAAGAAAAGTTTTTGTGTTATCATTCATATTCTCAGAAAATAGGCCAAGAAATCATAAATTCTGCCAGGGTATGTAAACTTATGAGCACAACTGTATGCATTTTTAGTGCTTTTTTGCATTTTGCAGATTTGCACTACAGAACGTGTCCCGTAGGAAACCATGTTAAATGGACTGTAGTGCAAATCTGCAAAATGCAAAAAAAAGCACTAAAAATGCATAGGTGTGAACCAGGTCTTAAACCACACCTCCCAACCTTCTGAGATGGGAAGGAGGGACACCTATTAGCAAAAGTATGCAGCCATAGGACACACCCCCTGTCACACCCCCTTAAAGGAGAATTCTAAAAAAAAAAAAAATGCTTTTTTTTTTTACCACTACGATTCCTTAATACTGACTTTTGACATTTACAAATGCAGCAATTCACAAATTGGATGAAAGGTTTAGGAATGGGAAACACTTAATGAAAGATAAATAGTGTGATTTATATACAACTACTGTATATGGATCAGACCAAAATGAGGGACAAATGAGGAGGAATGATGGACTTTGTTCCAAATCAGGGACAGTCCCTCCAAATCAGGCACAGTTGGGAGCTATGTCTTAAAGCCCTACCCCCAGGGTTGCCACCTGTCCAGGATTCACCCGGACAGATCGGGTTCGGAATCATGTGTCCAGGTTTCAGACAGCCTGAAACCCGGACACATTACTCAGACCAGACTATTCCTTCCAGATACATCTGGATGAGAGGTGCTGACTGCCAAGGGGTGAGTGAGCTCACCATCCATCCCTGTCTGTGACTAAAGTCTCACCCCCCCTTCTCTCTCCTGCCTAATTACTAAGGTAATTCAGGGTTCTCAGAGCACCCCTTACATCACAGTTCCCTTTTACGCCAAAGGCCACAGTGTTCCCCCTTACATCAGAGTCCTCTCCGTACATCAGAGTTCTCAGTGTTCCCCCTTAAATCAGGGTTCCCAGAGCATTCCCTATGTTAGAGTCCCCAGAGTTCTCCCTTACATCAGAGTCTGCAGAGTTTCTCCTTACAGTAAAAGGGAACTCTGCAAGTTCAGATGTGAAAGGGGAACTCTGTGGACTCTGATGTAAAGGGGGAACTCTGTGGACTCTGATGTAAAGGGGGAACTCTGTGGACTCTGATGTAAAGGGGGAACTCTGTGGACTCTGATGTAAAGGGGGAACTCTGTGGACTCTGATGTAAAGGGGGAACTCTGTGGACTCTGATGTAAAAGGGGAACTCTGTGGACTCTGATGTAAAAGGGGAACTCTGTGGACTCTGATGTAAAAGGGGAACTCTGTGGACTCTGATGTAAAAGGGGAACTCTGTGGACTCTGATGTAAAAGGGGAACTCTGTGGACTCTGATGTAAAAGGGGAACTCTGTGGACTCTGATGTAAAGGGGAACTCTGTGGACTCTGATGTAAAGGGGAACTCTGTGGACTCTGATGTAAAGGGGAACTCTGTGGACTCTGATGTAAAAGGGGAACTCTGTGGACTCTGATGTAAAAGGGGAACTCTGTGGACTCTGATGTAAAAGGGGAACTCTGTGGACTCTGATGTAAAAGGGGAACTCTGTGAACTTCTGATGTAAAAGGGGAACTCTGTGAACTCTGATGTAAAGGGGGAACTCTGTGAACTCTGAGGTAAAGGGGAACTCTGTGGACTCTGATGTAAAGGGGAACTCTGTGGACTCTGATGTAAAGGGGAACTCTGTGGACTCTGATGTAAAGGGGAACTCTGTGGACTCTGATGTAAAGGGGAACTCTGTGGACTCTGATGTAAAGGGGAACTCTGTGAACTCTGATGTAAAGGGGAAATCTGTGAACTCTGATGTAAAGGGGAAATCTGTGAACTCTGATGTAAAGGGGAACTCTGTGGACTCTGATGTAAAAGGGGAACTCTGTGAACTTCTGATGTAAAAGGGGAACTCTGTGAACTCTGATGTAAAGGGGGAACTCTGTGAACTCTGAGGTAAAGGGGAACTCTGTGAACTCTGAGGTAAAGGGGAACTCTGTGAACTCTGAGGTAAAGGGGAACTCTGTGAACTCTGAATTAAAAGGGGAACTCTGTGAACTTCTGATGTAAAAGGGGAACTCTGATGTAAAGGGGAACTCTGTGGACTCTGATGTAAAGGGGAACTCTGTGGACTCTGATGTAAAGGGGAACTCTGTGGACTCTGATGTAAAGGGGAACTCTGTGGACTCTGATGTAAAGGGGAACTCTGTGGACTCTGATGTAAAGGGGAACTCTGTGGACTCTGATGTAAAGGGGAACTCTGTGGACTCTGATGTAAAAGGGGAACTCTGTGAACTTCTGATGTAAAAGGGGAACTCTGTGAACTCTGATGTAAAGGGGGAACTCTGTGGACTCTGATGTAAAGGGGAACTCTGTGAACTCTGAGGTAAAGGGGAACTCTGTGAACTCTGAGGTAAAGGGGAACTCTGTGAACTCTGAAGTAAAAGAGGAACTCTGTGAACTTCTGATGTAAAAGGGGAACTCTGATGTAAAGGGGAACTCTGTGGACTCTGATGTAAAGGGGAACTCTGTGGACTCTGATGTAAAGGGGAACTCTGTGAACTCTGAAGTAAAGGGAACTCTGTGAACTCTGATGTAAAGGGGAACTCTGTGGACTCTGATGTAAAGGGGGAACTCTGTGAACTCTGAGGTAAAGGGGAACTCTGTGGACTCTGATGTAAAGGGGAACTCTGTGAACTCTGATGTAAAGGGGAACTCTGTGAACTTCTGATGTAAAGGGGGAACTCTGTGAACTCTAATGTAAAGGGGAACTCTGTGAACTCTGATGTAAAGGGGAACTCTGTGAACTCTGATGTAAAGGGGAACTCTGTGAACTCTGTTGTAAAGGGGAACTCTGTGGACTCTGATGTAAAGGGAACTCTGTGAACTCTGATGTAAAGGGAACTCTGTGAACTCTGATGTAAAGGGGAACTCTGTGGACTCTGATGTAAAGGGGAACTCTGTGGACTCTGATGTAAAGGGGGAACTCTGTGAACTCTGAGGTAAAGAGGAACTCTGTGGACTCTGATGTAAAGGGGAACTCTGTGGACTCTGATGTAAAGGGGAACTCTGTGGACTCTGATGTAAAGGGGAACTCTGTGGACTCTGATGTAAAGGGGAACTCTGTGGACTCTGATGAAAAGGGGAACTCTGTGGACTCTGATGTAAAGGGGAACTCTGTGAACTTCTGATGTAAAAGGGGAACTCTGTGAACTTCTGATGTAAAAGGGGAACTCTGTGAACTTCTGATGTAAAAGGGGAACTCTGTGAACTCTGATGTAAAGGGGGAACTCTGTGAACTCTGAGGTAAAGGGGAACTCTGTGAACTCTGATGTAAAGGGGAACTCTGTGGACTCTGATGTAAAGGGGAACTCTGTGGACTCTGATGTAAAGGGGAACTCTGTGAACTCTGATGTAAAGGGGGAACTCTGTGAACTCTGAGGTAAAGGGGAACTCTGTGAACTCTGATGTAAAGGGGAACTCTGTGAACTCTGATGTAAAGGGGAACTCTGTGAACTTCTGATGTAAAAGGGGAACTCTGATGTAAAGGGGAACTCTGTGGACTCTGATGTAAAGGGGAACTCTGTGGACTCTGATGTAAAAGGGGAACTCTGTGGACTCTGATGTAAAAGGGGAACTCTGTGAACTTCTGATGTAAAAGGGGAACTCTGTGAACTCTGAGGTAAAGGGGAACTCTGTGAACTCTGAAGTAAAAGGGGAACTCTGTGAACTCTGAAGTAAAAGGGGAACTCTGATGTAAAGGGGAACTCTGTGGACTCTGATGTAAAGGGGAACTCTGTGGACTCTGATGTAAAGGGGAACTCTGTGAACTCTGATGTAAAGGGGGAACTCTGTGAACTCTGAGGTAAAGGGGAACTCTGTGAACTCTGATGTAAAGGGGAACTCTGTGAACTTCTGATGTAAAAGGGGAACTCTGATGTAAAGGGGAACTCTGTGGACTCTGATGTAAAGGGGAACTCTGTGGACTCTGATGTAAAGGGGAACTCTGTGAACACTGATGTAAAGGGGAACTCTGTGAACTCTGATGTAAAGGGGAACTCTGTGAACTCTGATGTAAAGGGGAACTCTGTGAACTCTGATGTAAAGGGGAACTCTGTGAACTCTGATGTAAAGGGGAACTCTGTGAACTCTGATGTAAAGGGGAACTCTGTGAACTTCTGATGTAAAGGGGGAACTCTGTGAACTCTGATGTAAAGGGGAACTCTGTGAACTCTGATGTAAAGGGGAACTCTGTGAACTCTGATGTAAAGGGGAACTCTGTGAACTCTGATGTAAAGGGGAACTCTGTGAACTCTGATGTAAAGGGGAACTCTGTGGACTCTGATGTAAAGGGAACTCTGTGAACTCTGATGTAAAGGGAACTCTGTGAACTCTGAAGTAAAGGGGAACTCTGTGGACTCTGATGTAAAGGGGAACTCTGTGGACTCTGATGTAAAGGGGGAACTCTGTGGACTCTGAGGTAAAGAGGAACTCTGTGGACTCTGATGTAAAGGGGAACTCTGTGGACTCTGATGTAAAGGGGAACTCTGTGGACTCTGATGTAAAGGGGAACTCTGTGGACTCTGATGTAAAGGGGAACTCTGTGGACTCTGATGTAAAGGGGAACTCTGTGGACTCCGATGTAAAGGGGAACTCTGTGAACTTCTGATGTAAAAGGGGAACTCTGTGAACTTCTGATGTAAAAGGGGAACTCTGTGAACTTCTGATGTAAAAGGGGAACTCTGTGAACTCTGATGTAAAGGGGGAACTCTGTGAACTCTGATGTAAAGGGGAACTCTGTGGACTCTGATGTAAAAGGGGAACTCTGTGAACTTCTGATGTAAAAGGGGAACTCTGATGTAAAGGGGAACTCTGTGGACTCTGATGTAAAGGGGAACTCTGTGGACTCTGATGTAAAGGGGAACTCTGTGAACTCTGATGTAAAGGGGAACTCTGTGAACTCTGATGTAAAGGGGAACTCTGTGAACTCTGATGTAAAGGGGAACTCTGTGAACTCTGATGTAAAGGGGAACTCTGTGGACTCTGATGTAAAGGGGAACTCTGTGAACTCTGATGTAAAGGGGAACTCTGTGAACTCTGAGGTAAAGGGGAACTCTGTGGACTCTGATGTAAAGGGGAACTCTGTGGACTCTGATGTAAAGGGGAACTCTGTGAACTTCTGATGTAAAAGGGGAACTCTGTGAACTCTGATGTAAAGGGGGAACTCTGTGAACTCTGAGGTAAAAGGGGAACTCTGTGAACTCTGAAGTAAAAGGGGAACTCTGATGTAAAGGGGAACTCTGTGGACTCTGATGTAAAGGGGAACTCTGTGGACTCTGATGTAAAGGGGAACTCTGTGAACTCTGATGTAAAGGGGAACTCTGTGGACTCTGATGTAAAGGGGGACTCTTGTTATTAACTTAATATGGTTAGAAATGTTATTTAATAGCAAAATATATGTATAGTTTATACTATAAACAAAAAAATGCTGTGCGCCGCTAAAGTGTTCGGGTTTGACTTGAAGAAAAGGTGGCAGCCCTACCTATCCCACCCCGATTCAATAACCCAGTGTAATACTCAGATGAGGTCCACTCCATTATAGAGATCTTCTAAGAAGTGACAGAAATCTCTTTTACCATCAGAATCTCTCCTTATCTCTCGCTGACTAGCGCTTCTATAATACAGGGAAGAAACATGCTAACATCGTACAGTCCATTAGACAAGTCACAGGGTCAGAATTCGGTGCTAAAAGCGACAGCCAGATGCCCTCCTTCCATCAACATCAACCCTTCTACGGATAGGTAAGAACTCTTTGTATATGCGTTTTTACTGATCCTAATGGTAGCTGGCTTGTATTCCTGCCAGCGGCTTTATTATAGGAACCAACCACCTGAGAAATAGCAAGTCTTATACACAGGGGTATATCTGATCACTATCCTAATGGGCACACATAAAGCCTGAGCTGAAAGAATATGTAAGGCTAACAGCTACCATGTAAATTCACAGGTAATTAGGCAGTTAATGTAAATACTCTATTGATTATGATTACATCCATGCTGCTGCCAGATCAAATCTTCAGGCAAAAGTACTGTATAGGACTCAATAGGAAAATAATTCCCACATCCCCTCTAAGCTTTTAGTTAAAATGACCGTGTCACCTACAACCCAAGAGCATATTTTCAAAGTCCAACCCCAGACTGTTGTTTATTTTAGGAAAGTGAAAAAAAACTGCGCTAATTCAAAAAGTAAGCTAAAGCTGCAACAAAAAAAGTGTTATACGACACCAAGTATAATGTAAAACGGGATAAAGTTGCGCTAAAATTTAGTAAGATGAAAATGACACAAATAGGGTAAAACCTAAATGGCACTGGTGAGTAGCCTAAAAAGGTTAAATTTAAATCTGTGACGATGAGTGACCAAACCAGATGCCTATATTATCAAAGAAAAATCGATTGAAGCAAAAAAAGTAGCAAGTAAAAATAATATAAGCAAAAATTGGAACAATTAAGATAATAGATGAGCACGGCGTCGGCGGCTCAAATAGTGTGTAGCGGGGTCCTCAATTTAGTGGGGTACACTTGGGGAGTAGTGTGACCCAAGTGTGTAATTATGTTAGGGTTCAGACCCCTTTTTTCTTATTCGTGGAGGATTGGGTGGTGTAATATTCTCTTCGACCAGTGGGTGTCAGTGTACCTACTGGCTCGGGGTAGAATCACTACCGGAGTGCTACCCTTCTTTGTCCCTTCCTGGAGATGGTACGGCCGGGGCGGGGAACCCGCCGTGGTGTCGATGGGAGGAGATAAAAGGGGGAGACGCCCTCGCCACGAGGGCTTCTTCGGGGATCATCTCTTCACGCACCCAGGCACCTTCAGCCTGGGTGCGGGCTGGTTCAAGGTTCCGGCCTAGGCGCCCTAGGCCTGGCCGGGATGAAGATGGAGTCCATCCCAGGCACCTTCAGCCTGGGATGAGGTACTATTGAGGAGGCCTGGGACCCGGTGACTCCGACTGGGTCCCGCGAGGGTGGAGTTGCTCCAGGGCGCCCCTCGCGAGGGGACCCGCATCTGAGGTGAGGAGGCTGGGGAGGTCACTCGTTCAAAGACCCGGTGTAGTGTCAACCCGGTGACGCATGGGCCTACAGTAACTCCCTTGGAGGACATCTTCCCCTGATAGAGGCCCGCAGCGCAACAGAGGTATTCATGTCGAGACCCCTACAGCCCATGGTCACAGTATAGAGGGTGTAGGGACCCAGATCAGTATAGTGCCTCGACCTGCTCATTTCACCGTATCATGCCATCGCATTGCCTTGTAACTGAAGATACTAAATAAATCTAACCGTTGGACTGTGATTGGTGTATGGACTCTGTTAATGGGAGCAAAGGGAGGTTTCTGCACGACAGACTCGGTACATGTTCAGGACACCGGCCCGAGGAAACATTAGGTATTGGCCTTCACCTCGCCTGCAAGTAGTGGGGAGGACATGGGCCGTAGCGCACCCTCACCTCTGTCGCGTGACATACCCCTAGGCTAAAGAGGACGGGGTGAGGGGGTGGCCGCTACAAGTGTAACACCTAAACAGTGCAACAAATAATGAAAAACACATCACATAAAGAACAATTGCAGTGATCAATAAATGAGTTCATATATATGGTGCATAAACAATTCTGAAATGATCCTCCACCGTGACCACAAAGTCCAAAAATGGATAACACCAAGGATGAAGTGATGAATGGGAAGCCTCCACCTAGAAACACACTGCCGCTTACCGCAACTCAATGATCCCTTGTGACAGGGGATCAGGAAACACCTGTGGCTTGTTACCCAGCCTAGGGTCTATACAGCATGCAGCATCCAGCAGAGAAGATATGCCGCCGTGCTCATCTATTATCTTAATTGTTCCAATTTTTGCTTATATTCATTTTACTTGCTACTTTTTTGCTTCAATCAATTTTTCTTTGATAATATAGGCATCTTGTTTGGTCACTCATCGTCACAGATTTAAATTTAACCTTTTTAGGCTACTCACCAGTGCCATTTAGGTTTTACCTTATTTGTGTCATTTTCATCTTACTAAATTTTAGCGCAACTTTATGTTGTTTATTTTATCAATGCGCTTTCCTTTTTATCCTTTACGGCTTTAGGAAAGGCCTTCAAGAGGAAGTAAAGGCAAAAAAAAAAAACGAAAAAAAAAAAACCCTGCAAGACAAACGCATAATGAGCTAGTATGCATAGCATACTAGCTCATTATGTAATACTCTCCTCAGATCAATGCCCCCACAGCCGTCCTCGTACACCGCTCAGGCGGCCGACATCTTTCCCGGGGGTTACTTCCGGGTATCGCAGCTCCGGCGCTGTGAGCAGACTGCAGTTCCCATTTAAAGGATTTGTGTTGTTCAATGTTGCCCTCAAAACTGCATGAAAAGACTCCCTCCCTGCTGTATGGTGCGTTTTTTGTTTTTTTTTGGTACATCTCCATACCTCCCAGCTTTGTTAAGTCCCTTCGCGGGACATTCTGATGTCCCCTCTCCCCTGCCAACCAGAGTTGTTGAGCGGGGGGGGGGGGGGATGGGGGTGCGGGACATTGGCAAAAAAAAAAACGGGAATTGCCACAGAAGTTGTTGACATTTAAAAAAAAAGGACTTGCATAAAAAAATTTTTTTAACCAGGGGGGGGGGTTTGGGGCGCGGAGGGGGGCCGCCGATCGGGGGGGGCATACTAGTGAGCCGATCGCGGGGGGGTCTTACCTGCTGCTGCTGCTCCTCTTCATGTATCCTGCTGTGCGGGAAACATGATAGTCTCGCGGGAGTGCGGGAAGGAGGAGCCTCTGCGGGTAAAACCCGCACAATCCGTGCCAGTTGGGAGGTATGCATGTCCCCTATGCTAGTAACCAGCTTTCCATGCCTTGTTTGACAGAAGTGAGCCTGAAAAATTTTATATTAAAAGAATTTGCCACCTTAAGCCTCGTACACACGGCCGAGAATCTCGTCAGGAAAAAACACGTCGTTTTTCTTGACGAGATTCTTGGACAAGAAACTTGTCCCGGCCGAGTGTACAGACGCTCGATTCAAAGAACCCGCGGTTCTTTGAATAGAGCGAACGCGGTGACGTCATCGACTACGACAAGTGTGCGCTCGTCACATTCGATGCCGTCACCGCCATCTTGCTACACCCTAACTATGCCTAGGAAGCTACCGCGCATGCGTCAAAGTCATTTCACGCATGCGCGGGCTTCCCGGAGGACAGGTAAGTGTACACACACACACTTTTCTCGTCGAGAAACAGGCTGACGAGAATCTCGACGAGAAAATAGAGAGCAGGTTCTCTATTTTCTTGTCGAGATTACTTGTCGGTTTTCTTGACGAGAAACCTGATAGCCGCGTACACACGACCGATTTACTCTGCAAGAAAGCTCTGCCAGCAAGTTTCTTGATGTTTTTCGACGAGAAACTCGGTCGTGTGTACGAGGCTTTAGACTTCAATGAGATTTACCACTAAATTTAGGTTTATCGAATTTCAAGCAGGAATGGACAAACTCTTTAGAAAATTGAACCTGAGCTACCAGGGAGCTTTAATATGCAAATCTCAACTTTCTTAGGGAAATCAACCCCCAAACTTTTCTTTAAAGTGACAGGTGTCCTTAATGAGGTCCTGTTATCAACTAACAAAAAAAATTAAAAGCAAAAAAAGATCAATTATTTTAAATGCCTAATTTGGGCATTTTTCCTTTCATAAATTAACAGTTTTGACTACTCCAGTTCCCTAGCACAGCCCCCAGTGGTGGTGCGTCCATAAAGGGCGCCGCTCCCTCTCTCCTGCCACCTCTCTATCACCATAGAAAGATTCATGCATTGCATGAATCTATCTATGGTCGCCGCTGCCACCCCCTATTCAGGTGCCCGACCCCTTTTCAGGCGCCGGACACCTGAATTATAGCGGCGGGGTGCTTTTTGGAAGCACCTGATTAGAGCCATAGGCTCTAATAGGCGTTCAAAAAGGTGAACAGCAGGTGCCATGCTGGGCGCTCGCTGTTCACTTAGCGTTGTGTTAGGAAAGCGATATTCGCTTTCCTAACACTGAACCGCCTCTCAGCCAATCAGGTGCTTGGGTCTGTTACCTGTCACCTGATTGGCTGAGATGACAGGCGCTGTGATTGGACGCCGCCTATCAGACATCCAATCATAGCAGAGGACGGGAAGAGAGGGCGGGAGAAGACTTCGAGGAGCGTGGAGGACACCGTCGCCATGACCCGCTGCCCCACCGAGACAGGTAAGTGCCGGGCGAGCAGGGGATGCACACTGGCAGCAATTCATGGGCACAGTAGTGGCAATTCATGGGAACACTGGCAGCAGTTGATGGGCACAGTAGCGGCAATTGACAGGCACAGTAGCGGCAATTGATGGGCACAGCAGCAGCAATTGATGGGCACACTGGCAGCAATTGATGGGCACAGCAGCGGCAATTGATGAGCACACTGGCAGCAATTTATGGGCACAGTGTCAGCAATTGATGGGCACAGTGTCAGCAATTGATGGGTACAGTAGCTGCGTTTGATGGCACAGTGGTGGCAATTTATGGGTACAGTGGCTGCATTTGATGGGCACAGTGGCGGCAATTAATGGCACAATGGCTGCGTTTGATGGGCAGAGTGGCTGTGTTTGATGGGTACAGTGGCTGCAATTGATGTTTTTTTTTTTTTTCAGTTTGTTTCCGCCCCCCCCCCCCCCCCAAATTTTGAGCACCAGCCGCCACTGACAGTCCCCTACTGCCTTTCATATCATGGCCTTTTCCTTTTTCGGGACTGTCTAAATATTGCCCAGCTCTGCTGGCCCTTACCTGGTTACATAACCTTTTATAGCTGCCAAGGGAGGAACAAAGGGGAATACAATAGTGCCACTCTTGGAGGACAGCTCTGAGTCTATGGGGCTGCTGGCATCACATCCAAGATAGTTGTGCAACTCTCTCCTTAATGGCCTACCCTTACGCAGGCTATCTCCCCTTCAGTAGACATGTGCAATTCGTTTAGTTACAAATTCGTTATTCGTCAAAATTCGTTATATTCGTTAATTTGTAAACATAGGAATGAACGAACGGTTTACTAAAATTACCAACGAAAAACGAATTATCGAAAAGAACGAATATGGAAAACAACGAAAATACGAAATTATTAAATTAGAAACAGCGAAAATACGAAAGAGTGAAAAAGCGAAAACATAGAAACAACGAAAATACCGAATAAAGATTCAAAATACCGAAAATCAAAATGAACGAAAAAAGAAAAAACAAAATTACGAATAATCGGAAATCAAAACAACGAAAATACGAAATAACGAAAATTTTAATTAGTTTGTTCTGAAATTTTTCTGGACGTTGGCCAATAAGCTTGACCCTTCCCCTGAAGAGGTTGTCTCTTCCCCCAATGAGCTTGTTTCTTATTCCCTTGTGTGTTTTTCTGTGCTAGACTGCAGTGCATTCCACACCAGATAGGGTGTGGTTGGGTAGATGGCACTGTTTTGGTGGATTTGTGAGTTAAAGGGGTTGTAAAGGGTCGTTTATTTTCTAAATAGGCTCCTTTAAGCTAGTGCATTGTTGGTTCACTTACCTTTTCCTTCGAATTCCCTTCTAAATGTTTTTTTTTTCTTTGTCTGAATTTCTCACTTCCTGTTTCTCCTCAGTAAACTTCACACCATCATCCGAGTGGTGTCTAGTCAGCCAGAACAGCTTACTGAACAGGAACAGGAAGTGAGAAATTCAGACAAAGAAAAAAAACATTTAGGTCTCTTTCACACTGAGGCGCTTGAAAAACTGCCAGTAACACACTGAGCGCTTTTAAAGCGCTTTTCAGTCGCTTTTGAAGCGCTTTCATTTCATTTCAATGGAGAGGGGCGTTTTTTCAGCGCACTGCCCCAGTGTGTAAGCATTCATTGATTTTAATGGAAATACGTTTTCGTAAGCTTTTCAGGCGCTTTTTTTAGCGTGAAAGCGCCTGAAAAGCGCCTCAGTGTGAAAGTGGTCTTAGAAGGGAAATCGAAGGAAAATGTAAGTGAACCAACAATGCACTAGCTTAACCACTTAAGGGCCCCCTCCTGTAGATATACGTCGGCAGAATAGCTCATACAGGCACATCAACGTACCTGTACGTCCCCTTTAACTGCCCGACGTCGGGGTCGCGCGCGCACCGCCGGCGGCGCGCTCGCAACCCTGCTGCCTTCCCCGTGAGTCGGACCGCGGGTCCCGCAGACTCGATCACCGCGGGGATCCCCGCAATCATCTCACGGAGGCATAGAGCAGGGAGATGCTTGTGTAAACAAGCATCTCCCTGCTCTGCCTAGTGACAATGACACCGATCTCGGCTCCGTGTACTCGGAGCCGAGATCGGTGTCATGTGACACACAGCCCAATCCCCCCTCAGTTAGTAACACTAATCAGAGCACACTTAACCCCTTTAGTGCCACCTAGTGGTTAACCCCTTCACTGCCAGTGTCATTTTCACAGTAACCAGTGCATTTTTATAGCACTGATCGCTGTGAAAATGACAATGGTCCCAAAAATGTGTCAAAAGTGTCCGAGGTGTCCACCATAATATCGTAGTCACGAAAAAAATCACTGATCGCTGCCATTACTAGTAAAAAATATTTTTTTATAAAATAGCCATAAAACGATCCCCTATTTTGTAAACGCAATAACTTTTGCGCAAACAAATCAATAAACGCAGATTGCGATTTTTTTTACCAAAAATATGTAGAAGAATACGTATCGGCCTAAACTGAGGAAAAAAAAAGTTTTTTTATATATTTTTGGGGATATTTATTATAGCAAAAAGTAAAAAATATTGATTTTTTTTCAAAATTGCGGCTCTATTTTTGTTTATAGCGCAAAAAATAAAAACCGCAGAGGTGATCAAATACCACCAAAAGAAAGCTCTATTTGTGGGAAAAAAAGGACGTCAATTTTGTTTGGGAGCCACAACGCACGACCGCGCAATTGTCAGTTAAAGCGATGCAGTGCCGAATCGCAAAAAGGGGCCTGGTCTTTATGCTGTGTAGCGGGGTGTTCAATTTAAGGGGAGTGTCTGAGTGGTAATTAGGCTCAGACACACTGATTGTTAGGGTTTATGGACCATTTCTGTTCATGGGGGATAGTATTGGTGTACAGTTCCCTGTGGCCTACAGGTGGCGCTGTCGCCGTGGGCCAGGGCAGTAGTACGGCGGGGCGGGGAACCTGCTGTGCCTGTCGGGAGAGGGTATAAAAAGGGCGGACATCTTCCGTTCAAGGTCCACGCCCAGGCACCTTCGGCCTGGGGGTGAGTGAGGGTCGTCTCTGGGTGCCCTAGGCCCGGAGTTGGAGTTCCTGTTCCATCCCAGACACCTTCAGTCTGGGGTGAGGTACTATTTTGAAGGCCTGGGGCCCAGCACCTATTTTGAAGGCCCGGGGCCCAGCACCTTCGGTTGGGGTTCGCTAGGGATCAAGTACTCCCAGGGTGCCGCCTTGCGAGGGGACCCGTATCTGGGACGAGGAGGCCAGGGAGGTAACCCCTTCCGAAGACCCAGCGCAGAGTCGTGGTGACGGTGGGGGCCTCTGGTAACTCTCTCCGGAGGGATGTCTTCTCCTTGACATGGGCCAGGTACTCTAAGAAGGAAGTCCACATTCAAGGTCAGTGGCAGTGGCCTCATAGGACAATGCCCTATTCACCCGCTCAGTGGCAGTGACCCTGTTCTCCAAGTCAGTGGCAGTGACTTTATTCACCCGGTCTGTGGCAGAGACCAACCTCACGGTCTGTGGCAGAGATCGTGCGCCAAAGCTGTTTGAGAAACCTAAACAGTCTAAAGAGTAAAGCAACGTTTGTGCCTGGACCTCCTTCACATATAAGCTGTCCTGTATTTTCGCTCCAACCTGTCTGCTATCAAAGAGGCTGTTTATTATCCTGTGATAAATAAATATTGAGTTGGACTTTCAGCTAGTGTGGACATTCACATTCCTGGGGAAAACAAGGACTTGCATCTATTCAACGTAGAGGTGAGATCATTCTCGGGAGGACTTTGACTCTGGCCACAGACAAGGCCCAAAACTAACACCGCTCAACCTCTTTACACAGGAGGGTACGGGCTTGTGGTGCGGTGTGCCTCTCCCTTCCTGCGAGGAGCCGAAGTTAATGCAGGTAAAGAGAGGGGTGTGTGCGATACACGTGGGGGCTTGAGTCCGGGATTTGTTTGCGGTTGGAAAGTGTTGAAGACCCCCCCAGAGTTTGAACTTTATTCCCCAAGGAAGTTCCGTGGAGGTCGGCCATATTGAGAACTGCGCCACGAGGAGAACCCTGACTGCGTAGTTCGTGGGCGTGACAGAGAGAAAGCCCGCGAACAGTGCAGGAGACGGGAGGAGTGTGGCCATGTGTGGAGTTGCACGTGGGGACTTTGGCGCGAAAAGGACAGTGCGCAATGGAACAGCAAATGGATAACATGGATTCTCATGCCTCATGGGTTCCGGCTACTACTACCATGAAGATGACTTAATTCGCTGCTCCCTTAACGGATACGGGGATTCGGCTCAAGCCCCGGGGACGTTTTGCCCTCTACGTTTGCAAAGATGTGGAGGCCCTCAGAGTGATTTGTCCCGGTTGCTCGGGACTGGTGGTGCGACTGAACCCATTCGGGCGATGCAAGCTATGTAAGGAGTTCTTGTTTGAGGTCGAGCAACCTACAGAAAAGCCTTGGGCTTTCCACCTCAATTGCCTTACGGGCGCCACCACTCTGGAAGGAGGAATCAGAGCTTACACAGCCACCCCTGCGCGCACTGTTGGGACTTCGGAGGAAGTCACAGATGAGATTGTTCCAGAGATTGAGAGACCGGAGGATGCTGCTTCGGTCACCACAGAGTCCTTTCTCCCACTGTCCAATAGGAAGATCGGGTTCGTAAAAGCTTCCCGCGGCCGTGGTGGAGCTACGCCCCAGCGCTTACTCGGAACGAATGCATCCGAAGGGAAAAGTCCCGGACGTCCTGGTTCAGCTACAAGCCGAGGTAAGCCGGGGGAAGAGACTCTGTCTAAGGTCCCAAGTGTTGGGGATTCACATGCCCGTGAACTAGTCAAAGGGGGTGACTCGTCCTCTACCAGGAGTTACCTGCCTGCGGAGGAATACGATACCTCCGTCCTGGAGTCAATCTCTGATGCGGGAGATGACGCCGCAGTTGATGAACTGTTTGAACGGAAGGGTTGGGATAAGATGCCCCTGTCCTCGTCCCGTATAAATAGGGACCCACCCATGTCCACTGGGGATAGCACACCCCGAGTGGAGGCCTCGAAGCCTGAGGAGGGATCTGTCCCCTTGTCTGCCCTTCCACAGCCGGAGATTCCTGCATCAGTTACTGAGATGGGACGGGTGTCACTGCGGGCCCCTGTGTCTGGTCCTGAGGTAGTGAAAGTATCTCGACACCCGGATACCATAGTCCTACCTGGTATGGGAGACCGTACCACCATGCCACCATTGTCCCGATTACAGAGGTTATTTAACCGGAAGGTAGCCAGCGAGTATGGATGGGAGTACCCGTGCCTGCCTAGGGAGTTCCTGTTTGAAGTAGAGGCCTGTAGACACCGGTGGTACTCGGACTTTGTATGGACACACATTAAAGTACCCCAGGCCCGCAGATACTTCTCATGTTCCCCTGCAGTTACTCAGAGGTATAAAGACTGTAAGGCTGCCTGGATGCTTGGTCAGCACATATATGCGGACAAGTGCTCATCTGCCGGAAAGATAAAGACAATGTCGAGTATCACATTGACACTTTTGATAAGCATTGGAAACCGCTGGTGTTGCCAGACCCACACTATTATCTTTGAGAGACTAGACTCTTTTGTGTTTGCTTTATTCCTAGAGTGCATCCTCTAGAGCCCAGGAACTTTGCCCTAACAGAAGGGTAGTCTACTCATTGGAGGAGCGGGGGCCGTTGTTTTCTTTTTCTCCCCTCTCTCCTTACCGCAAAGATACAAGGACTTTGGGGTGTAGATAGTTCAGGACCACAATCAAGAAGAAGAGGATTTGTCAAGCACCTGTGTCTCAATCACAGCACTACCACTAGGTGGCGGTGTTGTGCAACTATTGTATTGCAAATGATATGATGCAGTTTACTTTTGGAAGGAAGGGATTTTCCTCTAGGGGAGAATCTATTCATTCCAACAAATGTCATTTTTAGTTGTGTATGTTTTTTTTTTCTTCCCCTGCAGGCGGACGTCGAGCAAGGTTACTGAGAATGTGGTGGACCTTAGTTAGTGCAGGTGCGAGGGAAATGTAAATATTTATTGAAGTATGTCATGTGACATTTGATGGTTTAATGTGCACATGTGTGTTATTCTTTTTTCTTCTCTATGTTTAACCCCCTTTCCCCATGTTTAGGTTCCGGCACAAACAGGCAGTTTTTTTCCCTCTCAAATAGTTTTTTTTTAGTGTTTGATCTCTGGATTGGGCCTATGCTGACTCAGGCTTGAGAGGCATAGGTTTGCTCCAGACACTGGGGACCAGTGTCTATTTAGTGGGGGGAATGTGTAGTGGGGTGTTCAATTTAAGGGGAGTGTCTGAGTGGTAATTAGGCTCAGACACAGGGTTTATGGACCATTTCTGTTCACGGGGGATAGTATTGGTGTACAGTTCCCTGTGGCCTACAGGTGGCACTGTCGCACAGGCCGATAGAGGGCTGTGCCTTTTGTGTCCCCTCTCAGCAGTAGTACGGCGGGGCAGGGAACCTGCTGTGCCTGTCGGGAGAGGGTATAAAAGGGGTGGACATATTCCGTTCGAGGTCCACGCCCAGGCACCTTCGGCCTGGGGGTGAGTGAGGGTCGTCTCCGGGTGCCCTAGGCCCGGAGGTGGAGTTCCTGTTCCATCCCAGACACCTTCAGTCTGGGGTGAGGTACTATTTTGAAGGCCTGGGGCCCAGCACCTTCGGCTGGGGTCCGCTAGGGATCGAGGACTCCCAGGGTGCCGACTTGCGAGGGGACCCGTATCTGGGACGAGGAGTCCATGGAGGTAACCCCTTCCGAAGACCCAGCGCAGAGTCGTGGTGACGGTGGGGGCCTCTGGTAACTCTCTCCGGAGGGATGTCTTCTCCTTGACATGGGCCAGGTACTCTAAGAAGGAAGTCCACATTCAAGGTCAGTGGCAGTGGCCTCATAGGGCAATGCCCTATTCACCCGGTCAGTGGCAGTGACTTTATTCACCCGGTCTGTGGCAGAGACCAACCTCATGGTCTGTGGCAGAGATCGTGTGCCAAAGCTGTTTGAGAAACCTAAACAGTCTAAAGAGTTAAGCTATGTTTGTGCCTGGACCTCCTTCACATCTAAGCTGTCCTGTATCTTCGTTCCAACCTGTCTGCTATCAAAGAGGCTGTTTATTATCCTGTGAGAAATAAATATTGAGTGGGACTTTCAGCTAGTGTGGACATTCACATTCCTGGGGAAAACAAGGACTAATGCCGCGTACACACGATCATTATTCACGGCGGTTAAAAAACCACCGTGAATAATGACAGGAAAAACGAGGGAACCGCTTGGTTCCCTACACACGGTCGTTTTTCCCGTCATTTTTTCTCTTGACGAGAAAAACGACCGTCTGTGGGCTCCGCGGCAGTGTTTCCCTATGGGAAAACTGCCGCGGAAAAAAATGCTGGAAAAAACGACGAGAAAATTTAGAACATGTTCTAATTTTTCTCGTCGTTTTTTATGCCATTTTTCTCGACGAGAAAAACAACATAAAGCCCACAGACGATCGTTTTTCTCGGCAAAAAGAAAAAATGCCGTTTTTCTCGTCGAGAAAAAGCGGTCGTGTGTACGCGGCATTACATCTACAGTATCCAAGGTAGAGGTGAGATCATTCTCGGGAGGACTTTGACTCTGGCCGCAGACAAGGCCCAAAACTAACACCGCTCAACCTCTTTACACAGGAGGGTACGGGCTTGTGGTGCGGTGTGCCTCTCCCTTCCTGCGAGGAGCCGAAGTTAATGCAGGTAAAGAGAGGGGTGTGTGCGATACACGTGGGGGCTCGAGTCCGGGATTTGTTTGCGGTTGGAAAGTGTTGAAGACCCCCCCCCAGAGTTTGAACTTTATTCCGAAGTTAATGCAGGAAGAGAGGGGTGTGTGCGCTACAGCTGCATTCTGGTCCAGGGCTTAATTGGTTAAAGGAACTTATTTAGAAAATAAAAAACGAACCTTTACAACCCCTTTAAGTTGTGACTTGTGAGAGAGAAATTCTTTGTTTATTAAGCATACTCTGTCTAGATTCTAATTTCTATATTTGTATTTTGTAATATCTCTGACATATTTTTGTTTGTTTTCTCCTATGTCAGACTGCATTCTAGACAGGGTGTGGGTGGTGTAGGATTTGTGAGTCACTCTCTTGTGACACAGAGAGTGATAGAGAAATTATAAATTTCTACTTAGGCTTACTATTTATTATTCCTAGGATTTTCTGCAGTTATTTTTTTTACCCCTTTTGTGAGACAGTGTGGGACTGTGTTTTATTATCTTGCTGTCTGTCTGCCCTACATAATTTTTTTTTTGTTGTGTTAGCCAGTGCCACTACTAGGCCAGCCCAGGCAGCATCCATAGGCGTGCGCAGGGGGTGTGCCGAGTGTGCCTGGGCACACCCTAATCACCCCCGTTCAGGGCCACTGATAAGGTAGTACCAGGCCCGGGTCCTGCTGTACCAGGCCCGGGTCCTATCAGTTAAAAAAGGGGGGCCCGGGCACCTGCCGAGCACGGGGACCGGCTGTACTGTCTTATTGCAGACACCGATCCTCTCGTTCCTCCCATGCAGCACTGTCAGCTTCTCCCCATCTTCCTCCCTTCAGCTGCGCTACAGGGGGATCGGGGGGGGGGGAGGGGCTGGTAAATATGTAATTTACTGGCCCCTTCTTTGTCTGAATGAACACAGTTAGCGATCGGTACTGATCACTTCTGTGTCCAATTATCACTGAAGTATAGTAAGCATTGTAAGTGCTTCCTATTCATTCATCTGTGCAGCTGAGGCTCAGTTTTAAATGTGAGACATTAGGGGTGTGCTTAGGCCCCTGATATTTCACAAATGCCCCCCAATAGGGCACTTAAAAAAAATGAAAAGAATAAAAAATTGCTTTGATCTCTATTATTCTGCCATGGCATAGCATCACAGTTGTGACATGTGTACACCCTTAGCCACTGCATCTGTTGCTCTGTGTCTGAGCTTTGGGGTGCACACCCTAATGCAATAGGCTGCACACTCCTATGGCAGCATCTACTAGATATTGATGGTGGTAGAAGTAGATTAGTAGATCTTTGTTGAATGTTAATCCCGACCAATTGTAAGGACCGGTAAATTACTCCTCAATCCATTTATTTCCCTGAACCAATTTTTATTTTTATTTAAAAAAAAAAAAAAAAAAGATAAATACTAATACTATTTAAAAATAGAAATATTGTATAACGTTAGTAGCGTAGCGCCATTCTGACACATTACGTAAAATTACGAATTATGCCCCGATTAGGAATCTACGAAAACAATGTTACGAAAATACGAATAAATGAGCCAGTCAATCTCACGAAAGTACGAATTACAAAATTACGACGAGTAGTGATTTGAATAAATGGAAAATGTATTCTAACAAAAGTACGAATGTAATTAAATCTACAAAAGTAAGATTTTTCAATCAACGGAAATTAGACACGGAAATACGAATCATTGCAAATCAATGAAAATATAGTTCTTACGGAAATACGAACGCGGCCGAATATAAAATATAACGAAAATACGAATTTGGAATCAACGAAAATTAGACTAACGGAAAAACGAATCAATGGAAAAATAACCCTTACGGAAATACGAAAGAGTCCGAATACGATAACCCACGTCTTACGAAATTACGAATCGTTACGAATCAACGGAAACGAACAGAAACAAAACTAAACTAAACTAATTTTTATGTTGTGCACATGTCTGCCCTTCAGTCTATTATGAATTCTGTTGCTAGACGAATGCACCTCACTAACCGATCCGTGACTGCTGCTCTGCCAATCCCTTCACTGGCTTCTCCTACCCCACCGTGTAAAATTCTAAATTCTAACCACAACATACAAGGCCCTTCACAACATCGCCCCCATTTACATCACCAACCTCATCTGCAGATATCGCCCAAATCGTCCCCTCCGCTCCTCCCAGGACCTCCTGCTCTCCAGCTCCCTTGTTACCTCCTCCCATGCTCGCCTTCAGGACTTCTCCAGAGCCTCTCCCATCCTCTGGAACTCCCTGCCCCGGTATGTCCGATCAGCCCCTACCCTGTCCACCTTTAGGAGATCCTTGAAAACTAATTTATTAAGGAAAGCCTATCCCACACCCACCTAACAACTGTCCCTGAGCCACCCCCATCAAATCATTCTCCGCAGCCATTACTTTTTGTACCACCACCCCCTCCCTTTAGAATGTAAGCTCTACGAGCAAGGCCCTCCTGTACCTTCTGTATTGAACTGTAATGGTGCTGTCCCCCCTCTGCATTGTAAAGCACTGCCTAAACTGTTGGCGCTATATAAATTGTGTACAATAATAATAATAATAGTTGTGCCCAGCACGGCTTTTGGATGTTTTGGAGGGAAGCTTTCAAAGGTAAATAACATGCCTAAAATACATTAGATGCGCATTTATTTTTTGTAGGATAAATTGTTGTTGAAATGAATAGTCTGGCAACAGGGTCTCTTTAACCACTTACCGACCAGCCACCGTCATTATAGGGCAGCAGGTTGTCACGTTCCCGCGAATTGCCGTACCTGTACTTTCGGCTCCTTCAAGAGCCACAGCAGGTGATCGTGCGCCCGCCTTCACAGCGGGGGACCGAATGCATGTGGCCGGCGGCCGCAATGTCCGCCGGCCACCCGCGATCGCGGGAAAGAGTCAGAATGGGGATGAGTGTATGTAAACAGACAGATCCCCGTTCTTACAGGAGAGGGGAGACAGATCTGTAGTTCCTAGTAATCAGGAACAGCGATCTGTCTCCTCCTTCAGTCAGTCCCCTCCCCCCACAGTTAGAAACATGCATGAGGGAACACATTTAACCCCGCGATCGCCCCGTAGTGTTAACCCCTTCCCTGCCAGTGACATTTTCACAGTAATCAGTGCATTTTTATAGCTCTGATCGCTGTATAAATGCCAATGGTCCCAAAAAAAGTGTCAAAAGTGTCCAATCTATCTGCCGCAATGTCGCAGTCCTACTAAAAATAGCAGATCACCTCCATTACTAGTTTAAAAAAAAAAGATTGCATAAATCTATCCACTATTTTGTAGAAGCTACAACTTTTGCGCAAACCAATCAATATACGCTTATTGCGATATTTATTTTAACCAAAAATATGTAGAAAAATACATATTGGCTTAAACAGATGAAGAATTATTTTTTTTTTCCCTTGCAGCACAAGCCAACTTTACTTTCTCTCCCCCACCACTCTGTTCAGCAAATGGGAGCAAAGTGAACTTCCATGTATAGGTGAGCATGGGACTCACTCCTCTTCTCCCACATGACAGGGTTGGTGCAGGGTAATTGGACAATGTAAATAGTCACTTTATTCTATAGGGCAGGGGTAGGCAACCTCGGCCCTCCAGCTGTTGTGAAACTACAAATCCCATCATGCCTCTGCCTCTAGGAGTCATGGCTGTGTTCCGTCAGATATGGCGACCCGTCAGAAATGGTAACGGAAGTGACGTTCCATCACCGCCATCTTGCTACACCCCCACACTACTCCATAGTAAGGATACAGTGAGAAGGGGGCAAGCGGACATCTTGTTACACCCGCCGGAGTTTAACATTTCACACTTATTTTTAACAGTAAACGCAGCTTATAGGGTGAAATTCAGGATTTAGAAATCAGACGGACTGTTTAGATGTTGAATTGTAAAAGCAGCGGCAAACCTGCTGACCTCACAAGTTTGTTAATGTAACAGAACACCGCTGCTTTTATGATTCAACATGTAAACAGTCCTAAGGATTTCCAATTAGTGTATTTCACCATACAGTCAGGTCCATAAATATTGGGACATCGACAAAATTCTAATTGTTTTGGCTCTATACACCACCACAGTGGATTTGAATTGAAACAATATGTGCTTTAACTGCAGACTTTCAGCATTAATTTGAGGGTAGTTACATCCAAATCAGGTGAACGGTGTAGGAATTACAACAGTTTGTATATGTGCCTCCCACTTTTTAAGGGACCAAAAGTAATGGGACAATTGGCTGCTCAGCTGTTCCATGGCCAGGTGTGTGTTATTCCCTCATTATTCCATTTACAAGGAGCAGATAAAAGGTCCAGAGTTCATTTCAAGTGTGCTATTTGCATTTGGAATCTGTTGCTGTCAACTCTCAATATGAGATCCAAAGAGCTGTCACTATCAGTGAAGCAAGTCATCATTAGGCTGCAAAAACAAAACAAGCCCATCAGAGAGATAGCAAAAACATTAGATGTGGCCAAATCAACTGTTTGGAACATCCTTAAAAAGAAAGAACGCACCGGTGAGCTCAGCAACACCAAAAGACCCGGAAGACCGCGGAAAACAACTGTGGTGGATGACCGAAGAATTCTTTCCCTGGTGAAGAAAACACCCTTCACAACAGTTGGCCAGATGAAGAACACTCTCCAGGAGGTAGGTGTATGTGTGTCAAAGTCAACAATCAAGAGAAGACTTCACCAGAGTGACTACAGAGGGTTCACCACAAGATGTAAACCATTGGTGAGCCTCAAAAACAGGAAGGCCAGATTAGAGTTTGCCAAACAACATCTAAAAAAGCCTTCACAGTTCTGGAACAACATCCTATGGACAGATGAGACCAAGATCAACTTGTACCAGAGTGATGGAAAGAGAAGAGTATGGAGAAGGAAAGGAACTGCTCATGATCCAAAGCATACCACCTCATCAGTGAAGCATGGTGGTGGTAGTGTCATGGCGTGGGCATGTATGGCTGCCAATGGAACTGGTTCTCTTGTATTTATTGATGTGACTGCTGACAAAAGCAGCAGGATGAATTCTGAAGTGTTTCGGGCAATATTATCGGCTCATATTCAACCAAATGCTTCAGAACTCATTGAATGGCGCTTCACAGTGCAGATGGACAATGACCCGAAGCATACTGCAAAAGCAACCAAAGAGTTTTTAAAGGGAAAGAAGTGGAATGTTATGCAATGGCCAAGTCAATCACCTGACCTGAATCCGATTGAGCATGCATTTCACTTGCTGAAGAAGACAAAACTAAAGGGAAAATGCCCCAAGAACAAGCAGGAACTGAAGACAGTTGCAGTAGAGGCCTGGCAGAGCATCACCAGGGATGAAACCCAGCGTCTGGTGATGTCTATGTGTTCCAGACTTCAGGCTGTAATTGACTGCAAAGGATTTGCAACCGAGTATTAAAAAGTGAAAGTTTGATTTATGATTGTTAATCTGTCCCATTACTTTTGGTCTCTTAAAAAGTGGGAGGCACATATACAAACTGTTGTAATTCCTACACCGTTCACCTAATTTCGATGTAAATACCCTCAAATTAAAGCAGAAAGTCTGCAGTTAAAGCACATCTTGTTTGTTTCATTTCAAATCCATTGTAGTGGTGTAAAGAGACAAAAATATTAGAATTGTGTCGATGTCCCAATATTTATGGACCTGACTGTATATGCTCCATTTCCTGTTAAAAATAACTGTGAAATGTTAAACTCCGGTGGGTGTAACAAGATGTCCGCTTGCCCCCTTCTCACTGTATCCTTACTGTGGAGGAGTGCGGGGTGTAGCAAGATGGTGGCGACGGAACGTCACTTCCGTTACCAATTCTGACAGGTTGCCTAATCTGACGGAACACCTGTGATGGTCAGGGTCTTGCAATGTCTCATGGGACTTGTAGTTTCAAAACAGCTGGAGGTTGCCTACCCCTGCTATAGATACTCCCAGGGAAGGAAGGGAATGGGCAAACCCAAAGTTTCTCAGATGTTAGGGCCTTACATCAGACACTGACATAATTGCTTTGCAGGATTTTCTTCATAAGAAAGGTCCACTTTAAGATGGGCACTAGACTGTGCTAGAATGAATTGATTAAAAAGGAACACTGTGTAGACGTACAACATAGGAGAGGCTCATTGGTATGCCCTGCAGAGCTCGCTCAGACACCTGGAAATCACACACTGTGCTACACTGAAGGCGTTCACATTGATGGTTCTGGGCATGTAAATGAGCACACTGAGCAATCAGTTTTATCTTCCCTTAGGTTACCCTTAGGCAGGAGATTGCTGGATGACACAGCTTATAGACATTTAACCAATGAGTGGAAGTGAAAGCCTGAAGTAGGTATTAAAAGGATTTTTCATAGCTGACTGACACATCTTTTATTAACTGTCTACGGACGTTTCATCGTTCACTAGTGCCATTAATGAGAAGAACACAAGAGCTTCCATAAGCCATCAGTCAGCCTCTTAAGAGGCTCATTACGCAGGTGGTTGACTATATTGTTAACGGGAAACTTTGCACTAATGCCTCGTACACACGATCGGACCTTTGTCCGACCAAACTCACAAGCGAATTCCGACGAAATTCCATTGGAGAAAAATAGAACATGTTCTATATTTAAACTCTGATGGAATTCATCGGAATTTCTCCAATGGGGCACACACACGGTAGGAATTTCCGATGGAAAAAGTCTGTTGCACTTTTTCCATCGGAAATTCCTATTGTGTGTACAAGGCATTAAAGAACCACAGCAGCCATATAAAAATATTATTAACCCGCAGCTCCTGGGCCATAGCAGCATCAATTACCCACGACCAGCGGTGTAACTATGGCCATAGTAGCCCATATAGGTGATGTAGGGACTGGGATAGGAGGGGGCCCCATTGGGAGGGCTGTTAAGAAAAAACGGAAAAAAAAAACTGCGAAGCCGGGCAATATAGAAGGACTGAAATCAAACCTCATGATCATTACTAGTCACAGATCTCCCTCAGTTGGAAACATTTTCTTAGCTGTCCTGGCAGTGTAGATTTATTGCCCTCGTAACTTCTGCTACAGACTTAAAGTGAACTCTGTATGCCTAATGCAGTCAAAAAAAAAAAAAACAGAGTTTGTCCTTGGCTCTACAAAAAAGAAACTAGTGTTCGAAGCTGAAATCCAGCGATCATATCATTTGGCAGCCTGGCCCAACCTGAATATTCATATGTGATACCTGTTTAAATATTATGATCCCCGCGCTGTGAAATATGTGCAAATACTGTGAATGAATTCATCAGACTGCTGCTGGGATGTAAGATGAAAATTCCAATAAAGTATGTTGTATACTGTATTTACCCAGCGCTGTCTAAATATGTGCCTTTAAGTTTGTGTAATCCTCAAATAAGATGCAATATTACATTTCCTCATGCAAAATAATAAAAAAAAAAATGTTTTTGTTTTCCACATGCAAGAAATAAAAAAAATGAATTGATCAAATCCATAATTAAAAAATAATAAACATTCAACCTGTGTTCTGTGTGTCCATAAGTCCTTTAACCCTTTCCATACCGGGCTTTTTATACCACTTCCATACCGGGCCTATTCTGGCACTTCTCTCCTACATTTACAAATCATCATTCTTTTGCTAGAAAATTACTCAGAACCCCCAAACATTATATATGGTTTTTTTTAGCAGACACTCTAGGGAATAAAAGGACGGTCGTTGTAACTTTTTATCTTGCACGGTATTTGCGCAATAATTTTTCAAATGCCTTTTTTTGGGGAAAAAATGGTTTCATGAATTAAAAAATAACAAAACAGTAAAGTTAGCCCAATTTTTTTGTAAAATATGAAAGCTTATGTTACGCCGAGTAAAAAGATACCTAACATGTCACGCTTTAAAATTGCGCACACTCATGGAATGGCGCCAAACTTCGGTACTTAAAAATCTCCATAGGCGACGCTTTGAAAATTTTTACAGGTTACCAGGTTAGAGTTACAGAGGAGGTCTTGTGCTAGAATTGTTGCACGCGCTGTAACGCACGTGGCGATACCTCACATGTGTGGTTTGAACGGCGTTTACATATGCGGACTTACGTGTGTGTTCGCTTCTAAGCACAAACTATTGGGGACGGGCGTTTTAAAAAAAAAACATTTTTTTTTTTGATTTTACTTATTTTTTTTGATTTTTACTTTTTTTTTTTTTTTTTTTACACTTTTTTTTTTTGATCACTTTTATTCCTATTACAAGGAATGTAAACATCCCTTGTAATAGGAATGTGTGTGACAGGTCCTCTTTATGGAGAGATGCGGGGTCAATAAGACCCCACATCTCTCCTCCAGGCTGGAAAGCATGAGATCAGTGAAATTTTTTTCACCGATCTCATACTTACTAGCCGCAATGGTGGCTTTGTTTACATTTGAGGACCCGGGCGTGACATCATCACATCGCGCCCGGGCCTCCGACGATCATAGAGATGACTGGTGACCATCTGGTCACCAGTCATCTCTATGCTCATCACGTGACCCACCACCGGCGCCGACAATTCTCTCCGGGTCCCCGATTGCACGGGAGAGCCCGGAGAAGCACCGGATGGCGGCGGGAGGGGGGATGTCCCCTCCCGCCGCCTATAAGAACTATCAAGCGGCGGAACCGCCGCTATGATCATTCTTATTGTGCGCAGGATCACCGGCTGAAAAAAAGGATATCTGAATGATGCCTCTAGCTGCAGGCATCATTCAGATATCCCCCCTCAAACCCAGGACGTCATATGACGTCCACCCGGAGGGAGAGAGGGTTCCTGCCGGCATCATTCTGCTATGGCCCGGTATGGAAGGGGTTAAAGTGCTTAGTGTTCTCCAGTGATGAATACTGTCAAAAAAGTGCCGTGCCGTGCTCCCCTCCTTATGTGTCCTCCAATGGTGGCTGGTGCTCAAAATTTTTTGGGGGGGCACAAACAAACTGAAAAATTCCGAAAAAAAATGAAAAAAAATCATCAATTGCAGTATCACTGTGCCCATAAAATGCAGCCACTGTGTCATCAATTGCAGAAACTGCGCCCATCAAATGCAGCCACTGTGCCCATCAAATTCAGCCACTGTGTCATCAATTGCAGAAACTGTGCCCATCAAATGCAGCCACTGTGCCCATCAAATGCAGCCACTGTGCCCATCAAATGCAGTCACTGTGCCCATCAAATTCAGCCACTGTGCCCATCAAATTCAGCCACTGTGCCCATCAATTGCAGAAACTGTGCCCATCAAATGCAGCCACTGTGCCCATCAAATGCAGCCACTGTGCCCATCAAATGCAGTCACTGTGTCATCAATTGCAGCCACTGTGCCCATCAAATGCAGCCACTGTGCCCATCAATAGTAGCCACTGTGCCATCAATAGCAGCCACTGTACCATCAATTGCAGCCACTGTGCCCATCAAATGCAACCACTGTGCTCATCAAATGCTGCCACTGTGCGCATCAAATGCTGCCAATGTTCCGTCAAATGCTGCCATTCTGTCCATCAATTGCAGCCACTGTGCCCCATCAAATGCTGCCACTGTGTCCCATCAAATATGCTGCCACTGTGTCCCATCAAATGCTACCACTCTGCTCATCAAAAGTTGCCACTGTGACCCCCCCCCCACGCCCATTCGCACTCTGACCAGCACTTACCCTATTTCGGTGGCGGGTCAGGCAGCGGGTGACGGCGGCGAGCTGTGGGACCTTGCAGCGGGTCAGACAGCGGCGAGCTGTGTCCTCCATGCATCTCCTCCCCGCCTCCTGATAGGAGTCCAATAGCAGCGCCTGTCCTTTCTGCCAAACAGGTGACGGGTAACAGCGCTTCCTGATTGGTTTAGAGGCGGTTCAGTGTTAGAAAAGCGAATATTCATTTGCTTTTCTAACACACCTGGGTGGAATGCTTTGCGCTCCGAGTTCACCTTTTTTGAAGCCTATTAGAGCCTATGGCTCTAATCAGATGCTTCAAAAATACACCCCCGCCGCTGTAATTTAGGCGCCCGGTGTCCGAAAAGGGGCCGGACACCTGAATAGGGGGTAGCGGCGGACGGCCATGGATAGATTCATGCAATGCATGATTCTATGCATTATTAATAGAGGGGGTGGCTGGAGAGAGGGGGCGGCGCCCATGCGTTCTTAATGGACACACCGCCACTGGTGTTCTCACTCACCAACTTGTAGTGGGTTATGCACCTGTGTTAAAAAGGGGTTCTTATTGAACTTTCCCATTCGCTCTAGGGCTGGGTGGGAACAAGATATTGGCCCTATCTCTGAAAAGTTCTCTGCCTCGGGTGTCTCTCTCTCTCCATCACATAGACTGACCCAGATCTTTATCCTTCACAGGGTATACAGAACTCCTCAATTACTGCATGCCATTGGCTTGAGATCTGAGCCAGCTTTTGCTAGGTGTGGCAATACAGGTACGCTGATCCATCTTCTGTGGTGGTGTCCTAAACTCCAAGAAATTGGGTGGAGGTGGTTGGTACTCTAAATGGGCTGCTGGATATTAATATTTCGGTTTAACCACTTATGTGTCTATTGGGCTACTATGATACGTCTATCTATACCTCTTCCATTGTTAATACTATTATTTTTTGTAGCACGCAGGCAGATTTCCTTTAAGTGGACCTCTCCCCATCCGCCGACTGTATCTGACTGTTTCTCAGATCTAAATAGGATTATTTCATTTGAAAAACATACATACTTTTTAAGGAACTTCATGAGGAAGTTTGATGCTACTTGGTCACAGTGGCTTGAGTCTATGTCAGAGGTAGGCAACCTCGGCCCTCCAGCTGTTTTGAAACGACAAGTCCCATGAGACATTGCAAGACCCTAAACAATCACAGGCATGACTCCTAGAGGCATGATGGGACTTGTAGTTTCACCACAGCTGGAGGGCCGAGGTTGCCTATCCCTGGTCTATGTCCTCGGCATCGATATGGACCAATCTGTATTATAAATATTGTTATATCAGATATTGGGCTGCATGTGACCATGTGATTACATGTATTTATATGTAAATATATATACTTCTTTTCAGCGAGAGCTGTATTTTGTGGCCACGTCTAGCCCATTCTTATTTTAGTAAGCACTAAAGGTTTTCTTTATTTCTTTTTTTTTAATGCTCCAAGATATTGGGTGGGTGTGGGTGGTGTATTGGGGTTTCTATTCTTTTTTTTTTTTCTTTTTGGGGTTTTTCTATGTAGTGCTTGTTTTTGTTTTATGAGATGTTGCTTGAATAATTTTTTGTATTGTTTCAATGTTTTTTGTATATAAAAATAAAAATAATCTGATTTAAAAAAAAAGGGGAGGGGGGGCTTGCGATCCTCCAGTGGATAGCTGTTTCTTTTCCTTCTCAAAGTTTCCAACAGATAGGTAAAAAGACTCCTCACATATGTATGGGGAAATTGAACCAGGAGCGATCCATGGCGTAATTCCATTTCTTTGTGTATAAAAGCAGATTGCACACTTACAAAATTCTCCTCTTGTATGTAGGCATGTAAAGACGCTGCTATGAAACTCAAAACCGTGTTCTGCTTTCCAAAAGCGGACGTGACGTCACCGGAAATATCCACCCACTTAATGCATTTCGCTAAACCCAGGAAGCGTCCTTTTTAACACAGGCGCATAACCCACTACAAGTTGACAGTATTTGTCATTGGAGAACACTAAGCAATTTAACCACTTCCCGCCCGCCATATAGCAGAATGACAGCTGGAAAGTGGTTTCATTATTCTGACTGGGTATCATATGACGTCCAGCAGGATAAGCCGTGATCGCGCCCGCGGGGGAATGCAGCGCGGCGATTAGTGGTGTGGTGTGTCAGTCTGACACACCACATCTCCGATCGAGGTAAAGAGCCTCTGTAAACACTCGCGCTGACAGACGCGAGTAGAGGAGAGCCGATCGGCTGCTCTCCTGACAGTAGGATCTGCACTGATTTATTATCAGTGCAGCCCCCTGGAGGATGCACAACCAGAACCACCAGGAATGCCCCCCCATGGCCACCAGGGATGCCCACCCATTGCCAGCAGGGATGCCCACCCATGGCCAGCAGGGTTGCCCACCAGTTAAACCCCAATCTTTGCCCATTAGGGATGGCACTCTGTGCCCATCAGTGATGCCTGCCAGCGCATCTGATCAGTGCTGCCTATCAGTGCCATCTATCAGTGCCGCCCATCAGTGCCCACCAGTGCCGCCTATAAGTGCCCTCCAGTGCCACCTATCAGTGCCATCTATCAGTGCCCATCAGTGCCACCTATCAGTGCCCATGAGTGCTGCCTATGAGTGCCCATCAGTGCTGCATATCAGTGCCCATCAGTGCTGATTATCAGTGCTGCCTATCAGTGCTGCATATAAGTGCCACCTCATCAGTGCCAATCAGTACTGCCTCATCAGTGCCCGTCAGTGAAGGAGAAAACATACTTATTTACAACAAAGAAAAACTTTTTTTTTCTTAAACATTTTCGGTCTTTTTTTATTTGTAGCGCAAAAAATAAAAACCCCAAAGGTGATCAAATACCACCAAAATAAAGCTCCATTTGTGGGAAAAAAATGATAAAAATTTTGCTTGGGTACAGCGTCACATGACCGCGCAATTTTCACTCAAATGTGATAGCGCTGAAAGCTGAAAATTGGTCTGGGCATGGGTGTATAAGTGCCCTGCATTGAATTGGTTAAAGGACTTACGTCCACACAGAACATGGATTGAATGTTTATGATTTTTTTATTATGGATTTGATCAATTAATTTTTTAATTATCTTGCATGTGGAAAACAAAAAAAAATGTTTTTTATTATTTTGCATGAGGAAATTTAACATTGCATCTAATTTGAGGATTAAATTGGAAAAAAATGGAAACATTTAACCACTTGACCACTGGGCACTTAAACCCCCTTAATAACCAGACCAATTTTCAGCTTTCGGTGCTCTCACATTTTGAATGACAATTACTCAGTCATACAACACTGTACCCATATGAAATTTTTGTCCTTTTTTTCACACAAATAGAGCTTTCTTTTGGTGGTATTTAATCACTGTTGGGTTTTTTATTTTTTGCGCTATAAGAGAAAAAAGACTGAAAATTTTGTAAAAAAATGATTTTTTTTTCGTTTCTGTTATAAAATTTTGCAAATTACTATTTTTTCTTCATAAATTTTGGCCAAAATTTATACTGCTACATATCTTTGGTAAAAATAAGTACAAATTGGTGGATATTATTTGGTCTTTGTGAAAGTTATAGAGTCCACAAGCTATGGTGCCAATATCTGAAAATTGATCACACCTGAAGTACTGACGGCCTATCTCAATTCTTGAGACCCTAACATGCCAGAAAAGTACAAATACCCCCCAAATGACCCCTTTTTGGAAAGAAGACATTCCAAGGTATTCAGAAAGAGGCATTGTGAGTTTTTTGAAGTTGTCATTTTTTCCCACAATTCTTTGCAAAATCAAGATTTTTTTTTCTCTTTTTTTTTTTCACAAAATTGTCATATTAGCAGGTTATTTCTCACACACAGCATATGCATTCCACAAATTACACCCCAAAACACATTCTGCTATTACTCCCGAGTATGGCGATACCACATGTGTGAGACTTTTACACAACGTGGCCACATACAGAGGCCCGACATGCAGGGAGCACCTTCAGGCGTTCTGGAGAACCCAGGCCAATTCTGACATTTCTCTCCTACATGTAAAAATCATCATTTATTTGCTAGAAAATTACATAGAACCCCAAAACATTATATATGTTTTTTTAGCAAAGACCTTAGAGAATATAATGGTGGTTGTTGCAACTTTTTATCTCGCACGATATTTGCGCAGCAATTTTTTTAACGCGTTTTTTACGGAAAAAAATGTTTTGTGCTTAAAAAAAAAAAAAAACAGTAAAGTTAGCCCAATGTTTTTGCATAATGTGAAAGATGAAGTTACGCCGAGTAAATAGATACCTAACATGTCGCCCTTAAAAATTGCACACACTCGTGGAATGGCGCCAAACTTCGCTACTTAAAAAATCCCCATAGGCGACGCTTTAAATATTTTTACTGGTTACATGTTTTGAGTTACAGAGGAGGTCTAGGGCCAAAATGATTGCTCTCGCTCTAACGTTCGCAGAGATACCTCACATGTGTGGTTTGAAAACCGTTTTCATATGTGGGCGGGACTTACGTATGCGTTCGCTTCTGTATGCGAGCTCACGGGGACAGGGGCGCTTTAAAAAAAAAAAAAATGTTATTCTTCATTTTACTTTATTTATTTTAGTTTGACATGTTTTTCCGCCCTAAACATTTTTTTGATCACTTTTATACCTATTACAAGGAACGTAAACATCCCTTGTAATAGGAATATGGCATGACAGGTCCTCTTTACAGTGAGATATGGGGGGGGGGGTGTCAATAAGACCCCACATCTCACCTCTAGGCTGGGAAGCCTGAAAAAAAAAAAAAAAAAAAAAACAACAATCCTGGCTTTGATCGTAGCGGTGAGTCGGTAGAAGCACCGGAGGGCGGCGGGGGGGGGGGGGGACGACACATCCCCTCTCGCCTCCCGTAAGAATGATCAAGCGGCGGAACAGCCGCTATGATTGTTCTTATGGTGTAGGGAATCGCCGGCTGAAAAAGCTAATATCTGAATGATGCCTGTAGCTGCTTCCATCATTCAGATATCCCCGCACAAAGTCAAGGACGTCATATGACGGCCGGAGGGCGGGAAGTGGTTATTGCAGAGTATTGCCGGGCATTGCGGAGTATTGCCGGGCATTGCGGAGTATTGCTGGGCATTGCGGAGTATTGCCGGGCATTGCGGAGTATTGCCGGGCATTGCGGAGTATTGCAGGGCATTGCGGAGTATTGCGGACTATGGCAGGGTATTGCGGTGTATGGCAGGGTATTGCGGTGTATGGCAGGGTATTGCACGGGTATTGCACAGGGTATTGTGGAGGGTATTGCACAGGGTATTGTGGAGGGTATTGCAGAGTATTGTGGAGGGTATTGCAGAGTATTGTGGAGGGTATTGCAGAGTATTGTGGCGGGTATTGCAGAGTATTGTGCAGGGTATTGCAGAGTATTGTGCAGGGTATTGCAGAGTATTGTGCAGGGTATTGCAGAGTATTTTGCAGAGTATTGCGCAGGGTATTGCAGAGTATTTTGCAGGGTATTGCAGAGTATTTTGCAGGGTATTGCAGAGTATTGTGGAGGGTATTGCAGAGTATTGTGGAGGGTATTGCAGAGTATTGTGCAGGGTATTGCAGAGTATTTTGCAGGGTATTGCAGAGTATTGCACCAGGGTATTGCAGAGTATTGCACCAGGGTATTGCAGAGTATTGCACCAGGGTATTGCAGAGTATTGCACCAGGGTATTGCAGAGTATTTCGCAGGGTATTGCAGAGTATTTCACAGGGTATTGCAGAGTATTGCACCAGGGTATTGCAGAGTATTGCACCAGGGTATTGCAGAGTATTGCACCAGGGTATTGCAGAGTATTGCACCAGGGTATTGCAGAGTATTGGCAGGGTATTTTGCAGAGTATTGGCAGGGTATTTTGCAGAGTATTGGCAGGGTGTATTGCAGAGTATTGGCAGGGTATAGCACAGGGATGGCTGAGCAGGGATGGATGGATGGCTGGATCTGTGACTGCAATTGTCACAGATCCAGCCCACAGTGCTGCTGCTGCCATCCGCTCCCTCCCCCTCCCCTCTCACACTGTACCGATCGGTACAGAGAGGGGAGGGAGGAACCGGCGTCATCAAATGACGCCGGTCTGTTTACAAGTGATTGCTCCGTCATTTGACGGAGCGATCACGTGGTAAACGGCCGCTGTCAGCGGCGATTTAACGCGATTCGTGATCCGCCGGGTCCTCTGGACCCGGCGGTCACGGAGTTTCCCGTGTGCGCGCCCCAGGGGGCGCGCGGGAGCGCGATTTTGGGAGGACGTTATATAACGTCCTCCCAGAGTTAAGCAACCACCTTGTCGACGTTATTTGTCGGCAGGTGGTTGTTAAGTGGTTAAAAAAGAAAAAAAAATGTGGAATATTTTATTTTAACATGTTGAATAAAATATTTTAAGACAGGGTGTTCAAATATTTTCCAAATCATTTCTAAAAAAAAATGTATGATATAGAGATTATGCTCATTTCTGTGCACTGAGTGAGATAACAAACGGAACCCTCCAATGCAAGAACAGTACGCATTTCTTCCTTTAGGAGGTGCTGTGCTGCTATTGTAACAAGAGAAAGGTTTCAGTTTTGCTTTTGCAAGTTAGTGGGTGTGTTTGGTGTGTTCTGTCCTCCTCACTAGGCCTCAAAAGCATTGGAAGAAAATACAGAGCAACAAAAAGGACCTGAAAGTATATACTTCATTAAAAAAAGGTAAGAGTTTACATTTATCTGATTCTAAAGCCTCATACACACGGATGGTTTTCTCGGCAAGAAAACTGCTGGGAGAACTTTTTGCCAAGAAAACCGTTCGTGTGTATGGTTTCTCGTCGGGAAAACTGCCGGGAATCTCAACGAAAAAAAATAGAGAACCTGCTCTCTATTTTCTCGTCGGGATTCTCGTTGTCCTGTTTCCCAACGAGAAAACCGTGTGTGTCTGTACGAGGCTTGTATGCTTACCTGTCCCCAGGTAAGCCCGCGCATGCTTGATGAGACTTTGACGCATGCGCGGTAGCTTACAAGGGTAGTGTAGGCTGAAGCAAGATGGCGAGACGGCATCGAATGTGACGAGCGAATGCTCGTTGTAGTCAATGACGTCACCGCGTTCTTGGCATTCAAAAGAACGGCGGTTCTTTTGAATGTGCGTCTGTACACAGGGCTTGGCAATAAAAGCTTGCCAGGAATCCCGTCAGGAAAAACAAAGTTTTTTTCCTGACGGGATTCTCGCCTGTGTGTACAGGGCTTGAATCCAGAAAACTGAATCATTTAGCTACATTAGTGTAGCGGGTGGTTATATGATATAACATGTAAAGTGGCGCATGTTTCCCGTGCTTAGAACTGTCCCTGCAAAAAATGTCATTTTTGAAGGAAAAAAAGTCATTTAAAACTCACTCGCGGCTATTAATGAATTGTCGGCTCCCAGCAATACATAGAAAAGTCATTGATAAAAAATATAAAAAAAGCGTGGGGGAAAGGGGGGGACGAGAGAGCGGCCCCCCCTCCCTCCTGAACCGTACCAGGCCACATGCCCTCAACATGGGGAGGATGTCCCCATGTTGATGGGGACAAGGGCCTCATCCCCACAACCCTTGCCCGGTGGTTGTGGGGGTCTGCGGGGGTCTGCGGGCGGGGGGCTTATCGGAATCTGGAAGACCCCTTTAACAAAGGGGACCCCCAGATCCCGGGCCCCCCCCATGTGAATTGGTAAGGGGTACATTGTACCCCTACCATTTCACGAAGAAAGTGTCAAAAAATGTAAAAAAAAAACAAACACCTTGAAAAAGTCCTTTATTAAAAAAAATTATAAAAAAAATAAAAAAAACATTCCAGCGGAGAAATCCAGTGTCCTGCGGCGATCCGATGTCCAGCGCTGTCCGTCATTGGCTGAGCCTGAGCGGACCTGATGGGGAACTTCCTCCGCAGTCTATTACATGTATAGACCCGCCCCTTCTAAAATTCCACATCAGGTCCGGTCAGCCAATGACTCGGTGTAAGGCTGAGGACCTGGTGCGGAACATGAGAAGGGGCGGGTCTATACATGTATTACACAGTGAGAGAAGTTCCCCATCAGGTCCGCCCCCTCGGTATGTCAGACCCCGCCTACGTCATTGGCCTGAGCGGGGAACTTCCTTCACTGTGTAATTTAAATTTACACAGTGAAGGAAGTTTCCCGCTCAGGCCAATGACGTAGGCGGGGTCTGACATACCGAGGGGGCGGACCTGATGGGGAACTTCCTTCACTGCGTAATACATGTATAGAGTCTATACATGTATTACACAGTGAATGAAGTTCCCCATCAGGTCCGCCCCCTCGGTATGTCAGACCCCGACTACGTCAATTACACAGTGAAGGAAGTTTCCCGCTCAGGCCAATGACGTAGGCGGGGTCTGACATACCGAGGGGGCGGACCTGATGGGGAACTTCTCTCACTTTGTAATACATGTATAGACCCGCCCCTTCTCATGTTCCGCATCAGGTCCTCAGCCATTGGCTGAGCGGACCTGATGGGGAACTTTAGAAGGGGCGGGTCTATACATGTAATAGACTAGGGAGGAAGTTCCCCATCAGGTCCGCTCAGGCTCAGCTAATGACGAACAGCGCTGGACATCGGATCGCCGCGGGACACTGGATTTCTCCGCTGGAATGTTTTTTTTTAATAAAGGACTTTTTCAAGGTGTTTGTGTGTTTTTTTTTACAGTTTTTGACACTTTCTTAGTGAAATGGTAGGGGTACAATGTACCCGTTACCAATTCACATAGGGGGGGGGCCGGGATCTGGGGGTCCCCTTTGTTAAAGGGGTCTTCCAGATTCCGATAAGCCCCCCGCCCGCAGACCCCCACAACCACCGGGCAAGGGTTGTGGGGATGAGACCCTTGTCCCCATCAACATGGGGACATCCTCCCCATGTTGAGGGCATGTGGCCTGGTACGGTTCAGGAGGGAGGGGGGCCGCTCTCTCGTCCGTCCCCCTCTTCCCCTGCGGCCGGCCAGGTTGCGTGCTCGGATAAGGGTCTGGTATGGATTTTTGGGGGGACTCCACACCATTTTTTTTAAATTTGGGGTGGAGTTCCCCTTAAAATCCATGCCAGATCTGAAAGGTCTGGTATGGATATTTGGGGGAACTCCACGCATTTTTTTTTTAAAATTTGCGGCGGGGTTTCCCTTAATATCCATTCCAGACCTGAAGGGCCTGGTAATTGAATTCTGGGGGACCCCCACGCTTTTTTTTTTTTTTTTATCAATTACTTCTCTATGTATTGCCGGGAGCCGACAATTCATTAATAGCCGCAAGTGAGTTTTAAATGACTTTTTTTCCTTGAAAAATGACATTTTTTGCAGGGACAGTTCTAAGCACGGGAAACATGCGCCACTTCACATGCATATCATACACACCCCCCAGGTACGAAATTTAAAGGAATATTTCACTTTTATTGTTTCACTTTAAGCATTATTAAAATCACTGCTCCCGAAAAAACGGCCGTTTTTAAAACTTTTTTTTGCATTGATACATGTCCCCTGGGGCAGGACCCGGGTCCCCAAACACTTTTTAGGACAATAACTTGCATATAAGCCTTTATAATTAGCACTTTAGATTTCTCCCATAGACTTTTCGAATTTGCCGCGAACACTTCAATTTGTTCGCTGTTCGGCGAACAGGCAATGTTCGTGTCGAACGTGAGTTCGACTCGAACTCGAAGCTCATCCCTACTCTCCATCTTGCTCCCGCCGGCTTTCAGCTGCTAGGTGAGAGACACAGGGCTGGATTTAGGGGATGCCGGGGTGGGTTGTTATGCCCCTTCCTGGCCGGCCGCCGCTGAGCTCCCTCCCCCACCCCCTCCCTGCCCGCACTCACAGCTGGGATGAGGAGATGGCAGCTTGGAGCCTGGAGCGGTGAGAGAAGAAGTGCCAGCGGGAGGTGTGCTGTGTTTTGTTCTCCCCTCCTGTCAGAAGAGCGCTTGTCTTTACAGTACATGAGACCGGATCGCTCTTACTGTAGATCGCATGTTACTGTACACACACCGCCCCCTATCCACATTTGTTGCTGCCGGGAGGTGAGCACTACCTTTGGAGGAGATAGGGGTGCTGTGTGTGTGTGTACAGTGCAATGCAATCTACAGTAAGAGCGATCCGGTCTCATGTACTATAAAGACCAGCACACCTCTTCCTGGCTGTGTTGGCATTGGCAAATGTAATGGCGATTTGGGGAGGGGGGTGTGAGGAGGAAGAATGGGGGGATATGTGCTGGGAGGAGAGATTGGGGGGGGGCAGGGGGGTAATTTAGAGGGGGTTGTGCTAGGAGGGGGATTTTTGTTTGGAAATTTGTGCACGGGGGCCCCGTCAGGTAGGCTTACGGGGCCCTGTGATTTCTATAAGCGGCCCTGCCCACACACAACCATAGTTTAGTGTCTTCTTGCAAAGTAGTCATATTTCTTGTTTTTATTTCTTACTCCCCTCAGAAAAATTGGTGACACCGACATCTAGCATATGGAGGCATTTTCACATTACAAGTTCTTCTGAAAAGAAAAATGTGATTTGCAAATATAGTCAGATGAAATCTTCATTTCCAAATGCTACCAGGATGACAAAACACATTCTTGTATGTAACAAGTGTCCTGTAGATATAAAAAAAAATCCTTCATGGATCGAAGTGAAGAGGACAACAATGATGACAATGCACATCGTTTTTCTCAACGTTCTCGTAACAGAATGACTATTGCCGCGTACACACGACCATTTTTCTCATCTGGAAAAATGATTTTTTTTCTCTTTGACGAGAAAAACGACCGTGTGTGGGCTTTTGCTCATTTTTCCCGACGAGAAAAACGGCATTAATCACGACGAGAAAAATTAGAACATGCTCTAATTTTTCTCGTCGTGATTCACTGCATTTTTTTCTGCTGCAGTTTTCCCACTGCCGGGGAGCCTACACACGGTCGTTTTTCTCGACCAAGAGAAAAAATGACAGGAAAAACGGCCATGTGTAGGAGAACAAGCCGTTCCTCGGTTTTCCTGTCGATTTTCTCGACGGTGTTTTCACCGTCGAGAAAATCGATCGTGTGTACGCGGCATTACAATCTTAAAAAGACAAAAAAGTGCTAATGTAGCATTTTTCTTAATTTTTCGAAAATGTCTGTTCCCCCCCCCCCCCCCAAAAAAAACTGAAAAAAAACAGGTTTTTTTCCGAGCTTCAAAATTTCCGGACATTTTACATCTCTATGTTAGACTCAGGTTAAAGGTTAGATTAAAGAAGGGATATGCAATTAGCGGAACCTCCAGCTGTTGCAGAACTACAAATCCCATGAGGCATAGCAAGTCTCTGACAGCCACAAGAATGACACCCAGAGGCAGAGGCATGATGGGACTTGTAGTTTTGCAACAGCTGGAGGTCCGCTAATTGCATATCACTGGATTAAAGGGTTTATTAGGCAAATAGTTTTCTTTCTTTTTTTTTTTGTATTAGACACCAAAATCTAGCTACAACCTTTTTGTATTTCTTGTTCTGTAGAATTAGAAATACAAATATGATTATATTATTGTTTGTGCCGTTATTAAGGTTCACATTACAGGGCCAGAATTAGCGGTAAATGTGTTTGTTTAAAAAAGCCCCACACTTTGACCTTGCCGTCTTTGTGAACCCGTTCTTGCACTGTGTGTAGTAGCCTGCCACCTTGTGGATTTCCATAGATGTACACACACAGCTAATGGTTCACCAAGGAAATTCAAAAAGAGGAATAAACAAATCCTTCCATAAGAAATTCATGGCAATGGTAATTGCATTTACATCTATGGGGAGATATAACACACAATGCTAGAATTTAGGAGTGTAATGCAAGCACAGAAGCCATAACAAATGATCAAAATCCATCGTTCCTTGCAGACTTTATTAAATAAGTTTGTAAATTTATTTCAAGCATAAGAACCCATTTTAGCCATAAATTAAAACTAACCTTGGTAGTCAGTAGAGTGCAGGGAAATATAGTCCACCATAAAAAATGTCATTCTGTTAAAACCAGACCTATGTGGTTAGAATAGAAGAAGTTTTGTAAGAGTAGGAGTCTACACACTGGTCCTAATTTTCATTTTTTTTTTTTTTTTTTTTACAGATGGAATGGTTTTCTTCTCGAACTGCAAATATGTTTTGTGATCAATAAAGATGCAAATAATATATAATAAGTTTGTATAAGATAAGTGTAATTTGGATATACACTATATTACCAAAAGTATTGGGACGCCTGCCTTTACACGCACATGAACTTTGATGACATCCCAGTCTTAGTCCGTAGGGTTCAATATTGCATAGCTCCCAACTGTCCCTGATTTGGAGCAATGTCCCTCATTCCTGATCATTTGTCCCTCATTCTGGTCTGATCTATATGGATGTAGCGGGGGTCACAATTTAGGGGGCTGCTATATTAAATTTAGGGGTGATTCAAGTGGTAGTTGGCTCGGATCTTCCAATTTGTTGGACTCTGCTTTGCTACTGTTTTCACCTGGCGTGCAGTTCCCCTTAGAAGTATGGGTGGCGCTGTCACTTGTACTCGGGGTTGAACCACAGGTGATGGAGTGGCGATTGGGTGTCCTCTCTCGGCAGCCGTGCAGTGGGCGTGGTCTACCCGCTGTGCGTGCCGGGAGAGGGTACAAAAGGGGCAGACGCCATTGGTCAGGGTGGACTTACTACGCCGGGTACCTGTACCCGGGGGGAACCTACGATTCGGGAGTGCAAGTTCAGGTGCATGGCCCTCCAGGCCATGGGGCCACGTGCGCCTCAGTCCCAGGCACCTTTAGTCCTGGGACTGCAACTTCAGCCCTGGGCCCAGCACCTTTAGCTGGAGCCCACTTCGGGGAGGAAGAATCCCAGGGTGCCGCCTTGCAAGGGGACCTGCATCTGGAAGAGGAGGCTGGGGGAGGACCGTTCTGAAGGACTGGTGAGAGATCACAGTGAAGGAAGGGGCCCAGTAACTCTCTAGAGGGATGTCATCCATCCAAAAAGGGATCTAACAACGTAACCATTAGGAGGCTCGGGACACTATAGATTCTGTGGCAGAGGATCTCCTGATCGCATCTATCAAGAGAATCTGATTGACTGTTCGAGCTACATGACGGCTGCTAGTGCCCTTGAGTGACTATCCAGGTGAGCTGTACCCACCGGGGATCGAGTGGCGAAGAAGCATGGAGTGTCTGAATCTGATCTGCCTTTCTAACACCTTTCTCACTTCTCAACCTTTTGCATAAAGAAAATAAACTCTACGTTGGAGTTGCTGCTGGTGTGGACCTTGGAGTTACTTGGGGTATAGAGACTTGTCCTTTACATTCTAGAGGACGAGAACCAACTTTGAGGAGAACCTTGCTGCAAGACCCGTAAGTTACAAGTGTGCTTAACCTCTGCAAACCAGAGGGTACGGGCATGGTGGCATGGTGTGCCTTTTCCTCCTGTGAGTGAGCCAAAGACGGGAGTAAAAGGGCCGTGTGCTACATAAGTTTGTATGAGATAAGTGTAATTTGGATATACACTACATTATCAAAAGTATTGGGACGCCTCCCTTTACACGCACATGAACTTTGATGACATCGCAGTCTTAGTCCATAGGGTTCAATATTGCATAGCTCCCAACTGTCCCTGATTTCAAGGGACTGTCCCTGATTTTGAGCAATGTCCCTCATTCCTGCTCATTTGTCCCTCATTTTGGTGTGATCTATATGGATGCATATAAAATGCACTTTTTATAGATCAAAAAGTGTTTTCCAGCACTAAACATTTCATCTGATTTGTAAGTTGCTGCATTTGTAACCTCCAAAAGCCAATATAAAGGAAAAAAAAGCACTTGTGGGTTTAACCAATCTTGTTTTTTTGTACAATTCTCCTTTAAGGGGGGCGTGGCCATGGGGTGTGTCCTATGCCTGCATACTTTTGCTGATAGGTGTCCCTCATTCCCATCTCAAAAAGTTGGAAGTATTGAGTATTGAGTTGGCCCCACCCTTTGCCGCTATAACAGCTTCAACTCTTCTGGGAAGGCTGTCCACAAGGTTTAGGAGGGTGTCTATGGGAATGTTCGACCATTCTTCCAGAAGTGAGGTCAGGCGCTGATGTTGGACGAGAAAGCCTGTCTCGCAGTCTCCGCTCTAATTCATCCCAAAGGTGTTCTATCGGGTTGAGGTCAGGACCTAATAAAGTGGCCAATGAGTGTATATCACCCACATGGGATTATTTGTTTTTTTCAAGAAAAGTGGAGATACACATTAAATAAAAATACATTTTTAATAGGGCATAGTCTTTCAGGATTTATATGTGTCCTGCAAACCAGAAGATAGATAAGTTGGCTACCCGACAGTTTCCCTTCAAAGTCTCTCTGGAGAAATGACAAGCGCCCGTTGATAACACATTTGTATTTTCATTTAAATGAGCCCCTTAGAATTATCTCTGTGCATTATCTTTATTGTTTGAAGGATGCTCAGAGGGAAGATCTAGCGCCACTTATTTTCTATTCAAGCCATAAGTTCAATGGAGGACATAATGATGCCCCAGAAGATGAATTCACAAGAGTTCGGCATACTGATTGTGTTTGGAAACTGCTTGCTGCTAACCATATGCTGATAGACAATCATGGAAAGAATGGAAACTACCTTGAGGTTAATTTAGCTGTATTCACAATACTTCAAAAATAATCAGGAAACGGCTCTCTAATTGGGAGCCACTTCATACACACGGTCGGAATTTCCGAGAAAAAAAGTCAGACGGAATTTTTTCATCTGATATTCCGACCGTGTGTATGCCCCATCTGACTTTTTCCGTCGGAAATTCTGACTGACTTAGAAAGAGAACGTGACGGAAAATTCCGTTCGTCTGTATGGAACTCCGACAGAAAAAAACACGCATGCTCAGAATCAAGTCGACGCATGCTCGTAAGCATTGAACTTCATTTTTCTCGGCTCGTCGTATTGTTGTACGTCACCGCGTTCTTGACAGTCGGAATTTGGTGTGACAGCGTGTATGCAAGACAGCTTGAACAGAATTACGTCGGAAAAACCCGCCAGAGTTTATTCCGACGGAAAAATCCGATCGTGTGTACGGGGCATTACTCTGTGCACCTTGATTTTTACTCAGATAGAACATGTTTCCTCCCATAAATAACACCTTATGGGTGTGACGATAGCTTAAAACATGGTGTACATCAAATTTTTATATTGGTCATGAAAAAATGTAATGAGTAGGGATGAGCTCCGGCGTGGATGACGGCACCGCGCTGCGCTAATCACAGCCAGGGAGACATTTCCCGATCTCTGCAGCCGATCATCGGGAAATGCCTCCCTGCCTGTCATTAGCGCAGCGCGGTGCCGACATCCTGGCGGGCTCTGCACGTGTTCAATGGGAACACGCCTGAGCTCATCCCTAGTACTGAGAATGACAAGCGTATCAAAATTTGAATTATAGCAGATATACAGTGCCTTGAAAAAGTTTTCATACCCCTTGAAATTTTCCACATTTTGTCATGTTACAACCAAAAACGTAAATGTATTTTATTGGGATTGTATGTGATAGACCAACACAAAGTGGCACATAATTGGGAAGTGGAAGGAAAATGATAAATGGTTTTCAAAATCTTTTACAAATAAACATGTGAAAAGTGTGGCGCGCATTTGTATTCAGCCCCCTTTACTTTGATACCACTAACTAAATTCTAGTGGAACCAAATGCCTTCAGAAGTCACCTAATTAGTTAATAGAGTCCATCTGTGTGTAATTTAACCACTTGCCGACCACCCGCCACAGATGTGCTGGGACAAGGTGGCTCGGCTGCGCAAATCGCCGTACCGGTACGGCGATTCGTGCACTAACTAGCTTTCACGCTCCGATTGGCTAGCGGGGGAGCCAATCAGCTGGTCCGGCGGACCCGATGTCCGCCAGCCACCCGCGATCGTTCCCCGCAGATACAGAACGGGGATCTACCCAAGTAATCAAGGCAAATCTCTATTCTGACAGGGAAGATCACACAGATCCTGTCTTTCTGCTAAGTAGGAACATGGATCTGTGTGTTTCCCCAGGCAGCCCATCCTCCATACAGTTAGAAAACTCAAACAGGAAACACATTTAACCCCTTGATCGCTCCTTATTTTAACCCCTTCCCTGCCAGTGTCATTAGTACAACGTCAGTGCATATTTGTAGCACTGATCATGTAATAATGTCACTGGTTCCCAAAAAAGTGTCAAAAATGTCAGTTAGGTGTCTGATCTGTCCACCGCAATTTCGCAGTCCCGCTAAAAATCACTGATCGCTGCCATTACTAGTAAAATAAAATAAAAATGCCATAAATCTATCCCCTATTTTGTAGACGCTATAACTTTTGTGCAATCCAATCAATATACGCTCATTGGGATATTTTTTTTTTACCAAAAACATGTAGAAGAATATATATTGGCCTAAACTGATGAATACATTTATTTTTTTATATAATTTTTTGGGGATATAATAGCAGAAAGTACAAAATATATTTTTTATTTTTTTCAAAATTGTAGCTCTTTTTTTGTTTAGAGCACAAAATATAAAAACCGCAGAGGTGATCATATACACCAAAAGAAAACTCTATTTGTGGGGAAAAAAAGGATGTATATTTTGTTTGTGTACAACGTCGTACGACTGCGCAATTGTCAGTTACAGTAACGCAGTGCCGTATCGCAAAAAGTTACCTGGTCATTAAATCGGAGTTCCACCCATAAAATTAACTTTGCAGTATTCATCAGTAATAAACATAAGCAACAACATTTGGAATTTACTTACTCTTTCGTGGCTATTGCTAAGGGGGGCCTTGTAATCCACCCCTTCCTCTCTGCGGCGCCTGACGTCATTTGCCTCGGCGCCTGTGCTCGCTAGTGCTCCTGGGAGATGTGTGTTATCATTTCCCAGGAGTCAGTGGGCAGTGTCTAGGGCTAGAATCACATTATTTCAAAACTGGAAATGACCCTTTGTAATGGCAACATGACAAGTTTCTATGTGCCGCTTGCTGTGTTTACTGTGCATGCGCAATAAATGGGCAGTGCATGCTGGTAATACAGCAGCACCGTATCCCGGAAGTGTATGCTTGTGGGCTTCGCCTGCCCACAAGTAAGATGGGAATGCCCCAGAAGCAGTAATATAAGGCAACTTTTATAATAAAATATTAATAATAGCGGAGCTAGTTGAGAGACTAACCAATGTTAAATAGACATTATATGCTAATAAGACATAGATTTAAAAAAAAATCATATATGTGGTTGGAACTCCGCTTTAAGGGGATAAATCCTTCCGGGGCTGAAGTGGTTAATCTCAGTATAAATACAGCTGTTCTGTGAAGCCCTCATAGGTTTGTTAGAGAACCTTAGTGAACAAATAGCATAATGAAGGCCAAGGAACTCACCAGACGGGTCAGTGATAAAGTTGTGGAGATGTTTAAAGCAGGGTTAGGTTATAAAAAAAATATTCCAAGCTTTGATCATCTCACAGAGCTCTGTTCAATCCATCATCCGAAAATAGAAAGAGTACGGCACAACTGCAAACCTACCAAGACATGGCCGTCCACCTAAACTGACAGGCCGGGCAAGGAGAGCATTCATCAGAGAAGCAGCCAAGAGACCCATGGTAACTGAAGGAGCTGCAGAGATCCACAGCTCAGGTGGGAGGATCTGTCCACAGGACAACTATTAGTCGCGCACTCCACAAATCTGCCCTTTATGGAAGAGTGGCAAGAAGAAAGTCTTTGTTGAAAAAAAGGCATTAGAAGTCCTGTTTGCAGTTTGAGAGAAGCCATGTGGGGGACACAGCAAACATGTGGAAGAAGGTGCTCTGGTCGGATGAGACCAAAATTGAACTTTTTTGCCTAAAAGCAAAATGCTATGTGTGGCAGAAAACTAACACTTCACATCACCCTGAACACACCATCCCCACTGTGAAACATGGTGGTGGCAGCATCATGTTGTGGGGATGCGTTTCTTCATCAGGGACATCAAAACTGGTCAGAGTTGATGGGAAGATGGATGGAGCCAAATATAGGACATTCTTAGAAGAAAACCTGTTAAGCCTTGTACACACGATCGGATATCCTATGGATTCTAATCCAATGGTTTTGTCCATCTGAAATCCGATGAAGCTGACTTCCATCAGTCTTGCCTACACACCATCAGTCAAAAAACCGACCGTTCCAAAAGCGGTGACGTAAAACACTCTGATGAGCCGAGAAAAATTAAGTTTAATGCTTCTGAGCATGCGTTGACTTGATTCTGCGCATGCGTGGGTTTTTTATCCGATGGACTTGCCCATAGACGATCGGAATTTGCTATCGGTATTTTATCCATCGGAAAAATTTAAAACATGTTCTATTTTTTAAAACCGATGGAAAAAAGACAGATGGGGCCCATACACGATCGGTTTGTCCGATGAAAAAAGTCCATCGGACTGTTTTTATCGGTAAAACCGATCGTGTGTACAGGGCTTTAGAGTCTGCAAAAGACTTGAGACTGGGGCGGAGGTTCACCTACCAGCAGGACAACGACCCTAAACATACAGCCAGAGCTACAATGGAATGGTTTAGATCAAAGCATATTCATGTGTTAGAATGGCCCAGTCAAATTTCAGACCTAAATCCAATTGAGAATCTGTGGCAAGACTTGAAAATTGCTCGTCACACTTTTCACGTATTTATTTGTAAAACATTTTGAAAACCATTTATCATTTTCCTTCCACTTCACAGTTATGTGCCACTTTGTGTTGATCTATCACATAAAATCCCAATAAATTACATTTACGTTTTTTGGTTGTAACATGACAAACTGTGGAAAATTTCAAGGGGTATGAATACTTTTTGAAGGCACTGTACATCCTTTGAGTAACATTTCATAAAAATTTTAATTTAAAAAGTCATTAATATTTTTAGATTTGCAGATTTCATTAAAATAAAACTTGATGATGCTGCCATGTAGGTCCTTGTTCAGGCATTTCCAGTTGTGAACACTCTGCCTTTGTCTCCCAGTTGTGCTCCTCTGTTGTCACGTTGTCACATGGGCTTCCAATGGAGTCTACAAATGGCCATTTCAGCAGACATTACTCAAGCATGGTCTACTGTAGTGGCAGCTGGTGCTCAATATTTTGGGGGGGCGACAAAACCAACGCCACCCCCCCCCCCCAGAGGGAGATGGACAACTTTAGGAGGCAAGTGACGAGTCCTGGCCAGGATGACACTCTGATCTCCCCTCTTCCTCCTTCCACTTGCTCGAGCCGGGAGTGCTAGATGTGGCTGCAGGTGAGCCATCCCTGCTGCACACATTGTTCCTATTATAGCTTTTTCCTCGCCTCGAATCAGGAAGACAATAACATTAACGAATATTAATTTGCTATTGTCCCACAACCAGGTGGGCTCAGGGTGCAGTGCTCTGTCCCCCGAGCCCACCCTTTTTTGAAGCCAATTTGAGCCTCCAAGTCTAAAACCCATTGGAATCCATGCGTCCGGCACCCTGCATGTAGATTAGGGGACAGGGCACATGGATTAAGGGGGCTCCTGCGCCCCTTATGGACGGACCGCCACTGGTCCACTGTGGTTATGGCAAGAAAACCCATCATAAAATTGCTATGTAGCCATTGCTTGTGTGCATGTAGACCTTGGTTCGAGTCCCAGTTGAGACACTCTCTACGTAGAGTTTGCATATTTTCCCTGTGTTTGTGTGGGTTTTTTCTGGGTACCTCATTTTCTTCCCACACTCCAAAGACATACTGGTAGGGTAATTGGCTAAATAAAATCCACAGATGACTACTGTTAAAGAACATGTTACCTCAGCATTTCATATTCCTGATATGTGCCTGTTGTACCATGTACTTGTGTTTAAAAGTACCAGATTTCTCTTTGTATTACTTGCTTTGTGTGAAATCCGTGGTGATCCTACCAGTCCCCATGCTTTTCTATTTCAAACTAATCATGCTAGGCAAAGAAGCTCACCCTTCCCAGTATGGTCAGTTTTCTGGCTGTACTGGGAGCACAGCCTGCCTGTCCTTTAGTGGCCAAGACTTGTGCTGACACACCCCCCCCCCCCGCCCCAACCCCACACAGCTAATCACTGAGAAGATCAGCTGTACTGCTATTTCTCCACCTCCACCACTCCAAACCCATTATGCAGCTGAAAACAGAGATTATGTGATCACTTATATAAAATAGGAGAAAAGGTATTTTTATATATATATATATATATATATATATATATATATATATATATATACACACAGTGGAACCTCGGTTTACGAGTAACACGGTTAACGAGCATTTTGAAAGACGAGCAACTTTTTTTTAAAATTCTGACTCGGTTTGCGAGTGTTGTCTCGCAAAACTAGCAGAATTCAAGCTAATAGGGCCTGCAGTACCGCCTTTGGCCCGATGTGCGGGGGCGCCTGAGCCGTTCGGAAATACTCCGTTCCCGGGTGTTTCCGAGCCTTTCCGAGGTCAGCCAAGCTGTCCTCGGGCCTTTCCGAGTGTTTCCGAAGGCTCCCCCCACCTCTGGCCGCATGCGGTATTGCATGCCATTGAAGTCAATGCGGAACAAATTATTTTCATTTCCATTGACTTCAATGGGAAAACTCGCTTTATTATGCGAGTTCTTTGGATTACGAGAATTCTCCTGGAACGGATTATGCTCGTAATCTGAGGTTCCACTGTATTTATATACACCCAAATGTTTGCCTTTCATTTCTATTTTAAACTGAACAGGTTGTTTTACAAGGTAAGGATTCACATATACTTTAACTACTTGCCGACCGGCTCATGCACATATACGTTGGCAAAGTGGTTAGTGCCCGCGAATCAATGTACCCATACGTCGTCTCCTTTATGAGCCATAGCAGGCGCAGGCGCGCGCGCCCGCTGCACAGCGGGGGACCCGATGCGCGTGGCCGGCGGGCACAATCGCGGGCACGAGAGCTAGAACTGGGATTTGTGTATGTAAACACACACATCCTCATTCTGATAGAAGAGAAGAGACAGATCTGCTGTTCGAAGTAATTATGAACAGCGATATGTCTCCTCCCCCAGTCAGTCCCCTCCCCGCCACAGTTAGAGACACTCACAGGGGAACCCATTTAACCCCTTTGATCGCCCCCTGTTGTTAACCCCTTCCCTGCCAGTGACATTTACACAGTAATCAGTGCATTTTTATACCTCTGCTCGCTGTATAAATGTCACTGGTCCCAAAAAAGTGTCAAAAGTGTCTGATCTGTCCGCCGCAATGTTGCAGTCCCACAAAAAAAAAACGCAGATCCGCCATTACTAGTAAAAAAATATATATATAATAAAAATGCCATAAATCTATCCCCTATTTTGTAGACGCTATAACTTTTGCACAAACCAATCAATAAACTCTTATTGCGATTTTTATTACCAAAAATATGTAGAAGAATACAATTTTGGCCTAAACTGATGAAGAAATAAATTTTTTCTTTTTTTTTTAATTGGGGATACAGTGGAACCTTGGATTACAAGCATAATCCGTTCCAGGAGAATGTTTGTAATCCAAAGCACTCGCATATTAAAGCGAGTTTCTCCACAGAAGTCAATGGAAACAAAGATAATTTGTTCCGTATTGACTTCTATGGCATGCAATACCGCATGTGGCCAGAGGTGGGGGGCGATGGAGAGCTTCGGAAATACTCGGGGACAGCTCGGCTGATCTCGGAAACCCTCAGAAAGGTTTGGAAACACTCTGGAACGGAGTATTTCAGAGTATTTCCGAGTGATTCAGAGTATTTCCGAACGGCTCCGAACCGTTCCGAGTGTCACCGGTGCCGCCACACCTCTGGCCAAATACGGTTCTGCACACCCCATTAGCTTGAATTCTGCTTGTTTTGCAAGACAACACTCGCAAATCGAGTCAGAATTTAAAAAAAAAGTTACTTCTTATTGAAAAACGATCGTTAACCACGTTACTCGTAAACCGAGGTTCCACTGTATTTATTATAGCAAAATGTAAAAAAAAATATATATATATTTTTTTTTAAATTGTCGCTCTTTTTTTGTTTATAGCGCAAAAAATAAAAAACCGTAGAGGTGATCAAATACCACCAAAAGAAAGTTCTATTTGTGGGTAAAAAAATACGTCAATTTTGTTTGGGTACAACGTTGCACGACCGCACAATTGTCAGTTAAAGTGATGCAGTGCCGAATCACAAAAAATGGTCTGGTCATTAAGGTGGAAAATCTTCCGGTCCTTAACCACTTAACGACCGCCCACCGCCGATTTACGTCGGCAGAATGGCACCGACAGGCAGAATCACGTAGATCTACGTGATTGCCTTTGTGCAGTTGGGGGGTCCATCCGGACCCCCCTTCACTGCAGTGAGCGGCCGTTAAGTGTTCGGGAGCGATCAGGCATGAGGGGGCGGCCGCTCGATTCCGGCCCCCCCCCCTCGCGATCGCTCCCGGCCAATGAAAATGCTTCCTCCTGCCTGAAATGTAAACACAGGCTGGAGGAAGTGATGTCATCTCCCTCGCCGCGGTCTTTTCGTTCCCGGCGCCGAGGAGAGAAGAAGCAGGTTAGTGCTCCAACAGTCCACTGACACGTAGGTACACATAGGCACACAAATCACCCCCCAGATCACCCCCCAGGTCACCCCAAATCCCCCAATCACAGTGTCACTGATTGCAGTGATCATTTATTTTACTGATCACTGCATTTAGTGTCATCTGTGATTGTAAAAAGTTGCAGGGCAGTTAGGATTAGGCCCCTTTAGGTCCAGGATAGCCCCCTAACCCCCCCTAATAAAGGTTTAACCCCTTGATCACCCCCCCAGGTAACCCTTTCACCCCCTAACTTCAGCGTCACTAAGCGATTGTTTTTCCGATCGCTGTATTCGTGTCGCTGGTGTTTTAGATAGGCAGTTATTTTTTTTTAGGTTCGCCGCAGGTTTTTATTAGTGTCAGGTACCCCCATATATTATTTTAACCCCCTGATTGCCCCTAGAGTTAACCCTTTCACCAGTGATCGCCGTATAAGCGTCACTGGTGTCACTGGTTAGCCAGTAAGTTATTTAGGTTACCCGTCAGGTTTTTATATAGCGTCGGGTACCCCCATATTTAACCTAATAAAGGTTTTAACCCCCTGATTGCCCCTAGTTAACCCTTTCACCAGTGATCACCATATAAAGGTTACGGGTGACGCTGGTTGATTAGTTTGCTTTTTATAGCATCAGGGCACCCGCCGTATATAACCCAATAAAGGTTTAACCCCCCTGATCGCCCGGCGGGTGAGATCAATTAGGTTTTAGCGCCAGAGAGGGTCTGCGTCGCCCCAGGCAGTGTTAGGTTAGTGCCAGTAACGCTAACACCCACGCGCAAAGCATACACCTCCCTTAGTGGTATAGTATCTGATCAGATCTATACTAGCATCCCCAGCGGTTTAGGGTTCCCAAAAACGCAGTGTTAGCGGGATCAGCCCAGATACCTGCTAGCGCCTGCGTTTAGCCCCTCCGCCCAGCCCAGCCCAGCCCACCCAAGTGCAGTATCGATCGATCACTGTCACTTACCAAACACAACACACATAACTGCAGCTTTCGCAGAGACAGGCCTGATCCCTGCGATCGCTAACAGTTTTTTTGTAGCGTTTGATATATTTGCTGACGACAGTCAGGTGCTTTTTTTCCTGTGAATCTTACTAGTGTACCCCTAAATTTAGAGCCCAAAATGGCAAGACGAAGGTACACTAGTAAAGAGGCCTACGAGATTCTGAGCATGACAGATAGTGAAGAGGAGGTCACATATCTGTCAGATTCAGGCTCAGAATATCTTCCCGTAGAAGACAGTGACGTCAGCGGCCCCACGTCAGATAGCTCTGACGACGAAGTTGAGGTCCCTGCTAAGGTCAGGTGTACCCGATCCCGATCTTCTGAGGTTGTTGAGGAGCAAGAACCGCAGGTCTCTCGTATCATGGAGCAGAGTAGTACTAGCGCCGCTATTCCTTCTGGTGAACTGGCAAGCACCAGCGGCCTAGTACAGCCTGGGCGTACATCCAGCACTGCAGTAACACTTGGTGACGTGGCGAGTCCCATAAGTGCAGTTCAAGCTGGCGAGGTGGCAAGCACAAGTAGTGTCCCGCTGCCACCAAGAAGACAAAGGCAGGCCCGTCGTGCCCATACTGCCCTTCCTGCAGAATTTGCCTATCCTGATTGGGTCCCCACCACTTCTGCAGAACCCGTACTTCCCCCATTCACTGCCCAACCCGGTATTCAGGTGGAAACAGCTGATTTTATTCCAATTGATTTTTATTCGCTGTTTTTCACGGAAGATCTCTATAGATCTATTGTGGACCAGAGTAATTTATATGCTGGTCAATTTATCGCCGCTAACCCCCAGTTGCCTAAAATTGCCAGAAATTGGAAACCAATTACGGTTTCCGAATTTAAGACCTTTCTGGGCCTTTCCCTCAACATGGGCACACATAAATTTCCGTCATTGCGTGCTTATTGGTCCACGCACCCAATTGACCACATGCCCGTGTTCTCTGCCTCCATGTCCAGTGCACGATACGAGCAGATTTTGCGGTTCATGCACTTCAACGACAATGAACTTTGTCGTCCACGTGGGGACCCTGAATACGACCGGCTCTATAAAATTCGGCCCCTCATAAACCACTTCAACGAACGTTTTGCAGCCTTGTTTACTCCCGATCAAGTTGTCTGCGTTGATGAGTCCCTGATTAAATTTTCTGGCCGCTTGTCTTTCAAGCAGTACCTTCCCAGCAAACGTGCCAGATACGGGGTCAAGCTCTACAAGTTCTGTGACAGGGCAACAGGCTATGTAGTGAACTTTACGGTTTATGAGGGAAAAGATAGTCAGATTGAGTCGGTCAACTGCCCGGATTACATAGGGAGCGCTGGCAAGATAGTGTGGAACTTGGTGTCACCCTTATTCGGAAAGGGGTACCACTTGTATGTGGACAATTATTACACGAGCGTGCCACTGTTTAGTCACTTGTTTGATCATCAGATTGGAGCATGTGGCACCGTGCGACCTAATCGCCGGGGCTTTCCCCAGCGGCTTGTAGATGCCCGTCTTAGGCTGGGGGAGAGAGCCTGCTTGAAGTGTAATAACTTGCTCGCTATGAAGTGGAGGGACAATAAGAATGTTTTCCTTCTTACCTCCCTTCATGCAGACACGACAGTCCAAATTCGTACGGCGACTGGTGTTGTGGAGAAACCCCTCTGTGTCCACGAATATAACCAAAATATGGGAGGGGTGGACCTCAACGACCAGTTGATGGCGCCGTATCTAATTGACCGTAAGGCGAGACGCTGGTACAAAAAAGTGTCTCTATCATTATTCCAATTGGCTTTGCTGAACGCTCATGTGCTATACAGAGCTTCAGGCGGGATGTTATCTCTTCTGAAATTCCAGAATGAGATAGTCACAGAACTCCTGTATCCAGGCGGTTCTGCACCTCACCATCCCCAACCAAATGCAGTAAGCCGGCTGCATGAGAGGCATTATTCGTATGTCCTCCCGAGTACCCCTACCCAAAGCCACCCCCAAAAAAGATGCCGTGTCTGTAGCAAGCGCGGATTTAGGCGTGACACCCGTAGTTTTTGTCCACTCTGTCCTGACAAGCCTGGTCTTTGCCAAGGTGAATGTTTTAAACGCTACCACTCAAAAGTGAAGTTTTAGCGTAGGGTACAGCATTTTACAGACAAGGACACACTTACACAGGGTCTCCCAAGATGCCATTACATTTTGAGAGACCCGAACCATTACAGTTGTAAAGTTACAAAAAAAAGTGTAAAAAAGAAAAAAAAAACGTAAAAAACAAAACACAAAAAAAATATAAAATAAAAAAACAAAAATAGTTGTCGTTTTATTGTTCTCTCTCTCTCTATTTTCTCTCTATTGTTCTGCTCTTTTTTACTGTATTCTATTCTGCAATGTTTTATCATGCTTGCTTTTCAGGTATGTAATTTTTTGTTTTCAGGTGCGCCATTCAACTGCAGCGCGGAATTATTTATCTTGACAGCAACAGCGTTTGCTCCCACGATACATAAAGCCGTGACTCCAGTGCTGTAGGAGGTGATTTCACCACCACAGTTAAAAAAAAGAGCATATATGCCGAAGCATGGGGGCAGCAGGGGCGGAGGAGCGATTTTGCTCCTAATGCCGCGTACATACGGTCGAAATTCCGACGGAGGCCTGCCCGTGGAAAATTCCGACCGTGTGTACGCGGCATAACTTTTTTGCGGGAGGATGCCCCCATGCTTCGGCATATATATATTTTAGGCACAGGTTGCGTTAAAACATTTTTTTATTTTTTACTAGGTTTTGTTTTGGTATTTGCTTTGCAGGTATGGCATGGTAAGGTCTTACTGTTGTACTGTAATGTTACTTTGTTTTAATGTTAACCACCATTTGCTTAGCAGGTACGCCATTCAGTTGCAGCGCGGATCTATTTATCTTGACAGCAACAGCGTTTGCTCCCACGATACATAAAGCCGTGACTCCAACGCTGTAGGAGGTGATTTCACCACCACAGTTAAAAAAAAAGAGCATATATGCCGAAGCATGGGGGCAGCAGGGGCGGAGGAGCGATTTTGCTCCTAATGCCGCGTATATACGGTCGAAATTCCAACGGAGGCTTGCCCGTGGAAAAGTCCGACCGTGTGTACGCGGCATAACCTTTTATGCCGCGTACATACGGTCGAAATTCCGACGAAGGCTTGACCGTGTGTACGCGGCATAACTTTTTTGCGGGAGGATGCCCCCATGCTTCGGCATATATGCCCATCATTAGAACTGGGTGGATGAAGGGAGGTATTCTAATGGTGGGCATACCCACCAATCAATCTCTTTTTTTCGTTCAGCCAATAGGCTGTATGAAAAAAAAGATTACAATACATGTCCAACAAGGACCAGCAACGTACTGGTATGTTGCTGGACTTTGAATGTTTATACCAGAATGATGCCTGCGGGTTTAGGTATCATCTTGGTATCATTCTTTTCAGCCAGCAGCCGGCTTTCATGTAAAAGCAATTCTAGCAGATAATTAGCCTCTAGACTGCTTTTACAAGCAGTGGGAGGGAATGTCCCCCCCCCGGATATAAAAAGCGCCATTGGGAAATTGGGAAAGCATTTTATCACACCGATCTTGGTGTGGTCAGATGCTTTGAGGGCAGAGGAAAGATCTAGGGTCTAACCCCCCAATTTTTTTCAAAAAAAGAGTACCTGTCACTACTTATTGCTATCATAGGGGATATTTACATTCCCTGAGATAACGATAAAAATGGTAAAAAAATAAAATATGGAAGGCACAGTTTAAAAATAAAATAAAAAAGCCAAATAAATAATAAAAAAAAAAAAAAAAAAAGCACCGCTGTCCCCCCCTGCTCTTGCGCAAAGGCGAACGCAAGCGTCGGTCTAGCGTCATATGTAAACAGCAATTGCATCATGCATGTGAGGTATCACCGCGAAGGTCAGATCGAGGGCAGTCATTTTAGCAGTAGACCTCCTCTGTAAATCTAACGTGGTAACCTGTAAAGGCTTTTAAATGCTTTTAAAAATGAATGTAGTTTGTCGCCGCTGCGCGTTTGTGCGCAATTTTAAAGCATGTCGTGTTTGGTATCCATGTACTCGGCCTATGATCATCTTTTTTATTTCATCAAACATTTGGGCAATATAGTGTTTTTTAGTGCATTAAAAATAAAAAAAGTGTGTTTTTCCCCCAAAAAATGCGTTTGAAAAATCGCTGCGCAAATACTGTGTGGAAAAAAAAATGCAACACCCACTATTTTAATCTGTAGGGCCTTTGCTTTAAAAAAATATATAATGTTTGGGGGTTCAACATAATTTTCTTGCAAAAAAAATTTTTTTTTTCATGTAAACAAAAAGTGTCAGAAAGGGCTTTGTCTTCAAGTGGTTAGAAGAGTGGATGATGTGTTACATAAGCTTCCTAATGTTGTGCATAAAATGCCAGGACAGTTCAAAACCCCCCCAAATGACCCCATTTTGTAAAGTAGACACCTCAAGCTATTTGCTGAGAGGCATGTTGAGCCCATTGAATATTTTTTTTTTTTGTCCCAAGTGATTGAATAATGACCAAAAAAAAAAAAATGTACAAAAAGTTGTCACTAAATTATATATTGCTCAAACATGCCATGGGCATATGTGGAATTACACCCCAAAATACATTCTGTTGCTTCTCCTGAGTACGGGGATACCACATGTGTGGGACTTTTTGGGAGCCTAGTCGCGTACGGGACCCCAAAAACCAAGCACCGCCTTCAGGATTTCTATGGGTGTAAATTTTTGATTTCACTCCTCACTGCCTATCACAGTTTCGGAGGCCATGGAATGCCCAGATGGCACAAAACCCCCCCAAATGACCCCATTTTGGAAAGTAGACACCCCAAGCTATTTGCTGAGAGGTATGTTGAGTATTTTGCAGATCTCGCTTTTTGTCACAAAGTTTTGAAAATGTAAAAAAAGAAAAAAAAAAAGAAAAAAAAATGTCTTTCTTAATTTTCAAAAACAAATGAGAGCTGTAAAATACTCACCATGCCTCTCAGCAAATAGCTTGGGGTGTCTACTTTCCAAAATGGGGTCATTTGTGGGGGTTTTGGGCTATTTTGACATTTTATGGCCTTCAAAACTGTGATAGGTAGTGAGGAGTGAAATCAAAAATTTATGCCCTTAGAAACCTTGAAGGCGGTGCTTGGTTTTTGGGGTCCCGTACGCGGCTAGGCTCCCAAAAAGTCCCACACATGTGGTATCCCCGTACTCAGGAGAAGCAGCAGAATGTATTTTGGGGTGTAATTTCACATATAACCATGGCATGTGTGAGCAATATATCATTTAGTGACAACTTTTTGTACATTTTTATTTTTTCTTTTTGTCATTATTCAATCATTTGGGACAAAAAAAAAAAATATTCAATGGGCTCAACATGCCTCTCAGCAAATAGCTTGGGGTGTCTACTTTCCAAAATGGGGTCATTTGGGGGGGTTTTGTGCCATCTTGGCATTTTATGGCCTTCAAAACTGTGATAGGTAGTGAGGAGCGAAATCAAAAATGTATGCCCTTAGAAACCTTGAAGGCGGTGCTTGGTTTTTGGAGTCCCGTACGCGGCTAGGCTCCCAAAAAGTCCCACACATGTGGTATCCCCGTACTCAGGAGAAGCAGCAGAATGTATTTTGGGGTGTAATTTCACATATGCCCATGGCATGTGTGAGCAATATATCATTTAGTGACAACTTTGTGCAAAAAAAAAAAAGTTTGTCATATTCCCGCAACCTGTGGCAAAATATAAAATATTCCATGGACTCAACATGCCTCTCAGCAAATAGCTTGGGGTGTCTACTTTCCAAAATGGGGTAATTTGGGGGGGTTTTGTGCTATTTTGGCATTTTATGGCCTTCGAAACTGTGATAGGTAGTGAGGAGTGAAATCAAAAATTTACGCCCTTAGAAATCCTGAAAGCGGTGCTTGGTTTTTGGGGCCCTGTACGTGGCTAGGCTCCCAAAAAGTCCCACACATGTGGTATCCCCGTACTCAGGAAAAGCAGCAGAATGTATTTTGGGGTGCAATTCCACATATAACCATGGCATGTGTGAGCAATATATCATTTAGTGACAACTTTTTATACATTTTTTTTTTCTTTTTGTCATTATTCAATCATTTGGGACAAAAAAAAAAAATATTCAATGGGGTCAACATGCCTCTCAGCAAATAGCTTGGGGTGTCTACTTTCCAAAATGGGGTCATTTGGGGGGGTTTTGTGCTATTTTGGCATTTTATGGCCTTCGAAACTGTGATAGGTAGTGAGGAGTGAAATCAAAAATTTGCGCCCTTAGAAATCCTGAAGGCGGTGCTTGGTTTCCGGGGTCCCGTACGTGGCTAGGCTCCTAAAAAGTCCCACACATGTGGTATCCCCGTACTCAGGAGAAGCAGCAGAATGTATTTTGGGGTGTAATTCCACATATAACCATGGCATGTGTGAGCAATATATCATTTAGTGACAACTTTTTGTAATTTTTTTTTTTTTGTCATTATTCAATCACTTGGGACAAAAAAAAAAAATATTCAATGGGCTCAACATGCCTCTCAGCAATTTCCTTGGGGTGTCTACTTTCCAAAATGGGGTCATTTGGGGGGGGGGTTTGTACTGCCCTGCCATTTTAGCACCTCAAGAAATGAGATAGGCAGTCATAAATTTAAAGCTGTGTAAATTTCAGAAAATGTACCCTAGTTTGTAAACGCTATAACTTTTGCGCAAACCAATAAATATACGCTTATTGACATTTTTTTTACTAAAGACATGTGGCTGAATACATTTTGGCCTAAATGTATGACTAAAATTGAGTTTATTCGATTTTTCTTATAACAAAAAGTAGAAAATATCATTTTTTTTCAAAATTTTCGGTCTTTTTCTGTTTATATCGCAAAAAATAAAAATCGCAGAGGCAATCAAATACCATTAAAAGAAAGCTCTATTTGTGGGAAGAAAAGGACGCAAATTTCATTTGGGTACAACATTGCATGTCCGCACAATTTACAGTTAAAGCAGCGCAGTGCCGAATCCCAAAAACAGGCCCGGTCCTAATGGCCCGAAATGGTCCGGGGCTTAAGTGGTTAAGTGGTTAATGGACTGCTTTAGACATATAAAAAGTATATTAAATGCAATGCATACTCAACTCAAGACTTATGCTGGCCATACACTATACGAAAAATCGGCCGAAAATTGGTCGTTCAGGCAGTTCGTTCGTTTTTCGAACAGTTAATGGGCACAAAATCGATAATCGTTGGGACGTTTTTGAGCCGAAAAAACGAAGGACAAGTTTGGAAATTTTCTGCCGAACGAACGATAAATCGGAAGGTTAATTTGTTTCCCGTCCGAACTTTCTGCACTAGTTATATGTAAAAAAAATGAACCAATTTTTTATTTATTTATGTGCACTGAACGATTTATCGGTCATTACATGATGACACCATCATTTGCGCTCACAGCCAAACGTTCGTTTTTCAAAAGTTCGTTCGGACGATTTTTCGTATAGTATATGGCCAGCATTAAGCCCCGTACACACGGTCTGACTTTTTGCCAACAAACTTCATTTTGAGCAAGTTTGACAAAAAATCCGACCGTGTGTACGCTCCATCGGACAAACTTTTTTGGTTTTCATCGCACAAATGTTCGGTCTGCAAACGGACAAACTTTTTGCCAACAAAAGTCCGATGGAGCAAAGTCCGACCGTGTGTACAGAAAACCATCAGACTTTTGTCCAATGGATAAATAAGCATGCCCAGAACCAATGTTAAAATCAACCAACAATAGCAGAAGTTGACCAAAGGGTAGCGGTAAAGAGCAGAAAAACCACGTGATGTTGGAAAAGTTTTGGGAAAGTTTGCAGAAAAGTCCTGCCGTGTGTATGCTATGGGTGTGCCCGGCCAACTGCCTTCAGACAAAAATCCACGGAAAAGTCCGATGGAAGTCCGACCGTGTGTACGAGGCTTTAGAATAAACACTAACACAAGCCTGTGTGTCATTTCGGGTCTCCAGAATTCTGATGGGTCCCGGTGGGCTACCAAGGGTGGTCGGCTGTCCAGTAATATATCCTTTCAAAGCCATGTACAGTCAAAAAAACATTTATTGTACAACATCTAAAATGTAAAAACATATATAGGTATACCTATCCCTATTAAAACCCATCCACCATGCCTCCCCAATCTCTTAAACCTTGTACACATGATCGGATTTTCCGACGGGAATAGTGTGATGACAGGCTGTTGTCGTAAAATCTGACTGTTTGTATGCTCCATCGGACAATTGTTGTCGGATTTTCCATGGACAAATGTGGGCTAGCATGCTTTAAAATTGCCCGCCAACAATTGTGTGCTGTCGGATTTTTCACAAGTCCGTCAGACAAAACTCCAAAGTACAAACACGCATTCTCGGAAGCAATGCTCACCATAACACAACATTAGCAGAAGTTGCCCAATAGGTGGCGCTAAAGAGCTAAAAAAACATGTAGTTTTGTGTTCATTGGCCGACAATTCTTTGCCGTTTGTATGCAAGACAAGTTCCTGGCCAACGCCCATTGGACAAAAGTCCTACGCTTTGTCCGATGAAAATCCGATCGTGTGTACAAGGCTTTAGAGTTGCCCTTAGTGTAGCAAAAGTGGAGACGCTGTCAAATGTTCCCTCAAGGTACCTGGACTATGTATCTATTGAAAATAACATACATACACCAAAATACATTATTAACTAGAAGATCATACCAAAACTGGAACCTTTGACTCTGATGAAAGTATTTCTAAAAGCTCAAGGTTTTTTTTATCATAATGCATTTTTTGCACTGTTTATATGATCACTCCTTTATGTGAGGGGGATTTTATATATTCCAGGAAAAATTGGCATAAAAACACTAGTCTCTAATGCCGCGTACACACGATCGATTTTTTCGACGGTGAAAACACTGTCGAGAAAATCGACGTTAAAAACGAGGAACAGCTTGTTCCCCCCACACACGGCCGTTTTAAATGTCATTTTTTTTTGGGTCGAAAAAAACGACCGTGTGTGGGCTCCGCAGCAGTGTTTCCCTATGGGAAACACTGCCGCGGAAAACATGTCGAAAAAAACGACGAGAAAAATTAGAACATGTTCTAATTTTTCTCGTCGTTTTTAATGCCGTTTTTCTCGTCGAAAAAAAAACGACAGAAAGCCCACAGACTATCGTTTTTCTCGTCGAATGGGAAAAATGTCATTTTTTTCAACGGGAAAAACGGCCGTGTGTACGCGGCATTAGGGTTAAGAAAAGAAAAGAAAAAATATGTCCCACTTGGGATGCCATAGACAAAGATAATCAAATAAAATATGAATGAAATAAAAAATAAAAAAAACTGAATAAGAGGAAACTGCACATAACCATTAGAGAAGAGAAATGAACAGAGGGAGGGAGGAAACGGAAGGGAGGAGCTATCGGTGAGAAGGGGGGTGGTGAAGGAGTGGAGGGCGGGGTTGGGAAGTGGAGGGGAAGAGAAAAGGGAAGGGAGAAGAAGGTGGAAGAGAGGAAGAAGGGAGGAGAAAAAAAAAAGGAAGAGGAGAACATGAAGAGGAAGGGAAGGGAGGAGGGGGAGAGCAGAAGGGAAGATAAGCTATCTGTACAATAAACATGGATTACAGTGACATAATCGGTGTGCAGTACTTCTTTATTTTTCTTTTTCGGGTGGGTTTTGCATTCTAATGCCTCGTACACACGACCGGGATTCTACCGCCGGGAATCCCGAGGGGAAAACCGAGAACCTGCTCGGTAACTTTCCCCCTGTACACACGAGTGGTTTTCCAGTCGGGAAAACTGCGGTGAGAGCTTTGACCGGGAATCCCGGCCGTGTGTATGCTCCATCGCAGGGTTTCCCATAGGAAAACTGTCGGGAAAAAGACCGCCGGGAATCCCGAGGGGAAAACCGAGAACCTGCTCGGTAACTTTCCCCCTGTACACATGAGAGGTTTTCCAGTCGGGAAAACTGCGGTGAGAGCTTTGACCGGGAATCCCGGCCGTGTGTATGCTCCATCGCAGGGTTTCCCATAGGAAAACTGCCGGGAAAAAGACTGCCGGGAATCCCGAGGGGAAAACCGAGAACCTGCTCGGTAACTTTCCCCCTGTACACACGAGAGGTTTTCCCGTCTGGAAAACTGCAGTGAGAGCTTTTGGCCAGGAAAACTGGCCGTGGGTATGCTCCACTGCAGTGTTTCCCATAGGAAAACTGCCGGGAAAAAGACTGCCGGGGGTCCGGGTGGGAAAAAATAAAACAAGTTCTCTTTTTTCCCGTCGGGATTCCCGGCAGTTTTCCTGTCGGGAAAACTGTGATGGAGCATACACACGGCAGGTTTTCTCATGGCAGTTTATGTGAGGGGGATTTTATATATTCCAGGAAAAATTGGCATAAAAACACTAGTCTCTAATGCCGCGTACACACGATCGATTTTTTCGATGGTGAAAACACCGTCGAGAAAATCGACGTTAAAAACGAGGAACAGCTTGTTCCCCCCACACACGGCCGTTTTAAATGTCATTTTTTTTTGGGTCGAAAAAAACGACCGTGTGTGGGCTCCGCAGCAGTGTTTCCCTATGGGAAACACTGCCGCGGAAAACATGTCGAAAAAAACATGTTCTAATTTTTCTCGTCGTTTTTAATGCCGTTTTTCTCGTCGAAAAAAAAACGACAGAAAGCCCACAGACTATCGTTTTTCTCGTCGAATGGGAAAAATGTCGTTTTTTTTGATGGGAAAAACGGCCGTGTGTACGCGACATTAGGGTTAAGAAAAGAAAAGAAAAAATATGTCCCACTTGGGATGCCATAGACAAAGATAATCAAATAAAATATGAATGAAATAAAAAATAAAAAAAACTGAATAAGAGGAAACTGCACATAACCATAGGAGAAGAGAAATGAACAGAGGGAGGGAGGAAACGGAAGGGAGGAGCTATCGGTGAGAAGGGGGGTGGTGAAGGAGTGGAGGGCGGGGTTGGGAAGTGGAGGGGAAGAGAAAAGGGAAGGGAAAAGAAGGTGGAAGAGAGGAAGAAGGGAGGAGAAAAAAAAAAGGAAGAGGAGAACATGAAGAGGAAGGGAAGGGAGGGGGGGGAGAGCAGAAGGGAAGATAAGCTATCTGTACAATAAACATGGATTACAGTGACATAATCGGTGTGCAGTACTTCTTTCTTTTTCTTTTTCGGGTGGGTTTTGCATTCTAATGCCTCGTACACACGACCGGGATTCTACCGCCGGGAATCCCGAGGGGAAAACCGAGAACCTGCTCGATAACTTTCCCCCTGTACACACGAGTGGTTTTCCAGTCGGGAAAACTGCGGTGAGAGCTTTGACCGGGAATCCCGGCCGTGTGTATGCTCCATCGCAGGGTTTCCCATAGGAAAACTGTCGGGAAAAAGACCGCCGGGAATCCCGAGGGGAAAACCGAGAACCTGCTCGGTAACTTTCCCCCTGTACACACGAGAGGTTTTCCAGTCGGGAAAACTGCGGTGAGAGCTTTGACCGGGAATCCCGGCCGTGTGTATGCTCCATCGCAGGGTTTCCCATAGGAAAACTGTCGGGAAAAAGACCACCGGGAATCCCGAGGGGAAAACCGAGAACCTGCTCGGTAACTTTCCCCCTGTACACATGAGAGGTTTTCCAGTCGGGAAAACTGCGGTGAGAGCTTTGACCAGGAATCCCGGCCGTGTGTATGCTCCATCGCAGGGTTTCCCATAGGAAAACTGCCGGGAAAAAGACTGCCGGGAATCCCGAGGGGAAAACCGAGAACCTGCTCGGTAACTTTCCCCCTGTACACACGAGAGGTTTTCCCGTCTGGAAAACTGCAGTGAGAGCTTTTGGCCAGGAAAACTGGCCGTGGGTATGCTCCACCGCAGTGTTTCCCATAGGAAAACTGCCGGGAAAAAGACTGCCGGGGGTCCGGGTGGGAAAAAATAAAACAAGTTCTCTTTTTTCCCGTCGGGATTCCCGGCAGTTTTCCTGTCGGGAAAACTGCGATGGAGCATACACACGGCAGGTTTTCTCATGGCAGTTTTCCCGACGGGAAAACCGGTCGTGTGTATGAGGCATTATAGACTTGCATGGGAATGCAAAGTTTGCATGGGGCAAACAAAAGCCCATTGACATATGCCCTAAGAACGTCAACCAGTGTTGCTGAATGTTGGTAGCCTTGAAGTCCTCAGCAACGCTGGAAAAATAGTTGACCAGCAGGTGATCCACACCAGACATCTCAGATCAGCAGTGGGAAGGAAATGCAGAGGTTCCCACATTGTCTCTAAAAGTGGAACGAATAGCGAACAAAGATTATGTGCAAGAAAGAACCCATAGCAGTCAATCGGATCTTATGTTTTATCAGAGGAGCAATGAAAAGTGATTGATTGTTAGTAGTTACTACCCATTCCTCTGTGTTTTTCTCCCCAATACTAAAGACCTATGTATAATGTAGGAGGAGAAATTATAGACTGATTATATTAATAATTACATACGCTAGTTCCTGCATTATAACCTTGATTATACAAGACACTAATGAGGAATATGACAATGCATAATCAAGGTAGGTTAATTAGATCACCTTGAAATGACAGTATATTTAATAAGTAGCATTCAAATTAAAACAAAAAAAGTTTTTGTTTAAAAGGTTCTATTGCAATTGTGTCTGAAGGTCCTCATTTTTTCAGATCATAGTGTATATAGTTTTAGTTAGTCTCAAATTATATAGTTAGGAGTAAAGTTAGGACATGGCCTAAGAATGCACAGAGGGATGCATTACTGTAATTAAAAATTGAATAGTAATTCACCCAGTGAAAGTGCATGTACAGTCAGGTCCTTAAATATTGGGACATCAAAACAATTCTAATCTTTTTGGCTCTATACACCACCACAATGGATTTGAAATGAAACAAACTTTAACTGCAGGCTTTCAGCTTTAATTTGAGGGTATTTACATCCAAATCAGGTGAACGATGTAGGAATTACAACAGTTTGTATATGTGTCTCCCACTTTTTAAGGGACCAAAAGTAATGGGACAATTGGCTGCTCAGCTGCTCCATGGCCAGGTGTGTGTTATTCCCTCATTATCCCATTTACAAGGAGCAGATAAATGGTCCAGAGTTAATTTCAAGTGTGCTATTTGCATTTGGAATCTGGTGCTGTCCACTCTCAATATGAGATCCAAAGAGCTGTTACTATCAGTGAAGAAAGCCATCATTAGGCTGAAAAAACAAAACAAACCCATCAGAGAGATAGCAAAAACATTAGGTGTGGCCAAATCAACTGTTTGGAACATCCTTAAAAAGAAAGAACGCATCGGTGAGCTCAGCAACACCAAAAGACCCGGAAGACCACGGAAAACAACGGTGGTGGATGACCGAAGAATTCTTTCCCTGGTGAAGAAAACACCTTTCACAACAGTTGGCCAGATGAAGAACACTCTCCAGGAGGTAGGTGTATGTATGTCAAAGTCAACAATCAAGAGAAGACTTCACCAGAGTGAATACAGAGGGTTCACCACAAGATGTAAACCATTGGTGAGCCTCAAAAACAGGAAGGCCAGATTAGAGTTTGCCAAACAACATCTAAAAAAGCCTTCACAGTTCTGGAACAACATTCTATGGACAGATGAGACCAAGATCAACTTGTACCAGAGTGATGGGAAAAGAAGAGTATAGAGAAGGAAAGGAACTGCTCATGATCCAAAGCATACCACCTCATCAGTGAAGCATGGTGGTGGTAGTGTCATGGCGTGGGCATGCATGGCTGCCAATGGAACTGCTTCTCTTGTATTTATTGATGATGTGACTGCTGACAAAAGCAGCAGGATGAATTCTGAAGTGTTTCGGACAATATCATTATCTGCTCATATTCAGCCAAATGCTTTAGAACTCATTGGACGGCGCTTCACAGTGCAGATGGACAATGACCCGAAGCATACTGCGAAAGCAACCAAAGAGTTTTTTTAAGGGAAAAAAGTGGAATGTTATGCAATGGCCAAGTCAATCACCTGATCTGAATCTGATTGAGCATGCATTTCACTTGCTGAAGACAAAACTGAAGGGAAAATGCCCCAAGAACAAGCAGGACCTGAAGACAGTTGCAGTAGAGGCCTGGCAGAGCATCACCAGGGATTAAACCAGCGTCTGGTGATGTCTATGCATTCCAGACTTCAGGCTGTGATTGACTGCAAAGGATTTGCAACCAAGTATTAAAAAAAGAAAGTTTGATTTATGATTGTTAATCTGTCCCATTACTTTTGGTCCCTTAAAAAGTGGGAGGCACATATACAAACTGTTGTAATTCCTACACCGTTCACCTGATTTGGATGTAAATACCCTCAAATTAAAGCTGAAAGTCTGCAGTTAAAGCACATCTTGTTCGTTTTATTTCAAATCCATTGTGGTGGTGTATAGAGCCAAAAAGATTAGAATTGTGTCGATGTCCCAATATTTATGGACCTGACTGTACATCCGTTCTGTGCAAAGAGGGCCACAATGAATGTTATTAGGCTATTTCCCTTGCTAGATGAATGATTTTCATGGATTTAAATGGATAATGCTGCATTTAGCCCCTAGAGGGTGATAAGTACCATAGGAAATATCTAGGATTTTTAACACCATCTAGTGGTCAAATGCAGTATTTACTATTTTACAGTAAATCAATGAAAAACTTTCAACCGCCTAATAACATTTGTTTTTTCCCAGTTTGAATAGAATGAATATACATGCACTACCCCTGTCCCCTCAAACTTGTTTTTTCACTTTAGGCAAGGAGTTGGTAAGGAGAGCTGATTTCACCAGTGTCTATAATAGCTTTTTATAGCTCCTGGTTAGGCTGGCCACAGAAAGACAGAATATCACTGTTTGTTCTCTTTAGAACATGGGACTTGATTACAGACCTTATATGAGACAATGCAATTGAAGAGACAAGCTGTGTAACATAAGTAACAGGCTGCTTGCTAAACTGAGCGGAGATATCATAACTTCTCACCCGTTGTGTGAAGGTGAAGCTGATGACATACAAATGCTCTATTCTATCAGGATAGGCAGGGCTTGTGTCCAACGAGACAATGGTCATTAGGGAGCTAAATTATTTATTGAATATTCGAAAGAAGCCGGCCTATTTCAGGAATATGCACTCCCTTCATCAGGGTTCATAAACAAATACAAATTGCATTGTTTAATAAGTAGATAGATAAGCAGGTTCCACACACATTGTGTAATACATAAAAATGATTATTGCGGTATACTCATGGTAGGACAAAAAAGGGAAAAATATGCTTACATGTTCATATAAAAAGGGACTTGTATATACAGTTACCATATATTAAATCGCAAGATCCAAAGATATATGATAAAGCTTTTATTGGACACAGCGATAGATAGATAGATAGATAGATAGATAGATAGATAGATAGATAGACAGATAGATAGATAGATAGATAGATAGATAGATAGATAGATAGATAGATAGATAGATAGATAGATAGATAGATAGATAGATAGATAGATAGGTAGATACTAAGATAGATAGATAGATAGATAGATAGATAGATAGATAGATAGATAGATAGATAGATAGATAGATAGATAGATAGATAGATAGATAGATAGATAGATAGATAGATAGATAGATAGAAGATAGAATCTGTTATTCTTGAATGTATTCAAGAGCTGTCATCATGGGCCCAATATATTCTTATTTTGTTTACACTGATTCCTTTATGCCATCACACAGAATACATAACTCTATGTGTGAGATGTTACATCTTAGGCCCGGTTCACATAGGGGCGACTCGGCAGGCGACTCGGTCCCCTGACGAGTCGCTTCCCGCTCTGTACTATGGAACCGTTCTAATAGGAGCGACTCAGGTCGCTCCGACTTAGAAAAAGGTTCCTGTACTACTTTTGGGGACGACTCAGGGGGACCTGCATTGACTTCTATACAGAAGTCATTATGCAAATCGCCTCAGGCGGGCGTCTCAAGTTGTCTTGAGATCGCGCCGCTGAGTCGCCCCCAAAGTCGTGCCGCCCCTGTGTGAACCGGGCCTAAGGCCTCATTCACACGAGGCGGATCCGTCGCTATGGAGTCCGCCAGCTCAGCGGGTGATCTCTCCATTGATCATCGCTGAGCTGGCGGATGACAGGTACAGCTCTGCTCACTGAGTGGGGAGGGGCTTTTCGAGCGCCGCTGTCTCCTATGGAGAGATCGGACGAAAACGGACAGCATGTCACGTTTTCATCAGATCTCACCCGATCCGATCCGCCATGGACGGATGGCGACGTATAGCCACTGCTGACATCCGACGCTCCATAGGCTTGCATCCGTTCAAGTCCGCCCCGAAAAAACCTGAACGGTCCGCCCGTGTGAAAGGGGCCTAAAGCCTCGTACACACGATCAGATTGTTGGCAGGGGATTGTCTGTTGACAGACTGTTGGCCTAAAATCTGACCGTTAGTACGCTCCTTCAGACAAATGTTGTCCAACTTTCTGCCAACAAATGTTGGATGACAGTCTAGTACATTTTCAGCGGACAACGGTCTGTTGTCAGATTTTCTGATGGTCAGTACACAAGTCTGTCACACAAAAGTCGAAAGTACAAACACGCATGCTCGGAATCAATGCTCACCAAACACATTATTAGCAGAAGGGGCCCAAATAGTGGCGCTCAAGAGCAGAAATTTCTCGTAGTATGTCACTACGTTGGTGTTTGTTGGCCGACAATTGTGTGCCGTTAGTATGCAAGACAAGATCCAGGCACACACCCTTCTGACTCTCGGGTGGCCAACAATCTGATTGTGTGTACCAGGCTTTAGGCATATCTCGTATCCATTTTTGTTTTTCGAAAGCCTCGTACACACGATCAGATTTTCCGACAACAAATGTGTGATGGAAGGGTTTTGTCGGATAATCCGACCATTTGTATGCTCCATCGGACAATTGTTGTCGGAATTTCCAACAACAAATGTTGGATGGCATGCTTTCAAATTTTCCGACAACAAATGTGTGTTGTCGGATTTTCCGATCATGTGTACACAAGTCTGTTGGACAAAACTCCAAAGTACAAGCACGCATGCTCAGAAGCAATCCACCATAACACAACATTGGCAGAAGTTGCCCAAAGGGTGGCGCTAAAGAGCTGAAAAAACACGTCGTTTTGTGTTTGTTGGCCGACAATTCTTTGCCGTTTGTATGCAAGACAAGTTCCTGGCCAACGCCCTTTGGACAAAAGTCCTACGCTTTGTCCGTAGAAAATCCGATCGTGTGTATGAGGCTTAAGTTGTTTGGGGTTGGTTAGCAATGGTCGCATTGGATGTTCTCAGCAGGGGTGCCTTTTTCTCATTATGTTTGCTGTTTGTACCTGCTGTGCTCATGGCATATGTACTAAAATAAATATTTTATTATGGTGTTGAAACCGTTAAATCAGCCAAGTAGGTTTATTTCATTGCAGAAGAGACATTGTACGCCTTCTACAATTAACAGCCTGCCTGCTTGCAATTTTTTAACCACTTCCTGTCCGGGCTATAGTCGAATAACAGCTACGGCGTGGACCTACTTTGCCGGGAGGCTGTCATATGATGTCCTCCCGCGCTCGAGCGGCCTGTCAATGACACTTGGCTGATCGCAAATCGGAGTAAGAGGTCGATCCCAACCCCTTACCACATGATCAGCTGTCTTCCAATGACAGTTGATCATGTGATGTAAACAGAGCAGGTAAAAAGAAAAAAAAAGATCACCGGCGGCTGTCAGAGGGACATCAGTCCTGATTAAGGAGAGCAGCCGTCGCCTCATCTGTTCCCACCTGCCAGTGCCATCTACCAGTGCACAACAGTGCCGCCCCTACCAGTGGCCACCAGCGCCACCTATCAGTGCCCACAGTGCCACCTATCAATGCCCTTTAGTGCCACCAATCAACGCCACCTATCAGTGCCTTATCACCAGTGCTGCCTATCAGTTACCTACCAGTGCCCATCAGTGCCACCTATCAGTGCCCATCAGTGCCACTTATCAGTGCTCATTAGTGACACCTATTAGTGTCCTTCAGTGCCACCCATCAGTGCCACCCATCAATACCACCCATCAGGGCCCATCAGTGATGCCTCCTCAATGCCGCCTTATCAGTGCCTATCAGTGTCACCTTATCTGTGTCTATCAGTGCCCATCAGTGCAGCCCCATCAGCGCAAATCAATGACGGAGAATGATTACCTGTTTTCAAAATGTTATAACAAAGCAAATCATTTTCCGTCTTTTTTTTTGTTTGTTTAGCAAAGAAAAAAAACCCCAGTAGTGAATAAATACCACCAAAAGAAAGCTCTATTTGTGTGAAAAAGGTGATAAAAATGTCATTTGCGTGCAGTGTTGCATGACCGCTCAGTTGTCAAAGTGCGACAGCGCTGAAAATTGGTCTGGGCAGGAGGGGGGCTTAAGTGCCCAGTAAGCAAGTAGTTAACATTACATTTTTGTTCTGCTTTAACCCAATGCACATAAAGGCTGTGTTAATACTGGAGAACGCAGCAGCTCACAGCAGGAGTCCGGTGCGTCTCCATTCACCAATTCAGGTCCGATTTCAGCCTGAATTCTTGGCTGAATTCGGACCTGAAACAGACCAAAAGGCACACAGGGCTCCTGTGCAATTCGCACCAAAGCCGCTGCGAAGATGTGTGAACCGGCTCCATAGAGAGCTGGTCACAATCTCCTACTATGCGATATGGATGCGGGGAAACCCACATCCAATTTGCAATAGTGTGGACCCAACCTAAAGCATGTAATAACAAGCATCAATGCACAAATGCGCCAATATAGAACCACAAGGGTGTAAATTGGAACTCATGGTTCACATAGGGAGTTTCTTCCCCTGAACATAATTGGGTGAAAATTACTTTTTTTAAGCAATTCAGCCTTTTAGCATAAGAGGCTTGGAAGCTAGTAGAGCAGCAGAGAATCGCACAGAAACCTACTGTCAGTGGATTAGGAAAATGCATGTGAACAATAAAGTAGAACTATAGGAAATTTTTTTTTTTTTTCATTTTGGATCAAGTAAGGGAGTAGTATTGTAATAGATTGCCTCTGGCCCAATACCAGAATACTAATATTTATTCTGCCGCTGATCCAAATATATAATTATGTGAGGGCATGCATGCTTAAAGATTTACACTGAAAACAGACTTGTCAGTATAGGTTCTCCCTCATCTCTGGCCCAACAGGAAGCTCTTTATTCCGTTACAGCCCTTTATAGACAAAGTGACATAAGCAATTGTCATCACAAATGTGTACATACCATTGGCTGATTCCTTATATGGCCGTCTTCCTCTTGAGTCTGTTCTTCCACGTGTCAAGCCACATGCTGTTCATTCCTCAGCTCGGCAGCCATTTTAGTTTAGACGATGGGAGGGGTTGGAAGAAGGAGTGGTCATCTGTTTCTCATTTATCTGTTTGTCATCTAAGGAAACTTACTGCTGGCTGGTTATAAGATTACTATAACACACACATGATAATAGTCTTGGTTATATTCTTAGCTAGCATACATAAACTTTCTGGTTCCCAATATGAACATCAATAAGTTTCTTATTGTATAAATATATCTTAGTGTGTGTGTGTGAGTGTGTGTGTGTCTATTGTTCCTTGCAAATATATCCCTCAGAAGGGTTTACCCTAAAATTCCTAAGGATGGGGCTGTGAACCATGTGAGCAGCCGAAATGAGCACTAATTCTAAAACTAGAACCAATACACCAAAACATAATGAAAGAAAGAAATAATAAAAATAATAAAGAATAAAATAAAATACCAATATTTGAGTGGAAAATAGAGAGAGACTACATAGACATAAAATAATCATTTTATCAACTCCATCACAGTATACCCCTGCCCGTTTATTTTTTGCCATCTATGTCCCATTGGGGAGATTTACCTTCACTTCCTGTCCCATAGCCAAACAGGAAGCGAGAGGATATTAAGAGAATCCATTTGGGACCCCAGGTCACCAGCAGTGTTAATTTCATCAACGAAAAAGTTTTTGTCATAATTTTCGTCAGAGGCTTTTTTACAGTGACGAAAACGAAACAAAAAAAAAGCACATTTTCATCAACTGACGAAAACTATGACGAAAATAAAATCAGTTTTCATTAAGGAAGGAAAACGGGACGTTAATGGCAAGGAGGGACGTTTACCTTCATGAATTTACTGTATATATCGGTGTATAACATAGTGTATGCGTGTTATACGCCGATATTTGTTTTTTACTAATAGGGGATGGGGATTGGGCGGTCCGCCCCCGGGTGACACACATTGGGGGCTGGTCAAGCCAGCCGCCCGCCTCTCCTGGCCCTTGGACAGCACTGCCAGAAAATCTATTATTAGGAAAAAATTATTGCAAGCCCCTCCTCCTAAACCACCCCTCCTCCTGTGTCACTCATTGTAAAATGAAGCTTCTAACCTCAATAGCTTCATTCTTGTTGGCCGCTCTCCTCCTCCTGCTCCTCCTCCTTCGAGTGTTGCTTTAGATTGGAGGAGGAGAGCCGTCACATAACCATCCATGAATCTTCAGAGGAGAGCAGCCATGTGACCGGGTCCATGCAAGAACGGAGCTATGAGGTAAGTTTAGAGACTTTGATTTACAATGAGTGTGACACAGGAGGAGCCGTGTATGAGAAAGGGCTGGCAGTGATTTATTCTTAACTTTAGAGTATGCTGGCAGTGCTGTCCCAGGAGACTGGGGGTCTCCTGGGAATGCAGGAGGGTTGTGCTGTGTATTGTGGGGGGGTTTGTATTGTGCAGAGTGTGGGCGGCTGTGAACTGTGGGGGGTTTGTATTGTGCAGAGGGTGAGTGGCTGTGAACTGTGGGGGGGTTTGTATTGCGCAGCGGGTGGGTGGCTGTGTATTGTGGGGGGGTTTGTATTGTGCAGAGGGTGGGTGACTGTGAACTGTGGGGGGGTTTGTATTGCGCAGAGGGTGGGTGGCTGTGAACTGTGGGGGGGTTTGTATTGTGCAGAGGGTGAGTGGCTGTGAACTGTGGGGGGGTTTGTATTGCGCAGAGGGTGGGTGGCTGTGAACTGTGGGGAGGTTTGTATTGCGCAGAGGGTGGGTGGCTGTGAACTGTGGGGGGGTTTGTATTGCGCAGAGGGTGGGTGGCTGTGAACTGTGGGGGGGTTTGTATTGTGCAGAGGGTGAGTGGCTGTGAACTGTGGGGGGTTTTGTATTGTGCAGAGGGTGGGTGGCTGTGAACTGTGGGGGGGGGGTTTGTATTGTGCAGAGGGTGGGTGGCTGTGTACTGTGGGGGGCTTTGTATTGTGCAGAGGGTGGGGGCTGGGGCTGGGGCTGTGCTGTGTACTGTGGGGGGCTTTGTGCTGTAGGGGGCTGTGTATTGTGCACATTCAATTTTAGTTGACTAAAATTATTATGTTAGACTAAAATGTACTGGAGATTTTAGTTGACTAAAATATGATGACTAAAATGGGACTAAAACAAAAATGCCATTTTAGTCCTAAGACTAAAACTAAATGAAAATTTGCTGCCAAAATTAACACTGGTCACCAGAACTAGTGTCCCCATTGGAAGATTTCCCCTCTATTACTTTTCTAGAGACAACCCAAAATTTGGGATTTTCTTTTAATTTCTCTTTCAATAATAATGGCAAACAGGACAAATAGAGAGGGTGAAGCCTCGTACACACGAACGAGTCTCTCGGCAAAAACCAGCAAGAAACTTGCTGGCAGAGATTTTTTGCCGAGAAATTTGTTCGTGTGTATGGTTTCTCGTCAAGAAAAGCGACAAGAATCTCGACGAGAAAATAGAGAACCTGCTCTCTATTTTCTCGTCGAGATTCTCGTCAGCCTGTTTCTCAACGAGAAAATTGTGTGTGTGTACACTTACCTTTTCGCCGGGAAGCCCGTGCATGCTCGAAATGACTTTGACGCATGCGCGGTAGCTTCCTAGGCATAGGTAGGGTGAACCAAGATGGCGGCGACGGCATTGAATGTGACGAGCGCATGCTCGTCGTATTCGATGACGTCACCGCGTTCGCTCCATTCAAAGAACCGCGGGTTCTTTGAAAGGAGCGTGTGTACACTCGGCCGGGACAAGTTTCTTGTCCAAGAATCTCGTCGAAAAAAACGACATGTTTTTTTCGACGAGATTCTCGGCCGTGTGTACGAGGCTTCACTCTCCTTAATTGAGGCACAGACAGCAAAACATGACAGGGCTTCTAATACCTTTCTACCCTATCCAAAACTAAAAAAAAAAAGTTTTGCCTTTAGTTATACTTTAACTTCTTTTACCTCCCTGCCCTTGTTTGGATCATCTGTTTTTTAAGGAATCTAGATGTATGCTTAATTGATGCATAAAGGATTTCATGATTCTACTTCTTTGGACTCCAGCTCATTTTTGTAGCCCCCTAGACTGATAAAATATGGCAAACCTGACGTTTTTTGCTTTATGAAAAACCAAAGCCAAGAACAATGTGTCTCCAATGCAATACAAAAACCATCCTATTTATAAGCCTTTTATATGAGCCATTCTAAAAATGGCTAAAAACACACAGAGGTACAGTTGTACAGATCAGTGAGCAGAGAATCTCTTTGTATTATATACATCTAGACAGGTGTATACACCTAACAGAGGGAAAAGCTGAACACATTCACAGTCATCCATCGTGATAGTTATCTTTCCTAATCCAACACCCATAAACCTTTGCAGCAGCAGAGGGTATACTGTATGTTTCATGAGATGGTGTTCCACCAAGAAGATTTCCAAATTTTCATGATGAAATGATGAAATAAAAATCGATAAGAAAAAATAGAAAATGGTCTGGTGTCCCCCGAAAAACACCTCCATCCCAATATATACAACAAAACACAAAGAGTCGCCCCGGGACTTTGAATGAGGTGAATGCGGTTAGCCAGTCACATGACACAAGTAAATGCAGTATCAAAGTTTATTGAAAATTGTCATCCCCACATAAACAACACGAAAAACGGCCAAGTCGATCAGCTGATACATACATTGTGGTACAGTATCATTATACATGTAGCAGTATAAAATGTACATAAAATAGTTTATATAGTGAAGCAGCGCTAAATGTCAATAGAAAGTGCTAATATTAAAAGTGCTATTAACCCCTTCCTTACTGGGCACATATACCCCCTTCCTGCCCAGGCGAAATTTCAGCTTTCAGCACTGTCACGCTTTGAATGACAATTGCGCGGTCGTGCGACGTGGCTCCCAAACAAAATTGATGTCCTTTTTTTTTCACACAAATAGAGCTTTCTTTTGGTGGTATTTGATCACCTCGGCGGTTTTTATTTTTTGCGCTATAAACAAAAATAGAGCGACAATTTTGAAAAAAAAGCAATATTTTTTGATTTTTGCTATAATAAATATCCCAATTTTTTATTTTTTTATATTTTTTTCCTCAGTTTAGGCCGATACGTATTCTTCTACATATTTTTGGTAAAAAAAAATCGCAATCAGCGTTTATTGATTGGTTTGCGCAAAAGTTATAGCGTTTACAAAATAGGGGGTAGTTTTATGGCATTTTTATATATTTTTTTTTATTATTTGTAATGGCGGCGATCAGTGATTTTTTTCGTGACTGCGACATTATGGCGGACACATCGGACACTTTTGACACTAATTTGGGACCATTCACATTTATACAGCGAACAGTGCTATAAAAATGCATTGATTACTGTATAAATGTGACTGGCAGGGAAGGGGTTAACACTAGGGGGCGAGGAAGGGGTTAAATGTGTTCCCTAATGTGTGATTGTTACTGTGGGGGGAGGGGACTGACTGGGGGAGGAGACCGATCTGTGTCCCTATGTACAAGGGACACAGCATCGGTCTCCTCTCCCTGACAGGACATGGATCTGTGTGTTTACACACACAGATCCATGTCCTTGTCTCTGTAACCGCCGATCGCGGGTGCCTGGCGGACATCGCGGCCGCCAGGCACGCGCATCGGCATCTCAGTGATGCGCCGGGTGCGCGCCCCCCCCAGTGGCCAAATAGCGGAGGCCGTATAATAACGGCCTCCCGGCATTTGACAACCACCTTGCGGCCGTATATTCTCGTACGGCGGGCGCGAGGTGGTTAATAAAGTCTAACTCCTCATAAATTAAATAAATGGGGTGACAAAATCAACAATAATAAAATAAAATTAAAACGTCCAAACAGTGACTATGTAAATAAAGTGCTAAATAGCCAAAATGACAGTCCAAATAGCAACAGCTAATTGCAGGGAGAGAAGCAAGGATGGGTGTGGGAATACACCTTGTCTCATCAGAAACACACTGGATCAGATGAACAAATGATGCATAAATAATCCTCCCCCATAGACACCAGCCTCTCACCTCTCTGGTGGACCCCACGGGGTCAGTAATAACCACAAAGATCTCCACTGCTCACAATGAGAACTTCCAGTCCTTTTGCGTGACCCGAAACCACTGTAGGGATCTCCACAGCTTACCAGTGTTCTTCCTTAAAGCGAATCTTCCTGATGGACCCCACGAGGTCAATAATGGCCACAAAGATCTCCACTGCTCACAATGAGAACTTCCAGTCCTTTTGAGTGACCCGGAACCACTGTAAGAATCTCCACGGCTTACCAATGTTCTTCCTTAAAACGAATCTTACTCCATAATATTCAGAAAAAAACAAAAAGGGACTCCATAGTGAAGCATGTAAAGGAAAGCCCCAAGAAAAGGTGTTTATTCAAATAAAAACAGCTAAAAAACACGTTAAAAACCAAGGGGTAAAAAACGCCAAACAAAATGTTCATAAAATACTAACTTCCGGTTTACGGCCGCAAACCGGAAGTGGACGTCACTTAGGCTGACGTCCACTTCCGGTTTGCGGCCGTAAACCGGAAGTTAGTATTTTATGAACATTTTGTTTGGCGTTTTTTACCCTTGGTTTTTAACGTGTTTTTTAGCTGTTTTTATTTGAATAAACGCCTTTTCTTGGGGCTTTCCTTTACATGCTTCACTATGGAGTCCCTTTTTGTTTTTTTCTGAATATTATGGAGTAAGATTCGTTTTAAGGAAGAACATTGGTAAGCCGTGGAGATTCTTACAGTGGTTCCGGGTCACTCAAAAGGACTGGAAGTTCTCATTGTGAGCAGTGGAGATCTTTGTGGCCATTATTGACCTTGTGGGGTCCATCAGGAAGATTCGCTTTAAGGAAGAACACTGGTAAGCTGTGGAGATCCCTACAGTGGTTTCGGGTCACGCAAAAGGACTGGAAGTTCTCATTGTGAGCAGTGGAGATCTTTGTGGTTATTACTGACCCCGTGGGGTCCACCAGAGAGGTGAGAGGCTGGTGTCTATGGGGGAGGATTATTTATGCATCATTTGTTCATCTGATCCAGTGTGTTTCTGATGAGACAAGGTGTATTCCCACACCCATCCTTGCTTCTCTCCCTGCAATTAGCTGTTGCTATTTGGACTGTCATTTTGGCTATTTAGCACTTTATTTACATAGTCACTGTTTGGACGTTTTAATTTTATTTTATTATTGTTGATTTTGTCACCCCATTTATTTAATTTATGAGAAGTTAGACTTTATTAATAGCACTTTTAATATTAGCACTTTCTATTGACATTTAGTGCTGCTTCACTATATAAACTATTTTATTGTATGTTGGTCACATTATAGAAGTTAGCTGCTAGTTGTCTCTTAATATTTAATTTGTTCAGCAATATTTGCACTTTAGTGTTTCTATTTTTACTGAGTGGTAAGCGCACAAGCACCTTTTTTTCTATATTTATAAAATGTACATAGCAATATACAAAGGCATAGAAAGTGACCCTACGCGTTTCACAAGACCATACTCGCTTCATCAGGGGTAGATGCGTGTGTATTATATCTGTAAAAAATATGAGAGACCAAATAGGGATCTACACAATGATGGTGTTGTAACAAATGGTCAAAGGAGTCTGGAGCACAAGGCCCCATACTTACCAACATCATTGTGTAGTTGGTAAAAATGGGGCCTTGTGCAAGGTCCATAAAGACATGGATAAGCGAGTTTGGGGTGGAGGAACTTGACTGGCCTGCACAGAGTCCTGAGCTCAACCAGATAGAACACCTTTAGGATGAATTAGTGTGGAGACTGCGAGCCAGACCTTCTAATCCAACATCAGTGCCTGACCTCACAAATGCACTTCTGGAAGAATGGTCAAACATTCCCATAGACACACTCCTAAACCTTGTGGACAGCCTTCCCAGAAGATCTGAAGCTGTTCTGGCTGCAAAGGGTGGGCCAACTCAATATTGAACCCTACGGACTAAGACTGGGATGCCATTAAAGTTCATGTGTGTGTAAAGGGAGGCGTCACAATACTTTTGACAATATTGTGTAGATAGTGAAAAAGCAAAAATAACAATAAAGAACTAAAATAACATGAATCCAAAACCATTATAGTTTCTTTCACGTACCTGGTGGTAGAGCCCAGTATGCAGGGAGCGGCCTTTCATATACCTCTGACTCAGGAACATCTGATAGAGCAGACAGGGGCTCGGAAGTGCAAAGGGGCACTGACAGGATAGCTAATGTACAGGGTTGGATACAGCAGACAGCAGGGAGACTGGATACGGCAGACAGCAGGAAGGTGCTCTGTAGTCCAGGAACTGGATGAAGGCAGGAGGCTGGACACAGCAGACAGCAGGTTGGTGCTCTGTAGTCCAGGAACAGGATGCAGGCAGGTGAAGACAGGCCGGATCAAACACAGGCGGGCAGATCAGGTACAGGAATGGTATCCAAAGAATAGTCAAAGTCCAAGCCGGGATCGGAGGCGGGCAGCAAGCAGGGAGATCAGGGACAAGCCAAGTCAGACAAGGATCAGGTAAGCAGAGTAACGGGTAGCAGGGGTCTCAGGAAACGCTTTAGACCGGACAGCAAGGCAGCAAGGTATCAGTCCCCTTTAAATAGCACATCTTGGCGCCAAGTGCTGTCACAAGGTGTGCGCGCGCGTCCCCGCACCGCTATTCGCACTATTGCGCATGTGCGTGCGCCGAACGGTCTTTCTGTGCACAGGCATTCTCCTGACACCCAGATTGCTGGGATGGTTGCAGGAATGCCTTTCCCTCTGGATCAACTGTGGGTATAGAATTGGGTATATGGGATTGTACGATATTTTTTTTTTTTTTTTATGGTTGAACTAGATGGACTTGTGTCTTTTTTCAACCTGACTAACTATGTAACTATGTAAGAGTTCCCTTAAAAGCCCTATCCCCCTCTGATCCAATAATCAATAATTACTCAATTTTAGAGATCTTCTAAGAAGTGATATATGTATCTTGATTGTGTATTCAACTGTTTGTCTGGAGTTTTGCTTAAAGCGGAGATCTGCCGATTTTTTTTTTTTTTAAGTCAGCCGCTACAAATACTGCAGCTGCTGACTTTTAAAATATGGACACTTACCTGTCCAGCGCCCCCGCGATGTCGGCACCCGAAGCCGATCTATCGCTCGGCTCTCGGGTGCTGCCGCCGCCATCTTCGGTAAGGGAATCAGGAAGTGAAGCCTTGCGGCTTTACTTCCTGGTTCACTACTGCGCATGGGCGAGTCGCGCTGCGCGATCTGAATGGTCCCTGCTGTCTTCTGTGTCTCCCAGGAGACAGCGGTGGGGGGGGGGGGGCGCCGGACGTGGCGTAGATACCCGCAGATAATGCTGCTATCTATGCCCGGAAGTGAGTGCAAATACCTGTATTAGACAGGTATCTGCTCCCCCCAGAAAGGTGCCAAATGTGACACCGGAGGGGGGGAGGACAGCGGAAGTTCCATTTTTGTGTGGACCTCCATTTTAAGGCACATATAGAATCTATTAGTGACTTATGATTGACAAGGAGAAATATGACTACACAATTTTTCTTTTAGGTATATCTAAATCCCAATAACCAAAATGTAATATATTGCTGCTTACTAGTAAGAATGAGCTTTGAGTTCGAGTCGAACATGAGTTCAACTCGAACATCGGCTGTTCGATCGTTCGACGAAGATCGAACATTATGGCCCGTTCGCGCCAAATTCGAGAGGCGCGTCAAGGCCCATAATGTACTGCGTCATCGCAGTGCATTGCTGGCTGATGATTGGCCAAGCTTGCACTATGACCCGCATGCTTTGGCCAATCATTGCGCAGTCAGCACAGAGAGCCATAATTGGGCAAAGGCAGGGTGCCTTTGGCCAATCAGGCTCAGGGGATTAAGTACACGCCCCACACTATATAAGCCAGCCTGCACGTCGGCCTTTTGATGCAGCTTTGAGAGAGAGAGAGAGAGTCATTTAATATAATTTAGATAGACTGAGCAGGCAGGCGATTCAGTTAGCTAGATTGAGCAGGCAGTTGATTCAGTTAGCTCCAGTATATTTAGTATTTGTCGTCAGAGTCTTCGAGTCCTCGAGTGTGACAGTGATAACCCTAATGCACCAAGGCCTGAGGTGTGCCTTGGCCTAGCTGGTCAGTATGCCTGAAAAGTGGGCATACCCTGAATGTAAGAATAAGGAAAATAGAATGAGTATGCATGAATCTGGGGGAACGGGTGGGTGGGAGCCCAGAAATGACGGCAACCCAGACCCGACAGGGGAGGAGGCTTAAGTAGCCCTCTCAGTCTCCTCCCACAAATACAGGCTGGCCTGCGGCCAGCCTTACCACTTGTCGTCAGAGTCTTCGAGTCCTCGAGTGTGACAGTGATAACCCTAATGCACCAAGGCCTGAGGTGTGCCTTGGCCTAGCTGGTCAGTATGCCTGAAAAGTGGGCAAAAAGAGACAACTGTAGGTGAAGAAGGGAAGGTAACGAACAGAGAAGTAGCACGTACCCGGACGGCAACAGTATCTGAACCCGGTCCCGTGCAAGAATGGAATAAGCCTGATGCCCGGCACAATCCAAACATGAGAATGACCTGCTAGCAAATGAGAGGATACGTGGGGGAAAGGAAGCAAAGGCTGGCCCGAGGAGCCTCTGCAACCGATGGGCGAGTAGATCGTAATACTCCAACCGGACATCAAAGATGTGCCTCCGGCCTACCCATACTAGGTATGGGGAAGAGAGGGAGAGGGCAAAAATTGACGACTGGCAGGAGTTGTAGGACTGGATACCTGGAGGATGGGTTGCCGGAGTAGGCGGAAAAGGCCAAGCGCCACGGCAATGAGCATCGTCAAGCATGGGAGAAACATGCCAGACACAGAACACTGGTTCCACCTGACTCAATCGGATCGTGCCACCGCCTGTGACCTGACAAGCAACTGAATCCTGAACCGAGAAAGGAAGGTCAGGCTCCATCCCGGGCAAGAAGTCTCATGGCATGATGCAGACATGCCTAGACAAAAGATCAGAGCCGCTAGCGGAACCCCAAACCCACCCCTGTGGCCGACAAGGGGCCGTGGCTCAGCACACACCCCAAGAAAGACTGTGAAACCCTAGGTGGTGACCAGGGCCTCAGCAACAGAACGATGATTTAGTAAAATGAAGACTGCTTCCTACCCAAGGGTGAACCCAGTGAAGAATGACATCCGCACCAATCAACTAGCCCTGGCAACGGGCAGGACTGATGGAAGCGAGTGCGAGTGCAAGCAATGTTTGATGAAGGCGAAGATGCCAGCGCAGCCCAACCTGAGAACACAAACCAGAGAAATGACAGACAACCAGACATGAGAACAACAACGAGCCTACCTAAGAAGAGAACATGCAGAAGTGACAAGACCACCGCGCGTACATGAACCTGATGACGGATGACCCCCCCCCCACCTTGTGTGAGTGGCGAGTGAGCCCGAGTAACCTGTAGCGCAGAGACAGGCAATTAACTGAACACTCAGGGCTGGTGTACCCACGGACCGTGGTGGGTGATCGTATAGGTGTAAGAATGAACGTGCATCGTATGACGTATGGTATACGGGCGAGAAGATTGTGGTCAACAATCATTAAAAACGAAACCTCAGCCCGTATGGATCTGTAGACGTGACAGATCCGGAAATGTGTGCCCTAACTAACCCAGGTACAAACATGGACGAAGATAACATGACACATAGTAACCAACAAAGAAGAGAACAGCTACCGGAGTATGCCGTGACTGGACCACAACACCCCTCTAGAACGCTAAGACTGAAACGTTGCAACGGAAATGCTGAGACTGAATGCTGAGGCGGAAATGCTACGACAGAAATCTAGGGGCAGAAATGCGAGGACAGAAATCCTGGGGCAGCAAAACGCAACGACAGAAATCCTGGGGCAGCAAAACGCAACGAGAGAAATCCTGGGGCAGCAAAACGCAACGACAGAAATCCTGGGGCAGCAAACGCAACGACAGAAATCCTGGGGCAGCAAAACGCAGCCAGAAATCCTGGGGCAGCAAAACGCAGCCAGAAATCCTCATACCCTGATGTGAAACGCGTTAGCCTTGCCCTGCATGAAGTGACAAGACCACCAGAAATCCTGGGGCAGCAAACGCAGCCAGAAATCCTATGAGTAAGCATCATCCCCTGATGTGAAAACGCGTTAGCCTTGCCCTGCATGAAGTGACAAGACCACCGCGCGTACATGAACCTGATGACCCCACCCTTGTGTGCGTGGCGAGTGAGCCAGAGTAACCTGTAGCGCAGAGACAGGTAATTACACTGAACACTCAGGGCTGGTGTACCCACGGACCGTGGTGGGTGATCGTATAGGTGTAATGAATGAAGGTGCATCGTATGACGTATGGTATACGGGCGAGAAGATTGTGGTCAACAATCATTTAACAACGAAACCTCAGCCCGTATGGATCTGTAGACGTGACAGATCCCAAAATGTGAGCCCTAACTAACCCAGGTACAAACGTGGACGAAGATACAAAGATACATGGTAACCAACGAAGATAAGAACGGAAGAACGGCAGAAATGCCGGGGCAGAAATGCAATGACAGAAATGCCGGGGCAGAAACGCAATGACAGAAATGCTGGGGGCAGAAACGCAATGACAGAAATGCTGGGGGCAGAAACGCAATGACAGAAATGCTGGGGGCACAAACGCAATGACAGAAATGCTGGGGGCAGAAACGCAATGACAGAAATGCTGGGGGCAGAAACGCAATGACAGAAATGCTGGGGGCAGAAACGCAATGACAGAAATGCTGGGGGCAGAAACGCAATGACAGAAATGCTGGGGGCAGAAACGCAATGACAGAAATGCTGGGGGCAGAAACGCAATGACAGAAATGCTGGGGGCAGAAACGCAATGACAGAAATGCTGGGGGCAGAAACGCAATGACAGAAATGCTGGGGGCAGAAACGCAATGACCGAAATGCTGGGGGCAGAAACGCAATGACCGAAATGCTGGGGGCAGAAACGCAATGACCGAAATGCTGGGGGCAGAAATGCAATGACAGAAATGCTGGGGGCAGAAATGCAATGACAGAAATGCTGGGGGCAGAAATGCAATGACAGAAATGCTGGGGGCAGAAATGCAATGACAGAAATGCTGGGGGCAGGAATGCAATGACAGAAATGCTGGGGGCAGAAATGCAATGACAGAAATGCTGGGGGCAGAAATGCAATGACAGAAATGCCGGGGCAGAACTGTAATGACAGAAATGCTGGGGGCAGAAATGCAATGACAGAAATGCTGGGGGCAGAAATGCAATGACAGAAATGCTGGGGGCAGAAATGCAATAACAGAAATGCTGGGGGCAGAAATGCAATAACAGAAATGCTGGGGGCAGAAATGCAATAACAGAAATGCTGGGGGCAGAAATGCAATAACAGAAATGCTGGGGGCAGAAACGCAATAACAGAAATGCTGGGGGCAGAAACTAAATGACAGAAATGCTGGGGGCAGAAATGCAATAACAGAAATGCTGGGGGCAGAAACGCAATGACAGAAATGCAGGGGTGAAAAGAAATAACAGAAAAGCTGGGGAAGAAAATGCTGGGGCAAAAGGCAACCCCCCCCCATGATACCCCACGTGAGTACCGGGAGGTGAGCAGGCGAGTGAGCGCCCCCCCCATGGAGCCAGGGTGAGAACCAGGAGGCCTGCGGGCGTCCCCTCCATGGTGCACGGCGTGGGTTCCAGGGAGGTGAACTTGACAAGGCAGAGAGACTGGAAACGCAGAGACTGGAAAACGCAGAGACTGAAAAACGCAGAGACTGGAAACGCAGAGACTGGAAACGCAGAGACTGGAAACGCAGAGACTGGAAACGCAGAGACAGGATGTTATGACAAAATGCAGTATTGCAAGGAAAAACTACCAGCCACCTCCCCCCCATACTGCCAGCGAGATCCCTGAGAAACAGATGGACAACCCCTCCCACGCTGCCAGCGTGACCCCGGGAGATGACGGGTGGACAGCCTCACCACCCCCCCCCCCCCAAGCTGCCAACGTGACCCTGGGATGAGTGTGCACAACCCCCCCCCCCTCCCCCTCATGACACCGGCGTGAGCCCAGGGGAGGTTTGAACTGACAGACAATCAGGCGGCCCTTCAGTAGAGCAAGGAGGAGTGATGGGCGGGTAGGTAGGTGGACGCTCCCCCCCCCCCTATTTGCAGACATGGATGTGGAGAGCCCCCCCCACCCCAATGACCGAGACGGATGACCTGCTGAGCGAACGGCACTGCAGGATGCCGGCGAGTGCCTGGAGGAGTGGGTGAGTGGATGGACGCCCCCCCCCCCTTCAGCTAGAGGCCATGAAACAGACAGGGAGGAGGAGGGTGGCCCTGCAAGGATGCAAGCATGTGCCCGAAAGGAGTGAAGGAAGGAAGGACGGCCCCCCCTCCCCCCCCCCATGCGGCAACATGCGCCCGGAGTAGTGAGAGGGCTCCCCCTCACTCTGTGTGAGCCTGGAAAGAAGATGGGGTGCACGAGCGGGCGGCGGCCCTGCAGCAACCGGCTTGAGGCCGGAAAAAAATGTGGGTTGGAGGGGTCCCGCCCCTTTCCCGGATGAGCACTGAAAACACGTGGACAGGCCCCCTCTCTGCATGAGTTGTCAGCAGGGAAAGGATGGCTTGATGGGCAGGCGGTGTGAGCACCAGGAGACTGCTGCAGCCGGCCGCCGCTCTGCTAGCCCAGAAATGACGGCAACCCAGACCCGACAGGGGAGGAGGCTTAAGTAGCCCTCTCAGTCTCCTCCCACAAATACAGTATGTGTGTGTATATATATATATATATATATATATATATATATATATATATATATATATATACTGTATACGGTTTAGCTAGATCTCACTGCAGACCATTCCTGTTGTTCTCCTCCTAATATACTACAGGCAAGCAGTTGATTCAGTTAGCTGCAGTATATTCAGTATATATACGGTCAGGTCCATAAATATTGGGACATCTACACAATTCTAATCTTTTTGGCTCTATACACCACCACAATGCATTTGAAATGGAACGAACAAGATGTGATTTAGCTGCAGACTTTCAGCTTTAATTTGAGGGTATTTACATCCAAATCAGGTGAACAGTGTAGGAATTACAACAGTTTGTATATGTGCCTCCCACTTTTTAAGGGACAAAAGAATTGTGTCGATGTCCCAATATTTATGGACCTGACTGTATATACATCCCAGCTTTGTGCAGCTACATCTCACTGCAGGCCATTCCTGGTGTACCTATTCAAATATATCAAATACAGTATGTCTGGAAGGCCAACAAGGAGAGGCAGACACTCACAGGCCACTAAAAGAGGGCAAGCAGGCTCTGTGTCTAGAGCCAACAGTGCTGGTCGTGGTGGACACGGTGCATCCTCAGCATGTTGCCGTGGGGCACGCTTGTCCTTTTTTCCGGCAGCTGGCCATGTTGAGCCACAACATGCAGAAGAGTTAATAGAGTGGATGACCAAGCCGACCTCATCCTCCTCATCCTCTGTCACCCAGGCTCAGAGTACCTTGGCTGCCAATGCACGTGCCAAAGCAGCCTATTCCATCAGCTCAAGGTCATCAGTTACTCCTCCCGTAGCCCCACCATCATGCATGGAGGAGTCCCCCGAACTGTTCGACCACAGTGTTGGGTACATGCTGCAGGAGGATGCTCAGCGTTTTGAAGGTTCCGAAGATGGTACCCAGCTTAAGAAAGGCAGTAACATGAGCCCAGAAAGAGGGGGTGCCCAAGAAGGACAACAAACTGGCAGTGATGTTCCCCCAGCTGCAGCATACTGCCAGGTTTGCTTCAGTGACAAGGAGGGAGGGGATGATGAGGTCACTGACTCTACTTGGGTGCCTGATAGGAGAGAGGAGGAGGAGGTACATCTCCAATGAGGCAGGATGCTCTCCAGGGGCCAGCTTTAGGGCAGCCAACCGACTGCATCACACCGCAGATCTCCGCATGTGCAGGGTGCTGCTGACTGCGCATTTTTCCAAAAGTTCTTTGGTGTGGGCCTTTTTTGACACGTGTGCAGCAGATTGCACCGTTGCTGTTTGCAACATATGTCTGAAGCGTATCAAGGGTGGCCAAAACAGAAGCCGCTTGGGCACCACATGCTTGACCAGACCTGCCATGCAGTCCGTTGGCAAGCATACTTAAAAGACCAACACCAAAGAACAAAGCGGACTTCTCCTTGCTCCTCATCAGCTTTGATCTCCAACCCCAATATACCTTCAGCCCTCTCAGAAACCTGCACTGAGAGGAATGAAGGTGTAGAATTAGGTGTGCCACTGCCAAGTACTTGCGGGCAATCTGCTATCACTACACCAACGTCCGATTGTAGCAGGCAAATTTCCCTACCCCAGTTGCTAAACCGGTGAAAGAAATTCGCTCCCAGTCATCCACATGCCCAGCGGTTGAATGCTAGCTTGGCTAAATTGCTAGCACTCCAACTGCTGCCTTTTCAGCTGGTAGACTCTGCCCCCTTTCGTGAATTTGTGGAATGTGCGGTACCTCAGTGGCAGGTTCCCAAACGCCACTTTTTTTCAGGGAAGGCGATTCCGTCTCTCTACCGGAATGTGGAAGGCAATGTCTTGGCCTCGCTGGACAGGGCGGTCAGCGATAAGGTGCATATTACCGCTGACTCATGGTCCAGCAGGCATGGACAGGGATGTTACCTATCTTTCACGGCGCACTGGGTGACTCTGCTGGCAGCTGGGAAGGATGCAGGACAGGGTGCACTATTGTTGGAGCTTGTTCTGCCACCACGCCTCCAAAATGCTACTAGTGGTGATTCTGACACACCTCTCTCCTCCACCCCCTCCTTCTTCTTCCATGGCCTCTTCCTCTATAGATTTGTCCTCGGAACCAGCGGTGCTCCGTAGGTGTTCAAGGGGCTACGCAAGCACTCAGGCAAAAAGATGCCATGCGGTGCTTGAACTGGTGTGCTTAGGGGACAGGAGCCACACTGGGGCAGAGATTCTGTCAGCTCTGCAGGGGTAGGCTCAGAGGTGGTTGACGCCACGCCAGCTTCAGCCAGGAATGGTGGTTTGCGACAATGGCACCAACCTCCTCTCCGCCCCCCGACAGGGACACCTGACCCATGTGCCCTGTTTGGCTCACGTCCTTAATTTTGTGGTGCAGCGGTTCTTGTGCAGGTACCCGGGCTTACAGGATCTCCTGAGGCAGGCCAGGAAAGTCTATGTGCATTTCCACTGGTCATACAATTCCAGTGCTCGGCTGGCTGACCTCCAAAAGGAATACAACCTGCCCAGGAACCGCCTAATCTGTGACATGCCCACCAGATGGAACTCAACGTTGGCCATGCTGCAGCGGCTGCACGCGCAGCAGAGAGTCATCAATGAGTACCTGTGGGACTATGGCACCAGATCAGAGTCAGGGGAGCTTGGCTTTTTTGCGCCAGGCCAGTGGCTTATTATCAAGAATGCATGCACTGTCATGTCACCATTTGAGGAGGCCACGAGAAAAGTGAGCAGTGACAGTGCATGCATCAGTGATACTGTCCCCCTTGTGTACCTGTTGGAGCACACGCTGCGTGGAATATTGGACAGGGCACTTGAGGCAGAACAGAGGGATGAAGAGGAGGACTTCCTTACCTCTCAAGGCACCCTTTATTTAGACAGTGTTCCTGCGGGCCCGCCGATCACACAGGAAGAGGAGGAGGAGAAGGATTGTGTCAGAATGGAGGTGGAGCCTAGCACTCAGCATCAGCAGCAGTCTTCAAGGGATCGTTTACAGTCCCCAGAAAACCATGGACTTGTACGTGGCTGGGAGGAGGTGGCTGCAGATCATGTCGTCCTTAGTGACCCAGAGGACTCCGGACCGTATACCTCAGCAAACCTACGCTGCATGGCCTCCCTGATCCTGCAAAGCCTGCGAAAGGACCCTCGGATTTGTGTGATCAAGGAGAGGGATCATTTCTGGCTGGCAACCCTTCTTGATCCACGTTACAAAGGTAAGGTTGCGGAACTTATCCTGCCGTCACAGAGGGAGCAGAGGATGAAACATCTTCGGGAGGCCTTGCAGAAAGGTTTGTGCAACGCCTTTACAGGAGCCTGGGAGGTTACAATTTCCTGGTCTGATCGGTTCCAGCAACCATCGCCAGCGTCTCATTTACATGGTGCAGGAATACCTAGGGGCAAGATCAGACGTGGACGCGTTTCCAACCGAAAATCCACTGGGTTAGTGGGTCTTGAGAATGGATTACTGGCCAGAGCTTGCACAGTATGCAATTAAGCTACTGGCCTGTTCTGCATCCAGCGTTCTTTTGGAACGCACATTCAGTGTTGCTGGTGGCTTTGTAACCGATCACAGAGTGCGCTTGTCCACCGACTCGGTTGATCGTCTCACCTTCATAAAAATGAATCAGTCTTGGATCACCAGCTACCAAGCACCTGATGCTGATGTAACCGATTAATTTTTTTATGAATGAGATCCCTTCAAGACTGCCTATGCTGATGCTGATTGCTGAGTGACTATCCTGTTATGCTGAGTGACTATCCTATTCCTCCTCAATGTTCATGTTGATATTTTTAGTTCTGGGCACCAGCACCAGTGCCTAAAGCCCAATTTTTCTGCCCCTGTTTAACATGGGCATGTATAATTTAAATTTTTGCTGTAATATTTTGCAGCAGGGCTCGTTCCTGCGCTCAACTAGAGTATCTGTGAGGGGTTGCAGTGTTGTGGCTCCAGCACCAGTGCCTAAAGCCCAATTTTTCTGCCCCTGTTTAACAGGGGCGTGTAATTAAAATTTTTGATATAACATTTCACAGCAGGGCCCGTTCCAGTGCCCACCAAGAGTAACTGTGAGGACTTAGTGTTGTGGCCCCACCACTACCACCACCACCAAAGGCCCAATTTTTCTGCCCCTGTTCAACAGGGGCATGTAATTACAATTCTTGATATAATATTTCACAGCAGGGCCCGTTTTAGCGCCCACCAAGAATAACTGTGAGGGCTTACAGTGTTCTGGTACCACCAACACCTAAGGCCCAATTTTATGCAGAGTATATAGGGCAGGCCGTATAGTATATATATATACACAGGCAGTCCGCTACTTTCAAACATCCAACTTACAAATGACTCCTACTTACAAAGGGAGGGAGACAACAGGAAGTGAGAGAAATCTACCCCTAGGAAGGGAAATTCTCTCCTGTAAGAGTTAATATGGGAAAAAGGTGTCTCCTCCACTGATGCTTTATCACCAATCCTTGTTTCCCTAAAAACCCCAAATTTTCAAAATCCAATTGTCATTGGGCCAGAAAGTGAGGTGAAATCTTCTCAATAGGGGCACAGGCAGCAAAACAAATGCTACAGGGGTGATGATAACCCTTCCCTAGGTTATCCAGAAAGCTTAACAATAGATTTTATGGCTGAAGCTACACTTACAAAATGTACCTGTTCCAAATTACAAACAGATTCAACTTATGAACAAACCTACAGTCACTGTCTTGCTTGGAACGTCTGTATACTGCTGTTCAGAGTATATAGGTCCTGGGGGCCCCACGCCTTTTCTTTTTTTAATTTGGGTGCAGGGTTCCCCTTAATATCCATACAAGACCCAAAGGGCCTGGCAATGGGCTGGGGGGGGGGAGGGGGGTACCCATGCCGTTATTCTCAATGATTTTCATCCATATTGCCGGGACTCGACATTACATTTCAGCCGCAAGCAGCTTTAAATGACTTTTATTCCTTTAGAATGTCATTTTGTGCAGGGACTGTTCTAAACACGGGAAACACGCGCCACTTCACAGGCATACTATAGACACCCCCAGGTACGATATTTATTTCACTTTTATTTTTTCACTTTAAGCATCATTAAAATCACTACTCCCCAAAAAAATGCAAACTTTTTTTTGCATTGATACATGTCCCCTGGTGCAGAACCCGGGTCCCCAAACCCCAAACCCTTTTTAGGACAATAACTTGCATATTAGCCTTTAAAATTTGCACTTTTGATTTCTCACGTTCGAGTCCCATAGACTTTAACGGTGTTCGAAAGTTTGCGCAAACTTTTGGTCCGTTCGCATGTTCTGGATGCGAACCGAACCGGGGGGGTGTTCGGCTCATCCCTACTTACTAGTCTTTGTTGTTTTTTTTGGTTTTGTTTTTTTTGTTTTTTTTTTAGGTGTAAGTGCAGAAAATACCTTTTGATCCTGCCAGAATTCCAGTGTTTTTGTAACTTTCTGTTGACTAAAATGAAATCTCAAACAGCGGTATCAACTTTCTTAGCCAACTTCTGACAAATAGAAAGCAACACCCCTGTGTGTAATAAAGGTAAGAAAAGGTGGAGGAGTTTGTAATCCAAATCAGGACAGCAGCCTAGGATGACAACACTCCAAATCCATGACAACAGTGCACTGCATGAGCATTGTCAGTCTTGGCAGAAAGAGTTTCTTAGCTGAATCTCCAGGCTAGAATAAGGGGAAGAAAGTCTGAAAAACGAATGCAGCCACCACAACTAAAGACTGGTGAGCTGCAATATATTATGATTTCGTTTTTTCGGGTTTAGATACGCTTTAGGTTCCACAATACAGTGGAACCTTGGATTACGAGCATAATCCGTTCCAGGAGAATGCTCGTAATCCAAAGCACTCGTATATCAAAGCGAGTTTCCCCATAGAAGTCAATGGAAACTAAAATAATTTGTTCCGCATTGACTTCAATAGTATGCAATACCACATGTGGCCAGAGGTGGGGGCGCTGGAGAGCCTTGGAAACACTCGGAAAGGCCCGGGGACAGCTTGGCTGAACTTGGAAAACCTCAGAAAGGCGCGGGAACTGAGTATTTCCGAGTTTTTCAGAGTATTTACGAACGGCTCCGGCGCCCCCCCCCCCCCCCACCTTAGGCCAAATGCGGTATTGCACACCGCTGTGGCTTGAATCCTGCTCGTTTGGCGAGAAAACACTCGCAAACCGAGTCATGATTTTTAAAAATACAGTGCTCATATTGCGAAATGCTCGTTAACCGCGTTACTCGCAATCCGAGGCTTCACTGTACATCATTTCAATACATGTACAGTATAGGAAGTGGGAAATAGGGGATAGAAGACATGCAGTCACATGACTTACAGATTACGGAGAGAAACCATTGGTAGAAAGGTATGCTTAGGTTAATTATTAACAGAACATGCAACCGCCAAAGGGCATTTTCACAAATAAATAAGCTATTATTGGGACACCAAAGATAGTCAAAATAAATAAATAAATTGTAATAATGGTGAAAAGGATATCTTAATTATGCTTATCTATTTCCTATTAACTGCTTCTCCGAGCTGCTTTAGGTCAGTGATCTCCAGCAAGGAGAGGGCTCCAGATTATTGGAAGAGGCGATTCTAGATCCTCCAGAAGTCCTAACTGTACCGTCTATTAATCATTCATAAATCACCAAGCCAGAGCTACTCCTAATTATAGATTTCCCTTTGAAATGGGAAATCAAAGTGGAGCAAGACTGCAAACATTTCCACTTCATCAAAAGCCGTTGCCTATAAAAGAAGCAATCAGATAGCTACCGGATTATGCCTAAAATCATTATGACAGAACCAATTTCTTCCCAAGGACAAGATTTGCAGCAACTTTTCAAATCGGCCAGGAAATGCTTTTTCGTCTTCGTGGCTCCTAAGCTCATTATAGGAAACCTCTCATAATGCCGCAAAAGGCATTATGGGTAGGATTGAATAATTAAAGGATATCTCCAGTTCAATTCTAAGCTCATCCTAAATTTGATTTTTTTCAGTTATGGGTGGATGCTGCTGAGCTGAATCAGTCACTGGCTTCTGGCATCTTATATTTATCAGAAGCAATAAATGTGTTGCACTTTATTATGTGACTATCCCCCCAGATATGACGTTTTTCCTCCTGCTTAAATCATAACATAAGGGCAGTGGCGGCCCGTCCATAAGGGGCACAGGGGCACCGCCCCCCTAATCTCTATTCGCCGGCCCCAAATCTCCATGCAGGGAGTTCAACTCTTTTTATTTTATGAAGCACATGATTAGAGCCGGAGGCTTTAGTTGGCTTCAAAAAGGTTAGGCTCGGGACGCAGAGCGCTGCAACCTGAGCCCACCCCACTTGTGACAATAGCGAATCAACATTCGCTATTGTCTTCCTACTTCTCCTCCCGGCCAATCAGGACAGGAAGTGGGTCCTGAGACTTGATTGACGGGGAGGAGAAGTGACCGGATTGGCCATTAGGAGAAGCAGGGGAAGCCACCGAAGCTGCCCGCGACCGGCATGGGGTAAGTGGGGGACTTGCGAGCGGGCCTGGAGAGTAGGAGGGGTTTATTTTCCACCCCCCAAAAAAATAGAGCACCAGCCGCCACTGGCTTAGAGTTACGTGAATAAAGAAAGAGTCTGATTATTATAACAAAAGAGTCCATAAACGAATTTTAAAAATCCAACAATTTATCTTAACTCCAACTCCAACTCAACTTTTATTGAGAAAAAAAACTTCCCCTCTGGGTGATCTATGTACATTGTAAGGATTATAACAACCTTTGTTGCAGATTCCTACCTTTTGTTATTCTGAAGAAATCCATGTATGTTCCTCTGTGTAATGGGAGTGGTTTCATAATTATCTATCAGGTGTGCATCTGCACAGCACTAATGAGGAAAGCTGCTGGGTCTGCATCCCCAGACGATATCTTTGTGGATGAAATGCGTTGGTTCGAGCCTTCGGTTCCCATCGCGTCATTTTATCAATTAGCAAGCGCTTGTTTTACCTCCTCTAAAATGTGAGTGTAAATCTTTAATAAATTTTGTGTTATGCGGATTCACGCTATGTGCGTTTTTTATTCCTTTTTGGCCCTATATGTTTGAATCCACATGACGTTTTATATATCTTAGAGCTTCCTTTCTTGTTGACCGGTGGTCCTTGTGAGAAGATTATTTTATCAAATTATATCAACGCCTATATCCACCCGGGCCCCACTATCTTTGGTCCTACTGAATCCACACTTTCCGGTAAGCCTCAGTGTTATTGGTGGCGGTGCTCCATCTCCCCTTTTCATGCACGTTCAGCGGTGGCTTTAAAATTACCATTTGGGGCGTCAAGATACATATATATATATATTGTGGACATTTTCATTTCATCAAACACTCTCTCACTCAGTGGACTTTTTCTTTATTCATTTTTTCTATTATTGCTTTTGAGTTTAAAATAAGTTGTTTACTGTATTTTATGTGTATGTTATACATTGGTTTAAAGGGGTTGTAAAGGTAAAAGTTTTTTCACCTTAATGCATTCTATGCATTAAGGTGAAAAAACATCTGAGGATTAGCAACCCCCCCCGAGCCCCCGTACTTACCTGACCCCTCGAAAGTCCTGCGCCGTGAACGCGCTGGCTTCTCGGCTGGGCTTTTCGGCTCATTCATTGGTTGATTAAAAGCAGTGCAGCCATTGGCTCGCGCTGCTGTCAATCACATCCAATGACGCGGCGCGCCAGGGGGCGGGGCCGAGTGATACAGTGAGCGGCTATAGCCGCCAGCTTTATCACGTGAGCGCGCCCGCGAAAACTATCTACCATGCGAGAGAGCTCGCATGAAAGTGGATAGTTCTTGCGGGTAGGAGCCCAGACAGCCGCCAAGGGACCCCAGAAGACCAGGTTCGGGGCCACTCTGTGCAAAACGAGCTGCACAGTGGAGATAAGTATAACATGTTTGTTATTTAAAAAAAAAAAATTGCCTTTAGTGTTCCTTTAACCACTTCAATACCAGGCCAATTTTCAGCTTTCAGCACTGTCGCAATTTGAATGACAATTGCGCGGTCATGCTACACTGTACCCAAACATATCATTTTGTCCCCACAAATAGAGCTTTCTTTTGGTGGTATTTGATCACCTCTGCGATTTTTATTTTTTGCGCAACAAATAAAAGAAGAGCGAAAATTTTGAAAAAAAATAAGTTTTTCTTTGTTTCTGTTAATTTGTTTTGTAAATAAGTACCTTTTCTTCTTCACTGAAGGGCACTGATATGGCTGCACTGACGGACACTGATAAGGTAGCACTGATGGGCACTGATGTGGTGGCACCAATGAGGTGGCACTGATCGGCGGCACTGATGGGCACTCATAGGCGGCACTGATGGGCACTCATAGGCGGCACTGATGGGCACTCATAGGCGGCACTGATAGGTGGCACAGAATGGCATTGATAGGTGGGCACTGATGGGCATGGATGGGCACTGATAGATGGCATTGATGGACACTGGTGGGTGGCACTGGTGACACTGGTGGGTGGCATTGCTGGGCATCACTAATTTTGTTGGAGGGCATAATGGTGCCAGTCAGTGCCCATTTGTGGGCACGGATTGGCGTATGGTCTCTATACATTTGTACATGTGGATGGCCATAGGGGACTTACCTGGCCATCCACATGTTATGTGCTTCCCTGGTGGTCCTGGGCGACATCCTGGTGGTCTAGTGTGGGCATCCGAGGGGGGCAGCACTGATAAACAATCAGCGCGAACCCCCCCTGTCAGGAGAGCTGCCGATCGGCTCTCCTCTACTCGCGTCTGTCAGACGCGAGTGAGGAAGAGCCGATCAACGGCTCTTCCTATTTACATCGTGATCAGCCGTGATTGGACACGGCTGATCACGTGGTAAAGAGCGTCAGTCTCTTTACCAAGATCGGTGTTGCGGCGTGTCAGACTGACACACTGCACCACCGATCGCCGCGATGCGCGCCCCCTGGGGCGCGCGGCGGCTGTTATCCTGCTGGACGTCATATGGCGCCCAGTCAGGATAATCATTTTGCTATAGGCCGGGCGGGAAGTGGTTAATCACCTGACATCACTGCATTGTATATGTATGGCATACATTGGTTTAATCACCTGATATCACTGCATGTTATATATATGGTATACATTGGTTTAATCACCTGATATAATTATTTCAATACTGCACATGTACTGTATACTGTTAGTTTGATAACTTCACAATTATTCTAACTTTGATATATTCAGATGTGTATCAGGTTATCTATGCACTTTAGATCACCCATTTAAATTTAAAATTGTCACTAGCGCTGCACCATCACTTTCCCACTTTTACTTTTTGCAATTGTCATTTGCGGTGCTGGCCCCTTCTTTGGACAGCGCAGAATTTAGCTAATTTTTTCTTTGTTGAAGGGATGCCTGAAATCTGACTTGTGTCTTAGGCAGACTTCTGGGAAAATTGGTAAGCCAAACACACAAGCAGGAAATTATGTTTCTGGGGGGCATTCTGTACACATTCTGTGTACAGAACCCCTCTAGGTAGCCATATTGTATTTACAGAAAATTACAGCGGCTGCAGATTGAAAAGGAAAGGTAATTTTTTAAAGTGGTTGTAAACCCACTTATGCAACTTGCACCTACAGGTAAGCCTAGATTAAGGCTTACTTGTAGGTGTTTGCAATATCTCCTAAACCTACACGGTTTAGGAGATATTTGCCAAAAGGTATACACTGTTGTCTACGGCGCATGCGCGCTGTAGACAACAGTGCATTCACAGTGAGAATCCCCATTCACAAATCTGACTTTGCTGGATTTGACGGCTCCCGCACGCATGCGCGGAGTGACGTTTTCGCCGATCCGGCCAATCACAGCGCCGGAGCGGCGATACCCGGAAGTAACCTTCCGGGTATCTGTGGAGAGATGGCTGCGGCTGGAGGGGGAGACGAAGACGGCTTCGGGGGCTTCAATCCAAGGTAAGTAATGCATAATGAGCTAGTATGCTAGTCATACTAGCTCATTATGGCTTTGTCTTGCAGGTGTTTTAAATGTATTTATTTTTTAATTCCGGGTTTACAACCACTTTAATAACATTCAATTACAATATGACTTGTGTCGCAATTGTATACGCTATATTATTTTTCCTTTTATTTGATAGTTTTTTTCCCCACGAAAGTGGAGTTACCCTTTAAGTGATAAATAACTAAATATATAAATAGTTCTAAAGGAAAAAAGTCTTCTAATTAAAGTGATGATTCCTCAACTCCAAAAACATGCCACACACCACCACTGCAGCCCTCCACCTATGAAAAAGAACTCACCAGAAGGACTAACCTCCACGTCATAGGCAGGTCATATAAGGCTCACTGTAAGATTTTATTTTGAGAATGTATAGATAATTTTAAATAATAAAATATATGAATTGTCCCAAAAAAATTAAAAGTGTTTAACATGAACTGTTTATGATTCCTCAACTCCAAAAATGTGTCACATACCACCAGTGCAGCCTTCTGCCTATGGAAAATAACTCACCAGAGGGACGAACCTCCAGGTTATAGACAGATAATTTAAAGTATAGCTAAAGGCAAAACTTTTTTTTATGGTTTGTCTAGAGTAGAGAGAGAGATTAGGACACCTGTCACTTTTTATTGCTGCCTGTGCCCCCTTTATGGAGACTCATCCTCTTTGTGCTGGCTACCATTATCATTGAAAGTGAAAGTAAAAGAAAATCACAAAATTTTGGGTTGTCCCAAGAAAAGTAATAGAGGAGAAAAATTCCAATGGGGAGACTAGTTCTGGTGACCTGGGGGTCCCCAAGGCATTCCCTTAATATTTAGAGAATAAAAATGGATAGAGCAAGGGAGGGTTATAACCCCTGTCAGAATTTGTTTCACCATCTGTGTCCCATTGCAGAGATTTCCCTTCAATTCCTGCCCCATAATCATATTATCAATCATAACAGACTGAGCGGAGTAGTGGCAACCAAAATGTTTATATTTTTAGTCCTTCCACATAATCTTTATCATTAAATGCATCGGAACCAGCAATGAGCAAAGCACTAAGTACAAAGTATGGTAACACATAACAAGCAAGCAGAATCTATCTTGTACCATTGTGATTTCGGGAAATTTACTATTGATTGGTCATTATGGGTGAGTGTGATTGGCACATGTAGATAGGTTTTAGCTACTAAAAACCCTTATGAACATATGGAGGATATATATCCATTCTAGCAGGGTTAGAAAAATCAGGCCTCTTCCAAAAAACAGAATTTGCTATTGTTTCAATGTTGACAAGTTTCATGAATAAATTACTACTCTAAATTCCGGAAACACTCCCTCCCTAAAAACAGACAGCTGGAGAAATCCACAAATTTTCTAGTTGAAGCAATCCTTTAGTCAGATAGAACACAAAATTGTGACAGACCTTGCCGGGACAGAGGCTTTTGGAGAGGACTGAATGCTAGCCTCTTGCCTACCGATCATGGGCCCTGGCATTTGTCGGAACGGTGCTCTTTGTGAGCTGTATGCCTGGGGGCCCTTTAGGTGGTGTTACTTTGGATTCAGGTCCATGTCCCCTCAAGACACACAGACTCTGGGCACCCTGTATATGCCATATTAGAAATAGTGACTGATTCATTGTCAGGAACTTGGTAGAAAGCCGAGATGCTAGGAGGGCTCCCCTTGCGGCCGAGCGCAGCACACCACTGAAGGTGACACAGCAGGTGTGGTGCCCACAGAAGCATGGGTGCCTGGTAGCTGGAACTGGAGACAGTCATGCTTGGATGATCCAGGAAGCAGGGACCGGTGGACAGACTTGATAATGGAGTCAGGAGCCAGGCCAGGGGTCAACACAGGAAGTCAGTCCAGGATCAGAGTCAAGTTCAGGGAGCAAGATAAACAAGTCCAGTAGCCAAGCCAGGATCAGATGCAGGAAGCAGGCAGAGAGAAGTCAGATGCAAGCCAAGGATCAAGCCAGGGGGTCAGAAGGATCAGGTCAGGACAAGCCGGGTCAGTACACAGATCAGGAACAGCAGATTCACCGGACACAGGAACGCAGGACAAGCTGAAGATACACCAGTGATGCGCCACTGTCAGCAGAGGGTTTAAATAGGCCGGGCATCCATCACGCCGGGAGTGCGCCATTGCGAATGCTCGTGCGCATAGTCACAGCGCCGCGCGTCCGCCTAGTCCCGGCGCACACCTGCCCAACCATGGTGCCTCGCATCCTTGTGCGCGCATGTGCATCAAAGCGCCTATTTCCCTGATATTCATACTGTTGGGACACATACTGTTAGGAGGTGCTGATGTCAACTCCAGCCACCTGTCTGTCTGTTGTCTGTTATAATGTAAATACGTCTAGTGTGGCTTCTCTTTCACCCATTGTGCTGATTAACCCTGCAATTGCATGAAGGAGTTCTGTGTTGATATGTATGATAATGTGTATTGTAGTTAGGGAGTCACATCGGCTGCATAAGGGATTAGTTAATTAGCTCATGTTAATTTATGTTTCTGGTTACCTCCTCTTTAACTGTATATAAGACTTCTGTATTCTGGTTCTAAAAAACTGTCTGATGTTTTACCCTACACTGAGCTACGACTAGTGAATTGGAAAGCTAAGGGGCCCTTGGATGGTGTGGTTCCAGACAGAGGAAGCATTTACGGCAGACAGACTCATTTTGAGTACAGGGTCCGTCACACAAATATTTGCTCATTATTTTTCAATTACAATGTGAATAGACAAGGCTCAGCAAAGAAGTCTGAATAATTCAAGAAAATAGGTAGAACTGGAAGCAAAACAACACAAACAAATAATGTTTATGTGAGTGACTAAGTCAATACCCTCATGATAGTCTATCATTTCTAAAAATACAAAGGCATGCCTACACTCACACACTATTGGGATCTATATGCTTTTGGTGGAATGATGGACTGGATTAGGAATATAGTTCCTGAGCTGCTGATTTAATCTGAAAACTGATAGTATTCCATGTAATATATGCCACACTGATAATGGTAATCCATACCCTAGTATAGAGACAGAATTTGAATGCATATGGAGCACCAAAAATGCCCATTCATCTGCCAGTAGTAGTACAGAGGTCTACATGATTTTGCATGAGCTTCACTGAAAATGCCCATTTACCTCAAAATACAGAGGTCAGAATGAGAATTATGCCACAGTAAAAATTCCCATCTACTTCCTAGTATAAAGGCCAAAGTGAGAATGCAGTGTTTCTCAGCCTTTTTTCAGTTAAGGCACCCTTTAAAATTTCACACAATCTCGAGGCACCCCATTCTAAAAAAAAACAAAAAACAACTAAACTAATAGTTTTGGACAGGGTTTTTTTCCTCAAACAATAGGTGCTGGAACTCAACCACAACCCCCCAAAACCCCTCCCCCACACACAACCTCCAAATCACATCAAATAGTGGGTGTGGTCAGTCAAATTTCACGAACAGTAGGAGGGTCTTAAAGGGGCATTAAATATCAGGATTGCGTTACATACAGAGTGCAGAGTTCAGGGTGGTTAGACACAGATTGCAGAGCTGTCACTTGTAAACACAGAAACCGGACTTCGGTGTTTACGAGTGATTGTGGTGAGCAGGCACCAAAGGGTCTGAGCCAGAGGTGGTGGAACTGAGTTCCCCAAGTTCCCCCTGAAAAAAAGCCCTGGTTTTGCATAATGTAGCAACATCCACCTGTGTAGGACACCCAACACTAGCAGTGATTTATTCTTCCAAAGCAAATACACGTGCTTAAATCTTTGCACACTGGTACTGATTAGTATCCCAATGTTTCTCTTCTCCCTCATTTCTCCCCCTCACTCAACTAATGTGACCCTGGTGCTGAAGGAGAGGGGCAGGTGCCCGGCGTCCTCCTTATCAACTGATACCTTAATGGTTGTTAGGACACTGGTGGCTGAAAGGTTGTAATGGTGCACAATAAAAATCTGTGGCTTTGTGTAAAAAATAGGCAGTGTCACGTACCTGGTGGTTGAGCCCAGTATGCAGGGAGCGGCCTCTCATATACCTTTGACTCAGGAACCCCTGATAGAGTAGACAGGGGCTCGGAAGTACAAAGGGGCACAAGTGCCTGACAGGAAGGCTGATGTAGAGAGCTGGAAAAAGCAGACAGCTGGAAGGTGTTCTGTAGTTCAGGAGACTGGAACAGTATGCAGGCAGAAGGCTGGATACAGCAGACAGCAGGGAGGTGTTCTGTAGTTCAGGAGACTGGAACAGTATACAGGCAGAAGGCTGGATACAGCAGACAGCAGGGAGGTGTTCTGTAGTTCAGGAGACAAGCAGGCGGAGACAGGCCAGGTCAAGCACGGGCGGGCAGATCAGGTACAGGAACGGAATCCAAAGAGGAGCCAAGGTACAAGCCAGGTCGGTATCAGGCGGGCAGAAATCAGGCCAGAGGAGAAGCAGAAGCGGAGTCAGGACGAGCAGATCAGAGGCGGGCAGCAAGCAGGGATGGACAGGGATAAGCCAAGTCAAACAGGAATCAGATAATCAGAGTAACAGATAACAGGTGTCTCAGGGAATGCTATAGACCGGACAGCAAGGTAGCAAGGTGTCAGTCTCCTATAAATAGCGCATCTGGCGCTGTCACGAGGTGCACGTGCGCACGTCCTCGTGCACGTCTGCGCACCCTCGTGCGTGTCCACGCGCCGTTGTTCGTGCTATTGCGCACGCGCGTGCACTGAACGACCGTTCTAACCGGGAACCTGCGCACAGGTGTTCGTCTGTTACCCAGAATGGCTGCTGGAATGCCTTTCTTGACAGGCAAGCTTGATCCACCCACTGGCCTAATAACAGTTTTTGAGCAATTTCTAGGTATTTTGCCAAGGCACCCCTGAAGACACCTTAAGCCACCCCAGGGTGCCTTGGTTGAAAAAGGCTGGCATATGGCATAGTGAAAATTCCCTTCCATATCCCAGTGCAAAGGCTTGAGTGAGGATGCATATGTCTCACTGAAAATGTCCATCCTTGTCCCAATTAGGGATGAGCCCCATGTTGAGGGCATGTGGCCTGGTACGGTTCAGGAGGGGGGGCGCTCTCTCGTCCCCCCTCTTTTCCTGCGGCCTGCCAGGTTGCGTGCTCGGATTAAGGGACTGGTATGGATTTTTATGCGCTTATTTCCTCTAGGCGCTTATTTCCATCCGGTGTCGTCCTTATCCTTCAGAAGAGGTGGGTCTTAAGTTTTTTTCCTGTAGGCCCAATGGTTTTCTTCCATGCGGATGTTTGTGGGAAGAGCGTTCCATAGCCATGGTCCTTGGACTGCAAATCTTCGTTCTCCCTTCGATTTGTAGTGGGACTTGGGGATGTGGAGAAGGTTTTGGTTAGTTGATCGGAGAATGCGATTGGGGGTGTAGTGTTTTATTTTCTCGCATAAGTATTGAGGAGCCTTTCCTTGTGTGCCTTTCCTTGTGAGGCACAGGGTCTTGAATGTGACCCGATCCTTTACGGTTAGCCAATGAAGGGTCCTCAGGGATGGGAGGATAGATTTCCATGTTTTTTTCCCCGTTACCAGTCTTGCTGCCGTGTTCTGGACGACTTGTAGGCGCAAAATCTGGTATTTAGGTAGTCCTAAGTAGAGGGAGTTTGCATAGTCGAGTTGAGAATTGATGACTGTTCCGACTACTACCGCTGTATCCTCTTCCGGGATGAAGGGGATGAGTCTACGCAGTAGGCGGGAAGATAGTGGGATCCGCTGACTACTGATCCTATTTGTGCATCCATCGACATCTCTGAGTCAAAGGTGACTCCAAGGCTTTTGACTTTGGTGCTTGGCGTGATGATCTGTCCAAGGATGGTGGGTGGTGTCCATGAGGTCCTAGTTTTAGTCTTTCGGTTTGCGTGAGGAGAAGAAGTTCTGTTTTGGATCCATTGAGTTTGAGGGAGCTCTCAGTCATCCAATCATCGATCAATGCGAGGCATTTTTCTAATCCGTGATATTGGTCGTTTTTTTGGTGATCCGAAAGTAAAGTTGAGTGTCATCAGCGTAGGGGTGGTAGCACAGGTCCTGTTCGCTGATGATTTTGAGGAGTGGGCGGAGGTAGATGTTGAAAAGCTTGGGTGAAGGGGTGATCCTTGAGGGACTCCGCAAGAAATGGTGCGTGTTTTCGAGGTGAAGGCTCCTAGTTTCACTGTCTGGGAATGATTTTCTAGGAAGGATGCGAACCAGGGTAGATCTGAGTCTTTGACTCCTGCTACTTCTTTGCATTTTTAAATGACTTTTTTTCCTTTAGAAATTTCATTTTGTGCAGGGACTGTTCTAAACACGGGAAAAATGCGCCACTTTACAGGCATACTATAGATACCCCCCAGGTACGAAATTTAAAGGAATATTTCACTTTCATTGTTTCACTTTAAGCATTATTAAAATCACTTCTCCCGAAAAAACGGCCGTATTTAAAACTTTTATTTGCATTCATACATGTCCCCTGGGGCAGGACCCGGGTCCCCCAAACACTTTTTATGACAATAACTTGCATATTAACCTTTAAAATTAGCACTTTTGATTTTTCATGTTCGTGTTTCATAGACTTTAACGGTGTTCGCGTGTTCGAACAAATTTTTTGCCTGTTCGCATGTTCTGCTGCGAACCGAACCGGGGGGTGTTCGGCTCATCCCTGGTCCCAATAGAGAGATCAAAGTGAGAATCCATATGCAGCCCTGAAAATGTTCATCAATGTCCCAGAACAGAGGTCAGAGTGAGAATCCATATGTCACACTGAGAATGCCCATCCATGTCCTAGTACAGAGGTCAGAGTAGGACTCCATACGCCGGGTTGCAGTGGTAAGTCCACAGCAAGAGCTCTGCAAGTCTACAGCATTAAAAAATTCAGCCACAGTGACCCCCTGTGGTGGGATGACGATTGCACAACATAACTGATCCAGAACTTGCAGTAGACTTGCAGAATGTTTGCAAAGAAAGTTGATGTGGAGTCATGCAATGCAGACTTGCTGCAATTGTGCAACAAACCTGGCAAGTCTAGTAATAGCTTAGCAAGTCATTTTCAAACTTGCAGCACAATTGCTTGCTATCTGGGCCAGTAATAGCTCAAGCAAGTATGCGGCAAGTGAATTCCACATGAAGTCAGAATGCCTCCTCTGCATATTTGTTGCTGGCCATGGACTGCAAGTATTGAAGCCATTAGATGAGCACTACAGCCAAGCAACTAGTATTTTCTGGAGGAGAGGTCAGCAGTGGCAAAATTCCTATTTCTTTTAGTCCAGGCCTCTTTGAAGAGGCCAGCAAATCTGCATATTACATCTTTTCCCAGCCTCAGAATCAGAAGAAACCATACTTAGAGCTCTATATATCCCCGTCATTATAAATTATTGAAACATTTTTGCTTAGAATTTTTGCGTAAAACCATAATACCCATAGCAGAGTATTTCCATTAATGAACTGCTCTGTGGAAGAGATATACAAACTCTTTCATAATCTGGATAGTCAGTTACTAAGCGGAGGAGATAACTGTGACATTTATTAAACACTGTAACCTCTGCTGTGTATTATTTCCTAATCCCTAATTCCAGTTTAAGATAAGTAAATGTTAACTTGCCAGAGTTTCGCTCAACAAAATTACTTAATCTGCTAAACTCATCCCATGTCACGGTTTTCTTTGCACGCGTGTACGGCAGTTCGAAAAAACTTCTGCTCTGCAGATGAACTCTGTAATACTGTTAAATGCATCCTCTTATCGGTGAAATTGGATGTGAGCTTATATTAAATTAAAAGAGGAGCATTCAATGTCACAAATCCCTATACCTATATGTTTTGTTTACAGTACATGCTATGTAAAAACATAAAGCCACACACAATGTTATATAACAATAGATTATGCACAGTATACCCATTATGGAACTTTTTGCTTTGTTTTGTTACTGTAAATTATTACTTCATTTTATTTTCAGTTCCTTAAATACTGACATGAACAGTTGCAATTCAAAGTTCAAGGAATAAGGAGAAAACTGCCTAAAAGGGACAAAAATCCATAGAAAACAAACATAATTAACTACTTAAGGACCAGAAGAATTTGCCCCGTAATGACCAGGCCATTTTTTGCGATTCGGCACTGCGTCAACTTAACTGACAATTGCGCGGTCGTGCGACGCTCTACCCAAACAAAATTGACGTCCCTTATTTCCCAGATATAGAGCTTTCTTTTGGTGGTATTTGATCACCTCTTCGGTTTTAATTGTTTGTGCTATAAACAAAAAAATAAACAACAATTTTGAAAATAAATACATGTTTCTTTACTTTTTGCTATAATACATATCCCCAAAAAAAATATATAGATAAAAAAAAACACATTTATTCATCAATTTAGGCCGATATGTATTCTTCTACATATTTTTGGTTAAAAAAAAAATCGCAATAGGCGTATATTAAAGCGGAGGGCCACCCAGAAAAAAAAATACATTAAAAATCCTAAAAAATTAATAAAAAAATTAATAGAAAAAATAAATAAAAATTATACTCACTCGAAATGCCTTTTGCTATGCGGAACTCCCCTAATCTGCCTTCTGCTGTGCCTCTTCCTTGTCCTCGGATTGAGAACTTCCGTTTCCTCTTCTTGTGAATGGGCGCGCTGCCTTCTGGGAACTGTGTGTATCCCAGGAGGCAAGCCGTCCATTCACAAAGCGCCGTGCGAGTGGTGCATGCGCAGTAGGAAACGGGCAGTGAAGCCGTAAGGCTTCACAGCCTGTTTCCCTTAGTCAGGATGGAGGAGACGGGAGCCTGGCAGCAGCGATCGATCGCCGTGGCGGGACCGACATCGCGGGCGAGTAGGACAGGTAAGTGTCCTTATTAAAAGTCAGCAGCTACACTGTTAGTAGCTGCTGACTTTTAAAAAAATAAAAATACAAGCTGCACCTCCGCTTTAACTGGTTTGCGCAAAAGTTATAGCGTCTACAAACTATGGGCTAGATTTAGGGACTTTCATATTTTTTTTATTGTTTTTACTAGTAATGGCGGCGATCTGCAATTTTTAGCGGGACTGCGACATTGCGTTAGACAAATCTGACCCCAAATTACACTTTTTGGGGACCAGTGACATTGTTAAAATATGTAAAAGGATGCTGGCTGGGAAGGGGTTAACACTAGGGGGCGATCAAGGTGTTACGTGTGTTCCCTGGGTGTGTTCTAACTGTAGGGGAGATGGGCTACCAGGGACATGACAGAGATCACTGTTACCGATCACTAGATCTCTGACATGTCTCCTGTCAGAACGGGGATCCGCTTGTTTACACTGGCAGATCCCTGTACTGCCTCTGTAATAGGTGATCGCGGATCGCAGGCGGAAATTGAGTCTGCCTGACCCGCGGACACGCTCCCGCAACTGTGCCTGTGCGAGCTTCCGTACAGCTCTGGCAATTCACGCAGGTGAGCCAATCTGATGCCATATAATGATGGCGGCTGGTCAGTAAGTGATTAAAGTGGTTGTAAACCTCAGTCATGAAATCTGAAAAAAGCACATACTGTATATCGGTAGTGTTTACTTATCTCTCCCCAAAGCTCTAAGTGCCATTTATTTATGGGGCTTCGTTCCTCTGTTACCATTATGTGTCACTTCTGAGAAGTTTTCCTGACACCTGAGATAAATTTGTGATTGGGGAGGGAGCTCAGCACAGAGCTTCTCTATTCAGGACACAACTCTGTATCCTTCCTTCGCTCCTGTTTGCTGTGTGGAGGGGGAGGGGGGTGTCTTTCCTCCAATCAGCTCTCGCACAGTCAAACTGCAGCTCTCTGCCCCCTCCTCTGTGATACTAACAGGTAGAGAAGGATTTTAACATGATTCTGCCCATTTAGAGGGGTGTAGGGAAGAGAAATCTGCAGATAAACAAGTACAACCTATGTGGGAGGATTTGTTTCATCTCTGTGTATCACCTGAGGCCAGTCACTTCACTGGGTATATTTGAGGGTTTACAACCACTTTAAATAACACTAATGAAAGTCTTCATTGTTTTACCTTCTTTAAAGTGGTTGTAAACCCACTTTTTCAACTTGCACCTACAGGTAAGCCTAGATTAAGGCTTACCTGTAGGTGCAAGAAATATCTCCTAAACCTACACGGTTTAGGAGATATTTAGTTAAATGACAGGCGCCGCTGTCTACGGCGCATGCGCGCTGTAAACAATGGCGCATTCATGGGGTTAATCCCATTCACAAATTTGGCTACTTCCCAGCAGTCGCTGGGCGTAGCCGAATGTGAAGGCTCCTGCGCGCATGCGGCGCTGTGATTGGCTGGAGCGGCAATACCCGGAAGTAACCTTCCGGCTATCGCCGCAGAGATGGCTGCGGCTGAAGAGGGAGACGAGGACGGCTTCGGGGGCCCCGATCTAAGGTAAGTGATGCATAATGAGCTATTATGCTAGTCATATTAGCTCATTATGCCTTTCTCTTACAGGTAGTTTAAAAAAAAAAAAATTATAAGGGTTTACAACCACTTTAAGCAAAATGTTTCCATGATTAGGGTGATGGCAGTAATTCTTACCACAAAATAGGGGGGGGGGGGGGTAAACCGTAGATTGGCCTGATTATTTTTACCCTTGGTGTCAAATTGGGGAAAATAGTGGAGAGATTGCCCCTGAGTTGATATGATACATTTTGGCCTCAAGAGATCAGTACTGTTAAGTTTTGGCATAGAGATCACAGTACTGATATTCTCTTTAGTTCCAAAAAGGTTATAGCTCAAGGACTGATATGTCCCTAATTCTCCTTGTAATCCTAACCTTCAATGAAACTCTAACACAGACCCCCCTGTAACCCTGACACTAACACACCCTGTAACCATAACATTCACAGTAAGCCTTGCCCTCCCTGTATGCCTAATAAAAATCTCCTGTGTATCCCAATCACTAATCCTCTGTGTAACCCCAGCCAAAACACTATGCTTTTTTGTAACCCTGACACCCTCCCTGTAACCCCTTATGCCTCGTACACACGTCCGGTTTTCCCGAGAGCTTTTGGCCAGGAATCCCGACCGTGTGTATGCTCCATCTGAGTTTTTCCGAAGGGAAAACTGCCAAAAACGGCCGGCAAAAAAAAGAGAACTGGCTCTCTTTTTTCCCGTCGGGATTCCCAACCCGACCGTGTGTACGAGGCATAACACTAATACTCCTTGTAACCCTGACATCTAAACGTGGGTTTGTAAATTAAGAAACATATAACCACCTGCTGAAAATATCCTATTGTTCACAGATCTCAATAGCTCAAGGTACACACAGTGGGGTTAATTTACTAAAACTGGAGAGTGCAAAATTTGGTGCAGCTGTGCATGGTAGGCAACCAGCTCCTAACTTAAAGGGGGGTTCCACCCACGATTTTTTTTTTTTTTTAAAGTCAGCAGCGGAGGATGAAGAGGCAGATTAGGGACTTCCGCATAGCAACCGCTATTTCTGGTAAGTAAAAAAATATTATTTTTTTCATTTTTTTATTTTTTTATTTGTAGATTTTTGGTGACATTTTTTTTTTCAGGGTGGAACTCCACTTTAAGCTTGTTCAATTACGCTTTGGTAATAAAACCTGGAAGCCGATTGGTTTCTATGCAGAGCTGTACCAGGTTTTGCATTCTCCAGTTTTAGTAAGTCAATCCCCATGAGTTAGAGAAGTGACATATCCCCATCCATCCTTCCTTCAACACACACCTTATATGGCTCCATGTGAAATTTCACTCAGAAACAGTGTCCCCTGACCTGACCATATTTTGGGAGAACCTGTGGCCAAAATATGACCACTCCTAGCCTCCTTCTCCATTTATGCACGCGCAGTCCACTCTCCTTTTTAAAATGCTTATCTGTAAAGAGAGTGGACAGCACATGCATGGGTTGGGAGGGAGGCAAACAATGCTTGAATATTAATATACTATACATTCCCCTTAAACTACTAAAGTAATAACAGAGCACAGTATTTTAATACACTGTGGACACTGTGGTGCATGGGGACCTTTTTGGGAAATACACAATATTACCAAAAGTATTGGGACACCTGCCTTTACACGCACATGAACTTTAATGGCACCCCAGTCTTAGTCCGTAGGGTTCAATATTGAGTTGGCCCACCCTTTACATCTATAACAGCTTCAACTCTTCTGGGAAGGCTGTCCACAAGATTTAGGAGTGTGTCTATGGGAAGGTTTGACCATTCTTCCAGAAGCGCATTTGTGAGGTCAGACACTGATGTTGGACCAGAAGTGCTGGCTCACAGTATCCGCTCTAATTCGTCCCAAAGGTGTTCTGTCGGGTTGAGGTCAGGATTCTGCGCAGGTCAGTCAAGTTCATCCAACCCAAATTCACTCATCCATATCTTTATGGACCTTGCTTTGTGCACTGGTCCAAATAATTTGGTGGAGGGGGATTATGGTATTGGGTGGTTTTTCAGGGGTTGGTCTTGGCCCCTTAGTTCCAGTGAAGGGAACTCTTAAGGCGTCAGCATACCGAGACATTTTGGACAATTTCATGCTTCCAATTTTGTGGGAACAGTTTGGGGATGGCCCCTTCCAGTTCCAACATGAATGCACACCAGTGCACAAAGCAAGGTATATAAAGACATGGATGAGCGAGTTTGGGGTGGAGAAACTTGACTGGCCTGCAGAGCCCTGACCTCAACCCAATAGAACACCTTTGGGATGAATTAGAGCAGAGACTGCGAGCCAGGCCTCCTCGTCCAACATTAGTGCCTGACATCACAAATGCGCTTCGGGAAGAATGGCCAAACATTCCCATAGACACATTCCTAAACCTTGTGGACAGTCTTCCCAAATGAGTTGAAGCTGTTATAGCTGCAAAGTGTGGGCCAACTCAATATTGAACCCTACGGACTAAGACTGGGATGCCATTGAAATTAATGTGCATGTAAAGGCAGGTGTCCCAATACTTTTGGTAATATAGTGTATGTGTAAAGGTGAACTCACCCTTTTAACAATTTTTTTTTCTTCTGCTGCCTGAACCAGTATATACATCTGGATCAACTATCAGAATACTATTATGCAGTTCATCAGTTTGTTACAATTATTTTGACTGCCAGCTATAAAACTTAACCCTTCCAACCCCTACACCACAAATGTTGATAAACGCACACCCACGTTCGACCAAAAAAACCAACACAGACTAACAAGTGAGCCTGTGCCCATCAGTAATGCTCCTTGAAGGAATCTTGACAATACACCTGCCATAATGAGCATACTCCTGGGATCTCATCCTGTAGGAGAAAAACACCGCTTATCTATTCCATTATCCATCTACAGCAACTGATTCTTAACACCGCGCCCTTGGCTATTTATACTTACGCAACTAAAACAACCGCTGCTTCCAATTAGTCGTAAAATGCAGTTTTGCTAGGAACCTTGAATGCTTCACATTCACTATTCAGTTCATCAAAGGCTATGAATTAAACATAAGAGCGACGGGGAGATATTTGTAATAAAATAGTTACTGCAAACACATATTCTTAACCGATGGTGAAGTAAGAGGAGTAAAACCCAGACTACTAAGAGCAGTCTATGTGACTACAATGGAATCAAAGCTGTCTACACAAAGAGAAAACTGCCCAGGGGATCTTCAAATATAGCTATACAGCGGGAAAATTAATATGTTTTATGCAAAGTCAACAAATTCACAACTCTATAGGCATGAGACTACCTTTGTTAAGGTTACAGTTACTTCTTTTGAGAGTTTTAACACTTTGAAGCTCCATTCCAGCTTGGACAAAAAACTAAACAAATGGATATTTTCAGGAGCTGTTCAAAATGTTAAAAATGAAAAACAGCCCTGCTTGCTATACTCACCTTCTCTCTGGTGATGCCACCTGTAGACTCAATAAGGAAAGAAAGGAAATCCCAAAAGCCGCACATTACACAAAACCCTCGTAAAAATAGTAGAAGCAGCCTCAGCCTAGACTCCATCCAGACCATGCCCGGCATGTTTTGCCCCACCCATGACCAAGCCCCATGGGTGCTGAGAAGCACACCGGGGGTAGATCTGGATGGAGTCTAGACAGAGGCTATGTTTCCCATTGACGACGTGTACCTGACACGAAACGTACGTCGGGAGGTTGACGCGCTGATGTCATCACCAGTGGACAGGCGTCTGCATGCCAGCCAGCTTTTTCTTATGGGCATGATTTATCGGCTCCTTTGTAAGTAGGATTTTAACTTTTTTAATAAAACCATATGGTACAATATCACACTATCGAGTATCCTTATATTTCTGGGGCATGATTGGTGACCTTCTGGGAGCTGGTTGATCGAAAATACCCCCCTTGGATTTGGATCCATCCCGATTGTTTTGAGTGTCACAGATCACCTGACAGGCCTTGCACCCATTTGCCTCTGGTAAGCCTTTTATTCAGATGGTGGTGGCGCACGAGTGTTTCTTTGGCGTTTACTTTGAGCCCCAATTCTTCATCATCACCTTAATTGGTTCATCACGGTCTCTTTTGATATAGAGATCTGGGACTTTTTTCATCCATTTGTTTGATCACTTACTTTAATATATTTATAGTTTCCTTCACTGGTTTACTATGGACTTTTAAATTCTTATCATTCACCTTGGTTATATCAAATTTTCATCATTTATGTATAGATGTTATTCTTATGGTATATGCACTTTGTCACATGATGGATTGAATTCATTGTTGGTTCTTAACTTTACTGCGCAGCCTTATTTTCTCCTGTCTAGACAGAGGCTGTTTCTACTCTTCGTACGAGGGTTTTGTGTGATGTGTGGCTTTTGGGATTTCCTCTCTTTCCTTATTGATTTATATGGAGCTGAGGTGAGCCCTTTCCCTGCCTGCACTCCTAGCAGTTGATAGCAGATGAAGACCTACTGGAGCTTGAAGCAGCACCCTTCATTTTTTTGTATGGGGTCACCTGTAGACTCACCCACTCATTGATCCAGTGCCTGACCCCTCCAGGTTGAATGGTGCCCAGCATATTTCAAACCACATTCTGTGAGCCTAGGGCATTAAAACATTGGGACTCACTTTGGGAGTCAATGGCCCACAACAGGAGTTCTGTCTTTCCTGAACTGCATGCTTGTTCCAGGACAGTGACCCAGATAGTACTATAGCCAGAGACAGGCAGGCAGATAGCCTTCAGAAGTTGGTAAGTCATGTCAGCTTTCACATTTCTCGCCTCAGTACAGGTTTTCTTCATCCTTTTCGAGGTCATTGATGCCTAGACAACCAGGCCAAATTAAGAAACATCAGAAAGTGTGGGTTAACTAAACAATAACTCTAATATACCAACCATTCAGTATCTGTCAACCCTCTCCTCCAATACCTACACTGGCTCCCAATCACCCAGCAAATTAAATTCAAATTACTAACCACAACATACAAAGCCATTCACAACTCTGCTCCAAGCTACATCACCAATCTTGTCTCCAAATATCACCCAAACCGTCCTCTCCACTCTTCTCAAGACCTCCTACTCTCAAGCTCTCTCATCTCCTCCTCCCATGCTCGTCTCCAGGATTTCTCCAGAGCCTCTCCCATCCTTTGGAACTCACTAACTCAACCTGTCTGGCTATCCCCTACTCTTGCTACCTTCAGGCGATCCCTGAAAACTCATCTCTTCAGGGAAGCCTATCACTAGAGATGGCCTTGCGGTTTGCCCCGCTGTCAGTTTGCGGCAAACTTTGTGCGTTCGCTATTCGCCGAACCGGGGGACATATGGCGCTATTCGCGGCCGCCATATTCTTTAACATTGTGAAGAACTTTGACCCATGACACATCCATCATTTGGTACAGGACAGCCAATTGAGACATTTCAGCACATGGACATACCCCCTACCTTATAAATAGACCTGATCTGGCTGCCATTTCACATTCTGTCTTTTGTCAGTGTAGGAAAAGGTTGCTGTGTGTAGCAGGGACAGACTGTAGTGACACAAATCGCTAACTAATAGGTCCACAAAAGTCCTTTTAAGGACTGATATAGGTGTACTATTGTTTGGTGTGCAGTATATAGGGGTGTAATACACTTATAATGTATTCTGCAGCTGTCTTTTGTCAGTGTAGGGAGAGGTTGCTGTGTGGAGCAGGGACAGACTGTAGCGACACAAATTGCTAACTAATATTGGTCCACAAAAGTCCTTTTAAGGACTGGTATAGGTGTACTATTGTTTGGTGTGCACTGTGCAGTATATAGGGGTGTAATACACTTATAATATACTTTCAAATATAGAAAGCATATTATAGTTCATTTCTATTGTGCAGCATTGTGACTGCTGAGCGGTTCTGCAGCTGTCTTTTGTCAGTGTAGGGAGAGGTTGCTGTGTGGAGCAGGGACAGACTGTAAGATTCGCTTAATACTTCTGGTATGTCAGTGTCCATGTTGTGGGACTATGTGTGCACAGCTAGTAAGTATTTTGTGGCTGCAAATATGACCTGGAGGTTTTTCATGTTCGCCTGCCATTAAAATGAATGGGACCCACCTGCGGTTCGCGAACATTTGCGTGCGATCGCGTTCGCGAACTGTCCCATCAGATGTTCGTCCATCACTACCTATCACGTCTCCAACTAATGTAGTACCACTTCCATCAGCTCATTCCCCACAGTTACAACCTTTTGTACCACCTGCCCCACCCTATTAGATTGTAAGCTCTTCTGAGCAGGGCCCTCTTAGTACTCTTGTATTTTTTTGTATTATAACTGTATTGTCTCCCTTTTATATTGTAAAGCTCTGCGTAAACTGTTGGCGCTGTATAAATCCTGTATAATACTAATAATAATAATAATATAAAACCAGCAAAAATATGGGTGCTTAATATTGCAATAAGCAAGTTTTTCATAAAAAAAAAACCCCATGCTCTAGCTTCAGGCCTCGTACACACGGCCGAGATTCTCGTTGAAAAAAACATGTCGTTTTTTTCGACGAGATTCTTGGACAAGAAACTTGTCCCGGCCGAGTGTATACACGCTTGTTTCAAAGAACCCGTGGTTCTTTGAAAGGAGTGTACGCGGTGACGTCATCGACTACGTCGAGCATGCGCTCGTCACATTCGATGCCGTCGCCGCCATCTTGGTATACCCTACGTATGCCTAGGAAGCTACCGCGCATGCGTCGAATTCATTTCGAACATGCGCGGGCTTCCGGGCGGACAGGTAAGTGTACACACACTCACTTTTCTCGTCGAGAAACACGCCGAGGAGAATCTCGACGAGAAAATAGAGAGCAGGTTCTCTATTTTCTCGTCGAGGTTTCTTGTCGGTTTTCTCGACGAGAAACCCGCTAGCAGCGTACACACGACCGATTTACTCGGCAAGACCTCTCTGCCAGCAAGTTTCTTGCTGGTTCTTGCCGAGAAAATCGGTCGTGTGTACGAGGCCTCAGTCTTAAAATATGAGCACTAAAAAGAACATTAAGAAGATCTTAACATATTAATAATAATAAATAATACAAAAACATATGTGCCAAAACTTGAAGGTGTAAAACCTTCAATATGGTTACACTTCTTTCACAGACGATGAATACATATTACAAATGCGAAGGTTACATGGAAGGCGAGGCAGGTTGTATAATTTCTGGAGATATTGTGACCAACGGAGCAAGGATCCCGGCACATGGAGTATTATCCTTTCATTATTTGATGCCCTAGCGTTGATCTGGCCAGCTCATACCTGTGTACATAATACCTGGCAAATTAGCCCCCTGCCGCCTGTTGTGGTCTCCCCATGTGGTGGATTGATGTGGTCACTGGCTCCCCTGAACTCAGGATTTATGCACTCATTGAAAGCAATATACAAGGACTTACAACTAACTTCCAAATATCCTCCTGAAGATTCAGTGCTCCCTACCAAATGCATCAAGGATTTATTTTATTGTTACCCCTGGATGGGATTATCACACCATGTAACACTTTGGTATTTTGTTATTACTGTAAAATCATACAAAATCGTAGGTGGTGTGTGCGGCTATTCCTGTTTAAGGATTGCGCTGCCCTCATCTATGGATGGAATGATACTATGTGACATTTCTGAATTTTGTTGTTACTGATATAAAGCATATGGACCCTACAGGGTTTGCATTTGATAAAACCTTTGCATTTGTAATATATATGTATTCATTATCTGTGAAAGATGTGTAATCATACTGAAGGTTTAACCTTTGACACATATGTTTTTTTTATGTCTGTGTTAAGATATTCTTAATATTCTGTTGAAAATCATACAAGTATGTCTCTCTGGTATTTTGTATGAAATACTTACTTATGGCGATGGAACTTCCGCTTTAAGGGAAGGTGACCCCCTGACATGCCACATTTGGCATGTCATTTTTTGGGGGGGGGGAGCGGAAAAGCTCTTTTCCAGCTCCCACTTCCTCCGGGGGCACCGCGGCGCCGAAAGGAAGTTCACCTCTCCCCCTCCCTCTCGGCAATCATCTTGGACACGTCACAGGTCCCAGTTGATTGCTCGGCCAGTCACGGTGCGCAGCGCATGCACAGTGCGTGTCCGGCTGTGAAGCCAAAGCCAGGCGCCCACAGTGACAATGTCGGTGCCGCAGAGAGGAGAGGGAGAGGAGAGGGAGAGGAGCGGGGCTTCGTTCCTCTGCATCGCTGGACTCTGGGACAGGTATGTGTCCGATTATTAAAAGTCAGCAGCTGCAGTATTTGTAGCTGCTGACATTTAAAGTGGAAGTAAACCCATCGATTTGATAGTTTAAAAAAACTGTTAACATTTCCGGCATGCCGGAAATGCTAGCTGTCACATTGGTTGTGCTCTCAACCAAACTGTCAAACCATCCAATGGCTGGTGTCATAACAGATCACATGTGCAGCATCATGGCAGTTGCAAATTAAACAGAGGCTAAGATGGCAGCTTCCTTGGCTGAAAACGATAGGAGGGTTTACTTCCACTTTAATATATTTGTTTTAGTAGGAACTCCGCTTTAAGCACCCATAAAGTCACTTTTTTGTTGGTTTTATTTTTTCTCAGTACTGGGGATGTTGTGCTGCTAGTACATAGGCCAGAGACCTCGCCAATTAGACTAAACGATAACTCTAGGAATCATTTTATTATATGCAGTGTTGCATGACTGCGCAATTGTCATTCAAAGTGCGACAGCGCTGAAAGCTGAAAATTGGCCTGGGCAGGAAGGGGGTATAAGTGCCTGGTATTGAAGTGGTTAATGACAGCAGGTGTGTATATCACCTGCTCTGCCATAGTGCAGAAAGTAGAACAGTGTCCTATTTGGTTTTACTGATCAGCTTTAATGCCAAATAAATATAAAGTCCAACTGAACTTCCAGTTCAACTCAGCTTAAAGTGCTTGTAAACCCACTTAGACAACTTGCACCTACAGGTAGGCCTAGATTAAGGCTTACCTGTAGGTGCAAGAAATATCTCCTTAACCTACATGGTTAAGGAGATATTTACTATAAACCGATGTGCCGATGACGTCACACGCATGCGCACTAGTGGGCCGGCTTCATTGCCGGTTTTCTGAATGGGTTCTTGCCGGGCCGAGCGCGCATACGTGTGACGTCATCGCCGCTCCGGCCAATCACAGCGCCGGAGCGGCGATGCACTGATGGCAGTGACGGGACATCGAGGCAAGATGGCGGCGGAGGTGACCGAGGACCGCTGCGGGGACTTCGATCTCAGGTAAGTCATTCATAATGAGCTAGTATGCTATGCATACTAGCTCATTATGCCTTTCTTTTTCAGGGTTTAAAAAAAAATGGCTATACTTCCTCTTTAAAAGATATGTAAAGGTTTGTTTAAAAAAAAAAAAAAAAAAATTGTCATACTTGCCTCCTCTGTGCAGGTGATTTTGCACAGAGTGGCCCCGATCCTCCTTTTCTGGGGTCCCTCAGCAATGCTCCTGGCTCTTCCTCTTCTCGAGGGCCCCGTTGGAGAGCCGCTCTTCCTCGGGACACTCGTTCAGGCGCGCTCCCGTGTCCTGCTGCTTTGTCTATTGACACAGACAGCAGGACTCTTGCGTCATTGGATTTGATTGACAGCAGAGGTAGCCAATGGCTGCGCTGCTATCAATCTATCCAATCAGGACCTGAGACACCGGCTGGATATGTTGTGCTCGTCCCCGTCACTGGAAAGACCGGGTTCAGGTAAGTAAAAGTGGGGCTCTGGGGGGGCTGCTGCATCACATAGAATGCATTAAGGTGAAAATCCTCAAGGGTTTACAACCCCTTTAACCACTTACGGACCGCCCGGCGTCATTATATGGAGGCTCTTTGAAGTGGAATACCTTTGTTATGGCAGAAGATAGCTGCCATAACCCCGGTAATCAATTCTTCAGTGGGAGGTCCGCTTTCAGAAAAAAGTGGTCTCTGTGGTGGATTTGCCGCAAGAGCCCTTTTATCGGTGGCGGGAGAGGCCGCCCCGCGGCCCTCTGCCGCTTACCGGAGCGATCGGACCCTCCCCCGGCTCCATACCAATGCAGGGCGGAAAAGACGTCAAAATGTCACTTCCGCCCATATGTCTTAAAGGGACATTTTTATTTATTTTTATTTTCAAACGACATTTTTTTTTATTGCATTTTTTTTATTGCAATTTAGTGTTAATATGAGATCTGAGGTCTATTTGACCCCAGATCTCATATTTAAGAGGACCTGTCATGCTTTTTTCTCTTACAAGGGATGTTTACATTCCTTGTTATAGAAATAAAAGTGACAACATTTAAAAAGAAAAACAGTGTAAAATAAAAAAAGTTAAATAAGTAAGAAAAAAAAATAAAAAAATTTTTAGCGCTCCCCGCCGAGCTCGCGTGCAGAAACGAACTTACACGTGAGTAGCTCCCGCATATGAAAAGGGTGTTTAAACCACACATGTGAGGCATCACCGCAATCGTTAGAGCGAGAGCAATAATTCTAGCCCTAGACCTCCTCTGTAACTCAAAACATGCAACCTGTAGAATTTTTAAGGATAAAAGTTTGACGCCATTCCACGAGCGGGTGCAATTTTGAAGCGTGACTTGTTGGGTATCAATTTACTCAGCGTAACATCATCTTTCACAATATCAAACATTTTTTACTGTTGTCTTATTTTTTCATTAAAAAACTGTATTTTTTCCAAAAATACGGTGTGACAGAAAGTATTGCAATGACCGCCATTTTATTCTCTAGGGTGTTAGAAAAAAATATATATATAATCTTTGGGGTTCTAAGTAATTTTCTAGCAAAAGAAAAAACGGATTTTAACTTGTAACCAACAAGTTTGTAAATAGGACGGGCGCTCCAGCTGAGTTGCTGATCAGCTGGAGTTGACGTCCCATAGCGCATGCGCACATCGTAGGAGCCTTTTTTCGACGCCGATACCATTTCTCGCTAACAATTTAATGCTATGCAAACAGCGAAGGGACACTGTATTTGTCATATTGTGCCTCGCTGTTGCACCGCGGGTTTACAGCGAGCCACAATCTGACATCTACGGTGTCCCTCCGCTGTTTGCATAGCATTAAATTGTGGCCGACAAATGGTATCGCCCGTCAAAAAAAAACTCCTATGATGTGCGCATGCGCTATGGTGACATCACACCAGCTGATCGGCAACTCAGCTGGAGTGCTCTTCCGTTCTGCGCATGCGCGGGCACTTTTCGACGGAGGGCACATAACGATAGAACACCGGTTCTAAAGTGGTTAATACATTCCAGGAGGTACCTATCCAGTCAGAAATCTCATGTTCCCTGCTGATTGAACCGCTCTTGCACTGAATCAGCAGGGGTGTTTATCCACTGCAGAGAGACCGCTGTTTCAACAGAGAGAACAAGGATCATTCTCTATAGTATGTTGGCAGGGGACAGCCTTTTCTACTCAAGTTGTGGCTGCTAACTAATAAATAAATTGAAAGACTTTGCACACCTTTTGTTTTGACGCATCTGGGATGTATTTAACTGAGTTAAGCTGAAAGTTCAGTTGGGTTTCTAAATCAATTTCACGTTTTTCAATTAAATCGGTGTTCTCCTCCAAAACTACTACCACAGTGTAAAAAAATAATAATATCCATCTTGCCAAACAAGTTACTTAACTGCCACTACAATCTATGCACAAGGTAATCATAATTCAATTGACCAAATCCGGCTGGCATGACGGCTCCCTGCTAGGCGCATCTTAGGGGTCTAATCCTAGTTTGATTGAATTTCATTTAGTTTCATAGAGCAATATAAATAATTGAACTTCCGAGCCTTTCATCACAGAATCCTGCCATTTACCGGGAAATTTATAGTTATTAGTTTTTCTCATAATCTGAGCACCTAAGCAGATGTTTCCAGGCAGGTTGTTGTATAATTGGAAGTGAGATATGTAGTCGTTGGTGCATTCGGAGAGAAAATGCCCTGTGAGACTTTGCCAGCCGGCAGTATGTAATCTCGTCAACTCCGGGGCTATGCTGCGCTCAGCAATCTGCTGTCGTCCCTTCTTGACACAATGTAAACGCCATTATTGTTGTATTAAAAGCCCATTTATTTCAAGGGTTTCATTTCCAATCTAGTAAAGGTTATGGGTAAAAATTACCAACACTATTTTACTGTTTAGCCTCGTACACACGCCCGGTTTTCTCGGCAAGAAAGCTGCTGGGAGAGCTTGTTGCCGAGAAAACTGTTCGTGTGTATGGTTTCTCGTCGGGAAAACTGCCGGGAATCTCGACAAGAAAAAAAGATGTAGCGGGTATTTGAATTTAAGGGAAGCATCTGGGTGGTAGTGTAACCCAGATGCACTGATTGCTAGGGAATCAGAGACCCTTTTTTATGGTTCTTGGAGGACTCTGGTGGTGTGAGGTTCCCTGCGGCCTGCGGCCTGCAGGTGGCATTGTCGCCCTGGCCGGAGTTGAACCCACACCGCAAGACTGCTTCCTTTTTGTCCTTTCCTGGCACTGGTACAGTGGGGTGGGGAACCTGCTGTGACGCAAAAGGCGAGGGGATAAAAGGGGCGGACGCCCTGACCTTGGGGTTCAGAGTCGGAGGACGCAGCCTCACCCAGGCACCTTCAGCTTGGGTGCTGGCGTTCTGGAGTTCCGGGCCCAGGTGCCCTTGACCTGGCCGGAGCGAGAGATGGAGTCCATCTCAGGCACCTTTAGCCTGGGGTGAGGTACTATGGCGGATGCCTGGGGCTTCGACTGAGTTCCGCAAGGGTGGAGGAATCCGAGGGGGCCCTAACTCCTTGGGTGCCAGTGTCTGAGGTCGAGGAGACTGGTGAGTGGAACTTCTCTGGAGAGTCCGGCGCAGCATTGCTGGTGACAGAGAGGCCTCCGGTGACTCCCTTGGACGGATATCCTTCCCCTGATAGGGGCTGTGCTAGCGAGGGTAATTCATGTTCTACCTCATATAGTCAGTGGCAGTGGCAGTGACTACTCGCCATTGGTGACACCACAGTGGTTAGCGATACTTTAAAGCAGGGGTCATCAACCCCCGGTCCCCAGCCCACTACCGGGCCGTGGCCCTTCTGCAGTCGGGCCGCGGGTGCGGGTGGCTCTCAAGAGACATGCTGGGCTGCCGGCATGAGAGCGCTGGGTGGATTGAAGAAGCGAGCGGGCAAGCAGAGATATCATCTCTCTCCGCCCATTGCATCACCGCTCTTCCGCCCTCAAAGCCAGTGCTCTGTCTCAGTGTCGGAGGGAGCAGAGAGATGACATCATCTCACACTGCCCGCCCCGCATCGCCGCTCTCCTGCGGCTCCTGTGAGAACTTCCTGAGATTTCTTGTTCAGCGGCGCAGATTGCCTGCCTCCCCGGACAGCTAATCAGGAATGGCAGAAGGGTGAAGGGTGACAGCCGAAGGAGTCCCGAACCCTCCCTCTGCCAGGTGAGACCGGCTGCAGCAAGACGAGGGAGACACCCTGCTACATCCAGAGGGGTGATCCCACAGAGATGTGACATCATCAGTTACAGGTGAGCTGTGTGTGGGAGTACAGGTGAGGTGTGCTGGGACTTGTAGTTCACCCCCTCAGCTGTCTGCCTGATATACCACAAGGGGTGCTCCACTCACTCCGCATCTGGTGACAGGCATGGTGGCAGGTGGCATGGCAAGTGACATTCCACATTTGGTGACAGGCAACGTGGCAAGTGACATTCCACATCTTCTGACAGGCTACGTGGCATGTGGCAAGTGACATTCCACATCTGGTGACAGGCAACGTGGCAGGTGGCAATCCACATCTTGTGGCAGGTGATGTGGCAAGTGACATTCCGCATCTTGTGGCAGTAAGCGTGGCAGGTGATGTGGCAAGTGACATTCCGCATCTGGTGACAGGCAACGTGGCAAGTGACAATCCACATCTTGTGGCAGTAAGCGGGGCAATCTGGTAGCAGGCGACAGTGGCAAGTGACACGCTCAGGGCTCCCACTGATTCTACATTATGGTGAGTTGAACTATTTCATTTATTACTACAATGTAATAATAGAAATAATGCGCTTCAATCACCCTGACACCATATTAAGCATGATGATTGAAGCGCTAACACCAGCCATTGCCCGCAAAAAATCGTAACTCCCCCCCCCCCCCCCCCCCCCCGGTCCTTGGCACAATTTTCTTCCACGCAGCCGGTCCCCGGTGCCAAAAAGGTTGGGGACCACTGCTTTAAAGGATTGTGCCTCGACCTACTCCCATTAATACTGAACTGTTGCAAAGGTCCCAACTTGACTGTGCTGTATGTTTATTCGCTGAGAAGAATAAAACTGTGTTGGACCTATTCAGTGTGTGGAACTCTGGTTACTAGGAGCAAAGGGGAGTGGATCCAAGGACAGGATTTGACCCTAGGACACCTACACAAAGCCTGATCTTTCTGGCCTTCACCTCTTCACTATGAAGGACATGGGCCGTGGTGTATCTCATCCCTCCCCCTGGTACTGACACCCCTAGACAGAGACAGACAAGCCGAGAATGAGAAGGGGTGAGAGGGGTGAGGTCACTACATAGAGAACCTGCTCTCTATTTTCCTTGTCGGGATTCTCAGCAGTGTTTCCTGCCGAGAAAACCGTGCGTGTGTACGAGGCTGGTATGCTTATCTGTCCCCAGGTAGGCCCGCGCAGGCTCGTCGTAGTCGATGACGTCACCGCGTTCTTGCCATTCAAAAGAACGGCGGTTCTTTTGAATTGCCCTGTGTACACTCAGCAAGCAAGGCAAGCTTGCCGGGAATCTCGTCTGGAAAACCAACGTTTTTTTCCCCCAATGAGATTCCCGCCCGTGTGTACGAGGCTTTAGTCTCTGTTTTCTTACTGCATAGTGATAGCTTTTTAAAGCAGGCAAACAGGTAAATACGCACATGGAATACATACTGTATTTATGAAGAGTTCTGTCCGTCCAGCTTCAAGATTTACACAGCTCTTCCCCACCAACAGTGGCGGCTGGTGGGTTCTTCTCTTGGGGGGCGGCAAACAAACAACACCTCCCCTGGCAATGTGGCAATGATACCCCCCCTCTGGGCGGTCCGGCACTTACCCGCTCATGTGGCGGGGCTGTGGTGTCTTCTCCTCCTCTTCTGGAGTGCGGACAGTTTCCCCGGCGGCTCTGATGTCCGCTCCTCCAGCTTCCTCTGCCGCGTGTCTCCTTTTCCGCCAAAGCGCTAGGCATCCAATAGGATCGCCTGACACTTTGGCCAATTGGGAAACAGGTCTCACAGACCTGCCACCTGATTGGCGGGGAGGAACTTTAGTGTGATAATACCATTTTTTTCCTTGAAAATAAGCCCAGGTCTTATATTAATTTTGGCAACAAAAGACACAGTAGGGCTTATTTTTGGGGTAGGTCTTACCATGTAATGCGCTGTCTTCTCTCCCCCTCTCTCTCCCTGCCTGACAGGAATCCCCAGTGTGACCCGAGTTAAAATGTTTGTAAAATCCTATAATCCACTCTATTACAGTAGTATTTAATGTACAATGTGTTTGTTTCTGTAATATAATTGTGCCAAATACCTTCATTATAGCGCCGCTCTGCTCTTCTGTGACCCGCCGGAGCTCTCTTCCCTGCAATTATATTACAGAAACACACACATTGTACATTATGTACTACTGTAATAGAGTGGATTATAGGATTTTACAAGCATTTTAAACTAGGGCTTATTTTCTGGGGTAGGGCTTGTTATTGCAGCCTTCCTGGAAAATAACGCTAGGTCTTATTTTCGGGGTAGGTCTTATTTTTGGGGAAACACGGTAGCGAAAATTCATTCGCTTATCTTCACACAACTGGGTGAGTTCGGAGCGCAATGCTCTGTGCCCCAAGCTCACTCTTTTTTGAAGCCTATTAGGGCCCCTGGCTCTAATCAGGTGCTTAAAAAAAAAAACACCCCACGGCATTGGAATCCATGGTCCGGCGCCACTGATATGTAGATCAGGGGGCCGGAAACATGGATAGGGGAGGCGGCGCCCGTGTGCCCTCTATGTATGGGCCGCCACTGCTCACAAACAGCCCTGCCAATCAGGGGAGGGGAACTCATCTTTCTCCACTGTAGTTTCACTTTCACTTACAGGTCTCCTCATTACCCCCACTCTGTGACTTGACAGTGAAAGGAGAAGCAACATGCTGATGATCCCTGTCCCTCCTACTGTCAGCATGCTCCTTGTGCTGATTTTCCATCCCCTACATGCAGTAGACTTTTTTAAAAGCTAATACCAAATCAAATTTAGTTACCTACACTGACTGCTTTGAATTTAATTATTACAGAGCTTCATTAATGGCAATTTTGCATTGTGGGACTGTGCTTCAACTGAACAAAAGATTACAGCGCACACATACAAAATGTCATTAAATCCTACAAGGTTATTTAAAGCACCTGTACATAATGAGCAAATAAGCAAATATGGGGATTTGGTTACACCATATGGCCATGTAGTGCTAAGCCCACTACTGCTTCAAAGTACCCCATTATCAGTGGGTCCCACACTATTCATAGAATGAAAGATCCTGCTTCTCAACCATGGGAGAAATACATTCCTCTTTATGAGAGATCTAAAAGGACGACTCCTATAACTCAGGTGGACACTGATTAGAAGTACTGGTGGGGGATAATGGGGTGCTTCATCCCAAGGGGTCTGGTCAGGACTAGGCTTGTGCAATTCGTTTCGTAACGAATCGAAATCCGTCCGAATTTAGCAACTTTCGGACATTCGGAAGCATTCGAATTTCCGAACGAAGCAATTACGAATAAAACCGAATCCGAAATAAATTATACCGCAAATAGCGAATGCCCGAATGTCTTCGGCATAGTTCGTTCTGAAAAAAGTTACGAATGTACGAATTCATACGAAGCACAATAACACTCACTCTGCTCTGCTCTCTGCTTCTCCCTCACTGTGCTGAACTCCCTCTCAAAATGGTGTACAGGGGCGGAGGCTATAGCCGCATGTAAAAAACGAAAGTAAAATACGAGATTTCTAATCCATTCGAAGCACAATAACACTCTGCTCTGCTCTCTGCTTCTCCCTCACCATGCTGAACCCTCTCAAAATGGTGTACAGGGGCGGAGGCTATAGCCGCATGTAAAAAACGAAAGTAAAATACGAGATTTTGAATCATTACAAATAACCGCTATGTATTTAGAAAAGTACAAATCCATTCGAAGCACATTAGGCATAATAGGCAGCGTCATTGTGAGAGAGACACGGAAAATTACGAATCAACTAACCCCAAAAAAGTTACGAAAGTTGGAGTTGTGTCCAAAATCAACGAAAAATAATGTACCCAACCGAAAGTACGAATTATAAATCAACTAAAAATTCAAAGAAAAATGTCGCTTGCGAAAATACGAATTAGTCCGAACACGAAAAATCCCGTCTAGCAAAATTACGAATGATTACGAATCAACAGGACCGAAAAGAAACGAACCGAAACTAAACAAATGTTTCCGTTGTGCACAAGTCTAGTCAGGACCCATACAACAGACAAAGACTCAGGTGCTTTAAATAACCTTGTAGGATTTAAATTACATTTTTGTATGTGTGTGCTATAATCTTTTGTTCTGTTTGTATGGTCTATAGTTAGGGTGTGGCCCCCCAAGTCTTTGTCTGTTGTATGGGTCCCAACTAGACATGTGCACACTGAAATATTTCGTTTCGGAATTTCGTTTTCGTCCAAAAAATAAATTTATTTAGTTACTCCCGAAATTAGTTTTTATTTATTTCGTTTTTCGTTAGAAATTGCATTCGTCCGAAAATCTGAATTAATTAAGGTCGAATCTGTCATTGAAGGCTTATGGTGTCTGTCGAATGTTCAAAGAAGATTCGACGGAGCAGCGAAACTGTACGACTCTGCAATCATACATTTCCGGTCGAATGTTCCGCCCACAAGCAGTGATCTTTTCTCTCTATGTCGAATCTTTTCTCTCTATAATGTCGAATCTTTTCTCTCTATAATGTCGAATCTTTTCTCTCTATAATGTCGAATCTTTTCTCTCCTATGTCGAATCTTTTCTCTCTATAATGTCAAATCTTTTCTCTCCTATGTCGAATCTTTCCTCTCCTATGTCGAATCTTTCCTCTCCTATGTCGAATCTTTTCTCTCCTATGTCGAATCTTTTCTCTCTATAATGTCAAATCTTTTCTCTCCTATGTCGAATCTTTTCTCTCCTATGTCGAATCTTTCCTCTCCTATGTCGAATCTTTCCTCTCCTATGTCGAATCTTTCCTCTCCTATGTCGAATCTTTCCTCTCCTATGTCGAATCTTTTCTCTCTATAATGTCGAATCTTTTCTCTCCTATGTAAAATAATCTTGGACTAATAGAGTTAAGGTTAGGCACATTCGACCACAGGTTCGATAGACACAGATTGTTATTGTCAGCGTCACGTCGAATCTCCTATCTATATCGAACTGTTGTAGCAACGAAAACGAAAATAAAGCATTTGTTTATGTCGGATCTTTCGGTTTTCGGATTCTGTGCTTTCGTTTTCGTTTGTTAAAACGATAACGAAAATAGCTGAAATTCGGACGAAAATGCATTCGGACGAAAACGAATGCACATGTCTAGTCCCAACCAGACCCCTAGGGATGGAGCACCCCATTAGCCCCCACCAGTACTTCTAATCAGTGTCCACCTGAGTTATAGGAGTCGTCCTTTTAGGTCTCTCATAAAGAGGAATGTATTTCTCCTAGGGCTGCAACTAACGATTATTTTCATAATCGATTAGTTGACCGATAATTGTTTAGATTAATCGACTAATCAGTTAATGACCTTAAAAAAAAAGTAATTTTGCTGCGATTTGCATTTTTAAAAATTTTTGGGCCAATTTGTTGTTGGGCAGATTACAAAGCACAAATTGCCGCAAAAACACATTACATGCTTTTCTGCAGCTTCTCCATTGAAGTATATTAAACCAAAAAACTAAAATAGCACCGTTTTGCGTTAAAAAAAGTCCTTGCCCTTTCCAAATACGCAGCAGCTGAAAAAAGCTTAGATGTGAACGTGTCCCGTAGGAATCCATGTAAATGACCTGTAGTGTGTTTCTGCAAAAAGCACCAAAAAACACGGAGGTGTGGCCCAGGCCTGAGATGTTTAGTAACATAATGGGGGTTAAAAAAACTAAAATTAGTACAAAAAGAGCAAATAATCGCTACTGTAAAGGGGTTAATTTTTTACTGTGGGACAGTGAAAGTAATATTTACAGTAGAGATTTGCTCTTTTTGTACTGTAAAGGGTTAATTTTAGTTTTTTTTTTAACCTCATTATGTTACTGGCCAATTAATCGATTATGAAAACTGTAACCGATTAATTTCATATTCGATTAGTTGTCGATTAATCGATTAGTTGTTTCGGCCCTAATTTATCCCATGGTTGAGAATTGGGATCTTTCATTCTATAAATTGTGTAGTTCCCACTGATAATGGGGTACTTTGACGAAGTAGTGGGCTTAAGGACTATATGGCCATATGGTGCGACCAAATCCCCATATTTGCTTATTTACTTATTATGTTCGAGTGCTTTGTCGACACAATGGCACGAACAGGCAGAAGGGCGTATATATGCGTTCCCTTTAAGAAGCGGCATTGTGGAAGCGTGCCGGACGCAAGCTCAGTGAGTCCGACCGCGGGTCCCGCGGACTCGATGTCTGCGGGGATACCCGTGATCGTCTCACGGAGAGGAAGAACGGGGAAATGCTGATGTAAACAAGCATTTCCCCAGTCTTCCTAATGACAGGACACTGATCACAGCTCCCTGTAATCGGGAGTGGTTATCAGTAGTGATGAGCCGAACACCCCCGGGTTCGGTTCGCACCAGAACCCGCGAACGGACCGAAAGTTCGAACGAACATTAGAACCCTATTAAATACAATGGATGCGAACGTTCGAATTCTAAAGTGCTAATTATAACAACTATTATGCATGTTATTGTCATAAATAGGGTTTGGGAACCCGGGTTCTGCACCAGGGGACATGTATCAATGCAAAAAGAAGTTTTAAAAACGGTCGTTTTTCGGGAGCAGTCATTTTAATGATGCATAAAGTGAAAAAAAAAAAGTCAAATATTCCTTTAAATATCGTACCTGGGGGGTGTCTAAAGTATGCCTGTGAAGTGCCACGTGTTTCCCGTGTTTAGAACTGTCCCTGCACAAAATGACACTTCTAAAGGAAAAAAAAGCCATTTAAAACTGCTTGCGGCTTTAATGTAATGTCTGGTCCCGGTAATATGGATGAAATTCTTTAAGAAAAATGGCATAGCTACCCCATGACCCCCCCCCCCCCTACCCCAGCCCATTACCAGCCCCTTTGGGTCTTGTATGGATATTAAGGGGAACCCCGCACATAAAATAAAAAAGGCCCTATATACTCTGAACAGCCGTATACAGGCGGTGCATACAAGACAGGGACTGTAGGTTTGTTCTTATGTAGAATCTGTTTGTAATTTTGAACAGGTACATTGTTGAAGTGTAGCTCCAGCCCAAAAATCTATTTTTAAACTTTTTGGGAAACATAGGTAAGGGTTATCACCCCTGTAACATTTGTTTTGCTGTTTGTGCCCCTGTTCAGAACATTTCACCTCACTTTCCGTCCCAATGACAACTGTTTTTGAAATGTGGTGTTTTTCTTGAAACAAGGATTGCTGATAAAGCATCAGTACAGATGAGACCCCTTTCTCCCATATTTATTCTTACAGGAGAGAATTTTCCTTTCTAGGGGTAGATTTCCTCTCACTTCCTGTTGTCTTCTTTCGTTTGCAAGTAGGAGTCGTTTGTAAGTTGGATGTTTGAAAGTAGGGACCTGCCGTATATACTCTGCAGAAATAGGCCCCTTAGTTGTTGGTGTTGGCACAACACTGTAAGCACTCAGTTACTCTTGGTTGGTGCTGGAACGCCCTGCTGTCAACTATTATATCAGGAATTTTAATTACATATAATTGTTGAACAGTGGTAGTAAAAATTGGGGCTTTGATGGTGGTGCTGGTGCCACAACACTGTAAGCCCTGACAGTTACTCTTGGTGGGTGCAGCAATGGGCCCTGCTGTGAATTATTAGATCAAGAATTGTAATTACATGCCCCTTTTGAACAGGGGCTGAAAAATTGTGCCTTTCGTGGTGGTGGTGGTGGTGGCGTTGCCACAAGACTGTAAGCCCTCAGAGTTACTCTTGGTGGGTGCAGCAATGGACCCTGCTGTGAATTATTAGATCAAGAATTGTAATTGCATGCCCCTGTTGAACAGGGGCTGAAAAATTGGGCCTTAGGCACTGGTGGCACAACACTACAACCCCTCACAGATACTGTACTTGGAGCACAGCAATGAGCCCTGTTGCAAAGTATTGCTTCAAAAATTGTAATGACACGCCCCTGTTAAACAGGGGCTGAAAAATTGGGCCTTAGGCACTGGTGCCACAACACTCCAACCCCTCACAGATACTGTACTTGGAGCACAGCAATGAGCCCTATGGCAAATTATTGCTAAAAAAATTGTAATTACACGCCCCTGTAAAACAGGGGCTGAAAAATTGGGCCTTAGCCACTGGTGGCGGCACCCATAAACAAAAATGATCTTCCAAGCTATCATCATCAATCGTATCATTGAGGACTCGGAGGAGGAGGATAGCCAGTCAACAAAACAGCACAGGCACTCAGCATCAGCATCAGTCTTGAAGGGATGTGACATGTTAAAATCAATTAGTCTGTTATATCAGCATCAGGTGTGTGGTAGCTGGTGGTGATCCAAGACTGGTTCATCTTGATGAAAGTCAGTCGATCAACCGAGTCGGTGGACAGGCGCACCCTGTGATCCGTGACAAATCCTCCAGCAGCACTGAATGTGCGTTCCGAAAGAACGCTGGATGCAGGACAGGCCAGTAGCTCAATTGCATACTGTGCAAGCTCTGGCCAGTGATCCATCCTCAAGACCCAGTAAGCCAGAGGATTTTCGGTGGGGAAGGTGTCCAAGTCTGACCTTGCCCCTAGATATTCCTGCACCATGTTTATCAGACGCTGGCGATGGTTGCTGGAACCGATCATACTTTGGGGCTGCGGACTAAAGAATTGTCTGAACGCATCGGTCAGACGGCCACCTTCCCCACCGCTCCTTCTTTGACTGGCCGAAGCCTCAGCAACTCGTTGTCCAGGACCAGGAGTTTGTAACCTCCCAGTCTCTGGGAACGCGTTGCACAGACCTTTCTGCAAGGCCTCCCGGAGTTGTCTCATCCTCTGCTCCCTCTGCGACGGTAACATAAGGTCCGCAACCTTACCCTTGTACCGTGGATCAAGGAGAGTGGCCAGCCAGTAATGGTCCCTCTCCTTGATCCGAAGAATACGAGGATCCTTCCGCAGACTTTGCAGGATCAGGGAGGCCATGCAGCGTAGGTTTGCTGAGGCATTCGCTCCGGAGTCCTCTGGGTCACTAAGGACGACATGATCCGCAGCCACCTCCTCCCAGCCACGTACAAGTCCACTGGTTTCTTGGGACTGTAAATCATCCCTAAAAGACTGCTGCTGATGATGCTGAGTGCCAGCCTCCACCTCCATGCTGACACAATCCTCCTCCTCCTCCTCCTCCTCCTCCTCTTCCTGTGCGATGGGTGGGACAGAAGGAACACTGTCTGGGTAAAGGGGGCCTTGAGAGGCAAGGAAGTCCTCCTCTTCCTGCCTCTGTTCTGCCTCAAGTGCCCTGTCCATTATTCCACGCAGCGTGTGCTCCAACAGGTGGACAAGAGGTACAGTGTCACTGATGCATGCACTGTCACTGCTCACCATCCTCGTGGCCTCCTCAAATGGTGCCAGGACAGTGCATGCATCCCTGATCATGCCCCACTGGCGTGGAGAAAAAAAACCAAGCTCCCCTGACCCTGTCCTGGTGCCGTAGTCGCACAGGTACTCATTGATGGCCCTCTGCTGCGTGTGCAGCCGCTGCAGCATGGCCAACGTTGAGTTCCACCTGGTGGGCATGTCACATATAAGGCGGTTCTTGGGCAGGTTCAACTCCTTTTGCAGCTCAGCCAGGCGAGCACTGGCATTATAAGATCTGCGGAAATGCACACAGACTTTCCTGGCCTGCCTCAGGACATCCTGTAAGCCCGGGTACCTGCTCAAGAACCGCTGCACCACCAGGTTAAGGACGTGAGCCACACAGGGCACATGGGTCAGTTGTCCCTGTCGGAGGGCGGAGAGGAGGTTGGTGCCATTGTCGCAAACCACCATTCCTGGCTTAAGCTGGCGTGGCGTCAACCACCTCTCGGCCTGGCCCTGCAGAGCAGACAGGACCTCTGCCCCAGTGTGGCTTCTGTCCCCCAAACACACCAGCGCAAGCACGGCATGGCATCTTTTTGCCTGCGTACTTGCGTAGTCCCGTGAACGGCTACGGAGCACCGCTGGTTCATAGGACAAACCACAGGAAGAGGCCATGGAGGAAGAAGAAGAGGAGGGGGTGGAGGAGAGAGGTGTGTCACAACCAGTAGTAGCATTTTGGAGGCGTGGCGGTGGGACAACCTCCAACACTACTGCACCTTGTCCTGCATCCTTCCCAGCTGCCAAAAGAGTGACCCAATGGGCCGTGAAAGAAAGGTAACGTCCCTGTCCATGCCTGCTGGACCATGAGTCAGCGGTAATATGCACCTTACCGCTGACCGCCCTGTCCAGCGAGGCCAAGACATTGCCTTCCACATGCCGGTAGAGAGCCGGAATAGCCTTCCGTGAGAAAAAGTGGCGTTTGGGAACCTGCCACTGAGGAACCGCACATTGCACAAACTCACGGAAGGGGGCCGAGTCTACCAACTGAAAAGGCAGCAGTTGAAGCGCTAGCAATTTAGCCAAGCTAGCATTCAACCGCTGGGCATGTGGATGGCTGGGAGTGAACTTCTTTCGACGGTCCAGCAGCTGGGGCAGGGAAATTTGCCTGCTAGAATCGGACGTCGGTGTACTGCTAGCAGAGTGGCCGCAAGTACTTGGCTGTGACACACCTAATTCTACACCTTCATTCCTCTCAGTGCATGTTTCAGAGAGGACTGAAGTTATAGTGGGGTTGGAGATCCCAGCTGATGCGGTGCAAGGAGAGGTCCGCTTTGTTCTTTGGTGTGGGTCTTTCAGGTAGGCTTGCCAACGAGCTGCATGGCAGGTCAACATATGTCTGGTCAGGCATGTGGTACCCAAGCGGCTGATGTTTTGGCCACGCGATATACGCTTGAGACATATGTTGCAAACAGCAGCTGTGCGATCTGATGCACTAGCCTCAAAAAAGGCCCACACCAAAGAACTTTTTGAATGACGGGCAGAGGCAGCGCCCTGCACAGGCGGAGCTCTGCGGTGTGATTCCGTCGGTGTACTGCCCTTACGCTGGCCACCAAAGGGCATCCTGCCTCGTTGGAGATGTGCCTCCTCCTCATCCTCCTCCTCCTCCTCTCTCCTATTAGGCACCCACGTGGAGTCAGTGACCTCATCATCACCTCCCTCCTCATCACTGGAGCCAATCTGGCAGTATGCTGCAGCTGCTGGAACATGACTGCCAGATTGGTGTCCTTCTTGAGCATCCCCTCTGTCTGCTCTCACGCTACTGCCTTCCTCTAGCTGGGTTTCATCATCAGACCCTTCGAAACGCTGGGCATCCTCCTGGAGCATGTACCCAACACTGTGCTCAAACAGTTCGGGGGACTCCTCAGGAGGAGGACATGGTGGGTCTAGGGAAGGAGTGACTGATGATGAGTCTGACATTGATACCAGGGAAGAGGACGCTTTGGCAGCTGCTTTTCCAGTACCCTGAGCCTGGGTGAGAGAGGATGAGGAGGAGGAGGAGGGCTTGGTCATCCACTCTACCAAGTCTTCGGCATGATGTGGCTCAACATGTCCAGCTGCCGAAAAGAAGGACAAGCGTGTCCCATGGCCATGTGCTGATGACAATGCACCGCGTCCACGACCAGCACTGTTGCCCCCAGACACAGAGCCTGCTTGCCCTCTTTTATTGCCTCCTGACTGTCTGCCTCTCCTTGTTTGCCTTCCAGACATTCTAATAGATGGCCTGCAGGGAGATGGGAAAAAAGCAATAAGGGCTACCTTCAGGTGTCCTTCTCTGTCCCTTTACTTAAGGATTTCTAAATATGGTTGAGGATGATTGCTTTTGCACAGAATAGCACAACGACAATTTCCCTGACTGTCCAAAAAACAAGGATTTCAAAGATGGTTGATGAGGAATGCTTTAGCACACTATAGCACAAGGAGAATTTCCCTCACTGTCCTTCCCTGTCCCTAGAAACAAGGATTATCACAGTGAAAGAAACTGACACTCTTCCTACCTATAGTTTTCTGTCCCTAGAAAAAATGTTTTTTTAAAGCTGATTGATGATCAATGCTTTAGCACACTATAGCGCAAGGAGAATTTCCCTCACTGTCCTTCCCTGTCCCTAGAAACAAGGATTATCACAGTGAAAGAAACTGACACTCTTCCTACCTATAGTTTTCTGTCCCTAGAAAAAATGTTTTTTTAAAGCTGATTGATGATCAATGCTTTAGCACACTATAGCACAAGTAGAATTTCCCTCACTGTCCTTCCCTGTCCCTAGAAACAAGGATTATCACAGTGAAAGAAACTGACACTCTTCCTACCTATAGTTTTCTGTCCCTAGAAAAAATGTTTTTTTAAAGCTGATTGATGATCAATGCTTTAGCACACTATAGCACAAGTAGAATTTCCCTCACTGTCCTTCCCTGTCCCTAGAAACAAGGATTATCACAGTGAAAGAAACTGACACTCTTCCTACCTATAGTTTTCTGTCCCTAGAAAAAATGTTTTTTTTAAAGCTGATTGATGATCAATGCTTTAGCACACTATAGCACAAGGAGAATTTCCCTCACTGTTCTTCCCTGTCCCTAGAAACAAGGATTATCACAGTGAAAGAAACTGACACTCTTCCTACCTATAGTTTTCTGTCCCTAGAAAAAATGTTTTTTTAAAGCTGATTGATGATCAATGCTTTAGCACACTATAGCACAAGTAGAATTTCCCTCACTGTCCTTCCCTGTCCCTAGAAACAAGGATTATCACAGTGAAAGAAACTGACACTCTTCCTACCTATAGTTTTCTGTCCCTAGAAAAAATGTTTTTTTAAAGCTGATTGATGATCAATGCTTTAGCACACTATAGCACAAGAAGAATTTCCCTCATTGTCCTTCCCTGTCCCTAGAAACAAGGATTATCACAGTGAAAGAAACTGACACTCTTCCTACCTATAGTTTTCTGTCCCTAGAAAAAATGTTTTTTTAAAGCTGATTGATGATCAATGCTTTAGCACACTATAGCACAAGTAGAATTTCCCTCACTGTCCTTCCCTGTCCCTAGAAACAAGGATTATCACAGTGAAAGAAACTGACACTCTTCCTACCTATAGTTTTCTGTCCCTAGAAAAAATGTTTTTTAAAGCTGATTGATGATCAATGCTTTAGCACACTATAGCACAAGTAGAATTTCCCTCACTGTCCTTCCCTGTCCCTAGAAACAAGGATTATCACAGTGAAAGAAACTGACACTCTTCCTACCTATAGTTTTCTGTCCCTAGAAAAAATGTTTTTTTAAAGCTGATTGATGATCAATGCTTTAGCACACTATAGCACAAGTAGAATTTCCCTCACTGTCCTTCCCTGTCCATAGAAACAAGGATTATCACAGTGAAAGAAACTGACACTCTTCCTACCTATAGTTTTCTGTCCCTAGAAAAAATGTTTTTTTAAAGCTGATTGATGATCAATGCTTTAGCACACTATAGCACAAGTAGAATTTCCCTCACTGTCCTTCCCTGTCCCTAGAAACAAGGATTATCACAGTGAAAGAAACTGACACTCTTCCTACCTATAGTTTTCTGTCCCTAGAAAAAATGTTTTTTTAAAGCTGATTGATGATCAATGCTTTAGCACACTATAGCACAAGTAGAATTTCCCTCACTGTCCTTCCCTGTCCCTAGAAACAAGGATTATCACAGTGAAAGAAACTGACACTCTTCCTACCTATAGTTTTCTGTCCCTAGAAAAAATGTTTTTTTAAAGCTGATTGATGATCAATGCTTTAGCACACTATAGCACAAGTAGAATTTCCCTCACTGTCCTTCCCTGTCCCTAGAAACAAGGATTATCACAGTGAAAGAAACTGACACTCTTCCTACCTATAGTTTTCTGTCCCTAGAAAAAATGTTTTTTTAAAGCTGATTGATGATCAATGCTTTAGCACACTATAGCACAAGGAGAATTTCCCTCACTGTCCTTCCCTGTCCCTAGAAACAAGGATTCGCACAGTAAAACACACTGACACTCTCCCTACCTATCCTTCTCTTTCCCTAAACTAAAGGAATCCAGGTTAAGCAAGAAAAAATAAATGTCACTGTCCCTGCCTATGCTTCTCTTTCCCTGCTCCGGAACACACTACACTAGGCCGCCGTGCTGGCGGCCTTTTATAGTGTGGGGCGTGTACTAAACACCCTCAGCAATAATTGGCCACAGGCATCCTGCCTGTGGCCAATCATTGCTCTCCTCGCTGCCGGCGCTGTGATTGGCCAAGCATGCGGGGTCACAGTGCATGCTTGGCCAATCACAGCGCCTGGATGGCACTGCGATGGCGTAGTGCATTGTGGGCCGTTCGCGTCACTCGAATTAGGCGCGAACGGCCCAAATCGTTCGATCTTCGTCGAACGATCGAACAGCCGATGTTCGAGTCGAACGTATGTTCGACTCGAACACCGAGCTCATCCCTAGTTATCAGTGTCGTGTTACACACAGCCCACCCCACCCCCACAGTTTGAAGCACTCCCTTTCAGCGCCCCCTACTGGTTAACCCCTTCACTGCCAGTGTCATTTTTTTACAGTAATCAGTGCATATTTATAGCACTGATCGCTGTAAAAATGACAATGGTTCCAAAATGGTGTCAAAAGTGTCCGATGTGTCCGCCATAATGTTGCAGTCATGATAAAAATCGCTGATCGCCGTCATTACTAGTAAAAAAAAAATTATTAATAAAAATGCCATAAAACTATCACCTATTTTGTAGACACTTTTGCGCAAACCAATCAATAGACGCTTATTGCGGTTTTTTTTTTCCAAAAATATGTAGAAGAATACATATCGGCCTAAACTGAGGAAAAATTTGTTTTTTTATATATTTATTTGGGGATATTTATTATAGCAAAAAGTAAAACATATTGAATTTTTTTCAAAACTGTCGCTCTACTTTTGTTTATAGCACAAAAAATTTAAACCGCAGAGGTGATCAAATACCACCAAAAGAAAGTTCTATTTGTGGGAAATAAAGGACGTCAATCTTGTTTCGGAGCCACGTCGCACGACCACGCAATTGTCAGGTAAAGCGACGCAGTGCCGAATCGCAAAAAGTTTACTTCTGCACTTAGAGGCGCCTTTTTTTATTTTCATTTTACTTCCAGAGTTTGCTTCGCAGTGCCAAATCGCAAAAAGTGGGTTTTAAATTTTCCGGGAGATAGACTTATATTATAATGGAAGTATTATAGTAATAATGTAAAATGCGTAAAAAGCCAAAAATTACTTCAGTGTCAAAATAATAATAATACTCCTACTGCATCTATGGGGTTTTTTTTACGTATTTTTTTTTTTTTAATCCTTTATTTCACTATGGCCACATGGTTTACATAGCTAACATAAGAAGATTTCCAATTTAATCTCGTTGCTGTACCGCCGAAATTGACGTTTTTCGTTATTTGTAACTTATGATTTTCAATGGCGACCTCAGATAAACAGCTTATTCCACAGCAGAGTGTACTATTCAGTCTTCATGTCACTGTGAACATTGAAAGCTTATACAGAAATACTACAGCCATACAATTTGCAGGTAATATTTAAATTGAATAGAAATTGTTATGAACCATCCACAGCAACATGTTCAAATTGACTGATCGCTGTTAAGCCTTGATGATTAAGTCTGTAATACCTTCTATTCAGAAAGCAATTAGCCTCGGAAAGCTAAATGTATTCCAGTTACATGACTATATTATTTTTTAATCTTTATTTAAAAAGTGCCATTCAGACTCAAAATCAATAGTTTTAGTGTCCTTTTAGAATGAAACCATTGTGCATGTCAATACAAAGCATAACTTAAAGTAGAAGGCAAGGCAATAGTCAGCTACATTTTAAACATTTCCTCTCCACTATTATTAAATTTCCTGCATACAGTTACAACGAAATCTTCAAATAAATACCTTTCTATTAATTTTTTCCAAGTGGTCACATTACCACAAGGCGCCAGCGAACATGTCTGTGTGGTTGGTGTGACTGGTGGGTGTGAATTATTTTCTGGGCCGACAATGCCTTACAGCTATGGACCTCGGTGGGATGATGTCACAACAAGCTGTTTATACATTTAGCAAACTTTGACCAGTTCTGGAATAACTGGTTGAAATTCACTCACTCACACCCAGGTGCACCATCCCACCAAACATCCTTTGACGAAAAAATCAAAAGAGGCATGGGAAAAATTGGCAGCCAAACAGAATCTGCATCCAGTCAGATGCAGGAGCTGTTTGGTATTTTGGTAGCCAACGAGTACAATATCCACAGCAGGAGATTCATCCATCCCTGCTGCGCAGATAGAAGAATAATTTTTTTCGTAGCACCTTCCTAGATAGCTTGCTAGGAAAGCTAGTTGAATTTAGTTCTTTTGATTCCACTGCAATCAGTGGAGACGTTTGTGATTGCTTTGGGCTGATCTGGGCTCCACTGGTTGCATGGTTGCAAGTTTGATTGTTCCCCCCTGCCTTCTGGAAGATTCCAGAATGTAGTGGGCTGGAAAGGTAAATCAGTAACCTGAATATTTATGTTGTCTCATCCAATCCCTAGGGGGGTGCAAAGAAGGTTGCTGGAAGAGTGCATACATAGTATGGGGTTTGGAGCTGCTCTCTTCTTGTCCAGGAGAAAAAGTTCCCAGCCTGAGGGGCTGCTGCCCTTCTAGGCAGCCCAGCTGAAATTCCACTCATGCTCATTGAGGTTGGGGTGCCTGTCTCCTGAAAGTCTCTGGAATTAACCAAGGGATTTATTTCACTAAGGATCTGGTTTGCAACGTTTGCTGGAGAAATGTCCTGATATTTGAAGGAGGCATCCAAGTATCCAGGGATATTGTGAGTACAGATCTAAGTGCAGGATATTGGTGACTGTTGCTGTTGCTATCCCTTGTGTATGATAACTAATGCTTGCTTTGTCCCAAGGAGTAGCTTCAAAGGGAAAAGTGTCCTGTCCTTGCTGTCTAGAGTTAACAAAGTATCCCACAAGTCCCTATTCCCTATCTAAGTTTATTCAACTATAAACTTCTGTAGCGCCCATCCCCTTTTAGGGGTGCTATATACCCAAATTTAGGGGGCTGGTCTGAGTTAGTAGTTAGGCTCAGACCGTTCTCATTGATAGGTTGTGCTATTTTGTTTCTGCAGGTGGTATACCAGTGTGCAGTTCCCTGTGGCCTGTAGGTGGCACTGCCATGACAGGTCAGGGTTGAACCACTAGTAATAGTGCTGTGCCTTAGGGTGTCCTCTCTCAGCAGCGGTACAGTGGGCGTGGTTGGCCTGCTGTGCATGCTGGAGGAGGATACATAAGGGGCGGACGCCGCCTTGGAAGAGGAGAGGAGGAGAGGAGGCGGGAGTCGGGAGTCCGACTCCAAATGCGCGGCGCCCGGCCCTCCAGGCCATGGGGCCACGTGCGCATCAGTCCCAGGCACCTTTAGCCCTGGGGCTGCAACTTTAGCACTGGGCCCAGCACCTTTAGCTGGAGCCCACTTCTGGGAAGAGGAATCCCAGGGTGCCCCTTGCGAGGGAGCCCGCTCTAAGAAGAGGAGGCCGGGGGAGGACCTTTCTGAGGGACCGGTGAGAGTTTACGGTGAATGAAGGGGCCCGGTAACTTTCTGGAGGGATTCATCTATCCACCAAGGGCCTAGTAATGTGCTGTTGCTGGCACCTGTCCTTGTATTGCAAAATCTGAGAAGTTAGGGACCTGATAGATTCTGTGGCAGAGGGTCTCCCGAACGTATCTAAGAAAAGAACCTAATTGAGCGTCCGAGCATCACTGCGGCTGCTAGGATCCACTTTTACAGGAGACTATCCGGGTGAGCTGAACCCACTCAGGGATTGAGTGGTGATTGTAACATTTACTTTTGCCTGGACCTACCTCCCAAAACCTTGCTGTCCTGTCTCTTATCCACCCTTTCCTATCTGTGGAACATTGATGAAAAAATAAACTCAACGTTGGAGTTTAGAGTGGTGTGGACATTGGAATTACTTGGGGGGTAAACAGAGACTTGTCCCTATATCCTAGGAGATGAGAACCAACTGATGGAGAACCTAGCTGTGGGACCCAAATACATGACACCGCTCAACCTCTTCAAACAGGAGAGTACGGGCATATAGTACGGTGTGCCTTTTTCCTGCAAGTCAGCCAAAGGTAGGAAAAAGGGTGCTACACTTCATAAAAAGCAACCCCTAGACCAGGGGTAGGCAACCTTGGCCCTCCAGCTGTGGTGAAACTACAAATCCCATCAGGCCTCTGCCTCTAGGAGTCATGCCTGTGATTGTCAGGGTCTTGCAATGTCTCATAAGACTTGTAGTTTCAAAACAGCTGGAGGGCCGAGGTTGCCCACCCCTGCCCTAGACCGTTCATTGAGCCAGAAAGAGTGACTGTTGCTGTGTGCCTGGCTGCCGTTGCACTAATTAGGGAGAGAAACCTGTGGCATTCAGCACCGCCTGTGGGGGTTAGTGCAACATTTTCATACAGCCTTCTCGCTGAACGAATAAAATCTATTTGTGTGTGACCAGCTACAGAATTCAGTGGCGATGCACTAACTTTGCATAGTTAGTACAGCAGCTCCGACCAGAGCTGACAGTTTTTTTGGTTCAACCTGCTGGGTTGAATGAAAAAAAACTCATAGTGTGTATCAGGCTTAAAGCGGTTGTATACCGCAAAACTTTTTTTTTTTTTGTCAACCTGCAAGGCAAAGGTATAATGAGCTAGTATGACTAGCATACTAGCTCATTATCAATCACTTACCTTAGATCGAAGCCCCCGCAGCGGTCCTCGGACACGTCCTCCGTCAAATCCATGATACCCAGAGTGACTTCCGGGTATCGCCGCTCCGGCGCTGTGATTGGCCGGAGCGGCGATGACGTCACTCCCGCACATGCGCGGGGAACAGCACGATCCCCGCGCATGCGCGAATTTACGGCAGTGTCCGGCAGGCTCCCATTCAAGAGCCGCCGCGCTCAGTGCGCCTGCGCCGTTATCTATGGCGCGCATGCGCCGTAGATAGCGGTACAGTCTTTTTTGCAAATATCTCTGAGACTGTGTAGGTCTCGGAGATATTGCAAGCACCTACAGGTAAGCCTTAATGTAGGCTTACCTGTAGGTGCTTGTACAAATTATGGGTATACAATCACTTTAATGGGGATCATCAGAAGGACGCCACCTGTTGGATGTATTGAAGAATGCCTGTGCTATACAATTTTCAGGTGAGTGATTTTCTTAGTTTGTTTTGTCTTTTTGTATATTGCCTTTTATGAATACTACACTAAAGCCTCATACACACGACCAAGTTTCTCGTCCAAAACCGACAAGAAATGTGCAGAGAGAGCTTTATTGTCGTGAAAACCGTTCGTGTGTATGGTTTTACGACGAGAAAACTGCCGTGAATCTCGACGAGAAAGATAGAGAACCTGCTCTCTTTTTTCTCGTCCGGATTCTAGATTTTCTCGTCGTGTTTCTCGTCGACCTGTTTTGTGACGAGAAAATGGTTCGTGTGTATACTTTTACGACTCTTCAAAAAGCGCGCATGCTCAGAATCAAGTATGAGACGGGAGCACATCTTCTGGTAAAACAAGCCTTCGTAATGGAGGTAGCACATTCGTCACGCTAAAACGAACTGAAAGCACGAAGACTGAAAAGCGCGAATCGTCTCTTCCCAAACTTTTACTTCACACGCGGTAACACGAGATCAGCAAAAGCAGCCCAAGGGGTGGCGCCAGTGAAATCGATCTTCCCCTTTATACTGCCGTTGTACGTGCTGGACGTGACCGCGAAGAACAACGACGAGATTTGGAATTGTCAGTGTGTACGCATGGAAAGCTTGACGAGGAACTCGTCAAGGTTGACAAGGATCTCGTCGAGAAAAACGACGTGTTTTTAATGACGAGAAACTCGGTCGTGTGTACGAGGCTTGAGAGAGGTGCGCTTCCTCTCTCTCTTCTTTCTTATCATTTTATATCCATCTGAGAATTTTTAAGACGCTGCCGTTCGTTGATGTTCCTACTGAATATATTGATATGCTGTTTTGTATCCATGTGTATGTGAGTGCAATACTTCAATCATTCAGATTTTTATTGATTTTCATATGATTATGAGTGAGTAAGGCCTCATGCTCACTATGTGCTTAGCTCCAGTGCATGAGGTTTCCAGGATTTAGCTGCAGCTGGAGGGCACAGGCACACCACCCAGCCCTGCTGCCAGCAGTCCATCAAACTCTATGAGAGTTTGACAGCTGCTGCAGCTGGACAGAGTTGGGCGGTGCACCTACCAGTATGTATGTTTAAGAGAGTGAGCAGCCAGGGATGCAAGCAGTCTGCGTTCTGGACATTCATCCGAGGGTGCATACTGCCCTATGTGGAAGTACCACTGAGCTCACCATTTAGCCCCATCCAGTCATAGCAGCTGTCAGAATCTGATAGAGTTTGGCCAGTGGGCCTGGATGGCACATGTCTGCCCTCTACCCATGACTAAATGCCAGAGTCTCATGCATCGGGGCTATACGCCCAGTCTTTAAAATGCCCTATGCTGCCAGAGCTGCTTTATTAACCTCTTGCCGACCAGCCGTCTTCATTATACTGCGGCAGGTTGGCACGGCTGCGCGAATCGGCGTAGGTGTACGTCGGCTGCTTTAGGAGCGATAGGGGGCGCGCACCCTGCGGCACGGCGCAGGAGCCGATGCACGTGGCCGGCGGCCGCAGTGTCCGCCAACCATCCGTGATCGCTCCACAGAGAGCCAGAATGGAGATCTGTGTGTGTGTAAACACACAGATCCCTATTCTGACAGGGGAGTAGAGAGAGATCTGCTGTTCCTAGTGATCAGGAACAGCAATCTTTCTCCTCCTCCAGTCAGTCCCCCCCCCCACAGTTAGAAACACCTCCCTAGGGAACACTTAACCCCTTGATCGCCCCCTAGTGTTAACCCCTTCCCTGCCGGTGTCATTTATACAAGAATCAATCAGTGGCTATTTTTAGCTCTGATCGCTGTATAAATGTCTTACTGGTCCCAAAAAAGTGTCAAAAGTGTCCAAACTGTCCGCCGCAATGTCTCAGTCCCGCTAAAAATCGCAGATCGCCGCCATTACTAGTAAAAAATGCCATAAATCTATCCCCTATTTTGTAGATGCAATAACTTTTGCGCAAACCAATCAATATACACTTATTGCATTTTTTTTTATCAAAAATATGTACAAGAATACACAATGGCCTAAAATGATGAAGAAATTTTGTTTTTTGTTTTTTTGGATATTATAGCAAAAAGTAAAAAATATTATTTTTTTTCAAAATTGACGCTCTTTTTTTGTTTATAGCGCAAAAAATAAAAACCGCAGAGGTGATCAAATACCACCAAAAGAAAGCTCTATTTGTGGGGAAAAAAAAGATGTAAATTTTGTTTGGGTACAGCATCGCACGACCGTGCAATTGTCAGTTAAAGCGACGCAGTGCCGTATAGCAAAAAATGGCCTGGTCATTAAGGGGGAAAATCCCTCCGGTCCTTAACCACTTGCCGACCAGCCGCCGTCATTATACTGCGGCAGGTCGGCATGATCCCGCGAACTGTCGTATCTGTACGTCGGTCCCTTTTAAGCGGGATAGCAGGCACACGCTGCATCGCGGGGGTGCCGATGCCCGTTACCGGCGGTCGCTATGACTGCCGGCCGCGAGCGATCGCGGGCACGAGAGGCAGAACAGGGACATGTGTGTGTAAACACACAAATCCATGTTCTGTGAGGAGAGACAGATCGTGAGTTCCTAATAGCTAGGAACCACGATCTGTCATTTCCTCTAGGTCAGTCCCCTCCCCCCACAGTTAGAACACACAGTCAGGGAACACATTTAACCCCTTGATCGCCCCCTAGTGTTAACCTCTTCCCAGCCAGTGACATTTTTACAGTAATCAGTGTATTTTTATAGCGCTGATCGCTGTATAAATGCCAATGGTCCCAAAAATGTGTCAAAAGTGTCCGATGTGTCCGCCATAATGTCGCAGTCCCGATAAAATCGTAGATCGCCCCCATCACTAGTAAAAAAATAATAATAAAAATGCTATAAATCTATCCCCTATTTTGTAGATGCTATAACTTTTGGGCAAACCAATCATTTTGATTTTTATTACCAAAAATATGTAGAAGAATACATATCGGCCTAAACTGAGAAAAAATTTGCTTTTTTAAAAAAAATTGGGGATATTTATTATAGCAAAAAGTACAAAATATTGTGTTTTTTTTCAAAATTGTCTAATTTTTTTGTTTATAGCACAAAAAGTTTAAATCGCAGAGATGCTCAAATACCACCAAAAGAAAGCTATATTTGTGGGGAAAAAAGGACATCAATTTTGTTTAAGTACAGCATCGCATGACCGCGCAGTTGTCAATTAAAGCAACGCAGTGCCAAATCGCAAAAAATGGCTCGGTCATTGAGCAGCCAAATCTTCCGGGGCTGAAGTGGTTAAGTGGTTAAACTGCCAGGACATCATTTAAAAGAGAAGTATGGGTTTCCTTTTTTTTTTCTTAAATCTATTCTATATGAGCTGCTGATATCTATAAACCTTTCCAGCCCTCTCAGAAGTGCCCCCATTCTGTTGTTAAAATTGAGATAAACACCTGTGGGAGGTTCTACAGTCTTTCATACAGCATCATCCAGACAATGGTGTGAATATAGAGTCTGAAATTTTGCTTGATTGATGTCGGCTCTCCTCCCTCTGCTTGTTTCTGAGACTTCACATTGCGTAGCTGCTCCCCCCTCCCTTCTCCCTCCTCCCCCTCCCTATCTATCAGCACAGACACGTCTCTTAGGGGAAGGAGGACAGAGGTGTGTTGGTGGAGATGTTCACACCCACTGAGAACTTTTCAAACTGAATGTGGACTGTTTTTGCCAGCTGAAGGAAAGTTCATGTGCACATGCTGTAAAAACTAAAAGAGGTAGGAAAAAAAGATTAGCTGATATGTGACTAATGTGATATGTACTAGTTATTTAACCCATCCCATACTTCTACTTTAAAAAAAAGAAATGTTGCCCAGAGTTGGACTTTAAATTAAAATCAATGATATGAAGTTAAAGTGGTTCTAAAGCCTTAAAGGTTCTCTACCTTAATGCATTCTCTGCATTAGAGTAACAAACCTTCTGTGCTGCAGGATCCCCTTCTCAACCCCCTTATACTTACCTGAGCCGGATCTCACTGCTCTCTCCCACCTCACAGGGCAAATTGATAGCAGCAGAAGTCATTGGCTCACCTTAAGACGAGGGAGCGGGGGCAGGGCAAAGCCTGTGTTGATTAGTCAAATGTTAAAAGTGAAAAAGTTTACTTTCTAGGCACCAATCATAAGAAAATAAACAATACATTTTATTAACAATTAATACGTATATAAAAATAAAGAAAACATCATTAAAATACTGCAGTATTACAGTGGCAACTAGGTCTCTCCAATACTGATCATAGATGTCAAAACATGTCATAGTAAACATGCATGACTAGACTATAATATATTAAGCTGCTGTCTGTGTCAGTGGATGCAGGCAGCGGGGGCTTAGGAACGAGCCCGCACGAGTACCCCCCCTTAGTTAGCATCTTGCTATGGTGGGGTACTCAGAAGGGGGAGGAGCAAGGAGCAACAGTGGGGATCCTCAGAATAGTTGAATCGGGGCTGCTCTGCGCAAAACCAGAGCAGATAAGTATACCATGTTTGTTATTTAAAAAAAAAAAAAAGTTTAATAATATCACTTTAAAGATTAAAAATAAAATTTTAGGGAAGTGAGTGAATTCTTTCACATGCCGATACTGTTACATTTTAAAATCCTATATTTAGAACATCCTAAAAACTTGGAGAATGTCAGCCAGCAGATTTTCAGTTCTTAAAATATTTCAAATGATCATTAATTTGTGACACTGTGTAAAATGAAGCATAATTGAATTTCAGCATTCAAACAGAGAGCAGATAAGGGTCCATCAATAGAGAGGAGCAGGCACAGAGCAGTGGCAGGCACTATCTCTCTGAGATATTAAAAAGTATGCATGCCATGACATTAGTTTATGAAGCAGAAATTATTATTCTGAAGTTGTAAGACAGCAGTTGCACTAAGACAAATCTGGAGATTAGCATTGGCAGAGCGCAGCACAATAGCCCAATATGATGCCAGGGAGACACAGGAGGGATTGCTCTGGATGTAAAATTAAAGGTACAGTTCACTGTGAACATTTCATGAATAATCTTACTGAGTGCACACAGTGGGGTGATATTAGTAAAATAAGCGAATCTGTTCACCAGTGGAATTTTTTGGGGGGGGCGGCAAACAGTATGTAGCCCTACCCCGGTCGGTCGGTAGCACTTACCCCATCTCCAGTGACTTCCCCCTGCTCGGCGGTGGCGCCGGCCTCCCATTCTCCTGCTCTCCATCATGGGCGACTTCCAATTCTCCTTCTCCCTATCACTGGTGGCCTCCCATTCTCCTGTTCTCCATCACCAGCGGCTTCCCATTCTACTGCTCTAAGTGGCAGCGGCTTCCGTTTCCTCGGCCAATCGGGAGTCTTCTCTTTTCAGGCCAATCGGAAAACAGATCTCACACCCGCTTCTGATTGGCCAGATTGAGGATCAGTTTTTCAACAGTGAATATTAATTCGCTGTAGTAACACACCTGGGTGGGCTCCAGGTCGCATTCTCTGCGACCCGAGCCCACCCTATTTTAAAGCCCTATTAGAGCCTCCGGCTCTAATCAGGTGCTTCAAAAAAAATCCCCTGCAGCTGTAATTCATGCGATGAAGAAAAAGAAGCTGCGCTAATAATAAATTAACAAATATACGTGATATAGCGAGTTAATGATTAGGTAAATGGATATAATATACCCTGCAGTGTTAAAATGATAAAAAGTGAACAAACGTACAGATGCAATTAAATGCAATAAACAATAACGTCCTATGAGGTGAAAAAAAGTCTTTAATTGGTGACCCGAAAAGGGACGGACGCATGAATAGGAGGTGGCCACGGATAGATTCACAAGCACAATTGGGAGACAGGAACAAGGTGTTGTCACCTTGTAACAGGAAGTGCCTGAACAAGGACCTTCATGGCAGGTATTCATTTAAAGCTGACATTCAGGTATGGTCAATTTTACATCGTTACAATGGTCCAACTTGGACCAAGCTGGTATCACCGATTTCTGACGAGGATGTATATACAGTATATTTACGGAGGGTCGGGAAGTGGTTATTAATATTTTTCAATGGATACTATGAAGTTGAGATAATGGGGTAGATTTTAGTGGCAGCTGGTGAAAAAAATGTTTGCTGCAAATGGAGCCTCCATCGCTGTCACGGCTTCCCTGATACCCGTGTTCCATATTTTGAGCCTCTTGATTGGCCGGGAAACCGGAAGTGATGCGTGGCAAATTTTGATTCGCTAAAGTCAAAGCTGGGCGAGTTTGGGGCGCAGGGCACTGTGCCCCGAACTCGCCCAGCTTTGACTTTAGAAAAACTTTAGCACAACGCTAAACAAGCCAATTAAAGCCTCATGCCCCGTACACACGACCGGTTTTCCTGACATGCCAAAACCCAACGTTTTTCCCGACGTGATTCCTCTCAAGCCTGCCTTGCATACACACGATCATTAAAAAACCGCTCGACCAAAGCGCGGGGATGTCCAACACGTACTACGGCGCTATAAAGGGGACGTTCCATTCAAATGGCGCCACCCTTTGGGCTGCTTTTGCTGATCTCGTGTTAGTAAAAGTTTGGTGAGAGACGATCCGCGCTTTTCAGCTTTGTGCTTTTCAGCCTCGTGCTTTTCAGTCCGTTACAGCGTGACGAATGTGCTTTTTCCATTACGAATGCTAGTTTTACCAGAACGAGCGCTCCCGTCTCATACTTGATTCTAAACATGCGCGTTTTTTTTTTCCCCTCAGAAAAGCCTACACACGACCGGTTTTCGCGACGAGAAAAAGACTGACGGTAAACCCGACGGGAAAAAATAGAGCAGGTTTTAAATTTTTTGCGGGCAGTTTTCTCGTTGGGAAAACTGTTATGGAGCATACACACGACCGGTTTTCCCGACCAATCTAAAAAATGGCAGTTTTATCGTCGGGAAAACCGGTCGTGTGTACACGGCATCAGGCTATAATCACGTGCTTGTTAAACATTGAGGGACCTAATAGACTTCTATTAGTCCGGCGCCATGCAGTGCACTGCACACACATAGAACTATTTATTTTTAAATAAATGATAATATGACTAACATTTTTTAATTTTAAGATGTTAAAAAATGTTAGTCATATTATCATTTATTTAAAAATAAATTGTTCTATGAATAGCTTTCCTATTGGTCAAAACTTTTGGGGGGGCGGCGCCCCTGCAGCCCTCAGGCTGGGTTCACACTTGTGCGACACGACAGCCGTCCTACTTTGGATCCGACTTTGCCCTGCGACATGAAGCCGACATATGTCCGACTTTCAATGAACGGGGATCCGACTTGGATCCCCGCCAATAGCAGGCACTGTGTTTGGTATGAATCTTGAGGGGAAACTCCACGCCAAATTTTAAATAAAAAACCGGCATGGGTTCCCCTCCAGGAGTATACCAGGCCCTTCGGTCTGGTATGGTTTTTAAGGGGAACCCCTACGCCGAAAAAACGGCGTGGGGGTCCCCCCAAAATCAAAACCAGACCCTTATCCGAGCACACAACCTGGCAGGCCGCAGGAAAAAAGGGGGGGATGAAAGAGCGGCCCCCCTCCCTCCTGAACTGTACCAGGCCACATGCCCTAAACATGGGGGGTTTGGTGCTTTGGGGCAGGGGGGCGACCTGCGGCCTCCCCACCCCAAAGCACCCTGCCCCCATGTTGATGAGGACAGGGCCTCTTCCCGACAACCCTGGCCGTTGGTTGTTGGGGTCTGCGGGCGGGGGCTTATCGGAATCCGGGAGCCCCCCTTTAATAAGGGGGCCCCCAGATCCCGGCCCCCCACCCTATGTGAATGAGTATGGGGTACATCGTACCCCTACCCATTCACCTTGTGGAAAAAAATGTCAATAAAAAAACACACACAGGTTTTTAAAGTAATTTATTACACAGCTCCGGGGGTCTTCTTCCGACTTCGGGTGTCTCCGGTGTCGTCTCCACGCTCTCCGGTTCTTTCTTCCTTCTGCCGGGCCTCCGCTATCTTCTTCCAGCTCTTTTGCTAGCGGGGCCCGGTCTTCTCTGTCGCCTTCTTCTCTCTTCTTCTCTCGCTCTCCAGTTCTTTCTTCCTTCTGCCGGGCCTCCGCTATCTTCTTCCAGCTATTTTGCTAGCGGGGCCCGGTCTTCCCCGTCGCCTTCTTCCCTCTACTCCTCTTCGATGTTGACACGTCGCTTCCTCCCGCTGTAATGCTGGGTGTGCGGTGCGCTCCGATTTATATAGGCCTCCCATGACGTCAGTCACATGCTCCGGACCTTGTGACTGTGACGTCATGAGAGGCCTATATAAATCGGAGCTGGAAGAAGATAGCGGAGGCCTGGCAGAAGGAAGAAAGAACCGGAGAGCGCGGAGACGACACCGGAGACCCCCGAAGTCAGAAGAAGACCCCCGGAGCTGTGTAATAAATTACTTTAAAAACCTGTGTGTGTTTTTTTATTGACATTTATTTCCACCAGGTGAATGGGCAGGGGTACGATGTACCCCATACTCATTCACATAGGGTGCGGGGCTGGGATCTGGGGGCCCCCTTATTAAAGGGGGGCTCCCGGATTCTGATAAGCCCCCGCCCGCAGACCCCGACAACCAACGGCCAGGGTTGTCGGGAAGAGGCCCTGTCCTCATCAACATGGGGGCAGGGTGCTTTGGGGTGGGGGGGCCGCAGGTCGCCCCCTGCCTCAAAGCACCAAACCCCCCATGTTGAGGGCATGCGGCCTGGTACGGTTCAGGAGGGAGGGGGGCTGCTCTCTCGCCCCCCCTCTTCTCCTGTGGCTTGCCAGGTTGCGTGCTCGGATAAGGGTTTGGTTTGGATTTTGGGGGGACCCCCACGCCGTTTTTTCGGCTTAGGGTTCCCCTTAAAATCCATACCAGACCGAAGGGCCTGGTATGCTCCTGGAGGGGAACCCATGCCGGTTTTTTATTTAAAATTTGGCGTGGAGTTCCCCCTCAAGATCAGCCGAGCACAAGTCGCATGCCAAAGTCGGATCATGGGCTGAAGTCGGATCAAAGTCGGACCAAAATAGTACAGGGAGCATTTTCAAAGTCGGACCGACATGTGTCGGACCAGTTAAGACGGCTCCCATAGGGAAACATTGATTTTCACACGTCAAGCGACATGAGCTCCCAATGTCGGAGCGTTTGTCGCCCCAGTGTGAACCTGGCCTTATGGACTGGTCACCACTGGTGGATTTACTAAAACTGGAAAGTGCAAAATTTGGTGCAGCTCTGCAGAGAAACCAATCAGCTTCCAGGTTATTTGGTCAAATCTTAATTGAACAAGCTGAAGTAAGAAGCTGATTGGCTACCATGTACAGCTGCACCAGATTTTGCACTCTCCTGGTTTAGTAAGTCAACCCTAATGACTTGCAAAGGTTCTTTGCTTTTGTGGTTTGCTGACTGGTTTCATATGTATACCGAAGTTGTTCTTCAACCTCTTGGAGCTGAGTATTAGCAAATATGCGGCCCACTGGACTGGGCTTTTTTTCGTGGGGCCGCATCTTTGTGCCAGGAGCGCACCGCATGGCGTGCTCCCAGCACAGAGACCAGGGTCTCACCGAGAGGATCGGGACCCAAAACTCCCAATTCTAGGTCACCCGCCCGCTGTGATTAGCTATCACAGTGATCAGTGACCGTGAAGCCCGCCCCTGTGTTTTCTTTCTCTGTGAATGGAGGAGAGAGATAAATCGTATCTCTCTCTCTCTGTCCTTGCAGAGAGGAAAAAAAATGTGTGTAAAAAAATAAAAAAATACATACACATACGTGGTATCGCTGCAATCGTCAGGAGCAGGAAAATTTATTTTGGGTTGTTCTTTGGTAGAAGGTTATGGTAGTAGCAAGAAATATACAGCTACATTAAAAAAAATTTTTTTTTTACTATTTTGGGACAGTTTTCCTTTGATAATAATAAAAAAATCGGGGGATATCCATAACTATTAAATCAAAGGCCAATTTGTCCTGAAAAAAATACAGTAAAATCCACCTGGATGCACAAAGTAGTTGTGAGGATATGTACAGTTTTACTAACACATGTCAACGTTGCAAAATTGTGCTTAAGCATTAACATTTATTTTACCCTAATGCCTTGTACACACGATCGGATTTCCCCTCGGGATAAACTCAGACGTATTTTTCAGACGGAATTCCGTTCAAGCTGTCTTGCCTACACACTGTCACACCAAATTCCGACCGTCCAAAACGTGGTGACGTACAACACTACGACGAGCCGAGAAAAATGAAGTTCAATGCTTCCGAGCATGCGTCGATTTGATTCTGAGCATACGCGTTTTTTTCTCTGTCGGAGTTCCACACAGACGAACGGAATTTCCGATAGGAATTTTTTCCATTGGGAAAAAAAGAGAACATGTTCTCTTTCTAATCTCTGATGGAAAAAAGTCAGATGGGGCACACACACGGTCGGAAGATCAGATGAAAAAATTCCATCAGACTTTTTTCATCGGAAATTCCGATCGTGTGTACAAGGCATTAGGCGTAAAGGGGTTAAAATAAAATAAAAATTCTGCTGGAAATCTTATTATCTCTGCTCTTGTAACTGAAACCGACTGCTTAGAAGTTCATTCAGTGCTTGAGCCGAGTGCTGAGAATTGTGCCCGTGCCAATGTTTTGCACAACATTATAATCTGATTGTACCATCTCCTTTCGATCTACCATCAACTAGGTAGTGCAAGAACCTCCATGGTTTGATGCAAGCTTAATGGATTTGTTAGGTGTGTGTGCTCCTAAGGCCTCATGGACACAGGACATTATAAAAAAAAGCCAGTAACAGCTATAGAAAGCTGTAGCTATAGAATGAGTTTATCAGCATTTTTTAGCTGTAGTGGTTTTTAGCTTTTTTTTTTTGCAAAACTATACTCCCATAAAAGCTTATGGCTCAAAAATGCTGATAAACGCTGAATAGACGTTTTTAAGCTGTTTTCAGCTTTTTTAGAGTTAAACCTCATACACACGATCGGATTTTCCGACGGGAATTGTGTGATGACAGGCTGTTGTCGGAAAATCCGACCGTTTATATGCTCCATCGGACAATTGTTGTCGGATGTTAACGCCTATGCGTTTTTACCGCGATTTTACCGCGGTACTCATTCATTTCAATGGGGATAGGCGTTTTTACAGCGCTATTTTATGAGCCCCAAAGATGCTCCAAAAAAGCTGTTTGCAGGATTTTTTCCAACGCACAGCCAGCACAACGCCTCAATGTGAAAGCCCTCAGGGCTTTCACATTGAGAATGCTGGGGCAGGATTATTTCAGGCGTTTTTACAGCGCTATTTTTAGCACTAAAACATCTGAAAAATGCCTCAGTGTGAAAGGGGCCTAACTTTGTGAGAAAAACATGAGACTATAGGTAAACCTTATACCTATAAACCCATGTTTTTTCCTTGTAGTTAAAGCGGAGTTCCGCCAGACCAGATTTTTTATTTTTTTAAAAGTCAGCAGCTACATATACTGCAGCTGCTGACTTTTAAAATAAGGACACTTACCTGTCCAGGGCACCCGAAATGTCGGCATTCGAAGCCGTTCTGTGCCTCGGCTCTCGGGTGCTGCCGCCGCCATCTTCGGTAAAGGAATTAGGAAGTGAAGCCTTGCGGCTTCACTTTCTGGTTCCCTACTGCGCATGCGCGACTCGCGCTGCGCGATCCTACTGGTCCCTGCTGTCTTCTGGGACCTGTGTGTCTCCCAAAAGACAGCGGGGGGGGGATGGAGAAGGTGCCGGACGTGGCGTAAATAGCCGCGGGTGGCTTGGCTATCTATGCCGGGAAGTGGGAGCAAAATACCTGGCTTAGACAGGTATCTGCTCCCCCCTGAAAGGTGCTAAATGTGACACCGGAGGGGGGGAGGGTTCCGAAAAGCGAAAGTTCCATTTTTGGGTGGAATTCCGCTTTAAGAGGGCTGGGCTGGAAGAGAGCATTTGTCTTTTAGACACATGTCCCTTCTATGATACTGCAGTAAGAGGACAGCCTCCACTGCAGCATTTTTATTGGACAGCTTGGACCAATAGTGCTTTACCACTGGTCCAAGGCTCCAAGCTGTCCATTGAGCTCAGTGTCTCTGACAAGAAGTGAGAGGCACTGTGAGCTCATCCTCTCAGTCTGCTGCAAACAGAGTGTGCCAGCTTGTATTTTAACTGGCCGCTCTGTATGTAGCTTCTGATACGCTGCGCAAGGAGCCCCGTATCTCCGGAAACATTGGTAGCAGAAGCCCCAAATTTTGACCGGACGTTTTTTTTTTTAATGTTCATGGCAGGTGAGACTCTGCCTCCCTTGACTGCACGTCCCTGGAGAAAACAGTATTTCTATAGAAAATGATGCAACTGATGCTGCAGCTGCTCCTATCTTCCTACTGATACTCTCCGTAATTTAACTGCATTTTCAAGGACTATGCATTTTCGGTAGCTATGAATGAGCTTCAGATGATTATCTGTTTGTAGCTATCTACCAGGTTTCCAGAGCATTCTAGTGACCTGCTGTCGTCATGATACAAGACACAGAGAAAAAATGGTCTTATTTTAAATGATTAAGGAGAGAATTGCAGTAGATACAATATATAGATAATGGGTAATAATTTTTTTGTATAGATTAGCATACAAATGACACAATAGTTTTACTGCAAATGGATTTCAAGGTGAGATAATTGAGCTGGGAAGGGATAGAAATTATAGCGTCCACTTACCATATCATACATGTAGTGATAATGTGTGGTAAAAGGTGTCATTAGTCAAATGAAGAAATGCGAGAAAATCTTCCTGAGTCCTTCCAGATATAGTATTGTATTTGCAAAATATAAACCTGTATATCTATCTATCTATCTATCTATCTATCTATCTATCTATCTATCTATCTATCTATCTATCTATCTATCTATCTATCTATCTATCTCTATTTCTCTCTGTTGATGATGAGGTTTAAGTTTGTAAATTGCAAACAGCTTAACATTCTGCCCCAACGTGACCCTCTTTTCTAAGTTTCAAAGGAAGGCATGCCCCATCCACTCTTGCCACCTTTTTCACGTTTGTAATTAACTGGGGTCTTTTTTTTTTTTCCCTTTTATTTAACATTCTTCTTATTTTAATTTATATTCTCCTTGGATTAAAAAGAAACACAAAAAGTCGGGTGCTTAGCATAACCTTGTTGCCTAATTAGTTATTGAGCAGCCCTTTATACACAGCACAACGCTGCATTGCTGCGTGAAGCGCCATCATCTATTCACCCTGCTATTGCCATTGTGTAAATATAAACTAGGCATTCCATTCACCTCCAAATAATACTATGAAAGACCATCAAAATGTTGCATTACCGGCCGATTTCTACCAAACTAACTGCTTTAGCAGTCATTTCCAGAGGCGGCTGGTGTGTTTTTTTCCAGAACGGCCAGCAGCACCTCCCCCCGCTCGCTTGTTGTCTGCCGGTCGGTCCGGCACTTACCCCATCTAGGTGGCTGATGGCGGGAAGCAGGGAGCAGGCAGCGGCTCCTGTGTCCTCTCCTCCATCACAGCGGCTTCCGCCGTGTCTCTCCTCCCCTTCTCCTAGGCGTCCAATAGGATCGCCTGTCCTTTCAGCCAATTAGGTGACGGGTCTCAAGACCTGCTTCTTAATTGGCCGGGAAGAGGATCAGTGTTACAATAGCAAAAATGAATTCGCTATTGTAACACACCTGGGTGTGCTCGGTTCGCAGTGCTCTGTTCCCTGAGCCCACCCTATTTTGAAGCCTATTAGAGCCTCTTACTCTAATCATGTGCTTCAAAAAAACACCCCCCCCCCATTGGAATCCATGCATCCGGCGTCCTGCATGGGGGCCAGATGCATGGATAAGGGGGGCGCCGCCTGTGCTCCCTTAATGGACGGGCCGCTCCTGGTGATTTTGTTAAAGAGATTGTAAACCCCCCCCAAAAAAAAAACTGTAAGACAAAGGCATAATGAGCTAGTATGCATCGCATACTAGCTCGTTACGAAATACTCACCTTAGAACGAAGCACTCTCAGCAGTGCCCGCAAACACCTGAGACGGCTGACATCTTGTGTTTCTTCCAGGTTCGCTGGCTCCATCGCTGTGATTGGCCAGAGCCACAGTGATGTCACTCCTGCGCATGCACACAGGAGCTGCCGGTCAGGGCACAGGGCCCTGAAGAAACAGCATGAGCAGCAGATCCTTCAGAGCGCATGCGCCGATGACCTAATTGGTGCAGTATACAATAAATATCTCCTAAACGGTGCAAGTTTACAGTACAGTACAGTACCTATAGATAAGCCTTATTATAGGCTAGACATGTGCACACTGAAATATTTCGTTTCGGAATTTCGTTTTGTCCGAAAAATTAATTTATTTTGTTACTCCCGAAATTCGTTTTTATTTATTTCGTTTTTCGTTAGAAATTGCATTCGTCCGAAAATCTGAATTAATTAAGGTCAAATCTGTCATTGAAGGCTTATGGTGTCTGTCGAATGTTCAAAGAAGATTCGACGGAGCAGTGAAACTGTACGACGCTGCAATCATACATTTCCGGTCAAATGTTCCGCCCACAAGCTATAGAAGAATTCTAATGTTGTATGACTAGTAATAATTATATTTATTCATTACTATTACTAGTCAACCAACATTAGAATTCTTCTATAGCCTATGGGCGGATGCATTTGACCAGAAATGTACGATTGCAGCGTCGTACAGTTTTGCTGCACTGTCGAATCTTCTAACTTTCGATGCTTTGTCGAATCTTCGTCATTCTAGCTATTTTACTGCTCCTCCTCTTTGGTTACAATCAGCCAATAACATTCATCATCAACTTTATTTTTATTTTACTTCCCCCACCCAATTCCAGCAGTGATCTTTTCTCTCTATGTCGAATCTTTTCTCTCTATAATAACAAATCTTTTCTCTCCTATGTCGAATCTTTTCTCTCCTATGTCGAATCTTTTCTCTCTATAATGTCGAATCTTTTCTCTCCTATGTCGAATCTTTTCTCTCCTATGTCGAATCTTTTCTCTCCTATGTCGAATCTTTTCTCTCCTATGTCGAATCTTTTCTCTCCTATGTCGAATCTTTTCTCTCCTATGTCGAAGCTTTTCTCTCCTATGTCGAATCTTTTCTCTCCTATGTCGAATCTTTTCTCTCCTATGTCGAATCTTTTCTCTCTATAATGTCGAATCTTTTCTCTCCTATGTAGAATAATCTTGGACTAATAGAGTTAAAGGAGTAGTAAAGTTACATGTTTTTTCACCTTAATGCATCCTATGCATTAAGGTGAAAAAACATTCGACAATACCGCCCCCCCCCCCCCGAGCCCCCGTTTTTCTTACCTGGCCCCTCGAAAGTCCCATGCTCGTCCCCGTCATCCTCTTCGTTTTTCAGCCTGGCCGCCGATTGGCTACACTGCATGGATTGAAAGCAGCGCAGCCATTGGCTGGCGCTGCTGTCAATCACATCCAATGACGCGGCACGCCGGGGGGCGGGGCCGAGTGATACAGTCGGTGGCTATGGCCGCCGCTGTATCACGGGAGCGCGCCCGCAATCACTCCACACCATGCGAGCTCACTCGCATTAAGGTGTGGAGTCCTTGCGGGGAGGAGCCAAGACAGCCGCCGAGGGACCCCAGAAGACCAGGATCGGGGCCACTGTGTGCAAAACGAGCTGCACAGTGGAGGTAAGTATAACATGTTTGTTATTTTTAATCAAAAAAAAAAAAAAGCTTTAGTGCTCCTTTAAGGTTAGGCACATTCGACCACAGGTTCGATAGACACAGATTGTTATTGTCAGCGTCACGTCGAATCTCCTATCTATATCGAACTGTTGTAGCAACGAAAACGAAAATAAAGCATTTGTTTATGTCGGATCTTTCGGTTTTCGGATTCTGTGCTTTCGTTTTCGTTTGTTAAAACGATAACGAAAATAGCTGAAATTCGGACGAAAATGCATTCGGACGAAAACGAATGCACATGTCTATTATAGGCTCACCTATAGGTACAAACAAACAAGGGGAGTGTCAGGGCTGGGCTCAGCCCTTCCTTCTCTGTGCTGGCAGCTCAGCTGTCAGCTAATTGCCAGCTTCCATCTCTCCACAGTGATCTACCTGTTGATGATCCGCTCGTCAGCTCTGCCTACTTAAGGACTTCCAGTTCATTTGCTCTTCGCCTTCGCCTGTGTTAACATCACAAGAGACTTTCTCCTGCATTCCTGTTGAAGACCTGCTTGACTGACGTCCCCTCTGGCTACAGATCCTGCTTGCTGTACTACTACTTTTATCACTGGCTCTTGGACTTTGACTTGGCCGACTACCCGATCCGGTTACTGAACTCTGGCTATGTATTGACTGCGCTTACTGTTTACCTTTTTATTATTATTATTAAACAAGTGTGATTTAACTGTACTTCTGTGTCGGTCTGATTCATGGTTTCTGACAGGGAGTTTACTTCCTCTTTAAGAAAACACCTTCCGTTGGCTATGAATCTATTGCGGTTGTCACTTCCACCAGTCAAAGCAAGCTTAGTACTGTTTGATAGAAAAGCATGCTAAAAAACACCTAATAAAATAAAATAAAAAATAAAAATTAGATTGAGGTTCTAATGCTAAACCAAGCTCATTGTACAAAACAAAACAAAAAATCAATTTCACTGGCAAGTATGCACTTCTAGAGTAAACTGTCTCTAAGACTGTCCATGAAAATAATACAATTAAACTGCATACAGCTTTAACACATCCCCCAAGCTTGTAATTTAAAGTACTTACGTTTTTTCAAATATAGATCTCAAAGCTGCATGAAAAGGCCCTCTCCCGATCTATGGAATCTTTAAATTACGGCATTTAAAGTCTGTGCCTGGCTTCCTATGCTGTTTATTTGACAATAGCTTGTTTATTCATCCTACAAAAGTCTAGAATTTAATTACACAGTTTACCCCTTTAAAGGGGCTCAATGGGCTTTACTATAAAGTGCCTAAACTTAGAATTTTGGGAAAATTTTTAGAAATCGTTCACAAACCAAACCCTGGCATGTTTGAGAATATCTTAACTGAATCAAATGATTGAATTCAGGTCAGCTGTAACCATGAGAAATAAATTAACGAAAACGACAATTGATATTTAAATTATGCCTTAAATTCACAATTAAAATAATATTTAATTACACAAATTAGTGATTGTTTTTACCAATATACTGTATATATTAGGGGTTGACCGATTTATCAGTGCAGCCGATATTCAAATTTTTTTGAAGAATCGGTATCGGTCACAAATTAACTGATGTTACCGATATTGCTCCAAGGGGTTGCAACTGAAGGCATCACCCCGATATATTTCTTTAGAGCAGACGTCAGCTTTCTTGTAATAACAACTGATACGGCTAAGCAGCTGCTCAGCTGTTATTACCAGCAGCAAGAAAGGACGTCCCCCACTCCCGCTGCCTTCCGCTGCTCCGCCCAGGTCTTCCGTTACACCGGGAGGCCCGATCGATAAGCCGTCATGTCCGCCGGCTGGCCGGAGACCCGAACAAAGCCAGATCTATCGTGACATCACTTCCGGATTACTCTCATCCTATAGGCGCCAGTTTTAAAAAATAGAAAGTATTCAAAAACACAGATCTTGACATTTTGAATACTTTCAAGTGCAGAGGATGGGTTTGGGGTCTTATAGACCCCGGATCTCTCCATAAAGAGTACCTGTCATTGACTATTACTGTCGCAAGGGATGTTTACCTTCCTTGTGACAGTAATAAAAGTGATAAAAAAATTAAAAGGACAGTGTAAAAACAAAAACATTACATCTACAGAATATCGGCCCCTGATATCACCTATCGGCCTGCAAGACAGCCTAAAAATCGATATCAGTCGACCCCTAGTGTATATATATATATATATATATATATATATATATATATTATTATACAGGATTTATATAGCGCCAATAGTTTGCGCAACGCTTTACAAAATGAGGGCAGACAGTACAGTTACAATACAAATCAATACAGGAGGGATCAGAGGGCCCTGCTCGTTAGAGCTTACAATCTAGAGTGTATATATATATATATCAGTGATAATTCAACTAATTATCAGAATCCATTATCTATGAGGCTAGGTTCTCACCTATGTGTTGCGTTTTTTAGCTTGGAGTCTTTGCCAAGTTTGCAATCAGTTGTTCAGCGGTTCCATTGCGTTTTTAGCTGCGGACTTGCCGACCTGGGAAGTCTCGCCGCTGTTATCATGAGGGAGAACTCCACGCCAAATTTTAAATAAAAAAACGGCATGGGTTTCCCTCCAGGAGCATATCAGGCCCTTAGGTCTGGTATGGACTTTAACGGGAACCCCTACGCCGAAAAAAACGGCGTGGGGGTCTCCCCCAAAGTCCATAGCAGACCCTTATCCGAGCACTCAACCTGGCAGGCCGCAGGAAAAGAGGGGGGGGACGAGAGAGCGCCCCCCTCCCTCCTGAACCATACCAGGCTGCATGCCCTCAACATGGGGGGGTGAGTGCTTTGGGGCAGGGGGGCGCACTGCGGCCCCCCCACCCCAAAGCACCCTGCCCCCATGTTGATGAGGACAGGGCCTCTTCCTGACAACCCTGGCTGTTGGTTGTCGGGTTATGAGGGCGGAGGGCTTATGGGAATCCAGGAGCCCCCTTTAGTAAGGAGGCCCCAAAAAAAATGGCAATAAAAACACTACACAGTTTTTTTAAGTAATTTATTAGTCAGCTCCGGGGGTCTTCTTCCGACTTCGGGGGTCTTCTTCCGACTTCGGGGGTCTTCTTCCGACTTTGGGGGTCTTCTTCCAACTTCGGGGGGTCTCTTCCAACTTCGGGGGTCTCCGGTGTCGTCTCCGCGCTCTCCGGTTCTTCTCTCGCTCTCCGGTTCTTTCTTCCTTCTGCCGAGCCTCCGCTATCGTCTTCTAGCTCTTTTGCTAGCGGGGGCCCGGTCTTCTTCATCGCCGTCTTCCCTCTTCTCTCCTGGAGATGTTGACTCTTCGCTGTCTCCGGCTGTAATGCCGTATGAGCGGAGCGCATTCACTTTTATTAGGCATGGGCGTGGTCACCGAGTGATACCACCCAGTGACCCCGCCCCCATATGACATCACAGTCCCATCATTCCCCGGGACTGTCACGTCATATGGGGGCGGGGTCACTGGGTGGCATCACCCGGTGACCACGCCCATAAAAGTGAATGCGCTCCGCTCTTACGGCATTACAGCCGGAGACAGCGACGAGTCAACATCTCCAGGAGAGAAGAGGGAAGAAGGCGGCGAAGAATACCGGGCCCCCGCTAGAAGGAAGAAAGAACCGGAGAGCAAGAGAAGAACCGAGAACGCAGAGACCCCCCGAAGTCGGAAGAGACCCCCCGAAGTCGGAAGAGACCCCCCGAAGTCGGAAGAGACCCCCCGAAGTCGGAAGAAGACCCCCGAAGTTGAAAGAAGACCCCCGGAGCTGACTAATAAATGACTTAAAAAACCTGTGTAGTGTTTTTATTGCCATTTTTTTTCCACCAGGTGAATAAGTAGGGGTACGATGTACCCCATACTCATTCACATAGGGTGGGGGGCTGGGATCTGGGGGCCCCCTTATTAAAGGGGCTCCTGGATTCTAATAAGCCCCCCGCCCGCATACCCCGACAACCAACGGCCAGGGTTGTCGGGAAGAGGCCCTGTCCTCATCAAAATGGGGGCAGGGTGCTTTGGGGTGGGGGAGCGCAGTGCCCCAAAGCACCCACCCCCCCATGTTGAGGGCATGCGGCCTGGTACGGTTCAGGAGGGAGGGGGGGCGCTCTCTCGTCCCCTCCTCTTTTCCTGCGGCCTGCCAGGTTGCGTGCTCGGATAAGGGTCTGCTATGGACTTTGGGGGGACCCCCACGCCGTTTTTTCGGCGTAGGGGTTCCCGTTAAAGTCCATGCCAGACCTAAGGGCCTGGTATGCTCTTGGAGGGGAACCTATGCCGTTTTTTTTTTTTTTTTTTTGGCGTGGAGTTCCCCCTCAAGATCCCTGTTCAGAACGCAACACATGTGCGAATCAGATGCGTGCCCATAGAACATAATGGGCCTGAATTCGCACCTGAGCCGCACCGCAATGCCTAGAGAACGCACACGTTTTTTATGCAATGCGCAGTGCGAATGCATCGCACATATGTGAACCAGCCTCATTGGAATGAATGCATTTTATAATGTTATGCGAATTGGATGCAGTGTAAGCCGCAAACAATTCGCATAGGTGTGAACGGGGCCTCAAGGTTTATTTTTGGTTGCAGAGCTGCAAATTGTCCAGGATGGAATAACAAAAGCATTTCCATAATCTTTAACAGCACCGCCATCTGGTGGACAGCGAGCCTATAGCTATACTTGCTACAGATCATTGACTCATCTGACAAGCAGAGGTTCTGTTTGCAAAACCACAGCAGGCTCTCCTGGACATAAATAATGTCACTGGGTAATTGTGAGAATTTTATCATACAAACTAAAATAAACACAAAGTATAAAAGCATTACATATTTGAATACCTTATTGAAAGGCAATTAGAATGCCTCAGTTTTATTGCACCCTTCTAGGCTTCCAGCCTGGCTCTTTGTATCCATATATCAAGCTCTTGTATGGAGAGCCTGTCAGTCAGATCAGCTTTTAAATTAAAAGCCCTGCTTGAGAACAGACAATGCAGGGTTTCTTCTATTATGTTTAAAGCCACTCCTGTGCTATGTTCTCATCATGGTTTCAATGGCTAGAGATGAGCGAATCAGCCTGGGTTCAGGCTGTCTGTTGAATGCATCATAAAGTCTAAAAAGTTAAAACTTTATTCTGAACTCTATTGAATCCTTTCTGTCCATTATCAAGATTAATAGGAATGGGATTGTCAAACGGCATGGAGAGCTGGGCACTGGCAAGGGGAAATCTACCAATTTGAAGAAACCATAAAGCCGGAAGAGGGCCCACCTTTAAATATGACTTTGAGGACAACATGGGAAAACCACCAATCCATTCTATTACCTGCTTGGTGCCTTTAAGCTGTGTGTGGTGTTAAAGAATTGTTCAATTCTCACGAACAGCGTTGGCTAATATTTTGCATGTGCAGTCAGGAGCTGGCTAATTTTGCCTGCATTATTAGGAGACATTTTGCAGCGCTTGTACAGTGAGACTGTTCTCTCCTGGTACTCAGTCTGGACTCTATGTCATCACATCCTGAAGGCAGAGTGACTGAGATCTAAGAGTGGAGCAAAGTATCTTGGGGCATGTAGTCCAAAGAGCCAGGTTCAGACTGTTATGGACAACAACTACTATCAACCAGCCGGAGAAGAGAACAGAATGCTGGTAGAGATAATAAAAAGTCTGTGTGGGGATGGAATCGTCCTCTTGGGACCACGGCCTGTATCTGCAAGCAGTGATTCGGCGTTAGACTGTGCTGTGGCTGAGTCACGGCCTGTGCTACAGAGAGAGAAAGTGAGTCTTCACGAGGGGGTGCAGGTGCATCCATTGACAGCTACTTCTGATCATTCGGCAGCAGTCTAGAGGCCGCCCTCATCACATCAATGCCAGATCCAGCTAGACAGTAGCGCGGTGCAACGCGGGATTAAGCGCTGTCCCTTGAGCCAGACTCTGCAGAGGCCTACTGTGGACCCCTAACGCCACTCTTCAACACCGAAGGTCGCTGGGATTGATGTGCGGGCACTTGTCCACTCTTTGTACGCTAAAGGACACTGCATGCAGACACTGTTGCCTTATTCATTCCACCAAGCTTGCAAGGAAACCTTTGTTACACTTTAAACCACACTGAATGAGAATCTTGTGTACATCTTGTTTGCCAAGACACACTGTGCACATTTTTAAAGAGCTAGCTGAAGACTCAAGCCTTCTTTCAAGCCTTTCTCTTCAAAGGTCTACAGAATACCCCCCCCCCCCATAAGGGATAAAAACATTTGGTGTCTATTCAGGCCCATACAGTAACCAAGCACTCTTTGTTAAAGAACTTTAGCGTATTTGCTTAATATAAATTTAGAGTTTGCACACTACTGGAACTGTGGTTTCAGGGGTTAAAAAGGGAAAGGTTTGACGGAATCCTAGCCACTCCTCTACACTTTTTGGCCTGTAGCCATAGACTATATACTGGGGATAATTTTCCTAAATACCGGTAATTGTTCTTAAAGTGTTATAATTGACTTTTTATTAGTTGGCTTGGCCACCAAGTTTACTGACTGTGTCTTATCTATTGCCTGCTGCAGAGCCCTCACATCACTCTTCAACTCCAAAGGTCACTGGTATTGGTAGGTGGGGACCTGCCCATTCTTTGTACACCAAAGGACACTGCATGCAGACACTGTTGCCTTATTCATTCCACCAAGCTTTCAAGGGAACCTTTGTTACTCTTTAATCTACACTGAGGGAGAATTTAATGTACATCTTGTTTGCCAAGACACAATGTGCACATTTTAAAGAGCTAGCTGATGACTCAAGCCTTCTACCAAACCTTCCCCTTCAAAGGACTAAAGAATACCCCCCACAAGGGATTTGGACATTTGGTGCCTATTCAGGCCCATACAATAAGAACTCTTTGTTAGAGAACAGGTGTAAGAACTTTAGCGTTTTTGCTCAGTGTGAATTTAAAGTTTGCACACTACTAGGACTGTGGTGTCAGGGGATAAAAGGGAAAGGTTTGACGGAATCCTAGTCACTCCTCTACCCTTTTTGGCCTGTAGCCATAGACTCTATAGTTGGGTAAACTCTGCTGAATCATTATTCTTGAAATGTTATACCCCCAACAGGCCATGTTATAATTGCCTATGTCTTAGTTGACTTTGCCACCAAGTTTACTGACTGTATCTTCCCGGGACCCACTGATCGGCTTGTGCTGTAGCAAATGGCAGCAGCACCAACCGGGGTGGCGCATGCGTGTGCCTCCAACTCAGAAGTGCTGAATCGTGTAAATGTACGTGTTCCAGCGCAGCAGGGCTGCTCTGACACAGTAAATCTGCAGTAGGTGGTCCACAAGAGGTTAAATGTGGAAAAAAAAAATAGGAAGGGGGCAAGAAAATAAGAAAACCCACAAGACTGGCCCTTCTAAGCCACGTTACCACAGTTTAGAGGCCAGGAAGTAAAACAAATGGTAAATGATAATTGGCTGCTATAGCTGTGAAAAGCCAAATGAGTTTGCCATTATCTCGAACTAGCCAAAAGGAGTATTCCCACTGATGCTAAGATGATGATTGCAAAGATTTTTTTCAGTGGATGGACCATAGCCCCAAAGTTTTGGCTTTAGATATACTTAAAGAGGCTTTCAATCCATTTTCAAATACAGTTATTTTCTATTTTTAAAATGCTAAATGAGCAAAAACAAGGAAGAAATTGATCAAAACCACCACACAGTCCTTTTGATTGATTTCCATCCCAGTGTTTTTTTCTTTTTTGTTTGTTTGAGTGCTTGAAACCAAAAAATGGTCTGTGGTCAAACATTGACTGGAACCAATTTTAAAACAGATTTAATTTCCAACAACAATTGCACAAATAAAAGAACAATCTAAAACCAATACATTTATATCTATATGGCAAGCATGGTGACAGATTGTATTTAATCATTTTTGCAAACAAAAGCTTGAAATGATTGAAAGTAGTTAAAAGCAGCTTGTCCACGTTAAGGTGTTTATCAGTTTATTTCTGTAATCAATGGACGTTTCTCCCTTTAAAACACTGTAGTTACAGAAAAATACTTGCCGATCTGCCATCATGTATCTAACTTCCTGTTTGGGGTGACTGACAACACAGTGATATCCTTAACAGCACTGTCAACATTATCTGCTGGATTACAGAACCTATCTCCCATCCCTACCTGTCCCACTCCACATGCATACGTTGACTTCGCTCCCAAAAAAAACAAGAATCGAGATTGTGATTCTTTCCCCCTCGCGATCTTAACAAAGCATTTTCCCGATTCTATGCAGAATTCTCTGCTCAAGCCGACAGCTGTCAAAAAAAAAAAGAAAAACAGGCAGCCTGTCAAGTATCTCAACATTCCTCAGCCGCTGAGCTAACTATAAACATTGTAAAGTTTTGTTCTTTAGATCAAAGGAATGAACTTCGGTCTGTAAATGAGGGAAGTTTAACCACTTAAAGACTAAACCTTTTTCTGACACTTGTTGGTTTCAAGTTAAAATAATTTTTAACTTGAATAAAATGGTGGTTGTTGCAATATTTTACGTCACACTGTATTTGCCCAGCGGTCTTTCCAATTCAATTTTTTGGGGAAAAAATACACTTTAATGAATTTGAAAAAAAAACAGTAAAGTTAGCCAAAATGTTTTATATAATGTGAAAGATGTTACGCCACGAGAATCATGATCTTTCTTCTAAGCAAATAAATTGTGATTCTCATTTTTCACAGAATCGTGCAGCTCTACCTTGACTCATTGGCTTGTTCACACATCAGGCTCTTGAGTGATGTAGTTCTGGGGCAGTGGCTCTGTCAATAGGAACTGCCAACAGCTGCTCTGCAAGAGGTTTTCAAGTCTGGTGATGATCTCAGGAGTAAAAGCAGTTTCTCATTACAGAAGCAATTTAATGCGGGGACATGGTCAAGAGTGGGAGAGGGAGGTGTGGGGGTAAGTTTGAGTCATGACTACACAAACCATGGACTCTACACTAAAGCCATCATCACTCTAGAAACCCACCAAAAACTGCATCTAAGGCCCCTTTCACACCAGCGGACCGTATGTCCGCTTTTTCATCCGTCCGTTTACGGATGAAAAAGGGACATACATTGGTCCCTATGAGATAGCGGGTGTCAGTGGATGAACATCCGCTGACACCAGATCTCCTCCTCCGGGTCCGCAATCCCCCGATTCTGCAGACTGAGGAAAATCCTATTTTTCCATCCGTCTGCAGAGCGGATCAGATGAACACGGACAGACGGTCCGTGTTCATCCGATCCCCCCATAGGGGAGAGCGGAGATCTGACAGGGCGGTCCCTGCAGAGTGTGCGGGGACCGCCCTGTCATCCGCCGGCTCAGCGGGGATCAGCGGAGGTTCACGGGGCGGATCCTCGCGCATCCGTCCCGTGTAAAAGGGGCCTAACTCCATTTATCAACCTCTCCATAGCATTTTGTTTACTCCTAAATGAAAGGGGCACTTTAAAACATAGAGGCTTTAAAAAAAAAAGGATATATTTAGTTAATTTTTCAATTTTATTTCTCAACCTTAGGATATGGATGTCTTTAGAGGCAATTATTAACTCAATAATTATTACAATTATAAACCTGCCATTTGGCGCCTGTACTGGAATTTGTATATTAAGAATTGTCGTGTTCCAAATGAACATTTCCCGCATTTCAAAGTAATGCAAAGCTCTTTGGAAGGGCTCAGGCAGTTATCTTAGATTGTAATGAGAAACCATCTGTCTCTCCACTATTAGATGTGCAAATAAATGTATCCCCTTAGTTCCACATGATCCAGCAATGTGCTGCTTTGTAGCCTGCTTCTAAATGACATAACTGTGTACAGGTTACAGAAAATACCATTTGGAATCATCTCTGATGAAAACATTTCCAGGCCAGTTTTTAATATATCAATGTTCTTGTTATATTCACATCTGTGCTCCTCTATACAGCAGAGGTCCCAACACTCCTGGTGGGACTAATTTAAAATGGAGTTTTATATGCAGGTTCCTCCTCCAGTTTGTTATTGTAACAGCCAAAAAGGAGTGAGACAAAAATATAGGCACTGAGGAGACCTTTATTGAGTATTTAAACAAATGCATGCGTCCAAGTTTTTTTTATCCTATGCAGTTGGACATGTTGCCTGTATATATATGGTTATAGTCAGGCCCGGACTGGGACAAAAAAATAGGCCCGGGCATTTTTAGACTGAGCAGCCCGGTCCCTGGGGGGGGGGGGTTGTCGACATTCGCGGGGGTAGCTGGTGTAGGTCCTCCACACTGTAATGGGCAGGGACACTGTGATATGAAGGGGACTGCACTGTAAAAGGGGCACTGCAATGATTACAATGTCCCTTTACAGTGCAGTCCCCTTTTTATCACAGTGTCCCAGTCCTATTTTGGCCATACAATGCTAGTACTCTCTGTCTCCTATTGTGCCCACACTGCCCAGTGACACTGACCTGCTCTCTCTCTGGTGGTGCTGGACAGCATGGCGCTCTCTCTGGTGGTGCGGGTACAGCGTGGCTCTCTCTGGTGGTGCGGGTACAGCGTGGCTCTCTCTGGTAGTGCGGGTACAGCGTGGCTCTCTCTCTGGTGGTGCGGGTACAGCATGGCTCTCTGGTGGTGCGGGTACAGCGTGGTTCTCTCTCTGGTGGTGTGGGTACAGCGTGGCTCTCTCTCTGGTGGTGCGGGTACAGCGTGGCTCTCTCTGGTGGAGCGGGTACAGTGTGGCTCTCTCTCTGGTGGTGCTGGTACAGCATGGCTCTCTGGTGGTGCGGGTACAGCGTAGTTCTCTCTCTGGTGGTGTGGGTACAGCGTGGCTCTCTCTCTGGTGGTGCGGGTACAGGGTGGCTCTATCTATGGTGGTGCGGGTACAGCGTGGCTCTGTCTATGGTGGTGCGGGTACAGCGTGGCTCTGTCTCTGGTGGTGCGGGTACAGCGTGGCTCTCTCTCTGGTGGTGTGGGTACAGCATGGCTCTCTGGTGGTGCGGGTACAGCGTGGTTCTCTCTCTGGTGGTGTGGGTACAGCGTGGCTCTCTCTCTGGTGGTGCGGGTACAGCGTGGCTCTCTCTGGTGGAACGGGTACAGTGTGGCTCTCTCTCTGGTGGTGCTGGTACAGCATGGCTCTCTGGTGGTGCGGGTACAGCGTGGTTCTCTCTCTGGTGGTGTGGGTACAGCGTGGCTCTCTCTCTGGTGGTGCGGGTACAGGGTGGCTCTGTCTATGGTGGTGCGGGTACAGCGTGGCTCTGTCTCTGGTGGTGCGGGTACAGCGTGGCGCTCTCTGGTGGTGCAGGTACAGCGTGGCTCTCTCTCTGGTGGTGTGGGTACAGCGTGGCACTCTCTGGTGGTGCGGGTACAGCGTGACTCTCTCTCTGGTGGTGCAGGTACAGCGTGGCTCTCTCTGGTGGTGCGGGTACAGCGTGGCGCTCTCTGGTGGTGCAGGTACAGCGTGGCTCTCTCTTTGGTGGTGCGGGTACAGCGTGGCTCTCTCTGGTGGTGCGGGTACAGCGGGGCTCTCTCTTTGGTGGTGCGGGTACAGCATGGCGCTCTCTGGTGGTGCAGGTACAGCGTGGCTCTCTCTGGTGGGGGTACAGCGTGGCTCTCTCTGGTGGTGCGGGTACAGCGTGGCGCTCTCTGGTGGTGCGGGTACAGCGTGGCGCTCTCTGGTGGTGCGGGTACAGCGTGGCGCTCTCTGGTGGTGCGGGTACAGCGTGGCACTCTCTTTGGTGGTGCGGGTGCAGTGTGGCTCTCTCTGGTGGTGCGGGTACAGCGTGGCTCTCTCTCTGGTGGTGCGGGTACAGCATGGCTCTCTGGTGGTGCGGGTACAGCGTGGTTCTCTCTCTGGTGGTGTGGGTACAGCGTGGCTCTCTCTCTGGTGGTGCGGGTACAGGGTGGCTCTGTCTATGGTGGTGCGGGTACAGCGTGGCTCTGTCTCTGGTGGTGCGGGTACAGCGTGGCGCTCTCTGGTGGTGCGGGTATAGCGTGGCTCTCTCTCTGGTGGTGTGGGTACAGCGTGGCACTCTCTGGTGGTGCGGGTACAGCGTGACTCTCTCTCTGGTGGTGCAGATACAGCGTTGCTCTCTCTGGTGGTGCGGGTACAGCGTGGCGCTCTCTGGTGGTGCGGGTACAGCGTGACTCTCTCTCTCTGGTGGTGCAGGTACAGCGTGGCTCTCTCTGGTGGTGCGGGTACAGCGTGGCGCTCTCTGGTGGTGCGGGTACAGCGTGGCGCTCTCTGGTGGTGCGGGTACAGCTGTACTCTCTTTGGTGGTGCGGGTACAGCGTGGCTCTCTCTCTGGTGGTGCGGGTACAGCGTGGCGCTCTCTGGTGGTGCAGGTACAGCGTGGCTCTCTCTGGTGGGGGTACAGCGTGGCTCTCTCTGGTGGTGCGGGTACAGCGTGGCGCTCTCTGGTGGTGCGGTTACAGCGTGGCGCTCTCTGGTGGTGTGGGTACAGCATGGCGCTCTCTGGTGGTGCGGGTACAGCGTGGCGATCTCTGGTGGTGCGGGTACAGCGTGGCGCTCTCTGGTGGTGTGGGTACATCGTGGCGCTCTCTGGTGGTGCGGGTACAGCGTGGCTCTCTCTGGTGATGCTGGGGCTATTAGTTCCCCCAGCACAGTCCTCTTTCTTTTTCCATGTCTCCTGTAGTAGCTGCTCAGCCTGTTTCCGGGTTTTCTCTTTTCGCCCAGCAGAGTGCATGCTGGGGACTGTAGTCTGCTCCCTGCTGAGAACAACTGTTCCACCTATCTCTGGGACTACATTTCCCATGATGCCCTCTATTTTTTTGTGATTGGCCCTCCACTGTGGCCAATGGGGAGGGAAGAAGAACGGGCAGGAAAGACTTCTCATCCCCTGCTGCCGACATGAGAAGGAGAGGGGGGGCGAGCGGGGGAAACATCCGGACTGCAGCCTGCAGCTCTCCCCACCTGTGCGGACGCTCATGGCTGGAGGAGGAGGAGTGGAGACTGGAACTGTCTGCACGGCTCTGAGGCTGAGCTGTGTGTGAGAGAGACACACACAGCTCAGCCCATGCAGCCGCTAGTTCCGCCAGAGATGACAGGTATGGCCGCATAGCGGTAGGCGAGCGGCAGCCACGGCCTGTGTTAACCCTGTCCAGGCCGCGGTCATCACTTACCTCCCGGCCTAATCAGCAACATGTCACGGAGCGGGTGGCACCGGCCCACCGGGCATTTGCCCGGTCTGACCTATGGCCAGTCCAGGCCTGGTTATAGTCACTGGATTAGGAAGGATATTAATAAAAAGCATTGACCACTTATTGCAATATTGAGGTCAGTTTCTCTAGTGAAAAAAATATTCTTTCCTTCGCAACTGTAGCATGTTGCTCTATAACTTGGCCATTGCTTGAGCCTGTACTCATGTCTGCATTGCTTGAGCCTGTTCTTCTTTCCACATTGCTTAAACCTGTACTTCCATCTCCATTGCTTGACCCTGTATTTCTTTCCACATTGCTTAAACCTGTACTTCCATCTCCATTGCTTGAGCCTGTATTTCTTTCCACATTGCTTGAGCATGTACAGTACTCATGTCTCCATTGCTTGAGCCTGTACTTCATCCCCATTGCTTGAACATGTAGTTCTGTATCCATTGCTTGAGCCTGTACTTATTTCCACATTGCTTGAGAGTGTTGGTTGAGCCTGTTCTTCGTCTCCATTGCTTGAGCCTGTACTTCTGTTCACATTGCCCGAGCCTGTACTTCTGTTCACATTGCCCGAGCCTGTACTTCTGTTCACATTGCCCGAGCCTGTACTTCTGTTCACATTGCCCGAGCCTGTACTTCTGTTCACATTGCCCGAGCCTGTATTTCTGTTCACATTGCCCGAGCCTGTACTTCTGTTCACATTGCCCGAGCCTGTACTTCTGTTCACATTGCCCGAGCCTGTACTTCTGTTCACATTGCCCGAGCCTGTACTTCTGTTCACATTGCCCGAGCCTGTACTTATTTCCACATTGGTTGAGCATGTACTTCTGTCGCCACTGCTTAAAGGAGTTGTAAACCCTCATGTTTTTTCACCTTTAAAGTGGATGTAAACCCACTCTCATCCTTTCTAAACTACTGCCATAGTGCTGATCTATAAGGATATAGATGCCTCCTGCATGTATCCTTATCTGTCAAATGTCTCCCCTCTGTCTGTTATGAGACCCGAAAAACTGCAGATTCTGTGGGTGGGTCTGTTGTCTGGAGCTCGGTGGGTGGAGTCGTGATGTCAGTAGACTCCCCACCCACCTCTACACTCCCCTTGTCAACATGCATTTTCTCCTGTGTATACCTTCTGCTATGATCACTAACATCCAGTCAAAATCCAGAAAACTAACCACATGACTTCAGAAAAGGAGTGGGGGTGGGAATTAAAAAATAATTGCCTGTCTAAAGCTAGTGCACGAGATATGTAAATAACATGTCACTCAAAGCAAGGGGGCGGAACGGACAAAGGTTTTTCTCTGTTTGTCCGTTTTATCTCACTGAACAATAAAAGAGGATTGCTCAGAGCTGGATTAACTCTTTGTGGCAAGACTGGGCACAAAATGATAGGAAATCTTATACTCTACATTGTGACAGCAAAAAATAATAATAATAATTTCGGGTTTACATCCACTTTAATGCATCCTATGCATTAAGGTGAAAAAACACCTGGCAGTCACCAGCCCCCCCCCCTCGTTTTACTTACCTGAGCCCATTCAGCTCCTCCGCAGGGACGCGCTGTCTCTATCTCCACGGGGCCCCTGGCTCTTGATTGGCTAGATTGATAGCAGAGCAGCCATTGGCTCCCGCTGCTGTCAATCAAATCCAATGATGCTGGCTCCGGGGGGGTGGGGCCGAGTCCGGCATTTGTGTCTGTGGACGCAAATGCTGGACTCGGGAGCGCGCCCGCAAGGTAACCCCCTCGGGAGAGCGCTTCACCTAGGGGGTTATCTGAAGTGGGGAGGAGCCGCGAGAGCCGCCGAGGGACCCCACAAATGGTGGATCGGGGCAACTCTGTGCAAAACGAGCTGCACAGTGGAGTATGATATGTTTGTTATTTATTTTTTTAAATGCGATCCTTTACAATAACTAGACATGTGCAATTCGTTTAGTTTCTAATCAGTTTTTCACGAATTTAGAGAAATTCGTTAATTACGAAATTTCCGAATTTCCGAATGTTTCAATTTACGAATTTTCGGATTTCTGAATTTTTCAATTTACGAATTTTCGGATTTTCGGATTTCAGAGTTTCCGAAATTCGGAATTTCGGATTTTCGAATGTTCGAATTTTGGAAAATTCGGATTCGAAAATTTCGAGATTCGAAAATCTGAAATTGCAAAATTCGAAAATCTAAAATTCGAAATTCGGAAATTAGTTTTTTCTTTTTTTTGCTTTTTTCGGAAATTCTAAAAATTCGTTTTTTTCATTTTCATTTCATTCGTTTTTTGGGGAAATTCGGAAATTCGAAAATTCGGAATTCCGAATTTCCGAAAAAAGCAAAAAAAAATAAAAAAAATAATTTCAGAATTTCCCGAAAATGCAAAAAAACTAAAAAAATAAAACCAATTTTTTTTTTTTTCGAATTTCCCGAATTTTCGAAAAAAGCAAAAAACGAAAAAAAAACATTTTTCAAATTTCCCGAATTTCCGAAAAAAGCAAAAAAAACATTTTTCGGCAGTGCACATGTCTAACAATAACTTAAAGGGGTTGCTCCACCGGAAAAAATTTTTTTAAAGCCAGCAGCTACAGCTACAGCAGCTGCTGGCTTTTAATATTTGGACACTTACCTGTCCTGGAATCCAGCGACGTCCGCAGCAGAGGACGAGCGACCGCTCATCGCTCTGCTGCTCCCTCCGCCATCCTCGCTGAGGGAACCAGGAAGTGAAGCCCTGCGGCTTCATGCCCGGTTCCCTACGGCGCATGCGCGAGTCACGCTGCGCCGTTCTGATTGGTGCTCCTGTGTTCTGGGAGAGAGGACTCCCGGATGTGGGTGAAAATACCTGTCTTAGACAGGTATCTTCACCCCCCTCCCCCCTGAAAGGTGTCAATTGTGACACCGGAGGGGGGGAGGGTTCCAAATAGCAAAAGTTGCTATTTAGGGTGGAGCTCCACTTTAAGCCAGTACTTTCTTCCATATTGCTTGAGCCTGTACTTATTTCCACATTGCTTTCCACATTGCTTGAGCTTGTACTTCCGTCGCCATTGCGTGAGCCTGTACTTATGTCTCCTTTGCTTGAGCCTGTGCTTTTTTCCACATTGGTTGATTCTGCACACCTTTTGCTATTGCTTGAGCCTTTACTTCTTTCTGCATTGCTTGACCTTGTACTTTGTCCCTATTGCTTGACCTTGTACTTTGTCCCCATTGCTTGACCTTGTACTTTGTCCCCATTGCTTGACCTTGTACTTTGTCCCCATTGCTTGACCTTGTACTTTGTCCCCATTGCTTGACCTTGTACTTTGTCCCCATTGCTTGACCTTGTACTTTGCCCCCATTGCTTGACCTTGTACTTTGTCCCCATTGCTTGACCTTGTACTTTGTCCCCATTGCTTGAGCCTGTACTTCCATCGCCATTGTTTAAGCATGTGCTCATGTCTGCATTGCTTGAGCCTATGCTTCTTTCCACATTGCTTGAACCTGCACACCTCTCGCTATTGCTTGAGCTTGTACTTCTGTTCACATTGCTTGAGCCTGTACTTATTTCCACATTGGTTCAGCATTGAGCATGTACTTCTGTCCATGTTGTCCAAGTTTAAAATGTTTTGCTCTGTTCACTGGGGAAGAGGAAACACTTCCTTCTGCCTGTACCAGACTGATGACATTACCTCAGCCATTGGTGTGCACCCCAGAGTCCAAACACACTTGCGTGTAAATATAAGCAGTGCAGTGGACTCTGTCAGTAGAGCAGAGATTGGTTTCCTTAGGGCAGTGGACGGTGTCAGACGTTTTTTTATTTTTACAATTTTTTGCAATATCTTTTATTATTCTTTCACAATTTTTTTTAGGAGCCTCGTTAGGGATCTTTGCTGAAATGTCAAGGGTCCAAACCAGGGGTCTCCAAACTTTCTAAGCAAAGGGCCAGTTTACTGTCCTCCAAGCTTTAGGGGGACCGGACTGGGGCAAGTTGGAGTAGAAAATGCCCGGGCATCAGTGCCCCATCATTGATTCTAATGGGAAGAATAGTGCCCCATTGATGGTGTCAGTAGGGGGGGGGAATGGTGTTTCATCATTGGTATCAGTGGGAGGAATAGTGCCCCAAGGGCCAGAGAAAGGCAACCAAAGTGCCACATCCGGCCCCCAGGCCACAGTTTGAAGACCACTGGTTTAAACAGACGCTTAGTGTCTCACTTTTGAGACATAGAAATTAAATGAGGAGAGAGACTTCCCAGTCCCATTTCTCTCCAGCCTCAGCTGCACTGGAGAGTGAATGAATGGGAAGTGTTGTGCTGAGCTGCTTCCTGTTCATTCACAAACTGAAGCATAGTAAACATAGTTTTCTATGCTCCGTTAAGAATTAACACAGGAGCGAACGGTACAGATTACTCACTGTGTTCTTATAGAAAAGGAAGGGGCTGGTGAATGACATATTTACTGGCCCCTTCCCATGCTTTCCATCCTGAAACATCTCTGCAGCAGCTGGTGGGGGAGGAGAGGAGGGAAGCTGGAAGCACTGCAGGGGTGAGATAGGGGGTGCCAGAAAGCAGGGGGAATCGGCACTGCACAGGATGATTAGGGTGTGCCCAGGCACACCAGGCACACCCTGAGCGCACGTCTATGACCTCAGCCTAGGCAATTTCGTTTACTAGAGACCAAGTAATACTTTTTAATGATAAAAGCCAGAATTGTGTTTATTTTAGATACACTGCTGCTCTGTATTTGTGACATGTCAGGAATTTATTCATGCAGACCAAGCATGTACTGGCCATCGGGACTACCGGGAGTTTCCCGGTGGGCCGATGGCTCAGTGGGCTGTTTCAGTGACCAAAATGCCTTCTTTTTTTTTTTTTTGTGTTGCGGGTGCCCATGGCCCGGCATCTTTCCCCGGTGGCCGCCGAGCTGACACAGGCACAAATTGGCTCTCACAAGCGAGAGCGTGCGCCCTATCAGCTATATTGCCCCATTCCCGAAATGGTTGCTAGCCATCTGCCACCTGGCGTCTAGCAACCAGTGACGTCAGGCACACAGAAGGAGGCTGAGGCAGCCCCAGCATTCACAGCGGAGGAGGATTTAACTTTCTCCTCCTCCGCGCCAAGTGCTTAGCTTCACCCACCTCCTCCTCTTCTCCGTTCAATGACATGCTCTCAGAGAGGGAGTGCTGTGAGTGATCCTCTTCTTCTGCTGACAGTGTTGACCGAGGGACCTGAGAGAGCAGACGTTCCTGTCACTGCCCGCAGTGTCCCCGCTGCTCTTTTCCCGCTACCTGTTGCTATTCGGAATCTGCAGGCAGCTGTCACTATGTCAGGTGACATCAGGCACGCCAATACTAGTTCCAGAACTACAGCACAGTATTGACCAATAGGGAAACAAGCAGAAAGCAGCGGGAAATATGACAGGTGAGCCTTCATCGGACTTCAATCGGACTTTTCCCTGGATTTTTTTCCGAACGGAGTTGGCCAGGCACACCCATAGCATACACACCACGGGACTTTTCTGCAAACTTTCCCAAAACTTTTTGCAACATCACATGTTTTTTCTGCTCTTTACCGCCACCCTTTGGTCAACTTCTGCTATTGTTGGTTGATTTTAACATTAGTTGTTTTGTCCATCGGACAAAAGTCCGATGGTTTTCTGTACACACGGTCGGACTTTGCTCCATCAGACTTTTGTTGGCCAAAAGTTTGTCCGTTTGCAGACCCAACTTTTGTCCGATGAAAACAAAAAAAATAAAAGTTTGTCCGATGGAGCGTACACACGGTCAGATTGTTGGTCCAACTTGCTCAAAATTAAGTTTGTTGGCCAAAAGTCTGACCGTGTGTACGGGGCTTTACTCTTCGAGCCCCGGCTACTGCTGGGTGGGGATTGGAGGAAGATCACTCCGCCAGGGAAGGCAAGGAGAAAAGCAGGCAGACGGCTGGCCGGGACTTAAGCCAAGGCAGAAGAACATGCGAGCGGAGCTGGATGGGCATGCACCCGAAACTAAAGAAATATTCCCTCTGCTCCGACCAGCACATGATCATCAGAAAGGGGCACAGATAATGGAAAGAAATAGAGCCCCCCCCCCCCCAAGCTAGTAGGAGCGGCGGAGCAGGGGTGTGTAATTCTGATTTTATTTTTTATTTTATTCTGCACCGACTGTCTTTGAAATTGCCCCAGCCCCTGTTCAAATCCAATCCGGGGACAAAACCGGGGACAGACTTGGTCCGGGGACAGTGTCCTCAATCCGGGGACTATCCCCGGAAACTGGGGATGTCTGGTCACCCTACATTATATTGATGGATTGCTGCTACAACCGATTCTTGGTGGATGTGGAAGATATTTCTGTGGAGCTTTTCAGGGAGACTTCTATTCATGATATTTAATATATCATTTTTGAAGGTATAGACATTGAGATTTATAGCAGCTGAATGAGGTCCACACATTATAGGGAGTGGAGTTTGACAATGCTGCCAATTTGTAATGGTGAAGGGTGAAAACCTTATTCATTTAGCTTAGATATAGAATATAGTTACACTTTAGCCCCGTTTTGGCCTTGTGTGTGGCCACGTTTTTCATACAAGGTTTTTTCTTTTGAAACATTCCTGCACTATATATACTATATTGTACCTTACATACCCCTGCACTATATACACTATATTTTCCTGTATGTCACTGGACTTCAAAGAGTTATTGAGTGAAAAATTATCATTGCCCCCCCCCCCCAGTTTTGACTGTGGTATCTCATGTGTCCCCCCTATATATTGTTCCTAGAGTCGCCACTGTGTACTGCCTATAAGAGAAACAAAGTTGAACAGCTTTTGGACAGTGAAAGGGGGGGCTTGGGTGGCCATCAGGGTTGGCCAGCACCCAAGGGGGGAGGGTTTGTGTGGCCAGCCGGTATGGGAGAGACTTGTCATCTGCACTGCCCATCACCTCACTTCATAGTGCGCCACCCAGCTCAGCCTCAGCGCCACTGCATTGCTGAAAGGCAGCCAATGGCTGTGCAGCAATGCCGGTTTCTGAAATTCCAGCCAATGAGGCTGTAGCAATGTTCCTGCATGACGTTAGCCCTTCCACTTCACTTGTTTTTGGCGTGTTTGCAAAATTAAAGTGGGCCGGTCTGAATGAAGTCCAGGGCCAAATTTTCATCCCAGTCCAGCCCTGATGCAGACTAGTAAAATTAACCACTTCCCACCCGGTCAATAGCAGATTCACGTCCGGGAAGTGGTTCTGTTATCCTGACTGGGCGTCTATTGACGTCCAGCAGTATAACAGCCGCAGCGCACCCGTTGGGGCGTGCATCGCGGTGATTGGTGGTGCGGTGTGTCAGTCTGACACACCGCTTCACCGATCTCGGTAAAGAGCCTCTGGCGCAGGCTCTTTACCACATGATCAGCCGTGTCTAATCACGGCTGATCACAATGTAAACAGGAAGAGCTGTTGATCGGCTTTTCCTCACTCGCGTCTGACAGACGCGAGTAGAGGAGAGCTGATCGGCTGCTCTCCTGACAGGAGGGGTCTGTGCTGATAGTTTATCAGTGCAGCCCCCCCACGGATCCCGCCCAGGACCACCAGGATGGCCACCCCACTGGACCACCAGGTATGCCCCCCTAGACCACCAGGCAATGCCAATCTGTGCCCAATCAGCTGCCAATCAATGCCCAGGCAGCTGCCCACCCACAATTCCTACCACTGCCAGTGCCACCAGGGATATGAATCAGTGCCACATATCAGTGCCGCTTGTCAGTGCCCATCAGTGCCATGTATCAATGCCCAGCAGTGCCACCTATCAGTGCCCAGCAGTGCCGTCTATCAGTGCCACCCATCATTGGTGCCTTTCCGTGCCAATCAGTGCCCACCAGTGCCACCCATGAGTGCCCATCAGTGCCGCCCATCAGTGCTGCATATCAGTGCCGCCTACCAGTGCCCATCAGTGCCGCATATCAGTGTCCATCGTCAGTGCCCGTCAGTGCCCATAAGTGCCACCTCATTGGCGATGCCTCATCGGTGCCGCCTTATCAGTGCCCATCAGTGCCGCCTTACCAGTGCCCATCATTGAGGGAGAAAACTTACTTATTTACAAAAATTTATAACAGAAATTTTATTTGTATAGAAAAAAATAAAAACCACAGAGCTGATCAAATACCACCAAAAAAAAGCTCTATTTGTGGTAACAAAATTATAAAAATTCTGTTTGGGTACAGTGTTGTATGACCGCGCAATTGTCATTTAAACAGCGACAGCGCTGAAATCTGAAAATTGGCTTGGGCAGGAAGGGGGTGTAAGGGCCTGGTATTGAAGTGGTTAAATGTCTACATGAATATGAACAGTTTATTTTTCTGAAAATGTGTTATTGCAGCTTTGGCTCTGCACTGCTTAAAGCGGAGTTCCACCCAAATTTGGAACTTCCGCTTAATCCACTCCTCGCCCCCTTACATGCCACTTCCTGTCCCACTTCCTCCTTCCGCCCTGGGGCCGCCTAGGCAACACGTCATATCGCCTGTTAGTGGCCCCTCCCTGTAGGCGATCACCTGGGACGTGACAGGTCCCAGGCGATCGCCTGTCCACTCAGAGAGCGCTGCGCCGTTCGCGCATGCGCAGTGAGTGCCCGGCCATGAAGCCGAAAGCTGTCATGGCTGGGTGCCCACACTATGAATGGAGGCGCCGGCGGAGAAGGGGGGGGAGGAGCGGAGCTCCGGGCGGCGCGTCGCTGGACCATGGAACAGGTAAGTGTATGTTTATTAAAAGCCAGCAGCTACACTTTTTGTAGCTGCTGACTTTTAATAAACATAAAAAAAGGCTGGAACTCCCCTTTAATGTTCTAAGCAGTTCTTCAACTAAATTTTTTTTTTTTAATTGGAAAAAACCAACTTTATTGAAAAGTATGCATGGTACATAAATCAACATAAGCCAGTATGGCCAATATAATAGTACATACATGAACACAGTGAAGCATCTGTGTGACATAAAGATAATAACAGCAGTGAAAGTAGAGCCGGTACACAACAAAAATAAAGATTCGACATGTCAAATACACGTTTCACCATCCGCCATCCATCTGTCCCAGACCTTCTCATACTTTAGCGGACACCCTCTATGTACATAAATCAGTTTTTTATATGGGAGAGCATCGTTAACCGCCTTTTTCCAGCACTGAATTGTAGGGGGCAGGGCCTGCATCCAATTACGGGCCACTACTTTTCTTGCCAAGAATAGCGTCTCATGTAAAAAGGTACGGAGGGGTTTGTCGGCATCCAAGTCTGGCAACAGGCCAAGTAGGCACATCTTTGGGTCAAGGGTAACAGGGGAGCCCATCTGATCGTGTAGGAAGCGTATCACCTGTGTCCAGTATGCCTGAATGGTAGGGCAGAACCATATGAGGTGGTAGAAGGAGCCCGGGGTATGGTCACAGAGGCGGCATCCTGGATTGTACGTGGGCCTGAAACGTGCTACTCTCTGAGGGGTCAGATATGTTCTATGTATGATGTACAGCTGTGTGAGGCGGTCCGACAGCTTGGGGGAAACCTTTTTCACGTCCTCCAAAATCTCGTCCCAGTCCTCATCCTCTATAAGTCCAACATCCGCCTCCCATCTAGTCTTAGCAGTATAGGCCAATGCTGTGGTGCTAGGGAGACGGATGGCGGAGTACAAAGTGGAGATGAGCTTAGCAGGCACATTACCCGTGACTGTGTCCACTATGGAGGGAACTGCCAGGGACGGGCAAGAGCCAGAAAACTGGGCCTGTATAGCGTGACGGAGTTGCAAATACCTGAAAAAAAGGCAATTGGGTAGGGAAAATTCGTCCTTCAGCATTTGGAATGGTTTAAGGCCTGAAGCGGTCATGATCTGGTGTATGCATAAGATCCCATGGCGTATCCACACCGCGGGGTCCGGAATGGACAATAATTCTGGCAAGCATGTATTGTACCAGAGAGGGGTATGAGAGTGTACTTTTGGGGTCCCAGTTCTTTGCAGTGCCGTCCGCCATACCCTCCGGTGGTGAGTCAACATGTCTGCTGTGCGTTGGGGGGGGGCGTCTTGTCAATGGGGCTCTTAGGACCGATTGAAGTGGAGTATGGGCCGAGTCATCCGGGTGCTCACAGAGTAGTGTCTGGTATCTCGTTAGTTCATGTTTGTCAAAATAATAGAAGTGGGACAGTTGGGAGGCAAAGTAATAATCCTGAAAGTCAGGGAGAGCAGCTCCTCCCAACGTCACAGGGTTCTTCAGAATTCTCCAAGATAACTTGTGTCTGCCATGACCCCAAATAAATGAATTCAGGATGGATTCAATTGTCCTGAAAAAAATTTGCGGTATATAGAGGGGAGCATGCCAGACCAAATAGAGTATCTTGGGAAGGAGTATCATCTTAACTAAGCTGACACGACCCATAACACCCAGGGGTAGTCTGGCCCAAGTCTGCGTCTTGTTCTTGATCAGGGCAAACAGGGGTTCAATGTTCAGTAGTTTATAATCTGAGAGCGATCTGGTGACCTGTACGCCAAGGTATTTAATCTGGGAGACCCTTGGAAGAGCCAGAGGAGGGGACGCGAACGAGGGGGGGAAATGGTCAATCGGAAGGATCTGGGACTTAGACCAATTAATACTCAGACCCGAATGGCCACCCATACGTTCTATGGACTGGAGGGCTGCTATAAGAGAAGGACCGGAGTCCGCCAGATACAAAAGTGTGTCGTCGGCATACATCCCAATCTTTTCTTCCAGGTTCCCCATCCTGAGGCCTCGGATGCAAGTGTCCGCACGGACCATAATGGCCAATGGCTCCACAGCCAATGCGTAAAGCATGGGGGAAAGGGGGCAGCCCTGCCGGGTCCCCCTCTCCAGCGGGAACTGGTCAGAGAGCCAACCATTCACAAATACTCTGGCCCTTGGGGACTGATAGAGGAGTTGGACCCAGCGAATAAAGCTGGGGCCAAATCCAAATCTTGAGAGGCACTCCCACAGGTAGTTCCACTCCACGGAGTCGAAGGCCTTGGCGGCATCCAGAGCCACCACGACCCTCGAGCCAATTTCATCATGGGACCCCTGAATATTCATAAATAGGCGGCGAATATTCATGGCCGTGTTCTTCCCTGGCATAAAGCCAGTTTGGTCAGGGTGTATCAATGACAGAATAACCTGGTTAAGGCGGGAGGCTAGAATCTTAGCTAATATTTTAATGTCTACCTGTAACAAAGAAATGGGCCTATACGACTCCGGGTATTTAGGGTCCTTTCCGGGTTTGGGAATTACGACTATTTGGGCTTCTCTCATAGATGGGGGTAGAACTCCTGAGTCAAATACGGATTTATACAGGTCCTTAAGTTCAGGGATTAGGATTTCAGAGTAGGTGGCATAGAATTCAAGGGGTAGACCATCCAATCCTGGGGCCTTGGATGAGGCCAGACAGGAAATGGCCTCGGAAATGTCCTCCTCAGTAATAGGGGCTTCCAGAATTTCAAGCTGGTCGTCTGTCAGTCTAGGGAATTGAACTCCCGCTAGGTAGTCCCTGGTGTCTTGGGGAGTGTGGGTGACCCTGGAAGTGTAGAGTGCACGGTAGAATCTCCCAAACTCCTCCGCCACCAGTTGCGGATCGGTGATGTCGTTCCCCTGTGGGTCGGTCAAGGACACCACCACAGGGGGACGCATATCCAAGTGGGCGAGATATGCGAGCAGTTTGCCCGATCTCTCTCCATACTCAAACACCCTCTGTCTACAGAAGAAGATGCATTGTTTAGCCTTCTCTATGTGCAATTGGGAGACCTGGCGCGCCTGAATCTTTAGATTGTTGGCCGTGCTGGGCGAGGGGTCCCGGTGGAACGCCTCCTCCAGCACCTGCAGGTGTTCTGCAGCCTGCTGGACAATAAGTGTTGATGACCATTTAAGCCTGTTAATACGTGTGGAAAGTAGGGAACGAGCGTGAAGTTTAAACATTTCCCACACCACATCATGCGTGGCAGTGTCCCTGTTGGCCGTAAAATAGTATTGCAATTCTGTGGGGATGTCATCCTGGTCCCGCAGGGCAGTCAGCCAAAACGGGTTTAACCGCCAAGAAGGAGCAGGGGAAGCCTTCAGGAGCTGGATCGTGACCCAGTAGGGGGCGTGATCCGAGTGTACTCTCGGAGCAAAGCCCACATCTCCTAGCTTAGGCAGCAGGGACATTGAGATAAAAACAAAATCAATTCGTGACATTGTGTTATGACTGGCTGAAAAGCATGAGAAGACATTAGTGTGCGGGTGTTTGTGGCGCCAAGTGTCGACAAGAGCAAAGTCGGTCATTATGCGGTGCAGTCTGGTATGGGTCGGTGGGTTAAGGGGGGGATCCAGTGTGCCCAGACGGTCCAGAGCGGGGATCAGGGTCATATTGAAGTCCCCCATCCACACTGCCGGTACGGAGGGGTACTGGGTCATAAAGGCAAGGCCCTCCTGAATTACAGCTGAGTTGTACGGGGGGGGAATATAGCAGGCAAGTAGCAGGATAGGAGACCCATTAATGGTGGCGTGCATAAACACATATCTGCCCTGCTGATCCGTGCGGAGCAGTATTAGCTCAAAAGGTACCCGTTTGGCAACCAGGACCGATACACCTCTGGAATATGAAGTGTGAGTGGCGTGGTAAGCCCACCCCACCCAAGGTTTTTTAAGGGAGGATTGCAAGTGGCCCGTGACATGGGTCTCGACCAGTGTGATAATGTCAGCTCTCTGAGATTTGAGAAATGTCAGGATCGCTGTGCGTTTGATCTTATTGCGCAAGCCTCTAACATTCCACGTGAGGAACTTCAGGGAACTCATGGTGGGTATATGGTGTGTATAATAGACCGCAGCCAGACCAGAACCAGCAGAGCAGATAAGGACACATCAGATAGTACAGAACATATCGGCAACCAATATTGATAGTGCATGTATGACAATGACATAGTACCTTTAGCAGAAATAAACAATTGTGAACATGGTGGCAAATAAAAAACAGCCAAAACATTTCCCTTCCCTCCCAGTCCAGTGCCACCCCAACTCGGCATGAACATAGTATCCCAAAACCAGGTATCAACCGGGGACATCCAACGTGAAAAAAGCATTGGAGGCGAGGGACTTAATTTCAAAGGGACATAGATACCTGTGATGAAAAGAAAACAAAAAAGGAGGAAAAAACAGTCAGGTAAACGGGGGGAGTGAAAAAAGTCCATAGAGAACCTAGGGGGGCGACTTCTTCTCTGAGAAGTGCATGGGGTGTAGGGGCCACAAAAGCACAACACCATTGCAGCCGTGCAGGAGGAAGCCCCGCCTGCCATCAGGGTGGTACGTAAAGTAGGATAGAAAGTTCCAGCAACGTTCGGTAAGCTGCCCTCTACAAGTATCTCCCATGTGTGGGGAGAACGGGGAATTAACAGTAAGGTCACCCGAAGGTGGCGAGCATGCTGTGAGATCCGAGGAGGGGCGGACAGGGCACGAACAGGGAGTGCCGCCGGCACAGGGGGCAGCAGGGGAGAGAAAAGAAAAGTACTCACAGCTCCCAGACAGCGCGGTATGCTCAATCTCGCCGATTTCTCCGGTCAATCTAGGTGGATGCCGACTCTGGGTCCTCGAAAAAGTGGGTCCGACCGTCGCATTCCACACGAAGCTTTGCAGGGTACAGCATGGCGTATTTGAGGTGTAGAGTGCGGAGGCGCTTCTTAACATCCTGGAACCTGGACCGCTGCCGTTGCACCTCATTGGAGAAGTCCGGGAAGACGGCAACATGTGCGTTGGTATGGGGGATATTCCCCTTCTCTCTGGTTAGACGGAGGATCTTGTCGCGATCCCTGAAATTAAGGAACTTCGCTATCAGGGTACGCAGTGGAGCTCCTTGGGGAGGAGGACGGCCAGGGATTCGATGAGCTCTCTCCACTGCAAACATTACCGAAAATGCGTCTCTGCCGAAGGTTGACGTTAGGAGGTTTTCAAGGAAGCTCTCCGGGTCGGTGCCCTCAGCAGACTCAGGAAGACCGATGAAGCGGAGGTTACATCTCCGAAGGCGATTTTCCATGTCATCCTGTTTTGCGCTAATCTGTTATAACTGGCGGCGCACCTCATCAGTGGTATGTTGTAAAGGGTGCAAGATATCCTCCGCTCTGCTAATACGGGTCTCCGTCACGCGGTCCCTGAGGGTAGAAAGATCCTGCCGGATAAGGGACACATCAATTTTTACCTCCTCAATCTTGGTGGTAAGCGTGCTCTGGCACAGGGCGATGGCATCCAGTAATTTGTTAGTAGCCACCACAGAGTGATCCGCATCCAGGGAAGCAGCAGCGCCGTCTCTGACCTGCTGGTCTCCTTCTTCAAGCCGGCGGTATTTGGCCAGTTTATCGGCGGCTTCAGAATTCTTTTTAGACAGAGACATGCTGTAGGGCGGCAGGGAAGATCCCTGGGTGCACCAATATGGCCGCTGTTAAGGAGGCCGGGTCCTCCACAACCCCCCCCCACCGCTTCCCAGGGGTGGCCCAAGGCAAGCGGCAGGTCACTCTCAAGCAGCTGTATTGGCAGCAGGCTGCATGCAGGGGAATCTGAGCTCAGGGGAGTCAGGGAGGCCTGTAATACTTGCCAAGGATGTCTCCGGGTGGAGCAAGATGGCCGCCGCTCCGGGAGTCAGGCCGAGACCGCGGTCCGCTCTCACAGCAGGTGCAGAGTGTAGAGGCACCCCAGCAGCTGCAGCAGGTAATCCGGGGGCCGATGTAGGAGAGGATGGAGCCCAGTGCGCACAGGGAGGCAAGGAGAAGTGTCCAGGGCCGCCGTCGGGAGGGCCAAGATGGCCGCCGAACCAGGAACTAGGCCGAAGCCGCGGCCTTTCCTAAAGCAGAGGACCGGGAAGCGCCGCGATGGCAGCGGCGGCAAACTAGCGGGCTAACAGGCTTCAGGAACCACAGGGAGAGCAGGACAAGTCCTCGGATGTAGAGGATGGCAGGAACCGAGCAGGATGCAGACAGGATGGTAGGTTAGGAGTATGGGCAGACGGAGCTCACATCACATGCGACCTATCCCATTGCTATCCAGGCCACGCCCCCTCTTCAACTAAATTTACATTGTAAAGCAAATAGCAACACACAACTGATAAGAAATCAATGTTCAATTTTTGACTGCTCTAAACTGATAAAAGGTGAAATCTGATTTGTTGCTTACTGTACATCAAACCTTTTTGCACAGCCTTATAAAAAGAAGTCATTTTGACTTATGTAGCTGTAAAGAAGCATCCATTTCTAAGGCAGAATATACTGTTACACGGCTCATCGAGAAGATGCATTGTTCAGAGGAATGTGTCTTCCATCTGTAGGTTTTCAGTCTTCCGGTAAGCTTTCACTACAGTCCAGTGAAGCATTAACATCAAAATTCCTGTAATAAGCGCTCAGCTATTTTTTTCTAAGCGTACAATATTGGTCATTCGGCAGGACTTTAGGCATGCAGCTTGTTCATTTTTATTTGGTATATTAAAGCAAAGTAAGTAAATGGAGGCAATTCATGCAATACATGGCACTTGCAGAAGAAAGCACATTCTCTATATATTCATAAATACAATGCTAAAACATTTTGTGCCTCTTCAAAATTATTTCAGCTGAGTACAGGGGAGGGCTGGGCCAGGGGGCAGGGTGGCAATTGCCTCCAAGGCTGCCCTAACTTATGTTCAAATGGGCCGGCAGCCGCTGCCAGCTACCATTTTCTTTTTTATTCTGGTCTAGGAAGTCGGGCCGGGGCATGGCCTTGGCGGCCGACCACTAGCTGTTGCATTCCGGGAGTTGTAGTCCGCACTCTCCACCAGCTTCTGGTGGGTGGAAAAAACACAGCAGCGCAGAGGAAACTACAACTCCCTGGGACCGGATTCTTGGAAGCAGGCAGAGGCAGGGCGTGCCAGGGAGTCGGGACGCAGGGCTGGGCGCTGGCTGCAACTTGACCCCAGGATCAGGAGCATTACCCCCGCAGGAGACCGTGGCGTGCAAGGACCTGCTGAGCTGAGATACCCTGACACCCCTAGATGACCCCCCATCTCCCCCCCCATACACCCCATGTAACCTGCCCCAGTGATCAGGCTGCACTGATGGGCACTGATGAGGCTGCATTGAAAAACCAGGTGGACCATGGATGGTGAGCTGATTCGGCGGTTCAATGGGCCACTTGACTGGACTTGCCCCCCAGGCCTAAGGCCGCCAGCCCTCCCCTGGCTGAGTATGTCACTTTCCGCTCTATAGGAAAATGGAAGAATTTCCCATAAAATTCTAGCCATACAGCTACTGTATATCTAGAGTTAAGCTGGCCATACATTACTGATTTTTGAGCGAACATTCATACAAACATTCGTATGAAAATTCTTATCAATATTATCGGCGTATAACACGCACTTTTTTCCCCTAAAATCAGGGGAAAATCGTGGGTGCGTGTTATACGCCGATACTCTGCCGATTCTCCTGCTGAAATGAGCGAGAGGAGCGAGCGGAGCCGAAGCCGAAGTACACTCGGCTTTACTCGGCTCCTCTCGCAGTCCCGCCCATCTCTGACTGCGCCGCTGACATAGAGAAAGCCGAGTGTACTTCGGCTAGTCTCGGCTCCTCTCGCAGTCCTGCCCCTGACTGTGAGCAGAGCCGAGTCTAGCCGAAGTACACTCGGCTTTCTCTATGTCAGCGGCGAAATCAGTGGAGATGGGCAGGACTGCGAGAGGAGCCGAGTCTAGCCGAAATACACTTGGCCCCGCTCGCTCCTCTCCACACAGAAATCGGCGCCAATTTTAAAAATCGCCGAGACTGACAAGGCTGCAAAGGCACTGGGCAAGGCTGCAGATGGACAGATGGACACTTGGCAAGGCTGCAGATGGACACTGGGCAAGGCTGCAGATGGACACTGGGCAAGGCTGCATGCTGCATTTAAATGTAAGTTTTTTTTCCTTGAATTTCCCTCCTAAAAGTTTTTTTCCTTAAAATTCCCTCCTAAACTTGGGGTGCGTGTTATACGCCGGTGCGTGTTATACGCCGATAAATACGGTACATTCATTTACGTGATGAATACCATTCTAAAATACTTTAACCACTTCAGCCCCAGAAGATTTGGATGCTCAATGACCGGGCCATATTTTTGCAATCCGGCACTGCGTCGCTTTAACTGACAATTGCGCGGTCGTGCGACGTTGTACCCAAACAAAATTTACGTCCTTTTTTTCCCCACAAATAGAGCTTTCTTTTGGTGGTATTTGATCATCTCTGTGGTTTTTATTTTTTGCGCTATAAACAAAAAAACAGCGACAATTTTGAAAATACACAATATTTTGTACGTTTTGCAATAATAAATATCCCCATTTTTTTTTAAAAAAAGGAAATTTTTTCCTCAGTTTAGGCCGATATGTATTCTTATACATGTTTTTGGTAATAAAAATCTCAATAAGCATTTATTGATTGGTTTGCGCAAAAGTTATAGTGTCTACAAAATAGGGGATAGATTTATGGCATTTTTATTGTTATTTATTTTTTTACTAGTAATGGCGGCGATCTGTGATTTTTATCGGGACTGCGACATTATGGCGGACACATTGGACACTTTTGACACCATTTTGGGATCATTGGCATTTATACAGTGATCAGTGCTATAAAAATGCACTGATTACTGTGTAAATGTCACTGGCAGAAAAGGGGTTAACACTAGGGGGTGATCAAGGGGTTAAATGTGTTCCCTAGTGTGTGTTCTAACTGTATGGGGGATGGAAGTGACTGGAGGAATTGCTTTTCCTCTCCTCACACACGTCCCTGTTCTGCCTCTCGTGCCCGCGTTCGGCACCCCCGCAGTGCAGCGGGCGCGTGCGCACCTACTATCCCACTTAAAGGTACAGCTACGACGGTTCGCGGGATCGTGCCGACCTTCTGCCGTATAATGACGAATGAATGACGAATTAATGAATGAATGGTTAAAAAAACTTTCCACTGAGCCTAGGTTCATACATATTGTGCTTGGGGCCCCCAAATTCCTGCACCCAGGGCCATTTGAAGGAATTTGGGGGCCCCAAGCACAATGGACAACATTTTTAAGTTGAGAGGCGGGGGGGTGCTACCGCGGGACTTGGACACCAAGTTGTTGAGCGGGGGGGGCGCCGATCGCACGATATTACAGGTGGATATGCCGGGAGAGAATGTCTTACCTCCTCCTCTCCTCCTCCCGTCCTCTGGCTCCTTTTTCTGCTGTGCTGCCCTCTGCTGGAGCCCCGAGCCTCCCTTTACATCAGAGTGTTCATCAAAGCCCCACCCCCCTTACATGAGGATCCTACATCAGATTCTTAATCAGAGGTTCACCTTTATCTTTACCGAGTGGCTGTAGTCAGTGTAGCAGCATGGCAGAAGCCAGGAGGCAGAGCAGGTATGCATACCTCCCAACTTTAGAACTTGACAATGAAGCACACCTTAGGGAGATAGTGACCTGTGGCTTGCTAGGCAAAAAGTTGGTGTGACCAAAACCAATAACAGTGGAAGGGGCTAAAGAGGCACGGTTCAACAAAACCTGGGCTTCCTTGTACCTATAAAATATACTTCGATTGCTGTGCTACAAGCAAGAGTCTCAAAAACACATACCCCCAACATCTAGATAACACCTGATCTACTGTACTCCCCACTCCTAGATAACACCAGACCCCCTTATACTCCTAGATAACACCTGATCTACTGTACCCCCCACTCCTAGATAACACCAGACCCCCTTATACTCCTAGATAACACCTGATCTACTGTACCCCCCACTACTAGATAACACCAGACCCCCTTATACTCCTAGATAACACCTGATCTACTGTACCCCCCACTACTAGATAACACCAGAACCCCTTATACTCCTAGATAACACCTGATCTACTGTACCCCCCACTCCTAGATAACACCAGACCCCCTTATACTCCTAGATAACACCTGATCTACTGTACCCCCCACTCCTAGATAACACCAGACCCCCTTATACTCCTAGATAACACCTGATCTCCTGTACCCCCCACTACTAGATAACACCAGAACCCCTTATACTCCTAGATAACACCTGATCTCATGTACCCCCCACTACTAGATAACACCAGACCCCCTTATACTCCTAGATAACACCTGATCTCCTGTACCCCCCACTACTAGATAACACCAGACCCCCTTATACTCCTAGATAACACCTGATCTCCTGTACCCCCCACTACTAGATAACACCAGACCCCTTATACTCCTAGATAACACCTGATCTCATGTACCCCCCACTACTAGATAACACCAGACCCCCTTATACTCCTAGATAACACCTGATCTCCTGTACCCCCCACTACTAGATAACACCAGACCCCCTTATACTCCTAGATAACACCTGATCTCCTGTACCCCCCACTACTAGATAACACCAGAACCCCTTATACTCCTAGATAACACCTGATCTCCTGTACCCCCCACTACTAGATAACACCAGAACCCCTTATACTCCTAGATAACACCTGATCTCCTGTACCCCCCACTACTAGATAACACCAGACCCCCTTATACTCCTAGATAACACCTGATCTCCTGTACCCCCCACTACTAGATAACACCAGACCCCCTTATACTCCTAGATAACACCTGATCTACTGTACCCCCCACTCCTAGATAACACCAGACCCCCTTATACTCCTAGATAACACCTGATCTACTGTACCCCCCACTACTAGATAACACCAGAACCCCTTATACTCCTAGATAACACCTGATCTACTGTACCCCCCACTCCTAGATAACACCAGACCCCCTTATACTCCTAGATAACACCTGATCTACTGTACCCCCCACTCCTAGATAACACCAGACCCCCTTATACTCCTAGATAACACCTGATCTCCTGTACCCCCCACTACTAGATAACACCAGAACCCCTTATACTCCTAGATAACACCTGATCTCATGTACCCCCCACTACTAGATAACACCAGACCCCCTTATACTCCTAGATAACACCTGATCTCCTGTACCCCCCACTACTAGATAAAACCAGAACCCCTTATACTCCTAGATAACACCTGATCTCCTGTACCCCCCACTACTAGATAACACCAGAACCCCTTATACTCCTAGATAACACCTGATCTCCTGTACCCCCCACTACTAGATAACACCAGAACCCCTTATACTCCTAGATAACACCTGATCTCCTGTACCCCCCACTACTAGATAACACCAGACCCCTTATACTCCTAGATAACACCTGATCTCATGTACCCCCCACTACTAGATAACACCAGACCCCCTTATACTCCTAGATAACACCTGATCTCCTGTACCCCCCACTACTAGATAACACCAGACCCCCTTATACTCCTAGATAACACCTGATCTACTGTACCCCCCACTCCTAGATAACACCAGACCCCCTTATACTCCTAGATAACACCTGATCTCATGTACCCCCCACTCCTAGATAACACCAGACCCCCTTATACTCCTAGATAACACCTGATCTACTGTACCCCCCACTCCTAGATAACACCAGACCCCCTTATACTCCTAGATAACACCTGATCTCCTGTACCCCCCACTACTAGATAACACCAGAACCCCTTATACTCCTAGATAACACCTGATCTACTGTACCCCCCACTCCTAGATAACACCAGACCCCCTTATACTCCTAGATAACACCTGATCTACTGTACCCCCCACTCCTAGATAACACCAGACCCCCTTATACTCCTAGATAACACCTGATCTCCTGTACCCCCCACTACTAGATAACACCAGAACCCCTTATACTCCTAGATAACACCTGATCTCATGTACCCCCCACTACTAGATAACACCAGACCCCCTTATACTCCTAGATAACACCTGATCTCCTGTACCCCCCACTACTAGATAACACAAGAACCCCTTATACTCCTAGATAACACCTGATCTCCTGTACCCCCCACTACTAGATAACACCAGAACCCCTTATACTCCTAGATAACACCTGATCTCCTGTACCCCCCACTACTAGATAACACCAGACCCCTTATACTCCTAGATAACACCTGATCTCATGTACCCCCCACTACTAGATAACACCAGACCCCCTTATACTCCTAGATAACACCTGATCTCCTGTACCCCCCACTACTAGATAACACCAGACCCCCTTATACTCCTAGATAACACCTGATCTACTGTACCCCCCACTCCTAGATAACACCAGACCCCCTTATACTCCTAGATAACACCTGATCTCATGTACCCCCCACTCCTAGATAACACCAGAACCCCTTACACTCCTAGATAACACCTGATCTCCTGTACCCCCCACTACTAGATAACACCAGAACCCCTTATACTCCTAGATAACACCTGATCTCCTGTACCCCCCACTACTAGATAACACCAGACCCCCTTATACTCCTAGATAACACCTGATCTCATGTACCCCCCACTACTAGATAACACCAGACCCCCTTATACTCCTAGATAACACCTGATCTACTGTACCCCCCACTCCTAGATAACACCAGAACCCCTTATACTCCTAGATAACACCTGATCTCCTGTACCCCCCACTACTAGATAACACCAGAACCCCTTATACTCCTAGATAACACCTGATCTCCTGTACCCCCCACTACTAGATAACACCAGACCCCCTTATACTCCTAGATAACACCTGATCTCATGTACCCCCCACTACTAGATAACACCAGACCCCCTTATACTCCTAGATAACACCTGATCTACTGTACCCCCCCACTCCTAGATAACACCAGACCCCCTTATACTCCTAGATAACACCTGATCTACTGTACCCCCCACTCCTAGATAACACCAGACCCCTTTATACTCCTAGATAACACCTGATCTACTGTACCCCCCACTCCTAGATAACACCAGACCCCCTTATACTCCTAGATAACACCTGATCTCATGTACCCCCCACTCCTAGATAACACCAGACCCCCTTATACTCCTAGATAACACCTGATCTACTGTACCGCCCACTCCTAGATAACACCAGACCCCCTTATACTCCTAGATAACACCTGATCTCATGTACCCCCCACTCCTAGATAACACCAGACCCCCTTATACTCCTAGATAACACCTGATCTACTGTACCCCCCACTCCTAGATAACACCAGACCCCCTTATACTCCTAGATAACACCTGATCTCATGTACCCCCCACTCCTAGATAACACCAGACCCCCTTATACTCCTAGATAACACCTGATCTACTGTACCCCCCACTCCTAGATAACACCAGACCCCCTTATACTCCTAGATAACACCTGATCTCATGTACCCCCCACTCCTAGATAACACCAGACCCCCTTATACTCCTAGATAACACCTGATCTACTGTACCCCCCACTCCTAGATAACACCAGACCCCCTTATACTCCTAGATAACACCTGATCTCATGTACCCCCCACTCCTAGATAACACCAGAACCCCTTATACTCCTAGATAACACCTGATCTCCTGTACCCCCCACTACTAGATAACACCAGAACCCCTTATACTCCTAGATAACACCTGATCTCCTGTACCCCCCACTACTAGATAACACCAGACCCCCTTATACTCCTAGATAACACCTGATCTCATGTACCCCCCACTACTAGATAACACCAGACCCCCTTATACTCCTAGATAACACCTGATCTACTGTACCCCCCACTCCTAGATAACACCAGAACCCCTTATACTCCTAGATAACACCTGATCTCCTGTACCCCCCACTACTAGATAACACCAGAACCCCTTATACTCCTAGATAACACCTGATCTCCTGTACCCCCCACTACTAGATAACACCAGACCCCCTTATACTCCTAGATAACACCTGATCTCATGTACCCCCCACTACTAGATAACACCAGACCCCCTTATACTCCTAGATAACACCTGATCTACTGTACCCCCCACTCCTAGATAACACCAGACCCCCTTATACTCCTAGATAACACCTGATCTACTGTACCCCCCACTCCTAGATAACACCAGACCCCCTTATACTCCTAGATAACACCTGATCTACTGTACCCCCCACTCCTAGATAACACCAGACCCCCTTATACTCCTAGATAACACCTGATCTCATGTACCCCCCACTCCTAGATAACACCAGACCCCCTTATACTCCTAGATAACACCTGATCTACTGTACCCCCCACTCCTAGATAACACCAGACCCCCTTATACTCCTAGATAACACCTGATCTCATGTACCCCCCACTCCTAGATAACACCAGACCCCCTTATACTCCTAGATAACACCTGATCTACTGTACCCCCCACTCCTAGATAACACCAGACCCCCTTATACTCCTAGATAACACCTGATCTCATGTACCCCCTACTCCTAGATAACACCAGACCCCCTTATACTCCTAGATAACACCTGATCTACTGTACCCCCCACTCCTAGATAACACCAGACCCCCTTATACTCCTAGATAACACCTGATCTCATGTACCCCCCACTCCTAGATAACACCAGAACCCCTTATACTCCTCGATAACACCTGATCTCCTGTACCCCCCACTACTAGATAACACCAGAACCCCTTATACTCCTCGATAACACCTGATCTCCTGTACCCCCCACTACTAGATAACACCAGACCCCCTTATACTCCTAGATAACACCTGATCTCATGTACCCCCCACTACTAGATAACACCAGACCCCCTTATACTCCTAGATAACACCTGATCTACTGTACCCCCCACTCCTAGATAACACCAGAACCCCTTATACTCCTAGATAACACCTGATCTCCTGTACCCCCCACTACTAGATAACACCTGACCCCCTTATACTCCTAGATAACACCTGATCTCATGTACCCCCCCCTACTAGATAACACCAGACCCCCTTATACTCCTAGATAACACCTGATCTACTGTACCCCCCACTCCTAGATAACACCAGACCCCCTTATACTCCTAGATAACACCTGATCTACTGTACCCCCCCACTCCTAGATAACACCAGACCCCCTTATACTCCTAGATAACACCTGATCTACTGTACCCCCCACTCCTAGATAACACCAGACCCCCTTATACTCCTAGATAACACCTGATCTCATGTACCCCCCACTCCTAGATAACACCAGACCCCTTTTACTCCTAGATAACACCTGATCTACTGTACCCCCCACTCCTAGATAACACCAGACCCCTTATACTCCTAGATAACACCTGATCTACTGTACCCCTCCCCCCACTCCTAGATAACACCAGAACCCCTTATACTCCTAGATAACACCTGATCTCTCATGTACCTCTCATTCCTAGATAACACCAGACCCCTTATACTCCTAGATAACACCTGATCTCCTGTACCCCCCACTCCTAGATAACACCAGATCCCCTTATACTCCTAGATAACACCTGATCTCTCATGTACCTCTCATTCCTAGATAACACCAGACCCCCCTTATACTCCTAGATAAACACCTGATCTACTGTACCCCCCCACTCCTAGATAACACCAGACCCCCTTATACTCCTAGATAACACCTGATCTCCTGTACCCCCCACTCCTAGATAACACCAGACCCCCTTATACTCCTAGATAACACCTGATCTCCTGTACCCCCCACTCCTAGATAACACCAGAACCCCTTATACTCCTAGATAACACCTGATCTCTCATGTACCTCTCATTCCTAGATAACACCAGACCCCTTATACTCCTAGATAACACCTGATCTCATGTACCCCCCACTCCTAGATAACACCAGACCCCTTATACTCCTAGATAACACCTGATCTCCTGTACCCCCCCACTCCTAGATAACACCAGACCCCCTTATACTCCTAGATAACACCTGATCTCCTGTACCCCCCACTCCTAGATAACACCAGACCCCTTATACTCCTAGATAACACCTGATCTCCTGTACCCCCCACTCCTAGATAACACCAGACCCCCTTATACTCCTAGATAACACCTGATCTCCTGTACCCCCCACTCCTAGATAACACCAGACCCCTTATACTCCTAGATAACACCTGATCTCCTGTACCCCCACTCCTAGATAACACCAGACCCCTTATACTCCTAGATAACACCTGATCTCCTGTACCCCCCACTCCTAGATAACACCAGACCCCCTTATACTCCTAGATAACACCTGTACCCCCTGTACTTCTAGAGAACCCCAGACCCCCCCCCTGTACTCTTAAATAGTATCTAGCTCCTTGTACTCCTCAAGGTAGTATGAGTTCACCTTCCGTCCCAGTCACCTCTAGCCCAGAGTCAGAGTCCCCAATTATCAGAATCATATCCCCCTATGGTTGATGTCAGACCAGTGGCAGGTGGTGCTTCAGCTGGGGGGGAGAGGGGCAAACAAATTATCTGACCCACCCCCCTCAAGCCCCCCCATGGGTGGTACTCACGCGGTCGGGCTCGGATGAGGACACCCAATTCCCCGGATCTCCCTGTACATCCTCTCTGGCTTGTGTGTGTTTGCAGCGATGCAGAGCGAGATCGCTCCTAACAGGACGGCCATCGCCGAGATCTCCCCGTATATCCTCCCCTGGTACCAGCCAATACGGTCGCTTCTTCTCTGGGCCAATCGGGTCTTAGGACCCACTTCCTGATTGGCCGGGAGGAGAAGTAGGAAAACGAAAGCGAATATTAATTTGCTATTGTCACACAACTGGGTGGGCTCAGGGTGCAGTACCCTGCGCCCCAAGCCCACCCTTTTTTTAAGCCAATTAGAGCCTCAGGCTCTAATCATGTGCTTCAAAAAAAAAACTCCATAGAAATCAATGCGTCCAGAGCCCTGCATGTAGATTAGGGGCCAGGCACATGGATTTGGGGGGCAGCGCCCCTGCGCCCCTAATGGAGCGGCTGTCACTGTGTCAGACCCCCCTTATTAGTGGATTCCGTGCCCCATGTCTCATCTGCTCTCTGTGAGTGAGTTGGTGCGGACAGTCATGGCAAGGTTCGGGACTGGTCAGGGAGGGAGGAGGTGACACCTGAGCTAGTCTCACCAGTTCCAGGACTGGAATGGAGGAGAAGGTAGAGTGTGTGTGAGAGCCATGAATGTCACTGCTGTCCTCTGCTCCCCGCCTATCATCACCGACCCACCCCGCTGACAGCTCATCATCATTTTCTATAGATTAACAGGAGCCTCTCTGTCCCAACCAAAACCTTAACCTTGTACCGTCCTATATGGTCATGTTTTTGTATTGTATTTGAATCTTAAAAGTCTGCCGTGTTTGTATACTTCATATACTAATAACATGAAACAATATGACCTCCATTAAAGTAGACCTTTCATGTACTAAGAGGCCTTGGTATTGAATGCAGAGCGAATTGTGCCTGCTCATACTATTTTAAGATGGCTTCTCCAGTCTACTACAAGTGTCCTGAGTCCCCAGTAATATGTTGAGAGCCCCCTCGTACTCCCTTTAGTTGTTATAATATTTCAAATAGAGAAAACACTGGAGAACGCAATCGCAAATTACTTTTGTCTTTTATTGCAAACAAATGAAAGCTCAGTTTTTTTTTTCTGGAAAAGCGGTAAAGAGAAATGGAACTATTGAACAGACATTCATTACCATGCTTACTAGACAACGGGGAAAATATTGCTAGTACTACAGTAAAACCTTGGATTGCGAGCATAATTTGTTCGGGAACCATGCTTGTAATCCAAAGCACTTGTATATCAAGAGGAGTGGGACTTTATATGAAGCACGTGGTAGCTTCAGGGATGGAAATATGTGACTTAACCAGGTCATGGCTTCATTAAAGTCCCTAACAAACCCCCACCACTCTATTACACTATCAAAGCGAATTTCCCCATAAAAAATTATGGAAACTCAAATGATTCGTTCCACAACCATTTATTCATAAGTCTTTCAGTTTATAGTCCATATAAAAAGATTCTAGCAATGTGATAGGTTGTGTAACCATAAAATGTCCATCCACAAATGACAGCCTCCACAAAGGGGTTTAGAAGCAAAATCCAGCAGGAGCTCCAGAGTATAAAACAGAAGAGAGGCGCCTCTAAGTGTAGCAATATGGTTACATTTAATGAAGGTACAACATTTAGCAACTCACATGGTTGATAATTAAAAGAGGCACATCCCATTTCCCATAAGCTCCACCTCTTATAGAATCCACCCACTCCGTCCCCTGTATTCCACTTGCTTCCACCCATAGTGTCAGGAGTATACAGCCCCAGAATCACAGGACAGAGTATACAGCTCAGCCTCACAGATAGGGTATATAGCTCAGCATTACAGATACGGTATATAGATCAGCACCACTCACAACACCCGAAACGGCAAATGGCTCGCGGCACTTAGTAAAGTATCCCCCAACCCGGGTGGTTTGCTGCACTTAGCAGGAGTTCTGGCACTTAACGGGTCTCCTCTCCTCCTCTCCTCCTCTCCTGTGTCTCCTCCAGGCAGCTTCCTCCGCTCTGTCCCACTTCCGCCAAAGCGCTGGGCATCCAATAGGGATCAGGGCACATTCTCTGTGGCCCGAGCCCACCCTATTTTGAAGCCTATTAGAGCCTCTGGCTCTAATCAGGTGCTTCAAAAAAATACACCCCCTCCCACCCCCGCCATAGGAGTCCATGCGTCCGGCGTCCTGAAAGGGGCCGGGCACAAACATAGGGAGGTGGCAGCAGGGATAGGAGGGAGGCGCCCATGCACCCACAATGCACGGGCTGCCACTGGTGGTGCGGAGGATGGTCTATGTGTACAGCTTTAACCCGGATGACTGCATACTTAGATGTGCCTGTTTAATCATCAACCATGTGAGTTGCTAAATGCTGTACCTTCATTAAATGTAACCATATTGCTACACTTAGGCCCCATGCACACAGGGCGTTTTTGCAGCTGCTAACAGCAGCTTTAGACGTTTTTTTTACAGCTTCAAAACGCCCATCCATGTTATTCTATTGTGTCATGCACACTAGAGCTTTTATGAGCTCCAAGTGGCATAGGCGTTTTCCAGCTGCAAAAAAAAAACAATTCCAGTGCGTTCTGGAGCTCCAGGTTTGAGCTGCAAAAACGGCTGACGCTATTAGGCCTCATGCCCATGGACGTTTTTAAAGGCACATTTTTGAGCGTTTTTTACAGCTTAAAAACGCCTGTCCATGTTAGTCTATAGCTTCATGCCCACCTAGACGTTTTTTGAGCTGCAAACAGCATAGACGTTTTAAAGCTGTAAAAAAAAAACAGGACCAGTGCGTTCCTCAGCGTCGGAGTTAGGCCCCATGCACACAGGGCGTTTTTACAGCCGCATTTTTTACAGCTTAAAAACGCCTGTCCATGTTTTGTAAACATTTTTTAAAATTTTTTGACCTTTTTAAAAAAAAAAAAAAAATCCGGGACATCAAAAACGCAAATCGCTGCGTTTTTGCGTCTTTTTGCGCGTTGTCGCTGCGTTTTTGCGCGTTTTTGCAGCTCGAACCTGGAGCTCCAGAACGCACTGGAATTGGGTTTTTTTTGCAGCTGGAAAACGCCTATGCCACTTGGAGCTCATAAAAGCTCTATGTGTGCATGACACAATAGAATAACATGGATGGGCGTTTTGCAGCTGTAAAAAAAAACGTCTAAAGCTGCTGTTAGTAGCTGCAAAAACGCCCTGTGTGCATGGGGCCTTAGGCAGAAAAAAACGCGAGCGTCAAAAAACGCGCAAAAACGTGCACTAACACGCGGTCACGTTTTTTTAGCTCTGACGTTTATTTTTTTTATTTATTTTTTTTAATTTACAATAACAAGGACAGGCGTTTTTAAGCTGTAAAAAACACAGCTGTTAAAAACGTCTGTGGGCATGAAGCCTTAAACGCGCATAAATGCGCAAAAACGCCGCGATTTGCATTTTTGAGCTCCGGGGATTTTTTTTTTTTTTTTTTTAAAAAGGTAAAAAAATGTTTACAAAACATGGACAGGCGTTTTTAAGCTGTAAAAAACGAGGCTGTAAAAACGCCCTGTGTGCATGGGGCCTTAGAGGCACCTCTCTTCTCTTTTATACCCAGTTGTGACATGACGCTACTTGTATATCAAGAAATTGCTTGTATTTTAAGTCAAAATGTACTTAAAAATTTTGCTTGTCTTGAAAAAAAGCTCTCAAACCAAGTTACTCTCAAACCAAGGTTTTACTGTATGTCACATGTGTTATAAGGGTAAAACTTGCGCGCTACTATGTGTAATTTTTAGGCAAATATAAACCAACAACCTCCAGTGAATATAGTGAAAATAAACTCAGAAAATAAAAATATATATAGTACGTGTATAGTAACCGTGAATTGGCTGCAACCACTTAGTAGTGTACTCAAAAAACACTGCGTAATCAAATGTAAAAGGAAGAAATGAGAGTGGTGCGCTTATTCAATAACGTGCCATAAAATAGTATACTCAAATAATGAATATAATGAGTATCCAAATGTAGCGGGGTGTTCCCCTTTAATGCAGAGAGACAAGAAGTTCCAGGTGAGAGGTGAGTCGGGAGGAAGTAAAGAGACATTATGGAAGTGAAAGCAGAGGAGAGAGAGACTACATCTCCCAGTACATCTTGCAGCACCCAGGGTGCATTGCTCCAGAACAGAGACTGCTGGGGCAGACTTTATAAAGGGGAGGCGGAGTTTTGGTCGGCCTCTTTGGACACCCCTCTCCTAGCAAGAGGATCTCTGTACTGAACTGCTGTGTGCACAAGGCCTGAAGCCTGGGCCTTGTGCTCCTTTCCAAAGAGCCCTCTGCCAGCCTAGCAGAGCCTTAGAGACATCTTCTCCTCCTTGCTGCAGTACACCAGAAGGATTGAAGACTTGGATGTCGGTGGATTCCTGTTCCCAGACGAATCGATGGAGGAAACGGACTTGGACTTGCCCGGGTGGTGAGAGCTGTTTAAAGACAGATACTTTATCTTTACTATTCGTTGGGATTACAAAGTTGTTCTTCAAGTGCACCACCAAAAAGATTGCTAGCGAATATTGTTTCACTGAACTTCCATTTAGATCAGTCAGGCCTGACTGCATAGGTAGACATTGCTGGGTGTTAGTCTACCCATGAGGGGAAGTAGCTGTAAAAGGGCAGCGCTAGAGTTGCATAGCAATACTTTATTATTCTGATTACTCTGTTTATCTTTATTACTGTTTATTGCAGGGATCTGCAACTTGTTATACTGTTATTTATTACTTGCCCATTAGCCTCAGTAAAATATCTGGGTAAAGTACATTTGGTGTCAGTTCCGCTTACTTTAATAGGAGTTTTAAAGTATATTCTGTGTATGTTTGTTATAGGACTGCGTCACCAACAGTTGCGGTCACGCGGTCCTATCCCTCTATCACCAGCTGTGCCACGGGAGGTTAGAGCCGATTGCCAGGGGTTGACAGCAGTGCACTACAGGGCCCAAATCAATATCAGCGGCTCTCTTAACTGGGGGTAGCGCTACACGTGGGGGCTCGAGTCCGGGATCCTTGTACGTTGCACGCTGCAATCAAGCCGGTCAGAAGTACCAGCATGGACCCGCTGGCAATGTCACAGTGGTGCGCAGCGATTGGCGCCGATCCAACCGCGGCGGTAGTCATTGTACTCCCGGGGGAAAGATGGAAGGAAGAGGAGATAAAACAGCTCGTATTGTTACTGTCTCCGAGCCACAAAGCATGGGTGATGGATATTAGGCCAGATCCAGTGATCTCATTTACATACGCACTGGTAGAATGGAAAAACGAAATCCCAGAGCATTTTAAAAGTCAGAGTATACAAGCCATAGATAATCAGATCTATCACTTGATACATACGCTGCCAGTGAAGGAAGAATGGTTTCAGACACCAAAGCCATCACTCCCACAATTATCTCCACCACTATCCCCTAAAGCAGAAAAGCTTAAGGAACTATTAAGCCCGGGATCACCGCTGGCCGCTATAGGGCCTGAATTGTTGAATGCTCTAGGAGACCTTGTAATTAAGTGCCAGAAAAGCAGTACGGTGTATGTGGAGGCCGGTTACCGGAAGCTTAGCACCTTCTCAGGGAAGCTCCCCGTCCCTGCGGGGGAGGAAGATTTTGAAACTTGGGTGGAACAGGCATTGCAGGCAGTAGAAGCATGGGAGGTGCCTGAGGCACAGAAGAGACAGCGAGTCTTAGAAAGTCTGAAAGGTGCCGCGGCAGAAGCAGTGAAGAGCTTCCGGTTTGGAAATGAAAACTGTACAGCTCAAGATTGCCTGGCCATGCTGCAGGAAGAGTTTGGTCAGCTGGAGAAGGTGTCAGAGATGATTTATCAAATTGAACACACTCTCCAGCAGCCGAATGAGAAACTGTCAGAATATGTTAGAAGGCTAAACAGGCAGTTATGCAAGATTGTACTGAAGAAGGGAATGGTGCCCAAAGATGCAGATGAAGCACGCATGAAGCAGATCATGAGGGGAGCGCGGCGCTCAGACCCGGTCTGGCTGCACCTGAAAACCTCAGGAGGAGGAATGTCACTAACCTACTCTGATCTAATAAAAATTATTAGGGACGAAGAGGCGCTGCAGGAAGATCAGCAGGTGGCCAAGGCGAATGTCACACCTGTACCAGTGTTGGTCCATTCGGTCAAGAGCCCGGAAAGAGATGCGGAGGTTGACACTCTGAAATCGCAAATGGCCCAAGTGTTGGAGATGCTGACCTCTTTGATGGAGAAAGATCAGAGAAACCAAGCCCAAGAAAGGAGTTGTTCCCGAACACCTCAGCACCGGCCTCCCTACAGGACCGAGAAGAGGTGATTTGCTATAACTGCGGAGGGAGTGGCCACTTTGCTAACGTATGCTCCAGCCCAAAGAAGAAGAGAACAGATAATTGCAAGCCGGCGGGAAACTCCAAAGGGCCCCGGTGAAGGAGTCAACCGGGTGCCCATCATCTTCAGTGCGCTCCAAACTAAAAAAAAAGGCCAAGAATGGAGGAGACAAAACTCCTAGGAGGAGGTATAGTACACCCCCACCAAGATGTACCCCAGAGGGAGGGGGCAAGACCCCTTTGTGGAAGTACAGCACCCCAAAGAAGGAACATCCACCTAAAAGGAACATCCCTCAGCGGGTTTGTGCCCCCATTTTGAGAGGGAGAAAGTCAATGCATGCCAGGCTCAGGAAAAATTAAAGTCCAAAAGGAGCAGGGAAAGGGTCGAAAGCCCAAAAAAAGAGGTGACCCCAGTCCGGCCATACCCAAAGGAACTGGTGGGCCCGTCTCCTACTGTGCCCATTCAAGTGGAAGGAGTCTATACTAAAGCTCTTTTGGACACCGGAGCACAGGTGACTTTACTATACCGGGACTTCTATGATAGGCACTTGAGTCATCTGCTATCCAGAAGATAGAAGAGCTGGAGATATGGGGACTTGGAACCCAGAGTTTCCCTTATGATGGGTACCTGCCCATAAAGATGACTTTCGACCCATCCGTGGCTGGGAAGGCTGAAGTGTTTGACACCCTGGCAGTTGTGTGTCCCCGGCCGCCTGGAGCCAGCAAGATTTCCCTGATCATTGGGACAAACACGGATCTAGTCAGGAGACTCCTGACCCCTCTAGTGAAAGAGAGAAACCATTCAGCCACCAAAATCCATCCCATGCTAAAGACGGCCTACCAACGACTGGTCTTAGAGCAGAAGACCCCGGGAGAGGGGATAGGGAAGGTGTGGAGACTTGGCAGAGAAGGAGTAGTGCTACAGCCCGGAGAAGTAACCTGTCTTAGGGCCACTGTGAAGCTTTCGTGGGAACAACCTGGCCCCTTTGTCATGCTGGAATCAGACCCAAGGGAAGAGTCCTCAGGCCTGGAAGTGATACCAGAAGTGATTCCGTTCAAGGCCCTGAAGAAGGCCCATGGCAGAGTTCCGGTGAGTGTTAGGAACACTACGGGAGGACCCATGGAGATCCCTGCCAGAGTGTTGCTTGGTCAGGTGAGCCCTGCTGCACCGGTCACTTGGTCCGAAGTCAAGGGGACGGGTGGCGGAGGAGATGTTTGGGAGAAACTGTCCGTGGAAAACCCGAACCTACCCAGGGCTTGGAAAGAAAGAGCCAAGGCCCAGCTGACCAGGTGGGAGAAGATCTTTTCCGAAGATGAATTCGATGTGGGGTGTGCAAGAAGTGCCACCCATCGGATCCGCCTCCAAGAAGATAAGCCCTTCCGAGAGAGGGTCAGGCAGGTCCCCCTGGCAGATCTGGAGGATCTGAGGGAACAACTTGTAGAACTAAAGAAGACTGGTGTGATCCGGGAGTCTAGAAGTCCCTATGCCTCCCCAATCGTGGTGGTCAGAAAGAAGAATGGGTCGTTGAGGCTTTGTATCGATTACAGGACTCTCAACAGGAGAACCATCCCTGACCAATACACCACGCCAAGGATAGAAGATGCCCTACAAAGTTTGTCTGGAGCCAAATGGTTCAGTGTGATGGACCTCAAGAGTGGGTACTATCAAATCCCTATGCACCCAGAAGACAGGGAGAAGACAGCCTTCATAACCCCGGTGGGATTCTTCGAATTCAATAGGATGCCTCAGGGTCTGTCTGGAGCTCCTGCTACCTTTCAACGCTTTATGGAGAAGACTGTTGGAGACATGAATCTTATAGAAGTCCTTGTGTACTTGGACGATGTCATTGTCTTCGGGAGAACCTTGGAAGAACATGAAGCCAGGTTGGAGAAAGTATTGAGAAGACTCAGCGAAGAGGGACTTAAGCTTTCCCCCGAGAAGTGTCATTCTACCAGTCTTCTGTGAACTATCTGGGGCACATAGTGTCTGAAGAAGGGGTGGCCACAGATCCTGAGAAGTTGGAAGCAGTCACTTCCTGGCCACGACCCACCACAGTAACAGAGCTCAGATCCTTCCTGGGGTTCTGCTCCTATTATAGGAGGTTTGTGGAGGGGTTTGCTCGGATTGCCCGCCCGTTGAATGAATTGCTAAAGGCAGAAGGGGAAGAGGATGACTCAGGGCCCAGGAGGCCTGGTGAGTCAGTTCAAGATCAGTGGAACCCAAGGTGTGAAGAGGCCTTTCATGCTCTGAAGAGGAGCTTAACCACTGCCCCAGTCCTGGCCTACGCCGACCCTACCAGACCTTATGAATTACATGTGGATGCCAGCCATGAGGGTCTAGGTGGTGTACTCTACCAAGAACATGAAGGACAACTGCGACCAGTGGCCTATGTGAGCAGGAGCCTGACCCCCTCAGAAAAGAATTAACCCACTCATAAGCTGGAATTCCTGGCCCTCAAATGGGCGGTAGTAGACAAGCTAAAAGACTACTTGTATGGGGCAGAGTTTACTGTAAAGACAGACAACAACCCCCTGACCTACCTCTTCACCACCGCGAAACTAGATGCCACCGGACACAGGTGGTTGGCCGCATTGTCTGGATTCAACTTCAGTCTGAAGTACAGACCAGGAGCCGGAAATAGGGATGCAGATGCCCTGTCCCGGAGGTCTCATGCCACGACAAATGACTGGGAAGATTGGACCCAAGTGGCACCGGACGGGGTGCCGGCCCTTTGTCAAGGGGCTGAATTCCAAGCCAGAGGAGGCTCCAGAGCAGAAGAAATAGGGGTTACCATGGTAGGAGTCCCCAAACACTATTGTGGGGTAACTCAACTGGAGGAAGACAACCTACCGAGACTGTCCAAGAAGGAGTTGAGGTGTGACCAATTGGAAGACCCCATGGGAAGATTGGTCCTCGAAGCCCTGGAGAATCAGGATCCCAACAAACTCCTACATCACCCCTCAAAGGAGGCTCGCCTGTTGAGGAAGGAATTGGACAGGCTACAGGTACATCAGGGAGTGGTCTACCGAAGGGGCCCCTCTGATGACTCAGAAGATAAGTGGCAGTTATTTCTTCCAGAGAAGCACCGAGAGACTGTACTAATTGCCCTGCATGACCATCATGGTCACCTAGGGGCAGAAAGGACCTTCCAGCTTGTCAGAAATCGGTTCTATTGGCCCTGCATGAGGGCAGAAGTAGAGGAGTATTGCCATTCCTGTGCACGATGCATTCAGAGAAAGACCCTACCCCATCAAGCTGCCCCAATGGGCCACTTACAGAGTCAAGGCCCAATGGATCTGGTATGCATTGACTTTCTCTGCCTCGAACCCGACCTGAGTGGATTGGGGAATGTTCTGGTAATAACCGACCATTTCACCCGCTATGCTCAAGCTTTCCCAACCAAAGACCAGAAGGCATCCACCGTGGCCAAGATACTTATGGAGAAGTATTTTGTCCATTACAGACTACCACAGAGACTCCACTCAGATCAAGGAAGGGACTTTGAGAGTCGGTTGATCCGAAGACTTTTGGATTCATTAGGAATAAAGAAGACCAGAACCACGCCTTACCACCCACAAGGAGATGCTCAGCCGGAGAGATTTAACCGGACCCTGCTCAACATGTTGGGAACCTTAGAAACAGAGAAGAAGCAACACTGGAGTCAGCACATATCAGCCCTAGTACATGCCTATAACTGTACCACAAGTGACACCACTGGCTACTCCCCTTATCGACTTATGTTTGGGAGAGAAGCAAGGCTACCTGTGGACCTGGCCTTTGGCACTTCTATAGACAATACCTCAGCTACATCCCACAAGGGATATGTGGACAGACTTAGACGTAGCTTGCAGGTGGCCTATGAACAAGCCCAGGCGGCTTCGGATCAAAGGGGGGCTCGCAACAAGAGAAATTTCGATCTGAAGGTTCGAGTGCAAGATCTGCAGCCCGGGGACCGAGTACTGCTACGCAATCTGGGGGTCCCTGGAAAACACAAGCTTGCCGACAGGTGGAGATCTGAGCCCTATGTTGTCTGTAGGAAGTTGCCCGGTTTGCCTGTCTACAAACTAAAGCCAGAAGGAAAGGTGGGTCCACTGAAGACGTGGCATCGGAACCACCTGCTCCCACTTGCTGAGGCAGTCAGAATACCTCCCGTGAGAGACTTCCCTGAACCGGCCTCTATCCTGGATATTCCTAGGCCGAACACTCGGTCCCAGACCTCTCGAGCCAAAGTTGGGGAGGCCTCCCAATTGAGTACAGATGAAGGTGGAGAACTGGACTGGCTGTGGCCTCCCTCGACTCTGGGAACGTCTGCCATAGATCTCCCAAATGGAGGGGATACCCCAGATGCAACGCTGAATCCGGAGGCTACTGAATTCATACCCTTCAGTCCCTCAGCTGATTACTGGGAAGATGTTCCTGACACTTGCGCAGAGGAGGACTCTAGAGATTCCATACGTCAGTCGACTTCTGAATCAGAGGTTCCAGAACCAGCAATGTTACCTGAACTTACTCCTGAAGAAGAGCCTGTGGTGCCAGAGTCAGAAGCACCAAGAGAGCAGAGGGCTCGCAGAGTCATCAGGCCTCCCAAGAAACTAACTTACCCCCAAATGGGGACGAGCTCAGAGGACTCTGTTGTAACGGCTAGGAGAAGTGTTGAACAACCTGATCCTTCCACCGTCCATTTGGTGGAGGGCAACCCCAGCTCACTCTCTGGCACAGTTAGGCAGGCCACTCATGGTAGTGTGACCTGTGGGCAAGAGAGTTCCATCCCAAAGTTTTGGTGGGAATTCCCTATGCCAACATCATGCTCGACATTGTCCAAAATGGTAAACAGTATTTGTTGAAGTTTATCTTTGGGGACCAAAGAGTTCAAGTGGGGGGAGTGTGTAGCGGGGTGTTCCCCTTTAATGCAGAGAGACAAGAAGTTCCAGGTGAGAGGTGAGTCGGGAGGAAGTAAAGAGACATTATGGAAGTGAAAGCAGAGGAGAGAGAGACTACATCTCCCAGTACATCTTGCAGCACCCAGGGTGCATTGCTCCAGAACAGAGACTGCTGGGGCAGACTTTATAAAGGGGAGGCGGAGTTTTGGTCGGCCTCTTTGGACACCCCTCTCCTAGCAAGAGGATCTCTGTGCTGAACTGCTGTGTGCACAAGGCCTGAAGCCTGGGCCGTGTGCTCCTTTCCAAAGAGCCCTCTGCCAGCCTAGCAGAGCCTTAGAGACATCTAATCCTCCTTGCTGCAGTACACCAGAAGGATTGAAGACTTGGATGTCGGTGGATTCCTGTTCCCAGACGAATCGATGGAGGAAACGGACTTGGACTTGCCCGGGTGGTGAGAGCTGTTTAAAGACAGATACTTTATCTTTACTATTCGTTGGGATTACAAAGTTGTTCTTCAAGTGCACCACCAAAAAGATTGCTAGCGAATATTGTTTCACTGAACTTCCATTTAGATCAGTCAGGCCTGACTGCATAGGTAGACATTGCTGGGTGTTAGTCTACCCATGAGGGGAAGTAGCTGTAAAAGGGCAGCGCTAGAGTTGCATAGCAATACTTTATTATTCTGATTACTCTGTTTATCTTTATTACTGTTTATTGCAGGGATCTGCAACTTGTTATACTGTTGTTTATTACTTGCCCATTAGCCTCAGTAAAATATCTGGGTAAAGTACATTTGGTGTCAGTTCCGCTTACTTTAATAGGAGTTTTAAAGTATATTCTGTGTATGTTTGTTATAGGACTGCGTCACCAACAGTTGCGGTCACGCGGTCCTATCCCTCTATCACCAGCTGTGCCACGGGAGGTTAGAGCCGATTGCCAGGGGTTGATAGCAGTGCACTATAGGGCCCAAATCAATATCAGCGGCTCTCTTAACTGGGGGTAGCGCTACACAAACATAAAAATAAATAAATGAGAATAAAAGTCCAAATAAAACCCAATGGAAGGAGTCAGTTCATATAGAGGTAAAAATCTCATAGGGATAACTTGATAGAAGAAAAAACAGACAAAACATCAATCCAAACATCGACTGTTAAAGGGGTTGCTCCGCCGGAATAAAAAATATTAAAAGCCAGCAGCTACAGCTACAGCAGCTGCTGGCTTTTAATATTTGGACACTTACCTGTCCTGGAGTCCAGCGACGTCCGCAGCAGAGGACGAGCGACCGCTCGTCGCTCTGCTGCTCCCTCCGCCATCCTCGCTGAGGGAACCAGGAAGTGAAGCCCTGCGGCATCATGCCCGGTTCCCTACGGCGCATGCGCGAGTCGCGCTGCGCCGTTCTGATTGGTGCTCCTGTGTTCTGGGAGCCGAGTGTCTCCCAGAACACCAAGGGAAGTCTGCGGGAAGTGACGTAACTCCCGCAGATTCCCGGAGACAGGACTCCTGGATGTGGGTGAAAATACCTGTCTTAGACAGGTATCTTCACCCCCCTCCCCCCTGAAAGGTGTCAATTGTGACACCGGAGGGGGGGAGGGTTCCAAATAGCAAAAGTTGCTATTTAGGGTGGAGCTCCACTTTAAATTTATGAATTGGCCGCTCACCTCCAACAATGACCCAAGGGTCAAACAAGGCTCATCAGATAGTCAGATAAGGAATCCTGCTGATGTATCTGTTAAGACATCCAGGTCCCAAGCGAAGACGAAGAACTACGTCCAAATCTTGGCATCAAACCATCTTGGGTAATTCCATATATAAAGGAAACAGCTCGCTCCAAGGAATGACACTGCTTGTATAAATTGCACTCAAAGGAAACAAAGAACAGCCATAGTGCAATAATGCCAAATAAAAGTACATTTATTTAGTAAAAGAAGCTGCTTACATCAAGTAAGAATAAAAACCGCAGTAAAAAACAATGGTAGTAGTGAAACACTCGCCTCCTCACCGCACTTAAACGCCACCGGAAATAACGTCACAAGGCTCCACCCGACATGTTGCGTCACTGGTCACTTGACTTCCTCAGGGATAGGTGGCGTTATCCCTATGAGATTTTTTACCTCTATATGAACTGACTCCTACCATTGGGTTTTAGTTGGACTTTTTTTCACATTTATTTATTTGTATGTTTGGATACTCATTATATTCATTCTTTGAGTATATTATTTTATGGCACGTTAGACTCCATTCACACAGGGGCAACACGACTTCCAGCGCGACTTTACAAGGCAACGTGGACACGACTTGAGTATGAATCACAGCGCGACATGAAGCAACTTACAAGGCAACTTCAAGTTGCCTGCAGGACAGGAGACATTCCAGTGGCCAATCAAACAAGAATCAGCTCTATGGGAGGGAGGGGGGAGGGAGGGGTTTGCCTGAGAAATGTATGTTCTCTTCCCGGAAAGTTGCTTCTGTTAAGACAGGGAATCCGACTTCTGAGCGACTTCCATTGAAATCAATGGGTACAGGTCGCCTAGAAGTCGGATTGAAGTAGTATAGGGACCTTTTTTGAAGTCGGAGCGACTGCAGTCGTGTACATTAAAATGGCTCCATTCCTTTCAATTATTTTTAAAAATAGCACGACTTGGGGTCACTCGGGGTGACCAGAAGTCGCGTCCGGAGTCGCCCCTGTGTGAACTGGGTCTTATTGAATAAGCACACCGCTCTCATTTCTTCTTTTTACAACTGTATGTCACATGCTGTCTCATTTATCCCTGTCCCTAAAATATATTTATGTTTCCAAATGTAATGGGAGTTGGGTGCTAAATAAAGAATAAAAAATAAAAATAAAAATTGCATTGTATAAAAGAGCTAACATTCACAGTAAAAGTTTCCACACCTGCTTTTAGAGCTTTGCTTTTTTCAGGCACTGGGCCCTGGCACTCTAGCCCAGATCTTACTTGGGATCTCGGGACTGTCCTGTGAAATCCGGGATGGTTGGGAGGTATGGGTGATAAAAGTTCTATCCCTTTGCTGAGACAAGCACATCATCAGTAAAACCTCGTACACACGGTCGGACTTCAAACAAACTTTTCCGTGGATTTTTGGCCGAAGGGAGTTGGCGGTGAACGCCCATAGCATACACACGCTCTGACTTTTTCGGCAACAAACACGAACTTAGTGACGTTTCAACGTACTGACGACACTTCAAAAGAGGAAGTTCAATTCTCCGGTGTCACCCTTTGGGCTCCTTCTGCTAATCTCGAGTTAGTAGAAGTTTGGTCAGTGTTGATTCCTGATTTTCACGAATGTGATATCTCCATTACGAACGCTAGTTTTACAAGACAGAACGTTTCCGGCTGGTCCTTGCTTCTGAGCATGCGTGTTTGTACTTCGGACTAAAGTCCGATGGATTTCTGTACACACTGTAAGATTAGGGGTTGTTAGCTCTCGTGGTAGATGCGTTTTTTCCAGTGATTCAGGCCAGTCAGGAACTAGATTTAAGGGCATGGTAGCCCATTTTTATTTAAAAGCACAAAAGTTCACAAATACATCTGTAGCATTCACAGGGGGTTCCACCATTCCTGTATCTTGCATACTCAACAGTTTAGCCTTGTGTCTTTACCTTCTTGCTATCCGGCTGTTTCAGGCCTTTAGCCTAGACCTTAGGTCTGCTCCTCAGACCCAAACAGTTTCCAAGAGTTAAGCTGTCTCCTCGCTTACTCCTGGTCAGCACCTTTGTTGCTTAATCACCAATGATGTCTGCCTCCTGCAGACACGGATACTCTGGCTGCACCCATGCAGCGTAGATAGCCTCTGACTCCACTCAGAGGGATGGGAGAGTCCACCTGACTCCCCATGCACAGACTACCTGTCTGTTAGGTGGAGCCCTGATCAATAGTCAGGGCAGAACTAAAAAGCCCCAGACACAGCTGTTCAATCAGTATGTCTTTCTCTTCAAAATCTTGCATAAACCAACACTCTTTAAGGTCGCACAGGGTCGCACCGTTACAACACGATAGGACTTTGCACCGTAGGACTTTTGTGGCTGAAAAGTTTGTCCGTTTGCAGAGCGAACTTTTGTCTGATGAAAGCAGAAAAAGTTTGTCCGATGGAGCGTACACACGGTCGGATTTTTTTAAAAACCTGCTCATTTTGAAGTTTGTTGTCAAAAAGTCAGATCGTGTGTATGGGGCTTTACGCAGCAAAGTGGATGGAACCTGACCTGCAGGCCGAATGCTATCCTGTAGCAGGCTGAATTTGACTTGTTGATCGTAGTTTGGAGACCCCTGACCAAGACCATAACGGCACCACAATCAAACCCAGATCTAAGCGGAGGAAGTTTGACTTTACCTCCTAGTAGTAACACCAACGGCACAACAAAATTTGATGGAATTATATCAATTAATAATAATGAAAGTGGAAACCCCTTTAAACTGTAAATAGAAATAGACCTGAGTGACAATTCTTTGCTGCAAGCTGTGGGGTTCCATCAGTAGAGGAAATTTCACAATTTCATGCACTCCGGGATATAAACTGAGGCTCTGTTCTGTGTCAAACATAAGCAGTAACTATATGCTGCCATTAAATTCAGTAATAACTCCGCGCCAAATACTCCCTCAGGCCTCTTTTACTGCAAATTACAATCATTTGTCATTTAATATTCATCAATATCCTCTTATCTACCAGCAAGCCTATTTTATTTTTTTTTATTTTTTTTTTCAATATTCAGAAAATATTTACAAGCAGGACAAGCCTGTATGAGGGAAATTCTCCTTTGTATAGACACCTTACCCACATTAGCTGTCTGTATCATTCATAATCATTTCCTGCAGCTTTAGTGCTTTCACCCAGGAGACTGCTGCATGTCGCTGCCGGAGGCCAAATACTAGTTTTATTATGTAAATTACATGTTTTTCAGAAGTTTGCCTAAGCAGATATAAAAAGGAATAAATACCAGTAAAACTTTATTTTTTATTTCTGTATTTTTGTTTCCATTGTTGTTTTGCAGGTTTATTGCAGAATAATAAACTTTATGGCTACAGAGAAGGGAAAATCTTGCTATTACAAACCACAGAACAAAAAGATCAATATGAAAAGAAGAGAAAAAAAATTGCTTAATACACATTGGGATACCATTCAGGTTTAGGCAAGTTAGGAATTGAACAAGCTGACAGTGCCCTCTGCTGGAGATGATCAGACATTGGAATACAGGAATACATTGTTGAATGATAATAGTTTGTTATTATTTCAGATTAAATTGCTACAAACATAAATGATGTTGCTACATTATTGATACAAAATACTACAAACTAAACAAGTATCTTCTTTAACCACTTCCATACCAGGCCAATTCTGGCACTCCTCTCCTACACGTAAAAATCATAATTTTTTTGCTAGAAAATTACTCAGAACCCCCAAACATTATAAATGGTTTTTTTTTAGCAGACACCCTAGAGAATAAAATGATGGTAATTGCAACTTTTTATCTTGCACGGTATTTGCACAATAATTTTCCAAACGCCTTTTTTGGGGGGGAAAAAACTGTTTCATGAGTTAAAAAATAACAAAACAGTAAAGTTAGCCCAATCTTTTTGTATAATGTGAACGATGAGGTTACGCCGAGTAAATAGATACCCAACATGTCACGCTTTAACCACTTGCCGACCGCTGCAAGCACTTATACGTCGACAGAATGGCTCTCCTGGGCAGAAGGGCGTATATATACGTCCCCTTTAAAGAAGCGGCATTGTGGACCCGCTCGCCCGCCACGATTTTCGTGAGCCCGACCGCGGGTCCCGCGGACTCGATCGCCGCAGGGATACCCGCGATCGTCTCACGGTCAGGAAGAACGGGGACATGCTGATGTAAACAAGCATCTCCCCGCTCTGCCTAGTGACAATGACACTGATCATCGCTTCCTGTAATCGGAAGCGGTGATCACTGTCTTGTCACACACAGCCCATCCCCTCTACAGTTAGAAGCACTCATTAGGTCACACTTAACCCCTACAGCACCACCTAGTGGTTAACCCTTTCACTGCCAGTGTCATTTTCACAGTAATCAGTGCATTTTTATAGCACTGATCGCTGTAAAATGACAATGGTCCCAAAAATGTGTCAAAAGTGTCCGATGTGTCCGCCATAATGTCACAGTCACGATAAAAATCGCTGATCGCCGCCATTACTAGTAAAAAAAAAAAAATTATTAATAAAAATGCCATAAAACTATCCCCTATTTTGTAGATGCTATAACTTTTGCGCAAACCAATCAATATACGCTTATTGCGTTTTTTTAACCAAAAATATGTAGAAGAATACATATCGGCCTAAACTGTGAAAACATTTTGTTTTTTTTATATATTTTTTGGGGATATTTGTTATAGCAAAAAGTAAAAAATATTGCATTTTTTTTCAAAATTGTCGCTCTATTTTTGTTTATAGCGCAAAAAATAAAAACCGCAGAGGTGATCAAATACCACCAAAAGAAAGCTCTATTTGTGGGAGAAAAAGGACGTAAATTTTGTTTGGGAGCCACGTTGCACAACCGCGCAATTGTCAGGTAAAGCGACGCAGTGCCGAATCGCAAAAAGTTTACTTCTGCACTTAGAGGCGCCTTTTTTTTCTTTTCATTTTACTTCCAGAGTTTGCTTCTCTCTTCAAGTGCTGCCAGAAGTGCATGAAGCCCCTTGTTCTATTTTTACATAGACTGATATCTGCTCGGTCTGTTACTCAGAGCGCCCTTATACACACTTTTATCTGACTTCAGGACATTCGACAACCTAACCAATACCACCAAAACTGCCACTGCTGAAAACATTCCTGGAATTTCTTTTCCAGAACACTGCGCAGTATCTTTGTCGTAGTGCGCTGGATATCCAGTGTCATCAAATCTGTGTCCTTTTAGGGCATTTAACCACTTAACGACCGCTCACTGTATATATACGTCGGCAGAATGGCACCGACAGGCACAATCACGTAGAGCATACGTGATCGCCTTTGTATAGTTGGGGGGTCCGATCGGACCCCCCTCCTATACAGTGAGCGGCCGTTAATCGTGGGGGAGCGTTCGGAGATGAGGGGGTGACCATTCGATTTCGGCCACCCCCTCGCGATCGCTCCCGGCCAATGAAAATGCTTCCTCTGCCATGTGATGTAAACACAGGCAGGAGGAAGTGATGTCATCTCCCTCGCGGCGGCGGTCTTTTCGAGGAGAGAAGAAGCAGGTTAGTGCACCAACAGTCCACTGACACATAGGTACACATAGGCACACATTTCACCCCCCAGTCACCCCCAGATCACCCCCCAGCCCCCAATCACAGTGTCACTGATTGCAGTGATCATTTATTTTACTGATCACTGCATTTAGTGTCATCTGTGATAATAAAAAGTTGCAGGGCAGTTAGGATTAGGCCCCTTTAGGTCCAGGGTAGCCCCCTAACCCCCCCTAATAAAGGTTTAACCCCTTGATCGCCCCCCAGGTAACCCTTTCACCCCCTAATGCCAGCGTCACTAATCGATCGTATTTTCGATCGCTGTATTTAGTGCCGGTGGTGCCCTAGATAGCCAGTTAATTATTTTTAGGTTCGCCGCAGGTTTTTATTAGCGTCAGATACCCCCATATATTATTTTAACCCCCTGATTGCCCCTAGAGTTAACCCTTTCACCAGTGATCACCGTATAATGCCCCGTACACGTTTTTCATGCCGTTAAAAATGCCATTTTAAAAAATGGCCATTAAAAATGATCGTGTGTAAGCTCCAGAGCATTTTTAACGACGTGAAAAACGGGCATTAAAAATTCCGGACATGCTCTCTTTTTTCACGTCGTTTTTCATGTCGTTTTTTTTAACGACGTGAAAAACGATAGTGTGTATGCTTTCACGACGGTAAAAAAAACGCGCATGCTCAGAATCAAGTATGAGACGGGAGCGCTCGTTCTGGTAAAACTAGCGTTCGTAATGGAGATAGCAGATTCATTACACAGTAACGGACTGAAAAGCGCGAATCGTCGCTCAACAAACTTTACTAACATGAAGGGTGGCGCCATTCGAACGGAACTTCCCCTTTATAGTGCCGTCGCACGTGTTGAACGTCACTGCGCTTTGCTTGATCGTTTTTTTTAATGATGGTGTGTACGCAAGGCAGGCTTGAGAGGAAACATGAAAAAAAACGAGGAGAAAAACGTCGGTTTAAAAAATGACATTAAAAACGATCGTGTGTACGGGGCATAAGCGTCACTGGTGACACTGGTTACCCAGTTAGTTATTTAGTTATTTAGGTAACCCGTCAGGTTTTTATATAGTGTCGGTTACCCCCATATTCAACCTAATAAAGGTTTTAACCCCCTGATTGCCCCTAGTTAACCCTTTCACCAGTGATCACCATATAAAGGTTACAGGTGACGCTGGTTGGTTAGTTTGCTTTTTATAGCATCAGGGCACCCGCCGTATATAACCCAATAAAGGTTTAACCCCCTGATCGCCCGGCGGGTGAGATCAATTAGGTTTTAGCGCCAGAGAGGGTCTGCGTCGCCCCAGGCAGCGTTAGGTTAGTGCCAGTAATGCTAACACCCACGCGCAAAGCATACACCTCCCTTAGTGGTATAGTATCTGATCAGATCTATACTAGCATCCCCAGCGGTTTAGGGTTCCCAAAAACGCAGTGTTAGCGGGATCAGCCCAGATACCTGCTAGCACCTGCGTTTAGCCCCTCCGCCCAGCCCAGCCCACCCAAGAGCAGTATCGATCGATCGATCACTGTCACTTACCAAACACAAAACACATAACTGCAGCGTTCGCAGAGACAGTCCTGATCCCTGCGACCGCTAACAGTTTTTTTTGTAGCGTTTGATATATTTGCTGACGACAGTCGGGTGCTTTTTTTCCTGTGAATCTTACTAGTGTACCCCTAAATTTAGAGCCCAAAATGGCAAGTCGAAGGTACACTAGTAAAGAGGCCTACGAGATTCTGAGCATGACAGATAGTGAAGAGGAGGTCACGTATCTGTCAGATTCAGGCTCAGAATATCTTCCCGTAGAAGACAGTGACGTCAGCGCCCACACGTCAGATAGCTCTGACGACGAAGTTGAGGTCCCTGCTAAGGTCAGGCGTACCCGATCCCGATCTTCTGAGGTTGTTGAGGAGCAAGAACCGCAGGGCTCTCGTATCATGGAGCAGAGGAGTACTAGCGCCGCTATTCCTTCTGGTGAATTGGCAAGCACCAGCGGCCTAGTACAGCCTGGGCGTACATCCAGCACTGCAGTATCACGTGGTGACGTGGCGAGTCCCATAAGTGCAGTTCAAGCTGGCGAGGTGGCAAGCACAAGTAGTGTCCCGCTGCCACCAATAAGAAGACAAAGGCAGGCCCATCGTGCCCATAGTGCCCTTCCTGCAGAATTTGCCTATCCTGATTGGGTCCCCACCACTTCTGCAGAACCCGTACTTCCCCCCATTCACTGCCCAACCCGGTATTCAGGTGGAAACAGCTGATTTTATGCCAATCGATTATTATTCGCTGTTTTTCACGGAAGATCTCTATAGATCTATTGTGGACCAGAGTAATTTATATGCTGGTCAATTCATCGCCGCTAATCCCCAGTTGCCTTCCATTGCCAAAGATTGGAAACCAATTACGGTTTCCGAATTTAAGACCTTTCTGGGCCTTTCCCTCAACATGGGCACACATAAATTCCCGTCATTGCATGCTTATTGGTCCACGCACCCAATTGACCACATGCCCGTGTTCTCTGCCTCCATGCCCAGGAAACGATACGAGCAGATTTTGCGGTTCATGCACTTCAACGACAATGAACTTTGTCGTCCACGTGGGGACCCTGAGTACGACCGTCTCTATAAAATTCGGCCCCTCATAAACCACTTCAACTAACGTTTTGCAGCCTTGTTTACTCCTGATCAAGTTGTCTGCGTTGATGAGTCCCTGATTAAATTTTCTGGCCGCTTGTCTTTCAAGCAGTACCTTCCCAGCAAGCGTGCCAGATACGGGGTCAAGCTCTATAAGTGCTGTGACAGGGCAACAGGCTATGTATGGAGCTTTATGGTTTATGAGGGAAAAGATAGTCAGGTTGAGCCGGTCAACTGCCCGGATTACATAGGGAGCACTGGCAAGATAGTGTGGAACTTGGTGTCACCCTTATTCGGAAAGGGGTACCACTTGTATGTGGACAATTATTACACGAGCGTGCCACTGTTTAGTCACTTGTTTGATCATCAGATTGGAGCATGTGGCACCGTGCGACCTAATCGCCGGGGCTTTCCCCAGCGGCTTGTAGATGCCCGTCTTAGGCTGGGGGAGAGAGCCTGCGTAAAGTGTAATAACTTGTTTGCTATGAAGTGGAGGGACAATAAGAATGTTTTCCTTCTTACCTCCCTTCATGCAGACACGACAGTCCAAATTCGTACGGCGACTGGTGTTGTGGAGAAACCCCTCTGTGTCCACGAATATAACAAAAATATGGGAGGGGTGGACCTCAACGACCAGTTGATGGCGCCGTAAGGCGAGACGCTGGTACAAAAAAGTGTCTCTATCCTTATTCCAATTGGCTTTGCTGAACGCTCATGTGCTATACAGAGCTTCAGGCGGGACGTTATCTCTTCTAAAATTCCAGAATGAGATTGTCACAGAACTCCTGTATCCAGGCGGTTCTGCACCTCACCATCCCCTACCAAATGCAGTAAGCCGGCTGCATGAGAGGCATTATACGCATCTCCTCCCGAGTACCCCTACCCAACGAACCCCCCAAAAAAGATGTCGTGTCTGTAGCAAGCGCGGATTTAGGCGTGACACCCGTTATTATTGTCCACTCTGTCCTGACAAACCTGGTCTTTGCCTTGGTGAATGTTTTGAACGCTACCACTCAAAAGTGAAGTTTTAGCGTAGGGTACAGCATTTCACAGACTAGGACACACTTACACAGAGTCTCCCAAGATGCCATTACATTTTGAGAGACCCGAACCATTACAGTTGTTAAAGTTTAAAAAAAAAAGTGTAAAAAAGAAAAAAAAACGTAAAAAACAAAAACACAAAAAAAATATAAAAAAAAAAAAAAAAATAGTTGTAGTTTTATTGTTCTCTCTCTCTCTCTCTCTATTTTCTCTCTATTGTTCTGCTCTTTTTTACTGTATTCCATTCTGCAATGTTTTATCATGCTTGCTTTTCAGGTATGTAATTTTTTGTTTTCAGGTGCGCCATTCAACTGCAGCGCGGAATTATTTATCTTGACAGCAACAGTGTTTGCTCCCACGATACATAAAGCCGTGACTCCAACGCTGTAGGAGGTGATTTCACCACCACAGTTTAAAAAAAAGAGCATATATGCCGAAGCATGGGGGCAGCAGGGGCGGAGGAGCGATTTTGCTCCTAATGCCGCGTATATACGGTCGAAATTCCGACGGAGGCTTGCCCGTGGAAAAGTTTGACCGTGTGTACGCGGCATAACTTTTTTGCGGGAGGATGCCCCCATGCTTCGGCATATATATATTTTAAGCACAGGTTGCGTTAAAAAAATGTTTTATTTTTTACTAGGTTTTGTTTTGGTATTTGCTTTGCAGGTATGGCATGGTAAGGTCTTACTGTTGTACTGTAATGTTACTTTGTTTTAATGTTAACCATCATTTGCTTAGCAGGTACGCCATTCAGTTGCATCGCGGATTTATTTATCTTGACAGCAACAGCGTTTGCTCCCACGATACATAAAGCCGTGACTCCAACGCTGTAGGAGGTGATTTCACCACCACAGTTAAAAAAAGAGCATATATGTCGAAGCAGGGGGGCAGCAGGGGCGGAGGAGCGATTTTGCTCCTAATGCCGCGTATATACGGTCGAAATTCCGACGGAGGCTTGCCCGTGGAAAAGTTCGACCGTGTGTACGCGGCATAACCTTTTATGCCGCGTACATACGGTCGAAATTCCGACGAAGGCTTGCCCGTGGAAAAGTCCGACCGTGTGTACGCGGCATAACTTTTTTGCGGGAGGATGCCCCCATGCTTCGGCATATATGCCCATCATTAGAAGTGGGTGGATGAAGGGAGGTATTCTAATGGTGGGCATACCCACCGATCAATCTCTTTTTTTCGTTCAGCCAACAGGCTGCATGAAAAAAAAGATTACAATACATGTCCAACAAGGACCAGCAACATACTGGTATGTTGCTGGACTTTGAATGGTTATACCAGATTGATGCCTGCGGGTATCATACTTTTCAGCCAGTGGCCGGCTTTCATGTAAAAGCAATCCTAGTGGCTAATTAGCCTCTGGACTGCTTTTACAAGCAGTGGGAGGGAATGCCCCCCCCCGGATATAAACAGCGCCATTGGGAAATTGGGAAAGCATTTTATCACACCGATCTTGGTGTGGTCAGATGCTTTGAGGGCAGAGGAAAGATCTAGGGTCTAACCCCCCATTTTTTTTCAAAAAAAGAGTACCTGTCACTACTTATTGCTATCATAGGGGATATTTACATTCCCTGAGATAACAATTAAAATGATAAAAAAAAAAATATGGAAGGAACAATTTAAAAATAAAATAAAAAAGCAAAATAAATAATAAAAAAAAAAAAAAGCACCGCTGTCCCCCCCTGCTCTCGCGCAAAGGCGAACGCAAGCGTCGGTCTAGCGTCATATGTAAATAGCAATTGCATCATGCATGTGAGGTATCACCGCGAAGGTCAGATCGAGGGCAGTAATTTTAGCAGTAGACCTCCTCTGTAAATCTAACGTGGTAACCTGTAAAGGCTTTTAAATGCTTTTAAAAATGAATGTAGTTTCTCGCCGCTGCGCGTTTGTGCGCAATTTTAAAGCATGTCGTGTTTGGTATCCATGTACTCGGCCTAAGATCATCTTTTTTACTTCATCAAACATTTGGGCAATATAGTGTTTTTTAGTGCATTAAAAATAAAAAAAGTGTGTTTTTCCCCCAAAAAATGCGTTTGGAAAATCGCTGTGCAAATACTGTGTGGAAAAAAAAATGCAACACCCACTATTTTAATCTGTAGGGCCTTTGCTTTAAAAATATATATAATGTTTGGGGGTTCAACATAATTTTCTTGCAAAAAAAAAATGTTTTCATGTAAACAAAAAGTGTCAGAAAGGGCTTTGTCTTCAAGTGGTGAGAAGAGTGGATGATGTGTGACATAAGCTTCCTAATGTTGTGCATAAAATGCCAGGACAGTTCAAAACCCCCCCAAATGACCCCATTTTGGAAAGTAGACACCTCAAGCTATTTGCTGAGAGGCATGTTGAGCCCATTGAATATTTTTTTTTTTTGTCCCAAGTGATTGAATAATGACAAAAATAAAAAAAAATAAAAAATTTACAAAAAGTTGTCACTAAATTATATATTGCTCAAACATGCCATGGTTATATGTGGAATTGCACCCCAAAATACATTCTGTTGCTTCTCCTGAGTACGGGGATACCACATGTGTGAGACATTTTGGGAGCCTAGCCGCGTACAGGACCCCAAAAACCAAGCACCGCCTTCAGGATTTCTATGAGTGTAAATTTTTGATTTTACTCCTCACTGCCAATCACAGTTTCGGAGGACATGGAATGCCCAGATGGCACAAAACCCCCCCAAATGACCCAATTTTGGAAAGTAGACACCCCAAGCTATTTGCTGAGAGGTATGTTGAGTATTTTGCAGATCTCGCTTTTTGTCACAAAGTTTTAAAAATTGAAAAAAGAAAAAAAAAATATGTCTTTCTTCATTTTCAAAAACAAATGAGAGCTGTAAAATACTCACCATGCCTCTCGGCAAATAGCTTGGGGTGTCTACTTTCCAAAATGGGGTCATTTGTGGGGGTTTTGGGCTATCTTGGCATTTTATGGCCTTCAAAACTGTGATAGGTAGTGAGGAGTGAAATCAAAAATTTGTGCCCTTAGAAATCCTGAAGGTGGTGCTTGGTTTTCGGGGGCCCGTACGCGGCTAGGCTCTCAAAAAGTCCCACACATGTGGTATCCCCGTACTCAGGAGAAGCAACCAAATGTATTTTGGGGTGCAATTCCGCATATAACCATGGCATGTTTGAGCAATATATCATTTAGTGACAACTTTTTGTACATTTTTTTTTTCTTTTTGTCATTATTCAATCACTTGGGACAAAAAAAAATATTTAATGGGCTCAACATGCCTCTCAGCAATTTCCTTGGGGTGTCTACTTTCCAAAATGGGGTCATTTTGGGGGGTTTTGTGCTATCTTGGCATTTTATGGCCTTCAAAACTGTGATAGGTAGTGAGGAGTGAAATCAAAAATTTATGCCCTTAGAAACCTTGAAGGCTGTGCTTGGTTTTTGGGGTCCCGTACGCGGCTAGGCTCCCAAAAAGTCCCACACATGTGGTATCCCCGTACTCAGGAGAAGCAGCAGAATGTATTTTGGGGTGCAATTCCACATATAACCATGGCATGTGTGAGCAATATATCATTTAGTGACAACTTTGTGCAAAAAAAACAAAGTTTGTCATATTCCCGCAACTTGTGGCAAAATATAAAATATTCCATGGACTGAACATGCCTCTCAGTAAATAGCTTGGGGTGTCTACTTTCCAAAATGGGGTCATTTGGGGGGATTTTGTGCTATTTTGGCATTTTATGGCCTTCGAAACTGTGATAGGTAGTGAGGAGTGAAATCAAAAATTTACGCCCTTAGAAAGCCTGAAGGCGGTGCTTGGTTTTTGGGGCCCCGTACCCGGCTAGGCTCCCAAAAAGTCCCACACATGTGGTATCCCCGTACTCAGGAGAAGCAGCAGAATGTATTTTGGGGTGCAATTCCACATATAACCATGGCATGTGTGAGCAATATATCATTTAGTGACAACTTTTTGTACATTTTTTCTTTTTTTTTTCTTTTTGTCATTATTCAATCATTTGGGACAAAAAATAAAAAATATTCAATGGGCTCAACATGCCTCTCAGCAAATAGCTTGAGGTGTCTACTTTCCAAAATGGGGTCATTTGGGGGGGTTTTGTGCCATCTTGGCATTTTATGGCCTTCGAAACTGTGATAGGTAGTGAGGAGTGAAATCAAAAATTTATGCCCTTAGAAACCTTGAAGGCGGTGCTTGGTTTTTGGGGTCCCGTACGCGACTAGGCTCCCAAAAAGTCCCACACATGTGGTATCCCCATACTCAGGAGAAGCAGCAGAATGTATTTTGGGGTGTAAATTCACATATGCCCATGGCATGTGTGAGCAATATATCATTTAGTGACAACTTTGTGCAAAAAAAATAAAGTTTGTCATATTCCCGCAACTTGTGGCAAAATATAAAATATTCCATGGACTAATCATGCCTCTCAGTAAATAGCTTGGGGTGTCTACTTTCCAAAATGGGGTCATTTAGGGGGGTTTTGTGCTATTTTGGCATTTTATGGCCTTCGAAACTGTGATAGGTAGTGAGGAGTGAAATCAAAAATTTGCGCCCTTAGAAATCCTGAAGGCGGTGCTTGGTTTCCGGGGTCCCGTACGTGGCTAGGCTCCTAAAAAGTCCCACACATGTGGTATCCCCGTACTCAGGAGAAGCAGCAGAATGTATTTTGGGGCACAATTCCACATATAACCATGGCATGTGTGAGCAATATATCATTTAGTGACAACTTTTTGTAATTTTTTTTTTTGTCATTATTCAATCACTTGGGACAAAAAAAAGAAAAATATTCAATGGGCTCAACATGCCTCTCAGCAATTTCCCTGGGCTGTCTACTTTCCAAAATGGGGTCATTTGGGGGGTTTTGTACTGCCCTGCCATTTTAGCACCTCAAGAAATGAGATAGGCAGTCATAAATTAAAAGCTGTGTAAATTCCAGAAAATGTACCCTAGTTTGTAGACGCTATAACTTTTGCGCAAACTAATAAATATACACTTATTGACATTTTTTTTACTAAAGACATGTGGCTGAATACATTTTGGCCTAAATGTATGACTACAATTGAGTTTATTCGATTTTTCTTATAACAAAAAGTAGAAAATATCATTTTTTTTCAAAATTTTCGGTCTTTTTCCGTTTATATCGCAAAAAATAAAAATCGCAGAGGCAATCAAATACCATTAAAAGAAAGCTCTATTTGTGGGAAGAAAAGGACGCAAATTTCGTTTCAGTACAACATTGCATGTCCGCACAATTTACAGTTAAAGCAGCGCAGTGCAAAATTCTGAATTCACCTCTGGTCCTTTAGCTACCAAATGGTCCGGGGCTTAAGTGGTTAAAGAATTTTTTTTTATTGGAAACAGTGAAAAGTCACAGGGTGCTAAGTCAGGGGAAAAAAGCGATTGGTCCAGTTTTGGAATAGATTTCTGGGCCAGGAACTCACAAACACCTAACGCATCATTTTTAGGAGCGTTGTCATTGTGGATCCATCACTGGAGCAACAACACACTGCAGATGCACTTCGGAGTCAAGAGAGACACCCCCCGCAGATACTCATCTATATCATTCTATGCAATGTTTTAAACACTATCCTGTGAGTAGCCATTTGGCTGATTTTTATCTATTAATTAAACTGATGTTTACATACTGCACTTAGTAGGCACATTTTTTCTTTTCTTCTATTATTCACAGAGTCTGCTTCACTCTTAAAAGTGCTGCCAACGGTGCCTATGTAATTATATATTCCTTTTCATCATTATCACCATTACTACCAATATATGGACTCTATTATCCTATTGGGACTTTTTTACTCTCATTCAGCTATGTTCATCTATGTTTATTACTCATAATCCGTCAACCCTTTATTTTTATATATTTTTTTATTTTTATATGTATTTTTATTTTTATTTTTATTCTTATTGCATTATTGTACTGCTGTACCATTCCCTAGTTTATACTGGTGTATTCTCTGTATCCACTCCTTGAGCCGTCATTTTTTGTTATGCTTTTTGGTAAATTGGTAATGGTGAACTAACCCTTTAAGCACTTGCATTGATTCATAGCAAATATAATTCCATGCAATTTACACTCAAAAGCCACTTTATTAGGTACACCTGTTCAATTGCTTTGTAACGCAAATTGCTAAAGAGCCAATCACATGGCAGCAACTCAATGCTTTCAGGTATCTAGACGTAGTGAAGATGACTTTCTGAAGTTTAAACCGAACATCAAAATGGGGAAGAAAGGGGATTTAAGTGACTTTGAACGTGGCATGGTTGTTGGTGGCAGACAGGCTGGTCTAAGTATTTCAAAAACTGCTGATCTACTAGGATTTTCACGCACAGCCATATCTAGGGGTTACAGAGAATGGTCCGAAATTGAGAAAATATCTAGTAAGCGGCAGTTGTGTGGAGGAAAATGCTTTGTTGATGTCAGAGGTCAGAGGAGAATAGGCAGACTGGTTCAAGATGATAGAAAGGCGACAGTAACTCAAATACCCACTCGTTACATCCAAGGTATGCAGAATACCATGTCTGAATGCACAACACATCGAACCTTGAAGCAGATGGGCAGCAGAGGATCAAACCTGGTGCCACTCCTGTCAGCTAAGAACAGGAAACTGAGGCTACAATTGGCACAAACTCACCAAAATTGGACAATAAAAGATTGGAAAAACATTGCCTGGTCTGATGAGTCTCGATTTCAGCTGCGACATTCCGATGGTCGGGTCACAATTTGGCATAAACAACATGAAAGCATGTATCCATCCTGCCTTGTATCACCGGTTCAGGCTGGTGGTGGTGGTGGTGTAATGGTGTGGGAGATATTTTCTTGCCACACTTTGGGCTCCTTAGTACCAATTGAGCATCGTTTAGACGCCACGGCCTACCTGAGTATTTTTGCTGACCATGTCCATCCCTTTATGACTACAGTGTACCCATCTTCTTTTGGCTCCTTCCAGCAGGATAATGCACCCTGTCACAAAGCTCAGATCATCTCAAACTGGTTTCTTGAACATAACAATGAGTTCACTTTACTCCAATGGCCTCTAGAGCAGTGGCGGCTGGTGGGCTTTTTTTCTGGGGGGGGGGGGCGGCAAGCAACCAGCACTAGATTCCCACCCCCTCCCCCCTACAGGTGTCACGTACCTAGCGGTGATGAGCCCGGACTTGCAGAGGAAGGCCTCCCTTACGGCTCCCACCAGCGGCCCCTGGTAAGGTAACAGCAGGCTCGGAGGTAGGAGGGGTACGAGTGCCTGGCAGGATCAACCAAGGTGAAGGTAGGTATGCAGACTTGGTAGGCACACTGGAACACAGCAGGTCGAACTGGAATCAGGAACACTCAGCAAACTGGAATCGTTCAGCAGACGGGACCGGAACCAGGAACACAGGAACTCAGCAAACTGGATCAGCTTAGCAGACTGGACCGGAACCAGGAACACAGGAACTCAGCAGACTGGATCAGCTTAGCAGACTGGACTGGAACCAGGAACACAGGAACTCAGCAAACTGGATCAGCTTAGCAGACTGGACCGGAACTAGGAACACAGGAACTCAGCAGACTGGATCAGCTTAGCAGACTGGACTGGAACCAGGAACACAGGAACTCAGCAAACTGGATCAGCTTAGCAGACTGGACCGGAACTAGGAACAGTGAGCTTGGTCAGACAAGCCGGGTCGGTTAACTGGCTGGCAGCAAGGTACAGAGGGATCAGACAGAGGAGAGGTCACAACAAGCCAGGGGTCGGATGCAGGCAGAAAACTGGAGAAGTCACAGGCAGGCCGGGTCAAACACAGGTAAGTCTTCAGATCAGGTTTTCAGGTACTCAACGCTGTAGAGCAGACAGCAGGGACTGTCTGCGATTGACAGGTTTAAATAGCCCCTCTGGCGCCACCTGCAGGGCGGAGCATGCGCAACCGAGAATCAGGAAGACCAGGACGCCTGCTTCTGGCAGGACCTCCATGACATTGCCCCCCCCAAGGGGCAGCCTCCAGATGCCCATCCGGGCAAACTTCTCAGGGTGAGATCTCTTGAAGGACTGCACCAGGCTTCTAGCATGGATGTTCTCCTCAGGCTCCCAAGAGTTTTCTTCGGGTCCGTAGCCCTTCCACTTAATCAGGAATTGGTTCTGGTTATTCCTTCTTCTAAAATCCATAATGGCTTCCACTTCGAATTCCTCCTCCCCGTCTACAATGACAGGATCAGGGAGAGCCGGACTTCGGCCTGGAAATGGGTTGGGAACTGAAGGCTTCAGCAGAGATACATGGAAGACCGGATGGATCTTGAGGGAGTCAGGGAGCTCCAGTTCATAAGCCACTTCATTGATTTTCCTTTTGACTGGAAACGGCCCTAAGAATTTGGGGCCCAGTTTCTTAGAGGGACATGCCATCCTCAAGTTTAAAGTGGATAACCATACTTGGTCGCCGGGTGCCAGCATTAATTCACCCCGTCTCTTCCTGTCAAAAATTGTTTTGTTGTGTTCCTGAGTCTTGGTCATGGTTTCCTGCAGAAGTTGATTGTTGGATGAAAAGAAGTTCAACTTTTCCTGGACTGCGGGCACCGTACATTCAGGAAGGGAATTGGGCAGGAATGTAGGATGGAAACCGTAGTTTGCGAAGAATGGGGACTGCTTGGTAGCGGAATGCGTAGAGTTGTTATAGGCAAACTCGGCCAATGGGAGCAGGGAAACCCAGTCATTCTGAGCGAATGAAGAGAAGCAGCGCAGGTACTGCTCAAGGGTCTGGTTAGTCCTCTCAGTCTGTCCATTGGTCTGGGGGTGGTAAGCAGAGGAAAGTGACAATTCTATCTCCAGAGCCTTGCAGAGGGATCTCCAAAACCGGGAGGTAAATTGTACCCCTCGGTCGGAGACAATATTGGCTGGTACCCCGTGGAGTCTGACGACCTCTCTGATGAACACCTGTGCAGTTTCGGGAGCTGAGGGAGTCCCCTTCATGGGAATGAAATGTGCCATCTTGGATAGACGGTCTACTATCACGAAGATAGTGGTGTGACTCTCAGCCGGAGGCAACTCGACGATAAAGTCGATGGACAGCATTTTCCAGGGTCTGTCTGGGACGGGTAGGGGTCTCAGTAGTCCCCAGGCCTTGGATTTGTAACCCTTGTTTCGGGTACAAACTATGCAGGACTCCACAAACTTCCTACAGTTCTCGCGGAGCCGAGGCCACCAAAAGGTACGCTGTACCAAGTCGGTGGTCTTGGCAACGCCAAAGTGCCCGGCAAGGGCATGGTCGTGGCAGAGTTCCAGTACGGTTATTCTCAGCTCTTCAGGTACGTAGATCCTGTTCTGGTACCAAAACAGCCCATCTTTGGCCTGCAATTCCGGTTCGGAGGGGAGTCTCTGCCCAGTGGAGGCTTGCTTGATCCGGGAGAGTAGGTCTTCCTGAAGCAGAAGGAAGTTTCCAGGAGCAAGAATGGTGTCTGGAGGAGAGGTTTCCTTAGACTTATGGAACATCCGAGAGAGGGCATCGGGCTTAATGTTCTTGGAACCGGGACGGTAAGTGACATGGAAGGAGAACCGGGAGAAGAAGAGCGCCCACCTGGCTTGTCGTGGTTTTAGCCTTTTCGCTGCCTTTGTGTACTCCAGGTTCTTGTGGTCGGTGAATATCAGAATCGGGTGGGCAGCCCCCTCCAACAGATAACGCCACTCCTCTAATGCGGACTTGATCGCCAGCAATTCCCGATCCCCCACGTCGTAGTTCCTCTCTGCCGCAGATAACTTGCGAGAGAAAAAAGCTACTGGGTGGAGCAAGGCTCTGGTCCCCTGTCTTTGGGACAGTATTGCTCCTACCGCAATTTTCGAGCCGTCTACCTCCAGGACGAACGGTAATGAGGAATCTGGGTGCTTCAAGATAGAGGCAGAGGTAAAGAGACCCTTCAGGGCCTCAAAGGCCATTTGGGCCTCAGGGGACCAGTGGAAACGGATCCCTTGTTTGGTCAGCTGGGTGATGGGTGCAATGATGGCTGAGAACCCTCTGATGAATTTGCGGTAGAAGTTGGCGAATCCAACGAAACGTTGGATCCCCTTCTTGTCCGCCGGGACTGGCCAGTCCAGGATTGCAGCAATCTTTTGAGGGTCCATCTTGATGCCCTCGCTGGAGATAATTAGTCCCAAGAACGATATACTTTCCAGCTCAAATTCACACTTCTCGGCCTTCGCATACAGGCCGTGCTGGCGAAGCCGAGCCAACACACTTCTGACGTGCCTGCGGTGGGAATCAAGGGAGGAAGAAAAAATTAGTATATCGTCTAGGTAGACAATGACAAAGAGATCTAGGAAGTCCCGGAGCACATCATTAATGAAATACTGGAAAGTGGCAGGGGCGTTGCACAACCCGAAGGGCATTACCCGGTACTCGAAATGTCCGAATCGGGTGCGGAAAGCGGTCTTCCACTCATCCCCCTCCTTGATGCGGACCAGATTGTAGGCTCCACGGAGATCAAGTTTGGTAAAAATGATGGCTGTTCCCAGTCTCTGAAATAGTTCCGGTACCAAGGGGAGAGGGTAGCGTTTTTTTACTGTGATTTTATTTAATTCACGATAGTCCACACAGGGTCGAAGGGTATGATCCTTCTTCTCTACGAAAAAGATGCCTGCACCGGCTGGAGATGTAGACGGACGAATGAACCCTTTCTGTAGGTTTTCATCGATATAGTCTTTTAGTGCCCCCTGTTCTACCTCTGTTAACGGGAAGATCCTGCTAAACGGAATTGCCGCTCCGGGAAGTAGGTCAATGGGGCAATCATAGGCCCGATGAGGTGGTAGAGTCTCTGCCCCTTGTTTGCTAAACACATCAAGAAAGTCATGGTAGACCTCAGGGATGGATTGCCGTATTCCAGCCTCCGTATTGATACATAAGAGGGTGGCCGGCCCAGGGGTTTTGAGTGTCCCGCAGGATTGCTGGCAGTAAGGAGAAGAAAAGGTCACCAACCCCGTGGCCCAGTTGATGGTAGGGTTGTGGACCTGTAGCCAAGGTATACCAAGGATCACAGGGAACAATGGGGAAGAGATAATGTCCAGGCGTAAGTATTCTTGGTGGGTTCCGGAGATGGTGGAGATGGTAGCGGGTAAAGGGGCGGTCTCTTGGACCACTGGTCCAGACTTAATGATGGACCCATCAGCCAAATGCACACATAGTCCATGGGTCTTGGTGACAAGAGGGATCTGGTGCTTGATGGCAAAGGCTGAGTCCATAAAGCAGCTGCAAGCCCCGGAATCAATAATAGCGGGCACTTGCAGAGTCCTTCCTGGGAGCTGTAACGAGACAGAGAGAGCAAGGTGAGATGTGGACTTGGCCTGTGGGTTGGTAGTGTCAGAAGATACTGAAAGACACTTACGAAGTTTCAGGGGACAATTTATAACGAAGTGTCCGGGTTCCCCGCAGTACAGGCACAGATTGTTCACTTGGCGACGTTGGCGTTCCTGTTGGGAGAGGGGAGGACGAAGCACTCCGAGCTGCATGGGCTCGGGTATGTCAGATGTAGCGGCTGGAGGTGCAACAGGTGCTGGGTGCAGATGGCTGGGAGCCCGGGGAAGCATCCAGGTCGGGCGGGAGAAGCCCGTGGACCTCTCAGCCCTTCGTTCCCTGAGACGTCGGTCGATCTGGATTGTTAAGTCAATTAGTGAATTCAGGGTTGGTGGTATGCCAACCCTAGCGAGCTCGTCCTTCAGAGGGTCGGACAGACCTATGCGGAACTGATGGCGGAGGGTGGCGTCATTCCAACTGGTATCTGCGCTCCACCGTCTAAATTCCGCTACGTAGTCCTCTGCTGCTCTGCGCCCCTGCTGAAGGGTGCGCGAGGCGGTCTCTGCGGTTACTGAGAGCTGGGAATCTTCATATAGCTGAGCCATGGCGTCGAAGAAGGCAGTAAGGTTGTTTAATGCCATATCTTTCCGTTCCAAGAGACGGTGGGCCCAGCTCTGAGGGTCTCCGGAAAGCAGGGACATCACAAAGCCCACCTTGGTGGCTTCCAAGGAGAAGGTGCGAGGCTGCAGAGCGAAGTAGAGTTCGCAGGAATTACGAAAAGCCCTAAACTTGCTTCGATCCCCGGAGAATCTTTCGGGTGTAGGGACCCTGGGCTCCGGAGGAAGCATGACAACTGTGGGTGAGGATCCTGCCCCAGCAGTGGAGGTAGAGGTATGGGATCCCCCTTGGGCTCCAGAGGGGTTGGAGAGGACCTGCACTTGTTCTTCCAGATGGGTGTAGCCTTGCTGGAGGTTCTTGACCGCTTTAGCCAATCCTGCCAGGTGCCGACATAGTTCCTCCATAGGTGAGGCTCCCTGCTCGGGCTCAGACATGGCTGTCTGCTACTGTCACGTACCTAGCGGTGATGAGCCCGGACTTGCAGAGGAAGGCCTCCCTTACGGCTCCCACCAGCGGCCCCTGGTAAGGTAACAGCAGGCGCGGAGGTAGGAGGGGTACGAGTGCCTGGCAGCATCAACCAAGGTGAAGGTAGGTATGCAGACTTGGTAGGCACACTGGAACACAGCAGGTCGAACTGGAATCAGGAACACTCAGCAAACTGGAATCGTTCAGCAGACGGGACCGGAACCAGGAACACAGGAACTCAGCAAACTGGATCAGCTTAGCAGACTGGACCGGAACCAGGAACACAGGAACTCAGCAGACTGGATCAGCTTAGCAGACTGGACTGGAACCAGGAACACAGGAACTCAGCAAACTGGATCAGCTTAGCAGACTGGACCGGAACTAGGAACACAGGAACTCAGCAGACTGGATCAGCTTAGCAGACTGGACTGGAACCAGGAACACAGGAACTCAGCAAACTGGATCAGCTTAGCAGACTGGACCGGAACTAGGAACCGTGAGCTTGGTCAGACAAGCCGGGTCGGTTAACTGGCTGGCAGCAAGGTACAGAGGGATCAGACAGAGGAGAGGTCACAACAAGCCAGGGGTCGGATGCAGGCAGAAAACTGGAGAAGTCACAGGCAGGCCGGGTCAAACACAGGTAAGTCTTCAGATCAGGTTTTCAGGTACTCAACGCTGTAGAGCAGACAGCAGGGACTGTCTGCGATTGACAGGTTTAAATAGCCCCTCTGGCGCCACCTGCAGGGCGGAGCATGCGCAACCGAGAATCAGGAAGACCAGGACGCCTGCTTCTGGCAGGACCTCCATGACAACAGGTCCATCACTTACTATGCGACGGGCAGGCTGGCTGTATCCTCCTCTCCTCGCTGGCTGTGTCCTCCTCTCCTTGCTGGCTGTATCCTCTGCGCAGCAGCCGCGGCAGGACCGGCTCCAGTGTCTCCTCTTCCACAACGCTAGGCATCCAATAGGATCTCCTGGCGCTTTGGCCAATCGGGAAACAGGTGTCACTGACCTGCTTCCTGATTGGCGGGGAGGCAATGTAGTGTGAAAACAGCAAAAATGTATTCGCTATGGTCACACAATTGGGTGGGATCAGGGCGCAGAGTGTGCTCACCCTATTTTGAAGACCATTAGAGCCCCTGGCTCTAATCAGGTGCTTCAAAAAACACTCCCCCCCCAACCCCGCCATAGGAATTCATGTGTCCGGCGTCCTGAAAGGGGTCAGGCACATGGGCAGGGGGGGACGGAAACGGTGCGCCCACAATGCACTTAACAATGCACAGGCCGCCACTGCTCCAGAGTCACCAGATCACAATCCAATAGATGTGGTGGAATGGAAGATTTGCATCATGGATGTGCAGCCGACAAATCTGCAGCAACTGTGTGATGCTATCATGTTAATATGGATGGACCAAAATCTCTGCAGAATATTCCAACACCTTGTTGAATCTACGACTCAAAGTATGAAGGCAGTTCTGATGGGGTCCAACCCGGTACTAGCAAGGTGTACCTAATAAAGTGGCCGGTGAGTGTATATCTGTCTGTAAAAGACCCCTGGTATCTCTCTGCTTTACCTATTAATGAGACATGTACATCACCAAGAAAAAGCAACTTTGAAAGCTCTCCCACTCTTGTAGCGGCTGCACGTCCTGGGATAAACACATACTTATGTTCCTGTCTTTCATATAGCAGAATTCCAATTATGAACACTACTTCTCAGCAAAATTAAGAAAAAAGTACCGGCCTCAAAACAGAAGTGCATAATGACAGGGGAGAATTTACAGGGCCGTAACTGTGATCATTAAGTACTTTGGCTGTTTGCTTACAAACATAATTGGTAATCGTTGGTAATTCAGAAGCTGTGTCTGCGGCCTGCAGCAGAGGGCCCTGAACTCGTTAGAAAACACATGAAGCTTTTCAAAAATTTTGCTGACTTGTTTCATATTGTTATTTTAGTTTTCAGACAATAAAGCTTTTTTCCTCTTCTTTTTTTTTTTTTTTTTAAGGGGTCCTTTATTCTTCATATAAAAAGGACAGTATGTGAGGTCCTGGTGACAATGTCTTGGTAAGCTCCAATCAGGGTGCAGTATTTAAAATTGCTGCCTTAGCTTAGCAAAGCTGCAGATCTACTTTTTTTGTTATTCATGCTTGTGATCATCATTTTGATTGTTATTTTTAAGCAGCTTTGCAGAGTACATTGAATTACAAGTCAAGTGTTAGCTAAAAATTCTTAACTTTGTGGATAATTAGACTGGGAATTAAGTGACCCTGCTCATGAAAAGAAGCTGGTGGGATTTTATTATATTTGGCTCTTAAAAAAAAGATAACAAGATAGGCAAGAAGGCAAGATAACAAAACACATGGTAAAAAAAAAAGCTTATTTAAAGGGGGCGCACAGCAGTGAGGAAGGGGTAATGTTATTACTTTCTGGAAGTCTCCTTTATCCTGTGCCTGACTGCTGGTGAGTGTTACGTTCTTTGGTCTGAAGCTGATTGGTGGTGACTGGTGAGTGTCCTTTGACTTGAGTCTGATTGGCAGTGAGTGTTATGAAGATGATCTTTGGCCTGTGGCTGGTTGGTGGTTAGTGTTCTGGACATGATGTTCTGAAGATGTTCTTTGGCCTGTGGCTGATTGGTGGTCAGTGTTCTGGAGGTGATCTTTGGCCTGTGGCTAATTGATGGTGAGTGTTCTGAATGTGGTGTTCTGAAAATGCTCTTTGGCCTGTGGCTGATTAGTGGTCAGTGTTCTGGAGATGTTCTTTGGCCTCTGGGTGATTGGTGGTGAAAGGGGTCAAGTCCTAGGAAAAGAAGTAGTGGGAACTCACCCAGAAAGTACCTAAAATGGCTGTATTCTGTGCTAAACATTGCAAATATCAATATTTAAACTATAAACACAAAGCTAGTGCTATTAGCAATGTGTTTAAGTTAAACAAAATTCAAAAACCATATTTTTCCATTTACATGGAGGTCAGGTTAATATAACCCAGCCAACACAGAGTTCCTCCTTACATCAGAGTCTGCAGAGTTCCCCCTAATGCCGGTTTTTCCGTCTGAAAAAAATCGGATGTTTTTTCAGACGGAATTCCGCTCAAGCTTGTCTTGCATACACACGGTCACACCAAATTCCGACCATCAAAAACACAGTGACGTACAACACGTACGACGGCACTATAAAGGGGAAGTTCCATTCCAACGGCGCCACCCATTGGGCTGCTTTTGCTAATCTCGTGTTAGTAAAAGTTTGGTGAGAGACAATTCGCGCTTTTCAGATAGTTTTCTGCTGTTCAGTTGGTGCTTGTGGGTTTGTATCTGTCTTTCAGTGCGTGTAGTGAGTTTGTATCTGTTTTTCAGTGCGTTCTTGTCCGCTCGTTTCTGATTTTCAGGTCGTTCTTCATAGGCCTTTCTGTTCTTCATTGCGTTCTGTTAGTTCGTTCTGACCAGCCGACCGTTTTCTAGCTATGTTGCGGGTACGTACTCATCGTAGAGTTCGTGCTGTGCGGGGGCTTGGTGTTGGGCTTCTTGCTCTTACCCAAGCTCAGTCCATGAACCGGGTGAGGAGGAGTTCATGGACGAAGAATTGGTTGCTCCAGCGTGACCAATTCTGTCATATGCCTTTGTTGCGGGAGATCCAGGAGAATAATCCTGATGATTTTAGGAATTATCTCTGGATGATGGACCCCATTTTTCACCGTCTGTTGGTTTTGCTGTCCCCTTATATTACCAAGCAGGACACCTGCATGCGGCAAGCCATCACTCCCGAGCAGAGGCTAGTCATCACGTTGCGCTACCTGGTGACTCAGAGAAGTCTGCAGGACCTCAAGTTCTCAACAGGCATCTCCCCCCAGGCTCTGGGGATCATTATCCCAGAGACCTGTTCTGCCATCATACAAGTCCTGCAGAAGGACTATATTAAGGTAAGTTTTCTCCTTTAACATCACATTCTATGTATTTAATGTATGCTAATGTATTGTATTTCTTTCATCATTCCCTAATTACCATGATTGTAATATGCTGTGAATGTCCCCTTTGTCCTCATGCATGCTGTAAGCTTTTAACGCTCCTTTTTTGGCCCACATGCATATTTGCCTTCACTAACCTCTCCAGCATGCTATCCTGGGCCCATACACACCTAGCCTAGTCACTTACCAATGTATTTTGTCAGCTCCATTGTAGTAAACACCCCCTAAAATGTGTACAAGTGTTTTTGTTCTCATTAAATTCAGACAGAGTGGCAGAGGCTTTTTTTGGGGGGCCCAAACTCATCTAGAACCCCCCCCCCCCCTAAAATTCTTACAATGGGCCATCAGAAGGGGTGAGGTATCTGATAAGTGGGCCTTATATTTTTGTCTTTAAATAGTCCTTAAAATAAATGTTATACTGATGTTGGCCAAGAATGTTTTTGTATAATCTGCTTGCAATGTTAAGTGCAAAAGTATTAATATTATTGTTTCTGCTTTGACTCCACAGTTTCCTTCAACGCCACAGGAATGACAGACTGTGGCCTCCCAGTTTGCAATGCGGTGGGACTTTCCCAACTGCGGAGGGGCAATAGATTGGAAGCATGTCCACATCATGCCACCACCCCATTCTGGGTCATACGATTATAACTATAAGGGGTTTAATAGTATAGTGTTGATGGCGGTGGTTTCGGCACAATATGAGGTTCTTCATGTGGACGTGGGGAAGAATGGCCGGATGTCGGATGGTGGAGTCTTCGCCCAGACTGAGTTTTCCCAACGTCTCCAGAGGGGTGACCTGGCATTGCCACCTGATGAATACAACGTGGAAGGACTCCCATTTGTGTTCATCGCAGATGAAGAATTCAGTCTGGGTGATCATCTTATGAGGCCATTCCCCCACAGGACCCTCACTCCGGAGAGGAGGGTTTTTAACTACCGGCTGGCCAGAGCCAGAAGAGTCGTTGAGAATGCCTTTGGGATAATGGCCAGCCAGTTCCGCCTAATTCTGACAGCAATATATATGGCGGACTACAAACTGAAATATATCATTTTATCCTGCTGCATACTGCACAATTTTTTAAGGCAAAATGCCCAAAATTATCTTGCCTCAGTTGGGCCTGAGGCCGGACTTTCTGAGAATCCCCTGACGAGCCTGGATACTGGCCGTCCTGGCTTGCCCCCCCCAAAGCGCCCGTGAAGTTCGCCAGAAATATGTTGATTATTTTACGGGTAGGGGGGCCATTGCTATGCCAGACAATGTACTTGTAGTGCCAAGTTGATTTTCCTTTAGTAAATAACCCCCATTGTCACTGTAAACACCAAATCACTTCAAAAAATGGTATTGAGCATTGAAAAAAGAAGCCACACATTGTTGCGTATAATTTTTTTACTCTGTGCACATTTACATGTGCGTTAATAAATTTTTGGTTAAATTAAAACATTTTTTTTTTCTCAAGTTTTACAATTACATTTTATTTATTTTTTGTATAAACAGGCATGTTTCAAAACATAACATACACAACTCTGGAACTTAGAAAGTTCAACCTTGAAAAACTGAAGACAATATCAGACATTATAGTGTGTCAAAACTGTGAAGCTTGAAGCTATGATTAAGCACTAAGTTTTAGTGTGAAACGCATCAGTTTGTACCCTGTTTGCTGTGGCATGTATCCTGTGTTTTTTTATTTACAATAAAAGCAACAAGTTTTGGAGTGCGGCTGTCCAGAAATCCTTCCTTCATTTTACGTTTTCTGTGTGCGGAGGAAGGAGGAACGGAAGCGACAAATGTCCTAACGAAGGTAAAATTTAAACTTTGGGCATCAGTGTCCTATACTGCTTCAAGATTGAGACCTATATTGGGATAAGATTATGAGAGTTTAGGCTGACAATAGTGTTTTTGTCTTGTGTTTTGTCTTGCAGCAAATATGAATCCCTTTAAGGAGCCAGAATTCATTGGCAGGTTCATAGACCGGTACAGGGAGCTTACCAACTTATGGGAGGTTAAAAACCCATTATATTATAATAGAGCAGCTAGGAGGGCAACGCTGGAGAAACTTCTGGTATTAGTGAAGACGCGGCTCCCCTTAGCAACCATCGAGTTTGTGGAAAAGAAAATTGGTACCTTGAGGAGCATGTATAAGAAGGAGCATAATAAGATCCAGAAATCCCTCAGATCAGGAACAGCAGCAGCGGCTGTGTATGTACCCAGACTGTGGTACTTCAACAGACTGCGGTTTCTGGACGACCAGCTTGAAGGCAGGGAATCTCTTTCTACACTTCCCTGCAGCCTTCCCTCCAGCCTTCCCTCAACCCCAGCAGAGGCTGAGGACCAACCTGGGCCTTACATCCTGGAAGAAGTGGATGCGCCCAGCTGGAGCCAGGTAAGGTATTTTTTACCATATTTATTGTCCTAAAATTATTGTTGTTAACTAGATATTATTGATAACAAATTAATGATTTTGGAAAAAGTGTTTGACATATCAATAGACAGTATTGGCCTAGAATGATTGGGACAAGAATGAAAAATGCTGGGGTCAGAATGAGAGTCTTTTCTATTTATTAACATTCAATTTGCAACAGTCATGAGCTGAAAATTGTGTGTGATTGATGAACGAAAAACTAAAACTATGTCCCTTTTTATACACAGAATGACGTCAGCCAGGATGAGGGTCTGGAAAGTGGCAGGGGTAAAAAGCAGCCAGGAGGTGGACGGTCCCAGTGTCAGCCAGGAGGTGGCCGGGCCCAGTGGTCTCACCCAATCCCAGGTGCCTCCCCTCCGCCTTACAACAAAAAGGCCCAGGAAGGGGAGGAACACGGAGGAGGCAGCACTGGGCCTCATTAGGGAGGCAAGTGAGGCCCTCCAAACCCCCCCCGATTCTGAAGAGGCCTATGGCTACTATCTAGCTACTAGATTGCAGAAATTGGAGGAGGGCCAACGCCTCCTCTGTGAGGAAATTTTTGCTCAGGCCCTTCAGAAGGGGTTGAGGGGCCAGCTGACTGAGAACAGCCACGTATGTGATCTCGCCCATCCTCCTCCTCCTCCTCCTGCCACAAGTCCACCTCCAGAGACACAGGCTCCAAGGAAGCGTGCAGTGAAGGCTGCAGGGAAGGGTGCAGGGAAGACAAGAAAGTGATCGCCTGGCTTCAGTCTGGTCTGACAGAAGACGCAGGCTGTTGTAGTACCACAGACTGGGGACATATATGTCATCTGCTGCTGTTCCTGATCTCTGGGAGTACTGGACCAGATTGTGCTCCCTATTGTATGGACTCCTCAAGCTACCAATTTTCTTTTCCACAGAGTTGATGTCTGCCCTGGGGTCCAAAGGCTTCGCTAATTCCATCAGTTTCTCCAGCGTTGCCTTCCTCTTTATTTTGTTACCCAGAATAAATGGATATTTTTTTTCATAAAATACTTGCCTATGTGTTTTTCATAAAAAGGACAATTTGTTTGTGATTGGCAAGTACATTTCCAAATTAAAATGTAAAATTAACAAGGGACACCAACCAACCAGGTTAAAAAATACAAGATAATAATGTTGTTGTGGTAACTTGACAAAAAAAATAAAAAATATGGAGATCACTAGAAAATATTTTCCGAAAAAAAAAATGAGATCTTGATTAAAACACAATAAAGATGACTATAAAAAATAATTATAAACATTATTATGGAGATCTGGCTTTAGCCACTTCAGCCCCGGACCATTTGGCTGCTCAATGACCAGGCCATTTTTTGCGATTCGGCACTGTTCTGCTTTAACTGTAATTTTACGGTCATGCAATGTTGTACCCAAACGAAATTTGCGTCCTTTTTTCCCCCACAAATAGAGCTTTCTTTTGATGTCATTTGATTGCCTCAGAGATTTTTATTTTTTGCAATATAAACGGAAAAAGACCTAAAATTTTAAAAAAAAAATGATTTTCTACTTTTTGTTATAAGAAAAATCCCAAAAACTAAATTTTAGTTATACATTTAGGCCAAAATGTATTCAGCCACATGTCTTTGGTAAAAACATGACCCCATTTTGGAAAGTAGACACCCCAAGAAAATTGCTGAGAGGCATGTTGAGCCCATTGAATATTGAATTTCTTTGTCCCAAGTGATTGAATATTGACAAAAAAAAATAAAAAATTTACAAAAAGTTGTCACTAAATCATATATTGCTCACACATGCCATGGGCATATATGAAATTACACCCCAAAATACATTCTGCTGCTTCTCCTTAGTACGGTGATACCACATGTGTGAGACTTTTTGGGAGCCTAGCCGTGTACGGGACCCCGAAAACCAAGCACCGCCTTCAGGATTTCTAAGGGCGTAAATTTTTGATTTCATTCCTCTACTACCTAACACACTTTTGAAGGCCATACAATTCCTAGATAGCACAAAACCACCCTAAATGACCCCATTTTGGAAAGTAGACACCCCAATCTATTTGCTGAGAGGCATGTTGAGTCCATGGAATATTTTATATTTTGCCAAAAGTTGCGGGTAAATTACAAACTTTTTTTTTTTTTTGCACAAAGTTGTCACTAAATGATATATTGCTCAAACATGCCATGGGCCTATGTGGAATTACACCCCAAAATACATTCTGCTGCTTCTCCTGAGTACGGAGATACCACATGTGTGTGACTTTTTAGGAGCCTAGCCGCGTACGGGGCCCCGAAAACCAAGCACTGCCTTCAGGCTTTCTAAGGGCATAAAATGGTCTATTAGACCCTTGATCTCTCCTCTGCCCTCAAAGCATCTGACCACACCAAAATCGGTGTGATAAAATGCTTTCCCAATTTCCCAATGGGCGCTGTTTATATCCGGCGAAATCGAAGTCATGAAATGCTCGTAGCTTCCGGTTTCTAATGCCCTGTACACACGATGGAATAAAATCAGATGGAATTTTCCGTCGGAATTCCGATGAAACTGACTTCCATCAGTCTTGCATACACACCATCAGACAAAATTCCAAACGTCCAAAACACGGTGACGTAAAACACTCAGACGAGCCGAGAAAAATGAAGTTCAATGCTTCTGAGCATGCGCCAACTTGATTCTGAGCATGCGTGGGGTTTTTCTCCATTGGAGTTCCACACAGACGATCGGAATTTCCTATCGTTTTTTTTTCCATCGGAAAAATTTAAAACATGTTCTATTTTTTTAAACCGATGGAATAAAGTTTGATGGGGCCCACACACGATCGGTTTTTCCGATGAAAAAAGTGCTTCGGACTTTATTCATCGGAAAAAACGATTGTGTGTACAGGGCATTAGGTCATAGAGATGATTGGAGCCGTTCTGGTCTCTGATCAGCTCTATGGTCATCTGGCAGAACCACCGGCTGCATTCTCAGGTTCCCTGTTGGGACAGGAGAGCCAGAGAAAGCCATGGAAGATGGTGGGGGGGGGACTTTCCCTCCCACTGCTTGTAAAAGCAGTCTAGAGGCTAATTAGCCACTAGGATTGCTTTTATATGAAAGCCGACTGCTGGCTGAAAATAATGATACCAAGATGATACCTAAACCCGCAGGCATCATTCTGGTATAACCACTCAAAGTCCAGCAACATACCAGAACGTTGCTGTTCCTTGTTGGGCATGTATTGTAATTTTTTTTTCATACAGCCTGTGGGCTGAACAAAAAAAATATATGCCGAAGCATGGGGGCATCCTCCCGCAAAAGTTAGGAGCAAATCGCTCCTCCACCCCTGCTGCCCCCATGCTTCAGCATATATGCTCTTTTTTTTAACTGTGGTGGTGAAATCACCTCCTATAGCGTTGGAGTCACTGCTTTATGTATCGTGGGAGCAAACGCTGTTGCTGTCAAGATAAATAAATCCGCGCTGCAACTGAATGGCGTACCTGCTAAGCAAATGATGGTTAACAATAAAACGAAGTAACATTACAGTATAACATACCTGCAAAGCAAATACAATAAAACATAGTAAAAATAGAGAGAACGATAGATATAGAACAATAGTGAGCGAACAGTAGAGCGGACAGTAGAGAGCGAACATAAGAGAGAGAACAATAGAGAGAGAGGAGAAAAATACAACCACAACTATTTAGGGATTTTTTTATTTTATATTTCTTTTTTGTGTTTTTGCGTGTGTTTTTTATTTTTTTCACTTTTATAAAAACTGTAAAAAAAAAAACTGTAAACTGAATGTTGCAGATTAGGGTCTCTCAAAATGTGATGGCCATCACATCTTTCGAGACCCTGTGTTAGTGTGCCTAGGACTGTGTGGTGCTGTACCCCACGCTAAAACTCAACTACTGTCTGGTAGAGTTTGAAACATTCACCAATGCAGAGACCAGGTTGGTCAGGACAGGAGGGACAATAAAAGCGGGTGTCACGCCTAAATCCGCATTTGCTGCAGACACGACATCTTTTTTGGGGGTTTCTTTGGGTAGGGGGTACCAGGGAGGACAAAAGAAAAATGCCTCTCATGCAGCCGGCTCACTGCATTTGTGTTGGGAAGTTGGGCAAGAGCACCGTCTGGAAACAGAAGGGCTGTGACGATCTCTTCCTGCAATTTAAGGAAGGATCCAGTCCGTCCTGAAGCTCTGTATAGCACATGAGCGTTCAGCAAAGCCAATTGAAATAAGTATACAGACACTTTTTTGTACCAGCGTCTGGCCTTACAGGCAATTAGGTACGGCGCCAACAACTGGTCGTTGAGGTCCACCCCTCCCGTGTTAAGGTTGTATTCGTGGACACAGAGGGGTTTCTCCACAAAACCAGTCGCCGTAGGAATTTGGACTGCCGTGTCTGCGTGAAGCAAGGACAGAACGAAAACATTCAGTGAATCCCTCCACTTCACTGCTAACAAATTATTACACCTAAAGCAGGCTCTCTCCCCCCGGCTAAGTCAAGATTCTACAAGCCATTGGGGGAAGCCCCGGCGATTAGGTCGCACAGTGCCACATGCGCCAATTCCACAATCAAAAAGGTGACTAAAAAGTGGCACGCTCGTGTAATAATTGTCCACGTACAAGTGGTACCCCTTTCAGAATAAGGGTGACACCAAGTCCCACACTATCTTACCAGCGCTCCCTATGTAATCTGGGCAGTTCTCCGGCTCTACGTGACTACCCTTTTCCTCGTAAACTGCAAAACTATATATATAGCCTGTTGTCCTGTCACAGAGCTTATACATCTTGACCCCGTATCTGGCATGCTTGCTGGGAAGATACTGTTTGATAGACAAGTGGCCAGAAAACGTAATCAGGGACTCATCAACGCAGACAATTTGATCGGGAGTAAACAAGGCTGCAAAATGTTCGTTGGTGGTTTACGAGGGGCCGAATTTTGTAGAGCCGATCATATTCAGGGTCTCCCAGAGGATGACAGACTTCATTGTCATTGAAATGCATGAACCGCAAGATCTGCTCGTATCGTGTCCTGGCCATGGAGGCAGAGAACACGGGCATATGGTGAATTGGGTCAGTGGACCAATATGACCGCAACTCACTCTTTTTAGTAATGCCCATGAGGGAAAGGCCCAGAAAGGTCTTAAATTCAGAAACCGTAATTGGTTTCCAATCTCTGGCAAGGGTCAGCTGGGGATTAGCGGCGATGAATTGACCAGCATACAAATTTCTTTGGTCCACAATAGATCTATAGAGATCCTCGGTGAAAAACAGCGAATAAAAATCAAGTGCCATAAAATCAACTGTTTCCACCTGAATTCCGGGTTGGCCAGTGAATGGGGGAAGTATGGGTGCTGCAGAAGTGGTGTGTTCCCAATTAGGATTGGCGAATGCAGCAGGAAGGGCACTATGGGCACAACGGGCCTGTCTGTGTCTTCTTCTTGGTGGCAGCGGGACACTACTCATGCTTGCCACCTCGCCAGCTTGAACTGCACTTATGGGACTCGCCACGTCACTAAGTGTTACTGCAGTGCTGGATGTATGACCAGGATGTACTAGGCCGCTGGTGCTTGCCAGTTCACCAGAAGGAATAGCGGCGCTAGTATTGGCTCTCTGCTCCATACGACCTGCGGTTCTTGCACCTCAACGACAGCAGAAGAAGATCGGGGTCTGGTACGCCTGACCCTGGCAGGGACCACAACTCCGTTGTCAGAGCTATCTGTCAGGGAGCCGCTGTCGTCTACAGGATCATATTCTGAGCCTGAATCTGACAGATGAGTGACTTCCTCTTCACTATCTGTCATGCTCAGAAACGTATAGGCCTCTTCACTACTGTACCTTCGATTTGCCATTTTGGGCTCTAAATTTACTGGTACACTAGTAAGATTCACAGGTAAAAAAGCACCTGACTGTCAGCGACTGATTCAAACGCTACCAAAAAAACTGTTAGCATTCGCAGGGATCAGGCCCGACTCTGCGAACGCTGCAGTTATGTGTTTTGTGTTTTGTAAGTGTAGCGACCTCACCCCTCTCACCCCTTCTCATTCTCGGCTTGTCTGTCTCTGTCTAGGGGTGTCAGTACCGGGGGGAGGGATGAGATACACCACGGCCCATGTCCTCCATAGTGAAGAGGTGAAGGCCAGAAAGATCGGGCCTTGTGTAGGTGTCCTAGGGTCAAATCCTTTCCTCGGATCCACTCCCCTTTGCTCCTAGTAATCAGAATTCCACACACTGAATAGGTCCAACACAGTTTTATTCTTCTCAGCGAATAAACATACAGCACAGTCAAGTTGGGACCTTTGCAGCAGTTCAGTATTAATAGGAGTATAAAAGAAAAATTTGCGCTAGGTGCAAATTATTAAAGTGCAATAAATGAATAAATCCCTAAAGGAAAACCTGCTGCTAAACACCAAAAAAAACCTGATATAAGGTACAACAATATAAATATACAAAAAGGTGTAGCGCTGGATGAGCAAAACTGTGTATGGCTATACAGTGAAAAAAAAATATAATATAAGAAAAAGTATCAAAAACATGAGTGAATACTACAAATAAACAATTTAAAGTTCATGTGTGTCAGTGAAAAATATATGAAATCTTCTCCTCTATTTAAAGATGATAAGAGTTCTACAGAGTGCAGGTATCCGATAAAAATCATAGGCAAAATGCTCCAACACTTAGTAAAGATCCCGCCACCAAGGTGAAGAATGAAGGCTTACCTTCTCAGGGGGGTCAAAACAGGCTCAGTAGAGTGATGTTTTACTCCATGGAAGGCAGGATGATTCTGCAGGAACGCTTCATCCACAATGGGAGAGTCTCCAGAGACGTTGATTGAACACCTGGCCAGAACTGGGAGTAGACACACTCTTTGCAGATCAGAGTGGATGTTCCTCAGTAAGTAGGATAAAATCCAAAAGAGAAAGAAAAACTTTCCATAGTGTAGCGTTCATCCATGAAAAAGGGGTTTATTTTCACAAAGTATGCGATACAGAACTTCAAAGTAACAAGTCCTGAGATATTAAAATGCTGGTTAAAAAACTCCTTGCAAGGAATAAAAAGCTCCGTATTCTGTCAATCAAACGACCGTTCGCGCGTGCTCAATGCATGCACGTGTCACCCTACGTCGTTTCGTCAAATCTGACATCGTCAGGGGCACGCCCACGCAAGAGCGCACACGCTATTTATAGCCAAAGGGCCCGCAAAGGGTTCTCTCATTGGTTAGGCCTCAGATTGACAGACGGAGCAGATAGAGTGGACCTGTGCATTGAATTCTCAATGCAGAGGTCTATACATAGATAACAATCACATCCTGACACCCGGTGGAACCTCCGGATATTGCACCTATTTGAATCTATTCCACACAACGCCATCTTGTGGGTCATGATGTAACTGTTTACAAAAAGAGGGATTTGTAAAGTCCCAATTATAACAGATTAATATACATTATATATACACATATACATATATATACACACACACACATACATATACATACACATATACATACATATATATACATATACTGTGAGGGGGTTAGCTCGGCAGCGGGTGTGTGTGACCCCCGGGATGGGCTCCCCACACAAAAACAGGCCCAGCAAACGGAGGTTGTGGTTTTCAAAATCAAAAAGGTGCGGTTTATTTTCTATTTACAGTGACAAAACACAGCAAAGCAAAAGAAACATAAACAAAATAAATCCTGGTCAACTTGACCTCTGACTAAACATACAGGTTTCCTAACTAACAACTGGGATCAGCCTAGTGCTGTCCTAGTCCCTAAGTCCCTGATTTTAAATGTCCAAGCAAATAGCCACACAGGCTTTGTCTCACCGCACAGGGGTTCACTCTCCCTAGACAGTCCACACAGGTCTGGGTCCAGGCATGAGCTAACATCTAATGAAGCTGGGAGTTCTTATAGAGGCCTAAATGAGCTGACAAGCTTCAGCTGGTCTCATCAACTCCCTGTCTGCACGACGCCCCACACTCTCCCTAGAGGTATGAGTCATCCATGAGCCCACTAGCCTTAGCTGGGCTTATACAACTCTCCACCTAGTTGTATAAGTCGGCGTAAAGCCTGAATCTGGGCGAAATATATCTACCCCCCTGGATGCAACCAGGTGACTTTACCTTCCTGCTGTCACAATACATATACATATACATACATATATACACATATATATACACAAAATCAATAAAAAACTCTCTATTACATATACTAATTGTTCAAAATTCAGAAATGTTATCCATAAACAAAAGCCCAGATCGAAAATACACAAATGGTAAGAAAGTGAAAAATGGATAAAGATTATTGGAAGGGACATCAAAATAATAAATCACCCATTATTAATGAAGCAATTTATGTCCCATTCCACATTAAGGCCTCCCGGTGTGTGACAGCCTAATTTATGTATCCAGCTGGTTTCAGATCTGGATATGCTTCTTCTACCATTTCCACCTCTCCAATGGGGCACATATTTTTCCAGACCAATAAAGATAGTACCTTTTGGGTTTCTATTGTGTACAAGATCATCATGTTTTGACACATTATGTTTGTCAAAACCATTTTTTATGTTGGTAATGTGCTCCCCCAATCTTATACTGAGTTTCCTAATAGTCCGTCCGACATATTCCAACCCGCATGGGCACCGCAAGAGGTACACCACGCATTTAGTAGTGCAGGTTATAAGGGACCTAATGGGATATGTCACTCCTGTTCCAGATGAAGTGAAATCAGTAATTCTTCTACCCTGGAGAGCATTGACCCTACAAACTTTACATCTCCTACAGGGATAGAATCCCTTCAGATCCCCAAAAAAAGTCAGACGAGTTGGGGGATCAGGTACGTTTGGTGCTATTGAATGTCTGAGGTTGGAAGCACCCCTGAAGAGCACTCTTGGGCTGTTGGACAACAGAGGCCCCAACACTCGGTCATTCTTTAACACCGACCAATGTTTTTTAATGATTCTTTTAATGGCCCAGTGTTGGCTTGAATATGTGGTCAGAAAGGCTAGGCCAAAATCCTCCCTGTTTTCCACCTCTGGGGGTCTGTCACACAGAAGAGTCTGTCTATCTCTGAGACCAACCTCAGAAATGACAGAATCCAGTTTAGCAATATCATAACCTTTGACTATGAATCTAGATCTAAGGATTTGTGCCTCCTTATGATATTGCTCCAAATCGGTACAGTTGCGCTTTAAGCGCAAAAACTGACCCTTTGGAACCGCCGACAGCCAGGAACTATGATGACAGGAGTCCAGTGGTATATAACCGTTCCTGTCCGTCGGTTTAAAAAAGGTGGACGTGACAATCCTATTGTCCTCTATTGAAATATTGAGATCCAGAAAATGAATCTGAATGGGACTAATCTCATAACTAAGAATAATTCCCCTGTCATTACTATTTAAGAAAGACAGATAGGAATTGACTGATTCAGTGTCACCATCCCAGACAAAAAGGATGTCATCAATAAATCTTTTCCAAAAAATAAGATTAGGTGACCTATCACAAAGTACCACGTCCTCTTCCCACTTTGCCATAAAGAGGTTGGCCATACTGGGGGCAAACTTGGCCCCCATGGCCACACCCCTAATCTGGAGATAGTGAGTACCACTATGCCAGAAATGATTATGCTTCATCGCGAAGTCCAGCAGTTCCATCACGAAGTTGCACTGCGTGACAGAAATGCCGGACTCGCGATAAAGAAAATGTCGCACCGCCTCATGACCTAGATTATGAGAAATAGCTGTATAGAGGGATGCGACATCTGCCGTAATGAGCAAGTAGGAGGCCTTCCACTCAATCTCACCAAGCAGGTTAATCACATGCTTGGTGTCCTTGAGAAAGGACGGGGTGCCCATCACCAGTGGTTGCAAGTAATAATCAATATACTTGCCAATACGTGAAGTAATAGAGTCTATACCACTGATGATGGGCCTACCCGGAGGATTAATCATAGTTTTATGGATTTTAGGCAATATGTACATCACCGGCAATCTAGGCGCCAAGGGCACCAAATGTTCCCTTTCTTTTGGGTTTAAAATACCCATATCATGTCCCTTATCAACTAGAGCTCTCAACTCCTTCTTATATTGTATAGTGGGATCCATGGGTAAACTTGAGTAAGTCAGAGGGTCCATCACTATCCTGGACATCTCCTCAAAGTAGGAGTCCTTGTCCAGAACAACAATGGCACCCCCTTTATCAGCTGGTCGCACGACCACATCCCTCCTATTACATAGGGACTCCATACCCAATTTGAGATCATGTTGGATTCGTACCGGTTTTACATTTAGATTATTCAAATCCCCCAACACCAGATCTCGAAATACAGTCAAGTTCGGTGCCTGGTGAATAGGGGGATTGAAGAGGGATGCGTTTGACATCCCTGAATGCAAAACAACAGAGGCCTCCCTGACTGGTTGCCTAGTGGGGTTGCTCATGATGTATCGTTTAATATTTAACTTTCTGGTATATTTTTGTATATCTATGAAAGTTTGGAACTTGTTGAGGTTCCGTGGAGGGGCAAACTTTAACCCTTTATTCAAAGTAATTAATTCCTCCTTGGATAGTTCCTTTGTGCTGAGATTGATAATCCCAGCACAGTCTAGTATTTCCTTCTCTTTGGAGTGAAGTTTCCTCCCCCCTCTGCACCCTCTCTTGCGTCCCCATTTATTTTGTTCCTGTTCCTGCCGGCCTGCCGAAAATCCCAACCTGAGCGACCCTCCGGTTGTTGACTTTGGGAGGAACAGGAAGCCCCTTGGTTAACACCCAAGCCAGATACCATCTCATCGCTAGTGAGTGGAGCAAATCTGTTCCTAGTGCTTAAAGCATTACGGCTTCCATTATCAGCACGAGGGGATTGGTGGTTTCCATAGTTCTGTTGATTGGGATATGCATCCCGGTGACGCCAAGGTCGAGGGGAATGATGATTGGGATAAGGGGAAGGGTTCCTTCTATTACCCCTACCTCTTCCTTGTTGGTAATATTGTTGTGGATTATTTCTCCCTCTCCGTAGATCCGGGGAGGGACGAGGCATCTGAGAAACACTAGAAAATGCACCTTGATCGTTTCTTAGTATACCACTCCTTTGAACAACACCAATTGGTTGAGAGCCAGTTGCACTGTCCCCCACTGATGGGTCAGGAGGTGGTATAACCTGCCATCGAAAAACTAAATTCTCCCTATAGTCTTTTACGTCTTTGTTATACTTTTTCTTTTTCTTAGATTTTTGTTCAGATTCTTCTCTAATTAATACTGCTTTAAGAGCCTCGGATCTATGCAAATAATCCTGTTCTGCTTTAAAAGGGATTAATTTATTTTTAATGATGTTGATCTCACAGTCCAAAGTTGCCAACTTGCGCTTCTTTTTTGCTATAAGAAACTGCAAAAAATTGACACCTGCCTCATTGAAGTATTTGAACCACTCGGCCAACTCATTATCATCTTTCTGGGGATTTACATCCCACCTGAGGCTCCTAGGGACCATGTCTGCCTTCACATACTCCTCTAAATAAGCAACATCTCACCTAGTATGAACCTCAGTGATGGTGAGATTCTTTAATCTAAGAAAACAACCTGCTAGATCATCTCTGGAATCATCATTACCATCAAAAACACCTGCAGTGTTAATAACCACCTGTGATCTATAATCAAAAATATCCATGACGAATACACCAGCTGCAAATTAAATATATCAAAAACAAAATATGGTTATAAAAGAAAAATTTGCGCTAGGTGCAAATTATTAAAGTGCAATAAATGAATAAATCCCTAAAGGAAAACCTGCTGCTAAACACCAAAAAAAACTGATATAAGGTACAACAATATAAATATACAAAAAGGTGTAGCGCTGGATGAGCAAAACTGTGTATGGCTATACAGTGAAAAAAAATATATAATATAAGAAAAAGTATCAAAAACATGAGTGAATACTACAAATAAACAATTTAAAGTTCATGTGTGTCAGTGAAAAATATATGAAATCTTCTCCTCTATTTAAAGATGATAAGAGTACTACAGAGTGCAGGTATCCGATAAAAATCATAGGCAAAATGCTCCAACACTTAGTAAAGATCCCGCCACCAAGGTGAAGAATGAAGGCTTACCAGACAGCCTGCGACCGCCCTTCTCAGGGGGGTCAAAACAGGCTCAGTAGAGTGATGTTTTACTCCATGGAAGGCAGGATGATTCTAGCCTTTCTGACCACATATTCAAGCCAACACTGGGCCATTAAAAGAATCATTAAAAAACATTGGTCGGTGTTAAAGAATGACCGAGTGTTGGGGCCTCTGTTGTCCAACAGCCCAAGAGTGCTCTTCAGGGGTGCTTCCAACCTCAGACATTCAATAGCACCAAACATACCTGATCCCCCAACTCGTCTGACTTTTTTTGGGGATCTGAAGGGATTCTATCCCTGTAGGAGATGTAAAGTTTGTAGGGTCAATGCTCTCCAGGGTAGAAGAATTACTGATTTCACTTCATCTGGAACAGGAGTGACATATCCCATTAGGTCCCTTATAACCTGAACTACTAAATGCGTGGTGTACCTCTTGCGGTGCCCATGCGGGTTGGAATATGTCGGACGGACTATTAGGAAACTCAGTATAAGATTGGGGGAGCACATTACCAACATAAAAAATGTTTTTTGACAAACATAATGTGTCAAAACATTATGATCTTGTACACAATAGAAACCCAAAAGGTACTATCTTTATTGGTCTGGAAAAATATGTGCCCCATTGGAGAGGTGGAAATGGTAGAAGAAGCATATTCAGATCTGAAACCAGCTGGATACATAAATTAGGCTGTCACACACCGGGAGGCCTTAATGTGGAATGGGACATAAATTGCTTCATTAATAATGGGTGATTTATTATTTTGATGTCCCTTCCAATAATCTTTATCCATTTTTCACTTTCTTACCATTTGTGTATTTTCGATCTGGGCTTTAGTTTATGGATAACATTTCTGAATTTTGAACAATTAGTATATGTAATAGAGAGTTTTTATTGATTTTGTGTATATATATATGTGTATATATGTATGTATATGTATATGTATATGTATATATATGTATGTATATGTGTATGTATATGTATGTGTGTGTGTGTATATATATGTATATGTGTATATATAATGTATATTAATCTGTTATAATTGGGACTTTACAAATCCCTCTTTTTGTAAACAGTTACATCATGACCCACAAGATGGCGTTGTGTGGAATAGATTCAAATAGGTGCAATATCCGGAGGTTCCACCGGGTGTCAGGATGTGATTGTTATCTATGTATAGACCTCTGCATTGAGAATTCAATGCACAGGTCCACTCTATCTGCTCCGTCTGTCAATCTGAGGCCTAACCAATGAGAGAACCCTTTGCGGGCCCTTTGGCTATAAATAGCGTGTGCGCTCTTGCGTGGGCGTGCCCCTGACGATGTCAGATTTGACGAAACGACGTAGGGTGACACGTGCATGCATTGCGCACGCGCGAACGGTCGTTTGATTGACAGAATACGGAGCTTTTTATTCCTTGCAAGGAGTTTTTTAACCAGCATTTTAATATCTCAGGACTTGTTACTTTGAAGTTCTGTATCGCATACTTTGTGAAAATAAACCCCTTTTTCATGGATGAACGCTACACTATGGAAAGTTTTTCTTTCTCTTTTGGATTTTATCCTACTTACTGAGGAACATCCACTCTGATCTGCAAAGAGTGTGTCTACTCCCAGTTCTGGCCAGGTGTTCAATCAACGTCTCTGGAGACTCTCCCATTGTGGATGAAGCGTTCCTGCAGAATCATCCTGCCTTCCATGGAGTAAAACATCACTCTACTGAGCCTGTTTTGACCCCCCTGAGAAGGGCGGTCGCAGGCTGTCTGGTAAGCCTTCATTCTTCACCTTGGTGGCGGGATCTTTACTAAGTGTTGGAGCATTTTGCCTATGATTTTTATCGGATACCTGCACTCTGTAGAACTCTTATCATCTTTAAATAGAGGAGAAGATTTCATATATTTTTCACTGACACACATGAACTTTAAATTGTTTATTTGTAGTATTCACTCATGTTTTTGATACTTTTTCTTATATTATATATTTTTTTCACTGTATAGCCATACACAGTTTTGCTCATCCAGCGCTACACCTTTTTGTATATTTATATTGTTGTACCTTATATCAGGTTTTTTTTGGTGTTTAGCAGCAGGTTTTCCTTTAGGGATTTATTCATTTATTGCACTTTAATAATTTGCACCTAGCGCAAATTTTTCTTTTATAACCATATTTTGTTTTTGATATATTTAATTTGCAGCTGGTGTATTCGTCATGGATATTTTTGATTATAGATCACAGGTGGTTATTAACACTGCAGGTGTTTTTGATGGTAATGATGATTCCAGAGATGATCTAGCAGGTTGTTTTCTTAGATTAAAGAATCTCACCATCACTGAGGTTCATACTAGGTGGGATGTTGCTTATTTAGAGGAGTATGTGAAGGCAGACATGGTCCCTAGGAGCCTCAGGTGGGATGTAAATCCCAGAAAGATGATAATGAGTTGGCCGAGTGGTTCAAATACTTCAATGAGGCAGGTGTCAATTTTTTGCAGTTTCTTATAGCAAAAAAGAAGCGCAAGTTGGCAACTTTGGACTGTGAGATCAACATCATTAAAAATTAATTAATCCCTTTTAAAGCAGAACAGGATTATTTGCATAGATCTGAGGCTCTTAAAGCAGTATTAATTAGAGAAGAATCTGAACAAAAATCTAAGAAAAAGAAAAAGTATAACAGAGACGTAAAAGACTATAGGGAGAATATAGTTTTTCGATGGCAGGTTATACCACCTCCGGACCCACCAGTGGGGGACAGTGCAACTGGCTCTCAACCAATTGGTGTTGTTCAAAGGAGTGGTATACTAAGAAACGATCAAGGTGCATTTTCTAGTGTTTCTCAGATGCCTCGTCCCTCCCCGGATCTACGGAGAGGGAGAAATAATCCACAACAATATTACCAACAAGGAAGAGGTAGGGGTAATAGAAGGAACCCTTCCCCTTATCCCAATCATCATTCCCCTTGACCTTGGCGTCACCGGGATGCATATCCCAATCAACAGAACTATGGAAACCACCAATCCCCTCGTGCTGATAATGGAAGCCGTAATGCTTTAAGCACTAGGAACAGATTTGCTCCACTCACTAGCGATGAGATGGTATCTGGCTTGGGTGTTAACCAAGGGGCTTCCTGTTCCTCCCAAAGTCAACAACCGGAGGGTCGCTCAGGTTGGGATTTTCGGCAGGCCGGCAGGAACAGGAACAAAAGAAATGGGGACGCAAGAGAGGGTGCAGAGGGGGGAGGAAACTTCACTCCAAAGAGAAGGAAATACTAGACTGTGCTGGGATTATCAATCTCAGCACAAAGGAACTATCCAAGGAGGAATTAATTACTTTGAATAAAGGGCTAAAGTTTGCCCCTCCACGGAACCTCAACAAGTTCCAAACTTTCATAGATATACAAAAATATACCAGAAAGTTAAATATTAAACGATACATCATGAGCAACCCCACTAGGCAACCAGTCAGGGAGGCCTCTGTTGTTTTGCATTCAGGGATGTCAAACGCATCCCTCTTCAATCCCCCTATTCACCAGGCACCGAACTTGACTGTATTTCGAGATCTGGTGTTGGGGGATTTGAATAATCTAAATGTAAAACCGGTACGAATCCAACATGATCTCAAATTGGGTATGGAGTCCCTATGTAATAGGAGGGATGTGGTCGTGTGACCAGCTGATAAAGGGGATGCCATTGTTGTTCTGGACAAGGACTCCTACTTTGAGGAGATGTCCAGGATAGTGATGGACCCTCTGACTTACTCAAGTTTACCCATGGATCCCACTATACAATATAAGAAGGAGTTGAGAGCTCTAGTTGATAAGGGACATGATATGGGTATTTTAAACCCAAAAGAAAGGGAACATTTGGTGCCCTTGGCGCCTAGATTGCCGGTGATGTACATATTGCCTAAAATCCATAAAACTATGATTAATCCTCCGGGTAGGCCCATCATCAGTGGTATAGACTCTATTACTTCACGTATTGGCAAGTATATTGATTATTACTTGCAACCACTGGTGATGGGCACCCCGTCCTTTCTCAAGGACACCAAGCATGTGATTAACCTGCTTGGTGAGATTGAGTGGAAGGCCTCCTACTTGCTCATTACGGCAGATGTCGCATCCCTCTATACAGCTATTTCTCATAATCTAGGTCATGAGGCGGTGCGACATTTTCTTTATCGCGAGTCCGGCATTTCTGTCACGCAGTGCAACTTCGTGATGGAACTGCCGGACTTCGCGATGAAGCATAATCATTTCTGGCATAGTGGTACTCACTATCTCCAGATTAGGGGTGTGGCCATGGGGGCCAAGTTTGCCCCCAGTATGGCCAACCTCTTTATGGCAAAGTGGGAAGAGGACGTGGTACTTTGTGATAGGTCACCTAATCTTATTTTTTGGAAAAGATTTATTGATGACATCCTTTTTGTCTGGGATGGTGACACTGAATCAGTCAATTCCTATCTGTCTTTCTTAAATAGTAATGACAGGGGAATTATTCTTAGTTATGAGATTACTCCCATTCAGATTCATTTTCTGGATCTCAATATTTCAATAGAGGACAATAGGATTGTCACGTCCACCTTTTTTAAACCGATGGACAGGAACGGTTATATAACACTGGACTCCTGTCATCATAGTTCCTGGCTGTCGGTGGTTCCAAAGGGTCAGTTTTTGCGCTTAAAGCGCAACTGTACCGATTTGGAGCAATATCATAAGGAGGCACAAATCCTTAGATCTAGATTCATAGTCAAAGGTTATGATATTGCTAAACTGGATTCTGTCATTTCTGAGGTTGGTCTCAGAGATAGACAGACTCTTCTGTGTGACAGACCCCCAGAGGTGGAAAACAGGGAGGATTTTGGCCTAGCCTTTCTGACCACATATTCAAGCCAACACTGGGCCATTAAAAGAATCATTAAAAAACATTGGTCGGTGTTAAAGAATGACCGAGTGTTGGGGCCTCTGTTGTCCAACAGCCCAAGAGTGCTCTTCAGGGGTGCTTCCAACCTCAGACATTCAATAGCACCAAACGTACCTGATCCCCCAACTCGTCTGACTTTTTTTGGGGATCTGAAGGGATTCTATCTCTGTAGGAGATGTAAAGTTTGTAGGGTCAATGCTCTCCAGGGTAGAAGAATTACTGATTTCACTTCATCTGGAACAGGAGTGACATATCCCATTAGGTCCCTTATAACCTGCACTACTAAATGCGTGGTGTACCTCTTGCGGTGCCCATGCGGGTTGGAATATGTCGGACGGACTATTAGGAAACTCAGTATAAGATTGGGGGAGCACATTACCAACATAAAAAATGGTTTTGACAAACATAATGTGTCAAAACATTATGATTTTGTACACAATAGAAACCCAAAAGGTACTATCTTTATTGGTCTGGAAAAATATGTGCCCCATTGGAGAGGTGGAAATGGTAGAAGAAGCATATCCAGATCTGAAACCAGCTGGATACATAAATTAGGCTGTCACACACCGGGAGGCCTTAATGTGGAATGGGACATAAATTGCTTCATTAATAATGGGTGATTTATTATTTTGATGTCCCTTCCAATAATCTTTATCCATTTTTCACTTTCTTACCATTTGTGTATTTTCAATCTGGGCTTTAGTTTATGGATAACATTTCTGAATTTTGAACAATTAGTATATGTAATAGAGAGTTTTTTATTGATTTTGTGTATATATATGTGTATATATTGTGACAGCAGGAAGGTAAAGTCACCTGGTTGCATCCAGGGGGGTAGATATATTTCGCCCAGATTCAGGCTTTACGCCGACTTATACAACTAGGTGGAGAGTTGTATAAGGCTAGTGGGCTCATGGATGACTCATACCTCTAGGGAAAGTGTGGGGCATCGTGCAGACAGGGAGTTGATGAGACCAGCTGAAGCTTGTCAGCTCATTTAGGCCTCTATAAGAACTCCCAGCTTCATTAGATGTTAGCTCATGCCTGGAACCAGACCTGTGTGGACTGTCTAGGGAGAGTGAACCCCTGTGCGGTGAGACAAAGCCTGTGTGGCTATTTGCTTGGACATTTAAAACCAGGGACTTAGGGACTAGGACAGCACTAGGCTGATCCCAGTTGTTAGTTAGGAAACCTGTATGTTTAGTCAGAGGTCAAGTTGACCAGGATTTATTTTGTTTATGTTTCTTTTGCTTTGCTGTGTCTTGTCACTGTAAATAGAAAATAAACCGCACCTTTTTGATTTTGAAAACCACAACCTCCGTTTGCTGGGCCTGTTTTGTGTGGGGAGCCCATCCCGGGGGTCACACACACCCGCTGCCGAGCTAACCCCCTCACAGTTGGTGGAGAAGCAGTGGCAGTTTTTTTTTAAGCCAGCATGGAGGAGATACTGAAGCAGCTGGCTCTAGCAAATGCCAATCAACAGCAGACAAATGCAGGTTTGCAAAAGAGCCTTGCAGCTCATCAACAGAGCCTTGCAGCTCAACAACAGAACTTCGCAGCCCAGCAGCAAGCTCATCAACAGAGCCTTGCAGCCCAGCAGCAGACAAACGCAACTTTGCAACAGAGTCTGGAGGCTCAGCAACGAGCCCAGCAGCAATCTGAGGCCCGCTTCATAGACCTGTTGCAGAAGCAAAAGCAGAGACTACAACAACAGATGGAAGCAGTAATGCAGCAACGTCCGCAGACCAGTGAGGAAAGCCGTCCCACTAATACCGCGTCCTTTGGGGTGAGTCGTTTATTGACAAAAATGACTGGAGAGGATGATCCAGAGGTATTTTTGACCACATTTGAAAGGACCGCTGAAAGAGAAAAGTGGCCTGAGGAGCAGTGGGCTGGACTGGTGGCTCCTCTGTTAACTGGTGAATCGCAGAAAGCTTACTATGACCTAGAGCCTAACCAAGCAAAAGACTATGTGATGCTAAAAGCTGAAATATTGGCAAGGCTGGGTGTCACCCAGGCTGTCCGGGCTCAGCGTGTGCATAACTGGACTTTCCAGCTTGGAAAACCCCCCAGGTCTCAAATGTATGATCTCATTCACCTGAGCAGAAAGTGGCTACAGCCAGAGACTTTGTCCGCACCAAAGATTGTGGAACGTGTTGTAATGGATCGGTTTTTGAGAGCTCTTCCTACTGCCATCCAAAAGTGGGTAAGCCATGGAGACCCAGAGACGGCCGATGGTCTTGTGGATCGTGTGGAGAAATACTTGGCTACAGAGAACCTGACGGCCTCTTCCAGAGACACTCTGACTTTCCACCCTAAGACCAGACCATCCCCAGGGGCGGATAAGAGGATTCCAAGGGGTGAGGGTGGAGAGAGTGAGAGGGTGGGAGCTCTACCCCAAGTTTGGCGAGAACAGCCTGGGAAATCAGCGGCTCAAGAGGCGGCAAGAAGGATCGTTTGCTACCGCTGCCGGCAAGCGGGACATATTGCAGCCAATTGCCCGGTTGTGGAGGAACCCATGCAGTGTGACTTTCTGACGGGCAGACGTCAGTCGCTGTGTGCGACAGTCGCATGCACTGCCATTCGAGGAACTGAGAAACATTTATGCAAAATGTGTGTTAATGGTAGAAATGTTGTGGTATTGCTGGATTCAGGTAGCCTTGTGACCCTGATAAAGGCTGAGTTAGTTAAAACAGAGGTTTCTGGGAATAGCAAGGTAGCTGTTATTTGTGTGCATGGGGACACCCGAGAGTATCCAGTGACTACAGTGTGTTTCGAGACCCCCAAAGGTACCCTCTCTCATCCAGTGGGCTTAGTATCTCAGTTACCGCATGACGCCATTGTGGGAAGGGATTTTCCGAAGTTCTGGGAACTGTGGGATGATCCTGAGCCCCCCACTGGTGCCCCTATGTACCAGGAATGTGATAGCCAGAACTCCCCTGAGAGTGGTGAGGACTCTCCGGAATTTCCCTTATCAGTATTGGCAGGGGAGACTCAAGAAACTGGAGAGGAGCCCACCTCCTCAGACGAAAACCTACCGTCTGTGGAGTTTTCTGATCTTGAGGTTCACAGGGAAAACTTTGCCACAGAACAGTTGAAAGATCCCGCCCTAATAAAGGCACGGGAAAACGTAGTGAAAATAGATGGCGAGTTAGTGAACCCAGATAATACCTGCACTTACCCATACTTCAGCGTAGAGAAGGACCTACTGTATCGGGTGGCAAAAAGGGCAGAAGAAACCGTTGAGCAGCTTGTGGTGCCCAAACCTTACAGGAAGTTGGTGTTGGAGTTGGCCCATGGGCACATTCTTGGAGGTCATCTGGGGACAGAGAAAACCCGAGAGAGGGTATTACAGAGATTCTATTGGCCGGGGGTGATGAAGGACGTAGAAAATTATTGTTCCTCCTGCCCTGTGTGTCAGAGGTCGGCCCCGATGCCACATTTCCGTAGCCCGCTGGTCCCTCTACCCATCATTGAGGTCCCGTTTGAGAGGATCGCCATGGATTTGGTAGGTCCTATAATCAAGTCCGCTAGGGGGCACCAGTACATATTAGTTATAATGGACTATGCCACCCGTTATCCAGAAGCGATCCCTCTCCGAAATACCTCGGCCAAAACCATAGCCAAAGAGCTATCTCTTGTGTTTAGCCGGGTGGGTATTTGTAAAGAACTGCTTACGGACCAAGGTACACCCTTTATGTCCCGGGTTATGAAGGAGCTGTGTAAATTATTCAAAGTGACGCAATTACGTACATCTGTGTATCACCCCCAAACCGATGGGCTGGTTGAAAGATTCAACAAAACCCTAAAACAAATGTTGAAGAAAGTGGTGGATAGAGATGGAAAGGATTGGGACTGTCTACTTCCTTATCTGATGTTTGCTATTAGGGAGGTGCCCCAATCCTCTACGGGATTCTCCCCCTTTGAGTTACTGTATGGGAGACACCCAAGAGGGCTGTTGGATATTGCCAAGGAAACTTGGGAAAGTGAGAGTTCTCCCCACAGGAGTGTGATTGAGCATGTCGCCCTGATGCAAGACCGAATTGCACAGGTAATGCCCATCGTGAAGGAACATTTGGCCCAAGCGCAGTTAGCACAGCAGAGAGTGTACAACCGTGGAGCCAAGACCCGTACCTTTTCCCCGGGGGATAGGATACTGGTACTTGTCCCTACGGTTGAAAGTAAATTCCTTGCCAAATGGCAAGGCCCCTACGAGATAATGGAAAAAGTGAGCGAAGTGAATTACAAGGTCAGACAACCAGGAAGGCGAAAGCCCGAACAGATCTATCACGTTAATCTGTTGAAAGCCTGGAGGGATAGAGAGTCCCTAGTCGCAGACACTTGGTCACCAGCTCAAACTGGTTGCATGATTCCTGAGGTTGGAATAGCAGCCACCTTGTCACAACCCCAACAACAGGAGGTTAAGGAGTTTGTGCTTCGCAACAAGGAGGTATTCTCTGAGCTGCCGGGACAAACATCTGGGGTAGAGCATGACATCATTACCCCGCCCGGTGAAAGGGTGAAGTTAAAACCCTATCGGATCCCAGAGGCCCGACGGGAGGCAATACGGGAGGAAGTACAGAAAATGCTGAACTTAGGGGTGATAGAGGAGTCCCAAAGTGATTGGTCTAGTCCCATCGTGTTGGTGCCTAAACCGGATGGGAGCTGGCGATTTTGTAACGATTTTCGTCAGTTGAACAAAGTTACAAAATTTGACACCTACCCCATGCCACGTATAGATGAGTTGATCGACCGGCTGGGAACAGCCCGATACATGACGACTCTTGACCTCACAAAAGGGTATTGGCAAATCCCCCTGGCCAAGTCGGCCAAAGAGAAAACCGCATTTGTAACCCCAGACGGGGCGTTCCAATATAAAAGAATGCCGTTCGGGTTACAGAATGCGCCGGCCACATTCCAGCGGAAAATGGACCAGATGCTGAGGCCCCATCGGAAGTATGCTGCGGCTTACCTGGATGACGTAATTGTCCATAGCACAGATTGGGCCTCACATCTGCCAAAAGTGCAAGCAGTCCTGGACTCTGTTCGGGAAGCGGGGTTTACGGCTAACCCCAAGAAGTGTACCATTGGGCAGGAGGAGGCCAAATATCTTGGGTACACCATTGGGAGGGGAGTAATAAAACCCCAACTCAACAAAGTCGAGGCCATCCAGAGTTGGCCACGTCCCAACAGCAAGAAGCAGGTACGAGCCTTTCTGGGAATCGCTGGGTATTATCGGCGATTCGTTCCCCACTTTGCTTCTAAGGCTGTGCCCCTAACCAACCTGACGAAGGGGAAAGGGTCGGTCATGATTAAATGGACCCCCGAGGCTGAGGCAGCATTCCAATTCTTGAAACAAGCCTTATGTAGCCAGCCAGTGTTGTACTCACCCGACTTCTCTAAAGACTTTGTCGTACAAAGTGATGCGTCAGATGTGGGGTTAGGAGCAGTATTGTCCCAGGTCTGGAACGGGGAAGAGCACCCAGTCATTTACCTCAGCAGGAAGTTGAAGTCCCATGAGGTAAATTACGCCACCGTTGAAAAGGAGTGTTTAGCGGTGAAGTGGGCTCTAGATTCCCTTCGGTACTACCTGCTAGGTAGGCACTTTGACATGGTTACGGATCACGCTCCGTTAAAGTGGATGGCTCAAAACAAGGAAACAAATAGAAGAGTGAATAGGTGGTTCCTGGCCCTCCAGGAATTCAACTTCACAGTAAAGCATCGCCCTGGCGTTCAAATGGGGAATGTGGATGCTTTGTCTCGAGTACATGAATGCCTGATTGCTGGTGTTCCAACCCCGAGGTTAAAACAAGAGGGGGGGGTATGTGACAGCAGGAAGGTAAAGTCACCTGGTTGCATCCAGGGGGGTAGATATATTTCGCCCAGATTCAGGCTTTACGCCGACTTATACAACTAGGTGGAGAGTTGTATAAGGCTAGTGGGCTCATGGATGACTCATACCTCTAGGGAAAGTGTGGGGCGTCGTGCAGACAGGGAGTTGATGAGACCAGCTGAAGCTTGTCAGCTCATTTAGGCCTCTATAAGAACTCCCAGCTTCATTAGATGTTAGCTCATGCCTGGAACCAGACCTGTGTGGACTGTCTAGGGAGAGTGAACCCCTGTGCGGTGAGACAAAGCCTGTGTGGCTATTTGCTTGGACATTTAAAACCAGGGACTTAGGGACTAGGACAGCACTAGGCTGATCCCAGTTGTTAGTTAGGAAACCTGTATGTTTAGTCAGAGGTCAAGTTGACCAGGATTTATTTTGTTTATGTTTCTTTTGCTTTGCTGTGTCTTGTCACTGTAAATAGAAAATAAACCGCACCTTTTTGATTTTGAAAACCACAACCTCCGTTTGCTGGGCCTGTTTTGTGTGGGGAGCCCATCCCGGGGGTCACACACACCCGCTGCCGAGCTAACCCCCTCACAATATGTATGTATATGTATATGTATATATATGTATGTATATGTGTATGTATATGTATGTGTGTGTGTGTATATATATGTATATGTGTATATATAATGTATATTAATCTGTTATAATTGGGACTTTACAAATCCCTCTTTTTGTAAACAGTTACATCATGACCCACAAGATGGCGTTGTGTGGAATAGATTCAAATAGGTGCAATATCCGGAGGTTCCACCGGGTGTCAGGATGTGATTGTTATCTATGTATAGACCTCTGCATTGAGAATTCAATGCACAGGTCCACTCTATCTGCTCCGTCTGTCAATCTGAGGCCTAACCAATGAGAGAACCCTTTGCGGGCCCTTTGGCTATAAATAGCGTGTGCGCTCTTGCGTGGGCGTGCCCCTGACGATGTCAGATTTGACGAAACGACGTAGGGTGACACGTGCATGCATTGCGCACGCGCGAACGGTCGTTTGATTGACAGAATACGGAGCTTTTTATTCCTTGCAAGGAGTTTTTTAACCAGCATTTTAATATCTCAGGACTTGTTACTTTGAAGTTCTGTATCGCATACTTTGTGAAAATAAACCCCTTTTTCATGGATGAACGCTACACTATGGAAAGTTTTTCTTTCTCTTTTGGATTTTATCCTACTTACTGAGGAACATCCACTCTGATCTGCAAAGAGTGTGTCTACTCCCAGTTCTGGCCAGGTGTTCAATCAACGTCTCTGGAGACTCTCCCATTGTGGATGAAGCGTTCCTGCAGAATCATCCTGCCTTCCATGGAGTAAAACATCACTCTACTGAGCCTGTTTTGACCCCCCTGAGAAGGGCGGTCGCAGGCTGTCTGGTAAGCCTTCATTCTTCACCTTGGTGGCGGGATCTTTACTAAGTGTTGGAGCATTTTGCCTATGATTTTTATCGGATACCTGCACTCTGTAGAACTCTTATCATCTTTAAATAGAGGAGAAGATTTCATATATTTTTCACTGACACACATGAACTTTAAATTGTTTATTTGTAGTATTCACTCATGTTTTTGATACTTTTTCTTATATTATATATTTTTTTCACTGTATAGCCATACACAGTTTTGCTCATCCAGCGCTACACCTTTTTGTATATTAATAGGAGTAGGTCGAGGCACAATCCTTTAAAGTATCGCTAACCACTGTGGTGTCACCAGTGGCGAATAGTCACTGCCACTGACTATATGAGGTAGAACATGAATTACCTTCGCTAGCACAGCCCCTGTCAGGGGAAGGATATCTGTCCAAGGGAGTCACCGGAGGCGCCTCTCTGTCACCAGCAGATGCTGCGCCAGACTCTCCAGAGAAGTTCCGCTCACCAGTCTCCTCGACCTCAGACACGGGCACCCAAGGAGTTAGGGCCCCCTCGGATTCCTCCACCCTCGCGGAACTCAGTCAAAGGTACTGAGCCCCAGGCATCCGCCATAGTACCTCACCCCAGGCTAAAGGTGCCTGAGATGGACTCCATCTCTCGCTCCGGCCAGGTCAAGGGCATCTGGGCCCGGAACTCCGGAACGCCAGCACCTAGGCTGAAGGTGCCTGGGTGCGGCCGCGTCCTCCGACTCTGAACCCCAAGGTCAGGGCGTCCGCCCGCTTTATCTCCTCTCCTTTTGCGTCACAGCAGGTTCCCCGCCCCGCTGTACCAGCGCCAGGAAAGGACAAAAAGGCACAGTCTTGCGGTGTGAGTTCAACTCCGGCCCAGGGCAACAACGCCACCTGTAGGCCGCAGGGAACCTCACACCACCAGAGTCCTCCAAGAACCATAAAAGGGTCTCAGATTCCCTAGCAATCAGTGCATCTGGGTTACACTACCACCCAGATGCTTCCCCTAAATTCAAATACCCGCTACACTCTCCCCCTGGTGATTTGACACTGGTCCCCAGTGTCTAGTGCAAACCCATGCCCCCCAAAGAGTGGTAACATAAGTTTGACCCAGAGACAAACATTCACATAATCCAAACTCAACAATTTCGATTTCAAATTTTTTTTATTAGGACATAATATAGAATACAACAAGAAGTAGTCAGAGATGGAGAATGTACAACATTCACGGTACATACAAAGAATAACCATTACAAAACATCAGAAGATTAGTGAATTAAGTGCTATCATTTGTCGCTGATCAATATCAGGGAGGGTGCTATCACGGTGGCATCAGTATGTATCAGCGGGAGTGGTCCCCAGAACTGCGACAACAAGTAACATTATTCATTTACGTCAGGTTCATAGGGTATCAAATATGTAAAATCACAGCCTCAAAGGCTTGTTCTTGCTGAGGGAGTAAGGGAACAGAGGTACAAGCGGAATTCGCGGAAAAGGGAAAGGCGAGTAAGGAGAGGGGGGGCACACAGGGGAGAAAGAGGAAGAGAGAGAAGAGAAAGGGGGGAGGGTGAACGGCGTCGGCGGGGCCGCGGTGTGGCCAAAGAGACCACCACGTGCAAAGGTAGAGATAGATAGGAGATCATGGAATAAGGAGGTTGGGATCAAAGTCCGGGGGCAGAAAATTATCCACCCATGGGGTCCATATTTTAGTGTGTCGAGGGACACGGTCTAGTAATGTGGCCTCAATTTTGCTGTGGATCATGGCTTGGGTTACTCTATTCTTTGTTTCTGCTATGTGAAGTTTCGGGGTTTTCCAGGCTTTGGCAATTGTTTGCTTGGCAGCAGTAGTCAACTGGAGGAGGAGACTGATCTGATTTCTGGTGTATTCTCCCTGGATATGGTTTAGGAGTGCTAGGGCCGGGTCAGGGATCACTGTTTCATGCAATATTATAGAAATCATTTGAAAGACAGCCTTCCAGAATTGTTGTGCTATCTTACAAGACCACCAGATATGAAGATGGGTGCCATGGTCACTGCATCCTCGGAAACAGTTCGAGGGATAATTCGGTACAAATTTAGATATTCTTGCTGGAACCAAGTACCAGCGCATTAAAACTTTATAATTTGTTTCAAGCGCTAGTACTACCACATTTTGGGAGGAAGATTTGGTAGTGGCCCAAATATCGGACCATTCTTCAGGAGTGAGAGAAATATTTAGGTCATTTGACCACTGTGTAGCATATAAAGGGAGGACAGCTGATGGTGTGGAGAAGTGGCTATATAGGCTAGATATAATGCCTGGGGCATGAGGGTCTGCTGCGCAGATTTTCTCGTATAGAGATTGGGTGTTCAGACTAGTGCAAGGGCCGACTATTGATTTGACAAAATGGAGTACTTGAAGGTAGCGGAAAGATTCCGAGGCTGGGAGTGTGGCGCTGGACTGGAGATCCAAGAATGATTTAAAAGTGGAGTTGGCAGTAAGGTCGCATATTTTAGTTATGCCCGCTTGCGACCAGCAGGAAAAGGTGCTGGGTTGAGTGTAGGCAGGGTAGAATGAAGGGTGGTGTAAGAAGGATAATAGGGGGTTGTGTAGAGAGATCAGTTTAAAGGGGTCGCGTAGTCTGTCCCATAGCTTTAAAGAATGGTGGGTGATGGGGTTGGTAATATGACCACGGACGGAAGGGGGTAACCACAGAATATTATCAACTGTTAGCGGGTAAAGGTCTATAGCTTCAAGGGAAACCCATTTCGGGGTTTCAGTAAGCGCGTGTAATAGGGCTAGTTGGGCTAATTGGGCTGCATGGTAATATTTGGCAAAGTTTGGGATGCCCAGGCCCCCGTGTAGTTTATGGCGAAGAAGGATGATTTTCGGGACTCTGGGTTTGGTGAGGCCCCATATATATTTAAAGACTCGAGATTGAATAATCCGGTGGAAATAGGAGGGGACATTGATTGGGAGGACTCTATATAGATATAAGAGTTTGGGAAGCAAGGACATCTTAACAGCTGCCACCCGACCCAGCCAGGAAACACATAAAGGCTTCCAAGTGTCCAAGATAGATGTCAGCTGTGCCAGCATGGGGAGATAGTTAGCTTGGTACAAAGAGGCTGGATTTCCGGTCAGTTTTATACCAAGGTACGGGAGAGAGGTAGTAGACCAGGTAAAGGGGAAGTTTAGTTGTAAGTGGGTGACTTCGTGGGGTGGGAGAGATACATTGAGGGCTTTAGACTTTGTTTGATTAACCTCTAAACCTGAAATGGAGGCGAATTTATCTAGGGTTTGAATAAGGTTAGGAAGGGTGGTGCGGGGTGATGTCACAAATAGGAGTGCATCATCTGCAAATAGGCAGATCTTATGTGAGGTGGAAGCGATTTCTAGTCCTTTAATATTAATGTTTGTTCTAATCAAAGCTGCCAATGGTTCGATAGCTAATGCAAAAATTAAGGGGGAAAGGGGGCATCCCTGTCTAGTACCTCTCGCTATAGGAAAACAGTCCGAGCGAAATCCTGAGTACCTAATATAGGCTTGTGGCTGATTATATAGGGAGTTTATCCACTGTAGAAAATGTGGGCCAAAGCCCCAGCGTTTAAGAATGTAGTCTAGATATGGCCAGGACACCGTGTCAAACGCCTTCCTTATATCAAGAGATAATAGGTGCATTGGGATATGACGTGTTTTTGCGATATGTTGGAGGAGTATCACTCGTCTGATGTTGTCGCTGGCTTGCCTACGGGGTATAAAGCCTACCTGGTCTTTGTTTATTAGTTTGCCGATGAAAGGGTTGAGGCGAATTGCCAATATTTTAGCCAGGAGTTTGATGTCCAGGTTAAGTAGGGAGATGGGTCTAAAATTAGACCAAAGGGAATTATCAGTGTTAGGTTTGGGTATCATTGCTATAATTGCTGTCAGCGTGTCTCGACCAAGGACCTGGTTCTGTAGTAGGGCGTTGAACGATTTACTTAAGAGGGGAGCTAGAGTTGTGGCAAATTTTTTGAAATATGTGGCAGATAGTCCATCTGGGCCTGGTCTCTTATGGGATTTGAGGGTTTTTATCGCTGCAAGGACTTCTTCTGTAGAAATGGGTGCTTCTAAGGGGTCCCGTTCTGAGTCCGACAGAGTGGGCAGAGGAGTGTCCTGAAGGAGTGAGTCAGCGGCGGAGTGGGAAAAGGTAGATTTAGCTTTATAGAGGTCTTCCAGACGCTTGTGAAATTCACTTAGAATTTTGATAGGGTTACTAGTGTATGTGTTTTTTTCGATCCGTAATCTGATGGGAACATGGGTCCGTTCTGGTCGACGGAGACGCATGGCTAGAAAAGTATCGGGTTTGTTAGCCTTAGTGTAAATGGTATGGTTGGATCTGCGGATGGCCTTATCGGCCGATTCAGCCAGCAGCAGATCCAGTTCAGTTCTGGATTTTTCCATTGCTATCCTATGGGGCTCAGTCGGGGTTGTCTGGAACTGAAGATAGTTCTGGTGGAACTCCTTTTCAAGATTGGCTAGTTGGAGCTTCTTATCCCATTTGAGGTGTGTAGATACTGATATGCATGTGCCTCGTATTACGGGTTTGTGTGCCTCCCAAAGGAGAACCGGAGAGATATCAGGGGTATTATTATGACGCAAGTAATCTGTGAGGGCCACCTGAATGTCAAGACAATAAGACGGGTTGTTAAGATGAGCTTCATTAATACACCAGGAGCGGTCACTGGTTTGGGGGATCAGGGAGGAAATTGTGGTAAGCACTGCACAGTGGTCCGACCATGGTATAGGTTGTATAGAGGAGTTGACAAGTATTGGGGAGGATGCAACCGAAAGAAATATATGATCAATCCTTGAAAAGGATTTATGGGGATATGAGTAGAACGTGAAGTTCTTCTTTGTTGGGTTGCATTCTCGCCAAGTGTCAAGCAATGAGGCTTGTTGCAGTAATTTTCTAAAACGTGTGGAGGGAGTATCCTGGTCTGGAGCATATGGGGATTTATCCATATGTGGCTGGAGTACTGAGTTGGCGTCACCGCAAAGGATCACTGTGCCCTTGCAATGTATCCTAATGACCTGTAAGAGGTGAGAAAAGAAGGGATTCGGGTTATCATTTGGAGCATAATAGGAGACCAATGTAGTTTCCACTTCTTGAAGTGTGCCTACAAGAATTATGTAACGACCTTCCGGATCTTTGATTTCTGAGGTTAATACGAAAGGGAGGGATTGGTGAAGGGCTATGAGTACACCGCGCTTTTTCACATTAGCCGAGGCAGTATACACTTGGGGGTATCGGGAGCTAAAGAATTTTGGGGTCGCTTGCGCAGTATAGTGGGTTTCCTGGAGGGCCACAATGCCAGCTTTTAATGCTATGAATGTGTGGAAGGCCTTAACTCTTTTATGTGGTGAGTTGAGTCCCTTTACATTAAGAGAAAGAATGTTCAGGGGGGCCATGGGGAAAGAGATGAGACATGAGACAGAGGGGTCCCAAGGGCCCCGCAGCCCCACCGACACGGATCCGGAAAAAAGAAAATACAAGGGAGAAAGGAGCGAAGAAAGGGGAAAAAGAAAGGGTAACAATTGTAAGGCAAGTGGATGAATAGATAGAGTAAATAGTAATGGGGTTTGGTCGCCCGACCAGGTAGTGGACAGACTCGCCAGTCAGCCAGCCGGCTCGCGAGTGTGCACACCATGTAAAGGGGGCGGCAATGACAGCCTCCTGCCGCTAATGGGGGATTTGTGGTTAAAGCTTTAGAAAATTAAACAATCAAGAAGTAACAGGAAAGACAGTGGTTATGCAGGTATTACAATATAACCTATGTTTGTCTGGTGTCACACAGACCTCCAGACTAACCCTATGGAGATATGGTATAGGGATACACAAATACTCAGGTAGGGTATATCCGTATATATATATCCTCTTATATGCATTTAAAGTAAGAAACAAACAGAGAGAAAAAAATAAATAAAATAAAAAATAACCGTTCATAACAATTCAATTTACCAAAGTTGTGCACAGGTGGACGAAAAATAGGCGGTAGTGTCCGGGTCGCCGCATGCGCCCAGGGAGAGCCCTGAGCACATGCGGCGAGCCAGCAAACAGGTGCCAACTAAAGTGTTACATAGTGAATGTCGTGCAAAAATTATAGTACATTTTCCCAAAAAGGGGACAGCATAGGAAAAGGGAGAGGAAAAAAAGGGAAATAACCTTCTTGGTTTCCCCGAACTGTAAGGTAAAAAAAAAATTTGGGGGGGGGAATATTTTTCTCTTCTTTTGTTTTCCTTTTCCCTTTAACACCTGCTGGTGAGAAAGAAAATATAAAAGATACATGGGGCCTGAGCCCCCGCAACCCCGGGGAGAGGAGGGTAGGTGGACTGCATAGACATCCCTCTTACCAGTAGGGGGTGTCTATCACGGGACAGTCCTCTTTTAACTTGATTGAAGAGTTATCATCTAGTCATGGAATGTAGGTGAGCTTCAATCAAGGGGCCTCCGGTGGCAAACAAAAAGTGATTATGAGGGGAACAAAAGTAAATTCAACGTGGGGAGTAGACTTGTCGGCCCGGTGAAATGTCCCTGGGTGGGCGAGCTGGTGTGCCTTTACGGATGGATGAAGGGCCAGGATTAGATCTCCTTGGAGTAGCAATATAGGGATGTGCTGCTGCCCGGGCGGGGGTGCGAGGCAGTGTCGTCTCCGCCGGTTGCTCCGGGGTAGTTAGGTGCAGAGATTCAAGAAGACGTTGGAGGGATTCCGGTGAAGTACAGGAGTGTTGCTGGCCCTGGTAGGAGAATTGCAAAGCAAAAGGGAAGCGCCAGGTGTATTTAAGTTGGTGCTGCAGAAGAATCTGGAGTTGTGGTTTCATGGCACGGCGTTTAGCAATCGTCGATGGAGCTAGGTCAGAGAACAATTGATATGTGTGACCCTGGAACAGGAGAGTGTCTTTATTGCGAGCAGCAGCTAGGAGTTGTTCCTTTGTACGGAAAAAGTGCAGCTTAATGATAATATCTCGCGGCGGCCCGTCTTGCTGGCGGCGGGTCAGGGCCCTGTGTATTCTATCGAATTCCAAGTGTTCTATTGGTATAGTGGGTGATAGTTCTTGGAATAGTGCTGTTGAGAAAGATAGCAGGTCTTCCACATTTTCTGGAATACCTTTCAAGCGTAGGTTTGATCTACGGGAGCGATTTTCAGCGTCCTCGAGACGTGAGAGGAGCATGTTGTTCTCATCACGGAGGGCTGCCTGCTATTGAACCTGTTCTTGGGGTGTAAGCTCTATATCGTCTACTCTGGTTTCCAGGTCTGCTGTGCGCTGGCCTAGCTCCCTGATCTCACGTGACAGCCTGCTAGTTATCTGGTCAGATGTAGCTTTTAGGGCCTTTTGTAGCATGGCTTCCATAAACTGTAGGAAATCACCCTGGGACATACCTGGGGAAGGCAGAAAGGAGGGACCGCTGATTTGACCATCTGTGTTGTCCTCATCTTCACTTTCAGCGGTGGCTTGTCTCGGCTTGTCTGGTGAGATAACGTGCTGCTTAGCCAGGGCCTTCGCCGCCATCTTGGACGAGGCGCGGGCCAGGGCGTCTTTGATTGGCTTGGGTTTAGATTTACTGCGATGGCCGGTTAAAACCATCCCAGATGATGCTGTGGCCGTTCCGGAGGCTATATTCGGCAAGAGCGGGGTTGCGGGGCGGCTCAGGCACGGCGTATGATACTGATGTTGCGGCGGGAGGTGCGGAGCTCTAGTGGAACACGTCCGCCATACAGAGCCTCGCGCATGTGCCCAAACTCAACAATTTCAAGTCGGAATTTTGCCAGGACCTAAAACAGGAAAGGGAAAACAGCAATGTAAAACCATAAACTTTTGTAATAAAATACTTTAAATATCTCACACATTTACATTTCTCCCTCCCCCTGGCTATCTAAGGACCACCCCATTCTCAGCAGCCTTGATAGACGAATCTCCTGCAGAGGGAAGAAAAAGAAACACACATCCTAACATAATATATGTGTTTTGCTTGGAACGAATGGGTCCATTCGAGAAAAAACCCATTCACTCCAATGAGTGTTGCATAATGTACAGAAAAAACAAACTATTGTTGCGCAACACTGCCACCTGGTGGTAATGCCGCGGTAAAGACACTTATCAAAGCCAGATGAACTTTTCTCTGTGGCCCTACACTGACTAAAACACCAAAGTCACTGATTCCTCTGAAGTGTAAGAAGGAGGAAGAACAAAACAGTAACAGCTCCCATTTCTCCAAAGAGTAGAACGTCCAAATACAAAACAAAACTAGGGCACAGTCCTTGTGTTCCGGCAAAGGCACTCCGGAAAGTTCAGCAATGAGCAGCAAGAAAGAACACACAGGAGTCTTTTTCTCCTAAAGGTAGAACTTTGGATGTGGCAGGAACACAGGCTTCAAATGCTTGTCAAATGCCTCCATGTTATACTCAACATTTCCTCCATCCTTGCGACAAATCACCACTCTGTCCGCATGGATATGCCTTCCCAGCATCCACTTAACCTTACAGTCCTGAAAGTTTTTAGTGACCGTTGGTGAACAAGAAATGTATCGGCGTGCTTGGGGTACCTTGAGTTTGTCCCAAACAAAAGTGTCGTACCACCTTTGGCAAAAAACTTCCACCTCGTATAGCAATTCTCAAGGTAGGTATGGGTACTTCCACCCATACTCTTGGGCAACCTTCTGGCCAAAGGGACGCTGCAGCCTTGATAAAGGTGGCATTGTGATACGGTCTCCTTCTCCAGGTAACACAATTGCCTCCGGATGGCGAGGTGCGTTCACCACCTCTGCAGACTTGGGTATAGGGGCCCGCAGTGACTGGCGTTGCACTCCCGCAACAGGAGCAGGTGAAATAGAAGTTGAATCCAGAAGAGGGATTGCAGACAGTGGACCAGATTCTTCCCTAGGCTCCGAGGCCTCCACCCGGGGTGTACTATACCCAATGGACATAGGTGGGTCCCTTGTGACACGGGACGAGGGTAACTTCATCTTGTCCCATCCCTTCCGGTGGAAGCTCTCGTCTATCTCCCCATCATCGCTATTGTCAGACAATGAATCCAGGTCGGAGGTGTCATGTCACTCAGCGGGCAGATAATTCCCAGTCACGGAATCATCCCCCTTGACGACCTCCACCGACAGTGGGCTGCCGACACCTTCAACCACACAGACAGTCCCAACCCCTGGCTCACCTGGGCCTTCAGAAGAACAGGGATGTCCAGGGCTCTTCCCTCCGGATCCATCCAGGCCAGGCAAGCGGCGGGGCGAAGCTCTTCCATGACCACAGGAGGCCATCACTAGGCCGACTTTCCTCTTCGGCGGTCGGAGCAGGGAGCTTATGGTGACCGAGGCAGCATCCTCGGATTTTTCTCTTTTAATCTCCGCTTGGGCAGTCACTTCGCCCTGGTCAGCGCGCGCAGGAATACCCGCCATGGCATCGATCTCTCCCTCCGGAGTGGCAGTACCTGTGAGGTAGTTGAGGTGGAAGGCGCGAGGCCTTTCTGTGGATGATTCCACCTTGAAGAGAAACTCCTTGCAGTCCTCACATCGCCCGAATGGCTTTAACTGAACCACCAGTCCCGAACAGCCAGGACAGATCACACTGACGGCCTCTATGTCTCTGCAGGTGTACAGAGCCAATCGCCCCCGGGGCCTTAGTCTCATTCCTGTGTCCATAATGGGAGCAGCAAATGAAGTCATCTCCGTTAAAGAAGAAGCTGAAATCCACGGAGTGTTTGAAGTCATCTTTGCTGTTCGCTGCTCCAATGCGCACTGACCCACTCGCGCCGGAATCTCCACGTGTTTCCGTCCACATGGCCAGACTCCTCCCACACTCTGCACTTGTTCGCGGGCTTTTCCTTTTCCCCGCCCACAAACTACGCAGCTATGGTTTGCCTCGTGGCGCGTTGGCCAATATGGCCGACCTACTCGGAACTTCTCCGGGCAGCAAAGTTCAAATTCAGACAACATACACATCCCGGATACGATGCCCCCACGTGTAGCGACCTCACCCCTCTCACCCCTTCTCATTCTCAGCTTGTCTGTCTCTGTCTAGGGGTGTCAGTACCGGGGGGAGGGATGAGATACACCACGGCCCATGTCCTCCATAGTGAAGAGGTGAAGGCCAGAAAGATCTGGCTTTGTGTAGGTGTCCTAGGGTCAAATCCTTTCCTCGGATCCACTCCCCTTTGCTCCTAGTAACCAGAGTTCCACACACTGAATAGGTCGAACACAGTTTTATTCTTCTCAGCGAATAAACATACGGCACAGTCAAGTTGGGTCCTTTGCAACAGTTCAGTATTAATGGGAGTAGGTCGAGGCACAATCCTTTAATGTATCGCTAACCACTGTGGTGTCACCAGTGGCGAATAGTCACTGCCACTGACTATATGAGGTAGAACATGAATTACCTTCGCTAGCACAGCCCCTGTCAGGGGAAGGATATCCGTCCAAGGGAGTCACCGGAGGCCTCTCTGTCACCAGCAAATGCTGCGCCGGACTCTCCAGAGAAGTTCCGCTCACCAGTCTCCTCGACCTCAGACACGGGCACCCAAGGAGTTAGGGCCCCCTCGGATTCCTCCACTCTCGTGGAACTCAGTCAAAGGTACTGAGCCCCAGGCATCCGCCATAGTACCTCACCCCAGGCTAAAGGTGCCTGAGATGGACTCCATCTCTCGCTCCGGCCAGGTCAAGGGCATCTGGGCCCGGAACTCCGGAACGCCAGCACCCAGGCTGAACGTGCCTGGGTGCGTCCGCGTCCTCCGACTCTAAACCCCAAGGTCAGGGCGTCCGCCCGCTTTATCTCCTCTCCTTTTGTGTCACAGCAGGTTCCCCGCCCCGCTGTACCAGCGCCAGGAAAGGACAAAAAGGCACAGTCTTGCGGTGTGAGTTCAACTCCAGCCCAGAGCAACAACGCCACCTGTAGGCCGCAGGGAACCTCACACCACCAGAGTCCTCCAAGAACCATAAAAGGGTCTCAGATTCCCTAGCAATCAGTGCATCTGGGTTACACTACCACCCAGATGCTTCCCCTAAATTCAAATACCCGCTACACTAGTGACAGTGATCGATCGATACTGCACTTGGGTGGGCTGGGCTGGGTGGAGGGGCTAAATGCAGGTGCTAGCAGGTATCTTGGCTGATCCCGCTAACACTGCGTTTTTGGGAACCCTAAACTTCAGGGGACGCTAGTATAGATCTAAACAGATCAGATATCGATCCGTTCAGATACTATACCACTAAGGGAGGCGTATGGTGCGTGCGTGGGTGTTAGCGCTACTGGCACTAACCTGACACAGATTTTATTGGCCTGGGCCTAGGGATTGATCAGTTCCTGATTGAATGCGATCGTCGGGGATGGCGGGCCACGCGCATCATGTAATATAACGTGATTTCGCGCAGCCGAGCCAACCTGCCACAGTAAAACTGCGGCCGGCGGTCCGGAACCGGTTAAAAAAAATTGATTATTCATGAGATCACGAGAAAAAATAAAGAAATAAGTTTGTCTGAACTCTGTGTGAATATCAGCTGCAAAACAACTTCATTATTCTAGCATTATGAAGAACAAAAGAATGCGCTGCATTAAAAGATCCCAGAATTTGCAGCGTGACGAATGTGCTATCTCCATTACGAACGCTAATTTTACCAGACCGAGCGCTCCCGTCTCGTACTTGATTCTGAGCATGCATGGTTTTTAGTGCGTTGGAATTGCATACAGACAAACGGATTTTTGTTATCCCCTTAACATCAGAGTTCCCACTTCCATCAGGGTCTGCAGCATTGCCCTTTACATCAGAGTTCCCCTTCACATCAGCATCCACAGAGTTCCCTCTTGCACTGTATCATGTCTGCAGCATCTAACCACCTCCTGTATCATGTCCACAGCCTCTTACCACCTCCTGTATCATGTCCACGGCCTCTAACCATCTCCTGTATCATGTCCCCAGCCTCTGTCCACCTCCTGTATCATGTCTGCAGCCTCTGTCCACCTCCTGTATCATGTCCGCAGCCTCTGGCCATAACATGTCCACAGTCTCTAACCACCTCCTGTATCATGTCCGCAGCCTCTAACAATCTCTTGTATCATGTCCACAGCCTCTAACCATCTGCTTTATCATGTCTGCAGCATCTAACCACCTCCTGTATTATGTCTGCAGCATCTAACCACCTCCTGTATCATGTCTGCAGCATCTAACCACCTCCTGTATCATGTCTGCAGCCTCTAACCATCTCCTGTATCATGTCCGCAGCCTCTGGCCATAACATGTCCGCAGCCTCTAACCATTTTCTGTATCATGTACACAGCCTCTAACCATCTCCTGTATCATGTCCACAGCCTCTAACCACCTCCTGTATCATGTCCACAGCTTCTAACCACCTCCTGTATCATGTTCACAGCCTCTGGCCATAATATGTCGGCAGCATCGAACCATCTCCTGTATCATGTCCACAGCCTCTGGCCATAACATGTCCGCAGCCTCTAGCCATCTCCTGTATCATGTCCGCAGCCTCTAACCATCTCCTGTATCATGTTTGCAGCCTCTAACCACCTCCTGTATCATGTCCGCGGCCTCTAATCATCCCCTGTATAATGTTTGCAGCCTCTAACTATCTCCTGTATCATGCCTGCAGCATCTAACTACCTCCTGTATCATGCCCACAGCCTCTAACCACCTCCTGTGTCATGTCCGCAGCCTCTAACCATCTCCTGTATCATGTCTGAAGCCTCTAACCACCTCCTGAATTATGTCCGCAGCCTCTAACCATCTCTTGTATTATGTCTGCAATCTCTGACCATCTCTTGTCTTTTATCCTGTCTGTAGTCTCTGAGGGGGAGTCTGGAGAGGAGTCAAGAGTGGGAGCGTCATCAGGATGGGGATCACGGGAGTATCATGTATCAGGCGTGACCAGAATTATGTGGATTGCAACAGAGAAAAACGCAAACAGAAATAGGTGAAAGTAAGTTAGTTTATTTAAGGGAAATAAATATAAATGTGAACACACCACCAATACAATAAGTGAACAATCAAATAACCAAACAGTGACAGTGACCAACCAGCATATGTAGCAAAAGGGGGAACCAGAATCGTAGTCAAGCCAGGCCAGGATCATTAACAGGAGATCAGCATATGGGGAGCCAGGAGTAGACAGACAAGGACAGGGAGGAAGCAGTCGGGCTGCAGAGCCTGTGGCTGATTGGTGGTGAGTATTCTGGAGGTGATGTTCTGGATATGTTCTTTAGCCTGATGCCTGATTGGTGGTAAGTGTACTGGAGATGTTCTTTGAATTATAGCTGATTGGTGGTGAGTATTCTGGAAGTGATGTTCTGGATATGTTCTTTGGCCTGTGGCTGATTGGTGGTGAGTATTCTGGAGGTGATGTTCTTTGGTCTGTGGCTGATTGGTGGTGAGTATACTGGAGGTGATGTTCTGGATATGTTCTTTAGCCTGATGCCTGATTGGTGGTAAGTGTTCTGGAGATGTTCTTTGAACTATAGCTAATTGATGATGAGTGTTCTGCAGGTGATGTTTTACAGCTTTTTTTTGGCCTGTGGCTAATTGGATATGAGTGTCCTGGAGATGGTATTTTGGATATGTCCTTTAGCCTATGCCTGATTGGCAGTGAGAGTTCTAGAGATGTTCCTTGAGCTATTAGTTATGAGTTGACAAAAGGTATAAAATAAACAGATGCGCTAAACAAAATTATATATTATGTGCAACCAGCAGTTATACTGGCAATAAAATGTCCACAAAAATACACATGTGATATAAGTCCATAAATGAATAAAATGGTGACAGTGTAACAAAGTGTCCTATGAAGGATTGAAGACCAAGGAGGAAGGTAGACCGTGGGGGGATAGGCAGTAGGAAAACCAAATCCACTGGAAAAAACACCCGTGTCCACCACCAGTATATAGGCTGCTTACCAGAGGTAAGAATCAAATGAACTCATCTGCAATTCCAGAAGGTGAAAAACCAGATCATCTCGGAGTCCAACCAGAGACTGAATCTCAACAGGGATTCCCCAGAAAGAAAAAAGGAAGCTCGATGGTGCATTACCAAATGACAATTTATTTAAAAGGAAAGATTAAAAACACTTACAAAAATTAAGAGGAAATAAGACAAAGCGGCCGGCCGGTCCGCCGATACCTGTCCCGTAGTGATGACGTCAGCACGTACACCTCCCGACGCACGTTTCGTGTTCCTACACGTCGTCAATGGGGATCAGGTGATATGCTGACGCATCACAAGATCACACGCATCACAAGCCTTCACAAATGAGGAAGGTGATCTTGGAGGGCTTTTTATGCGTCTTAGGAACCTCATGGTTTCTGAGACACATACCCAATGGGATATTGCTAATCTAGAAACATACGTTAAGAATGGGATTGTTCCACGCAGTCTCAGGTGGGAGGTCAGCCCACAAAAGGGTGATGTCCAACTAGAAGAGTGGTTTAAGTATTTTAACACTGCTGGGATTAATTTCCTCAGGTTCCTCATTGAGAGAAAAAATACCAAATTGACTCGATTAGATGAGGAAATTAAAATCATGAAAGAAAAACTCATCACTTTTAATGAGAGTAATGAATACAAAGAGAGATCATCATCACTTTAAAAAATTTTAGAAAAGGAGGATAGGGAGCAAAAATTCAAGAAAAAGAAGAAATACAATCGCGACCTGGCTGATTACCAGAGTAGCATTGTATTTGAATGGCAAAAGAAACTTTTAGCCGAACAATCCATTCCTGTTAGTCAAGAGATGGAGGTTGCAGCTCCCATGAGTGGAACTGGTGGACCATCTGTCTCCAATTCCCAGCCGATTAACAAACACCTGACAGGGGGTCGACCGCCTCCTCTGCCTAAAGGGAGACAGGGTTCATATCAATCGCCCTCTAGACAGGGAGGGGGTGGTAAGGGTTTACCTCTAACCTCTCAGACACCTAAACCACCACGTCCTTTTCGAAAAATAGGATTTTTATAACAGCTTACCTGTAAAATCCTTTTCTTGGAGTACATCACGGGACACAGAGCGACATAGTCATTACTAATGGGTTATATAGATACCGTCAGGTGCTGGCACTGGCAACTTCCAAAACCGGAAGTACCCTCCCCTATATAAGCCCCTCCCATCCGGGAGCACCTCAGTTTTGTAGCAAAGCAATAAGTGTCCCTAAAGAGGGGCGGGAGCTCTGTGTCCCGTGATGTACTCCAAGCAAAGGATTTTACAGGTAAGCTGTTATAAAAATCCTATTTTCTTTCTCGTACATCACGGGACACAGAGCGACATAGTCATTACTAATGGGATGTCCTAAAGCAATGCCAAATGAGGGGGGGGGGGATACACCATATATAAGCTGAGCGCTATCAGACATGAGGATCTTTTGCGGCCTGCAACACACTGCGCCCAAAGGCGACATCCTCCTGACTTCTAACGTCCACCTGGTAGGACCTAGTAAACGTGTGTACCGAAGACCATGTTGCGGCCTTACAGATTTGAGCCAGGGAGGCCTGGTGATGCACTGCCCATGAAGTTCCAACTGCTCTCGTGGAGTGCGCTCTAACTTTGAACGGAGGCGGTCTCCTTCTCAAGCCATAGGCTTGCATAATGACCTGTCGAATCCACTTGGCTAAAGTAGATTTTGACGCTGCCTGACCCTTTCTGGGGCCTTCCGGCAGAATAAACAAAGTATCCGTTCTGCGAATCTGAGCAGTGGCCTTTAGATAAGTTTTAACTGCTCTTACTACATCCAAAGAATGCAATAACTTTTCCTCTACCGAAGTAGGTTTGGGGAAAAAAGAAGGAAGAACCACATCTTGGTTCAAATGAAACCTCGATACCACCCTAGGAAGAAAGGCTGGATGAGGACGTAACACTACTCTATCCTTATGGATAACCAGATATGGCTCCTTACAGGACATAGCTGCTAATTCCGACACTCTTTTAGCCGAACAAATGGCTACTAGAAAAATCAATTTCCTGGTGAGAAGCACCAAAGAAATATGCTGTAATGGTTCAAATGGTTGTTTCTGTAGAACCGACAGAACCAAGTTTAGATCCCATGGACATATGGGAATATTAACCGGAGGACTAATACGCATCACTCCTTGTATAAAGGCTTTGACTAGTGAATGCGAAGCCAAGGGCCTTTGAAAAAATATTGACAAGGCCGAAATCTGACCCTTGATAGTACTCAAGGCAAGCTTCCTATCTACAGCCCACTGTAGGAAGTCCAGAATCCTACCTATTACGTACTTATGTGGATGCCATCTCTTGGCCTCACACCACGCGATGTACGCCTTCCAGATTCTATAGTAGATCTGCCTGGATACCGGCTTCCTGGCATTGATCATGGTAGATACCACAGCATTAGAGAGCCCTCTCTTTTTTAGAATGTGGGCTTCAATAGCCAGGCCGTCAAACCTAGGGCTGGTAAGGAAGGGTGGTATATCGGTCCTTGCGAAAGCCGGACGACGTGGGAGAGTCCAAGGACTCCCCACTGAAATTTTACAATCTCCGCGTACCACGCTCTTCGGGGCCACGCTGGAGCCACCGGAATCACCGGTTTCTTTTCTACCCTGATTCTGCGGAGTAATCGAGGTAACCATTGTGGCAGTGTGAATGCATATATCAGCTTGAACTGATCCCCAGGGAACACTAGGACATCCGAGCCGCAAGCTAGGGGATCCCTTGTCCGAGAGACAAACCTGTCCCCCTTTGCATTGAATCTGGATGCTAGAAGATCTACATCCGATGTTCCCCACCGCTGACATATTGTCCAGAAAACCTCGGGGTGAAGGGACCCTTCCTCTGGGCCTAATTGCTGGCGACTTAGAAAGTCCGCCTTCCAATTCTCCACTCCTGGAATGAATACCGCAGATATGGCTGGGACATATTTTTCCTGCCCATTTCAGGATGTAATTTACTTCCCTCTGGGCTGCACGACTCCTGGTGCCCCCCTGATGATTGATATATGCCACTGCTGTGGCATTGTCTGATTGAATTCTGACAGGGGACCCTTGGAGTTTGGATGTCCATGCTACTAGGGCATACCGGGCTGCTCGTATCTCTAAGAGATTGATGGGCAGGGCCTTTTCTGCATCCGACCATCTGCCCTGGAGAGACTATTGCTCCAGTACTGCTCCCCAGCCTATAAGGCTGGCATCTGTAGTGACCACCTTCCAAGAAATCGGACTGAAGGATTTCCTTTTTTCCAGATTCTGGAGAACCAACCACCAACGGAGGCTCTTGCGAACGGAAGGGGACAAGGACATTGTAAGTCTAGGGCCTGAACTTTTTTGTTCCAGGCTGACAGTATGGCCCCTTGCAAATTCCTTGAATGGAATTGACCGTAGGGTACTGCTTCGAATGATGCCACCATTTTTCCCAGCAGCCTCATATACAGGCGTATGGACGGCTGTCTTTTTTGTACCCACTAAGTGGATCAAATCTTTCAAAGACAACACCTTTCCTCGAGGCAAGAATATTTTTCTCTGGCCTGAATCCAACCTTAGCCCCAAGTATTCCAGACTTTTGACTGGTTTTTAGGGCTGACTTGTCTCGGTTGATAATCCAACCGTGAGATTCCAGATACTTGATCGTCTTGTGAACGACCACGTCTAGTTTTTTCACTGAGTGGTCTATCAGCAACAAGTCATCCAGATATGCCATTATCATTACACCTTGTGTTCTTAAAATGGCCAATAAAGGACCAGAATTTTTGTAAACACTCGTGGTGCTGTGGCCAAACCGAAGGGTAAGGCTCTGAAAATGGCGCCCTTCTACTGCAAAGCGTAGAAATTTTTGGTGGACTGGAAAGATGGGAATGTGCAAATAAGCATCTTTGATGTCGATCGTGGCTAACCAATCCTCCCTTTGTAGGGCAGTGGCCACCGATCGGATCGACTCCATCGGAAAGTCCTGATATACAGGAATTTGTATAGCCCTTTTAGAATTAATATGGGCCTCCCGTCCGCGTTTGCTTCGGGACTGTAAAGAGGTTTGAGTAAAACCCGAACCCTCATTCTTCCAGGGGAACCTCCATAATTACTCCTTGGAGCAATAGTTGTTCTAGTGCCAACAGGAGGGACTCTCTCTTCCGGGGATCCCTTGGCACGTTTGACCTCAAAATGGGAAGGAGGAGAGTCTTTTAACTCCAAACTGTATCCCAAACCTACTGCGGAGAGCACCTATCTGTCTTGATCGTGTCCCGCCAGGTCTCTTGCGAACAACTGGAGTCCTCCCCCCACCCGACTGAGTGGGGGCTTCAATGAATTTAACTTTGGGGGAGGTTTTGTACCTCCCCTGACCCAGGGTTTCTCATTACCCTGCTACTGTCCCTGTTTTTTACCCCCGGGATTTAACCGAGGAGACCGTCGGAACTGTTACACAGCCGATGCCCCAGGGACTGGAGAAGCAGGCCTCTTAAAGAGGGACCTCTAACTCTGCTTTTAACCGGCAAAAGCGTATTTTTACCGCTGGAAATTTTCTGGATATATTTGTCCAGGTTTTCCCTGAATAAGCGTTCACCATGTAATGGGACGCTAACCAGCCATTCTTTACAGGGAGCTTCAGCAGACCAGTTTTTGAGCCATAGGAGCCTACGCATATGTACTATAGACAGCGTAAGGCGGGAGGCCTGATGGACTGAATCCTCTATGGCGTCAACCGCAAAGCCTAAGGCTCTAGGTAGATCAGCTAGGGCAAAGCCTGCTGATCTGTCAAGTCCCTCAAGACCTGTTTCAACTGATCCTTCACTGCTTAGCAGACCCCAATAGCTGCTACTGCTGGTTGTATCACCAAGCAGATTTTCATAAGGACTCCAATCTTTTATCTATTGGGTTCTTGAACATTTGGACATTATCCACTGGACATGTCAGTGATTTATACATACAAGAGATGGCTGCGTCCACTGTAGGGACCTTCCATTTTTTTTTTTTTTATGAACTTATCCTCCATGGGATAGACCACCGGAAATCTCTTGGGGGAATAAATATTTTCTCAGGACGTTCCCAATCCTGGTAAATGAGCCCTTTCAGTAAAGGGTGAAGTGGAAAAGAACAAACAGTCTGGGGGCTTCTAGCGACCCCAACGAGGATACAGTAGTGGTTGATGGTTCCGCAAGGTGCATTTTTAAATGCTGATCGGACCATGTTAGTCAGAGACTGAACCCATAATCTTTCAGCTTAAGATGCTGAGAAAAGGTTCCCCCACTGTTGATTCCTCTATAACAGAATCAACCTCATCCTGATCCCCTTCAGGCAGGTCGATCCCTGTATGGGACTGTTGCTCTGCTAACAGGTACTCTGAAGGAGGAGACGGAGATCGGGCGTGCTTTCCCTGACAGGGAGGCAGCGATAAATGTTGACAATCTCTCTCTAATCCTCCCAGAGCTGAGGAAAAAACCTCCTCTGTTACATACACAGGAGCAGGTGAACTGAGGACAGCCACAGTACCAAGTACCCTGCGGGGTCTCTACGGTCACTTACCTCTGAACTTCAGGGGAGACTGGTGCAGCAGGAGTATGCCCAAGATCCTCCGAGCCCGATGAGACCCCCTTCGCTTCCTGGAAGATTCAGTTCCGGAGCTTCTGGACGGCATATTCCTAAGCCTAAAGCTGAGGTATTCCAGCCGTAATACACCACTTTTACTGAGAATAGTCTAGCACAATTGCTGCTATATCACAGTTGGTGTCTACTAATGTGCCTTTCTAGGGGATGCCTGTATCAACCGCTTGCTGTATGCCTTTAAATGTTGCCAGCTCTGTCTCTGTACTTCATAGCCAGCTCACTACAATATTGTGTTTTTTTTAAAACTGCTGGGACGCCCGCACATGCGCAGAAGCGCTGCGGCGCGCACAGAGCGTCATCCCCCAGGCTCCGCCCCCTTTCCCGGCTCACCTCTATATATAGAGGCGCGTGCACGCGCACGCGCGCGGGCACGTGCGCCTTCGGCGCTAATTTCAAATATGATAACAAGGGACAGGAGCCAGGGCCCCTCTTTGCCGCAGGCCGGGGGATGGACGAGCACTGCAACATGGCAGAGGAAGCAGTTTCCTATAAGAGAACTCACCATCTGCCTGGACTTTGCTCTGCTGAGAAGAAGCTAGTCCACATGACAAGAAAACATTCCACAGCGGCCTCTAGTGGACAAACACAGGTACCGCAGTCTAATATCTTAAATATATATAAAAAAATATATATTTTTTTTTTCTTGACCACCATTAAAAATTATTACATTTTTTTAGTAGTTACAGGCATGCACAGAATTTTGCGGGAATACCATTAGGTAACAGACAGAAAGACAAATTAGGCTTGGGGGTCCCCCAATAGAACCAAGTTCCTGGGGGCCCCCACTTACCTGTTCCCCGCCGCAGGACTTTGTTTGGTCCACAAAAGCCCAAACTTCACCTATCACGGCAGGCATTGTAATCAAACCTTCAGGGACCGGGTTCCCAAGGATTCCACTCCCCTGGACCTGTATAGCACCCTGCACAGAAAACATCTTGGTCGTGGGTATGACCAGAGCTCTGGATCCCAGGGTCCAGCTCTCCTAAGAGAAGCATTACAGGCAAAACCTTGCTCTTCTCTGCAAGGCCCGGGTACCGACCGTTTAGCTATGAAGCTTTTTTGGTCGGATCCGGAATAGCTTACTGAGGCCCAAAAGAACCTGTACGCAAGCTCAGTGAAAAACACATGTTTCTTCTTGGCCAACACCTTAGACACTGGCAAAAAACTGAGGTGCTCCCGGATGGGAGGGGCTTATATAGGGGAGGGTACTTCCGGTTTTGGAAGTTGCCAGTGCCAGCACCTGACGGTATCTATATAACCCATTAGTAATGACTATGTCGCTCTGTGTCCCGTGATGTACGAGAAAGAAACCTGGACCTTTGCCTAATGGCCAACGAGGTCGTGGTTACGGTCAGGGCAACCCAGGATTTAATCAATCCAGGCCACCCTATCAGGGCCATACAGGGAGTTCATATAAAAATGGTCCACCCCATTCACAGAACTCCAATCAGGGATGGACTCAGGGACACAATTATGGCCCCTACTTCGGACATGGACATAATCACATGGACAAAGGAGGTGCAACATTGCATCATTTTGAACCCCCAGGTCCATCCAATTATAGAGACGAATATGATTACAACATAGACGTCTCTAATAATTTCTTCCCTCTTAGTGACCGTTATGGTCCCATGACTGACTATGGAAATGGCTATTATAGTCAGGTGCAACATGCTAGTGCTGCCCATCATGAGATTTGTGAGAGCCCTGGTCCATCAGGACAGGATGGACCCCATTGGGGTTTTTACAAACTAGGTCAGGGTACCAAAAGGTCGTGCGACACAAGAGAGGAACTAGAGGGGGCAAACGGGCTCGAAACAAAAAGACAAAGACCATGATGGGAGCAGGGATTTTTAATTTAAGTTCTGTTATTTTAACCGATGCAGAAACTACAGTATTGGATAAGAGATTAAAATATGCCCCTCCACGTAGGTTAAATAAATTTCAAACCTACATGGACGTCCACAAATTTATTAGGAGAGTTAACATTAAACAACATTTTATGTCTAATCCCATACAGATGAATAGTAATTCTTCACCTGATTTTACTCATTCAGGGTTGTCCAATGCTTCTTTGTTTAATCCACCTGGAGCTTTGCCCCCCCCTTTAAAGGTGTTTAGGGATGTAGTTCTCAGGGATCTCGACCTCTTACCCGTTAAAAAGGTATATCCTGATAAGACCTTGGTTGAAGGCCTTGATTCCTTGTGTAAAAACAAGGGTCTTATCATTAGGCCCGCAGATAAAGGGGGAGGTATCATCATTTTGGATAAGGCTGATTACCTTGCTGAGATGTACCACATTTTGAGTGACAGGGTTACATATACCCCCCTTCCCTCCGATCCCAAGACTCTTTATATTAAGGAACTGTCATTATTGGTTCAAAGAGGTTTTGATCTTGGGATACTCAATAAAAAAGAAAGTGAATTTCTAGTGCCTAGGGCACCTCGTACACCTGTAATTTACTATCTTCCCAAGATACACAAAGACTCCACCCACCCCCCGGGAACGCCCTATAATTAGTGGCATAGACTCGATCACTTCCCGGGTGGGACGTTACATTGACCATTTTTTACAACCATTGGTCTCCATGATGCCTTCGCATCTTAAAGACTCTCGTCAGGTCATTAACATTCTTGCTGGGCTTACCCCCAAAGCAAATATGTGGCTGGTGACGGCTGACGTCACGTCTTTATATACAATTATCCCACACAATTTGGGTCTATTTGCAGTGGAGTACTTTCTGAGACGTGATTCCAAGCTGTTTGATGAACAGATCTCTTACATCTTGGAGTTGCTCTCTTTTGCAGCCTCTAGAAGCTATTTTTGGTTTAATGGTCAGTTTTATAGACAAGACAGGGGAGTTGCTATGGGGGCTAAATACGCCCCTAGTTTGGCTAACCTTTTTTGGCCCTATGGGAGGAGGACGTTGTGTATGCCCAACGTCCATCTCAGCTTATGCTGTGGGCCAGATACATTGACGACGTTCTCCTCCTTTGGGATGGTAGCCGCCATGATTTGGATATCTATATGGAGGGTTTGAACACCAATACAAGGGGCATTATTTTTAATTTTGAGGCGAGTCAAGAAGAGATTCATTTCTTGGATTTGAAAATATCCATTAGAAACAACTCTTTTGCCACCTCCACTCATTTTAAGAGTACTGATAGGAACTCATATATCCCCACTAATAGTTGTCATCATTCATCGTGGCTCAATTCTGTACCAAAGAGCCAGTTCATCAGACTCAAATGGAATTGTACAGACCACGATGAATTTCTAACTCAAGCAGGGATATTGACTAGTCAGTTCGTGGAGAAGGGATATTCTCACTCTTCCCTTGTCAGTACTCTTAATGATGTGGCCTTATTGGACAGGAATGACCTTCTTAGGGACAAGCCCAAGTCACAATTGAGAACTCCATCTATCCCTTTTATCACTACGTTTCTTCTCAGCATAGAGGGGTTAAACAATTGATTAAGAAACATTGGCATATATTGACTAATGACAATGTTCTACAGGCTATATTGCCAACACAACCTCAGGTTATATATAAAGGAGCTCCCTCACTAGCACCAAACATTTTAGATCCCCCCCATGTTAAAAGTACCTTCCTGGACCAATTGGTGGGTTTTTATCAATGTAAGAGATGTAGAGTATGTTCATATAGCGGTTGTTCACATAGACGTACCAATACGTTTAGGTCTACTATCACTGGTGTTGAATTTGATATCACTCCTTTCATCACTTGTTCCACGGAGAGAGTCGTTTATCTCCTGCAATGTCCTTGTGGACTTCAATATGTGGGCAGGACTAAACGACCTCTGCGTGTGAGACTCAATGAACACATCACGAACATCCTTACAGGTTTCCCTAAGCATCCAGTATCTCGCCACTATTTGGAGGTCCATGCTAAGAACCCCACCAAATCCATATTTTTGGGGATAGATAAATATTCCCCGAAATGGAGAGGTGACTCCATGATTCGGAGGATATCCAGATTAGAGATGGCTTGGATCCATAAGTTGAAGAGTTATGCCCCATACGGAATGAACGTTGAAGTAGATCTTAACGCTTTCATTGATAACTCTTAGACTAGTTGGGATTGTTTTCAGTGTATTTACATCCACGCATATGACATCACTGATTCCACGGTCCCAGTGGTTCATTTATGCATAGGTGAACATGTTATATTTACATTTTGATTTACTATACGATGTCCCTGGTCATACGATATCATCTTGTTTGACCAGTGTCTTCCTTCTTTTTACCCTTGGTTTGAGTACATACAGGTTTTTTTGTCTTTTTGGACCTGTATTGATAGTTACAGCATTTCATTTTATGAATATACACCTTATACTTACATCCATTTTTTATATATAATAATAATTTTTTTATATATGATCTCCTATATATTTTTATATTGTATTTCACATTACTTTATATATGACAGGGTCACGGATGATTTCTATTTGATTAGTTGATCTCATCTAAATTATTATTTTCAATAGTTTGCTCTGCATGATGTTACAATTATGTGTTTTTTTTCTAGTTTTTTTTTATATATATGTCATCCTTTGCCATTTGATTTTGGTCCGATGTCATATTTTTTATGCAGTATGTGAACCTTTGCCTGGAACTCATAGCGAGGCTTGGTTCACATCATGGTTGGAGCTAAGTCCGTGCAGTGATATGGGGGCTTGGCTTTTTGCTCTGCACCCATGGGCCGCTCAGAGTGAGGCTTGGCTCCTTGTTACTATATCTTGTGATGCGTCAGCACGTCACCTGATCCCCATTGACGACGTGTAGGAACACGAAACGTGCGTCGGGAGGTGTACGTGCTGACGTCATCACTACGGGACAGGTATCGGCGGACCGGCCGGCCGCTTTGTCTTATTTCCACTTCATTTTTGTAGGTGTTTTTAATCTTTCCTTTTAAATAAATTGTCATTTGGTAATGCACCATCGAGCTTCCTTTTTTCTTTCTGGGGAATACCTGTTGAGATTCAGTCTCTGGTTGGACTCCGAGATGATCTGTTTTTTCACCTTCTGGAATTGCAGATGAGTTCATTTGATTCTTACCTCTGGTAAGCAGCCTATATACTGGTGGTGGACACGGGTGTTTTTTCCAGTGGATTTGGTTTTCCTACTGCCTATCCCCCCACGGTCTACCTTCCTCCTTGGTCTTCAATCCTTCATAGGACACTTTGTTACACTGTCACCATTTTATTCATTTATGGACTTATATCACATGTGTATTTTTGTGGACATTTTATTGCCAGTATCACTGCTGGTTGCACATAATATATAATTTTGTTTAGCGCATCTGTTTATTTTATACCCTTTGTCACCTATATGCCATCACATATCACAGTTGCTGCTTTTATTGCATTGTTCATAGATAGCGCAGTTTTTTTTTCCTTTTTTATTAGTTATGAGTGTTTTGAAGATGGTGTTCTGGAGATGTTCTTTGGCCTGCGGCTGATTGGTGATAAGTGTTCTGGAGGTAGTGTTTGAAGAAGTCCTTTAGCCCATGTCTGATTGGTGGTGAGTGTCCTGGAGGTGGTTTTCTTAAGATGTCCTTTGTCCTGTGTCTAATTGGTTGTGAGTGTTCTAGAGGTGGTGTCCTAGAGATGTCCTGTAGCTTGTGTCTGATTGGTGGTGCATTTGCTTCATTAAGCCAACTCATCCCAGTCAATTAGGTGTTTTCAAATAGGTCCAGAGGGTATAAATGTAACTACTCTTGGGTGATAGTAGTCAGAGTGTATTGAAGAGATCTGTCTAGTAATTTTTCCTCTACTTCTGTACTAGGATGGCCCAACAAAAGCCGTGTTGAATTTTTGTATGAGGCTAGGGAGGATCTCCATCAGCGATGCTAAAGGGAAGCAGGCAGTATATTCCCCTCACATTTCTGAACCAGGTACGTGCACTAATTCAGCGTGAACCTGTGGGAGTACAGAGAAAATAGGATAAACTGGACCAGTGTGAACCTGGGGAAGTAGAGAGGCATTTGGACACAAAAAATATAAAAAAATCATTACGCTCGGGCACAATACTATAAGCAGCCAGCTCAAATTTGTGATAACATATTGTCCAAAAAATAATGTAAACAGTGCATCGCTAATAAAAAATGTGATCAGAGCAATCAATACACATTGAAATTATCCTCAACAAAAAACAATTATCCCAAATAAACAACTTGAAAATTGTGATCCAATCAATATTAAATATATATCCCATATACTGAACGAACACCAAAATAAGCGTCCATAAGAATGTCAAAACATATATAAAAATAATCTAATGCTCCTTTTCTCCAAAAGGCACCAATGAGTTCAAACCACCAACCATGTGCTCCCACAAAACGTGTTGTGCACACAGGACGCTTACCAGATCCAAATGATCACCCTATTATAATGGTTAAATAGCACTTAACGGGTTAGATCCACAAAGTTTGCATATGCGGGTACACGGTTTCGAACACCCCCAGGGAGAGTTCAGGGACACGAACCCACGTGGGTCATATTGACCCATGAACATCCCACATGGATGTCATATTGGGACACAGCGGTTGTGTCCGTGCAGCTGCGTGTCCCAATAGACATCTATGGGACTGTCGGCATGGGGATGCATGCAACACCTGTGCATCTCTGTGCCAGCAAAACATGGCCCTGCACATAGGTGTGCGGAGTCTATTGCATTAGGGTGTGCACCCCAAAGCTCAAACACACACTACTGATCACTCACGATGTTCATTCAGAAAGGGAAGGGGATGGTCAATTACATATTTATCGGCCCCTTCCTCCACTAATCCTAAAACATCCTTGCAGCAACAGCTGGCGGGAGAGGAGGGAAGCTGGTAGCACTGCAGGGTGCTGTAAAGGGTGATTAGGGTGTGCCTGGGCACACCTGGCACACCCTGTGTGCACGCCTATGGCCCTGCATAGGGTCGTGCGAACTAGGCCTAACACATATGAAGTAAATACAGTGGGGCAAAAAAGTATTTAGTCAGCCACCAATTGTGCAAGTTCTCCCACTTAAAAAGATGAGAGAGGCCTGTAATTGTCATCATAGGTATACCTCAACTATGAGAGACAAAATGTGGAAACAAATCTAGACAATCACATTGTCTGATTTGGAAAGATTTATTTTTTTCAAATTATGGTGGAAAATAAGTATTTGGTCAATATCAAAAGTTCATCTCAATACTTTGTTATATATCCTTTGTTGATAATGACAGAGGTCAAACGTTTTCTGTAAGCCTTCCCAAGGTTGTCACACACTGTTGCTGGTATGTTGGCCCATTCCTCCATGCAGATCTCCTCTAGAGCAGAAATGTTTCGGGGCTGTCGCTGGGCAACACGGATTTTCAACTCCCTCCAAAGGTTTTCTATGAGGTTGAGATCTGGAGACTGGCTAGGCCACTCCAGGACCTTGAAATGCTTCTTACGAAGCCACTCCTTCATTGCCCGGGCGGTGTGTTTGGAATCATTGTCATGCTGAAAGACCCAGCCACATTTCATCTTCAATGCCCTTGCTGATGGGAGGAGCTTTGCACTCAAAATCTCACGATACATGGTCCCATTCATTCTTTCATGTACACGGATCAGTCGTCCTGTTCCCTTTGCAGAGAAACAGCCCCAAAGCACGATGTGCCACCCCCATGCTTCACAGTAGGTATGGTGTTCTTTGGTTGCAACTCAGCATTCTCTCTCCTCCAAACACGACGAGTTGTGTTTCTACCAAACAGTTCTACTTTGGTTTCATCTGACCATATTACATTCTCCAAATCCTCTTCTGGATCATCCAAACGCTCTCTAGCAAACCTCAGGCGGGCCCAGACATGTACTGGCTTAAGCAGGGGGACATGTCTGGCACTGCAGTATCTGAGTCCCTGATAGCGTAGTGTGTCACTGATGGTAGCCTTTGTTACGTTGGTCCCAGCTCTCTGCAGGTCATTCACAAGGCCCCCCCCGTGTGGTTCTGGGATTTTTTCTCACCGTTCTTGTGATAATTTTGACCCCACGGGGTGAGATCTTGCGTGAAACCCCAGATCGAGGGAGATTATCAGTGATCTTGTATGTCTTCCATTTTCTAATTATTGCTCCCACAGTTGATTTCTTCACACCAAGCTGCTTGCCTATTGCAGATTCAGTCTTCCCAGCCTGGTGCAGGTCTACAATTTTGTTTCTGGTGTCCTTCGACAGCTCTTTGGTCTTCACCATAGTGGAGTTTGGAGTGTGACTGTTTGAGGTTGTGGACAGGTGTCTTTTATACTGATAATAAGTTCAAACAGGTGCCATTAATACAGGTAATGAGTGGAGGACAGAGGAGCCTCTTAAAGAAGAAGATACAGGTCTGTGAGAGCCAGAAATCTTGCTTGTTTGTAGGTGACCAAATACTTATTTTCCACCATAATTTGCACAAAAAAAAATCCTTCCAAATCAGACAATGTGATTGTCTGGATTTGTTTCCACATTTTGTCTCTCATAGTTGAGGTATACCTATGATGACAATTACAGGCCTCTCTCATCTTTTTAAGTGGGAGAACTTACACAATTGGTGGCTGACTAAATACTTTTTTGCCACACTGTAATTAAGGCTAGGCTGCAGAAAAACTGCAGGTTAAAATTGATATCATTTTAATACACTTTACTTTAAGTGGCTTGCAATGGTAGACCTTGAAACTTAGCAACTTCCTAAAGCCTAACTCCAAAAATATGTGTATATATCCACTTCCACCACTCATGCTGATTGCCAGAATAGCTCTTGAGGGAGCCGTATTTTTACAAAAATAAAGGTGTACAGATAGGTGGGGCTCTCAATAGCACCTCAGAATGAATGCTGACAGTTTAGAAAAATACAACCAAGCGTACAATTATAACCTGCTTAATGTGTTGGTACTAGTTTTATGAAGAGTACCTGTAACTTGTCCTACAAGAACATGTCCTGACTTCCTATCAATATGAGTCAACAGGGTGTTATGAGTTTGTTTGCACAGCCTGGAAGCCAAGCTGACACATTGACTCAGTGTAATTCAGGATACAAGTTCATCATGCTACATACTCCTCCTCTGCACACATTCCTTAGTAAATATTTGTTAAACTACATATGCATATGACCATCATCACAAGAACCTTTCCGCTTCATCTTGTTTCACAGGATTGCATGTGTAATATTTATCTGCAATATATCCGGAATAGGAGTGCTCCCAAAAAAAGAACTCCTATTTCATTTTGGGTGGGTCCCCGTGGGTTGGATTACTCACAAGGCCACAATGCGTGTCACTCTCTTGTAATAAGATTTCCCTATTATTTACTCTACATAAGACATACTGTACATCCCCACATTCGGCTTTGTGATATTTACTGCATATGAAAATTGCCAAGACATCTGGTGAGAATATGTCACCACTGATGTCTGTGGTCTCTAGGGATAAGTTCGGATTTACTGCTACCATGGATTTGAGGTCGAAGGTTTGCGGTGTCTGTGAATTTATGTTGGGTTACCCACAAGGCCGCAATGAAAGTGTACTTCTCTTGCAAATACATTTTGATTATTATTTATTCTGTGTTATACATGGGGATTGATTTACTAAAAGTGGAGAGTGCAAAATCTGGTGCAGCTCTGCACAGAAACCAATCAGCTTCCATTTTTTTTTTTGTCAAAGCTTAACAACTTAAGCTCCGGACCAATACGCAGCATAAAGACCGGGCCCCTTTTTGCGATTTGGCACTGCGTCACTTTAACTGACAATTGCGCGGTCGTGCGACGTGGCTCCCAAACAAAATTGACGTCCTTTTTTTCCCACAAATAGAGATTTCTTTTGGTGGTATTTGATCACCTCTGCGGTTTGAATTTTTTGCGCTATAAACAAAAATATAGCGACAATTTTGAAAAAAATTCAATATTTTTTACTTTTTGCTATAATAAATATCCCCCAAAAATATATAAAAAAACATAATTTTTTCCTCAATTTAGGCCGATGAGTATTCTTCTACATATTTTTGGTAAAAAAAATCGCAATCGGCATTTATTGAATGGTTTGCGCAAAAGTTATAGCGTTTACAAAATAGGGGATAGTTTTATGGCATTTTTATAAATAATTTTTTTTTTTACTAGTAATGGCGGCGATCAACGATTTTTATCGTGACTGCGACATGGCGGACACATCGGACACTTTTGACACATTTTTGAGACCAGTGTCATTTTCACAGCGATCAGTGCTATAAAAATGCACTGATTACTGTGAAAATGACACTGGCAGTGAAGGGGTTAACCTCTAGGTGGGGCTGTAGGGGTTAAATGTTACCTGCATTGTGATTCTTACTGAGGGGGTGTCGGGCTATGTGTCACATGACACAGATCTCCGCTCCGTGTACACGGAGCCGAGATCGGTGTCATTCTCACTAGGCAGAGCAGGGAAATGCTTGTTTTCACAAGCATCTCCCTGCTCCATACCTCCGTGAGGGATCCCGGCGGCGATCGAGTCTGCGGGACCCGCGGTCCGACTCACGGGGAAGGCAGGGGGGTCGCGAGCACGCCGACGGCGGCGCGCGTGGCCCCCACGTCGGGCAGTTAAAGGGGACGTACCTGTACGAGCCATTCTGCCAACTTATATATACAGTGAGCAGTCGTTAAGGGGTTAAAGGGGTTAAAGTGGTTGTAAAGGTTCAGTTTTTTTTTATTTTTAAATAACAAACATGTCATACTTACCTCCACTGTGCAGTTCGTTTTGCAGAGTGGCCCCGATCCTCCTGTTCTGGGGTCCCACGGTTGCTCTCGTGGCTCCTCCCAGCATTAGATAACCCCTTCTGGGAAGCTCTCTCCCGAGGGGGTTACCTTTCGGGCACGCTCCTGTGTCATACACTTGGCGTCCATAGCCGCCGAGTGTAGGACTCGGCCCTGCCCCCAGTGGCCGCGTCATTGGATTTGATTGACAGCAGCGGGAGCCAATGGCTGCGCTGCTATCAATCTATCCAATCAACGCCGAGACTCCATGGAGAAGAGGACGCCGGAGACGCGCAGAGCAGGTGAACGGGCTCAGGTAAGTAAAACGGGGGGCTGGGGGGCACCTGATTGCCAGGTGTTTTTTCACCTTAATGCATAGGATGCATTAAGGTGAAAAAACACAGACTTTTACAACCCCTTTAACTACTTCCCACCTGGCCACTGCACATAAACAGCCCAGTGGGCGCTTCCTCCTTCTGAGTGGGCATTCCTGAACATCCCTCAGAAGGAGCAGAATCGGGCGGCCGCGTGCCCGCACAGCAACATGATCCCAATGCGCTCATGTCACCCGGACACGGCACAGAAAAATGGGCAAAAAATAGCCCAGGGTCAGACTTTAGAGCAGGGGTCTCAAACTGGCGGCCCTCCAGCTGTTGCGAAACTACAAGTCCCATCATGCCTCTGCCTGTGGGAGTCATGCTTGTAACTGTCAGCCTTGCAATGCCTCATGGGACTTGTAGTTTTGCAACAGCTGGAGGGCCACCAGTTTGAGACCCCTGCTTTAGAGGCACATTGGACAGTACTTGATTAAAAAAATTATTTAATAACAACACATATTTAAAATGTTTATTATACAAAGTCTTATTTATGTGTTTTATTTTAGATAGTGAGACCTGTTTTTCCAACAACCCCTAAATGTGTCCTGATGAAGCTAAACAGTGAAACGCGTTGACGCACAGGGGCTCACTGCTATCTATATGATGCATGTTCTTCCGAGCCATGTATTATGTTTAGAGTGTGTTATATGCTTTTAATTCCTTATCCTTTTTTGCTCTGTCTGTACTATGTATTGTCATAAATAAAATATTTTTAGATCAACTACTGTCCCATGTGCCTCTAAAGTCCGACCCTGGGCTATTTTTTGTACATTTTTCTTTAGTTACTAATTATTATACACTTATCAGGATTTTTTATTTTTTTTACCAAAGACGTGTAGCAGAATACATTTTGGCCTAAATTTATGACAAAATTTAATTTTATTGGTTTTCTTTTAAAACAGAAAGTAGAAAATATAGTTTTTTTTTCAAAATGTTCGCTCTTTTTTCGCTTATATCGCAAAAAATAAAAAAACAAGTGGTGAATAAATACCACCAAAAGAAAGCTCTATTTGTGCGAACGAAATTATAGAAATTTTATTTGGGTGCAGTGTAGCATGACCGCGCAATTGTCATTCAAAGTGCGAGAGCACGGAAAGCTGAAAATTGGTCTGAGAAGGAAGGGGGGGAAGTGTCCAGTATTGAAGTGGTTAATTTAACAAACTGAAGTCAGCAGCTGATTGGCTACTGTGCACAGCTGCACCAGATTTAGTAAATAACCCCCTAGTCTATATCGTCACTTGGCTTTGTCATATTCACTGCATTTGAACATTACCAGGACATCTAGTATGAATATATCACAACTGATATCTGTAGTCATTAGCATAGAAAATATCATTGTGTGTTTTTGGGCAGTTTTTGGGCAGTGCCCATTTTATAATGCCCTTTGTTGACAGTAGCTTGCCTATTGGCCTTTAAAAAAATTAGCAGAATTTAATACTAAGGTTCTCCTCCATAGATTTCATCTGAATTTGGGTTTGCTGAATTTCAGACAATATTCAATTAAATCTTTGGCCAATCGAATGTGGGCAGATTTGCCCATCACTAGTTGTCACCAGGACAAGAAGTTAATTATTTTTTATCATACGGGATTTACACTCACCAGCCACTTTATTAGGTACACCTGTTCAATTGCTTGGTAACACAAATTGCTAATCAGCCAATCACATGGCAGCAACTCAATGCATTTAGGCATCTAGACGTGGTGAAGACGACTTACTGAAGTTCACAGTGAGCATCAGAATGGGGAAGAAAGGGGATTCAAGTGACTTTGAACGTGGCATGGTTGTTGCTGCCAGACGGGCTGGTCTGGACAGCCTTCCCAGAAGAGTTGAAGCTCTTAAGGGGGTTGTAAACCCTCCTGTTTTTTTACGGGGATTTTTAAGTAGCGAAGTTTGGCGCCATTCCACGAGCGTGTGCACTTTTGAAGGGTGACATGTTAGGTATCTACTTACTCTGCGTAACTTCATCTTTCACATTATGAAAAAACATTGGGCTAACATTACTGTTTTGGTTTTTTTTAAAGCACAAAACTGTTTTTTTCCCCAAAAAAACTTGTTTGAAAAATTGCTGCGCAAATACAGTGCGAGATAAAAAGTTGCAACGACCGCCATTGTATTCTCTAGGGTCCTTGCTAAAAAAAACATATATAATGTTTTGGGGTTCTATGTAATTTTCTAGCAAATAAATGATGATTTTTACATGTAGGAGAGAAATGTCAGAATTGGCCTGGGTGCTCCAGAACGCCTGAAGGTGCTCCCTGCATGTTGGGCCTCTGTATGTGGCCACGCCGTGTAAAAGTCTCACACATGTGGTATCGCCATACACAGGAGGAATAGCAGAATGTGTTTTGGGGTGTAATTTGTGGTATGCATACACTGTGTGTGAGAAATAACCTGCTAATATGACAATTTTGTGAAAAAAATAAAAGAAAAAAAAATCTTGATTTTGCAAAGAATTGTGGGAAAAAATGACAACTTCAAAAAACTCACCATGCCTCTTTCTAAATACCTTGGAGTGTCTTCTTTCCAAAAAGGGGTCATTTGGGGGGTATTTGTACTTTTCTGGCATGTTAGGGTCTCAAGAAATTAGCTGTCAGTACATCAGGTGTGATCAATTTTCAGATATTGGCACCATAGCTTATGGACTCTATAAATTTCACAAAGACCAAATAATATGCACCAATTTGTACTTATTTTTACCAAAGATATGTAGCAGTATAAATATTGGCCAAAATTTATGAAGAAAAATTACAAATTTTGTTAAATTTTATAACAGAAACAAAGAAAAATGCATTTTTTTTACAAAATTTTCGGTCTTTTTTCATTTATAGCACAAAAAATTTAAAACCTAGAGGTGATCAAATACCGCCAAAAGAAAGCTCTATTTGTGTGAAAAAAGGACGAAAATTTCATATGGGTACAGTGTTGCATGACTGAGTAATTGTCATTCAAAATGTGAGAGTACCGAATGCTGAAAATTGGTCTGGTTATTAAGGGGGTTTAAGTGCCCAGTTGTCAAGTGGTTAAAAGCCAGCAGCTGCAGTATGTGTAGCTGCTGGCTTTTAATTATTACATTTTTTTTGAGCGGAACACCGCTTTAATGAACACAAAATAAAACTGTCCCAAACTCATTTTTATGTGTTGTCCATGCTTAGTTTATAGGGTCCTATCCATGACAATGGCAGCGCATAACAATACAGTAATACCTTGGTTTGAGAGTAACTTGGTTTGAGAGCGTTTTGCAAGACAAGCAAAATTTGTCAATAAATTTTGACTTGATATACAAGCGATGACTTGATATAAGAGTAGTGTCATGTCACAACGGAGTATAAAAGAGAAAAGACACCTCTAAAGCCCTGTACACACGATCGGATTTCCTATGGATTCTAATGCGATGGATTTTTCCATCGGAAATCCGATGAAGCTGACTTCTATCAGTCTTGCCTACACACCATCAGTCAAAAATCCGACCGTTACAAACGCTGTGACGTAAAACACTCGGACAAGCCGAGAAAAATGAAGTTTAATGCTTCTGAGAATGCGTCGACTTCATTCTGAGCATGCGTGGGTTTTTTGTCCGATGGAGTTCCCCACAGACGATCGGAATTTGCTATCGTTTTTTTTCCCATCGGATAAATTTAAAACATGTTCTATTTTTTGACACCGATGGAAAAAAGACCGATGGGGCCCATACACGATCGGTTTGTCCGATGAGAAAAGTCCATCGGACTGTTTTCATCGGTAAAACCTATTGTGTGTACAGGGAATAAGTGTAGCAATATGGTTACATTTAATGAAGGTACAACATTTAGAAACTCACATGGTTGATGATTAAAACAGGCACATCTAAGTATGCAGGCATCCGGGGTAAAGCGATCCACATAGCCCATCCTCCGCACCGCACCACCATCATCCATTCCACGAGCGGTTCAAGCCTCGCTTTCAGATCGCTCTACTGCAGGGTAGTCTTCCCGGTCACGATTGCAGACTGACAGCGGTGAGAGCCAGCGGTGAGGATGATCTATATGGATCACTTTACCCCAGATGCCTGAATACTTAGATGTGCCTCTTTTTAACCACTTCAGCCCTGCAGGATTTGGCTGCCAAATGACCGGGCCACATTTTGCGATTCGCCACTGCGTCGCTTTACCTGACAATTGCGCGGTCGTGTGACACCATTTTGTTCCCACAAATAGAGCTTTCTTTTGGTGGTATTTGAACACCTCTGCGGTTTTTACTGAAAAAAAAAAGCAATATTTTTTACTTTTTGCTATAATAAATATCCCCAAAAAATATCGAAAAAAATTTTTTTCCTCAGTTTAGGCCGATACATATTCTTCTACATATTTTTGGTAAAAAAAAAATCGCAATAAGCACAATAATGCGCAAAAGTTATAGCATCTACAAAATAGGGGATAGTTTTATAGCATTTTTATTAATATTTATTTTTTTACTAGTAATGGCGGCGATCAGTAATTTTTATCATGCCTGTGACATTATGGCGGACACATCGGACACTTTTGACGCTATTTTTGGACCATTGTCATTTATTCAGCGATCAGTGCTATAAAAATGCACTGATTACTGTGTAAATTACACTGGCAGGGAAGGGGTTAACCACTAGAGGGCAAGGAAGGGGTTAAGTGTGTCCTAGAGAGTGATTCTAACTGTGTGGGGGCGGGGCTTACTGTGACACGACAGTGATCACTGCTCCTGATGACAGGGAGCAGACGATCAGTGTCCTGTCACTAGGCAGAACAGGGAGATGCCTTGTTTACACAGGCATCCCCTCCTTCTGCAGCTCCTTGACACGATCGCGGGACACCGGCGGACATCAAGTCCGCGGGTCCCACGGGCACGGTCACGGAGCTCGCGGCAGGGGCACACGGCGGCAAATTTAAAGGGATATACAGTGGGAGAACAAGTATTTGATACACGGCCGATTTTGAAGGTTTTCCTACTTACAAAGCATGTAGAGGTCTGTAATTTATATCATAGGTACTCTTCAACTGTGAGAGACGGAATCCAAAACAAAAATCCAGAAAATCACATTGTATGATTTTTAAATAATTTATTTGCATTTTATTGCATGACATAAGTATTTGATCACCTTCCAACCAGTAAGAATTCCGGCTCTCACAGACCTGTTATATTTTCTTTAAGAAGCCCTCCTGTTCCCCACTTATTACCTGTATTAACTGCATCTGTTTGAACTGGTTACCTGTATAAAAGACACCTGTCCACACACTCAATCAAACAGACTCCAACCTCTTCACAATGGCCAAGACCAGAGAGCTGTGTAAGGACATCAGGGATAAAATTGTAGACCTGCACAAGGCTGGGATGGACTACAGGACAATAGGCAAGCAGCTTGGTGAGAAGGCAACAACTGTTGGCACAATTATTAGAAAATGGAAGAAGTTCAAGATGACGGTCAATCTCCCTCGGTCTGGGGCTCCATGCAAGATCTCACCTCGTGGGGCATCAATGATCATGAGGAAGGTGAGGGATCAGCCCAGAACTACACGGCAGGACCTGATCAATGACCTGAAGAGAGCTGGGACCACAGTCTCAAAGAAAACCATTAGTAACACACTACGCCGTCATGGATTAAAATCCTGCAGCGCACGCAAGGTCCCCCTGCTTAAGCCAAGCCAGCGCATGTCCAGGCCCGTCTGAAGTTTGCCAATGACCATCTGGATGATCCGGAGGAGGAATGGGAGAAGGTCATGTGGTCTGATGAGACAAAAATAGAGCTTTTTGGTCTAAACTCCACTCGCTGTGTTTGGAGGAAGAAGAAGAAGAAGAATGAGTTGGAAACATCATTCTTTGGGGATGCTTTTCTGCAAAGGTGACAGGACAACTGCACCGTATTGAGGGGAGAATGGATGGGGCCATGTATCGCGAGATCTTGGCCAACAACCTCCTTCCCTCAGTAAGAGCATTGAAGATGGGTCGTGGCTGGGTCTTGACAACGACTCGAAACACACAGCCAGGGCAACTAAGGAGTGGCTCTGTAAGAAGCATCTCAAGGTCCTGGAGTGGCCTAGCCAGTCTTCAGACCTGAACCCAATAGAAAATCTTTGGAGGGTGGTGAAAGTCCGTATTGCCTAGCGACAGCCCCGAAAACCTGAAGGATCTGGAGAAGCTCTGTATGGAGGAGGGGGCCAAAATCCCTGCTGCAGTGTGTGCAAACCTGGTCAAGAACTACAGGAAACGTCTGATCTCTGTAATTGCAAAGCTTTTCTGATGTATCAATTACTTATGTCATTCAATAAAATGCTAATTAATTACTTAAAAATCATACAATGTGATTTTTTAGATTTTTGTTTTAGATTCCATCTCTCACAGTTGAGTACTTATGAAAAAAATTACAGACCTCTACATGCTTTGTAAGTAGGAAAACATGCAAAATCGGCAGTGTATCAAATACTTGTTCTCCCCACTGTATATATACGCCCATTTGCCTGTCCGTGCCATTCTGCCGACGTAAATGTTCTTGCGGCGGTCGGGAAGTGGTTAATCATCAACCATGTGAGTTGCTAAATGTTGTACCTTCATTAAATTTAACCATATTGCTACACTTAAGGCGCCTCGCTTCTCTTTTATACTCTGTAGCTCCTGCTGGATTTTGCTTCTAATCCCCTTGTGGAGGCTTCCATTTGTGAATGGACATTTTATGGTTACACAACCTATCACATTGCTATAATCTTTTTATATGAACTATAAACTGAAGGACTTATGAATAAATGCTTGTGGAACGAATCATTTGAGTTTCCATTATTTCTTATGGGAAAATTAGCTTTGATATACAAGTGCTTTGGATTGCAAGCATGCTTCCGGAAATAAATTTTGCTCGCAATTCAAGGTTTTACTGTACATGATTGGTAATAACCCATTTGATAGGTATTAATCCAGCCTCAAGGTATGCCAGTATTAAAAAAAAAATGAATGCAAAAAAGGAAATAAAGGTATTGCAACTGAATCAAAATTAAACTGTGCAAAAGCATGCCAAAAAACATTTTTCGCAACCTTCTTGCAGTACAGATTTTCGGTCCTTTTCCATCGGAACGTGTAATAGACACTTCGAAAGCTTACCCAAATGCTGAGTGCACAGATAATGAACAGGTTATTTTTAGAAGCAGGAGAACGTTCTGAGAAAGCTGGCTCCCTCCCTGTCTTCCTGTACAAGTCGACATTTTCTCATTGTTTCCAGCTAGTTGACTTGATAGGTTAACCCTTTGCTCTCCGTTCTTCCTGACACGCCAAATGTGATGCAACACAGTCCGGGGAAGTCCTGCTGGTGTACACACCTGAAATATGTCATCGGAAATGCACAGCAAAAGACAATGTATAATAAGGCTCTAAATTTAGCCAGCAAAAGGGTATGAACATTAAAGTGGAACTTCACTCTCTCAATCAACACTGACTATTTTTAATCCTTATGCTGCCATTAGCAAATAGATAGGGAAGTATATCCTATTCACTTGTTACATACGGTAGTTACATAGTAGGTGAGGTTGAAAAAAGACACAAGTCCATCAAGTCCAACCTATGTGTGTGTGATTATATGTCAGTATTACATTGTATATCCCTGTATGTTGTGGTCATTCAGGTGTTTATCTAATAGTTTTTTGAAACTATCGATGCTCCCCGCTGAGACCACCGCCTGTGGAAGGGAATTCCACATCCTTGCCGCTCTTACAGTAAAGAACCCTCTTTGCAGTTTAAGGTTAAACCTCTTTTCTTCTCATTTTAATGAGTGGCCACGTGTCTTATTATACTCCCTTCCTCTAAAAAGTTTTATCCCTATTGTGGGGTCACCAGTACAAGCGTCTCTTCTCCAGAAAGAATAAGTTCAGTGCTCGCAACTTTTCTTCATAACTAATATCCTCCAGACCCTTTATTAGTTTTGTTGCCCTTCTTTGTACTCGCTCCAGTTCCAGCACATCCTTCCTGAGGACTGTTGCCCAGAACTGGACAGCATACTCCAGGTGCGGACGGACCAGAGTGGGAGAATTATTGTTTTATTTCTGGAGTTAATCCCCTTTTTAATGCATGCCAATATTCTGTTTGCTTTGTTAGCAGCAGCTTGGCATTGCATGCCATTGCTGAGCCTATAATCCCCCAGGTCCTTTTCCATCCTTGATTTCCCCAGAGGTTCTCCCCCCAGTGTATAGATTGCATTCACATTTTTGCCACCCAAATGCATTATTTTACATTTTTCCACATTAAACCTTATTTGCCATGTAGCTGCCCACCCCATTAATTTGTTCAGATCTACTTGCAAGGTTTCCACATCATGCGGAGAAGTTATTGCCCTGCTTAGCTTAGTATTGTCTGCAAATACAGAGATTTATGGTCGTTTATGAACAAATTAAACAGGGTTGGTCCCAGGACAGAACCCTGGGGGACCCCACTTTCCACCCTGGACCATTCTGAGTACTCCCCATTTATTACTACCCTCTGAACTCGCCCTTGTAGCCAGTTTTCAGTCCATGTACTCACCCTATGGTCCATGTCAACAGACCTTATTTTGTACAGTAAACCTTCATGGGGAACTGTGTGAAATGCTTTTGCAAAATCCAGATACACCACGTCTACGGTCCTTCCTTTATCTAGATGGCAGCTCACCTCCTCATAGAAGGTTAATAGATTGGTTTGGCAAGAGCGATTCTTCATGAATCCATGATAATTACTGCTAATGAATGATACCGTTTTCATTAATAAAATTTTGTGTATAGTCCCTTACCATCCCCTCCAAGAGCTTGCATACTATTGATGTTAGGCTAACTGGTCTGTAATTCCCAGGGATGTATTTTGGCCCTTTTTTAAATATTGGTGCTACATTGGCTTTTCTCCAATCAGCTGGTACCATTCCACAACACTGTGTGTACCTCGATATCCTTGTTTAACCCTCATGGTGGTAAAGTACCCAAGGAATAGATCCAGAATGTTTCCTGCTGGCACAAACGTTAAGACCAACCAAAGATTGTATATGGTGCGTTAAAAAATGTTTCGGGGCGCTATGGTGATCGCTGCCTTTTTCAATAAAGCACCTGTGTTCACCAAAGCGCCCACTGGCCAAATGATCTTCGCAAAGGGTCCAGTATCTAAAGGATCTTCACAAAGTGTCCAGCAAGTAAAGCCTGTCGATACTTGTAGTTTTCACTTTTACAGAGCACAGATTTTTAGATTGTGACAGCAAGTGGGGGGAGAAGATCCCCTGCTCGCTGTCAAAACAGGGCATAGCGGGGTGCAGGGGCCGGTGCATATGTAAAATGTCACACATCATGTTAGAAAAGGTGAACTTATCCTTTTTCTTTTTACTATTTTTTTTTTTTTTTTACAGTGATCAATGGTGGATTGGCTTTCAGCAATCTGTCTGCGTCCTGATCTGTGCATCAGACTCTCATGGATGTGCACTCCGGGATGCACATGGAGGTCCTTGCAGGCCCGTAGTTCTCAGCCTGTCATTGATTTCAACAGGCTGCCTGCACGCCCCTGCATGGAACACCTGTGCATCCCAGGTGGCTTTGCATGGGCATACGGATTGGTACATCTTCATGACTGAGGCCTTAAATCTTTTTCTCTTGCAATAAATGGACAGCTCATAACTAAACCCAGTACCTAACAGCAGTGCCAGGACAAGGTCATCCAGTGCCCAGGGCAAACATGCCAAACTACGCCCCCTCTTCCCTTAGGGTCAGGGCACCCTATCCCTGCAATAAACAATTGCGCCCAGGGCAGCTGTCCCTTCTGCCCACCCCTTGTCCTGGCTCTGCCTAACAGCCTTGTAACCTTTGGGTCCCATTTATAACAGAGAGGGAATACTGTCACATGCTGGTTATCACAGAAAATGTACTCCATGCTAAGCCTGCATTTTATAAGACATTAAAAAGCATGGTCTGCGGTGCTCTATGGGTACCTACATAATGCTTCGGGGAACACTCCATTATGGGGAAGAGCCTGGGATGTATGACTTTAATACGTCATGCAACCAGGCTGACCTCCACTTGGCACTTTTTTTTCCAGTTCAAGAAAATAAATGTGGCTTCCCTTGAACCCTTGAACCATAGTCCATTTGTAACTCATATCGCTGTGCTTTAAAAATAAGCCTTTTTGTTTTTTTTGTAAGCAGCAGCATGGCCATAGGAAGGCTCAATTGGAAGATTTACCCTGTTTTATTTTCCTGGGGACCACCCAAAATTTGGGATTGTATTTTTCTTTCACTTTCATTGATAACAATACACAGGACAAATAGAGAGGGTGAATCTCGGGGGCACAGATAACAATAAAAACCTAATAGCTGTTCTAATCCATCACTCTATCCAAAACTAAAATGATTTGCCTTTAGTTCTACTTTAATGCATCATTAAATGTACTAGTTAACCACTTGCAGACCAGGCTTTTTTTTGGCACTTTTTGCTTACAAGCTTAAATCAGTATTTTTTGCTGGAAAATTACTTAGAACCCCAAAACACTATATTTTTTTAGCAGACACCCTAGCGAATAAAATGGCGATCGTTTTTTATGTCACATGGTCTTTGGGTAGCGGTTTCTCAAACGCAAATTTTTTGGAAAAAATGTATTTTAATAAATTTAAAAAACACAACATATACCCCAATTTGTTTGTAAAATATGAAAGATGATGTTACGCTGAGCAAATAAATACCTAACATTTCATGCTTTAAAATTGCACACGCGTGGAATGGCGACAAACCACGGTACATAAAAATCTCCATAGGCGATGATTTAAACACCTTTACAGGTTATCTGTTTAGAGTTACTGAGGAGATCTAGTGCTAGAGTTATTGCTCTCACTCTAACATACCTCATATGTCTGGTGCGAACACTGTTTACATATGCGTGCACGACTTACGTATGCGTTCACGTCTGCACGTGAGCACGGAGGATTTTTTTTTATTATTATTTATTTTACTTTTTATTTTTTATTTTTACACTGTCCCTTTAATTGTTTTATTTTTTTTTGTAAACATCCTTTGTAATAGAAATAAGGATGACAGGTCCTCTTTATGGAGAATTCTGGGGTCAAAAAGACCCCAAATTTCTTCTTTACCTTTTAAAAGCAAAAGATCAAAAAAAAATGTATTACTTCCAGCCTGGACCGGAAGTGAAGTCATGGCGTCGCTCCCGTCCTCCAAGGTCATGGAGGCGATCAAAGAGTATCTACTTTTTAATCACCTAAGAGAGCAGCCGGCTGCACCGTCGGATTGTTTCTCGGGCGAACCGGTGGAAACGGTAAGCCTGAGAAACACCGGCAAGCAGCAGGAGGGGGGGACGTCCTCTCCTGCAGCTTTGGAAAGTGTTCCAGCAGCTCATGAGCCGCTTGGAACGCTTTCATGAGAAAGCCAGCCCCCGGCTGCAAAAAACGATACTGGGGTTATGGCTGATAACTTCAGCCATAACCCTGGTAAACCACTTGCAATCCGCAACTTCAAACCGTGTAGTTGTAGCACCCTCTAGTGTGCTAGATGTAAAGATAGGTTTTTGTCAGTGTAGGGAAATTTATGCAGGCTTGACCTCCCACGTATTTCCAAAACATGCTGGAACCTTCTGGAAAGAAAGGAGGCGCGGTGAGATGGAGCTGCTTGGAGTATTCTGAGGACCCTGATCAATCCCCAACCTGGATTGGCAGGGGATAGGCCTCCTCAAATACTCAGGGTCAGCCCAGCTGGGGGGGGGAATTGTTCAGGAGGAAGCAGGAGATGGAGTGTTAGGCCTTGGAGGGAGCTCCCCAGTCTGGGGGGGGTTGACCTTGGGCCCAGGCCCGGGTGCGGAGGGGACCTTCCTACACCCAACTTCGGTGTCCTGAGCAGGAGGCATAGGAGCAAGGAGAGGACAGCAGGAGAACACTGCCAGGCAAGTCTCCAGGAGGCACAACAAGTTGTAACCAGGAGGGCTGGTGAGTGGCACACAGTCAGGAGGACTGGGAGGCACACCTGAGATGACTGGGATGGAGCAGTCTGGGATGGGTGCAGAGCCAGTCAGGAGGACTGTGGTGACACGGGCAGTGGAGAGAGGCAGCTGCAGCCAGGGTCTGAAGAGGTGGTACTGGGATCAGTAGCCATGTGGGACAGCTAGCACTAGGACTACCAACTTTGCTACACCATAGGGACCCGCGGTCCCTGCCTGCAAAGGGCATTTTTTGCTTTAGGCATAACTGAGCCAGTTCCAGGCCTGCAATTCAGTGCTAGCTATTCCTTGGTGTTGTAGTCTTACAAGCAAATTTGTGCTGGATGTAGAAGAGAGGAAGTTGCATATACCGGAGGTGTATATAGTTCTCAGTCCCTATTGCTTTTACAATCAACTGGGCACCCCATATCTATAATATTCCCATCCAAGTTACAATCCTCTAAATAAAACAAAAAACAAGCAAGGTATAAGGACTGCTTCTTGACAACTGAGTGTCTGAAGATTTGTGTGCCTGGCTGTGCAGTGTAAGAGGCGGACCACATCTACCAGCAGCCCCTACGGGGATACCGCTACATAAGTATCTGAATGTGACGTGATATCAGCCTCTTGCAGTCCCTGTACAGCACAGCTGGAATGTGAGAAGTAACAGCAAAATGAGCCAAACAATTCATGTGCTTACAAAAAGCATGCTGGTAGGAGGAGAGAGCAGAGTGACAGAGAGATGAGCTAATCACTGTGCTGCTTCTCCTTCACTGTCCAATTATAAGCTGGGGCAGGTAAAGTACAACCTGGGTTCAGAGGAAGTAGGTTTAATCATGCTGGAAATCAGAGGACATTAGATTATCCTTAAAATACGTAGATGGTTCTTTACTGTAAGAGCGGCAAGGATGTGGAATTCCCTTCCACAGGCGGTGGTCTCAGCGGGGGGCATTGATAGTTTCAAGAAACTATTAGATAAGCACCTGAATGACCACAACATACAGGGATATACAATGTAATACTGACATATAATCACACACATAGGATGGACTTGATGGACTTGTGTCTTTTTTCAACCTTACCTATTATGTAACTATCTGACATCTAGCAACAAAAAAACTGCAGGAGATCTCTAGTCTGAAGGCGCACATTGCAACAAAAGCTGGTTTTATTATATCTTTTAATGTTCTGTTAATTTTTATATTGTTATTTTTGTCCGACGTTCTGCTTTCAAGTCCATAAAGTCTTTACTTCTCTGGACAAGCGCGTATTTTAACCACTGCCTACCGCAGATACAGAATAGTGCGGCAGGGCGGCTCTATTGCATGAAATGACTTACCTGTACGTCATTTCGTGCAATAGACAGTGGGGACGCATGCCGATTGGACAGAGGGGTAGCCAATCAGCAGGTCCGGCAGACCCAATGTCCGCCGGCCATCCACGATCGCTCCCCAGAGAGGCAGAACGGCGATCTGACAAGGGAGAAGATGGAGATCTTGTGTCCCTGCTAAGCAGGAACAGATCTCTGTCTTCATCCAGTCAGACCATCCCCCACACAGTTAGCAAGCACCTCCTAGGGACACACTTAGACCCCTTTCACACTGAGCCGCCCATAGCGTCAGCCGGAAAACGTTGCTATTTAACCCGTTGACGCTATGGGCGGATTTGCGGTGCATTTTAGCCCCTAGCGGGGCTCTTTTAACCCCTCGCTAGCGGCCGAGAAAGGATTAAAACTGCCCACAATGCGCTGCTGAAGCAGCGCATTGCCGGCGGTATAGCCGTGCTGTCCCATTGATTTCAATAGGCAGGAGCGGTGGAGGAGCGGTAAACACACCGCTCCTTCACAGCTCCAAAAATGCGGCTAGCAGGACTTTTTTTACCGTCCTGATAGCGCAACGCTCCAGTGTCAAATCCCTCGGGCTTTCACCCTGGAGACAATGGAGCAGCTGTTTGAGGGCGGATTGCAGGCGCTATTTTTAACGCTATAGAGCCTGCAATACGCCCTCAGTGTGAAAGGGGTCTTAACCCCTTGATCACCCCTGATGTTAACCAATTCCCTGCCAGTGTAATTAGTACAGTGAGAGTGGATATTTTTAGCACTGATCACTGTATTGGAGTCACTGGTTCCCAAAAAAGTGTCAGTTAGGTGTCCGATTTGTCCGCCACAATGTCACAGTCTGGCTAAAAATCGCTGATCACCACCATTACTAGCAGTGGTGGCCCGTCAATTAGGGGTGCCCGGGCGCTGCCCCCTCTAACCACGCCACCCCCCTCATCCATTAGGGCCACTGCCGCCACCCCCTATTCAGGCATCCGACCCCTTTCAGGACGCCAGGCGTCTGAATTACAGCGGCAGGGGTGTTTTTTTGAAGCACCTGATTGGAGCCATAGGCTTCAAAATAGGGTGGGCTTGGAGCGCAGAACATTGCGCCATAAGCCCACCCAGGTGTTACAACAGTGAATGAATATTCACTGTTGTAACACTGATCCTCAATCCGGCCAATCAGAAGCAGGTCTGAGACCCGTTTTCCGATTGGTCGAAAAGAGAAGAGTCCCGATTGGCCGCCGAGGAGGAGGGAGGAAACAGAAGCCGCCAATGCCTGTGGAGAGCAGAAGAATGGAAAGCCGTCGCCACCGCCGAGCAAGGAAAGCCGCCGGTGAAGTGCTGCATAGATGGGGTAAGTGCACCAGACCCACCCTCCGACCGACTGACGGGGGGGGGGGGGGGAAGGATGTGGCGGCTTGGTACTGTTTGCTGCCCCCTTCGAAAAAATTACCACTGGCCACCAGTGATTACTAGTAGAAAAAAAAAATTATTCCATAAATCTATACCATAGTTTGTAGACGCTATAAATTTTGCGCAAACCAATCAATATACGCTTATTGGGATTATTTTTACCAAAATTATGTAGCAGGATACATATTGGCCTAAACTGATGAAGAAATTCGATTTTTTACTTTTTTTTTATTGGATAAGAAGTAAAAAAATATTTATTTATTTTCAAAATTGTCGCTCTTTTTTTGTTTATATCGCAAAAAATAAAAACGGCAGAGGTGATCAAATACCACCAAAAGAAAGCTCTATTTGTGGGGAAAAAAAGGACGTCAATATTATTTGGGTACAGAGTCGCACGACCGTGCAATTGTCCAGTACCGCCGTATCGCAAAAAAATGACCTGGTCATTAAGGGGGTAAAACCTTCGGGGGGCTGAAGTGGTTAATATGATTCACCAAACTTTTCCAAGCAAGGGGCCTTTCATTACTTAAACATTCCAGTAATGTATTCAGGTTCTTATCTAATTTGCACCAATTCATTTTCGGGCTTTACATTAGAGTGACCACATTTCCAACTTACCATTCAAGGACACCCCCCCTTCCTAAAAATCAGCTTGTGCTGTAACGAATCACAGCACAGTGATTGGACACAAGAGGCGGGATTTATGATTTCTCCAATCACAAGAAGGGGGCGGGGATTGTGCTCCTCCAGGCATTCCCGGCCAGGACAAGTACTGTCAGTGAGTAAAGCAGTGATGTGGCAGCCTTTTATGGGGGCATCAGATTGGCCCGGGGGGTGGCTGTGTCAGTTTCATTCCGGGACACTGTATTGTCCTGGAATGAAGGTGCCCGGGGCAGACCTGCAAAATGCGGGACTATCCCGGGCAATCCGGGACACCTGGTCACCCTAGTTTACATATAAGTAGTCATTATAAGACATTGCTCGGAGGGATGATGAGCGGTTATATTCCATATATTAGAAATACGTAAGTTATGTTATCAGTCACATGCATTTTACTGTATAACTGTATGTTTACTCTCATGTATTCTGTAAAACCTTAATAAAAACATTGAGAAAAAAAAAAGAAATACGTAAGTTGTTAGTGCAGCTTCATCGGGTGAAGATATAAATAGCTCCAGTCCTCAGCTCAACTCTGTACACTGTGTGGACCTGCAGTGTCAACTGATACAGAATACTAAATGAATGGGTAGCTTCTGCATTAATACTGTATGCATGAACTCAACTGGTGGAAATATCAAGCTGTGTATTAAAGCGGAGGTTCACCCAAAAAGTGAACCTCCGCTTTTCAGAACCCTCCCCCCCTCCGGTGTCACATTTGGAACCTTTCAGGGGGGAGGGGGTTCAGATTAGGGTGAGCACGTGTCCCGGATTGCCCGGGACAGTCCCGCATTTTGCAGGTCTGTCCCGGGCACATTCATTCCAGGACAATACAGTGTCCCGGAATGAAACTGACACAGCCACCCTCCCCCGGGCCAATCTGATGCCCCCAAAAAAGGCCACCACATCACCGCTTTACTCACTGACAGTACTTGTCCTGGCCCGGAATGCCTGGAGGAGCACAATCCCCGCCCCCTGCTTGTGATTAGAGAAATCATAAATCCCGCCTCTTGTGTCCAATCACTGTGCTGTGATTCGTTACAGCACAAGCTGATTTTTGGGAAGGGAGGGTGTCCCTGAATGGTAGTTTGGAAATGTGGTCACCCTACTTCAGATACCTGTATAATACAGGTATTTGCACCACTTCCGGGTATAGAGTCCCGCCCCATTACGTCACACATCCCCCCCCCCCCCCCCATTGTGTTCTGGGAAATACACGGCTCCCAGAACACAGCGGGGACCTGTGAGGATGCGCTGCGCAAGTCGCGCATGCGCAGTAGGGAACCGGACAGTGAAGCCGCAGCGCTTCAGTTCCTGATTCCCTCACCGAGAATGGCGGCGGGGGAAGCCGAGAGCCGAGCGGTAGCTCAGCTTCGGCTGCCGACGTCGCGGGCGACCTGGACAGGTAAGTGTCCATTTTTTAAAAGTCAGCAGCTGCAGTATTTGTAGCTGCTGGCTTTTAAAAAAAAAATTTTCCGGTGAACCTCCGCTTTAAGGAAAAAGAGTAATGCTAAAAGGGAAGTAACTGCAGCCAATCAACAAACACCTTTCATCGTTCCCATTACTATTCAAAGCTACACAATGGGGGTTGATTTACTAAAACTGGAGGGTGCAAAATCTGGTGCAGCTCTGCATAGAAACCGATCCGCTTCCAGGTTTTTCACCAAGTCACACAATGGGGGTTATTTACGAAAAGGCAAATCCACTTTGCACTATTAGTGCAAACTACAAGTGTAAAGTGCACTTGAAATTGCACTGAAAGTGGACTTGGAAGTGCAGTCGCTGTAAATCTGAGGGGAAGATCTGAAATGAGGGGAAGCTCTGCTGATTTTATCATCCAATCATGTGAAAGCTAAAATGCTGTTTTTTATTTTCCTTGCATGTCCCCCTCGGATCTACAGCGACTGCACTTCCAAGTGCACTTTGCACTTGTAGTTTGCACTTGTAGTTTGCACTTGTAGTGCAAAGTGGGTTTGCCTTTCGTAAATAACCCCCTATATATGCGGTAACGGGCGTTTTACCGCACGGTAACAGATGTTTTACCGCCTGGTAGAGCTGCATGATTCTGACGAAACTGAGAATCACAATTTTTTTGCTTATGCCGCGTATACACGAACGGATTTTCAGTCGGCAAAAACTTGGATGGTTTTTCCGACGGAATTGCGCTCAAGCTTGGCTTGCATACACACGGTCACACAAACGTTCTCCGAACTTTCGTGCGTTAAGAACGCGGTCACGTACAACACTACAACGAGGCGAGAAAAAGAAGTTCAATGCTTCCGAGCATGCGTCAAATTGTTTACGAGCATGCCTGTGTTTTTTTCCGCTCGGAATTGCATACAGACGAACGGATTTTCCAAAGAAAATTTTTTCCATCGGAAAAATTGAGAACCTGCTCTCTATCTAAGTCCGCCGGAAATTCAGACAGAAAAAGTCAGATGGGGCATACACATGGTCGGAATATACGAGGAAAAGCTTGCATCTGACTTTTTCTGTCGGAAAATCCGTTTCGTGTGTACGCGGCATTAGAATAAAGATCACGATTCTCGCAGCGTAACATCTTTCACATTATACAAAAAAAATTGTATAATATGGACTTATGCTGCGTACACACGACTGTTTTTCATGATGAGAAAAATTTCATTTTTTAATTTGGTCATTAAAAACGATCGTGTGTGGGCTCCAGAGCATTTTTCACGACGTGAAAAATGGCCATTAAAAATTTGGAACATGCTCAAATTTTTCTCGTTGTTTTTCTCGTCATGAAAAACGGCCGTGTGTAGGCTTTATCGATGTGAAAAAAACGCGCTTGCTCAGAAGCAAGTGATGAGATGGGAGCACTCGTTCTGGTAAAACTAGCGTTCATAATGGAGATAGCACATTTGTCACGCTGTAACGGACTGAAGAGCACGAGGCTGAAAAGCGCGAATCGTCTCTCAACAATCTTTACTAACACGAGGATCAGCAAAAGCAGCCCAAAGGGTGGCGCCATCCGAATGGAACTTCCCCTTTATAGACCCGTCGTACATTTCGTAAGTCACCGCGCTTTGCTCAAGCATTTTTTTTCATGATCATGTGTAGGCAAGGCAGGCTTGAGAAGAATCACGTCGAGAAATACGCCATTTTTTTCAATTACATTAAAAACGGTCGTGTGTACGCGGCATTACTGTTTTCGTTTTTTTAAAATTAATTAAAGTGTATTTTTTTTTTTAAATTGCGTTTAAAAAACCACTGCGCAAATACAGTGTGACATAAAATATTGCAACAACCACCATTTTATTCTCTAGGGTCACTGCTTAAAAAATATATATCATGTTTGGGTGTTTCAAGTAATTTTCTAGCAGAATATAATGATTTTTACTTGTAAGCACCAAATGTCAGAAAAGGTTTGGTCTTTAAAGGGGTTGTAAAGGTCAAAAAAAATTCACCTTAATGCATTCTATGGGTATACAAAATAGTGTAGCGCTGGAAAAAAAAAACTGTGTATGTCTATACAGTGAATTAAATAAGTGAAAAAAGTATCAAAAACACAAGTAAACAGCACAAATAAACAAATAAAGTTCATAAATGCACGTGAAGAGCAAATAATTGAATGTGTAGTGGGTCTTCCCTCTAATTGGATGATGAAAGTTCCACAGAGAAAATATCCAATAAAACTGGTAGATATTATTCCAACAATAAGTGAAGATCCCGCCACCAAAGTGAGAAATGAAGGCTTACCAAACAGCCTGTGACCGCCCTTCTCAGGGGGGTCAAAACAAGCTTAGCAGAGCGATGTTCACTCCATGGGAGGCAGGAAGACTGCAGTGGGAACACTCCATTCACAGTAGGCGAGTCTCCAGAGACGTGTCTGCACAGCTGATCCAATCCAGAAATGGGAAACACTCTTGATTCTATGCATTAAGGTGAAAAAACATCTGCGGATTAGCGCCCCCCCCCCCGAGCCCCCCGTTTACTTACCTGACCCCTCAAAAGTCCCGCACCGTGAACGCGCTTGCTTCTTGGCCAGGCTTCTCGGCGCATTCATTGGTTGATTGAAAGCAGCGCAGCCATTGGCTCACGCTGCTGTCAATCACATCCAATGACGCGGCGCTCCGTGGGGGGCGGGGCCGAGTGATACAGTGAGTGGTTATGGCCGCCGGCTGTATCACGGGAGCGCGCCCGCAAGAACTACTCACCATGCGAGCTCGCTAGCATGAAGGTGAGGAGTTCTTGCGAGGGGGAGCCGAGACAGCCGCCGAGGGACCCCAGAAGACCAGGTTCGGGGCCACTCTGTGCAAAACGAGCTGCACAGTGGAGGTAAGTATAACATGTTTGTTATTTAACCACTTCCCACCCAGTCAATAGCAGATTGACGTTAGGGAAGTGGTTCTGTTATCCACACTGGACGTCATATGACGTCCTGCAGGATAACAGCCACCGCGCGCCCGGGGGGGCGCACATCGCGGCGATCGGTGGAGTGGTGTGTCAGTCTGACACACCGCTGCAATGATCTCGGTAAAGAGCCTCCGGCGGAGGCTTTTTACCACGTGATCAGCCGTGTCCAATCACGGCTGATCATGATGTAAACAGGAAGAGCCGTTGATCGGCTCTTCCTCACTCGCGTCTGTTTATCAGCGCAGCCCCCCCTCGGATACCCACACTGGACCACCAGGGAAGCCCCCCAGGACCACCAGGGAAGCCCCAAGCATGTGGATGGCCAGGTAAGTCCCCCATGGCCATCCACATGCACAAATACATAAAAAATATATGCCAATCAGTGCCCACAAATGGGCACTGACTGGCACCATCATGGCACAACCAAAATGCATGATGCCCAACAATGCCAGCCACCAGTGTCATCAGTGCCACCTACCAGTGTCCATCAGTGCCACCTATCAGTGCCTATCCTTGCCCATCTGTGCCCATAAGTGCCCACCTATCAGTGCCCGTCCGTGCCACCTATCAGTGCCACCCATAAGTATCCATCAGTGCTGCCTATAAGTGCCCATCAGTGCCGCCTATGAGTGCCCATCAGTGCCGCCTATGAGTGCCGATCAGTGCCGCATACCAGTGCCACATATCAGTGCCCATCAGTGCCACCTATCAGTGCCCATTAGTGCCCATCATCAGTGCCACCTCATTGGTACCACCTCATCGGTGCCCATCAGTGTCGCCTTATCAGTGCCCTTCAGTGCTGCCTTATCAGTGCCCGTCATTGAAGTAGAAAAGGTACTTATTTACAAAAAAAAATTAACAGAAACAAAGAAAAACTTAGTTTTTTTCAAAATTTTCGCTCTTTTTTTATTTGTTATGCAAAAAATAAAAATCGCAGAGGCGATCAAATACCACCGAAAGAAAGCTCTATTTGTGGGAACAAAATGATAAAAAAATTGTTTGGGTACAGTGTAGCATGACCGCGCAATTGTCATTCAAATTGCGACAGCGCTGAAAGCTCAAAATTGGCTTGGGCAGGAAGGTTTATAAGTGCATGGTATTGAAGTGGTTAAAAAAAAATTACCTTTACATGCCCTTTAAATGGTTAAACTTCCTTCATCTACACTCCGGAGTTCTTTCCTTTGATAAAAGAACGAAGAGATACTTTGTTTCCACTTATTCCGGTGTTGTAATAAAACTTGGCAGGCTGCCTGGATTATTTTTCCCCAGCTGTGAGAACTCTCTGCGCTTGTTAGAAAGAATCGTGACATGCCATGTTGAAGATCGGGACGATTGTTGGCCAACCGAGCGTCTGATTTTTTTCTTAAAGCCTCATACACACGATCGGATTTTCCAACGCGAATTGTGTGATGACAGGCTGTTGTCGGAAAATCCGACCGTTTGTACGCTCCATCGGACAATTGTCGGATTTTCCGCCAACAAATGTAGAATAGCATGCTTTAAAATTGTCCGCCAACAAATGTGTGTTGTCGGATTATCCGGTCGTGTGTACACAAGTCCATCTGACAAAACTCCAAAATACAAACACGCATGCTCAGAAGCAATGCTCACCATAACACAACATTAGCAGAAGTTGCCCAAAGGGTGGCGCTAAAGAGCTGAAAAACCACCTAGTTTCATGTTTGTTGGACGACAATTCTTTGCCGTTTGTATGCAATACAAGTTCCTGGCCAACGCCCTTCGGACAAAAGTCCTACGCTTTGTCCGCAGAAAATCTGATCGTGTGTATGAGGCTTAAGAGTATGTGCCAGGATCTTTTCTTGCATACTAACGGTACACAATTGTTGTGCCACAAACACGAACGTAGTGATGTACTACAAGGAATTTCAGCTCTTGAGCGCCGCCCTTTGGGCCCCTTCTGCTAATTTTGTGTTTGGTGAGCATTGATTCCGAGCATGCGTGTTTGTACTTTCGACTTTTGTGTGACGGATTTGTGTACTGACCATCAGAAAATCTGACGTCAAACCGTTGTCTGCCGAAAATTTACTAGCCTGTCATCCAACATTTGTTGGCAGAAAGTGGGACAACAATTGTCAGATGGAGCGTACTAACGGTCAGATTTTAGGACAACAGTCTGTCAACAGACAATCCCCTGAAAACAATCAAACCGTGTGTACGAGGCTTAAGGGACACATAGGAAACCTTTTTTTCCTATGTGTCCCATTCCCACCACAACGCAGCCTAGCGCATGCTGCATTTTAGTGCAGCGCACCGGCCCGAATCACGCATGCGCTGTCAGGCAGCCCAGTGCAGCATGCTGCCCGACATTGCAGTGAATGAAATGTACGTTTTGTACTCTTCAAATAAAGATGGTACAAAACAACAAAAAAAAAGGGAGCCCTGTGGCGCGTTGGGAACCAGTAACACTGACATAACTTCTCTTATCGGGGACATGGTGGCAACCCTAGGCCCATCTGCCGATCGGGCAGATGTGCCTGGTATCATGCAAAGGACATGTACAACTATGTTAAAGGAACACTAAAGGTTCCCGTTTTTTTTTTTTAAAACAACAAACATGTTATACTTACCTCCACTGTGCAGCTCGTTTTGCACACAGTGGCCCCGATCCTGGTCTTCTGGGGTCCCTTCGGCGGCTGTTTCAGCTCCTCCCCGCAAGGACTCCACACCATAATGGGAGCTCGCATGGTGTGGAGTTACTGCGGGCGCGCTCCCGTGATACAGCGGCGGCCATATCCACCGACTGTATCACTCGGCCCCGCCCCCCCGGCGTGCCGCGTCATTTGATGTGATTGACAGCAGCGCCAGCCAATGGCTGCGCTGCTTTCAATCCATCCAGTGTAGCCAATCAACAGCCTGGCTCAGGAACTCGGAGGATGACAGGAGCGAGCGCGGGACTTTCGAGGGGCCAGGTAAGTAAAACGGGGGCTCGGGGGGGCCGGTATTGTCGAATGTTTTTTCACCTTAATGCATAGGATGCATTAAGGTGAAAAAACATGTACCTTTACAACCCCTTTAAGTGTCAAAGAGCCCCAGCACTGCCATAATGTCTTGTTTTCCCAGCTGCAGCTGACAATGCTCAACATATATATATATATGTGACATTTATATATATATATTTTTGGCAGGACTGATGACATCATATGCTGTTATAGGGTGGGAGGGGCCATTTGCTCTCTGGTTATGATTGGTGGATGTTGACTTAAATACTTCTGCACAACTGCATGCACTTATCACATGCCTGACGAAGGAGTCTTGCATGACTCCGAAACGTTGCACTGCATTGTTTTGTGATGTGATCCCTCTTTAATAAAAATCGCTTGGACGAAATTGATGATCCTTGGTGTGCCGGCGAATATATCTATATTGCACAGGTTCCAGTATCCGGCTAGCGATCGCTACAGCACCCAATACCTTAAGAGCTCATTCCAGCAACGTGTGCAATGGGAACATGGGCTGTGTGGTGCGCTGGAACGCGCACCACACTGCCCACTAGCCAGCCGTCAAAGCAGAGTGGCTGCAGCGCTTAATCACTCCGGCTGCTATGCGATTAAGCCCCCGTTCACACCGGTTATGACTTGCCATGCGATTTGACAGGTCCAATGGTATTTGTCGCTAATGGAACTGTTCAAATCAACTCCGAATTTGCACCGATTTGAAAAAAAGGTTCCTGCACTAGACATGTGCGGTTCGTTTCGTTCCGAATTAATATTCGGACAAATTTTTCATTATTCTGAGATTCGGATATATCCGAATACCTGAATTAGAATATGTAACGGCACCCCAAATACGAAAGGGGTTTAAACGCCGTTTAGATCTCTTCCCTCTCCTGGACACAAATTTACTGCCGATACTCCACAGCCAGCCGACCCCTTCCCATAGGGATTAATCCTTCTGAAAGAACGAGACGCACTCTGTATCTTCCCAAGGATAGACTCACTTTATTGCCAAAAACATTGAAACTCTTATACACATCCAATACTGCATTAACCTGAATGAACAATGGTCCAGCTCCACCCACAACATAACGAGCCCCAATACACATTATTTTGACGTCTGCTAGGAGACAACAGGTTCTAATCCCCTTTATGTTTAAATGACTATGCATGACCTTTATATTCATCAGACTGTCTGATACTTTACAATACACACAAGTACAGACTTAATTAACACAATGAAAGATCCTTAGACGCCATCCTAGATCCATTTACATCACACAGGCAGGTAACACATCTCCCAATTAACCTGTTGAGTTCAGGGTAAAACATCCAGTACATATTGTGGACTAATATTACTATTTCAATTTCAAGCAATTCAAGCCATATTCTTAATGTCCATGGTTTCCTGGCTCACCCTGTGTCCAAAGTGACCCCTCTGTCACAGAATATAAACAAATTTTACTGAATGCTCCAAATAACAAAACAAAATTTGTCCAAATTTCAGAAATTCGGACTGAAATTCGAATCGAATTTTACTTCGAACACCAGTCGAATTTTAACTGTACACATATTGCTGAAATCAAAGACTGTGTTGGTTATTAGAGTACCATTTCGAAATAATGCTGTTTTAGTTAAGCCAAAGGTGATTTAACCAGTTGCCGACCAGCCACCGTCGTTATACGGCGGCAGATTGGCTCCCCTGCTCGAATCGCCGTTTTAAGGGGTATAGGGGCGCACATGCACACCCTGCCGGACGCGCGCGTGTGCGCCCGCCGCGTCAAATAGGAGCCAATGCGCATGCCCGGCGGCCGCGATGTCCGCCGGGCGCCCGCGATCGCTCCTGACAGAGCCACAACTGAGATCTGTGTGTGTAAACACACAAATCCCGGTTCTGTCAGGGGAGTAGAGAGAGATCGTGTGTTCCTAGTATTTAGCAACAGCAATCTCTCTCACCCCCCCCCGCCACAGTTAAAACACACACTGAGGGAACACATTTAACCCCTTGATCACCCCCTAGTGTTAACCCCTTCACTGCCAGTGACATTTACACAGTAATCAGTGCATTTTTATAGCACTGATCGCTGTATAAATGTCAATGATCCCAAAAAAGTGTCAAATGTTTCCGATCTGTCCGCCGCAATGTCACAAAATTGCAGATCGCCGCCATTACTAGTAAAAAAAATAATAATAATAAAAACCCCATAAATATATCCCCTATTTTCTAGACGCTATAACTTTTGTGCAAACCAATCAATATACGCACAAATTTTTTTACCAAAAATATGTAGAAGAATATATATTGACCTAAAGTGATGAAGAATTTTTAATTTTTTTTAAATTTGGGGATATTTATTATAGCAAAAAGTTAAAAATATTGTGTTTTTTTCAAAATTGTCGCTCTTTTTTTGTTTATAGCGTAAAAAATAAAAACTGCAGAGGTGATCAAATACCACCAAAGAAAGCTCTATTTGTGGGGAAAAAAGGACATAAATGTTTTTTGGGTACCACAACCGCGCAATTGTCAGTTAAAGCGCCGCTGTGCCGTATCGCAAAAAATGACCTGGTCAGGAAGGAGGCAAATTCTTCTGGGGCTGAAGTGGTTAAATAGTCATTGTAATCCTTTGATGAAGGTTTTTGTTCACTTTGCCACATTCGAAACGAAAAAATAAAAATTCTTACGTTTTCGATTTGGCCGATTCAAAATGTATTGATTCGAAAGTTCAGAATCAAAAAAAAAACTGTAAATTTGTAACAGAAGTTGCACTCACATGTGACCAGTGCCGATCCTGACCTCCCTGGGGCCCTAAGCAAAATTCTGCTAAGGGGCCCTCTACCTGACCCGTGATGCCCAGCCCAGCCACGTCACGTACCCCAGGACTTATGGAATGTAATAAAACACAGTATCCCAAGAAGGTTAAAAAAAAGGTAGAAGGTAAAAAAGAAAACAGTACCCCCTGGGACATGCAGAAGGTAAAGGATCTGCCAAAGGTAATAAAAAAAAAAACAGTACCCTAGGACCTGTGAAATATAAAAAAAAAGGACAAACAGTGCCCCAGGACCAGAATAACCATACAAATTATAATCTGAGCACAATCTACTTTAGACCTTCTAACAACTATATAGATCTATATAGGACATGTTTGATTGGATACAGATTGATTGGTTCGTTTACATAGGCCCTCATAATTACATAGTTTTGATCAATCTAAAATTGTATAAAAACAGTACAGTCGGATTCTAAAAATGTATGGAGCATCCTATCAAAGTAATAAACCAATAGAGGGGATTGGAGGAGGCTGCTGTGACTAGGAAGTTGTTTTCAGGAGAAAAGTGCACTAATATTCAGGGATCCTGGATTACTGGACAGAAGAACAGAAATGTCAAGTATCAGGGTTTTTTTTGTAATTTACCCACTCTTGCCACACTATTTGCCCAGTAAAACTCCTTTATTTCTTGATTCACCTACCATTTTTTCCTGTGGCAGAGGAACTGAGTTGTAGCACGTAGGCTGGCTCTGCTCTGCTGCGCTCTTCTCTTCAGACTGACATCTCCACCCCGCCGGGAGCAGGGAGCTTGAGCACGCCGCCGCGGACTACAACTACCATAAACAACCGCGGTGGCGGCCGTCACGCAACATCACGTCACCTGACAGACTGACAGTAGCGAGTCATGATTCAGTGGGCGGAAAATCGGCCAGCGGCGGTGCCGGCCGGCGGACATTGTTTCGGTTATAAGAAAAAAAATGAGGGGGAGGCGGGGCCCTACGCACAGCTCGGGGCCCTACGCAGCTTGCGTAGACAGCGTATAGGGCGGATCGGCCCTGCATGTGACTGTGCCAATTCCGGCACTAAGGTGTCTACAGCAAGTGCGGATGGGTATATCAGGCTCCACGCCTTGTTCTGGATTTACTGATTAGTTGGATTTCACATATGGGACCCGGAAATGACGAATCCCCGCTCTGACATACGTTTCACCGTACTGGCGTCATCAGGAAGTGACGACACAATTTCCTGTTTGCTTTTATGATGAAAGGATGAATGTGATTGGCTAGACTCCCCAAACATGGAGATTAGAGACAGAAAAAAGAGGGAATCTACCTCGTTCCCACATATCCATCCGCCCACGCCACACATATCTAATTAGCAGTTACAATTTACAATATAATCTGTAAAAACTTACTACACCATAAGAGCTCTTCTTTGTATCCCTGGTGGAGTCTGTTCCCATATCCTCCGCCTTTGTCGGAGGGGGTCCCACCAGTGGAGAGATGTTATGCTTAGGGGGTAAGCATACAGATTTGTGCTCAATTCTTTATTTATTTATTTTTTTGGGGGGTTCTGACACATAATCCTCATGCATCTTGTTTGGGGGGGGGAGCAATTTGGTATGTTCGCCCTGGGCTCTAGATGACCTTGTCCCGGCACTGGCCTGAGCCTCCATCCTCAAGTGAGTGAGCTAACCATCCAATGTCTGTGACTGAAGTCTCTCTTCTCCCTCCCTTCTATCTCCCTTCTGTTGCCATATCCTCCGCCTTTGAGGGGGTCCCACCAGTGGAGAGATGTTTAGCCAGGATCTATCTGGTTTATTCAACTAAAGCGCATTTTGACCTACCTTAAAAAGTGGTCAAACACCTTTGGTGAGTTGCCATCTACCCCATGAGCACTCACCATGAGATACATCAAATCAGAAGAATACATATGTTTTTTTGGTGTTGGGATTGTCATTTTGGACTGTATTAGTTTGCTATTTGCGCATGGTTCACTTGTACCACTATTTATGTTGAACTATTTCATGTATGATGTTTTGTAGCGCCGACATCTTTACCTTTGTTTATTCACTTTTTTCATGATTAAAGGAGAAGTCCAGCCTGAGCTTGTTTGGCTGGGCTTCTCCTATGGGTCACAGGAGTGCAATTCGTTTTGCACTCCTGTGTCCCGTTTTCAGCAGAGAGCTGATGTCACCAAGCTCTCTGATGACGTCACCAAGATCAGTCCAGGCTCCACGTCATCCCGACTCTGGGAGTCAGGATTGGCCAGGTGCCTGGACTGATAGCCGTCTCAGTCTCTCAGTGAGCCGCTGAGATGGCCGCTCCCCGCCCCTCCAAAGCTCAGCGCTCCAGTAAGCGTGGAGAAGCAAAGTGGGAGAGCTGCTGATTGACAGGCAGCAGCTCTCTGCTCGGGGAGCAGTGAGAACCAAGCCATCGGCGTTGTTCGATTGCTCAGTTCTCAGTGAAGAGGCGCTGGGGGACAGATGCAGCATCCACCTAGGTAAGTATTAATCTGCAAAAAAACGGATTCCCATACTTCTCCTTTAAGTTATTCTCTAATGGTCAAAAGAAAATAATTCACTAATAAGTAAAGAAAAAAAATGATGTCTCCAAGAAAAAGGTATTGTCTGGTCAAAGATGGAACAGGACAGTTTTATCATCATAATTTCCCCATATAGCCATACAAAAAACTTCCCATTCCAGCAGAGGAGTACATCAACTCAGTCATCCAGCAAAGCAATACATAACCTAAGTTCTCTAAAACTGGCCATGCACTAGTAGAGTTCCATACGAAAAAATGTTTTCTTGGAGCAGATCAATTTTCTAATGTATAAGAAAACATTCCTCATTTACCCTAAAAGGGGGTCATGGGGAGATGGGGATATTAGATGTGCCCACAATTGACCAAAACAAAAAATATTGAAAATGACGAAACATGCTGGAGATGTCACAACGCAGAAGGTACAATGTCTCATATATGGTACTACTGCCCGGAAGCATTGATATTCTGGACTAAGATTTATAATATACATCATAAAGTCACAGGGATCAATATTCAACCAGATGTACTAGCTTCTCTCCTGTCTATAATCCCTGGGTCCATAAAAACTATAAAGAGGGGCATTCTAAGACACATGCTGGTGGCAGCGCGTACAATTATAGCCCAGAACTGGAAGAAAGCGGGGACGCTCCCAATTGGAGAATGGATATGCGAAATGGGCGAGATGCATACTCTGGAGAAGACGATAGAAATAGAAGCGGGCCTTAAAGAACAAACTTTGAGGACATGGCAGCAAAATTATACTTATGTAATTAGAGGAGACCAGATTTATACATATATCATAATATGGAATGGGTGGGTAATGGGTTATGATAGATGTTGGAATATTTGTATTGTTTTGTGTAAAATGAAAAAATCTATAAATAAAGATTGTGAAACAAAACAAAAAAGAAATATGCACAAAAACACATTTTTATATTAAAAACATATTTTCATTTATAAAAACAAATGTACACAGCTGCAGATTACAACATTCAATATATACAGTATGATCAGCATATGGATATATCTGTGGATCGATGCATTTTGCCCAAAACAGGGCTTCCTCAGGATCCAGTTGAATGTCAATTGTATCACAGAATGCAGATGATAAAGAACAAAAAACAGTAATGTGTGGATACTTCATGGTGATATCACAGTGTATGATCTTAAACATGAAAACGCAGAGAGTATATGTCAGGGCCTGGACTTGAACCTGGGACCTCTGTTGTGTCCGGCAATGACTCTTCTTGCTAAGCTACCTGAGATGCTGGACAGCACCTTTCCTGATCAATGGGACAACCATATACCTTGTGCCTTGCTTTCTGCTGAACCTTGAGATCTACTCCTCTTATAAACTGATTTAAGCCATGTCTCTACACTCCCTGCTTGCCAGATTATTGTGCTTCACACATTATCCTGCCTGTTGCCTTGAGATACTTCTATTGCTATTTGGAATCGACCTTGTCTTTTGAACCCCCGACTACAAAACTCTTCTCCTACACCAACCTTGGTTTGTGACTCCGACACTGATCATCGGTCTAGCAGTTCCGACAATTCAACCTCTTAAGAACTGTGCTTAGCCTGATGTTTTCAGCAATTGGTCTCCACTAGGGATGGGCTATCTGTTTGAGTTGAACATGAGTTTGACTCGAACATTGGCTGTTTGCCCGTTCCCCGAACAGCAAACAATTTATTGTGTTCGCGACAAATTCGAAAAGCCGCGAAACACCCTTTAAAAGTCTATGGGAGAAATCTAAAGTGCTAATTTTAAAGGTTAATATGCAAGTTATTGTCATAAAAAGTGTTTGGGGACCCGGGTCCTGCCCCAGGGGACATGTATCAATGCTAAATTTTTTATTAAAAACTGAAATTTTTTCAGGAGCAGTGATTTTAATAATGCTTAAAGTGAAACAATAAAAGTGAAATATTCCTTTAAATTTCGTACCTGGGGGGTGTCTATAGTATGCCTGTAAATTTCGTACCTGGGGGGTGTCTATAGTATGCGCATGTTTCCTGTGTTTATAACAGTCTCTGCACAAAATGACATTTCTAAAGGAAAAAAAGTAATTTAAAACTACTCGCAGCTGGATATTAAGGGGAACCCTGCGCCAAATTTAAAAAAAAATGGTGTGGGGTTCCCCCCCAAAAATCCATACCAGACCCTTCAGGTCTGGTATGGATTTTAAGGGGAACTCCGCACAAAAAAAATGCGTGGTGTTCCCCCCAAAAATCCATACCAGACCCTTATCTGAGCACGCAACCTGGCAGGCCGCAGGAAAAGAGGGGGGACGAGAGAGCACCCCCCTCCTGAACCGTACCAGGCCACATGCCCTCAACATGGGGAGGATGTCCCCACGTTGATGGGGACAAGGTCCTCATCCCCACAACCCTTGCCCGGTGGTTGTGGGGGTCTGCAGGCAGGGGGCTTATCGAAATCTGGAAGCCCCCTTTAACAAAGGGGGCCTCCAGATCCCGGCCCCCCATATGTGAATTGGTAAGGGGTACATTGTACCCCTACCATTTCACAAAAAAAGGTGTAAAAATGTTAAAAAACACAGGAGACGGCTTGGGACAAGTCCTTTATTAAAAATAAAAAAGAGATTCCAGCGATGTAATCCAATAAATCTATCCTCGATCTCCAGCAATGTAATCCAATTCTCGATCTCCAGCGATGGATGATCTCCAGCGACTCCAGCGAGGCACACGCACACGATCCTGCCTCCACCGGAGGCACCTCTGGCGAATGACGCCGTGCCAGCCTGACAGCTCTTATGTAGCTGAGGGCGGGGCCACCCGTCATGTGACCCCGTCCCCCTCTGATGCAAGGGGAGACGCCGGGGTTTCCCAGTGACGTGTACAGGTGGCCCTTGCATCAGAGGGGGACGGGATCACGTGAGGGGTGGCCCCGCCCTCAGCTACATAAGAGTTGTCAGGCTGGCGCGTCATTCGCCGGGGGTGCCTCCGGTGGAGGCAGGATCGGTCTGCGTATTCCTCGCTGGAGTCGCTGGAGATCCTCCATCGCTGGAGATCGAGAATTGGATTACATCGCGGGAGATCGAGGATGGATTAATTGGATTACATCACTGGAATCTCTTTTTTATTTTTTATTTTTTTATTTTTAATAAAGGAATTGTCCCAAGCCATCTCCTCTGGTTTTTAACATTTTGACACTTTTTTTTTGTGAAATGGTAGGGGTACATTCCTTACCAATTCACATGGGGGGCGGAATCTGGGGGTCCCCTTTGTTAAAGGGGGCTTCCAGATTCCGATAAGCCCCCGCTCGCAGACCCCCACAACCACCGGGCAAGGGTTGTGGGGATGAGGTCCTTGTCCCCATCAACATGGGGACATCCTCCCCATGTTGAGGGCATGTGGCCAGCTACGGTTCAGGAGGGGAGGGGGCGCTCTCTCGTCCCCCCTTCTTTTCCTGCAGCCTGCCAGGTTGCATGCTCGGATAAGGGTCTGGTATGGATTTTTGGGGGGAACCCCACGCTATTTCTTTTTTAATTTTGGAACGGAGTTCCCCTTAAAATCCATACCAGACCTGGAGGGTCTGGTATGGATTTTTGGGGGGAGCCCCACGTTTTTTTTTTTTTTATTTGGCACAGGGTTCCCCTTAATATCCATACCAGACCTGAAGGGCCTGGTAATGGAATTTTGGGGGACTCCCACACATTATTTTTTTTAAATGACTTTCAATGACTTTTATCTGTATTGCCGGGACCCGACAATTCATTATAGCCGCGAGTAGTTTTAACCACTTAATAACCGGCCCATAGCCGAATAACGGCTACAGGGCGGTTCCTTAACTCTAAGAGGGCGTTAATTAATGTCCTGCCAGAATCGCACTCCCGGGCGCCCCCTGGGGCACTCACACGGGAGTGCCCGTGACTGCTGGGTCCAGAGGACCCGGCGCATCACGGATCACGGTAAATGGCTGCTGATATCGGCCGTTTACCACGTGATCGCTCCGTGTAATGACGGAGAAATCACTTGTAAACAAACCGGCGTCATGTTATGACGCCGGTTCCTCTCTCCCCTCTGTCTACAGATCGGTACAGTGCGAGAGGAGAGGGGGAAAGAGCGGATGGCAGCAGCGCTGTGGGCTGGATGTGTAGTGCCCACAGCGCTGCTCTGTGACAATTGCAATCACAGATCCAGCCATCCATCCATCCATGCTCAGCCATCCCTACCATACTCTGCAATACCCTGCCATACTCTGCAATATCCTGCCATACTCTGCAATACCCTGCCATACTCTGCAATACCCAGCCATACTCTGCAATACCCTGCCATACTCTGTACTCTGCAATACCCTGCCATACTCTGCAATACCCCTCCATACTCTGCAATACTCTGCAATACACAGCCATACGCTGCAATCCCCCGCCATACTCTGCAATACCCAGCCATACTCTGCAATACCCCGCCATACGCTGCAATACCCCACCATTCTCGGTGATACCCAGCCATACTCTGCAATACCCAGCCATATTCAGCCATACTCACCCATGCCCAGCCATACCCGGCCATACTCGCCCATGCTCGGCCATACTCGGCTGTACTGGGCCTCTGTATGTGGCCAGGCTGTGGAAGTCTCACACATGTAGTATCACCATACTCAGGAGGAGTAGGAGAATCTATTTTTGGGTGTCACTTTTGGTATGTACATGCTATGTGTTAGAAATATTGTATAAATGGACAACTTTGTGTTAAAAAAAAATGTGTTTTAACCACTTCCCGCCCACCGGCTGTCATATGACGTCCTTGACTTTGTGCGGGGATATCTGAATGATGCCTGCAGCTACAGGCATCATTCAGATATCAGATTTTTCAGCCGGCGATTCCCTACACCATAAGAATGATCATAGTGGCTGTTCCGCCGCTTGATCGTTATTACGGGCGGTGAGAGGGGAAATCCCCCCTCCAGCCGCCCTCCGGTGCTTCTACCCACTCACCGCTACGATCGAAGCCAGAATCGTTTTTTTTATTTCAGGCTTCCCAGCCTAGAGGTGAGATGTGGGGTCTTATTGACCCCATATCTCACTGTAAAGAGGACCTGTCATGCCATATTCCTATTACAAGGGATGTTTACATTCCTTGTAATAGGAATAAAAGTGATCAAAAAATGTATTTTTGGGAAAAAAGCGTCAAACTAAAAAAAAAAAAGTTAAATGAATAATAAAAAAATAAATACAATTTTTAAAGCGCCCCTGTCCCCGTGTGCTCGCATGCAGAAGTGAACGCATACGTAAGTCCCGCCCAAATATGAAAACGGTGTTCAAACCACACATTTGAGGTATCGCCGCGAACATTAGAGCGAGAGCAATAGTTTTGGCCATAGACCTCCTCTGTAACTCAAAACATGTAACCAGTAAAAAAATTGAAAGCGTCGCCTATGGGGATTTTTAAGTAGCAAAGTTTTGCGCCACTCCACGAGCGTGTGCAATTTTGAAGGGTGACATGTTAGGTATTTATTTACTCTGCGTAACTTCATCTTTCACATTATGCAAAAACATTGGGCTAACTTTACTGTTTTTTTTTTTTAAAGCACAAAACTTCTTTCTTTTTTTTTTTAAAACGCTTTCGAAAAATTGCTGCACAAATACTGTGTGAGATAAAAAGTTGCAACCACCGCCATTGTATTCTCTAGGGTCTTTGCAAAAAAAAATATATAATGTTTTGGGGTTCTATGTAATTTTCTAGCAAATAAATTATGATTTTTACATGTAGGAGAGAAATGTCAGAATTGACCTCGGTGCTCCAGAAAGCCTGAAGGTGCTCCCTGCATGTTGGGCCTCTGTATGTGGCCACGCTGTGTAAAAGTCTCACACATGTGGTATCGCCATACTCGGGAGTAATAGCAGAATGTGTTTTGGGGTGTAATTTGTGGTATGCATATACTGTGTGTGAGTAAATAACCTGTTAACATGACAATTTTGAGAGAAAAAAAAATCTTGATTTTTGCAAAGAATTGTGGGAAAAAATGACAACTTCAAAAAACTCACCATGCCTTTTTCTAAATACCTTGGAATGTCTTATTTCCAAAAAAGGGGTCATTTGGGGGGTATTTGTACTTTTCTGGCATGTTAGGGTCTCAAGAAATGAGATCGGCCGTCAGTACTTCAGGTGTGATCAATTTTCAGATATTGGCACCATAGCTTGTGGACTCTATAACTTTCACAAAGACCAAATAATTTGTACTTATTTTTACCAAAGATATGTAGCGGTATAAATTTGGGCCAAAATTTATGAAGAAAAAACAGAAACGAAGAAAAATGCATATTTTTTACAAAATGTTCTTTTTTTTTTTCATTTATAGCACAAAAAGTAAAAAACCCAGATCAAATACCACCAAAAGAAAGCTCTATTTGTGTGAAAAAAGGACGAAAATATCATATGGGTACAGTGTTGCATGACTGAGTAATTGTCATTCAAAATGTGAGAGCACCGAAAGCTGAAAATTGGTCTGGTTATTAAGTGCCCAGTTGTCAAGTGGTTAAATTACTTTTTTTCCTTTAGAAATTTAATTTTGTGCAGAGACGGGAAACAAGTGCTACTTTACAGGCATACTTTAGACACCCCCCAGGTACGAATTTTAAAGGAATATTTCACTTTTATTGTTTCACTTTAAGCATTATTAAAATCACTGCTCCCGAAAAAACTGCCGTTTTTTTTTTTTGCATTGATACATGTCCCCTGGGGCAGGATCTGGGTCCCCCAAACACTTTATATGACAATAACTTGCATATTAACCTTTAAAATTAGCACTTTTGATTTTTCATGTTCGTGTCCCATAGACTTTAACAGTGTTTGTGTGTTCAAACTAATTTTTTTCCTGTTCGCATGTTCTGGATGCGAACTGACCCGGGGCCGGGGGGTGTTTGGCCCATCCCTAGTCTCCACTCACTACAGGTATTCTCCTAACAGTATATATAGACTAGCTCATCCCAAACATCCGTCACCAAGTTGAGAAAATGGGGGAAAGGGACACCACAGAAAAAAAAAAAAAATTGTGGGCACATCAAATATCCCCATCTCCCAGTGACCCCTTTTTAGGGTAAATGAGGAATGTTCTCTTTTACAAATTGATATTGTAGGGCAGTGATGGCGAACCTTGGCACCCCAGATGTTTTGGAACTACATTTCCCATGATGCTCAACTACACTGCAGAATGCATGAGCATCATGGTAAATGTAGTTCCAAAACATCTGGGGAGGCAAGGTTCGCCATCACTGTTAGAGGGGATATGGCCGTGTATACTGTAGCTGACAAGGTCTCCCACCCACTGTCTTATCAACTTTCTCATGGTTGCTGGGGTCAAATCAATGGTTGTTTTTGACTGCAGGATGGAAATTTCTTCTCAAATGAACAAAATTCTAACTGTGATTTTCGTCTAGGAAAAATATCATAAAAAATTCATACATATTGTAACGAAACCTGTTAAATAGGTCTGGGCTTACATTTAGATAGTAGATCTGGTTGAATGTTTAAAGTGTAAGTTCACCTTTACAGAAAATCTCCCTCCCACCCCCCGGTCCCGCTGTACTATGGTCTCTTGCTCTGTCAAGGACCAACAACGCGTTTCTAGTGTAGGGTCACCTTAAGCCCTGTACACACGATAGGTTTAACCGATGAAAACAGTCCGATGGACTTTTTTTTTATCGGACAAACCGATCGTGAATGGGCCCCATCGGTCTTTTTTCTATCGGTGTTTAAAAATAGAACATGTTTTAAATTTATCCGATGGTTAAAAAACTGATAGCAAATTACTATCATCTGTGGGGAACTCCATCAAATAGAAAACCCACGCATGCTCAGAATCAAGTCGACGCATGCTCAGAAGCATTGAACTTCATTTTTCTCGGCTCATCGGAGTGTTTTACGTCACCGTGTTTGGAACGGTCGGTTTTTTGACTGATGGTGTGTAGGCAAGACTGATGATAGTCAGCTTCATCGGATTTCCGATGGAAAAATCCATCGGTTAAGAAACCATAGGAAATCCGATCGTGTGTACAGGGCTTAACAGATTTTCTGTAAAGGTGAACTTACACTTTAAAAAAAAAAAATGTTTTTAGAACATTCTGACAAGACTTTATATGAACATTCATACGATACTCTACAAGTGTATGGTCAACTTTATTATGCACTACCACCTGCTTAGCCCTCCAACAAAGCAACACCTTTAGCTCTAACCTCCAACAGAGCAGTGCAATCTCTTCAAACCTCTGCCAGATAATGATATAACGCTTTTTTTTGCAAAATTTTTAAATGTTTTTCCAACAGGATATACTGGATATACAGGATGAAAAAAAAAAAGAGCACAAAAACACAAAAACCGTATCACAACACAATAACGGTATAACAAACACCTACCACAGTGTATTGTGGACAGGCAACCCGCACAGAAAAAGCGACATACTGGTACGTCGCTACCTGTTTCCGGGTTTAGGGCAGGCAGGCATGCGTGCCCACCCCCCCTCATCTCGATATTGGCGGCGACCTGCGGTGTACAATTGTACACAGCGGGATTCTGTCAGCAGTTCCCCGCCAATGCTTCATGGCTGGGACCTGCTGATTTGCTGTGTCCAATCACAGCCCAGAGCCCAGCTCTGTACAGAGGGAATGATCTCTCTGTTTCTTATCCCTGCAAAGCAGAGATAAGAAACAAAGAGGTCTTTATTAAAAATCAGCACATATTACACACATTACACATTGTTAGGCACACGATTAACCCCTTGATTACCTGAGATGTCAACCTCTTCCAAGCCAGTGTTATTAGTATAGTGACAGTGTATAGTATTAGCACTGATCACTGTATTAGGACACTTTCCCACTGGGGCGGGTGGACGTCGGCGGTAAAGCGGCGCTATTTTTAGCTGCGATTTACCGTCGATTTAACTGTGCTTTTCGGCCGCTAGCGGGGCGCTTTTATCCCCCTCTAGCGGCCGAAAAAGGGTTAAAAGTGCCCGCAAAGCGCTGCTGCAGGCGCTTCGGCGGCGCTGCCCATTAATTTCAATGGGCAGGGGCACTTTAGGAGCGGTGTATACACCGCTCCTAAAGCGCCTCAAAGAAGCTGCTTGTAGGACTTTTTTAAGTGTCCTGCCAGCGCACCTCGGGCTTTCACACTGGAGTGACAGGAGAGGCGCTTTGCAGGCGCTTTTTTTTGTGCTATAGCGCCTGTAAAGCGCCTCAGGGTGAAAGTAGCCTTATGCCCCATACACATGACCGGTTTTCCCGACGAGAAAACTGCCATTTTTTAGATTGGTCAGGAAAACCGGCCGTGTGTATGCTCCATAGCAGTTTTCCCGACGAGAAAACTGCCCGCAAAAAATTTATGATGGAGCATACACATGGTCGGAATTCCTGACAAAAAGCTCACATCGCACTTTTCTTGTCGGAAAAACTGATCATGTGTACGAGGCATTAGTCAGTTCCCACTCAGTGTCAGTTAGTGTCAGATGACACTATAACTTTCACACAAAATAATCAACATACACTTATTGTGATTTTTTCTACCAAAGACATTTTTTTTTTTTTAATTGGATATGTTTTATAGCAGAAAGTAAAAAATATTGTTTGTTTTCGGTCTTTTTTCATTTATATAATAAAAAATAAAAAAAAACTGTGGTGATCAAAGACTTCCAAAAGGAAGCTCTATTTGTTTGAAAAAAAAAATGATATAAATTTTGTTTGGATACAGCGTTGCATGACCGCACAATTTCCATTTAAAGTAGCACAGTGCTAAATAGCAAAACATAGCCTGGTCATGAAGAGGGTAAAACCTTCCAGGGCTAAGGTGGTTAATATCCAATACATATAAACATCCTATGGGTACATAAGGTTTCAATAATCAAGGTTACATTAATGCTAGCAGAATTAACCATTTACCCCTTCACGCCAAATGTACGCAAATATGTGGCCCCAATGAACTGGGCTTTTTTCCACGGGGCCACATATCTGCCTTTGTGCTGGGAGCGCGCCGCACGGTCTCAGCGGAACCCCTGGGCTCCGTACTAACAATTGATTCTAGGTCACCTGATCTCTGTGATAGCCTCTGATTGGCTATCAGGGTGATCAATCACTGTGAAGCACGACCCCATGTTTTCTCTCTTTAAAAAATAGAGGAGAGAGATGCATTGTATCTCTTTCTCTCTCTCTCTCTCTCTCTCTCTCTCTCTCTCTCTCTCTCTTTCTATCTATCCTTGCAGAGAAAAAACAAGTGTGTGTAAAAAAAAAATAATAATAATAAAAAATAAAAAAAATACCTAGATCAAGGTTTGATCTAAAAAAGAAATGGGTTTTTGGGACTTTGAGTGAGGCACAAGACACGTGGTAGGAGAAATCGTAAAATTGTTTAATTGGCATATAAACAAAGCATACCTTATAAACATATGATACATGGTTGAACATGAGTATTTTTATCCATGTACAAAGCGATGGCATACAAAAAATAAGAATTCATATATATACACACATGCACTCATCTTAAAACGCATAGTATCCCATGGAAGTATTATATATAAAATAATATAAAAATAAAATATAAAAAGCCAAATGCTTATTGAGTAATGGATACAAATGGGTTATAGGATACAAATGAATCACAGTTGAGGTCAAGCTTTGTGTTGGGAACATGATGACATTGATAGGCTTGACGCGTTTGGTGGCCAGTCGCCACTCATTAGGAGCAAACGCACAGCATATATATAAATTGTTCTAGATAAGCAAGACGCCGATGCGTTAATCATCTAGCTGGTACACCAAGTGAGTGGTTGGGCGCCATCAGCGGATGGTGTTGCCATCTCTCTTCGATCTTCCATGCTCAGCGTGACACTGGGAGGGGCCCCGTTGAGTGTCGGGCTTTCTCCTCACAGATGCACATCATGTGTCAGAGCACATGTCTGCGCGATGTCAACAGACATATTTGGAATTTTTTCACTCTTGCCTATTATGATTGGAGGGTGCTCCTGGGGTGTGTCGGTGCCTTCGCTTCTTCCGTGGGTTCATTCCCTCAGCTCCCGGGACAGATTTTTCTTGCAGATCCTGACTTGCAACACTGCTTATCTAGAACAATTTATACATATGCTATGCATTTGCTCCTGATGAGTGGCGACTGGCCACGAAACACGTTGAACTGATCAATGTCATCATGTTCCCAACACATAGCTTGACCTCAACTGTGATTCATTTGCATCCTATAACCCATTTGTACCCATTACTCAATAAGCATTTGGCTTTTTATACTAAATACTTCCATGGGATACTATGTGATTTCAGAGTGCGTGTGTATATATATGAATTCTTATTTTTTGTATGCCAGATAAAAATACTCATGTTCAATGTATCATATGTTTATGAGGTATGCTTTGTTTATATGCCAATTAAACAATTTTACAATTTCTCCTACCACGTGTCTTGTGCCTCACTCAAAGTCCCAAAAAAAAACATTTCTTATTCCTGATTTAGGGATGGAGGTGTATGTTATCATGCAGCTCATTTAAAGTCCCAAAACCCTTTCTGCTTTCAAGGTTTGATCTAGGCTAGTGACAGGGTTGGTGTTTGGGTCAGGGTCAGTATTTTTTTTTTGGACAGGATTTATTTTTTTGAGTTAGTATCAGTGTCAGTAAGAGCCCTTTCACACTGAGCCACGCCGGGAAAGCACTGCTAGTTTTAGGCTAGGACCAGGGTCAGCCACACAGACTTCAGGCTCTCAGGTCACCCCCCTGAGGTCACATGGCAGCAAGTGTCAAGGGAGGAGGAGCCTCTCCCCTAGCCTGGTGCAATCCTCTGCTAGGAAAGACCAGGAGCCCATGTGCCCCTAGAATATAAATAGAGGCACCCTGGGGCACATGGGGTCTTGGTCTTTACTAGCAGAGGATTGCACCAGGCTAGGGGAGAGGCTCTTTCTCCCCCGGCACTTGCTGCCATGTGGTTGACCCTGGTCCTACCATAGCTGACAGAGGGGGCGGTCTACCGTGCATCTGGTCTGGTATCATGGAGAGAGAAGGCTACCAGTGGTGCTTCAGGATCCTTAGGAGTACAGACATCCTAAGGAGCCTTAGACAGTTATCCCCCTCTGTCACGTACCTGGTTAAGGCCGAGCTGATGGGAGGGTTCCCTTACACCTTCTGTCCTATTTCTCCTGAAGGTGGTGATAGGGTATAACAGGGCACGGAGTTGCACGGGTGCCTGGTAGGAGATCCAGGAGAGAAGATACTTGCAGCAGGTGCCAAGCAACTGGCAGGTTGGTGGACTGGCCGATGCGAATACACACCAGCATGTGCGAAACAGCAGGCAGACTGGTGGACTGGCAGATACAGGAATACAGCAGCAGGTGCAGGACAGCAGACAGCAGCCAAGCTGGAGAGAAGGTGAATGCAGGGTCTAGGGTGTTCAGGCAGGCGGAAGTTGGTAACGACCAAGCAGCGGAGGTACAGAATCGGATCCAGAGAGAAGTCAGGGCAGGCCAGGGTCGGTATCAAGTGAGCAGAGAAGGTACCGGAACAGTAGGCAGAAGGCAGAGTCGGGTCACAAGCCGGGTCAGCAATCAGGTATCAGGAACCAGGAACAAGCAGAGTCAAACAGGCCGGGTATATACAGGAACAAGCACAGGATCAGGTCACAGATGGTAGAAGCTGACGACCACTCAGCAATCTTCTGGTCTAAGGAGCCAGTTTAAATAGGCAAGAGGGTGCCAAGTCCTCACGCATGTTCACGGTAATGCGCATGCGCTAGTGCGTGGAATACGTTAGCGAGTCAGGAATGTATAGTTGTTACTCGCGAATTTGCATGCATGCGGGTTATGGAACCTCTAGCTGTCACTCGAGAATTCCTATTAGCAAGTACACATCTTCTTGCACGTCTTTGTGTACGATTGTGCACACAATTTCCCTGACACCCTCCTGTGCTCTAAGTCAGCTGAGGGTCCACACAAAGTAGAACACTGGCTAGTGTTCTTAGAGCTTTGTCCACGACTGTCCACTACTTTAGAAAGGGACACTTTTTAAAGTAGTCCACTACTGTAAACTACTTTAGAAAGGGGAGGCTAGGGGCTCCCCCCCTTGTAATTGGCCAGGGCAGTATGAATATTCATCCTCCAATCTGCATGGTTTCTGCCTATAATCTAGGACTTTCCACAGTTGCTAGGATACAGTGAAACTTTAAGACAGCATGAGCAGCACCAGAGCGCATTGAGCAGACTACACTAACCGATCACCACTCTCTGTTAACCAGACACTTTGTTTATGAGTAAGCATGAATTGCCCGTGTAAAACCGCGTCAACAGTGTTTCTGTTTTATGTCTGGCATGGTGATGAATAAAGGATTTTAACCGCTTGCCGACCAGCGCACACAGATGTACGTCAGCAGAAGGGCTCGTACAGGCAAATGGGCGTACCTGCACGTCCCTTAGAATTTGCCGCCGCCGTGCGGGCGCGCACGCACCCGCCGTGTACTCTGTGATCGTGTTCGCGGGGCCTGTGGACTCGATGTTTGCCGGTGGCCCGCGATTGTGAGACCGAGATGCAGAACGGGGAGATGTAAACAAGGCATTTCCCTGTTCTGCCTAGTGACATGACAGGGATCTACTGCTCCCCCACACACTTAGAATCACTCCCTAGGCTCTGATCACTGTACAAATGTCAATGGTCCCAAAAATGTGTCAAAAGTGTCCGATGTGTCCGCCCCAATGTCGCAATCCCGATAAAAATTGCAGATCGCCGCCATTACTAGTAAAATAATAATAAAAATGCCATAAAACTACCCCCTATTTTGTAGACGCTATAACTTTTGCGCAAACTAATCAATATACGCTTATTGAGATTTTTTTTACCAAAAATATGTATGAGAATACATATCGGCCTAAACTGAGGGAAAAAAAAAGTGTTTTTTTTATATTTTTTGGGGATATTTATTATAGCAAAAAGTAAAAAATATTGTTTTTTTTTCAAAATTGTCGCTCTTTTTTTATTAATAGAGCAAAAAATAAAAACCGCAGAGGTGATCAAATACCACCAAAAGAAAGCTCTATTTATGGGAAAGAAAATGATGTCAATTTTGTTTGGGTGCAACGTCGCACGACCGCGCAATTTTCAGCTAAAGCGACGCAGTGCCGAATCGCAAAAAGTGCTCTGGTCAGGAAGGGGGTAAATTCTTCCGGGGCTGAAGTGGTTAATTGCTCCAGCTCCTTTGTGGTGTGTAGCAATTTCCTTTTCTTTATCTACGAAGTTGGCGGTGGTGAGCCCGGGGCGAGTATGGTGCTTGACATTGGAGCTACGATGGGGGGACATTCTTCATTTTTAATAAAAGACTTATCAAAAAACAGACCCCCACAACCACCGGCCAGGGTTGTGGGGAAGAGGCCCCTGTCCTCGTCTTTCGGCTATAGCACAGACGTCAAGTGGTTAGACACGCTTCAACACGCTTCAACATGCTTTTTCTTCAGCAATGGAGTCTTGTCTGGTCAGCGTGCATACAGGCCATGGCGGTTGAGGGTATTACTTATTGTGTTCTTTGAAACAATTGTAGCTGCTAATTCCAGGTCTTTCTGAAGCTCTCCACAAGTGGTCCTTGGCTCTTGGACAACTCTTCTGATAATTTCTTTCACTCCTCTCTCAGAAATCGTGCGAGGAGCACCTGGTGATGCTCGGATTATGGTGAAATGATGTTCTTTTCACTTCCGGATTATGGCCCCAACAGTGCTCACTGGAACATTCAGAAGTTTAGAAATCCTTCTGTAACCAATGCCATCAGTATGTTTTGCAACAATAAGGTTGCAAAGGTCTTAAGAGAGCTCTTTGCTTTTACCCATGATGAGATATTTCTTGTGTGATACCTTGGTAATGAGACACCTTTTTATAGGCCATCGGTTTAGACTGAACCAGCTGATATTAATTTGCACTGACAAGGGGCAGGATTGCTTTCTAATTACTGATAGACTGCAGCTGGTGTCTTGACTTTCCATGCCCTTTTGCACCAGTCTTTCTTCATGTGTTCAATACTTTTTCCCGGTGTCATTCCATTTTATTGTAAAAAAAAAGTGTAGCGCTAAAATTTCTTAAACCAATATAACATGGTTATAAAGAACATGTATAAATATATAATGTGTACACACAATAATAACATATATATAGTAAAATAAACAAGGTGAAAAACTAATAAGGACACCAATATGGTGAACCTCACTAATTGAGTGTCGGTCAAAAAAAGTGACTCAGATTCCTCTGAGAAAAAAATGAAATCAAGGTGTGGGCTGATCAAAAGGCTGTCACAATGTAAGAAGTTCTTCTACCAAAGAGATAAAAATGTACTGTATATTCTTACCGGATCAGGTGGACACACTTGCCGGATAGCAGTGGGTCAATCGAGCTTGTGTTGGCCACAGTTAGATAAAAAGTTAAACGCAATGTGGGGAGCAAATTATGCAAGCCGACGCGTTTCATCTGAGTAGACTTCAACTGGGGCATATCTCAGCCATATTGGTCCATTAATGTGGAGAAACGGATTCATCGTCCCCGGACCGATCTGCCTTCGGATTCCAGTCCTATCTTGGTTGGAACGATATTGGAACTTCAGGACTGTGGCCAACACAAGCTCGATTGATCCACTGCTATCCAGCAAGTGTGTCCACCTGGTCCGGTAAGAGTATACATCTATATCTCTTTGGTAGAAGAACTTCTTACATTGTGACAGTCTTTTGATCAGCCCACACCGTGATTTCACTCATCAGGATTTTTTCTCAGAGGACTCTAAGTCACTTTTTTTGAAGGACACTTTATTAGTGAGGTTCACCATATTGGTGTCCTCATTCGTTTTTCACCTTGTTTATTTTACTATATATACAGGTCCTTCCCAAAAAATTAGCATATTGTGATAAAGTTCATTATTTTCTGTAATGTAGTGATAAACATTAGACTTTCATATATTTTAGATTCATTACACACAACTGAAGTAGTTCAAGCCTTTTCTTGTTTTAATATTGATGATTTTGGCATACAGCTCATGAAAACCCAAAAATCCTATCTCAAAAAATTAGCATATTTCATCCGACCAATAAAAGAAAAGTGTTTTTAATACAAAAAAAGTCAACCTTCAAATAATTATGTTCAGTTATGCACTCAACACTTGGTCGGGAATCCTTTTGCAGAAATGACTGCTTCAATGCGGCGTGGCATGGAGGCAACCAGCCTGTGGCACTGCTGAGGTGTTATGGAGGCCCAGGATGCTTCGATAGCGGCCTTAAGCTCATCCAGAGTGTTGGGTCTTGCGTCTCTCAACTTTCTCTTCCCAATATCCCACAGATTCTCTATGGGGTTCAGGTCAGGAGAGTTGGCAGGCCAATTGAGCACAGTAATACCATGGTCAGTAAACCATTTACCAGTGGTTTTGGCACTGTGAGCAGGTGCCAGGTCGTGCTGAAAAATGAAATCTTCATCTCCATAAAGCTTTTCAGCAGATGGAAGCATGAAGTGCTCCAAAATCTCCTGATAGCTAGCTGCATTGACCCTGCCCTTGATAAAACACAGTGGACCAACACCAGCAGCTGACATGGCACCCCAGACCATCACTGACTGTGGGTACTTGACACTGGACTTCAGGCATTTTGGCATTTCCCTCTCCCCAGTCTTCCTCCAGACTCTGGCACCTTGATTTCCGAATGACATGCAAAATTTGCTTTCATCCGAAAAAAGTACTTTGGACCACTAAGCAACAGACCAGTGCTGCTTCTCTGTAGCCCAGGTCAGGCGCTTCTGCCGCTGTTTCTGGTTCAAAAGTGGCTTGACCTGGGGAATGCGGCACCTGTAGCCCATTTCCTGCACACGCCTGTTCACGGTGGCTCTGGATGTTTCTACTCCAGACTCAGTCCACTGCTTCCGCAGGTCCTCCAAGGTCTGGAATCGGTCCTTCTCCACAATCTTCTTCAGGGTCCGGTCACCTCTTCTCGTTGTGCAGCGTTTTCTGCCACACTTTTTCCTTCCCACAGACTTCCCACTGAGGTGCCTTGATACAGCACTCTGGAAACAGCCTATTCGTTCAGAAATTTCTTTCTGTGTCTTACCCTCTTGCTTGAGGGTGTCAATGATGGCCTTCTGGACAGCAGTCAGGTCGGCAGTCTTACCCATGATTGCGGTTTTGAGTAATGAACCAGGCTGGGAGTTTTTAAAAGCCTCAGGAATCTTTTGCAGGTGTTTAGAGTTAATTAGTTGATTCAGATGATTAGGTTAATAGCTCGTTTAGAGAACCTTTTCATGATATGCTAATTTTTTGAGATAGGAATTTTGGGTTGTCATGAGCTGTATGCCAAAATCATCAATATTAAAACAAGAAAAGGCTTGAACTACTTCAGTTGTGTGTAATGAATCTAAAATATATGAAAGTCTAATGTTTATCAGTACATTACAGAAAATAATGAACTTTATCACAATATGCTAATTTTTTGAGAAGGACCTGTATATGTTGTTATTGTGTTTACACATTATATATTTATACATGTTCTTTATAACCATGTTATATTGGTTTAAGAAATGTTAGCGCTACGCTTTGTTTCTATATGTACGTTGGACTTTGTTTTAGTGTTAGCAGCTTCACTCACAATGGTTAGGCGCAGTAATTTCCCCAAATTTCTCACATTTCATTACACAGAACTTCATTTTTGAACTTTTTTGTTTTGGTGTCTTTGTATGTATAGATTGTGTGGGATGTTACCAACGTGTGGTGAAGATTTTATGCCAATAGAACCTTTAGAAATGTGTTTACCTCGAAAAATGATGACGTGTTCACTACTTATTTTACCCGCTGTATATAATACAGGGATGTATGTACATATTATATATAATAAGGGATGTATGTACATATTATATAAAATACAGGGATGTATGTACATATTATATAAAATACAGGGATGTATGAACATATTATATATAATACAGGGATGTATGTACATATTATAAATAATACAGGGATGTATGTACATATTATAAATAATACAGGGATGTATGAACATATTATATATAATACAGGGATGTATGTACATATTATAAATAATACAGGGATGTATGTACATATTATATATAATGCAGGGATGTATGTACATATTATATATAATGCAGGGATGTATGTACATATTATAAATAATACAGGGATGTATGTACATATTATATATAATGCAGGGATGTATGTATATATTATATATAATACAGGGATGTATGTACATATTATATATAATGCAGGGATGTATGTACATATTATATATAATGCAGGGATGTATGTACATATTATATATAATACAGGGATGTATGTACATATTATATATAATGCAGGGATGTATGTACATATTATATACAGTGGGTATGGAAAGTATTCAGACCCCCTTAAATTTTTCACTCTTTGTTATATTGCAGCCATTTGCTAAAATCATTTAAGTTCATTTTTTTCCTCATTAATGTACACACAGTACCCCATATTGACAGAAAAACACTGAATTGTTGACATTTTTGCAGATTTATTAAAAAAGAAAAACTGAAATATCACATGGTCCTAAGTATTCAGACCCTTTTCTCAGTATTTAGTATTTGCACCCTTTTGATCTAATACAGCCATGAGTCTTTTTGGGAAAGATGCAACAAGTTTTTCACACCTGGATTTGGGGATCCTCTGCCATTCCCCCTTGCAGATCCTCTCCAGTTCTGTCAGGTTGGATGGTAAACGTTGGTGGACGGCCATTTTTAGGTCTCTCCAGAGATGCTCAATTGGGTTTAAGTCAGGGCTCTGGCTGGGCCATTCAAGAACAGTCACGGAGTTGTTGTGAAGACACTCCTTTGTTGTTTTAGCTGTGTGCTTAGGATCATTGTCTTGTTGGAAGGTAAACCTTCGGTCCAGTCTGAGGTCCTGAGCACTCTGGAGAAGGTTTTCATCCAGGATATCCCTGTACTTGGCCGCATTCATCTTTCCCTTGATTGCAACCAGTCGTCCTGTCCCTGCAGCTGAAAAACACCCCCACAGCATGATGCTGCCACCACCATGCTTCACTGTTGGGACTGTATTGGACAGGTGATGAGCAGTGCCTGGTTTTCTCCACACATACCGCTTAGAATTAAGGCCAAAAAGTTCTATCTTGGTCTCATCAGACCAGAGAATCTTATTTCTCACCATCTTGGAGTCCTTCAGGTGTTTTTTTTTTTTTTAGCAAACTCCATGCAGGCTTTCATGTGTCTTGCACTGAGGAGAGGCTTCCGTCGAACCGCTCTGCCATAAAGCCCCGACTGGTGGAGGGCTACAGTGATGGTTGACTTTCTACAACTTTCTCCCATCTCCCGACTGCATCTCTGGAGCTCAGCCACAGTGATCTTTGGGTTCTTCTTTATCTCTCTCACCAAGGCTCTTCTCCCCAGATAGCTCAGTTTGGCCAGACGGCCAGCTCTAGGAAGGGTTCTGGTCATCCCAAACGTCTTCCATTTAAGGATTATGGAGGCCACTGTGCTCTTAGGAACCTTAAGTGCAGCAGAAATTTTTTTGTAACCTTGGCCAGATCTGTGCCTTGCCACAATTCTGTCTCTGAGCTCTTCAGGCAGTTCCTTTGACCTCATGATTCTCATTTGCTCTGACATGCACTGTGAGCTGTAAGGTCTTATATAGACAGGTGTGTGGCTTTCCTAATCAAGTCCAATCAGTATAATCAAACACAGCTGGACTCAAATGAAGGTGTAGAACCATCTCAAGGATGATCAGAAGAAATGGACAGAACCTGAGTTACATATATGAGTGTCACAGCAAAGGGTCTGAATACTTAGGACCATGTGATATTTCCGTTTTTCTTTTATAATAAATCTGCAAAAATGTCAACAATTCTGTGTTTTTCTGTCAATATGGGGTGCTGTGTGTACATTAATGAGGGAAAAAAAGAACTTAAATGATTTTAGCAAATGGCTGCAATACAACAAAGAGTGAAAAATGTAAGGGGGTCTGAATACTTTCCGTACCCACTGTATATGTAGCACTCACCCACCCTACTAATTCTCTCTTCCTTGGAACAGTAGGGCACACCTGCTACTTGCCCGGTATTCCTCCCTAAGTGTAGAGAGGCGAGCGGTGTTAGTTTTTTTTTTCTTTTTGGGCCTGGCGGCTATTACCTCTCCATAGTGGATCCTCACGCTCCGTTGTCTAGACAATCTTGAATAAAGTCAATGTCCACACAGGATTGATACCTGAACGACAAGGTTTATTATTTTTCTCTTGTGTAACTTAAAAAGCAGGTTTAGAGGTGAAGAAAGGGAGAAGAAGGGTTGGTTCAGGCCCGCAACACCTACAATACAATCGTCGCCACTCAAGCCTGAGTGGGTTTTGCTCCCCTTAAGAGCGGTCCTAGCAGCGGGTGTGGAGCACGGAACAGACACTTGTAGTTTCCCTAGGATACGATCAGGAGATCCTCTGCCACAGAATCTTTAAGTCCCAAACTTCCCGGCCTAGCAACAACTAGAACTTAGGTGCCAATGGGGCAAGTTACAAGGCTTTTGGCGGATTGGAATCCTTCCCTCTGACAGGTAACCAGGCCTCTCCCGAGACAGTGATTTCTTCACTAATCCCCTTGGGACCGATCTTCCTCTGGTTCCTCATCTTCAGAGTGGGTCACCCCCCCCCCACTTGGGTACCCTGGGACCTTTTTTTCGGATGTAGGCCCCAGCTAAAGGTGCTGGGCCCACCTACAGCGATGCAGCCTCGGGCTAAATGTGCCCGGGACCGAAACTCACGCACGCACCCCTGGCCATGAGGGCCACCGGAGGTGTGGTACATGCCAAACAGGACCAAGGGGTCCCCTGGATCTCCTCACGCCCAACAGCGCCTGCCCCCTATGCACCCCCTCCCAGCATGCACAGTGGGTAGACCACGCCCACTGCACGGCCACCGAGAGAGGACATCCAATGGGGATGCAATACCCCCGTGGTTCCACCCGGGCCGGAGGCGACAGCGTCACCCACAGGCAACAGGGAACTGTACTACCAGGGAGCATCACACCCAGAGCAGAAGCAACTCAATTGAATGTAATTACGGTAATCTGAGCCCAACTACAGGCTCAGACCGCCCTTAAATTTGAATATAGCGCCCCCTAAATTGGGGAGGGCGCTATATATATAAAATACAGGGATGTTTGTACATATTATATATAATACAGGGATGTATGTACATATTATATATAATACAGGGATGTATGTACATATTATATATATAATACAGGGATGTATGTACATATTATATAGAATACAGGGATGTATGTACATATTATATATAATACAGGGATGTATGTACATATTATATATATAATACAGGGATGTATGTACATATTATATAGAATACAGGGATGTATGTACATATTATATATAATACAGGGATGTATGTACATATTATATATATAATACAGGGATGTATGTACATATTATATAGAATACAGGGATGTATGTACATATTATATATATAATACAGGGATGTATGTACATATTATATAGAATACAGGGATGTATGTACATATTATATATAATACAGGGATGTATGTACATATTATATATATAATACAGGGATGTATGTACATATTATATAGAATACAGGGATGTATGTACATATTATATATATAATACAGGGATGTATGTACATATTATATAGAATACAGGGATGTATGTACATATTATATATAATACAGGGATGTATGTACATATTATATATATAATACAGGGATGTATGTACATATTATATAGAATACAGGGATGTATGTACATATTATATATATAATACAGGGATGTATGTACATATTATATAGAATACAGGGATGTATGTACATATTATATATAATACAGGGATGTATGTACATATTATATATATAATACAGGGATGTATGTACATATTATATAGAATACAGGGATGTATGTACATATTATATATATAATACAGGGATGTATGTACATATTATATAGAATACAGGGATGTATGTACATATTATATATATAATACAGGGATGTATGTACATATTATATATATAATACAGAAATGTATGTACATATTATATATATAATAAGGGATGTATGTACATATTATATATAATACAGGGATGTATGTACATATTATATATATAATAAGGGATGTATGTACATATTATATATAATACAGGGATGTATGTACATATTATATATATAATACAGAAATGTATGTACATATTATATATATAATAAGGGATGTATGTACATATTATATATAATACAGGGATGTATGTACATATTATATATAATACAGGGATGTATGTACATATTATATAGAATACAGGGATGTATGTGTGGAATACACTCATGGACAGTCTGGTATCGCACACAGTGACATAGGACTGTATACAGGGGGAGGACACCCCTCTATCTCCTCTCTGTACCCGAGCGCCTCGCCAGGCAGCCGTAGGGTTAAATGACGTCATCGAATCATGTCGACGAGCAATGGGCGCCATTTTGAAACCCCATCCCGGAGCAGCCGAAAGCGGCTCGTGACCGCCGCATCCCCTCCCGAAGTGTCAGGGCGGCTCCTCCTCCCTCACCGGCCCCAACACCCGGCTGTACTGAACACCTCCGACCGGACCGAGAGAAAGACACACAGAGGGGAGGGCTGACACAGCGACAAGGAAGCCGCCTCCTCCCCCCACCCCCCCCCTGGATAGGAAGGCCCGCTCCTAGAGGGCAGCCATGGCAGGTACACACTACTACAGGCGGGCTGCGGCCTACTCTTCGGTCCCGGCGTATACCTCACCCCGGGGACCCTGCACTCCGCCCGGGGGACTCTCCCTCATCCCTCCTCTACAGGCCCGGCTTCTCTCTTCTCTCCCTCCGCCGGAGCCCCGGCTTCTCTCATTCACTACACGGCCCGGCTTCCCTCCTCTCACCCGCTCTGCAGCCCGACTCCTCATCCCCGTTTTCTTCTCCCCCTCATCCCCGTCCTCCTGCTCTTCTCTCATCCCCGTCCTCCTCCTCTTCTTCTCTCATCCCCCGTCCTCCTCCTCTTCTTCTCTCATCCCCCGTCCTCCTCCTCTTCTTCTCTCATCCCCGTCCTCCTCCTCCTCTTCTCTCATCCCCCGTCCTCCTCCTCTTCTTCTCTCATCCCCCGTCCTCCTCCTCTTCTTCTCTCATCCCCCGTCCTCCTCCTCTTCTTCTCTCATCCCCCGTCCTCCTCCTCTTCTTCTCTCATCCCCCGTCCTCCTCCTCTTCTTCTCTCATCCCCCGTCCTCCTCCTCCTCTTCTTCTCTCATCCCCCGTCCTCCTCCTCTTCTTCTCTCATCCCCCGTCCTCCTCCTCCTCTTCTTCTCTCATCCCCCGTCCTCCTCCTCCTCTTCTTCTCTCATCCCCCGTCCTCCTCCTCCTCTTCTTCTCTCATCCCCCGTCCTCCTCCTCCTCTTCTTCTCTCATCCCCCGTCCTCCTCCTCCTCTTCTTCTCTCATCCCCCGTCCTCCTCCTCCTCTTCTTCTCTCATCCCCCGTCCTCCTCCTCCTCTTCTTCTCTCATCCCCCGTCCTCCTCCTCCTCTTCTTCTCTCATCCCCCGTCCTCCTCCTCCTCTTCTTCTCTCATCCCCCGTCCTCCTCCTCCTCTTCTTCTCTCATCCCCCGTCCTCCTCCTCCTCTTCTTCTCTCATCCCCCGTCCTCCTCCTCCTCTTCTTCTCTCATCCCCCGTCCTCCTCCTCCTCTTCTTCTCTCATCCCCCGTCCTCCTCCTCCTCTTCTTCTCTCATCCCCCGTCCTCCTCCTCCTCTTCTTCTCTCATCCCCCGTCCTCCTCCTCCTCTTCTTCTCTCATCCCCCGTCCTCCTCCTCCTCTTCTTCTCTCATCCCCCGTCCTCCTCCTCCTCTTCTTCTCTCATCCCCCGTCCTCCTCCTCCTCTTCTTCTCTCATCCCCCGTCCTCCTCCTCCTCTTCTTCTCTCATCCCCCGTCCTCCTCCTCCTCTTCTCCTCTCATCCCCCGTCCTCCTCCTCCTCTTCTCCTCTCATCCCCCGTCCTCCTCCTCCTCTTCTCCTCTCATCCCCCGTCCTCCTCCTCCTCTTCTCCTCTCATCCCCCGTCCTCCTCCTCCTCTTCTCCTCTCATCCCCCGTCCTCCTCCTCCTCTTCTCCTCTCATCCCCCGTCCTCCTCCTCCTCTTCTCCTCTCATCCCCCGTCCTCCTCCTCCTCTTCTCCTCTCATCCCCCGTCCTCCTCCTCCTCTTCTCCTCTCATCCCCCGTCCTCCTCCTCCTCTTCTCCTCTCATCCCCCGTCCTCCTCCTCCTCTTCTCCTCTCATCCCCCGTCCTCCTCCTCCTCTTCTTCTCTCATCCCCCGTCCTCCTCCTCCTCTTCTTCTCTCATCCCCCGTCCTCCTCCTCCTCTTCTTCTCTCATCCCCCGTCCTCCTCCTCCTCTTCTTCTCTCATCCCCCGTCCTCCTCCTCCTCTTCTTCTCTCATCCCCCGTCCTCCTCCTCCTCTTCTTCTCTCATCCCCCGTCCTCCTCCTCCTCTTCTTCTCTCATCCCCCGTCCTCCTCCTCCTCTTCTTCTCTCATCCCCCGTCCTCCTCCTCCTCTTCTTCTCTCATCCCCCGTCCTCCTCCTCCTCTTCTTCTCTCATCCCCCGTCCTCCTCCTCCTCTTCTTCTCTCATCCCCCGTCCTCCTCCTCCTCTTCTTCTCTCATCCCCCGTCCTCCTCCTCCTCTTCTTCTCTCATCCCCCGTCCTCCTCCTCCTCTTCTTCTCTCATCCCCCGTCCTCCTCCTCCTCTTCTTCTCTCATCCCCCGTCCTCCTCCTCCTCTTCTTCTCTCATCCCCCGTCCTCCTCCTCCTCTTCTTCTCTCATCCCCCGTCCTCCTCCTCCTCTTCTTCTCTCATCCCCCGTCCTCCTCCTCCTCTTCTTCTCTCATCCCCCGTCCTCCTCCTCCTCTTCTTCTCTCATCCCCCGTCCTCCTCCTCCTCTTCTTCTCTCATCCCCCGTCCTCCTCCTCCTCTTCTTCTCTCATCCCCCGTCCTCCTCCTCCTCTTCTTCTCTCATCCCCCGTCCTCCTCCTCCTCTTCTTCTCTCATCCCCCGTCCTCCTCCTCCTCTTCTTCTCTCATCCCCCGTCCTCCTCCTCCTCTTCTTCTCTCATCCCCCGTCCTCCTCCTCCTCTTCTTCTCTCATCCCCCGTCCTCCTCCTCCTCTTCTTCTCTCATCCCCCGTCCTCCTCCTCCTCTTCTTCTCTCATCCCCCGTCCTCCTCCTCTTCTTCTTCTCTCATCCCCCGTCCTCCTCCTCTTCTTCTTCTCTCATCCCCCGTCCTCCTCCTCTTCTTCTTCTCTCATCCCCCGTCCTCCTCCTCTTCTTCTTCTCTCATCCCCCGTCCTCCTCCTCTTCTTCTTCTCTCATCCCCCGTCCTCCTCCTCTTCTTCTTCTCTCATCCCCCGTCCTCCTCCTCTTCTTCTTCTCTCATCCCCCGTCCTCCTCCTCTTCTTCTTCTCTCATCCCCCGTCCTCCTCCTCTTCTTCTTCTCTCATCCCCCGTCCTCCTCCTCTTCTTCTTCTCTCATCCCCCGTCCTCCTCCTCCTCCTCCTCTTCTTCTCTCATCCCCCGTCCTCCTCCTCCTCCTCCTCCTCCTCCTCTTCTTCTCTCATCCCCCGTCCTCCTCCTCCTCCTCCTCCTCCTCCTCTTCTTCTCTCATCCCCCGTCCTCCTCCTCCTCCTCCTCCTCCTCCTCTTCTTCTCTCATCCCCCGTCCTCCTCCTCCTCCTCCTCCTCCTCCTCTTCTTCTCTCATCCCCCGTCCTCCTCCTCCTCCTCCTCCTCCTCTCCTCTTCTTCTCTCATCCCCCGTCCTCCTCCTCCTCCTCCTCCTCCTCCTCTTCTTCTCTCATCCCCCGTCCTCCTCCTCCTCCCTCCTCCTCCTCCTCCTCTTCTTCTCTCATCCCCCGTCCTCCTCCTCCTCCTCCTCCTCCTCCTCTTCTTCTCTCATCCCCCGTCCTCCTCCTCCTCCTCCTCCTCCTCCTCCTCCTCTTCTTCTCTCATCCCCCGTCCTCCTCCTCCTCCTCCTCCTCCTCCTCCTCTTCTTCTCTCATCCCCCGTCCTCCTCCTCCTCCTCCTCCTCCTCCTCCTCTTCTTCTCTCATCCCCGTCCTCCTCCTCCTCCTCCTCCTCCTCCTCCTCCTCTTCTTCTCTCATCCCCCGTCCTCCTCCTCCTCCTCCTCCTCCTCCTCCTCTTCTTCTCTCATCCCCCGTCCTCCTCCTCCTCCTCCTCCTCCTCCTCCTCCTCTTCTTCTCTCATCCCCCGTCCTCCTCCTCCTCCTCCTCCTCCTCTTCTTCTCTCATCCCCCGTCCTCCTCCTCCTCCTCCTCCTCCTCCTCCTCCTCTTCTTCTTCTCTCATCCCCCGTCCTCCTCCTCCTCCTCCTCCTCCTCCTCCTCCTCTTCTTCTTCTCTCATCCCCCGTCCTCCTCCTCCTCCTCCTCCTCCTCCTCCTCCTCCTCTTCTTCTCTCATCCCCCCGTCCTCCTCCTCCTCCTCCTCCTCCTCCTCCTCTTCTTCTCTCATCCCCCCGTCCTCCTCCTCCTCCTCCTCCTCCTCCTCCTCCTCCTCCTCCTCTTCTTCTCTCATCCCCCCGTCCTCCTCCTCCTCCTCCTCCTCCTCCTCCTCCTCCTCCTCCTCTTCTTCTCTCATCCCCCCGTCCTCCTCCTCCTCCTCCTCCTCCTCCTCCTCTTCTTCTCTCATCCCCCGTCCTCCTCCTCCTCCTCCTCCTCCTCCTCTTCTTCTCTCATCCCCCGTCCTCCTCCTCCTCCTCCTCCTCCTCCTCTTCTTCTCTCATCCCCCGTCCTCCTCCTCCTCCTCCTCCTCCTCCTCTTCTTCTCTCATCCCCCGTCCTCCTCCTCCTCCTCCTCCTCCTCCTCCTCCTCCTCTTCTTCTCTCATCCCCCGTCCTCCTCCTCCTCCTCCTCCTCCTCCTCCTCCTCCTCCTCTTCTTCTCTCATCCCCCGTCCTCCTCCTCCTCCTCCTCTTCTTCTCTCATCCCCCGTCCTCCTCCTCCTCCTCCTCCTCCTCTTCTTCTCCTCTCATCCCCCGTCCTCCTCCTCCTCCTCCTCCTCCTCTTCTTCTCTCATCCCCCGTCCTCCTCCTCCTCCTCCTCCTCCTCCTCTTCTTCTCTCATCCCCCGTCCTCCTCCTCCTCCTCCTCCTCTTCTTCTCTCATCCCCCGTCCTCCTCCTCCTCCTCCTCCTCTTCTTCTCTCATCCCCCGTCCTCCTCCTCCTCCTCCTCCTCCTCCTCCTCCTCTTCTTCTCTCATCCCCCGTCCTCCTCCTCCTCCTCCTCCTCCTCCTCCTCTTCTTCTCTCATCCCCCGTCCTCCTCCTCCTCCTCCTCCTCCTCTTCTTCTCTCATCCCCCCGTCCTCCTCCTCCTCCTCCTCCTCCTCCTCCTCCTCCTCTTCTTCTCTCATCCCCCGTCCTCCTCCTCCTCCTCCTCCTCCTCCTCCTCCTCTTCTTCTCTCATCCCCCGTCCTCCTCCTCTTCTTCTCTCATCCCCCGTCCTCCTCCTCCTCCTCCTCCTCCTCCTCCTCCTCTTCTTCTCTCATCCCCCGTCCTCCTCCTCCTCCTCCTCCTCCTCCTCCTCCTCCTCCTCCTCTTCTTCTCTCATCCCCCGTCCTCCTCCTCCTCCTCCTCCTCCTCCTCCTCCTCTTCTTCTTCTTCTCTCATCCCCCGTCCTTCCCTCTCCCTTCCTCTTCTCCTCCCGACTCCCCTTACCCTCTTTGCCTCTTCTTGTCTTTCAGGAGTGGCCGGAGGAAATGACTTCCAGTGGTGTTTCTCCCAAGTCAAAGGTGCCATAGACGAGGATGTGGCAGAAGGTGAGTGATGTAACCTGGAAGGTCCCAGCATTACTATGCTTTAGATGGGAAGGGGGACTGGACTACAAGTCTCCCAGCATTACATAATGGCTGTATAGGGACTACAGATTTGTGCAATATTGTAATGTAGGTGGTTGGAAAGTGTTTTTTTTTGTTTCTATTATAAAATTTTGCAAATAAGTTATTCATTAATTTATAACCCAAATTTATATCACACTTCTACAACTTGTACCACGATTTTGGATTGCAAAATCGCATTACAAGTCATTCTCCATGATTTTCAATGACTACCATTCATATTGGTACGACTTTAAGTCGTGCCGACTGACTTGAAAGTAGTTCCTGCACTACTTGTGCATGAAGGGGAAATCCATGCCAATTTTTTATTTTTATTTTGAAACCGTCATGGGTTCCCCCCTTCATGAGCATACCGGGCCCTTCGGTCTGGTATGGATTTTAAGGGGAACCCCCAAAATCCAAACAAGACCCTTATCCGAGCACGCAGCCCGGCAGGTCAGGAAAGGGGGTAGGGACGAGCGAGCGCCCCCTACATGGGTGGGTGCTTTGGGGCAGGGGGGCCCTGCGCCCCCCCACCCCAAAGCACCCACCCCCCTATGTTGATGAGGACAGGGGCCCCCCTCCCGACAACCCTGGCCCCCCACACTATGTGAATGAGTATGGGGTACATCCTAACCCTACCCATTCACCTGGAATAAAAAGTGTCAAAAATAAAACACACTACACAGGTTTTTAAAGTAATTTTATTAGGCAGCTCCGAGGTGTCTTCTGACTTTGGGGGTCTCTTTTCTATCATCTCTGCTCTCTCCGGCCTCTTCTCCGCGCTCCTCCTGCTGTCCGGTCGTCTTCTGCCGGGTTCTTCTGCTCTTTTGCTAGCTTATGCCCGGTCGTCTCCTTCCCTCTTCTTTTCTGCCGATGTTGACACGACGCTCTCTCCCGTTGTACTGCCGTGCGCGCGGTGTGCAACGACTTTTATATAGGCATGGGGCGGGTCGCTGGATGATGTCACCCGGTGACCCCGCCCTCTTATGACGTTAACACCCAGGGCATGATGGGACATCACCCGGTGACCCCACCCCATGCCTATATAAGTCGTTAAGCACCGTGCACACGGCATTACAGCGGGAGAGAGTGTCGTGTCAACATCGGAAGAAGAGGGGAGAAGACTGGGCAAGAGCTGGCAAAAGAGCAGAAGAACCCGGCAGAAGATGATCGGACAGCGGGAGGAGCGCGGAGATGAAGGAAGAGACCCCCGAAGTCAGAAGACACCCCCGGAGCTGCCTAATAAATTACTTTAAAAACCTGTGTAGTGTTTTATTTTTGACACTTTTTTTTTTTTTATTCCAAGTGAATGGGTAGGGTTACGATGTACCCCATACTCATTCACGTAGGGTGGGGGGGCCAGGATCTGGGGGCCCCCTTATTAAAGGGGGCTCCCAGATTTAGATAAGCCCTCCGCCCGCAGACCCCGACAACCAATGGCCATGGTTTTCGGAAGGGGGCCCTTGTCCTCATCAACATGGGGGCAAAGTGCTTTGGGGTGGGGGGGGAGCAGGGCCCCTCTGCCCCAAAGCACCCACCCCCCCCATATGTTCAGGGCATGTGGCCTGGTACGGTTTAGGAGGGGGGGGTGAGCTCGCTCGTCCCCATCCCCTTTCCTGACCTGCCGGGCTGCGTGCTCGGCTAAGGGTCCATACCAGACGGAAGAGCCCGGTATGCTTATGATGGGGGAACCCATGCCGGTTTTAACAAAAACAATTAAAAATTCGTGTGGAGTTCCCCCTAATTATTGGGGGATCAAAGTCGTGTCCCTGGTCATTAAAGTCGTAGGGCAAAGTCTGATCCGCAGTCATATGACTGTCTTGTCAAAATCGCGCGACTTTGGAGTAGCACAAGTGGGGCCTAAGTCTGTCTACAAGCTATGGTACCAATCATTGAAAATTGATCACACCTGATCACCCTGAAATGTCAGGACAGTACAAATACCCCCTTTTGGAAAGTAGACATTCCAAGGTTGTTGGTAAGAGACATGAGTTTTTTTGAATTTGTAATTTTTTTTCCCACAATTCTTAGGCAAATTAAGAATTATTTTATTTTTATTTTTTTTACCCAAAATTGTTGTATTAAGTTATTTCTCACACACAGCATATGCATACCTGCAATGACACCCCAAAATACATTCTGCTACTCGTCTGAAGTATGGCGATAACACGTGTGAGACCTTTACACAGTGTGACACTTTGCCACAATGTAAAGTAGTGAGTGTACAGCTTGTATAACTGTAAATTTGCTGTCCCCTCCAAAATAACTTGACACAGCCATTAATGTCTAAACCGCTGGCAACAAAAGTGAGTACACCCCTAAGTGAAAATGTACCAATTGGGCCCATATCCTGTGGTCTGATGAGACCAAGATAAACTTATTTGGTTCAGATGGTGTCAAGCGCGTGTGTGGCGGCAACCAGGTGAGGAGTACAAATACAAGCGTGTCTTGCCTACAGCCAAGCATGGTGCTGGGAGTGTCATGGTCTGGGGGGCTGCATGAGTGCTGCCGGCACTGGGGAGCTATAGATCATTGAGGGAACCATGAATGCCAACATTTACTGTGACATACTGAAGCAGAGCATGATCCCCTCCCTTCAGAGATTGGGCCGCAGGGCAGTATTCCAACATAACGACCCTAAACACGCCTCTAAGATGACCACTGCCTTGCTAAAGAAGCTGAGGGTAAAGGTGATGGACTGGCCAAGCATGTCTCCAGACCTAAACCCTATTGAGCATCTGTGGGACATCCTCAAACAGAAGGTGGGGGAGCATAAGGTCTCTAACATCCACCAGCTCCGTGATGTCGTCATGAAGGAGTGGAAGAGGACTCCAGTGGCATGTGAAGCTTTGGTGAACTCCATGCCCAAGAGGATTAAGGCAGTGCTGGAAAATTATGGTGGCCACCCAAAATATTGACACTTTGGGCCCAATTTGGACATTTTCACTTAGGGGTGTACTCACTTTTGTTGCCAGCAGTTTAGACATAAAAGTGGTTGTAAACCCTTGTGTTTTTTTCACCTTAATGCATCCTATGCATTAAAGCGGAGGTCCGGCGGTAAAAAATATAATATTTAAGTCAGCAGCTACAAACACTGTAGCTGCTGACTTTTAATAAGCACATTTGCCTGTCCTGGTTGCCCGCAATGTCGGCTGCCCGTGGCCGATCCGTCCCTCGGACCGGGTCCTGGCGCCGCCATCCTTACTAAGGGAAACAGGCAGAGAAGCCTTGCGGCTTCCCTGCCCGTTTCCTACTGCACATGCACGAGTCTCGCGGCTCTTTGTGAATGGGCACACTGTCCTGTGTGTCCCAGAAGGCAGCGCGTCTCAATTTCCCAGGAGGCAACGTGAGGAGGAGAACACAGAACCTCACTGCGGACGAGGCAGATTGGGACTATCTGGTAAGTAGAAAATTGTGTGTGTGCGTTTTTTTTTTTTTTTTTTTTTTGGGGTGGACCTCCGCTTTAAGGTTGAAAAACTTATGACAGTGACCAACCCCCTAGTGCCCCACTCCTGTAATTCCCACGGCGGAGACGCGCTCTTCCTCTCTGCCCGGGATTCTTGGCTCTTGATTGGATAGATTGATAGAAGTGCAGCCATTGGCTCCCACTGCTGTCAATCAAGTCCAATGACGCGGGCGCCGGGGCCTGCATTCTGCGTCTATGGATGCAAATGCTGGAGTGTGCCCCCCCCCCCTCCGGGAGAGTGATTCTCCTAGGGGGTTATACGATGCGGGGAGGAGCTGATAGCGCCACCAAGGGACACCAGAATAGGATTGGTGCCACTCTGTGCAAAACAAACTTCACAGTGGAGGCAAGTATGACATGTTATTTAAAAAAAAACGAAGCTTTACAATCACTGTAATGGCTGTCTATTGTTGATTTGAGGGGACAGCAAATTTACACTGTTATACAAGCTGTACACTCACTACTTTACATTGTAGCAAAGTGTCATTTCTTCAGTGTTGTCACATGAAAAGATAGAATAAAATATTTACAAAAATGTGAGATGCTGTACTTTCCTGACTACCTATCACACATTTTTGAATGCCTTGGAGCACCAGGACAAAGGAATTACCCACACAATGACCCCATTTTGGAAAGCAAACGCCCCAAGGTATATTCTATGGGGCATTTCGAGTCTTTTGAGCATGTCATTCCTTTCCACAAGTTTTTGGAAAATGTGGAAAGAAAGTGGGGCTATATAATTATTTTTTTTTACACCGCTGGCTATTTGATATTTATAACACATAGCATGTACATAGCAAACCCCCCCCCCCCCCAAAAAAAAAAATACGTTCTACTACTCATACGGAGTATGGTGATGCCGCATGTGAGACTTTTACACAGCCTGGTCACATATAGAGGCCCAACATCCAAGTAGTACCTTCAGGTGTTCTAGGAGCATATATTGCACACCTAATTTCCTGACTACCCATCACATCTGTGAAGGCCCTGGTGCACCAGGACCATGCAAAATGCCCACAACATGACCCCACAAGACAGGTACTGGGGTACTCTGGACTGGAGACAGGTCCTCCTTTATCTTGGGGGCAATCTGGGGACTGTGTTTTACTACTGTAATCAGTAACTTATTGTTACCAGATCTCCTCACACTGGATCAGTGTGTGAGGAAGAGAACCCAGTAACGGTGAGTATATTCTGCATATGGGGCTTAGAGAGCTGGGGGTGTCAGCACAAGTCTGACCATTAGACCAGTGTTTCTCAACTCCAGTTGTCAAGGCACCCCAACAGGTCATGTTTTCAGGATTTCCCTCAGATGAAACGGCTGTGGTAATATAAGGCAGTGAAACTGATTAAATGACCTGTGCAAAATAATGGGAAGCCTGAAAACATGAGCTGTTGGGGCGCCTTGAGGACTGGAGTTGAAAAACACTGCGTTAGAGGACAGACAGGTTTTGCTCCCCGCACAGCCAGAAAACTGACCATGCTGGGATGGATGTGCTACTATGCTTAGTGTGGTTGGTTTGAAATGTGAAAGCAGGAGAACTGGTGGCAGGATCACCCAGTATTTGATACAAAGGAAGCAATGCAAAGAGCAGGATACTTTTTTAACACAAGTGCATGGTAACGGACACATGTTGGAAATCTGTTGGGAACATACTTTACACATGTTTTACTATAGATCAGCCCTGTATTTGGCTCCACCTTCTTGCCCTCAGTTCTACTCGGTATACCAATCGTTGGTGAAGACAAGAATACTACATGTCTGCTGAATGCAGTATTTTGTAGTGCAAAACCCTGTATGTATGTGGTGTATTTGGGAAGTTCAAGAACTGATTTGGGATTTGATATCGGTGTTTCAGTAGTGGCTTTCTTCTCATCACTCTTCTATGTAAAAAATCAAGTTCTGCAAACCTTATTTATAACAGTCCATGCACAGGAGTTTAGAGGCAGATAAAAACTAAAAATATAAAAAATAAATGCGTTATTGAGAGACTTTTTCTGGCAGAAAAAAATGCTTAGACCCCTCTTTCACACTGATGGCGTTTTTCAGGTGCTTTAGCGCTAAAAATAGCGCCTGAAAATAAGCCTTAGCTGCAATCCCAGTGTGAAAGCCCAGAGTGCTTTCACACTGGGGCGCTGCGCTGGCAGGACGTCAAAAGTCCTGCAAGCAGCTTCTTTGCAGAGCTTTAGGAGCGGTGAATACACTGCTCCTAAAGCGCCCCTACCCATTGAAATCAATAAGCAGTGCAGCAAAAACAGTAAAACGCCTCTAAAAATAGCGGCGCTTTACCGCCGATGTCCGGGCGCTGGCAGGGTGAAAGTGTTATTGAACCCACAACAGTGAATTCAGTCTGTATATGCAGTAAAGCATGCTTGTTATACTCTGGAACCTAAGGGGTTAATTCTCTGCATTGTGTAAAAAGGCTGATCTTGTCGTCGTCTGATCATCCCCTTCTTCCACTGTCCCCAATCCATCTCCTGACAGTACAGAGCCCTGGAGGCACCCTGCACATGCTCAGTTTGGTGTGTTAGAGTTTTTATTTATATATTTTTTTTCTTGGGAGGGTGCATGTGATCAGCACAGGGCCAATCGGCCCTGTCCAGACAGAGGGTCAGGGGTCCTGCAGCCTCAGGACAGTTGGAGGTGAATGAAAACTCATCCTACAAGCTATAGCCAGTGCTCGGCAAGACACTGATAGAAGTCACAAGACTTCTATATACTGCTGATGAGAATTTTTTTTTTTAGTTTTATATTTACTAAAATACAGGCAGTCCTCGAGTTACGAACAACTCCTACTTGCGAACGGCCTCAAATGCCGGCCACTTGTGCTCCACGCTGGTCCTGGATACCTTCAAACACCTCTGGACACATCCCACACTGCCGTATTACGCCCCAGATAACATAACAAGTGCCCGGAACATCCCACATCCATGCACAGGTGGCAGTTACACTTACAAATGCAGTGTTGCGACTTACGAACAACTTTGACTTACGAACAAACCTACAGTCCTTATTGTGTTCGTAACTCGGGGACCCCCTGTAATTTGATTTACATGTTCTGTGGGAGACCAGATATAGTGAATGCAGGCTCCTGGGTTTAGTAACACTTTAACACACCTAAACGCATGTTTTGGGAGTGTTCTGAGTTTTCACGTGTACATTGATTATAGTGAAAAATGAGTAGAGAGGGATGTTTTGGGATATAAAAAGCTTATAAAAGCAAATGCCTTTTAAACGCTCCTAAACACTTGTGCAATACAAAATTATTGTGAGATTTATTTTTTTATGCCAGAGGTTCTGATGCTTTTTTTCTGCTTCTAGTGAGCTTGGACCTTACATGTTCTTCAAAAGGTGTCTTGGATGACTAAATTACTGTGCAGCAGATGTCTTGTTGGGGACCGTTTTCTCATTCACTTCAGACTGACCACCAAATTTAGTTCTTTTATAAAGGCAAGACTCTGTGCCATAACAAGACAAATGTAGCTTTCGTTTGAAGTCACTTTCAGTGGGCTGTTGAGGCTTTTGGTTCCAGCTTTTCCCCGTCTTTTTTTTTTTTTTTTTTTCTTCTCTTCCTCGCTGGCTAGTATATTAGGTCCATGCACACTGGCTTAACCACTTGCTTACTGGGCACTTAAACCCCCCTCCTGCCCAGACCAATTTTCAGCTTTCAGCGCTCACTCTTCGAACGACAATTTTTATCATCCCCCCCCCCCCCCACAAATAGAGCTTTCTTTTGGTGGTATTTGATCACCTCTGTGGTTATTTTTTGTTAAAAAAAATAAAAAAAGTAAAAAGACCGAAAAAATAAATACAAAACCGTTTTATATGTTATAAAATGTTTCCAACGGGTCATTTTTTTTCTCCTTCATTGATGTACGCTGAGGCAGCAGTAGGTGACACCGTTAGGCGTCACTGCTATGTGACACTGAGGCACTGGTTGGCACCACTCGTGGACATTGATAGGTGGCACTCGACATTGATAGGTGGCACTGTTTTGCACTGATTGGTGCCACTGACAGGCGGTACTGGTTGACACAGATGAGGCGGATGTGCCTCTTTCTCTTTGGGACCGATGTCCCTTGCACAGAAGCCGAGCGATTACCGAGCTTCTGTTTACATCACATCATCAGCCGTCATTGGCTGACAGCTGATCACGAGGTAAGTTGCCGGGATCGAACACGTTCTACCTTCCTTTTTTTTGGAACATATACGGCTACAGTGGTTCGGCGATCTAAGCCCCCTGTGTGACAGCAGTATTGGGGATAACCTCCCCGTACTAGCTGACACTTTTTAAAGAGCGTGGATGTGTGGGGCTCTGCTCACATGGCTGCGTCATTCATTCATAGATTTCTGTGAATGAACTAGAAATACCGACATCCTTTATGGCTGTTAGCTTGTAGTTCTCAATGAACCACCACAGTGCTGTTGAGCGCTCTGGTAGTTTGATTCTTCCTGTCAGTGTGAAAATGCCTGCCTGTACGATGTATGCTCATACTGGCAGTCTGCAGGAGACCTGCATGGCATCAGCGAAATATGCTGGCGCAATGCTTTATTTTATTATTATTTTTTTATATTAAACTTATCCTTTAACAAAATCTGGTACAGTTGTGCATGGTAGCCAATCGGCTTCTAACTTCAGCTTGTTCAGTTAGGGTGGTTTCACTACAGCGCTGCTGCCTTCACATAGCAGCGCTTCTAAAATTCACTGTGTTTTAAAAAAAATAAAACATTTGTTGCAGCAGCGCATATGCCTTGAATAAATTGTTGATGAAGCGGAGTTCCACCCAAAAATGGAACTTCCGCTTTACGAGCAGGTGACCCATTGACATGCCACATTTAGCATGTAATTTTTTTGGTGGGGGGAGCGGAAACCCTCTTTAGATTTCAGCTCCCACTTCCTCCCCGGAGCTCCGCAGTGCCGGTAGGAAGTTCACCTCTCCCCCCCCCCCCACCCCTCTCGGCAATCAACTGGAACACGTCACAGGTCCCAGATGATTGCCCTGCCTATCACAGCGTGTGGCTCGCACATGCACATTGCGTGCCTGGCTATGAAGCCACAGCCGGGCGAGCACAGTCACAGCGCCGCGGGGAGGAGGGGGAGACGAGCGGGACTTTCGTACTCCCGCATCGCTGGGACAGGTGAGTGTCCGATTTAATAAAAGTCAGCCGCTACAATTTTTGTAGCGGCTGACTTTTATATGGGTGTAACTCCGCTTTTAAGGACTTTGTTGGGTTCTTGGTAATGAGCTGGAACCCGCAGGTGTCCTTGACAACAAGCGAATAAATACACATACTGTACCTCCATGGTTGTCACCAAACTTCTCTCTGCTCGCTCTTTGCAGAAGTTGTTGGGCCGGCAGTGCAGAGCCTGCCATCTTTAGCACTGGTCATTACAAAGGACATGGCAGAGGGGACGGGGTGAGAAGCCAGGAAACCGGGGCAGGACTGCAGGGAACATCTCTGACGCTACTGTGAATGTGTGGGGAGGAGAGGGCGGACCCAATGTTAAAGAGAAACATTGGGCAGGAAAACCAGGAACTGCTCGGGGTGGTATGTGAGGGAAGGAGAGGGAGCAGTCAGACTGACAGTTCCACAAACCATGGAGGTACAGGGGGCATATGTGTAAAGGATGCCAGCGGGTGCCAGTTCCTTTACAACCTGCATCTTTTTAAAGAAAGTGTCGTGTGACTACAAAAGAACGCACCCTTGGTGTGTTTATTATTGACTTACAATAGAAGATGTTTTTTGTGCACTTTTAAAAAGTGCCCCAAAGATGCTTCAAGCATGATTTTTTTTTTAAGCCGCAGTGCAAATGCAACACAGCAGTATGAAAAGTCACATTGACTTTAAAGGGAAGTATTTTTTGATGCACTTTTGTCACGCTGGAAATGTCTAGCACGGAAAAAGCGAATGGGTAAGAAACAAGCCTTAAAGAGAAAGTAAAGTCTTCCTCTTTAATTGTACCTTCAGGTAAGCCTATAATAAAGCTTACCTGAATCTCCTGTAAGCCTATAATAAAGCTTACCTGTAGGTACTCTAAATATCTCCTAAACTTGCACCGTTTAGGAGATATTTACTATATATGCTCTGAAGGAACTGCCCGCTCGTGCCGTTTCTTCTGTGCCGTGACCGGCGGCACCCACGTGCATGTGAGGAAGTGAAGTCATCGCAGCTTCGGCCAAAAGCAGCGCCGGAGCCCGCGAATCCGGAAGTAACTCCGTGAAAGATGTCTGCCGTGTGAGGGGAGGGTACTGGAGGGCACAGGTCTAAGGTGAGTATATCATAATGAGCTAGTATACAGTGTGTGTGTGTGTGTGTGTTTTTTCCAAAAAATATAAATTTGTTTCAGAGGTTTACAACCTTTTTGACAATGGAAGCCGATTGGTTTCTATGCAGAACCACACCAAATTTGGCAGTCTAATTTTAGTAAATCAACTGCGCCGTCTCATAGGAGTTGCTTTTATATTTTGCAAGGTTATTCTTTTTGCCCAATTTAAAACTTCAACCAAGGAAATGAAGGGTGTGTTGTGACTTCAACCAGTGATGTCACTTCAAAATAATAGTAGCGTGTGCACCTGATGAAACCTGCACAGCTTGTATTTTTGTAAAACTACAATGAGCTTTGTTTAATTGTCTCTTGTAGCAGCGTGAGACATGTCCAGGTTTGCTAGTGTCGGACCCATTTTATTGGCTTTGGAATATTGCACGTTGCCAGAGATGTACTTCTCGACTTCATTTTTCACTTTCGCTCAGCTGTCATTTTGATGTTCGCTTTATTTTTGTATGCAAACAAAATAAAAAGTTTTATATTTTGATAAAGGTGGGTTGAAAATATTTTAACATGTGTTTACCAGCCCCCTTTCTTGAATGAACAAAGCGATCGGTACTGATTTGCTAGTGTTCATTCCTTACTGAAATATAGTTTCAGGTTTATTATATTTCAGTTTGTGAATGAAAAGGAGTCTCTATGCAGACTTCTATCTCTTTCACCTACAGTGCAGCTGAGCCTGCCAGAGAAATGAACTGTCTTCAGTCCCTTTCCTCTGTCTCAAAAAATAGACATTTTTAGACCCCTGATGTCTCTTCAAAGGCCCTCCATGGGCGTATGCTTTAGTACACCTCGTGTGAACAAGGACTTGGTAGGAATTTTTGTAAGTTTTTTTTTTTTTTTTTTTTTTTTTTTATATGTTGTGTTTTGTATTCTGATAAGGATTTTAGTGTGTGTGTGTGTGTGTGTGTGTGTGTGTTTTTTGTTTGTTTTTTGTTAAAACTGCAATTTGATAAACATTTTGTGTTGCACATATATTTTGCCTCTACAGTAGCACCTTATTTTTATTCTACTGGTTGTGTGCTATCAGAAAATTTTGGGAGGGGTGGGTCTTTTACCAACTCTAAAGGCTGTAAGTGAAAAAAGAAAACCTCCAGATTTTTATAGAAATATGCTTATTTACTGTTTTGCGTACAATCGCTTTTCAAAAAGGCGCAATTTAAAATTTACAAATATTTGTTATTAACTCAATACTGGTTAAACTTTTAAATTTAGTAGGAATTGAGCTGGAATTTGGGAAAATTTGCTGTGTTTTGTATCTGCTAGTAATGATTTTAATGTATTTGTTAGCGAAAAATATTCTTAAACATTTGTGTAAATATCACGGGGCCCAAAAAATCAGTAGCACCTTCTTTTTATTGGTCATGTGCTTTCAGAAAATATATGATTTGGGGGGATCTTTTACAATCTCTGAAAGCTGTAAGTGAAAAATGAAAATCTCTGGATCTTTAGAAAATTTTGATTTTCACCATTTCGCATAAAATCGCAATTTTTTAAATTTAAAAATATTTGTTCAATACTGGTTAAACTTTTTTATATTTGGTATGAATTTTGTCAAATTTGCTGTGTTTTGTATCTGCTAATGAGTTTTTTGTATATTTTTAGCAAAAATATTATTTTGAGAAACATTTACGCAAATATCATGGGGTGCTAAAAATCGGCACCTTTTTTACTACTAGTCCTTTTTACTTTACTAGTCATGTGCTTTAAAACTGGAGCACAGGGCCTGGCAGCAAAAAGGTTAATCGCCACTGGGGTTTTTATTTTTTGCGCTATAAATGGAAAAAAAGACAGAAAATGTTTTTATTTTTTGTTTATTTTTTCTTAGTTTCTGTTCTAAAACTGTACAAATAAGTATTTTTTTTTCTTTTTTTCTTCATACATTTTGACCAAAATTTATTCTACCACATTTCTTTGGTAAAAAAAACTTAACCAAATCAGTGCATATTATTTGGTCTTTGTGAAAGTTAGTCCTGGTTCACACTAAGGCAACCTATTGGGCAACTTAGCCGTTAACAGAGCGATTCAAGTCACTCCGTCCTTAGAAAAAGGTTTCTGTACTACTTGGGGCTGACTTTGGAGCGGCTTGCATTAACTTTTTACAAAAGTCGTTTGCAAGCCTCCCCAGTGTGAACCGTCACTTGACACCAGTGCGTGGTGAGAAATCGCATGTGATTAGCACCACACTGCAGTGCAAATCACATGCGTTGTTCGTGCGATGCGATTTCAGCCATACAGATAGTATGTATCGCATTCGGACCAAATTCGCACAGGACCCTTTTATGGTCCGCACCAGAATCGGATCGCATGGGTGTTCAAGCCCATGTGATCCATGTCCGAACTGTCTGTTCGCAGTGCGATATGCAAGCTGTATTGTATTGACACTCCCAGCAGTTTGCATATGACAGTGTGAACTACCTTGCGATTCCGGTGCGATGTGGGAACCCGCAGTGGATTCGCAGGGTTTCCGCATCTCACAAGTGATAACCGGCACTTAGAGTCTACAAGCTTTGGTGCCAACCATTGAAAATTGATCACGCCTGATGTACTGACATGCCAGGACAGTACAAATACCCACTAAATGACCCCTTTTTGGAAAGTAGATAGTCCAAGGTATTTAATAAAAGGCATGGTGAGTTTTTTGGAAGTTGCAATTTTTTTTCCCACAAAAATGTCATATTAAAGAGTTGGTAAACTTCCATCTTTAACCACTTGCCGACCAGCCGCTGCAGCGATCTGTCATTTCCCCTAGTAAGTCCCATCCCCCCTTCAGTTAGAACACAGAGAGGGAACACAGTTAACACCTTGAGCGCCCCCTAGTGTTAACACCTTTCCTGCCAGTGACATTTACACAGTAATCAGTGAATTTTTATAGCACTGATCGCTGTATGATTGTCAACGGTACCAAAAATGTGTCAAGTGTCCGCCATAATGTCGCAGTCCTGATAAAAATTGCAGATCGCCGCCATTACTAGTAAAAAAAAATAATAATAAAAATGCCATAATTCTAAGCCCTATTTTGTAGATGCTATAACTTTTGCGCAAACCAATCAATATACGCTTATTGCGATTTTTACCAAAAATATGTATAAGAATACATATCGGCCTAAACTGAGGGAATTTTTTATTTATTTTTTTAATTGCCATATTATAGCAAAATGTAAAAGGTGTGTGTGTGTGTGTGTGTGTGTGTTTGTTTCTCTTCTTTTTTTTTTCATCATAATTGTCGCTGTTTTTTTGTTTATAGCGCAAAAAATAAAAACCATAGAGGTGATCAAATACCACCAAAAGAAAGCTCTATTTGTGGGAAAAAAAAGGACGTAAATTTTGTTTGTACAACGTCGCAGGACCGTGCAATTGTCATTTAAAGCAACGCAGTGCCAAATTGTAAAAAGTGCTCTGGTCAGGAAGGGGGTAAAATCTTCTGGGGCTGAAGCGGTTAAGTTTTGCCTATAATAAAGCATACCTATAGGTAGTGTAAATATCTCCTAAACTTGCACAGTTTAGGAGATTTACTGTACATGCGGTCAGTAAAATTACTGGCGCATGCGCTCTGAAGTAACGGTTGCCCATGTCATTTCTTTCTGACCCCTGTGCTGTGACCGGAGCCTCCCGCGTATGCTCATCGTGGCTCCGACCAGTTAGAGCTGGAGTCCACAATCCAGGAAGGAAGACCGGGTGAAGACTGATGCTGTTTCCAACGATGACATCGATGGAAGGCTTTGTTTTGAGGTAAGTTTTTCATATAATGTGCTAGTATGCAATGCATACTAGCACATTATGCCTTTTGCCTTGCAGGTGGGGGGAGGGAAAAAAAGTGCAGAGGTTTACAACCGCTTGAACAAGTTCTTTCTCACACTTTGCATAGGCATACTTGCAACTATACCCCAAAACACATTCTGCTGCTACTCCTGAGTATGGCGATACCACATGTGTGAGACTTCACAGCCTGGCCACATATAGAGGCCCAAAATCCAAGGAGCACCGTCATTATCGTCTTTAAGACCAGGCCTTCTTCTGACCCTTTGTTTCAGTAGTTTTGCCCAAAAATTACTTCAACTCCCAAACATTTATTTTGTTTAGCAGAGGCCCTGGAGCAGTGATGGCGAACCTATGGCACGCGTGTCACAACTGGCACGCAGAGCCCTCTGTGGGCACGCAGAAGCTCCTCTTTAAAAAATGTATTTCATTGACAGAAGTTTTTGTGCACTGTGACAGATGTTGATCGTCCACTGGTGGACTCCGACAGTTTTTGATATTTTAAATGGACACTGGTGCAGAAGTTTTTTGGGACACTGGTGCAGGGACAGATGGTGCTTTGTGTACTGTGTGGGATGGATACACTGAATGATATATTTTTTTTTTTTTGTAGCTGAACAGTAAAATTACCAGCTACACACAGATCTAACTGGCTGTACGGGTACATCCATTTATGTACAGTGACTGGGTGGGAAGCGGTTATGTGGTGGTAAGGGGGGGGGGGGGAGGGGGGGTTGTGTTTGTTGTTTTTTTTTGTTTTTGTTTTTTACTTTAAAGCACTCTCTGCATTGAGCTAAGAAACCTTCAATGTTCAGATCCCCCCTAAATATTTACCTGAGATCTCCATCCTGCTCTGTGCCCAAGAGCTGTAGAGCTGCTATTTTCTCTCTCACAGAGCACACAGGCAGCAGTGGGAGCCATTGGCTGCTGCTGCTGTCATTCAAGTCATGTGAGGAGAGAGCAGGGGGGTGGTGGGTCCGAGCTGCTCTTTGTCAATAGATGCACACAGCCTGTCTCAGGATGGAACCTGCATGTGTGCCCACAAGCAAGGGGCTTGCTATGGGGGGAGGAGAGAGGAAGGACGTGCCTAGAGTAGCGGGGCTGCTTTGTGCAAAACCATCACACAGATCAGCTAAGTAATACATGTTTAAAAAAACAAAAACATTTAGACCCCTTTCACACTGGGGCGGGCAGGAGCGGTGGCGGTATAGCAGCGCGATTTTCAGCGCTGCTATACTGTCGTTCTTACCGCGGTATGCGGTCGCTAGGGGGGTTAATTTAACCCCCGCTAGTGGCCGAAAAAGGGTTAGCCGCGGTTTGCGGGCGGTATTACCGCACTGTCCCATTGATTTCAATGGGAGACCGCTGTAAAGAAGCGGCTAGCAGGACTTTTGGAGCGGTCCTGCTAGCGCACCGCTTCAGTGTGAAAGCCTTCGGGCTTTCACATTGAAGGCACAGGGCAGGATTTTTTCATGCGGTATAACAGCGCTATTATTAGCGCTAAACCGCATGAAAAACGCCCCAGTGTGAAAGGGGCCTTACAATCTCTTCAAAGGCATGTTTGTTTTTGTTTGTTTTTTATTATTACAGAGAGCAAGAGGGTTTTTTTTTTTTTTTTTTTTTATATTGCTGAAACCTTTAACCATTTGCTGACCGGCCCATAGTAAGCATATGTCATTACTCCGGGGTTATGGCAGCAGCTAGTTCACTCCTTTCCTTTTTTTTTTTTTTTTTTTTTTTTTTTTTTTTATTACTATGGCCGATTCTCTGTAAGATAAAAGTGGTTCCATGGGTGCCCCCTCCTGCTTACCTGACCCATTGGTAAAGCCCGGGAGCAATCTGATGCTGCTGTTAACTGGGCATGGAGAAGTGTGAAGCCAAGATGGCCGCCACTCATCTCTAACTGGAGCAACCTCGGACGTCACTTCCGGTTCCAGGCCGTAATAATAAAAAAAAAGTTGAATTTTTTTAACTTTTTTGCTTTTAAAGGTAAATTAGAGATTTGGGGTCTGTTTGACTCAGCAGGAGGAAGGGGCCAGGAACGCTGGTGAGGGACCTGAGAAGAGGAGGATCGGGGCTGCTCTGTGCAAAACATTACACATAGCAGGTAAGTATAACATGTTTGTTATTTTTAGACAAAAAAATCCCACAAGACTTTAGTATCAATTTAAAGGGGTTGTATGGCTTTGTGTTTTATTTTTTTTTAAATTACAAACATGTTATACTTCCACTGTGCAGTTTGTTTTGCACAGAGTGGCCCCGATCCTCCTGTTCTGGGGTTTCGGCTCCTCCCCGCAATGGCTAACCCCCCTCTGGGAAGCTCTCTCCCGAGGGGATTAGCTTGCGGGCGCGCTCCCTGTCATACACACTGCGTCCATAGACAGTGTATGACTTGGTCCCGCCCCCGGCGGCCACGTCATTGGATGTGATTGACAGCAGCGCGAGCCAATGGCTGCGCTGCTATCCATCTATCCAATCAACGGCCAGACTCCGTGGAGAAGAGGACGCCGGGGGACGCACACAGCAGGTAAACGGGCTCAGGTAAGTAAACGGGGGGGCGTCATTGACAGGTGTTTTTTTTCATAGGATGCATTAAGGTGAAAAAACACTAACCTTTCCAACCCCTTTTTAAGTACCGTAGTTTGTCGCCACTCCATGAGCGATACTGTTTTTTAGGCTGTGGCTCACAGCATGGGGTCCGGTGCATCCCTGTTCACCGATTTTCAGGTGCGAATCGGATCTGAATTTTTGCCTGAATTTGCACCTGAATCGGGCCCAAAGACGCACAGGACTCTTCTTTAATGCAGACCGCGGCTGCCCCGGAGATGTGTGAAACGGCTCCGTTGAGAGACAGTCATGCTCTCCTGTCTTGCAAATTGAATGCAGTGAAACCCACATCCAATCCACAATAGTGTGAACCCAGCCTAAACTTGCAAACAAAGTGCCAGAAAGGGATTTTTTTTTTCTTAAATTGCCTACCCTAATTTAAAATGCATTAATTTTATAAACTGTAATAAAATGCTTACCCTCAATGTGTTGCCATTTCCTTTTTATTTTTTAAAAACGGTATAAAGGACACATCCTAAGCTGTTTTGAAAGGGGGGTGGAATAAAGGTAGACAGACAATGAATGGTTTTTAGGCCCTATAAAAAGACTGACGTGCAAGAAATATATTTGTTTTATTGCAATTCAAAGCAGCATTTTGTACCAGAAACCAGATGGCCTTTTCAGGAAGTGGCTGTGAAATGATACTGTATTTTATAATTGCAGTTCTACGTCTCAACTTTCTTGTCCAGAAAGTAAGCTAACAAATGGCTAAAAAGTCAATTCATGCTTTTAAGTGTTGGTTACCACAACACTTTATATTCATGATATGTGCCTGCTGTACTGTGTTTTTGTATGAGAAAATATCCTGTTCTTGTTTCTTTCTCGTACATCACGGGACACAGAGCGACATAGTCATTACTAATGGGTTATATAGATACCGTCAGGTGCTGGCACTGGCAACTTCCAAAACCGGAAGTACCCTCCCCTATATAAGCCCCTCCCATCCGGGAGCACCTCAGTTTTTTTGCCAGTGTCTAAGGTGTTGGCCAAGAAGAAACATGTGTTTTTCACTGAGCTTGCGTACAGGTTCTTTTGGGCCTCAGTAAGCTATTCCGGATCCGACCAAAAAAGCTTCATAGCTAAACGGTCGGTACCCGGGCCTTGCAGAGAAGAGCAAGGTTTTGCCTGTAATGCTTCTTAGGAGAGCTGGACCCTGGGATCCAGAGCTCTGGTCATACCCACGACCAAGATGTTTTCTGTGCAGGGTGCTATACAGGTCCAGGGGAGTGGAATCCTTGGGAACCCGGTCCCTGAAGGTTTGATTACAATGCCTGCCGTGATAGGTGAAGTTTGGGCTTTTGTGGACCAAACAAAGTCCTGCGGCGGGGAACAGGTAAGTGGGGGCCCCCAGGAACTTGGTTCTATTGGGGGACCCCCAAGCCTAATTTGTCTTTCTGTCTGTTACCTAATGGTATTCCCGCAAAATTCTGTGCATGCCTGTAACTACTAAAAAAATGTAATAATTTTTAATGGTGGTCAAGAAAAAAAAAAAAAAAAATTTTTTATATATATATTTAATATATTAGACTGCGGTACCTGTGTTTGTCCACTAGAGGCCGCTGTGGAATGTTTTCTTGTCATGTGGACTAGTTTCTTCTCAGCAGAGCAAAGTCCAGGCAGATGGTGAGTTCTCTTATAGGAAACTGCTTCCTCTGCCATGTTGCAGTGCTCGTCCATCCCCCGGCCTGCGGCAAAGAGGGGCCCTGGCTCCTGTCCCTTGTTTCCATTTTTTAAAATTAGCGCCGAAGGCGCACGTGGCCGCGCGCGTGCACGCGCCTCTATATATAGAGGTGAGCCGGGAAAGGGGGCGGAGCCTGGGGGATGACACTCTGTGCGCGCCGCAGCGCTTCTGCGCATGTGCGGGCGTCCCAGCAGTTTAAAAAACCACAATATTGTAGTGAGCTGGCTATGAAGTACAGAGACAGAGCTGGCAACATTTAAAGGCATACAGCAAGCGGTTGATACAGGCATCCCCTAGAAAGGCACATTAGTAGACACCAACTGTTTCTTATAGCAGCATTTATGCTAGAATATTATCAGTAACTGGTGTATTTCGGCTGGAATACCTCAGCTTTGTGGCTTAGGAATATGCCGTCTAAAAACTCCGGGACTAGAAATTCCAGGAGGAATAAGGGGTCTCCATCGGGCTCTGAGGATCTTGGGCATGCTTTGGCTGCACCAGTCTCCCCTGAAGAATCAGAGGTTAGTGACCGTAGAGCACCCTCAGGAGTACCTGGTACTGTGGCTGTCCTCAGTTCACCTGCTCCTGTGTATGTAACAGAGGAGGTTTTTTCCTCAGCTCTGGGAGGGCTGGAAGAGAGATTGTCAGCATTGATCGCTGCTTCCCTGTCACAGGAGAAAAGCGCTCGATCTCCGTCTCCCCCCTCAGAGTGCCTGTTAACAGAGCAACAGTCCCATACAGAGGTCGACCTACCTGAGGGGGATCAGGATGAGGTCGATTCGGTTGCAGAGGAATCAACAGTGGAAGAGCCGTTCTCAGCATCACATGCTGAAAGGTTATGGGTTCAGTCCCTGACTAATATGGTCCGATCAGCATTTAAAATGCCACTTGCGGAGCCATCCTCCACTTCTGTCTCCTCGTTGGGGTCGCTAAAAGCTCCCCAGACTGTTTGTTCCTTTCCGATCCATCCTTTACTGGAGGGGCTCATTTACCAGGATTGGGAGCATCCTGACCAAATATTTACTCCCCCCAAGAGATTTCCGGTGGTCTATCCCATGGAGGATAAGTTCATCAGAAAATGGAGGGTCCCTACAGTGGACGCAGCCATCTCTTGTGTGAATAAATCACTGACATGTCCGGTGGAAAATGTCCAAATGTTCAAGGACCCAATAGATAAAAAATTGGAGTCCTTATTAAAATCTGCTTTTTCTACAGCAGGATTGGTGACACAACCAGCAGTGGCAGCTATTGGGGTCTGCCAAGCAGTGAAGGATCAGTTGAAACAGGTCTTAAGGGACTTGCCGGATCAGCAGGCTCTTGCCCTAGCTGATCTACCTAGAGCCTTATGCTTTGCGGTGGACGCTATAAAGGATTCAATCCATCAGGCCTCCCGCCTTACGCTGTCTGTAGTACATATGCGCAGGCTTCTATGGCTCAAAAACTGGTCTGCTGAAGCTCCCTGTAAAAAATTGCTGGTCAGCTTCCCATTTCATGGGGAGCGCTTATTCGGGGAAGACCTGGACAAGTATATCCAGAGAATTTCCAGCGGTAAAAGTACACTTTTGCCGGTTAAAAATAGAGTTAGAGGTCCCTCTTTTAAGAGGCCGGCTTCTCCAGTCCCTAGGACATCGGCTGTGAAACAGTTCCGACGGCCTCCTCGGTCAAATCCCGTAGGTAGAAATCAGGGACAGTTGCAGGGTAACAAAAAGCCCTGGAGCAGGAGAGGTACAAAACCTCCCCCAAAGTCAAATGCATGAAGGGTTGCCCCCACCCAATCGGGTGGGGGGAAGACTTCAGTTGTTCACAGAGACCTGGCGGGACACGATCCGAGACAGATGGGTGCTCTCCGCAGTAAATCTGGGATACAAATTGGAGTTAAAAAAACTCCCCTTCTTCCCGCTTTATAAGGTCAAACGTGCCAAGGGATCCCCAGAAGAGAGGATCCCTCCTGTTGGCACTAGAACAATTATTGCTTCAAGCAGTAATTATAGAGGTTCCCCTGGAAGAGTGGGGGTTCGGGTTTTACTCAAACCTCTTTACAGTTCCGAAGCCAAACCGGGACGTGAGGCCCATACTAAATCTAAAAGGGCTAAACAAATTCCTGCATATCAGGACTTTCCGGATGGAGTCGATCCGATCGGTAGCCACTGCCCTACAAGGGGAGGAATGGTTAGCCTCGATCGACATCAAGGATGCTTATTTGCACATTCCCATCTTTCCAGCCCACCAAAAATTTCTACGCTTTGCGGTAGAAGGCTGCCATTTTCAGTTCAGAGCCTTACCCTTCGGTCTGGCCACAGCACCAAGAGTGTTCACAAAAATTTTGGCCCCATTATTGGCCAATCTAAGAACACGAGGTGTAACGATAATGGCATATCTAGACGACTTGTTGCTGATAGACCACTCAGTGGAAAAACTAGAAGTGGTTGTTCACGAGACAATCAAGTATCTGGAATATCACGGTTGGATTATCAACCGAGACAAGTCAGCCCTAAAACCAGTCAAAAGTCTGGAATACTTGGGGCTAAGGCTGGATTCAGACCAGAGAAAAATTTTCTTGCCTCAAGAAAAGGGGTCATCTTTGAGAGATTTGATCCACTTAGTGGGCTCAAAAAGACAGCCATCCATACGCCTGTGCATGAGGCTGCTGGGAAAGATGGTGGCATCATTCGAAGCAGTACCCTACGGTCAATTCCATTCAAGGAAGTTGCAAAGGGCCATACTGTCAGCCTGGAACAAAAAAGTTCAGGCTCTGGACTTACCAATGTCCTTGTCCCGTTCCGTTCGCAGGAGCCTCCGCTGGTGGTTGGTTCCCCAGAATCTGGAAAGAGGGAAATCCTTCAGTCCGATTTCCTGGAAGGTGGTCACTACAGATGCCAGCCTTGTAGGCTGGGGAGCAGTACTGGAGCAATGGTCTCTCCAGGGCAGATGGTCGGATACAGAAAAGGCCCTGCCCATCGATCTCTTAGAGATACGAGCAGCCCGGTATGCCCTAGTAGCATGGACATCCAAACTCCAAGGGTCCCCTGTCAGAGTTCAGTCAGACAATGCCACAGCAGTGGCATATATCAATCGTCAGGGGGGCACCAGGAGTCGTGCAGCCCAAAGGGAGGTAAATTACATCCTGAGATGGGCAGAAAGATATGTCCCAGCCATATCTGCGGTATTCATTCCAGGGGTGGAGAATTGGAAGGCGGACTTTCTAAGTCGCCAACAATTATGCCCAGGGGACTGGTCCCTTCATCCCGAGGTTTTCCGGACAATATGTCAGCGGTGGGGAACACCGGATGTAGATCTGCTAGCATCCAGATTCAACGCAAAGGTGGACAGGTTTGTCTCTTGGACAAGGGATCCCCTAGCTTGCGGCTCGGATGCCCTAGTGTTCCCTTGGGATCAGTTCAAGCTGATATATGCATTCCCACCGCCACAATTGTTACCTCGATTACTCCGCAGAATCAGGGTAGAAAAGAAACCAGTGATTCTGGTGGCTCCAGCGTGGCCCCGAAGAGCATGGTACGCGGAGATTGTAAAAATGTCTGTGGGGAGTCCTTGGACCCTCCCACATCGTCCGGACCTGCTTTCGCAGGGACCGATATACCACCCTTCCTTACCAGCCCTAGGTTTGACGGCCTGGCTATTGAAGCCCACATTCTAAAAAAGAGAGGGCTCTCTAATGCTGTGGTGTCTACCATGATCAATGCCAGGAAACCGGTATCCAGGCAGATCTACTATAGAATCTGGAAGGCGTACATCGCCTGGTGTGAGGCCAGGAAATGGCATCCACGTAAATACGTAATAGGTAGGATTCTGGACTTCCTACAATGGGCTGTAGATAGGAAGCTTGCCTTGAGTACTATCAAGGGTCAGATTTCGGCCTTGTCAATATTTTTTCAAAGGCCCTTGGCTTCGCATTCACTAGTCAAAGCCTTTATACAAGGAGTGATGCGTATTAGTCCTCCGGTTAATATTCCCATATGTCCATGGGATCTAAACTTGGTTCTGTCGGTTCTACAGAAACAACCATTTGAACCATTACAGCATATTTCCTTGGTGCTTCTCACCAGGAAATTGATTTTTCTAGTAGCCATTTGTTCGGCTAAAAGAGTATCGGAATTAGCAGCTATGTCCTGTAAGGAGCCATATCTGGTTATCCATAAGGACAGAGTAGTGTTACGTCCTCATCCAGCCTTTCTTCCTAAGGTGGTATCGAGTTTTCATTTGAACCAAGATGTGGTTCTTCCTTCTTTTTTCCCCAAACCTACTTCGGTAGAGGAAAAGTTATTGCATTCTTTGGATGTAGTAAGAGCAGTTAAAGCTTATCTAAAATCCACTGCTCAGATTCGCAGAACGGATACTTTGTTTATTCTGCCGGAAGGCCCCAGAAAGGGTCAGGCAGCGTCAAAATCTACTTTAGCCAAGTGGATTCGACAGGTCATAATACAAGCCTATGGCTTGAGAAGTAGACCGCCTCCGTTCAAAGTTAGGGCGCACTCCACGAGAGCAGTTGGAACTTCATGGGCAGTGCATCACCAGGCCTCCCTGGCTCAAATCTGTAAGGCCGCAACATGGTCTTCGGTACACACGTTTACTAGGTTCTACCAGGTGGACGTTAGAAGTCAGGAGGATGTCGCCTTTGGGCGCAGTGTGTTGCAGGCCGCAAAAGATCCTCATGTCTGATAGCGCTCAGCTTATATATGGTGTATCCCCCCCCCTCATTTGGCATTGCTTTAGGACATCCCATTAGTAATGACTATGTCGCTCTGTGTCCCGTGATGTACGAGAAAGAAAATAGGATTTTTATAACAGCTTACCTGTAAAATCCTTTTCTTGGAGTACATCACGGGACACAGAGCTCCCGCCCCTCTTTAGGGACACTTATTGCTTTGCTACAAAACTGAGGTGCTCCCGGATGGGAGGGGCTTATATAGGGGAGGGTACTTCCGGTTTTGGAAGTTGCCAGTGCCAGCACCTGACGGTATCTATATAACCCATTAGTAATGACTATGTCGCTCTGTGTCCCGTGATGTACTCCAAGAAAAGGATTTTACAGGTAAGCTGTTATAAAAATCCTATTATTGCTTCCCTTTATGTGAAATCCCTGGTGTTCCTGCTAGTCCCTCCTGCCTTTTTTTAAAAAAACGAACCACACTAAGCAGGAGAGCATATCGGGGTCAGTTCTCTAGCTGTGCTAGGAACACTGTGTGCTCTCCTCCAATGGTAAGATTTGTCCTGACACGCCCCCCCACTGCACATCTATTCACTGGGAAGCCCAGTGTGATGTTTTCTCCTCCCCCAGCTGAGAACAGAGGGAATGTGATCACTTATAAAAATAGTGTGTGTGTATTCTATGTATCCAAAAATGTTTTTTAATTTCTATTTTAAATTGAATGGGTTGTTTTACAAGGTGACCGTTTACATCCACTTTAAAGGGATTGTAAGGTCTAGTTAAAAAATAAAATAAAAAAATAAAAATGTTATACTTGTCTCCTCTGTGCAGTTGGATTTGCACAGAGCAGCCCAGGTCCTCTTCTTATCGGGTCCCTCTTCTCTGCTCCTGGACTCTCCCTCCTGTTGAGTGCCCCCACATCAAGCAGCTTGCTATGGGGGCACCCAAACTGCAGCTCTGTGTGTTCATTCAGACACGGAGCTGCTATTCCGCCCTGCCCCCTCTCTTTTCCGATTGGCTGACTGACAGCCGCGGGAGCCAATGGCGCTGCTGCTGTGTCTCAGCCAATCAGGGATGACCAAGGGACTCGTGGACAGAGGGGGCTCAGGTAAGTATGAGGGGGGCTGCTGCACACAGGTTTTTTATTATAATGCATTAAGATGACAAAAAAACTCCTTTAACTGTAAGTTCACCTTTACAGAAAACTCTGTATGGTGAACTTACACAGGTCCCCCTCCTTGCCTTCCCCTGTCCCGCTGACCTGGACCGCGACAATCCATGGGTTCTAAGCCCCGGTATACCTGAATCTTGAGCCCGGGGCTTAGAAATCCTCTCTCCATCCTTGCGTCTGCTCCATAGCTGACAGGACGGGCTATGCGGCTGCTGATTGGTCGATGCAGGCCCATGTGACGGCGCTGACCGTCACATGGGCCTGCTCCAAAACGTCCCCCTGACGATGAATGTTTTGGACATTCAGCTCAGGGGATTTCTAAGCCGCGGATATACCGGGGCTTAGAACCGGAGATTGCCGCGTTCCAGGTCAGCAGGACCGGGGGGGTGGGGTAAGTTCACCTTACAGAGTTTTCTCTACATGGTAATCCAGGTAACATTACCTGACATAACAGCATCACATTTTATATTCTGTTCAATGGAAATCAAAATATTTAATATTTTACAAAAAAATATATTTTTTTATTTTTTTTTTCTTATCTTTCCTGCACAGTGCAAGGTAATCCACCGGCTTGCATTACATGCTGGCCAAAAGAACTTAAAGAATAAATGTGCCTTTTAAAAAAAAAGTAGCCTGGATAGCATTGCACCCGTGTTCGCGGGTGCAATATTTGCAGGGCTTGTGAATGAACTACAAGGACGTTTATCAGTGCCCCCCAGTTCATTCAGAACTACAAGCAGTCAGCTGCGGTGGATGATGGTAGTTGTAGTCTGTTCATTCATGGGGAAACTGAATGAAGGAAGCGGTCGTGTGGGCCGAGTCCCACATGGCCACGCTGTTTTTTGAATTGTGACAGCAGGTGAAGGGAGAGGATCCCTCCCCACCCGTTGTCACACTGTGTTAGAGATCGGGGGAGGCTAAATACAGGTGGAACATGTAACATTTTGAAAGCTAAACTAAGCCTTTCATGAGCATTTCAGTGAAGTTTGTTAAAGGAGAAGTCCAGCCTGAGCTTTTTAGGCTGGGCTCCTCATCTGGGTCACAGGAGTGCAATTCGTTTTGCACTCCTGTGATCCGTTTACAGCGGAGAGCGGTCTGAAGTCTGCTCTCCGCTGACGTCACTGCAATCAGTCAGGGCAGCGCATCATTCTGTCTTCAGAAGTCTGGATCCGCCAGGTGCCTTGACTGATGGCAATCTCAGCGAGCTGCTTAGATGGCCGCTCCCCACCCCTCCACAGCTCAGCGCTCCAATGAGAGTGGAGAAGCAGAGAGAAGAGACGCTGACTGACAGTCAGCATCGCTCTCCTCTCGGGGACCTGTGAGAACCGAGCCATCTGCAAAGTTTGATGGCTCGGTTCTCAGTGCAGAGACGGCTGGGGGACAGATGCAGCATCGGTCTGATGCTCCATCCACCTAGGTAAGTATGAATCTGAAAAAAAACCCCATACTTCTCTTTTCAAAAAAAGGGCAAACCGTGCGATGTGCTGCGATCGGTACAGCGGTCATCTCCCTGCATTGCACACAAACTGCTGCGTTGTAATACTGCAGCTAATGAATAGACCCTGAGTGCTGGTTCACACCAGCCTGATGTCTGACCTTGCGTGTGATTTGCACACACGCGATGTCTGTGCGATGCAAATTCAGCTATACAGATTGGCTTAATTCGCATTGCATTCGGACCAAAATCGTGCGGGACCCCCCCCCCCCCTTTTATTTTTGTCCGCACCAGAATTGGATCGCACGGGTGCGATTCGATTCCTGTCCAAATTCACAGTTCGCTCTGCGATATACAAACCAATCTGGAGGTTGTCATTAACTTTTGTATTGACACCGGCAGCGGTTCGCATAGGGCAGTGTGACCTGCCTGCGAGTTGTATGCAATGCGAAAACCGGCACTGGAATTGCGCTGGTTCCCGCATCGCATATGTGTGAAACGGCACTGAAAGCGTTTTATTATAATACTTGACTGTTGTCATGCTTTCTTGTGATTATTTATCTGAAATAAAATTGTGCTTCGAACATAAATTGCCAGGTGATGTATACAAGCTATGGAAGTGCACTTCTTCCTGTGACTGCAGATTTTTTTTATTTTTATTTTTTCTGCCAATAAACTGTTTAACAATAAAACTGTATCTGTTTTTGTTTTAGCTGACATTATTTCTACTGTTGAGTTCAACCTTCCTGGAGACTTGTTAGCTACAGGAGACAAAGGAGGGAGAGTGGTTATATTTCAACGGGAACAAGAGGTTTGTCTTTTTTTTTTTTTTTCTTCTGATTGATATTCCTGTGGCTCTGGTATTATTATGCACTGACCATACACATGGCAAGTTCTCTTGTCAATTTCAGCCACTTTAAGTCCAATCCAGAATAAACAACAAAGTGGTCAACCAGTAGAATCTGTGGAATAAAGTCAAAACTGGCCTTGTATTTCTCAAATGCACTTTTCAGGAGTCAAATCGGGATAAAACAACATTCTCGTGTGGTCATATTTTTCGACTGCATTTGATTAGTTTTAATTCTGTATCTTTGCACTCCAAAACCACCATTTTATTGCTTTTGTGATTTCAACAAAAATGTTCAATCTCTTGAATATGTATGACCAGCGTAAGAGCTTGTGTATGTGGGCGTGGAGGGTTGTTCTACACCGACAAGTAGCAGGATATTTCTGGGCCCAGGAGTGGAAAGTGTTTGCGTACAGCCATGGCCAGCATCCTGTACAAATCATTGACAGGCCTGGTGGCTGTATAAATGTAACAGCACATCCACGCAGTTACACCCATACAAAGATTGAGTGGCCCTGGATATAAACTGTGTCCAGGGCCACTTATCTATCCACTTATCCATCCTTCTATACCTGCAATCACTTGGTTGCGGGCCACATCTATACAGCCGTGACATATCTGTCTGTCGTTGCTGGTATAAGGGAGTGTAAAGCCCTTTGTTCCTGTGTACTAGATCACTAAGGCCTCGTACACACGGCCGAGATTCTCGTCGAAAAAAACGACATGTTTTTTTCAAGAAAATTGTCCCGGCCGAGTGTACACACGCTCGATTCAAAGAACCCGCGGTTCTTTGAATGGAGCGTACGCGGTGACGTCATCGACTACGACGAGCATGCGCTCGTCGCATTCGATGCCGTCGCCGCCATCTTGGTATACCCTATCTATGCCTAGGAAGCTACCGCGCATGCGTCAGTCATTTCGAGCATGCGCTGGCTTCCCGGCGAAAAGGTAAGTGTACACACACACAATTTTCTCGTCGAGAATCTCGACGAGAAAATAGAGAGCAGGTTCTCTATTTTCTCGTCGAGATTCTTGTCGCTTTTCTTGACGAGAAACCATACACACGAACAAATTTCTCGGCAAAAAATCTCTGCCATCAAGTTTCTTGCTGGTTTTTGCCGAGAAACTCGTTCGTGTGTACGAGGCTTTACACTCTCTACCACAATACTAAGGATCAAGAGCCTGTCAGAAGCACCTTGCCTGCTGGTGTTTTATGGTTACAAGCATCTAGTTAAAGAGGAGCTCCAGAATCCTTCAGAAAAAATTAAGTTGGCAGCTACAAATACTGTAGCAGCTGACTTTTAATATTAGGGCACTTACCTGTCCTGGCATCCGGCGGTGTCCTCACCCAAGCAGATTATTCTATCGGGTGCTGGCGCCGCCATCTTGACTAAGGGAAACCAGCAGTGAAGCCTAGAGCAGGGGTAGGCAACCTGGGGCCCTCCAGCTGAGGCATTGCAAGGCTGGCAGTTACAATTACTCCCAGAGGGATGACTGGACTGGTAGTTCTGCAACAGCTGGAGGACCCCAGGTTGCCTATCCCTGGCCTAGAGGCTTCACAGACGGTTTTCTATTGCACAAGGGCTGCAGTCTTCTGGGACCTGTGAAGTGTCCCAGAAAGCTGCGGGGGAAGGAGGGGAGGCCGAACTTTCGGCTCAGTTTACTGCGCTGAACTGATCCGGAGGTGGGAGCAGGTACTTGTCAAAAACTAAGTATCCGCTACCCCCCCCCCTCCCAAAAGGTGGAACACATGGCAGAGGAAGGGGGTAGGAGGCAGACAAGTGGTTCGGCTTTAAGTGAAAACTCCAATCCGTTAATATTCTGCAGGTAAACCAAGCACTTTAGACCACCTCCTGATTCCACACTTGCAGATAAGAGGGCTTAGGCAATATTTTTCTGTACCCCCCCTACAAGGCAAGTACCAAGAAATTAAAGCAGAGTTCCACCCATTTCTGTGTTTATTAAAAGTCAGCAGCTACAAAAAGTGTATCTGCTGGCTTTTTGTTTACAAACGTTTTTTATTGTTTTAGAAAGGTAAAATAAAAATAAAAAAAAATATAGTCATGTAACAGTGTACATCATATCTGCTGACTTTTAATAAACAGACGCTCACCTGTCCTACGGTCCAGCGATGCGGCCGCCCGAAGCCCCGGTTCTCTCCCTCTCCTCTCTGTGGCGCCGGCATCACTAGTGTGGGCACCCGGGTGTGACCACTTGCGGCTTCACAGCCGCATGCGCGAGTCACGCTGCGCGTTCTGAATGGCCGGGCAATCTTCTGTGACGTGTCCCAGAAGATTGGAGGGGGGGGGAGGAGAACTTGTGCTTGGGCCATGAGCGGAAGTGGGAGCTTGGGTACCTAGTTTTGACATGCCAAATGTGGCACGTCAGGGGATAAGGAATTCTTAAAGCGGAAGTATTTGGTGGCTTAATCTGTTAAACAGAACACTTGCAGTTTCCTATGGATGCTTGAGAAGAGTTGATGAATTTCCTGATAAGATTGCACTGCAAATTGGGATGAGGGCTATGTCCTTATCTTTTTTTAATGGGTTTATTCATGAATTTCACAATTTAATATGGACATTATAGTCTCTCTTTTTTATAAACTAAATGTGTAGGAAAAAAAAAATATTTTTTACTGTTTGTCTGAATAGTAAATGACCGGCCTCTTTATGAAACTCAATCTTGGTATTTTTTTTTTTCCCCACAGAGTAAAAACCGTCCTCATTCTAGGGGTGAATACAATGTTTATAGTACTTTCCAAAGCCATGAGCCGGAATTTGACTACTTAAAAAGTCTAGAAATTGAAGAAAAAATAAACAAAATTAGGTGGTTGCCACAGCAAAATGCTGCCCATTTTCTACTCTCCACCAATGGTAAGTGTATGACCTACTATTAAAAAAGCATAAGGATAATATGCAATATTCTTACATGTTTGAATCAGCAGTTTAAAATACTCCTTTCCTAAAAGGACTTCACGGTGTGGAGATATGAGACCCCCTCCCCCCATTGTGCCAAATCCCTCTCTGCTTTGTTGATTAGAATCTGACGATTTTGGACACTCCTTCAGAAGTTTATAGTATCTGCGTAGTTACATTGCAACACATAAAAGTGGGGACCACACTACTGGGGGTCTGTGGAAGTGGTCCAGTTGCCTCCACCTGACTGCCAACGGTGTAAACCCGCCCTCGCTGACATAGGACACATGTCGGTAGCAGTTAAAAAGTTAGTTAGGCTGTCACAAATCAGGGCGATTGAAACTGATTTCATGATAAATAATACATATTTGGAGAATACGTGTGTCAAAAATATTAGCCGAAATGATGAGATTTTTTTTTCAAAGCGAAGTTCCACCTATCAAATGTACTTTACATAATTCAACTACAATCGCCTTCAGCAACATTTGGGGAGAAATTTTTTATTTTTTTCTCACTCCTTCAGCACTGTTGTATGGGGTCCCTTGTAATCTGCTACTTCCTCTCCGTGGCGGTTGACGTCATTTCTCTCGGCGCCTGTGCTCGCTAGTGCTCCTGGGAGATGTGTGTCATCCTTTCCCAGGAGTCGTGGGCAGCGCCAAGGGCTAGCATTGCGTTCTTTCGAAACCGGAAATTACGCGCGCAGAGGCGGATTTAAGCGCCATTTTTTTAAAAGGAAACCAGCCTTTTGTTGCCATTACCCTACTGTTGATATATAGAGGGGCCAGCATAGGAGAAGGGCTGTAGCGGCGATCTTTCAGCACATTTTCACCCGGATTACTGCACTTTCAAGTCTCCAGGAGTTGCCATCCATCACAACGGGGCGGGTACCTCCAACGCCGCCGCCAGTTGTGATGGCAACCTGAGAGGTTTACTGCGCTGCGAGGTGTGCATGCGCGAGAACGGGCGGTTTATGCTTGTTATTCAGCAGCACCGTATCCAGGAAGTTTATCCTTGTGGGCTTCGCCTGTCCACAAGCAAGTTGGGAACGCACAACAACGAGGAATATAAGGTTCGTTTTTAAATAAAAGATTAACTATAGCGGCGCAATTTAGCAGACTGAGTGCCACATTATAATCCTATCATAACAGATGGATTTAAAAAAAATTTTGCTCTGTCGTTAGAACTCCGATTTTAAGTATGAATTTGCATGAAAATTGTACAAAGGCTTTTTTTTTTTTTTTTCTTGTATGAAAATCGTACAAAAACGGTACACATTAAACGAAAATCATTCGTTCTGTTCCCGTAGGTGAGAAATTTTAAAGTTTATCCCTTCCAGAATTTTCGTACAAAAATTCGGAATTGGCTGTCGAAAGTTGTGTGCACACTATACGAAAATCTTACGAAAATTGTTTGGACGAATATGTTCGCCCGATTTTCTTTGTGTGTACGAGCCTTAAAGGGGTTGTAAACCTTCATGTTTTTTCACCTTATTGCATCCTATGCATTAAAGTGCATTAAAGTGAAAACGCACCTTGCAGTGTCCGGCCCCCCGTTTTTACTTACCTGAGCCCCAAATTTTCGTGAGCGAGATACCACCATCGCTCTCTCCATGGGTTCTCTGCTCTTCATTGGATAGATTGATAGCAGCGCAGCCATTGGCTCCCGCTGCTGTCAATCAAATCCAATGATGCGGGCGCCGGGGTGCAGCGCCGAGTCCTGCAGGACTCGGCGGCTACGGATGCCGAATGCTGAACAAGGGAGCGCGCCTGCAAGGTAACCCCCTTTAGGAGAGCACTTCCCAGTGGGGGGTTATCTGATGTGGGGAGGAGCCGAGAGAGCCACCATGGGACCCCAGAAGAGGACGATCGGGGGCCACTCTGTGCAAAACGAACTGCACAGTGGAGGTAAGTATGACATGTTTGTTGTTTTAAGAAAAAATAAAAATAAAAAATTGAACATATAGTATCACTTTAAGTCTTGCATGTATAACTGCTGTCTTCGCCTTTATCTACTGTTTAGAAAGTGCACATCCTGTTAGATTTTTCACTTCCTCATTCCTCTGTAGGAGGAGAGCATTGCTAGACACTGAGAAAGCTGATTGGAGGAAAGGCGCACACATCCCCTCCCCACACATGCAGAGCTGCCTGTGCATTGTTTAGCAGTCTGCTAATCTATTTATAGCAACCTCCCCTGGCACATAGTTCAGCCTCCCATCACCCAGAACCTGAGAACTTATCAGATTGATAACAGAGCTACAGAGGAAGAGACAGCTACAGGACTTGGCTCTTTGGAGAGAGATAAAAAAACACTACAGCTGAAACTTCATAAATCGGGTTTACATCCATGTTAAGTCAAGTTTGGCTCTGCTCCCTTCCCCCTTTTTTTTTTTTTTTTAAGGACTGTAACCCTTTGTCTGCTAAGGAAATATCCTACACACATGGCGATCAGAGGCTTAAAACGAGTTATTACAACCATCCGCTTGTTATACCAACTATCTGCAGGTTCAGCTCTTTGCTGGAGTCAGGACAGTTGCAAAGTTGCCTAATTACTTCTATGGGCTGCGGAGGTAACCCATAGGCCTCTTTTATATGAGCTTAGAGATGATATGCAGCAAAATGACAAATACTGGTTGCATAGCTATAGCATTAACCCACGTTCAATACGCGTTTCACATGCGATATGTCGCAGTAATACACTGCCCGAATGTCCCCTCTGGTTTTCAGGTTTTTTACAAGGGGAAGTGAATGCTGTAAATGGTTCAAAAATGCTCGCTAGCGTTTTTTTTTTTTTTTTTTTAAGCAAAGCAATCAACTTCAAATGAGGCAGCAAATTGCAGCTAAGCCTAGAGAACACTTTGTGCCCTAAAGCTGGCATGAGAGTGTGTATGGTCTTGTATGCCTGCTATTGTTTTAAAGTGGTTGTAAACCCTTTACAACAACTTTATGCTACAGGTAAGCCTGGATATCTCCTAAACCTGCACAGTTTAGGAGATATCCCCTGTCCCCTGCATGTGCCAATGTCATTGGCACATGTGCACTGGGGCAAACTGAAGCAATGGCACCTATGTGCCGTTGTTTCAGTCAGCGTGCAGTTACCGGCGGCTCCTGTATGGGAGTGACATTCATCGTGGCTCCGGCCAATCGCAGCGCCGGAGGAAGTAAGCCTCGGGATGGATGTCGCCGGCCAGAGGGGGAGACATGGGCAGCTGCTGGGGCTTTGATCTAAGGTAAGTATTTCATAATGAGCTAGTGTGTGTGTGTGTGTGTGTGTGTGTGTGTGTGTGTGTGTGTGTGTGTGTGTGTGTGTGTGTGTGTGTGTGTGTGTGTGTGTGTGTGTGTGTGTGTGTGTGTGTGTGTGTGTGTAAAAAAAAAAAAAAAAAAATTTTTTTTTTTTAAACAGGGTTTACAACCACTTTTCTCTTACCATCCATGGACTGACACGGTGTCTCTTTACACTTTACACGTGGGTTATGCCCCTGCTTGCAGGAGAAGACCTAGGCAGAATGTGAAATGTTATACATACATTCTAAAAGCCAGAGCTGAACAGCCCCACCCAGGGGGCGGTCTCTCCGGACATAACCCTCCCACTACAGTCAGCAGACTTCAGTCTTGCCTAGCAGAAGGAGAAGACGTGGCTCTCTCAGGAGCCAGTCTCCTGACCTATTTTTATTCCTTTTCTGGAATTCTTTTTTATTTTATTTTTGAGACTTTTCTATCAACTGTCGGCTGGGCAACAGGTTGGGTACAAGATATCCTCGTAGTCTTCCCTGTCCGACCATCGAGCGTGCTGATCCTCGCCTTGTGTGCGTGAGACTCAGTTCACGACAGGCCCCATGACTCCAGGGGTGGCCGGGTTTGCTTTCATGCTCCCACGGTCCTCTCAAGACTGAACAGTTTCTGACTGACTGTATCTTTCGCGGTGGACCGGGCCGACAGCTACTCAGTGCTGCACTGTGATAGTCATGTCAGAAACACACCAGTGGGTCCCTCAGGGGACAGGTAAGTAGTCTCTCCTGCCTGCAGGTGAGTACAAAAGGCTGTGTGTTTCTCTGTGGGGGATTTTCCCTGTCTCCCCCTGTATTTCATTGTCACTCTCTGTCACCATTGCTGGCGCTGTGCTGTGTGGGGTGCCTGGGGGTCACACTGTTATTGGAGGGGCTAATGCTGGTCTGCAGATATGCTTGGGGCCTTTTTTGTGTATTTTGGGGCCTGAGCGGCGCTGTGTGTGTGCTGTCTTTTTCACTTTTGCTGAGTCATGGCGGCCATCTTGCCGCGGATCGCCTCAGTGAAGTGCGGTGGCCTTTTTCTTGTAGCCCGCGCGCTCTTCAGCACTAGTTTTGGCCTCTAGCGCTGCTGTAACAGCGCAAATCTCCTCACAATCTCCTCACAGCTCACCAGCGCTGACACAGCGCGGTACAGACAGCGGAACTGAGCGGTCCCTGGTCCGGTTTGGTGAGTCCCCTGGGCGCCCCCTCCTCAGTCAGCACAGCCTGTGGGTGGACTTTTTATCTGAGGTGTCTCAGAGGGGGGCAATATGGAGTCTGTCGCCAGCTTCCCCTAAATGTCAATGGACAACAGGCAGTGCTTCAGCACCTGCGGTCCCTAGGGACCAGTTGTGGGCAGTCCTGGAATCATTTCTGACCAGGATGGGAGCTGTGTGCAAGCGCAAGGGAGCAAAAAAGCGCCCTCTCTCCACTTTAATTCATGAGGGCAGTGCGCTGATTCAGATATGGGCCTAGCCACTACCGCTCAGGACCCTAGTTCTGAATGTATTGGATGGTTTTGAACAGGACATTCCTTATGAGGAACACTCCAGTTCTCAGTCAGTAAATGACAGGGCGCTTGTTAGTGTACTCATGACTGCGGTGAGGGACACTCTCAAGCTAAAATGCTGCGGATGCAGAACCTCGGGCGGATACAGTCTCCTTTGGTTCTTTTAAGGCCAGGCCTTCTAAAGAGGTTTTTCCATATGTACTTTCTTTGACCAGCTCATTGATAAGGTCTGGGAAAAGCCGCAGAAGAATTTTTTTTTATGGTCCCGCGGCGTTAGTCTATCAGATACCCCTTGAAGATGCCCTACTTAAAAAGTGGGCTTCTCCCCCAGGGTCGACCCTCCAGTCGCCTGGTTGAACAAGGACATCACTCTCCCGATGGAGGGGACTCCTGCATTTGAGGACCCCACTGACAGGAGGTCAGAAGTGGTGAGCAGAGCCATGTTTGCTTTGTTGGGATCCGCCCTACGGCCTGTGGTAGCGGCGACCCTTGTGTCTTAAACACTTACAGGTTGGGCAAAAATGTTGCACCTAGCTGTACAGGAGCATAATCTTCCTCCAGACACAGTTGCTTTGGCCCACCAACTGGTTCAGGGCCTGGTTTATGTGTGCGACGCCACGTTGGACGCGGCCCCTTTAATATCCAGGGCCTCTGTCTCGGCGGTGGTATTGCGTCGTCTTATCTGGTTGAAGTGCTGGTCTGCTGACCTAGCCTTAGGAAGCTCCTGACGGATCTACCATTTAAAGGTGGTAGACCTTTCGGTGCTGCTCTGGATGACATCGTCATGGATGTCATGGGAGGTAAAAGCACTCTTCTTCCTTAGACTAGCAAGGGTGAGGAGGCCGCCGCAAACAGGGGCCTTCCTTTCCAGCAAAACAGGGTTTTTTCGTCAGTCCACGGGTAGGCCCTCTCAGACTGACGGCAGTGCGGCTGGTGGGCACAAGTGCCCCTGGGTGCGTAAGCCGAACAAGCGGCTCCCAAGCCCGCCTCCGCGTGAAGTCTTGCCTCTGCCCAACTCTGGGGTGGGGGGACGACTTCGCAGGTCACGAATCGGTGGTCCTCCCTAATCTCCGACTGGTGGGTGTGCGAGGTGGTCACCTCAGGATACAGGATAGTATTCCGATCCTGGCCCCCAGACAGATTCTTTGCCTCAAATCTTCCTCTCCTTCCTACCTGTCGGGCAGCCCTCTTGGGGGCTGTACAGGATTTGATCAGGTCCGGAGTGATTGTGCCGGTTCCGTCACAGGAGAGTTTTCAGGGATTCTACTTGAATCTGTTTGTCGTCCCAAAAATAGGACGTGGTTCGACCTATCCTGGACCTCAAGGCCCTAAATGCCTTCGAGAAAGTGCAGAAATTCCGCATGGAATCCATTCGCACGGTGATCGCTACACTCCACCAAAGGGATTTTTTTCTGGCGTCCTTGGACTTCAAGGACGCCTACTTGCATGTTCCGATCTGCGCAAGTCACCAGAAGTTTCTGCGCTTTGCGTTCAGCGAAGTCCACTTTCGATTGTGGCTCTTCCTTTCAGCCTAGCCTCGGCATCAAGGGTGTTCACCAAGGTGCTTGCTCCGGTTCTAGCCTTCTGTTACAGCGAGGTATTGCTGTCATGGGCTATCTGTACGATCTTCTGCTAAGAGCAGAAAGTGGATCAGACTTAGAGGAAAGGTGACTATCGTCAATTAGACCCTCAGGGACTCGGGTGGTTCCTGAACATTCAGGAGTCAGTCCTGGTCCCGACTCAGTGTCTGGAGTATCTAGTTCTGATTCTGGACTCCTTGGAGGCAAAGGTATCCTACCTCTGGAGAAGTTGCTGACACTTCAGTCTGCGGTGCGGGTGCTGACATCCCAAAAATGGTTGTCAATCCGTTTTTTGCATGAGAGTCCCGAGACTCGTGGTGGCCTCCTTCGCGGCCGTTCGGTATGCCCAATCACACACCAGGGCATTGCAGAAGGAGATCTTGTCCACCTGGGACAAATCCCCGTTGTCCTTGGATCTTCAGATCCAGGTGATTCACCTGGTCAGGGCGCCCCTGACATGGTGGTTGAGATCCTCGGCTCTTCGGTCCGGAAAGTCGTTCCCCCTCCCATCCAATGGACGGTACTCACGACGGACACCAGCCTGACGGGCTGGGGTGGAGTCCTGTCGGCTCAGGCATTGGACTCCGGACGAGCCCGTTTTACCAATCACTGTTCTGGAAATACGGGCCATCGGACTGTGTCTCTCCTCAGGTCGGAGAGAGTACGGGATCGCTCCATCAGGAGCCAGTCAGACACCGCCACGGCGGTGGCGTATGTAAACCATCAAGGGGGAACTCGGAGCTCAGCTGCGGCTTCCGAGGTAGTCCGTATCCTGAAGTGGGCCGGAAGAAACGTGTCGGCTCTCTAGGCCATTTTACATTCTGGGCATAGACAATGGGCAGGCGGACTATCTGAGTCGCCAATCGCCAGACACCGGACCAAGAAGAGTGGTCCTTGCATATTTCAACTCCTTTACCGACGGTGGGGCACGCCGGATGTGGACCTGATGGCCTCTCGACTCAATCGCAAGGGTCGAGGTTGTGGCCAGATCCAGGGATCCTTGGGCGATGCCTCGAATGCGTTGGTGGCCCCATAGGGTCCTTTATCGCCTGATATAAACTCCGGCGATCCTAATTGTTCCGGATTGGCCTCAGCATCACTGGTACGCTGATCTGGCACGTCTCGTCGCGGACGTTCCCTGGCGGTTGCCGATGAGGGTGGACCTTCAGTCTCAAGGTCCTATGTTTCATCCGGCTTACAGGAACCTCCTTTTGGGAATATCCGGGATATTCCCCTCTTGTCTTGTCTCAGAAGGTGGCATTTTTAGTGGCAATCACTTCTGTTTGACGAGTGTCTGAGTTGGCGGCTTTGTCCTGCAAGTCGCCATATTTGGTCATCCATAAGGATAAGGCGGTGTTGCATCCACGACCTTCCTTTTTTGCCAAAGGTGGTGTCGACCTTTCACCTACATGAGGACATTGCCCTCCCGTCCTTGTGTCCTCACCCATCGCATCCCAGAGAGTTTGCGCTGCACATATTGGAGGTGGTATGAGCCTTACGGGTGTACCTGTCTGCTACTGCTTCTATTCGGAAGTCCGACTCACTGTTTGTGACTGTCTCTGGTCCATAACAGGGCCAAGCGGTTTCGTCTGCCATCATTTTAGGGGAATCAGACAAACCGTCATTCAAGCCTATGCTCTCAAAGGGCGGGCGCCTCCCTTTCCGGTTACGGCACATTCCACCAGGGCAATTGGTGCTTCCTGGGTTTCCCGACATCAATCGTCGGTTGCACAAGTGTGCAAGGCGGCGACCTGGTCGTCTGTTCATGCCTTTTAAGTTTCTTATAAGGTTAATGTGGCTGCATCTTCGGATGCTTCCTTCGGCCGCAGGGTGCTGCAGGCCGCTGTTTAAAGTTGCGACTCCTCCGTTGAGGAGCTCTGCCTTACTGGAGTGAAGTTTTGGTTTTTCCATTTATACTGCTCCCATCCCTCTTGACACTGCTTTGGGACATCCCACGTGTAAAGTGTAAAGAGACACCGTGTCAGTCCATGGATGACAAGAGAAAATAGGATTTTTTGTACTCACCGTAAAATCCTTTTCTCTGACATCCATGGACTGACACGGCACCCACCCTTCCTTTTAAGTTTGTACTGCTTTGTTACGAACTGAAGTCTGCTGACTGTAGTGGGAGGATTATGTCCGGAGGGACCGCCCCCTGGGTGGGGCTGTTCAGCTCTGGCTTTTAGAATGTATGTATAACATTTCACATTCTGCCTAGGTCTTCTCCTGCAAGCAGGGACATAACCCACGTGTAAAGTGTAAAGAGACACCGTGTCAGTCCATGGATGTCAGAGAAAAGGATTTTACGGTGAGTACAAAAAAATCCTATTTTAATTGCTTAGCACATTGACATGATATGGAAGCGTTAAAAACATGGTTAAAATGCTGCTTCTCTGAGCCCATGTAAAAGATGCCAAAGTTGATTGGATTGTTGGCCCCATTGTGTTAGCAATGCAGATAATTTGTATTTATTTTTTTAAAGGGGTTGTAAACCCTCAAGGGTTTTCACCTTAATGCATTCTATGCATTAAGGTGAAAAACCTCCTGTGATGCAGCAGCCCTCCTTTTACTTACCTGAGCCCCATAATTCCCGTGACGGGAACGAGCATACCAGCTCCGGCCGGTGTCTCGTGACGTAAAAGAATAGATTGATAGCAGCGCAATCAAATCCAATGACGTGGGGGGCGGAACCGAGTCCTGCTGTCTGTGTCAATAGAGGGTGTTCTGAAGGAGATCGCTTCTCTGACACCGCACTCGAGGAGACGGAGCCACCAGCTCCAGAAGAGGACGATCGGGGCCACTCTGCAAAACCTACTGCATAGAGGAGGTAAGTATGTTTGTTTTAAAAAAAAAGGGTTTAGTAACCCTTTAAGGACATGCATGGAACACATACATACACACATATATGTGTGTGTGTGTGTGTATGTATTCCATGCGTGTCCTTAAATCATGTGATGCCGATGCGCATGCCTGGCGGCCGCGATGTCCGCCAGGTACATGCGATCGGCTTTTACAGAGGCAGGACGTGGATCTCTGTGTGTAAATCCATGTCCTGTCAGGGAGAGAGGAGACCGATGCTGTGTCCCTTGTACATAGGCACACAGATCGGTCACCTCCCCCACTCAGTCCCCTCCCCCACACAGTAAGAAACACTAATAGGGAACATATTTAACCCCTTGATCGCCCCCTAGTGTTAACCCCTTCCCTGCCAGTCACATTTTATACAGTAATCAGTGCATTTTTATAGCACTGTTCGCTGTATAAATGTGAATGGTCCCAAAATAGTGTCAAGTGTCCGCCGCAATATCGCAGGCCTGACATAAATCGCAGATCGCCGCCATTACTAGTAAAAAAAATATATATAATAAAAATGTCATAATTCTATCCCCTATTTTGTAGGCGCTATAACTTTTGCGCAAACCAATCACTATACGCTTATTGCAATTTTTTTTTTACCAAAAATAAATAGAAGAATACGTATCGGACTAAACTGAGAAAAAATATATATATATATTTTTTTTAAATAATGTGATATTATATCAAAAAGTAAAAAAAATTGAGTTTTTTTTTTTTTTTTTTTTTTTACATTTTCTGTCTTTTTTGTTTTATAGCGCAAAAAATAAAAACCGCAGAGGTGATCAAATACCACCAAAAGAAAGCTCTATTTGTGGGAAAAAATATCATTTGGGTACAGTGTTGTATGACCGCAATTGTCATTCAAAGTGCGTCAGCGCTGAAAATTGGTCTGGGTACGAAAGGGGTTTAAGTGCCCAGTAAGGAAGTGGTTAATATTTTACTAACAAATGGAGACTATATTGTTTGTGTACACTGAAATTAATTTTAGTGTATTTCTGCTGAAAATATAAATTTGATAAACGCACTTTAAATATCGTGCAACATAAAAAAAATAAAAAAAACTGGCATAACTTTATTTGACAGGCTCTTTTGCTTTCAGAAAATTTGGTTTTGAGGGGTTATAAAATAAGTTTTTTTTAAACAAAAAATGTTGGTCCATCAGCAAACACGTTCAATTATTTGTAAACCCTCACCTTTGTAAAACAACCCATTCAGTTTAAAATCAAAATAAGACAAAACATTTGAGTGTTTGTATATACAGTGGGGGAAATATTTGATCCCCTGCAGATTTTGTAAGTTCGCCCACTTACAAAGAAATAAAGGGTCTATAATTTTTATCCTAGGTTTATTTTATATGATAGAGACAGAATATCAACCAAAAATCCAGGACAACATACGATACAAATGTTATAAATTGAGTTGCAGTTCAGTGAGTAAAAGAAGTATTTGATCCCCAAGCAAAACATGACCTGGTGGAGAAACCCTTGTTGGCGAGCACAGAGGTAAGATGTTTCTTGTCGTTGGCTACCAGATTTGCACACATCTCAGGAGGGATTTTCACTGAACTTCAACTCCCTTTTATAACATTTGGTACATTGTATGTTATTGCACAGTTTAAACATGTCTTTGCCTCAAATTTCTCCACTAATTGCACATTACAAGCCATTCTGAACAAAACAAGCTCATCTGTAGAGATCTCGGAAATATTTTGAAAAAAAAATAAGCATGCTCTATGAATGGGAACATATAACATAACATATTTGGGGTTTCTCCAATTTGACTGCAAAGACTTTCCTTTATCCTGTCAATATACCCCCCCCCCCTTTATTTCCCCCCCTTGCATTTGTCACAAACCTTGCTTGACGACTGGCGAAAATGTTATTGATTCATAGGGGTGGATTTACTACATGCAAATAGACCATACGATTTTGCAAGTGCAGTTGCTCCAGAGCTTAGTAAATGATGCCAAGCTTTACTTTGCAAAACAACCAATCGCATGCAAGGAAATAATTTTTGCTTATACGTGATTGGATGATGGAAGACCGCAGAGCTCAACCTCATCTACTAATCTTTGGAGCCACTGCACTTTACAGTCTATTTGTCTTTAGTAAATGAACCCCTATGTGTTAACCCCAGTGGCATCTCGTGCACATGGGTAAAGGCTGAGATTACTAAATGGCTTGTTACATTTTTTTTTTTTTTTTTGTCCTGTACAGTACACAGAAATGTGTGTATTCTACTTTATGCATTATCTTGTTGCCCATTATTTATATATATATATATATATATATATATATATATATATATATATATATATATAATCTCTTCATCCAGTTTGCACAACTGATCTTATAAGCACTTCAACGTGTTGTTTTTTTTTTTTTTACAGATAAAACAATAAAGTTGTGGAAAATAAGTGAACGCGACAAAAGAGTAGAAGGCTACAACTTGAAGGATGACGATGGCAGGCTACGGGATCCATTTAGAATCACTTCTTTACGGGTATGGACCAATTGGATTTCCTTGGAGGTTGTTTGCCATGAATGAACCCTTAGGCTCCATGCACACTGGGCTTAAAAAAAACGACTGTTCTCTCGGGAGTAAAAAACGCTCATATAGAGCATTTTTTTGTACAAAGTTTAGGAGTTTTTTTTTTTTTTTTTCTGCCTCCAAGCTCCAATCGGAAACACAAACCAGAAGGTTTTTCTCATTCATTCATTGACAGACGCAGCCTTCATATTCAGAACCATAGGGTTATATCGCCTCTATTAGGAGTAGGACTAGGCAGAGCAAAAAACACACAAACCCATGGGCCGTCCTTAGTCAGTATATAACCCCTGCCCTGCTCTAGGAGGTATTCAGTTTTTTTCTGCCTAGTCAGCAGTGAGGACCTGGTTCCCTGCTGGGATCCCTAGTCCTGGGAATTATTTCTCTTATGTCCATGGACTGACACAGCTGTCATACTGATTACGTGTGGGTATATGTCCCTGCTTGCAGGAGAAGACCTAGGCAGAATGTTAGATGTTAAAACATTCTAGAACAAACTAGAGCTGAACAGCCCCGCCCAGGGGGGCGGTCCCTCCGGACATTACCCTCCCACCTGCAGCTAGCAGACCTCAGTTTTTTTTCTGCCTAGCAGAAGGAGACGACGTGGCTCTCTCAGGAGCCAGTCTCCCTGGAAGATTTTACTTTGAAATTTTATTCCTTTGGGAATTTTATTTTATTTTTGAGACCTTTAATCAACTGTTGGCTGGGCAACAGGTTGGGTACACTAGTATCCTCGTAGTCTTCCCTGTCCGACCATCGAGCGTGCTGATCCTCGCCTTGTGTGCGTGAGACTCAGTTCACGACATACCCCATGGCTCCAGGGGTGGCCGGGTTGCTTTCATGCTCCCGCGGTCCTCTCAAGATTGAACAGTACCTGACTGTATCTTTCGCGGTGGACCGGGCCGACCACTACGCAGTACTACTCTGTGATAGGTCTGTCTGAGACAAGCCAGTGGGTCCCTCCAGGGACGGGCAAGTAGTCTCTCCTGCTGCAGGTGAGTACATACTGGCTGTGTTTTTCTTTATGTGGGGGGTTCTCCCTGTCTCCCCCCGGTTATGCTGCTCTGCACCCTGTACTGGTGCTGTGCTGTGTGGGGGGTGCTTGGAGGTTACTCTGGCCTTTGTGTTCAAACAGCTGCCCCAGCGCTTGCCGTGCCACAGCCTTTGAGGGAAGGAGCTCCTGCCTTGTGGTTAGTGAACAACCGCAAAACATGTGCGCCATTAGTGCTGTGAGGTAATTTTGAAAAAAAAGCGCTCGGTGGCCATTTTGCCGTGGATCGATGGCGCAGTATTGTATGCGTCCGGCGGCCATTTTCTTGAAGCTGCCACGATTTTGCTTACAGTTTCGGCCTCTATCGGCCGCTGCTGCAGTGCGAATATCCAATCTCCTCAGTCTGGTCTCCTCAGTCTCCTCACCCTCCCCAGGCTTCACCCGCGCGGCAGCGCGGTTTCATACAGGGGTTGGTGAGTACTCTGGGTGTCCCCTCCTCGGCTTCAGCATAGCCAGTGGGTGGACTGTGTTACTCACTATGATAGTGTTTAACAGTCAGAGGGTGGCAGTATGGAGTCTAGTTCACCTGCTTCTCCACACTTGTCTGAGGCAACTGGCAGTGCTCCTGCACCTGCGGTTCCTAGTGACTAGTTGTCGGCAGTCCTGGAATCATGCTTGTCAGGATGGAAGCGGTGTGCGAGCGCAAGGGAGCTGTAAAGAGCCCCCTCCCCAAACATCCTCCTGTAGGGGAGTGCTCTGTCTCAGATATAGGCCTAGCTATTGCTGCTCAGGACCCTAGCTCTGAGGATTTTCATGTTTTTTTAAACAGGATTTTCCCTGTGAGGAAGACCCCAGTTCTGAAAAACTGACAGGGTGCTTGTAAGTGAACTCATTGATGCTGTGAGGAACACTCTCAAGCTGAATGTTGAGGCTGAGGAACCTCAGGTAACAGCTGTCTCCTTTGGTTCTTTTAAAGCCGTTTTATTCAAAAAGGTTTTTTCCATATGTGCCTTTTTTTGATACATTCATTGACTAAGTCTGGGGTAAGCCGCGGAGGACTTTGGCGGTCCCACAGCGCCTAGCCATGAGGTACCCCTTTAATGAGGACCTGGTTAAGAAGGGGCTCTCCCCCCAGTGGTCGACCTCCCGGTCGCCCGTTTGAATAAGGCTACCATGCTCCCAATGGAAGGGACTCCTGCATTTAAGGATCCCACTGAAAGGAGGTCAGAGTGGTGAGTAGAACTATGTTTACCTTATTGGGGTCTGCCTTGCGCCCTATAGGGGCGGCGACACTTGTGTCTCAAGACACTCACAGGATGGGCAAAGATTTTGCACCAGACGGTTCAGGAGCATAATCTCCCTCCTAAGACCATTACTCTGGCTCACCAACTGGCGCAGGGTTAAGTCCACTTTGGATGCGGCCCCTTTAATTTCTGGGGCCTCTATCTGCTGTGGTGCTGCGTCGCCTTATCTGGCTGAGATGCTGGTCGGCCGACCTAGCTTCCACATAGCTCCTGGCTAACTTGCCCTTTAAGGGCGGTAGACTGTTTGGGGCCGCCCTGGATGCCATTATTATGGATGTCACAAGGGGTTAGAGCACCTTCCTTCCTCAGTCTGGTATGGAAAAAGGAGCCCCCACCGTAGGCCGGGCCCTCCCTTTCCAGCAAAGAAGAATGAGTTTCTTCTCATCAGTCAGAATCCACGGGTAAGCCCTCCCAGACTGGGAAAAGTGCGGCTGGGGGACATGAGCGTCCCTGGGTGCGTAAGCCTACCAAGCAAGCTCCCAAGCCCACTGCCTCATGAAGTCTTGCCCCTGCCCGACTCTGGGGTGGGGGGGGATGTCCTTGCAGGTTCACGTTTCAATGGACATCCCGGATCTCCGACCGGTGGGTGTGCGAGGTGGTCACCTCAGGATACAGGATAGAATTCCGTTCCTGGCCCCCAGACAGATTCTTTCCCTCAATTCTCCCTCTCCTTCCTGCCCGTCGGGCGGCCCTCTTGAGGGCTGTACAGGATTGATCAGGTCCGGAGTGATTGTGCCGGTTCCGTCACAGGTGAGGTGGTTCAGGTTTTCTACTCGAATCTGTAGTCCCAAAAGGTGGACGGGGGTTCGGCCAATCCTGGGCCTCAAGGCCTGACTGCTTTTGTGATGATGCAAAGGTTCCGCATGGAATCCATTCGTGCGGTGTTCGCTACACTCCAAGGGGATTTTCTGGCATCCTTGGACATCAAGGCCGCCTACTTGCATGTTCCGATCTGCGCACGTCAACAGTAGTTTCTGCGCTTGCGATCGGCAAAGACCACTATCAATTGTGGCTCTTCCCTTCGGCCTAGCCTCGGCACCAAAGGTTTTTTACCAAGGTGCTTGCTCCGGTTCTAGCCTTGCTGAGACAGCGAGGCATTGCTATTATGGGCTATCTGGACGATCTTCTAAGGGCAGACAATGGCTCAGAATTAGAAGTGTGACTATTGTCAGTCAGACCCTTAGGGACTTCGGGTGGCTCCCGAACATTCAGAAGTCGGTCCTGGTCCTGGCTCAGCATTTGGAGTATCTCGGTCTGATCCTGGACTCCATGGAGGCGTAGATTTTCCTGACCCTGGAGAAGTTACTGACTTTTCAGTCTGTAGTGCGGGTCCTGACGTCTCAGAAATGGTCGTCAACCCGTTTTTTGCATGAGAGTCCTGTGACTCATGAGGGCCTTATTCGAGGCTGTTCCGTATGCCCAATCACACACGGGCATTACAGTAAGAGATCCTGTCCACTTGGGACAAATCTCCATTGTCCTTGGATCTTCAGATCCAGATGAGTCACCCACTCAGGGCGTCCCTGGCGTGGTGGTTGGGGTCCCCGGCTCTTCGGTCCGGGAAGTCGTCCCTCCCCATCCAGTGGACGGTGCTCATGACGGACGCCAGCCTGACGGGCTGGGGTGGAGTCTGGGGAGTCCTGTCAGCCCCAGGGCTTGGACTCCGGACAAAGCCATTTACCGACCAATGTTCTGGAAATATGGGCAATCAGAATATGCCTCCCCACGTGGTCTCTATCGGCCGTCTACGTTCAAGCGTAGACAATTGACAGGCGGACTATCGGAGTCGCCAGATGCTGGACCAGGAGAGTGGTCCTTACACCTGGACATCGCTGTTTAATGTTGCAACTCCTCCGTTGAGGAGCTCTGCTGGTTTGGAGTGAAGTTTTGGTTGTTCCTTTACTATTTTGCCCCCTCAACCTTTTCTTATACTGCTTTGGGACGCCCCACACGTAATCAGTATGACAGCTGTATCAGTCCATGGACAATAAGAGAAAATAGGATTTTGTACTCACCGTAAAATCCATTTCTCTGACGTCCATGGACTGACACAGCACCCACCCTTCCTTTTAAGGTTTGTACTGCTTTGTTACGAACTGAGGTCTGCTAGCTGCAGGTGGGAGGGTAATGTCTGGAGGGACTGCCCCCTGGGCGGGGCTGTTCAGCTCTGGTTTGTTCTAGAATGTTTTAACATCTAACATTCTGCCTAGGTCTTCTCCTGCAAGCAGGGACATATACCCACACGTAATCAGTATGACAGCTGTGTCAGTCCATGGACATCAGAGAAATAAATTTTACGGTAAGTACAAAAATCCTATTTTTTTTTTTTTTTTCCGGTGAGATCTACAATCAACTGCCGGGCTGGGCGACGGACTGGATACTATAAATCCAATGGGTCCCCCCAGTTTGGCCAGCAAGCGCGCGCAGACCTCAGCTACGCGCTAGGTCGGCCGCGACATAGCCCCACTGGACAGAGGCTGGCCCTGCTAGTTAAACGTCTTGTGAGGTCGCATACGACCGGGTCTCGGCCTATGTCGCAGCGTTTCTCATGACCGACAGTCCCCCCACTTCAGGGGCGAGGAGGATCTTGTCTGGGAGTGTTACTTGCGCACTTCGCTGGAGCGGTAAGTAGGGTCCCCCCCGCCTCTCCTTCCCTGGAGGGGTGGGGGGCGTGGGTACTCCCTGGGGTGGTCGGTCCCTCCGGGGTTCTCCTCCATCCCACTGCCCCCCCCTTTCCTTCCCGGGTGAGGCCCAGGCTTTTGGCCTAGGGGCTTTGTGGACACGCTGCCCCCCCCTTTCACCCTTGGGTTTGCTACCGGGGGGGTATCCCATGGGCCCACCAGCTGCATTTGGGGGCCTGGGATGGGAGTGACCGGACATCCGTGTTCGGGCGCTGGGGCGGTGACCCCAGAGTGGGCAGCGGAGGCCGCCATTGTCAGTTTGGGGTCCGGGGGCCACGCACTTGCGGCGTGCTGCAAAAAATTTAGGCCACGGGGCCGGCTGCTTCCAGATGGATCGGCCCGGTCCCCTCACTCGTGGCAGGAGGCCGATAATTTAGGCTGCGGCTTTGGTCCGGTCCCCCTGCTCGCAGCAGCCGGCCGAAAATTTAGGGCGCGGCCTGCCGGCCGGGTACCACATAGGGGGGCCCCTGGGCCGGCCACGCAGCTCTCGTAATTTTGGGCCGCGGCTTGCGGCCTACAGACGGATCGGTCCGGTCCCCCTGCTCGCAGCAGACGGGCTAAAAATCTAGACAGCGTTTTTGCCAGGTGCTGGCAATTACAAGATGGGGGATGCGGTGGTGGCTGCAGCGCAGGGCTGGTATCCCTTTTGGATAAGCGGTTTTGCGCGGCGAAGGCTTTCCCTTCTCCCTCTTATTCTGCCAAAATTGTCCATGAGGACTGGGAGTGTCCGATGTGTCTTTTTTTTGTGTTTCCAAGAACACTTGCTGTAAGGTACCCCTTTTGGGGAGTCCCTCCTTCAGTAGTGGATTGTTCCACCAGTAGTGGACCTGGGGGGAGATGTCAGATAAAAAGCAGAGAAAGAGGTGAGGGCTGTGCTGTCTCACTCTGTGTGCACACAGGGTAATCTCTTCCCCAGACTGCCAGAAGGGGGGGGAGAGAGCACCCCCAGGCACCTAGCAAATGCGCATGTGTTTGCGCCTGCTAAAACGCATGATACCGCAGTACCTTTTTCGCATGTTTCAATCGCATAGAGCAGCCCATTAACCACTTAACGACCGCCCACTGTAAATATACATCGGCAGAATGGCACCGACAGGCACAATCACGTACATATACGTGATTGCCTTTGTATAGTTGGGGGGTCCGATCGGACCCCCCTTCTTTACAGTGAGCGGCTGTTATTGGTTTGGGAGCGATCAGGGATGAGGGGACAGCCGTTCGATTCCGGCCACCCCCTCTCGATCGCTCCCAGCGAATCGAATCCTTCCCCTGCCTGTGTAATGTTTACACAGGCAGAGGAAGTGATGTCATCTCTCCTGCGGCGCTCACATATACCGAGCGCCGCACAGGAGAAGATGCAGGTTAGTGCACAAAACACTACACTGACACCAGGACACATAGGCACATAAATCGCCCCCCAGCCCCCAGTCACAGTGTCACTGATTGCAGTGACCATTTATTTACTGATCACTGCAATCAGTGACATTTGTGACTGTAAAAGTGTCACTAAAGTTAGTTTTAGGTCCAGTGTAGCCCCCTAACCCCCCCCCCCCCAATAAAGGTTTAACCCCCTGATCGCCCCCCAGATAACCCTTTCACCCCCTAGCACCGCCGTCGCTAAGCAATCATTTTTCTGATCGCTGTCTTAGCGTTGGTGATGCCGATCGGTAGCCAGTTATTTTTTTTAGGTTCGCCGCAAGTTTTTATAGCGTCGGGTACGCCCATATATTACCTAATAAAGGTTTAACCCCCTTGATCACCCCCCAGGTAACCCTTTCACCCCCTATCACCACTGTCCCTAAGCGATCGTTTTTCTGATCGCTGTCTTAGTGTTGGTGATGCCGATAGGTAGCCAGTAATTATTTTTTTTTTAGGTTCGCCGTCAGGTTTTTATATAGCGTCAGGTACCCCCATATATTACCTAATAAAGGTTTTAACCCCCTAGTTAACCCTTTCACCAGTAATCACCATATAAGTGTTACGGGTGACGCTGGTTAGTTGGTTTGCTTTTTATAGTGTCAGGGCACCCGCCGTATATAACCCAATAAAGGTTTAACCCCCTGATCGCCCGGCGGGTGATATCAATTGGGTTTTAGCGTCAGAGAGGGTCTGTATCACACCCCAGGCAGCGTCAGGTTAGTGCCAGTAACGCCAACACCCACGCGTGAAGCATACACCCCCCTTAGTGGTATAGTATCTGAACAGATCAATATCTGATCAGATCTATACTAGCGTCCCCAGCAGTTTAGGGTTCCCAAAAACGCAGTGTTAGCGGGATCAGCCCTGATCCCTGCGACTCCAGTGCTGTAGGAGGTGATTTCACCACCACAGTTAAAAAAAAAAAGCATATATGCCGAAGCATTGGGGCAGCAGGGGCGGAGGAGCGATTTTGCTCCTAATGCCGCGTACATACGGTCAAAATTCCAACGGAGGCTTGCCCGTGGAAAAGTCTGACCATGTGTACGCGGCATAACTTTTGCGGGAAGATGCCCCCATGCTTCGGCATATATAAATGGTGCATGTATGCCCATCATTAGAAGTGGGTGGATGAAGGGCGGTATTCTAATGGTGGGTATACCCACCGATCAATCTTTTTTTTTCGTTCAGCCAACAGGCTGCATAAAAAAAAAGATTACAATACATGTCCAACAAGGACCAGCATGTTGCTGGACTTTGAATGGTTATACCAGATTGATGTCTGCGGGTTTAGGTATCATCTTGGTATCATTCTTTTCAGCCAGCGGCCGGCTTTCATGTAAAAGCAATCCTAGTGGCTAATTAGCCTCTGGACTGCTTTTACAAGCAGTGGGAGGGAATGTCGTCCCCCCCGGATATAAAAAGCGCCATTGGGAAAGCATTTTATTACACCGATCTTGGTGTGGTCAGGTGCTTTGAGGGCAGAGGAAAGATCTAGGGTCGAATAGACCCCAGTTTTTTCAAAAAAGAGTACCTGTCACTACCTATTGCTATCATAGGGGATATTTACATTCCCTGAGATAACAATAAAAATGATAAAAAAAAAAAAATATATGGAAGCAACAGTTTAAAAATAAAATAAAAAAGCAAAATTAATAATAAAAAAAAAAAAAAAAGCACCCCTGTCCTGCCCTGCTCTTGCCCAATGGCGAACGCAAGCGTCGGTCTGGCGTCATATGTAAACAGCAATTGCACCATGCATGTGAGGTATCACCGCGAAGGTCAGATCGAGGGCAGTAATTTTAGCAGTAGACCTCCTCTGTAAATCTAACGGTGTAACCTGTAAAGGCTTTTAAAGGCTTTTAAAAATGTATGTAGTTTGTCGCCAATGCGCGTTTGTGCACAATTTTAAAGCTTGTCGTGTTTGGTATCTATGTACTCGGCCTAAGATCATCTTTTTTTATTTCATCAAACATTTGGGCAATATAGTGTGTTTTAGTGCATTAAAAGTAAAAAAAAGTGTATTTTTTCCCCAAAAAATGCGTTTGAAAAATCGCTGCGCAAATACTGTGTAGAAAAAAAAATGCAACACCCACCATTTTAATCTGTAGGGCCTTTGCTTTAAAAATATATATAATGTTTGGGGGTTCAACATAATTTTCTTGCAAAAAAAGAGATGTTTTCATGTAAACAAAAAGTGTCAAAAAGGGCTTTGTCTTCAAGTGGTTAGAAGAGTGGATGTAAGCTTCCTAATGTTGTGTATAAAATGCCAGGACAGTTCAAAACCCCCCCAAATGACCTCATTTTGGAAAGTAGACACCCCAAGCTATATACTGAGAGGCATGTCGAGTCCATTGAATATTTTATATGTTGACACAAGTTGCGGAAAAAAGACAATTTATTTTTATTTATTTTTTTGCACAAAGTTGTCACTAAATGATATATTGCTCAAACATGCCATGGGCATATGTGGAATTGCACCCCAAAATACATTCTGTTGCTTCTCCTGAGTACGGGGATACCACATGTGTGAGACTTTTTGGGAGCCTAGCCGCGTACGGGACCCCAAAACCAAGCACCGCCTTCAGGCTTTCTAAGGGTGTAAATTTTTGATTTCACTTCTCACTGCCTATCACAGTTTCGGAGGCCATGGAATGCCCAGATGGCACAAAACCCCCCCCAAATGACCCAATTTTGGAAAGTAGACACCCCAAGCTATTTGCTGAGAGGTATGGTGAGTATTTTGCAGATCTTGCTTTTTGTCACAAAGTTTTGAAAAATGAAAAAAAAAATGATAATTTTTTTTCTTTCTTCATTTTCAAAAACAAATGAGAGCTGTAAAATACTCGCCATTCCTCTCAGCAAATAGCTTGGGGTGTCTATATTCCAAAATGGGGTCATTTGGGGGGGTTTTGTGCTATTTTGGCATTTTATAGCCTTCGAAACTGTGATAGGTAGTGAGGAGTGAAATCAAAAATTTGTGCCTAGAAATCCTGAAGGCGGTGCTTGGTTTTCGGGGTCCCGTATGTGGATAGGCTCCCAAAAAGTCCCACACATGTGGTATCCCCGTACTCAGGAGAAGCAGCAAAATGTATTTTGGGGTGTAATTCCACATATAACCATGGCATGTGTGAGCAATATATCATTTAGTGACAACTTTTTGTAATTGTTTTTTTTTTTGTCATTATTCAATCACTTGGGACAAAAAAAATAGGATTTTTATAACAGCTTACCTGTAAAATCCTTTTCTTGGAGTACATCACGGGACACAGAGCGACATAGTCATTACTAATGGGTTATATAGATACCGTCAGGTGCTGGCACTGGCAACTTCCAAAACCGGAAGTACCCTCCCCTATATAAGCCCCTCCCATCCGGGAGCACCTCAGTTTTGTAGCAAAGCAATAAGTGTCCCCAAAGAGGGGCGGAAGCTCTGTGTCCCGTGATGTACTCCAAGAAAAGGATTTTACAGGTAAGCTGTTATAAAAATCCTATTTTCTTTCTCGTACATCACGGGACACAGAGCGACATAGTCATTACTAATGGGATGTCCTAAAGCAATGCCAAATGAGGGGGGGGATACACCATATATAAGCTGAGCGTTATCAGACATGAGGATCTTTTGCGGCCTGCAACACACTGCGCCCAAAGGCGACATCCTCCTGACTTCTAACGTCCACCTGGTAGAACCTAGTAAACGTGTGAACTGAAGACCATGTTGCGGCTCTACAGATTTGAGCCAGGGAGGCCTGGTGATGCACTGCCCATGAAGTTCCAACTGCTCTCGTGGAGTGCGCTCTAACCTTGAACGGAGGCGGTCTCCTTCTCAAGCCATAAGCTTGCATAATGACCTATCGAATCCACTTGGCTAAAGTAGATTTTGACGCTGCCTGACCCTTTCTGGGGCCTTCCGGCAGAATAAACAAAGTATCCGTTCTGCGAATCTGAGCAGTGGCTTTTAGATAAGCTTTAACTGCTCTTACTACATCCAAAGAATGCAATAACTTTTCCTCTACCGAAGTAGGTTTGGGGAAAAAAGAAGGAAGAACCACATCTTGGTTCAAATGAAACCTCGATACCACCTTAGGAAGAAAGGCTGGATGAGGACGTAACACTACTCTGTCCTTATGGATAACCAGATATGGCTCCTTACAGGACATAGCTGCTAATTCCGATACTCTTTTAGCCGAACAAATGGCTACTAGAAAAATCAATTTCCTGGTGAGAAGCACCAAGGAAATATGCTGTAATGGTTCAAATGGTTGTTTCTGTAGAACCGACAGAACCAAGTTTAGATCCCATGGACATATGGGAATATTAACCGGAGGACTAATACGCATCACTCCTTGTATAAAGGCTTTGACTAGTGAATGCGAAGCCAAGGGCCTTTGAAAAAATATTGACAAGGCCGAAATCTGACCCTTGATAGTACTCAAGGCAAGCTTCCTATCTACAGCCCACTGTAGGAAGTCCAGAATCCTACCAATTACGTACTTATGTGGATGCCATTTCTTGGCCTCACACCACGCGATGTACGCCTTCCAGATTCTATAGTAGATCTGCCTGGATACCGGCTTCCTGGCATTGATCATGGTAGATACCACAGCATTAGAGAGCCCTCTCTTTTTTAGAATGTGGGCTTCAATAGCCAGGCCGTCAAACCTAGGGCTGGTAAGGAAGGGTGGTATATCGGTCCTTGCGAAAGCAGGTCCGGACGACGTGGGAGAGTCCAAGGACTCCCCACTGAAATTTTACAATCTCAGCGTACCACGCTCTTCGGGGCCACGCTGGAGCCACCGGAATCACTGTTTCTTTTCTACCCTGATTCTGCGGAGTAATCGAGGTAACCATTGTGGCGGTGTGAATGCATATATCAGCTTGAACTGATCCCAAGGGAACACTAGGGCATCCGAGCCGCAAGCTAGGGGATCCCTTGTCCGAGAGACAAACCTGTCCCCCTTTGCGTTGAATCTGGATGCTAGAAGATCTACATCCGATGTTCCCCACCGCTGACATATTGTCCAGAAAACCTCGGGGTGAAGGGACCCTTCCTCTGGGCCTAATTGCTGGCGACTTAGAAAGTCCGCCTTCCAATTCTCCACTCCTGGAATGAATACCGCAGATATGGCTGGGACATATTTTTCTGCCCATTTCAGGATGTAATTTACTTCCCTCTGGGCTGCACGACTCCTGGTGCCCCCCTGATGATTGATATATGCCACTGCTGTGGCATTGTCTGATTGAATTCTGACAGGGGACCCTTGGAGTTTGGATGTCCATGCTACTAGGGCATACCGGGCTGCTCGTATCTCTAAGAGATTGATGGGCAGGGCCTTTTCTGCATCCGACCATCTGCCCTGGAGAGACTATTGCTCCAGTACTGCTCCCCAGCCTATAAGGCTGGCATCTGTAGTGACCACCTTCCAAGAAATCGGACTGAAGGATTTCCTTTTCCAGATTCTGGGGAACCAACCACCAACGGAGGCTCTTGCGAACGGAAGGGGACAAGGACATTGTAAGTCTAGGGCCTGAACTTTTTTGTTCCAGGCTGACAGTATGGCCCCTTGCAAATTCCTTGAATGGAATTGACCGTAGGGTACTGCTTCGAATGATGCCACCATTTTTCCCAGCAGCCTCATATACAGGCGTATGGACGGCTGTCTTTTTTGTACCCACTAAGTGGATCAAATCTTTCAAAGACAACACCTTTCCTCGAGGCAAGAATATTTTTCTCTGGCCTGAATCCAACCTTAGCCCCAAGTATTCCAGACTTTTGACTGGTTTTTAGGGCTGACTTGTCTCGGTTGATAATCCAACCGTGAGATTCCAGATACTTGATCGTCTTGTGAACGACCACGTCTAGTTTTTTCACTGAGTGGTCTATCAGCAACAAGTCATCCAGATATGCCATTATCATTACACCTTGTGTTCTTAGATTGGCCAATAAAGGGCCAGAATTTTTGTAAACACTCGTGGTGCTGTGGCCAAACCGAAGGGTAAGGCTCTGAACTGAAAATGGCGCCCTTCTACTGCAAAGCGTAGAAATTTTTGGTGGACTGGAAAGATGGGAATGTGCAAATAAGCATCTTTGATGTCGATCGCGGCTAACCAATCCTCCCCTTGTAGGGCAGTGGCCACCGATCGGATCGACTCCATCGGAAAGTCCTGATATACAGGAATTTGTATAGCCCTTTTAGAATTAATATGGGCCTCCCGTCCGCGTTTGCTTCGGGACTGTAAAGAGGTTTGAGTAAAACCCGAACCCTCATTCTTCCAGGGGAACCTCCATACTTACTCCTTGGAGCAATAGTTGTTCTAGTGCCAACAGGAGGGACTCTCTCTTCCGGGGATCCCTTGGCACGTTTGACCTCAAAAATGGGAAGGAGGAGAGTCTTTTAACTCCAAACTGTATCCCAAACCTACTGCGGAGAGCACCTATCTGTCTTGATCGTGTCCCGCCAGGTCTCTTGCGAACAACTGGAGTCCTCCCCCCACCCGACTGAGTGGGGGCTTCAATAAATTTAACTTTGGGGGAGGTTTTGTACCTCCCCTGACCCAGGGTTTCTCATTACCCTGCTACTGTCCCTGTTTTTTACCCCCGGGAATTGACCGAGGAGGCCGTCGGAACTGTTACACAGCCGATGCCCCAGGGACTGGAGAAGCAGGCCTCTTAAAGAGGGACCTCTAACTCTGCTTTTAACCGGCAAAAGCGTATTTTTACCGCTGGAAATTTTCTGGATATATTTGTCCAGGTTTTCCCTGAATAAGCGTTCACCATGAAATGGGACGCTAACCAGCCATTCTTTACAGGGAGCTTCAGCAGACCAGTTTTTGAGCCATAGGAGCCTACGCATATGTACTATAGACAGCATAAGGCGGGAGGCCTGATGGAGTGAATCCTCTATGGCGTCAACCGCAAAGCCTAAGGCTCTAGGTAGATCAGCTAGGGCAAAGCCTGCTGATCTGTCAAGTCCCTCAAGACCTGTTTCAACTGATCCTTCACTGCTTAGCAGACCCCAATAGCTGCTACTGCTGGTTGTATCACCAAGCAGATTTTCATAAGGACTCCAATCTTTTATCTATTGGGTTCTTGAACATTTGGACATTATCCACTGGACATGTCAGTGATTTATACATACGAGAGATGGCTGCGTCCACTGTAGGGACCTTCCATTTTTTTTTTTTTTTTGATGAACTTATCCTCCATGGGATAGACCACCGGAAATCTCTTGAGGGAATAAATATTTTCTCAGGACGTTCCCAATCCTGGTAAATGAGCCCTTTCAGTAAAGGGTGAAGTGGAAAAGAACAAACAGTCTGGGGGCTTCTAGCGACCCCAACGAGGATACAGTAGTGGTTGATGGTTCCGCAAGGTGCATTTTTAAATGCTGATCGGACCATGTTAGTCAGAGACTGAACCCATAATCTTTCAGCTTGAGATGCTGAGAAAAGGTTCCCCCACTGTTGATTCCTCTATAACAGAATCAACCTTATCCTGATCCCCTTCAGGCAGGTCGATCCCTGTATGGGACTGTTGCTCTAACAGGCACTCTGAAGGAGGAGACGGAGATCGGGCGTGCTTTCCCTGACAGGGAGGCAGCGATCAGTGTTGACAATCTCTCTCTAATCCTCCCAGACTGAGGAAAAAACCTCCTCTGTTACATACACAGGAGCAGGTGAACTCAAGACAGCCACAGTACCAAGTACCCCTGCGGGGTCTCTACGGTCACTTACCTCTGAACTTCAGGGGAGACTGGTGCAGCAGAAGTATGCCCAAGATCCTCCGAGCCCGATGAGACCCCCTTCGCTTCCTGGAAGATTCAGTTCCGGAGCTTCTGGACGGCATATTCCTAAGCCTAAAGCTGAGGTATTCCAGCCGTAATACACCACTTTTACTGAGAATAGTCTAGCACAATTGCTGCTATATCACAGTTGGTGTCTACTAATGTGCCTTTCTAGGGGATGCCTGTATCAACCGCTTGCTGTATGCCTTTAAATGTTGCCAGCTCTGTCTCTGTACTTCATAGCCAGCTCACTACAACATTGTGTTTTTTTTAAACTGCTGGGACGCCCGCACATGCGCAGAAGCGCTGCGGCGCGCACAGAGCGTCATCCCCCAGGCTCCGCCCCCTTTCCCGGCTCACCTCTATATATAGAGGCGCGGCCACGTGCGCCTTCGGCGCTAATTTCAAAAAAATGGTAACAAGGGACAGGAGCCAGGGCCCCTCTTTGCCGCATGCCGGGGGATGGACGAGCACTGCAACATGGCAGAGGAAGCAGTTTCCTATAAGAGAACTCACCATCTGCCTGGACTTTGCTCTGCTGAGAAGAAGCTAGTCCACATGACAAGAAAACATTCCACAGCGGCCTCTAGTGGACAAACACAGGTACCGCAGTCTAATATATTAAATATATATATATAAAAAAAATTTTTTTTTTTTTTTTCTTGACCACCATTAAAAATTATTACATTTTTTTTTTAGTAGTTACAGGCATGCACAGAATTTTGCGGGAATACCATTAGGTAACAGACAGACAAATTAGGCTTGGGGGTCCCCCAATAGAACCAAGTTCCTGGGGGCCCCCACTTACCTGTTCCCCGCCGCAGGACTTTGTTTGGTCCACAAAAGCCCAAACTTCACCTATCACGGCAGGCATTGTAATCAAACCTTCAGGGACCGGGTTCCCAAGGATTCCACTCCCCTGGACCTGTATAGCACCCTGCACAGAAAACATCTTGGTCGTGGGTATGACCAGAGCTCTGGATCCCAGGGTCCAGCTCTCCTAAGAGAAGCATTACAGGCAAAACCTTGCTCTTCTCTGCAAGGCCCGGGTACCGACCGTTTAGCTATGAAGCTTTTTTGGTCGGATCCGGAATAGCTTACTGAGGCCCAAAAGAACCTGTACGCAAGCTCAGTGAAAAACACATGTTTCTTCTTGGCCAACACCTTAGACACTGGCAAAAAACTGAGGTGCTCCCGGATGGGAGGGGCTTATATAGGGGAGGGTACTTCCGGTTTTGGAAGTTGCCAGTGCCAGCACCTGACGGTATCTATATAACCCATTAGTAATGACTATGTCGCTCTGTGTCCCATGATGTACGAGAAAGAAAAATATTCAATGGGCTCAACAGGCCTCTCAGCAATTTCCTTGGGGTGTCTACTTTCTAAAATAGGGTCATTTGGGGGGGGGGGTTTGTACTACCCTGCCATTTTAGCACCTCAAGAAATGAGATAGGCAGTCATAAATTAAAAGCTGTGTAAATTCCAGAAAATGTACCCTAGTTTGTAGACGCTATAACTTTTGCGCAAACCAATAAATATACGCTTATTGACATTTTTTTTTTACTAAAGACATGTGGCTGAATACATTTTGGCCTAAATGTATGACTAAAATTGAGTTTATTCGATTTTTCTTATAACAAAAAGTAGAAAATATCATTTTTTTTCAAAATTTTCGGTCTTTTTCCGTTTATATTGCAAAAAATAAAAATCGCAGAGGCAATCAAATACCATTAAAAGAAAGCTCTATTTGTGGGAAGAAAAGGACGCAAATTTCGTTTCGGTACAACATTGCATGTCCGCACAATTTACAGTTAAAGCAGCGCACTGCAAAATTCTGAAAACGGCTCTGGTCCTTTAGCTACAAAATGGTCCGGGGCTTAAGTGGTTAAGACGCATGCAGCTGACGCACCTCAGACTGGTGTGCCCCGAGATTGTTCACAATTCTACATGGTACCTTGACTGAAAAGTTTGAGAAACACCGGTCGATAGGACTGCAGGAGGAGAGGTACTCTGTCTGTGTCGGGCAGATGAGGTTAGATTGACGCTGGTCCTCATCCAACAGGAAATGGGATGGTAAGAGCAGTGGAATCGCCCAGCGTAACCTGTGCAGCAGCATGGGCAAGTATGACATGGAACTAAACAAACCCTCTACTAAACCAATGTGTATAGCACATTCTTAGAACCGAAGATATTCACAAATCTCATTCCATCACTTATCGAAAAAGTTAGAGGATTATTCCTCATTTCAGTAGTGGACAAAGCTTATTATGTAAATCATTTTTTGGTATGTGAATTTTAGGGTTTAGAAAAAAATATTGTGTACTGTAATAATATTGCTGTTCAGGTTGTTTATAGGTTCTCTGTATTTATGGTTTCCGTTTTTTCTCCTTTTCAGGTGCCAATTTTGAGACCCATGGACCTAATGGTTGAAGCAAGTCCAAGGAGGATATTTGCAAATGCACATACATATCACATAAACTCTATTTCAGTAAATAGTGACCATCAAACTTACCTTTCAGCAGATGACCTGAGAATTAATTTATGGCATTTAGAAATTACTGATAGAAGTTTTAGTATCCTTTTTCTGGTGACCTGTGTATTTGCCTATCCCATGCATGATCAGATTTGTTTTATATGAATGTGTGTGTATATGTTTGTGTGTACACACACCTCACATTTTTGTAAATATTTTATTATATCTTTTCATGTGACAACACTGAAGAAATTACACTTTGCTACAATGTAAAGTAGTGAGTGTACAGCTTGTATAACAGTGTAAATTTGCTGTCCCCTCAAAATAACTCAACACACAGCTATTAATGTCTAAACCGCTGGCAACAAAAGTGAGTAAACCCTTAAGTGAAAATGTCCAAATTGGGCCCAAAGTGTCAATATTTCGTGGGGCCACCATTATTTTCCAGCACTGCCTTAACCCTCTTGGCATGGAGTTCACCAGAACTTCACAGGTTGCCACTTGAGTCCTCTTCCATTCCTCCATGATGACATCACAGAACTGGTGGATGTAGCCCCAGACCATGACACTCCCACCACCATGCTTGACTGTGGGCAAACACTTGTCTTTGTACTCCTCACCTGGTTGCTGCCACACACGCTTGTCACCATCTGAACCAAATAGGTTTATCTTGGTCTCATCAGACCACAGGACATGGTTCCAGTAATCCATGTCCTTAGTCTGCTTGCCTTCAGCAAACTGCTTGCAGGCTTTCTTGTGCATCATCTTTAGTAGAGTCTTCCTTCTGGGACGACAGTCATGCAGACCAATTTGATGCAGTGTGCGGTGTATGGTCTGAGCACTGACAGGCTGACCCCCCACACTTTCAACCTCTGCAGCAATGCTGGCAGCACTCATACGTCTATTTCCCAAAGACAACCTCTGGATATGACGCTGAGCATGTGCACTCAACTTTTTTGGTCAACCATGGAGAGGCCTGTTCTGAGTGGAACCTGTCCTGTTAGACCGCTGTATGGGCTTGGCCACCGTGCTGCAGCTCAGTGTCAGGGTCTTGGCAATCTTCTTATAGCCTAGGCCATCTTTATGTAGAGCAACCATTCTTTTCTTTGCCATGAGGTGCCATGTTGAACTTCCAGTGACCATATATATATATATATATATATATATATATATATATATATATATATATATATATATATATATATTTGCAAAAAACCGGGAGGATTTAATAAAGCACACCAAAAGGTGCCTATTTTTTAGTCAATGAAAACTGACTTGCACAATGTAGTGCAAGTTCTACAGCTGTAAAATGTTAAAATAGTTTGGTACATATTTGGGTTAAAGGATAAGTTCATCTTTGGGAACATCTTGCATGTTCCAGCTCCTCCAGCTGTCCCTCTGATCCAACCCCTCCCTGTGACCCACTGTCACAATTTGAAGAGCGCGGCCGTGCAGGGCTCTGCCCACACGGCCGCGTTATTCATTCAGAGTTCTGTGAATGAAGAGATTACCGACAGCCTGTCAGTAGTGTCAAATACTGACGGCCTTTGCAGCTTAGTTGGTTTGTAGTTGTCAATGAACTAGAAGGGGGCTGGTGAGCATCCTCGTCGTTTTATTGAATCTTCCTGGACTGAGGAAACTGCTTGCCCATATCAGAGGTATGGGCAGACAGCTATGCTAACAGTCTGCAGGAGCTGGGCATTGCACCCTTGATCAGTGTGTGTGTGTTTTTTAAGGTGAACTTATCCTTTAAACTTGCGCTAGGTGCACTTTCATGTTTTTTTTCATACACTCTATAGCTAAGGCTTAAATTTACACCCACAAATTGTCGGAGCAATGAGTTGCATAAATGAATTACAAGTACTGACAAGCTTTGCAGCTGTCAGCTTGAAGTTCTTAATGAACTGCCACTGCTCTGATGAGCGCTCCGGTAGTTCATTGTTTCTTCCCGTCAGTTTGAAACAGCCTGCCCATACACTGACAGTCTGCAGGAGACATGCTGATCATGGGCTCCTAAAAAGAAAAAATAGTAAATGCACATGTTATGTTTAAATCTTTTCTTTTTTTTTTTCTGCAAAAAAGTACTATTTTTAATAGAAATAATAATAATATTATTAATATGAATTTATATATATTTTTTTGTGGTGAACTTATCCTTTAAAAAAAAATTCTCCTCTCTACCTGGCGATACCCAATATGCAAGTCCCAGTCCTACAGGTGGGACAGTGGAGCCCGTGAAACACGTCAGCAAGTTGCTGTTTTTTCTATAGAGTAAGCTGTCCTGCAAATGTAGCAGTTAGGGTGTTGAAATAAACCATATACCACTAACGGGGCTGCTTACTATGATCAGCTTTTATTCTTGAACAACCTTTATCCTAAATGATAAACAAAAAATAAAAAAAACTCATCTTGTGTAACTGCAGTTGGCGTTTGGCTTTAATTTGTTAGTGCATCTAAATCACTCCCCTTAGTCTGACAATGCTGCTGTCTGAAGGTGCCCCTGTGCTCCTTCATCCAGAGTGGGGGCACTCCAATAGAGGAGGTGTGTTACTGGCCATATCACCAGGTAATAAACCTCCTGGATGAACTTGTACTGTATAGAAATCCTGAAAAGTTTTTTTATGTGGGTTGCAGAATTTGTGCGATGCAGAACAGTCTGGTACAGTTCTAGTGCCAGTGTTGGATCAAAACAACTGTATACTTTGATACAATGCATTTGGCATGGCTTTTGGATCCCTTTTATGGTTCTTTCAAATTCAGGTGTCACATTGAGAAAAACTGAAATGTGGAAAATTTGTCCTTAACACTGTTTTCAGACATTGTAGATATTAAGCCTGCTAACATGGAGGAATTAACAGAAGTCATCACAGCTGCTGAGTTCCACCCTCATCAATGTAACGTGTTTGTCTACAGCAGTAGCAAAGGAACAATTAGACTTTGTGACATGCGGGATTCAGCACTCTGCGATAGACATTCAAAATGTAAGCAAAGCTCCCTTCTCCTCTAGAGAACATTTGCTGCTTCTCCAGATGAGGTTCTTTCACCTCACAAAACAGGATGTAATAAATTATTGGTAAAGTACCATTTACTTAAGTGCAACTTTAGTCAGAAAATAGTCCTGCTAGAAGACTTTAGGCTGACCTCTTTTGCAGGTATAGCTATGTAAAACAATAAAAATAAGTGCCTATGCTGTTTAAAATTCAGCAATGCACTCTCTCTGCACATGCTCAGTTGCTCTCTATTTTTTGGCACTATGCTGAAAATCAGAGACGCTAGAGGCCATTCTGCTGACAGCCTAAAGATTTACTGCTGCTCAGATGCTCTGGGCTTCAGCAAAATGGCAGCCTCCGGCAAGAAGAAACTGGAGCAATACTGGAGAGAAATTACAGCGCACAGTAATTTTGGTAGCATAATCAATGTGGGATGTATGTTCCTTGCTAAAGAACGTTCTTTTTCATCAAGTTGTGGGTGAAGTTCCACTTTAATGGTAGTTTGAGTAATTTTATACCTCTTTGTAGCATCTGGTGACTATGAATAGAATTTGAAAGGAAAGACCTCTGATAATGTGCTCCTTGCCCACGCTCGTACTACAGAGTTCTTGATTGTATGCAGTGACTATATCGCAGGCAAGTTCCACTTACCCTACAAGAGTGATTTTATATATTGTTAAAGGGGACCTTTCCCCCCAAAAAGACAATCATTGATGCATACAGCTTTGCATGCAAATGCATACCCCCCCTGCAAGTCATTCTATTTTTTTTATTTTTATTTTTTGTCTCAAATGTTTTCTTGGCACTTCCAGATTTCTCTGGGGCACTGGTAATGTAGCCAGGGCATCACAGGTGCACCCTGGGGACACCACTTCACCAGTGCCTTCCAGGGAGACCTTCCTCAATTTAGCACATGTGCTGTCTGCAATCTGTCTTGTTGAAGAAGCAAATTTTGTGCATGAGCACAGTCTGCTTTGGCTTCTTATTGATACAGTTTGGGTGTGGCACATGTGCGAGATCTGGTGTAAATGGCATCAGGGATCAGGGGGCAGGCGCAGGCTACCAGGATGAAATGACCTGCTGACGGTGATGTATTATTAAAGTGATGACACAGGCGGAGTGTAAATTAAAAAGACGAGCTATGAAAACAAAAAGGATGATATGGGGTGTGCCTAAAAAGTTCAGTGAATGGTTTCCGAAAACAAACAAAACAGAACATATAAACAAATTCCATTTATTGACCTTCAAAATAATCGCCATCCTTCACAACACACTTTTGGCAACGATCAAAAAGTTTCTGGAAACTGTTAGCAAAGGCCTCTTTAGGAATCGATCGCAGAACAGGTGTCACACATTCAGAAAACATGACGCTCTCCAGGCGGTGAAACAGAAGTCCGCGGGTGGGTGATTGGGAACAGGTACTCTGCGCTGAACCAGCAACATCCACTGTCCAGTCCTGTACAACTCTGGCTGAACACAGCGAATGCGTCGTAGCAACTGTTTCAGAACTTGATGCTCACTTATTGCTCCATTGCACTGTGTTCGTCTGCCCGCAGCGGGTTTACCCTGATGGTCACGTGTACTCCACGCTAGGTGGGGCTTCTCGACGTGTGGATAGCCATGTGCGCGCACCTGGCCCACGTTGCCGTTGAGATATCAGGCCATTCGCCTAACTTTTTAGACACCCCTCGTAAGACTTGGACCTGTTTTAAAAAAAAAAAAATTAGATTTGGGGGGGCAGGAGCATCTGCTTTAGAGCTCTTTCACACTGGGGCGGTGGAGGTGTCGGCGGTGAATCGCCGCTATTTTTAGTGGCGCTTTACCGTCATTCTTGCGCCGCTAGCGGGTCGCTTTTAACCCAGGCGTTCACACTGGAGTGAAGGGCTTTTAGGGTGCTTTGCAGGCGCCATTTCTTTCTCGTACATCACGGGACACAGAGCGGCATAGTCATTACTATGTGGGTTATATAGTTTACCTTCAGGTGCTGGCACTGGCAACTTCCAAACCGGAAGTACCCTCCCCTATATAAGCCCCTCCCATCCGGGAGCACCTCAGTTTTTTGCCAGTGTCTAAGGTGTTGGCCAAGAAGTAACATGTGTTTCTCTTGTCATCCATGGACTGACACGGTGTCTCTTTACACTTTACACGTGGGTTATGTCCCTGCTTGCAGGAGAAGACCTAGGCAGAATGTGAAATGTTATACATACATTCTAAAAGCCAGAGCTGAACAGCCCCACCCAGGGGGCCGTCCCTCCGGACATAACCCTCCCACTACAGTCAGCAGACTTCAGTTTTTTTCTGCCTAGCAGAAGGAGAAGACGTGGCTCTCTCAGGAGCCAGTCTCCTGACCTATTTTTATTCCTTTTCTGGAATTCTTTTTTATTTTATTTTTGAGAATTTTCTATCAACTGTCGGCTGGGCAACAGGTTGGGTACAAGATATCCTCGTAGTCTTCCCTGTCCGACCATCGAGCGTGCTGATCCTCGCCTTGTGTGCGTGAGACTCAGTTCACGACAGGCCCCATGACTCCAGGGGTGGCCGGGTTTGCTTTCATGCTCCCACGGTCCTCTCAAGACTGAACAGTTCCTGACTGACTGTATCTTTCGCGGTGGACCGGGCCGACAGCTACTCAGTACTGCACTGTGATAGTCCTGTCAGAAACACACCAGTGGGTCCCTCAGGGGACGGGTAAGTAGTCTCTCCTGCCTGCAGGTGAGTACAAAAGGCTGTGTGTTTCTCTGTGGGGGATTTTCCCTGTCTCCCCCTGTATTTCATTGTCACTCTCTGTCACCATTGCTGGCGCTGTGCTGTGTGGGGTGCCTGGGGGTCACACTGTTCTTGGAGGGGCTAATGCTGGTCTGAAGATATGCTTGGGGCCTTTTTTTGTGTGTTTTGGGGCCTGAGCGCCGAGTGGCGCTGTGTGTGTGCTGTTTTTTTCACTTTTGCTGAGTCATGGCGGCCATCTTGCCGCGGATCGCCTCAGTAAAGTGCGGCGGCCATTTTCTTGTAGCCCGTGCGCTCTTCAGCACTAGTTTTGGCCTCTAGCGCAGCTGTAACAGCGCAAATCTCCTCACAGCTCACCAGCGCTGACACAGCGCGGTACAGACAGCGGAACTGAGCGGTCCCTGGTCCGGTTTGGTGAGTCCCCTGGGCACCCCCTCCTCAGTCAGCACAGCCTGTGGGTGGACTTTTTATCTGAGGAGTCTCAGAGGGGGGCAATATGGAGTCTCTGTCACCAGCTTCCCCTAAATGTCCGTGGACAACAGGCAGTGCTTCAGCACCTGCGGTCCCCAGGGACCAGTTGTGGGCAGTCCTGGAATAATTTCTGACCAGGATGGGAGCTGTGTGCAAGCGCAAGGGAGCAAAAAAGCGCCCTCTCCCCACTTTACTTCATGAGGGCAGTGCGCTGATTCAGATATGGGCCTAGCCACTACCGCTCAGGACCCTAGTTCTGAATGTATTGGATGGTTTTGAACAGGACATTCCTTATGAGGAAAACTCCAGTTCTCAGTCAGTAAATGACAGGGCGCTTGTTAGTGTACTCATGACTGCGGTGAGGGACACTCTCAAGCTAAAATGCTGTGGATGCAGAACCTCAGGCGGATACAGTCTCCTTTGGTTCTTTTAAGACCAGGCCTTCTAAAGAGGTTTTTCCATATGTACTTTCTTTGACCAGCTCATTGATAAGGTCTGGGAAAAGCCACAGAAGAATTTTTTTATGGTCCCGCGGCGTTAGTCTATCAGATACCCCTTGAAGATGCCCTACTTAAAAAGTGGGCTTCTCCCCCAGGGTCGACCCTCCAGTCGCCCGGTTGAACAAGGCCATCACTCTCCCGATGGAGGGGACTCCTGCATTTGAGGACCCCACTGACAGGAGGTCAGAAGTGGTGAGCAGAGCCATGTTTGCCTTGTTGGGATCCGCCCTACGGCCTGTGGTAGCGGCGACCCTTGTGTCTTAAACACTTACAGGTTGGGCAAAAATGTTGCACCTAGCTGTACAGGAGCATAATCTTCCTCCAGACACAGTTGCTTTGGCCCACCAACTAGTTCAGGGCCTGGTTTATGTGTGCGACGCCACGTTGGACGCGACCCCTTTAATATCCAGGGCCTCTGTCTCGGCGGTGGTATTGCGTCGTCTTATCTGGTTGAAGTGCTGGTCTGCTGACCTAGCCTTAGGAAGCTCCTGACGGATCTACCATTTAAAGGTGGTAGACCTTTCGGTGCTGCTCTGGATGACATTGTCATGGATGTCATGGGAGGTAAAAGCACTCTTCTTCCTTTAGACTAGCAAGGGTGAGGAGGCCCGCCGCAAACAGGGTCCTTCCTTTCCAGCAAAAGGTTTTTTTTTCGTCAGTCAGAGTCCACGGGTAGGCCCTCTCAGACTGACGGCAGTGCGGCTGGTGGGCACAAGTGCCCCTGGGTGCGTAAGCCGAACATGCGGCTCCCAAGCCCGCCTCCGCGTGAAGTCTTGCCTCCGCCCGACTCTGGGGTGGGGGGACGACTTTGCAGGTCACGAATCGGTGGTCCTCCCGAATCTCCGACTGGTGGGTGTGCGAGGAGGTCACCTCAGGATACAGGATAGTATTCCGATCCTGGCCCCCAGACAGATTCTTTCCCTCCAAATCTTCCTCTCCTTCCTACCTGTCGGGCAGCCCTCTTGGGGGCTGTACAGGATTTGATCAGGTCCGGAGTGATTGTGCCGGTTCCGTCACAGGAGAGTTTTCAGGGATTCTACTCAAATCTGTTTGTCGTCCCAAAAATAGGATGTGGTTCGACCTATCCTGGACCTCAAGGCCCTGAATGTCTTCGAGAAGGTGCAGAAATTCTGCATGGAATCTATTCGCACGGTGATCGCTACACTCCACCAAAGGGATTTTCTTCTGGCGTCCTTGGACTTCAAGGACGCCTACTTGCATGTTCCGATCTGCGCAAGTCACCAGAAGTTTCTGCGCTTTGCGATCAGCGAAGTCCACTATCGATTGTGGCTCTTCCTTTCGGCCTAGCCTCGGCACCAAGGGTGTTCACCAAGGTGCTTGCTCCGGTTCTAGCCTTCTGTTACAGCGAGGTATTGCTGTCGTGGGCTATCTGGACGATCTTCTGCTAAGAGCAGAAAGTGGATCAGACTTAGAGGAAAGGTGACTATCGTCAATTAGACCCTCAGGGACTCGGGTGGTTCCTGAACATTCAGGAGTCAGTCCTGGTCCCGACTCAGTGTCTGGAGTATCTAGTTCTGATTCTGGACTCCTTGGAGGCAAAGGTATCCTACCTCTGGAGAAGTTGCTGACACTTCAGTCTGCGGTGCGGGTGCTGACATCCCAAAAATGGTTGTCAATCCGTTTTTTGCATGAGAGTCCCGAGACTCGTGGTGGCCTCCTTCGCGGCCGTTCCGTATGCCCAATCACACACCAGGGCATTGCAGAAGGAGATCTTGTCCACCTGGGACAAATCCCCGTTGTCCTTAGATCTTCAGATCCAGGTGATTCACCTGGTCAGGGCGCCCCTGACATGGTGGTTGAGATCTTCGGCTCTTCGGTCCGGAAAGTCATTCCCCTCCCATCCAATGGACGGCACTCATGATGGACACCAGCCTGACGGGCTGGGGTGGAGTCTGGGGAATCCTGTCGGCTCAGGCCTTGGACTCCGGACGAGCCCGTTTACCAATCACTGTTCTGGTAATACGGACCATCGGACTGTGTCTCTCCTCAGGTCAGAGAGAGTACGGGGTCGCTCCATCAGGAGCCAGTCGGACACCGCCACGGCGGTGGCGTATGTAAACCATCAAGGGGGAACTCGGAGCTCAGCTGCGGCTTCCGAGGTAGTCCGTATCCTGAAGTGGGCCGGAAGAAACGTGCCGGCTCTGTTGGCCATTTTACATTCTGTGCATAGACAATGGGCAGGCGGACTATCTGAGTCGCCAATCGCCAGACACCAGACCAAGAAGAGTGGTCCTTGCATATTTCAACTCCTTTACCGACGGTGGGGCACGCCGGATGTGGACCTGATGGCCTCTCGACTCAATCGCAAGGGTCGAGGTTGTGGCCAGATCCAGGGATCCTTGGGCGATGCCTCGGATGCGTTGGTGGCCCCATAGGGTCCTTATCGCCTGATATAAACTCCAGCGATCCTAATTGTTCCGGATTGGCCTCAGCATCACTGGTACGCTGATCTGGTACATCTCGTCGCGGACATTCCCTGGCGGTTGCCGATGAGGGAGGACCTTCAGTCTCAAGGTCCTATGTTTCATCCGGCTTACAGTCTCTGGCTTTAACGGCAGGGCTGTTAAAAGCCAGGTGCTGAGGGGCCGAGGTCTCTCGGACTCGGTCATTTTGACCATGTTAAGGACACGGAAGTCTTCCTCCAGGCAGATCTATCACCGTACCTGGAAAGCTTATATCGCCATGTGCGAAGCGCTGGACTGGCGTCCTCGGACGTATTCCGTCCCCAGAATCCTGCGTCCTCTGCAGTGTGGAGTGACCCAAAAGCTTGCTTTGAGTACCATCAAGGATCAGATTTCGGCCTTGGCCGTCTTCTTTCAGCGACCTCTAGCGGGTCATTTTCTTGGTTAGCACCTTGTGTTGGGGGTTCGCCATGTGCTCCCTCCTGTCAAGCCTCCTCTCCCACCGTGGGATCTGAATTTGGTGCTCTCGGTCCTCCAGGAACCTCCTTTTAGGAATATCCGGGATATTCCCCTCTTGTCTTGTCTCAGAAGGTGGCCTTTTTAGTGGCAATCACTTCTGTTTGACAAGTGTCTGAGTTGGCGGCTTTGTCCTGCAAGTCGCCATATTTAGTCATCCATAAGGATAAGGCGGTGTTGCATCCGCGACCTTCCTTTTTTGCCAAAGGTGGTGTCGACCTTTCACCTACATGAGGACATTGCCCTCCCGTCCTTATGTCCTCACCCATCGCATCCCAGAGAGTTTGCGCTGCACATATTGGAGGTGGTACGAGCCTTACGGGTGTACCTGTCTGCTACTGCTTCTATTCGGAAGTCCGACTCACTATTTGTGACTGTCTCTGGTCCATAACAGGGCCAAGCGGTTTAGTCTGCCATCATTTTTAGGGGAATCAGACAAACCGTCATTCAAGCCTATGCTCTCAAAGGGCGGGCGCCTCCCTTTCCGGTTACGGCGCATTCCACCAGGACAATTGGTGCTTCCTGGGTTTCCCGACATCAAGCGTCGGTTGCACAAGTGTGCAAGGTGGCGACCTGGTCGTCTGTTCATGCCTTTTAAGTTTTATAAGGTTAATGTGGCTGCATCTTCAGATGCTTCCTTCGGCCGCAGGGTGCTGCAGGCCGCTGTTTAAAGTTGCGACTCCTCCGTTGAGGAGCTCTGCCTTATTGGAGTGAAGTTTTGGTTTTTCCATTTATACTGCTCCCATCCCTCTTGACACTGCTTTGGGACATCCCACGTGTAAAGTGTAAAGAGACACCGTGTCAGTCCATGGATGACAAGAGAAAATAGGATTTTTTGTACTCACCGTAAAATCCTTTTCTCTGACATCCATGGACTGACACGGCACCCACCCTTCCTTTTAAGTTTGTACTGCTTTGTTACGAACTGAAGTCTGCTGACTGTAGTGGGAGGGTTATGTCCAGAGGGACGGCCCCCTGGGTGGGGCTGTTCAGCTCTGGCTTTTAGAATGTATGTATAACATTTCACATTCTGCCTAGGTCTTCTCCTGCAAGCAGGGACATAACCCACGTGTAAAGTGTAAAGAGACACCGTGTCAGTCCATGGATGTCAGAGAAAAGGATTTTACGGTGAGTACAAAAAATCCTATTTTTTCACTGAGCTTGCGTACAGGTTCTTTTGGGCCTCAGTAAGCTATTCCGGATCCGACCAAAAAAGCTTCATAGCTAAACGGTCGGTACCCGGGCCTTGCAGAGAAGAGCAAGGTTTTGCCTGTAATGCTTCTCTTAGGAGAGCTGGACCCTGGGATCCAGAGCTCTGGTCATACCCACGACCAAGATGTTTTCTGTGCAGGGTGCTATACAGGTCCAGGGGAGTGGAATCCTTGGGAACCCGGTCCCTGAAGGTTTAATTACAATGCCTGCCGTGATAGGTGAAGTTTGGGCTTCTGTGGACCAAACAGAGTCCTGCGGCGGGAAAAAGGTAAGTGGGGGCCCCTCAGGAACTTGGTTCTATTGAGGGGACCCCCAAGCCTAATATGTCTTTCTGCCTGTTACCTAACGGTATTCCCGCTAAATATCTGTGCATGCCTGTAACTACTAAAAAATGTAATAATTTTAATAGTGGTCAAGAAAAAATAAAAAAAAATATATAGACTGCGGTACCTGTGTTAATCCACTAGAGGCCGCTGTGAAACTTTTCTTGTCATGTGGACTTTTTTCTTTTCATCAGAGCAAGTCCAGGCAGATGGTGAGTTCTCTTGTGGGAAACTGCTTCCTCTGCCATGTTGCAATGTTCATCCATCCCCCGGCCTGCGGCAAACATGGCCCTGTCTCCTGTCCCTAGTTTCCCTTTTCAAAAAAGAGCGCCGAAGGCGCGCGAGCACGCGCCTCTCTATATAGAGGTGAGTGGAAAAGGGGGCGGAGCTTGGTGGATGACGCTCTGTGCGCGCCGCAGCGCTTCTGCACATGTGCGGGCGTCCCAGCATGTTAAAAGGCACAATTATGTGTTGTGAGCTGGCTATGGTGCAGAAACAGAGCTGGCAACATTTAAAGAAAGGCATACAGCAAGCGGTTGATGCAGGCATCCCCATAGAAAGGCACATTAGTAGACACCAACTGTTTATATAGCAGCATTTGTGCTAGACTATTGTCAGTAAGTGGTGTATTTCGGCTGGAATACCTCAGCTTTGGGCTTAGGAATATGCCGTCTAAAAACTCCGGGACTAAGAATCCCAGGAAGCATAGGGGGTCTCCATCGGGCTCTGAGGATCTTGGGCATGCTTCGGCTGCACCAATCTCCCCTGAAAAATCAGAGGTTAGTGACCGTAGAGCACCTTCAGGAGTACCTGGTACTGTGGTTGTCCTCAGTTCACCTGCTCCTGTGTATGTAACAGAGGAGGTTTTTTCCTCCGCTCTGGGAGGGTTGGAAGAGAGATTGACAACATTGATCGCTGCTTCCCTGTCAGAGGGAAAGCACGCCCGATCTCCGTCTCCTCCCTCAGAGTACCTGTTAGCGGAGCAACAGTCCCATACAGGGATCGACCTACCTGAAGGGGATCAGGACGAGGTTGATTCTGTTGTAGAGGAATCAACAGTGGAAGAACCATTCTCAGCATCACATGCTGAAAGATTATGGGTTCAGTCCCTGACTAACATGGTCCGATCAGCATTTAAAATGCCTCTTGCGGAGCCATCATCCACTTCTGTCTCCTCGTTGGGGTCGCTAAAAGCCCCCCAGACTGTTTGTTCCTTTCCAATCCATCCTTTACTGGAAGGGCTCATTTACCAGGATTGGGAACATCCTGATAAAATATTTACTCCTCCCAAGAGATTTCAGGTGGTCTATCCCATGGAGGATAAGTTCATCAAAAAATGGAAGGTCCCTACAGTGGACGCAGCCATCTCTTGTGTGAAATAATCACTGACATGTCCAGTAGATAATGTCCAAATGTTCAAGGACCCAATAGATAAAAAATTGGAGTCCTTATTAAAATCTGCTTTTGCTACAGCAGGCTTGGTGACACAACCAGCAGTGGCAGCTATTGGGGTCTGCCAAGCAGTGAAGGATCAGTTGAAACAGGTCTTAAGGGACTTGTCAGACAGGCCTCCCGCCTTACGCTGTCTGTAGTACATATGCGCAGGCTTCTGTGGCTCAAAAACTGGTCTGCTGAAGCTCCCTGTAAAAAATTGCTGGTCAGCTTCCCATTTCATGGTGAACGCTTATTCGGGGAAGACCTGGACAAATATATCCAGAAAATTTCCAGCGGTAAAAGTACACTCTTGCCGGTTAAAAACAGAGTTAGAGGTCCCTCTTTTAAGAGGCCTGCTTCTCCAGTCCCTAGAACATCGGCTGTGAAACAGTTCCGACGGCCTCCTCAGTCAAATCCCGGGGGTAAAAATCAGGGACAATTGCAGGGTAACAAGAAACCCTGGGTCAGGAGAGGTACAAAACCTCCCCCAAAGTCAAATGCATGAAGGGTTGCCCCCACTCAATCGGGTGGGGGGAAGACTTCAGTTGTTCGCAGAGACCTGGCGGGACACGATCAGAGACAGATGGGTGCTCTCCGCAGTAAGTCTGGGATACAAATTGGAGTTAAAAGACTCCCCTCCTTCCCATTTTATAAGGTCAAACGTGCCAAGGGATCCCCAGAAGAGAGGATCCCTCCTGTTGGCACTAGAACAATTATTGCTCCAAGCAGTAATTATAGAGGTTCCCCTGGAAGAATGGGGGTTCGGGTTTTACTCAAACCTCTTTACAGTCCCGAAGCCAAACGGGGACGTGAGGCCCATATTAAATCTAAAAGGGCTAAACAAATTCCTACATATCAGGACTTTCCGGATGGAGTCGATCCGATCGGTGGCCACTGCCCTACAAGGGGAGGAATGGTTAGCCTCGATCGACATCAAAGATGCTTATTTGCACATTCCCATCTTTCCAGTCCACCAAAAATTTCTACGCTTTGCAGTAGAAGGGCGCCATTTTCAGTTCAGAGCCTTACCCTTCGGTCTGGCCACAGCACCACGAGTGTTCACAAAAATTCTGGCCCCATTATTGGCCAATCTAAGAACACGAGGTGTAACGATAATGGCATATCTAGACGACTTGTTGCTGATAGACCACTCAGTGGAAAAACTAGAAGTGGTTGTTCACGAGACAATCGAGTATCTGGAATATCACGGTTGGATTATCAACCGAGACAAGTCAGCCCTAAAACCAGTCAAAAGTCTGGAATACTTGGGGCTAAGGCTGGATTCAGACCAGAGAAAAATTTTCTTGCCTCAAGAAAAGGTGTCGTCTTTGAGAGATTTGATCCACCTAGTGGGTACAAAAAGACAGCCATCCATACGCCTGTGCATGAGGCTGCTGGGAAAAATGGTGGCATCATTCGAAGCAGTACCCTACGGTCAATTCCATTCAAGGAATTTGCAAAGGGCTATACTGTCAGCCTGGAACAAAAGAGTTCAGGCCCTAGACTTACCAATGTCCTTGTCCCCTTCCGTTCGCAAAAGCCTCCGTTGGTGGTTGGTTCCCCAGAATCTGGAAAAAGGGAAATCCTTCAGTCCGATTTCTTGGAAGGTGGTCACTACAGATGCCAGCCTTATAGGCTGGGGAGCAGTACTGGAGCAATGGTCTCTCCAGGGCAGATGGTCAGATGCAGAAAAGGCCCTGCCCATCAATCTCTTAGAGATACGAGCAGCCCGGTATGCCCTAGTAGCATGGACATCCAAACTCCAAGGGTCCCCTGTCAGAATTCAATCGGACAATGCCACGGCAGTGGCATATATCAATCATCAGGGTGGCACCAGGAGTCGTGCAGCCCAGAGGGAAGTAAATTGCATCCTGAAATGGGCAGAAAGATATGTCCCAGCCATATCCGCGGTATTCATTCCAGGAGTGGAGAATTGGAAGGCGGACTTTCTAAGTCGCCAACAATTATGCCCAGGGGAATGGTCCCTTCACCCCGAGGTTTTCCGGACAATATGTCAGCGGTGGGGAACACCGGATGTAGATCTGCTAGCATCCAGATTCAACGCAAAGGTGGACAGGTTTGTCTCTTGGACAAGGGATCCCCTAGCTTGCGGCTCGGATGCCCTAGTGTTCCCTTGGGATCAGTTCAAGCTGATATATGCATTCCCACCGCCACAATTGTTACCTCGATTACTCCGCAGAATCGGGGTAGAAAAGAAACCAGTGATTCTGGTGGCTCCAGCGTGGCCCCGAAGAGCATGGTACACGGAGATTGTAAAAATGTCTGTGGGGAGTCCTTGGACTCTCCCACATCGTCCGGACCTGCTTTTGCAAGGACCGATATACCACCCTTCCTTACCAGCCCTAGGTTTGACGGCCTGGCTATTGAAGCCCACATTCTAAAAAAGAGAGGTCTCTCTAATCCTGTGGTATCTACCATGATCAATGCCAGGAAGCCGGTATCCAGGCAGACCTACTATAGAACCTGGAAGGCGTACATCGCCTGGTGTGAGGCCAAGAAATGGCATCCACGTAAGTACGTAATAGGTAGGATTCTGGACTTCCTACAGTGGGCTGTAGATAGGAAGCTTGCCTTGAGTACTATCAAGGGTCAGATTTCGGCCTTGTCAATATTTCTTCAGAGGCCTTTGGCTTCGCATTCACTAGTCAAAGCCTTTATACAAGGAGTGATGCGTATTAGCCCTCCGGTTAATATTCCCATATGTCCATGGGACTTAAACCTGGTTCTGTCGGTTCTACAGAAACAACCATTTGGACCATTACAGCATATTTCCCTGGTTCTTCTCACCAGGAAATTGATTTTTCTAGTAGCCATTTGTTCGGCTAAAAGAGTGTCGGAATTAGCCGCTATGTCCTGTAAAGAGCCATATCTGGTTATCCATAAGAACAGAGTAGTGTTACGTCCTCATCCAGCCTTTCTTCCTAAGGTGGTATCGAGGTTTCATTTGAACCAAGATGTGGTTCTTCCTTCTTTTTTCCCCAAACCTAGTTCAGTAGAGGAAAAGTTATTACATTCTTTGGATGTAGTAAGAGCAGTTAAAGCTTATCTAAAAGCCACTGCTCAGATTCGCAGAACGGATACTTTGTTTATTCTGCCGGAAGGCCCCAGAAAGGGTCAGGCAGCGTCAAAATCTACGTTAGCCAAGTGGATTCGACAGGTCATTATGCAAGCCTATGGCTTGAGAAGGAGACCGCCTCCGTTCAAAGTTAGGGCGCACTCCATGAGAGCAGTTGGAACTTCATGGGCAGTGCATCACCAGGCCTCCCTGGCTCAAATCTGTAAGGCCGCAACATGGTCTTCAGTACACACGTTTACTAGGTTCTACCAGGTGGACGTTAGAAGTCAGGAGGATGTCGCCTTTGGGCGCAGTGTGTTGCAGGCCGCAAAAGATCCTCATGTCTGATAGCGCTCAGCTTATGTATGGTGTATCCCCCCCTCATTGGGCATTGCTTTAGGACATCCCACATAGTAATGACGCTCTGTGTCCCGTGATGTACGAGAAAGAAAATAGGATTTTTATAACAGCTTACCTGTAAAATCCTTTTCTTGGAGTATATCACGGGACACAGCTCCCACCCCTCTTTTGGGGACACTTATTGCTTTGCTACAAAACTGAGGTGCTCCCGGATGGGAGGGGCTTATATAGGGGAGGGTACTTCCGGTTTGGAAGTTGCCAGTGCCAGCACCTGAAGGTAAACTATATAACCCACATAGTAATGACTATGCCGCTCTGTGTCCCGCGATGTACTCCAAGAAAAGGATTTTACAGGTAAGCTGTTATAAAAATCCTATTTTTTGGCGTTATAGCGCCTCTGTGAAAGGGGTCTTAAAATATGCCTCGAGGATAAAGAACTCAATCACTATGGATTTGTTTTAAATCTCTTAAACCGTTTTTTCTTGTTAATCGTATCATCCTCTTCACTCAAATGAGCATCTGACTCTTAATTTTATCTTTCTAGTTTTTGAAGAACCTGAAGATCCCAGCAGCAGATCATTTTTCTCTGAAATCATCTCCTCTATATCAGATGTCAAATTTAGTAATAGTGGCCGCTACATGATGACCAGAGATTACCTGTCTGTTAAAGTCTGGGATCTCAACATGGAGAGCAGGCCGGTAGAAACATATCAGGTGAGTTTGTGACCTGCTCACCTTCATGTTCTTAGTTTTGTACCCATAGGATCCAACTTTTCTTAACTAAACTTATGCTGTAAACATTGCACAGGTTCATGAATATCTTCGAAGTAAGCTTTGTTCCCTTTATGAAAACGACTGCATCTTTGACAAATTTGAGTGCTGCTGGAATGGATCTGACAGGTGAGTGTTTGAATAGATAAAAATTTCCATTGCATAAAGGTAAACTACAATAGTTTTATTTTAGACGTCTGCTTTAAAGTTATTTCCACTTTTGCAGTCAAATTTGAGAAAACTTTTAACCACTTCAATATCGGGCACTTTTACCCCCTTTCTTGCCCAGGCCTATTTTCAGCTTTCAGCGCGGTCACACTTTGACAATTGCATGGTCATGCAACATTGTACCCAAATGAAATTTTATTATTTTTTTTCCCCCCACAAATAGCGCTTTCTCTTGGTGATATTTATTCACCGCTGGGCTTATTTTTTTTATTTTTTTAAATGATGACTGAATTTGGAAAATATTATTTACGTTTTTTTTTTTTTTTTGTTTTGTTTGTCAGAACATTTTGGAAATAAGTAATTTTTCTCCTTCACTGATGGGCACTGATGAGGCGGCTCTGATGGGCAGCACTGAAAGGCAGCCCTGTCTGGCATTGCTGATAATGGGCACAGATTGGCGCATTGCTGATGATCAGGGCACAGACTGGCGCATTGCTGATGATCAGGGCACTGATTATCTGTGTAGGTCTCCCTAGTTAGGAAATGCCACTGATCGGCTCTCCTTGCATTCTGTCAGTGAGAGGTGAGGAGAGACCATAACCGGCATTTCCTTGTTTACTTGAAATCGGCTGTGATTGGACACAGCTAAACACATAGGTAAAGAGCCTCTTTGCCGAGATCGGGGTTGCTTCGTGTCCCGGGGATGCAGTGCGCCCGCAAACGCCACACAAGCGCGGTGAGACTGGGGCAATGTCATATGACGTCGTACCAGAACAAGAGAACACCCTGCTCACCGTCTGTCTATACGCGGGCGGGAGGTAGTTTAAATTTAAATTAAGCTCTAAACCCCCTATTCCTTCATGTGCTCATTTCTCTTCCTGTCTAATGGAAGTATTTTCTGCAATTTTGTCTCAATTGGAGATAAACATAACTTCTGCCAATCACAGGAGCTTTAAATGCACACTGGCGCCTTTCCCAGCAGATGTCTGATATTGAAGATTCTTTCAGGGGACCCTTTTTTTTGATTATTTGTCAGTCTCTGAATCCCCGCCCCCCCCCCCCCCCCCATATTAGCAGAGCAGCAATGCCTCCAACTGAATTCCAGGGAAATGGTATACTAATTGAGCCGGGAATGTTCGGCTATAATTTATAGGGCACTGGCTTGCTGGGCCTTGGTTTCCATAGTCTAAAATGCTCTTCCAAGGCTTCCCCCCCAACTATTTATTTAGATTTTATTTATAAAAATTGGTAATCCTTATTAGGTTTCAACCATCCCCTTAGGAAGATACTCCCGCTTTCAAATGACCCTACTTTGGAAGAAATTTCTCTGTTTTACGCCTGTTGGGCTCTGCCCTTCATCCCATGTCTACTTCAGCTTTCATTTCTAAACTTGACTTGACTGGTCCAGATCCCTGAGCAGGGACTTTGAAGTCTGCTGGCATTGAAAGTCTACCTTTATATTTATTTTTATTTGGTTGACCAGATTATGGTGCAGCAAAAGTGTGATTCCATTCTAGATGCTAGCTGAGTAATATCTAGGGTAACCCTTACTCTGTCCAGATCCTGTTTTGTGGTGGGTGACCATCCCGATCAGTTTGATCTTTCCATTGGCCTTGCCTCGCCCACAAGGGTATTCACAAAGGTGTTTGCACTAGTTCTGGGACTACAGTATGTAGTCACACTGCAGAGCTTAAAAGATTTTGAATGGATTCTTATCATTGACGTCCCCTCAGATTCAGTTACATGACTTGAAGTACTTTAATCCTCTCCTGGATACCCTTCAGGCCAGGGTTTTTCTGCCCTGACAAAAGCTCCAGAGCTAGGTTAGACAACTTCAGTCCTAGGATCAGCTCTCCCATTAAGGTACTGCATGCGGGTTCTAGGACTGATTGTGTCCACCTTCAAAGCTGTGTTCCATTTGCTCAATTCCACGCTCTTCCAAGTTTTGCAGTGTAGGGCAGCCACTCCATGAGCAGGGTGATTTGATCACATCCTTGAGTCAAGATGCCACTTTCTTGGTGTCATTAGTCCCTGGCATTGACAGGATTTTTATTTTTCTTCTCCTACGATGTTAGATTGTCACCAGCCATGTAGGACATTTCCTTGACTTTATTAGCCTTTCTTTCAGCCATCACTTCGGCTTGAAGGGGGCCTTTGAGTTTCAGCATTATATTGTAAGGTGCCCTATTTGATTGAGCATAAAGAAAAGGATGTTTTTGAGGCCAAGGTCTTTTTTTTATTTTTTATGAAGATATTGGTTACCTTCTGGTTCTGTCACCAGTTCACTCTTGGGGGAATCTTTATTTCCATTATCTGGATGTGTCAAGGGACAGTCGGGGTTTAGCTCTGTCACGGCTTACTTATGGCAAATACAATTCCTGTTTGTTACTCCAAAAGCACCTAAAAAAGTTTCTCTGGCTTTCAGATCCCTTTTTCCTCTAGTTGTTGCTTGCTACATCTCAGCAGGTGGAAGAGGTGGTATAGCCTCCTAGGGGGGCTGGCCTTCAGTTTCTATGTGCCTAGTGCCAATTTGCTCTGTAGACAGACATATAACCCTTTTTATTGCTCATCAAGCTGTGTCCCTCAATAGATTCCAAGAAAACTGATTGCAAGAAGGTGTGGCTTGGTGGAGATGTCATGCGATGTTTCATTTGTGCTTGGGTGCCTGTATCCACTACGCAGGGGTCTCCAAACTATGGCCCTCCAGTTGTTCAGAAACTACAATTCCCATCATACAAATACATTTAAAATCGTGCTAAAAAACAGAACAATAATGAATGTTCAAAATGTAGGTCAGCATGCAATATGATAGTGCATCAAGGCTCTAGAAGTGAGTCTGCATAAGTTGTAAATGAAGCCTTCTTAGTGATAATATCCACCATCCATCACCTTTTAACCTGCAGTGCCTCCACCAAAAGCTGTACAAACTGCTTACCAGCTCCTGTGGACCCCTTATTACAGGGGGTCGATATGCAACTGTGGCCTAAACCCAGCCAGGGCCTGTCTCCACATCTCAGGGCTCCTCCACCAATCGGATGTCACTCGGTGAATTGGATAGGAAGTTGCATCACCCAAAAGAGACAAAGGCTCCACATAGCATAAAATCTTCGATGGGTTTATTAAATGGTAAAATATTGCACTTGCAACAACGAAAATTTATAAAACTGCCTTAAGTGTGGTGCGTCTGCCAGCACACAACCAAACAAACCCGTCCTTCGGGACACGAGGGAGATGGTGATGTCAGCATATCGCCGCCCCTCCCTACACATTTCGTCGCAAATGACATAGTCCAGGAACCCTGAGATGCGGAGAAAAGCCCTGGCTGGGTTTAAGCCACAAGCGCAGATCAACCCCTTGTAATAAGGGGTCCGCAGGAGCTGGTAAGCAGTTTGTACAGCTTTTGGTGGAGGCACTGCTGTTCAAGGTGATGGATGGGGTGGATATTCTCACTAAAAAGGCTTTGTTTACAACTTATGCGGACTCGCCTATAGAGCCTTGATGCACTATCATATTGCATGCTGACCTACATTTTGGACATTATTCAGTGTGCTCTGTTTTTAGTGCAAATTTTTTTTTTTATGGCGATTGTGCTACACAAAAGAATCATTGTTTGGTGTTTTGGGGTTAAATTTTAGCGCAGTTTCTATACAATTTTTTATATATAACCATTGCCATCATGCCTAGCCATGTCTGAATGTCAGTTTTACAATGCCTCATGGGACGTCTACAACAGCTGGGTCTTAGTTTGCAGATCCCTGCACTACACATAGAGGAGCTGTGGCGAAAAGGGGTACTCCTTTGAATGACCTGTTGTAGGATAATTTACACTGACTGTGAATGCAGCTGCCCTGTATATTGAAATTCCTTACACTTAAGTTGTAAAAATATTTAGGAAATGTATTGTATGCTGCTTATTTTTCCTTACAAAGTGACTTGAGGGTGTTTTTTTAAAAAATATTTTTTAGTGCGATTATGACGGGCTCCTACAACAACTTCTTCAGAATGTTTGACAGAAACACACGCCGGGATATAACCTTGGAGGCCTCTAGGGAGAGCAGCAAACCACGTGCCATTTTAAAGCCAAGGAAAGTCTGTACGGGTGGTAAGAGGAAGAAAGACGAGATTAACGTCGACAGCCTAGACTTCAACAAAAAGATTCTACACACTGCATGGCACCCTAAAGAGAATATTATTGCTGTTGCTGCCACCAATAATTTGTATATATTTCAGGACAAAGTTAATTAAAGATGGTATTTTCTTTTTTCCTCCTTTTTTTTTCTTTTTTCCCCTCTCCATAATTTTGAGGACAAAGTCTTGTTCTTGCATAGTTAAACCTAGTTGTTTATCTGTAAGAGATCAGACCATGTTGTCCTACCAGTAAAAAAATAATAATAATAAAATAAATAAATTGGATGCGCTTCCCTTTTGTAGAAAATAAACTATAAAAACAAATTTAGCAGAAAGCTGACCTGGATTTCATTTCATAGTAATGCTCTGTCCCAGTAAGGAGGAGGCCAGGGCCGTCTAGTGTCCACAACCCAGAGAGGGCAAAAAACCGCTGGGAGCAAAACTCCGAGGTCAGTACTCTACCTGTGCTTAAATGAACTTCTTTCATTGCCATATAGACCAATACCATTAGCTGGAATGAAACGGAAACCTAGCATTTTAAATGTAATAGTTTGACCATTGTTTTTTGTAATTGTTAATGGACTTTGGCCTTAATTCAGGACTGGACTACAATGTTTTGTTTTTTTTTCTTTTGTCCTTTTTTTGTTGTACTACATGAGCCCAACCATGAAATACCAACGATGAAATGCTATAGAGAAAGTTGCCTGATGGCAGTACAGTAATTATCTGGATATATGTAATGTGGCATTGTGGGGAAAAGAAATGTAAACAAAAAAAAATTCAAACTTGCCCCCTTTTCCCCAGCATGTTGGAATTTAGTAGGTGTTGGAATGTAGTAGGAGCTTCATAAGCAGCACCCAATGTAACAGAAGGGGCAGGCACTTTTTTTTTTCTGGGTGCTGGACACTGAAACTCCATATTTGCTGCTCTCTCATGGTCAGGAAAGACAAATGTTTTCCTGCAGCTTGTTTTCACACATCCCTGTCTTTCTATTAGACTGGAATACTTCAGCTACTTGTGTTACTGTGCAGCTTGGTCCCGTTTTTTATTTTACAGTGAATAATCACTGGTGGGTGACATACCTATCACTTAGTATGCAAATTGAGAATCCACTTCCATTGCTTTGCCCTAAACTATTAAAACGGTGATAGTTAACAGTTACTACACATAAATTCCCACCGTCTGTAACATTCCTGTTGGCTTGGCTGTTGCTACTGAGCAAGTGCTGCTGAGCGTTTAATTTAAATTTTTAGTTTTGGTTCAGTATGCAGTACCAAGCCCCCCTCCCCCCCCCCCCCCCTCCATTCCCTGTATTTCTACCCCTACATTATCAAGTACAAAAAGAAGCGGGCTTTTTTTTTTTAGAATTTTGGATTTCTTAGCCTTCTTTTTTTTTTCTTCTGTATACTGTTCAGACAACCCAGATGAATTCAGATGTTCAGCATTCATGCGTTGCAACTTTTTATTCCTTGTTCCGTTTTTATTTTTAATGAAATGGTAAGGTTTCAGCAGGGTTGGCTAATGAGGCAGCCATTCAGCTGAGGAGTTGCATTTCCCAGCATGCTCTGCTTGTCAGGACCACTATGGGATTTGTCTATTCTCGAGACCTGTCATTTGAATGAGTTTTAACCTACTTGGTTATATATTTGTCGGTATCCAATGAGTGGAAGTTAACAAAAAATAAATTAAATTTCAGGGGGTTTTGCACAGTATTATGTAGGACGGTTGTAACATGCTAACAATTGTCATAGTAGTGTACCTAATGTGCATTATTTTTTTTTTTATACGGTTCTTTTTTTTTTTTTTTTGTCCATCACTGCACCTCAGCCCAAGACATTTAATGCCAAACAATATTTTTTTATAATTTTTTTTTTTTCTTACAAAATGGCTGCAATGAACAAATAGGTTTAACTGTAAACAGTTGCTTAACACTTGGAGTTGATTTCCTATAACTAAGTAGACGATCCGTCTAGTCGTAGGAAGCTGAGATTGGTACCAAGTGCAAGAATTTTGTACCTCTTTTGGAGATGAGAAAACAAATTTTGACCTACAATCTGTTTTTTTTTTTAAATAGAATTATTGGTCAGTTCCAACAGTAATATGCAAGAACAAAATATGGACCTCATCCCCGATTTGCCCATAGAGTGCCACTCTTCACATTAGACTTGGCTCAATATAAAGGCCAACTCTTCCTTTCTGGAAAATTATGATATTTTAAGTCGGGGTGGCAAAATCGGCTTTCTAAATGGTGTTGCCCATCATGTCTGCTTCCTGATGGTATAGCCTCTTAAATAATTAGCACTGCCTAACAGGAAGTGTTCAAATTGTGTGTGTTGCTACATGAGAATTCAGAATGTTATGCCTATTTTTAAATGTTTGTGTGATTGGCTGTACAGAATTGTAGTCCTATGGTAATGACACTTTCATACACTGACACTGTAGAAGCACAACAAAGTGGGTAAAAGACCGTTTAAAGAGCCGATTGTTTGTTTAACTTTTCCTGTATTTAAAGTATGACTTTTTAGAAAGGTGCAGTTGCGGTTTAAAATTCTAATTACTTTTTTTTTTTTTTTTTTTTTTTTACATAAACAAAGGCTTAAAATATAAAAAAAAAAAACAAAAAAAAAAAAAAAACTTCCTATCTTGTATATTGGTTGTGACACTATTTCAAATTGCTAAGTTGTGAAACTTTTTGGCCATAAAATCTGACCATGTTCATGAAATAGAAAACAGACCTATACAACAGGATTGTATATATTTGTTCAATTATTTTGACCAAAAAGTTTAATAAATTTTAAATGTTTACCTGAATTTTAGTTGTGTACATTGGTCTATTTTTTGCATTCTATATATCAAATTTTTATTATTTTTCTTTACTGTACTAGGAAAATCAGTATTACGTTGGCTGCTGTGAACGAGGGGAGTTCTGCAGCAGTTAAAGGCAGCTTTGTGACTAGATCGGTTTAAATATTTCAGTTTAATGATTTAAAGTGGAGTTCCACCCTGAAATTTTTTTTTTCCCAAAAATTAAAAACATAATTTGAAAAATAAAAATAAAATTCTCTTTGTCCATGGACGGACACAGCCTTCTCAAGTCTTGACATAGGGGTTATGTTCCTGTTCATAGGAGAGGACTAGGCAGAACATGTTAGCTATTTAAACACATGTTACAATAATCAGAGTTGAACAGCCCCGCCCAGGGGGCAGTCCCTCCAGACATAACCCTCCGCCCTGCAGTCAGCAGCTTCGTTTTTTTTCTGCCTAGCAGAGGAGGATGTGGCTCCCTTTGGGCCCAGAGTCCTGAAGAATTTTTTATTTTATTTTTTTGTGATATCTTCTATCAACTGCCAGCTGGGCGACAGGCTGGATATTATAGATCCTTGTAGTCTTCCCATTTCCGGCCATCGAGCGTGCCAGTCCTTGGCTACGCGCTGGTTCTGCCACAACGTACCCCATGGCTCCAGGGGTGGCAGGTGAGCACATGCTTCCAGGGTCCACATATGACTGGGCTGCTTGCTGTCTTACTCACAGTGGACCGGGCCGACAGCTACTCCAACTCGGTTGTAGGTCTGTCAGGGACACACCAGCGGGTCCTCGCATGGACAGGTAAGTACTGTTCCTCCTGCCTCGGCAGGTGGGAACAGCTGGGCGTTTCACGGATTAAGGTGTTCTCCTGTCCTCCCTTTCCCTGCTCTGTCACAATTCCCCTTCTGCTCTAGCGGGGCTCGCTGCGACTGGTACCTGTGGGGGGACTGTGGGGTGCCGTGCCCCGTTTTTCTGTGGGGGGTACTCTGCTCCGGGGAAGTCCCTACATCGGCCACATCACGGTGCTCAGGCGCCATTTTGGCGGCGCTGACGCCATTTTTTGTATGCCTGCCGTGTCTATTGTATTTTCCCATTGGCGGCCATCTTGCCGTGGCCGCGCTGTGGCGCAGGTTGATATTTTGGAAGGGGGTTTTGAGCTCTAGTGCTGGCTTCCTGAACACCGCGCAGCACAATTCTCCTCAGTTTTCCTCAAACGCTGTGCACAGACGGAAGGTGAGCAGCGGCGCTGAGCGGTCTCTTGCTGAGTGGTGAGTCCCCTGGGTAACCCCCCCCAGTCAGTGCAGCAAGGAGGGTGGACTTTTCAGTTTTTGTCTGAGAGCTGTCAGTGGTGTATCATTGAGTCAGTGCCTGGCCCTTCTTCCCCAAACATGCCAGAGGCGGCAGCCGGTGCCCCTGCACCTGCGGTTACCATGGACACTTTGTCGGCATTCCTGGAATCACTTGTTGCCAGGGTGGAAGCGGCGTGCGAGCGTAAGGGGGGTAAAAAGTGCCCCCGCCATCTCCAGGGGAATGCTCTGACTCGGACCCGGGCCTAGCTGCAGCACAGGACCCCGGTTCTGGGTTGTCAGAAGATGCAGACCAGGACCTCCCTTGTGAGGAGGACCCCTCGTCCGGGTCAGCGCAAGACAGGGCACTTGTTAGTGCGCTTATCAATGCTGTAAGGGGACTCCCTTAAGCTGGAAGGTGCAGCTGAGGCATCCACGGAGGGGTCAGTCTTTTGGGTCGCACAAATCGATCCGCTCTGTAAAGGTGTTTCCCTATGTGTCCTCCTTTTGATATCTTCATAGATAAGGAATGGGAAAAGCCGCAGAAGTCCTTTGTGGTCCCTCAGCGTCTGGCGGTCAGGTATCCTTTTGAAAAAATGGGCTTCTCCGGTTGTTGACCCCCCCCGGTCGCTCGGTTAAATAAAGTAACCACTCTCCTTGTAGACGGGACCCCCTGCATTTAAGGACCATACTGATAGGAGGTCCGAGGCGCTGAGCAGGTCCATGTTCACCTAGCCTATTTTGGCTGCAACCTTGGTGTCTCAGACACTCGCGGAATGGGCAAAGATTTTGCACCAGACTGTGGATGAACATCAGCTCCCTCCGGAGTGTGTAAGACTGGCCGACCAGTTGGTGCAGGGCCTTGTGTATGTCTGTAATGCCACTCTGGATGAGGCCCCCTTAATTTCCAGGGCCTCTGTATCTGCGGTGGTAATATGCCGCCTAATTTGGCTAAAATGCTGGTCCGCTGACCAGGCTTCCTAGAAAACCTTGGCAGACTTGCCCTTCAAAGGTGGGAGGCTTTTTGGTACCTCGCTGGATGACATTATTAAGGATGTCACTGGAGGTAAGAGCACTCTTCTCCCTCAGTCCACTAAGGGGAAGGAGCCGCGCCGTAAGCAGAGTCCTTCCTTTCCCACGCAGAAGCGGTATTTTCGTCAGTCGGGGTCCGTGGATAGTCCCTCCCAAGCTGACAAAGGTCCAACTGGGGGACAGAAGCGTCCCTGGGTACGTAAGCCGAAGAAGCCGGCAAATGCCCGCCACTGCATGAAGTTTTGCCCCCGCCCGACTCATGGGTGCGGGGATGGCTTCGCAGGTTCACAGCACGGTGGACCTCTCTGCTCTCCGACCATTGGGTCTGCGAGGTGGTCACTTTGGGGTACAAGATCGAGTTTCTTTCTTATCTGCCGAACAGATTCTTTCCCTCAAATCTCCCTCTCCTTCTGACTCATCAGTCTGCCCTATTGGGGGCAGTGCAAGATTTACTAAGGGGCAGAGTGATTTTACCTGTACCACTGGAAGAGAGGTTTCAGGGTTTTTATTCTAATCTGTTTGGTCCCAAAGAAGGACGGAGTCGTCCGATCTTGGACCTCCAAAGCCGTAAAGGTTCTGTAGTTCCGCATGGAATCTATTCGTTCGGTGGTTGCTGCGCTCCATCCGGGGGACTTTCTGGCATCCTTGGACATCAAGGACGCATACTTGCATGCCCCAATCTGCACAAGAGACCAGAGGTTTCTGCGCTTTGCAATCGGCGAAGACCACTATCAGTTTGTGGCTCTTCCCTTTGGCCTAGTGTCAGTACAGAGGGTTTTCACCAAGGTGCTCGCCCCGATTCTAGCTTTGCTGAGACAGCGAGGTATTGCTATCATTGGCTACTTAGACGATCTTCTGAGAGCAGCTTCTGGCTCAGAATTAGAGGAAGATGTGTCTATTGCCAGTCAGACCCTCCGAGAATTCAGTTGGGTGTTAAACTTTCAGAAGTCGGTCCTGAAACCGACTCAGCGTTTGGAGTACCTAGGGTTGATTCTGGACTCAAAGGAGGCGAGAGTCTTCCTTCCTTTGGAAAAATTGCAGACTCTCCAGTCTGCGGTGAGGTTGTTGACATCCCGCAAATGGTCGTCTCTCTGTTTTTGCATGTGAGTTCTAGGTCTCATGGTAGCCTCCTTCAAGGCAGTACCATATGCCCAATTCCACACTCGAGTCTTGCAGAAGGAGGTCCTGTCCAAATGGAAAAAAAATTTCTATTGTCTCTGGATCGTCGGGGCTTCTCTGAGTTGGTGGCTGAGATCCCCGGCTCTTCAGTACAGGAAGTCGTTCTTTCCCTTTTCACTGGACTGTGATTACAACGGATGCCAGCCTCACAGGTTGGGGGGGGGGGAGTCTGGGGTGTCCAGTCGGCCCAGGGTCGCTGGACTCCAGACGAATCCAGTCTGCCGATCAATGTCCTGGAACTTCGGGCGATCGGACTGTGTCTCTCCTCGTGGTCGAGGACACTACAAGGACGCCCGATCAGGATTCAGTCTAAGAACACGTCATGGCGATGGCTTATGTCAACCATCAGGGGAGAACAAGGAGCTCGGCTGCAGCGTCCGAGGTCGCTCGCATCCTGCGAGAGAAGCGTGCTGGCTCTGTTGGCCATCTACATTCAGGGCGTAGAAAACTGGGAGGCGGACTATCTGAGTCGCCAGATGCTAGACCAGGGGGAATGGTCATAGCATCCAGGGGTGTTTCGACTCCCTTGCCGGAGGTGGGGCACGCTGGACGTGGACCTCCTGGCCTCTTGACCCAATCGCAAGGTGTCAAGATTCGTTAGTGGTCCCGTGGGGTCAGTATCGACTAATTTATGCCTATCCCCCACTGAAGTTGCTTCCTCGTCTGCTCCGCAGAGTGGAGACTGGTGATTCTAATTGCTCCAGATTGGCCCCGGCGTCCTTGGTACGCTGACCTCGTGCGCCTGGTGGTGGATGCACCCTGGCGGCTGCCAATGTGGGAGGACTTTGTCTCAAGGTCCCATTCTTCATCCTGCTTTACAGTCGCTGGCTTTAACGGCATGGCTATTGAAAGCCAGGTACTAAGGGACCAAGGTCTTTCGGATTCGGTAATTTCAACCATGCTGAGGGCACAGAAATCTTCTTCCAGGAAGATCTATCATCGTACTTTAAAGGCCTGCATTTCTCTGTGTGAAGAGATGGAGTGGCGTCCACGGGCGTATTCGGTTTCCAGGGTCCTGCTGTTTTTACAGCGTGGAGTGGATCAGAAACTTGCCTTAAGCACCATTTAAGGGTCATTTCAGCCTTGGCTGTTTTCTTTCAACGGCCTTTGGCGACCCATTCCCTGGTGGGTACTTTTTGTGCAGGGGGTTCGACATGTGCTTCCCCCAATTGGACCACCTCTTCCTCCATGGGATTTGAATATGGTGCTCTCAGTTCTTCAAGAACCTCCCTTTGAGAACATCAGAGAGATTCCTCTCTTGACACTATCTCAGAAGGTGGCCTTTCTAGTGGCCATTACATCTGTCAGAATAATTTCTCTGAATTGGTGGCCTTGTCTTGCAAGTCACCATACTTGGTCCTCCATAAGGATAAAGCGGTGCTACGCCCCGCAGCCTTCCTTCCGAAGGTGGTTTCGGCCTTTCACCTAAATGAGGACATTGCGCTGCCGTCTTTGTGTCCTCGGCCGTCGCATCCCAGAGAGGCTGCGCTCCATACTTTAGACGTGCCTTGCGGGTGTACTTGTCTGTTACGGCTTCGTTTCGGAGGCCTGACTCACTGTTTGTGTCAGTGTCTGGTCCACAAAATGGCCTGGCGGTCTCGTCGGCCACTATTTCTCGGTGGATCAGGCAGACCGTCATACAGGCTTATGCCCTTAAGGGGCGGGCGCACCCCTTTATATATATATATATATATATATATATATATATATATATATATATATATATATATATATATATATATCCACCCCTCGTTTTTTTTTTTTAACACTGCTTGGGGACGTCCCATATGTCAAGACTTGAGAAGGCTGTGTCTGTCCATGGACGAAAAGAGAAAATAGGATTTTTTTTTTGTACTCGCTGTAAAATATTTAGGTTTGTACTGCTTGTTACGTACTGAGCTGCTGACTGCAGGGCGGAGGGTTATGTCTGGAGGCACTGCCCCCTGGGTGGGGCTGTTCAACTCTGATTAATGTAACATGTGTTGCAAATATATAACATGTTCTGCCTAGTCCTCTCCTATGAACAGGAACATAACCCATATGTCAAGACTTGAGAAGGCTGTGTCAGTCCATGGACGAAAAGAGAAAATGATTTTATGGTGAGTACAAAAAAATCCTATTTCTCTTGTCATCCATGGACTGACACAGCGTGTCTTATACACCTTTACACGTGGGTTATGTCCCTGCTTGCAGGAGAAGACCTAGGCAGAATGTGAGATGTTATACATACATTCTAAACAGCCAGAGCTGAACATCCCCGCCCAGGGGGGCGGTCCCTCCGGGCATAACCCTCCCACTGCAGTCAGCAGACCTCAGTTTTTTTCTGCCTAGCAGAAGGAGAAGACGTGGCTCCCTCAGGAGCCAGTCTCCTGACCTATTTTTATTCTTTTGGAAATTTTTTTCCTATTTTATTTTTTGAGATCTTCTATCAACTGTCGGCTGGGCAACAGGTTGGGTACAAGATATCCTCGTAGTCTTCCCTGTCCGACCATCGAGCGTGCTGATCCTCGCCTTGTGTGCGTGAGACTCAGTTCACGACATGCCCCACGACTCCAGGGGTGGCCGGTGGGCTTCCAGCTCCGCGGTCCTCTCAAGATAGAACAGTCCGGCTGTATCTTTCGCGGTGGACCGGGCCGACAGCTACTCAGTACCGCACTGTGATAGTTCTGTCAGAAACACACCAGCGGGTCCCTCAGGGGACGGGTAAGTAGTCTCTCCTGGCTGCAGGTGAGTACATGCTGTGTGTTTCTTGTGTGGGGGGATTTCCCTGTCTCCCCCTGTGTTTTTAATGTCACTCTCTGTTCACTAGTGCTGGCGCTGTACTATGGGGGGTGCCTGGGGGCCATACTGTCCTGGGGGGGGCTCATGCTGCTCTGCACTCGCTGGGGCTGTTTTGTTTTTGGAGGTGAGGGGCCTGGGCGCCATGTTTTGTGTGTGTGCTGATTTTTACATTGGCGGCCATCTTGCCGGGGCCCGCCGGAGCACATTGCGGCGGCCATTTTCTTGTAGCCGCACGTCTTTTCTGGCACTAGTTTGGCCTCTAGCGCCGCTGGAAACGGCGCGAATCTCCTCACACTCTCTCCTCTCAGCTCACTCACGCTGAGCAGCGCGGCGCAGTGAGACAGAGCGGCGGAACCGAGCGGTCCTGGTCAGGTTGGTGGGTTCCCTGGGCATTCCCCTACTTCAGTCAGCACGGCCTGTGGGTGGTCTGAGAGGGACATTATGGAGTCAGTCACCAGCTTCCCCTAACATGCCAGAGGCAGCAGCCAGTGCTCCAGCACCTGCGGTCCCTATGGACCAGTTGTCGGCAGTCCTGGAATCATTTCTGACCAGGATGGAAGCTGTGTGTGAGCACAAGGGAGCAAAAAAGCGCCCTCTCCCCACTTTATCTCCACAAGGGGAGTGCTCTGCTTCAGATATGGGCCTAGTTATTGCTGCTCAGGACCCTAGCTCTGAATATTTGGATGGTTTTGAACAGGACATTCCTTGTGAGGAAGACTCCAGTTCTGAGTCAGTAAATGACAGGGCGCTTGTTAGTGAACTCATTGATGCTGTGAGGGACACTCTCAAGCTAGATGCTGCGACCGCAGAACCTCAGGCGGATACAGTCTCCTTTGGTTCTTTTAAGACCAAGCCTTCTAAAAAGGTTTTTCCATATGTACCTTTCTTTGACCAGCTCATTGACCAGGTCTGGGAAAAGCCGCAGAAGACTTTTATGGTCCCGCGGCGTTTGTCTATTAGATACCCCTTCGAAGACGCCCTGCTTAAAAGGTGGGCTTCTCCCCCGGTGGTCGACCCTCCAGTCGCCCGTTTAAACAAGGCCACCACTCTCCTGATGGAGGGGACTCCTGCGTTTAAGGACCCCACTGACAGGAGGTCAGAAGTGGTGAGTAGAGCCATGTTCGCCTTGTTGGGATCCGCCCTACGGCCCGTAGTAGCGGCGACCCTTGTGTCTCAGACACTCACGGAATGGGCAAAAATTTTGCACCAAACTGTGCAGGAGTATAACCTTCCTCCAGACACTATTGCTCTGGCCCACCAGATGGTGCAGGGTCTGATATATGTGTGCGACGCCACGTTGGACGCGGCCCCTTTAATATCCAGGGCCTCTGTCTCGGCGGTGGTATTGCGTCGTCTCATCTGGTTGAAATGCTGGTCTGCTGACCTAGCCTCTAAGAAGCTCCTGACGGATCTACCTTTTAAGGGTGGTAGACTTTTTGGTGCTGCTCTGGATGACATCATCAAGGATGTCACGGGAGGTAAAAGCACTCTCCTTCCTCAAACTATCAAGGGTAAGGAGGCCCGACGTAAACCGGGTCCTTCCTTTCCAGCAAAAAAGGGTTTTTTTCGTCCGTCAGAGTCCACGGGTAAGCCATCCCAGACTGACAACAGTGCGGCTGGCGGGCACAAGCGCCCCTGGGTGCGTAAGCCGAACAAGCCGGCTCCCAAGCCCGCCTCCGCGTGAAGTCTTGCCCCCGCCCGTCTCTGGGGTGGGGGGACGACTTCGCAGGTTCACGGATCGGTGGACCTCCCGGATCTCCGACCGGTGGGTGTGCGAGGTGGTCACCTCAGGATACAGAATAGAGTTCCGCTCCTGGCCCCCAGACAGATTCTTTCCCTCAAATCTCCCTCTCCTTCCTGCCCGTCGGGCAGCCCTCTTGGGGGCTGTACAGGATTTGATCGGGTCCGGAGTAATTGTGCCGGTTCCGTCCCAGGAGAGGTTTCAGGGGTTCTACTCGAATCTGTTGTTCCAAAAAAGGACGGGGTTCGGCCGATCCTGGACCTCAAGGCCCTGAATGCCTTCGTGAAGGTGCAAAAATTCCGCATGGAATCCAATCGCACGGTGGTCGCTACACTCCGTCAAGGGGATTTTCTGGCATCCTTGGACATCAAGGACGCATACTTGCATGTTACGATCTGCGCAAGCCACCAGAAGTTTCTGCGCTTTGCGGTCGGCGAAGTCCACTATCAATTTGTGGCTCTTCCCTTCGGCCTGGCCTCGGCACCGAGGGTGTTCACCAAGGTGCTTGCTCCGGTCCTAGCTTTGCTGAGACAGCGAGGCATTGCTATCGTGGGCTATCTGGACGATTTCCTTCTAAGAGCAGACAGTGGCTCAGAATTGGAAGAAAGTGTGACTATCGTCAGTCAGACCCTCAGGGAGTTTGGGTGGTTCCTGAACGTTCATAAGTCGGTTTCTAGTCCCGACTCAGCGTCTGGAGTATCTAGGTCTGATTCTGGACTCCTTGGAAGCAAGAGTCTTCCTACCTCCAGACAAACTACTGACACTTCAGTCTGCAGTACGGGTGCTGACGTCCCGAAAATGGTCGTCAATCCGCTTTTGCATGAGAGTCCTGGGACTCATGGTGGCCTCCTTCGAGGCCGTTCCTTATGCCCAAGCGCACACCAGGGCCTTACAGAAAGAGATCTTGTCCACTTGGGACAAATCCCAGTTGTCCTTGGATCTTCAGATCCAGGTGAGTCACCTGGTCAGGGCGTCCCTGACGTGGTGGTTGAGGTCCCCGGCTCTTCGGTCCGGGAAGTCGTTCCTCCCCATCCAATGGACGGTGATCACGACGGACGCCAGCCTGACGGGCTGGGGGGGAGTCTGGGGAGTCCTGTCGGCCCAAGGGCTTTGGACTCCGGACGAAGCCCTCTTACCGATCAATGTGCTGGAGATACGGGCAATCAGACTGTGCCTCTCCTCATGGTCGGAGAAACTACAGGGTCACTCCATCAGGATACAATCGGACAACGCCACAGCAGTGGCGTATGTCAACCATCAAGGGGGGACTCGGAGCTCAGCTGCGGCTTCCGAGGTCGCCCGCATCCTGAGGTGGGCCGAAAGAAGCGTGCCGGCTCTGTCGGCCGTCTACATTCCGGGCGTAGACAATTGGCAGGCGGACTATCTAAGTCGCCAGACGCTGGACCAGGGGGAGTGGTCCTTACACCCGGAGGTCTTTCAACTTCTTTGCAGACGGTGGGGCACGCCGGATGTGGACCTGATGGCTTCTCGACTCAATCACAAGGTGTCGAGGTTTGTGGCCAGATCCAGGGATCCCTGGGCGGATGCGTTGGTGGCCCCATGGGGTCAGTATCGCCTGATATACGTTTATCCTCCGCTGCAGTTGCTCCCTCGCCTGCTCCGCAGGGTAGCGACCGAGGGAATTCCGGTGATCCTCATTGCTCCGGATTGGCCTCGGCGTCACTGGTACGCCGATCTGGTACGTCTCGTCGCAGACGTTCCCTGGCGGTTACCGATACGGGGGGACCTTCTGTCTCAAGGTCCTATATTTCATCCTGCTTTTCAGTCTCTGGTTTTAACGGCATGGTTATTGAAAGCCAGGTGCTGAGAGACCGAGGTCTCTCGGATTCGGTCATTTCGACCATGTTAAGGGCACGGAAGTCTTCCTCCAGAAGGATCTATCACCGTACTTGGAGAGCTTACATCGCCATGTGCGAAGAGCTGGACTGGCGCCCACGAACGTATTCCGTTCCCAGAATCCTGCTTTTTCTGCAGCGTGGCGTGACCCAAAAGCTCGCTTTGAGTACCATTAAGGGTCAGATTTCGGCCTTGGCCATCTTCTTTCAGCGACCGCTGGCGGGTCATCCCTTGGTTAGCACCTTTGTGCAGGGGGTTCGCCATGTGCTCCCCCCTGTCAAGCCTCCTCTCCCCCCGTGGGATCTGAATTTGGTGCTCTCGGTCCTCCAGGAACCTCCCTTTGAAAATATTAGAGATATTCCCCTCTTGACTTTGTCTCAGAAGGTGGCCTTCTTGGTGGCCATTACTTCCATTAGACGAGTGTCTGAATTTGGCGGCCTTGTCCTGCAAGTCGCCCTTTTTGATCATCCATAAGGATAAGGCGGTGTTACGTCCGCGACCTTCCTTTCTGCCAAAGGTGGTCTCGGCCTTCCACTTAAACGAGGACATTGTCCTCCCGTCCTTGTGTCCTCACCCATCGCATCCCAGAGAGTTTGCGCTACACACTTTGGATGTGGTACGAGCCTTGCGGGTGTACCTGTCTGCTACTGCTTCTATTCGGAAGTCTGACTCACTATTTGTGGCTGTCTCTGGGCCAAAACAGGGCCAAGCGGTTTCGTCTGCCACCATTTCTAGGTGGATCAGACAAACCGTCATTCAAGCTTATGCTCTCAAGGGGCGGGCGCCTCCCTTTCCGGTTACGGCACATTCCACCAGGGCAATTGGTGCTTCCTGGGCTTTCCGACATCAAGCGTCGGTTGCACAAGTGTGCAAGGCGGCGACCTGGTCGTCTGTTCATACCTTTTCTAAGTTTTATAAGGTTGATGTGGCTGCATCTTCGGATGCTTCCTTCGGCCGCAAGGTGTTGCAGGCCGCTGTTTGATGTTGCAACTCCTCCGTTGAGGAGCTCTGCCTTGTTTGGAGTGAAGTTTTTGGTTTTCCATTTATACTGCTCCCATCCCTCTTGACACTGCTTTGGGACATCCCACGTGTAAAGGTGTATAAGACACGCTGTGTCAGTCCATGGATGACAAGAGAAAATAGGATTTTTGTACTCACCGTAAAATCCGTTTCTCTGGCATCCATGGACTGACACAGCACCCACCCTTCTTTTTAAGTTTGTACTGCTTTGTTACGAACTGAGGTCTGCTGACTGCAGTGGGAGGGTTATGCCTGGAGGGACCGCCCCCCTGGGCGGGGCTGTTCAGCTCTGGCTGTTTAGAATGTATGTATAACATCTCACATTCTGCCTAGGTCTTCTCCTGCAAGCAGGGACATAACCCACGTGTAAAGGTGTATAAGACACGCTGTGTCAGTCCATGGATGCCAGAGAAACTGATTTTACGGTGAGTACAAAAATCCTATTTTTTTACTCGCCAGAAATTGCGGTTGCTATGCGGAAGTCCCTAATCTTCCTCTTCTGTGGCTGGTCAGCTTCCTCCGTCCTACTCACGGTGTGTTCTGGTGAATGGGGCGTGCTGCCTTCTGGGAACTATGTGTATCCCAGAAAGCAGCCGGCCCATTCACAAAACTCTGCGTGCGCATGTGCAGTAGGAAACGGGCAGTGAAGCTGCACGGCGTCCCTGCCTGTTTGCCTTACTGAGGATGGCGGCGCTGGAAGCTGCCAGCGCCGAGGGATTGGCATTGGGGGGGGGGTGCCCCCCCCCCCCCCAACATTGCAGGCGAGTAGGACAGGTAAGTGTCCTTATTAAAAGCCAGCAGCTACAGTATTTGTAGCTGCTGACTTTTAAAAAAAAATAAAAATCGTGGGTGGAATCCTGCTTTAAGTTTGTGGATGTTAGCACTGGTCATATGACACCCAAATGACGGGGCACCATTTCTGCTTGTGAAAGAACCAGAGTTTTTCAATTGTGATACAAAGATCTGCTAATTAGCTATATAAAGTTTTTTTGGAGTGCTATCCAGCATGCATGCTTAACCTGCCACCTGTATTCCCTGAATAAAGCTCCTGTTTATTTTACTTTAGATTCAAGATTTGCTTGCTTTATGGGTTGAAAATGACCACCTGCTGTACATTAGTTTGTAAATGGAGGTGATAGCTGGTTTTGATTAAAATAGATATACACAGAGGGGCCCAAAGAAAAAAAAATGTATACACACTTCAACTGTTATCTATGCTGCTTTTTTTAAATTATATATGAGAAACACCTGAATTTAATTTTGGAACTAATTAGTAGTATTCTGTTTTCTCTCAAGATGTTAGTAGTTGCACCATTGTTGATATCCACACGAACGGCCAGTAACATAAGTAATTTTACTTCCAGCAAGATGGCACACCACCTTTTGCCTGTCTCCATGGCATTCTTCTGTCAGGATGTTAGATCGGATGTATAGGTGCTGTTGAATTCCCTCCATGGTCCCTGGACTTAAAACACTGAGTCCCAACTGGTGGAACTGTAGAAAACCACCTACACTGACTGCACTACAGGAAGAAATTGAAACATGAGCAATTCCTGTGCACACATTAGTGGTGTTTATGCAGTAGTTTGCTAAAAATCAGGTGTCTGGATGCTAATGGTGACCACTTTGAGCACCTCATTTGATAGAATAATTCAAACAGGACTTATAGCTACCCTTTGATGTTTCTGTAAATTTAGCAAGAGCATTTGTATGCATATATTTTTCATGTTGAAGTGTGTGTATACATGGTTTTTGGGTCTGTGTGCACACACAAACGGTTAGCCAAAAAGATGGAGCAGATTTCAACTTTTTATTTAAAAAAAAAAACAAAAAAAAACTAAGGGCTTGTTTACAATTACTTTGACACACATTAAGGCCTCTTTCACACGGGTGGCTGTTTTTCCCACTGTTAAAAGCATGTTTTGTTATTGTGAAATTCCAAGATTCCAGGCACAGCGATCACTTGCAGTTGTACATTGCGATTAGCAGCGTTTACGTGCAGTGGCACTTTCTTGCCCTTTCTAATGTTGCATTTCTTTTCTTGTTGCTATCCGCGGGTGAAATAGTACATGGAGATTACTTGCGGTTATGTGCAGGTAGCTGGATGCAGTCAAATTTAATTTTTTTTCCTCTAACTGCACAAAACCCCATGTAACGAAACCGGTGCTAAACGTAGTGTGTGAATGGGGCCTAAGTGTGAGTTTACGTGCGATAGATAGCTTCAGCTTTTAGCTGCGGATAGATGACGTTATCTGCCTGTGTGAAAGGGGCCTAAAGCATCTACCACATGCATTTTTTAAGTTTGGCAAATGCCCTGTGTGTTGTTTTTCTATTTGTTTTAAGGGAGCCCAGTAGAACCCGAGCTCATTAGTATCTCTCCCCCCCCCGGTGTGCTGATCCTAGTCCCCATGTGCCTCCTGCTCTATTGGTCCTACGCTACACACCCTGTGTGACATCTGCAGTTTATCCTGCTCTGGTCCCCCAGCTCTGCTGATCCTCTGCCATTCAGTCCTCCAGTCTCGTTCACCTTCCACTATAGCGTTCCCATGTTGTAAATTACATGTGCCGTCTGCTAATTGCTCCAGTCCGGACCCTGCGCACCTTCCTGCTGCTCCACAACAGATGTGATGTCTTCACCAGACACTTCCAGAATATATGAACTACAAGTGACTGCTGATGACCGCCTTCCAGTTTTCTTATTGGTTTCTCAGTGCACCTGGGATGTTTCATACCTGTGAAGCCAAATAAAAGCTTTGGGGGGCTGTAAGCAAGTGTCAGACATCTTTGGGGTCTTTGAAGCACCAATAAAGCGACATGGGGGTAATATTTTTGAAGCAAAGTAAACGCATGTTTACTGTAGTATAGTAACACACTGGCAGAATTTGATTTCTTGCCCATTTTTCAGAGAATATCAATGATAAAACAAACATTTCTTTCACTCATGGTTAGTGTTTGGCTGAAGCCATTTATTATCAAATCAACTTTATTTACTCTTTTTAAATCATAATGGCAACAGAAACTACCCAAACGACTCTGATCAAAAGTTTACATACCCCTGGTGATTTTGGCCTGATAGCATGCACACAAGTTGACAAAAAGAGGTTTGAATGGCTATTAAAGGTAACATTGTGTGTGTGTGTATGTATATATATATATATATATATATATATATATAAATAAAAAGGTCAATGAGTTTCTGGACTCCTTACAGACCCTTGCATCTTTCATCCAGTGCTGCAGTGAAGATTCTGAGTCAAGGGGGGAAAGCAAAAGAATTGTCAAAGGATCTGCAGGAAAAAGTAGTAGAACTGTAGAAAACAGGAAAGAGATATCCAAGGAATTGAGAATGCTAATAAGCAGTGTTCAAACTCTAATCAAGAAGTGGAAAATGAGGGGTTCTGTTCAAACCAAACCACGGTCAGGTAGACCAACTAAAGTTTCAGCCACAACTGCCAGGAAAATTGTTCGGGATGCAAAGAAAACCCACAAATAACTTCAGATGAAATACAGGACTCTCTGAAAACATGTGGTGTGGCTGTTTCAAGATGCACAAAAAGGAGGCACTTGAAGAAAGACGGGCTGCATGGTCAAGTCGCCAGAGGAAAACCATTACTATGCAAATGCCACAAAGTATCCCGCTTACAATATGCCAAACAGCACAGAGATGAGCCTCAAACCTTCTGGCAAAGTCATTTGGAGTGATGAGACCAAAAATGTAGCTTACTCTTTCGTCCATGGACCGACACAGCTTCTCTATTGACAAAGTGGGTATTATCCGTTAATTAGGAGTGACTAGGCAGAAAAACTTGTAAAAAGTGTTGCATCACACCTTCTACAGTACCGCCCAGGGGGCGGACCTTCTGGGTATACCCTCTCAGTCTGCATCTTCGCAGATCAGTTTTTTTCTGTCTAGCAAGGAGTAGGACATGGCTCCCTTCGGGCCCATTGGTCCAGGGAAAAAAGATATATATATATATATATATTTTTTTTTTTGCTACATTTGTTGTTTCCTGCGATCTTCGATCAACTGCCGACTGGGTGACAGGCTGGATCCTCGATCCTTGTAGTCTCCCCAGTTTCGGCCATCGAACGTGTGCCGACCCTAGCTACGCGCTGGGTTTTCCACGACATGCCCGTCGCTCCACGGGTGGCCGGTGAGCTTATGCTCCAGGGCCTGCATCGGACCGCTCAGCTTCGGCTGACCTTACGGCCGAGTCGCAGCAGCCTGTCCGGTGAGCGTCATGCTCCAGGGCATACATATGATCATCCCTTCTGGGTCCAATCACAGCATGCCTGGCCAACAGTCACCTTCCGTGCGCGGACGATGATCTGTTTGGAATGTCTTCCAGCAGAATACATGCAGGATAGGTAAGTAAAACTCCCCTGCCTCGGCTGGGTGATTTAGCTGGACATTCCTGGAGAGATCAAGTAAGTGGTTGTGGCCCCTTTCTTCCCTCTCTCCCTGCCTTTCCCTCCTCCCTGGGCTTCTAGCTAAAGGTTGCTGGGTGCTGGGGGTCACTTAGGGGGTCCCACTGGAGCGGGGCTGGCTGTAACTAACATTTAAAAGAAATGTCATTTTTTTCTCACCTGTGTTTGTGTCCTTCCTCCTCCATGCTGTCGGCGGCCATTTTGAGGTGGTCCATGCCAAGTTTGGCCTCTTGTGACTGCCCGGCGGCCATCTTCCTGTGGTTCGACCACACCCACTGGCCCCTATCAGCTGATCGGCAGCCATGTTTGTCCACCCTGTATGCAGATATTGCCGTTCGGCGGCCATCTTTTTGTAGGCTATGGCTGCTTGACCTCTATCTTCTGTCGGCGGCCATTTTCTTAGAGCCCACATTATCTTCCATACAGACGTTTTTGGCAACCATTTTTCGAGAGGCTCCGGCCTCTAGGGTGCATTACACTGGCGCGAAAATTCACACAGGAAGTGCTGATAAAAGAAGCAGACTGACACAGCAGCAGGGGGACAGCATCACAGGCGCAGCATAGCAGTACCTATCCAGGGTGGTGAGTCCTCTGGGTGACCCAGCCTCTCTGCAGCACAGGAGGGTGGCCTATTGATATCTTGCCTGGAGCCCTGTGGGTGTCAGCGTGTGGTCAGCATGGCATCTGAGCCAGATGTCTTCTCCCCTGAAACACCAGATTTACCAGCTGGTGTCCCTGAGGTGTCTATGGACGCTATGTCGGCAATCCTTGAGGCGTTTGCTGCCAGGGTGGAAGCAGCACACGGGAATACAGGGGGTAATAAACGCCCCCGTCCCCTGCAATCTTCTGGGGATATTTCTGATGCAGAACCAGGTCCAGCTACGGCTCATGGCCCAGATTCTGATGCATCAGAGACTGCAGACCGTGACCGATCGGACAGTGAGGAGGACTCCAAGTCCAGGTCAGTACGCGAGACGGCTTTGGTATCTGACCTTATTACTGCAGTGCGGGATACGCTAAAGTTGGAAAGGACTGCAGAAGTAGCAGATACTCCAGTCCCCTTTGGGTTTCGTAAACCTGCCCGCACTACTAAGGTGTTCCCTTGTGTGTCTTATTTTGACAAACTCTTATACAAGGAATGGGAGAACCCACTGAGGGTCTTTACAGCCCCAAAGAGGTTTGCAGTACGGTACCCCTTTGAGGAGAGTTTTCTGAAGATATGGACCTCTCCCCCTATAGTGGACCCTTCGGTGTCCAGACTTAATAGAGCCACCACTATTCCAGTAGAAGGGGCTCCTGTTTTCAAGGACCCTGTGGATAAGAAGGCTGAAGCACTCGCTCGCTACCTATACTCAGTGGTAGGCTCGGCAGTACGCCCGGCATTGGCGGGGGCCCTAGTGTCTCAGACACTTACTGAATGGGCAAAATTGCTACTCCAGGGGTTAAAGGAGCGAGATGCTCCTCCTAATGAGATAACTTTGGCCGACCAGTTGGTCCAGGGCCTTAAGTTTGTCTGCGAGTCAGACATGGATACTATTCCCCTGCTGTCAAGAGCTTCGGTTTATGCAGTAGCAATACGCCGCCTGATCTGGCTAAAGGGCTGGTCTGCGGACCAGACTTCCAAGAAAGCCCTGGTGGATCTGCATTTTAAGGGCGACAGACTTTTTGGGGCTTCTCTGGATGACATCATCAAGGATGCCACAGGAGGTAAGAGCACTTTGCTTCCCCAAACTAGCAAGGGTAAGGGACCACGCCAAGGGCAAGGGCCCTCCTTTACTGCACGTAAGCGTTTTTTTCGCCCCTTAAGGCGACAGGGAAAAGACCCCAGGCCGATAAAGCGCCTGCCCAAGGACAGAAGCGTCCTTGGTCCCGCAGACCCAACAAGCCTGCGGACAAATCTGCGTCCACATGAAGGTCCACCCCCACCCAGCTCTCAGGTGGGGGGACGTCTTCGCAAATTCGCGACTCAGTGGACTGCTCTAGTCTCCGACAGGTGGGTTTGCGAAGTAATCTCCTCAGGCTACAAGATAGAATTTCTCTCTTGTCCACCAGACAGATTCATCACCTCCAATCTCCAGCTACTACCGACCCGTCGGGAGGCCCTGTATGGGGCGGTCCAGGGTCTACTGGAACGCGGGGTAGTTATTCCAGTTCCAGAACAGGAACGGGGTCAGGGTTTTTACTCAAATCTGTTCATTGTGCCGAAGGAGGAGGGGGTTCGTCCAATCTTGGATCTCAGAGCCCTCAATTGCTTTGTGAAGGTACAAAGATTTTGGATGGAGTCGGTTCGATCTGTAGTCACAGCTCTCCATCCGGGGGACTTTCTGGCCTCCTTGGACATCAAGGACGCATACCTGCATGTCCCCATATACTCCAGACACCAGAGGTTTCTGCGATTTGCTATCGGGAAGAACCACTACCAGTTTGTGGCCCTCCCGTTTGGCCTTGCCTCAGCACCCAGGACGTTCACCAAGGTGCTCGCTCCGATTCTGGCACTTCTAAGACAGCGGGGTATCGCTATTACAGGTTACTTGGACGACCTTCTGCTGAAGGCCCCTTCAAGCTCAGAATTAGAGGTAAGCGTGTCCATTACCTGTCAGACTCTTCGAGACTGTGGTTGGATACTAAACACGCAAAAGTCAGTATTGGTGCCCACTCAACGCCTAGTGTACCTGGGGTTGATTCTGGATTCCTCAGAGGCAAAAGGTATTCCTCCCTGTGGAGAAGTTGCAGACCCTCCGGGCTGCAGTACGGCAGCTGACTTCCAGGAATTGGTCGTCACTCCGTTTTTGCATGCGAGTGTTGGGCCTCATGGTAGCCTACTTCGAGGCGGTCCCATATGCTCAATACCACACTCGAGTGTTACAGAAGGAAGTTCTGTCCAGATGGAACAGATGCCCTTCATCTCTGGATTATCAAATCCGAGTGAGCCACCTAGTCAGGAGATCCCTGGTATGGTGGCTGACAGCACCGGCTCTAATGGCCGGGAAGTCATTTCTTCCGGTTTACTGGATAGTGATCACGACGGACGCCAGCCTTACAGGTTGGGGGGGAGTCTGGGGTGTCCAGTCGGCGCAGGGTCGCTGGACCCCAGAGGAAGCCCTCCTGCCGATCAATGTCCTGGAGATCCGGGCGATCAAGCTGTGCCTCTTCAAATGGTCTCAGAGACTGCAAGGGTGTCCAGTCAGGATCCAGTCAGACAACGCCACAGCAGTGGCATATGTCAATCATCAAGGGAGGAACAAGAAGCTCAGCTGCAGCATCGGAGATCGCTCGCATCCTGAAGTGGGCAGAGAGGAGCGTACCGGCACTGTCTGCCGTGTACATTCCGGGTGTGGAAAACTGGCAGGCGGACTACCTGAGCCGCCAGATGCTGGACCAGGGAGAATGGTCCTTACACCCGGAGGTGTTCCAACTCCTCTGCCAAAGATGGGGCACCCCAGACGTAGATCTGGCTTCCCGACTCAATCGGAAGGTATTGAGATTTGTGGCCCGGTCAAGAGACCCATGGGCAGACACAACGGACGCGTTGGTAGCATTGTGGGGTCAGTATCGGCTAATCTATGCCTTCCCTCCCTTAAGGCTTCTTCCTCTTCTGCTCCGCAGAGTGGAGGCAGAGGGAATTCCAATGATCCTAATCGCTCCAGATTGGCCTCAGCGTCCTTGGTATGCCAATCTAGTACGTCTGGTAGCAGACATCCCCTGGCGCCTACCACTACGGAAGGACCTGCTATCGCAAGGTCCCATATTCCATCCTGCTTTACAGTCATTGGCTTTAACGGCATGGCTGTTGAGAACCAGGTACTGAGAGACCGGGGCCTGTCAGACTCAGTAATCTCTACTATGAGAAGTGCTCGAAAACCGTCCTCTAGGAAGGTCTATCACCGCACTTGGAGGGCCTACATCTCCATGTGTGAGGAAATGAAATGGCATCCGCGTACCTATTTGGTTTCCAGAATCCTGCTGTTTTTACAGCATGGGGTGGACCAAAGGCTTGCCCTAAGTATGATTAAGGGACAGATATCTGCCCTGGCTGTCTTTTTTCAGCGACCCCTGGCGACTCACTCTCTCGTGAGTACATTTGTGCAGGGGGTCCAACATGTGGCCCCTCCGGTCCATCCCCCGTTACCTCCGTGGGACTTGAACCTGGTCCTCTCGGTGCTTCAGAAGGCACCGTTTGAGAATATTAGAGATATTCCCCTGTTGACACTTTCTCAGAAAGTGGTCTTTTTGGTGGCTGTTACGTCAGTTAGACGAGTCTCTGAGCTGGCAGCCTTGTCCTGCAAGGCTTCCTATTTGATTTTCCACAAGGATAAGGTGGTGCTGCGGCCGCAGCCTTCCTTTCTTCCGAAAGTCGTTTCGGCTTTTCATCTCAACGAAGACATTGTACTTCCATCCTCGTGTCCTCAGCCGTCGAATCCTAAAGGAGTCGGCGTTGCATTCCTTGGACGTTGTCCGAGCTTTGAGAGTATACCTATCTGCTACTTCCCTGTTCCGGAAGTCAGACTCACTGTTTGTTTCGGTGGCTGGTCCCAAGAAGGGCCAAGCAGTCTCATCGGCCACCATCTCTAGGTGGATCCGACAGATAGTAATCCAGGCTTACGCCTTAAAGGGTCAGGCGCCCCCCTTTCCTGTCACGGCGCATTCGACCAGGGCAATAGGTGCCTCTTGGGCTTTCCGACATCAAGCGTCTGTTTCCCAACTATGTAAAGCGGCGACTTGGTCGTCCGCTCACACTTGCACCTACATCAACCTTGTAGAATTTTGTGAATCTTCGGATGCCTCTTTCGGCCGCAAGGTTTTGCAAGCGGCTGTTTAGAGTTGCAACTCCTCTGTTGGAGGAGTGCTGTTTTTGTGTTTTGGGGTGAAGTTTGTTTTTATGCTGTTACCACCCCTCATTTTTTTCTCTGACACTGCTTTGGGACGTCCCACTTTGTCAATAGAGAAGCTGTGTCGGTCCATGGACGAAAGAGTAAATAGGATTTTTTACTCACCGTAAAATCCTTTTCTCTGAGTCCATGGACCGACACAGCACCCACCCCTCCTTTTAAGTTTGTACTGCTTTTTGACGGACTGATCTGCGAAGATGCAGACTGAGAGGGTATACCCAGAGGGTCCGCCCCCTGGGCGGTACTGTAGAAGGTGTGATGCAACACTTTTTACACGTTTTTCTGCCTACTCACTCCTAATTAACGGATAATACCCACTTTGTCAATAGAGAAGCTGTGTCGGTCCATGGACTCAGAGAAAAGGATTTTACGGTGAGTAAAAAATCCTATTTTTTGGCCACAACCATAAACTCTACATTTGGAGAGGAGTCAACAAGGCCTATGATGAAAGGTACACCATTCCTACTGTGAAGCACAGCGGTGGATCGCTGATGTTTGGGGGATGTGTGAGCTACAAAGGCACAGGAAATTTGGTCAAAATTGATGGCAAGATGAATGCAGGATGTTATCAAAAAATACTGGAGGAACATTTGCATTCATCAGCCAGGAAGCTGCACGTGGGATGTACTTGGACATTCCAACATGACAATGATCCAAAACACAAGGCCAAGTCGACCTGTCATTGGCTACAGCAGAATAAAGTGAAGGTTCTGGAGTGGCCATCTCAGTCTCCTGACCTCATTATCATTGAGCCACTCTGGGGAGAGCTCAAAAACGTGGAGTTCATGCAAGACAGCCCAAGAATTTACAGGTACTGGAGGCTTGCCAAGAGGAATGGGCAGCTTTACCATCTGAGAAGATAAAGGGCCTCATCCACAAATACCACAAAAGACTTCAAGCCGTCATTGATTTTAAAGGGGGCAATACACGGCATTAAAGCAGAGGTCTGCCTAAAAAAAAAGTCAGCAGCTACAAATACTGCAGATGCTGCCTTTTAATAAATAGGACACTTACCTGTCCCAGGGTCCAGCGATGCAGGGGAACGAAGCCCCGCTCGTCTCCCCCTCCTCTCCGCTGCGCCGGCATGGTCACTGTGGACGCCCAGCTGTGGGTTCACAGCCGGGCACGCACTGCGCATACGCAAGCAGCGCTGCACACCGTGATTGGTGGAGCAATCACCTGGGACCTGCGACGTGTCCCAGATGATTGCGGAGAGGTGACTTACTTCCAGTCGCCGAGGCGACCTAGGGTGTAAGTGGGAGCTGGAACCCTCTAAAAAGAGGCATGTCAGGGGGTCACCTTTCTTTAAAGTGGAAGTTGCATTTTTGGGTGGAACTCCACTTTAAGAACTGGGGTATGTAAACTTTTGATCAGGGTCATTTGGGTAGTTTCTGTTGTCATTAGGATTTAAAAAGAGTAAACACAGTTGATTGATAATAAATGGCTTCAGCCAAACACTAACCATGAGTGAAATAAAAGTTTTTGTGTTATCATTCATATTCTCTGAAAAAATAGCCAAGAAAGCATAAATTCTGTAGTCCCTCTATCGGGAATGAGAAGAGGAGGGGGGTAGCTTTACCTCCTTTTTTTTTATTATTTGGGGGGGGGGGGGTGTATATGGGCCTGTAAAGAAGGGGAAATAAAGGAGGATTATAGAAGTCTCCGATAAGCCTACTATTACGATAATGGTGAAATATGGAGATAAATGAAAATATCGGTAGATATAAAGATATAGGTATGGTAGACTACTAGGTCGATCCAAGTATGGGTTATAATAGACATGTATATTTATGCTTGGATAAACTGTGTATATGATGATGTATCATTTAGACCAGTGGTCTCCAAACTGCGGCCCTTTGCTTGCTTTTATCTGGCCCTTGGGGCACTATTTCATCCACTGATACAAACAATGGGGCATATTTTCTCCTACTGACACCAGCAATGGGGCCCAATGACACCAACGATGGGTCACAATTCCTCCCAATGACACCAACGATGGGTCACAATTCCTCCCAATGACACCAATGATGGGACACAATTCCTCCCAATGACACCAACGATGGGACACAATTCCTCCCAATGACACCAACGATGGGGCACAATTCCTCCCAATGACACCAACGATGGGGCATAGTTTTTCCTCAATGACACCAACAAGGGGACCCAATGACGGGGCACAATTACTCCCACTGAAACAAACAATGGGGCGTAAATTTTTCCCACTAATGTCGGGGACCTTTTCGACTCCCACTGACCACTGTCCGGCCCTTGTAAACTCTGAAGGACAGTAAACTGGCCCTTTGCTTAGAAAGTTTGGAGACCCCTGATTTAGACAAACGATGATTATGAAAATGTATTGCTGGATTGTTCCTCTTTTTTTTGTTATAAAAAGGAAAATAAAGATAATCCGAAAAAAAAAAAATTCTGCCAGGGTATGTAAACTTATGAGTATGTATGTATGTATACACACACACACACACACACACACACACACACACACACTATATTCAAATTAATGACTGTAAAGATTATGCATTTGTGTTTTTATAGCTGCCTGGAGATCAGCTTTTAAGCACTGCATTGGGAGCATTTTCATCATTTGTTGAAGCTACAAAGTATTCCAGACAGTTGCCATAGGAAACACTAAAATTTTTATTATAGCTTTAACTTGAACTTACATGAAATGTTTTTTTAACACCACAATAGTTCTGATTGTACTTTTTCATAGGTAAAATTCAGTAACTTAAACAGTTTGGCATACAAAACTGAATTCTCTTCTTTGTCAGCAATGAATCGCTCAAAGTTGGATTGGCTACATTTATCTGAATTTTTCTCTAGCTTGCATGGCTGCAAAAGACAACACTGAAGAAGTACAATTCTGATCATCAAAAAAGGTCAAACTGAAACATAGGTGGAGCTGTTGACTAAAATTACCAAAACATTATAATTCTCTAGAAGGAAAAAAAAAAAAACGGCTTTAGTTTTAATTCCAGTTTACATAAATCAGCCCCAACACACCTATGTTGAATGGTCTCACACAGCCAAGAAGACATCATTTTTTTCTAGTATGGGTGAAAAAAAAAAAAAGAAAATTTGATTTCCCTCAATGAAATAAAAATGAGGCATTTCTGCAAATTCGACGAAGGGAGTGGGGACATGAAGTACATTCAAACAGTACAATAAGCCATATTCTGACCGAAAACTGCCTTAAAAATTACTTTGGTTTAAAATACAACACAACATTCACTTGTGTGCAACATAAATTCTATATTCATTTACAATGTATATACAGAGATTAAATTATAACTAAAAAAGGCAAAATGTTTTTTCTTTAGGATTTGAATAGTGGTGAGGGGTTAGAACCATTGTCCGGTTCTTTTTTTTTTATTGCCATCAGTGTTCCCATTACGGAGATTCACTCAAACTGTCCTGATCGCCAATGTCCCAGAGTGAAAGTCAATTAAAAATTTTGAGTTGTCACTAGAACAGGAATTGAGGGGAAATCTGCCAATGGAGGGGGACACTTGTCTAAAAAGAGATTTACTTCACGTTGGACAGCTATCCTCTTACTTCCTGTTGAGTTGATAGGAAGTAAAGGGAAATATCTCTTGAGACACACACAGATAGCAAAAAATAAATAAAACTGTCAGTGGTTTTAATCCTCCAATCCTCTGTCCAAAATGCAAAGAAAGAGTGTTGACTTTAGATCACAATTTACAAGTAAGTCATTCAAATATAAATCTACCTTATATTGTGCTTAATCTTTGATTTCCAAGACATTAAGGTGCATTTTCCAGGAGTTCCTGTATAAGGCCTGGTTCACACCTATGCAGTTTGCATATTCCAGGTGCATTTTGCGTTTTTCAATACACATTTTTGATCCATTGAAGTCTATGGAACCAACTACAAGAAAAAAGGCCCTGGTCCTTTCCATAAAAATGTACAGATGTGAACTACATCCATAGGCAACCATGTTAAATGGACTGTACTGTGTTTCTGCAAAACTGAAAATGCATTCAAAAAAATGCATAGGTGTGAACCAGGCGGCCTAAAGGTATAATGGCAAATCTCTTTTGTGACGGTGCTCAGCAGGTCACAGATAACTTGGCATGGTTCAGTATGTTTCAGAGTGCTATGGGACCTGAAGGTCAACTCCAGCCAGGTTCTGGGTAGAGTGAGGAACGTTCAGAACTGCAGCCTGTTCCTAATGAGATGTTTGCCAGGTTTTTAATGCTGTGTCCCCACATTGGAGATGAATAGTTTATGTTGTCAGCACACCAACAAGCTTGTTGTAAAAAAAAAGAAAAAAAAAATCCCTTTTTATTGGATGATCACAAAGACAATGTTTTGGGAACGCAGGGACCCTTCGTCAAGGGTAATACTTTGCAACAATCTTGCTAGTGTGCTGACAATAATATCTTATGTTAGTCTGTGAGTGGCGGGGGGAGTCATTGCAGCACCCTCTTTAACCATATGGCTGATGCCAGTATTGCACAGATGTCAAACGCCCAGCCCGCCAGGCCTGGTCATGTGGCCTTTGCACCCAGAACGTGGCAGAACTGTATTCCGCCACCTCCAGCTCTTGCCCTCTACTTCCCTCTGTCACTTGTAAACACAGAAGCCTTCTGTGTTTACAAGTGACCGCTTTGCGCTTAGCAGCTCCCGGATGTAACAGATCCCTTAACGCGCTCATGATGGAGACAGGACTCCAGCGAGAGAGAGAGAGCGAGAGAGCGCGCGAGAGAGAGAGAGAGCGAGAGAAAGAGAGACGCTCCCTGCAAGGCGAGGCAGGGCCACTTACGCAGGGGGATATCAGAGTCAGGCCAGATAGGAGAGAGTAGAGATGCGCGGGGGGGGGGGGATTGGGGTTGCACACTGGGCAAAGCGCACACCTAAACCCTGCACTCTGTACACAGCGCACCCCAGCTACAACCGGCCCTTTGAGGGCAACCATACTGCCGATGTGGCCCACAATGAAGTTGAGTTTGACACCCCTGTATATTGTGAGCCGAAACAATATTCTCTAATGCCGCGGACACACGATTGGAAATTCCGACAACAAAACCGTGGATTTTTTTTCCTGACGGAATATTGGCTCAAACTTGTGTTGCCTACACACGGTCACACAAATCTTGTCAGAAATTCGGAACAACAAGAACACGGTGATGTACGACGAGCCGAGATCAATGAAGTTCAATAGGCAGTTCGGCTCTTCTGCTTGATTCTGAGCATGCGTGTTTTTTTGTGCGTCGGAATTGCATACAGACGATTGGAATTTCCGACAAGAACTTTTCTTGTCGGAAGATTTGAGAACCAGCTCTTAAATTTTTGTGGTTGGAAATTCCGACAGCAAATCTCCGATGGAGCCTACACACGGTCGGAATTTCCGACAAAAAGATCACATCGTGTGTACGCGGCATTAGATTGTAAGCGCTCACAAGCTGGGCCCTCTGATTCCTACTGTATTAAATTGTACTGTCTGCCCTAATTTTGTGCTGCATAAACATCCTGTATAATATTCATATACTCTGTGCACACATTGGAGAGGTCTCTTTCTGACACCCCTCAGCTGGACAAGAAGGGAGGGATGATCTTCCTAATGGGCATACAGACTGCAATAAAACCCTGACCTACCTACTTCCTGTTCTACCTGTCCGACAGGGAGTGAGTGGAAATCCTTCAAAGAGGGATGCAGACTGATTCTAACCCTTCCACACTCTTTCCAAAATGAAAAAAAATATATATAGTTTTTAAAAAAGGAAACTTTATAGAATAAATAATAAATAAAAAAAGTTATATATAAAAATCGTTTTTTGAAATGGCAAGTTCTGTAGAGGTTATCGTGGTCACTACATAGGGAGTCACAGACAGAAACACTTGTTATACACATGCGGACTTGCTACCTAGTGCAGGAAGGATCATGATGATAACCCAAACCCTACTTCAATAATGGCAGTGCCCAGGTTTACCTCTGTCCATACAGGGCAAAGTAGCAGCATCTCCTGGAAGCCTACCCTCGAGCAAGGTAAACTCGCCAATCTAAAGTCCCTCACCGTGCTGGTGTTGAAGGTTACTTTGGTGGAGTACATCACCGCTTCTCTGTTCAAGCCTGCTGATTGGTCACTAAGGCCAGATCACATGGAGAAGGTCACCTGCTCTGAGTGCAGGGCAGTAAGGGAATGCAGACTGGGGGGTATAAATTGCTGGGGGGGCTCTCCGAAGGAATTGTCACTCTGCTCTGAATGGTCAAAATTATATTTTAAAATGTTTCGGCACACAACCTGAATGCTGCCAACAACATCCTGTTTATACCCAGAAGCCCTTTGTGATCAGAGAAAGGTAGCAACTGCCCATACTTGGCACCTTTAGACTCCATTCACACAGGGGCAACACGACTTCCAGCACGACTTTGGGAGGCAACTCAGACACGACTTAAGTATGAATCACAGCGCGACATGAAGCTACTTACAAGGCAACTTCAAGTTGCCTCCAGGACAGGAGACATTCCAGTGGCCAATAAAACAAGTATCAGCTCTGTGGGAGGGGTTTGCCTGAGAAATGTATGTTCTCTTCCTGGAAAGTTCCTTCTGTTAAGACAGTCATCCGACCTCTGAGGCGGCTTCCATTGAACTCAATGGGTACAGGTCGCCTAGAAGTCGGATTGAAGTAGTACAGGAACCTTTTTTAAAGTCGGAGCGACTGCAGTAGTGTGCATTAAGACGGCTCCATTCACTTCCATTGGTTTTCTCATGCAGCGCGACTTGAGGCGACTAGGGGCGACTTGAAGTCGGATCCAAAGTTGCCCCTGTGTGAATGGGCTCTTAAGGGTCGCAAAACCATGTGATAGGTCTTTGATAAAAGCTATCAACTGATAAAGTGCTTTTTCTAGGGTAGTGAAGCTGCTCTTATTTATCTTCACTGCAAGTGAGGTTTACCACTGTAGAAATAGTATGCAGGCCACAAGCCGAGGAATGACTTTCCAGCAGAAGCTTTAAACGCCAAGCGTTTTGCTCTGTGACAGATGCCTTGTAATATTTAATAAGCATTCAGTTAATTATAGGCTTTTTCCAAGCTGTATTTTATTTTTGAGATTCACATGTAATAAAATAGTAGTGTTCAACTGAAGGGACAGGAAAAGATTGAGTAGTAGCTATTCACCCTGCTACAGAGAACACTCTGCAGAAGGGTGGGTCTGATAGCCGTCACAAAAAACTGGCCTTTCTATTTGGGAGTACTGGCAGTGGCAACTATCTATATCAGGGATATGCAATTAGCGGACCTCAAGCGGTTGCAGAACTACAAGTCCCATGAAGCATAGCAAGATTCTGACAGCCACAAGCATGACACCCAGAGGCAGAGGCATGATGGGACTTGTAGTTTTGCAACAGCTAATTGCATATCCCTGATCTATAGGAAACAATCTGAGTGAGCAGTCTAAAGGCCCGTCGTACACACTATACGAAAATAGGATGGAAAAATTCATACGACAAGCTGTCCGACGATTTTTGGATCGTTAAGTACGGTGCTTTCGACAGCCGATTTCGCTTTTTCGGCAGACAAAAGCTGGATGTGTGAACTCAACGTCTGATTTCCGTTTCATTAGTACAGTTTTCCTACGAAAAAATTCGTAAGAGCAAGACTACGCATGCTCAGAAACGAAAGAATACATACAAAACTATTCAACACATTACGTCACTTATGACATGCGAAAAATTTTCGTATTGTGAGTATTCTCTTCACTTTCGACATGAGACTAGCATGCCACAAACCCCCCCCCCCCCCAAAAAAAACGGACGAACGGTCATCCGAAAATCTAAGCGTGTGTACGAGGCTTTACATTAAGCCGCTTTTCACAAGGGGCAGAGTCTGCCAGGAGTCTGCCTGTTCAGCAGATCCCCCGCTGAGCAGGCGTATGGCTGGTCCATGTCCGCTGTCCTCCATGGGTGGTTGGATGTAAATGGATCCCCATTCGTCTGTTTTTAGCGGATCGGATGTCGGCAGGTGTAAAATGGACACGTCCATTTACATCCGCCGCTCCATAGGAGGATAATGGAGGGTCTGACCAGGTCTGCCTGAAAAAATTGACAAGTGGACCTGATCAGTCCACCTGCGTGAAAAGGAGCCTTATTCGCTCCATGGGACAGAATGCACGTACTTTCGAGCTGTAATGCACTGCAGTGACAACAGTATCAGGCAAAAACTTCAGCAGCAAATTTGAATGCCACATTAGTATGCACTGGACCCAATTGTAATCATTCAGTTGAAATAATTTCCTGGACATACAGCAGATTTTACACCCAGTGCCCCCCTGCTCAAATCTTCCTGATCACCCCCCACTATGTAACAGGAATGGCAGTGGCGGCAGCACCGGACAGCTGATCCAAAAATTGGCTGGGGTGCCGACATCGCAGGAACCCTGGACAGGTAAGTGACACCTCTTTAACAGATTCCCAACAGGCTCACGCAGATATACTGCGGCAGAATGGCTCCCCTGGGCGAAATCCTGTACGGGTATGTCCATTCCTTTAGTGGCCACCAGAGGGCGCACGCCCGCTGCACGAGCGCCAGCACGGGGATTTGTGTGTGTAAACACAGAAATCCTTGTGCTGTCAGGAAAGAGGAGCCATATTGTTTTTTCCTACCAAGTAGGAAAAACAATATATGTCTCCTCTCCTAGTCAATCCTATCCCCCCCCCCCCCAGTTAGAACACACATTTAACCCCTTGATCGCCCCCTAGTGTTAACCCCTTCCCTGCCAGTGACATTTACACAGTAATCAGTGCATTTTTATAGCACTGATCGCTGTATAAATGTCAATGGTCCTAAAAGAAGTGTCAAAAGTTTCCGATCTGTCCGTCGCAATACCGCTAAAAATTGCAGATCATCGCCATTACTAGTGTAAAAAAAAAAAAAAAAAAAAGCCATAAATCTTTCTCATAGTTTGCAGACGCTATAACTTTTGCGCAAACCAATCAATATACGCTTATTGCGATTTTTTTTTAACAAAAATATGTAGAAGAATATATATTGGCCTACCGAAATTTGTTTAAGAAATTTTTGGGGGATATTTATTATAGCAAGTAAAAAAAAAAAATTCTCTTTCGTCCATGGACAGACACAGCCTTCTTATACTCTTAACTGTAGGGTTATGTTCCTGTCTATTAGGTGAGGACTAGGCAATCATGTTAGTTGAAAACATTAATCTTTAGCACAGCTGAACAGCGGTCCCTCTGGTCATAACCCCTCACACAGCAGTTAGCAGCTCAGTTTTTTTCTGCTTAGTAGAGAAGGACCTGGCTCCCTTTGGGCCCATGGTCCTGAAGCATTTTTATTTTTAAATTTTTGATCCGGAGATCTTCTATCAACTGCCGGCTGGGTGACAGGCTGGATAATATAGATCCTTGTAGTCTCCCCAGTTCCGGCCATCGAGCGTGAGCAGGCCTTAGCTACGCGCTGGGTCGGCCATGACATACCCTGTGGCTACAGGGGTGGCCGGTGAGCTATATGCTCCGGGGTTCACATATGACTGGGCTACTGCTGTCTAAGTCACAGTGAACCGTGGCCGCCAGCTACTCCGTCCTGTTTTGATGTAGGTCTGTCAGGAACGCGCCAGCGGTCCTCGCAGGAGGGGTAAGTACTTTCCTTCTGTCTTGGCAGGTTGTAACAGCTGGGCTTTCCTGAGGGGGGGGGGTCGATAGGGGGTCCTCCCTTTCCTCTTCCCCGTCCTTTCCCTTCTCCCCTTGCTTGGGCCTGCTGTGACTGACCTGTGGTGATTTCCCATATCCTGGCCGGGGGCTGCGGTGGTGTCCAGGTCCGCTCTCTGTGAGGGTGGTCTGCCTTTAAAAGGGCCCCCCCCCCTCAGGGGCCACTGTGTGTTGCCTGGCCCTCTCGGCTGCCTCCTGGTTTTTAGCGCCGTTTTTGTTTGTTTAAATCGGCGCCATTTTCCTGTGGCCACGCCGCTGTTATAGCAATACAGCAGGCAGCCATTTTCTTGTAGTCGCGCTGTGGCGCAGGCTTTCTTAGCGGGCGGCCATTTTCTTGAGGTCCGCGTGGTTTTTCCCTGAGGCGAACGGCAGCCATCTTGGTGTAGGTTTTGGCCTCTAGTGTTTCTATGGCTTCTGAACGGCGCGAATAGCGCTGTTTTTACCTCAGAAGACACCCAGACACACACGCTGTGTGGAGAGAGGCAGCGGAACGCGGCACTGAGCTGAGCGGTTCTGGTCAGGGTGGTGAGTCTCCTGGGAGTCCCCTGGTCAGTTGCAGCACGGAGGGTGGACCACTTTTTAAGTACCTTATACTTGACTGTAGTTTCTAGGGATGTCAAGTGAGCGGGTCAGCATGGAAATCAGACGCTGGCATTTCGTCCCCAGATATTCCAGTAGTGGCAAATGGTGCCCCTGCACCTGCTGTTCCTGGGGACGCTTGGTCGGCAATCCTGGAGTCATTTGTTGCCAGGGTGGAAGTGGTGTGTGGTCGCAAAGGTGGTAAAAAAGCACCCACTCCCCCACTTTCTTCTGGGGATCGCTCTGACTCAGACTTGGACCGCGCTGGGACCCAGGGCCCCTGTTCTGAGGTATCGGAGGATGCGGACCAGGACCATTCGGACAGTGAGAGTGACTCCATGTCCGGGTCAGCGCAGGATAAGGCACTTGTTGGAGCACTTATCACCGCAGTGCGGGAAACCCTCAAACTGGAGGATAAGGCTGGGACTTCTGCTGAGGTATCTGTCCCTTTTGGGTCCCATAAGCCGGCCCACACTGCAAAGGTTTTTCCTTATGTGACTTATTTTGACAAGTTCATAGACAAGGAATGGGAATGGCTGCAGAGGACCTTCTTGGTCCCAAAACGCATGGCAGTCTGTTATCCCTTTGCGAGCCTTCTGAAAAAATGGGCATCTCCCCCGGTTGTGGACCCCCCAGTATCTAGGTTAAACAAAATGACCACGATTCCGATGGAAGGGTCCGCTGCATTTAAGGATCCTGCAGATAGGAGATCTGAGGCGGTGGGCCGGTCCTTATACACCTTGCTGGGATGAGCATTGCGGCCTATTCTGGCCACGGCACTGGTGTCCCAAACTCTGACTGAGTGGGCAAAGTTATTACACCGGGAGTTGGAGGACCATCATGCTCCTCCAGGCTGCGTGGAACTAGCTGACTAGTTAGTGCATGGCCTCAAATAGGTCTGTGATGCAGCCCTGGATGCTGCTCCTTTGATTTCCAGAGCCTCTGTGTCTGCAGTGGTTCTGCGGCACCTGATTTGGCTAAAATCCTTGTCTGCGGACCAGGCTTCTAAGAAGGCTCTGGCAGACTTGCCCTTCAAGGGAGAGAGGCTTTTTGGAGCCTCGCTGGATGACATTATTAAGGATGTAAGAGCACGCTACTCCCTCAGTCCAGAAAAGGTAAGGAGCCGAGACGTAGACCGGGTCCCTCCTTTTTCGCCAGTCAGGGCCAGCAGGCAGACCTTTTCAGGCCAACAAGGGCTCATCTGGGGGGACAGAAACGTCCCTGGACTCGCATGCAAGACAAGCCCGCAAACAAACTTGCTTCCGCATGAAGGTCTGCCCCCGCCCGATTCCCGGGTGGGGGGATGTCTTCACGAGTTTGCGGCTCGGTGGACCTCCCTGCTTTCCGACTGGTGGGTCTGGGAAGTGGTTTCACTGGGGTACAAGATAGAGTTTCTTTGTCCACCAAACAGATTCTTTCCCTCAAACCTTCCTCTTCTTCCGGCTCGTCGGCCCGCCCAAAGGGGGAAGTACATGACTTGCTCCAGTGCGGAGTGATCATACCTGTACCGCTGCAGGAAAGGTTTCAGGGATTCTACTCCAATCAGTTTGTAGTCCCGAAGGACGGAGTCTGTCCAATCCTGGACATCAAGGCCCTCAATGTCTTTGTGAGGGTTCGGAAGTTCAGGATGGAATCAATTCGCTGTGTGGTCGCTGCACTCCATCCGGGGGACTTTCTGGCGTCCTTGGACATCAAGGACGCTTACTTACATGTCCCCGTTTTCATCGGACACCAAAGGTTCCTGCGCTTTGCAGTAGGGGACGACCACTATCAATTTGTGGCTCTCCCCTTTGGCCTGACGTCGGCGCCGAGGGTGTTCACCAAGGTGCTTGCCCCGATTCTGGCCTTGCTGAGACAGCGAGGGATCGCCATCGTAGGCTATTTGGACGATCTACTTCTGAGAGCTGCTTCAAGCTCAGAATTGGAGGAGGATGTGGCGATTGCCAGTCAGACCCTCCGAGAATTTGGCTTGGCCCTGAACTTCCAGAAGTCGGTGTTGGTGCCGACTCAGCGCCTAGAATATCTGGGGTTGATTCTTGACTCCTCAAAGACAAGAGTTTTTCTCCCTATGGAAAAAGTTTCAGACTCTTCGGACTGCGGTGAAGCTGCTAGCATCCCGCAAATGGTCGTCACTCCGCTTTTGCATGCGAGTCTTAGGCCTGATGGTAGCCTCTTTCGAGGCGGTACCATGTGCTTAATTCCACACTCGAGTCTTGCAGAAGGAGATCCTGTCCAAATGGGACAAGTCTCCGTTGTCCCTGGATTGTCGAATACGGGTGAGCCAACTAGTCAGGGACTCCCTGGTCTGGTGGCTGAGATCTCCGGCTCTTCAGTCTGGGAAGTCGTTCCTTCCTTTTCAGTGGACAGTGATCACGACGGACGCCAGCCTGACCGGTTGGGGAGGAGTTTGGGGTGTTCAGTCGAAACAGGGTCGCTGGACACAGGAAGAATCTCGCCTGCCGATCAATGTTCTGGAGCTCCGGGCGATCAGGCAGTGCCTCTCCACTTGGTCACAGAGGCTACAGGGGCGTCCGATCAGGATCCAGTCGGACAATGCCACGGCGGTGGTGTATGTCAACCATCAAGGCGGAACAAGAAGCGCGGCTGCAGCCTCAGAGGTAGCTCACATCTTGAGGTGGGCAGAGAGGTGCGTACCGTCTCTATCGGCCATTTACATTCCGGGCGTAGAAAACTGTCAGGCGGACTACCTCAGTCGCCAGATGCTGGACCAAGGAGAATGGTCACTACACTCGGAGGTATTTCACCTCCTTTGCCTGAGATGGGGCGAGCCAGACGTAGATCTCCTGGCTTCTCGACTCAATCGAAATGTGTCAAGGTTCGTGGCCAGGTCAAAAGATCCTTGGGCAGACACAACAGATGCGTTGGTGGCCCCATGGGGACAGCATCGGCTGATTTATGCCTTTCACCCATTGAAACTGCTCTGTAAAGCAGACGAGGAAGCAGAGTCCGAGGGGATCCCGATGATCCTAATTTGCCTTGGATTGGCCTTGACGTCCCTGATACGCCGACCTGATAAAACTAGTGGCGGACGCTCCTTGGCGACTACCGTTGCGAGAGGACCTTCTGTCACAAGGTCCCATCCTTCATCCTGCTTTACAGTCACTGGTTTTAACGGCAGGGCACGGAAATCATCTTCCCGGAAGATTTACCAATGTGTGAAGAGATGGGGTGGCACCCACGTACTTATTTGGTTTCTAGGATCCTGCTGTTTTTACAGCGTGGCGTGGATCAGAAACCATTAAGGGGCAGATATCAGCATTGGCCGTTTTCTTTCAACGACCCTTGGCGACTCACTCCCTGGTGAGTACCTTTGTTCAAGGGGTTTGACATGTAGCTCCACCGGTTCGATCACCACTACCTCCGTGGGATCTGAATCTGGTGCTTTCGGCACTTCAGGAACCCCCCTTTGAGAGCATCAGGGAGATTCCGCTCTTGACTCTCTCCCACAGAAAGTTGTTTTTCTGGTAGCCATTACTTCGGTTAGACGGGTTTCTGAGTTAGCGGCCTTGTCTTGCAAGTCCCCCTACTTAATTCTCCATAGGGATAAAGTGGTGCTGCTCCCGCAGCCTTCGTTTATATCAAACGTAGTTTCGGTTTTTAATCTAAACGAGGACATTGTACTTCCATCCCTGTGTCCTCGGCCGTCGAATCCCAAAGAGGCTGCGTTTCATTCCCTAGACGTGGTACGTGCTCTACGGGTGTGTCTGCTACGGCTCTGTTTCGGAGGTCAGACTCGCTGTTCGTGTCAGTATCTGGTCCCAAGAAGGGCCTGGCGGTCTCGTCGGCCACCATTTCTCAGTGGATCAGACAGATCGTGGTTCAGGCCTACGCCCTGAAGGGGTGGGCGCCTCCTTTTCCTATCACGGCGCATTCTACCAGGGCAATTGGTGCTTCCTGGGCTTTCCGAAATCAAGTGTCTGTCTCACAGGTGTGCAAAGTGGCAACCTGGTCATCCATTCACACTTTCACCAAGTTTTAGAAGGTTGATGTGAGTGCATCTTCGGATCCTTCTTTTGGCCGCAAAGTTTTGCAGTTGGCCGTTTAGAGGTTGCAACTCCTCCGTTGAGGAGCTCTGGTTGCGTTGGGGTGACGTTGGTTTTTGATTGCTGTTCCCACCCCTCGTTTTTTTGATATTGCTTGGGGACGTCCCTACAGTTAAGAGTATAAGAAGGCTGTGTCCATCCATGGACGAAAGAGAAAATAGGATTTTTGTATTCACCGTAAAATCCTTTTCTCCGACGTCCATGGATGGACACAGCACCCACCCCTCCTTTTAAGTTTGTACTGCTTTTTGACGAACTGAGCTGCTAACTGCTGTGTGAGGGGTTATCACCAGAGGGACCGCCCCCTGGGCGGGGCCGTTAAGCTGTGCTAAAGATTAATGTTTAACTATTAACATATCTGCTAGTCCTCTCCTAATAGACAAGAACATAACCCTACAGTTAAGAGTATAAGAAGGCTGTGTCCGTCCATGGACGTCAGAGAAAAGTATTTTACGGTGAGTACAAAAATCCTATTTTTTTTCAAAATAGTTATTTTATTTTTGTTTTGTTTATAGCTCAAATAAAAACTGCAGAGGTGATCAAATACCACTAAAAGAAAGCTCTATTTGTGGAAAAAAAGGATGCAAATTTTGTTTGGGTACAGCGTCGAACGACCGCGCAATTGTCAGTTAAAGCGACGCAGTGCCAAATTGTAAAAAGTGCTTTGGTCAGGAAGGGGGTAAAATCTTCCGGGGCTGAAGTAGATGCTGTTTACTTTGCAGAGTGAATGTTAGTAATAAGGTGAAGCCATGCTCACCTTGAATACTTAAGGTGTTTGCATATGGTGTGATTGGACCCTTTTTTGCCGTGGGCCTGCGTTGGTAGCATTCCAACGCAGGCCCACCGCCTGACAAAAGCAAAATGCCCTGCCTCCCTATGCACCAGGTTCACATCACTGCGTTGGTGTGCAGACACTGTGCTGAAAAAAGTACTGCATGCAGTACTTTTTCCATGAGTAGCGCACTGCAAGGCAGCCAACTTGCACTACACGGCTGGCAATTGAACTTTGTTTAAAAAAAAAGAAACAGCGTGATGTGCCGAGATCAGCAAATCACTGCGCTCGTCTCGGCAGCACCGCACACTAGTCACTGCATTGAAATGCAGCAGCTGGTGTAAGCGAGCCCTTAAGGTCTGTGTTACATACAGGGGTTAGCAGGAGGGTGGGAAGGAAATTTAGGCCTTTAAGTGTAATGTCACCATTAACTTTCTAGCTAAAAGCAGCATAAATACAACACCGTTGTCACCAGTACAACAATGCTCCTTTGTCAGTCAAATGTATTCTTCTGTTTTAATAAATTGCAGACAACTTTTTCTTTACCAACAATTTTTTTTTCTGTAGTTAGTAGACCACGTAAAAACTCTACCTCCATTTTCTCAATACAGTGAAACCTCGGATTGCGAGTAACGTCGTTAACGAGCGCTTCGCAATACGAGCATTTTTTTGTTTTAAATCCTGACTCGGTTTGCGAGCGTGCAGTTCCGCATTTGGCCAGAGGTGCGGGGGCGCCGGAGCCGAGCAAAGCCGTTTGAAAATACTTGGAAAATCTCGGAAATACTCCGTTCCCGAGCCTTTCCAAGGTTTTATGAGTTCAGCCGAGCTGTCCCCGAGCCTTTCCGAGGCTCTCCAGAGCCCCCCACCTCTATGGCATGCAATACCGCATGTGGCCAGAAGTCAATGCGGAACAAATTATTTTTGTTTCCATTGACTTCTATGGGGAAACTCGCTTTGATATGCGAGTGCTTTGGATTACAAGCATTCTCCTGGAACGGATTATGCTTGTAATCCAAGGTTCCACTGTACCAGAAAAGTCTATGTGCACACTCACAGGATGGCTTATCAAATTTTACCATTTCTACCAAAGCAGATGTCGCCCTGGTTCACATTGATGCTACTTTTAAATCGCGCTATTTCACTTGAATTAGCGCGATTTCGAAGTAGCAAGGTCAGTGCAATTTCAGGTGCTACTTGATAGACATCTGTATGGCTTCATGCACAGATGTCTATTGAAGTTGCACCTGAAATCTGCAAAAGTAGTGCAGGAACTACTTTTGCAAATCGGTGCAGCACCGCAAAAATCGGTGTCGCACCGATTGGAACAGTGCCATTGCCTCCAATAGGCTGGGACTTGTCATGCGATTTGATCTCACAAAATCACATGACAAATTGCTCCAATGTGAACCTAGGCGTAGTGATGGAGATGGGACTGCTTACAACAGCCGAAGTACAGCCAACCTCTTTATACAACAAGTAAATGAATCAAATATTCAATACACTTGAAGAAGACCTTAAAGCGGAGTTCCACCCAAAAGTGGAACTTCTGCTTTAAGTACTCGTGACCCCCTGACATGCCACATTTGGCATTTTTTTTGGGGGGGGGGGGGGAGCAGGTATCTAGTTTTTACAGCTGACCCCCATTCACACACACACATAAAAAAAAAAAAAGGAGCTATAACTGATGGGAGGTAGTGTTCTCTTGCTCCCCATAGTAAGAGATTTGCCAGAGCCATTATTCATTTCAGGTCCTTCCTTGGCTTCCACCTCTGGGAAGGACTCTGTCCTGCAGTCACAACTGATTTAGGTGCCAGGCGGTCTATAGGGACCAAGCATACATGGCTACAACCCAGATCTACCTTTCTTGAGCTCGCTGTCAGGCTTGGCTCACACTATCTTCACATGCAGCTCGCAGCGGGGGTCCGGTGCGTCCTCGTTCACCAATTTAGGTCTGATTTCAGTATGACTTGTTGTCTGAATTCGGACCTGAAACAGACCAAAAGACACACAGGACTTCTGTGCAAATTCACACCGGAGCCGCAGCGGAGATATGTGAATTGGCTTCATAGAGAGCCGGTCACAATCTCCTGCTATTGTGAATTCACAATAGTGTGAACCCAGCCTCAGACTACCAGGAGCAACTTGTGTACTTAAATACAGTATATTACAATGCATGCACTCCCTATAGGTCCCTGGAAGCTCACTAATTGTATTACTTTAAAATTTGTTGAAAACTAAAAATATAAAAAAACAAAAAAAAAAACAACCCTTCTAATGGATTCTATTAAATGGTCAGAATTAAAGCAATTGTAAAAAAAATAATATATAACAAAACATGTCTATATTTACCTGCTCTGTGCAAAGTAATTGCACAGAGCGGCCACGAACCTCCTTTTCTCAGGGCACTCCTGGCCCCTCCCCTCTGTCCAGTGCCCCCCATGGGAGCACTTGTGCGTGCTCACTCCTGAGCCCCGCTACTGTGTCCATTGGCACAGACAGCAGGACTCGGCCCTGCTCCCTTGTCACTGGCTTTGATTGACAGCACTGGGAGCCAATGGCTCCCGGTGCCCCAGTGAGACCTGGAAGTGAGAGGAGAGAAGACGTGCACAGCGCGGGATCGAATGGCATGAAGGTAAAAAACGTTTAGGCTTTAGAACCACTTTAAATTAGGTATCATAATATGAATTAAAAAAATAAACTGATATGTGCAAGATTAAACATTAGCAATGTACTTAAAAAAAAAAAGAAATCCTGTACGTATAGCCTTTTTTCCCCCCTTTTGGATAGAGTATGGAAGGAGTAGAACCCCATCAGGCTTTTATTACTGTCTGTGTTCCCATTAGGTGGGTTCACCCTCTCCATTTGCTTGGTTGACCATTGTGACTGTGATAGAAAGGGATGATGATACATCCAACATTTTACATTTGTAACCAGTATGTAGATAGAAAGGAAGACTAATGCCGCGTACACACGATAATTTTTCCCGTCGGGAAAAATGTCATTTTTTCCTTTGGACGAGAAAAACGATCGTCTGTGGGCTTTTTGCCGTTTTTCCCGACGGGAAAAACGGCATTAATCACGATGAGAAAAATTAAAACATGTTCTAATTTTTCCCGTCGTTTTTCCTGACATTTCTTCCGCGGCAGTGTTTCCCATAGGGAAACACTGCTGCGGAGCCCATAGACGATCGTTTTTCTCGTCATTTTAAAAAATGACGAGAAAAATGACCGTGTGGGGGGAACAAGCTGTTCCCTCGTTTAAAATGTCATTATTCACGGCGGTTTTTAAACCGCCGTGAATAATGATCGTGTGTACGCGGCATTAAGCCCCGTACACACGGTTGGACTTTTGCCCAACAAACTTCGTTTTAAGCAAGTTGGACCAACAATCCGACCGTGTGTACGCTCCATCGGACAAACCTTTTTTCGTTTGGTTTTGAATTTCATCGGACAAAAGTTGGGTCTGCAAACGGACAAACTTTTGCCCAACAAAAGTCTGACCGTGTGTACAGATAACCATCGGACTTTAGTCCGATGGACAAAACAACTAATGTTAAAATCAACCAACAATAGCAGAAGTTGACCAAAGGGTGGCAGTAAAGATCAGAAAAGAGCAGAAAAAACACGTGATGTTGTAAGAAGTTTTAAGAAAGTTTGCAGAAAAGTCTGAGTGTGTGTATGCTATGGGTGTTCCCAACCAACTCCGTTCGGACAAAAATCCACGGAAAAGTCCGATGGAAGTCCGACCGTGTGTACGAGGCTTAAGACTCCATTCACACAGGGGCAACACGACTTCCAGCGCGACTTTGGTAGGCAACTTGGACACGACTTGAGTATGAATCACAGCGCGACATGAAGCTACTTACAAGGCAACTTCAAGTTGCTTCCAGGACAGGAGACATTCCAGTGGCCAATCAAACAAGAATGAGCTCTGTGGGAGGGAGGGGGGAGGGAGAGGTTTGCCTGAGAAATGTACGTTCTCTTCCTGGAAAGTTGCTTCTGTTAAGACAGGGGATCCAACTTCTGAGGCGACTTCCATTGAAATCAATGGGTACAGGTCGCCTAGCAGTCGGATTGAAGTAGTACAGGAACCTTTTTTGAAGTCGGAGCGACTGCAGTAGTGTACATTAAGACGGCTCCATTCACTCACATTGATTTTCTCATGCCGCGCGACTTGAGGCGACTAGGGGCGACTTGAAGTCGGATCCAAAGTTGCCCCTGTGTGAATGGGCTCTTACAATGGGGACATCTGTTCCAGTGAAAACAGGGGAATTCACCTGATTAGGTGGGAATTTTCCTATCACTTCATGTTGCATCTCTGGGACAGGAACTGAAGGGAAAATTTTCCCATCAGGATAAAGACAGCAAAAAATTACCTGGCAGGTTACGTTAACCTTTGTCTAGGATATCCAAAAAATGACCATGGGCAGCTAAAACAGCCACATGCATCCAAACAAGACCAGTTGTGCATCCTTGCTTAAATGTCCACTGCAAGGCAAAATTGGCAGCCTTCTCCACTCCCGCTCATTCACATTTTTTGTCCAAGCCCCCCTTTCACTTACATGAATCCACCATCACATGACCCTCAATGGCATCTCTTCCATGAGTGCAGACTGGTGATCCAGTGATGCAGTCCTACCGGTCTTGCCGTCATCCATTATAGTCCTCTGGTGCTTGAGAGGACCCTGCTGCTGGACAGGCAATGGGTTCATGTCACTTAGGCAGTAATGTGGGTAACTAAAGATGGACGCCCCACTCTGAAGAAGCAAAAAGAACCCAGAGTATCATATGACCATTTAAGATTATTTACCTAAAAAGGGGGTTCCCTGGCCAGACTTAAACTTTAAGCCGTTCTCTGCTCTACTATTTCTTATATAAGGGAAGCTGCTTTTCCTGCCCTTAGAAAACAGGGTTTAGTGTCTTCATCAGTGAGGATCATCAACAACATTCAAAGAATAGCATTTGAAAACACTGTTGACCCCATTTCTTATGCTGCAGCCTTATCTAAAAAAACAATAAAGTACCACCACAAATGTACACCTATGGAATCTACCGAACCATGGCAACATACAAAGCCCAGTATGGAGGCAACAAGATTATTATTCTCTACCATTGGCAGTATATTGGGTACTGAAATCAAGCTAATGTCAACTGAACAAGTAGGCTTAACCATATTTTTCACCTGTACAGAAATGGTTTTGTTTTTTTTTTAAAACAACAATTCACAGTGGATGAAAGCCTAGAACATGCCAATGGATCTGAATGAAACGTTATCTTCATTAAAGAGGTTACTATCCCCGTCCACTAATGATAGGCTTTATAAACAACATTCATTTACAGGAGCAGAATATGATGACCAGAGGTCTGCTCTCTTCTCATGCTTGAATAAAGCTCCGCTCTGTCCATTTTAGAATGTACCGGCGGAGGTCGTCAAACGTCTTCCGATATAAACCCTATAGAAAAAAAAAAGAAAGATGTATATTTTACGGTGAAATGGATTATTTAACATTCATGCAATGGTAGTTGGGAGATTTACCAAAACTGGTGGCACAGAGATTCTGGTGCAGCTGTACATAGTAACCAATCGGCTTCTAGGTTTTGCTTTCAAAACTTAATGCCGCGTACACACGATCGGAATTTCCGACAACAAAACCGTGGATTTTTTCCCCGACGGATGTTGGCTCAAACTTGTCTTGCATACACACGGTCGCACAAATGTTGCTCGGAAATTCCGAACGTCAAGAACGCGGAGACGTACAACACTACGACGAGCCGAGAAAAATTTAGCACATCGATTCCGAGCATGCGTAGGATTTTTGTGCTTCGGATTTGGATACACACGATCGGAATTTCCGACAAGAACTTTTGTTGTCGGAAAAATTGAAAACCTGCTCTCAAACATTTGTTGTCGTAAATTCCACAGCAAATGTCCGATGGAGCCTACACACGGTTGGAATATCCGACCAAAAGCTCACATCGAACATTTGTTGTCGGAAATTCTGATTGTGTGTACGCGGCATTAGACCCCTTTCACACTGGGGCGGTTTTCAGGCGCTTTAGCGGTGGAAAACAGCCCTGCTAAGCGCCCTAAAACTGCCTCTCATTCATTTAAGTATGACTTTTCACACTGGGGCTTGTGGGGCGTTAGGAAAAGTCCTGCAAGCAACATCTTTGGGGCGGGTTTGGAGCGCTGTATTTAAATGCTCTCAAAACGCCCTGCCTATTGGAATGGATGGGCAGCGATTCCGAAGCGCTACAACACGGGAGTTTTTAACCCCTTCTTTGGGGTTAAAAGCGCCCGAAAAGTGCAGCTTAACCACTTCAGCCCTGGAAGGATTTGCCCCCTTAATGACCACGCCATTTTTTGCGATACGGCACTGCGTCCCTTTAACTGACAATTGTGCAGTCGTGCGATGCTGTACCCAAACAAAATTGGCAATCTTTTTCCCCACAAATAGAGCTTTTTTTGGTGGTATTTGATCACCTTTGCGTTTATTTTTTGCGCTATAAACAAAAAAAAGAACGACAACTTTGAAAAAAAAGCAATATTTTAAACTTTTTGCTATGATACATATCCCCCCCAAAAAACAAAAAAAAACAAAATTTGTTCCTCAGTTTAGGCCGATATGTATTCTTCTACATATTTTTGGTAAAAAAAATCAAAAATAAATAAAATAAATCGCAATAAGCGTATATTGATTGGTTTGTGCAAAAGATATAGTGTCTACAAAATAGGGGATAGATTTATGGCATTTTTATTATTTATTTTTTTACTATCAATGGCGGTGATCTGTGATTTTTATTGGGGCTGCGACATTGCGGCAGACAGATTGGACACTTTTTTTGGGGCCATTGACATTTATACAGCGATCAGAGCTAAAAATAGCCACTGATTACTGTATAAATGTCACTGGCAGGGGTTCTAACTGTGGGGGGAGGGGACTGCCTGGAGGAGGAGACCGATGGTTGTTCCTAAGCAGTAGGAACAACAGATCAGTCTCCTCTCCCCTGACAGAACGGAGATCTGTCTGTTTTTATATTGACAGACCTCCGTTCTGTCTCTCTCAGGAGCGATCGTGGGTTGCCGGGGAACATCTTGGCCACCGGACACGTGCATCGGCTCCGGTGGCGTGCGCCCCCTAGTCATCTTAAAAGCGGCCGACTTATAGCTACGGGGATTTTCCCAGGAGGGCCAACCTGCCGCAGTATAACTGCATCAGCTGGTCCTCTAGTGGTTAAACAGCGCTTTACCGTGGCCCCAGTGTGAAAGGGGTCCAACCACTTGACCTCCAGGACATTTTACCACCTTCATGACCAAAGCCTTTTTTTTTTTGCAAATTTTTTTTGCTATTCAGCACTGCGCTAATTTAAATGGTAATTGTGAGGTAAAAAAATAAAAAATAATTAATAAGTGTTTATCAATTGGTTTTGCGTAAAAAAGTTATAGCATCAACAAATGATTGTATCTTTACTGGCATTTTTAGTTATTTATTTTTATACTAGAAATGGCGGTGTTCAGCGGCTTAAAGTGGGACTGCGATGAGCAATCTGACACTGGGTGGGAACTGACCAACTGCCACTGACATCACCAGTGACACTAATACAGTGATCAGTGCTAATGATATACACGGTCACTATACCAACACTGGCTGGGAATGGGGTTAATTATCTAGGGGCAATCAAGGGGCTAACCGTGTGCCCAACAATGTGTAATGTGTGCCGCTTTTACTAATCGATTTGGCTGATAAAGCAGGGAGAAAAAAAAGCCACAAGTCGACCAGCCGATCCCGACCATGAATCATTAGCCAGGACCTGCTGACCAACTCGACCGCTTCAGCCCCGGACCATTTTGGTGGTCAAAGACCAGGCCACATTTTGCGATTCGGCACTGCGTCGCTTTAACTGACAATTGCGCGGTCTTGCGACGTGGCTCCCAAACAAAAGTGATGTTCTTTTTTCCCCACAAAATAGAGCTTTCTTTTGGTGGTATTTTGATCACCTCTGCGGTTTTATTTTTTTTGCGCTATAAACAAAAAAAAGTGTAAATTTTTAAAACAATTCTATATTTTTTACATTTGCTATAATAAATATCCCCCAAAAATATATAACTTTTTTTTTCCCACAGTTTAGGCCGATACGTATTCTTCTTCATATATTTTTGGTAAAAAAATATAAAAATAAAAATAAATAAATAAATAAAATAAATCGCAATAAAGCGTCTATTGATTGGTTTGCACAAAAGTTATAGCTTCTACAAAATAGGGGACTGTTTTATGGCATTTTTATTAATATTTTTTTTTTTTTACTAGATCAGCGATTTTTATCGTGACTGCGACATTATGGCGGACACATCGGACACTTTTGACAACATTATTTTTACAGCGTTCAGTGCTATAAAAATGCACAGATTACTGTCAAAATTACACTGGCAGTGAAGGGGTTAACCACTAGGTGGCGCTGCAGGGGTTAAGTCAGTACTAGGGAGTGATTATTACTGTTAGGGGGCGTGGCTACATGTGACACGTCACTGATGACCTTTCCCGATCACGGGGGAACGGTCATCAGTGACAGTGTCACTAGGCAGAATAGGGGGAATGCCTTGTTTACAAAAAGGCACTCCCCTGTTCTGCCCCTTTGCTGACCGCAATCGCGGGACTCCCGGGAACATCGAGCTCCTGGGATCCACGGCCGCACTCGCGAGGCACGCGCGCCCGCTGGGCCGCAAATTTAAAGGGACGTACAGGTCCGCGCATGTGCCTGCCCTTGCCATGTTGTTGACGTACATCGGCGTGCGGCAAGTGGTTAATCTGTAAGTGTAAATTGAACAAGCTGAACTTAGAAGCCGATTGGTTACTATGTACAGCTGCACCAGATTTTGTTTGCACCAGTTTTAATAAATATCCCCCAATGTGTCTCAAAGCTGAACTCCAGGCAGACATAAGACACAAATAAATGCAAAGAAGTATTCAATAACACATTTGGTGTATTTTTTTTAATGCAACTAGTGTAAATTACCTGAATTTCCCCGGCTATCACCCTCCTGCAATCCACTGTACAGTAGAACTCAGAGAAGGAGTGAGAGGAGCAGGCCTCCTCTCCTTGTATTTGCATGTAACACATCTGATTGCAAGCCAATAACGTGTTGCGTGCAAATGTGCATAATGATCAGAAGAAAGAGCAGAGCGTTGACCTCATCAGTCTCCTTCTGCTCATTCACGGTCTAGCCAGTAGCCTGGGAAGAGAATATCCTATATATAGCCTATTACTATAACAGAGTAGGTGGTGTCATCTACCTGGCTGTGCTGAATGAAAGAGCGAAAAATCTCAGAACTGGATGGACCGGAATACAAGTTCTTTGGCAAATAAAACAACGTCCTTAAATGTATTTTATCTGTGTAATTAAGCTGTTTATCAGGAGTTCATCTTTAAAAGGAAAAGCTTGTTATGAGAGGAACATCAAGATTGCCATTCCTGGCCCCTCCTTATGATAATGCTCGCTGCCTGGATGACACTCTTGCTTCAATACTTACAACCAAAGCAAGCAGATAAGGACTTCTGACTTCAATTGGACTTTATATCCAGTGTAGCGCCCTGCTCCTGTTGACCAGGCGCTATTATCTAAATTAAGTGGGATGTCTGAACTGTAGTTAGCTCAGATTCGCTGTTTTGGCTAAAATTGGCCTATGTTCCAGCTTTGGCTGAGTTGGGTGTATTTCCCGCAGTTACCAGCAGGTGTCGCTGCCACCTCTGGTTCGTATTGGAAGGTACAACAAGCCGAGGAGTATTGGGTGCTTTTTCCCAGAGGCAACCTAGTGGGAGGTCGATACCGCTGGGCATGCTGGGAGAGGGTACTTAAGGGGCGGACGCCATTTTTGGGGAAGCTCTCTCACCTCATGGCCACCCTGGCCGGAGGAATGTGATAACTCCTCTTCTGCCTCGGGGCCTGCTGGTCCGAGGCCTTAGTTACTGAAGGTAGGCCAGGAAGCTGTCTGGGGCCTACCGGTTCGAGGGTGATCCTGTGCGGTCTGTCCTGCGGGAAGAAGCCGAGCAGTTGAAGGAACCAGGGGAGGACTCGTCTTGGAGAAAACGCAGCGGAAGGCTGGTATCTTGAGAGGAGCCTGGGGCCTCAATTGGAGGATGCATCCCGACCCATCTGCCTCACAGTATTGCCGGGTCGGCTTAAAGGACTTTCTCATACTGTGCAGTTGGGCTTGAAATTTGAAGATTCTGATTACCAAGTCTGTGGCAGAGACTTTCATTTTTGTCAGTGCATCATCCCGGCTGCTAGGCCGGTGAGAGGGGCCTATCCGGGTGAGCAAGATCCAGTGACAGCAAGTATACCTGTCTCCAGGATCTCAAGTTTCTCAGTGATCTGCACCAGGTACCTGAACTCCTCCATCCCTCATTCTGCTAACGTTGCGATTATTAAAAAAGCATTGGAAAAGACTCAGTGACTGGTGACCGTGTTTTATGCAACTTTTAACCCTAGACTTTGAGCCAACACGGAGAACAGTGAGGTAACGGCACACCAAAAACTAACCAGCAGCTCCTACGGGGGTAGTGCTACACCAGTATACTTATTCCAGAACAGTGATTTCAAGGACAAAATGTAACTTTGCCCAGGTTCACACTGGGGCTGCGGGAGTGAAGCCGTGCGAGTTCAGCTGAACTCGCACGATTTCACTCCTGCCTGTCAGTCCCGATTTCGGCCGCGATTTCAAAGACATCTGACACAGATGTCAACGTAAATCGCGGCTGAAATCGCAAAAAGTAGTACAGAAACTACTTTTTGTAATCCGTGCAGCGCCGCAGATGCGGCGTCGCACCGATTAGGACGGTGCCATTGCCCGCAATTTGCGGCAAATTTCGCCGTTTTGACAAGTCAAATCGCACCAGTGTGAGCCAGGGCTAAAGTACAGTTTTCTGTTAATTAATCCACCAACCACAGGGGGTGCAACTTGCTTAGTAAAATACTAACCTTCCTCCTCATTTCAACATTCTTTACATTACCTTTCACTCTACGCCAGCCTTTCTCAACCTTTTCAACACAGAGGAACCCTTGAAATAGTTCTCCGGTCTCGGGGAACCCCTGCTAAAATTGAGAAATCTACAACTCATGATACATTAGTGTGACAGTCAGTGGGAAGAATGGTCCTTACACTTGTGGCAATTGGGAAGAATTACCTCCTTACAGACAGCTAAAAAGATCAATGGGGTCAGTGTGAACTTATCTGAGAGGCAGAAATTGCCCAATGCTGAAGGAACCCCTAACAACCTCTGGAGGAACCCTGGTTGAGAATCGCTGCTCTACGCCAAATGTTTGTAATGAAAAAACCCCAACAGATCTCCTTACAGCACACACGTGCCATGGTCCCATTCATTCCTAGGGGTGAGACATATTCGGTTTGCCTGAAGTTGTGAGTACTACACGTAAAAGTTGCTCTTTAAAGTACTAGACCTAATGGGGGTTATTTACTAAAACTGGAGAGTGCAAACTCTGGTGCAGCTGTGCCTGGTAGCCAATCAGCTGCTAACTTCAACTTCTTTAATTAGCCACCTAAGGACAGGGCCTATTTTTCAGACTTGGCGTTTACAAGTTAAAATTATTTTTTTATTTTGCTAGAAAATTACTTCAAACCCTCAAACATTATATTTTATATATATATATATATATATATATATATATATATATATATATTTTTTTTTTCAGACACCCTAGAGAATAAAATGGCGGTCGTTGCAATACTTTGTCACACCGTATTTGTCTTACAACTGCAATTTTTGGGGAAAAAAAAATACACTTTTTTGAATAAAACAATAAGACAACAGTAAAGTTAGCCCTCTCCCGCCCCCGATAAAAGTGATCTTGCAGCAAATCCACCACTGAGACCACTTTTATCTGAAAGCGGACTGTCCGCTGTTGAAGAGGATACCGTTGCATAGAGCCAATCAGCTTCCAGGTTTTTTTTGTCAGATAGCTGCCATAACAACGGTATTCCACTTCAAACAGCCGACGTACAACTGCGGCAGGCGGTCCTTAAGTAGTAAAGCTTTGACAAAAAAAAACCTGGAAGCCGATTGACTCTATGCAGAGCTGAACCAGATTTTGCACTCTGCAGTTTTAGTAAATCAACTCCTATGGGTTAGCACAGTGGTCTCCAAACTGAGGCCCGGGGGCCAGATGCGGCTCTTTGCTTGCTTTTACCCAGCCCTTGGGGCATGGTTTCATCCACTGATAGCAATAATGGGGCATAATTCCCACCACTGACATCAATAAAAGGGACACAATTCCTTCCAATGACACCAACGATGGGGCACTGTTCCTCCCAATTGACACCAACGATGGGGCACTATTCCTCCCAATGGCACCAACAATGGGGCCCAATGACCACAATGATGGGGCACAATTCTTCCCAGTGACACCAATGATGGGGCACAATTACTCCCACTGAAACAAACAATGGGGCATTACTTTTTCCCCACGGATGTCCTTTTCTACTCCCATTGGCCACAGTCTGGCCCTTATAAAGTCTAAAGGACAGTAAACTGGCTCTTTGTTTAGAAAGTGTGGCGATCCCTGGGTTAGCATATTAGCCAGAAAAGGTCAGTTTCAGAAGGAGGTCAGCAATGGCATGATCCCCCCGGATTAAATATTTCCTAAGCCAGGGATATGCAATTAGCGGACCTCCAGCTGTTGCAGAACTACAAGTCCCATGAGGCATAGCAAGACTCTGACAGCCACAAGCATGACACCCAGAGGCAGAGGCATGATGGGACTTGTAGTTTTGCAAGAGCTGGAGGTCCACTAATTGCTTATCCCTGTCCTAAGCCATTACCATGAAACAGCTATAATGTATAAGAAGTAGAATTTAAACTTCTCTACTACTCTTGTTTGCTACATGCTGGTTCTGGATCCAAACTCAAAAGCCCTGAAGCAAGAGTTAGCCAGGTAAATAGCATTAGAAATAGTAATAATAAATAGAAAGTTATTTGAGAAGCCAACATTAAAGGCGCTATATAAAATAAAAGTTCATTATCATTATTATTATTATTAAGAAGGCCAAAAATGGCTTCCCAGGACAAGTGTATTTTCATGGAATGGTTCATTAAATAAGGGGCAGAATTTTATATCGGATACTGTGAACTATATAGGACAGTGCAATCCATATTCCACACCTTGGCTTTTACTCAGCCAGTAGGATAAAATGAGAATTTTTTCCATCAGGACAGATCTGCTTTGATAGTTTGAATCCGGCAGCCTCATTTGGGAGATAACCGGAAGTTTGAAAATTACTGCCCATTAACTATCCTGTTAAGATGTTCAAACATAGCCTAATTATATACGTTTAAAGACAGAGGGAATGGATGCATCATCTATGAATTATTTACAGTGCAAATACAGCATAAGGCATTCCAACCATACCATGGCTTTCTGCTTGACTAACGTTTATTACTTTATGTAATACAGACTCATTTTAGCAGCTCTGATCTACTTTAACCATTTTAATCAATATACTTGTTATATAAATATTCAATGCACTTAAAGAAGACCTTAAGCTGGCCATGGATGGATTAATATTTGTCCAGTTCACCAGGGACCAGACAAATTTCGATCCACGCTTGGCTGTTCCTGTTTGTCAACTTTTGTCGATCAATGTATTCTGGCAGTGGACAATCCCACCATCAGAATACAATATTCGAGTGGAGGCGATTTCTCCATCCACCTTGTTTGTGAGTGTAGCGGGTATGTACTTTCCCGGGTGTAATTCAAACTGGCAGAGACACCAGTGATGTGCAGTTCCTTGCGGTCCAGTGGGTGGCGCTGTCGCCTCGGGCTGGGGTTGAACCATCACTGTGTGCTGTGCCTCCTTTTTGTCCTCCCTCGGCAGCGGTATGGTGGGGCGGGGAACCCGCCATGCTTGCTGGGAGAGGGTATAAAGGGGCCGGCCATCTTTGTCACGGGGTCGAGTCCCAGGCACCTTCAGCCTGAGGGCGTGTGGTTCGTGTCGGTCCTCTAGGCGGCCTAGGCCTAGGAGGACATCCGGGGATCGTGTTCCATCCCAGGCACCTTTAGCCTGGGGTGAGGTACTTGGATGGAGGTCTGGAGCTCAGTGCCCAACACTGAGTTCCGCGAGGGAAGGAGGTCCTAGGGAACCCAGGGATTGGGTAACCGTATCCGGAAGGCGTAATGGACCGGGGGGGAGCTCCTCACTTGAAGACCTGGTGCAGCAGATTGCCAGTGACAGGTGAGCCTCCCATCGGAGACCGCCTGGAAGGAAAATCCCCCCTCGCTAGGAGACCTCAGCCCACTTTCAGGAAGGAAAGTGGAGAGTTCATTGTGTCTGGGCCTACTCGCATCCACACCTCCTTGTCTGTTCTGTTCTCTAAGGGAGTCTAACTGATTGTGCTGTTCACTCGAGAAGAATAAAGGAGTGTTGGACTTTAATGGTGTGGGGCTCTTTTCTGGTGGATATTGTTCAAGGTAACTCCAGGTGCACAACACTGACCTGAAGGTAGAGAAAGAACTTTGCTTACACCGCACGGACACATGTGATGAAGGCTTGGCGGGGTGACCCCGCACTCTCCCCTTAAGGTACCCCTAGACAAGAGAAAGACGAGCTGAAGCAAAGAGGGGAGTAAGGAGGGCGCTACACGTGGATGGAGGAATCTTTTCATTTTTTGAACATACATGGTTTAATAATGCTGGCACACTGTGGAAATTGAAGGGAAAGGGATGGAAGCACAGGGCGAATTCACTGGAGGCCACTTTAATGCCTTGTACACACGATCGGATTTCCGATGGAATTTTCTGTCGGAATTCCGATGAAGCTGACTTCCATCAGTCTTGCATACACACTGTCAGACTAAATTCCGACCGTCCAAAACGTGGTGACGTAAAACACTACGACGAGCCGAGAAAAATTAAGTTCAATGCTTCTGAGCATGCGTTGACTTGATTCTGAGCATGCGTGGATTTTTCTCAGATGGAATTCCACACAGACTATCGGAATTTCCCCATCGTAAAAATTTAAAACATGTTCTATTTTTTTTTACTCCGATGGAAAAAAGTCAGATGGGGCCCACACACGATCGGAATTTGCGATGAAACAAGTCCATTGGATTTTATTCCATCGGAAATCCGATCGTGTGTACAAGGCATAACTGGGACCTGGCACGGTGGCCTTATCCAAGACTGGAGCACTGGCCAGCAAACGGGAGCACTGGCCAGCAAACGGGAGCACTGGCCAGCAAACGGGAGCACTGGCCAGCAAACGGGAGCACTGGCCAGCAAACGGGAGCACTGGCCAGCAAACGGGAGCACTGGCCAGCAAACGGGAGCACTGGCCAGCAACGGGAGCACTGGCCAGCAACGGGAGCACTGGCCAGCAACGGGAGCACTGGCCAGCAACGGGAGCAATGGCCAGCAACGGGAGCAATGGCCAGCAACGGGAGCAATGGCCAGCAACGGGAGCAATGGCCAGCAACGGGAGCAATGGCCAGCAACGGGAGCAATGGCCAGCAACGGGAGCAATGGCCAGCAACGGGAGCAATGGCCAGCAACGGGAGCACTGGCCAGTAACGGGAGCACTGGCCAGCAACGGGAGCACTGGCCAGCAACGGGAGCACTGGCCAGCAACGGGAGCAATGGCCAGCAACGGGAGCAATGGCCAGCAACGGGAGCAATGGCCAGCAACGGGAGCACTGGCCAAGACTTGAAGCATTATCAGGATTGGGAGATTGGAGGTGACCAAGTTACACACTTCATTCACTCCTCCAAACTCAACCACATAAGAAGAAAACCAACAAAAGGTAAAACTGAGGTCCCTACCCTGAAAACAAACAAGGCAGTTGGGAAAGGCTTATGTACCAGAGGAGCTATAAAAGCACAGTTATACCTTTTATGTATATACATTAACACCTGGAATGCTCTTGGAAACAGTATAAAAAAAAAAAAAAAAAGCAATATTAAAGTAAAAACAAAAACATTGTACAGGTTGACCTAACGTGACTCAGCACCGATATCATTTCTAGAAATAATTAACCTGGGAAGTAAATTCAGAGTAAGAGTGCTTGCTGGGTCAGCATCCCATACATTTAATGGTACTTTACAGTATAAACAATGTTATATGGAATGTTATTACAAAACACTATAGCTTGTTGTGCAGAAGTTAGACCAAAACAGAGCAAGATGATTGGAAATGATGGTTAAATGCTGCAGAGCTGCCATTAGTTCTGTTTTTTTATGGGAAGTATATGTAGAAACAAAAATATACAACCTTCATAGCAATTATAGGCGATTTATGATCTTGCTAAATTTTAAGGATTGACTCATTTTATTTTTTATTGTGTTGACAGGTATGTACGGTATATAGATATTTATATATCAAATGAATTTAAAGTGAACCTGTGTTATGCCCATTGAGTGTGAAAGCCAAAAGGTTTACTTTATTTAGCTTCTTAAACATCCCTGCTTTTAGCTCCCAAGGCCACCCCAGCTGAGTAAAGGCTCCAAGTCACTTGGAACTCACAAAGGACTTAAAGCGGAGGTTCACCCAAACTGACAACATTATTCTAAAACAATCATTGCACAGCACACATACTGAATTGCCACAACATTTTTTTTTTTTTTTTAAATAATTACCTTAATATAGCCATCTAAACTGTGACTTCCGGGATTCCCCTCCCGCGGGAGTAGGCGTATCTTATCTTTTCCCCGGCGCCGCAATGCGATGTGGGACTTGTCTTGTCACATTCGGCTCCCCATCACAGATTGTCCTGGAAGTGACGTTTCGTCGCCACCATCTTGCTACACCCCACACTCCTGCACAGTAATGATAGAGTGAGCAGGGGGCAAGCGGACATCTTGTTACACCCACAGGAAGTTTCAGATTTCACAGTTATTTTAAACATAAAACGGAGCTTATATGCTTAAATACAATATTTGCAAATCCGTTTTGTGTTGAAAATAACTGTGAAATCTAAAACTCCGTTGGGTGTAACAAGATGTCCGCTTGCCCCCTGCTCACTCTATCATTACTGTGCAGGAGTGTGGGGTGTAGCAAGATGGCGGCGACGAAACGTCACTTCCTGGACAATCTGTGATGGGGAGCCGAATGTGACAAGACACCGTGACGCGAAATCTCGAGAGATTTCACCGCTTCCAGGAAGTGATTGCTTGTGGGCTTCACAATGCCCACAAGCAAAATGGAAACTCCCTCAAACAGATTTTATAAGTCCTTCTTTGCCGATAAAACGGACCACGGTTATATACAGCGACCAAAGTAGTGAGTGTGTACCTTCCTATTCATATACCCCAGTGAATGCTGAAGAAAAAAAAAAAAAGTTTGGCCGCGGAACCCCCGCTTTAAGAATCTCCCCAAGTAACTACATTTCTCAGGGAGTCGATTAGCGAGACCTCTGATCTTGGGTACTTGGGTCTGCAAGCCTCATGTGCCCAGTATGAACAGTCCCACTCACGCTGTTGGATTTCTATTTATAAGTGGTTGTAAACCTCTGAAATTAGCAAAGCATATCCTTCTACAGTGTGTGCTGGTCTCAATTCAAAGCACTTATGCCGCGTACACACGACCGTTTTTCATGGCGTGAAAAGTGGAATTTTTTAATTTGGTCATTAAAAACGATCGTGTCTAGGCTCCAGAGCATTTTTAACGACGTGAAAAATGGCCTAAAAAAAACTAGAACCTGCTCTATTTTTTCACGTCGTTTTTCACGTCGTTCTTTTTAACGTCGTGAAAAACGATAGTGTGTATGCTTTTACGAGGGGGAAAAAAATGCGCATGCTCAGAATCAGCACATTCGTCACGCTGTAAACGGACTGAAGAGCATGAGGCTGAAAAGCGCGAATCGGCTCTCACCAAACTTTACTAACACGCGGATCAGCAAAAGCAGCCCAAAGGGTGGCGCCATCCGAATAGAACTTCCCCTTTATAGTGCCGTCATACGTGTTGTACGTCACCGCGCTTTGCTTGAGCATTTTTTTTCACGATAGTGTGTAGGCAAGGCAGGCTTGAGAGGAAACACGAAAAATCACGTCGAGAAAAACGTTGTTTTTTTCAATGACATTAAAAACAGCCGTGTGTACGCGGCATTAGTGTGATTTCTGGCTGTTCTCTCCTTCCTCTGCAAGCGGCATGAGTCCCTTCCGACAGTTTATGCGGACACCAAGCAATCCTGGGAGATACCTGCTCCCCTCCAGAACATAGCAGGTGACCGACAGCCTCAACTGTGTATGTTTCCCTAGGAGACTGTGCAAGGGGGGTGCGTCTATTCCCTCCAGTCAGGTCTCAGATTACACTCAGCTCTGTGCTATGCAGCGTTTGAGCTCCAGAAGGCAGGGGGTGGGGATCTGATGTCAGATATGCTGTATAAATGGTGTGTTTTAGGAGGCTGTAGAGACGAGAGCGCTGCAGATAAACCGGTGCAATGTGTGTAGGAGGATTTGTTTCATCTCTGTGCATTACCTGAGGCCAGTCACTTCACTGATTTAAAGGGTTTACAACCACTTCAAATCAGTGGTTCTCAACCTCAGTCCTCAAGTCCTCAACAGGCCATATTTTGGGAACTTACCTTAGATAAAACAGCTGTTATCAATACCATGTCATTGATTTAAAGCAGCTGTGCAAAGTAAAGGATAATATGGCCCGTTGGGGGCACTTGAGGACTGAGGTTGAGAACCACTGCTTTAAATTATTAGGAATGGAATAGAAGACTCATAGATGGACAGAACTAGGCAAACCTCACAGGTAGACAGGAAAGAACATGGATAATATGGTAGGGTGATTTAGCTGTTGGAGTGTCCGAGACATAAAACGTCTGAGGTTGATTTGGCACCCTAGGTTCCACCTACAACGAAATATTCACTTTTAGGCAGACTGACCTTCAACACCAGTAGGTTTCCAGGTAAAGTGCTCAGCTTAGTTTTGCATTTTTGAGTGATTAAAAACTAGAATTGGGAAATTGTAAGCTCTATCAGCCCGAGGAGGTCCCGCAATCAAACTTTCTGATATTTGGACAAAAGCAAAACCAAAGCTTTAACGCTAAGGCTCCAAATAGCAGTAAAATTCCTGATATGATCCATTTGGTGCTCAATGATAGCAGAGAACTGGAAAAAGATGTCCTGATAATTAGTATTCATAAAGGTTAAGGCGCGTTGCTATTTTACAGGCGTTTTCCCGGCATTTTTGCAGCGTTTTTCTACAGGCGGTTTCAAGGTTAAAAGGTCACCAATGTAAAAGCAGTAAAATGCCTGTAATTTGCCAAAAAAGAAGCTCATGTACTTTTGTGAGCGACGGGCGTTTTGCTTTAGGCGATCGAAGGCTCAGATGTGAGCAGGGGCCAGTGAAATTAATGAGATTTGTCTTGGGCCTTTTTAGAGCTGAGGCTTATGCCGCGTACACACGATCGATTTTTTCCGACGGTGAAAACACCGTCGAGAAAGACGACGTGAAAACGAGGAACAGCTTGTTTCCCCCACACACGGCCGTTTTAAATGAAATTTTTTTTTTGGTCGAAAAAAACGACCGTGTGTGGGCTCCCCGGCAGTGTTTCCCTATGGGAAAGCTGCCGCGGAAAAAAACGACGGGAATCACGACGAGAAAAATTAGAGCATGTTCTAATTTTTCTCGTCGTGATTAATGCCGTTTTTCCCGTCAAGAAAAACGACAAAAAGCCCACAGACGATCGTTTTTCTCGTCCAAAGGAAAAAATTTCATTTTTCTCGACGGGAAAAATGATCGTGTGTACACAGCATTATGCTGCGTACACACAACGTTTTTAATGTCATTGAAAAAAACTGCATTTTTCTCGACGTGATTTTTCGTGTTTCCTCTCAAGCCTGCCTTGCCTACACACTATCGTGGAAAAAAATGCTTGAGTAAAGCGCGGTGACGTACAACTGCACTATAAAGGGGAAGTTCCATTCGGATGGCGCCACCCTTCATGTTAGTAAAGTTTGTTGAGAGACGATTTGTGCTTTTCAGCCTCGTGCTCTTCAGTCCGTTACAGCGTGACGAATGTGCTATCTCCATTACGAACGCTAGTTTTACCAGAATGAGCGCTCCCGTCTCATACTTGATTCTGAGCAAGCGCATTTTTTTTTCACGTCGTTAACGCCTACACACGGACGTTTTTCATGACGAGAAAAACGACGAGAAAAATTAGAGCATGTTCCAATTTTTTACGTTGTGAAAAATGCTTGGAAGCCCACACATGATCATTTTTAATGACCATTTTAAAAAATGGCATTTTTCTCGTCATTAAAAACGGTCGTGTGTACGCGGCATTAGAGCAGAAAAATGCCCAAAAAATGCCTAGATGGGAACGGAGCCTTAGGGCAAGATTCAAACCACAAATCAAGGGAATTAAAAGGCAGGACAAACATTACCTACACTATACAAATAACCAAATATCAGACTGTTGCCGGCGTATAAGACGACCCCCTAATTTTCCCATTTAAAAAATGTTGGTTTTGTGCTATACTCGCCTTATAAGATGACCCCCTTCTGACTAGTCTGTCAGCCTGCTGGATGTGCGGTAATATCGTATGTTCAGTAGCTTCGGTAACATACTGTATACAGTATACATTAAGGTGACCAGATTTTTTAAATTAAATCCGGGGACATATTTTTTTTTTTTTTTACTAGTAATGGTGGCAATCAGCGACTCTCTGCCCATCGCCGCCGCCCGCCTCACAGCCTGCCAAGTCTTACTCTCTGGGCCCTGGCTACTACTGGGTGGGGAGCGGAGGAAGATCACTCCACCAGGGAAGGCAAGGAGATAAACAGGCAGGCGGCTGGCAGGGACTTGAGCCAAGGCAGAAGAACATGCGAGCGGAGCTGAATGGGCACCCGAAACTGAAGAAATATTCCCTCCGCTCCGACCAGCACATGATCATCAGAAAGGGGCACAGATAATGGAAAAAAAATACACCCCTCTAAGCTAGTAGGAGCGGCGGAGTGGGGGGTGTAATTCAAAATTTATTTTTTTAAATTCTGCACTGACTGTCTTTGAAATTGCCCCAGCCCCTGTTCAAATCCAATCCAGGGACAAAACCGGGGACAGACTTGGTCCGGGGACAGTGTCCTCAATCCAGGGACTGTCCCCTGAAACCGGGGATGTCTGGTCACCCTAGTATACATACAGTATACCACGCTGAGCCAATCACGGCGAGCGATGCATTCTAGCAATGAATACCTCATCAGCCCACGCCTCTGATTCTCAAAGCCAATCCGGGCAGGCTACTGTATGTAGCCTGCTCGGATTGGCAGAGGTTGTTACTCTGATCGGGCTCTGTATTCATTAATAGAATACATCGCTCACCGGTATGGGCTCAGCCGTGTATACTGTATGTATACAGTATTACCGCACATTCAGCGAGCATCCGGAGGGCTGACATTCAGCAGGCGTATAAGACGATTCCCGCTTTATACCCAGCGTATAAGATGACCCCCACTTTTTGGCTTTTTTTTTTTAGTGTAAAAGGTGGTCTTATATGCCGGAAAATATGAATATGATAGATAGATTTATAGATAGATACAGTATATCTATCTATCTCATATCCTTCTTGAGACAGCTTTCCTGGGCACATTTTGGCCAAGGTTAGACACTGCACATAATGTACCTCCAATTAACGAACGACTCTCACACTTAGGGGTCGATTTATAAAAGATTTGTTTTTTACAAAAGTCACACACACACACACACACACACACACGTTCCCTATATTAAGTTCTATGATCATCAGGTCCATCTAGTGGCCGAAATGCAAAATATTTTCACACTGGAGGTATTTTGGCCACTGGATGGAGCTCATTGATTACAGAATATTGGGGACAATGTCTGCATGAAAGTGTGCGACATTCGTCCAATGAAGGTTTTATAAATAGATCCCATACAGAATATCTTACCAGTCTTTAGATGGTGGCTGCAATATGTGCCTCTTTTTATTATTATTATTTTTTGTGTTTAATATCTATTTAAGGGATTAAAAAAACAGAATAGATAGAAATACAGGCATTGTGTAGTTTTGAATTTGAACCATTCGGCCCAGATTGTGGTGTGACGCTTTACATTACCCCTAGCAATATGGGCGGGTTCCTCCAAGAGACAGGCTTCATCAACTTCTTGTAGCCAGCTTTTCATTGAAGGGGCTGTAGGTTGACCCCCCCATAAGGCAGGTATGAGGGCCTTAATGTATTCAATAGGTGAGGAGTGAGGGAACGTTTACATGGGCCGACTGGCTCGAGGGTACCATGAAGGAGTATTGTCCAGGGCTCAAGGGGAATAAAGAGACCCACTATCGGATTTATGAGGTTGAGTATGTCGGACCAGTAAGGGCGGATTAGGGGGCAGTTCCACTAGATATGGGCACAAGAGGCAGTGTTACTGCAGTTCCTTCAACACAATGGGGAACTGGAGGGTAAGATACAGTGTAGTTTAATTGGAGTATAGTGCCATCTGGTTAGTAGTTTGTAGTTTTTTTCTGCCATTTTGGATGAGATCGAAGAAATATGGGCAAGTTGTAGGATTTTGTCTCTTTGCTTGTCAGCAAGATGAAATTTGAGGTCGGCTTCCGGATATAAGGTGTTTTGCAGCTTGGGGAGGGCCTTGTAGAAATGCAAAACACAGTGAAGTGGAGGATCTTTGTAATTTAACATGGATTCAATTAAGTTTAAGTCCTGTAGAGCCCGTAGTGGGTGAGGTAAGGAGAGAAGGAAGCATTGTAGCTGGTTATACCTCCATCTGTCCATGAACAGGATTGGCTTTGGACCTAAAATAACCAGAAGTGGCTTAAGAGCATTGGATTAAAGAAGGCGATGGAGCAGAAGAGGGCCCTCAGGTGACCAAGATTTAAAGCCAGAGTCCATGGAGCCAGGTAGAAAGTAGTTATGATGTAGAAGTGGCATTAAAGGGGAGTTATAGGTCCAGGAGAATTCTTTGTGCAGCATGTCCCAGATGTCCAGGGTGGAGCCAGTTAGAGGTGAGGTAGTAGAGGATAAAGCTCTTAAGGAGCAGGGTATCAATGGAACGATGGATAAGTCTGTGCCACTCTGGGTATGTTCCAATTGGACCCACAATTTGGCGTTGCCAGAATACTTCCAATACGATATACGTGACAGAGCAATAGCATGGTAGTATGTTTTAAGGTTTGAGAGTGCCACCCCCTAGAGCACTTGAAATGATATAACAATCGATCTGGATATTCTGGGGTAGCTGTCCCTCCAAATAAAGTGAGAGATCATGGTCTGAATTATAGAAAATAACCCCATAGGAACACCCAACATTTGGAAAATAAAAAATATATAAAAAGGTAGAATATTTATTTTTATGTTTATTTTACCTAGCCAAGAATGGGACAGGGAGGACCATTCCCGGAGATCAGATTTGATGCTGTTTAAAAGGGGAATATAGTTATGCCTAAAGAGAGAGTGGAGATGAGGGGTAAGATGGATACCTAGGTATGTTAGGTTTTCTGACTTCCAATGGAAGGGAAAGAGGTTTTATTTGGTCAGCTTCCGAACGGGGAATATTAAAATGTTAAGATCCTTAGACTTGGATAGATTTATTTTAAAGTTGGAGAGAGTGATTGGAATGTATGGAAGGCCGACATTAAATTTGATAACGAGATCCATGGCCGTTGAATAAAGAACAGAATGTCATCTGCGTAAGCAGCATATTTGTGTACTCTGGGGCCTACTTTGATCCCTTGGATGCCATCGTTATGTCCAATTGTAGCTAGGAAGGGTTCAAGTGAGATGGCAAATAACAGGGGTGACAAGGGACAGCCTTGCCTAGTGCCATTGTGCAGTGTGAAGGGGGTCGCTAAATAGACTGTTAATCCAAATTTGTGCAGAGGAGTAGAGAGGAAATGCGGTGATACATCTTGGGGCCCAGACAAAAATACCATTGGATCGTCAGGAGATGGTCCCAGTCCACCCTTTTAAAGGCTATTTCAACATCTGTGGAGAGGAGAAGGGTGGGCTGGGCATATCTGTGTACATAGTGAATCAATGAGAGAGAGAGTGCGTAGAGAATTCTCTAGCTTCTCTATTACGGATAAAACCTGTTTGGTCCACTGTGATCCATTTAGGAAGGAGAGGAAGTAGCCGAGCAGCCATGACTTTGGCAAATAGTTTGGTATCTACGTTCAGTAGAGAAATGGGCCGGTAGCTACCGCAATGAGTAAGGTCCTTGCCCAGTTTGGGAATAACTGCTATATGGGCGGAGAGGGATTCCGGGCTTGGGCCTGTAGTGTCAAAAATAGGGTTGGCGTAAGCCGTTAAGCGAGGGAGTAAGAGGTCACTGAATGTTTTATAATACAGGAATTTATACCTGTCCGGGCCTGCGGCCTTTCCTAAAGGTGTGGATTCTAATGATTTTTGAAATTCCTCAACAGAGAAGTCGGCTTTCATATGTCTAAGAGTCTTACGTGTGAGTTTGGGAAGTTTTGCTTGTTTTGTTTTAGGTAGAAAAGTATGCGTTTGCGTTTCTCTGTTAGGGAAAGAGGCTAGGTCACCCTTGACATTGTAAAGATTGGCATAAAACTCCCTAAAAGCCATGGAAATTTGTAGGGGAAGTATGAGCCATTTCACCTGAATGGAGTTTAATTTTAGCTATGAAGGAAGAGTTTTTTCTTTTTCGTACATCACGGGACACAGAGCGACTTAGTCATTACTAATGGGTTATATAGATCACCTTCAGGTGTTGGCACTGGCCAATTCCAAACCGGAAGTACCCTCCCCTATATAAGCCCCTCCCATCCGGGAGCACCTCAGTTTTTTGCCAGTGTCTAAGGTGTTGGCCAAAGAGTAACATGTGTTTTCACTGGGCTTGCGTACAGGTTCTTTTGGGCCTTAGTAAGCTGTTCCGGATCCCACCAAAAAAGCTTCATAGCTAAACGGTCGGTACCCGGGCCTTGCAGAGAAGAGCAAGGTTTTGCCTGTAATGCCTCTCTTAGGAGGGCTGGACCCTGGGATCCAGAGCTCTGGTCATACCCACGACCAAGATGTTGTCTGTGCAGGGTGCTATACAGGTCCAGGGGAGTGGAATCCTTGGGAACCCGGTCCCTGAAGGTTTAATTACAATGCCTGCCGTGATAGGTGAAGTTTGGACTTCTGTGGACCAAACAAAGTCCTGCGGCGGGGATCAGGTAAGTGGGGGCCCCCAGGAACTTGGTTCTATTGGGGGACCCCCAAGCCTAATTTGTCTTTCTGTCTGTTACCTAACGGTATTCCCGCTAAATATCTGTGTTTGCCTGTAACTACTGAAAATGTAAAATTTTAATAGTAGTCAAGAAAAAAAAAAGAAAAAAAAAGGGGACCGCGGTACCTGTGTTAAACCACTAGAGGCCGCTGTAGTCCATTTTTCTTGTCATGTGGATCTTTGGTTTTTTCAAGTCAAAAGATCCAGGCAGCTGGTAAATTTCTCTGTGGGAATCCACTTCCTCTGCCCTGTTGCTGCGCTCATCCACCGCACAGGCCCTCCGGCAAAAAGGGCCCTGGCTCCTAGTCCCGTTTGATTTCGAAAAGGGCGCCAATGGCGCACGGGCGCGCGCGCGGGCACGCGCCTCCTATGAAAAAAAGGGGCGGGGCGGGTGGATGACGCTCGATGCGCGCCGCGGCGCTTCTGCGCATGTGCGGGCGTCCCAGCATGGTTAAAAGACACAGTACAAGTGTCAGCTGGATGCAAACAGAGCTAGCAACAAACAGTGGCACACAGAGGCGGTTGATGCAGGCATCCCCATAGAAAGGCACTTTAGTGGACACCAGCTGGTATATAGCAGCAACTTTGTTAGACTATTACCAGCAAAATTGGTGTATGACGACGGGAATACCTCAGCTTTGTGCTTAAAGGATATGTCGTCCAGACGCTCCGGAAATAGATCTTCCAGGAAGCCAAAGGGGTCTCCATCGGGCTCTGAGGATATTGGGCATGCTTGTACTGCACCAATCTCCCCTGAGAATTCAGAGGTCAGTAGCCGTAGAAACCCCGCAGGAATGCCTGGTGCTGCGGCTGTCCCCAGTCCACCTGCTCCTGTATATATAACAGAGGAGGTTTTATCCTCAACTCTGGGAGGATTGGAAGAGAGATTAACAGCATTGATCGCTGCTTCCCTGTCACAGGAAAAGCGCGTCCGATCTCCGTCTCCTCCTTCAGAGTGCCTGTTAGTGGAGGAACAGCCCCACACAGAGATCGACCTACCTGAAGGGGATCAGGATGAGGTTGATTCAGTTATGGAGGAATCAACAGTGGAAGAACCTTTCTCAGCATCTCAGGCTGAAAGATTATGGGTTCAGTCTCTGACTAATATGGTCCGATCAGCATTTAAAATGCCTCTGGCGGAACCACCATCCACTACGGTTTCCTCGCTGGGGTCGCTAAAAGCTCCCCAGGCTGTCTGTTCCTTCCCAATCCGCCCTTTATTAGAAGGGCTTATTTACCAGGATTGGGAGCATCCTGATAAAATATTTGCTCCCCCCAAGAGATTTCCGGTGATCTATCCCATGGAGGATAAGTTCATAAAAAAATGGAGGGTCCCTACAGTGGACGCAGCCATCTCTTCTGTTAACAAATCACTGACATGTCCAGTAGATAATGTTCCAATGTTCAAAGACCCAATAGATAAAAAATTGGAGTCTTTACTAAAATCTGCTTTCTCTACAGCAAGCATGGTGACACAACCTGCGGTAGCAGCGATTGGAGTCTGCCAAGCAGTGAAAGATCAGTTGAAACAGGTCTTAAGGGACTTACCAGATCAGCAGGCTCTTGCCCTAGCTGACCTGCCTAGAGCCTTGTGTTTTGCGGTGGACACCATAAAGGATACAATCCAACAGGCCTCCCGCTTTACGCTGTCTATAGTACATATGCGTAGGCTTCTGTGGCTCAAAAACTGGTCTGCTGAAGCTCCCTGTAAAAAACTGCTGGTTAGCTTCCCATTTCATGGAGAACGCTTATTTGGAGAAGATCTGGACAAATATATCCAGAAAATTTCTGCCGGTAAAAGTTCACTCTTACCGGTTAAGAACAAGGGTAGAAGTCCTTCTTTTAAGAGGCCTACTTCTCCAGTCCCGGGCACATCGGCTGTGAAGCAGTTCCGACGGCCTCCGCGGTCAAATTCAGGGGGCAGAAATCAGGGACAATCACAGGGTAACAAGAAGCCCTGGATCAAGAGAGGTACAAAACCTCCCCCCAAGGATGAAGCGTTGCCCCCACTCAATCGGGTGGGGGGAAGACTTCAGTTGTTCACAGAGACCTGGCGGGACACCATCAGAGACAGATGGGTGCTCTCCGCAGTAAGTCTGGGATACAAGCTGGAGTTAAAAGGCACTCCTCCTGCCCAATTTATGAGGTCAAACGTGCCAAGAGATCCCCAAAAGAGAGGATCCCTCCTTCTGGCACTAGAACAACTATTGCTCCAAGGTGTAATCATGAAGGTTCCCCTGGAAGAAAGCGGATTCGGGTTTTACTCGAACCTTTTCACAGTCCCCAAACCAAATGGGGACGTGAGGCCCATATTAAATCTAAAAGGGCTAAACAAGTTCCTAAATATCAGGACTTTTCGGATGGAGTCGATCCGATCGGTGGCCACCGCCCTACAAGGGCAGGAATGGTTAGCCTCGATCGACATAAAGGATGCTTATCTGCATATTCCCATCTTTCCGGCCCACCAGAAATTTCTACGCTTTGCAGTAGAAGGGCGCCATTTTCAGTTCAGAGCCTTACCTTTCGGTCTGGCCACAGCACCACGAGTGTTCACAAAAATTCTGGCCCCATTATTGGCCAATCTAAGAACACAGGGTGTAACGATAATGGCATATCTAGACGACCTGCTACTAATAGACCACTCAGTGGAAAAGCTGGAAGTAGCTATTCACAAGACAATCAAGTATCTGGAATATCACGGTTGGATTATCAACCGGGACAAGTCAGCTCTAAGACCAGTCAAAAGTCTGGAATACTTAGGGCTAAGGCTGGATTCAAATCAGAGAAAGATTTTCTTACCTCCAGAGAAGGTGTCGTCTTTAAAAGATTTGACCCACTTAGTGGGTACAAAAAGAAAACCATCCATACGCCTCTGCATGAGGCTGCTGGGAAAAATGGTGGCTTCATTCGAAGCGGTACCCTACGGTCAATTCCATTCAAGGAATTTGCAAAGGGCCATACTGTCAGCCTGGAACAAAAAAGTTCAGGCTTTAGACTTACCAATGTCCCTGTCCCCTTCCGTTCGCAAGAGCCTCCATTGGTGGTTGGTGCCCCAGAATCTGGAAAAAGGGAAACCCTTTAGTCCGGTTTCTTGGAAGGTAGTCACTACAGATGCCAGCCTCATAGGCTGGGGGGCAGTACTGGAGCAATGGTCTCTCCAGGGCAAGTGGTCAGAAGCAGAAAAGGCCCTGCCCATCAATCTCTTAGAGATACGAGCAGCCCGGTATGCCCTAGTAGCATGGACATCCAAACTCCAAGGGTCCCCTGTCAGAATTCAATCAGACAATGCCACAGCAGTGGCATATATCAATCACCAGGGTGGCACCAGGAGTCGTGCAGCCCAGAGGGAAGCAAATTGCATCCTGGAGTGGGCAGAAAAATATGTCCCAGCCATATCCGCGGTTTTCATCCCAGGAGTGGAAAATTGGAGAGCGGACTTTTTAAGTCGCCAACAATTATGCCGGGGGAATGGTCTCTTCACCCCGAGGTTTTCCAGGCAATATGCCAGCGGTGGGGAACACCGGATGTAGATCTGCTAGCATCCAGATTCAACGCAAAGGTGGACAGATTTGTGTCTCGCACAAGGGATCCTCTAGCTTGCGGCTCGGATGCCCTAGTGTTCCCTTGGGATCAGTTCAAGCTGATATATGCATTCCCACCGCCACAATTGTTACCGCGATTACTCCGCAGAATCAGGGTAGAAAAGAAACCAGTGATTCTGGTGGCTCCAGCGTGGCCCTGAAGGGCATGGTACGCGGAGATTGTAAAAATGTCAGTGAGGAGTCCTTGGACCCTCCCACATCGTCCGGACCTGCTGTCGCAGGGACCGATATACCACCCTTCCTTACCAGCCCTAGGTTTGACGGCCTGGCTATTGAAGCCCACATTCTGAAAAAGAGAGGGCTCTCTAATTCTGTGGTATTTACCATGATCAATGCCAGGAAGCCGGTATCCAGGCAGATCTATTATAGGATCTGGAAAGCGTACATTACGTGGTGTGAGGCCAAGAAATGGCATCCACGTAAGTACGTGATAGGGAGGATTTTGGACTTCCTACAGTGGGCTGTAGATAGGAAGCTGGCCTTAAGTACTATCAAGGGTCAGATTTCGGCCTTGTCAATATTTTTTCAAAGGCCCTTGGCTTCGCATTCACTAGTCAAAGCTTTCATACAGGGAGTGATGCGTATTAGCCCTCCGGTTAGTATTCCCATATGTCCTTGGGACTTAAACCTGGTTCTGTCAGTTCTACAGAAACAACCGTTTGAACCATTGCAACACATTTCCTGGGTTCTTCTCACCAGGAAATTGATTTTCTTAGTAGCCGTTTGTTCGGCTAAAAGAGTATCGGAATTAGCCGCCTTGTCCTGTAAGGAGCCATATCTGGTTATCCATAAGGACAGAGTAGTGTTACGTCCTCATCCAGCCTTTCTTCCCAAGGTGGTATCGAGGTTTCATTTGAACCAAGATGTGGTTCTTCCTTCTTTTTTCCCCAAACCTAGCTCGGTAGAGGAAAAGTTATTACATTCTTTGGATGTAGTAAGAGCAGTTAAAGCTTATCTAAAAGCCACTGCTCAGATTCGCAGAACGGATACTTTGTTTATTCTGCCGGAAGGCCCTAAAAAGGGTCAGGCAGCATCAAAATCCACTTTAGCCAAGTGGATTCGACAGGTCATAATACAAGCCTATGGCTTGAAAAAGAGACCGCCTCCGTTCAAAGTTAGGGCGCACTCCACAAGAGCAGTTGGAACTTCATGGGCAGTGCATCACCAGGCCTCCCTGGCTCAAGTATGTAAGGCCGCAGCATGGTCTTCGGTACACACGTTTACTAGATTCTACCAGGTAGACGTTAGAAGTCAGGAGGATGTCGCCTTTGGGCGCAGTGTGTTGCAGGCCGCAAAAGATCCTCATGCCTGATGGCGCCCAGCTTATGTATCCCTCCCCTCATTTGGCATTGCTTTGGGACGTCCCATTAGTAATGACTAAGTCGCTCTGTGTCCCGTGATGTACGAAAAAGAAAAAGGGATTTTTATAACAGCTTACCTGTAAAATCCTTTTCTTGGAGTACATCACGGGACACAGAGCTCCCACCCCTCTTTTTGGGACACTTATTGCTTGGCTACAAAACTGAGGTGCTCCCGGATGGGAGGGGCTTATATAGGGGAGGGTACTTCCGGTTTGGAATTGGCCAGTGCCAACACCTGAAGGTAATCTATATAACCCATTAGTAATGACTAAGTCGCTCTGTGTCCCGTGATGTACTCCAAGAAAAGGATTTTACAGGTAAGCTGTTATAAAAATCCCTTTTTTTTGCTCGAAGGGATCATGCAAGTTGTTTATCCCCCCCATTCATAAATTTTATGTGAGATAAGGTGGGTCTTTTTTTTGTTTCTAGGCCAAGAAGAGCCTTAAGTTCTCTCTTTCGTAACAGCCTTCAGGTGTGTTTTATGCAGGGATAATTTGTGTTTCTTATCTAGGTCAGCAATCTGTAGCAATAATTCTTTAAGTTGTTGACCATACTCTCTTTTTTTCCTCACACCAAGTTCAATCAATCAGTCTACCCCTCATCATTGCCCTGTGGGCCTCCCATAATAGAGAAGGAGTCGTTTCTGGAAAATGTGTTCTCCGTGAAATACTGTGTCAAAGATGAGGATAAGAGGGAGACGTCAGTAGGATTCGAGAGGAGAGAAAATAGTTTGAGTTTCCAATTATTGGTGCGAGGGGATAGAGAGGGAATGGACAGACGGATAGAGACAGGTGCATGATCTGATATAGATGCAGTACCTATGGAGGCGGAATGCAAGAGAGGAAGGTGGAAATGGTCAATAAAAATATTATCTATCCTTGAATAGGAGTGGTGTGTTTTGGAATAATAGGAAAAGTCCTTATCTTTGGGGTGAAATAAGCGCCAGACATCTATTAATTCCAGGACATGGAGTCTTTTTAACATAAGACAAGCGTTTGAATGGGATTCCAGAACGGCCCTGTGAAGTATTCATAATGGGGTCTAGTGGCATATTAATGTCTCCTGACAGAATAGTGATCCCTTTGGAAAAATCAGCTAGTTTCATCAGGATTCGAGACATAAAGGCGGGCTGTTGTGATTTGGACTGTATACATTTGCCAGGGTGTATTGGGTGTTGCTTATAGATCCTTTAAGAAAAAAAAAAAAAAAAGACCATGATCATCTGCTATCATCTCATCAAGCTAAAAGGATATGCTCCCACTAAACCCAATGGCTACTCCTTTAGCTTTATTGGTATCAAATAGACTATATTACCATTTCAGGAATTGGGGTGAGGAAAGTGTGAGAAGTAACGTGTGTTAGGTGTGTTTCTTGAAGAAAAGCAATAAAGCAGGCAGCTTGTTTTAACTCTCTCATAACCTGGTGTCGTTTTATGGCGTAGTTCAAACCCCTTGTGTTGTATTAAAGAACGGTCAGAGTAGCCATTGTGTCGGTGGTGCATGAACTCTTAAGCCTCGTACACACGATCAGATATCCTATGGATTCTAATCCGATGGTTTTGTCCATCGGAAATCTGATGAAGCTGACTTCCATCAGTCTTGCCTACACACCATCAGTCAAAAAAACGACCGTTCCAAACGCGGTGACGTAAAACACTCCGATGAGCCAAGAAAAATGAAGTTCAATGCTTCTGAGCATGCGTCGACTTGATTCTGAGCATGCGTGGGTTTTTTATCCCATAGACAATCTGAGTTTTCGATTGTTTTTTTATCCATCGGAAAAATTTAAAACATGTTCTGTTTTTTAAAACCCATGGAAAAAAGACCGATGGGTCCCATACACGGTTTGTCTGATGAAAACAATCCATCGGACGGTTTTCATCGGTTAAACCGATCGTGTGTACAGGGCTTTAGTCTGAGGGACAATCTATACCAGCAAAAATGGGGGGGGGGGGGAGGAGAAAGGGGGGGGGGGAAGCATATAAGAGGAAAAAAAGGACATAAGACAGACATATAGATCTTATGACTCTGGTGGGATACACAAAACATTCACACAGTAAACTGCTGTGGTTCCTGTGGGGATGGAGAGGAGGAGCAGCCAGCAAGGCCTCTGTAAAAGGTCTAGCCATAAAAGCATGGAGGCCGCTCTTACTCACCAACCCCAAAAGGAGGGGGGTATGGAACATAGAAAAAAATGACAAAACATGTACCGGGGGAATTGGGCCCCGTCAGCGCACGGCTAAAATAAGTGCGAAACAAGAAGAAATAACCTCCAGCAATGAGGAAAAATAAAAAACAATAACTCAGATAATACAGTCAATACTGAACGTTAAGGTGATAATGAAGTAGGGAATGTCCCAAAACAGTGACTGTCATCTGATAAAGCCTCTGGTGTCAAAAGGAGAGACGGCATTTAGAAGGCCAGATATAATTTAGATACAGGACAGTAACCACTCTTATGCCACGTACACACGATCGGACATTCCGACAACAAAACCGTGGATTTTTTTCCGACGGATGTTCGCTCAAACTTGTCTTGCATACACACGGTCACACAAATGTTGTCGGAAATTCCGAACGCCAAGAACGCGGTCACGTACAACACTACGACGAGCCGAGAAAAATTAAGTTCAATGATTCCGAGCATGCGTCGAATTGATTCCGAGCATGCGTAGAACTTTTGTGCATCGGAATTGGCTACAGACGATCGGAATTTACGAGAAGAACTTGTTGTCCGAAAAATTTAGAACCAGCTCTCAAACGTTTGTTGTCGGAAATTCCGACAGCAAATGTCCGATGGAGCATACACACGGTTGGATTTTCCGACAACAAGCTCACATCGAACATTTGTTGATGGAAATTCAGATCGTATGTACGCGGCATAAGTGTGGGCAGATAAGTGTAAAGAGAATAAGAGCTGAGAACATCTGACCAATTTTTCTGAGATGACCCCGGTGTCGCTGTGCGCTTCTTTTTTGAAGGGGTTTTGCACCACTGGGGCTCCGGGGATACAGAGAATACTGGGATAGTATCTTGCCAACCGGGAAGCTTCACCGGGGCCATGATGATCTTGTGGAAGAAGGCCTTCTGGGAATCGGAGTGTGGAAGTGCGGCCACTTTTGGTATCTATTAAGCAGGAGGGAAAACCCCATCTGTAAGTGGCACCATCAGCCCTCAGCTGGTCGAGAGGTTTGAGGGCCCTGCGACTTTCCAAGGTTTCCTTAGAAATATCTGGAAATATGTTGATGTCAGCACTATCAAAATCAATACTCATGATGGCGTTCCTGTCTTCATAGTAATGTAGGAGGCAGATTACATCTCTAGGTTGATCCGCTGAAAGATTGCTCGGCTGGAGAGCACGGTGCACGCGATTGAATCTTAGGGGTTCAGTGACCGGTTTGCCCAAAATCGAGTTCAAGATACCTCGGATTATAACCTCCAGGTCACCATCTTTGGTTGCCTTTGGTAACCCCCGGATTCGCAAATTATTTCTATGGTTCTGGTTTCCTCAAGCTTGTAGAGAGTGGAGCAATAGGCAAGTGCCAGCTGAGTGAGTGTTCTGTAATTCCTTAATGGCAACTTTGTGTGTCTCTTGCATTTTTTCGTGTCCTCTTGGGCTAGCAGGTGGGACATATCTGACCTTACTGCTGTAATTTCCTTCTTTATAGATTTATCGAGGCTGTGAAACATCCCAGCCATTTTTCTTTAAGCCACTTACTAGGTAGGACATCTCTGAGCTGGCGGGTGAGCTGGAATCTTCCATCAGCTCTGAGCCGCAGGAAGGCTGGGGAGCTCTCCTGGAGTGAAGCTGGGTGCACAGAGGGGGGGGGGGGGGGGATCTGCTGGATCTCGAGGCTCTGGCCTGCACACTCGACGTGCTAGGGCTGCTCCTCTCATCGGCGAGAAATCTTTTTATGGAGCCCGAGGATGACAGGTTTCGAGGCTGATCCTCTACCTGACCTCTTACCGAGTGCTGAGCGGGATCCTGAGGCTTTAGTAGGCATTGCTATTGGTATAAAGGCTGATGCATGGACGGAGCTCGCTTCAGACATGTCCGGTCAGTGCCAATGCGGAAACCATGCCCCCCCAATGTGCCTCTTTTAAAGCTAAATAAAATTACCTACTGATCTATTCTTTCCTGTGGACTGAACTGAAATCTCAAACAATGAATCAGCTTTCTCAGCTATCTTCTGTAAACGACATAAAGCCCATCTCCAGGTAAAAAAACAAATAATGTTTTTCCCATACAGTGGGGGATGAGTCAGCTGCTCATTTTGGAACAGGTGAATTCGAGTTACTACCTCCTGTGCAATGCCTGGTGAGCCTCAAGAACACAGCACTCAGCCTGTGAAGTCTCTGTAAACCTCCATATATTCCATGCAAAAAAATAGAAATCCAAACACGTTTCAGCCGTCAGGCCTTAATCTAGCCATGATTAAGGTCTGACGGCCGAAACGTGTTGGCTCTCTTTTTGACTGTTGTTCACATGCAATAATAAAACAATGTTCTAACCGACTTCCATGGCACCAGCCTTTCTACTTTTTTGCATGAGCGGCTCATTTTGTCTAGGGGTGAGAAGAAAGCTTATACTCCCCCTATCCTTTGTTTCACCAGAAACCGGCGCTCCCCCACAGATCAGCAGTGGACTGTTCCTGGTCTATGAAGCCTGCTCTGGGATTAATGACATCAGGAACAGTCCACAACTCAAGACCTCTGGAGCACAGGAGTGCTGGACCAGTCTTGTACTGGGAGGAAAGGAGGATTAGGCAAGTAAATTTATTTTCTGCTCTCCCTTAGACAAAATTAGCGGCTGACCTGTTCAGTGCGGGCACAGCCCCCTGCATGGGAAAGCTGTTTTTTGGGCTGGAGATGGGCTTTAAACTTAAACATTCACTAAGTAGAACACTGGAAAAGTGCTGGCTATTGCCATCAATATTTCCCAGCATACTTAATAATTTATCACTCTCCCCAGTAGAAAAAGACAATAACATTTGCCCTATGTACACGGATTAGCTTGGTTTGCTGAAAAATGTTGCTAAGTTTTGCTGTGGTGTCATTTCTGAATAGCAAAAAGAAAATATCTTTGCACAATGTTATTAATAAAAAAAGTTTCAGTCAATGGGTAGCCATACAGCAAATCATTGATCACACCAACCAAGGTGACTTCTGACTACTATTTCAGGACTACTGCAGATTATTCTACCCCATATTAAATAAAGGTCAATGGCTGTGTCATTTGCAGTGAATATTGTATTGTATACAACGTACCCCAGTCCAATAGCCAGCAGGTGGGATAATAGCAAGGAAGGAAGGAAAACTTTTAAAAATTCTGCAGAGAAAATCCCACCCTTCTTCATAACACTTGTATTTCTCATGCTCAGAGCGGAGCTACGCTTCGGATGCTTAAAGACAAACTCCCTGGGGGAAGAAAAAATAATAATCAAATTTAATGTTAAACAAAATCTATTTTTCAGTATGTTTAGCATCAAAGAGCTTTCTTAAGGAAACCAGTTTTGTTAAAGTGTTACTAAACCCACAACAGTAAAATCAGTCTGTATATGCAGTAAAGCATGCTCGTTATACTCACTGTGGGACCTAAGGGGTTAATCCTCTGCATTGTGTAAAAAGGCCGTTTGATCCTGTCTTCTCTGATCCTCCCCTTCTTCCACAGGCCCCAATCCATCTCCTGATAGTACAGAGCCTTGGGGGCAAATCTGCTCACGCTCGGTTTGGTGTGTATTGCTATAGAGTTTTTTTAATTTCTTGGGAGGGTGCATGTGATCAGCACAGGGCCAATCAGCACTGTCCAGACAGAGGGTCAGGGGGACCGCATGTATGGATTCTGTACATACATGTGTTATATGGAAAGGATTACCTGTCTAAAACTGCAACAATTGTGAAGCTTTCAATAAAAACATATCTGCAAGTCATACAAGCCTTATGGCATGAGATTTGTAGTCACTGGTAAGTACTGCTCTAAAATGACAAACTTATTTGAACTGAAACCTAGTTTGTGTACATGAATGCAGTGTTACCGTATTTGCCAGGGTATAAGGCGGCTGGGCACATAAGACGACCCCCTAATATTCAGTTTAAAACTGTGGTTTTGTGCTGTACTCACCGTATAAGACGACCCCCTTGTGCGGTAATGCCGTTCGAAAACGAAGACGCGGGTGCTCAGTAAAGCTGTATGTAATTCAGTATATGCGCCGCTCAGCCAATCCTGGCGGGCGATGCGCTCTGTTGATGACTACAGAGCCTGCTAAGCCTGCTTGGATTGGAGTAACAACTTCTGCCAATCTGACCAAGCTACATAATGTAGCCTGTTCGGATTGGCAGAGGTTGTTACTCCAATCCAAGCAGGCTTAGCAGGCTCAGTATTCATCAACAGAGTGCATCGCCCGCCGGGATTGGCTGAGCGGCGCATATACTGAATTACATACAGCTTTACAGAGCACCCGGCGGGCTGATATCAATTGGGCAGCTGCTTCATCCAGCGTATAAGACGACCCCCGTTTTTTGGCTCTGTAATTCCGGTTTAAAAGGTCGTCTTATACGCCGGAAAATACAGTAGTTGTCCCGACAAATGTAACCAAAAGGAAAAAAAAAAAAAGACAATCTTACTTGGGAGGGATATTTTCAGGCCTGCTGGACCAATCCCAAATCCAGTCTGAATTCTTCTTCAAAAGGTTTTCCAGTTCTTTTCTCCGTTCAATATAATCTTCCTCTGACTGTCATAGAAAGAGCAAATAAACCGTCAACACTTATCATACACGGGTGATCTTCCACAATCACTGGCATACGCTATTCTATCTCAAAGATTCATCTTTGAGCTGTCTGGCATTAACAGATTGGAGCTACTACAACCAGCCTTAACCAAGTGATGGTGGTCCCCGTGTCTTCTGGCTCCATCCAGTCAGGAGCAGCTACAAAAAGTGTAGCTGCTGACTTTTAATAAACAGACACTCTCCCGTCCCATGGTCCAGCAATGCGGCAGCCCGAAGCCTCGGGTCCCTCCTCTCCACGTCCCTGGCATTGCAAGTGTGGGCCCCCGGCTGTGACAGCTTGTGGCTTCACAGCCGGATGCGCACTGCGCCTTCTCAGTGGCCGGACAATCTTCTGGGACCTGTAACGTGTCTCAGAAGATTGCAGGGAGGGAGGGGGGAGAGGAGGAGTCGCCTAGGCAGCGAAAGGGGAAGCGGGAGCTGGGCACCTGTCAGAATTAGGTACCAGCTACCCCCCAAAAAAATGACATGCCAAATGTGGCATGTAAGGGGTCGAGGAGTGCTTAAAGCAGAAGTTCCACTTTTGGGTGGAACTCTTCTTTAAAGAAAGCCTGTTCTTAAGAACAAATGATGGGACATTTCATTGCTGATCACCTTCTCAAAATCAGTTTTCTGGCCACTGATTCTCTGAATGCAAACCTTTCAGAGTCACCCACCCAGATATGATGGTCCAGTATTCTGACATCACTGATGGCAGGTCTATGACCTGGAAACCATAGTATCCAGGAAAAGCCAGTCGTCTAGCATTTCAGAGAAAGGTCAGCAATGATACTGTGCATATTTCTCAGTCATGTCAGTAACTTACTAAACAAAAGGTTTCTACATGGCATTTTTCATCTTCATTATGGATACCCTTTTCAAAGGTTAATACTTAAAGCGGAGCTCCGCCGAAAAAAAAATATTAAAAGCCAGCAGCTACAGCTACAGCAGCTGCTGACTTTTAATATTAGGACACTTACCTGTCCTGGAGTCCAGCGACGTCCGCAGCAGAGGACGAGCAATCGCTCGTCACTCTTCTGCCCCCACCGCCATCCTCGGTGAGGGAACCAGGAAGTGAAGCCTTGCGGCTCCAGTTCCCTATGGCGCATGTGCGAGTCACGCTGCGCCGCTCTTACTGGTCCCCACTGTGTCCTGGGAGCCGAGTGTCTCCCAGAACACAACGGGTATTCTGCGGGAAGTGACGTACTTCCCGCAGATTTCCCGCAGAGAGGACTCCCGGAAGTGGGTGCAAATACCTGTCTTAGACAGGTATCTGCACCCCCCTGAAAGGTGTCAATTGTGACACCGGAGGGGGGGGAGGGTTCCGATGAGCGGAAGTTCCACTTTAGGGTGGAGCTCCGCTTTAACTGGACATATTCACAGCTCTGATTTTTTATCTGTGGAGTATATTTTGGTGCATTTTATATACAGTATCAACAGCAAAAAATAAAAAAAAATACTATGTAATAACAAATATTATGCATGCATCATACATACTAGGGGGAGTACAACTATGGAAATCAATGGTTGAGAAGGATCTGGGGGTTTTAAAAGATCATAATCTTAATAACATGCAATGCCAAGCTGCGGTTTCCAAATCGAGCAAAGTCCTTTCTTGTATTAGGAGAGCTATGAAGAAAGAAAGAAAGAAAAAAAGAAAGAAAAGAAAGAAAGAAAGAAAAGAAAGAAAGAAAAAAAGAAAAAAAGAAAGAAAGAAAGAAAAAAAGAAAAGAAAGAAAGAAAAAAAGAAAAAAAAGAAAGAAAAAAAGAAAAAAAAGAAAGAAAAAAAGAAAAAAAAGAAAGAAAGAAAAGAAAAAAGAAAAGAAAAGAAAAGAAAAAAGAAAAGAAAAGAAAAGAAGAAAGGAAAGGAAAAGAAAGGAGATCATTTTGCCCCCCTGTACAAATCATTAGTTAGGCCTCATCTGGAATAAATCTCCAGTGGAGGTATCTTGTTCCCATAAAAATGCTTACAGGAGTGAATTTCCCTTCCTAGGGGTAGATTTCCTCTCACTTCCTGTTGTCTCCTTCCGTTTGCAAGTAGGAGTTGTTTGTAAGTCGGATGTTTGCAAGTAGGGGACCCCCTGTATGCAGTTCAGTTTTGGGCACCAGTTCTCAAAAAGCAACCAGACTGATGAGAGACATGGAGGAGCTCAGCTATGAGGAAAGATTAAAGGAACTGAATTTATTCTCTTGAGAAGAGGAGAATAAGGGGGGATATGATCAACATGTATAAATATATAAGGGGTCCATATAGTGAACTTGGGGTTGAGTTATTCACTTTAAAGGTCATCACAGAGGACAAGGGGGCACTCTTTTCATCTGGAGGTAAAGAGATTTCATCTCCAAATATGGAAATGTTTCTTCACAGTAAAGCCTCATACACACGGCCGGTTTTCTCGGCAAGAAAACTGATGGGAGAGCTTTTTGCCAAGAAAACCGGTCGTGTGTATGGTTTCTCGTCCGGAAAACTGTCGGGAATCTCAACGAGAAAAATCTGCTCTCTATTTTCTCGTCGGGATTCTCGTCGCCCTGTTTCCCGACGAGAAAAACGTGAGTGTGTATGCTTACCTGTCCATGGTAAACCCGCGCATGCTCAAAAAGGCTTTGACGCATGCGCGGTAGCATACAAGGGTGGTGTAGGGTGTAGCAAGATGGCTGCGACAGCATTGAATGTGACAAGCGCAGGCTCGTCGTAGTCGACGTCACCCCATTCTTGCCATTCAAAAGAACGGCGGTTCTTTTGAATGGCCGTGTGTACACTTGCCGGGAATCTCGTCGGGAAAACCAACATTTTTTTTCCCGACGAGATTCCCGCCCGTGTGTACGAGACTTAAGAGTTGTTAAAATGTGGAATAGACTCCTTCAAGAGCTGGTTCTGGCCAGATCAGTAGATAGAAAAAAGGCTTGGATTCTTTCCTATTTCTATTATGTGCATAATATAACTGGATACGAACATTTATAGGTAAAGTTGATCCAGGGAATATCCGATTGTCTCTTGGATGATCAGGAAGGAATTTGGGGTTGGGGCTGGGGTTTTAGGTCTTCCTCTGGATCAACTTTTGGGTATAGGATTGTGCATATAGGATTGTATTTTTTTTCTTCCCTTTTATTGGTTGAACTAGATGGACTTGTGTCTTTTTTTCAACCTGACTAACTATATAACTATGTAGCTATATGCAGCAGAATAGGAAAAAAATAAAAATGTTGCTGTAATCTTAGCATCATCTGTGTGGGTTGCAAGTCTTAACTGCGGGCAAACTGTCTATCGTGTGCAAGAATGGGATGGAACTTTATATACAGTGGATATAAAAAATCTACACACCCCTGTCAGGTTTCTGTGATGTAAAAAAAATAAAAAATTAGACCAATAAATCATTTCAGCACTTTCATAACCAGGGATTTAGCTGTGTTCAGAATTAAGCAATCACATTCAAACTCATGTTAAATAGAAGTCAGTACACACCTGCCATCATTTAAAGTGCCTCTGATTAACCCAAATAAAGTTCAGCTGTTCTAGTAGGTCTTTCCTGACATTTTCTTAGTCAGATCTTACAGCAAAAGCCATGGTGGTCTGCAGAGAGCTTCCAAAGCATTAGAGGGATCTCATTGTTAAAAGGTATCAGTCAGGAGAAGGGTACAAAATAATTTCCAAGGCATTAATTAGATATACCATGGAACACAGTAAAGACAGTCATCATCATGTGGAAAAAATATGGCACAACAGTGACATTACCAAGAACTGGACATCCCTCCAAAATTGATGAAAAGACAAGAAAACTGGTCAGGGAGGCTGCCAAAAGGCCTACAGCAACATTAAAGGAGCTGCAGGAATATCTGGCAAGTACTGGGCTGTGTGGTACATGTGACAACAATCTCCCGTATTCTTCATATGTCTGGGCTATGGGGTAGAGTGGCAAGACAGAAGCCTTTTCTTACGAAGAAAAATATCCAAGCCTGGCTACATTTTGCAAAACACATCTGAAGTCTCACAAAAGATGTGGGAAAATGTGTTATGGACTGATGAAACCAAGGTTGAACTTTTTGCCCATAGATATGCAAAAGATATGTTTGGCGCAAAAACAACACTGCACATCACCAAAAGAACACCATACCCACCGTGAAGCATGGTGGTGGCAGCATCGTGCTTTGGGGCTGTTTTTCTTCAGCTGGAACAGAGGCCTTAGCCAATGTAGAGGGAATTATGACCAGTTCCAAATACCAGTCAATATTGGCACAAAACCTTCAGGCTCTGCTAGAAATCTGAACATGAAGAGGAACTTCATCTTTCAGCATGACAACAACTCAAAACATACATCCAAATCAACAAAGGAATGGCTTCACCAGAAGATTAAAGTTTTGGAATGGCCCAGACCTGAATCTGATTGAAAATCTGTGGGGTGATCTGAAGAGGGCTGTGCACAGGTGATGCCCTCGCAATCTGACCAAGTTGGAGTTTTCTTGCAAAGAAGAGTGGGCAAATATTGCCAAGTCAAGATATGCCATGCTGATAGACTCATACCCAAAAACACAGAGTGCTGTAATAAAATCAATACATGCTCCAACAAAAAGTATTTTTTTTATTTATATATTCTTTATTAAAGCATTCTCCATTTATAAACATACATTTAAAACATTGCACTCCATCTTCCCACCCTCCCACCCCCACCATCATATATAATTTTAGGGGAAGACTTTAGCTCAACTCTCATAGCTCATTCATTAATCTCCCCCCCATTATCACACTCCCTTAACCACTTAAGGACCGCCGCACGCACTTCTACGTCGAAAAAATGGCACGGCTGGGCAGATGGGCCTACAGGTACGTCCCCTTTAAGATTCGGCAGGCATTGTGGGCGCGCACACACCCACCGCGAGCTCCGTGAGTTCGACCGCGGGTCCCGCGGATTTGATGGTCACGGGGATACCCGCAATTGTCTCACGGAGAGAGGAAGAACGGGGAAATGCTAATGTAAACAAGCATTTCCCCATTCTTCCTAGTGACAGGACACTGATCACAGCTCCCTGTAAATCGGGAGTGGTGATCAGTGTCGTGTCACACGTAGCCCATCCCCCCTACAGTTAGAACATCTCCCTAGGACAGACTTAAACCCTTCAGCGCTCACTCCTGGTTAACCCCTTCTCTGCCAGTGTAATTTTTACAGTAATCAGTCCATTTTTATAGCACTGATCGCTGTAAAAATTACAATGGTTCCAAAAATGTGTCAAAAGTGTCCGATGTGTCCGCCATAATTCTATCCCCTATTTTGTAGACGCTATAACTTTTGCGCAAACCAATCACAATAAGCTTATTGCAGTTTTTTTACCAAAAATATGTAGAATACGCATCGGCCTAAACTGAGGAAAAAACCTTTTTTTTATATATATTTTTTGGGGATATTTATTATAGTAAAAAATATTGCTTTTTTTTCAAAATTGTCTATTTTTGTTTATAGCGCAAAAAATAAAAACCGCAGAGGTGATCAATTACCACCAAAAGAAAGCTCTATTTGTGGGGAAAAAAAAAGGACAACAATTTTGTTTGGGAGCCACGTCGCACGACCACGCAGGTGTCACTTAAAGCAACGCAGTGCCGAATCGCAAAAAGTGCTCTGGTCTTTGGCCAGCCAAATGGTCTGGGGCTTAAGTGGTTAACCATAGCTGAAAGCTCACGTTCCTCCTTTTAAGTCTTACCTCCCATATCTACCACCCTTCCTTTATACACTTTATCCCCTCCCAACTCACTTCACCTATCTCCACATACCTACCTATTCACTCATTTAAATGCTACCCGTCTCATCCTCTATGCAATCTATTATACCCTAAATGTGTTACCATCTACTACTCTTATCCAGCATTTGAAATCTCTCTATAGTTATGATTTCCCTACGCACCAAAGGTCACTTTGGGCTACTACACCCATCATCTTTTCCGGTCACTCTTGAAGGGGGGGTATCCCATTGTTTCCAACCATGGTTTCCATACCTTTTAAAATTTCTTGAAGTTACCTTGTTTAATATATCCCACTTTTTCCTTCCACACTATCTCGTTTATAGCCTTAACCCATTCCACAGATGACGGAGACCTCACCGACTGCCATCTCTGCGCTATTAATTTTCTTGCTTGGAATAAACACCCCATCACTACTGCTGATGTATTATTCAACCCTCCATTTCTCTCCATATAACCCAACACGCAAAGCCTTGCCTCCAATTCTAAAAATTTAATTTATGATGATATCAAGAACTTCTTCCCATTACCGAAATAACTTTGGCCACATCAATACCATGTGTATAAGGTCACCTGTCTCCTGACATCTGGGACATTTGGCATCCGGTCTTACTCCTGAACATAAATACAGTGGAACCTCGGATTATGAGCATAATCCGTTCCAGGAGAATACTCGTAATCCAAAAGAATTTGCATATCAAAGAAAGTTTCCCCATTGAAGTCAATGGAAACAAAAATAATTTGTTCCGCATTGACTTCAATGGCATGCAATACCGCATGCGGCCAGAGGCGGGGGGCACCGGAGAGCCTCGGAAACGGACGAAAAGGCCCGAGGACACCTCAGCTGACCTTGGCAAACCTCAGAAAATACTTTGTTAGAGATTTGCCGAGGTCAGCTGTGCTGTCCTCGGGCCTTTCCGTGCATTTTCGACTGGCACCGATCCGCGACGTTCGGCTCTGCTGGGCTCCGGCGCCTCCCCCCACCTCAGGCCAAATGCGGTACTGCACACCACTTTGGCTTGAAACGTGCTTGTTTTGCGAGAAAACACTCGCAAACAGAGTTAAGATTTTTAAAAATACAGTGCTCGTATTGCGAAATGCTTGTTAATCGCGTTACTCGCAATCCGAGGTTCCACTGTAGTCTTTTGGGGGGTGTAATAGGCTCTATGCACCAAAACCAGGTGTAATACTTTTTGTGAGGTAGACACCTACACTAATGGCCCCAGTTCCAATATCTGCCTCCATTGCGCCCTTGTTATTTCCCCTATATCTTTCTCCCACCTCCTCTTACTGGGAAGATCTTCCAGCCCTTCAATTACTCTACTACATTATGTATTGTCTAGGGTCTCTGGTGAAGCATATTCCCAGATATTTTATTTTATCCACTACTTCCAGTTGAGGAATTTCAGGTGGTAAGTGGTTTCTAAGGGGATTTTCTCCCAGTTTATGGTCAGTCCCAAAAATCGCCTGAGCTCCTTAATTATATTCATTGCTGTCACCAGAGAGGACTGGGTATCCCCCCAAAACAACAATACATCGTCTGCATACAATGCAATCTTTTCCTCTCCTATCCCCCTCTGAAATCCATGCATGTTTAAAGACCACCTAACCACTATTGCCAATGGTCCTGTCGCAAGAGCGAAGAGCAGGGGCGATAGGGGACATCCCTGCCTCGCCCCCCTCGAAAGCTGGAACCTTTCAGAGTACTCATTGTTAACTCTAACTTTTGCGCTTTGACCATCATAAAAAGTGTTTTTATCCAACCAATGCAAGAAGGGCCAAACCGAAATTCCTCCAGGACCCGACCATGATGGTGCCGCTCCAGGCTATCAAAAGCTTTAACTGCGTCCAAGGACAAAATAGCCCTTGAGCCCTCATTCTCCATCGGGGTCTGCAGATTCAGATATACCCTCCTAATATTCACACTAGTGGATCTGTTAGGTATAAACCCAGACTGGTCAGGGTGTATACGTTTCTGAATAATTTTATTCAGCCTGGTCGCTAAAACACCTTTGCTAATATTTTTACGTCAGAGTAAAATAAGGATATAGGCCTGTACGAGGATGTGTCCAACGGATCCCTCCCTTCCTTGTGTAGAATTACAACTTATAGTAGCCTCCATCATTGAAGAAGGTAACTTCCGCTTTACCGCCACCCAGTTCAGCACCTTAAGTAGCTCCAGGAGCAACACCTCCCGTAATATTTTTAGGTCTCCACCGGGAGCCCATCTGGCCCGGGAGACTTTTGGTTAGCCATCCTGGCCACAGCCTGCTGCAGTTCTTCTAAAGTTATAGGGACCTCCAAGTTTTCTCTTGGTCTCCCTGAGAGGACCGGGACCTCCAATCTCCTAAAGAAATTCCCCATTTCGCCCTCCCAGTGTACCCAATGTGACAAGTTTTCATAAGAATTCTTTAAATGTACCTGTGATCTCTGACACATGTGAAGAGACCCTGTCCCCTACCGTCCTAATCGCAGGAATAACAGAAAAAGAGGAATTCGTGTTAACTAAGAGCCAATATACGTCCCACATTTTCCCCCTCTCCGAAAAAACGTTGCCTTTCAATAAGTTGCTTATTCTCTGCTTTCCTTATCACCGCTATTCTATAATCCTGCTGTTTATCTAAACCATGTTCTTTGTTTCTCCGGTGTCAGATCTTCCACGTACTGTTTTTCTGCCTTCAACCACCTAATCCCTAATAAGCTCTTCCCATTCCCTGGACTGCCTCTTGATCTTTGTCACTTGCTGGATCAATATACAGTGGGTACGGAAAGTATTCAGACCCCCTTAAATTTTTCACTATTTGTTATATTAAAGCCATTTGCTAAAATCATTTAAGTTTATTTTTTTTCCTCAGTAATGTACACACAGCACCCCATATTGAAAGAAAAACAGATTTGTTGACATTTTTGCAGATTTATTAAAAAAGAAAAACTGAAATATCACATGGTCCCATGTATTCAGACCCTTTGCTGTGACACACATATATTTAACTCAGGTGCTGTCCATTTCTTCTGATCATCCTTGAGATGGTTCTACACCTTCATTTGAGTCCAGCTGTGTTTGATTATACCGATTGGACTTGATTAGGAAAGCTACACACCAGTCTATATAAGACCTTACAGCTCACAGTGCATGTCAGAGCAAATGAGAATCATGGAGGTCAAAAGAACTGCCTGAAGAGCTCAGAGACAGAATAGTGGGAAGGCACAGATTTGGCCAAGGTTACAAAAAAAATTCTGCGGCACTTAAGGTTCCTAAGAGCACAGTGGCCTCCATAATCCTTAAATGGAAGACGTTTGGGACGACCAGAACCCTTCCTAGAGCTGGCCGTCCGGCCAAACTGAGCTATCGGGGGAGAAGAGCCTTGGTGAGAGAGGTAAAGAAGAACCCAAAGATCACTGTGGCTGAGCTCCAGAGATACAGTCGGGAGATGGGAGAAAGTTGTAGAAAGTTAACTATCACTGCAGCCCTCCACAAGTTGGGGCTTTATGGCAGAGTGGCCCAACGGAAGCCTCTCCTTAGTGCAAGACACATGAAAGCCCGCATGGAGTTTGCTAAAAAAACACCTGAAGGATAGGGATGAGCTTCGTGTTCGAGTCGAACATACGTTCGACTCGAACATCGGCTGTTCGATCGTTCGACGAAGATCGAACGATTTGGGCCGTTCGCGCCAAATTTGAGTGACGCGAACGGCCCACAATGCACTACGCCATCGCAGTGTCATCTAGGCGCTGTGATTGGCCAAGCATGCACTGTGACCCCGCATGCTTGGCCAATCACAGCGCCGGCAGCGAGGAGAGCAATGATTGGCCACAGGCAGGATGCCTGTGGCCAATTACTGCTGAGGGTGTTTAGTACACGCCCCACACTATAAAAGGCCGCCAGCACGGCGGCCTAGTGTAGTGTGTTCCGGAGCAGGGAAAGACAAGCATAGGCAGGGACAGTGACATTTATTTCTTTCTTGCTTAACCTGGATTCCTTTAGTTTAGGGAAAGAGAAGGATAGGTAGGGAGAGTGTCAGTGTGTTTTACTGTGCGAGTCCTTGTTTCTAGGGACAAAGAAGGAAAGTGAGGGGAATTCTCCTTGTGCTATAGTGTGCTTTAAAAAAACATTTTTTCTAGGGACAGAAAACTCTAGGTAGGGAGAGTGTCAGTTTCTTTCACTGTGCGAGTCCTTGTTTCTAGGGACAAAGAAGGAAAGTGAGGGGAATTCTCCTTGTGCTATAGTGTGCTTTAAAAAAACATTTTTTCTAGGGACAGAAAACTCTAGGTAGGGAGAGTGTCAGTTTCTTTCACTGTGCCAGTCCTTGTTTCTAGGGACAAAGAAGGAAAGTGAGGGGAATTCTCCTTGTGCTATAGTGTGCTTTAAAAAAACATTTTTTCTAGGGACAGAAAACTCTAGGTAGGGAGAGTGTCAGTTTCTTTCACTGTGCCAGTCCTTGTTTCTAGGGACAAAGAAGGAAAGTGAGGGGAATTCTCCTTGTGCTATAGTGTGCTAAAGCATTCCTCATCAACCATCTTTGAAATCCTTGTTTTTTGGACAGTCAGGGAAATTGTCGTTGTGCTATTCTGTGCAAAAGCAATAATCCTCAACCATATTTAGAAATCCTTAAGTAAAGGGACAGAGAAGGACACCTGAAGGTAGCCCTTATTGCTTTTTTCCCCATCTCCCTGCAGGCCATCTATTAGAATGTCTGGAAGGCAAACAAGGAGAGGCAGACAGTCAGGAGGCAATAAAAGAGGGCAAGCAGGCTCTGTGTCTGGGGGCAACAGTGCTGGTCGTGGACGCGGTGCATTGTCATCAGCACATGGCCATGGGACACGCTTGTCCTTCTTTTCGGCAGCTGGACATGTTGAGCCACATCATGCCGAAGACTTGGTAGAGTGGATGACCAAGCCCTCCTCCTCCTCCTCATCCTCTCTCACCCAGGCTCAGGGTACTGGCAAAGCAGCTGCCAAAGCGTCCTCTTCCCTGGTATCAATGTCAGACTCATCATCAGTCACTCCTTCCCTAGACCCACCATGTCCTCCTCCTGAGGAGTCCCCCGAACTGTTTGAGCACAGTGTTGGGTACATGCTCCAGGAGGATGCCCAGCGTTTCGAAGGGTCTGATGATGAAACCCAGCTACAGGAAGGCAGTAGCGTGAGAGCAGACAGAGGGGATGCTCAAGAAGGACACCAATCTGGCAGTCATGTTCCAGCAGCTGCAGCATACTGCCAGATTGGCTCCAGTGATGAGGAGGGAGGGGATGATGAGGTCACTGACTCCACGTGGGTGCCTAATAGGAGAGAGGAGGAGGAGGAGGATGAGGAGGAGGCACATCAACGAGGCAGGATGCCCTTTGGTGGCCAGCGTAAGGGCAGTACACCGACGGAATCACACCGCAGAGCTCCGCCTGTGCAGGGCGCTGCCTCTGCCCGTCATTCAAAAAGTTCCTTGGTGTGGGCCTTTTTTGAGGCTAGTGCATCAGATCGCACAGCTGCTGTTTGCAACATATGTCTCAAGCGTATAGCGCATGGCCAAAACATCAGCCGCTTGGGTACCACATGCCTGACCAGACATATGTTGACCTGCCATGCAGCTCGTTGGCAAGCCTACCTCAAAGACCCACACCAAAGAACAAAGCGGACCTCTCCTTGCACCGCATCAGCTGGGATCTCCAACCCCACTATAACTTCAGTCCTCTCTGAAACATGCACTGAGAGGAATGAAGGTGTAGAATTAGGTGTGTCACAGCCAAGTACTTGCGGCCACTCTGCTAGCAGTACACCGACGTCCGATTCTAGCAGGCAAATTTCCCTGCCCCAGCTGCTGGACCGTCGAAAGAAGTTCACTCCCAGCCATCCACATGCCCAGCGGTTGAATGCTAGCTTGGCTAAATTGCTAGCGCTTCAACTGCTGCCTTTTCAGTTGGTAGACTCGGCCCCCTTCCGTGAGTTTGTGCAATGTGCGGTTCCTCAGTGGCAGGTTCCCAAACGCCACTTTTTCTCACGGAAGGCTATTCCGGCTCTCTACCGGCATGTGGAAGGCAATGTCTTGGCCTCGCTGGACAGGGCGGTCAGCGGTAAGGTGCATATTACCGCTGACTCATGGTCCAGCAGGCATGGACAGGGACGTTACCTTTCTTTCACGGCCCATTGGGTCACTCTTTTGGCAGCTGGGAAGGATGCAGGACAAGGTGCAGTAGTGTTGGAGGAACTCAACGTTGGCCATGCTGCAGCGGCTGCACACGCAGCAGAGGGCCATCAATGAGTACCTGTGCGACTACGGCACCAGGACAGGGTCAGGGGAGCTTGGTTTTTTTTCTCCACGCCAGTGGGGCATGATCAGGGATGCATGCACTGTCCTGGCACCATTTGAGGAGGCCACGAGGATGGTGAGCAGTGACAGTGCATGCATCAGTGACACTGTACCTCTTGTCCACCTGTTGGAGCACACGCTGCGTGGAATAATGGACAGGGCACTTGAGGCAGAACAGAGGCAGGAAGAGGAGGACTTCCTTGCCTCTCAAGGCCCCCTTTACCCAGACAGTGTTCCTTCTGTCTCACCCATCGCACAGGAAGAGGAAGAGGAGGAGGAGGAGGAGGAGGATTGTGTCAGCATGGAGGTGGAGGCTGGCACTCAGCATCATCAGCAGCAGTCTTTTAGGGATGATTTACAGTCCCAAGAAACCAGTGGACTTGTACGTGACTGGGAGGAGGTGGCTGCGGATCATGTCGTCCTTAGTGACCCAGAGGACTCCGGAGCGAATGCCTCAGCAAACCTACGCTGCATGGCCTCCCTGATCCTGCAAAGTCTGCGGAAGGATCCTCGTATTCTTCGGATCAAGGAGAGGGACCATTACTGGCTGGCCACTCTCCTTGATCCACGGTACAAGGGTAAGGTTGCGGACCTTATGTTACCTTCGCAGAGGGAGCAGAGGATGAGACAACTCCGGGAGGCCTTGCAGAAAGGTCTGTGCAACGCGTTCCCAGAGACTGGGAGGTTACAAACTCCTGGTCCTGGACAACGAGTTGCTGAGGCTTCGGCCAGTCAAAGAAGGAGCGGTGGGGAAGGTGGCCGTCTGACCGATGCGTTCAGACAATTCTTTAGTCCGCAGCCCCAAAGTATGATCGGTTCCAGCAACCATCGCCAGCGTCTGATAAACATGGTGCAGGAATATCTAGGGGCAAGGTCAGACTTGGACACCTTCCCCACCGAAAATCCTCTGGCTTACTGGGTCTTGAGGATGGATCACTGGCCAGAGCTTGCACAGTATGCAATTGAGCTACTGGCCTGTCCTGCATCCAGCGTTCTTTCGGAACTCACATTCAGTGCTGCTGGAGGATTTGTCACGGATCACAGGGTGCGCCTGTCCACCGACTCGGTTGATCGACTGACTTTCATCAAGATGAACCAGTCTTGGATCACCACCAGCTACCACACACCTGATGCTGATATAACAGACTAATTGATTTTAACATGTCACATCCCTTCAAGACTGATGCTGATGCTGAGTGCCTGTGCTGTTATGTTGACTGGCTATCCTCCTCCTCCGAGTCCTCAATGATACGATTGATGATGATAGCTTGGAAGATCATTTTTGTTTATGGGTGCCGCCACCAGTGGCTAAGGCCCAATTTTTCAGCCCCTGTTTTACAGGGGCGTGTAATTACAATTTTTGAAGCAATACTTTGCAACAGGGCTCATTGCTGTGCTCCAAGTACAGTATCTGTGAGGGGTTGTAGTGTTGTGCCACCAGTGCCTAAGGCCCAATTTTTCAGCCCCTGTTCAACAGGGGCATGCAATTACAATTCTTGATCTAATAATTCACAGCAGGGCCCATTGCTGCACCCACCAAGAGTAACTCTGAGGGCTTACAGTGTTGTGGCAACGCCACCACCACCACCACCACCGCGAAAGGCCCAATTTTTCAGCCCCTGTTCAAAAGGGGCATGTAATTACAATTCTTGATCTAATAATTCACAGCAGGGCCCATTCCTGCACCCACCAAGAGTAACTCTGAGGGCTTACAGTGTTGTGGCAACACCACCACCACCACCACCACCACGAAAGGCCCAATTTTTCAGCCCCTGTTCAACAGGGGCATGCAATTACAATTCTTGATCTAATAATTCACAGCAGGGCCCATTGCTGCACCCACCAAGAGTAACTGTCAGGGCTTACAGTGTTGTGGCACCAGCACCACCATCAAAGGCCCAATTTTTACTACCACTGTTCAACAATTATATGTAATTAAAATTCCTGATATAATAGTTGACAGCAGGGCGTTCCAGCACCAACCAAGAGTAACTGAGTGCTTACAGTGTTGTGCCAACACCAACAACTAAGGGGCCTATTTCTGCAGAGTATATACGGCAGGTCCCTACTTTCAAACATCCAACTTACAAACGACTCCTACTTGCAAACGCAAGAAGACAACAGGAAGTGAGAGGAAATCTACCACTAGGAAGGAAAATTCTCTCCTGTAAGAATAAATATGGGAGAAAGGTGTCTCCTCTGTACTGATGCTTTATCAGCAATCCTTGTTTCAAGAAAAACACCACATTTCAAAAACAGTTGTCATTGGGACGGAAAGTGAGGTGAAATGTTCTGAACAGGGGCACAGACAGCAAAACAAATGTTACAGGGGTGATAACCCTTACCTATGTTTTCCAAAAAGTTTAAAAATAGATTTTTGGGCTGGAGCTACACTTCAACAATGTACCTGTTCAAAATTACAAACAGATTCTACATAAGAACAAACCTACAGTCCCTGTCTTGTATGCACCGCCTGTATACGGCTGTTCAGAGTATATAGGGCCTTTTTTATTTTATGTGCGGGGTTCCCCTTAATATCCATACAAGACCCAAAGGGGCTGGTAATGGGCTGGGGTAGGGGGGGGGGGGTCATGGGGTAGCTATGCCATTTTTCTTAAAGATTTTCATCCATATTACCGGGACCAGACATTACATTAAAGCCGCAAGCAGTTTTAAATGGCTTTTTTTTCCTTTAGAAGTGTCATTTTGTGCAGGGACAGTTCTAAACACGGGAAACACGTGGCACTTCACAGGCATACTTTAGACACCCCCCAGGTACGATATTTAAAGGAATATTTGACTTTTTTTTTTTCACTTTATGCATCATTAAAATGACTGCTCCCGAAAAACGACCGTTTTTAAAACTTCTTTTTGCATTGACACATGTCCCCTGGTGCAGAACCCGGGTTCCCAAACCCTTTTTAGGACAATAACATGCATAATAGTTGTTATAATTAGCACTTTAGAATTCGAACGTTCGCATCCATTGTATTTAATAGGGTTCTAATGTTCGTACGAACTTTCGGTCCGTTCGCGGGTTCTGGTGCGAACCGAACCCGGGGGTGTTCGGCTCATCACTACTGAAGGACTCCAAGATGGTGAGAAATAAGATTCTCTGGGTCGGATGAGACCAAGATAGAACTTTTTGGCCTTAATTCTAAGCGGTATGTGTGGAGAAAACCAGGCACTGCTCATCACCTGTCCAATACAGTCCCAACAGTGAAGCATGGTGGTGGCAGCATCATGCTGTAGGGGTGTTTTTCAGCTGCAGGGACGGGACGACTGGTTGCAATCGAGGGAAAGATGAATGCGGCCAAGTACAGGGATATCCTGGATGAGAACCTTCTCCAGAGTGCTCAGGACCTCAGACTGGGCCGAAGGTTTACCTTCCAACAAGACAATGACCCCAAGCACACAGCTAAAATAACGAAGGAGTGGCTTCACAACAATTTCCGTGACTGTTCTTGAATGGCCCAGCCAGAGCCTCGACTTAAACCCAATTGAGCATCTCTGGAGAGACCTAAAAATGGCTGTCCACCAACATTTACCATCTAACCTGACAGAACTGGAGAGGATCCGCAAGGAGGAATGGCAGAGGATCCCCAAATCCAGGTGTGAAAAACTTGTTGCATCTTTCCCAAAAAGACTCATGGCTGTATTAGATCAAAAGGGTGCTTCTACTAAATACTGAGCAAAGGGTCTGAATACTTAGGACCATGTGATATTTCAGTTTTTCTTTTTTAATAAATCTGCAAAAATGTCAACAATTCTGTGTTTTTCTGTCAATATGGCGTGCTGTGTGTACATTAATGGAGGGAAAAAAATGAACTTAAATGATTTTAGCAAATGGCTGAAATATAACAAAGAGTGGAAAATTTAAGGGGGTCTGAATACTTTCTGTACCCACTGTACCCCGAATAAATGCTTTCAAGGCGTCCATTGGTGCTGTACCGGTGTTTAGCTTTACAAACTCTTTCAAAGCCAATACCTCATCTGGTTTCCCCATTAATTTCATCCAAAACTGACTTATTTTAAAATCACCCGGATGTTTTCCCCCCAGGTTTACAGACAGCACCAATAGCGAATGATCCGACAAGCCTGTGGGCAAGTAAGATGCACTTTTCACCAGATGCAAGGCTTCCCCATTTCCCACAGCTGTGTCGATTCTGGAGAGTGTGGAATGGGAACTTGAAAAACAAGAATATTGCTGACCATCCGGATTCCGCTCTCTCCATATATCCAACAGCCCTGCCTCCTCCAAAAACTGGGAAAGCCAACCATCAGACAGATTTTCTTGTCTGTACCCCTGTATCCGTTATGTCCGTCTTATCCACCATAAAACGCAATTAAACTATACAAAATCTCTGATTTAACTGGTGGAGGGATATATACATTTGCCAGAACATACATATTGTTCTCTATAGAGCAATACAAAAAATATATAAAACAACCAAATTCATCTATGCTAATCTGCCTGCAGGAGAAAACCACCCCACCCCCAACAAAAATGCTCACTCCTCTAGAATATGAGGTGTGAACAGAATGCTATTGACCCTGAAATTTGCTACCTCTAAATTGAGTTATGGTAGCCTTTGTTAGGTGTGTCTCCTGCAGGCAGAGTCTATGCATATCTAATATAGAAAAAAACTGTTTCTCATAACTGGGTCACAGAGCCACCGGACATTCCAGGAGCCTATATTGAGCGTTTTAGACTGCATTTAGAGAAGAAAAAAAAAAAAAAAAAGAAGTGTTTTCCTTCCTCCCCTCTTTATGTCACCCCATATCTTGGTGCGTCCATTTCCTTTTAATCGAGACTGAACTGTGTATAAATTCCATTTTAACTTGAAGGCCCTCGTGGTTCTGCAATGCTATCAAATGTGCTTCCATTACACTCTTATCCTTTCTTTGTGATTGTTTTCTGACTTTGCTCTCCACATACCCCCACTAAACACCCCAAATTTTCCTCCCCTCAAAAGCATCCCCCCCCAACACTTACCCTGGGGGCTTTTGTTGTGACCTTTCAATACAACCCAACTGATACCCATAATCCTTTTAGTTTACAAACCCTCACTCCCCCTCTCACAACGACCCCCTACCCCCAAAAAAAAGAAAAGGAATGTGTAACAAAAAACACATTCAGAAAAAAAAAAAAAAACACTTATACGTTGATCCCTTCATCCTAAGTGCGACTCCCTGCTCCATCTACCTTAAGTGTATTAAACTTTCATTAATCAACAAGCTAAATGGTATTTTCATATCGATCCCAACTTTAAATTTGCCTGCAGCCTCTTTTGTGTCTTCCAGCCACGTTGCTGCCCCAGCTGGTGGATCAAAAAACTGGTTTACCCCCAGGGCTGTTACCCGTAATCGTGCTGGGTACAACAAGGCACATGTAACTTTAGACTGTTTTAAACTATGTTTGATTTCTGAGAAGTTAGCCCTTCGCTTCTGCAACTCTGGTAAAAAGTCTGGATACATATAAATCATTACTCCATTATAAAATAATATTTCCCATTTCTTTAGCTTTTTGGAGTACGATGACTTCATCCTTATAATTGAAAAACTTCAAGGAGCAGTGACCTGGGATATCCTCCTGGTGGCGATGGTCCAAAAGGCACTCTGTGCGCTTTCAATAAAAAAAAAAAAGTGGTGAAAAAGTATATTTTCCAAAGATTTCCCTGAGCTATTTCTCCAGGGACGCTATGGTATTGGAGCCCTCGCTCCGCTCGGGAGGGCCCACCACCCTCACATTATTCCTGCGCAGTCTATTTTCCATATCGTCTATTTTTGACGCATGTATATCCATTTGCTCTCTCATAATTTTAAGCTCTTGTTTTATTGGGTACAGTTCGTCCTCCACGGAGCTTAGCCTCCCCTCTAAGACTGCTGTCCTTTCACATATCTTTCTTAATGCCCTTCAATTGATTACGTAGTTCACATAGAGAAAAAAAAACTTACAGACGTTGACTGCTTGTAGGACTTCTTTCAGTGTCGGTTCTCCCTCTGATGATGGTCCTGCTTCAGGAGGATGGCTTAGGCTCAAGGATTTCTCCCTCTGTCATCCTGTTGCTTGCAGGTTTTATCACTGACGCCGCTGTTATCTGTCCTTGGTTCTTTCTGTCAGAGGGGGCTTCCAGCTGAACTCTGCCTTGCGGCTGCTGCCCCCCCCCTGTTGGTCTTGGAACAGGGGTATGAGCAAACCGCTCCAGCTTAGCCGCTGCTGCCTGGTTTCCTTTGTTTTTGGCTGCACGCTGTGATTGTACGCCCACATTCTCCTGGTGCGCCAGGTCCTCTTCCCTTTTTTCGTGTCATGGTATAGTGGGGATGCAAAGCCTGGCCTGTGCCCAGCTCCTCGATTCTCACCTTCAGTGATTCGCTCGCTCTGATTTTGAAATTCGTGCCAAAGAGCCGCCGCAGACTTTATGAGTTGGGACTGTCCTGTGCCTGACTGACTCTCTGGATCTCGCAATTCACGGGGATGTTCAGCTGTATCTCTCCCCGCTCTGAGCCCACACTAAGGTGCTGCCACCTCCGCTCGCTTCCAGCAGCCGTCTTAGCTTGTATTGTGGGGCACAGCCGACAGGTACCATGGAGACAGAGCAGGGAGCTAGCCCGCACACATCCACTCACTCGGACATCCGGTCATGCCCCCGTGTATATGCATTAGCCTCTTAGTTTTTTTATTTTTACTTCCTTCCACCTAAAAGATTTCAGTTTTTTGTTCAACTGAGTTGTACAGTTTATAGGTGGAAAAAGTTCTGAAATGATTTATCTTCGCCTCATTTTTTTTACATCACAGAAACCTGACATTTTAACAGGGGTGTGTAGACTTTTTATATCTACTGTAGGTACCAAGCATACATATAGAAATGTTTGCTTGGTACCTATATAAACAGGGGTCTCCAAACAAAGGACCAGTTTACTGTCCTTTAGACATTAGGGGGGCCAGACTGTGGCCAGTGGGAATAGAAAATGCCAGAGCGTCAGTGGAAGTAAACAATGCCCCATCATTGGTTTTAGTGGAAGTAGTAGTGCCCTATTGAGATCAGTGGGAGGAATAGTGCCCCATCATTTACAGGAAATCCCTGAGTTCCGAACATCCGACTTGCGAACCACTCCTACTTACAAACGGGATTCTGCGTGGCCACTTTGACGGCGGGCACATTCGACCAGAACCTTTTCAACGGCGAGCACATTCGACCAGAACATCAGAAAACAACGTATCTGCCGTTCTGCGCATTCGCGGCTACTTTGACGGCGGGCACGTTCGGCGGAACATCGGAAAACAAAGTATCTGCCGTTTTGCGCATGCTGTTCCGACTTTCGAACATATTCGACTTAAGAACAAACCTACAGTCCCTAGCCCGTTCATAACTCGGGGACTGCCTGTATTGTCAGTGGTCGATGCAGGGCCGGTGCTACCATTAGGCAGACTAGGCAACCGCCTAGGGCGCCCGGCCACCAGTTATTCTACTCCCGCACATGTGTCGCAGCTCTCCGCTCTCTAATCATGTGTCCAGCAACAACCCGGCCCCCCAGCAGGGCGCTCTCCACTCTGGTGTGTGTCCAGAAATCCCCCTCTCTGCTCTGAGATCATGATAGCACATCAGCTACACACTTCTCCCAAGTCCCGTCCCTCCTGTGCGCTCCATCCAATCCACCCCCAGCATGTCTGCCCTGAACAGCTACACACTTCTCCCGAGTCCCATCCCTCCTGTGCGCTCCGTCTGTGAAGAGGAGGTGGGCGGGAAAATGTAAATCAAGCAGCCAACAGCCACACCGAAAAACAGCTGAATGAACCAGTGAGCCCCTGGGGACCATTACAAGCGAGTGAGCTCTTTCACTGACCAGACTCTGCTCCCTTCTCTCTCCCTGCCCCCCCTCTCTCTCCTTGATTCCCCCCCCTCTGTCCCTGATCCTGACTCCCCCCCTCTCTCTCTCCTTGATTTCCCCCCCCCTCTGTCCCTGATCCTGACTCCCCCCCTCTCTCTCTCCCTGACCCCCCCCTCTCTCTCCTTGATTTCCCCCCCTCCCTCCCTGATCCTGACCCCCCTCTCTCTGACCCCCCCCCGTCTCTCTCTTTCCTTGTCAGCACTGGAAGTAGCTTTACTCCAGTCTGTTCATCTCCTGTTTTAACTCCTTCCTTACCATCATCTGCCTATACATTGATGTATAACAGCATTACTTAATTAACTTTATCCTCTTAAAGTGGTATTAAAGCAAAGCAAAATATTTATTATACTGCAGCTTACCAATTCTTAGATGGGTGGCTGCATTTGTTGTTTTTTTGTTTTTAGGTTTTCTCATTTATATTCACCTGGTGATCCTGCTAGTAAGTCTGTTGTTTTTCAAAAGAACCCGCTGTCTTGTAGATGTAGCAGTTTGAGGGTTGAATCAAACCATTTAACACAGGCAAAGGGGGTGGTGTCAGGGGCGGTGAAATTAGGTTTCGCCTAGGGTGTCAAAAATCCTTGCACTGGCCCTGGGTGGATGGTATAGTACCCTAAGGGCCAGATAGAGGCAAAGAGCCACATCCAGCCCCAGGGCTGCAGTTTGGAGACTACTTCTATATAAAGTCCTATTCAATGCTTGCACAGGATAATTCCTACGATCATCGGCTCCATCTAGAGGCCAGAATGCAGTATAGTTTTCTGAAATACCGCAAAGAGAACATATTACATTTTGGCTACTAGTTGGAGCTGACGATCATAAAAAAACGTAATCTATTACAGAAAATACAGATGAAAAGTCATCCAGCCTGCACAATTGTGTGTCACATTCATCCAACTGATTTTTTTATTTATTTTTTTATGAACTTTTCTTAATTTCTCCATTTTGGCCTATTAAATAGAACATTGAAAGCATTAGCTGTGTGCAAAAAAAAATATAACATTTTGATCCTGTCAGAAATGTAAAGCTTGATCAACGCCAGTCACTGCTAGGAAATATAGAAAACAATTGTTATTTCCCACTAGCCCCATTCACACTGTAACATAGCAAGTGTTGCAGTAAAATGCAGACATGTAGCACTTTTACCGTAGCGCACTGGAAGGCACAGCTTGTCACTGCACAACAGTGTAGAGCACCAAACCATCACCCCCACTGCTGTGCAGACACATGAATGAAGTTTCACTTTGTGCCACTTCAAATAAAGTTATAAAAAAAAAAAACTGCAATGCACGTCTACTCGCACACTAAAATTGAGAATTTAGTGAGCGGCCAGTTCGAACGAGCCCTTACTGCTGTCCTGTGTTATCTTAAGCAGTGTAATCAGCCCTCCCAGGTCTTATTCTGGACGATCTATTTCTCCTTATGTTTCAGGAGATGGGGAGCATGGGAGGGATTCTATAGTTTACATACCAGAGACCCAGCTGTTATTGTCCCTAAAGTAGAACTAAAGGCAAAACTTTTTTTGTTTTCATTTTGGATAGAGTAAATGAGGCTTCTCACCCCTGTAAGGTTTATTTTTGTCATCTGTGTCCCATTGGGGAGTTTTCTCTTCACTTCCTGTCCTATAGCCAAAACAGGAAGTGAAATGAAATCCATGCATACTAAAAAAGGGAATTCCTTCGCCCCCCCCCCCCCCCCAAGATCACCAGAACTAGTGTCTCCATTTGAAGATTTACTTTTCTGGGGGCAACCCAAAATTTAAGATTTTCTTTTACTTTCACTTTAATTAATAATGGTAAACAGGACAAATAGAAAGGGAGAATCTCCCTGACAGGGACACAGACAATAAAAAACTGATAGGTGTTCTAATCCCTCTCCACTCTATCCAAAACTTTAAAAATAAATAAAAAAAAGGGATTGCCTTCAGTTATACTTTAAGACACAAATTCCTTTCCTTGACATAGACTGCCCTAAAGCTACACAAGCTACACCCACCCGGCCACGTCACTCATTCAGAGTTCTGTGAATGGAAGAACTACAACTACCGTCATCTGCTTGTAGTTCTCAATAAATTACCAGGGTGCCGGTGAGTGCTCTAGGTAGTTCATTGACACTTCTGTCATTCAGTAACTGCCTGCCCATACGAGGTATGAGCAGACAGCTACACCGACAGCCTGCAGAAGCCTGAGATTGCACCCGTGATCTGCCGATTACAGGAGCAATGCTTTACAGCAGGCATCACTAAATGGCGGACCGCGGTCCACATCTGGACCAAGTCACTGTCCCGCCTAGACCACCACGATCCTGTCATGTAGGAGCCAGTTCTCCCCACGGGGCGGAGGACAAGAATATAAAGGAGTGGTGGGGGGGGGGGCTGGGGACAGAAATGTGAAAGGGGGGGGGGGGGTGATACTGTATGAAAGAGGTTTGAGGACTGGAATGTAAAAGGAATACAGGCATACCCCACTTTTAAGTACATGAGGGGACCAAAGCATGTATGTAAAAAACGAAAAAGTACTTATACAGGCAATACCTTTTTACACTTCTCAATGCATGTACTGCATTGCAATAGTCATTTACAGGCATAACCGATTCACAATCTTAAAGAAAACAAAGTCACTTAACCTGGCGCTTAGGCCCCATGCACACAGGGCGTTTTTGCAGCTGCTAACAGCAGCGTTAGACGTTTTTTTTTTCAGCTGCAAAACGCCCATCCATGTTATTCTATTGTGTCATGCACACATAGAGCTTTTATGAGCTCCAAGTGGCATAGGCGTTTTCCAGCTGCAAAAAAAAAACCCAATTCCAGTGCGTTCTGGAGCTGCAAAAATGCCCGACGCTATTAAACGCGCAAAAAACGCTGCAAAAACGCTGCGATTTGCGTTTTTAAACTCCGGGATTTTTTTTTTTTTTTTTTTTTAAAAAAGGTCAAAAAATGTTTACAAAACAGACAGGCGTTTTTAAGCTGTAAAAAACGCGGCTGTAAAAAACGCCCTGTGTGCAAGGGGGCCTTAGGTAAAAAATTGGAAAATATTTAGACTGATTAACAGACAAGCAGCTGCTGTAATAATACAAAACGTCATTAATTTATAAGCCACAAAGTTCATCTCCATTGATCCCTCTGGCAAAAGCAGCGCTTCTCAATGTGTAAAGCCCCGTACACACGGTCGGACTTCCATCGGACTTTTCCGTGTTTTTTTGTCCGAACGGAGTTGGTCGGGAACACCCATAGCATACACACGCTCTGACTTTTCTGCAAACTTTCCCCAAACTTGTTTTGTTTGCTCTTTACCGCCACCCTTTGGTCAACTTCTGCTATTGTTGGTTGATTTTAACATTAGTTTTGTCCATCGGACAAAAGTCCGATGGTTTTCTGTACACATGGTCAGACTTTTGTTGGGCAAAAGTTTGTCCGTTTGCAGACCCAACTTTTGTCCGATGAAAACAAGAAAAAAGCAAAAAAGGTTTGTCCGATGGAGCGTACACACGGTCGGATTGTTGGTCCAACTTGTTCAAAATGAAGTTTGTTGGCCAAAAGTCCGACCGTGTGTACGGGGCTTTACACACAAAGAGGGTTAGTAGTATTTGGGGAGATACACCCTGTGAGGATTACTCCAACTGGAAAATGCTTAACCGACAGTTTATATAGGAGATCAGATGTATGGGAATTCCACCTTCACCACACAGCGCGATTCCACTCCTTCAGGTATTGCACTCACCAGAGATCCATCGAATAAACACTTTTGGATCTATTATGCCCATTCAGAAAATGCCGGAAAGTGATCTTCAAGGATATCCCGATTGGATCACCAAGGCAGTTGGTTTATACACTCTGGTCCTGTTATTCACTCAAGCGCTATTACAGTAATCAGTTCTATTACTCGGACATAAGGAAAAAACAATCCACATAGCAGGAATCTAATAGGACTTTATTTCCATAAAAGAAGCCCCCCTTTTCCCTATGCACTTACAAACATCTAATAAAAAGGTAGCATTCAGTATTAACAGCATCACACTGTACACTGCATTACGATACTCGCGATAGACACCTATTGACAAAGACGGAATGACGAAACGCGTCTAGGCGTGACCACACGGTTTGTTGTATCTGTCAGCTTTTCCGATCTCCTCCCTGGAAACACCGCGGACGATTAGATCTTCACGGGCGGTGAGTGAGTGAGTGAGTATCGTGATACAGTGTACAGTGTGATGCTTGTAATACTGAATTCTACCTTTTAATAGATGTTTGTAAGTGCATAGGGAAAAGGGGGGCTTCTTTTATGGAAGTAAAGTCCTAACAGATTCACGCTAGGAGGATTGTTTTTTTCCTTATGTCCGAGCAATGAAACGGATTACAGTAATAGAACTTGAGTGAATAACAGGACCAGAGTGTATAAACCAACTGCCTTGGTGATCCAATCAGGATATCCTTGTAGATGACTCTCCGGCATTTACCGAATGGGCACAATATATCCAAAAGCGTTTATTCGATAGATCTCTGGTGAGTGCAATACCTGAAGGAGTGGAATCGCGCTGTGTGGTGAAGGTGGAATTCCCATACATCTGATAATCTCCTATATGAACTGTTGGTTAAGCATTTTCCAGTTGGAGTAATCCTCACAGGGTGCATCTCCCCAAATACTACTAACACTCTTTGTATGTTACACATTGAGAAGTGCTGCTTTTGCCAGAGGAATCAAGGGAGATGAACTTTATGGCTTATGATTTAAGGCATAACTGATTACCTAGGCAAGCTGGCCGACCCCAAAATTGGATAAACCCGGGAGCAGTGCCATGTCTAGCTGACCAAGATTTTCCATAGAGGCCAAGGTGTCCATACTCACAAGTGTATGTAAAGTGAGTTATGCCTGTACAGGGGAGATATGAAGGGGAGCCAGGACAGGAATGTGAATGAGGTGGGGGGTGATATAAAGAGGGGCGGGGGACAGGAATATGAAGGGGGAAGGGTCATATGAAGGGGGGATGATGTGCAGGGGGGGACTGAGAATACCGATGTATTAATGGGATTGTGATGTGAAGGATGAAGGATCTGCAGTTATGTTTACATCATTGCAACCTGCGTTGTGCATGTAGGCAGCCCATTCATTTCAATGGACTGCCTTACATGCAGAAAAATAAGTCCCTTACCTCATTTTAAATTGCGCCACGCTGAACTGTATGGTCCTGCGGTTTGGCAATCGCGAAAACACACAGCGTTTGCCGATGCACAGAGGTGCGATTAGTAATCAAATATGCTATTCGGACCTCTGCATGAATAAAATGTTATGGGACCTCTGTGGATTTTAATTTCAATACCCCTGCTTTACAGGCTCCTAATAAAAAAAATAATAAATGCACATTTTATTTTACCTGCAAAAAGGATGTATTTTTTTTTCTTTTTCTACACAAAAGGTGAACTTATCCTTTAACCCCTTCCCGACCAGCCGCGGCAGTTGTACTGCGGCAGGTTGTTTCCCCTGGGCGAACCGACATAACTATACATCGCTTCGCCTTTTGACCACTAGGGTGCGCGCGCACGCGGCGTCGATGCACTTGCCCGGTGGTCGCGATGACCGCTGGACACCCGCGAACGCTCTGCACAGAGACAGAATGGAGATCTGTCAATGTAAACAGACAGATCTCCGTGCTGTCAGGGGTGAGGAGAGCGATCTGTTGTTGTTCATACTAAGTATGAACAACGATCAGTCTCCTCACCCAGGCTGTCCCCTCCCCCCAGTTAGAATCACTCCCTAGGAACACAGTTAACCCCTTGATCGCCCACTAGTGTTAACCCCTTCCCTGCCAGTGACATTTACACAGTAATCAGTGCATTTTTATAGCACTGATAGATATATAAAATGCCAATGGTCCCAAAAAGGTGTCAAAAAAAGTGTCAAAAAAAGTGTCAAAAAAAGTGTCAAAAAAAGTGTCAAAAAAAGTGTCAAAAAAAGTGTCAAAAAAAGTGTCAAAAAAAGTGTCCGATCTGTCCGCCATAATGACGCAGTCCCAATAAAAAAAATAAAAAGCCATAAATCTATCCCCTAATTTGTAGACGCTATAACTTTTGCACAAACCAATAAATATACGCTTATTGTGATTTTTATTACCAAAAATCTGTAGAAGAATACATATCGGCCTAAACTGAGGAAAAAATGTGTTTTTATAAAAAATTGGGGATATTTATTATAGCAAAAAGTACAATATTGTGTTTTTTTCAAAATTGTCGCTCTTTTTTTGTTTATAGCGCAAATAATAAAAACCGCAAAGATGATCAAATACCACCAAAAGAAAGCTCTATTTGTGGGGAAAAAAAATGTTTGGGTGCCACGTCGCACGACCGCACAATTGTCAGTTAAAGCGACGCAGTGCCGTATCGCAAAAAATGGCCTGGTCAATGAGCTGTGTTTTGTGAGGAAACCATCCTTACTTGATAAAAGTGGCTACTAATCCGCCACCATTAGGTACGGAGTCCCCAGTGCTCAGAGTGGTTGAGCACTCTTGCTTTGGCTGGTTTCACATTATACTCTTTCAGCGCCCTCATTAGGATTGGCGAGAGTGTGTAGGGGTTATGGTCTTTAGCCGCTCCCAGAAACACAGCTTTGATTGCTTTAAAATAAATGTAGCGATTAGAAACTACAGGTGTCAGTATTTCGGCAGACGTTCATAGATACTACCATGAAAAACATTGCCATCGTCTCTTTAAAGTTGGCATTCTGGTATTGGGTGTTGATTGGTTGTTTGAACAAAAGCAGGTTTTCCAAGAGGCAGAGCTTTATTTTTACATTTGATCTCATGACGTTTGTAGTACAAATTTGTACAGTCCATGGAAGGCCACAGAAGCAGGTGGTTTGGGGATTTGAAAGTTTTAGCACTGGGGACTCCGTACCTAATGGTGGAGGATGAGTAGCCACTTTTAGCAAGTAAGGACGGTTTCCTCCCAGTTCCCACCGGCAGTTGGCTGTTGGTGTAAATGAGGCCTAAAAGGTCCATAGCCTTTTTTTCACTGTTATTAGAAGTCCCGAGACATTTTTGCCTGTTTTGGGGTATCCTGCACCCCAACCATCTCTCTTATAGTTTATTGAACTTTAATAAACCCCTTAATCTTTCTAAAGCAGCTGTTCTCAACCTGGGTTCCATCAGAAGTTTCTAGGGGTTCCTTGAGCTGTGACTGATTGTCCTAATATTTGATGGTGCCTGCATAGTTCCTGGGCCATGAAAGAGCGAGCTGCACAACGATGATCGTTTTAGCCATCTGCAAGGTCAGACCACCACTGTGAAGGGGCATTCTGCTCACTTTCCACCAATGCAAGGGGCATTTTTCTCACGGACTCCCAATTAATTGGTTTTAGCAGTGGTTCCCCTAGACCTGAAAATTATTTCAAGAATTCCTTGGTGGTAAAAAGGTTGAGAAGGGCTGTTCTAGTGACCAATTTCCTGTTTTGCCTGACAACAAGCCAATGAGTCTGCATTTATTAAAAGACCTTTATAGAGATATGTAAAGAATTCTGCAAACAGGTCTATCACTTTACCAACACAGCAGAGTTGATGCTACACAAAAGGTTCCGCCAATCACAAAGGAACATATTCTTTCGCAGAACATAGACAATTAAATTTTCTTTCCTTCCACCATGGGTTGCAGGCAAATTGCGCCCCGCAAAAAATAAAGGATATTGCCACTCTACTATATTACTTTTATAGCACAAACCCCCCCGAAACCCCCCCTTCTAGCACAAATCCTCTTCTCCCATCCCTCTTCTTCCCAACACAACCCCCCCCCCCAAATCGCTACTCCTAGCACACCTCCCAAATTTGCCCTCCTAGAACAATTCTTACCCCCTGCTGACCCCCCAAACTCCTTCTCAACACAAATCCCCTCCAACCCAACCTCCTTGTGGTGCCCCTCTACCTCAAATGATACCACAGTGCCCAGGGCAGCTGCCCCTCCTGCCCATCCCTTGTCCACAGTTGGTGTTGATGGGGGGGAATGCCTCTCACATTCTGCTCTGCCGGTGGGGGGTTTTAGGGGGCACGGGCAGCCATTCCAGGTCAGAAGAACACTGATTATTGCTAGCAGCTGTAGCCGCTGGCAGTAACCAAATGTGAAAAAAATTTTTTAAAAAATAATATAATCTTACAGGGTGGTTGTACCCAAGTCGATCGATGGATCAGTTTGGATACAATCAGCCTGCCCATAGATGGATCAAAATTTGGCCAATACCTACTGAACCAGCCAAATTTCAATCCATCTATGGCCAGTTTTAGTTTTTTTCAGTTCCTGATTTTTAATGTGCAACCACATCACCTGCGTACTAATGTTCCCAGATCCTAACAGGCCAGACAGGAGCAGGCCAATTCTGACATCAAATGTACCATTCTATAATCCAATCTTCAAACACTCGCTACAATGGTTTCCTGTGAGCCAACCCTCAATAGTGTCCCTTTATATCTGATTTCCTGTACATTAGTGTGCAGTGCTTAAAATGACTCCATACTATGCACTTAAAACAATTATTTTTGATGTTTAACAGTTAAGAGGTTTAACAACATTATATCAATGTTAGTCTTTGCATTAGCAAGGTAAAAGATAAGAACATAAAGATTTATAGCTGCAGGCCATATGGGACCAAGATTAGTCAGCAAAGGTGAGGCCGGTGAATGGCTCCAGCCAGCTGCTTGTGACACCTGTTTTTCTAGAACGTTATTTGCACAGTGGCTGCAGCAAACTAGCTTTGTGCAAGAAGAGCTTACACCTCCAGCTACAAACTCCAATTTATATGTGTGTTATACGAAAAGTCAGCAAAGAATAAAATGGACAAACATAAATAATCTCATCTTTTTTTTTAATTGTCTTTATAAATCAGGGGTTTCCAAACTTTCTAAGCAAAGGGCCAGTTTACTGTCCTTGAGACTTTAGGAGGGCCGGACTAGTGGGAGTAAACCATGGCCCATCGTTGGCGTCAGTGGGAGTAAACCATGGCCCATCGTTGGCGTCAGTGGGAGTAAACCATGGCCCATCGTTGGCGTCAGTGGGAGTAAACCATGGCCCATCCTTGGCGTCAGTGGGAGTAAACCATGGCCCATCCTTGGCGTCAGTGGGAGTAAACCATGGCCCATCGTTGGCGTCAGTGGGAGGACTAGTGGCCCATCGTTGGCGTCAGTGGGAGGACTAGTGGCCCATCGTTGGCGTCAATTGAAGGTATTGTTCCCCCTTTGATAGTGCTCCATTGTTAGTGTCAGCAACAGGAATTATGCCCCATTGTTGGTGTCAGTGGATGGAATGGTGCCACAAGGGCCAGATAAAAAGGCAAGAAAGGGGCCACAGTTTGGGGACCACGGTTATAAATGAATGTGCATCAAAGTTCATTTGAAACTTTGTTATAGAATAAACAATTTTGAAAGTCACTCTGAGCATATATAAAGTCTATTTATGCACTTGGATTACCTGGGAGCTGCTTTTTTCTTTGCTGCCCTGGGTTTCACTGTCGCTCAGTCTCTGGATGCTCTGGGGGGTCTGAGATCGAGGAGGGCTTGGAAAGGAAAGACAAAGAAGAAACAGATTAGATCAGTAAATTAAAAATTTAAGATTATGCAGCTTTGGCGTAATTGCTTATTTGGTGGCCTTCCGTACCAATCCCCTTCTTAGTCTTATACCCACACAGCTGCTTGCCAAAATGCTCCTGTCTGGGACCACACACGCACTCAAATTATTCATTCCTATAAAAAGGCCCATGTCTTTCACAGAGTCTGTATTTATATAAATAAATATATATATATATATATATATATATAAAAAAAAAATTTATATATATATATATATATATATATATATATATATATATATATATATTATATATATATATATGTATACACACACACACACACACACACACACACACACACACACACACACACACACACACACACACACACACACACACACATATATATACATACATACACACACACATACACACACAGGGCTGCTGATAGAAATCACAGGTACAGACTACCTGACAGGGCCCCCCTTCTCTGAAAATATCAAATATTTTTGCTAAAATGCAAAATCCACTATGCTTTGCAGCCATGGCAGAAATTATACCCCCGTCAAACAAGACCAATTTAAATGAATTGCAGCAGAGGCAATAACTGCAACTCCACAGTGAGCGATTGGTACTGATCACTCACTGTGTTCATTCAGGGTGGTGTGTTCATTCAGGATAGTGAGCCCCCTGCTTACCATCCTGAAACCACCATCCTGCCTGTATGCCCTCAGCAGCTGCTGGAAGGAGAAAAGGGAAAACAGCAAGAGGGGGGGAAAGGGGCACATAGGGGTCCCAGACAGCAAGGAGAAGGGGTTGCAGATACTAGAACCAATCCTCCTGCAGTGCAGCCATAGAAAGAAAAGAAAAGTAGAAGCCAGCAGCACTGCACAAGGGGCACAAGTGTCAACAATAAGGCAGTAATACTTGCCCGCCTGCTTGGCAGGTGCCTGCACCCCCCCCCCCCTTATTAACTGATGAAGCCTGGGCCCAGTACAGGAGGCCTGGCTGTACTGCCCTAATATCGGCCCTGTATATACATACACACAACAGGGTTGATTTACTAAAACTGGAGAGTGCAAAATCTGGTGCAGCTCTGTATGGTAGACAATCAGCTTCTAACTTAAGCTTGTTCGATTAAGCTTTGACAATAAAACCTGGAAGCCGATTGGTTTCTATGCACAGCAGCACCAGATTTTGCACTCTTGTTTTAGTAAATCAACCCCAGTGTGACTTAGTGGTGAGCACTCCTGCCTTGATATACTAGGATTCTCGGTTGAATCCCAACCAGGACACTACCTGCATGGAATTTACATGTTCTACCTGTGCTTGTGTGGGTTTCCTCCAGGTACTCTGTTTTCCTCCCGCACTTCAAAGACTTTGTCTTTGTAGGTTACTTGGCTCCAGTCTTAATTTCCCTAGTATGTATATGTAAGCAAACTCCTTGAGGGCAGGGACTGATGTGAATGTACAATATGTGAAGCTCTGTGTAAGTTGTTGGCACTGTATATAACCGTAATAAATAAACGGTATATGTATACACACATCAATGGCAAATATCAAAAAGCTGGAGGTAAACTATATCTGCTGTTGGGTGGCCAACATCCCTCGATTCAATTAGAATACAGATTTCCCCTTCGGGTAGGACTTTATAGGCACAGATTGTAGAATAATGTTAAAAATTCAAATGTAATTTTTAATATCAAAAAGAGTAACGGTTTATAATAACATCAAATATTGGGCCAGTACACATAATACAACATCAGATGCAAATACAGTATAATGAAAAGCACATATGATGTATGTGGTAAATACTATTAGCATTCGTGATTCCTACGCGTTATGGAGCAAATTAGACGTCTTCTTCAGGGATAGTCCGATATGCAATTAAGTAACAATAACAGTCTAAAAGATAATGAAAAAACATACATTATACATTCAGTAGATACTGAAAAAACATAAAATGGCGGAAAAAAACAAAAAAAAACGCATCAAATTGCTATCTACATACTTACATGCCTGGTGGCAAAACAAATATACATCCATTAGATACTGAAAAAACGAGGCTCTTTGTTTTGCCACCAGGCATGTAAGTATGTAGATAGCAATTTGATGCATTTTTTTTTGTTTTCCGCCATTATGTTTTTTCAATATTGACTGGATGTATTACGTATGTTTTTCATTATCTTTTAGACTACAGTCATAAATATTGGGACATCGACACAATTCTAATCTTTTTGGCTCTATACACCACAATTGATTTGAAATGAAACAAACAAGATGTGCTTTAACTGCAGACTTTCAGCTTTAATTTGAGGGTATTTACATCCAAATCAGGTGAACGGTGTAGGAATTACAACAGTTTTTTATATGTGACTCACACTTTTTAAAAGGGACCAAAAGTAATGGGACAATTGGCTGCTCAGCTGTTCCATGGCCAGGTGTGTGTTATTCCCTCATTATCCCATTTACAAGGAGCAGATAAAAGGTCCAGAGTTCATTTCAAGTGTGCTATTTTCATTTGGAATCCGTTGCTGTCAACTCTCAATATGAGATCCAAAGAGCTGTCACCATCAGTGAAGCAAGCCATCATTAGGCTGAAAAAACAAAAACAAACCCATCAGAGAGATGGCAAAAACATTAGGTGTGGCCAAATCAACTGTTTGGAACATCCTTAAAAAGAAAGAACGCACCGGTGAGCTCAGCAACACCAAAAGACCCGGAAGACCACTGAAAACAACTGTGGTGGATGACCAAAGAATTCTTTCCCTGGTGAAGAAAACACCCGTCACAACAGTTGGCCTTCACAGTTCTGGAACAACATCCTATGGGCAGATGAGACCAAGATCAACTTGTACCAGAGTGATGGGAAGAGAAGCGTATGGAGAAGGAAAGGAACTGCTCATGATCCAAAGCATACCACCTCATCAGTGAAGCATGGTGGTGGTAGTGTCATGGGATGGGCATGTATGGCTGTCAATGGAACTGGTTCTCTTGTATTTATTGATGATGTGACTGCTGAGAAAAGCAGCAGGATGAATTCTGAAGTGTTTCGGGCAATATTATTATCGGCTCATATTCAGCCAAATGCTTCAGAACTCATTGGACGGCACGTCACGGTGCAGATGGACAATGACCCGAAGCATACTGCGAAAGCAACCAAAGAGTTTTTTTAAGGGAAAGAAGTGGAATGTTATGCAATGGCCAAGTCAATCACCTGACCTGAATCCGATTGAGCATGCATTTCACTTGCTGAAGACAAAACTGAAGGGAAAATGGCCCAAGAACAAGCAGAAACTGAAGACAGTGGCAGTAGAGGCCTGGCAGAGCATCACCAGGGATGAAACCCAGCGTCTGGTGATGTCTATGTGTTCCAGACTTCAGGCTGTAATTGACTGCAAAAGATTTGCAACCAAGTATTAAAAAGTGAAAGTTTGATTTATGATTGTTAATCTGTCCCATTACTTTTGGTCCCTTAAAAAGTGGGAGGCACATATACAAACTGTTGTAATTCCTACACCGTTCACCTGATTTGGATGTAAATACCCTCAAATTAAAGCTGAAAGTCTGCAGTTAAAGCACATCTTGTTTGTTTCATTTCAAATCCATTGTGGTGGTGTATAGAGCCAAAACGATTAGAATTGTTTAGATGTCCCAATATTTATGGACCTGACTGTAGTCTAAAAGATAATGAAAAACATACATTATACATCCAGTAGATACTGAAAAAAACATAATGGCGGGAAAAAAAAAAAACACATCAAATTGCTATCTACATACTTACATGCCTGGTGGCAAAACAAATAGCCCAGTTTGTTCAGTATCTAATGGATGTATATTTGTTTTGCCACAAGGCATGCAAGTATGTAGATAGCAATTTGATGTGTTTTTTTTTTTTTTCGCCATTATGTTTTTTCAGTATAATGTATGTTTTTTCATTATCTTTTAGACTATTATTGTTACTTAATTGCATATCGGACTATCCCTGAAGAAGGAGTCTAATTTGCTCCGTAACGCGTAGGAATCACGAATGCTAATAGTATTTACCACATACATCATATTTGCATCTGATGTTGTATTATGTATACTGGTCCAAAATTTTATGTTATTGTAAACCTTTACTCTGATATTTTAAAAATAAAACTTGAATTTTTAACATTATTCTACAATCTGTGCCTTTAAAGTCCCACCCTAATGGGAAATCTGTATTCACACATCCATGGCAAAAGATTCCCATAGCAATATGGGTTAGCTAAGGAGACAGCAGAGCACCTTTGAGATGAGATTTATCTTCCATGCTGAAGCACGCATGCAAGGACACAACTGTCTGATAAGGGATCAATCTCTCCTATGATGGAGCCATGCCTTTGTGAGTTCTGTAAACATGTTTTTTTTTCCCAAGAGGCTGAGAAGACAACACCATCAAGCAAAGAGCTCCGCTGATTGGAAAAAAAAAAAAAAAAAAAAAAAAAAAAAAAAAAAGCTAAATAATATGCGATATTTCATATTCGCCAGACCAAAAAAAAAAAAAAAAAAAAAAGTTTTCTTGGTCCATAATAAATAGAAGATAATATGTACAAAAATCACTGCACATTCTATTTTTGAAATTCAAAGGTAAGAAGCCCAGCAAAAGAGTATTCTGTAGCTTATGGAGTGGGTGCAGCCGGAGGCCCTTGGACCTTTTCTAGAGGCCTTTTGTGTATGCTGACACATGTTCCTGGTTTATGTATAATATGGGAAAATACAGGCTGTGTGCTTTTGCAAATGCATACAAAAAACTTTCCAATTGTAAATATACGACAAACCTACTGCTCTGGGTATCTGAGACCTTATTCAATAAATCATTACAAGGAGCAACAATCTAAATGCAATGTGCAGGACCCACAGCAACCAATCAGAATCCACCTTGCACTGGTGGTGACTTTACTAAAGCGAATTCTGAGTTTTTGCACCGTTTAGTGCATAAGCCTGAAAAGTTGCCACATCTTTCCAAATGGTAAGTCACAGTCCAGGCACTATGGTAATTACTTAAAGTAGAACGTTACGCAAAAAGTAAAGTCCCACTGGGTTGCTTCCTCCATCCCACCCCAGCCCGTAACTGAGTTACAGGTGTTTTGGGGGGCAGCAAGTATCCATTTTTATTGGTACTGTGACAGACCACTGGGCACCCAGCTTGGGTGCCTTCATCAAGATATGCTTCCTCCACTCTGGAACCAGAAATTATAGCCAATTATTGCACCCAAGAACTAGACAACAACACTAGCTTATAATTATTATACAGGATTTATATAGCGCCAACAGTTTATGCAGCACTTTGCTTAGGTGCAAACTAGATCTGACTTTATTGTAAATTCACACAGAATATTAGACGTCTACACACAAAATTAGTCAAGAGCCAGATCACATTACGCTAAACAATGCAACTGTCAACAGTAATATTAGCACATCTAAGTAACAGCCAACATAAACAAACAGTAATCTAATTAAAACGGTAAACTAATTAACAACTAGTTACCTAGACAAGCCTAGGTGACTCAGTGCCCACCCAGACCTGTTCAGCACCAGTTCCCCAGTAAGAAGACCTAGGGCTGTCCAAATCTCTAAAAGGATTAGCAGACAGACAGAAACAATAGGGGACTCAATTAACAATGGGAATTCTCACCTAGGAGGCACACAATGAGGAAATGATACCATGAGAGAAAGACACCTTAGTAAACAGATTATAGCAGAAGACCCCAGCATCAGGTTGTTTTGAGCTCATTATAGTAACATCTGCTGAGTCTCCCAGTCTAGGAGGGGGTGTGAAGCAGTCATTGCTGGTTTGGGCACAAAGGCCCCAAATCTGTATTCAGGCCCTAGGTTCCCAGAGTCTGTGTGTTTCAGGGAGACATGGACCCGAACCAAGACCACTCCAAGGGTTCCCCAGGCACACACCTCCCAAGTAGGGTTGCCACCTCATCCCTTTAAACCCAAACACATATTAATTACACAGGTTCTGTGGCTGATTAAGGTGGTATTTAAACTCACTTGGTGCCTTATCTGCCTTTAATTAGCCTCAGAACCTGTGTAATTCACGTGTGTTCGGGTTTAAAGGGATGAGGTGGCAACTCTACTCCCAAGAATAGAGCCTCTCAAAATCCAGGGCCCATAGTCAGTAGGCAAGAGGCTAACCTGCAGTCCCCTCCAAAAGCCGTGTCCTGGTTGGGTCTGTCACAGGTACCCACTTCCAAACTCCTCGCTAAAGTAAGGATGACTCCGCTTGTCCTGCCCCCTCCCCTCCTGTAGTCTCCTGGCATATGTTACATGTCCCAGGAAGCTGCTAGACCATTCAGGAAGCACCAAGTAAGCTCAAGAATGTGCAAAGGGGAGAAAGCTGTGGATTCTCAGGAAGCCACAGCCGGCTTCAATATCCAAGATGGCAGTTCTGAGGGCCCACAGTGGTAAGTAGGGATGAGCTTCGTGTTCGAGTCGAACATACGTTCGACTCGAACATCGGCTGTTCGATCGTTCGACGAAGATCGAACGATTTGGGCCATTCGCGCCAAATTCGAGTGACGCGAACGGCCCACAATGCACTACGCCATCGCAGTGTCATCCAGGCGCTGTGATTGGCCAAGCATGCACTGTGACCCCGCATGCTTGGCCAATCACAGCGCCGGCAGCGAGGAGAGCAATGATTGGCCACAGGCAGGATGCCTGTGGCCAATTATTGCTGAGGGTGTTTAGTACACGCCCCACACTATAAAAGGCCGCCAGCACGGCGGCCTAGTGTAGTGTGTTCCGGAGCAGGGAAAGACAAGCATAGGCAGGGACAGTGACATTTATTTCTTTCTTGCTTAACCTGGATTCCTTTAGTTTAGGGAAAGAGAAGGATAGGTAGGGAGAGTGTCAGTGTGTTTTACTGTGCGAGTCCTTGTTTCTAGGGACAAAGAAGGAAAGTGAGGGGAATTCTCCTTGTGCTATAGTGTGCTTTAAAAAAACATTTTTTCTAGGGACAGAAAACTCTAGGTAGGGAGAGTGTCAGTTTCTTTCACTGTGCGAGTCCTTGTTTCTAGGGACAAAGAAGGAAAGTGAGGGGAATTCTCCTTGTGCTATAGTGTGCTTTAAAAAAGTAGGATTTTTAAAACAGCTTACCTGTAAAATCCTTTTCTTGGAGTACATCACGGGACACAGAGCAGCATAGTCATTACTATGTGGGTTATATAGAATTACCTTCAGGTGCTGGCACTGGCAACTTCCAAAACAGGAAGTACCCTCCCCTATATAAGCCCCTCCCATCCGGGAGTACCTCAGTTTTGTAGCAAAGCAATACGTGTCCCCAAAAGAGGGGTGGGAGCTCTGTGTCCCGTGATGTACTCCAAGAAAAGGATTTTACAGGTAAGCTGTTTTAAAAATCCTACTTTCTTGTTCATACATCACGGGACACAGAGCAGCATAGTCATTACTACGTGGGACGTCCCAAAGCAATGCCACATGAGGGGGGGGATACACCATACATAAGCTGGGCGCCATCAGGCATGAGGATCTTTTGCGGCCTGCAACACACTGCGCCCAAAGGCGACATCCTCCTGACTTCTAACGTCCACCTGGTAGAACCTAGTAAACGTGTGTACTGAAGACCATGTTGCGGCCTTACAAATTTGCGCCAGGGAGGCCTGGTGATGCACTGCCCATGAAGCTCCAACTGCTCTCGTGGAGTGCGCCCTAACTTTGAACGGAGGCGGTCTACTTCTCAAGCCATAGGCTTGTATTATGACCTGTCGAATCCACTTGGCTAAAGCAGATTTTGATGCTGCCTGACCCTTTCTGGGGCCTTCCGGCAGAACAAACAAAGAATCCGTTCTACGAATCTGAGCAGTGGCTTTTAGATAAGCTTTAACTGCTCTTACTACATCCAAAGAATGCAATAACTTTTCCTCTACCGAGCTTGGTTTGGGGAAAAAAAGAAGGAAGAACCACATCCTGGTTCAAGTGAAACCTCGATACCACCTTAGGAAGAAAGGCAGGGTGAGGACGTAATACTACTCTGTCCTTATGGATAACCAGATATGGCTCTTTACAGGACATGGCGGCTAATTCCGACACTCTTCTAGCCGAGCATATGGCTACTAAAAATATCAATTTCCTGGTGAGTAGAACCAAGGAAATGTGCCGCAAAGGTTCAAATGGCTGCTTCTGCAGAACCGACAGAACCAAATTTAGATCCCATGGGCATATGGGAGCCTTAATCGGTGGAATAATACGAGTCACACCTTGCATAAAGGATTTGACAAGTGAATGCATAGCCAGGGGCCTTTGAAATAGTATTGACAAGGCCGAAACCTGGCCCTTGATAGTACTTAAGGCAGACTTCCTGTCTACAGCCCACTGCAGGAAGTCCAAAATTCTGCCTATAACGTACTTACGTGGATGCCATTTTCTGGCCTCGCACCAAGTGATGTACGCCTTCCAAACTCTATAGTAGATCTGCCTGGATACAGGCTTCCTGGCATTGATTATAGTTGATACCACAGAGTTAGAGAGACCTCTCTTCTTTAGGATGTGGGATTCAATAGCCAGGCCGTTAAACTTAGAGTTAGTAAGGAAGGGTGGTATATCGGTCCTTGCGAAAGCAGGTCCGGGCGACGTGGAAGGGTCCAAGGACTCCCCACAGACATTTTGATGATCTCCGCGTACCAGGCCCTTCGGGGCCACGCTGGAGCCACCAGGATCACCGGCTTCTTCTCCAACCTGACTCTGCGAAGGAGTCGAGGCAACAATTGTAGCGGAGGGAATGCATATATCAGTCTGAACTGATCCCAAGGGAACACCAGAGCATCCGAGCCGCAAGCGAGGGGATCCCTTGTCCGGGAGACAAATCTGTCCACCTTTGCGTTGAATCTGGATGCTAGCAGATCTACATCCGGTGGTCCCCACCGCTGACATATTGCTCGGAAGACCTCGGGATGAAGGGACCATTCCCCTGGGCATAACTGTTGGCGACTCAGAAAGTCCGCCTTCCAATTCTCCACCCCTGGAATGAAGACAGCTGATATACATGGGACATGCTTTTCTGCCCATTCCAGGATGTGACTTACTTCCCTCTGGGCTGCACGACTCCTGGTGCCTCCCTGATGATTGATATATGCCACTGCTGTGGCATTGTCTGATTGAATTCTGACAGGGGACCCTTGGAGTCTGGATGTCCAGGCTACTAGGGCGTACCGGGCTGCTCGTATCTCTAAGAGATTGATGGGCAGGGTTTTTACTACATTTGACCATCTGCCCTGGAGAGACCATTGCTCCAGTACTGCCCCCCAGCCTATAAGGCTGGCATCTGTAGTGACCACCTTCCAAGATATCGGGCTGAAGGGTTTTCCCTTCTGGAGATTCTGGGGGATCAACCACCAGCAGAGACTCTTCCGAACGGAAGGGGACAAAGCCATCGGGAAGTCTAGAGCCTGAACTTTTCCGTTCCAGGCTGACAATATGGCCCTTTGTAAATTCCTTGAGTGGAATTGGGCGTATGGCACAGCTTCGAATGATGCTACCATCTTTCCTAGCAGCCTCATGCACAGGCGTATGGACGGCTGTCTTTTTGCACAAAGCAGACGGACCAAGGCCCTCAAAGAGGATACCTTGTCTAGAGGTAAGAAAATCTTCCTCTGGTCTGAATCCAGCCGTAGCCCTAGATATACCAGGTTTTTCACTGGCTGTAGGGCTGACTTGTCCAGGTTGATGACCCAACCGTGAGACTCTAGATACTTGATTGTATCGACAATTACCACTTCTAGCTTGGCAACTGAGTGGTCCATCAACAACAGGTCGTCTAGGTATGCCATTATCGTTACACGCCGTGTTCTTAGATCGGCCAACAGTGGGGCCAGAATTTTTGTGAACACTCGTGGTGCTGTGGCCAGACCGAATGGTAAGGCTCTGAACTGAAAATGGCGCCCTTCTACTGCAAAGCGTAGGAATTTTTGATGACCTGGAAAGATGGGAACATGCAAGTAAGCATCTTTGATGTCGATCGAGGCTAACCATTCCTCCCCTTGTAGGGCAGCGGTGACCGATCGGATCGACTCCATCCGGAAAGACCGGACGTTTAGAAATTTGTTTAGACTCTTTAGGTCCAATATGGGTCTTATGTCCCCGTTTGGCTTCGGGACTGTGAAAAGGTTTGAGTAGAAACCCAACCCCCACTCTTCCATAGGAACCTCCATAATTACTCCTTGGAGCAATAGTTGTTCTAACGCCAATAGGAGAGACCCTCTTTTCAGAGGGTCTCTTGGCATGCCTGACCACATAAAATGGGACGGAGGAGACTCTTTTAACTCCAACTTGTATCCCAGAGTTACTGCGGAGAGCACCCATCTGTCTTTGATCGTCTCCCGCCAGGTCTCTGCGAACAACTGAAGTCTTCCCCCCACCCGTTTGAGTGGGGGCAGCCCTTCATAGGCTTGACTTGGAGGCTGGTTTAGTACCTCTTCGGATCCAGGGCTTTTTATTACCCTGTGGCTGTCCCTGATTTTTACCTCCTGAGTTTGACCGAGGAGGCCGTCGGAACTGCTTAGTAGCAGACGTCGCAGGGATAGGAGAGGTAGTCCTCTTAAAAGATGGACCCCTAGACCTCTTTTTACTCGGTAAGAGAGTACTTTTACCACTGGAAATCTTCTGGATATACTTATCCAGGTCTTCGCCAAAAAGGCGTTCCCCATGAAATGGGAAGCTAACTAAGAGCTTCTTACAGGGAGCTTCAGCAGACCAGTTTTTGAGCCACAGAAGCCTACGCATATGTACCAAAGACAGCGTGAGGCGTGAGGCCTGATGGATAGAATCCTTGATGGCGTCAACCGCAAAGCATAATGCTCTAGGCAGATCAGCCAGAGCCTGGGCCTGCTGGTCTGGCAAATCCCTCAGGACCATTTTCATTTGATCCTTTAAAGCTTGGCAGACCCCAATAGCTGCCACTGCTGGCTGTGTAACAGCCCCTGCTGTGGAAAAAGCAGATTTTAATAAAGATTCCAATTTTTTATCCACTGGATCTTTGAACATTTGAACATTATCTACTGGACATGTCAGTGATTTGTTCACAGAAGAGATGGCTGCATCCACCGTAGGAACATTCCATCTCTGGGTGAACTTTTCCTCCATGGGATAGATCACCGGAAACCTTTTAGGCGGAACAAATAGTTTATCAGGATGTTCCCAGTCCTGGTATACAAGTCCTTCCAATAATGGATGTATTGGAAAGGAGCAATTAACCTGGGGAGCTTTTAGCGACCCCAATGACGAGACAGCAGTAGTTGATGGTTCAACAAGAGGCATTTTAAATGCAGATCGAACCATGTCAGTTAGGGTCTGGACCCACAATCTTTCAGTCTGTGATGCTGAAAATGGTTCATCTACTGTCGATTCCTCAAAAACAGAGCTAACCTCCTCCTGATCCCCTTCAGGTAGGTCGGTCCCTTCCTGGGACTGTTGCTCTGCCAACAGGCACTCTAATGGAGGTGATGGAGATCTGGCGCGCTTTCTTTCCTGTAGAGAAGAAGCGATCAATGCAGCCAATCTCTGCTCCAATCCCTCCAGAGTTGAGGAAAAAACCTCCTCTGTTATATATGCAGGAGCAGGTGGACTGAAGACAGCCGCAGTACCTGGCACTCCCGGGGGTTCCTTATGGGTATTAACCTCTGATTTCTCAGGGGAGGAGGGTGCAGATGACTGCTCCAGATCCTCAGAGCCCGATGGAGACCCCCTACACTTCCTGAGAGGTATATCTCGGAGTTTTTTAGGCGGCATATTCCTTAGTTCAAAGCTGAGGTATTCCAGCCGCAATACACCCCTTACTGAAATAGTCTAATGCAATTTGCTGCTATGTACATCAGTGGGTGTCTACTAATGCGTCTTTCTGGGGATGCCTGTATCAACCGCCCGCTGTAAGCCCCTATACCATGCTACCAGCTCCTTTTCATGCTCTGTGTCCATAGCAAGCAGCGTGGACTGAGTCCTTTTATCTTGCTGGGACGCCCGCACATGCGCAGAAGCGCTGGGCGCACAGAGCGCGTCATCCGCCAGGCTCCGCCCCCTTTTTTGAAGCTAAACCTTATAAAAGGAAAGCATGTGTGCGCGCGCGCGCGTGCACGTGTGCGCTCTTGGCGCCATGTAGGGAGAGGAGCCAGGGTCCCTGTTTCACCAGGACTCGGGGATGGAAGGAAACTACTTGGCAGCATGAAAGAGGAATGCAGCTTCCCTGATAGAGAGCTCACTCATCTGCCTGGACTTTCACCATGGAAGGAATAGTCCCAAAAAAAAAGACGTTCCACAGCGGCCTCTAGTGGACAAACACAGGTACCGCACTTTTGTCTTTTTTTTTTTTTTAAAACCTCCTTTATGAAAAAACATTTCCAGGTTTACAGTTTTTTTAAAACTTCCCTTATGAAAAAACATTTCTAGGATTTCTTAGGCATATACAGCTATTAGCGGGAATACCCTTTAGGTAACAGGCAGAAAGACATATTAGGCTTGGGGGTCCCCTCAATAGAACCAAGTTCCTGAGGGGCCCCCACTTACCTTTTCCCCGCCGCAGGACTTTGTTTGGTCCACAGAAGCCCAAACTTCACCTCTCACGGCAGGCATTGTACTAGACCTTCAGGGACCGGGTTCCCAAGGATTCCACTCCCCTGGACCTGTATAGCACCCTGCACAGATAGCCTCTTGGTTTTGGGTATGACCAGAGCTCTGGATCCCAGGGTCCAGCCCTCCTAAGAGAGGCATTACAGGCAAAACCCTGCTCTTCTCTGCAAGGCCCAGGTACCGACCGTTTAGCTATGAAGCTTTTTTGGTCGGATCCGGAATAGCTTGCTAAGGCCCAGAGAACCTGTACACAAGCCCAGATGAATACATGTTAACCTTGGCCAACACCTTAGACACTGGCAAAAAAACTGAGGTACTCCCGGATGGGAGGGGCTTATATAGGGGAGGGTACTTACTGTTTTGGAAGTTGCCAGTGCCAGCACCTGAAGGTAAATTCTATATAACCCACATAGTAATGACTATGCTGCTCTGTGTCCCGTGATGTATGAACAAGAAAACATTTTTTCTAGGGACAGAAAACTCTAGGTAGGGAGAGTGTCAGTTTCTTTCACTGTGCGAGTCCTTGTTTCTAGGGACAAAGAAGGAAAGTGAGGGGAATTCTCCTTGTGCTATAGTGTGCTAAAGCATTCCTCATCAACCATCTTTGAAATCCTTGTTTTTTGGACAGTCAGGGAAATTGTCGTTGTGCTATTCTGTGCAAAAGCAATCATCCTCAACCATATTTAGAAATCCTTAAGTAAAGGGACAGAGAAGGACACCTGAAGGTAGCCCTTATTGCTTTTTTCCCATCTCCCTGCAGGCCATCTATTAGAATGTCTGGAAGGCAAACAAGGAGAGGCAGACAGTCAGGAGGCAATAAAAGAGGGCAAGCAGGCTCTGTGTCTGGGGGCAACAGTGCTGGTCGTGGACGCGGTGCATTGTCATCAGCACATGGCCATGGGACACGCTTGTCCTTCTTTTCGGCAGCTGGACATGTTGAGCCACATCATGCCGAAGACTTGGTAGAGTGGATGACCAAGCCCTCCTCCTCCTCCTCATCCTCTCTCACCCAGGCTCAGGGTACTGGCAAAGCAGCTGCCAAAGCGTCCTCTTCCCTGGTATCAATGTCAGACTCATCATCAGTCACTCCTTCCCTAGACCCACCATGTCCTCCTCCTGAGGAGTCCCCCGAACTGTTTGAGCACAGTGTTGGGTACATGCTCCAGGAGGATGCCCAGCGTTTCGAAGGGTCTGATGATGAAACCCAGCTACAGGAAGGCAGTAGCGTGAGAGCAGACAGAGGGGATGCTCAAGAAGGACACCAATCTGGCAGTCATGTTCCAGCAGCTGCAGCATACTGCCAGATTGGCTCCAGTGATGAGGAGGGAGGGGATGATGAGGTCACTGACTCCACGTGGGTGCCTAATAGGAGAGAGGAGGAGGAGGAGGATGAGGAGGAGGCACATCTCCAACGAGGCAGGATGCCCTTTGGTGGCCAGCGTAAGGGCAGTACACCGACGGAATCACACCGCAGAGCTCCGCCTGTGCAGGGCGCTGCCTCTGCCCGTCATTCAAAAAGTTCCTTGGTGTGGGCCTTTTTTGAGGCTAGTGCATCAGATCGCACAGCTGCTGTTTGCAACATATGTCTCAAGCGTATATCGCATGGCCAAAACATCAGCCGCTTGGGTACCACATGCCTGACCAGACATATGTTGACCTGCCATGCAGCTCGTTGGCAAGCCTACCTCAAAGACCCACACCAAAGAACAAAGCGGACCTCTCCTTGCACCGCATCAGCTGGGATCTCCAACCCCACTATAACTTCAGTCCTCTCTGAAACATGCACTGAGAGGAATGAAGGTGTAGAATTAGGTGTGTCACAGCCAAGTACTTGCGGCCACTCTGCTAGCAGTACACCGACGTCCGATTCTAGCAGGCAAATTTCCCTGCCCCAGCTGCTGGACCGTCGAAAGAAGTTCACTCCCAGCCATCCACATGCCCAGCGGTTGAATGCTAGCTTGGCTAAATTGCTAGCGCTTCAACTGCTGCCTTTTCAGTTGGTAGACTCGGCCCCCTTCCGTGAGTTTGTGCAATGTGCGGTTCCTCAGTGGCAGGTTCCCAAACGCCACTTTTTCTCACGGAAGGCTATTCCGGCTCTCTACCGGCATGTGGAAGGCAATGTCTTGGCCTCGCTGGACAGGGCGGTCAGCGGTAAGGTGCATATTACCGCTGACTCATGGTCCAGCAGGCATGGACAGGGACGTTACCTTTCTTTCACGGCCCATTGGGTCACTCTTTTGGCAGCTGGGAAGGATGCAGGACAAGGTGCAGTAGTGTTGGAGGTTGTTCCACCGCCACGCCTCCAAAATGCTACTACTGGTTGTGACACACCTCTCTCCTCCACCCCCTCCTCTTCTTCTTCCTCCATGGCCTCTTCCTGTGGTTTGTCCTATGAACCAGCGGTGCTCCGTAGCCGTTCACGGGGCTACGCAAGTACGCAGGCAAAAAGATGCCATGCCGTGCTTGCGCTGGTGTGTTTGGGGGACAGAAGCCACACTGGGGCAGAGGTCCTGTCTGCTCTGCAGGGCCAGGCCGAGAGGTGGTTGACGCCACGCCAGCTTAAGCCAGGAATGGTGGTTTGCGACAATGGCACCAACCTCCTCTCCGCCCTCCGACAGGGACAACTGACCCATGTGCCCTGTGTGGCTCACGTCCTTAACCTGGTGGTGCAGCGGTTCTTGGGCAGGTACCCGGGCTTACAGGATGTCCTGAGGCAGGCCAGGAAAGTCTGTGTGCATTTCCGCAGATCTTATAATGCCAGTGCTCGCCTGGCTGAGCTGCAAAAGGAGTTGAACCTGCCCAAGAACCGCCTTATATGTGACATGCCCACCAGGTGGAACTCAACGTTGGCCATGCTGCAGCGGCTGCACACGCAGCAGAGGGCCATCAATGAGTACCTGTGCGACTACGGCACCAGGACAGGGTCAGGGGAGCTTGGTTTTTTTTCTCCACGCCAGTGGGGCATGATCAGGGATGCATGCACTGTCCTGGCACCATTTGAGGAGGCCACGAGGATGGTGAGCAGTGACAGTGCATGCATCAGTGACACTGTACCTCTTGTCCACCTGTTGGAGCACACGCTGCGTGGAATAATGGACAGGGCACTTGAGGCAGAACAGAGGCAGGAAGAGGAGGACTTCCTTGCTTCTCAAGGCCCCCTTCACCAAGACAGTGTTCCTTCTGTCCCACCCATCGCACAGGAAGAGGAGGAGGAGGAGGAGGAGGAGGAGGAGGAGGATTGTGTCAGCATGGAGGTGGAGGCTGGCACTCAGCATCATCAGCAGCAGTCTTTTAGGGACGATTTACAGTCCCAAGAAACCAGTGGACTTGTACGTGGCTGGGAGGAGGTGGCTGCGGATCATGTCGTCCTTAGTGACCCAGAGGACTCCGGAGCGAATGCCTCAGCAAACCTATGCTGCATGGCCTCCCTGATCCTGCAAAGTCTGCGGAAGGATCCTCGTATTCTTCGGATCAAGGAGAGGGACCATTACTGGCTGGCCACTCTCCTTGATCCACGGTACAAGGGTAAGGTTGCGGACCTTATGTTACCTTCGCAGAGGGAGCAGAGGATGAGACAACTCCGGGAGGCCTTGCAGAAAGGTCTGTGCAACGCGTTCCCAGAGACTGGGAGGTTACAAACTCCTGGTCCTGGACAACGAGTTGCTGAGGCTTCGGCCAGTCAAAGAAGGAGCGGTGGGGAAGGTGGCCGTCTGACCGATGCGTTCAGACAATTCTTTAGTCCGCAGCCCCAAAGTATGATCGGTTCCAGCAACCATCGCCAGCGTCTGATAAACATGGTGCAGGAATATCTAGGGGCAAGGTCAGACTTGGACACCTTCCCCACCGAAAATCCTCTGGCTTACTGGGTCTTGAGGATGGATCACTGGCCAGAGCTTGCACAGTATGCAATTGAGCTACTGGCCTGTCCTGCATCCAGCGTTCTTTCGGAACGCACATTCAGTGCTGCTGGAGGATTTGTCACGGATCACAGGGTGCGCCTGTCCACCGACTCGGTTGATCGACTGACTTTCATCAAGATGAACCAGTCTTGGATCACCACCAGCTACCACACACCTGATGCTGATATAACAGACTAATTGATTTTAACATGTCACATCCCTTCAAGACTGATGCTGATGCTGAGTGCCTGTGCTGTTATGTTGACTGGCTATCCTCCTCCTCCGAGTCCTCAATGATACGATTGATGATAGCTTGGAAGATCATTTTTGTTTATGGGTGCCGCCACCAGTGGCTAAGGCCCAATTTTTCAGCCCCTGTTTTACAGGGGCGTGTAATTACAATTTTTTTAGCAATAATTTGCCATAGGGCTCATTGCTGTGCTCCAAGTACAGTATCTGTGAGGGGTTGGAGTGTTGTGGCACCAGTGCCTAAGGCCCAATTTTTCAGCCCCTGTTCAACAGGGGCATGCAATTACAATTCTTGATCTAATAATTCACAGCAGGGCCCATTGCTGCACCCACCAAGAGTAACTGTCAGGGCTTACAGTGTTGTGGCACCAGCACCACCATCAAAGGCCCAATTTTTACTACCACTGTTCAACAATTATATGTAATTAAAATTCCTGATATAATAGTTGACAGCAGGGCGTTCCAGCACCAACCAAGAGTAACTGTGAGTGCTTACAGTGTTGTGCCAACACCAACAACTAAGGGGCCTATTTCTGCAGAGTATATACGGCAGGTCCCTACTTTCAAACATCCAACTTACAAACGACTCCTACTTGCAAACGCAAGAAGACAACAGGAAGTGAGAGGAAATCTACCACTAGGAAGGAAAATTCTCTCCTGTAAGAATAAATATGGGAGAAAGGTGTCTCCTCTGTACTGATGCTTTATCAGCAATCCTTGTTTCAAGAAAAACACCACATTTCAAAAACAGTTGTCATTGGGACGGAAAGTGAGGTGAAATGTTCTGAACAGGGGCACAGACAGCAAAACAAATGTTACAGGGGTGATAACCCTTACCTATGTTTTCCAAAAAGTTTAAAAATAGATTTTTGGGCTGGAGCTACACTTCAACAATGTACCTGTTCAAAATTACAAACACATTCTACATAAGAACAAACCTACAGTCCCTGTCTTGTATGCACCGCCTGTATACGGCTGTTCAGAGTATATAGGGCCTTTTTTATTTTATGTGCGGGGTTCCCCTTAATATCCATACAAGACCCAAAGGGGCTGGTAATGGGCTGGGGTAGGGGGGGGGGGTCATGGGGTAGCTATGCCATTTTTCTTAAAGATTTTCATCCATATTACCGGGACCAGACATTACATTAAAGCCGCAAGCAGTTTTAAATGGCTTTTTTTTCCTTTAGAAGTGTCATTTTGTGCAGGGACAGTTCTAAACACGGGAAACACGTGGCACTTCACAGGCATACTTTAGACACCCCCCAGGTACGATATTTAAAGGAATATTTGACTTTTTTTTTTTCACTTTATGCATCATTAAAATGACTGCTCCCGAAAAACGACCGTTTTTAAAACTTCTTTTTGCATTGATACATGTCCCCTGGTGCAGAACCCGGGTTCCCAAACCCTTTTTAGGACAATAACATGCATAATAGTTGTTATAATTAGCACTTTAGAATTCGAACGTTCGCATCCATTGTATTTAATAGGGTTCTAATGTTCGTACGAACTTTCGGTCCGTTCGCGGGTTCTGGTGCGAACCGAACCCGGGGGTGTTCGGCTCATCACTAGTGGTAAGAAGAACTGGCTGGGAGAAGACCATGCTGGACTCAGGCACTTATAAGTACCTGACTTTTAGAAGTCAGCAACTGCAGCATTTGTAGCTGCTGGCCTAAATACATTTAATAATATATATATATACCTGTCACAATGTGAACTCTCTCTAGAGCTGCTTCGTCCAGACTCATGCTGGGCATCCAGAAGTATTTTTTCCATGTCACCATTATGAATGGAGATAGAAGCTGGCACTTGCTCTTGGCCCACTTGGCCCACTGGTGGTACTCCACCATGACCATTGTTGCTGAAATGCAGCTCTACCCAGGAACCTATAAAAAAGTCGAAAGATAAAATAGAATTAGTTAAAAAGAATATTCAAAAATAACCCAGAAATTGCTATTTTTTTAGATTAGGAAAAACTTAAATTTTGTGCTTTTTATTCATTTTGCTGAAAAAAAAAAAAAAAAAAAAAAAGAAACAAATTATAAAAAAAAAAAAACATAATTACAGTAAAACCTTGGTTTGAGGCAAGACAAGCTAATTTTTTAAATACATTTTGACTTGATATACAAGCCATGTCTTGATATACAAGTAGCGTCATGTCACAACAGAGTATAAAAGAGAAGAGAGGCGCCTCCAAGTGTAGCAATATGGTTACAGCTAATGAAAGTACAACATTTAGCAACTCACATGGTTGATGATTATAAGAGGCACATCTAAGTATTCAGGCATCCGGGCTAAAGCTGCCCACATAGACCATCCCCCGCACCGCCATCAACGTTGTTCATTCCATGCTGCGCTCTACGAGCGATTCAAGCCTCGCTTTCAGATCGCTCTACTGCAGGGTAGTCTTCCCGTCACGATTGCAGACTGACAGCGGTGAGAGCCGGCGGTGCGGAGGATGGTCTATGTGGACAGCTTTACCCCGGATGCCTGCATACTTAGATGTGTCTCTTTTAATCATCAAACATGTGAGTTGCTAAATGTTGTACCTTCATTAAATGTAACCATATTGCTACACTTAGAGGTGCCTCTCTTCTCTTTTATACTCTGTAGCTCCTGATGGATTTTGCTTCTAATCCCCTTGTGGAGGCTTTTCATTTGTGGATGGACATTTTATGGTTACACAACCAATCACATTGCTATAATCTTTTTATATGAACTATAAACTGAAGGACTTATGAATAAATGCTTGTGGAACGAATCATTTGAGTTTCCATTATTTCTTATGGGAAAATTTGCTTTGATATACAAGTGCTTTGGATTACAAGCATGTTGCCAGAACGAATTATGCTCGCAATCCAAGGTTTTACTGTACGACACATTGAAATTATAACAAAGAAATACACAGTCTCATGCCTTTCATCATTGAATGTGTACAAGGTGTTTTGACAATCATGGTTGAATCATACAGAGTAAAAAGAAGTGTCCATATCACAGAACATTAATGAGCGTACAGTCTGCTGACTCACTGACTATCAGGAGATGAACCCAGGAGGTGAGTGGGGTAAACCAATGACCCCAAATCTTATTGAATATATGCAGGGAGCCCCTGTTAGCAAAAAAAGGTTGGTACAGGAGAAAGGCCAAAACGGATCACATTTTCCATTCCACCAATGAAGGAGCAGAAGACTCCTTGGCATAAAAATGTAACGCTCCAAATAGTATCTGGGACTTGGAAAGAGAGTTGTGTGTCATTCACCAAACCCCAAGAAACACACTTTGGGAAAACTAGTGTAAGGGAAACCCAATTCAAAATTCAATGAAAATGGATTTGCACCAAACAATTGCGCACAGCACATAAAGCCAATATGGAGGGTTATGATAGCCGCGCTAAAAATGCACAGTGACCGTGATAAACAAACGACAAATGAATATCGATTATCACCATAAACAGTAATGAAACGATTACCTTATGTTAGGAGAACAGGAAGAAACTCCTGATACAGGGTGGAAAAAAAAAAAAAAAACTGTGAAAAAATAACCAGTGATCCAATAAAAACAAATTATATGCATATAGTCCGTGATCACACACACACGTATGTAGGTATATATGATCCTGGGATTAGTGCTTTTTCCACCATCACCAATTGTGCACCAAACACCGAATGAAATGCACGTTTACCAAAAAGGCAAGCTACTTGGGTTTGCGGCTTACACCCAGCCAGGGCCTTTTCCGGGGGTCCCAAAACAGCAACTCCAAGTTGACCGGAGATGGAAGGGAGATAAAAGCAAAGGACTGGATAGACTTGATCATGCAGCAGTCACAAAAGGTACTCGGATATCACCCAGAAAATGAAAAAAAAAAGAAAAAAAAAAAAAGAAAAAAGGAACTTCCATAGCGTGAACCCGATAAAATAACATTTATTAAATATAAAAAGTGGTAGATAAAATACAGCAACTAGTAGCCAGCCGGATTGCGAGCGCCAGTTCGCTCAGAGACACAGACGCAATGACGTCAGCACGTCAAGTCCCCCTGATGCGCGTTTCGTCATAATTTCATCTGAGACTCACAGAGGCTTGGTTTAATTGTATGTGTATTTAACGCGATACGTCAGCGCGTCGCCCGTGCCCTAAGACGATGTCATTTTATAACGAAACGCTCGTCGGGTGGACTTGACGTGCTGACGCTATGGAAGTTCCTTTTTTCATTTTCTGGGTGATATCCGAGTACCTTTTGTGACTGCTGCACGATCAAGTCTATCCAGTCCTTTGCTTTTATCTCCCTTCCATCTCTGGTCAATTTGGAGTTGCTGTTTTGGGACCCCCGGAAAAGGCCCTGGCTGGGTGTAAGCCGCAAGCCCAAGTAGCTTGCCTTTTTGATAAGCGTGCATTTCATTCAGTGTTTGGTGCACAATTGGTGGAAAAAGCACTAATCCCAGGATCATATATACCTACATACATGTGTGTGATCACGGACTATATGCATATAATTTGTTTTTATTGGACCACTGGTTATTTTTCACTGTGTTTGTTCTTTTCACCCTGTTTCAGGAGTTGCTTCCTGTTCTAACATAAGGTCATCGTTTCATTACTGTTTATGGTGATAATCGATATTCATGTGTTTAACACGGTCACTGTGCATTTTTAGCGCGGCTATCATAACCCTCCATTCGCTTTGTGTGTATCCCACAATATAGCTGCTGCTTTTTTAGGTTTCAATTAATTTAAGTTTTTTATTTTTTATTTTGAGCGCAGTATTTTTTCCTTTTCACCATAAAGCCAATTTGCCTCCTGACCAAAGCCTCAAAAGCAGAGTGGGGAATGGCGGAGTTTTAAATTATATAGCCTCAAGGGAGAGTAGTAAATTTGATGATACAATTTAAGTATTTTGTATTAATTTATCCTCATACAAGTTATAGGTTGGCTTCATACCCATGCACTGTACCCACAAAAAAAAAAAAAGGTTTTACATGTGATACCACAATGCAGGGTAATGCACTGCACTCTGTGTAGTCCTGTTCATTTATAATGTCACCTAAGCTTTAATTTTTACACTTGTATTTACCCAAAATAACTTCCACATCATGTCCAACCGTCATGTAAGGCCTATAGACACAAACACATTAAAAGTGGAGGGCCGCCCACCCCACGAAAAATTTAAAGTCAGAACCTACAAATACTGTACTGTAGCTGCTGACTTTAAATATATGGACACTTACCTGTCCAGGGAGCCCGCGATGTTGGCACCACAGCCGATATTCGGATCGGCTGCTGCCACCGCCATTGCCGGTGAGGGAACCTGGCAGTGAAGCCTTTCGGCTTCACAGCCGGTTTCCTACTGCGCACGCACGGAGCGAGCGTGCTGCGCTTTCTAATTGGCCCGGCAGCAGAGGAAGGAGGCCAAACTTCTGGGAGACGGCGTCAAACACAAGTCCCCCCTCACCCCTCCCCCCTGAAAGGTGCCAAATGTGGCACTGGAGGGGGACGAAGAGACAAACAAGTGGACGTTCCACTTTTGGGTGGAAGTCAGATTCAAGTAAAGATGCACCGAAATGTTGGCAGCCAAAACATATGGGCTGAAAATTGCATTTTCATCATTTTGCCGATAGAGAAAAAGGTGGCGGTAATAAAGATAGTCTAGGCTATAAGATTGCCAAGACCCTGAAAATGAGCTGCAGCACGGTGGCCAAGACCATACAGCGGTTTAACAGGACAGGTTCCACTCAAAACAGGCCTCGCCATGGTCGACCAAAGAAGTTGAGTGCACGTGCTCGGCGTCATATCCAGAGGTTGTCTTTGGGAAATAGACGTATGAGTGCTGCCAGCATTGCTGCAGAGGTTGAGGGGGGGGGGGGGGTCAGCCTGTCAGTACTCAGACCATACGCCGCACTCTGCATCAAATTGGCCTGCATGGCTGTCATCCCAGAAGGAAGCCTCTTCTGAAGACAAGCAGACTAAGGACATGGATTACTGGAACCATGTCCTGTGGTCTGATGAGACCAAGATAAACTTATTTGGTTCAGATGGTGTCAAGCGTGTGTGGCGGCAACCAGGTGAGGAGTACAAAGACAAGTGTGTCTTGCCTACAGTCAAGCATGGTGGTGGGAGTGTCATGGTCTGGGGCTGCATGAGTGCTGCCGGCATTGGGGAGCTACAGTTCATTGAGGGAACCATGAATGCCAACATGTACTGTGACATACTGAAGCAGAGCATGATCCCCTCCCTTCGGAGACTGGGCCGCAGGGCAGTATTCCAAAATAACGACCCCAAACACACCTCCAAGACGACCACTGCCTTGCTAAAGAAGCTGAGGGTAAAGGTGATGGACTGGCCAAGCATGTCTCCAGACCTAAACCCTATTGAGCATCTGTGGGACATCCTCAAAACGGAAGGTGGAGGAGCATAAGGTCTCTAACATCCACCAGTTCTGTGATGTCATCATGGAGGAGGGGAAGAGGACTCCAGTGGCAACCTGTGAAGCTCTGGTGAACTCCATGCCCAAGAGGGTTAAGGCAGAGCTGGAAAATAATGGTGGCCATACAAAATATTGACACTTTGGACATTTTCACCTAGGGGTGTACTCACTTTTGTTGCCAGAGGTTTAGACATTAATGGCTGCGTGTTGAGTTATTTTGAAGGGACAGCAAATTTACACCGTTATACAAGCTGTACACTCACTACTTTACATTGTAGCAAAGTGTCATTTCTTCAGTGTTGTCACATAAAAAGATATAATAAAATATTTACAATATTTATCTCACTTTTGTGAGATGCTGAATTTTCGGGTTCGGTACCAAAATTTCCATTTGGTGTACCTCTAATATCAAGTTAGATTTTCAGATCCAATTAAGACTTATGCTGACATTTAACCTATCCAGCCATGGACATGAGTGATGTCAAGGGGAGAAACAGTCTCTGGGAACCACGAAGTTAAAGATATCCTGTACAGTAATACTTCAGAGACCAACTAACTTGCCTCAGAACAAGTCAGTGCAGAATAAAAAAAAAAAAAAAAAAAATCTGAATTACACCCCCACGCGCTCCTACTAGCTTAGGAGGGTGTATTTTTCTCCATTATCTGTGCCCCTTTCTGATGATCATGTGATGGTCGGAGCGGAGGGAATATTTCTTCAGTTTCGGGTGCCCATTCAGCTCCGCTCGCATGTTCTTCTGCCTTGGCTCAAGTCCCGGGCAGCCGCCTGCCTGCCTATCTCCTTGCCTTCCCTGGCAGAGTGATCTTCCTCCGCTCCCCACCCAGTAGTAGCCAGGCCCGGAGAGTAAGACTTGACAGGCTGTGAGGCGGGCGACGGGCGTAGAGTCGCTGATTGCCGCCATTATAGTAAAAGAAAAAAAAAAAGTATGTCCCCGGATTTCATTTTAAAAATCTGGTCACCTTAACCTACACATGGTGAGGGCTCCAGGGTCACAATATACACACCGTATTACCAAAAGTATTGGGACAACTGCCTTTACACGCACATGAACTTTAATGGCATCCCAGTCTTAGTCCATAGGGTTCAATATTGAGTTGGCCCACCCTTTGCAGCTATAACAGCTTCAACTCTTCTGGGAAGATGGCCACAATGTTTAGGAGTGTGTCTGTGGGAATGTTTGACCATTCCTCCAGAAGTGCATTTGTGAGGTCAGGCACCTATGTTGGACCAGAAGGCCTGGCTTGCAGTCTCTGCTCTAATTCATCCCAAAGGTGTTCTACCAGGTTGAAGTCAGGACTCTGTGCAGGCCTGTCAAGTTCCTCCACCCCAAACTCACTCATCCATATCGTTATGGACCTTGCTTTGTGCACTGGTCCAAATCATTTGGTGGAGGGGGGGGGGGGAGGATTATGGTGTGGGGTTGGACTTGGCCCCTTAGTTCCAGTGAAGGGAACCCTTAAGGCGTCAGCATACATTCTGGTCAATTTCATGCTCTCAACATGACTGCGCACAAAGCAAAGTCAATTCAGCAATCCCAAACCTGTAAAAAAGTTGCCATGCTAAAAATTTACACAAGACAATTATTTTATCTTGCATGTGCCACACTGGAGCATTAAGCTCTGAAAAAAGAAAGAAAAGAAAAAGAAAGATTTTGTTTATAGCGCAAAAAACAAAATAAAAAAACTAAAAAAAAACAACGCAGAGGTGATCAAATACCACCAAAAGAAAGCTCCATTTGTGGGGGGAAAAAAAAAGGATATCAATTTTATTTGGGTACAGCGTCGCACGACCGCGCAATTGTCAGTAAAAGTAACGCAGTGCTGCATCGCAAAAAATGGCCTGGTCATGGGAGGTAAATCTTCCGGAGGTCAAGTAGTTAACAGAAGTCTATGTAAGTCGCAACGAAATTGGAAAAAAGTAGCGCAGGAACCTTTTTCATAATTGCTGCGACATGAGTCTCGGCGATATGAATGTAGTGTGACTTGTCATGCGATTTGGAACTGTCAAATCGCATGACAAGTGTGAACAGGGACTAAAAAGGGAATAAAAAAAACTCTCCTAAAATTAAAGTGCAAACATTCATGCTGAGCGTTACCATTTTGCTTTTGTTACATATAAATCTGACCTATGAGATAACATTATAAAAATCAGCAGATTTTGATGGTCATCTTTTTGGGTAAATATCTGGGGTTGCGCTACATTACAGAACTTCCAGTCACAATTACATAAATTATCATTTTTCAACACTGAAACCTAGAAAATAAAATATTTTATAACATGTAATCAAGTCTGCTATTAAAATGAAAGCCCCATCTGTCTCCAGAAATACAAATATATTATATCTTCGGCTGCATTCACACCTGAGTGTAGCGTCTTTGAGCGATTTTCCGTCGATTTTGGCGTGTTTTTATGCAGCGTTTATGAGCTTTGCTGTTTTTTTTTTTTAGCCAATAGAGAAAACTGTTATCTGTTGCATCTTTTGTTGCTAGGCATTTTAGCTTTTCCATTAGCTTTTACTTTCTTCTTTTATTATTATTCATTTATTATAATGTTTTTTCGTTAGGTTAAGGGGTTCGAGTTCAGTTTAGGTTAGGGTTAGGAGTTGGGGTTATTATTTTATTTATTATTAGAAGAATAATAATAACTGAATAAATAAATGTAAAATAAATACACAAATAAAAAAGGATAAAAAAAATTCAATAAATTCATACTAAGTAACAAGAAATAAATAATTAACTCTTAACTTTAACCTTTACAAAAATAAAAATAATAAACTAACTAAACACCCCAACACAAAATTATTATTAATAATGTATTTTTTTTGTTTGAGTCTGGGTTTTTGTTATTTTATTAATAATAATATTATTATTAATATTATTATTAATAATAATATAGTGTAGCGGGGTGCTATATTTAAGGGAAGTATCTGAGTGGTAATAAGGCTCAGATACACAAATTGTTAGGGTTCATGGACCATTTCTGTCCCTGGGAGATAGTACTGATATGTAGTTCCCTGGGGCCTATAGGTGGCGCTGTTGCCATAGGCCCGGGTTGAACCGCAGTACAGGGTTGTGCCTTTTCTTGTCCCCTCTTGACAGCAGTGCAGCGCGGCGGGGAACCTGCTGTGCCTGTCAGGAGAGGGTATAAATAGGGGGCAGCCATCTTCCAGTGGGGAGTCCACGCCCAGGCACCTTAGGCCTGGGTGTGTGTGTGTCACCTCCGGGTGCCCTAGGCCCAGAGGTGAAGTTGCTGTTCCATTCCAGACACCTACAGTCTGGGGTGAGGTACTAAATAGGAGGCCCGAGGCCCAGCAACCTTCGGCTGGGGTCCGCTAAGGATCGAGAGCTCCCAGGATACCACATTGCGAGGAGACCCGTTTCTTGGTTTGAGGAGGCCAGGAAGGTGACCCTTTCTGAAGACCCAGCGCAGAGTCGTGGTGACAGTGAGGGCCTCTGGTAACTCTCCGGAGGGATGCTTTTCTCTTTGACATGGGCCAAGTTCTTCAAGAAGGAAGTGCATGTTCTGTAGGTCATAGTGGCAGTGACTACGCACACCAGGTCAGTGGCAGTGACCAAATAGGGCAAGGCCCTATTCACCCGGTCAGTGGCAGTGACTTTCATATTCATTAGGTCTGTGATAAAGATCGCACGCCAAGCCTGTTCGTGCTCATCGGAACAGTAAGAGAACCAAGATTTGAGTTTGTGCCTGGACCTCTCTCCCACCTTATCTGACCTGTGTCTCGTCTCAACCTGTTTGCTCTTAAAAAGGGACTATTTATTATCCATGTGAAATAAATACATAAAAATACAGAAGTTGGACTTTCAGATGGTGTGGACAGTGGCTTTACTGGGGAGAATTAAGGACTTGTTTCTGGCCAAGCCAGAAGTGAGATCAGCTCGGGAGGATTCAAACACCAGCCGCAGGCAGGCCCGAGAAAACTAACACCGCTCAACCTCCCCATCCAGGAGGGTACGGGCCTGTAGTGCGAGGAGCCAAGTTAAGAAAAGCAGGTAAAGCCTGGGGTGGGTGCGCTATACGAGTTTAATAGCTAACCTCCAACCTTAATTATTAACTATATTAATAATAATAATAATAGTTGTTTAATAAATAACCTCTAACCTTAAAATAGTAACTACCGTATTTATCGGCGTATAACACGCACCCCAAGTTTAGGAGGGAATTTTAAGGAAAAAAACTTTTAGGAGGGAAATTCAAGGAAAAAAAAAAAACTTACATTTAAATGCAGCATGCAGCCTTGCCCAGTGTCCATCTGCAGCCTTGTCCAGTGTCCATCTGTCCATCTGCAGCCTTGCCCAGTGTCCATCTGTCCATCTGCAGCCTTGCCCAGTGTCCATCTGTCCATCTGCAGCCTTGCCCAGTGTCCATCTGTCCATCTGCAGCCTTGCCCAGTGTCCATCTGTCCATCTGCAGCCGTGCCCAGTGTCCATCTGTCCATCTGCAGCCGTGCCCAGTGCCTTTGCGATCGTGTCAGTCCCGGCGTTTTTTAAAATTTGGCGCCGATTTCTGTGGAGAGGAGCGAGCGGGGCCGAGTGTACTTCGGCTAGACTCGGCTCCTCTCGCAGTCCCGCCCATCTCCACTGACTGCGCCGCTGACGGAGAAAGCCGAGTGTACTTCGGCTAGACTCGGCTCTGCTCACAGTCACAGGCAGGACTGCGAGAGGAGCCGAGACTAGCCGAAGTACACTCGGCTTTTTCTATGTCAGCGGCGCAGTCAGAGATGGGCGGGACTGCGAGAGGAGCCGAGTAAAGCCGATTGTACTTCGGCTTCGGCTCCGCTCGCTCCTCTCGCTCGTTTTCAGCAGGGGAATTCGACGGAGTATCGGCGTATAACACACACCCACGATTTTCCCCTGATTTTAAGGGGAAAAAAGTGCGTGTTATACGCCGATAAATACGGTATATTATTATTAATATTAAAGTGGAAGTAAACCCTCCTATCGTTTTCAGCCAAGGAAGCTGCCATCTTGGACTCTATTTAATCTCCAACTGCCATAGTGCTGCACATGTGATCAGTTATTACACCAGCCATTGGATGGTTTGACAGTTTGGTTGAGAGCACAGCCAATGTGACAGTTAGCATTTCCGGCACGCCAGAAATGTAACCGTTTTTTGAAACTTTTTTTTTTTTTTTAGTTTCAAAGGTTTTTATTGTTTTTTTAAACTTTTAAAAATCGATGAGTTTACTTCCACTTTAATACTAAATAATAATGCAGTTAATATTTTAGGTTAATTATTTATTAATGCATTATTACATATTCATATATTATTACGATTACATTTTTTACTTTTTTTAATTTGAGCAGAAAATCGGGCAGAAATGCGTAAATACGCTTTTCCATTAATTTCTATGGGAATACAAACGTGCCAAAAATGCCCAAAATCTTCCCCATTCGAGCGACAAAAAAAGCTCCAGAACTTGTTTGAGCTTCAGGCGACATGGAGTGGAGATTTGAACCATCTCCATAGAGACTAATTGATTTTTTTTCTCCTCCAGTGTTTTTGAGCTTCAAGCAGATAATCGCTCAGGTGTGAATGGAGCCATAGGGCCGACTACAAAGGCTAAAAGATTTAAAATGAGGAGATATCATCATCATCATCATCATCGATGGGATCCTCCTAATGATCTCCTAGCCCACATAAGTTAAATTCGGAAAACCTGGAGTTCCACTTTAAAGTTATTACAAAACAAAAAAGAGGTTATATAGGTTCAGATCTGAGTATAAACATCACCAGATTTATTATTAACTCGCTGAACGGTTACGGAATTTACCGGGAACAAAAAGGAACACAACACACGTCACAGCTCGGCATACCTTCATACTATCACTGTCATCTTTCTGTTCAATGTAAACTCTCTGTATTGTATGTGGAAATCAACTGACTGCAGTCACATGGCTTTGTTTTCACCTTACTCCGAAGACAAGGGAACAAAAGTTCAGCTAAAAATAGCAATCCAACATGAGCCAAGCGGTTACTAGAAGCCAACCAACACATAAGCAGTCACCTATGAGGAAATATTTAACCAGAACGTCAGCTAATTAGAGAACAGTGACCATCTGATCACTTGGATGAGTGAATAGAGGCATCTCAGTGTCGGAAACATTGTCCTTAAAAAAACTTAGTTGACTTACAAGTTTGTTTACACCATGAAGGCACAGAAGGTGCCAACTCCAGTACTTCATAGTGTACTCCATGGGTATTAAACAGCAGATGAAATTTATTTGACATTTTAGCTGCCTTGATCGGGTCTGAATTATTTTATATTGCAGAGATTGCAATTGGAAAAAGACGGGGGAGGCAGGGAGGTGAAGCCTCACTCACTAGCAAATATACTAAGCCAGTAGGTCATTCGGCTCATCAGAGTTCACCCAGAACTGGATTTACCAACAATGGGGGTTATTTACGAAAGGGAAATCCACTTTACACTACAAGTGCAAAGTGCACTTGAAATTGCACTTGGAAGTGCAGTCACTGTAAATCTGAGGGGAAGATCTGAAATAATGGGAAGCTCTGCTGATTTTATTATCCAATCATGTGCAAGTTTTTTTTTTCCCTTGCATGTCCCCCTCAGATCTACAGCGACTTCACTTCTAAGTGCACTTTGCACTTGTAGTTTGCCCTTGTAGTGCAAAGTGGATTTGCCTTTTGTAAATAACCCCCCAATGTGTTGACTATTTCAAGCAAACCTTGCTTTAGGAGCTGATCATTCTAAAGGCCCGCACACACGATCGGATATTCAGACAACAATTGTGTGATGGACGCGTTTTGTTGGATAATCCATCTGTATGCTCCATCGGACAATTGTTGTCGGAATTTCCGACAACAAATGACGGTTAGCCATGCTCTCAAATTGTCCGACAACAAAATGTGTTCCGCCCCCAAATCCCAGGCACGTGAAATATGCAGATATGGTATTCCCTGTAGGTCCAAGCTAAAAGGCAAACTCACTACATGCCACAAAAAGTACTGCAACCTGTGCAATGGGAAAGATTTAAAAATTTGTTCTCAAAAACTATTGCCAAACACAAGTAGCAGTCCGAGTTCCTCAACAAACTTAATACCTCTCCCACTAAAAGATGGTCCTCATAATACCACTCAACTTACTCTGTTTAGGAACCCCTCTCCTTTTCTCCAAAACTGTTAAGCCTCGTACACACGCACGGTTTTCTCGGCAAGAAAGCTGCTAGGAGAGCTTTTTGCCGTGAAAACCGTGCGTGTGTATGCTTTCTCGGTGAGAAAACTGCCGGGAATCCCGACGAGAAAAATAGAGAACCTGCTCTCTATTTTCTCGTCGGGATTCTCAACAGAGTGTTTCCTGCCGAGAAAACCGTGAGTGTGTATGCTTACCTATCCAGGGAAACCTGCGCATGCTCGAAAAGACTTTGACGCATGCGCAGTAGCATACAAGGTTAGTGTGGGGTGTAGCAAGATGGTGGCATCGAATGTGACGAGCGCAGGCTCGTCGTAGTCGATGACGTCACTGCATTCTTGCCATTCAAAAAACGGCAGTTCTTTTGAATGGCCGTCTGTATTCACGGCTTGGCAAGGAAAGCTTGCCAGGAATCCCGTTGGGAAAACCAACGTTTTTTTCCTGACGGGATTCCCGGCCGTGTGTACGAGGCTCAATTGTTTGATTCCTGTTTTTTCTGTTCTTCTTTCCAGCACAACTGGCCCTGTTTTAATCCTCAGCTCTTCTTTCCTTCTCAATTAGCCCTCTTTTAGAACCCCTTTGTGACTGTTCTATACAAATGTCCCATCTTAGACCTGCTGTCCTTCTCTCCCTAAGGCCTCGTACACACGACCGGTTTTCTCTGCAAGAAACCATCAAGAAAACTGCTGGCAGAGCTTTTTGCAGAGAAAACCGGTCGTGTGAATGTTTTCTCATCGACAAAACTGCCGGGAATCTCAACGAGAAAAATAGAGAACCTGCTCTCTTTTTTCTCTCATCGGGATTCTCGTCGGCCGGTTTCCCGACGAGAAAACTGAGTGTGTGTGTGTGTGTGTGTGTGTGTCAACAAGCTTACCTGTCCTCCGGTAAGCCCGCGCATGCGCGATGAGACTTTGACGCATGCTCATCATAGTCGATGACGTCACCACGTTTGTGCCATTCAAAAGAACGGCGGTTCTTTTGAATCGTACGTGTGTACACTCGGCCGGCAAGAAAGCTTGCCAGGAATCTCGTCAGGAAAACCGACAGGTTTTTTCCTGACGAGAATCCCGGCCGTGTGTACTAGGCTTAACTGTCAGTTGTTTAGACCCCCAGTCCTTCTTTCCTCCACAAATATCCTGTCTTAAACCTGCTGTCCTCCTCTCCTCTACAACTGTCTCTCTTTTAGAACCCCTGTCGTTCCTTCCTGACACAAATGTCCCTCTTTCAGACTCTTCAGTCCTTCTCTCCTCCGCAACTATCCTGCTTTTTGACCCACTGTCCGTATTTCTTCCATAAGCATCTTGAACTGATTATTTTCAAACAGCTCAAAACATCGTGAAAAATGTATTTTCTTTCCTCCAAATGATGCATCAGTATACAGGAATAATACTGATGTGGAACTCAAAAAGCAAAAAAGCTAAATACACAAAAAGTAAGAGGTCTTACCTGTCAAAGAATTTTTATTTTTGTCCATCTAGTCAGAGAAAAATAAATCAGACAATCCAGAAGGAGAACACCACTTTCTCGGTTACTGTAATCTGTATAAGGCAAAGACTTGTGTCCTCTCTCCACCCCCAGCCACCTACTGTGTTCTATCCTCCTATCAGCATGTTTCTTTTCACCACATTTTCATGCAGAACACTAGATTGGCTCCCAATTCTGCTCCACCCCTCTTCCAATTTCAGTGCTACGATATATGGTTTTGCAAAAGGCCAACACCAGGTCAAATCCGGGTTATTGCACTAGCTGAATTTTCAAGAAAAATCCAGCTTTCTGACCATGTTTCCAGTTACACCCCTATTTAGGGTGTAGCATGAAACCTGGTCACAGTCTGCAGCCCCCACCAACACAACACCCCTCTGTATTTTTAAAGTGGTTGTTAAAGTGGTTGTACACCCTAGATTAAGGCTTACCTGTAGGTGCTGGATATATCTCCTAAACCTCCACGGTTTAGGAGATAATTACAATAGAGACGTGCACCGATGACAACAGCGCAGGCGCACTTTAGTAAAGTAAAGATCGTGCCGTTTCTAAAGGAGGCCATGCCGTGACTGGCAGCTCCCGCGCACAAGTGACGTAATTTTAGCTCTGGCCAATCACAGCGCCGGAGCCGCGATACCCGGAAGTAACTCTGGGACGACATGTCGCCGGCCGGTGCTGTGTCGGGCACCGCAGCAGGGGCTTCGCTCCCAGGTGAGCATTATATATTGAGCTAGTATGCTAGGCATACTATCTCATTATGCCTTTGTCTTGCAGGAGTTCGGTTTTTTTTTTTATTCTTTTTTTTCTAAAAGTGGATTTACAACCACTTTAAGCCACTGGAGTACAAACAGCCCATCCCCCTCTGTTAGCTTTAATTATCTATCCCAGTGTCTGCTGCTGCTGCAAAAAAAAGGAAGCAGATTATACCTTATATCACAGCATCTCCAGAGGCTCACGTGACTGCCCGGCTCTCTCCTCTGCCCAGCTGACAGCTATAGTGGGTGGGGCTGAGCACTGCTGCTGACATCAGCTGGGGAGGAGAGAGATCCGAGGAGTCACGTGATCGCTGGGAGACGCTCTGATATAAAAAGGTATAATCTGCATTTTCTTTTGCAGCAAAGACATCAGGACAGATAATGTTAGCTAAACAGAGGGGATGGGCTGTTTGTGGTACAGTTACGATAGCAGCAGAAAGGGGCGGGAAGCATAGTGGTAGAGACTAGCTGACAGGCAGGGAGAGGAGGAAGAGGAGGACACAGGAGAGCAGAGAGGAGAGCTGTGAATGACAGAGGCACGTAAACTGACCACGGTGTCAGGGCTCAGCAGCCATGATATACCATGGTCACTTTACAGAGGGGAGGGCAGAACCAGGCAGGGCAAGACAGGTATTTTAGGTGATACGAGGGGCCAAATGATACAGCCCAAGCACTATGCTATATAACATGCTTTGAGGGAACAGGATCTGTTTTTTTTTGGGGGGGGAGGGGGTTTACAAAAACACTTTAAACCTAGGGTTTGGTTTTTAATAAATGATTTGTAGCAGAGAGTACTATGGTTTTCCATTTTGTTTTTATGGTCATGCATGGATGATTGAGTTTTTAGAAGTGGAATTACGTGGTTTAAATGCGTTCTCTATAGGAGTGTTTCAGCATCATCCCAAAAGACATTGTATCAGTCGATTTTGACTCTATAATTTCATAGCTTGGTGGTGTTTACTGAATGCATTGGATTATTTTGAATGGTCATGTGGAGTTACCACAAAGGAGGAATAGACATTCACAGTGGGGACTGTACAGATGTACATTGGACTTATGTTTATAATTATTACTATAAATGTTTTTAAATTTATTATTATAATTTCATGGTTGCGCTGCAATTATATTGTGTTATAAACTTTTGTTAATATTGAGTCACTGGTGGACATGCTCAAATTAGTGTTGGCAGAAATTAGGCCTGTGATAGAAGCCATTGGTTAGTGCTATTGAGTATTTTTGCACTTAAATTTAAAGAGGAGTAGCTGCTGACTTTTATTTTATGGACACTTACCTGTCCAGAAAGCCCACAATGTTGGCACCCCACGCTGCGCTTTCTGATTGGCCCGGCGGCGGAGTAAAGAGGAGGAGGCTAAACTTCCGGGAGATCGGGCCTTGGTATGGGGGACCGTGGGAAAGGTCCCCGTTCCCCCCCCCCCCCCTAAAAAGGTGCCAAATGTGACACCAGGTGGGGGGAAGGAAGCAATTAAGTGGAAGTTCCACTTTTGCTTGGAACTCCGCTTTAAGACAGATTTGCGGGGATTATATATTAAATTCACAGTATTCCTTTAAAAAAAAGGCCTGTATTCTTTCCTAGGGCTGCTTTCACACTGAAAGCGCCCGGGCGTCGGCGGTAAAATGCAGCCATTTTTAGCGGCGCTTTACCGTCGGTTTTGTGGCGCTTTTCGCCTGCTAGCGGGGTGCTTTTAACCCCCGCTAGTGCCCAAAAAAGGGTTCAAAGTAGCGCTTTGCGGGTGGTTTGGCAGCACTGCCCATTGATTTCAATGGGCAGGGGCGCTTTAGGAGCAGTGTATACATCACTCCTAAAGCGCTGCAAAGAAGCTGTTTGCAGGACTCTTGACGCCCTGCCAGCGCAGCGCCCCTGTGTGAAAGCACTCGGGCTTTCACACTGGGAAAAATCCACGGACTTGTCCGATGGAAGTCCGATCGTGTGTATGAGGCTTTGGTCTGACTTGGGAAGTAGGGTGGGACCAAAGTATATTAATTTTCTATTATCCTGGGGGGGGTGGGGATAATCGCTATTGGGTAATCATTTTTTCATGATATAGAAAATATATAAAAAGAAACAAATCCGCGCAATAAACTATAATGTACTACTAAGCAGCTGGACACTAAGGGTCAAATAATCAAAATCCCTGAGAAAAACATAAAAATAAATAGTGCAGCGCTTTATATGTCCATATGTCAAAGATAGAAAAACAGCACAGTGAATCAGTATATAATCCCCGTGATCTTCATAGATGACACATGAACTCTTGATTGCATGCAGGTGGTAAAAGACACACACAGTGAGAGACCTCCACCAACAGATAAATTGGCCGCTCACCTTCAAACATGGACCCTTTAATTATAGAGGGTCACTGAAAACTTTCCCTTACGGGTTAATCCAAAGCAGATGAAGATGTAAACTTCCCCAAAAGGGTTAGGGTCATCAATTCCATATGAAATCAGGATCATTCAAAACTTCCAGGTATTAGGTTCATAAGGCAGTGTTTAACCTTGCACAGAAGTCTGTATCATATGCAGCTTTTCTCTCTCCCCCCTTCTGCCGGGAAATTTACAGACTGGACTATACAATCACTGTGCCAACAACTCCTCCTCTGCTGCCAGTCCCAGCTGGGCACAGTGATTGTATAGTCCAGTCTGTAAATTTCCCGGCAGAAGGAGGGGAGAGAGAAAAGCTGCATATGATACAGACTTATGTGCAAGGTTAAACACTGCCTTATGAACCTAATACCTGGAAGTTTTGAATGATCCTGATTTCATATGGAATTGATGACCCTAACCCTTTTGGGGAAGTTTACATCTTCATCTGCTTTGGATTAACCCGTAAGGGAAGGTTTTCAGTGACCCTCTATAATTAAAGGGTCCATGTTTGAAGGTGAGCGGCCAATTTATCTGTTGGTGGAGGTCTCTCACTGTGTGTGTCTTTTACCACCTGCATGCAATCAAGAGTTCATGTGTCATCTATGAAGATCACGGGGATTATATACTGATTCACTGTGCTGTTTTTCTATCTTTGACATATGGACATATAAAGCGCTGCACTATTTATTTTTATATAAAAATATATAGCCCGAACCAACATAATGAATGAATTTATAATATATGTACATACATACATACAGTGTGTGTGTGTGTGTGTGTGTGTGTGTGTGTGTGTGTGTGTGTGTGTGTGTGTGTGTGTGTGTGTGTGTATATATATATATATATATATATATATATATATATAGCGGCCTCCACTCTCTCCCTCTAGTATCAATTCTTCTGTCTCTGGCTTTTCTCTAGGGGTACCTTGGAGGAGAGAGTGCGGGGTCACCATGCCAATGTTCCCACAGCAGATGTGTATGTAGTGGGAGACAATCCTCTTTTAGCTTCGGGTCGGTGTTCTGCCTCTGGAGCCTCCTCCTGGTTTCTTTAAACAGGGTCTGCCAGTAAATGACCCCCACACCAATAAAGTCCAACACTCCTTTATTCTTCTCAATGTAAAAGTGAACACAATCAGTTGGACTCCCTCAACGAACAGAACAGACAAAGGGGTGTGGATGCGAGCAGGCCCAGGCACAACGAACGCTCTTACTTCCTTCCTAGAAGTAGATTCCTGCTCCCAATCGAGGAAGATATCCCTCCGGGCGGTCTCCGGAGGCTCACCCGTCACTGGCAATTTGCTGCACTAGGTCTTCAGGTAAGTACCCCCTCCGGTCCCTTACGCCACTGGATTCGGGTACCCACTCCCGGGAAGTCCATCCCTCGCGGAGCCTTAGTCCGGGACACTCAGTCCCAGACCTCCATCCGAGTACCTCACCCCAGGCTAAAAAGGTGCCTGGGATGGAACACGACCTCCGAACGTCCTCTAGGCCTAGGCCGCCTAGACTCCTGACACGAACCACCGCCCTCAGGCTGAAGGTGCCTGGGACTCGACTCCCGCCACCAAAAATGGCCGCCTCCTTTATACCCTCTCCCAGCAAGCACTGCGGGTTCCCCGCCCCACCATACACCCGCCGAGAGAGGCCAAAAGAGGTACAACACTGCAACGATGGCTCAACCTCGGGCCCAAAGTGACAGCGCCACCCGGTGGGCCCCAGGGAACCATACATCACAGTTTCCCCACCAGATTCATACACACACACACACACACACACACACATTAGAGCTGTTACTGATTAAACGTACACACACTTTCTTAGAAGATTTTCGCCCTCTCTTTTTTTTACACATCGGCTTCTTTTTGACTATTTTTCTTTTGTACATGTCAAAAACCCAATAAAAAGTAAAAAAAAAAAAAAAAAAAAAAAAAAAAAGCCAAAAGGCTTCATGGTCTCTTATAAAGACTTCATAACTTTTTTTTTTTTTTTTTCCCCCATGAAAACAGCTGATCTAAATGTGAATTGCACAAAATTTGAGTGGAAAATTACAGCAATATAAATCCGTCATTCCTTCCTCCTCCTCCTCCGCAGGGAAGTGTAAACAGAAGAGGATGAGGGTGATAAGTCAGAGTTTGCAACATTAATGGATTTGTTTAATAACATGTTGCAGCAGATTAGGACCTAATGACTTTTACCCTGAATGCAGGACCTGTGCTTGGTTGTAATGTGATCCGCAATACCCACACATTGGCACCATGATGTTATGAAAGATGACATCATTACTCAGGTCACAAGTCACCTCCTTTTACAGCTTTGCAGCAAGCAGTGTGCCATGACCCTTGTCAGTCTATCATAGATCAGCAGTCACTATTCTGCACAGTCTATGGGATTGTTTACACTTATAAATAAAAATAAAAAAACTTTTTTTATTTATAACTAGTAATGACAGCGATCAGTGATTTTTAGCGAGACTGTCATTGCGGCGGACAGATCGGAAACCCAACTGACTTTTTTTATTTTTTTTTACACTTTTTTGAGAACCAGTGACATTATTACAGTGATCAGTGGTAAAAATATGCACTGTAAAGCCCTGTACACACGATCAAATTTCCTATGGATTCTAATCCGATGTTTTTTCCCCCCCCCCATCGGAAATCCGATGAAGCTGACTTCCATCAGTCTTGCCCACACACCATCAGTCAAAAAAACAATCGTTTCAAACGCGGTGACGTAAAACACTCCGATGAGCCGAGAAAAATTTAGTTCCATGCTTCTGAGCATGCGTCGACTTGATTATGAGCATGCGTGGGTTTTTTATCCGATGGAGTTCCCCACAGACGATAGTAATTTGCTATCGGTTTTTTAACCATCGGATAAATTTAAAAACATGTTCTATTTTTAAACACCGATGGAAAAAAAGACCGATGGGGCCGATACACGATCGGTTTGTCCAATGAAAACAGTCCATCGGACTGTTTTCATCGGTAAAACCTATCGTCTGTACACGGCTTTACTGTACTAATGACACTGGCAGGGAAGGGGTTAACAGGGGCGATGAAACGGTTAACTGTTTCCTCACTGTATGGGGGGGGGGGGATGGGCTCACTAGGACAACATACAGATCCATGTTCCTGCATAGCAGAAAGACAGGATCTGTGTGATCTCCCCTGTCAGAATGGCGATTTGCCTTGTTTACATCGTTCCGTCACTGCGGGGGAACGATAGTGGGCGGCCATCAAGTCCGCCGGACCTGCTGATTGGCTCCCCCGCTGGCCAATGGGAGCATGCACCCACAGATCGCCATGTACGAGTCCGACGTCCGGCGATTTGCATAGCCAAGCCAACCTGCCACATTATAACTGCGGCGGCTGATCGGCAAGTGGTTAAAGAATATATGTTAATCCAAAAGCTTTTTTTGGATCAAACAAAAAAAAAGGGGGGATTTTTGCTGCTAGGTAGAATTCCCTTCACTTGAGACAACAGTACCGCATGACTTCATAAAATAACTCATGCAGTATTTTAGTAGCGGTTTTTGGTGAATGCTGAAAAACTTTAAAAAACGATGTGCGGTATGTTGCCGCATACTCGGATGTGGTAAGATGCCACTTTGTGCATGGAGCCCTATATCTCTAAGGCCTTGTTCACACATAGTATACTATACCGTATGCACGTGCAGGGCCGTGTTTACCCATTTATGTCCACCGGCCACCCACTAATGAAAAGGAAATCTCTCCAAAGTGAGCAGAATTCCCATCTAGCACCACCAATGTTTACTATAATAATAATTTAATATAGGGATAACTATTAGAATTGTTCTCACATAGCGTACTATACCGTATGCACGTGCAGGGCCATATTTGCCCATGCAGGGATGTATAGGTGTACTGTGCATCCCTGTTCAGGCAGTCCCATTCATGTCAAATGAGACACAGCCACTGTCTCCCAATATGACATCCGTGTGTCCCTGAATGCAGACAGTGTGAGTTCAGGGACACGCACTTGCACCCACACGAATGTTATACTGGCACACAGGGGCTGCGTCCCAATGTATGAACAAGGCCTTATGCCGCGTACACACGATCGGAAATTCCGATAAGAAAAGTCCGATGTGAGCTTTTGGTTTGAAATTCCGACCGTGTGTATGCTCCATAGGAATTTTTGTGTTGGAATTTTTGTGTTGGAAAAATTTGAGAGCTGGTTCTCAAATTTTGACAAGAAAAGTTTTGCTCGGAAATTCCAATCGTCTGTATGCAATTCCGACACGCAAAAAAACATGCATGCTCTGAATTCGACGCTTGTTTGGAATCATTGAACTTAAATTTTTCTCGGCTCGTTGTAGTGTTGTACGTGACGGTCGGAATTTGATGTGACTGTGTGTATGCAAGACAAGTTTGAGCCAAGATTCCGTCGGAAAAAAATCCACGGTTTTCTTGTCGGATTTTCCGATCGTGTGTACGCGGCATTAGAGATGTAGGGCTCCATGCACAAAGCGGTATCTTACCACATCCAAGTATGCAGTAAGATACTGCACAATGTTTTTTTGGCATTCACTAAAAAACGCTACTAAAATACCGCTTATTTTATGAAGTCGTGTGGTATTTTAGTAGTGAAAGCCTGTGGTAATTTACTACCAGCGGTAGCCGGTGTCCCTAAAGCCCCGTACACACGATCGGACTTCAAACAAACTTTTCCGTGGATTTTTGTCCGAAGGGAGTTGGCCGGGCACACCCATAGCATACACACGCTCGGACTTTTCTGCAAACTTTCCCAAAACTTTTCCAACATCACGTGGTTTTTCTGCTCTTTACCCCCACCCTTTGGTCAACTTCTGTTATTGTTGGTTGATTTAAACATTGGTTCTGGGCATGCTTATTTGTCCATCGGACAAAAGTCTGATGGATTTCTGCACACACAGTCGGACTTTGCTCCATCGGACTTTTGTTGGCAAAAAGTTTGTCCGTTTGCAGACCGAACATTTGTCCGATGAAAACCAAAAGTTTGTCCGATGGAGCATACACATGGTTGGATTTTTTGTCAAACTTGCTCAAAATGAAGTTTGTTGGCAAAAAGTCAGACCGTGTGTACGGGGTTTTACACAGACTGTAAATAGCCAGTTGTTGTTGGTTAATGAGCGGCCACGGGCATCCTTAAACCCGATGGGTTTTACCTTCTCTTGTTTCCTGCAAACCAAAACCATAATGGGCTAGTATGCATCGCCTGCGCTGTCCCTGCATCTATCTTTGCCCCCTCTTCCTTCTGGGGGCTGCAGACTCAGTCGGAGCTGCCAGTCACAGCACACACTCGGGAAGAAACGGCACGGAGGTCCGCGAAGGCCAGGTCCGTATGCCTGGAAACCTGGGAAAAGGCAGCATCTAGTCTGGGAGACTTATTCCAGACTAGAGCCTACTCTTCCACAAAGGGAAACCTTCTTTTCAGTGCCATTCTCTCTTGATGGCATCGATCAGGACATTGTGGACCGGGAACACCCTCTTTTTCTGTTCCCCCAAGCCCTTGTACATCTGATCGTGTAGCGACAACGCCTTCTTTTCCTCTTGAATTCCTAAAGTGGTGTGGATAGCTCCTAAGAGATCCTCCACCTCCTCAAGGGAAAGCTTGTACCGCAAGGTTTTTGTGGACTCCCCGTCCAACCCCTCTGCATCCGATTCTCCCTGAGAATCTGAAGCAGCGCTGTCTGCTTCTTCCTCAATTTCCTCTCTGGAACCCTCCGGCTTCTCACCACTACTAGAGAGAACATCCGTTAGCCTGGGTGTTAAGCCTCGTACACACGGCTGAGATTCTCGTCAGGAAAAAACCCGTTGTTTTTCCTGACGAGATTCTTGACAAGAATCTTGTCCCGGCCGAGTGTACACACGTACGATTCAAAAGAACCGCGGTTCTTTTGAATGGCACGAACGCGGTGACGTCATCGGCTACGACGAGCATGCGTTTGTCACATTCAATGCCGTCGCCGCCATCTTGCTACACCCTACCTATGCCTAGGAAGCTACCGCGCATGCGTAAAAGTCATTTCAAGCATGCGCGGGTTTCCACGGTGACAGGCAAGTGTACACGCTCTCAGGTTTCAGGAAACAGGCCGCCGTAAATCCCAACGAGAAAATAGAGAGCAGGCTCTCCATTTTTCTTGTCGAGATTCTGGCCAGTTTTCTTGACGAGAAACCTGAAAACACGAAAAAAACACACACACACACACACACACACACACACACACACACACACACACACACACACACACACACACGGTTTGCTCGGCAAGAAAGCTCTCCCAGCAGTTTTCTTGTCGTTTCTTGCAGAGAAAAAAGCTCCTTTACCGACGCCGCCAGGTCCGCACCCTGCTCTGCTGCCTGCTCCTTTACTAGCCCCTCAATACACTCCCTACAGAGTGCCTTGGCCCAGGAATCCCCCATGGTGGTTCTGCATGAAGGACACTTCTTCTTAGACCCATGGCGACTTTCTCTTACTCTCTTTCAGAAAGCCACGAGTAAGAGAAAAAAAAAAAAAGAGAAAGAGAGAAGCTAGAGCCCAACGCTATTACAGAGGACCACCGGGAGTGCCACCCCCCAGGGGCCCAGACGCACTCTCCTTCCCCACCGACCACCAGGGAGGGGACAACACCCGTGGAGCCATCGGGAAACAGATAAGGGAACACCACCCCAGGGTTCCACTTACCTTAGAGTGGCTGGTGCGGTTATCCCCAGGAGCTGCCCGTGAAGCCTCTGCCGCTGACATTTTCCATTGAGGATGAGTGGTCACTAGCCTCCGACCGCTGTCTGCACAGTATACAAGAAAGGCCGCACCAGCCTGGCGCTTGGTCCGTCTTCTAGGCCGTGTCCGGAATCGGAAGACGCGGCTCCAGGGGAAGTGCCCGCCCCCAACCGGAACTGACGTCGCCCGTCATCCGGCCCGGCCTCCAGAGCTCCTATGCTGGCTGCTAATGCAGGGGGGACCTGGTACACTTCCCACAGCGCCCCCCTGGGCGGAAGAATCACGGACCTCCCAGCTTGCATCTTCCCCAAGAGAAGCTGGGACGCGCAGCATGCGGCCGTAAAGGTAATCTGTCTCTCTAGCCGACCCGGCCGCAATAATTAAAATAGAGATAGAGATCCCCGGACCCCCTCTTGGCCTCGCTCTCAGATAACACTTGGCCTTGGCCTCCCCAGCCGTTCGGCCCTGGCTCCATAGTGGTGTCTCCCCGCCGGAGGAAACACCATAACTGAGGGGCCAGCGGGAGGATGAGGCTTAAATCTTGAAATTGAAGGCGGTGTTTCCCGAGAAGGGAGGAGCCAGGTTTTCTCTATGGTGGCTGTCCTGAAAGACGAACGGGGGAAAAAAGTGTTTTTTTTCAAAATAGTTGCTCTTTGTTTATAGCACAAAAAATAAAAATAAACTGCAGAGATGATCAAATACCACCAAGAGAAAGCTCTATTTGTGGGGGGGGAGTACTTCAAATTTTGTTTGGGTACAACCTTCACTTAAACCGAAGCAGTGCCGTATTGCAAAAAATGGCCCGGTCATTAAGCAGCCAATTCTTCCGGGGCTGAAGTGGTTAAATATCGCACGCCGGGACCACTACTTATTTACGACATATATTTTTTTCCCTTTTGTGAATGGACTTTCACTCCTGTGTTAAGCGGTATTTACTGAGCGTTTTTGCTGTATGCAGTAAATACCACATAAAGCAAATAGGAATTTGACATTTTCAGGATCGCATGCGGTATTTGGGAAAACACCTAAATACCTCATGCGATGTGGTTATGTGAATGGAGCCCATAGAGTGTTGATTTCCCTCTTACCCTTACATGGTCCACTTAGAACACAGTAAAACACAGACGGCTTATTTACAGGGACTGCAAATTCTGACTAAAAAACAGCCCAGCCAATAGACATGACCTAAATATAGCTCCATCCAGAAGAGATCATAAGAGGACGCATTGTGTCTTGTTGATATAAGACATTTGATCTTCCACTTCAATGGACGTGACGATGAAAACAGCCGGGGGAACCCCCACCATCCCGTCACTGAATGTTCTGAGGCGAGTCCTGCACCTTGCTGGGAAACAAATACAACACTGGTGTATCCAAAATTGTGTCCCATGTCACATACTCAGTGGCTGGTTTTGGTTGGGTTTTTTTAGTTTTTTTTTTTAATTACTCCTTTATAATAATTTCTATACAGTTGTGCTCATAAAAGTTTACCCGGGCAGAATTTAGGATTTCTTGGCCATTTTTCAGAGAATATGGAGAACACAAAAACTTCTTTCACTCATGGTGAGAGTGTTTGGCTGAAGCCATTTATTATCAATCAACTGTGTTTACTCTTTTTAAATCAGAATGGCAACAGAAACGACCTAAATGACCCTGATCAAAAGTTTACATACCCTGATTTTGGCCTGATAACATGCACACAAGTTGACACAAAGGGGTTTGAATGGCTATTAAAAAGGTAACCATCCTCACCTGTGATCTGTTTGCTTGTAATTAGTGTTTGTATATATAAAAAGGTCAATGAGTTTCTGGACTCCTGACAGACCCTTGCATCTTTCATCCAGTGCTGCAGTGACGTTTCTGGATTCTGACTCATGGGGAAAGCAAAGGATTTGTCAAAGGATCTGCGGGAAAAGGTGGTTGAACTGTATAAAACAGGAAAGGGATATAAAAAGATATCTAGGGAATTGAGAATGCCAATCAGCAGTGTTCAAACTCTAAACAAGAAGTGGAAAATGAGGGGTTCTGTTATAACCAAACCACGGTCAGGTAGACTAACTAAAGTTTCAGCCACAACTGCCAAGAAAATTGTTTGGGATGCAAAGAAAAACCCACAAATAACTTCAGGTGAAATATAAGACTCTCTGAAAACATGTGGTGTGGCTGTTTCAAGATGCACAATAAGGAGGCACTTGAAGAAAGTCGCCAGAAGAAAACCATTACTACGCAAAATGCCACAAAGTATCCCGCTTACAATACGCCAAACAGCACAGAGACAAGCCTCAAACCTTCTGGCACAAAGTCATTTGGAGTGATGAGACCAAAATTTAGCTTTTTGGCCACAACCATAAACACTACATTTGGAGAGGAGCCTAGGCCTATGATGAAAAGGTCCTCCATTCCTACTGTGAAACACGGAGGTGGATCGCTGATGTTTTGGGGATGTGTGAGCTACAAAAGGCACAGGAAATTTGGTCAAAATTGATGGCAAGATGAATGCAGTATGTTATCAAAAAATAGTGGAGGAACATTTGCATTCATCAGCCAGGAAGCTGCGCATGGGACGTACTTGGACATTCCAACATGACAATGATCCAAAACACAAGGCCAAGTTGAATAAAGTGAAGGTTCTGGAGTGGCCATCTCAGTCTCCTGACCTCAATATCATTAAGCCCCTCTGGGAAGATCTCAAAATGTGCAGTTCATGCAAGACATCCCAAGAATTTCCAGGAACTGGAGGCTTTTTGCCAAGAGAAATGGGCAGCTTTACCATCTGAAAAGATAAAGAGCCTCATCCACAAATTACTTCAAGCTGTCATTGATGTTAAAGGGGGCAATACACATTATTAAGAACTGGGGTATGTAAACTTTTGATCAGGGTCGTTTGGGTAGTTTCTGTTGTCAGCATGGTTTAAAATAAATAAATAAAAGGAGTAAAAAACTGTTGATTGATAATAAATGGCTTCAGCCAAACACTAACCATAAGTGAAAGAGAAAAGTTTTTGTGTTATCATTCATATTCTCTGAAAAATGGCCAAGAAATCATAAATTCTGCCAGGGTATGTAAACTTATGAGCACAACTGTATATTTACCAAAAAATGCCTACAAGTGCTGTACAGTAACACTTCATAACTAGCAACGTTTAAAGAATAAGCACATTCTTAATGGCACCCACACGCATCAGCAAACCGCCTGAGTTTTCCTGCACGAGAAATCGCTTTTGTTCTGTGCAGCACATTTTTAAGTGTGAACTTAGGCAGACAGGATAAGTTAAAGAACATGTTACCCCAACATTTCATATTCCAGATATGTGCCTGATGTACCATGTACTTGTGTTAAAAAGTATCCTGTTCCTTTGAGTACCGCTATTTTTGGTCAAGTACTTGCAGGTACCAAGTACTAATACTTTGTGGTGAAATTTGTGTTATTAGAAAAATAAATAAAAAAATGTTGCAAATCACACAGCAAAGAATCGCATGCAATTTGAATAGGTATGGGGTGCGATTCTTGTCCAAATAGCATGCGATTTCCCCCACTACTCCTGTGTGTGTACGCATACAGTGGGTACGGAAAGTATTCAGACCCCCTTAAATTTGTCACTCTTTGGTATATTGCAGCCATTTGCTAAAATCATTTAAGTTCATTTTTTTTCCTCTTTAACCACTTAAGCCCCGGACCATTTTGTAGATAAAGGACCAGGAGGTGATTTCAGAATTTTGCACTGCGCTGCTTTAACTGTAAATCGTGCGAACATGCAATGTTGTACCCAAACGAAATTTGCGTCCTTTTCTTCCCACAAATAGAGCTTTCTTTTAATGGTATTTGATTGCCTCTGCGATTTTTATTTCTTGCGATATAAACGGAAATAGACCGAAAATTTTGAAAAAAAAAAAATGATATTTTCTACTTTTTGTTATAAGAAAAATCGAATAAAACTAAATTTTAGTCATACATTTAGGCCAAAATGTATTCAGCCACATGTCTTTAGTAAAAAAAAAGTCAATAAGCGTATATTTATTGGTTTGCGCAAAAGTTATAGCGTTTACAAACTAGGGTACATTTTCTGGAATTTACACAGCTTTTAGTTTATGACTGCCTATCTCATTTCTTGAGGTGCTAAAATGGCAGGGCAGTACAAACCCCCCCAAATGACCCCATTTTGGAAAGTAGACATCCCAAGGAAATTGCTGAGAGGCATTTTGAGCCCATTGAATATTTTTTTTTTTTGTCTCAAGTGATTGAATGACAAAAAAAAAAAAAATTACAAAAAGTTGTCACTAAATGATATATTGCTCACACATGCCATGGTTATATGTGAAATTGCACCCCAAAATACATTTTGCTGCTTCTCCTGAGTACGGGGATACCACATGTGTGGGACTTTTTAGGAGCCTAGCCGCGTACGGGACCCCGAAAACCAAGCACCGCCTTCAGGATTTCTAAGGGCACATATTTTTGATTTCACTCCTCACTACCTATCACAGTTTCGAAGGCCATAAAATGCCAAAATAGCACAAAACCCCCACAAATTACCCCATTTTGGAAAGTAGACACCCCAAGCTATTTGCTGAGAGGCATGGTGAGTATTTTACAGCTCTCATTTGTTTTTGAAAATGAAGAAAGAAAAAAAAAAAAAAATATATATATATATATATATATATATATATATATATATATATATATATATATATATATATATATATATATTTTTTTTCCAATTTTCAAAACTTTGTGACAAAAAGCGAGATCTGCAAAATACTCACCATACCTCTCAGCAAATAGCTTGGGGTGTCTACTTTCCAAAATGGGGTCATTTGGGGGGGTTTGTGCCATCTGGGCATTCCATGGCCTCCGAAACTGTGATAGGCAGTGAGAAGTAAAATCAAAAATTTACACCCTTAGAAAGCCTGAAGGCGGTGATTGGTTTTTGGGGTCCCGTACGCGGCTAGGCTCCCAAAAAGTCTCACACATGTGGTATCCCCGTACTCAGGAGAAGCAACAGAATGTATTTTGGGGTGCAATTCCACATATAACTATGGCATGTTTGAGTAATATATCATTTAGTGACAACTTTGTGCAAAAAAAAATAAAAATAAAAATTTGTCTCTTTTCCGCAACTTGTGTCAACATATAAAATATTCCATGGACTCGACATGCCTCTCAGTATATAGCTTGGGGTGTCTACTTTCCAAAATGGGGTCATTTGGGGGGGTTTTGAACTGTTCTGGCATTTTATACACAACATTAGGAAGCTTACATCCACTCTTCTAACCAAGCTATGAGTAAGCACTGAAATTACAGTGCGAAACGCGTCAGCTTGTCTGCTCTCATGCTTTGCTGTGGTTTGGATTTCCGTGATTTTCCAATAAAGGAACTGTTTTTGGAGTGCGGCTGTCCAATAGTTTCCTTCCATTTTTCACTCTTCTAACCACTTGAAGACAAAGCCCTTTCTGACACTTTTTGTTTACATGAAAACATTTTTTTTTTGCAAGAAAATTATGTTGAACCCCCAAACATTATATATATTTTTAAAGCAAAGGCCCTACAGATTAAAATGGTGGGTGTTGCATTTTTTTTTTCCACACAGTATTTGCGCAGTGATTTTTTTGGGGGAAAAAATACACTTTTTTTAATTTTAATGCACTAAAACACACTATATTGCCCAAATGTTTGATGAAATAAAAAAGATGATCTTAGGCCGAGTACATAGATGCCAAACACGACATGCTTTAAAATTTCGCACAAACGCGCATTGGCGACAAACTACATACATTTTTAAAAGCCTTTAAAAGCCTTTACAGGTTACCCCGTTAGATTTACAGTGGAGGTCTACTGCTAAAATTACTGCCCTTGATCTGACCTTCGCGGTGATACCTCACATGCATGGTGCAATTGCTGTTTACATATGACGCGAGACCGACACTTGCGTTCGCCATTGGGCAAGAGCAGGGCAGGACAGGGGTGCTTTTTTTTGTTTTGTTTTTTATTATTAATTTTGCTTTTTTAATTTTATTTTAAAATTGTTCCTTCCATATTTATTTATTTTTTATCATTTTTATTGTTATCTCAGGGAATGTAAATATCCCCTATGATAGCAATAGGTAGTGACAGGTACTCTTTTTTGAAAAAACTGGGGTCTTCTGGACCCTATATCTTTCCTCTGCCCTCAAAGCATCTGACCACACGAAGATCAGTGTGATAAAATGCTTTCCCAATTTCCCAATGGCGCTTTTTATATCCGGGGGGGGGGGGGGGGGGAGGGGGAAACATTCCCTCCCACTGCTTGTAAAAGCAGTCCAGAGGCTAATTAGCCACTAGGATTGCTTTTACATGAAAGCCGGCCGCTGGCTGAAAAGAATGATACCAAGATGATACCTAAACCCGCAGGCATCATTTTTTTTAAACTGTGGTGGTGAAATCACCTCCTACAGCACTGGAGTCGCAGGGATCAGGCCTGTCTCTGCGAACGCTGCAGTTATGTGTGTTGTGTTTTGTAAGTGACAGTGATCGATCGATACTGCACTTGGGTGGCCTGGGCTGGACGGAGGGGCAAAACGCAGGTGCTAGCAGGTATCTGGGCTGATCCCGCTAACACTGCGTTTTTGGGAACCCTAAACTGCTGGGGACGCTAGTATAGATCTGATCAGATCAGATATTGAGCTGATCAGATACTATACCACTAAGGGGGGTGTATGCTTCACGCGTGGGTGTTAGCGTTACTGGCACTAACCTGACGCTGCCTGGGGTGTGACGCAGACCCTCTCTGACGCTAAAACCTAATTGATATCACCCGCCGGGCGATCAGGGGGTTAAACCTTTATTGGGTTATATATACGGCGGGTGCCCTGACACTATAAAAAGCAAACTAACTAACCAGCGTCACCCGTAACACTTATATGGTGATCACTGGTGAAAGGGTTAACTAGGGGCAATTAGGGGGTTAAAACCTTTATTAGATAATATATGGGGGTACCCGACGCTATAAAAACCTGCGGCGAACCTAAAAAAAAAAAAATTACTGGCTACCGATCTGCATCACCGACGCTAAGACAGCGATCAGAAAAATGATCGCTTAGCGACGGCGGTGCTAGGGGGTGAAAGGGTTATCTGGCAGGTGATCAGGGGGTTAAACCTTTATTAGGGGGGGTTTGGGGGCTACACTGGACCTAAAACTAAATGTAGTGACACTTTTACAGTCACAAATGTCACTGATTGCAGTGATCAGTAAATAAATGGTCACTGCAATAAGTGACACTGTGACTGGGGGCTGGGGGGGTGATCTGGGGGGGCGATTTGTGTGCCTATGTGTCCTGGTGTCAGTGTAGTGTTAGTGCACTGACCTGATGTCTTCTCTTGTACGGCGCTCGGTATATGTGAGCGCCGCATGAGAGATGACATGACTTCCTCCTGCTTCCTCTGCCTGTGTAAACATTACACAGCAGAGGGAGCATTTCCATTAGCCGGGAGCGATCGCGGGGGGGTGGCCGGAATCGAATGGCCGCCCCCTCATGTCGGATCGCTACCCAATGAATACCGACTGCTCACTGTATAGGAGGGGGTCCGATCGGACCCCCCCAACTGTACAAAGGCAATCACGTACACTGTACGTGATTGTGCCTGTCGGTGCCATTCTGCCGACGTACATATACAGTGAGCGGTCGTTAAGTGGTTAATGTACACACAGCACCCCATATTGACAGAAAAACACAGAATTGTTCACATTTTTGCAGATTTATTAAAAAAGAAAAACTGAAATATCACATGGTCCCAAGTATTCAGACCCTTTGCTCAATATTTAGTATTTGCACCCTTTTGATCTAATACAGCCATGAGTCTTTTTGGGAAAGATACAACAAGTTTTTCACACCTGGATTTGGGGATCCTCTGCTATTCCTCCTTGCAGATCCTCTCCAGTTCTGTCAGGTTAGATGGTAAACGTTGGTGGACGGCCATTTTTAGGTCTCTCCAGAGATGCTCAATTGGGTTTAAGTCAGGGCTCTGGCTGGGCCATTCAAGAACAGTCACGGAGTTGTTGTGAAGCCACTCCTTCGTTATTTTAGCTGTGTGCTTAGGGTCATTGTTTACCTTCCAACAAGACCTTCGGCCCAGTCTGAGGTCCTGAGCACTCTGGAGAAGGTTTTCGTCCAGGATATCCCTGTACTTGGCCGCATTCATCTTTCCCTCGATTGCAACCAGTCGTCCTGTCCCTGCAGCTGAAAAACACCCCCACAGCATGATGCTGCCACCACCATGCTTCACTGTTGGGACTGTATTGGATAGGTGATGAGCAGTGCCTGGTTTTCTCCACACATACCGCTTAGAATTAAGGCCAAAAAGTTCTATCTTGGTCTCATCAGACCAGAGAATCTTATTTCTCACCATCTTGGAGTCCTTTAGGTGTTTTTTTAGCAAACTCCATGCGGCTTTCATTTGTCTTGCACTGAGGAGAGGCTTCCGTCGGGCCACTCTGCCATAAAGCCCCAACTTGTGGAGGGCTGCAGTGATGGTTGACTTTCTACAACTTTCTCCCATCTCCCGACTGCATCTCTGGAGCTCAGCCACAGTAATCTTTGGGTTCTTCTTTACCTCTCTCACCAAGGCTCTTCTCCCCCGATAGCTCAGTTTGGCCGGGCGGCCAGCTTTAGGAAGAGTTCTGGTCGTCCCAAACGTCTTCCATTTAAGGATTACGGAGGCCACTGTGCTCTTAGGAACCTTAAGTGCAGCAGAAATGTTTTTGTAACCTTGGCCAGATCTGTGCCTTGCCACAATTCTGTCTCAGAGCTCTTCAGGCAGTTCCTTTGACCTCATGATTCTTATTTGCTCTGACATGCACTGTGAGCTGTAAGGTCTTATATAGCAGTGTTGCTCAACTCCAGTCCTCAAGGCGCCCCAACAGGTCATGTTTTCAGGCTCTCCATTGTTTTGCACAGGTTATTTGGTCAGTTTAACTGCTTTAGTAATTCCCACAGCGGTTTCATCTGAGGGAAATCCTGAAAACATGACCTGTTGGGGCGCCTTGAGGACTGGAGTTGAGAAACACTGTTCTATAGACAAGTGTGTGGCTTTCCTAATCAAGTCCAATCAGTATAATCAAACACAGCTGGACTCAAATCAAGGTGTAGAACCATCTCAAGGATGATCAGAAGAAATGTACAGCACCTGAGTTACATATATGAGTGTCACAGCAAAGGGTCTGAATACTTAGGACCATGTGATATTTCAGTTTTTCTTTTTTAATAAATCTGCAAAAATGTCAACAATTCTGTGTTTTTCTGTCAATATGGGGTGCTGTGTGTATATTAATAAGGAAAAAAATGAACTTAAATGATTTTAGCAAATGGCTGCAATATAACAAAGAGTGAAAAATGTAAGGGGGTCTGAATACTTTCCGTACCCACTGTATATAGAAGGGAAAAGTGCCATCTAGTAGCCAGTTTAAAAAAATTCAGAACTCGCAGTACAAATCTGACCACATGTCCTGGTCTGCTGACGATAGCAAATCAGGGCTGCTGGAGGTGCTCACAGGGATGGAGGATAAGTCCTGGGACCCCCATGGGTACAGGGCGGAAGTGATGTCAGGGGGAGGACCACCTCTACCTTTTCTCCAGCCCTGTGAGCACCTCCAGTGGCCTCGGCCGACCAGGACACCTATGTAGATTATTTTGCATGTGGCCAGATATTTACTGTGAGTTCTAACATTTTTTTTTTTTCTTAACCACTTAAGCCCCGGACCACTTTTTGTGATTCGGCACTGCGTCGCTTTAACTGACAATTGCGCGGTGGTGCGACGTGGCTCCCAAACAAAATTGACGTCCTTTTTTCCCACAAATAGAGATTTCTTTTGGTGGTATTTGATCACCTCTGCGGTTTTTATTTTTTGCGCTATAAACAAAGTGACAATTTTGAAAAAAAATGCAATATTTTTTACTATAATAAATATCCCCCAAAAGTATATAAAAAAAAAAAAAAAAAAAACATTTTTTTCCCTCAGTTTAGGCCTATATGTATTCTTCTACATATTTTTGGTAAAAAAAAATTGCAATAAGCGTTTATTGATTGGTTTGCACAAAAGTTATAGCGTCTACAAAATAGGGGATAGTTTTAATGACATTTTTAATAATATATATATATATATTTATATATTTTTTTCTACTAGTAATGGCGGCGATCAGCGATTTTTATCGTGACTGCGACATTATGGCGGACACATCGGACACTTTTGACACATTTTGGGACCATTGTCATTTTTACAGCGATCAGTGCTATAAATATGCACTGATTACTGTAAAAATTACACTGGCAGTGCAGGGGTTAGCCAGGAGAGGGCTCTGAAGGGGTTAAGTGTGTCCTAACTGCAGGGGGGATGGGCTCTGTGTGACACGACACTGATCACCGCTCCCGATCACACGGAGCTGTGATCAGTGTCCGGTCACTAGGAAGACTGGGGAAATGCTTGTTTACATCAGCATTTCCCCGTTCTTCCTCTTCGTGAGATGATCAAGGGTATCCCCGCGGACATCGAGTCTGCAGGACCCGCGGTCAGACTCACGGCGCCTTAAAGGCGACGTAAATATACGTTGATCTGCCGTGCTATTCTGCAGTCTATGGAGGTTAAAATTGCACCGCACCAAACATGCACAGGACCCCCTTTTTTTTAAAATCACATCAGAATCGCACCGCATAGATGTGGCCTCCATTGCGCGCGTCCACAATGCCGCTTCTTAAAGGGGACGTGCCTGTCCGTGCCATTCTGCCAACGTATATCGTCATGCGATGGTCGGCAAGCGGTTAAACTGCCCTCTAGATGGTGCTTTAATCCCTTTCTATACACACACACACACACACACACACATCGCACCGTATTCCTTTTCAAATCGCATGAGATTCTTTGCAGTGCGATTTGAACCCATTCATTTTATATTGATCGGGAATCGGTGGGACCGGCTCCCGATCATGTGACCACTGTGACAGCCAATCACAGTGGTCATGCAATCCTTCCCAACCCCCCCCCCCTCCTCCCCTCCCGGCTTACAGACCCGATTAAAGGGACACCGAGGCTGGGTGTGAAGGGGATAATGTATATCTGAATCTAAGAACAAAAATGTTATGTAATGCAGCTTACCATTCCTTATACTGGTGGGTGGGGGGGCCAATTCTGAAACTAAAACAGCAATTAAAAATTGAGGAAAAACAAAAAACAAAAAAAAAAAAAACACAATGGGATAATGAGAGATCTAAGCAGCTTAGAAATAAACAGTTTTCTGCTTAGACAGACGTTCCTCTGTGGAAGATGTTTGTGGCTTAACACGTTCCCCCAGACATGATGCAATGTGTACAGTTATTTCTTCATATCCATCGGGTCATGTCTCTACAGCATGAACCTGATCCCTCGTCACATCACCCTCTTCAATGGAAGTGAAATGATACCGACTCATATTGGCTTCTATAAGCGATGAGCAGATCCTGCTTTTGTACTCTGCAGAAGTACAGTCATGTGAAAAAGTAAGAGTACCCCATGTAAACTGTTGACTTGGGCCTCATTCACACCTGTGTTTGGGGGGTCAATCATTCCTCATTCAAATCCTACTTTTGGGGTCAACCAGTCTTCATTCATACCTATATTTGGGGTCAACCGGTCCTCATTCACACCTACATTTGGGGTCAACCGGTCCTCATTCACGTCTACAGTGAGGGAAAAAAGTATTTGATGCCCTGCCGAATTTGTAGGTTTGCCCACTGACAAATGATCAGTCTATAATTTTAAATGGTAGCTTTATTTTAATAATGAAAGACAGAATAACAAAAAAAAAAAAAAAAAATCTAGAAAAAACGCATTTCAAAAAAGTTATAAATTGATTTGCTTTTTTAAGAGTGAAATAAGTATTAGATCCCTTCACAAAACATGACTTACTTGGTGGCAAAACCCTTGTTGGCAATCACAGAGGTTAGATGTTTCTTGTAGTTGGCCACCAGGTTTGCACACATCTCAGGGGGGATTTTGTCCCACGCCTTTTCAGATCCTCTCCAAGTCAATAAGGTTTTGAGGCGGACGTTTGGTAACGCAAACCTTCAGCTCCCTCCACATGTTTTCTATGGGATTAAGGTCTGGAGACTGGGGCCATTCCAGTACCTTAATGTGCTTCTTCTTGAGCGACTCCTTTGTTGCCTTGGCCGTGTGTTTTGGGTCATTGTTATCCTGGAATACCCATCCATGATCCATTTTCAATGCCCTGGCTGAGGGAAGGAGGTTCTCACCCAAGATTTGCCGGTACATGGCGCCATCCATTGTCCTTTTGATGCAGTGAAGTTGTCCTGTCCCCTTAGCAGAAAAACACCCCCAAATCATAATGTTTCCACCTCCATGTTGGACGGTGGGGATGATGTTCTTGGGGGCATAGGGCAGCATTCCTCCTCCTCCAAACACGGCGAGTTGAGTTGGGGTTGAGATGCCAAAGAGCTTGATTTTGGTCTCATCTGACCACAACACTTTCACCCCGATCTCCTCTGAATCATTCAGATGTTCATTAGCAAACTTCAGACGGGCCTGTACATGTGCTTTCTTGAGCAGGGGGACCTTGTGGGTGCTGCAGGATTTCAGTGTTTTCCTGGTGACTATGGTCCCACTTACCATTTAGTTCCTGCCTGGACAGTCGCTCCAGTCCTCCAAGGCCATAGAGGCGATCAAAGAGCATCAACTCTTTGATCGCCTATGGGAGCAGCCGACCACACCGCTTGGCGGAAACGGTAAGCCCGAGAAACATCAGCGCACAGAATGCTTTCATGAGAAAGCCAGCTGCAAAAAATATTACCGGGGTTATGGCCATAATCCTAGTAAACCACTTGCAAACTGCAATGTGTATATATACACGTATTGTGGTCATCAAGATCATCATCTCATCCAGTCTATCAACCTTTTTTAATCACAGAAGAACCCTTGAAATAATGTTCAGGTCTCAAGGAAACCCTGTGACCATTACAAAAAACTTCGGGCACCTCTCCAGGTCCCAAATCCCACTCTTTCTGGTGACTGTCAATCTCACCAATCTAAAACAAAAGCTTCTACCTCCACTTGTACGGGAGGTATTTTTACTTTTACGGCTTGTTTACATTACTTTTCAGGGGGTGTTTGACAGGCGGTAAGGTGGCCTATAATAAAAAAAAAAATGCAGATCAAGCACAGGTCTTTACTGCCCCCAATCGCAAGTGTAAATCTAGCCGTAAGGTAAAAGCATCGTAAACTGATAGTTAATTAAAAGGTTATCAAAAATCATTTTTGCCATGCATTGGCCACGCAGTGATGGCGGCTGTGCATACGGTGTAATGCGTCCCCTTACCATGAACAGGGACCATGCCATTTTCACAAATATATAGTGCCACCAACAATGGCTTCAGCTCATGGCACCACCCCAGGTCAATGTTCAGATCACAAATTTATGCAACGATGGTGTACCAGAATTATCCATTGCTGATACATGTACATCGTCTGATCCTATGCTTTTCTGCCTTTGAAAATAGGAATTGCTCACAGTAAAATTATTATGGGATGAGGACATCAGTTGCTAAGCAACTCAGCACCTATTCATTGTTAGAAAGAAAAAGGCAGGGTTCATCCTTTTCCGATGTTTCTACAGCAAGGCTACCCAGCAGAAAAGGAGCCTGAGCAATCCATATGCATGGTGAGGACTGGAAGGACTCTAATCCTGGACACCTGTGTGCCTAGAGCTTGGAAACATTAGAAGCCCCCTGTAGTCACAGCGCCCAAACCTGCAAAAGTTGCAATGTATTCAAGCAACATTCCCTCAAAGTCAGTTTAAGCCCTGGTTCACACTGGTGCGATTTGACATGTCAAATCGGCGATATTTGCCGCAAATTGCGGACAATGGCACAGTCCTAATCGGTGCGACGCCGCATCTGCGGCGCTGCACCGATTTCAAAAAGTAGTTTCTGTACTACTTTTTTTGCGATTTCGGACGCGACTTACATTGACATCTGTGTCAGATGTCTTTGTAATCGCGGCTGAAATCGGGACTGCCAGCAAGAGTGAAATCGTGCGAGTTCAGCTGAACTCGCAGGCTTCACTCCCACAGCCCCAGTGTGAACCTGGGCCAAGTCCTGGTTCACACTGATGCGATTCACGCGATCCAAAATGCATAGATTTGCATGCAACATTGGTTTTCTATGAAGGCCACATATATGCGGTGCGATTCTGATGTGGTTAAAAAAAAAAAAAACAGAAGAAGGCTGTGCATGTTTAGTGTGGTGCAATTTTAAGCTCCAAAAAAAAAAAAAAAAGCATTAATCGCAGCTGTCAAGCCCAAATCTCACTGCACATTTACATTCCAAACCGCATGAAAATCGCACCGCATCCAGTGCAAACCTGGACTGCATTCTTTTTTGTTTCAGAGGTGAGCTACATTTGCAGGAATAAGCAGTCTCAAATGGGGTGGCGTGCACGTCCAGAGACAAGGTTACTTTGCCCATTCTAGAGAGAATGATAGTATGACCTGACATTCAGTGGGTGGTAGGATTACCTGAAAAGTGCTCCGGGGATCGCTTTCCAGAGCATGAGCAATTCATTTTCCCATTGGGCCAAACAATAAAATAGGACTGATGTGGAGGGCCAAACCTAAAAGGAGGAGCTCCAGGCTCCCCCCCCAAAAATTTGAAAGTCAGCAACTACAGTATTTGTATTTTAATATAAGGACACTTACCTGTCCAGGGATCCCACGATGTCCTCATCCGAACTGATTGTTCAATCAGCTTTGGGTGGAAGGAAGGGAGGGGCCGAACTTCCGGCTCAGATCTGACGCAGAAGTGGGAGCGGGTACCTCTCAAAACCAGGTAACCGCTCCCCCTTCCCCCCAAAACGTGCTAAATGTGGCAGTAGAGGGGTGGGGGAGAAGGGTGCAAACAAGCAGAACTTCCCCCTTTGGGTGGAGCTTCACTTTAATTCTGGTCAATATTAATTTTGGACCTGAGAAGGTCCATAAGTATGTAACCATATAGAAATCAATCACCTGGCATTGAGAATAATAATAGGTACAACTGCTCATGAAGTCTGGCTTTTTTAGATGGGCGGTTGGGGGTGGGAAAGGATAAGATCACCTTTTGGAAAATGTTACATGTTCCACCTGTATTTAGGGCAGGGCTCAAAATTTCAAGTCCTGAGCTACTAGCCAGGCCTCAAAAGGTTACTCGCCACCAGTGCTCCACTCAATCCCTACCCTGCCCCGCCCCGAATTCCGCCCCTAGACACGCCCTCATAAAATGACACAAATGTTTTATGCAAAAATAAGTTACAAAAATAAATATTAACAACAACAACTTTATCAGTGCAGTCTCACCTGTGCCCCTCAATGCAGCCTCACCTGTGCCCACCGTTGCAGCCACACTGTGCCCACCGTTGCAGCCACGCCTGGGCTGAGGAATGCATGGCTGGAGGAAGAGGAGAGCTGCGGGATAGCACGCTGTTAGCGGCGCTTACATTATGATTGTCTCCGCTCTGCTCGACACAGCCCCGCCTGCTCGTGACCTGCGCCTGTGATAGAACGCCGGTCCACTGCTGGGATGCGTTCCATCTATCACAGGCGCAGGTCACGAGGAGGCGGGGCTGTGTCGAGCAGAGCGGAGACAATCATAATGTAAGCGCCGCTAACAGCGTGCTATACCGCCGCTCTCCTCTTCCCCCGGGGCGATCAATGGGAGAACAGTTCCCGATCAACCCCGCCGGCGGTGCTCTCCACCCCTCTCCCAGGCAGGCAGCCCAGCTCGCAAGATCAAATTTTCCACTCGCAAAATGCGAGTAGGCGAGTGGAAAATTTGAGGGCTGATTTAGGATAACATGTTCCAGCTCTTGAAGCCTCTCCCCCCCCCCTCTCAATGTGACAGAGGGCGTGGGATCTTCTCCCCACAACTGCTGACACAATTCAAAAACTGTGCAATAAATATACATTTACCGTCAGCCACCGCGGCTGATGCCTTGAAATCCTGAATGGACTGTGAGGCTGGTGAGCGCTCTAGTCATTCATTCACAAACCCTGCAGCTCGTAAGCAGTCAGCCCCTGTTGGAGGTGCAGGCTGAAAGCTGCAGGGCTTGTCTGCAGAAACCTGACATTAGACTCCTGATCCACTGATCATGCGTGTAATGCTTTTCAGGCACCTGCAGGAAAAAAATAGTGAATGCACATTTTTTTCTGTAAAAATATTTGCCTTTATTATTTTTTCTTAAAAGGTGAACTTATCCTTTAGAAATGGGCAGCTGAGCCACAGTTTTACCACCCTCCAGCCGCCCACCCAAACTGTAAAATAGCAGCCGGGCAGGGCTGTTCACATCTGGCACCGTTTGTCAAATTTGTCCATTGTGTTTAATGGGGCTGCGCTGCAACCGCCTGCAATGCATGGGTTTATTGTGCGGCATTATAGGGTTAAATCAAGTGGTGAGGAGGCGATATACCACCTCCTCACTGCCTGTCAAATGCCCTCTGAAAAGCATTGTGACTGGAAGGAGAGATCCTGAGATTGGTACATCGGGGATATCTGCAGATCCTGACCTGGGAGTGAAGAACAGGCGAATGGCTCCTGGGGTTTGCAGCGTGGAGCCGCTGGCACAGAAGAACTTGGCCTGGGAGCAGAGTGGCGGGAGGGCAGAGCGATGTCCCATAGGCCAGCGGTCCCCAACCTTTTTGCCATCAGGGGAATGGCTATTTTTAACGCGTCAATGATTGAAGCACATTATTTCTATTATTACATTGTCATATTTAATAAAATTGTTTCACTCACAATAATGCAGAATCAGTGGGAGTCCTAAGCTTGTCACTTGCCACCGTCGCCTGCCACCAGATGCAGATGCAGTTTCCCACTGTAGCCTGCCACCAATAGATGCAACTTACCAAGAGTTTAAGGCCAATTTCTGACAGCAAAGAACTTCTCACTTCTCTCACTCGCGCCTCTCCTATGGATTCCCACATTCGGGAGCGAAAGGAAACCAGCACATGCGCAAGCTTTGTGTTTTTTCACCTAAATGCATTAAAGTGGAGCTCCACCCTAAATTTTTACTTCTGCTAATCGGATTCCTCCCCCCCTCCGGTGTCACAATTGACACCTTTCAGGGGGGAGGGGGGTGAAGATACCTGTCTAAGACAGGTATTTTCACCCACATCAGGGAGTCCTTTCTCCGGGAATCTGCGGGAGTGACGTCACTTCCCCCAGACTTCCCGTAGTGTTCTGGGAGACACTCGGCTCCCAGAACACAGGAGGACGAATCAGAATGGCGCAGCGTGACTCGCGCATGCGCCGTAGGGAACCGGGCATAAAGCTGCAGGGCTTCACTTCCTGGTTCCCTCAGCGAGGATGGCGGAGGGAGCAGCAGAGCGATGAGCGATCGCTCGTCCTCTGCTGCGGACGTCGCTGGACTCCAGGACAGGTAAGTGTCCAAATATTAAAAGCCAGCAGCTGCTGTAGCTGTAGCTGCTGGCGTTTAATATTTTTTTTTCCGGCGGAGCTCCGCTTTCAGGTGAAAAAACACCTTGCACTCTCCGGCCCCCCCCAGCCCCCGTTTTACTTACCTGAGCCCCGAATCTCTGTGTGCACGATCCCGCGTTGCTTTCCTCCTGCTCTTTTGGGCCCTTCATTGGATGATTGATAGAAGCGCAGCCATTGGCTCCCGCTGCTGTCAATCAAATCAATGATGCGGCGCGCCGGGGCCGAGTGATACACTCAGCGGCTATGGCCGCTGAGTGTATCACACGGGAGCGCGCCCACAAGGTAACCCCCTCGGGAGAGAGCTTTCCAGAGGGGGGTTAGCTCTTGTGGGGAGGAGCCGAAACAGCCGCCGAGGGACCCCAGAAGACCAGGATCGGGACCACTCTGTGCAAAACGAACTGCACAGTGGAGGCAAGTATGAATAAAAAAACAAAAAAAACAAAAACAAATTAAACCTTTACAACCCCTTAAACCTCAACAGGGTTCAGCCTACGAGATGTAAATAGGCAGACATAGCCACGTTAATGCGGGTGGATGGTGGGGAGATGATGACATCAACTCTCTGCTCAGCCACTGCAGCTTCTTCAGTGCAGCCTGTGCGCCTGGCTGCAAATAGGGTACGGACTGGTACCGGTCTGCAGCCCAAGGGTTGGGGACACCTGACCTGGGCAATGCTCTCCCACCAGAGCCGAGCCACAACTCTGTACCAATCAGCTCCTCAGGCTCTCACAGTTCTTGCTGCTCTCCACATGGACAAGACCTATTTCAGTAGAGGCACCGAGGGCCGGAAAGAGACAGCCAAAGGGCCAGATGTGGTCCTGGGGCCGCAATTCCCCCAGCTCTGGACTAGTGGGATCCTTCCCCGTAAGATAAAGTCTAATCCACTATGTCTAGATAATCTATTGCAACTTTTTTGTACAGGTCACATCTACATAAAACACACAGGTGGTTTATGAGAAAGCTGAAATGTGACCATTTACTAAGAATACATTGTTCTCATTTAAAAGAAAAAATGAGAATAATAAGGATACAAAGTAAGGGGATGTAGGAAAGTTCCTTGAAAGTTTCCCAATTCTCACAGACAAGCCATGACATGTTTCATGTTTACATGTTTCATGTGTTTGAACAGCTGGAAGTGGAGCGAGGGGATAACGAACAAACCTCCCAACCTTCCCTGATTGGAAAGAGGGACACAATACAACACCAGGGATGTAGACAGAGGCATAGGTGTGCGCAGCCAATTGCATTAGGGTGTGCACCCCAAAGCTCAAAGCCACTACGAATGGTGGGTGTGGCCAAATTGCATTTACAGTGGGAGAGGCTTAAAAAGGGACAAGATTCAGTAAAAAAAAAAAAAAAAAAGCCTTCCTGTGCCCATGAAATATGCTTTTGGTCTTCCAGTATGGTGCTTTCACACTGATGTGGTGCAGTTTCCTTTGAGCCAATGCCCAGTTAAAGTCCAATAGTGACGAAACGCGTAGGGTGCCGTGACGTCATCACGCTATACACAACAAGATGGTGGTGTTACGAACATTACAGGAACTAAGGAGAGATACATGGAGACGCCGCGGCTCTCATTTGAATTTACTGCTGAACATATATCTTCACTTTTGTAAGTGCATTTTATTCATTTATTAAAGTTACCTGAATATACATATTATGGAAGTTTCTGCTTTTTATCTTTGAGCAATATCGGGTTACCAGCTATCGCTCCGGATACCTATAGGTTTTGGGGAGACCTCATTCTCTGGGCAAGGTGAGACTGGGAATATTACAGTCACTGCTTTCTTGTAAGCACGATACCGTACACTTGGGTGTTTCATCTGAAAAGCACGTGGTTTTTGGGAAGATTCGTGCCACTTACTACTTCCCGGCAATCACTTTGGTTTATTCTGGGAATCAACCTCTCACGGACTTTTTTTCTAATCAGAACCTGAACTGGACTCTGCTTTCGTTTTCCTTTTTCTCTTTTCTTTTCCAATTTATTTTTTATGGAACAATACTTTTTCTGCATTTAAAGGTTTAAGGATTGTATTGATCACTTGAATTGTGTCACTAAGTTTGTCATCAATTATTCAGCGCTGCACTCTGTTATTTTTCCTTTGGGATTCAGCCTGGATTGGTGAGACACAGGGTATTCATTCAAATTTCAGGATGTTCCCACTCAATCCAAAGGCAGTTGGGAGGTAAGCGCATGGGGTGCTTAGGGTGTGCCCAGGCACACCCAGCACACCCTGTGTGCACGCCTATGGACAGAGGTCACAACCCCCCCCACACCCACCAGGAAGAATTCATAAACTATAAAATTACTGATTAATCCCCACTACTTTTCCTTTATATTGGATTCTCAAAATAATAAATGCAATCCTTAGAGGTTATGAAAGGTCAGTGCACTGTAACACTTTCCATATATAAATGGTACAATTTTCACAGCGGTTTATACATCAGACCAAAAAGAGGAACAACAGACAGAGGAGGAGAGAGGGACAGTCCCTCCATTGAAGGGAATTATACTACAATGATGTTCCATCTACCCTCAGTTTAATAAAGTTTGGTCATTGAAAAAATGAAATTTAAGGGGTGTATTTATAAAGAATTCATGTAGCAATTCACCCAGTGAAAGTGCATGTGGGTTCGTTCTGTGTGAATAGGGCAATCTTATTTTTTTTTACATTTATTTAAAATGGACAAATACCACATTTGGCTACTAGATGACACTTAAGCCTCGTACACACGATCGGATTTTCTGTTGACAAAGCGTAGAACTTTTTTCCGAAGGGCGTTGGCCAGGAACTTGTATTGCATACAAACGGCAAAGAATTGTCGGCCAACAAACACAAAACTACATGGTTTTTCAGCTCTTTAGCGCCACCCATTGCTCAACTTTTGCTAACGTTGTGTTATGGTTAGCATTGCTTCTGAGCATGCGTGTTTGTACTTTGGAGTTTTGTCCGCAGACTTGTGTACAAACGATCGGATAATGTGTGTTGGCGGACAATTTTAAAGCATGCTATCCCACATTTGTCCGCGGAAAATCCGTCAACAATTGTCCGATGGAGCGTACAAACAGTCGGATTTTCCGACAACAGCCTGTCAGCACACAAATCCCGTCGGATAATCCGATCGTGTGTACGAGGCTTTAGACCCCTTTCACACTGGAGGCAGTTTTCAGGCATTTTAGCTCTAGAAATAGCGACTGTAAAGTGCCTGAAAACTGCCTCCCATGCCGCCTGAATATGAAAGCCCAAGTGCTTTCACACTGGGGACGGTGCGCTTGCGGGACGTTAGAAAAAGTCCTGCAAGCAGCATCTTTGGGAGTGCTGTATACAGCTCTCCCAAAACACCCTGCACATTGCAATGAATGGGCAGTGCTTCAAAAGCACCTAAAAAGCACTGCAACACAGGAGCTTTTAACCCGTTCTTGGGGGTTAAATATGCCCCACTAGGGGCCGAAAAGCCCTGCATAAACAGCGGTAAATCACTGCTAAAACGAGCAGCACTTTACCGCTAATGCACAGGCGGCTCAGTATGAAAGGGGTCCAAGTATCATAGGAATTCTTCTGATACTTAGCACCATCTAGAGGCCAAATGTGAGATTTTCTGGTTTAAAAATTAATGAAAAAAACATTTGGACCAGCAAAGAAAATAACCTGATAACATTTTTTTGTTGACTCACAGACAGTCCCATTCACTTTAATGTGACAACTGGTGATGTGGCAATGACACAACAAGGTGAGGGACGTGGCGGCAGCAGGTGAGTGGATGCCCACTAACAGGCGCTGCCAGGATGGATCTGAAATGACAGGTGCTCTTTAAATGTAAAGCCTCGTACACACGGTCGGACTTCCATCGGACTTTTCCGTGGTTTTTTGTCCGAACGGAGTTGGTTGGGAACACCGATAGCATACACACCACAGGACTTTTCTGCAAACTTTCTTAAAACTTCTTATAACATCGGGTGTTTTTTCTGCTCTTTACTGCCACCCTTTGGTCAACTTCTGCTATTGTTGGTTGATTTTAACATTAGTTGTTTTGTCCATCGGACTAAAGTCCGATGGTTATCTATACACACGGTCGGACTTTGCTCCATCGGACTTTTGTTGGTCAAAAGTTTGTCCGATGAAATCCAAAACCAAACAAAAAAAGTTTGTCCGATGGAGCGTACACACGGTCGGATTGTTGATCCAACTTGCTTTGTTGGGCAAAAGTCCGACCGTGTGTACGGGGCTTAAGGACTCATTCTTGCTGGTAGTTAGAATCTTTAAATATTTGCAAACAAAATGAAGGTTTCCTATTTAGAATAATAAGCTGTCAGGTTAGTAAAACCATTGTATCAAAACCGATTTAATCATACAGTTTTTAGTGTACATAGATTTGCAAAACAATGGGATAAAGGAATGTTCCTAAACTTGGTTTTATCTCATGGTTAGTGTGAAATTGTGTGAATGCATCAATGCAGTGCATGTCATCTCAGCTTGGATTCATTGAGTTTACCAAAAATGCAAATATTGCAGAATATACAGCCTCATGCTACATATCATGCTGAATAAACTAAATTATTAATGCATCTTAAAATAAAAAAAAGATTTTTTACTCCAAAAACCTTATATTAACCGCTTGCCGACGACTGCCTCACACACTTATATGTCAGCAGAATGGCACGGGCAGGCAAAGCAACGTGTATGTATATATTATAACACATACACATACATGTTGCTTTGAATCTGCCGCCTAGCGGGCGCTTGCCCGCCGCGGTCTCCGTGACCGTGCCAGCAGGACCTGTGGACTCGATGTCCGCCGGTGTCCCGCGATCGTGTCACGGAACGGCAGAACGGGGGGGGGGGGGGGGGGAAGCCTTTGTAAACACAGCATCTCCCTGTTCTGCCTAGTGACAGGACACTGATCGTCTTGCTCCCTCTCATCGGGAGCAGTGATCAGTGTTGTGTCACAGTAAACCACGCCCCCTAACAGTTAGAACACATCCCTAGGACACACTTAACCCCTTCCTAGCCCCTTAGTGGTAAACCCCTTCATTGCCAGTCACATTTACACAGTAATCAGTGCATTTTTATAGCACTGATCGCTGTATAAAATGTGAATGGTCCCAAAATAGCGCCAAAAGTGTCCGATGTGTCCGCCATAATGTCAGTCATGAAAAAAATAAATGATCGCCGCCATTACTATTATGGAAGCAAGATATGGAAGCTTGGGCCAGTGGGAGATTCTTCCATCCACACAGTTCAGCGTAGATGGAGGAATCTGTTCCACTTTTTCCATCTGACCATAGAAAATCTGCAGATAATCTATAGGTGGATGGCCAGTCTAAGTTTTCCCCTTTTGTTATGTATTACACATGTATATTCTGCTGAGGATTCAAGAAGATTTCATTTGTGATGGGCTACTTCATTCACATGAAAAAGGTAAAGAAAGCTGCACTTTGTTTTCTTTCAATACAGCTGAATAGGATTATCTAGGGAGTAAAAAACGCCGACGCCAGCACATTGGCAATTAGCATTTGTTTCTAGAAATGTAACCCTCCTGGAGGCAGAAACCTCCTATAAATATATACAACGAATCATTTGAGTTTCCATAAGGCTACTTTCACACTGAAGCGCTGGCGGTATAGCGGCGCTATTTTTAGCGCCGCTATACCGTATTTTTTGCCGCGATTTGCGGGCGCTAGCGGCTGAAAATTGGTTAAAAACGCCCGCAATAACGCCTCTTTGCGGCGTTTTGGAGGCGCTACCCCATGGATTTCAATGGGCAGGGGCGCTATAGGAGCGGTATTTTTACCGCTCCTATAAGATGCGGCTTGCAGGAGTTTTTTGACCCTCCTGCAAGCGCAACGCTCCAGTGTGAAAGCCCTCGGGCTTTCACACTGGATACAATTGAGCGGTATTTTTGGGGCGCATTGCAGGCGCTATTTTTAGCGCAGTAGCGCCTCAGTGTGGAAGGGGCCTTATTTCTTATGGGGAAATTCGTTTTGATATACAAGTGCTTTGGATTACAAGCATGTTTCCGGAACGAATTATGCTCGCAATCCAAGGTTTTACTGTACAAGTATCTGTTATCTCAGCAATGTCAACTGCTGCAAAAACAGTTCTAAATCCTGCCGACACTTTTATTGGGATTTTTCTAACTACATAGGATTAACATGAACATCTAAGATCAATGAGCTTCAAATGCTAACCAGACAACAAAGTAACCAGGCTAATCTTGGAAAGTCCACTCAATATACCTTCAGGGCCGCTATACACCGTTCGATTTTCTCATGAGTTTCCCCATTTTTGCCAACATCTCTCATTGTTCCGCCAATAGTTTTCCCAGCCAGCTAATTGGGTTGGGGGTCGTGAAAATTCAATTTCTGCCTGGGAGCCACCCATAGAAATCAATGATGGTATGTAGTACTTGTGTACACACACACGCACACGCACACACACACACACACACGGTAGGGTTGCCACCTCATCCCTTTAGCCCTGGTTCACATCACATTGGTACGATTTGGCATGCGATTTGACATGATCGCAAATCATGCCAAATCGGCGGCTACTAAAGAAGTCCCAAACCCTTTTGTAAAAATCACATCAAACCGACCCTGTGGTTTGGCACGCACAAAGACCCGTGCGGTTTGCTGATACATGGAGGGTGCCAGTAAGGATTAAGGTCACTCCCATGAGTCAGCTAAACAGCAGCGTGTTCCAATGCGTGCCGGGGAAACGTGAGATTTGGTGCACGTTTCCTACAGGCGTAGATGTGAACACTTAACCACTTTCCACCCGGCCACTGCATCTAAACGGCCAGGTGGGCGCTTCCTCCTTCTGAGTGGACATTCCTGAACATCCCTCAGGAGTGGGATCGGTCAGCCGCGTGCACACGCGATCCCGATGTTTTCGTGTCACCCGGACACGGCGCATCTCGGATCGGCAGGAGGGCTCTGTGATTGTCCAAACACAGCCATCATGTCATATAACTAGGAGAGAGGGTTGCTAGGCGATCGGCTCTCCTTCTCCTCACACGGAGCTTGTCAGTGAGAAGGAGAGCGGATCTCTGCAGCCGGCCAGTAATCAGTGAGTATGAGGTGTTTTTTTTTTTTTTTTTACACACACACTGATCACCGGCCTAGTGTCCCCAAAACACTGCCCCCACACAGTAAAAACATCTGTCCCAGTGATCATCTGCGCACATCTGTCCCAGTGATCATCTGCGCACATCTGTCCCAGTGATCATCTGCGCACATCTGTCCCAGTGATCACTCAAACCAATTATACACTTATCAGGATTTTTTTTTTACCAAAGACACGTAGCAGAATATATTCCAGCCTAAATTTATGACAAATTTGATTTTATAGGATTACTTTAAAAACAGAAAAGTAAAAAATATTGTTTATTTTTTTTTCAATAATGTCACTCCTTTTTCGCCTATATTGCATTAAATAAAAAACCAAATGAATAAATAGCACCAAAAGAAAGCTCTATGTGTGTGTGAACAAAATGATAAAAATGTAATTTGGGTACAGGGTCGCACGACCGCGCAATTGTCATTCAAATTGTGACAGCGCTGAAAGCTGAAAATTGCCCTGGGAAGGAAGGGGGTGAAAGGGCCTGGTATTGGAGGTGGTCAGTTGGACTTTTGTCAAGCTAAATGTTGCTTTCTTCAGCTACCCGGGTCTCAAATTTTGACCAAACATTTTGAGCCTGCAGAATTGTAAGTCGTCAGTAGGTAGCAAAAGTCTTAAGCCCCGTACACACGGTCGGACTTTTGGCCAACAAACTTCATTTTGAGCAAGTTGGACCAACAATCCGACCGTGTGTACACTCCATCGGACAAACTTTTTTTGCTTTTTTCTTGTTTTCATCGGACAAAAGTTGGGTCTGCAAACGGACAAACTTTTGCCCAACAAAAGCCCAATGGAGCAAAGTCCGACCATGTGTACAGAAAACCATCGGACTTTTGTCCGATGGACAAAACAACTAATGTTAAAATCAAACAACAATAGCAGAAGTTGACCAAAGGGTGTCGGTAAAAAGCAGAAAAACCCCGTGATGTTGCAAAAAGTTTTGGGAAAGTTTGCAGAAAAGTCAGAGCGTGTGTATGCTATGGGTGTTCCCGACCAACTCCGTTCGGACAAAAAAAAAAACACGGAAAAATCCAATGGAAGTCCGACCGTGTGTACGGGGCTTAAGTGTTCTGAATTCTATAAAAATAAAGAGATATAGAAAGAATATATTATATATATTCTATCTCTACATCTCACAGACACATTTTTACAGGGCTTTCCAGAATGACTGCAGCCTCTGGTCGCATGATTCTTTGCTTTACTGTCTACCTCTGCTGTGGTCCCAGTAAGTAGGCGGAGCTTGGAACGCACTGCGTTTTCACAGGCTCAGAGTGGGCCTTTAGAATATATCGGCAGCTACAGGGAATTAGCTTAAAAAGCGTGTCGTGGTGCGAAAGATGATTGGCAGAATGAAAATTAGAGGTACTCAGTAGATCGGCTCTGCCGCCGCAGTCAGTTTTAGGACAACAGTTTTGTATTTGTGTGACGTGTACCTTTAGGGATATGGTGGAGTGTTTCTTTTGTATGTGATAAGCCGTTAAAATCAATATGCTTCTGAAAACAAACCCGCGGTTAACACTCTGTACACAGCAAATGACTATTCAGCTCCGGTCCTTAATAATAATAATAATAATAATAATAATAATAATAATAAATAATTATTATTATTGGCTCATATTAGACAACAGTGACCCTGTGACCTATAGAATTGTGTCACATAGAGAAACGCTGACCTATCACTGGCCGTATTCACACACAGAGCAGGGCAAAGGCCAACAATGATGTGCAGGGGGAGCCATCTGTACCAGCTTTTCCCCAATCTGATTGGACAATCTCCTTTAGATCTGCCAACAACTCTGTAGTGCCAGAGTCTGTCTGATTGGATAGTAGAAGGCGATCCGCGTGTTACATAGTTTTGTTAAATACAAAGATGATTTCAAAAGATTGTACAGTTAGAAGGTAAATGTATATTGGGACCCTTAGCAAATTTACACTGTTATACAAGCTGTACACTCACTACTTTACATTGTAGCAAAATGTCATTTCTTCAGTGTTGTCACATGAAAAGAATAAAATATTTACAAAAATGTGAGGGGTGTACTTACTTTTGTAAGATAGTGTGTGTGTTATATATATATATATATATATATATATATATATATATATATATATATATATACACACATACACACGAAGATTCCTTCTGTACTTATACCTTCTTTAATACTTTATACTTAAAGTATAGAAGGGAGGTATAGATAGAGGTATAGATAGAAATGTATAGAAGGGAGGTATAGATAGAAAGTATAGAAGGGAGGTATATATAGAAATGTATAGAAGGGAGGTATAGATAGAAAGTATAGAAGGAGGTATAGAAGGGAGGTATAGATAGAAAGTATAGAAGGGAGGTATAGATAGAAAGTATAGAAGGAGGTATAGAAGGAAAGTATAAAAAGGAGGTATAGATAGAAAGTATAGAAGGGAGGTATAGAAGGAGGTATAGATAGAAGGTATAGATAGAAAGTATAGAAGGGAGGCATAGATGGGAGGTATAGATAGAAAGTATAAAAAGGAGGTATAGAAGGAGGTATAGAAGGGAGGTATAGATAGAAAGTATAGAAGGGAGGTATAGATAGAAAGTATAGAAGGAGGTATAGAAGGGAGGTATAGAAGGAAAGTATAAAAAGGAGGTATAGATAGAAAGTATAGAAGGGAGGTATAGAAGGAGGTATAGATAGAAGGTATAGATAGGAGGTATAGATAGAAAGTATAGAAAGGAGGCATAGATGGGAGGTATAGATAGAAAGTATAAAAAGGAGGTATAGAAGGAGGTATAGAAGGGAGGTATAGATGGGAGGTATAGATAGAAAGTATAAAAAGGAGGTATAGATAGAAAGTATAGAAGGGAGGTATAGAAAGAAAGTATAGGAGGTATAGAAAGAAAGTATAGAAGGGAGGTATAGATAGAAAGTATAAAAAGGAGGTATAGAAGGAGGTATAGAAGGGAGGTATAGAAGGGAGGTATAGATAGAAAGTATAGAAGGGAGGTATAGAAGGAGGTATAGATAGAAAGTATAGAAGGGAGGTATAGATATAATGTATAGAAGGAGGTATAGAAGGGAGGTATAGATAGAAAGTATAGAAGGGAGGTATAGATAGAAAGTATAGAAGGGAGGTATAGAAGGGAGGTATAGATAGAAAGTATAGAAGGGAGGTATAGATATAATGTATAGAAGGGAGGTATAGATATAATGTATAGAAGGGAGGTATAGATATAATGTATAAAAGGAGGTATAGAAGGGAGGTATAGATATAATGTATAGAAGGGAGGTATAGAAGGGAGGTATAGATAGAAAGTATAGAAGGAGGTATAGAAAGAAAGTATAGAAGGGAGGTATAGAAAGAAAGTATAGAAGGGAGGTATAGATAGAAAGTATAGATAGAAAGTATAGAAGGGAGGTATAGATAGAAAGTATAAAAGGAGGTATAGAAGGAAAGTATAAAAGGAGGTATAGAAGGGAGGTATAGATATAATGTATAGAAGGGAGGTATAGAAGGGAGGTATAGATAGAAAGTATAAAAGGAGGTATAGATATAATGTATAGAAGGGAGGTATAGATAGAAAGTATAGAAGGAGGTATAGAAGGGAGGTATAGATAGAATGTATAGAAGGGAGGTATAGATAGAAAGTATAGAAGGGAGGTATAGATAGAAAGTATAAAAGGAGGTATAGAAGGGAGGTATAGATAGAATGTATAGAAGGGGGTATAGAAGGGAGGTATAGAAGGGAGGTATAGATAGAAAGTATAGAAGGGAGGTATAGATAGAAAGTATAGAAGGGAGGTATAGATAGAAAGTATAAAAGGAGGTATAGAAGGGAGGTATAGATAGAAAGTATAGAAGGGAGGTATAGATAGAATGTATAGAAGGGAGGTATAGATAGAAAGTATAGAAGGAGGTATAGAAGGGAGGTATAGATAGAAAGTATAGAAGGAGGTATAGAAGGGAGGTATAGATAGAATGTATAGAAGGGAGGTATAGATAGAAAGTATAGAAGGGAGGTATAGATAGAAAGTATAGAAGGGAGGTATAGATAGAAAGTATAGAAGGGAGGTATAGATAGAAAGTATAGAAGGGAGGTATAGAAGGGAGGTATAGATAGAAAGTATAGAAGGGAGGTATAGATAGAAAGTATAGAAGGGAGGTATAGAAGGGAGGTATAGATATAATATATAGAAGGGAGGTATAGAAGGGAGGTATAGATAGAAAGTATAGAAGGAGGTATAGATAGAATGTATAGAAGGGAGGTATAGATAGAAAGTATAAAAGGAGGTATAGAAGGGAGGTATAGATAGAATGTATAGAAGGGAGGTATAGAAGGGAGGTATAGATAGAAAGTATAGAAGGGAGGTATAGATAGAAAGTATAGAAGGGAGGTATAGAAGGGAGGTATAGATAGAAAGTATAGAAGGGAGGTATAGATAGAAAGTATAGAAGGGAGGTATAGATAGAAAGTATAGAAGGAGGTATAGAAGGGAGGTATAGATAGAAAGTATAGAAGGAGGTATAGAAGGGAGGTATAGATAGAATGTATAGAAGGAGGTATAGATAGAAAGTATAGAAGGGAGGTATAGATAGAAAGTATAGAAGGGAGGTATAGATATAATGTATAGAAGGAGGTATAGATATAATGTATAGAAGGGAGGTATAGATATAATGTATAGAAGGAGGTATAGAAGGGAGGTATAGATAGAAAGTATAGAAGGGAGGTATAGATAGAAAGTATAGAAGGGAGGTATAGATAGAAAGTATAGAAGGGAGGTATAGAAGGGAGGTATAGATAGAAAGTATAGAAGGGAGGTATAGATATAATGTATAGAAGGGAGGTATAGATAGAAAGTATAGAAGGAGGTATAGATAGAAAGTATAAAAGGAGGTATAGAAGGGAGGTATAGATAGAATGTATAGAAGGGAGGTATAGAAGGGAGGTATAGATAGAAAGTATAGAAGGGAGGTATAGATAGAATGTATAGAAGGGAGGTATAGATAGAAAGTATAGAAGGAGGTATAGATAGAAAGTATAGAAGGAGGTATAGAAGGAAAGTATAAAAGGAGGTATAGAAGGGAGGTATAGATATAATGTATAGAAGGGAGGTATAGAAGGGAGGTATAGATAGAAAGTATAAAAGGAGGTATAGAAGGGAGGTATAGATATAATGTATAGAAGGGAGGTATAGATAGAAAGTATAGAAGGAGGTATAGAAGGGAGGTATAGATAGAATGTATAGAAGGGAGGTATAGATAGAAAGTATAGAAGGAGGTATAGATAGAAAGTATAAAAGGAGGTATAGAAGGGAGGTATAGATAGAAAGTATAGAAGGAGGTATAGAAGGGAGGTATAGATAGAATGTATAGAAGGGAGGTATAGAAGGGAGGTATAGATAGAAAGTATAGAAGGGAGGTATAGATAGAAAGTATAGAAGGGAGGTATAGATAGAAAGTATAGAAGGGAGGTATAGATAGAAAGTATAGAAGGGAGGTATAGAAGGGAGGTATAGATATAATATATAGAAGGGAGGTATAGATAGAAAGTATAGAAGGAGGTATAGATAGAATGTATAGAAGGGAGGTATAGATAGAAAGTATAAAAGGAGGTATAGAAGGGAGGTATAGATAGAAAGTATAGAAGGGAGGTATAGATAGAATGTATAGAAGGGAGGTATAGAAGGGAGGTATAGATAGAAAGTATAGAAGGAGGTATAGAAGGGAGGTATAGATAGAATGTATAGAAGGGAGGTATAGAAGGGAGGTATAGATAGAAAGTATAGAAGGAGGTATAGAAGGGAGGTATAGATAGAATGTATAGAAGGGAGGTATAGATAGAATGTATAGAAGGGAGGTATAGATAGAAAGTATAGAAGGAGGTATAGATAGAAAGTATAGAAGGAGGTATAGAAGGGTGGTATAGATAGAATGTATAGAAGGGAGGTATAGATAGAAAGTATAGAAGGAGGTATAGAAGGGAGGTATAGATAGAATGTATAGAAGGGAGGTATAGATAGAATGTATAGAAGGGAGGTATAGATAGAATGTATAGAAGGGAGGTATAGAAGGGAGGTATAGATAGAAAGTATAGAAGGAGGTATAGAAGGGAGGTATAGATAGAATGTATAGAAGGGAGGTATAGATAGAATGTATAGAAGGGAGGTATAGATAGAAAGTATAGAAGGAGGTATAGAAGGGTGGTATAGATAGAATGTATAGAAGGGAGGTATAGATAGAAAGTATAGAAGGAGGTATAGAAGGGAGGTATAGATAGAATGTATAGAAGGGAGGTATAGAAGGGAGGTATAGATAGAAAGTATAGAAGGGAGGTATAGATAGAAAGTATAGAAGGGAGGTATAGATAGAAAGTATAGAAGGGAGGTATAGATAGAAAGTATAGAAGGGAGGTATAGAAGGGAGGTATAGATATAATATATAGAAGGGAGGTATAGAAGGGAGGTATAGATAGAAAGTATAGAAGGAGGTATAGATAGAATGTATAGAAGGGAGGTATAGATAGAAAGTATAAAAGGAGGTATAGAAGGGAGGTATAGATAGAAAGTATAGAAGGGAGGTATAGATAGAATGTATAGAAGGGAGGTATAGAAGGGAGGTATAGATAGAAAGTATAGAAGGAGGTATAGAAGGGAGGTATAGATAGAATGTATAGAAGGGAGGTATAGAAGGGAGGTATAGATAGAATGTATAGAAGGGAGGTATAGAAGGGAGGTATAGATAGAAAGTATAGAAGGAGGTATAGAAGGAGGTATAGATAGAATGTATAGAAGGGAGGTATAGATAGAAAGTATAGAAGGAGGTATAGAAGGGAGGTATAGATAGAATGTATAGAAGGGAGGTATAGAAGGGAGGTATAGATAGAAAGTATAGAAGGAGGTATAGAAAGGAGGTATAGATAGAATGTATAGAAGGGAGGTATAGAAGGGAGGTATAGATAGAAAGTATAGAAGGAGGTATAGAAGGGAGGTATAGATAGAATGTATAGAAGGGAGGTATAGATAGAATGTATAGAAGGGAGGTATAGATAGAATGTATAGAAGGGAGGTATAGATAGAATGTATAGAAGGGAGGTATAGAAGGGAGGTATAGATAGAAAGTATAGAAGGAGGTATAGAAGGGAGGTATAGATAGAATGTATAGAAGGGAGGTATAGAAGGGAGGTATAGATAGAAAGTATAGAAGGAGGTATAGAAGGGAGGTATAGATAGAATGTATAGAAGGGAGGTATAGATAGAATGTATAGAAGGGAGGTATAGATAGAAAGTATAGAAGGAGGTATAGAAGGGTGGTATAGATAGAATGTATAGAAGGGAGGTATAGATAGAAAGTATAGAAGGAGGTATAGAAGGGAGGTATAGATAGAATGTATAGAAGGGAGGTATAGATAGAATGTATAGAAGGGAGGTATAGATAGAATGTATAGAAGGGAGGTATAGATAGAATGTATAGAAGGGAGGTATAGAAGGGAGGTATAGATAGAAAGTATAGAAGGAGGTATAGAAGGGAGGTATAGATAGAATGTATAGAAGGGAGGTATAGATAGAAAGTATAGAAGGAGGTATAGAAGGGTGGTATAGATAGAATGTATAGAAGGGAGGTATAGATAGAAAGTATAGAAGGAGGTATAGAAGGGAGGTATAGATAGAAAGTATAGAAGGGAGGTATAGATAGAATGTATAGAAGGGAGGTATAGAAGGGAGGTATAGATAGAAAGTATAGAAGGAGGTATAGAAGGGAGGTATAGATAGAATGTATAGAAGGGAGGTATAGAAGGGAGGTATAGATAGAAAGTATAGAAGGAGGTATAGAAGGAGGTATAGATAGAATGTATAGAAGGGAGGTATAGATAGAAAGTATAGAAGGGAGGTATAGAAGGGAGGTATAGATAGAATGTATAGAAGGGAGGTATAGAAGGGAGGTATAGATAGAAAGTATAGAAGGAGGTATAGAAGGGAGGTATAGATAGAATGTATAGAAGGGAGGTATAGAAGGGAGGTATAGATAGAAAGTATAGAAGGAGGTATAGAAGGGAGGTATAGATAGAATGTATAGAAGGGAGGTATAGATAGAATGTATAGAAGGGAGGTATAGATAGAAAGTATAGAAGGAGGTATAGAAGGGTGGTATAGATAGAATGTATAGAAGGGAGGTATAGATAGAAAGTATAGAAGGAGGTATAGAAGGGAGGTATAGATAGAATGTATAGAAGGGAGGTATAGATAGAATGTATAGAAGGGAGGTATAGATAGAATGTATAGAAGGGAGGTATAGATAGAATGTATAGAAGGGAGGTATAGAAGGGAGGTATAGATAGAAAGTATAGAAGGAGGTATAGAAGGGAGGTATAGATAGAATGTATAGAAGGGAGGTATAGATAGAATGTATAGAAGGGAGGTATAGATAGAAAGTATAGAAGGAGGTATAGAAGGGTGGTATAGATAGAATGTATAGAAGGGAGGTATAGATAGAAAGTATAGAAGGAGGTATAGAAGGGAGGTATAGATAGAATGTATAGAAGGGAGGTATAGATAGAATGTATAGAAGGGAGGTATAGATAGAATGTATAGAAGGGAGGTATAGATAGAATGTATAGAAGGGAGGTATAGAAGGGAGGTATAGATAGAAAGTATAGAAGGAGGTATAGAAGGGAGGTATAGATAGAATGTATAGAAGGGAGGTATAGATAGAAAGTATAGAAGGAGGTATAGAAGGGAGGTATAGATAGAATGTATAGAAGGGAGGTATAGATAGAATGTATAGAAGGGAGGTATAGATAGAAAGTATAGAAGGAGGTATAGAAGGGTGGTATAGATAGAATGTATAGAAGGGAGGTATAGATAGAAAGTATAGAAGGAGGTATAGAAGGGAGGTATAGATAGAATGTATAGAAGGGAGGTATAGATAGAATGTATAGAAGGGAGGTATAGATAGAATGTATAGAAGGGAGGTATAGATAGAATGTATAGAAGGGAGGTATAGATAGAAAGTATAGAAGGAGGTATAGAAGGGAGGTATAGATAGAATGTATAGAAGGGAGGTATAGATAGAAAGTATAGAAGGAGGTATAGAAGGGAGGTATAGATAGAATGTATAGAAGGGAGGTATAGAAGGGAGGTATAGATAGAATGTATAGAAGGGAGGTATAGATAGAATGTATAGAAGGGAGGTATAGATAGAATGTATAGAAGGGAGGTATAGATAGAATGTATAGAAGGAGGTATAGAAGGGAGGTATAGAAGGGAGGTATAGATAGAAAGTATAGAAGGAGGTATAGAAGGGAGGTATAGATAGAATGTATAGAAGGGAGGTATAGATAGAATGTATAGAAGGGAGGTATAGATAGAAAGTATAGAAGGAGGTATAGAAGGGAGGTATAGATAGAAAGTATAGAAGGAGGTATAGAAGGGAGGTATAGATAGAATGTATAGAAGGGAGGTATAGATAGAATGTATAGAAGGGAGGTATAGATAGAAAGTATAGAAGGAGGTATAGAAGGGAGGTATAGATAGAATGTATAGAAGGGAGGTATAGATAGAATGTATAGAAGGGAGGTATAGATAGAAAGTATAAACATCATCTAATAAAACAAGAAGTATGTTTTCCCCATATGTAGGAAGATAAAACAAACATGGGGGGGGGGGGGTTGTGTAGTCGGGACCCCGGTGCCCCCCCCCCCCATCTCTATCTATCTCCAGTAATTGGGGACACAAGTGACGTCACGGGTGTCTGTCTGTGCGGAGTGGGGGGAGGGGACACCCCAGCCTGGGAAAAGCAATCACACGTCTCCCTGCTGACACTCGGAATAAAGCCAGGCGGCTCCTCCACAGCTCAGTCAGTCAGTAATGCCCCCCTCCCCCCGGTGTACACACAGCGCCCCCTATAGGTCGGGCGGGTAGAGCGGCGGTCTTACCCTGCAGTGGCTCTTCCTGCACACCGTGTCCTCCATGCTGAGACATCACTCCGCTCTCTTCTCTCTTCTCCCTCCACACCTGCCTACCGCCACTGGCTTTGTCACCGAGCTTGTTTTTGTTATTGCTCTGAGCTCTGGTGACGCCGCACACGTAGCCGCCATCTGATTGGTCGGCCGCACATTCCGCCCACTGAGCTGGACGGCAACGTTCCAAAGAGGAGGAAGCGGCGCCTCCTATTGGTGGGCTCGGAGTTCCTCTGGTTGTGTAGAAGTTGGATGTGATTGGCCGCCCCAGGGATCTGTCATTGGTCATTGCTGGAGGTGGGGGTGCCCAGTAATCGCACTGGGGCACTTCTAAATATAACCCAGAATCTATTTATAGAGGACAGGATGATCAGATCTGTATACAAGGGACCCTTCAAGGGACTGACCTCCTTCTTTCCTCCTTAGGTGTCCCCATATTTCTCTCATGTGCTGTACATTGTTCTATAGAAATAAATATACATATTAACCACTTCAGCCCCGGAAGATTTACCCCCTTAATGACCAGGCCAATTTTTGCGATATGGCACTGCGTCGCTTTAACTAACAATTGCGCGGTCGTGCGACGTGGCACCCAAACAAAAATTGACATCCTTTTTTTTCCCACAAATAGAGCTTTCTTTTGGTGGTATTTGATCACCTCTGCAGTTTTTATTTTTTGCGCTATAAACTAAAAAATAGCGAAAATTGTAAAAATAAAAAAATAATATTTTTTACTATCTACTATAAAACACATCCAATAAAAAAAATTAAAAAAATCGAATGTCTTGATCAATTTAGGCCAATATGTATTCTGCTACATATTATTGGTAAAAAAAAAATATTATAGCATCTACAAAATAGATTTATGGCATTTGTATTATTTTTTGTATTTTATTTTATTTTATTATTTTATTTTATTATTTTATTTTATTTTTTTACTAGTAATGGCAGCGATCTGCGATTTTTAGTGGGACTGTAACATTGCGGCAGACATATCGGACACTTTTTTGAGACCATTGACATTTATACAGCAATCAGTGCTATAAAAAATGCACTGCTTACTGTGTAAATGTCATTGGCAGGGAAGGGGGTTAACACTAGGGGGCGATCAAGGGGTTAAATGTGTTCCCTGGGAGGTGTTTCTAACTGTGGGGGGGAGGGGACTGACTAGAGGAGGAGCCAGACCGTTGTTTCTACTTAAAGGAACACTAAAGATTCCCGTTTTTTTTTTTTTTAAATAACAAACATGTTATACTTACCTCCACTGTGCATCTCGTTTTGCACACAGTGGCCCCAATCCTGGTCTTCTGGGGTTCCCTCGGCGGCTGTCTCGGCTCCTCCCCGCAAGGACTCCACACCATAATGCGAGCGAGCTCGCATGGTGTGGTGTTACTGCGGGCGCGCTCCCGTGATACAGCGGCGTCCATAGCCTCCGACTGTATCACTCGGCCCCGCCCCCCGGCGCGCCAGCCAATGGCTGCGCTGCTTTCAATCCATCCACAGTAGCCAATCAACGGGCAGCCACAGGAATTTGGAGGATGACGGGAGCGAGCGCAGGACTTTCGAGGGGCCAGGTAAGTAAAACGGGGGCTCGGGGGGGGGGGGCGGTATTGTCAAATGTTTTTTCACCTTAATGCATAGGATGCATTAAGGTGAAAAAACTTTTACCTTTACAACCCCTTTAAGAGGAAAAGACGATCCGTTTCTCCTCCCCTCTCAGAACAGGGATTTGTGTCTTTACACACACAAATTCCTGTTCTGGCTCACGTGCCTGCGATCGCGCCCACCAGCCACACCCAGCGGGTCCCCCGCCTTGCAGCGGGCAGGCGTGCCTGCTATGGCTCTTAAAGGAGCTGCCGTACATAGTGGCACAGGAGAGCCATCCTGCCGCCATATATGTACAGGAGCCGGTCGGGAAGTGGTTAAAGAATCATAATGCCTCTGTATCTCCAGAGTTCAGCAGGTACAAACTTTAGTGTGAGCATCTTGCCGGCTCTCTCACACCAAAGTCCAACAGGTATTTTCCAGGTCTTGACGTAACAACAACTTGTTTTTAGTTCTCAAGCACACAGTAACCACTTCACCCCTGAAGGATTTGGCTGCCAAAGACCAGGCCACTTTTTTTGAAATTCGGCACTGCGTCGCTTTAACTGACAATTGCGCGGTGGTGTGACGTGGCTCTCAAACAAAATCAACGTCCTTTTTTCCCCACAAATAGAGCTTTCTTTTGGTGGTATTTGATCACCTTTATTTTTTTGCGCTATAAACAAAAATACAGCGACAATTTTGAAAAAAATTCAATATGTTTTACTTTTTGCTATAATAAATATCCCCAAAAAATATATATAAAAACATTTTTTTCCCTCAGTTTAGGCCGATACGTATTCTTCTACATATTTTTGGTTAAAAAAAAAATCGCAATAAGCGCGTATTGATTGGTTTGCGCAAAAGTTATAGCGTCTACAAAATAGGGGATAGTTTTATAGCATTTTTATTAATTTTTTTTTTTTTTTTACTAGTAATGGCGGCGATCAGCGATTTTTATCGTGGCTGCGACATTATGGTGGACACATCGGACACTTTTGACACATTTTTGGGACCATTGTCATTTTTACAGCGATCAGTGCTATAAAAATGCACGGATTACTGTAAAAATGACACTGGCAGTGAAGGGGTTAACCTGTAGGGGGCACTGAAGGGGTTAAGTGTGTCCTAGGGAGTGATTCTAACTGTTAGGGGGCGTGGCTACGATTGACAAGTCACTGATCGCTGTTCCGGATGAGAGGGAGCATTCGATCAGTGACATGTCACTAGGAAGAATGGGGAAATGTTGTGTTTACACTGACATCTCCCGGTTCTTCAGCTCTGTGACCCGATTGCGGGACACCGGCGGACATGGAGTCTGCGGGCGCGGTCACAGAGCTTGCGACAGGGTCGCCGGCGCACGTGCGACCACACCGCGGCAAAATAAAGGGGACGTATATATACGCCCATTTGCGCAGCCGTGCCATTCTGTCGACGTATAAGTTTGTGCGGCGGTCGGCAAGCGGGTAAAGAACACCTTGTTTTTCCCTAGTCCCTGATTTCAGGGACTAAAGACTTGAACTTGTAGTGTTGCAAACTTCACACAGGCAACACAGAAACCTGAGACATGACTCAGCCTTTTCCAGGAGACTGAGGCTATTTTCCACACACATGAATGACAAGGACACGCTGCATTTTTTTTTTTCAAAGCAATAGATCAGCATATTACTTTGTGGAGTCAGGTAAACTGGTAGTTCCAACAAACCAGTACATCCCTTTAACCACTTAAGGACCGGGCCTATTTTTCAAACTTGTTGTTTACAAGTTAAAATATTTTTTTTTTTGCTTGAAAATTACTTAGAACCCCCAAACATTATATATATATATATTTTTTTAATAACACCCTAGAGAATAAAATGGCGGTCGTTGCAATACTTTTTTTCACACCGTATTTGCACAGCAGTTTTACAAGCGCACTTTTCTTGAAAAAAATACACTTTTTTTAATTAAAAAAATAAGACAACAGTAAAGTTAGCCCAATTTGTTTTTATATTGTGAAAGAGGATGTTACACCGAATAAATTGATACCCAACATGTAATGCTTCAAAGTTGCGCCCGCTCGTGGAATGGCGACAAACTTTTACCCTTAAAAATTTCCATATGCGATGTTAAAAAAATTATACAGGTTCCCAGTTTTGAGTTACAGAGGAGGTCTAGGGCTAGAATTATTGCTCTCACTCTACCGATCGCGGTGATACCTCATATGTGTGGTTTGAACACCGTTTTCATATGCGGGCGCTGCCCATGTATGCGTTCGCTTCTGCACACGTTTAATTATTTTTTTTTTCTCATTTATTTTACCTTTTATTTTACATTTTTACACTGTTCTTTAAAAAAAAAAAAAAAGTGTCACTTTTATTCCTATTACAAGGAATGTAAACATCCCTTGTATTAGAAAAAAAGCATGACAGGACCTCTTAACCACTTCCCGCCCCGTCAATAGCAGATTGACGTCCGGGAAGTGGTTCTGTTATCCACACTGGACGTCATATGACGTCCTGCGGGATAACAGCCGCCACGCGCCCGGGGGGGCGCGCATCGCTGCGATCGGTGGAGCGGTGGGTCAGTCTGACCCACCTCTACACTGATCTCGGTAAAAAGCCTCCGGCGGAGGCTTTTTACCACGTGATCAGCCGTGTCCAATCACGGCTGATCACGATGTAAACAGGAAGAGCCGTTGATCGGCTCTTCCTCACTCGCGTCTGACAGACGCGATTAGAGGAGAGCCGATCGGCGGCTCTCCTGACAGGGGGGGTTCGCGCTGATCGTTTATCAGCGCAGCCCCCCCTCGGATACCCACACTAGACCACCAGGGAAGCCCCCCAGGACGCCCCAGGAAGCCCCAAGCATGTGGATGGCCCCCATGGCCATCCACATGTAATAAAAAAAAAATATGCCAATCAGTGCCCACAAATGGGCACTGACTGGCACTATGATGGCACCACCACAATGTGTGGTGACTGGCATTGCTGGGCATCAGTGTCCATCAGTGCCACCTACTAGTGTCCATCAGCGCCACCTATCAGTGCCCATCTGTGCCCATCTGTGCCCATAAGTGCCCACCTATCAGTGCCCGTCTGTGCCACCTATCAGTGCCGCCTATAAGTGCCCATCAGTGCCGCCTATGAGTGCCAATCAGTGCCGCCTATGAGTGCCAATCAGTGCCGCATACCAGTGCCACATATCAGTGCCCATCAGTGCTGCCTATCAGTGCCCATCATCAGTGCCCATCAGTGCCACCTCATCAGTGCCACCTCATCGGTGCCCATCAGTGTTGTCTTATCAGTGCCCGTCAGTGCCGCCTTATCAGTGCCCGTCATTGAAGTAGAAAAGGTACTTATTTACAAAAAAATTAACAGAAACAAAGAAAAACATTGTTTTTTTCAAAATTTTCGCTCGTTTTTTATTTGTTGTGCAAAAAATAAAAATCGCAGAGGCGATCAAATACCACCGAAAGAAAGCTCTATTTGTGGGAACAAAATGATAAAAAATTTGTTTGGGTACAGTGTAGCATGACCGCGCAATTGTCATTCAAATTGCGACAGCGCTGAAAGCTCAAAATTGGCTTGGGCAGGAAGCTTTATAAGTGCATGGTATTGAAGTGGTTAAATATGAGATCTGGGATGAAAAAGACCTCAGATCTCATATTTACACTAAAATGTATTAAAAAAAAATTAAATTTCATTTGAAAAAAATAAATAAAAAAAATGTCCCTTTAAGCCCCGGACCATTTGGTAGCTAAAGGACCAGAGGTGAATTCAGAATTTTGCACTGCGCTGCTTTAACTGTAAATTGTGCGGACATGCAATGTTGTACCGAAACGAAATTTGCGTCCTTTTCTTCCCACAAATAGAGCTTTCTTTTAATGGTATTTGATTGCCTCTGCGATTTTTATTCTTTGCGATATAAACGGAAAAAGACCGAAAATTTAGAAAAAAAATGATATTTTCTACTTTTTGTTATAAGAAAAATCGAATAAACTCAATTGTAGTCATACATTTAGGCCAAAATGTATTCAGCCACATGTTTTTAGTAAAAAAAATGTCAATAAGCGTATATTTATTGGTTTGCGCAAAAGTTATAGAGTTTACAAACTAGGGTACATTTTCTGAAATTTACACAGCTTTAAATTTATGACTGCCTATCTCATTTCTTGAGGTGCTAAAATGACAGGGAAGTACAAAACCCCCCCAAATGACCCCATTTTGGAAAGTAGACACCCAAAGGAAATTGCTGAGAGGCATGTTGAGCCCATTGAATTATTTTTTTTTTGTCTTAAGTGATTGAATAATGACTAAAAAAAAAAAAAAATACATTTTGCTGCTTCTCCTGAGTACGGGGATACCACATGTGTGGGACTTTTTGGGAGCCTAGCCGCGTACGGGACCCCGGAAACCAAGCACCGCCTTCAGGTTTTCTAAGGGCGCAAATTTTTGATTTCACTCCTCGCTACCTATCACAGTTTCGAAGGCCATACAATGCCAAAATAGCACAAAACCCCCCCAAATGACCCCATTTTAGAAAGTAGACACCCCAAGGAAATTGCTGAGAGGCCTGTTAAGCCCATTGAATATATTTTTTTTTGTCCCAAGTGATTGAATAATGACAAAAAAAATAAATAAAAATTACAAAAAGTTGTCACTAAATGATATATTGCTCACACATGCCATGGTTATATGTGGAATTACACCCCAAAATAAATTTTTCTGCTTCTCCTGAGTACGGGGATACCACATGTGTGGGACTTTTTAGGAGCCTAGCCGCGTGCGGGACCCCGAAAACCAAGCACCGCCTTCAGGATTTCTAGGCACAAATTTTTGATTTCACTCCTCACTACCTATCACAGTTTCGAAGGCCATAAAATGCCAAAATAGCACAAAACCCCCCCAAATGACCCCATTTTGGAATATAGACACCCCAAGCTATTTGCTGAGAGGCATGGCGAGTATTTTACAGCTCTCATTTGTTTTTGAAAATGAAGAAAGAAAATATATATATATTTTTTTTTTTTTTCAATTTTCAAAACTTTGTGACAAAAAGCGAGATCTGCAAAATACTCACAATACCTCTCAGCAAATAGCTTGGGGTGTCTACTTTCCAAAATGGGGTCATTTGGGGGGGGTTTGTGCCATCTGGGCATTCCATGGCCTCCGAAACTGTGATAGGCAGTGAGAAGTGAAATCAAAAATTGACACCCTTAGAAAGCCTGAAGGCGGTGCTTGGTTTTTGGGGTCCCGTACGCGGCTAGGCTCCCAAAAAGTCTCACACATGTGGTATCCCCGTACTCAGGAGAAGCAACAGAATGTATTTTGGGGTGCAATTCCACATATAACCATGGCATGTGTGAGCAATATATCATTTAGTGACAACTTTGTGCAAAAAAAAAAAAAAAATGTTTTCGTTTTTCCGCAACTTGTGTCAACATATAAAATATTCCATGGACTCGACATGCCTCTCAGTATATAGCTTGGGGTGTCTACTTTCCAAAATGGGGTCATTTGGGGGGGGGGGGTTTGAACTGTCCTGGCATTTTATACACAACATTAGGAAGCTTACATCCACTCTTCTAACCACTTGAAGACAAAGCCCTTTCTGACACTTTTTGTTTACATGAAAACATTTTATTTTTTTTGCAAGAAAATTATGTTGAACCCCCAAACATTATATATATTTTTAAAGCAAAGGCCCTACAGATTAAAATGGTGGGTGTTGCATTTTTTTTTCTACACAGTATTTGCGCAGCAATTTTTCAAACACATTTTTTGGGTTAAAAAATACACTTTTTTTTATTTTAATGCACTAAAACACACTATATTGCCCAAATGTTTGATGAAATAAAAAAGATGATCTTAGGCCGAGTACATAGATACCAAACACGACATGCTTTAAAATTTCGCACAAACGCGCATTGGCGACAAACTACATACATTTTTAAAAGCCTTTAAAAGCCTTTACAGGTTACCCCAGTAGATTTACATAGGAGGTCTACTGCTAAAATGACTGCCCTCGATCTGACCTTTGCGGTGATACCTCACATGCATGGTGCAATTGCTGTTTACATATGACGCCAGACCGACGCTTGCGTTCGCCATTGGGCAAGAGCAGGGCAGGACAGGGGTGCTTTTTTTTTTATTATTATTAATTTTGCTTTTTATTTTATTTTTAAATTGTTCCTTCCAAGTATTTTTTTTTTTTATCATTTTTTATCATTTTTATTGTTATCTCAGGGAATGTAAATATCCCCTATGATAGCAATAGGTAGTGACAGGTACTCTTTTTTTGAATCTAGACCCTCGATTTTTCCTCTGCCCTCAAAGCATCTGACCACACCAAGATCGGTGTGATAAAATGCTTTCCCAATTTCCCAATGGCGCTTTTTATATCCGGGGGGGGGGCATTCCCTCCCACTGCTTGTAAAAGCAGTCCAGAGGCTAATTAGCCGCTAGGATTGCTTTTACATGAAAGCCGGCCGCAGGCTGAAAAGAATGATACCAAGATGATACCTAAACCTGCAGGCATCATTCTGGTATAAACATTCAAAGTCCAGCAACATACCAGTACGTTGCTGGTCCTTGTTGGACATGTATTGTAATCTTTTTATTTCATGCAGCCAGTTGGCTGAACGAAAAAAGAGATTGATCGGTGGGTATGCCCACCATTAGAATACCGCCCTTCATCCACCCACTTCCAATGATGGGCATACACGCACCATTTATATATGCCGAAGCATGGGGGCATCGTCCCGCAAAAAAGTTATGCCGCACACACATGGTCGGACTTTTCCACGGGCAAGCCTCCGTCGGAATTTCGACCGTATGTACGCGGCATTAGGAGCAAAATCGCTCCTCCGCTCCTGCTGCCCCAATGCTTCGGCATATATGCTTTTTTTATTTAACTGTGGTGGTGAAATCACCTCCTACAGCACTGGAGTCGCAGGGATCAGGCCTGTCTCTGCGAACGCTGCAGTTATGTGTGTTTTTGTTTTGAAAGTGACAGTGATCGATGGATACTGCACTTCGGTGGCCTGGGCTGGACGGAGGGGAAAAACGCAGGTGCCAGCAGGTATCTGGGCTGATCCCGCTAACACTGCGTTTTTGGGAACCCTAAATTGCTGGGGACGCTAGTATAGATCTGATCAGATCAGATATTGATCTGTTCAGATACTATACCACTACGGGGGGTGTATGCTTCACGCGTGGGTGTTAGCGTTACTGGCACTAACCTGACGCTGCCTGGGGTGTGGCTCAGACCCTCTCTGACGCTAAAACCTAATTGATATCACCCGCCGGGCGATCAGGGGGTTAAACCTTTATTGGGTTATATACGGCGGGTGCCCTGACACTATAAAAAGCAAACTAACTAACCAGCGTCACCCGTAACACTTATATGGTGATCACTGGTGAAAGGGTTAACTAGGGGCAATCAGGGGGTTAAAACCTTTATTAGATAATATATGGGGGTACCTGACGCTATAAAAACCTGCGGCGAACCTAAAAAAAATTACTGGCTACCGATCTGCATCACCGACACTAAGACAGCGTTTAGAAAAACGATCGCTTAGCGACAGTGGTGATAGGGGGTGAAAGGGTTACCTGGGGGGCGATCAAGGGGGTTAAACCTTTATTAGATAATATATTGGGGTACCTGACGCTATAAAAACCTGCGGCGAACCTAAAAAAAATTACCGGCTACCGATCTGCATCACCGACACTAAGACAGCGTTTAGAAAAACGATCGCTTAGCGACAGTGGTGATAGGGGGTGAAAGGGTTACCTGGGGGGCGATCAAGGGGTTTAAACCTTTATTAGATAATATATTGGGGTACCTGACGCTATAAAAACATGCAGCGAACCTAAAAAAAATTACTGGCTGCCGATCGGCATCACTGACGCTAAGACAGCGATCAGAAAAATGATCGCTTAGCGACAGTGGTGATAGGGGGTGAAAGGGTTATCTGGGGGGTGATCAGGGGGTTAAACCTTTATTAGGGGGGGTTAGGGGGCTACACTGGACCTAAAACTGAATGTACTGACACTTTTACAGTCACAAATGTCACTGATTGCAGTGATCACTAAATAAATGGTCACTGCAATCAGTGACACTGTGACTGGGGGCTGGGGGGTTGATCTGGGGGGTGATCTGGGGGTGTCTGGGGGGGGCTGGGGGGGCGATTTATGTCCCTATGTGTCCTGGTGTCAGTGTAGTGTTGTGTGCACTAACCTGATGTCTTCTCTTGTACGGCGCTCGGTATATGTGAGCGCCGCACCAGAGATGACATCACTTCCTCCTGCTTCCTCTGCCTGACACAGACAGAGGGGGCATTTCCATTCGCCGGGAGCGATCGCGAGGGGGTGGCCGGAAACGAATGGCTGCCCCCTCATCCCGGAATGCTCCCGGACACTTAGCCACCGCTCACTGTATAGGAGGGGGGTCCGATTGGACCCAACTATACAAAGGCAATCACGTACACTCTACGTGATTGTGCCTGTCGGTGCCATTCTGCCAACGTATATATACAGTGAGCGGTCGTTAAGTGGTTAACCACTTCAGCCCCGGACCATTTGGCTGCCCAAAGACCAGAGCACTTTTTGTGATTCGGCACTGCGTCGCTTTAACTGACAATTGCGCGGTCGTGCAACGTGGCTCCCAAACAAAATTGGCGTCCTTTTTTTCCCCACAAATAGCGCTTTCTTTTGGTGGTATTTGATCACCTCTGCAATTTAATTTTTTTATGCTATAAACAAAAATAGAGCGACAATTTTGAAAAAAAATAAATATCTTTTACTTTTTGCTATAATAAATATCCCGATATATATTCTTCTACATATTTTTGGTTAAAAAAAAAACAAAACGCAAGAAGCATATATTGATTGGTTTGCGCGAAAGTTATAGCGTCTACAAAATAGGGCATAGTTTTATGGCATATTTATTAATATTTTATTTTTTACTAGTAATGGTGGTGATCAGCAATTTTTATCGTGACTGTGACATTATGGCGGACACATCAGACACTTTTGACGCCATTTTGGGACCATTGTTATTTATACAGCGATCAGTGCTATAAAAATGCACTGATTATTGTGTAAATGACACTGGCAATGAAATGGTTAACCAGTAGGGGGCGCTGAAGGGGTTAAGTGTGTCCTAGGGATGTGTTCTAACAGTGGGGGGGGGGGGGGGTGGGCTACGTGTGACACGACACTGATCACTGCCCCCGATTACAGTCAGAACGGGGAAATGCTTGTCTACATCAGCATTTCCCTGTTCTTCCTCTCCGTGAGACGATTGCGGGGACTCCCAGCGGACATCGAGTCCGCGGGACCCGCGGTCACACTCACGGAGCTTGTGGCGGGCGCGCGCCCCCAAAGCCCCGTCTTAAAGGGGACGTACCTGTACGCCCATATGCCCAGCCGTGCCACTGTGTCGATGTATATCGCTGTGCGCTGGTCGGCAAGTTGTTAAGAGCTATGGGCGTAAGTGATGTTTTGACGTCGCTTCCGCCCTGCAATGATATGGAGACGGGTGGGGGCCATCTTCCCCTCACTCATCTTCATACCAAGCCAGGGAGAGTATCCGATCGCCTCCACCGCTGCCGGCAGCTCTGGTAAACGGCGGAGGGCACCAGAGAGCGGCGCGGTGGGGGGGGGGGGGGGCGAATCCGCCACAGAGACCACTTTTATCTGAAAGCGGACTGCCCACTGAATAAGAGGATACTGGGGTTATGGTAGCTAGCTGCTGCCATAACAACGATATCCCTCTTCAAACAGCCGGCGTGTAACGACGGCGGGCGGTCTGTTAATGGTTAAGGGCACTTCCTGTGACTGATGGCATCAGTAAGGAGAAACAGGCAAAAGTGTCCCCAACAATAGGATTTCTTCCATGTGAAGTAGCACTTCCTGTGGATGAAACACAGCTAAACAAAGCAACAGAGCTGTATTCCACGCTGACTTAAGAACAAAACGGCTTGTGGCATCACCAGTAGTAACGTGGATCCGGCAGTTGGACTGGCTTCCTTGACGATCCGATAGTGGCGATGTAATGCTGCAGGTCAGCTTGATTAGGCCGTCTGATGATAACACAGTCCAGGTAAATGTGCCGACCACAATCCCAGGTTTGCAAGATTGTAGTGTATTTTCCTGTATTTCTAGGTAACAATTTCTTCACATCACAAACTGAAGAAATTTTCAGATAGTCCCTGATGGCGGTATCAATCCACCGTGCACGTTTACATTGGATCTCAGCAATCAGAGTCTCTTGCACAATGTACATACTGGTACAGGTAACCATACTCTTCAGCTACCTTTTTCATCGCCATACCCTGTAGTATGGATAACTTTGGAAGCAGTTTAGGGTCTCCACAGCCAGGTAACACTGGAGTATCAGGAGCACACTTAACAGAGTAACCTGCAACAGTATCCGGCTTCTGGGAAAAAATTGTGAATGAGGAGATCACTTGCACAGCAACATTTGTGGTCTTTGCATAATGAGTCCACCGCATCTCTGGGGAACTTGCCAGACAGAGAATGGGAGAGGTGGAGGTGGACGGTTCAGGCCTGTTACTGGGAGTACAGGTAGGTGAGGGAACATCCTCCTCAATAGGCTCAACTTGCTGCTCAGAATCACTATCAGACCATCTTTCTCCAGGGGAAACAGTGTTAGAGAGCCACTTAGATATTCTGTCAGACAACACATCTGAGTCTGACTCTGTAGCTAACTCTTCAGCCGGGAGTAAGCTGGCCTCAAACACACAGTTGCAGACTTTCCTGACTCCTGGCTTTGTAGTGGGCCCGGTTGCAGTAGATATGGTAGTAGTAGATTGTGACGGGAGTCACTTTGGGTGGGGGGCTTGTGGAACCCAGCTTATCTTGGAGAGCACTGGAAGCTCCTGGTCCAGCTCCCATGGCCCCTCCTATGGGTAAGTCACCCTGCGTCCATTCGGGGCACAGGGTGACAGAGAACCCCAGTCTGATCTGTACTAGTCAGACTCACTGTACAACCACACTGGATAGTTGTGTGTGTGTGTATATATATATATATATATATATATATATATATATATATATACCCAGCAAACAGTCCACAACAGTATGAGACAATATACATATATATATATATATATATATATATATATATATATGTAGCGATACCCCCGTAGGAGCTGCTGGTTTAATTTTGGGCCTGCAAGCCCTGTACACACGATCGGATTTCCTATGGTTTTTAAACCATGGATTTTTCCATCGGAAAACAGATGAAGCTGACTTCCATCAGTCTTGCCTACACACCATCAGTCAAAAAACCGACCGTTCCAAACGCGGTGACGTAAAACACTCCGATGAGCCGAGAAAAATGAAGTTCAATGCTTCTGAGCATGCGTCGTCTTGATTCTGAGCATGCCTGGGTTTTTTAACCGATGGACTTGCCCATAGATGATCGGAATTTGCCATCGGTTTTTCATCCATCGGAAAAATTTAAAACATGTTCTATTTTTTGACACCGATGGAAAAAAGACCGATGGGGCCCATACACGATCGGTTTGTCCGATGAAAAAAATCCATCGGACTGTTTTCATCGGTAAAACCGATCGTGTGTACGCGGCTTTACTGTTCCATACGCTCGTCTCAGGGGTTCTCCTTGAAGAGTTGTCCTGAAGAAAGTTCGCACCAACACAGTCTCTTTCAAGGGGTTTATTGATTAAAGTTTCCAACAGAGGGGGGTGAAGGGATGGGGAGGACTCAGGTACCTTACTTGCGGATCACAGGTATTTTCTTAGGTCCAGAGGAACAACTGTCTCCACGCTGGACTCAGCAACCACCGGATAGGCCCACTCTCTCGGGCCTAGCAACCGGTGCGTCGCTCGATCACATGTAGTCTCTGCCACAGACTTGTAAAAGTAGAATTTGTTCAATAGTCTCTGCCACAGACTGGTGCAACCCTCACTGGGTTACCTTCTGATGAAAAAGAACACAGCTTTCAGTGCCAGGATCTTTCAGCCGTTCCGGCAGCACTGTGAGGTAGATTTTGATCCGGATACATCCTCCAATTGAGTCCTCAATTGCTCGGTCCCTTCCCACAGGCAAGGCGACACAGGATCATCCCCGGATCAGTAGGCCCCAGCGACTCCTGGGCCTACATCTCAGTAACGAAGCCTCCGGCCAACGTGGCCCTGAGGCGGAAACTGCCAACACCTCCCTGAGGCCAGAAGGGCCCTCAGGTTTGGATACGGGTGGCGCCCATCACCCACGAACGAAACCCCACAAAATGGTGTCTGTCCCTTAAGTACCCTCTCCCAGAATGCACAGCGGGTTGACTACGCCCCCTGAGCTGCTTCTGGGAAAGAGGTCCCCAATGCATCCAGCCTGTTGTCTTTCCAACCCTGACCAGTAGTGACAGCGACACCCACCGTCAGAGGGGAAAATCACGCAACCAGCTGAACTGAAACAGAGTATAATTTGAATACAATCCTTCTGAGCCAAACTATTGCTCAGACAATTTTAATTTTAATCACATAGCGCCCACTCATTGGGAGCAGGGCGCTACATATACAGTATATATATATATATATATATATATATATATATATATTGTATATTCAGTGCCGATCCTGACCTCCCTGGGGCCCTAAGCAAAATTCTGCTAAGGGGCCCTTTACGGTGGCAAAAAATGGGTGTGGTTTACGCAGAATTGTGGGCGTGGCTTACGTGGGCGTGGCTCGGAGGGGTGTGGTTAGAGTCGGAGATGAATGAGGGATGGAGGAAGAAAGAGAGAAAGAAAGAGGGAGAGATAGAAAGAAAGAGGGGTGGAGGGACAGCAGGCCCAGATCCTACACCACAATAGAAATATGTGTATTCCAGAAAGTTTAACAAATCAGCAGATAAAGATACTCCAAACACCTGGTGTTAGCGCTTCAATCATTCCGGCACCATGGTTGTTATGGTGTCAGGATGACTGAAGCGCATTATTTCTATTATTACATTGTAATATAGAATGAAATTATTCAACTCACCATAATGCAGAATCAGTGGAAGCCCCGAGTCCCTCCTTACACCAGGCATTCCCAGCGGAGTCCCCCTTACACCAGGCATTCCCAGTAGAGTTCCTCCTTATATCAGGCATTCCCAGTAGAGTCCCTCCTTACACCAGGCATTCCCAGTAGAGTCCCTCCTTACACCAGGCATTCCCAGTAGAGTCCCTCCTTACACCAGGCATTCCCAGCGGAGTCCCCCTTACACCAGGCATTCCCAGCGGAGGCCCCCCTTACACCAGGCCTCCCCAGCGGAGGCCCCCCTTACACCAGGCCTCCCCAGCGGAGGCCCCCCTTACACCAGGCCTCCGCAGCGGAGGCCCCCCTTACACCAGGCATTCCCAGCGAAGGCCCCCCTTACACCAGGCATTCCCAGCGGAGTCCCGCCTTACACCAGGCCTCCCCAGCGGAGGCCCCCCTTACACCAGGCATTCCCAGCGGAGGCCCCCCTTACACCAGGCCTCCCCAGCGGAGGCCCCCTTTACACCAGGCATTCCCAGGGGAGGCCCCCCTATACACCAGGCCTCCCCAGCGGAGGCCCCCCTATACACCAGGCATTCCCAGTGGAGGCCTGCCTTACACCAGGCATTCCCAGCGGAGGCCTTACACCAGGGTAGGCCCCCCTTACACCAGGCATTCCCAGCGGAGGCCCCCCTTACACCAGGCATTCCCAGCAGAGGCCCCCCTTACACCAGGTGTGATGCCCCAGCAGCAGAGACTCTCTCCGCCGCCATTACGCAGAGGGGACAGTGGAGGAGCCGGCCGGGTGGCTGGCAATAGGAATTAAGCTGCGGCGCCGCCGCCCACCCCCGCCCCTTCCCACATTTCACTCACACACAGACAGACATTAGCGGGGCGGGAGGTGGGCGGTGCCGCAGCTCAATTCCTATTGGCAGCCACCCTGACCCTCCTCTTGGTCTACAAGAAAATGAAAATTGTCTCAGCCCGGCCTGCGGACCTCTAGTGGCGGCGGCGGCGAAGATTCGGGGGCCCCTAGTAATTACTCTGGGCCCTATGCAGCTTGCCTAGCAAGCCTATAGGGCGGATCGGCCCTGTGTATATTGTCTCATACTGTTGTGGACTGTTTGCTGGGTCGTTTGGGGTGTGGCTGTATTCCATTGTTCTATTGTTTGTGTCTGCCTTGTGAGCAAAGTATTATGGGATGAATATCTATGTGGATAAGCTGTGAGAGGGGAGGGGGGGAATTCCTCCAGCAGCTCCTCCCAAAGATAGTCTACTATTGGATAGTTGAATACCTATGTGTCATGCTTCTGGTGGAGGTAAAGTTTACCCCGCCCTGAATGCAAAGGTGGGGATTGTCCCAAGTGTTAACTCTGTGTACCTGTGTTTTAATAAACAATTCCATGGTCAGCTTTTAACAAAGCTAGACTTGTCTGGTTCTTGGTTTAATATATGGCTATGTAGCGGGTAGGTACCTTTCAGTATGCCGATTCGGGTGGAGACATCAGTGATGTTCAGTTCCCTGCAGCCCAGCAGGTGGTGCTGTCACTTTGGGCCGGGGTTGAACCATCACTGGAGTGCCGTACCATTTTTGGTCTCTCGCGGCTGTTGTGCGGCGGGGCGGGGAACCCGCTGTGCTGGCTGGGAGAGGCTATAAAAGGGGCGGACATCTTCGCCACGAGGTTCGAGTCCCAGGCACCTTTAGCCTGAGGGCTGCTGTCCAGCAGTTGGTGTCCAGGCGGCCTAGGCCTGGACACGTGGAGTTCGGGAGTCACCCCAGACACCCTCAGTCTGGGGTGGGGTGCATCATTCAGGCCTGGGGCCCAGCTTCTTCCACTGGGATCCGCCCGAGAGGAATCGTCCTAAGACACCCACAGAATCAGGTGTCTGAATCCAGGCATAAGGGACCGCGCAGGTGACCTTCCCGTAGATCTGGTGCAGCAGATTGCCAGTGCCGGGACAGGGCCTCCGGAGACCGTTGGGATGGATGTCCTCGCCAAACAGGGGCCATATTCATACGGAAGGTAGTCCATGTTCTAAGGTCTGTGGCAGAGACCGCTACTCCGGTCAGTGGCAAAGACAGTTACTCAGGCCTGTGGCAGAGGCCCCAACTAGTTCACCTGGTAGGTGGCAGCTACCAACTTCACGGTCTGTGGCAGAGACCGTGCGCCAGGCCTATCCGCACGAGAAAGGGATAGGAGAGTTCATTGTGCCTGGGCCTACTGGTATCCACACCCCTGTCTGTCTGTTATGGAAGTTCAACTGAGTATGTTCAGTCTGGTATTGAAGAAATAAAGGAGTGTTGAACTTTTAAATGGTGTGGGGCTCTATTACTGGCAGATACACCTGAAGCGGGGGCTCCATACGCAGAATGCAGACCCGAAGGTAATCTAAAGGTAATCTAAAGAGACTTTGCTAAAACCTCATATACATTTAAGGTGAAAGCTGGGCGTAGTGTCCTGCACTCTCTCCTCCAGAGTACCCCTAGACAACAGCCAAGAACAACAGATACGAGAGGGAGAGAGTGAGGCCGCTACACGTGGGGGCATCGTGTCCGGGATGTGTTCGTGTGACTATGGAGCTGAAGTTGTGGAGTTTGAACGTGTCTGCCCGGAAGAGTTCAGAGTAGGTCGGCCATGTTGGCCACTGCGTCAAGAGGCACACCCTCCCTACTCAGTTCGTGGGCGTGACCTAGGCCGAGAGGGGAAAGCCTGCGAACTGGAGCAAAAAAGGGGAGGAGTCCAGTCGTGTGAAGGACTACACGTGGGGACTTTGGCGCCAACCTTGCAGTGCGCAATGGATCAGCAGAGAGTCGCCATGTTCGGCAATACATTGTGGATTCCACTTCATCCTTCTACCACGAGTTTGACTACTACTGCTGCTCTGATAACGGATACGGGGATCCAGCTAAAGCCACCGGGGACGATTCGCCCTGTACTCATGCATGGATGTTGAGGCCCTGGGTTTGATTTGTCCCGGCTGTTCGGGACTGGTGTGTCAGCTGAAGCCGTTCGGGCGCTGCGAGGCCTGCAGGGAGTTCTTATTTGAGGTGGAACCACCTATCGAGAAGCCAAAAACCATCCACCTCAACTGCACTACAGGCACCACCACTCAGGAAGGAGAAATCACTGCTTTGACAGCCGTCCCTGTGCGCACTGCAGCGACCGCGGGGGAGGTCGTGGTCAGAGAGATACGGGAGAAATCCGAGGATGCTGACTCGGTCACCACTGCTTCCCAGTGTCCACCGCCGAAGAGGAAGACCGGCATGGTAGCCCCATCCAGCGGTCGCGGTGGACCGTCCTGCCCGCCTACGCCCGGCCCGGATGGATCTGGTAGGAAGAGTCTCGGACATCCCTCCTCAAGTATGGGCCGAGGTAAGCCGGGCAAAGGGACTTGGTGTTCGGGCGGAGGTGTCGGGGAGTCGCAGCCCTGTGTGTTCACGGGAGGTAGCGATTCAGTCTCTACTACAGGCTACCTGCCCGCAGAAGAGTGTGATACCTCCGACCTAGAGTCGCTCTCCGAGTTGGGAGACGACGACGTCATAGACAAACTTTTTGCTCAAAAGGGCTGGGACAAGATGCCTCTCTCCTCGTCCCGCAGCATCAGGGATCCACCTATGTCAACAGGGGATAGTACACCCTGGGTGGAGGCACCAGCGCCTGAGGAGGGATCCTGTCCCCAGTCTGCCCTTCCACCCCCCGGTGCCACCTGCATCTAGTACCGGGGGAAAGAGACTGTTATTGCGGGCACCTATGCCCAGGATGGAGGTAATCAAAGTGCCTCGGCACCTGGATGCTATTGTTCTGCCGGGAGAAGGAGATCGCCATACCATGCCTCCGTTAGCGAGACTACAACGCCTTTTCTGCCAAAAGGTTGCCAGCGAGTATGGGTGGGAATACCCGTATTTGTCTAAGGAACTTTTATATGAGGTGGAGGTTTGCAGGGAGCGCTGGTACAATGACTTTGTGTGGACGCACATTCAGGTCCCACATGCCCGCAGGTACCTCGCATGTTCCCCCAAAGCATCTCAACGCTTCAAGGACTGTAAGGCAGAATGGATGTTGGGTCGGCACATCCACGCCGATAAGGTGCTGATTCGACGGAAAGAAGGGGAGGATGTCGAGTACCATTTAGAGACAATGGACCAGCATTTGAAGCCTCTTATCCTGCCGCACCCAAGGTTCTATCTGTAGGAGGAAAAAAGACTCCGTTCTTGCTTAGTCTACTGCTGCTGAACTTTCCGGGGTTGTTGTTCTGTTACCCGGAAACCCAGTGACTGTACCCAAGTTTAACGGGTGTTTGTGCTCCTTGGAGGAATCGGAGGACTGTTGCCGTTGTTGTCCTTCAGTTTTTCCTTTTCACAGAGTGATTGTGGACTTTGGGGTAGTTAGAGCTGCAGAAGAAGATGAAAATAAAAAAAAGTCTTCAACAGGTGCAGGTACCGCGACACTGTCACCAGGTGGCAGTGTTGCGCATCGATATTCACTTTTCACACACACACTCAAGCCTCGTACACACGGCCGAGATTCTCGTCGGAAAAAACATGTCGTTTTTTTCGACGAGATTCTTGGACAAGAAACTTGTCCCGGCCGAGTGTACACACGCTCGATTCAAAGAACCCGCGGTTCTTTGAATGGAGCGAACGCGGTGACGTCATCGAATACGACGAGCATGCGCTCGTCACATTCGATGCCGTCGCCGCCATCTTGGTATACCCTACCTATGCCTAGGAAGCTACCGCGCATGCGTCGAATTCATTTCGAACATGCGCGGGCTTCCCGGAGGACAGGTAAGTGTACACACACACTCACTTTTCTCGTCGAGAAACAGACTGACGAGAATCTCGACGAGAAAATAGAGAGCAGGTTCTCTATTTTCTCGTCGAGATTACTTGTTGGTTTTCTTGACGAGAAACCATACACACGAACGAATTTCTCAGCAAGACATCTCTGCCAGCAAGTTTCTTGCTGGTTCTTGCCGAGAAACTCGGTCGTGTGTACGAGGCTTCATAGAAGGAAAGGATTTCTTTACGGAGACGTTTTTTCGTTCTTACACGAACATATGTCAGGTTACGTGTGTTGATGTTTCTTTTCCCCTCTGCAGGAGAACGTTCTATCAAGACCGCGAGAAAGGGGCAGGTCTTAGTTAGGATGGGTGGGGAAAGTGTTACTGTGATTTGCGAATATGTTTGTTGTTAGGTGTTGTTTGTTTCCCTTCCCTCCCCTTTCATGTTTGGCTCAGGCACAACGGTTTAGTTAGCTTTTTAGGAAAAAAAAACCCTTTCTTTTTTTTTTGAAATTTCTAGTCAGTTTCTGGACTAGGCTATGTCAGTTTTTGGCATAGTTTACCCCAGACACTGGGGACCAGTGTCAAATTAACCGGGGGGAGAGTGTAGCGGGTAGGTACCTTTCAGTATGCTGATTCGGGTGGAGACATCAATGATGTTTAGTTCCCTGCGGCCCAGCAGGTGGTGCTGTCACTTTGGGCCAGGGTCGAACCATCACTGGAGTGCTGTACCCTTTTTGGTCTCTCGCGGCTGTTGTGCGGCGGGGCAGGGAACCCGCTGTGCTGGCTGGGAGAGGCTATAAAAGAGGCGGACATCTTCGCCACGAGGTTCGAGTCCCAGGCACCTTTAGCCTGAGGGCTGCTGTCCAGCGGTCGGTGTCCAGGCGGCCTAGGCCTTGACACGTGGAGTTCGAGAGTCACCCCAGACACCCTCAGTCTGGGGTGGGGTGCATCATTCAGGCCTGGAGCCCAGCTTCTTCCACTGGGATCCGCCCGGGAGGAATCGTCCTAAGACACCCACAGAATCGGGTGTCTGAATCCAGGCGTAAGGGACCGCGCAGGTGACCTTCCCGTAGATCTGGTGCAGCAGATTGCCAGTGCCGGGACAGGGCCTCCGGAGACCGTCGGGATGGATGTCCTCGCCAAACAGGGGCCATATTCATACGGAAGGTAGTCCATGTTCTAAGGTCTGTGGCAGAGACTGCTACTCCGGTCAGTGGCAAAGACCGTTACTCAGGCCTGTGGCAGAGGCCCCAACTAGTTCACCCGGTAGGTGGCAGCTACCAACTTCACAGTCTGTGGCAGAGACCGTGCGCCAGGCCTATCCGCACGAGAAAGGGATAGGAGAGTTCATTGTGCCTGGGCCTACTGGTATCCACACCCCTGTCTGTCTGTTATGGAAGTTCAACTGAGTATGTTCATTCTGGCCGTGAAGAAATAAAGGAGTGTTGAACTTTTAAATGGTGTGGGGCTCTATTACTGGCAGATACACCTCCACGGAAGAAGTGGAGGCTCCATACGCAGAATGCAGACCCGAAGGTAATCTAAAGAGACTTTGCTAAAACCTCATATACATTTAAGGTGAAAGCTGGGCGTAGTGGCCTGCACTCTCTCCTCCAGAGTACCCCTAGACAACACCTAAGAACAACAGATACAAGAGAGGGAGAGAGTGAGGCCACTACAGCTATAATATTTGATATCTGAAGGTCCAGATTGGAGAAAGTAGTGTACTGAAGGAAGCACTCAAGCGGAGTGCGACGGGGATCCGTTACATAGATACAGGCACCCGAACAGAGTCATTGGTGACCGCGAAGGACTCACAAAGAACGGTGGCAGTGGCAACTGACACTTCCCCTGCATGAACGGTGAGTCTGGCAGGTACGGTGGCCTCTGACAAGGCAGGATCAATTGCAGCCGACACGGACATATGATGAGCGGTGGCAGTGGGAACTGGCACTTCCACTGCATGGGCGGTGATGCTGGCAGGTGCAATAGCCTCGGTTGTAGTAGCGGATTCTTTAGTGGACAGAACGGCCATGGCAGCTACCACCGGAGCTTGTTCCGGTGCAGCAATAGCAACACACTTGTCCCAATCTACTTGCACTTGTGGCGATAAGGCCGGCGAGACTACCTCCAGTAGCAATTCCCTGCAGTGCTTGCAGGTGATCCAGGGCCGGATATGGGTAGCCAGTCCTGAGCACTTGGAACACAGCAGCCCAATCGTTTCGTAGCCTCCCGCCGCGTAGAGCGTCAAGTTACCTTTAGGGATGAAGCGCACTCCGGTGTCGGTATTAGCTTCTCTCAGACCAACAAGCCCAGGGCCGACAGCCGGTAAAAAGATCTTCCAATAAGCACTGGAAATTCCAGGATACGCCAAGCTTGCTTCTCCGTCTCTCAGCACGTGGATCCAAGATCATTTTTATAGCACAGATCGCTGTGAAAATGACAATGGTCCCAAAAATGTGTCAAAAGTGTCCGATGTGTCCGCCATAATGTCGCAGTCACAAAAAAAATCGCTGATCGCCGTTATTACTAGTAAAACAATTATAATTAATAAAAATGCCATAAAACTACCCCCTATTTTGTAAACGCTATAACTTTTGCGCAAACCAATCAATAAATGCTGATTGTGATTTTTTTTTACCAAAAATATGTAGAAGAATACGTATTGGCCTAAACTGAGGAAAAAAAAAAGGTTTTTATATATTTTTGGGGGTTATTTATTATAGAAAAAAGTAAAAAATATTGCATTTTTTTCAAAATTGTCGCTCTATTTTTGTTTATAGCACAAAAAAATAAAAACCGCAGAGGTGATCAAATATCACCAAAAGAAAGCTCTATTTGTGGGAAGAAAAGGACGTCAATTTTGTTTGGGAGCCACGTCGCACGACCACGCAATTGTCAGTTAAAGCAACGCAGTGCCGAATCGCAAAAAGGGGCCTGGTCTTTATGCTGTGTATTGGTCCAGGGCTTAAGTGGTTAGAGGGTTTGTAAACCCTCGTGTTTTTTCACCTTAATGCATCCTATGCATTGAAGTGAAAAAACACCTGGCAGTGACCGCCCCCCCCAGCCCCCTCGTTTTACTTACCTGAGCCCCAAAATTCCCTCGGCTGAGGCGCGCCCTCCCTCTCTCCACGGGGTCCCGCCTCTTGATTGGGTAGATTGATAGCAGCGCGGCCATCGGCTCCCGTTGCTGTCAATCAAATCCAATGACGCGGGTGCCGGGGGGCGGGGCCGAGTCTGGCATTCATGTCTATGGACGCAAATGCTGGACTAGGGAGCACGCCCGCAAGATAACCCCCCCCCCCCCTGCAAAGCGCTTCTCCTAGGGGGTTATCTGATGCGAGGAGGAGGAGGAGCCGAGAGAGCCGCCGGGGGACCCCAGAAGACGGCGTTCGGGGCCACTCCTTGCAAAACGAACTGTACAGTGGAGGTAAGTGTGATATGTTTGTTGTTTAACCACTTGCCGCCCGCCCTATAGCAAAATGACAATCGGCAAAGTGGTTTCAATAGCCTGACTGGACGTCATATGACGTCTTCAGGATATTGAGCGGGGCGCACATCGCGGCGATCGTTGTTGCGGGGTGTCAATCTGACACCCCGCAACACCGATCTAGGTAAAGAGTCTCTGGCGGAGACTCTTTACCACGTGATCAGCCGTGTCCAATCACGGCTGATCACGATGTAAACAGGAAAAGCCGGTGATCGGCTTTCCTTACTTGCGTCTGTCAGACGCGAGTAGAGGAGAGCCGATAGGCTGCTCCTCTGACAGGGGGGGGGTTTGTGCTGATCGATTATTGCCCACACTGAACCACCAGGGATGCCCCCAGACCACCAGGGAGGCCCACCATAAGGTTTGCCACCCTAGACCACCAGGGATGCCAATCAGAAATGCCTAATGGATGCCTAATGGATGCCAATCAGTGCCCACAATGGATGCCAATCAGTGCCCACAATGGGCACCACTGATTGGCAGGCATTATTGTTTGGCACTGATTGGCATCCATTAGTACAACACATTACAGTACATCCGTGCCCCCTATCAGTGCCCATCCATGCCCATCTGTGCCACCTATCAGTGCCCATCCATGCCACCTATCAGTGCCCATCCATGCTGCCTATCAGTGCCCATCCGTGTCGCCTATCCGTGCCGCCTATCCATGCCCATCCATGCCGCCTATCTGTGCCCATCCATGCCGCCTATCTGTGCCCATCCGTGCCACCTATCTGTGCTTATCCGTGCTGCATATCAGTGCCACCTATCAGTGCCCATTAGTGCCCATCATCAGTGCCTATCATTGCCACCTCATCGGTGCCCATCAGTGCAGCCCCATCAGTGCCCATCAGTGAAGGAGAAAACGTACTTATTTACAAAGTTTTGTAACTGAAATAAAAAAAAAATTATTTTTTCAAAATTTTCCGTCTTTTTTTAATTTTTTTTGCAGAAAATAAAAATCCCAGAGGTGATCAAATACCCCCAAAAGAAAGCTCTATTTGTGGGAACAAAATGATAAAAATGTAGTTTGGGTACAGTGTAGCACGACCGCGCAATTGTCATTCAAAGTGCAACAGCGCTGAAAGCTGAAATTTGGTCTGGGCAGGAAGGTGTATAAGTGCCCAGTATGGAAGTGGTTAAAAAAAAAAAACGAGCCTTTACAATCACTTTAACCTTGCGGGTCTACAGTAGGTTGTTGGAAAGCTATGGACACTTCTGCTAAAAGCAAAATCCAAAGCCAACAACCGTGCTTTGAATGAAAGCCTTGGCATTAGTGTAATTACAATTGCATGGCACAGCAGGCATCTCTGCGAGCATTTTGGCAGCGGCCGCCCTTGCTCCGGACATGATTTTTCCTCCGGGTTCTCTCCCTTCTGGCACAGACGAGGATGCTGGGCAGTTTTTATAAGTGTCGGTTTGATGACGTGCATGCACTGGGATGCTGGCTGCAGTGACTCTGCAAGGGCTGATAGGAGCTTTACCGAATGCAAGCAAATGAGCTCATCCTCCCAGGAGAGAGCAGAAGCCTCAGTGCATCTCTGGGTAACAGCATCCCGCCTGCGAAAGCCATCCCTGAACATCCTCTCTGATGCTCCACTTTGTGGGTGTGTATGTGGTGAGCAGCTATTTCCCATTTGCTACATGCAGATATTTATTTTTTTTCCTCCCTCTCTCCCTCTCCTCTAAGCTCTGGTATTGCTCTGAATCCTGCTTCAGCATCCATCTCCTGCCTGCACAGAATAGGGCTTTACTATCCACGCGCAGAATGGATTGGTTTATTATGAGGATATTTTCCAGCATAAATGATAAAAGCATTTTAGATCTAATAGGAAGGACCTGCTGGTTGTAGAATGAATTGTGCATCCAACTGAGAATTGGGGTGATCTGCAGGTACAAGGCACATAGAACAGGAAACATCTCAGTGGCCCTTTTACTGTAAGGTCAGTGCTTTTTTATTTTTATTTTTTTTGTTCTTTAGGTTCTTGCATAATGCCGACTTACCGGTATATTGCAGTCGCTGGTGATGTGAACCCTTCCTGTTGCAACATGTAGGCCTTATAAAGTACATGAATACTGTACGGCTGCAGCTGTACCACCCTCTAATCCAGGACCAAAAATTCATTCTGAACAGGTGTTTGCAGCAATTTTGGATTTTTTTTTTTTTTTTTATTGCATTGCTTTATATTGCAGATTAGCTAAAAAAGAGCATTTAAGGCTTATGGTATTTTTTGATATCCTTGATGCTCTGGCTGCTAGTGTAGATGGTAATGTGTTCATTGTTGCTGATGCTAACATACTGTACTGTATAGGAGTTTATTGCTGCCTTGGGGCTGGTTTAATGTACAGTACTTTGTCATGAATTGCCGGTGGGGGCAGGACTCAATGTACAGGAATGCATTCACTGAGTGCATCCCTGATTGCCTGTGATGGTTAATTTGTTGGCTCGCAGTATCATTTTTCATCTCCTGCAGAAACTGTAGTTCTTTTTTTATCATTAAATAATTTTTAATGAAATTTCCATACAAATAACAGAAAAATTAAAAGCAGCTGGTTCTGGTGTATAACAATCAGGTATAGCAGTAAAACATTTACATACTAATCTCAATAGAAACTGTAGTTCTGTACAAGACAGGTCTCCTCGCTGGTGTAATAGTTTATTACTTTATGTACAGAAAAAAAAAATTATATATATATATATATATATATATATATATATATATAATAATTATTATCATTATTAATTATAATAATAATAATAATTATATATATTGTATGTATGTGTGTGTATTTTTACATTTATATTTAATGCTCTTTGTAATTAGTTTATACTATATAAACTATATAGAGTATACTTGGTATATACTATACCAAGCAGTGGCGGCTGGTGCTAAACTTTTTTTTTGGGGGGGGGGGGAGAAAACAACCCCCCCCTCCCAGGTCCGCACTCACCCCTCCAGTAGTCACGGCGCCCTGGCTTCCATTCAGGTAACCCGGTCTTCTTTAGATCAGTCTCCTGTCCTGATTGGCCAGGATGAGAAGCCAGAAACCGATGGTGAATATTGATTCACTAGTATCACAAGTGGGAGGGTTCGGGACAACCTTTTTATAAGCCAATCTTCTTTAGATCGGTCTCCTGTTCTGATTGGCCAGGATGAGAAGCCAGAAACCGATGGTGAATATTGATTCCCTAGTATCACAAGTGGGAGGGTTCGGGACAACCTTTTACAAGCCAATCTTTAGATCAGTCTCCTGTCCTGATTGGCCAGGATGAGAAGCCAGAAACCAATGGCGAATATTGATTCGCTAGTATCATAAGTGGGAAGGCTCGGGACCACCTTTTACAAGCCAATCTTCTTTAGATCGGTCTCCTGTTCTGATTGGCCAGGATGAGAAGCCAGAAACCGATGGTGAATATTGATTCCCTAGTATCACAAGTGGGAGGGTTCGGGACAACCTTTTACAAGCCAATCTTTAGATCAGTCTCCTGTCCTGATTGGCCAGGATGAGAAGCCAGAAACCGATGGTGAATATTGATTCGCTAGTATCACAAGTGGGAGGGTTCGGGACAACCTTTTTATAAGCCAATCTTCTTTAGATCAGTCTCCTGTTCTGATTGGCCAGGATGAGAAGCCAGAAACCGATGGCGAATATTGATTCGCTAGTATCATAAGTGGGAGGGCTCGGGACAACCTTTTACAAGCCAATCTTCTTTAGATCAGTCTCCTGTTCTAAATTTGCCAGGATGAGAAGCCAGAAACCGATGGTGAATATTGATTCGCTAGTATCATAAGTGGGAGGGCTCGGGACAACCTTTTACAAGCCAATCTTCTTTAGATCAGTCTCCTGTTCTAAATTTGCCAGGATGAGAAGCCAGAAACCGATGGTGAATATTGATTCACTAGTATCATAAGTGGGAGGGTTCGGGACCACCTTTTACAACCAATCTTCTTTAGATCAGTCTCCTGTCCTGATTGGCCAGGATAAGAAGCCAGAAACAGATGGCGAATATTGATTTGCTAGTATCACAAGTGGGAGGGTTCGGGACAACCTTTTACAACCAATCTTCTTTAGATCAGTCTCCTGTCCTGATTGGCCAGGATGAGAAGCCAGAAACCGATGGCGAATATTGATTCGCTAGTATCACAAGTGGGAGGGTTCAAGACAACCTTTTTACAAGCCAATTAGAGACTCAGGCTCTAATTACCGGCCCCTAATCACAGGCCCCTTATGGACGGCCACCACTGATACCAAGTATATATTGTGCTTTTCATCACAGCTGACCATTGTATTCAGAAAGGGCCATTATGAAATCACTATCGAGCTTACTTGATGATGTGTTTGAAAGAGCAAAGAAACACAAAGCTCAATAACACATAAAGAGACATTTTGCTGAAATCCCACCAGTACAAAACCAGTAAAATATTATGAATGAAGCATGAGGGTTTTCTGTCACCTGCATAACTTGTCTTGAATCAGTTTTTGGTGCCATTGCTAATAAACCAAAGCATGAACACATATAAAATTCACATAGTGTTCTAAAATTATAATGGATCATTGCAATAACAAAGTCATATCTTCAAAGGCTAACTTCACCTTTTACAAAAAATAAATAAATGCTCATATACTGGCTGGGAAAAAATGTGCAGTTATTAATTTTTTTTTGCAAATGAGCCTACAAAGCATTGCAACCGTGACCACTGGACGGTAGGTGCAATGCCAGGCTCCTGAAGACTCTTCCGTCAGCTCTCTGTTCACACTGAGGTATGGACTTTCAGTTAGAGAGCTGGAAAAAGGGATCGCTGCACTCCTGTTCCATTGAGAGCCGCAAACTAAAAGCGGTGGCAGACAAACCCCCCCCAAATGACCCCATTTTGGAAAGTAGACACCCCAAGCTATTTACTGAGAGGCATGTTCAGTCCATGGAATATTTTATATTTTGCCACAAGTTGCGGGAATATGACAAACTTTGTTTTTTTTGCACAAAGTTGTCACTAAATGATATATTGCTCACACATGCCATGGGCATATGTGAAATTACACCCCAAAATACATTCTGCTGCTTCTCCTGAGTACGGGGATACCACATGTGTGGGACTTTTTGGGAGCCTAGCCGCGTACGGGACCCCAAAAATCAAGCACCGCCTTCAAGGTTTCTAAGGGCATAAATTTTTGATTTCTCTCCTCACTACCTATCACAGTTTTGAAGGCCATAAAATGCCAAGATAGCACAAAACCCCCCAAAATGACCCCATTTTGGAAAGTAGACACCCCAAGCTATTTGCCGAGAGGCATGGTGAGTATTTTACAGCTCTCATTTGTTTTTGAAAATGAAGAAAGACATATTTTTTTTTTTCTTTTTTCAATTTTTAAAACTTTGTGACAAAAAGCGAGATCTGCAAAATACTCAACATACCTCTCAGCAAATAGCTTGGGGTGTCTACTTTCCAAAATGGGGTCATTTGGGGGGGTTTTGTGCCATCTGTGCATTCCATGGCCTCCGAAACTGTGATAGGCAGTGAGGAGTGAAATCAAAAATTTACACCCATAGAAATCCTGAAGGCGGTGCTTGGATTTCGGGGTCCTGTACGCGGCTAGGCTCCCAAAATGTCTCACACATGTGGTATCCCCGTACTCAGGAGAAGCAACAGAATGTATTTTGGGGTGCAATTCCACATATAACCATGGCATGTTTGAGCAATACATAATTTAGTGACAACTTTTTGTACATTTTTTTATTTTTTTTATTTTTGTCATTATTCAATCACTTGGGACAAAAAAAAAAAATATTCAATGGGCTCAACATGCCTCTCAGCAAATAGCTTGAGGTGTCTACTTTCCAAAATGGGGTCATTTGGGGGGGTTTTGAACTGTCCTGGCATTTTATGCACAACAGTAGGAAGCTTATGTCACACATCATCCACTCTTCTAACCACTTGAAGACAAAGCCCTTTCTGACACTTTTTGTTTACATGAAAAAAATTTTTTTTTGCAAGAAAATTATGTTGAACCCCCAAACATTATATATTTTTTTCAAGCAAAGGCCCTACAGATTAAAATAGTGGGTGTTGCATTTTTTTTTCCACACAGTATTTGCGCAGCGATTTTTCAAACGCATTTTTTGGGGCAAAAACACACTTTTTTTATTTTTAATGCACTAAAAAACACTATATTGCCCAAATGTTTGATGAAATAAAAAAGATGATCTTAGGCCGAGTACATGGATACCAAACACGACATGCTTTAAAATTGCGCACACACGCGCAGTGGCGAGAAACTACATTCATTTTTAAAAGCATTTAAAAGCCTTTACAGGTTACCACGTTAGATTTACAGAGGAGGTCTACTGCTAAAATTACTGCCCTCGATCTGACCTTCGCGGTGATACCTCACATGCATGATGCAATTGCTGTTCACATATGACGCTAGACCGACGCTTGCGTTCGCCTTTGCGCAAGAGCAGGGGGGGACAGCGGTGCTTTTTTTTTTTTTTTTTTTATTATTTATTTTGCTTTTTTATTTTATTTTTAAACTGTTCCTTCCATATTTTTTTTTTTTATCATTTTTATTGTTATCTCAGGGAATGTAAATATCCCCTATGATAGCAATAAGTAGTGACAGGTACCCTTTTTTTGAAAAAAAATGGGGGGTTAGACCCTAGATCTTTCCTCTGCCCTCAAAGCATCTGACCACACCAAGATCGGTGTGATAAAATGCTTTCCCAATTTCCCAATGGCGCTGTTTATATCCGGGGTGGGGGCATTCCCTCCCACTGCTTGTAAAAGCAGTCTAGAGGCTAATTATCTGCTAGAATTGCTTTTACATGAAAGCCGGCCACTGGCTGAAAAGAATGATACCAAGATGATACCTAAACCTGCAGGCATCATTCTGGTATAAACATTCAAAGTCCAGCAACATACCAGTACGTTGCTGGTCCTTGTTGGACATGTATTGTAATCTTTTTTTTCATGCAGCCTGTTGGCTGAACGAAAAAAAGAGATTGATCGGTGGGTATGCCCACCATTAGAATACCTCCCTTCATCCACCCACTTCTAATGATGGGCATATATGCCGAAGCATGGGGGCATCCTCCCGCAAAAAAGTTATGCCGCGTACACACGGTCGGACTTTTCCACGGGCAAGCCTTCGTCGGAATTTCGACCGTATGTACGCGGCATAAAAGGTTATGCCGCGTACACACGGTCGAACTTTTCCACGGGCAAGCCTCCGTCGGAATTTTGACCGTATATACGCGGCATTAGGAGCAAAATCGCTCCTCCGCCCCTGCTGCCCCCATGCTTCGGCATATATGCTCTTTTTTTAACTGTGGTGGTGAAATCACCTCCTACAGCGTTGGAGTCACGGCTTTATGTATCGTGGGAGCAAACGCTGTTGCTGTCAAGATAAATAAATCCGCGATGCAACTGAATGGCGTACCTGCTAAGCAAATGATGGTTAACATTAAAACAAAGTAACATTACAGTACAACAGTAAGACCTTACCATACCATACCTGCAAAGCAAATACCAAAACAAAACCTAGTAAAAAATAAAACCTTTTTTTTTAACGCAACCTGTGCCTAAAATATATATATGCCGAAGCATGGGGGCATCCTCCCGCAAAAAAGTTATGCCGCGTACACACGGTCGGACTTTTCCATGGGCAAGCCTTCGTCGGAATTTCGACCGTATGTACGCGGCATAAAAGGTTATGCCGCGTACACACGATCAGACTTTTCCACGGGCAAGCCTCCGTCGGAATTTCGACCGTATATACGCGGCATTAGGAGCAAAATTGCTCCTCCGCCCCTGCTGCCCTCATGCTTCGGCATATATGCTCTTTTTTTAACTGTGGTGGTGAAATCACCTCCTACAGCGTTGGAGTCACGGCTTTATGTATCGTGGGAGCAAACGCTGTTGCTGTCAAGATAAATAAATCCGCGATGCAACTGAATGGCGTACCTGCTAAGCAAATGATGGGTAACATTAAAACAAAGTAACATTACAGTACAACAGTAAGACCTTACCATACCATACCTGCAAAGCAAATACCAAAACAAAACCTAGTAAAAAATAAAATATTTTTTTAACGCACCCTGTGCCTAAAATATATATATGCCGAAGCATGGGGGCATCCTCCCGCAAAAAAGTTATGCCACGTACACACGGTCGGACTTTTCCACGGGCAAGCCTCCGTCGGAATTTCGACCGTATATACACGGCATTAGGAGCAAAATCGCTCCTCCGCCCCTGCTGCCCCCATGCTTCGGCATATATGCTCTTTTTTTTAACTGTGGTGGTGAAATCACCTCCTACAGCACTGGAGTCACGGCTTTATGTATCGTGGGAGCAAACGCTGTTGCTGTCAAGATAAATAATTCCGCGCTGCAGTTGAATGGCGCACCTGAAAACAAAAAATTACATACCTGAAAAGCAAGCATGATAAAACATTGCAGAATGGAATACAGTAAAAAAGAGCATTACAATAGAGAGAAAATAGAGAGAGAGAGAACAATAAAACGACAACTATTTTTGGTTTTTTTATTTTATATTTTTTTTGTGTTTTTGTTTTTTACGTTTTTTTTTTCTTTTTTACACTTTTTTTTTTAAACTTTAACAACTGTAATGGTTGGGGTCTCTCAAAATGTAATGGCATCTTGGGAGACCCTGTGTAAGTGTGTCCTAGTCTGTGAAATGCTTGCTGTACCCTACGCTAAAACTTCACTTTTGAGTGGTAGCGTTCAAAACATTCACCAAGGCAAAGACCAGGTTTGTCAGGACAGAGTGGACAATAATAACGGGTGTCACGCCTAAATCCGCGCTTGCTACAGACACGACATCTTTTTTGGGGGGTTCGTTGGGTAGGGGTACTCGGGAGGAGATGCGTATAATGCCTCTCATGCAGCCGGCTTACTGCATTTGGTATGGGATGGTGAGGTGCAGAACCGCCTGGATACAGGAGTTCTGTGACAATCTCATTCTGGAATTTTAGAAGAGATAAAGTCCCGCCTGAAGCTCTGTATAGCACATGAGCGTTCAGCAAAGCCAATTGGAATAATGATAGAGACACTTTTTTGTACCAGCGTCTCGCCTTACGGTCAATTAGATACGGCGCCATCAACTGGTCGTTGAGGTCCACCCCTCCCATATTTTTGTTATATTCGTGGACACAGAGGGGTTTCTCCACAACACCAGTCGCCGTACGAATTTGGACTGTCGTGTCTGCATGAAGGGAGGTAAGAAGGAAAACATTCTTATTGTCCCTCCACTTCATAGCGAGCAAGTTATTACACTTTACGCAGGCTCTCTCCCCCAGCCTAAGACGGGCATCTACAAGCCGCTGGGGAAAGCCCCGGCGATTAGGTCGCACGGTGCCACATGCTCCAATCTGATGATCAAACAAGTGACTAAACAGTGGCAAGCTCGTGTAATAATTGTCCACATACAAGTGGTACCCCTTTCCGAATAAGGGAGACACCAAGTTCCACACTATCTTGCCAGCGCTCCCTATGTAATCCGGGCAGTTGACCGGCTCAACCTGACTATCTTTTCCCTCATAAACCATAAAGCTCCATACATAGCCTGTTGCCCTGTCACAGCACTTATAGAGCTTGACCCCGTATCTGGCACGCTTGCTGGGAAGGTACTGCTTGAAAACTAGGGTTGTCCCGATACCACTTTTTTGAGACCGAGTACAAGTACCGATACTTTTTTCCAAGTACTCGCCGATACCGATTACCGATACTTTTTTTTCAATGTCATGTGACAGTTTGAAAGATGGGGACTGATAGGTGGCACTGACAGGTGGCACTTATGGGCACTGACTGGTGACTGGCGCTGATGGGCACTAATAGGTGGCTGGCAATGATAGATGGCACTGATTGCACTGATAGGTGGCACTTATGGGCACTGATGGCACTGATAGGTGGCACTTGTGGGCAGTGATAGGTGGCACTGATAGGTGGCACTTGTGGGCACTGATAGATGGCACTGAAAGGTGGCACTTATGGGCACTGATAGATGGCTCTTATGGGCACTGATAGGTGGCACTTGTGGGCACTGATAGGTGGCACTGATAGGTGCCACTTGTGGGCACTGATGGCACTTGTGGGCACTGATTGCACTGATAGATGGCACTGATTGCACTGAAAGGTGGCACTTGTGGGCACTTATGGGCACTGATAGATGGCACTTATGGGCAGTGATAGGTGGCACTTGTGGGCAGTGATAGGTGGCACTTGTGGGCAGTGATAGGTGGCACTTGTGGGCAGTGATAGGTGGCACTTGTGGGCACTGATAGCAGTGATAGGTGGCACTTGTGGGCACTGATAGATGGCACTGATTGCACTATCTGTGCAATCAGTGCCATCTATCAATGCCCACAAGTGTCACCAATCAGTGCCCATAAGTGACACCTATCAGTGCAGTAAGTGCCATCTACCAGTGCCACCTAATAGGTGGCACTGGTAGATGGCACTGATTGCACTGATAGGTAGCACTTGTGGGTACTGATAGGTGGCTGGCACTGAAATGCTGTGGGGAAAAAAAATGACACAGGATAAAAAAAAAAAAAAAACTGCTGCAACGCCCATCTTGGTACACCCTGCACCCTGCACTCGGCATATAGCTCGGGCTGGGTGTAACAAGATGCCTGCTGCTGCTTACTGCAGCCAAGTGCAGGGTGTACCAAGATGGGCGTGGGGACGTTCAGCCGCTGACGGCGACCGAATGTGACAGCACCGGTCACCGATCCTGATGCGGCTGCGCCCTGCACCCCTGCCAGCTTACCAAGTTCAGCTGCAGGTGAGGGACTCGCTCTCCGCCCGCGGACTCCGTCCATCGACTGTGCCCGCCCTCTCCAGCCAGACTCCGCCCACACTTTCCTTCAGAGACTCAGCCCGCCCCCTCTCCAGCCAAACTCCGCCTGCACTAGCTCTGTCGACAGACTCTGTCCGCCCTCTCCAGTCAGACTCCGCCCGCACTCCCCCGCCCTCCCCAGCCACTGACTCCTCCCGCCCTCTCCGGCCACAAAAAAAAAAAAAGTATCGGGTGAAGCATCGGGAGCATTTGCGCGAGTACAAGTACTCGCGCAAATGCTTGGTATCGGTCCCGATACCGATACTAGTATCGGTATCGGGACAACCCTATTGAAAACCAAGCGGCCAGAAAATTTAATCAGGGACTCATCAACGCAGACAGCTTGATCGGGAATAAACAAGGCTGCAAAACGTTCGTTGAAGTGGTTTATGAGGGGCCGAATTTTATAGAGCCGGTCGTATTCAGGTTCCCCACGTGGATGACAAAGTTCATTGTCGTTGAAGTGCATGAACCGCAAAATCTGCTCGTATCGTTTCCTGGGCATGGAGGCAGAGAACACGGGCATGTGGTCAATTGGGTGCGTGGACCAATAAGCACGCAATGACGGGAATTTATGTGTGCCCATGTTGAGGGAAAGGCCCAGAAAGGTCTTAAATTCGGAAACCGTAATTGGTTTCCAATCTTTGGCAATGGAAGGCAACTGGGGATTAGCGGCGATGAATTGACCAGCATATAAATTACTCTGGTCCACAATAGATCTATAGAGATCTTCCGTGAAAAACAGCGAATAATAATCAATTGGCATAAAATCAGCTGTTTCCACCTGAATACCGGGTTGGGCAGTGAATGGGGAAAGTATGGGTTCTGCAGAAGTGGTGGGGACCCAATCAGGATAGGCAAATTCTGCAGGAAGGGCACTATGGGCACGACGGGCCTGCCTTTGTCTTCTTGGTGGCAGCGGGACACTACTTGTGCTTGCCACCTCGCCAGCTTGAACTGCACTTATAGGACTCGCCACGTCACCACGTGATACTGCAGTGCTGGATGTATGCCCAGGCTGTACTAGGCCGCTGGTGCTTGCCAATTCACCAGAAGGAATAGCGGCGCTAGTAATCCTCTGCTCCATGATACGAGAGCCCTGCGGTTCTTGCTCCTCAACAACCTCAGAAGATCGGGATCGGGTACGCCTGACCTTAGCAGGGACCTCAACTTCGTCGTCAGAGCTATCTGACGTGGGGCCGCTGACGTCACTGTCTTCTACGGGAAGATATTCTGAGCCTGAATCTGACAGATACGTGACCTCCTCTTCACTATCTGTCATGCTCAGAATCTCGTAGGCCTCTTTACTAGTGTACCTTCGACTTGCCATTTTGGGCTCTAAATTTAGGGGTACACTAGTAAGATTCACAGGAAAAAAAGCACCCGACTGTCGTCAGCAAATATATCAAACGCTACAAAAAAAACTGTTAGCGGTCGCAGGGATCAGGACTGTCTCTGCGAACGCTGCAGTTATGTGTTTTGTGTTTGGTAAGTGACAGTGATCGATCGATACTGCACTTGGGTAGGCTGGGCTGGGCGGAGGGGCTAAACGCAGGTGCTAGCAGGTATCTGGGCTGATCACGCTAACACTGCGTTTTTGGGAACCCTAAACCGCTGGGGACGCTAGTATAGATCTGATCAGATACTATACCACTAAGGGAGGTGTATGCTTTGCGCGTGGGTGTTAGCGTTACTGGCACTAACCTAACGCTGCCTGGGGCGACGCAGACCCTCTCTGGCGCTAAAACCTAATTGATCTCACCCGCCGGGCGATCAGGGGGTTAAACCTTTATTGGGTTATATACGGCGGGTGCCCTGATGCTATAAAAAGCAAACGAACCAACCAGCGTCACCTGTAACCTTTATATGGTGATCACTGGTGAAAGAGTTAACTAGGGGCAATCAGGGGGTTAAAACCTTTATTAGGTTGAATATGGGGGTAACCGACGCTATATAAAAACCTGACGGGTTACCTAAATAACTAACTGGGTAACCAGTGTCACCAGTGACGCTTATACGGTGATCACTGGTGAAAGGGTTAACTCTAGGGGCAATCAGGGGGTTAAAATAATATATGGGGGTACCTGACGCTCTAAAAACCTGCGGCGAAACTAAAAATAAATAACTGGCTATCTAGGGCACCACCGTCACTAAATACAGCGATCGAAAATACGATCGCTTAGTGATGCTGGCTTTAGGGGGTGAAAGGGTTACCTGGGGGGCGATCAAGGGGTTAAACCTTTATTAGGGGGGGTTAGGGGGCTACCCTGGACCTAAAGGGGCCTAAACCCAACTGCCCTGCAACTTTTTACTATCACAGATTACACTAAATGCAGTGATCAGTAAAATAAATGATCACTGCAATCAGTGACACTGTGATTGGGGGCTGGGGGGTGACCTGGGGGGTGATCTGGGGGTGACTGGGGGGCGAAATGTGTGCCTATGTGTACCTATGTGTCAGTGGACTGTTGGTGCACTAACCTGCTTCTTCTCTCCTCGGCGCCGGAATCGAAAAGACCGCCGCGAGGGAGATGACATCACTTCCTCCTGCCTGTGTTTACATCACATGGCGGAGGAAGCATTTTCATTGGCCGGGAGCGATCGCGAGGGGGTGGCCGAAATCGAATGGTCACCCCCTCATCTCTGATCGCTCCCCAACGATTAACGGCCGCTCACTGTATAGGAGGGGGGTCCGATCGGACCCCCCAACTGTACAAAGGCGATCACGTACACTCTACGTGATTGTGCCTGTCGGTGCCATTCTGCCGACGTATATATACAGTGAGCGGTCGTTAAGTGGTTAAGCTCCCTTCCGCGGAAAAGTTTTATCCCTATTGTGGGGTCACCAGTACGGTATTTGTAAATTGAAATCATATCCCCTCTCAAGCATCTCTTCTCCAGAGAGAATAAGTTCAGTGCTCACAACCTTTCTTCATAAGTAATATCCTCCAGACCCTTTATTCGTTTTGTGGCTCTTCTTTGTACTCGCTCCATTTCCAGTACATCTTTCCTGAGGACTGGTGCCCAGAACTAGACAGAATACTCCAGGTGCGGCCAGAGCAGAGTCTTGTAGAGTAGGAGAATTATCGCTTTATCTCTGAAGTTGATCCCCTTTTTAATGCATGCCAATATTCTGTTTGCTTTGTTAGCAGCAGCTTGACATTGCATGCCATTGCTGAGCCTGTCATCTACTAGGACCCCCAGGTCCTTTTCCATCCTAGATTCCCCCAGAGGTCCCCCCCCCCCCAGTGAGTAGATTGCATTCATATTTTTGCCACCCAAATGCATTATTTAAAAAATGTTCACATTTAACCTTATTTGCCATGTAGTTGCCCTCCCCATTAATTTGTTCAGCTCTTCTTGCAAGGTTTCCACATCCTGCAGAGAAGTTATTGCCCTGTTTAGCTTAGTATCACCAACAAATACAGAGATTGAACTGTTTACCCCATCCTCCAGGTCGTTTATAAACAAATTAAATAGGATTGGTCCCAGCACAGAACCCTGGGGGACCCCACTACCCACCCCTGACCATTCCGAGTACTCCCCATTTATCACCACCCTCTAAACTCGTCTTGTAGCCAGTTTTCAATCCATGTACTCACCCTATGGTCCATGCCAACGGATCATACTTTGTACAGTAAACGTTTATGGTAAACAGAGTCAAATGCTTTTGCAAAATCCAGATACACCACGTCAACGGGCCTTCCTTTATCTAGATGACAGCTCACCTCCTCATAGAAGGTTAATAGATTGGTTTGGCAAGAACGATTCTTCATGAATCCATGCTGATTACTGCTAATAATACCGTTCTCATTACTAAATTCTTGAATATAGTCCCTTATCATCCCCTCCAAGAGCTTGCATACTAATGATGTTAGGCTAACTGGTCTATAATTCCCAGGGATGTACTTTGGCTTTTCTCCAAACAGCTGGTACAATTCCACACCCTAAACACAGGTGTAACATTGTACAAAATGTGGAGTTAGCCTTTAAAAAGAATGTTATAGACTTTCAATGTGTTCATATATGGGTAGATCAGCTTAAGGTGAATAATGTGACCAATGTATGTAAATGCTTTTTATGGTGGCAGTCACATTTATTGCATGCACAGGCTCTTCCTGTTTTTTAGTGCTACTCAATGGATGTGCTTGTAGTGGCAATTGATAAGTCAACTGTAAATCATGAACATGAGAGGTTGGGTTACCTTTTGCTTGTAGCTGTGGTGCTCATCACCATATTACGACCTCCAATAGGTGGTTTACCTGGTTCACTTGTATCTGTGCAGACTAAACGTGCCCAGTACTTCCACAGGCCTGTTTATCTTATGCTCCAGGACAGCAGCGGAATCCTCCACACCCTGCCTGACACCCCGAGGGCCAAGGGAAAAGACACCTGACCTCACAAGATCCAACTAGGATATAGAGACCGTTCACTTAATGCACTGCGTCATCGTCATCCCAGCTTGCCCATTAATGGAATGTCCACTCAGAAAACTTGCTTTTCTGCTTTCTTTATTGAATGATAAAAAATTCAAACATTATCATCTCTTTCATGGAGTTCAATAATCTTGCACTGTGGTACATAGCCTACCGAGGGCTATGTCTGTATCCTTGGCCATAGGCTGCACAGAACTTTTCTATTGAATGACTGGACTAGGCCAAAAACTGGGGCTTGCTTAGTGGATGACACATGGCTTGTGTATCACCAGTGTTGCCAACTGTCAGTATTTTTACTGGCAGCCAGTAAAAAATGGGCACTTTCCCCCCTGCCAGTAAATGCCAGTAAGAGGAAAAGGTTGCCAGTAAAAAATAAGGCTGTGACGCTAGGCTCGAAACTGCACATGCGCAGCTCGGGCCTGGAGATGGGCGAGACCTGTTACAGTGTGTTCGGGTGGTGTCGGCAGGGGGTGGGTCTGGTGGAGGCGGTGTGTCTGAGTGTGTCATGTGATGTCATGGTGCAAGGGAGCGGAGCGGCTGGAGCCTCGTGTGCGGGTCTGCAGGATGGGATTAAGGCAAGCCGGGAGTGTGACTGTTAGTGCTGTTTGGACTGGAGTGGACTGAAGGGACCACCTGGCATGGAGAGAGACTGTCACTGCGACTCAGGAAGGGGGCGTGTCATGTCGGTGATCTGTGCTGTTGCACGCTGCTGTCAGTATCACTGTGAAAGTCAATTTTATGTGTGCATCATCCATTTTAATGTATTGCCCTCCTGAGTCCTGTCCCTGAGCTACTTACTTACTATATCGGAAATAAAATAAGAAATATACTTTTTGCCCTAATATCTACCTTAAATCACATTGCTAATTGCATATTGTACTTATTTGTAGCCTAAATACCGTATTTTGCACGGCAGTAAAAACTTGGTTGTGTCAGTAAAATTTGGGTGTAGTGTCAGTAAATTTCAATCTAGTAGGTTGACAACACTGTGTATCACCACCTGCTGGAGCTCTCCATGGTACTGCTATTCCTATATACCGCACTACCAGCAGCTCCATCCCTAGTATATATATACACAGCAAGGGGAGAGGAAGGCCAGCCCAGACTGGCTGGAGACAGGGAGGAGCCCCACCATGAAAGGGAAAGTAACCCATCTTACATGTCTACTGCTCCTTCTCACAGTACAAATCTCTGACTTATGCAAGATGCACACTATAAAGACACTATAAACACCGTCAAGTTACCTAAATGAGCAGTTAAGCCGTGCAATGTGGGCGCAGCCCCACTGCTACGAGGAATTTTCTGATTTCACATAGTATAGCCATACGTAACTGGTCACCATAATAGGATCAGACACGTTCTAGTATAACGCGGTTGGTTGCATTGCAGTCAAAACACTCATCTCAAGGAGGTTTCCCAGCTCAGTGGAATGTCTGGTTCCCTAGTACCCCCATGAGAGAAGAACTTTACTTGTCTCTAACCTGTCGTGCATAATTGCAACTGCCCAAAAAAATCTACTACAGCCCCTGAAAAGCTCCTCCACTCAGCATCCGACATCCTTTTTTTTAATAAGCCTCAGTTACATACACTAGAAAGGGAGGAAAAGGTGCCAAAGAGCTGTAAGAATTTCATACAGACCTTTTAAAAAATGCTATTTTCTTTTAAAGTGGTTGTAAACCCACTTAGACAACTTGCACCTACAGGTAAGCCTAGATTAAGGCTTACCTGTAGGTGCAAGAAATATCTCCTAAACCTGCATGATTAAGGAGATATTTACTATAAAGCGATGCGCCGATGACGTCACGCGCATGCGCACTAGCGGGCCGGCTTCATTGTCGGCTTCCTGAATGGGCTCTTGGCGGCCTGAGCGCGCATGTGTGTGACGTCATTGCCGCTCCGGCCAATCACAGCGCCGGAGAGGCGATACACTGACGGCAGTGACGGGACATCGAGTCAAGATGGCGGGCGGAGGTGACCGAGGACTGCTGCGGGGGCTTCGATCTCAGGTAAGTCATTTATAATGAGCTAGTAGCTATGCCTACTAGCTCATTATGCCTTTCTTTTGCAGGTTTTTTTTTTTTAAATAGCTTTACTTCCTCTTTAATGTAGATAAGAACTTTTCTCTGACTTCTTTATCTGCTTGACGTACTTGATTTTTGAATGGCTACTGGGGTTGAATTAATGTTTGTTTTTGACCATAATGAATAGAAAATGGAGTGGGATGGGAATTTTTTATTGAAGTAATGGATTTCTAATGCCGCATACACACGATCGGAATTTCCGACAACAAAACCGTGTTTTTTTTTCCCATCGAATGTTGGCTCAAACTTGTCTTGCACACACACGGTCACACAAATGTTGCTCGGAAATTCCGATGGTCAAGAACGCGGAGACGTACAACACTACAAAATTAAGTACAATGATTCCGAGCATGCGTCAAATTGATTCCGAGCATGCGCAGCACTTTTGTGCGTTGGAAATGGCTACACACGGCGGTTGGAATTTCCGACAAGAACTTTCGCCGTCAGAAAAATAGAGAACCTGTTCTCAATCATTTGTTGTCGGAAATTCCGACAGCAAATGTCTGATGGAGCCTACACACGGTTGGAATTTCCGACGAAAAGCTCACATCGAACATTTGTTGTCGGAAATTCCGATCGTGTGTACGCGGCATAAAAGAGTATCAGTTCAGGAAGTTCCATTCACATCAAAATCAAATGTTGAATGCAAATGAAATTTTAAAGAACTGTTGAACATCATTCAAGACTATGTTGGTATTATTTTTATTTTTTTATATCAAATATTTTATTTTATTTTTGTTATTGCGCATTTCATACAAAAATTAGACAAAAGAAGCAAAATAAATGCAACCGCATCTTAAACATTATAGGAAGAACGAGAGAAATAAATCACCCTGTGATATACATTCAGATGCTTGATTTACAAAAACACACAAAGAAAAAAAAAAAAGGAAGAAAGAAAACTAACAAGACAAACAAAACTAACACCTCTCAGATTAAGATAGCTAAATTACATTAAACAGTACATAATATTGCCCGGAGACATAGACACCCGCTACACCCTGATTTTATGCACCCTGGTTTTCTACTTTGATCTTATAGCAACATCCCTTCTCTTACGAACTCCTCTTTCCTCCTCTCTACTAAGTGAGCCATATCATTTATTGGGTTGTTAGGGTCCAGCCAATTGGACCATATTTATTTAATTTTTGGGGGTATTCCTCTATGTTTTATATACGTTAACCTTTCTCTTTTTAATATGTAATTGAGTTTCTCCCCCCATTGTTTATGGGTTGGTGGAGCAGGAGAAATCCATTTTTGTAGGATAAGTTAACGTGCTAAATATAAAGCCCTAGTCCACATGGTGGACATCTCTACTGGTAATTCTCCATCAGGAATTATGCCCAGTATTGAAAATGTTGGGGTTCCTATTATATCTGTCGAGCATAGTGAGTTCAGAGTTGAAAACACTCTTTCCCAATACCGATGAAGCTTTGGACAACGCCAATGCATATGAATAAGAGAACCATTAGATAGAAAGCAACGAGGGCATAATGGTGTTGCATATATTTTCCCCAGGCGTAGAGCTTTTGTGGGGTATAATGAGCCCTATATAAAATATAAAGCTGAGTCCGTTTCTGAGACGGTGAGAGAGAAATCTCGGGTAAAACCTCCATCGCCCGTCTCCATTCCTCTTCATTCAGATCTTCTATATCCCTTTGCCATCGAGTTTTGCCGCGTACACACTACCGTTTTTCATGACGAGAAAAATGCCATTTTTTTATTTGGTCATTAACCACTTCCCTACCCGCCCATAGTAATATGACATCCACAGATGGGACCTCCCATCCTGGGTGGACGTCATATGACGTCCTGGGCTTTGTGGGGGAATATCTGAATGATGCCTGCAGCTAGAGGCATCATTCAGATATCCTTGTCTTCTGCCGGCGATTCTGCGCACCATAAGAATGATCACAGCGGCGGTTCCGCCGCTTGATCGTTCTTATAGGCGGCGGGAGGGGACATCCCCCCCTCCCGCCGCCATCCGGTGCTTCTCTGGGCTCTCCCGTGCCATCGGGGGCCCGGAGAATAAATCGTTCGGTGCTGGAGGTGAACATAGAGATGACTGGTGACCAGATGGTCACCAGTCATCTCTATGACCGTCGGAGGTCTTATTGACCCTGCATCTCTCCATAAAGAGGACCTGTCACACACCATTCCTATTACAAGGGATGTTTACGTTCCTTGTAATAGGAATAAAAGTGATCAAAAAAAAAAAAAGTAAAAAAAGTGTAAAAAAATAATAATAATTAAGTGATAAAAAAAAAAAATTAAAACGCCCCTGTCCCCGGTAGCTCGCGATCAGAAGCGAACGCACACGTAAGTCCCGCCCACATATGTAAACGCCGTTCAAACCACATATGTGAGGTATCGCTGCGTGCGTTGAGCGCGTGCAACAATTCTAGCACTAGACCTTCTTTGTAACTCTAACCTGGTAACCTGTAAAAATGTTCAAAGCGTTGCCTATGGAGATTTTTAAGTACCGAAGTTTGGCGCCATTCCATGAGTGTGCACAATTTTAAAGAGTGACATGTTAGGTATCTATTTACTTGGCGTAACATCATCTTTCATATTTTACAAAAAAATTGGGCTAACTTTACTGTTTTGTTATTTTTTAATTCATGAAACCATTTTTTTGTTCCAAAAAAAGGCGTTTGAAAAATTATTGCGCAAATACTGTGCAAGAAAAAAAGTTGCTATGACCGTCATTTTATTCCCTAGGGTGTCTGCTAAAAAAAACATATATAATGTTTGGGGGTTCTGAGTAATTTTCTAGCAAAAGAATGATGATTTGTACAAGTAGGAGAGAAGTGCCAGAATAGGCCCAGTATTGAGGTGGTAAAAAAAACCCCGGTGTTGAAGTGGTTAAAAACGTTCGTGTGTGGGCTCCAGAGCATTTTTTGCGACGTGAAAAATGGGCATTAAAAATTTGGAACATACTCTATTTTTTCTTGTCGTTTTTCTCGTCGTGAAAAACGGCCGTGTGACAACTTCACTCACAATACTGTAATGCTGCGTACACACGATCGGTTTTTCTGATGAAAAAAGACAGATGGACTTCATCGGAAAAAACTATTGTGTGTGGGCCCCATCAGTCTTTTTTCCATCGGTGTAAAAAAATAGAACATGTTTTAAATTTTACTGATGGAAAAAAAAAACGATAGCAAATTCCGATCGTCTGTGGGGAACTCCATCGGAGAAAAATCCACGCATGCTCAGACTAAATTACAAGAGGGGAGCGCTGGTTCTGGTAAAACTAGCGTTCGTAAGGGACATAGCACATTTGTGGCGCCGTTGGATTTGAGCTTCCCCTTTATAGTGCCGTCATACGTGTTGTACGTCACGGCGTTTTGGACGGTCGGAATTTTATCTGATGGTGTGTAGGCAAGACTGATGAAAGTCAGCTTCATCAGGAATTCCGATGGAAAAATCCATCGGATTTTATTCCATCGGAAATCCGATCGTGTGTACAGGGCATTAGAGTTTTTTTTAAAAAAAACACCAAGAGATAGTGCTATGAAAACAGACAAGGAGAGGAGAGTGGTCTCAGGGGACCAAGGGTGGGCACAAAGAAAAAAGGGGGGATGTGTCTTGTATAACTCTTATGCTGAGTAATGATACGTACAGCCTCCCATAACCTATGAGTTAGGTGAAAGGTAGGAAACTTTCTCTTTTTGTAAAAATGATGAACAACTATTCGTTGTACTAGTGGGGACATCTTAAATTGAGATATTATAATCTTCTGTATAGGGTCCTGCATGTCTACCTCTTCCCAACCATGCCAGTGTTACAGTTGTGCTGCAATAAAATATAGTCTTGAGTTAGGTATCACAATTCCCCCTCTATCCTTCACCTGTTGCAATATTCCAAGTCTAATTCTAGGTTTTCCACATTTCCATATAAAGTCCCTAAAAACAGCATCAATAGTCCTAAATAATTTTAATGTCAACCATACAGGGCAGTTATGTAGTACGTATAACATTTGGGGCATCTACACCATCTTCACCAGATTCGCTCTCCCTATCATAGTCAGCGAGAAGCTACTCCAGGTTTTACTTTGTTGTCTAAATTTAACAACAAGAGGAAGTACATTCTTATCTACATATTCAATAACATTTGGGGTAATTATCCCTCTCAAATATTTAAATGATGTAACTAGCTTAATCTGATGAGGCTGGTGTGGAAGCTCCAAACGTATCGGATCAATGGGCAGTATTACCAATTTATCCCAATTAATGTTAAAGCCTGAGAATATCCCATAGGTGTCTATTAATGAAATACCTGTGGACAAAGAAGTATATGTATCCCCTAGGAACACTAGGGTGTCATCCGCATAGAGTGCTATTTTTTCTTTGCCTGTAGATCTCCGAAACCCCCACAATATCTGTGCAGCCGCCACGGATAGCCTCCGCCAAAGGTTCTACGGCCAGTGCAAAAAGGAGCGGAGACAAGGGACAGCCCTGCCTTGTTCCTCTATTCAAAAAAAAAAAGGGGCCGAAATATATCCGTTTATCTGTACTCTTGCACTCGGGGGAATTATGTATTATTATTGGTATTATAAAATGTACTGACCAGTTTGTTTTTTGTACGAATGTTTATTCAAAAATCTACCACTGACCGGCCAACATTGCCATATATTAGTGGAATTTTGTATGAAAATTGTATGAAATTTTTAATTTTTCGAAAAGTTAATTCAATTTTCTAATGGTTAGTGGGATCAAATTAATGATTGTTTTGACCTTAGTAATGAGAAAATTCGAAGGAGCATGATGGAAAATTTTCTTCCAAATGAGCAAAACATTTACTGTGAATGTGGAAATACGGCGAGTTGAGTTGATGCCAAAGAGCTTGATTTTGGTCTCATCTGACCACAACACTTTCACCCAGTTCTCCTGTGAATCATTCAGATGTTCATTAGCAAACTTCAGACGTCCTGTACATGTGATTTCTTGAGCAGGGGGACCTTGCGTGTGCTGCAGGATTTTAATCCTTCACGGCGTAGTGTGTTACCAATTGTTTTCTTGGTGACTATGGTCCCGGTTGCCTTGAGATCATTGACAAGATTCTCCCGTGTAGTTCTGGGCTGATCCCTCACCGTTCTCATGATCATTGAAACTCCACAAGGTGAGACCTTGCATGAAGCCCCAGATCGAGGGAGAATGACAGTTATTTTGTGTTTCTTCCATTTGTGAAAAATCACACCAACTGTTGTCACCCTCTCACCAAGCTGCTTGGCAATGGTCTTGTAGCCTATTCCAGCCTTGTGTAGGTCTACAATCTTGTCCCTGACGTCCTTGGACAGCTCTTTGGTCTTGGCCATGGTGGAGAGATTGGAATCTGATTGGTTGATTGCTTCTGTGGACAGGTGTCTTTTTTACAGGTAACAAGCTGAGATTAGAAGCACTCCCTTTAAGAGAGTGCTCCTAATCTCAGCTTGTTACCTGTATAGAAGACACACGGGAGCCAGAAATCTTGCTGACTGATAGGAGGTCAAATACTTATTTCACTCATTAAAAATGCAAATCAGTTTATAACTTTTATTAAATGCGTTTTTCTGGATATTTTTGTTGTTATTCTGTCTCTCACTGTTAAAATAAACCTAAAATTAAAATTACGGACTGATCATTTTTTTTTTGTCAGTGGGCAAACGTACAAAATCAGCAGGGGATGAAATACTTTTTTCCCTCACTCTGTAACAGCCGGGCAACTGACTGTTTCAGAAGATAGTTAGCCATGACAATCCCTGTATTTCTCTAATGCTACATATGCTTCTTCCTTGGCTCCCTAAAAGGTCTTAATGGTTTCTCTGCGCAGCTCCAGAAACTCCATTAGTTTGTCGTCCTTCAGACATTTCACAAAATAATGTGTCTGAGAGGCAGCTTGTTTTTTCCTTTGCAAACAGTGCTTCTGCAGTTGGGGAATCACTATAAAAAATATTTTTCAACAGGGCACAATGGTGGTGGGGTAGGACTGGTGGACGCACTACTTGGCTGTATCATTAATAAAGGTTTGATTTTTTGGGGTGATAAGTTTAGAACCCTTTGTCTAGTTTTACTGCTATTAAGGGTTCTGTTAAGCTGGCCATAGATAAAAAAAAAATATTTATTTTTTGTTCAGTTAAGCCCTGTACACACGATCTGTTTTACCAATGAAAACAGTCCGATGGACTTTTTTCATCGGGACAAACCGATCGTGTATGGGCCCCATCGGTCTTTTTTCCATCGGTAATTAAAAATAGAACATGTTTTAAATTTATCCGATGGAAAAAAAAACGATAGCAAATTCCGATCGTCTGTGTGAAACTCCATCGGAGAAAAAACCCACGCATGTTCAGAATCAAGTCGACGCATGCTCAGAAGCATTGAACTTCATTTTTCTCAGCTCGTCGGAGTGTTTTACGTCACAGCGTTTGGGACGGTCAGATTTTTGACTGATGGTGTGTAGGCAAGACTGATGGAAGTCATCTTCATTGGAAATCCGATGGAAATATCCATCGGATTTTATTCCATCGGTAAATACGATCGTGTGTACAGGGCTCCAGTGGGCTCCATCCACACAAATGAGGTGGATGTGGGAATCTTCCCCATTGGGAAATCCTGGGGTATCCTGGTAGGGGGACTCTCTGCTGTCAGAATACACTGATCAGCAGCTGCAGCTGATTGGCTGAACCCGGCTGATTGAGAAACATTTTCCAACAAGCCTGTTTGACAAAAGTCCTACAAGTAAGGACACACATGGGATTGAAATTCGGGCCGGCCCTGCTAAAGCGGCTGATCGATCTATGGCTGACTTTACAGAGATTTGCCCTCATTTCCTGTCCTGCTCAGAGCTGAAAATAAGGAGGGGGCACAGGGAGCATCTTCTCCAGGAGATTGAGGGGGTGCTGCCACTGACAGGAGAAGTGACAGGTATCGGAAATCGTGTGGCCAGCACCTCTGGAGGGATGTTGGGGACGCCAGTGCAGTGACAGTTCAGCCAAGTAAACAAAGAGCAACAACAAAGGAAGACTTCCACCACTGGCTTTCATTGCTGAGTCATCAGTCAGAGCCCAGAAGAGAAATGAGTAGAGGAACTCTTCTTTTGCTTTTGGCTCTTTGTTTACAAGTGGCAGCAGTGATCATCTGAGCTATCACTTTACCGGCAACCCCAGCATCTCTCCAGATGAGCCAAGGCCTGTCACTGCATCTGTCTGGACAAAGATCAGGTGACAAAAGTGAGAAAGGGATGATCCTTCTGCAGGATTCCAGATGGATCAAGCAGCAAGGTATTGGGCACCAGTGCCCCCTCCCCCTCAGACTGGCAGTGCCCCCACTATGCACCAGGACGCCCATTTTCCCCCATTAGGCACCAGGATCCCCATTTTCCCCCCACTAAACTTCAGTACCCCCAATCCCTCCACAATAAGCACGAGACCCCCATCTCCCCCAACTGAGCACCAGTGTCCCCTTGTACCCTCGCTGAGCACCAGGACTCCCCATCTTCCCCCACTAAGCACCAGACCCCCCCATCTCCCCCGACTGAGCAAAAGTGTCCCCTTGTGCCCTCACTGAGTACCAGTGCCCCCTTGTCTCCCCACTGAGCACCAGTGCCCCCTTGTCTCCCCACTGAGCACCAGTGCCCCCTTGTCTCCCCACTGAGCACCAGTGCCCCCATCTCCCCCGACTGAGCAAAAGTGTCCCCTTGTGCCCTCACTGAGTACCAGATCCCCCATCTTCCCCCACTAAGCATCAGTGTCCCCTTGTACCCCCACTGAGTACCAGGACCCCCATCTCCCTCAACTGAGCACCAATGTCCCCTTTTGTCCCCCCCACTGAGCACCAGTGCCCCCTTGTCTCCCCACTGAGCACCAGTGCCCCCTTGTCTCCCCACTGAGCACCAGTGCCCCCTTGTTTCTCGACTAAGCACCAGTGCTCTCTTTGTCCCCAAACTGAGCACAGTACCCCCTTGTCCCCCCAAGAAGCACCAGTGCCCCCCCCACTTAGCACCAGTGCATCCCTTGGTACTAATAACTCACTGTGTGCATTCACAACTGATGCATTGTAAACCGTTCCAGGAGGACATCATACATCCACCCGGAACTAAATTCCATCCGGCCACAGGAATTTAGTGTAAGGGCCAGTTCACACCACATGCAATCCAGCGTCTTTTTATTTCTGCATCAAAAACACAACTGAAATCGGTTACATGGTTTCCAATGGCACCAGTGCGGTCAGTTCTAGTGCATTCCAGTTTTAGAAAAAAAAGTAGAACATGCTGCATTTTTTCTGCAATGGTAAAAAAGGGATTTTTATAACAGCTTACCTGTAAAATCCTTTTCTTGGAGTACATCACGGGACACAGAGCGACTTAGTCATTACTAATGGGTTATATAGATTACCTTCAGGTGTTGGCACTGGCCAATTCCAAACCGGAAGTACCCTCCCCTATATAAGCCCCTCCCACCCGGGAGCACCTCAGTTTTGTAGCCAAGCAATAAGTGTCCCAAAAAGAGGGGTGGGAGCTCTGTGTCCCGTGATGTACTCCAAGAAAAGGATTTTACAGGTAAGCTGTTATAAAAATCCCTTTTTCTTTTTCGTACATCACGGGACACAGAGCGACTTAGTCATTACTAATGGGACGTCCCAAAGCAATGCCAAATGAGGGGAGGGATACATAAGCTGGGCACCATCAGGCATGAGGCTCTTTTGCGGCCTGCAACACACTGCGCCCAAAGGCGACATCCTCCTGACTTCTGACGTCTACCTGGTAGAATCTAGTAAACGTGTGTACTAAGGACCATGTTGTGGCCTTACAGTACTTGAGCCAGGGAGGCTTGGTGATGCACTGCCCATGAAGTTCCAACTGCTCCCTAACTTTTAACGGAGGCGGTCTCCTTTTCAAGCCATAGGCTTGTATTATGACCTGTCGAATCCACTTGGCTAAAGTAGATTTTTGATGCTGCCTGACCCTTTCTGGGGCCTTCCGGCAGAACAAACAAAGTATCCGTTCTACGAATCTGAGCAGTGGCTTTAAGATAAGCTTTAACTGCTCTTACTACATCCAAAGAATGCAATAACTTTTCCTCTACCAAACTAGGTTTGGGGAAAAAGGAAGGAAGAACCACATCTTGGTTCAAATGGAACCTCGATACCACCTTAGGAAGAAGGCTGGATGAGGACGTAATACTACTCTGTCCTTATGGATAACCAGATATGGCTCCTTACAGGACAAGGCGGCTAATTCCGATACTCTTTTAGCCGAACAAATGGCTACTAAGAAAATCAATTTCCTGGTGAAAAGAACCAAGAAAATGTGCCGCAATGGTTCAAATGGTTGTTTCTGTAGAACCGACAGAACCAGGTTTAAGTCCCATGGACATATGGGAATACTAACCGGAGGGCTAATACGCATCACTCCTTGTATGAAAGCTTTGATTAATGAATGCAAAGCCAAGGGCCTTTGAAAAAAAAAATATTGACAAGGCCGTCTGACCCTTGATAGTACTCAAGGCAAGCTTCCTATGTACAGCCCACTGTAGGAAGTCCAGAATCCTACCTATTACGTACTTACGTGGATGCCATTTCCTGGCCTCACCCCACGTGATGTACGCCTTCTAGATCCTATAATAGATCTGCCTGGATACCGGCTTCCTGGCATTGATCATGGTAGATACCACAGGATTAGAGAGCCCTCTCTTTTTTAGAATGTGGGCTTCTATAGCCAGGCCGTCAACCTAGGGCTGGTAAGGAAGGGTAGTATATCGGTCCTTGCGAAAGCAGGTCCGGACGATGTGGGAGGGTCCAAGGACTTCCCACTGACATTTTTACAATCTCCGCGTACCATGACCTTCGGGGCCACGCTGGAGCCACCAGAATCACTGGTTTCTTTTCTACCCTGATTCTGCGGATTAATCGCGGTGGGAATGCATATATCAGCTTGAACTGATCCCAAGGGAACACTAGGGCATCCGAACCGCAAGCTAGGGGATCCTTTGTGCGAGACACAAATCTGTCCACCTTTGCGTTGAATCTGGATGCTAGCAGATCTACATCCGGTGTTCCCCACCGCTGGCATATTGCCTGGAAAACCTCGGGGTGAAGAGACCATTCCCCCGGGCATAATTGCTGGCGACTTAAAAAAGTCCGCTCTCCAATTTTCCACTCCCGGGATGAAAACCGCGGATATGGCTGTGACATACCTTTCTGCCCATTCCAGGATGCATTTCGCTTCCCTCTGGGCTGCACGACTCCTGGTGCCACCCTGGAGATTGATATATGCCACTGCTGTGGCATTGTCTGATTGAATTCTGACAGGTGACCCTTGGAGTTTGGATGTCCATGCTACTAGGGCATACCGGGCTGCTCGTATCTCTAAGAGATTGGTGGGCAGGGCCTTCTCTGCTTCTGACCACTTGCCCTGGAGAGACCATTGCTCCAGTACTGCCCCCCAGCCTATGAGGCTGGCAACTGTAGTGACCACCTTCCAAGAAACCGGACTGAAGGGTTTCCCTTCCCAGATTCTGGGGCACCAACCACCAATGGAGGCTCTTGCGAACGGAAAGGGACAGGGACATTGGTAAGTCTAAAGCCTGAACTTTTTTGTTCCAGGCTGACAGTATGGCCCTCTGCAAGTTCCTTGAATGGAATTGACCGTAGGGTACCGCTTCGAATGAAGCCACCATTTTTCCCAGCAGCCTTATACACAGGCGTATGGATGGTTTTTCTTTTTTGTACCCACTAAGTGGGTCAAATCTTTCAAAGACGACACCTTCTCTGGAGGTAAGAAAATCTTTCTCTGATTTGAATCCAGTCTTAGCCCCCAAGTATTCCAGGCTTTTGACTGGTTTTAGGGCTGACTTGTCTCGGTTGATAATGCAACCGTGAGATTCCAGATACTTGATTATCTTGTGAACGACCACTTCTAGTTTTTTTCACTGAGTGGTCTATCAGCAACAAGTCGTCTAGATATGCCATTATCGTTACACCTTGTGTTCCTAGTTTGGCCATCGTAGGGCCAGAATTTTTGTGAACACTCGTGGTGCCGTGGCCAGACCGAAAGGTAAGGCTCTGAACTGAAAATGGCGCCCTTCTACTGCAAGGCGTAGAAATTTCTGGTGGGCCGGACAGATGGGAATATGCAAATAAGCATCCCTTATGTCGATCGAGGCTAACCATTCCTGCCCTTGTAGGGCGGTGGCCACCGATCGGATCGACTCCATCCGAAAAAAGTCCTGATATGTAGGAACTTGTTTAGCCCTTTTATATTCAATATGGGCCTCATGTCCCCATTTAGTTTGGGGACTGTGACAAGGTTCGAGAAAAACCCGAACCCGTTTTCTTTCAAGGGAACCTTCATGATTACCCTTGGGGCAATAGTTGCTCTAGTGCCAGAAGGAGGGATCCACTCTTCTGGGGATCGCTTGGCACGTTTGACCTTATAAAATGGGCAGGAGGAATGTCTTTTAACTCCAGCCTGTATCCCAGACTTACTGCGGGGATCACCCATCTCTGATGGTGTCCCGCCAGGTCTCTGTGAACAACTGAAGTCTTCCCCTCACCCGACTGAGTGGGGGCAACCCTTCATGACTTAGGGGGAGGTTTTGTACCTCTCTTGACCCAGGGTTTCTTGATACCCTGTGATTGTCCCTGATTTCTGCCCCCTGGATTTGACCGCGGAGGCCGTCGGAACTGTTTCACAGCCGATGTGCCAGGGACTGGAGAAGTAGGCCTCTTAAAAGAAGGACTTCTACCCTTGTTCTTAACCGGTAAGAGTGAACTTTTACCGGCAGAAATTTTCTGGATATATTTGTCCAGATCTTCTCCAAATAAGCGTTCTCCATGAAATGGGAAGCTAACCAGCAGTTTTTTACAGGGAGCTTCAGCAGACCAGTTTTTGAACCACAGAAGCCTACGCATATGTACTATAGACAGCGTAAAGCGGGAGGCCTGTTGGATTGTATCCTTTATGGCGTCCACCGCAAAACACAAGGCTCTAGGCAGGTCAGCTAGGGCAAGAGCCTGCTGATCTGGTAAGTCCCTTAAGACTTGTTTCAACTGATCTTTCACTGCTTGGCAGACTCCAATCGCTGCTACCGCAGGTTGTGTCACCATGCTTGCTGTAGAGAAAGCAGATTTTAGTAAAGACTCCAATTTTTTATCTATTGGGTCTTTGACATTGGAACATTATCTACTGGACATGTCAGTGATTTGTTAACAGAAGAGATGGCTGCGTCCACTGTAGGGACCCTCCATTTTTTTATGAACTTATCCTCCATGGGATAGATCACCGGAAATCTCTTGGGGGGAGCAAATATTTTATCAGGATGCTCCCAATCCTGGTAAATAAGCCCTTCTAATAAAGGGTGGATTGGGAAGGAACAGACAGCCTGGGGAGCTTTTAGCGACCCCAGCGAGGAAACCGTAGTGGATGGTGGTTCCGCCAGAGGCATTTTAAATGCTGATCGGACCATATTAGTCAGAGACTGAACCCATAATCTTTCAGCCTGAGATGCTGAGAAAGGTTCTTCCACTGTTGATTCCTCCATAACTGAATCAACCTCATCCTGATCCCCTTCAGGTAGGTCGATCTCTGGGGCTGTTCCTCCACTAACAGGCACTCTGAAGGAGGAGACGGAGATCGGACGCGCTTTTCCTGAGACAGGGAAGCAGCGATCAATGCTGTTAATCTCTCTTCCAATCCTCCCAGAGTTGAGGATAAAACCTCCTCTGTTATATATACAGGAGCAGGTGGACTGGGGACAGCCGCAGCACCAGGCATTCCTGCGGAGTTTCTACGGCTACTGACCTCTGAATTCTCAGGGGAGATTGGTGCAGTACAAGCATGCCCAATATCCTCAGAGCCCGATGGAGACCCCTTTGGCTTCCTGGAAGATCTATTTCCGGAGCGTCTGGACGACATATCTTTAAGCACAAAGCTGAGGTATTCCCGTCGTCATACACCAATTTTGCTGGTAATAATCTAACACAGGTGCTGCTATATACCAGCTGGTGTCCACTAAAGTGCCTTTCTATGGGGATGCCTGCATCAACCGCCTCTGTGTGCCACTGTTTGTTGCTAGCTCTGTTTGCATCCAGCTGACACTTGTACTGTGTCTTTTAACTATGCTGGGACGCCCGCACATGCGCAGAAGCGCCGCGGCGCGCATCGAGCGTCATCCACCCGCCCCGCCCCTTTTTTTCATAGGAGGCGCGTGCACGCGCCCGCGCGCGCGCCCGTGCGCCATTGGCGCCCTTTTCGAAATCAAACAGGGGACTAGGAGCCAGGGCCCTTTTTGCCGGAGGGCCTGTGCGGTGGATGAGCGCAGCAACAGGGCAGAGGAAGTGGATTCCCACAGAGAAACTTACCAGCTGCCTGGATCTTTTGACTTGAGAAAACCAAAGATCCACATGACAAGAAAAATGGACTACAGCGGCCTCTAGTGGTTTAACACAGGTACCGCGGTCCCCTTTTTTTTTTTTTTTCTTGACTACTATTAAAATTTTACATTTTCAGTAGTTACAGGCAAACACAGATATTTAGCGGGAATACCGTTAGGTAACAGACAGAAAGACAAATTAGGCTTGGGGGTCCCCCAATAGAACCAAGTTCCTGGGGGCCCCCACTTACCTGATCCCCGCCGCAGGACTTTGTTTGGTCCACAGAAGTCCAAACTTCACCTATCACGGCAGGCATTGTAATTAAACCTTCAGGGACCGGGTTCCCAAGGATTCCACTCCCCTGGACCTGTATAGCACCCTGCACAGACAACATCTTGGTCGTGGGTATGACCAGAGCTCTGGATCCCAGGGTCCAGCCCTCCTAAGAGAAGCATTACAGGCAAAACCTTGCTCTTCTGCTGCAAGGCCCGGGTACCGACCGTTTAGCTATGAAGCTTTTTTGGTGGGATCCGGAACAGCTTACTAAGGCCCAAAAGAACCTGTACGCAAGCCCAGTGAAAACACATGTTACTCTTTGGCCAACACCTTAGACACTGGCAAAAAACTGAGGTGCTCCCGGGTGGGAGGGGCTTATATAGGGGAGGGTACTTCCGGTTTGGAATTGGCCAGTGCCAACACCTGAAGGTAATCTATATAACCCATTAGTAATGACTAAGTCGCTCTGTGTCCCGTGATGTACGAAAAAGAAATGCATCAAAAAACGCACAGGAATGCACCTAAATGCATTAAGAATGCACATGTGCTTATTTAACCAGTAGCCGACCAGCCGCCGTTGTTATAATGCGGCAGGTTGGCTCTCCTGGGCAAATCGCCATAGCTGTACGTCGGCCGCTTTAAGACCACTAGGGGGCACACAAGGCGCGATAATGGAGCCGATGCGCGTGCCTGGCGGCCGCGATGTCCGCCAGTCACCCGCAATCGCTCCTGAGAGAGACAGAATGGAGATCTGTCAATGTAAACAGGGGAGAGGAGAGAGATCTGCTATCCATACTGGTTATGAACAGCGATAGGTCTCCTCCTCCAGTCAGTTCCATCCCCCCCCAGTTAAAAACACTCCCTAGTTAACACATTTAACCACTTGATCGCCCCCTAGTGTTAACCCCTTCCCTGCCAGTGACATTTACACAGCAATCAGTGCATTTTTATAGCACTGATCGCTGTATAAATGTCAATGGTCCCAAAAAAGTGTCAAAAGTGTCTGATCTGTCCGCCGTAATGTCGCAGTTCTGCTAAAAATGGCTGATCACCGCCATTACTAGTAAAAAAAAAAATTATAATAATAAAAATGTCATAAATATATCCCCTATTTTGTAGAGGCTATACTTTTGCGCAAACCAATCAATAAACGCTTATTGCAATTTTTTTTACCAAAAATATGTATAAGAATACGTATCGGCCTAAACTGAGAAAAAAAAGTTTTTTTAAAATATTTTTTGGGGGGATATTTATTATAAAATATTGCTTTTTTTAAAAAAATTATCGCTCTCTTTTTGTTTATAGCGCAAAAAATTCAAAACTGCAGAAGTGATCAAATACCACCAAAAGAAAGCTCTATTTGTGGGAAAAAAGGACATAAATTTTGTTTGGGTACAACGTCGCACGACCGCGCAATTGGCAGTAAAAGCGACAGTGACGAATCGCAAAAAATGGCCTGGTCATTAAAGCGGAGTTCCAGCCTTTTTATGTTTATTAAAAGTCAGCAGCTACAAAAAGTGTAACTGCTGGCTTTTAATAAACAGACACTTACCGTATATACTCGAGTATAAGCCGACCCGAATATAAGCCGAGGCACCTAATTTTACCACAAAAAACTGGGAAAACTTATTGACTCGAGTATAGCCTAGGGTGTCCATCTGCATGCCTCATTGTGCCTCACTGTGTCCATCTGCATGCCTCACTGTGCCTCACTTTGCCTCACTGTGTCCATCTGCATGCCTCACTGTCCCCATGTGAGTCTATGGAAGGGGTACCCGTATTGAAAAATCAGTGCTCCCTGGCCGTAGGTCCCCCAGACAAAAACTTTGCAACTTATAGAGGAGAAATGGGGCTACATGTGTGCCAAGTTTCGGATCCAGGAGACCTACGACCGGCCGGCACCGGGTCCCCAAAATCACAGGAGAAATGACGGTTTAACAAGGGAGTCTATGGAAGGAGTGCCCGGCTTTGAAAAATCGGTGCTCCCCGGCCATAGGTCCCCTGGACAACAAACTTTGCACACTTGTAGAGGACGAGTACATGTGTGCCAAGTTTGGCCGGTACCGGGTCCCCAAAGTCCGGGAGATCAGGCGCAAAAAGGTGACTCGAGTATAAGCCGAGGGGAGGGGGGCATTTTCAGCACAAAAAAATGTGCTGAAAAACTCGGCTTATACTCGAGTATATACGGTACCTGTTCCATGGTCCAGCGATGCGGCCCCCCGGAGCATCGCTCCTCTCCCCCGGCGCCTCCATTCACATTGTGGGCACCCGGCCGTGACAGCTTTAAGCTTCACATCCGGGCACGCACTGCGCATGCACGAGTCGCGCTGCGCTCTAGGAGTGGACAGGCGATCTCCTGGGACCTGTCACGTGTCCCAGGAGATCGCCTTATAGGAGAGGCTGCCTAAGGCGAGAGGAGGAGTCGCCTAGGCGGTCCCTGGGTGGAAGGAGGAAGTGGGACAGGAAGTCCCACTCCTACCGAAGCCCCCACTCCCCCCCAAAAAAAATTACATGCCAAATGTGGCATGTAAGTGGACGAGGAGTGGTTAAAGCGGAAGTTGCGCTTTAAGGGGACAAATCCTTTCCGGGGCTGAAGTGGTTAAGGTGAAGAAAAAGAGGGGAAAAATGCAACCGAACGCATAAAAAACACATCAAAACCGCGCATGCAGAAACGCATGCAGACTGCGTTTCTATGTGTGAACCGGCCCTGGGACAGAAATTCCTAATGGATTGCCAAGAAAACAGGGGTCAATAAATTCGGAGGAAAATAACTAGAGCCCCCCTCTGGAATAATGACTTGCCATGTAAGATATTCCAAGCTTGATGAATAGTGTTGAAGCATGAACTTTTATGTGGATATTTCAACAAAAGATGCAAGTGGAGATATCACAGAAACTGCAAAAGGCATCTGGGACATAAAGACATAAGTTGTCAATTGGTACAAGAGGAGCATTGTCTGCCTGGTCATTACTGACATCACCGCCTGTAAATGTGCCTGTTTGTAGCCCTGTATATCACATTCAGTCTCGGCCAGCTTGGCTTTTTTTTTTAAAGGGAATGTAAAGTTTGCAAATTTATTTCAAATGAATATGCAAAAGAGGTTAACTTAATGCAAATAAGCAAATCTGTGCTTTTTACAGCTGAACTTCAGGAATTACGCTCCGTTGCAAGGAAGTGAAGGCACACTATGAGTTAAAGTGGAGTCACATACTGGAGCTGCTGACTTTTGATATTAGGACACTTACCTATCCTGGAATCCAGCGATGTCAGAACCCCAGCCGAAGTTTACATCAGGTCTCAAGTGCTGCCTCAAGTGCTTACGTAGTAAGGGAACCTGGCAGTGACGCCTCGCGACTTCACAGCTGGTTCCCTACTGCGAATCCGCGAAGTACGCTTTCTGAATGCCACGGCGGCCGATCCCCCCCCCCAAAGGTGCCAAATGTGGTAATGGAGGGGGAGGAGTCAGATAAGGGTGGAGCTCTGCTTTAGGTCCAAGGAGGTGCATGACACCTCCTGGGCTTAGTTCTATTTATATCCAACATCTTTATAGTACTGCTGAAGGACAGCCATTGCTGTAGTTCCCGGGAGAGCAATGCTGATCCTTCCGAGCTCTGCATCTTGAACAGGAGAGTCGCTGTTATGCCCGCCCCTTCCCTTCTCCTGCCCATTCACAGAAGCCTTTGTATTATGTGAACACATTTACAAAATCCAAAGGCTTCTCTGAATGGGCAGCAGGGGGGAGGGATGGGCATAGCCCTGTGTTTCTTTTTCCTCTCTTACAGCCGTGAGTGTTTTAGAGCAATAAACTTGTCAGTTATAAATAATAGAGACAAGCCCAGGAGATGTCATGCAGCTCCTTGGACTTAACTCATAGTATGCCTTAATTTTTTACAAAATGGCTAAATTCCTGAAATTCAGCTTTAATGTTTTAAAAATCTTGATTCTCTGTATAATTTGTAATATATACTCTATGTACATTGAGGAAGCCATCCTCACTCATTACATGCAGGGCCGTCTTTAGCGCAGGGCAAACGGGGCACTTGCCCTGGGCCCAATCTTTGTAGGGGGCCCGCGCTACCCGTGAATTGGGCCCCCGATGACGGCTTTGCAGAGTGCACAGAGGACACGGGAGGCTGTATTCCCGATCTAGCCAGCAGTTAGGGGGCGGGACCGGGAGCTCCACAGACGTGCTGACCCCACCCCATGTAGCCTGTATTCTCGGAGTGGCTGTAGTTAGAGCAGTGATTGAAGTGGGCGCGTCAGTGGAGCTCACAGCCCCGCCCCCTCTATACTTGCTGGGGAATACAGATGTCCGGGGGTGGGGCCGAGAGCTCCACTGATGCACCCACTCCGATCACTGGCTCTCACTACAGCCGCTCTGTTCCAAGTGGAGCTCCCGGCCCCGCCCCCTCTCTGATGGCTAGCGCGCGAATACAGCCTCCTGTGTGCTCTGTGCACTCTGCAAAGCTGTCATCGAGGCCCCAATTCACGGTAATTTCATGCAGTATGTCACAATCTCTGGTAATCTCATGCAGTATGTCACAGTCTCTGGTAATCTGATGCAGTATGTCACAGTCTCTGGTAATCTCATTCAGTATGACATAGTCTCTGGTAATCTCATGCAGTATGTCACAGTCTCTGGTAATCTCATGCAGACTCCAGTATGTCCACAGTCTCTGGTAATCTCATGCAGTATGTCACAGTCTCTGGTAATCTCATGCAGTATGTCACAGTCTCTGTGTCACGGGGATGCTACACACAAACATCCAATACAGGTGATCAGATCATTGGGCTGCACTTTAAGGAATCAGGAACAGAGTAAGTGAAAATATATATATTCATTAAAGATAAAGGCACACGTGTAATCAAACCATAAGCAAGAAATACAAGAGGACACAACAAACCCCAAAACAACCTAATCTAACTAGATAACTAATATATACAAGTAAAGGGAGCACACATACATAAACAAGGCAGGGACGAGAGACAAGGGGAGCAGAAGGCCAGATACTGGGAGCAGTCAGCAAGGGGGAGCTGGAAGCTGGTATCAGGGGACAGGTCTCAGGGGACAGGTCTCAGGGGACAGGTCTCAGGGGACAGGTCACAAGGGTCAGAGTCCAGGACAAGGCAGGGAACAGATCAGGTTCAGGATCAGGTTCAGGTAGGGACCAGGCTTACAGAAGGAATTCTGGAGCACTGAGCTTGGTTAAGGGCGGGCTTATATAGTCCAGCAGACCCAGATCAGGTGTGCTTGATGGCTGGTAGAAAGTCTTGGTGAGGAGACACCCGCTGGTGACCACCAGAACTACACCCACTGCTGCCGAATGCAACAGTGCCACCAGCAGGTGAGCCCAGTAATGACATCATTCCTGACAGTTTCCCCCCCTTAAGGAGTGGCCTCCGGACACTCCATTCAGCCCTTGGTTGGACAGTCCGAGTGGATGCAGAAACACCCACAAAAGTTTCCATACTACGTCTGCGGACTTCTTCGCACTTCCTAGGCCAGAGTCCTTTAGTTCACTGGGGGACGTGCCACTAGAGTCTGAAAATAGGGCACGCATCCCACCACCAGGGTCAGGAAGTTTAGATTTGGAAGTAAAAATTAGCAGGGCAACGGGCAAGAACCCAGAGGCAGACCACGCAGGGGCATTACAATCAGGCTGGGTGACAAGCAGGATTAAAATAGTGGAAAAAAGGGCATCCATCAGGAAGACATCAGCGGCCAGCTGGGCATCAGGAACAGGTCTTAGCAGGGACCATATCCTCAGGCTGGGCAGCGGGCTCCGAGTCATCGGGCTGGGCAGCGGTAAAGGAACCACCAGGCAGAGTATCAAGAATAGAACCATCAGGAACTGGATCGTGAGGCTGGATACCAGGTACAGGGTCACCAAGCAAGACAGTAGGCTCTGGAACTGCAGGCGGGAAGGCTGGCCCTGGAACTGCAGGCAGGAAGGCTGGCCCTGGAACTGCAGGTGGGAAGGCTGGCCCTGGAACTGCAGGCTGGAAGGCTGGCCCTGGAACTGCAGGCTGGAAGGCTGGCTCTGGAGCTGGAAGGCTGGCTCGGGCACTCCGGGCTGGAAGACTGGCACAGGAACCTCGGACTGGCAAACTGGCACGGGAACCTCGGGCTGGCAAACTGGCACGGGAACCTCGGGCTGGCAAACTGGCACGGGAACCTCGGGCTGGCAAACTGGCACGGGAACCTCGGGCTGGAAGGCTGGCACGGGAACCTCGGGCTGGAAGGCTGGCACAGGAACCTCGGGCTGGAAGGCTGGCACGGGAACCTCAGGCTGGCACGGGAACTTCAGGTTGGAAGGCTGGCACGGGAACTTCAGGCTGGCACAGGTTGGGGGGTGTGGCGGCAGGTTGGGATAGTGGCAGGATTGAATGGGTTGGAAAAAACTTCTGTTTTTTCTTTGGTTTTGCCACTGAGGATTTGTAAATGGATGTAGCTGGTAGAGGTGAAGAGCGGAGGGATGGTGAAACAGAGGGTGCAGACTTTGAAGGGGGCTTTGAAGGAGCTGATGGAGGCAGCCGAGAAGAAGCAGAAGGGTAAAAGGCAGGGTAAGTGCAGCAGGAGGAGACAGGGTACAGGTACTTCATTGTTAGCTGGGTGTATTGTTCAGAAAAAGTGGGAATTGGGGGAAAAGGAGAGGAATACATCCCAGCAGGTTGGTATCTAGACATAGAAATGGATGGTTGGGAACTGACAGGGGCTGAGTACAACAAACTTGACCAGGCCTGTAATAAGGGTTTCACAAAATAAGGTTTGCACACTGCTTGTCTGACCAGAGACTGCACTGAATCAATGCATGCTGCAAGCACCTGTTGAGGACAAGCAGAGTACTGCTCATGGAAAAAGGCTGAGTCGTCTTCCAACAGCCACACCAAAGATTCTACTTGAGCTGCATTAAAAGGAGGTGTATAATCGTCACCTCCACTAGAGGCATCAGACAGGGCCAACTCTATACAAATCAAAGCTTGCACATCCTCAAACACAAAATTGCCCTGATTCACAAAAACGTGAGCTATGCGGATGCATTCCAAAACTGCTCTCTGGTATATTCTCTAAAGCCCCGTACACACGATCGGATAACCTATGGATTTTCGTCCGATGGATTTGTCCATCGGAAATCCGATGAAACTGTTTTTCATCAGTCTTGGCCACACACCATCAGTCAAAAAACCGACCGTTCCAAACGCGGTGACGTAAAACACTCCGATGAGCCGAGAAAAATGAAGTTTAATGCTTCTGAGCATGCGTCGACTTGATTCTAAGCATGCGTGGGTTTTTTAACCGATGGACTTGCCCATAGACGATCGGAAATTCCCATCGGTTTTTTATCCATCGGAAAATTTTAAAACAAGTTCTATTTTTTACAACCGATGGAAAAAAGACCGATGGGTCCCATACACGATCGGTTGGTCTGATGAAAACCATCCATCGGACGGTTTTCATCAGTCAAACCGATCGTGTGTACGGGGCTTTAGTGTCTGATAACAGAAATCTCTGTCATTTGTTGCCAGGAGCCAAAGATAAAAAATATCGTCCACCTGCATCTTAGTAATTTTAACAAGTGCTCAGACCCAATTCCCAGGTGCAGCCGATCTGATTGTATGGCTCCAGAATTCTGTCTCGGGGATGCTACACACAGACATCCAATGCAGGTGATCAGATCATTGGGCTGCACTTTAAGGAATCAGGAACAGAGTAAGTGAAAATATATATATTTATTAAAGATAAAAGGCACACGTGTAATCAAACAACAGCAAACCATAAGCAAGAAATGAATACAAGAGAACACAACGAACCCCAAAACAACCTAATCTAACTATCTAACTAATATATACAAGTAAAGGGAACACACATACATAAACAAGGCAGGGACAAGACAAGGGGAGCAGAAGGCCAGATACTGGGAGCAGTCAGCAAGGGGGAGCTGGAAGCTGGTATCAGGGGACAGGTATCAGGAGACAGGTATCAGGGGACAGGGTACAAGGGTCAGAGTCCAGGACAAGGCAGGGAACAGATCAGGATCAGGTTCAGGTAACGGATCAGGTAACGGATCAGGTAACAGATCAGGCTTACAGAAGGAATTCTGGCGCACTGAGCTTGGTTAAGGGCGGGCTTATATAGTTCAGCAGACCCAGATCAGGTGTGCTTGATGGCTGGTAGAAAGTCTTGGTGAGGAGACACCCGCTGGTGGCCACCAGAACTACACCCACTGCTGCCAAATGCAACAGTGCCACCAGCAGGTGAGCCCAGTAATGACACCATTCCTGACACTGGTAATCTCATGCAGACTCCAGTATGTCCACAGTCTCTGGTAATCTCATGCAGTATGTCACAGTCTCTGATAATCTTGTGCAGTATGCCACAGTCGCTGGTAATCTCGTGCAGTATGTCACAGTCTCTGGTAATCTTGTGCAGTATGTCACAGTCTCTGGTAATCTTGTGCAGTATGTCACAGTCTCTGGTAATCTCGTGCAGTATGTCACAGTCTCTGGTAATCTCGTGCAGTATGTCACAGTCTCTGGTAATCTCATGCAGTATGTCACAGTCTCTGGTAATCTCATGCAGTATGTCACAGTCTCTGGTAATCTCATGCAGTATGTCACAGTCTCTGGTAATCTCATGCAGTATGTCCACAGTCTCTGGTAATCTCATGCAGTATGTTACAGTCTCTGGTAATCTCATACATTATGTCACAGTCTCTGGTAATCTCATGCAGACTCCAGTATGTCCACAGTCTCTGGTAATCTCATGCAGTATGTCAAAATCTCTGGTAATCTTGTGCAGTATGTCACAGTCTCTGGTAATCTTATGCAGTATGTCCACAGTCTCTGGTAATCTCGTGCAGTATGTCCACAGTCTCTGGTAATCTCATGCATTATGTCACAGTCTCTGGTAATCTCATGCAGACTCCAGTATGTCCACAGTCTCTGGTAATCTCATGCAGTATGTCAAAATCTCTGGTAATCTTGTGCAGTATGTCACAGTCTCTGGTAATCTTGCTCAGTATGTCCGCAGTCTCTGGTAATCTTGTGCAGTATGTCACAGTCTCTGGTAATCTTGTGCAGTATGTCACAGTCTCTGGTAATCTTGTGCAGTATGTCACAGTCTCTGGTAATCTCATGCAGTATGTCCGCAGTCTCTGGTAATCTCATGCAGTATGTCCGCAGTCTCTGGTAATCTTGTGCAGGATGTCCGTAGTCTCTGGTAATCTCGTGCAGTATGTCCGCAGTCTCTGGTAATGTCATGCAGTATGTGTATTAATGTGCCCTTTACTTGCTCAATTATTTGGGATTGCTCCACTGCTCAGTGAGTGGTAATGATGTGCATTAACCTATAGCAACCAATCAGTGAGTGCTAATAATGTGCAGTAACCTCTAGCAACCAATCGGCAAGCAGAAATTATGTGTTGTAACCTCTAGAAACCAGCCAGTGAGCAGTAAGGATAGGCTGTAACCTCTGGCAAACAATTGCAATCGCTACGTGATCTGCTGCAGTAAACTGATTTTGCGTCTATCTAATATTTTTTTGTATGTCTCAGAATGTAGTTGGGGGGGGGGCTAAGAAAATGTTTGCCCAGGGCCCAATCAAAATTGAAGACGACCCTGATTACATGTGCACGCTTTGCTTCCTGCTTTGTAGCAATACTCAAGGCTCCTGTGGAATCCAGCCAAGCAGAAAGCTGAGGGGCATATAGGTGAATATCGGTAGATCAGATTTTTCATTATTTACTCATCTCTTGTGAAGAGCTATGGGCAGTCATTAAAAAAAAGATTGCAAGTGTCTTAAATGAGATTCTGTGGATGGCTGGCAGGCTTAATCTTTATCATTCAGGAGCTCAGGGCTTCTAGGCATTGGAGAAAGACTAGTCTAATTCCACAAACGTTACCGCCTTCTATATTCACCTTCTATACTTATTAATAAATCTCACATTTGGCAATGATTATGATGTCATAATAGAAGATATATCTACATATGTAGAATGTAATAGCATGTGTAGCGCTACCCCCGTGAGGGCCGCTTGCTGAATCTGCATACCTCCCAACTGTCCCTGATTTTGAGGGACTGTCCCTGATTTTGAACAATGTCCTTCTGTCCCTCTTTCCTCCTCATTTGTCCCTCATTTTGGTCTGATCTATATAGTTGTATATAAAATGCACTTTTTATCTTTCAAAAAGTGGTTCCCAGTGCTAAACCTTTCATCCAATTTCCAAACTGTTGCATTTGTAAATTTTAAAAGTCAATATAAAGGAATAGTAGTAGTTAAAAAAAAAAGCCCTTGTGGATTTAATTAACTTTTTTTTGTTGTTAATTCTCCTTTAAGGGGGTGTGGCAGGGGGCGTGTCCTATGCCTACATAAGTTTTCTAGTAGGTGTCCCTCATTCCCAAACATCCGCATGGAAGAAAACCACCGGCCCTTCAGGAAAAAACTTAAGACCCACCTCTTCTGAAGGATCAGGACGACACTGAATGGAAAGAGCGCATTGAGGCGATTTAGTTCGCATTTGTAGCGCTATACAAGTTATTCACTCTCACTCTCTCACTCTCCCATCTCAAAATGTTGGGAGGTAAGAATCTGTACCCCACTGGTTGCCCCGACCATGCAAGTCCTCCGACACCTCTGACACTCTCGGTTTAGACATTTTCAATGATAATAAAAGAGTTAAAGACACACACAATTTAGGTGCAAAAGTTGAATAATGTTTACTGAAAAGCTATGAACCTAAATCCCCAGTGACCCCTGAGGAAGTTTCACAGTAGCAAGAAAACGATAATAGCATTGATTTAACCACTTCCCATCCAGGCCAATTCTGGCACTTCGCTCCTACATGTAAAAATCATATTTTTTTTTCTAGAAAATTACTGAGAACCCCCAATTATTATATATGTTTTTTAGCAGAGACCCTAGGGAATAAAATGGCGGTTGTTGCAACTTTTCATGTCACACGGTATTTGTGCAGCGATTTTTCAAACGCGTTTTAAAAAAAAAAACAGTTTCATGAATTAAAAAAAAAAACAAGACAGTAAAGTTAGCCCAATTTTGTTTGTATAATGTAAAAGATGATGATACGTCAAGAAAATAGATACCTAACATGTTACGCTTTAAAATTGCACACACTCGTGGAATGGCGCCAAACTTCGGTACTTTAAAATCTCCATAGGCGACGCTTTAATTTTATTTACAGGTTACCTGTTTATAGCTTCCTGGAGTCCTTCTGTCTTTAACTCAGGCATGCAGACGGTGTACTTTGCTGAGAATGCCCCTCCTCCCCTCCTGAAGACTTCTGGGATGTATGATATCATGCTGGCCTTTGCCAGAAATCAGGAAGCAACTAAAGAAATAAAAAAAATCTAAAATAAGAATTAAAACAAGTAAATATAATATACCTTCCTATCTATTTACTAATAGCAGCATAAGGATTAAACATACTGTATTCATTGGCGTATAACACTCACTTGTTTACCCTGAAATTAGAGGGTAAACTGTGCCTGCGTGTTATATGCAGGGGGCTGCGGATTTTTTTTTTTCTGAAACTTCCCTTTTAAAGTTAGGGCACGTGTTATACGCCTGTGCGTGTTATACGCCGATAAATACGGTAGTTAATGTTGATAGAGAGAAATTTTAGATCCACTTTAATACGCACTTCCCTTTGAACTCATTGACTAATACAGTTTCCAGGGTCAGATTTTTGCTTCCTGCTCCCCAGGCCTCCTGTCCCATGGTTTCTCCCTCCTACCACAATGGATTGGCTACACTTAAGGTAGTCTCACACACATGTAGCACCCTCTTGCAGCAGGTTTGTGAATCTATGTTTAGTGCTGGAGCCTACTGTACTGTATTTCCAGGGAAAGAGGGTCCAGAATCTCCAGTTTTATTGTTCCAACACTATACTCCTTGGCCTGCAGGCCGTCTCAAAGCCTCGTACACACGACCGGTTTTCCAGGCAGAAAAACTGCAAGGAGAGCTTTTGCCCAGGAATCCTGGCAGTGTGTATACGACAGGAAAACTGCTCGGGAAAAATAGAGAACCGGCTCTCTATTTTCCCGTCGGGATTCCCGGCAGAGTGTTTCCTGCCGAGAAAACTGGTCGTCTGTATGCTGACATGAAGGGAAAATAAACCGTGAATGCTCGATATCACTTCGACACATGCGCGGTAACATACAAGGTTATATAGCCAGCTCGTCGTAGTCTTTGACGTCACCGCGTTCTTGCCATTCAAAATAACGGCAGTTTTTTTGTGTGGCCGTGTGTATACACGGCTTTTCACGGCAAGCTTGCCAGGAACCCCAACGGTTTTCAAACAGGCGGGATTCCTGGACGTGTGTACAGGGCTTTACTTGCTTACGAAGGGCCCCTCAGACTATAGTGGTTAGCGATTCAGTCTGTCAGGGTTGCGTGAATCACCCGAACCCAAAAATTGCCAGGGTCACAGGTTACAAGGTGCAAAGTTTCTCAAGGAAACCCATCTCACTGCTGCCATGTCAATTGACCTGTTTTCATCAGGCCACCACCACCTGTTTCCCGACCAAGCTGGTCTCTGTCTTTGTTCCCCAGCTGTTGGTGTACCCTCCATCCTAAAAGGAATAAAGAGACTCGGTCCAAATCCTCATTTTGCTCCTCTTTATTGTATAGAAACCTGTATAAAAAAATCCATAGAGAAGCATTGCTCCATCTTGCATGGCTGGCCAAATCCAGATGGTTTTCCCACCAGCAGAGTTTTCTTTTGTCACAACTTCCAGCTGTCCTTGTGGTGCCCACTTGGGAGAGATCAGATGGCTTTCCTCGAAGAGTAAAACTGCCTAATGAGAACTTTATAACTTTCACATAGTCTCTGCTGAGTTCCTAACTCCTCCAGGGTCCCGGGTCAGCCCTCCTCTTTTCTCTCCAATCTACTTAGAACTCCTACTACTGTTTATTGGTTGAACTACAATACAAACCACTTCCTGCGCACGAGTGTGGTAGTCAGACACCGATGCTTCTCGCTTATCCACTTCCCCAAAAAGGATAGAGAAAGAAGCGTGGCGCTTTGCTGCCTTGTAAGGACTGGGGATTCCCCAATAGCATAGTACTACAGAAACAAGAAAGAGGGGGCTCACCGGCCTTGCCATTAATCTAAAGAACCTTTTATTATAACCAAATCAATATACTCACAAACAACAGTGATATACAAAGCTCATCAAAGTAATCATCAACGACAATGTTGCTCGATCCACTGCACGTGGTCCCTCGCTTGGGAAGACGCCACCTGGACCTACACCACCCTACATGTTTCGAGGGGTTCCAAGGAAGAGGGGACACCCCTCGAAACACGTAAACCAGTATAGATCCAGGTGGCACCTTCCCAAGCTAAGGACCACGTGCAGTGGATCGAGCAACATTGTCGTTGATGATTACTTTGATGAGCTTTGTATATCACAGTTGTTTGTGAGTATATCGATTTGGTTTTATTAATTCTTTTTTTAGGATAAAGCGCAAGGATGGGGCACCCTCACTTTTTCTTGTTTTTGTGTCTTTTTTAAGCCTGTAACTATGCTCCCCTTGTTGACTCTGCGGGCACAGACCCCCTCCCCAGCTATATGCCCATTCTTTTCTACCTAGGAATCATGGGCCCGCCATTCGATCAGTTCAGCAAGCTTTTTAATGCTGGCAAGTCGTTGGCCATGGAGGATTTATATTGACTGTTTTTGATCAATCTAATGAATGTATGCATGTGTGTCAGACAACTAATCATAATATAGATCAATCAGATTACCATTTTCAACCTTATTCTCATTGTAGCCCATGACATTGGGCATTTTCAATAGATTGTTTTTGATGGATTGTATTTTGAATATTCTATGTACAGTACTGATGCAACACATACAGTATCATATTTTTCTATTTTGTTTGTGTTGCTTTGTTCAATATTTTGATTGATGATAAATCACTAGTTTGTGATCCCTTGTACCCACATTGATCACACATTGATACATATAAGACCTTTAGCCCTGGTTCACATTGATGCTACTTTGAAATCGTGCTACTTCACTTGAAGTAGCGCGATTTCAAAGTAGCAGGTCAGCGTGATTTTAGGTGCTACTTGAAAGACATCTGTGCGGCTTCATGCACAGATGTCTATTAAACAGGAAAGGAAATTAGTGGGACTTTGAATGAGGAACGTCACTAATACAGATATTGCATAGATTATTTGTATGTAAATGTTTTATTAATCAAATGCAATTTATAAATTTAATAATGAAATACATATTGTGGTCATAACATTGGTACACCATTTGCAACAGAGCTGCTATAAAAACAAGGGAAGATACACATACACATTGATCATTACATAGTACCGTATATACTCGAGTATAAGCCGACCTGATTATAAGCAGAGGAACCTAATTTTACCACAAAAAAAAATGGGAAAACGTATTGACTCGAGTATAAGCCTAGGATGAGAAATGCAGCAGCTACTGTAAGTGGAAAAGAGGGTCAACAATGCCCATCTGCAGCCTCACTGTGCCCATTTGCAGCCTCACTGTGCCCATCTGCATGCCTCACTGTGCCCATCTGCATGCCTCAATGTGCTCATTTGCATGCCTCACTGTGCTCATCTGCATGCCTCACTGTGCCCATCTGCATGCCTCACTGTGCCAATCTCCCTGCCTCACTGTGCCCATCTGCATGCCTCAATGTGCTCATCTGCATGCCTCACTGTGCTCATCTGCATACCTCACTGTGCCCATCTCCCTGCCTCACTGTGCCCATCTGCAGCCTCACTGTGCCCATCTGCCTGCCTCACTGTGTCCATCTGCAGCCTTATGTATCTTGATCTCCAGAACACCAGCGCTGTGACATGCAGTCTAGTCAGTGGCCGTCCAGTGTAACAAAGCCCCACCTCCTCCTCGTCCGTGACGGAACACTGATTCAGTTTCCCAGCAGTGAGTCAGTGTTCCGCCTATCACAGACGAGGAGAAGGTGGGGCTTTGTTACACTGGACGGCTACTGACTAGACTGCATGTCACAGGGCCGGGAGATCAGGCGCATGAGGCTGCAGATGGGCACAGTGAGGCAGACTCGAGTATAAGTCGAGGGGGGGGCTTTTTCAGTACAAAAAAAATGTGCTGAAAAACTTGGCTTATACTCGAGTATATACGGTGCTTCATAAACTCTGAATATATAGAGGTATACATGGGCCAATAAGTAGGTAATGAGCCAGTCTTCACTGAGCACCCCAAGAAAACTCAATGCGTTTCATGGCTTATGCCATTCATCAAGAGATGGGTACGGAAATAAACTATAAATACAAATGGGTATATAATATTAGTTAATATGTTCTACCCCTAAGGAGAGAAAAAAAACCTCATGGGGAGAATGGGGTCTATACTTACAGGTCGGCTAAAACACTGTGCTTGGCTAGCATCGAGGAAGATGGAACCCCAAACTGATTGTCTATTCCGGAGCTGAGGCAAGGAACCCTGCCTCAACTGGGAAAACATCCAAATAGCATGCCCGATTGCCACAACACATTCAATATGTGTGTAGATGATTTCAAACATTGTGTTCTGAAAAAAAAAAATTGAAAAAAAATCGTGTAAAAAAAAGAGAGCTGAAAAAAGTAAATGTTTTTTTTTTTGATGAATGATTGGGATGCAAAAACATAACATAAAATAAAATAAAATATATATATTTGACCAGTCAAATTGCATGACAAATCGCTCCAATGTGAACGAGGGCTTAGTATCACACCAAAATAATCAGAAGTCACAGCCCCACAAGGCACACCGCGGGTTGGAGGTGGAGAGGATGAAAATTACACTTTTCCCAGGGTGGGAGGATGAGAGGCAAGTAAACAGTATATAGCTTATTTAACAAAAAATGCTAAAACCATCAGAACAGAAAGAGAGAGGAAATCCCATCAATGGACACAGGCAGGAAAAAATGATTTCCTTGTAGAGTAACAAAGAAATGTTAGAACCTTTGTCAGGTATGTATTGCTGTCAGTGTATCCATGAAGGGGGTTTCTATTTCATGTCTTGTCCAGGTAATGAATGTTGATTATGACAACCAGAGAAATCTCCTCAGCAATTATTACCTAAAGTACTAACCTCTCTTTGCGTTTTCCAAAGCTATGAAAAAACGTTTGGCTGAAGTTGGGGTTTAAAGCCCAATTACGCCTAAACCTGCGACCCTATTGCCCCTGACCACTTCCCCCCTTCATCCTTCAGCATTCATTCTTTTTCCAAAGGGTTCTTTGGTCTTGTCATTTGATGTTTTGGCTCTTCTTTATCTTCTCCTGGGTCCAGAATGCAGCAGAGAACAGCTCCATGCCTTTCCTTGCACCTTTCTCCTGTGAGGATGACTTGATAATGTGTCTCCAGGGTAATTGACTTCCTTGGCTCAAAGGAAGTGGGTTGAATAAAGTTAAGCATTGTTTACCTGGGGGAAGTCCATTGCTACATCGCAGAGTAGTAAGTCTATGGTGGACAGGAGATATTTCAGTGAGTAAAGAGGCACTTCAACCTCCCAATAAAAAATACATTCCTTTTCCCCTTTACTTTTGGTGCTCTTCTTGCACTGCTCTTCTTGCACTGTGATCACATAGATAAAAACCCAGCTGATCCAGTGTTGTCCTCTTTTCTTGCACCGCTATCCTGATGCGAGTCTAGTCCCCTGCCACTGTATCCTGTGTTCACATTATGGAGGGTCAGCTGTCTCTTCCTGTTTCCTGCAGCTTGCCGCCCAATGATGTAGCGGTAGACCTTGCACATGCACAGAGGTCTGGTGTTGTGACTGTTTACATACTGTTCTATAAAAATGTATGTACGTGTAGCGGGGTCTTTAAATTTAGTTGGAATACACCTGGGTGGTAGTATGACTCAGGTGTGTAAATTGTAAGGGTTTTGGACCATTTGTGTCGTGGAGGATTAGGTGGTGTATTATTCTCCTTGGCCTGTGGGTGGCGGGGTACCCACAGGCTCAAGGTAGAATCACCGCCGCAGTGCTACCCTTTTTGTCCCTTTCCGGAGATGGTACGGCGAGGGCGGGGAACCTGCCGTGGTGTCGAAGGGAGGAGATAAAAAGGGGAGACGCCCTCACCACGAGGTCTTCGAGGATCTTCTCTTCACGCGCCCAGGCACCTTTGGCCTGGGTGCGGGCGGTTCGGAGTTCCGGCCCAGGCGCCCTAGGCCTGACCGGAATGGAGTTGGAGTCCATCCCAGGCACCTTCAGCCTGGGGTGAGGTACTAAACCGGAGGCCTGGGGCTCAGTGACTTCGACTGGGTCCCGCAAGGGGAAGTGATCCGAGGGTCCCTGAGGTGGATGGGGCCCATGTCTGAGGTGAGGAGGCCGGGGAGGTCACCCGTCCGGAGAGTCCGGAGCAGCATCAACCCGGTGACGGATGGGCCTCCGGTAACTCCCTTGGAGGGACATCTTCCCCTGATAGGGGCCACAGAGCAGTGAAGGTACTCCTATATACGTTCTCTTGAGTTGCTGGTAGAGACTCACATGTTCTAAGTTCTTTTGAATCAAGGCTATGATAACCGCTGGTGAAACCACAGTGGTTTAGATTACAATCAGGATAGTGCCTCAACCTGCTCATCCCACCGTATCAGGCTGTTATAGAGTTTCAACCAGTTGGCTACTGAAGCACTGTTTATTTTGAGCTTTACAATAAAACAAGAGTTGGACTGTGATCGGTGTGTGGGACTCTGGTTAATGGGAGCAAAAGGAGGTGTCAGCACAGCAGGACTGAGTTTCATAACTAACACACATTGGCCCGAGGAAAGATACTGGTACTGGCCTTCACCTCACCCACAGCTATGGGGAGGACATGGGCCGTAGCGCATCTCACCCTGTCGTGTGAAATACCCCTAGACATAAGAGATGGGGTGAGGCCGCTACATACGTGTAGGGTTTTTTTTCAGGGGGAACTTGGTGGAACTCATTTCCACCACCTCTGGCTCAGACCCTTGGGGCTGCCTGCTCACCACAAGCACTTGTAAACACTGAAGTCTGGTTTCTGTGTTTGCAAGTGACAGCTCTGCACTCTGTGTTTAACCCCCCTGAACTCTGCACTCTGTATGTAATGCAATCCTGGTATTTAATGCCCTTTAAGACCCTCCTACTGTTCGTGAAATTTGACTGACCACACCCACTATTTGATGTGATTTGGAGGGTGTGTGTGGGTGGAGGGGTTTTGGGGGGGGGGTTTTGGTTGAGTTCAAACCCAGTTACAGCCTAGTGTGTACAGTCTTGCTACCAGAGTTAAGGGAAATTATAAGTGAGACCTAATCCTATACAAATCCATAACCCAAAAGTCCATATTCCTCCATAAATATAAAGGATGAACACCGTCAGCGTTGGCAGATTTTTTTCCAGATGGCAGGATTGGGGTGATTCCCACTTGCAGACTGGCTTGTATGTAAAAGACAAGGAAAGAGAAAAAAAAACCCACTGATTAAGTGTAGTAGTTTATTAGCTCTCATAAAAACAAAGACAATATGCACTTACAGTGTGTGATCCAAAAAGCAGCATGTAACGCAACAGAAGCCTTTTCCCAGGCACTACCTCATGCAGATGGCCTCTTGCTAGGAACCAGAAGGGCCGTTGTGGACCACATGGAGATTGTCAGGGCAGAAGCAAAGCTTCAGAATGGCATGATGATGTCAGAGAAGGCATGGTAACATGTTTCGGGGCGTTTCTGCCCCTATCAGGAGCATTCTCATTCCAGCATCCTCGTTTTGGCTGTGGCATTCTCCTTGTCTGTCTGTCCACCTGCAAGGTAAAAATGTGGTCAGGCACTGGGTGGAGACCAAACCTGATATAAGCCAGCCAAACTTGCAGTCTCATGCTTGTGATGTTACATTTGTCACACATTTTCCAAGCTACCGGTTTTTCTGCTCTGTGTATATACTCAAGTGAGATATCGACTGTTCTGTGAACTCTGCCTGCCCTTTGCCTGGACTGTCATTGAACCACTCTGCCTGTCTGCCAACCGCAAGTACCTGTTTACTTTGCTCATTTTGTGCCTGCCCTGCCTTGGTAACCAGGCACTATAGCAGTGTGCATAAGTCCTGGGGGTAACCGAGTACCCAGGGGTGCCCCATCCATTTTGGGCGAATGGGCGCCACCCGCTCTATCTATGCGTCTGCCCCCCCATGCAGGACACCGGATGCATGAATTCCAATAGGAAGGTGTTTTTTTGAAGCATGTGATTAGAGCCAGAGGCTCTAATAGGCTTTGAAAAAAGGGTGGGCTAGGGACACAGAGCACTGCGAACCGAGCCCACCCAGTTGTGTGACAATAGGGAATGAATATTCGCTATTTTCACACTGATTCTCCTCCTGGCCAATCAGGAAGAAGGTCTGATACCCATTTCCCAATTGGCCGAAAGAAGAATCGTTCCAAATGGCCACCAAGGAGGAGGGAGGAGACGGAAGCTGCCGTGATTCCCGCAGAGGAGAGCAGGAGAGCAGGTTTGGGTGTAAAGAAGGTTTTCATGTATTTACCGATATGGTGACAATCTTTGGAACTGTATATTTTAATTTAATATTTCATTTTTTGATAAATATGTACACTTGTGAATAAAAACAATTTTTTACTTTAATCTCCCGTATATTTGGAATTAATACTATCAGTGCCTTAAAAGTCCACCCAGGGGAGCCCCCTTTTTCTTTTTGCAGAGGAGAGCAGGGGATGGGGGAGTCGCCCATAATGCTCGTTGCCTGTTGCCCGTGTGGGGGGGGGGGGTGTGACTGTGGGTGCACTGTTTGCCACCCCCCCAAAAATGTGTGGTGGTCTTGTGAGTTACCCGACGGGGGGGGAGGGGTTGCTGTGGGTGCACTGTTTGCCACCCCCCCAACAAATGTACTACCAACCGCCACTGCGAGTACCGGTAGGCCTGCTTGCCTTATGGGAAAGGGGGCCGCTATAGGTGAAGAACACAGTACCCAGCTATAGTGTCTGACCACCTCCATTAGGGATAAAGGTGACAGCCATTCTGGTGTATAATTCAGATCTCCTGTATTTTGGGGTTAGTTAGTTTAGTCCTTAGACAGACCCCTCCCATCTTCTGCTTGTTTCCTCAATACATTAACAGCCTGCATAGCAGACATAAAGCTTAATTTTTTTTTTGTCTATTTACATTTCAAATGACCGGTGAGAATTCTATATTATTGCATTTTAACAAGTAAAATTTTGTTGGATTAAACAGCCATGCCCTTTTGGAGAGTTAGACCTCGTACACACGACCGAGTTTCTCGGCAAGAACCAGCAAGAAACTTGCTGGCAGAGATGTCTTGCCGAGAAATTCGTTCGTGTGTATGGTTTCTCGTCAAGAAAACCGACAAGTAATCTCGACGAGAAAATAGAGAACCTGCTCTCTATTTTCTCGTCGAGATTCTCGTCGGCATGTTTCTCGACGAGAAAAGTGAGCCCGCGCATGTTCGAAATGAATTTGACGCATGCGCGGTAGCTTCCTAGGCATAGGTAGGGTATACCAAGATGGCGGCGACGGCATCGAATGTGACGTAGTCGATGAGGTCACCGCGTACGCTCCATTCAAAGAACCGCTGGTTCTTTGAATCGAGCGTGTGTACACTCGGCCGGGACAAGTTTCTTGTCCAAGAATCTCGTCGAAAAAAACGACATGTTTTTTTCGACGAGAATCTCGGCCGTGTATACGAGGCTTTAATCTCCATGTGGAAAGTGCTTATAGACCAGATGACAATACTGGCCAGATGGCAAGAGGTCTAAAGGAGGAATGTCAATGCAAAAAGTGTTGGTGTGATGCTATGGACCTTGCCATTTTCTCTTTTTTGAGAGAAAGTGAAAAACCAGCGTGCAGTCTGCTTTAATAAGCTTCTAAAATACCAAACTCTGGACTCCATAGGAGAAGATAATCATTCCTTTTGTCACGCCTTGAAATATACAGAGAAAACGGCTTCTTCTGTTTGATTTATTAGCAAATTCTGTGTAGAACAAAAATGTCATTTTATCAATCCAGCCATCAAGTGAAAATTGATCAGATAGGAAAATCACAGTTTAGACTCCAACATGATAAACGACGACTAATTATCTCTGCATCATTGTGCTGGAAATTCCACAGCTGGCATCTAGTACAATTTGTGTTTGGGACCAATAGATTTTAATAACTTTGTTTAATAGCTTGAAAGCATCAGCAGCACAAGACGTCCTGAGAATGATGTTAGACATGCTGGCGTTACAAGGCTGTGATTTTCCATTGTTATATTTTCTGTCTTAAAGTGTTACTAAACCCAGGAGCCTGCATTCACTATATCTGGTCTCCCACAAGACACAGAACATGGAAATGCAATTATTTTAGTAAATATAAACTGCTAAATACCTTTTTCTCTTCAGCGGTATATAGCAGTCTTGTGACTTCTATCAGTGTCTTGCTAAAGCTTGTAGGAGGAGTTTTCTGTCCTATGAGGCTGCAGGACCCCTGACCCTATGTCTGGACAGTGCTGATCACATGCACCCTCCCACGAGAAAAAAAATCTCATTAGCAATACACACCAAACTGAGCATGTGTAGAATGACTCCAAAGGCTCTGTCTTATCAGGAGATGGATGGGAGACAGTGGAAGAAGGGGAGGATCAGAGAAGACAGGATCAAACAGCCTTTTTACACATAATGAAGGATTAACCCCTCAGGTTCCACAGTGAGTATAACAAGCATGCTTTACTGCATATTAGGGATGAGCCGAACACCCCCCGGTTCGGTTCGCATCCAGAACATGCGAACGGACCGAAAGTTTGCGCGAACTTTCGAACACCATTAAAGTCTATGGGACTCGAACGTGAGAAATCAAAAGTGCGAATTTTAATGCCTAATATGCAAGTTATTGTCCTGTAAAGGGTTTGGGGACCCGGGTCCTGCCCCAGGGGACATGCATCAATGCAAAAAAAGTTTTAAAAACGGTCGTTTTTTCGGGAGCAGTGATTTTAATGATGCTTAAAGTGAAAAAATAAAAGTGAAATATTCCTTTAAATATCGTGCCTGGGGGGTGTCTATAGTATGCCTGTAAAGTGGCGTGTGTTTCCCATGTTTATAACTGTCCCTGCACAATATGACATTTCTAAAGAAATAAAAGTCATAAAACTACTTGCGGCTTTAATGTAATGTCTGGTCCCGGCAATATGGATGAAAATCATTGAGAAAGACAGCATGGGTACCCCCTCCCCCCAGCCCATTACCAGCCCCTTTGGGTCTTGTATGGATATTAAGGGGAACCCCGCACCCAAATTAAAAAAAGGAAAGGCGTGGGGCCCCCAGGCCCTATATACTCTGAAAAGCAGTATACAGGCGGTCCCAAGAAAGGCAGGGACTGTAGGTTTGTTCCTAAGTTGAATCTGTTTGTAATTTGGAACAGGTACATTTTTTAAGTGTAGCTCCAGCCCAAAAAAATCTATTTTTAAGCTTTTTACATAGGGAAGGGTTATCAACCCGTGTAACATTTGTTTTGCTGTCTGTGCACCTGTTCAGAAGATTTCACCTCACTTTCTGTCCCAATGAGAATTGGATTTTGAAAATTTTGAGTTTTTAAGGAAACAAGGATTGGTGATAAAGCATCAGTGGAGAGGAGACACCTTTTTCCCATATTAACTCTTACAGGAGAGAATTTCCCTTCCTAGGGGTAGATTTCCTCTCACTTCCTGTTGTCTCCCTCCGTTTGTAAGTAGGAGTCGTTTGTAAGTCGGATGTTTGAAAGTAGAGGCCTGCCCTATATACTCTGCAGAAATTTGGGTCTTAGATGTTGGTGTTGCCACAACACTGTAAGCCCTCACAGTTACTCTTGGTGGGCGCAGGAACGGGCCCTGCTGTGAAATATTAGATCAAGAATTGTAATTACATGCCCCTGTTGAACAGGGTCAGAAAAATTGGGCCTTTGGTGGTGGACGGTGTGGTGGTGTTGCCCCAACACTGTAAGCCCTCACAGTTACTCTTGGTGGGCGCAGAAACGGGCCCTGCTGTGAAATAATAGATCAAGAATTGTAATAAAAATTGCCCCTGTAGAACTGGGTCAGAAAAATTGGGCCTTTGGTGGTGGACGGTGTGGTGGTGTTGCCACAACACAGTAAGCCCTCACAGTTACTCTTGGTGGGCGCAGGAACGGGCCCTGCTGTGAAATATTAGATCAAGAATTATAATTACATGCCCCTGTTGAACAGGGGCAGAAAAATTGGGCTTAAGGCACTGGTGCTGGTGCCGCAAAACTGCAACCCCTCACAAATACTCTAGTTTGAGCGCAGGAATGAGCCCTGCTGCAAAGTATTACACCAAAAATTGTAATTGCATGCCCCTGTTAAAGAGGGGCAGAAAAATTGGATATTAGCCACTGGTGGAGGTGCCCAGAACCAAAAATGTTGTTACAAGCTATCAACATGAACATTGGAGAGGAAGAGGATAGTCACTCAGCATAACAGGATAGTCACTCAGCATCAGCATAGGCAGTCATGAAGGGATCTCACATTCAAAAATAAATTATTCGGTTACATCAGCATCAGGTGCTTGGTAGCTGGTGATCCAAGACTGATTAATTTTTATGAAGGTCAGCCGATCGACCGATTCGGTGGACAGGCGCACCCTGTGATCAGTTACAAAGCCTCCAGCAGCACTGAATGTGCGTTCCGAAAGAACGCTGGATGCAGGACAGGCCAGTAGCTCAATTGCATACTGTGCAAGCTCTGGCCAGTGATCCATCCTCAAGACCCAGTAATCCAGAGGATTTTCGGTGGGAAAGGTGTCCAAGTCTGATCTTGCCCCTAGGTATTCCTGCACCATGTAAATCAGACACTGGCGATGGTTGCTGGAACCGATCATACCTTGGGGCTGCGGACTAAAAAATTGTCTGAACACATCGGTCAGACGGCCACCTTCTTCACCGCTCCTTCTGTGACTGACCGAAGCCTCGGCAACACGTTGTCCAGGACCAGGAATTTGTAACCTCCCAGGCTCTGGAAACGCATTGCACAAACCTTTCTGCAAGGCCTCCCGAAGATGTTTCATCCTCTGCTCCCTCTGCGACGGCTGGATAAGGTCCGCAACCTTACCCTTGTAACTTGGATCAAGGAGGGTTGCCAGCCAGTAATGATCCCTCTCCTTGATACCACAAATCCAAGGATCCTTTCGCAGGCTTTGCAGGATCAGGGAGGCCATGCAGCGTAGGTTTTCTGAGGCATTCGGTCCAGAGTCCTCTGTGTCACTAAGGACGACATGGTCCGCAGCCACCTCTTCCCAGCCACGTACAAGTCCATAGGTTTCTGGGGACTGTAAATGATCCCTTGAAGACTGCTGCTGATGCTGAGTGCTAGGCTCGACCTCCATGCTGACACAATCCTCCTTCTCATCCTCTTCCTGTGTGATCGGCGGTCCCGCAGTTCTGTATTGTAGGGGGGGTTCTGTATTGTGGGGAGGGGGGTTCTGTATTGTAGGGGGGTTTGTAATGTAGGGGGGTTATGTATTGTAGGGGGGTCTGAAATGTAGGGGGTTCTGTATTTTAGGGGGTCTGAAATGTAGGGGGGTCTGTAGTGTAGGGGTGTCTGTATTGTAGGGGTGTCTGTAATGTAGGGGGGTCTGTATTGTAGGGGGGTTCTGTATTGTAGGGGGGTCTGTATTGTAGAGGGGGTCTGTATTGTAGGGGGGGTCTGTACTGGAGGGAGGGGGTCTGTACTGTAGTGGGGGGTCTGTATTGTAGGGGGGTCTGTAATGTAGGGTGGTCTGTACTGTAGGGAGGAGGTCTGTAACGTAGGGGGGTCTGTAATGTAGGGGGGGTCTGTATTGTAGAGAGGGGCTGTAATGTAGGGGGGGTCTGTAATGTAGAGGGGGTCCGTAATGTAGGTGGGTCTGTACTGTAGGGAGGGGGTCTGTACTGTAGGGAGGGGGTCTGTACAGTAGGGAGGTCTGTGTAACATGCAGGGGGTCCAGAACTGTTAGGGGGGTGTCTGTGTAACAAACTGTGGGGGTCTGTGTAATGTAAAGGGGTCCAGAGGTGCTGCGCTATGTAATGTAAAGGGGTCCAGAGGTGCAGGGTGCTGTGTAATGTAAAAGGGTCCAGAGGTGCAAGGTGCTGTGTAATGTAAAGGGGTCCAGAGGTGCAGGGTGCTGTGTAATGTAAAAGGGTCCAGAGGTGCAGTGCTATGTAATGTAAAGGGGTCCAGGGTGCTGTGTAATGTAAAGGGGTACAGAGGTGCAGGGTGCTGTGTAATGTAAAGGGGTCCAGAGGTACAAGGTGCTGGAACCCCACATCCCATCATTAACCACCGCTGCCACCAAACCCCCCCGGCTGCTCGGGCCTATTTTTTGTCCCAGTCTGGGCCTAGTACTGTCTATATGAAGTTTGTAGTTGTTGGTCTCTTGACTCATCTTGGTCTGGGTACCACGTTATGCCTTCATTTCTTATACAAACTAGTGTGTTAAAGGACTGTAGAAGAGACATCAGAGTGTAAGATTTTCTGCAGAGGGACCAATGTTACCAAATGTCCAAAATTAAAAAAATATTTGGGATGTGAAAATAATATAAAGAAACAGCAGTCAACACTTTTAAGTAGTACATTGTCTTCTATCTTTATCACCGTACAGTCTGAAATCCACAGTGTGCTCTTTATCTAGATTATGCTCAGGATAATAAATTGTCCTTGGAAATCCCTTCTCCAAACAGGATAACACTGTCTAGCAAAACATGAAACGTGGACTAATTTAGGAGCAGAAATAAACTGACATCTGCTGTGATTATATAACTGCCATTTTCATAAATATACAGATCGTTCGTTCCATTTACTGATTCTTCCCATTTGGTGTGGATTATTTTTAATGGTTCATTCAAGGCAGCCCAATGCCATGTTAATGTATTCGGGCAAGGCAGCAAAATAAAGTGAATTTGTAAGTCATGTTTATGACATAACTAGTTTTTTTACTACTGAGCCCAATGGAAGGGTTAAAACTACGGTCCTAAATGATTCCACTTTTTGGTTCTTGGAAAATATTTTTGTGTAATACGAACTATTGTAAATGGATGCAGGTGTCATTGTATGACAGATGACGAGCACTTCTTGTAATTTTGTTTTCGCATATGAAATGTTTACGGTATTTCTTTTGACATGATTGGTTGCATTGGTAGAGAGCACTGCACTGTGTTCTGTATTCTTCTGTACTAAAAATCTCTTTAAAAGGTCAGACCACCAAAGACTGATATTTCAGTTTCTGGTAGAAACTGGAGAGTTAAAATCACCCAACAGATCTCTGCACTGCTTTCTGTTGGAGTATCTTCAGCTGGCCAAACACTAGTCGTTTTTTTGAAAGAATTCAATGCACATTTAATGACTTGAAAAATATTGTTCAAAAGTACTTTTGCTTTTAAAACTGCAGTTTAGTTTAAAAAAAACAAACAAATAGAGCTTTCTTTTGGTGGTATTTGATCATCTCTGCAATTTTTATTTTTTGCGCTACAAACAAAAAAAGAGCGACAATTTTGAAAAAATTACAATTTCTTGATCATACATCACGGGACACAGAGACTTAATTACTTAGTGGGTTAGATAGTCACCATCAGGTGATTGGACACTGGCAACCCTAATTACAAGGCGAGTTCCTCCCCTATATAACCTCTCCCATATGGAGAGCGCCTCAGTTTTTTGCCAGTGTCTAAGGTGTTTGGTCACGTTGAACATGTGCTAAGAAGAAAGCTCTGTTTGATGGTCTCTGCGGAGACTTAAGAGCTATACAACCGGATCCATACCTCGGGCCAATACTAAACGCCTAAGATGGATGGTACCCGGGCCTCGTGGAAAGAAGAAACAAGGTTTGCCTGTAATGTCTTTCTTCGGAGGTCTGGGCTCTGGGATCCAGTCTTTGGTGTACTAATCTAAGTGGCACAAAAAGCTCCTGGCAGAGTCTTCTACAGGTCCAGGGAAGAGGTTCCTTTAAGTAGGGACCCGGAACCCTGAAGGGTGGCACAACATTACCCGCCGTGATGGGTGAAGGCTGGATCTGTTCTCAGCAGTTTTCCTGTGGCGGGGATAAGTTAAGTGAAGATAATTTTTAAAGTATTATCTTCTATGAGTAGTTGCATGTCTTACCTGGTTACCACCACCAGAGGGAGTAAGTGACATACCTGGTGTATACTTACATGCCGTCCAGGAACACGCTCAGTGAAGTTGGTCTGTTATATAAAGCCGCTCACCTCCTCCGCTGCAGGCTCTGCCACATCTCATAACAGAGAGACCCCACGCAGTCCACGGGACCCACAATGTCCTCCAGCGGTCTTTTCTCTCTCTCCCCCCTCACTCCTGGCTGCTTCCATGACACTCGCGCGCGTGGGCACCTTTTTGACTGTACAGGTGAGCAGGGAAAGAAGGGGGGAGGAGTGCGCGGGCGCATGCACGGCGCATCAGTGTGCAGGCGCCAAAGCGGCATAATTTAAAGCCCAGCACGCCAGAGCCTTCTGTAAAGCGGTGGGACAAAGAGCTGTGGGCTGTAAGCATCTCAGTGGATCGGATTCAGGCATACCTAAGACACCTACTCGGCATCCGGTTGTGCAGTGAGCTAATATATATATATATATATATATATATATATATATATATATATATATATATATATATATTTATATATATTTATATATATGTATTGTAAGACTACAGCACAACAGTTGTTGCACTTGTACTAGTACCTCTGCTTTTCAGCTTAGGACTATGTCTCCCAGTAAGAGGCGTTTAGGGGCAGGTAAAGGAGGCACTAAAAGATCCCCGCCTAGAGCTAGGGTTTCTGCACGTGCCGGCAGATTACCATCCCCCCCTGACAGACTGGTAGCAGCCTCACAGGATCAATCTGTACCCCTGTCAGGCTTTGCAGCCTCACCTAATGTTGCAGCTCCTGTATATGTCACTGAAGACTCTATGAAAGCTGCCTTGGATGGCTTGGAAGGAAGGATTGCTTCATTAATCGCAACCTCCTTAAAAAATGGCACAAAGTGGGGTAGATCCCCTTCCTCTGCTCTGGGTTCCCTATTAGAGGAGCATTTTGATGATGAGATATCCCTCGCTGGTGATGGGATTCAGGAGCAGTCTGAGGTTTCAGAGGATGAGGAGAAGATATCTTCTACCTCTCAGGCGCTTAAGATGCAGGTGCAATATTATACGGAGTTGGTGCGTAACACATACAACTTGCCCTCTGCTGAAGCTGCCATGCCCTCTATTTCCTCCTTGGGTTCCCGGAAATCCCCACAGGCTGCATATACCTTCCCAACTCATCCTTTGTTGGAGAAGTTGATGTATGATGACTGGGCTCACCCAGATAAACTGTTTTCTCCTCCCAAGAGGTTTTCTCTCCTTTACCCAGCAGAGGAAAGTTTCACCAAGAAATGGGGGGTGCCAGCTATAGACACGGCTATTTCTTGTGCGAATAAAAGCCTGACCTGTCCCGTGGACAATGCTCAGGGCTTCAAAGATCCAACTGATAAAAAGCTGGAATCTTTGCTTAAATCCTCCTTCTCTATGGCTGGTACTGTGGTCCAACCTGCAGTCACAGCAATTGGCATGTGCCAGTTCCTCAAGGAACAAATGAAACAGGTGGTTAACCTCCTCCCTGCAGAGGAAGTTGAGGTTTATGCAGACCTTCCCAAGGCCCTGTGTTTTGCGGATGATGCGATTAGGGTGAGCAAGCATCCCGCCTAAATCTCCTGCTGGTACACATGCGCAGGTCCCTTTGGCTAAAGCATTGGGAAGCCGAGGTTTCTTGCAAGAGATACTTGGCGGCATTCCCTTTTTATGGGGGACGCCTGTTTGGGGATGATTTGGACAAATATATCTGTAGCGGCCTCACCCCATCCTCTTTAGCTAGGGGTATGTCACGCGACAGAGTGAGGTGCGCTACGGCCCATGTCCTCCCCATAACTGTGGGTGAGGTGAAGGCCAATACCTGATGTTTCCTCGGGCCGGTGTGTCCTGGGCATGTACCGAGTCTGTTGTGCAGAAACCACCAAACCACCCTTTGCTCCCATTAACAGAGTCCATACACCGATCACAGTCCAACTGTTGGTTTATTTCGTATCTCCACATACAGGCAATGCGATGGCATGATACGGTGGGATGAGCAGGTCGAGGCACTATACTGATCTGGGTCCCTACACCCCCTGTGCTATGACCAAGGGTTGTAGGAGTCTTAACATGAATACCTCCTTTGCATTGCGGCCCCTATCAGGGGAAGATGTCCTCCAAGGGAGTTACCGAAGGCCCATCCGTCACCGGGTTGACACTACACCGGGTCTTCGAACGAGTGACCTCCCCAGCCTCCTCACCTCAGATGCGGGTCCCCTCGCAAGGGGCGCCCTGGAACCACTTCACCCTTGCGGGACCCGGTCAAAGTCACCGGGCCCCAGGCCTCCTCAATAGTACCTCACCCCAGGCTGAAGGTGCCTGGGATGGAACCCCAACTTCATCCCGGCCAGGCCTAGGGTGCCTAGGCCGGGAACCTTGAATCGCCCGCACCCAGGCTGAAGGTGCCTGGGTGCGTGAAGAGATGATCCCCGAAGACAGACCTCGTGGCGAGGGCGTCTCCCCCTTTTATCTCCTCCCGTCGATACCACGGCGGGTTCCCCGCCCCAGCCGTACCATCTCCAGGAAGGGACAAAGAAGGGTAGCACTGTGGTAGTGATTCTACCTCGAGCCTGTAGGTACTCCGCCACCCACAGGCAAAGGAGAATATTGCACCACCCAATCCTCCACGAATAACAAAAAGGGGTCTAAACCCTGACATAATTACACACCTGGGTCACTCTACCCCCAGGTGTATCCCACTAACTTTGAAGACCCCGCTACATATCCAAAAGATTACCGGAGGCAAATCCACATTGTTACCGGTTAAAAAAAAGAGTAAACGTCCCTCATTTAAACGTTCTCTTTCCCCAGCCCCTGGAGCTTCGAATTCCAGGCAGTGGCGATGGCCTCCCCAGTCCAATACTAGGGGAAAGACTCAGGACCAAGCCCAAGGGCAGAAAAGATCTTGGGGTTCAAGATCTACTAAGCAGAACCCCAAAACTTCCCTGTGAAGGGTCTCCCCCGCTTGGCTGAGTGGGGGGAAGGCTGCTGCGGTTTGCAGACACCTGGCGGGAAGAGGTTCAGAACAAATGGGTCATCTCCACGGTATCTCTAGGTTACAGGCTAGAGTTCCGGGAACTTCCGCCATCCTGTTTTCTGAGATCAAGAATCTCCAAGAATCCAGAAAAGAGGAGACCTTTGCTTTTGGCCTTGGAGCGCCTGTTGGCCCAAGGGGTAATCTTAGAAGTAGCCCCAGAAGAACAGGGCTCAGGGTTCTACTCAAACCTCTTTACGGTTCCAAAACCAAACGGTGATGTCAGGCCTATTCTGGATCTGAAAGACCTGAATCAGTTTCTGAACATTCGCTCATTCCGCATGTAGTCTGTCCATTCAGTAGTCTCCACCCTTCAGGGAGGAGAATTCCGGGCATCAATAGACATCAGAGATGCATAAATACATGTGCCAATATTCCCTGCTCACCTTTTAATTCCTCCGTTTAGGCCGATATGTATTCTTCTATATATTTTTGGTAATAAAAATCGCAATAATCGTATATCCATTGGTTTGTGCAAAAGTTATAGCGTCTACAAAATAGGGGATAGGTTTATAGCATTTTTTTTTTTTTTTTTTTTTTTTTTTACTAGTAATGGCGACGATCTGCGATTTTTATCAGGACTGCGACATTATGGCGGACACATCGGACACTTTTGACACATTTTTGGGACCATTGGCATTTATACAGCGATCAGTGCTATAAAAATGCACTGTTTACTGTATAAATGTCACTGGCAGGGAAAGGGTTAACACTAGGGGGCGATCAAGGGGTTAATTGTGTTCCCTAGTGTTTTTCTAACTTTAGGGGGGGGGGACTGACCTAGAGGAAATGACAGATCGTGGTTCCTAGCTATTATGAACTTACGATCTGTCTGTCCTCACAAAACAGAACAGGGATTTGTGTTTACACACCACTGGTCACGAGCATCGGCACCCCCGCGATGCAGCGCGCGCCTTCTAATCCGCTTAAAGGAGCCGTCCTACAGCTACGACGGCTCGCGGGATCATGTCCACCTGCCGCAGTATAATGACGGCGGCTGGTTGGCAAGCGGTTAATATTGAAAATATAACTGATCATGTCAAAAAACTGATAGTGATCACATGAAACCATTTATTATCATTTTTTAAGATCCTTTCTAAATCATAATGATAACAGAAATCACCCAAATGGCCCTGATAAAAAGTTTACATACCTTGGAATGTTTGGCCTTGGTACAGACACAGAAGGTGGCACACACAGGGTAAAATGGCAATTAAAAAGGTTAATTTCTCACATTTGTGGCTTTTTAAATCACAATTACTGTCTGTGTATAAATAGTCAATGAGTTTGTTAGCTCTCACATGGATGCACTAAGCAGGCTAGACACTGAGCCATGAGGAGGTTGAAAAGAACAGTCAAAAGACCTGCGTAACAAGGTAATGGAACTTTATAAAGATGGAAAAGGATATAAAAAGATACACAAAGCCTTAAATATGCCAGTCAGTACTGTTTATTAAGAAGTGGAAAATTAGGGCCTCTTTTGATACCAAGCCATGATCAGGTAGACCAAGGAAGATTGCAGCCACAACTGGCGGAAGAATTGCTCAGGATACAAAGAAAAACCCAAAGGTAACCGCAGGAGAAAAACAGGCTGCTCTCCAAAAAGACGATGTGGTTGTTTTTAAGAAGCACAATACGATGATACTTGAACAAAAAAGAGCTGCATGAATGAGCTGCCAGACGGAAGCCTTTACTGCACCAATGCCACAAAAAAGCCCAATGAGTTATGTCAAGGTGTTGTTGGGCATATTCGAACCAGGCTTTTTTGTGGAACTTGTGGAACTTGTACAGTAAAGGCTTCTTTCTGGCAACTTGACCATGCAGCTCTTTTTTGTTCAAGTATCATCGTATTGTGCTCCTTAAAAACAACCACACCGTCTTTTTCCAGAGCAGCCTGTATTTCTCATGAGGTTACCTGTGGGGTTTTTCTTTGTATCCCGAACAATTCCTATGGCAATTGTGGCTGAAATCTTTCTTGATCTTCCTGACCTTGGCTTGGTATCAAGAGATCCCAAAATTCTCCACTTCTTATTAAATGATTGAACAGTACTGACTGGCATATCCAAAGTACAAACATTAGCAGAAGTTGCCCAAAGGGTGACGCTAAAGAGCTGAAAAACCACGTCGTTACGCGTTTGATGGCCGGCAATTCTTTGCCGTTTGTATGCAATACAAGTTCCTGGCCAACGCCCTTCGGACAAAAGTCAGAGGCTTTGTCTGCGGAAAATCCGATCGTGTGTACCAGGCTTTAAAAGTGACAAAAGCTGGCAAGTATACAGCTCTTTGGACCATGGCTGTTGCTGGGTCTTTAGTTATGAATAAATCACCATTGTTGAGTCTCTTATGGGTTGTCATTTGACACATGATATCACTCCGTATAAGGCCAGGCGTGTTGATGTTTCTGTCCCTTCAAACAGCAAACATCGTTAACGCGTATAAATTGCATTGATTTGTTTTAAAAGGTCAGCGAAGCAGCGAGGAGGGGAAATCACGCTGTAGCTGTTAATAATTTATGCCAGTTAGCATGACTTGTTTCAACTGGATAGAATTCAGAACTCTTGCCATGATTTTTAATTGCATATAACCTTCCATGATCTGTGTTGTTTGAATCACGTCTTGTTTTGTGGATATTATCAGCTGATCTAGAATTATTGATCCATATAAACTCTAATCAGGGAACAATTAGACGGCTCAGTTAATTTTTTTTTTTTTTTTAAATTTTCGATTGCTAACCTCTTTCTGAATATACTAGTTACTTGGCTGGTATGCTTCCACGTGTGACTTGGAAAAGGTTTTTAGGAAAGTCAGAGAAAAGTCTTATCTGTGTACATCTAGGTTACTGACGCAAAGTATGGAAGCCAGGGAATTCACATAATAGCTGAGAAAATTACATTTTATAGAAGTGGAAGGATCATCAATGGCATTATCCATTGTTCTCTCAGGACAACTTTTCATAAAGCGTAACTAAACTCTGCTGCGCCACGCATACTACGTCATTTCGGGGAGTGAGGAGATCGGGTGGAACGCAGCTGGGACGCACGCTGCTCATCCCGGCCTCTGACACACTCACCTACAATTTTTGAGTGTATGCTTTGGGGTGTGCACCAGCTATTTTTTATGGTTTGATGCTGGGCTACTCCTTGTTTTATAAACTTTTTAATTTAATATTAAATAAACAATTGCTACTACACTATTGGAGCCCTTGTCTCTTCCTATGAGGATTCGCTGCTGGGGACTTGCCACCATTACAACAGCTCTGCTCGGGAACGCAGGATTTTATCCAGCAGGAAGGTTGGAGGCTAACTGACAAGGAGAAGCTTTAGGATCCTAGCAGCTTAGGATATTACACGCCATTTACCCATGCAGGGGTGGTGGCTTCTCGTGAGTGGGGACCCAGGAGGGGGAGCACACAGTCATCCGTTTATTTGCTTCATACCACACAAAGTCACTTTTGGATTTTTCCCGGAGAATGAACTTGTTCTAAGAATTTTTTTTTGTTTTTTGTTTTTTGTTTTTTTGTTGGTGACATAATTTTGCTGAACATTTTTATATTAATTCTATCATATGCACTGGATGTGTTGGACTATATATATATATATATATATATATATATATATATATATATATATTATGTGACAGCAGGAAGGTAAAGTCACCTGGTTGCATCCAGGGGGGTAGATATATTTCGCCCAGATTCAGGCTTTACGCCGACTTATACAACTAGGCGGAGAGTTGTATAAGCCCAGCTAAGGCTAGTGGGCTCATGGATGACTCATACCTCTAGGGAGAGTGCTGGGCGTCGTGCAGACAGGGAGTTGAGTAGACCAGCTGAAGCCTGTCAGTTCGTTTAAGGCCTCTATAAGAACTCCCAGCTTCATTAGATGTTAGCTCATGCCTGGAACCAGACCTGTGTGGACTGTCTAGGGAGAGTGAACCCCTGTGCGGTGAGACAAAGCCTGTGTGGCTATTTGCTTGGACATTTAAAACCAGGGACTTAGGGACTAGGACAGCACTAGGCTGATCCCAGTTGTTAGTTAGGAAACCTGTATGTTTAGTTAGAGGTCAAGTTGACCAGGATTTATTTTGTTTATGTTTCTTTTGCTTTGCTGTGTTTTGTCACTGTAAATAGAAAATAAACCGCACCTTTTTGATTTTGAAAACCACAACCTCCGTTTGCTGGGCCTGTTTTTGTGTGGGGAGCCCATCCCGGGGGTCACCCACACCCGCTGCCGAGCTAACCCCCTCACAGTTGGTGGAGAATGCGGGCAGTTTTTTTTTAAGCCAGCATGGAGGAGATACTGAAACAGCTGGCTCTAGCAAATGCCAATCAACAGCAGACAAATGCAGGTTTGCAAAAGAGCCTTGCAGCCCAGCAGCAAGCTCATCAACAGAGCCTTGCAGCCCAGCAGCAAGCTCATCAACAGAGCCTTGCAGCCCAGCAGCAGACAAACGCAACTTTGCAACAGAGTCTGGAGGCTCAGCAACAAGCCCAGCAGCAATCTGAGGCCCGCTTCATAGACCTGTTGCAGAAGCAAGAGCAGAGACTACAACAACAGATGGAAGCAGTAATGCAGCAACGTCCGCAGACCAGTGAGGAAAGCCGTCCCACTAATACCGCGTCCTTTGGGGTCAGTCGTTTATTGACAAAAATGACTGGAGAGGATGATCCAGAGGTATTTTTGACCACATTTGAAAGGACCGCTGAAAGAGAAAAGTGGCCTGAGGAGCAGTGGGCTGGACTGGTGGCTCCTCTGTTAACTGGTGAATCGCAGAAAGCTTACTATGACCTAGAGCCTAACCAAGCAAAAGACTATGTGATGCTAAAAGCTGAAATATTGGCAAGGCTGGGTGTCACCCTGGCTGTCCGGGCTCAGCGTGTGCATAACTGGACTTTCCAGCTTGGAAAACCCCCCAGGTCTCAAATGTATGATCTCATTCACCTGAGCAGAAAGTGGCTACAGCCAGAGACTTTGTCCGCACCAAAGATTGTGGAACGTGTTGTAATGGATCGGTTTTTGAGAGCTCTTCCTACTGCCATCCAAAAGTGGGTAAGCCATGGAGACCCAGAGACGGCCGATGGTCTTGTGGATCGTGTGGAGAAATACTTGGCTACAGAGAACCTGACGGCCTCTTCCAGAGACACTCGGACTTTCCACCCTAAGACCAGACCATCCCCAGGGGCGGATAAGAGGATTCCAAGGGGTGAGGGTGGAGAGAGTGAGAGGGTGGGAGCTCTACCCCAAGTTTGGCGAGAACAGCCTGGGAAATCAGCGGCTCAAGAGGCGGCAAGAAGGATCGTTTGCTACCGCTGCCGGCAAGCGGGACATATTGCAGCCAATTGCCCGGTTGTGGAGGAACCCATGCAGTGTGACTTTCTGACGGGCAGACGTCAGTCGCTGTGTGCGACAGTCGCATGCACTGCCATTCGAGGAACTGAGAAACATTTATGCAAAATGTGTGTTAATGGTAGAAATGTTGTGGTATTGCTGGATTCAGGTAGCCTTGTGACCCTGATAAAGGCTGAGTTAGTTAAAACAGAGGTCTCTGGGAATAGCAAGGTAGCTGTTATTTGTGTGCATGGGGACACCCGAGAGTATCCAGTGACTACAGTGTGTTTCGAGACCCCCAAAGGTACCCTCTTTCATCCAGTGGGCTTAGTATCTCAGTTACCGCATGACGCCATTGTGGGAAGGGATTTTCCGAAGTTCTGGGAACTGTGGGATGATCCTGAGCCCCCCACTGGTGCCCCTATGTACCAGGAATGTGATAGCCAGAACTCCCCTGAGAGTGGTGAGGACTCTCCGGAATTTCCCTTATCAGTATTGGCAGGGGAGACTCAAGAAACTGGAGAGGAGCCCACCCCCTCAGACGAAAACCTACCGTCTGTGGAGTTTTCTGATCTTGAGGTTCACAGGGAAAACTTTGCCACAGAACAGTTGAAAGACCCCGCCCTAATAAAGGCACGGGAAAACGTAGTGAAAATAGATGGCGAGTTAGTGAACCCAGATAATACCTGCACTTACCCATACTTCAGCGTAGAGAAGGACCTACTGTATCGGGTGGCAAAAAGGGCAGAAGAAACCGTTGAGCAGCTTGTGGTGCCCAAACCTTACAGGAAGTTGGTGTTGGAGTTGGCTCATGGGCACATTCTTGGAGGTCATCTGGGGACAGAGAAAACCCGAGAGAGGGTATTACAGAGATTCTATTGGCCGGGGGTGATGAAGGACATAGAAAATTATTGTTCCTCCTGCCCTGTGTGTCAGAGGTCGGCCCCGATGCCACATTTCCGTAGCCCGCTGGTCCCTCTACCCATCATTGAGGTCCCGTTTGAGAGGATCGCCATGGATTTGGTAGGTCCTATAATCAAGTCCGCTAGGGGGCACCAGTACATATTAGTTATAATGGACTATGCCACCCGTTATCCAGAAGCGATCCCTCTCCGAAATACCTCGGCCAAAACCATAGCCAAAGAGCCATCTCTTGTGTTTAGCCGGGTGGGTATTTGTAAAGAACTGCTTACGGACCAAGGTACACCCTTTATGTCCCGGGTTATGAAGGAGCTGTGTAAATTGTTCAAAGTGACGCAATTACGTACATCTGTGTATCACCCCCAAACCGATGGGCTGGTTGAAAGATTCAACAAAACCCTAAAACAAATGTTGAAGAAAGTGGTGGATAGAGATGGAAAGGATTGGGACTGTCTACTTCCTTATCTGATGTTTGCTATTAGGGAGGTGCCCCAATCCTCTACGGGATTCTCCCCCTTTGAGTTACTGTATGGGAGACACCCAAGAGGGCTGTTGGATATTGCCAAGGAAACTTGGGAAAGTGAGAGTTCTCCCCACAGGAGTGTGATTGAGCATGTCGCCCTGATGCAAGACCGAATTGCACAGGTAATGCCCATCGTGAAGGAACATTTGGCCCAAGCGCAGTTAGCACAGCAGAGAGTGTACAACCATGGAGCCAAGACCCGTACCTTTTCCCCGGGGGATAGGATACTGGTACTTGTCCCTACGGTTGAAAGTAAATTCCTTGCCAAATGGCAAGGCCCCTACGAGATAATGGAAAAAGTGAGCGAAGTGAATTACAAGGTCAGACAACCAGGAAGGCGAAAGCCCGAACAGATCTATCACGTTAATCTGTTGAAAGCCTGGAGGGATAGAGAGTCCCTAGTCGCAGACACTTGGTCACCAGCTCAAACTGGTTGCGTGATTCCTGAGGTTGGAATAGCAGCCACCTTGTCACAACCCCAACAACAGGAGGTTAAGGAGTTTGTGCTTCGCAACAAGGAGGTATTCTCTGAGCTGCCGGGACAAACATCTGGGGTAGAGCATGACATCATTACCCCGCCCGGTGAAAGGGTGAAGTTAAAACCCTATCGGATCCCAGAGGCCCGACGGGAGGCAATACGGGAGGAAGTACAGAAAATGCTGAACTTAGGGGTGATAGAGGAGTCCCAAAGTGATTGGTCTAGTCCCATTGTGTTGGTGCCTAAACCGGATGGGAGCTGGCGATTTTGTAACGATTTTCGTCAGTTGAACAAAGTTACAAAATTTGACACCTACCCCATGCCACGTATAGATGAGTTGATCGACCGGCTGGGAACAGCCCGATACATGACGACTCTTGACCTCACAAAAGGGTATTGGCAAATCCCCCTGGCCAAGTCGGCCAAAGAGAAAACCGCATTTGTAACCCCAGACGGGGCGTTCCAATATAAAAGAATGCCGTTCGGGTTACAGAATGCGCCGGCCACATTCCAGCGGAAAATGGACCAGATGCTGAGGCCCCATCGGAAGTATGCTGCGGCTTACCTGGATGACGTAATTGTCCATAGCACAGATTGGGCCTCACATCTGCCAAAAGTGCAAGCAGTCCTGGACTCTGTTCGGGAAGCGGGGTTTACGGCTAACCCCAAGAAGTGTACCATTGGGCAGGAAGAGGCCAAATATCTTGGGTACACCATTGGGAGGGGAGTAATAAAACCCCAACTCAACAAAGTCGAGGCCATCCAGAGTTGGCCACGTCCCAACAGCAAGAAGCAGGTACGAGCCTTTCTGGGAATCGCTGGGTATTATCGGCGATTCATTCCCCACTTTGCTTCTAAGGCTGTGCCCCTAACCAACCTGACGAAGGGGAAAGGGTCGGTCATGATTAAATGGACCCCCGAGGCTGAGGCAGCATTCCAATTCTTGAAACAAGCCTTATGTAGCCAGCCAGTGTTGTACTCACCCGACTTCTCTAAAGACTTTGTCGTACAAAGTGATGCGTCAGATGTGGGGTTAGGAGCAGTATTGTCCCAGGTCTGGAACGGGGAAGAGCACCCAGTCATTTACCTCAGCAGGAAGTTGAAGTCCCATGAGGTAAATTACGCCACCGTTGAAAAGGAGTGTTTAGCGGTGAAGTGGGCTCTAGATTCCCTTCGGTACTACCTGCTAGGTAGGCACTTTGACTTGGTTACGGATCACGCTCCGTTAAAGTGGATGGCTCAAAACAAGGAAACAAATAGAAGAGTGAATAGGTGGTTCCTGGCCCTCCAGGAATTCAACTTCACAGTAAAGCATCGCCCTGGCGTTCAAATGGGGAATGTGGATGCTTTGTCTCGAGTACATGAATGCCTGATTGCTGGTGTTCCAACCCCGAGGTTAAAACAAGAGGGGGGGGGTATGTGACAGCAGGAAGGTAAAGTCACCTGGTTGCATCCAGGGGGGTAGATATATTTCGCCCAGATTCAGGCTTTACGCCGACTTATACAACTAGGCGGAGAGTTGTATAAGCCCAGCTAAGGCTAGTGGGCTCATGGATGACTCATACCTCTAGGGAGAGTGCTGGGCGTCGTGCAGACAGGGAGTTGAGTAGACCAGCTGAAGCCTGTCAGTTCGTTTAAGGCCTCTATAAGAACTCCCAGCTTCATTAGATGTTAGCTCATGCCTGGAACCAGACCTGTGTGGACTGTCTAGGGAGAGTGAACCCCTGTGCGGTGAGACAAAGCCTGTGTGGCTATTTGCTTGGACATTTAAAACCAGGGACTTAGGGACTAGGACAGCACTAGGCTGATCCCAGTTGTTAGTTAGGAAACCTGTATGTTTAGTTAGAGGTCAAGTTGACCAGGATTTATTTTGTTTATGTTTCTTTTGCTTTGCTGTGTTTTGTCACTGTAAATAGAAAATAAACCGCACCTTTTTGATTTTGAAAACCACAACCTCCGTTTGCTGGGCCTGTTTTTGTGTGGGGAGCCCATCCCGGGGGTCACCCACACCCGCTGCCGAGCTAACCCCCTCACAATATATATATATATATATATATATATATATACACATTCCTTTATTTTTCCACTTAGGCCGGCTGCCCGGCAACTGTTTATTGTTGTGATACACACATATATATATGTGACAGCAGGCAGGTAAAATCACCAGGTTGCATCCAGGATGGAAGGTATATATGTCCTAGATTCAGGCTTTATGCCGATTTATACCACAAGGGGGAGTGCTGGGAGTCTGGCAGGAGAAGAATGAATGAGCCCAGCTGAATCAAGTGGCTCATTGAGGCCTCTACAAGAACTCCCAGCATGCTAAGGGAGATGCTTCAACCTGGAACCAGATCTGTGTGGATAGTCTGGGGAGTGTGATCTCTGTGCGGTGAGCCAAAGCCTGTGTGGTTATTGTAAGAACTTCAAAAAGCAGGGAGCTAGGGACTGGGACAGCACAAGGCTGTATCCAGTTGTTAGTTAGGGACACCAACGTGTTTAGTGAGCGGTCAAGCTGACCAGGATTTCTTTTCATGATTCTTTTTGTTTTGCTGTTTTTCCCTTGTAAATAGTTTGAATAAACCGCACCTTTCGTTTTTTGCAACTACAAACCCTGTCTGCTGTGCCTGTTTTGTGTGGTGAACCCATCCAGGGGGTCACACACACCCGCTGCCGAGTTAACCCCCTCACAATATATATATATATATATATATATATATATATATATATATTTATTGTGACAGCAGGCAGGTAAAGTCGCCGGGTTGCATCCAGGATGGGATATATATGTCCTAGATTCAGGCTTTATGCCGATTTATACCACTAGGGGGAGTGCTGGGAGTCTTGCAGGGGAAGAGTTAATGAGCCCAGCTGAAGCAAGTGGGCTCGTTAGGGCCTCTACAAGAACTCCCAGCATGCTAAGGGAGATGCTCAAACCTGGAACCAGATCTGTGTGAATAGTCTGGGGAGTGTGATCTCTGTGCGGTGAGCCAAAGCCTGTGTGGTTACTAGTGATGAGCCGAACACCCCCGGGTTCGGTTCGCACCAGAACCCGCGAACGGACCGAAAGTTCGCAAAACTTTAGAACCCTATTAAATACAATGGATGCGAACGTTCGAAATCTAAAGTGCTAATTATAACGACTATTATGCATGTTATTGTCCTAAAAAGGGTTTGGGAACCCGGGTTCTGCACCAGGGGACATGTATCAATGCAAAAAGAAGTTTTAAAAACTGCCGTTTTTCTGGAGCAGTCATTTTAATGATGCATAAAGTGAAAAAAAAAAGTCAAATATTCCTTTAAATATCGTACCTGGGGGGTGTCTAAAGTATGCCTGTGAAGTGCCACGTGTTTCCCGTGTTTAGAACTGTCCCTGCACAAAATTACATTTCTAAAGGAAAAAAAGCCATTTAAAACTGCTTGCGGCTTTAATGTAATGTCTGGTCCCGGTAATATGGATGAAAATCTTTAAGAAAAATGGCATAGCTACCCCATCACCCCCCCCCCCCCACCCCAGCCCATTACCAGCCCCTTTGGGTCTTGTATGGATATTAAGGGGAACCCCGCACACAAAATAAAAAAGGCCCTATATACTCTGAACAGCCGTATACAGGCGGTGCATACAAGACAGGGACTGTAGGTTTGTTCTTATGTAGAATCTGTTTGTAATTTTGAACAGGTACATTGTTTAAGTGTAGCTCCAGCCAAAAAATATATTTTTAAGCTTTTTGGAAAACATAGGGAAGGGTTATCACCCCTGTAACATTTATTTTGCTGTCTGTGCAGTGTGCACCTGTTCAGAACAGTTCACCTCACTTTCCGTCCTAATGACAAATGTTTTTTTAAAATTTGGGTTTTTTATTGAAACAAGAATTGGTGATAAAGAATCAGTGGAGAGGAGACACTTTTTCTCCCATATTAACTCTTACAGGAGAGAATTTGCCTTCCTAGGGGTAGATTTCCTCTCACTTCCTGTTGTATCCTTCCGTTTGCAAGGAGGAGTCGTTTGTAAGTTGGATGTTTGAAAGTAGGGGCCTGCCATATATACTCAGCTGAAATTTGCCCCTTACATGTTGGTGTTGCCACAACACTGTGAGCCCTCACAGTTACTCTTGGTGGGCGCATGAATGGGCCCTGCTGTGAATTATTAGATCAAGAATTGTAATTGCATGCCCCTGTTGAACAGGGGCTGGAAAATTGGGCCTTTGGTGGTGGTGGTGGTGGTGGTGTTGACACAACACTGTAAGGCCTCACAGTTAGTCTTGGTGGGCGCAGGAATGGGCCCTGCTGTGAATTATTAGATCAAGAATTGTAATTACATGCCCCTGTTAAACAGGGGCAGAAAAATTGAGCCTTAGGCACTGGTGCCACAACACTGCAACCCCTCACAGATACTGTACTTGGAGCACAGCAATGAGCCCTGTTGCAAAGTATTGCATCAAAAATTGTAATTACACGCCCCTGTTAAACAGGGGCTGAAAAATTGGGCCTTAGCCACTGGTGCTGGTGCCACGACACTGCAACCACTCCCAGATACTCTAGTTGGAGTGCAGGAATGAGCCCTGCTGCAAAGCATTGCATAAAAAATTGTAATAACACACCCCTGTTAAACAGGGGCTGAAAAATTGGGCCTTAGCCACTGGTGGCGGCACCCAGAAACAAAAATGTTCTTCCAAGCTATCATCGTCAATCGGATCATTGAGGAGGAGGAGGATAGTCAGTCAACATAACAGGACAAACTCTCAGCATCAGCATCAGTCTTGAAGGGATGTGACATTTGAAAATAAATTAGTCTGTTATATCAGCTTCAGGTGTTTGGTAGCTGGTGGTGATCCAAGACTGGTTCATCTTTATGAAGGTCAGTCGATCAACAGAGTCGGTGGACAGGCGCACCCTGTGATCCGTGACAAATCCTCCAGCAGCACTGAATGTGCGTTCTGAAAGAACGCTGGATGCAGGACAGGCCAGTAGCTCAATTGCATACTGTGCAAGCTCTGGCCAGTGATCCATCCTCAAGACCCAGTAAGCCAGAGGATATTCGGTGGGGAAGGTGTCCAAGTCTGACCTTGCCCCTAGGTATTCCTGCACCATGTATATCAGACGCTGGCGATGGTTTCTGGAACCGATCATACCTTGGGGCTGCGGACTAAAGAATTGTCTGAACGCTTCGGTCAGACGGCCACCTTCCCCACCGCTCCTTCTTTGACTGACCGAAGCCTCAGCAAGTCGTTGTCCAAGACCAGGAGTTTGTAACCTCCCAGTCTCTGGGAACGCGTTGCACAGACCTTTCTGCAAGGCCTCCCGGAGTTGTCTCATCCTCTGCTCCCTCTGCAACGGTAAGATAAGGTCCGCAACCTTACCCTTGTACCATGGATCAAGGAGTGTGGCCAGCCAGTAATGGTCCCTCTCCTTGATCCGAAGAATACGAGGATCCTTCCGCAGACTTTGCAGGATCAGGGAGGCCATGCAGCGTAGGTTAGCTGAGGCATTCAGTCCCGAGTCCTCTGGGTCACTAAGGACGACATGATCCGCAGCCACCTCCTCCCAGCCACGTACAAGTCCACTGGTTTCTTGGGACTGTAAATCATCCCTAAAAGACTGCTGCTGATGATGCTGAGTGCCAGGCTCCACCTCCATGCTGACAAAATCCTCCTCCTCCTCCTCCTCCTCTTCTTCCTGTGCGATGGGTGGGACAGAAGGAACACTGTCTGGGTAAAGGGGGCCTTGAGAGGCAAGGAAGTCCTCCTCTTCCTGCCTCTGTTCTGCCTCAAGTGCCCTGTCCATTATTCCACGCAGCGTATGTTCCAACAGGTGGACAAGAGGTACAGTGTCACTGATGCATGCACTGTCACTGCTCACCATCCTCGTGGCCTCCTCAAATGGTGCCAGGACAGTGCATGCATCCCTGATCATGCCCCACTGGCGTGGTGAAAAAAACCCGAGCTCCCCTGACCCTGTCCTGGTGCCGTAGTCGCACAGGTACTCATTGATGGCCCTCTGCTGCGTGTGCAGCCGCTGCAGCATGGCAAACGTTGAGTTCCACCTGGTGGGCATGTCACATATAAGGCGGTTCTTGGGCAGGTTCAACTCCTTTTGCAGCTCAGCCAGGCGAGCACTGGCATTATAAGATCTGCGGAAATGCACACAGACTTTCCTGGCCTGCCTCAGGACATCCTGTAAGCCCGGGCACCTGCCCAAGAACTGCTGCATCACCAGGTTAAGGACGTGAGCCACACAGGGCACATGGGTCAGTTGTCCCTGTCGGAGAGCGGAGAGGAGGTTGGTGCCATTGTCGCAAACTACCATTCCTGGCTTAAGCTGGCGTGGCGTCAACCACCTCTCGGTCTGCCCCTGCAGAGCAGACAGAACCTCTGCCCCAGTGTGGCTCCTGTCCCCCAAACACACCAGCGCAAGCACGGCATGGCATCTTTTTGCCTGCGTACTTGCGTAGCCCCTTGAACGCCTACGGAGCACCGCTGGTTCCGAGGACAAAGCACAGGAAGAGGCCACAGAGGAAGAAGAGGAGGGGTGGAGGACAGAGGTGTGTCACAACCAGTAGTAGCATTTTGGAGGCGTGGCGGTGGAACAACCTCCAACACTACTGCACCTTGTCCTGCATCCTTCCCAGCTGCCAAAAGAGTGACCCAATGGGCCGTGAAAGAAAGGTAACGTCCCTGTCCATGCCTGCTGGACCATGAGTCAGCGGTAATATGCACCTTACCGCTGACCGCCCTGTCCAGCGAGGCCAAGACATTGCCTTCCACATGCCGGTAGAGAGCCGGAATCGCCTTCCGTGAGAAAAAGTGGCGTTTGGGAACCTGCCACTGAGGAACCGCACATTGCACAAACTCACGGAAGGGGGCCGAGTCTACCAACTGAAAAGGCAGCAGTTGAAGCGCTAGAAATTTAGCCAAGCTAGCATTCAACCACTGGGCATGTGGATGGCTGGGAGTGAACTTCTTTCGACGGTCCAGCAGCTGGGGCAGAGAAATTTTCCTGCTAGAATCGGACGTTGGTGTACTGCTAGCAGAGTGCCCGCAAGTACTTGGCTGTGACACACCTAATTCTACACCTTCATTCCTCTCAGAGCAGGTTTCAGAGAGGACTGAAGGTATAGTGGGGTTGGAGATCCCAGCTGATGCGGTGCAAGAAGAGGTCAGCTTTGTTCTTTGGTGTGGGTCTTTAAGGTAGGCTTGCCAACGAGCTGCATGGCAGGTCAACATATGTCTGGTCAAGCATGTGGTGCCCAAGCGGGTGATGTTTTGGCCACGCGATATACGCTTGAGACATATGTTGCAAACAGCAGCTGTGCCATCTGATGCACTCGACTCAAAAAAGGCCCACACCAAAGAACTTTTTGAATAACGGGCAGAGGCAGCGCCTTGCACAGGCGAAGCTCTGTGGTGTGATTCCGTCGGTGTGCTGCCCTTACGCTGGCCCCCCCGAGGGCATCCTGCCTCGTTGGAGATGTGCCTCCTCCTCATCCTCCTCCTCCTCCTCCTCCGCTCTCCTATTAGGCACCCACGTGGAGTCAGTGACCTCATCATCCCCTCCCTCCTCATCACTGGAGCCAATCTGGCAGTATGCTGCAGCTGCTGGAACATGACTGCCAGATTGGTGTCCTTCTTGAGCATCCCCTCTCTCTGCTCTCACGCTACTGCCTTCCTCTAGCTGGGTATCATCATCAGACCCTTCGAAACGCTGGGCATCCTCCTGGAGCATGTACCCAACACTGTGCTCAAACAGTTCGGGGGACTCCTCAGGAGGACATGGTTGGTCTAGGGAAGGAGTGACTGATGATGACATTGATACCAGGGAAGAGGACGCTTTGGCAGCTGCTTTGCCAGTACCCTGAGCCTGGGTGAGAGAGGATGAGTAGGATGAGGAGGGCTTGGTCATCCACTCTACCAAGTCTTCGGCATGATGCGGCTCAACACGTCCAGCTGCCGAAAAGAAGGACAAGCGTGTCCCATGGCCACGTGCTGATGGCGATGCACCGCGTCCACGACCAGCACTGTTGTCTCTAGATACAGAGCCTGCTTGCCCTCTTTTTTTGGCTCCTGACTGTCTGCCTCTCCTTGTTTGCCTTCCAGACATTCTAATGGCCTGCAGGGAAATGGGAAAAGCAGCAATACAGGCTAAGTTAAGGTGTAATATGGTCAGGAGGCACACTCCGCCCGCTGTAAGTGCCGCAAAATCCTGTTTGTGTAACACACCAGGAAAAAGCAGCAATATAGGCTAAGTTAAGGTGTAATATGGTCAGGAGGCACACTCCGCCCGCTGTAAGTGCCCCAAAATCCTGTTTGTGTAACACACCAGGAAAAAGCAGCAATACAGGCTAAGTTAAGGTGTAATATGATCAGGAGGCACACTCCGCCCGCTGTAAGTGCCACAAAATCCTGTTTGTGTAACACACCAGGAAAAAGCAGCAATACAGGCTAAGTTAAGGTGTAATATGATCAGGAGGCACACTCCGCCCGCTGTAAGTGCCGCAAAATCCTGTTTGTGTAACACACCAGGAAAAAGCAGCAATACAGGCTAAGTTAAGGTGTAATATGGTCAGGAGGCACACTCCGCCCGCTGTAAGTGCCGCAAAATCCTGTTTGTGTAACACACCAGGAAAAAGCAGCAATACAGGCTAAGTTAAGGTGTAATATGGTCAGGAGGCACACTCCGCCCGCTGTAAGTGCCGCAAAATCCTGTTTGTGTAACACACCAGGAAAAAGCAGCAATACGGGCTAACTTCAGGTGTATAATGTGCAGGAGGCTTAGCAACAATGACACTGACACTCTCCCTGCCTATCCTTCTCTCTCCCTGCACACAAGGTTTAGCAAAGAATATGACACTGACCCCTGCCTATCCTTCTCTCTCCCTGTACACAAGGTTTATCAAAGTATATGACACTGACACTCTCCCTGCCTATCCTTCTCTCTCCCTACACACAAGGTTTAGCAAAGAATATGGCACTGACACTCTCCCTGCCTATCCTTCTCTGTTCCTACACACAAGGTTTAGCAAAGAATAGATTTGACAAGATTTGACACTGTCCCTGCCTATCCTTCACTTTCCCTGCTCCGGAACACACTACACAAGGCCACCGCGCTGGCGGCCTTTTATAGTGTGGGGCGTGTACTAAACCCCCTCAGCTATAATTGGCCACAGGCATCCTGCCTGTGGCCAATCATTGCTCTCCTCGCTGCCGGCGCTGTGATTGGCCAAGCATGCAGGGTCACAGTGCATGCTTGGCCAATCACAGCGCCGGGATTACACTGCGATGGCGCAGTGTATTGTGGGCCGTTCGCGTCACTCGAATTTGGCGCGAACGGCCCAAATCGTTCGTTGTTCGCCGAACGCGGCGAACAGCCGATGTTCGAGTCGAACCTATGTTCGACTCGAACACCGAGCTCATCCCTAGTGGTTACTGTAAGAACTTCAAAAAGCAGGGAACTAGGGACTGGGACAGCACAAGGCTGTACCCAGTTGTTAGTTAGGGACACTAACGTGTGTAGTAAGCGGTCAAGTTGACCAGGATTTCTTTTCATGTTTCTGTTTGTTTTGTTGTTTTTCCCTTGTAAATAGTTTGAATAAACCACACCTTTCGTTTTTTGCAACTATAAACCCTGTCTGCTGTGCCTGTTTTGTGTGGTGAACCCAGCCAGGGGGTCACACACACCCGCTGCTGAGCTAACCCCCTCACAGTTGGTGGAGAACCAGTGGCAGTTTTTTTTAAAGGCCAGCATGGAGGAGATACTGAAACAGCTGGCTCTAGCAAATGCCAATCAGCAGCAGACAAATGCAGGTTTGCAAAAGAGCCTTGCAGCTCAACAACAGACAAATGCAAATTTGCAACAGAGCCTGGCAGCCCAGCAGCAAGCTCATCAACAGAGTCTGGCAGCTCAGCAACAAGCCCAGCAGCAATCTGAGGCCCGCTTCATAGACCTGTTGCAGAAGCAAGAACAGAGACTACAGCAACAAATGGAGACATTAATGCAGCAACGTCCGCAGACCAGTGAGGCAAGTAGTTCCACTAATACTGCGTCCTTTGGGGTGAGTCGTTTACTGACAAAAATGACTGGAGAGGATGATCCAGAGGTATTTTTGACCACATTTGAAAGGACTGCTGAAAGGGAAAAGTGGCCTAAGGAGCAGTGGGCTGGACTGGTGGCCCCTCTGTTAACTGGTGAATCTCAGAAAGCTTACTATGACCTAGAGTCTGACCAAGCAAAAGACTATGTGATGCTAAAAAATGAAATATTGGCACGGCTGGGTGTCACCCTGGCCGTCCGGACTCAGCGTGTGCATAACTGGACTTTCCGGCTCGGGAAACCCCCCAGGTCTCAAATGTATGATCTCATTCACCTGAGCAGGAAGTGGCTACAGCCAGAGACTTTGTCTGCACCAAAGATTGTGGAACGTGTTGTGATGGATCGTTTCCTGAGAGCTCTTCCTACTGCCATCCAAAAATGGGTAAGCCATGGAGACCCAGAAACGGCCGATAATCTTGTGGGTCGTGTGGAGAAGTACTTGGCTACAGAGAACCTGACTGCCTCTTCCAGAGACTCACGGACTTTCCACCCTAAGACCAGACCATTCCCAGTGGCGGGTAAGATGATTCCAAGGGGTGAGGGTGGAGAGAATGAGAGGGTGAGAGTTCTACCTAATGTCTGGCGAGAACAGCCTAAGAAGTCAGGGGCTCAAGGGGCAGCAAAAAGGATTGTTTTCTACCGCTGCCGGCAGGAGGGACATATTGCAGCAAATTGCCCGGTTGTGGATGAACCCATGCAATGTGACTTTCTAACGGACAGACGTCAGTCGCTGTTTGCGACATTTGCATGCACTGCCATTCGGGGAACTGAGAAACATTTATGCAAAATGTGTATTAATGGTAAAAATTTTGTTGTGTTGCTGGATTCAGGTAGCCTGGTGACACTGATAAAAGCTGAATTAGTCACTACAGAGGTCTTAGGGAATAACAAGGTAGCTGTTATTTGTATGCATGGGGACACCCGAGAGTATCCTGTGACTACAGTGTGTTTTGAGACCTCCAAAGGTAACCTCTCTCATCAGGTGGGGTTAGTGTCTCAGTTACCACATGATGCCATTGTGGGAAGGGATTTTCCAAAGTTTTCGTCCTGAGCCCCCCACTGGTGCCCCTATATACCAGGAATGTGATAGCCAGAATTCCTCTGAGAGTGGTGAGGACTCTCCAGAATTTCCCTTGTCGGTATTGGCAGGGGGGACTCGTGACATGGGGAGGAGCCAACATCCTCAGACGAAAACGTGCCGTCTGTGGAGTTTTCTGATCTCGAGGTTCACAAGGAAAATTTTGCCACAGAACAGTTAAAAGACCCCACCCTAATAAAGGCAAGGGAAAACGTAGTGAAAATAGATGGCGAGTTAGTGAACCCAGATGAGACCTGCACTTACCCGTACTTCATCGTGGAAAAGGACCTACTGTATCGGGTGGCTAAAAGAGCAGAAGAAACCATTGAGCAGCTTGTGGTCCCCAAACCTTACAGGAAGTTGGTGTTAGAGTTGGCCCATGGGCACATTCTTGGAGGTCATCTAGGGACAGAGAAAAGCCGAGAGAGAGTATTGCAAAGATTCTATTGGCCTGGGGTCATGAAGGAAACAGAAAATTATTGTTCCTCCTGCCCTGTGTGTCAGATGTCGGCACCGATGCCACATTTCCGTAACCCGCTGGTACCTCTTCCTATCATTGAGGTCCCCTTTGAGAGGATCACAATGGATTTGGTAGGTCCGATAATGAAGTCCGCTAGAGGGCATCAGTACATTTTGGTTATATTAGACTATGCCACCCGTTATCCGGAAGCGATTCCTCTCCGAAATACCTCGGCCAAAACCATAGCCAAAGAGCTATCTCTTGTTTTTAGCCGTGTGGGTATTTGTAAGGAACTGCTTACGGACCAAGGTACACCCTTTATGTCCCGGGTTATGAAAGAGCTGTGCAAGTTGTTCAAAGTAACACAATTGCGTACATCTGTGTATCACCCCCAAACAGATGGGTTGGTTGAAAGATTCAACAAAACCCTAAAACAAATGTTAAAGAAGGTGGTGGATAGAGATGGAAAGGATTGGGACTGTCTAATTCCCTATTTAATGTTTGCCATTAGGGAGGTACCCCAATCCTCTACGGGTTTCTCACCCTTTGAGTTACTCTATGGGAGACACCCAAGAGGGCTGTTGGATATCGCCAAGGAAACTTAGGAGAGTGAGAGTTCTCCCCACAGGAGTGTGATTGAGCATGTCGCCCTGATGCAAGATAGAATTGCACAGGTAATGCCAATCGTAAAGGAACATTTGGCCCAAGCGCAGTTGGCACAACAGAGAGTGTACAACCGTGGGGCCAAGACCCGTACCTTTTCCCCGGGGGATAAGGTATTGGTACTTGTCCCTACGGTTGAAAGCAAATTCCTCGCCAAATGGCAAGGCCCCTACGAGATAATGGAAAAAGTGAGCGAAGTGAATTACAAGGTCAGACAACCAGGAAGGCGAAAGCCCGAACAGATCTATCACATTAATCTGTTGAAAGCCTGGAGGGATAGGGAATCCCTAGTCGCAGAAACTTTGTCACCAGCTCAGTCTGATTGCGTGATTCCTGAGGTTGGAATAGCAGTCACCTTGTCAAACCCCCAACAACAGGAGGTTAAGGAGTTTGTGCTTCGCAACAAGGAGGTTTTCTCTGAGCTGCCGGGACAAACGTCTGGGGTAGAGCATGATATTATTACCCCGCCCGGTGAAAGGGTGAAGCTAAAACCCTATCGGATCCCAGAGGCCCGACGGGAGGCAATACGTGAGGAAGTACAGAAAATGCTTAAGTTGGGGGTAATAGAGGAGTCCCAAAGTGATTGGTCCAGTCCCATAGTGTTAGTGCCTAAATCGGATGGGAGCTGGCGATTTTGTAACGATTTTCGACAACTGAACAAAGTTACAAAATTTGACACCTACCCCATGCCACGTATAGATGAGTTGATCGACCGGCTGGGAACAGCCCGATACATGACAACTCTTGATCTCACAAAAGGGTATTGGCAAATTCCCCTGGCCAAATCGGCCAAGGAGAAAACCGCGTTTGTAACCCCAGACGGGGCATTCCAATATAAAAGAATGCCGTTTGGATTACAGAACGCACCGGCAACATTCCAGCGGAAAATGGACCAGATACTGAGGCCCCATCAGAAGTATGCCGCGGCTTACCTGGATGATGTCATTATCTATAGCACAGATTGGGCCTCACATCTGCCAAAAGTGCAAGCAGTCCTAGACTCTATCCGGAAAGCTGGGTTTACGGCCAACCCCAAGAAGTGTACCATTGGACAGGAGGAGGCCAAATATCTTGGGTACACCATTGGGAGAGGAGTATTAAAACCCCAGGTCAATAAAGTCGAGGCCATACAGAATTGGCCACGTCCCAACAGCAAGAAGCAGGTACGAGCCTTTCTAGGAATCGCTGGTTATTATCGGCGATTCATTCCCCACTTTGCTTCTCAGGCTGTGCCCCTAACCAACCTGACAAAAGGGAAAGAGTCTGTCATGGTTAAATGGACCCCAGAGGCTGAGGCAGCATTCCAATTCTTAAAAAAAGCCTTATGTAGCCAGCCAGTGTTGTACTCACCAGACTTCTCTAGGGACTTTGTCGTACAAAGTGATGCATCAGACGTTGGGTTAGGAGCAGTTTTGTCCCAGGTCTGGAATGGGGAAGAGCACCCAGTCATTTACCTCAGCAGGAAATTGAAGTCCCATGAGGTAAATTATGCCACAATTGAGAAGGAGTGTTTAGCGGTGAAGTGGGCCCTAGATTCCCTTCGGTACTATCTGCTAGGTAGGCACTTTGACATGATTACTGATCACGCTCCTTTAAAGTGGATGGCTCAGAACAAAGAGACAAATAGAAGAGTAAATAGGTGGTTCCTGGCCCTACAGGAATTCAACTTTACAGTAAAGCATCGCCCTGGCGTTCAAATGGGGAATGTGGATGCTTTGTCTCGAGTACATGCATGCCTGATTGCTTGTGTTCCAACCCCAAGGTTAAAACAAGAGGGGGGGGGGGTATGTGACAGCAGGCAGGTAAAGTCGCCGGGTTGCATCCAGGATGGGAGATATATATGTCCTAGATTCAGGCTTTATGCCGATTTATACCACTAAGGGGAGTGCTGGGAGTCTTGCAGGGGAAGAGTTAATGAGCCCAGCTGAAACAAGTGGGCTCATTAGGGCCTCTACAAGAACTCCCAGCATGCTAAGGGAGATGCTGAAACCTGGAACCAGATCTGTGTGAATAGTCTGGGGAGTGTGATCTCTGTGCGGTGAGCCAAAGCCTGTGTGGTTACTGTAAGAACTTCAAAAAGCAGGGAGCTAGGGACTGGGACAGCACAAGGCTGTACCCAGTTGTTAGTTAGGGACACCAACGTGTGTAGTAAGCGGTCAAGTTGACCAGGATTTCTTTTCATGTTTCTGTTTGTTTTGTTGTTTTTCCCTTGTAAATAGTTTGAATAAACCGCACCTTTCGTTTTTTGCAACTATAAACCCTGTCTGCTGTGCCTGTTTTGTGTGGTGAACCCAACCAGGGGGTCACACACACCCGCTGCTGAGCTAACCCCCTCACAATATATGAGGGGGTTAGCCGGGACCATCGTCACCAAGAAAACAATTGGTAACACACTACGCTGTGAAGGACTAAAATCCTGCAGCATCTGCAAGGTCCCCCTGCTCAAGAAAGCACATGTACAGGACGTCTGAAGTTTTCTAATGAACATCTGAATGATTCAGAGGAGAACTGGTTAAAAGTTAGCTTTTGGCATCAACTCAACTCGCCGTGTTTGGAGGAGGAGGAATGGGGCCTATGACCCCAAGAACACCATCCTCACCGTCCAACATGGAGGTGGAAACGTTATGCTTTGGGGTGTTTTTCTGCTAAGGGGACAGGACAACTTCACAGCATCAAAGAGACTATGGACGGGGCCCATGTACCATCAAATCTTGGGTGAGAACCTCCTTCCCTCAGCCAGGACATTGAAAATGGGTTGTGGATGGGTATTCCAGCATGGCAATGACCCAAACACACGGCCAAGGCAACAAAGGAGTGGCTCAAGAAGAAGCACATTAAGGTATTGGAGTGGCCTAGACAGTCTCCAGACCTGAATCCCATAGGGGAGAAAAATGTAAATAAAGTTGTGTTTTAACCACTTGACCACCATTTTTTGCTATTCAGTACTGTGCTACTTTAACTGGCAATTGCTCAGTCATGCAACACTGAAATACAATTTTTATAATTTTTTACACACATATAGAGCTTTCTTTTGGTGGTATTGATTAACCACTGGGGTTTTTATTTTTTGCTATAAATGTAGCGCCCTCCTCACTCCCCTCTTCGTCTTCAGCTCGTCTTTTCTCTTGTCTAGGGGTACCTTAGAGGGGAAGGGAGTGGGGACACCACGCCTGGCCTTCACCACATGTGTCAGTGCGGTATAAGCAAAGTTCTTTTATCTTCGGGTCAGTGCTGTGCACCTGGAGCCTCCACCGAGAGTTACCTTGAACAATATCTGTCAGGAAATTAGCCCCACACCATTAAAGTTCAACACTCCTTTATTCTTCTTGAATGAACACAATCAGTTGAACTCCCTTGTAGAAACAGAACAGAAAAGGAGGTGTGGATGCGAGTAGGCCCAGACACAATGTGTTCTCCACTTTCCTCCCAGAAAGTGGGCTGAGGTCTCCGAGCGAGGGGGGAATTTCCTTCCAGGCGGTCTCCGATGAGAGACTCACCTGTCACCGGCAATATGCTGCACCAGGTCTTCGAGTGAGGAGCTCCCCCCGGTCCAATACGCCTTCCGGATTCGGGTACCCACTCCTGGGGTTCCCTAGGATCTCCTTCCCTCGCAGAACTCAGTGTTGGGCACTGAGCTCCAGACCTCCATCCGAGTACCTCACCCCAGGCTAAAGGTGCCTGGGATGGAACACGACCTCCGGCTGTCCTCTAGGCCGCCTAGAGGACCGGCACAAACCACCGCCCACAGGCTGAAGGTGCCTGGGACTCAACCCCGTGACAAAGATGGCCGGCCCCTTTATACCCTCTCCCGGCAAGCACGGCGGGTTCCCCGACCCACCATACCACTGCCGAGGGAGGACAAAAAGGAGGCACGGCACACAGCAATGATTCAACCCCAGCCCAGGGCGACAGCGCCACCTGCTGGGCTGCAGGGAATTACACATCACTGATGTCTCTGCCAAGTTCAAATTACACCCGGGAAAGTACATATCCGCTACATATAAATTAAAAAATAAAAAATGTATTTACATTTTGCAAATAATTTAGCCCAAAATGTAGTCTGCTACATTTCTTTGGTAAAAAATAACCCACATCAGTGTGTATATGATTTGATCTGTGTAAAAGTTAGAGTCTACAAACTATGGTATCAATCTCATTTCTTGAGGCCCTAAAATGCCAGAACAGAACAAACACCACTTTTTGAAAATAGACAAGCCAAGGTATTTAGTAAAAAGCATGCTGAGTTTTTTTAAATTGTCATTTTTGTCAATTTTTTTTGCAAAATGAAGAAATCAAATTATTATTTTTTTCACAATTTTTTTTTTTTACATACTGTTACCAGTGCAGTACCGCGTCATCATATGACTGGTGTGGTGCTGATCAGGGATGCTGACTGGTGACAGTATGTAAAAAATATTACAATTATGTTTTATTACATTTTTTAAAGCTTTTTTTTCTTTTTTTAAATTGTCATCAGAGTGATTCAGTGCCAACATAGTGATACTGTACTACTCTGGGGGATGGGGGGTGATCAGGGTTTTTTTTTTGCACTGTTATTGCTTATGTAGCGCACTAACCCCAGACTTTACCTGCTTTTGTTTTGCTTGGCTACCCCACAGGAAAGAATGAGGCACACCGCACCACAAGCCCGTACCCTCCTGGATGGGGAGGTTGAGCGGTGTTAGTTTCTTGGGCCTGCTTGCAGCCAGTGTTTAAAAACCTCCAGTGCTGACCTCGCTTCTGTGGTAGTCAGAAACAAGCCCTTTGTTCTCCCCAGTAAGCAACTGTCCACACCAACTGAAAGGTCCAACTCTTATTTGTTTTTCTCAGCACAATAAACAGTCTCTTTGAGAGCAGACAGGTTGGGACAAGACACAGGTCAGATAAGGTGGGAGGAGGTCCAGGCACAAACTCGAATTGGGTTTTCTCCTGTTCTGATTAGCACAAACAGGCTTGGTGCATGGTCTCTGCCACAGACCATGAAGTTGGTCACTGCCACTGACCTGGTGAAAAAGATGAAAGCCACTGCCACTGACCTTGTGTGCGTAGTGTCACTGCCACTGTGACATAAAGAACATGCACTTCCTTCCTTTAGTAACTTGGCCCCTTTTTAGGACAAGAACATCCCTCCGGAGAGTTACCGGAGGCCCCATCTGTCACCACGACTCTGCGCTGGGTCTTCAGAAAGGGTCACCTCCCTGGCCTCCTCGTCCTGGATACGGGTCTCCTCGCAAGGCAGATCCCTGGGAGCCTCGGTCCCTGGCGGATCCGAGCCGAAGGCTGCTGGGCTCCGGGCCTTTCTCCAAAGTACCTCACCCCAGACTGAAGGTGTCTGAGATGGAACAGCAGGTCGGGCACCCAGAGACAACCCGACCAGGCCTCCGGGCCTAGGGCACCCAGAGGTGACACACTCGCACCCAGGCCTAAGGTGCCTGAGCGTGGAACTGTCCCACTGGAAGATGGCCGCCCCCTTTATATCCTCTCCCGACAGGCACAGCAGGTTCCCCGCCCGGCGTACTGCTGCCAAGAGGGGACAAAAAAGGCACAACCTTGTACTGGGGTTCCACCCGGGCCCATGGCAACAGTGCCACCTATAGGCCCCAGGGAACTACACACCAGTACCATCTCCCTGGGATAGAAATGGTCCATGAAACCTAACAATTAGTGCATCTGATCCTAGTTACCACTCAGATGCTTCACCCTAAATGTAACCACCCGCTACACTTATAACAGTGAAGATCATATAATGCCCATTGTGTTCACATTGGGCAACATATTGTGCATTATATTATATACCACTGTGGGTTTTCCCACCCTTTACATAGAATCAGCGCACCTTCACACTTTCAATCACTTTTCATTCCTGGTGTTCAGGGATTTTCAGGTGCAACAGACCTAATTAATTGCATTGCCAGCGCGTCCCTTCACCTACACACAAAGATCATATAATAGTTTCATGACAGCTTGATTACTGTAATTGGCCCATGCACCATGTGATAGCCGTGGGCCAATCACATCATCACAATAGTAAGCAAGCAGTCATAAATGGAAGCTGTTTTGCTTACATGTAATCATGTGATCGCTATGATTGGTCATAGCTATTACGTACCTGCCGGATTAGCCTGACATGCAGCGGGAAGGCTTTCTCGTACAACCCCAGCTCAAGGGCCACCAGTGTTGCAACAGTGGCCACAAGAACCTGGCGGTGTATGGGTGCCTGGTTCGTCTTTGGTGTTGTCAGTTCAGCTGGTGCAGCAGGAAACAGGAAGCAGGCTGGTAGGTGCAGGGCTGAGGAGACATTGAATGCCTAGTCAGACAAGCCGGGTTTGGAAACAGACGATCAGATGAAGGTATAGACGACAGGCAGAGAATGGTCAGGATACAGGTTAAGTTCGGCAGCAGGATATCAAGCAGTGTAGAAATAAGTGTGGATACAAGGCAAGCCGGGGTCAGAATAACAGAGATCAATCATAGTCAAACAAGCCGGGTCAAACAAAGGTATCGGATCTCAAGAACAGGAAGTCACGGGAACAGTTATGAGCTGCAGATCAGACAGCAAAGACACAATGCTGCTGAGGTGTTTAACCACTTACCGCCCGGCCTATAGCAAAATGACGGCCGGGCGGTGGTTCAGTTATCCTGACTGGGCGTCATATGACGTCCAGCAGGATAACTGCCGGCGCGCCCGTGGGGGCGCGCATCGCGGCGTTTTGTGGTGCGGCATGTCAGTCTGACACACCGCTACACCGATATGGGTAAAGAGCCTCTGACGGAGGTTTTTTACCACGTGATCAGCCGTGTCCAATAACGGCTGATCATGATGTGAACAGGAAAAGCCATTGATCGGCTTTTCCTCACTCGCGTCTGACAGACACGAGTAGAGGAGAGCCGATCGGTGGCTCTCCTGACAGGGGAGGTCTGCGCTGATTGTTTATCAGCGCAGCCCCCCCACAGATGCACGCCCAGGACCACCAGGGATGCCCACAAAGGTACCCCAAAAGGTATGCCACCCTGGACCACCAGGGAGATGGCAATCAGTGCCCAGGCAGATGGCAATCAGTGCCCATCAGCAATGCCTGCCAGTGCCATCAGTGATGCCTATCAGTGCCGCGTATCGGTGCCCATCAGTGCCACGTATAAGTACCCAGAAGTGCAGCCTTTCAGTGCCCATCAGTGTCGCCTATCGGTAGCCATCAGTGCCCACCCATGAATGCCCATCAGTGCTGCATATCAGTGCCATCCATCAGTGCCGCCTATCAGTGCCGCCTATCAGTGCCCATCGTCAGTGCCTGTCAGTGCCCATCAGTGCCACCTCATTGGTGCCACCATATCGGTGCCACCTTATCAGTGCCCATCAGTAAAGGAGAAAACACTTATTTACAACATTTAAAAAAAAAAAGGAAAAACTTTTTTTTTCAAAAATTTCAGTTTTTTTTTTGTTTGTTTAGTAAAAAATTGAAACCGCAGGGGTGATCAAATACCACCAAAAGAAAGCTCTATTTGTGGGAAGAAAATTATAAAAATGTTGTTTGGGTACAGTGCAGCATGACCGCGCAATTGTCATTTAAACAGCGACAGCGCTGAAAGCTGAAAATTGACTTGGGCAGGAAGGGGGGTAAGTGCCTGGTATTGAAGTGGTTAAATAAGGCAGCCTGGTGCTAATCACTGAAATCAGGTAACCCTTAGGTGGCAGATCCATAACAATAGCGATCACATGATACCCCAGAGATATCTTTTATCATTTACCACCAAATGAAAGCCCAATTTGGACTGGAAAAAAAAAAGGTATAACCCACCTGGATACACAAAGTACTGTATTTATTGGCGTATAACACTCACTTTTTTACCCTGAAAATAGAGGGTAAACTGTGCCTGCGTGTTATACACAGGGGGCTGTGGAAAGATTTTTTCCTGAAACTTCCCTCTTAAAGTTAGGGTGCGTGTTATACGCCGATAAATATGGTAGTTGTCATGATATGTGCTGCTTTACATGTCAAAGTTGCAAAATTGTGTTCAGGTGTTAGTATTTGGTTTCCCCTCAATCATAGGGGTTCAAGATCTCATCAGCTGCTAAAACAGTTGGAAAGGTACATTAAAAATAGATATGATTTTTCTGCATATTTTTCCTGCTACCCCTACAGTGGTTTGTATAATAAAACCCTGGTATGAGTCTGGAAGAACTGAAGCATTTTCTGTTCAAACTAAAGCTGATAGTAGATCTAAAGGAGATTGTACAAACAACTATGTAGTGCAAGGGCCTGTCTAATCAGATGCAAATTGACTGGATAAATTAGGTAGATTCCCATAATACCTACAGTGCCTTGAAAAAGTATTCACACCCCTTGAAACTTTCCACATTTTGTCATGTTACAACCAAAAATGTAAATGTATTTTATTGGGATTTTATGTGATAGACCAACACAAAGTGGCACATAATTGTGAAGTAGAAGGAAAATGATAAATGTTTTTTTTTTTACAAATAAATATCTGAAAAGTGTGGAGGGCATTTAAATTCAGCCCCCTTTACTCTGATACCCCTAACTAAAATCTGGTGGAACCAATTGCCCTCAGAAGTCACCTAATTAGTAAATAGAGTCCACCTGTGTGTAATTTAATCTCAGTATAAATACATCTTTTCTGTGAAGCCCTCAGAGGTTTGTTAGAGAACCTTAGTGAACAAAGAGCATCATGAAGGCCAAGGAACACACCAGACAGGTCAGGGATAACGTTGTGGGAAAGTTTAAAGCAGGGTTAGGTTTTAAAAAAAATATCCCAAGTTTTAAACATCTCACGGAGCTCTGTTCAATCCATCATTCGAAAATGGAAAGAGTATGGGACAACTGCAAACCTACCAAGACATGGCCGTCCACCTAAACTGACAGGCCGGGCAAGGAGAGTATTAATCAGAGAAGCAGCCAAGAGGCCCATGGTAACTCTGGAGGAGCTGCAGAGATCCACAGCTCAGGTGGGAGAATCTGTCCACAGGACAACTATTAGTCGTGCTCTCCACAAATCTGCCTTTTATGAAAGAGTGGCAAGAAGAAAGTCATTGTTGAAAAAAAGCCATAAATAGTCCCATTTGCAGTTTGTGAGAAGCCATGTGGGGGACACAGCAAACATGTGGAAGAAGGTGCTCTGGTCAGATGAGACCAAAATTGAATTTTTTGGCCTAAAACCAAAACGTTATGTGTGGCGGAAAACTAACACCGCACATCACCCTGAACACACCATCCCCATTGTGAAATATGGTGGTGGCAGCATCATGTTGTGGGGATGCGTTTCTTCAGCAGGGACAGGGAAGTTGGTCAGAGTTGATGGGAAGATGAATGGAGCCAAACACAGGGCAATCTTAGAAGAAAACCTGTTATGCCGCGTACACACGATCGGACCTTTTTCCGACCAAACACCCATCGGAATTCCGACGGAATTTCATCGGAAAAAAATAGAACAGGTTCTATTTTAAAATTCCGATGGAATTCATCGGAATTTCTCCGATGGGGCCCACACACGGTCGGAATTTCCAATGAAAAAACTCAGACGGACTCCGTCTGACTTTTTTCATCGGAAATTCCTATCCTGTGTACACCGCATTAGAGTCTGCAAAAGACTTGAGACAGCAGGACAACGACCCTAACCATTCAGCCAGAGCTAAAGTGGAATGGTTTAGATCAAAGCATATTCATGTGTTAGAATGGCCCAGCCATAGTTCAGACCTAAATCCAATTAAGAATCTGTGACAAGACTTGTAAATTGCTGATCACAGACGCTCTCCATCCAATCTGAAAGAGTTTGAGATATTTTGCAAAGAAGAATGGGCAGAAATGTCCCTCTCTAGATGTGCAAAGCTGGTAGAGACATCCCCAAAAGGACTTGCAGCTGTAATTGCAGTGAAAGGAGGTTCTACAAAGTATTGACTCCAGGGGGCTGAATACAAATGTACCCCACACTTTTCACATATTTATTTGTAAAAAATGTTGAAAACCATTTATCGTTTTCCTTCCACTTCACAATTATGTGCCACTTTGTGTTGGTCTATCACATAAAATCCCAATAAAATACATTTATGTTTTTGGTTGTAACGTGACAAAATGTGGAAAATTTCAAGGGGTATGAATACTTTTTCAAGGCACGGTAGTTTTGGCAAACTATTGGCAAATGTTGGACCTGTATGGGGGCACTCCTTCTACTGAGCATAAGATTTCAGTGCAGCTCTAAACTAGGAAAATGCTACTTTCTTATGGAGAATAAAATATTCAGTTTAATCAGCCTCATGTATGAAGGTCCAGATGCTCTGACCTAGACTTTTAATAAACAGGACTCTGGGGACACTTTATTTATGTCAGCACCACCATGAATAAATCATCACTGAGACATTTAATTTGTGTGCCGGGTGTTTATGTCCATTAAAAAGCACAACTTTAAACTACTGTATGCGACTTTACTTTTATTCAGCGTATTGCCATCTCCCATCTCTTTTTTTGTCTGTCTAATTCTACTTGTTGATCCCACAATATGGATTATAAGCTACTCAGCTTGTTGTGTCATAAAAGCACCATTTATTGTATGAATGGTAAAAGCAATATGCATTTTGAACTTGAGTCACCTACCCCCAAAAAGTGACAACAATGTAATGCCACTATAGAAATATCCACAGGGTTGTCTGCCTCGCTGCAGTTGCTAAACTATAGCTGTGAATCACAGTAAATCAGTGTTGCCACCAGATTACTCCTACAGCCACTAACAGCCCTTTCTCTTAGGCTGCATTCACACTTGAGCGTTTTTTCGAGCATTGTATGCAAGTTTTTTAGCACGTGTGTACAGCGGTTTTTAAACATTTTTGAGCTTTTAGCGCTTTTTATATAGCCAATAGAGAATAATATCATCTGTTTCATCATTTCTTGCTATGTTTTTCAGCTTTATCTTCTGGTTCTATTTATTATTTTTTTATTATAATTTATTAAACATTTTTTACTTTGTTTTGTAAGGGGTTACGGGTTAGGAGTTAAAAGTTAGGGATTGAATAATTATTTATTTACTTATTATTTGTTTTTGTTTGTTAGGTTAAGGGGTTAATATTAGGGTTAGGGTTGGGGTTAGGGTTTTTTATTTTATTTATTTATTGTACTGTTTATTTATGCATTGTATTATTTATTGTTTATTAACACTGATCACAAACTATAGCAAAATATTTACCTTAATGTATATGTAGCGCACCCACCTATCCCCCTCCTGCATTTACCTCGGCTCCTCGCAGGTGGAGACAGGCACACCGAACTATCAGCCCTTACCCTCCCATGCAGGGCCGCTGATAGGGGGGGACCACCAGTCCTCCTGTAGGGGGCCCAGGTACACAGGGGGGCCCAGACTAGGGTGACCACATTTTTAAACTACAATTCAGGGACACCCTCCCTTCCCAAAAATCAGCTTGTGCTGTAATGAATCACAGCACAGTGATTAGACACAAGAGGCGGGATTTATGATTTCTCCAATCACAAGCAGGGGGCGGGGATTGTGCTCCTCCAGGCATTACTGGCCAGGACAAGTACTGTCAGTGAGTAAAGCGGTGATGTGGCTGCAGGGCCGGCCCAAGACATTGTGCTGCCTGGGACCAAGAATGAAATGCTGCCCCCCCCCCCCCAAAAAAAAAAATCACGCCTACCAAAAGGCCCCCACATTAATTATTTTATATCATGATAACTAAAGGGGACCTGTCATGGCTCTATACATGTATAGGAGTAAAAAGAGGACCTGTCGTGGCTCTATACATGTATAAAGGAGTATAAAGAGGACCTGTCATGGCTCTATACATGTATAAAGGATAATAAAGAGGACCTGTCGTGGCTCTATACATGTATAAAGAGGACCTGTAATGGCTCTATACATGTATAAAGTAGTATAAAGAGGACCTGTCATGGCTCTATACATGTATAAAGGAGTATAAAGAGGACCTGTCATGGCTCTATACATGTATAAAGGAGTATAAAGAGGACCTGTCATGGCTCTATACATGTATAATGGAGTATAAAGAGAACCTGTCATGGCTCTATACGTGCATATAGGCATATAAAAGGACCTGTCAGGGCCTGTCAGGGCTCTATACATGTATATAGGAGTATAAAGGGACCTGTGCATGGCGGACGGGCGGCCGCAATGTCTTTTGTGCAAACTAATCAATGTACGCTAATTGTGTGTTTTTTGGTACCAAAAAAATATGTAGAAGAATACATATCGGCCTAAACTGATGAAGAAATAATTTTTTTTATACATTTTTTGGATATTTATTATAGCAAAAAGTAAAAAATATATATATTTTTTTTTTAAATTGTCGCTCTTTTGTTGTTTATAGTGCAAAAAATAAAAACCGCAGAGGTGATTAAATATCACCAAAAGAAAGCTCTATTTGTTGGAAAAGAAGGACATCAATTTTATTTGGGTACAGTGTCACATTACCGCGCAATTGTCAGTTAAAGTGCCGTATCGCAAAAAAGGGCCTGGTCATTAAAGGGTTTGTAAAGGTTCGTGTTTTTTCACCTTAATGCATCCTATGCATTAAGGTGAAAAAACACCTGGCAATGACTGCCCCCCAGCCCCCCTGTTTTACTTACCTGAGCCCGTTCACTTGCTGTGCACGTCCCCCGGCGTCCTCTTCTCCACGGAGTCTGGCCGTTAATTGGCTAGATTGGATAGATTGATAGCAGTGCAGCCATTGGCTCGCGCTGCTGTCAATCACATCCAATGACCCGGCCCGTGGGGGGGTGGGAACAAGTCATACACGCTGTGTCTATGGACGCAGCGTGTATGACAGGGAGCGCGCCCGCAAGCAAACCCCCTTGGGAGAGCGCTTCCCAGAAGGGGGTTAGCTGATGCAGGGAGGAGCCGAGACAGCCGCTGAGGGACCCGAGAACCAGAGGATCGGGGCCACTCTTTTCCAAACGAACTGCACAGTGGAGGTAAGTATAACATGTTTGTTATTTAAAAAAAATAAAAAACAAAGCCATACAACCGCTTTAAGTGGGCAAATCCTTCCGGTCCTTAAGTGGTTAATCAGGGCTGGGCAAGGCAAGTCCCTCTCAGAGGCTCGCATGTCTCATACAACTTGTGATGTGTGTTTGTACTTACAGTTTTGCTTCGGACTCCACCACCAGATGCGGGTTGTCACCTGCCACACGTTGCGGGTTGTCACCTGCCACACGTTGCGGATTGTCGGCTGCCACATGTTGCGCATGGTCACTTACGTCCCCTGCCACACGTTGCAGATTGTCACTTGCCACAACGTCACCTGCCACATGTTGCGGATTGTCACTTGCCACAATGTCACCGGCCACACGTTGCGGATAGTCCCGTGCCACACGTTGCGGATTGTCACTTGCCACAACGTCCCCTGCCACACGTTGCGGATTGTCACTTGCCACAACGTCACCTGCCACATGTTGCGGATTGTCACTTGCCACAACGTCACCGGCCACACGTTGCGGATAGTCCCGTGCCACACGTTGCAGATTGTCACTTGCCACAACGTCCCCTGCCACACGTTGCGGATTGTCACTTGCCACAACGTCACCTGCCACATGTTGCGGATTGTCACCTGCCACAACGTCACCGGCCACACGTTGCGGATAGTCCCGTGCCACACGTTGCGGATTGTCACTTGCCACGGCGTCACCTGCCACACGTTGCGTATTGTCACACGTTGCGTATAGTCACGACGTCACCTGCCACACGTTGCGTATTGTCACTTGCCACACGTTGCGTATTGTCACGACGTCACCTGACACACGTTGCGTAATGTCACCTTCCACACATTGTGTATTGTCACGAGGTCACCTGACACACGTTGCGTATTGTCACTTGCTGTGTCCCAGAGTAAAGGCAGGCAGCAGAGAGATGATATAATCTCTCTGCTGCCCACGGCCGCACAGTGAGGGTGAAACTGTGGTGATGCAGGGCGGCGGGGAGAGATGACATCATCTCTCTGCTCCCCTGCCCGCTCACTCGCTGACTGCTCCCAACCCCCCCCCCCCCCCCGGGCTGCGAGTGCTCTGCCTGCCCCTGTCACGAACAGCAGTGGCACCGGGCTCCTCACAGGGAGCGATACCTGCCCGCGTCCTCTCACTCGCTGACTGCTCCCAACCCCCCCGGGCTGCGAGTGCTCTGCCCGCCCCTGTCACCAACAGCAGCGGTGCCTGCCCGTGCCCGCTCACTCACTGACTGCCCCCCCGCCTGTGAGTGTCCTTCACAGGCAGCGGTGCTGGGCTCCTCACAGGCAGCGGAGCGGCTGGCTGGCGGGCGTCAGTTTGCCGCCCCCCTAACAGTGCCGCCTGGTACCATGGTACCACCCAGTCCCATCATAGGACCGGCCCTGTGTGGCTGCCTTTTTTGGGAGCATCAGATTGGCCCGGGGGGTGGCTGTGTCAGTTTCATTCCGGGACACTGTATTGTCCTGGAATGAAGGTGCCCGGGACAGACCGGCAAAATGCGGGACTGTCCCGGGCAATCCGGGACACATGGTCACCCTAGCCCAGACAGCAGAGGGAATTGGTGTCGTCGGGCAAAGGGGCAATTATAGAAAGATGCCCTGTGCATCTTTCTGCAGCAGCTGAAAGCCGGTTTCTCTCCCTCCTGCTGGCTTTCAGCTGCTGCAGGGAGAGACACAGACACAGGGAATTGTTCTTGTAATTGCTTCCCCCTCCCTGTTCTGCCTGCTTCCGATCCTCCCTGTGTGTCACTGTGCTGCCCCCCCCCCCCATCATGGTACTGCCGGCTTGCCTGTTTCGTACAGCATTTTTAAATTATAAAAAAAGTTTAAAGATTGTACAAAACTATTTAAAAAAGGGCTAATTCACACAGGTTCTCTGCTATGTTTGTGTCTGCTAATAATGATTTTTTTTGTGAAAATATTGTTTTGCTATACTTCGGGGGTGGGGGCCTGGGGGGGCCCTGCCAGGTAGGCTGTAGGGGGCCCCGTGATTTCTAACGGCAGCCCTGCTCCCTGCTCCCATGTAAAGAGGTTGAGCGGTGTTATTTTTGGGTCTTGTCTGCAGCCAGAGTCAAAATCCTCCTGAGAATGATCCTCACCTACCATGTGTAGATGCAAGTCCTTGACTTCCCCAGTAATGTAAATGTAAACACCAGCTGAAACTCCAACTCAGTATTTAATAAACAGTCTCTTGGATAGGAAAGGGTTTGGGCAAAGGAAACAGTACAGCCTAAGGTGTGGAGGAGGTCCAGGCACAAATGTAGCTCAAACTCTTCACTGTTCAGATTCTCAAACAGTTTTAGGCACAGTCTCTGCCACAGACCATGAAGTTGGTCTCTGCCACAGACCTGGTGAATAAGGCCCCTGCCACTGACCTGATGAACTTGAACTTTCTTCTTAGAACATAGCCCTTGTCAGGGAGAAGATGTCCCCCCCAGAGAGTCAACAGACCCTTCCTTCACCGTGACTCCCGCATCGGTCCTTCGGAATGGATCCTCCCTTCTCTTAGGGTGCGGGTCCCCTCGCAAGGCGGCACCCTGGACTCCTCAATCCCTAGCGGACCCCAGCCGAAGGAGCTGGGCCCCGAGCCGTCGCTGCAGCTTCCGGGTCTCCATACCCAGGCGGACAGGAACGGTGAGGTAGTACCTCACCCCAGGCTAAAGGTGCCTGAGGTGGAACCGGAACACAGCCTCTGGGCTGAGGGCACCCGGAGATGAGCCACACGCACTCCCAGGCTGAAGGTGCCTGGGGGTGGACCCCGATCAGAAGATGTCTGCCCCTTTTATTTTCTCCCGGCATGCACAGCTGGTTCCCCTCCCCGCTGTACGGCTGTTGAAAGGGGACACAAAAGGCACAGCACTACGCTCGTGGTTCAAGCACGGCCCAGAATGACAGCGCCACCCGCAGGCCACAGGGAACTCCTCACCAGCATTATCCCCTGAGGACAAAAATTGGTCCATAGCCACTAACAATCAAGGTGCCTGAGCCTAATTACCACTCAGAGACTTCCCTTAAATTGAACACCCCGCTACACAAACAAAAAAAATATATTAATTATTTTTATTTAATTTTTACATTTGAGAAGAAATACCCCCAAAAACGTGCGACAACGCTCAAATCAAGCGTTTCCATTCATTCCCATGGACCAAAAAGCGCTTAAAAAATGCACAAATCTACCTGATTCGAGTTACAAAAAAAAGCCCCAGAACTTTTTTGAGCTCCAGGAATTTGGCTTCAGGCAACATAGAGTGGCGATGTGAACCAACTCCATAGAGAATAATAGATTCTTTCTCCACCAGCGTTTTGGAGCTTTAAGCACTTTATTTGTTATTGATTGCACTTTATTGAAACATTTGGATACATGATACTTATTGACTGTGTCGATTTTATATTTTAATATTATTTATTGGGTAGGGTAAGCACAGCTCTTGTTTACAACAAGTAGCACATTTAGATTGTTTTATTTGCCAGTAGCTCAGCTTTAGGGTCCTTTCACACGGGGCGGATCCGTGCAGATCCGCCCCGTGAAGCTCCGCTTGCTCAGCGGGGATCGCTCCGTTGATCCCCGCTGAGCCGACGGATGACTGGGCGGTCCCCGCACACTGTGCAGGGACCGCCCTGTCAGAGCGCCGCTCTTCCCTATGGGGGATCGGATGATGACGGACCGTAGAGTCCGTTGTCATCCGATCCGCTCCGCCGACGGAAGGAAAAATAGGGTTTTCCTCCGTCACACTTTGGCGGAGCGGAGCGGATGTCAGCGGACATGTCTCCGCTGACATCCGTGCCTCCATAGGGGTACATGGAGGATCCGTTTCAGGTCCGCCTAAAAAACTGACAGGCGGACCTGAACGGACCTCCGTGTGAAAGGGGCCTAACAGTAACCCAGTCTAAAGGAAAAGCACTAACGTACCTTAATCTCAATAGAAACATTTAAGGCTGCAAATCCAGGAAACTTGATGTGTGTATTGAGCATTATTTAAATGCTTCTACTGATAAGACTATTGTCTGTATTTCAGGGACTTTTATTAGGGATATATGTTTATCACAACAGTAAATGCTTCTACTGATAAGACAATTGCCTATATTTCAGGGACTTTTTAACTATTGTTATTGAGTCTTCCTAAATGGTTGTAAAAAACAACAACATTTAAATGGCATAAATTCACTAAACAGCTCCAGTCCAAAGTGAGCTGTAATGAGAGAAAAGTTCATGTATATAGTATGTGTGTCTGCAGACACCACCACCTAAGATATCTCAGGGGATATACTATTATGATGAACGTAAAAACCTTCCCTGATTTCTCTTACTTCCTTGAGATAAACCAGCTCTGAAAAGCGTCTGTATGCATTTCCTACCATGCCTCTCCATAGAATAATACTTGGGTGGCCCGATTATTTATATTTATGTCTGAGGTTGTAGAGAATAATATATTACCGTAGGTGGCCAAAATGTTATGGACACTTTATCATAACACCTTTTAAGTTCTTGTTGGACATCCCATTCCTAAATCATGGCTATTATATGGGGCTGGCTTTCTCTTTGCAGCTGTAAAAGCCGCCACTCTTCTGTGGAGGCTTATCCACAAGATTTCGAAGTCGGTAGGAATTTGTGCTCAATCAGCCAAAAGAGCATTTGTGAGGTCAGGCACTGATGTTGGAGAAGAAGACCTGGCTCACAATCAAAGATCCAACTCCTATAAAGGGTTCAGTAGGGTTGAGGTCAGCACTCTGTGCAGGCCACTCCAGTGACTCAAGTGACAATAGTGATGGATGAATCTGATTGACCAAGAGTTTGGTGCATCTGGTTCAAAATGTGGAAAATCCAATTGAAGTCAAACGGAAATGGGGAGGGAGGGATCTTGTAGTAAAATTATAACCATTTTATTGGCTAATAGGCAAAGTACTGTCAAAAGGGCATCTGCAGCTGGGGACTGCCACAGTGGGCATGTACCACAGGCAATATATTTTTTTAAAGAATACCATACAGTGAGGAGAAGGTATTTTCATGTTTTTTTATGAACAACGTTTTATTAAAATTATTATTAAAAAATGCTTATAAACGCAGTCTTACCCATGGGCCTCGATGTGTATGACTTTAACCACTTGTCCCCCGCCCACTGTCAATTGACGGCGGGCGGAGGACACTCTCGTTCTGGGAGGACGTCATATGACGTCCTCCCTTTAAAACGAGCTAGGAGGCGCGCGCCCGCCGCGTTCACAAGGCCCCCGGTGCGCGTGCCCGGCGGCCGCGATTGCCGCCGGGCACCCGCGATTGCCCGGGAAACGAGCAGGAAAGTGGATCTCTGTGTGTAAACACAGAGATCCACGTCCTGTGAGGGAGAGGGGACCGATGGTGTGTCCCTTGTACATAGGGACAATCATCGGTCACCTCCCCCAGTCAGAACACATTGAGGGAACATATTTAACCCCTTCCCGCCCCCTTCCCGCCCCCTTCCCTGCCAATCACATTTATACAGTAATCAATGCATTTTTATAGCAGGGATCGCTGTATAAATGTGAATGGTCCCAAAAATGTGTCAAAAGTGTCCGATGTGTCCGCCGCAATATCACAGTCACAATAAAAATTGCAGATCGCCGCCATTACTAATAAAAAAAAAAAAATGCTATAAATCTATCCCCTATCTTGTAGACGCTATAACTTTTGCGCAAACCAATCAATACGCGCTTATTGCGATTTTTTTTTTTTTTACCAAAAATATGTAGAAGAATACGTATCGGCCTAAACTGAGGAAAATTTTATTTAAAAAAAAAAATGGGTATTTATTATAGCAAAAAGTAAAAGATAGTGTTTTTTTTCCAAACTGGACGCTCTTCTTTTGTTTATAGCGCAAAAAATAAAAACCGCAGAGGTGATCAAATACCACCAAAAGAAAGCTCTATTTGTGGGAAAAAAAGGACGCAAATTTCGTTTGGGAGCCACGTCGCACGACCGCGCAATTGTCATTCAAAGTGTGACAGCGCTGAAAGCTGAAAAATGGCTTGGGCAGGAAGGGGGTTTTCGTGCACAGTAGGGAAGTGGATAATGAGTAGAGAGATTCTGAACTTCCTAATCTAGCTCCTTTACTGGCCAGGATGCAGTGACCTATAAGCCCCCATAACACTTCTGGAAGAGCAATGTCTTCAAACTCTTCCTGAAGCTTAGCAAGTTGGTAGTGTTTTTTAAGACCAACGGTAAATCATTCCATACCTTGCCCCCCTGCACCAAAAAAGCACGTCCTCCTCGTCTCTGTTTCCTCACCCTAGGGACAATGACATTTGTTTGTCCCGCTGAGCGTAGTGCTCTACTAGGAGAATATCGTGTTAATTTTTTTCCGGAGGTACTCTGGTCCACCTCCATGGACTATCCTATGCATAAAACAGCCAATTTTAAACAGAACCCGCTCACTGATGGGCAACCAATGCAAGGTATTCAAAATCAGGGTGATATGATCTCTCCAACCAGCACCCGTAAGTAACCTTGCTGTGGCGTTCTGAATTAGTTGGAGTCTATGCATGGTCTTTTTAGGTAGGCCAAGGTACAAAGCATTACAATAGTCCAACCGAGTGGTGATTGTTGCATGGATCAGAGCGATCTTATCCGAGTCATCATCCAGATAGCAGAAAAGGGCCCGCAGGAGCTTAGGGTGGAGGTGGCATGAGCCACTCAACTCACCTGAGGGTCCAGAGTCAGTCTGGAATCCAAGATGACCCCCAAGTCCCTCACCCGGTTGGCCACCTCAGGCGGTGCACCGAACGAGGAAGGCCTCGCGGGAATCGGAGTGTCTTCCTCCCTGTCACTGAAGGTGATAATTTCAGTTTTTGTGCCATTTAGCTTAAGAAAGTTGGCACTCATCCACAGATTGATCTCTTCTAAACAGACTTCCAGTGGAGACTGGTCTCTGTTTTCCCTCGACATGCTCAGATAGATCAGGTTGGTCAATGGTCTCATATAGATGTTAAACAGGATTGGCGACAGTGCCGAGTCCTGTGGCACTCCATAATAATATGCTTAATGGATGCCTTAAATCTGTACGTAGTGTTACAGACCAGTACAATTTGTACAGACATTTTCAGTGACTGTGTATACTGGTAATGCATACTTGGTTGTGGAATTGATTTTTTGTCCTTTACAATTAGCTTGGCATATATACGGAAAACACACTCCATTCTGAGTAATTTGAGTTTGACAAAAGGTCTTTTATCAGGTCATTTTAGCAGCGAAACATGCTTTTCCAACAAATAGTAATAAACCTGCTTTGACCACCTGATAGAAGCTGTCCCTCCTGGGCAGAAATACTCTTGCAATTTACGTCAAATGCACAAATTCATCCATGTGCATGAGGCCTAAGAATTAAGACACTGCAGGTAATACAGTAGTGCAAAATTGGAAAGCAGCAGTGAGACAGTTTTATTTAAGGATAGTAGACCTAACTGGTTTATGCCTAACTTTCATTCAACCTAAAGGGGTTACAGTGAATGAGGTAGTTTAGGTGCACACTGTTCTTGCACTTAGTTTTTTTTTCTTTCAAATGATGCAGTGGTGTGCTATGAACAGGGCTTTTTTTTCAGGTGGAACTCAGTTCCACCACCTCTGGCTCAGACCCTCTGGTGTCTGCTCACCACAATCACTTGTAAACACAGAAGTCCGGCTTCTGTGTTTACAAGTGACAGCTCTGCACTCTGTATTTAATGCAATCCTGGTATTTAATGCCCCTTTAAGACCCTCCTACTGTTTGTGAAATTTGAATGACCACACACACTATTTGATGTGAATTTGAAGGTGGGTGTGTGTCTGTGTAGGGGGGGGAGGGGGCGGATGGGTTTGGGGGGTCGTGGTTGAGTTCCAGCACCTATCGTTTGTGAAAAAAAGCCCTGGCTATGAACAACAGGTAGCTCCCAAAACAAATGGTTAGTAACCTGTGTTTTAACCACCCCAACCTCAAATAGCCCCATCAACACAAAATAAAAACAAAAAAATTGTAAGAAATTAAACCTCCAAAATATCACCTGAAATAAAAGCAATATACCCACAAAATAAATAAAAACCCCAAAAAACCAACATCCTCGAACAAATACCCTTTTTTGTTAGCAAAGCCTTGCAATAAAAAATAAAAATGTTTGCTATGGAGAAGACAGCAGCCCAAATCAACCACAAATTCAAATGCAAGACCATACTCCCCCCCAACCCCCAATAATAATGCCGCGTACACACGACCGTTTTTAATGACGAGAAAAATGCCATTTTTTAAAATGGTCATTAAAAATGATCGTGTGTGGGCTTCCGAGCATTTTTCACGACGTGAAAAATGGCCAAGAAAATATTGGAACATGCTCTAATTTTTCTCGTCGTTTTTCACATCGTCGTTTTTCTCATCATGAAAAACGGCTGTGTGTAAGCTTTAACGACGTGAAAAAAAATGCGCATGCTCAGAATCAAGTGTAGCGGCCTCACCTCTCTCCCTTGCTTTATCGGTTATATGGCTGTTGTCTAGGGGTACCTGGGAGAGAGAGATGATACACACCACAGCCCGTGTCCTCCCGTAACCAGGTGGTGAAGGCCAAAGATTGGGCGTTTGTGTAGGTGTCCTAGAGCCAAGTCCAGTCCTTCATCCCTGACTCCTTTGCTTAGTAACCCAAGTTCCACACAGTGAATAGGTACAACTCAGTTTTATTCTTCTTGCCAAGCAATAAAACAGTCTTTTTCCTTTTGAATAATGGGGGAACAGATCGAGGCACAATCCTTTCCCTTCTTGCTGCTGCCCACTGTGCTGTCACCAGTGGTGGATAGTCACTGCTACTGACTAGGTAATTTAGAACGTGAATTTACCTTCTCTCACTTTGCCCCTGTCAGGGGAAGAAATCCGTCCAAGGGAGAAATGGAGGCCTCTCCGTCACCAGCGATGCTGCGCCGGACTCTCCGGAGAAGTTACTGCGCACCAGTCCTCACGAACTCAGACACGGGCACCCAAGGCGTTAGGGCCCCCTCGGATTCCTCACCCTCGCGGAACTCAGTCGAAGGTACTGAGCCCCAGGCATCCGCCATAGTACCTCACCCCAGGCTAAAGGTGCCTGGAATGGACTCCATCTCTGCTCCAGCTAGGCCAAGGGCGCCTAGGCCTGGAACACCGGAACGCCAGCACCCAAGCTGAAGGTGCCTGGGTGCGGCCATGTCCTCCGACTCTCTCCCTAAAATCAGGGCCTCCGCCCCCTTTATGACCTCTCCCTTTGCATCACAGCGGGTTCCCCGCCCCGCTGTACCAGCTCCAGGGGAGGACAAAAAGGCACGGTTTGCGGTGTATGTTCAGCTCGGGCCCAAGGCAACAGCACCACCCAGGGACCCCAAGGAACCTCACACCACCAGAGTCCTTACAAATTCAAATACCCGCTACACAAGTATGAGACGGGAGCGCTCGTTCTGGTAAAACTAGCCTTCGTAATGGAGATAGCACATTCGTCACGCTGTAACGGACTGAAAAGCACGAGGCTGAAAAGCGCGAATCGTCTCTCAACAAACTTTACTAACATGAAGCCATTCGAATGGAACTTTCCCTTTATAGTGACGTCGTACGTGTTGGACTTCACTGCGCTTTACTCAAACATTTTTTTCTACGATAGTGTGTAGGCAAGGCAGGCTTGAGAGGAAACACGAAAAATCACGTCGAGAAAAATGCAGTTTTTTTCAATGACATTAAAAACGGTCGTGTGTACGTGGCATTAGAGTAAAAAAATGGTTTGATTGTCTAAAGAGTTTGTTATCAGAATTATTAGCTTATGAATTCTAACGAAAGGCAAATCCACTTTGCACTACAAGTGCAATCTAAAATTGCAAAGTGCTTTTGAAATTGCACTGAAAATGCACTTGGAAGTGCAGTCACATTAGATCAGAGAGGGACATGCAAGGAAAATAAAAAAAAAGTTCTAACAAAAAGGGAAAATAAAAATTTAGCTTGCATATGATTGAATAATAAAATCAGCAGAGCTTCCCCTCATTTCAGATCTACCCCTCAGATTTACAGCGACTACACTTCCAAGTGCACTTTCAGTGCAATTTCAAGTGCACTTTGCACTTGTAATTTGCACTTGTAGTGGAAAGTGGATTTGCCTTTATTAAATAACCCCCACGGCTGCTTTGTGACCACCCCCCCCCCCCTACCCAAACCTGTTGGTCATAGTTAAATGCCATGCCATGTTTTTTTTTTTTTAATTGCTGGGGAATTCTTCACATAAATTTGACCAGGACAAACAAGATTCACCTCAAACCCATGATAGCGGCAAACCTGAACCTCATCTCTAATCTTTACCAAACTTATGTAATCATTTCTTTTTAGACCTGGCATTGTACATAGAGCCACAGCCATGGTGCAACAGAAATAAGCCTTCTCCAAACTGTTGCCACAAGTTTGGAAGCACACAATCACCAAAAATATCTTTGTATGCATTAACAGAACCCTTCATGATATACTAATAAAAAAGGGGGGGGGGGGGGGTTTGCGCTGAAAGCCAGCAATTAGACTACATAAAGTGCAAAAAGCCAAATAAATTGCTAGAATATTTGGGTCTATATTAATAGTCCTTAATCCAATGATGAATAAAGTGCACAAATATAAATATAGCGGTGCAATACTTATATATAAATAAGTGAATTGTGGTATGAAGACATGAATAATAAAGTGCACCAGTGCTATCTATATATATATGAACCACAACAATGCTATATATACATAAAAAAAAAAAAAAAAAATTATTAGTCCGTATTCAAAAGTCCTTAAACGTGAGTGTTCAAACAAAATGAACTGATGTGAAATACAAATCCTCTGCTGCATAGAAGGATAGGAATATCTCTAATATGTCCACAGTGGTCTCACAAAACTCTCACCTCCATTAGAACATAACATGTATGTTTAGGCAGTAAATCTCCTTAATGGTGGTTCTTCTGATCTATGTTGTTGCTACTCCCAACCTAGTCTCCTCTGTTGGTGATGTTATTGCAGTTCCTAAGGAGAGAAGGAGGGGGAGGGGAGTGCAGCTCCAAGGGGATAGGATAGGAATAAGGAAGAGAGAAGGGCCTCCAATAGTGTAGTATGTTGGTCCAAAACTGGTTTATTAAGTGATAATATGTAACGCTCGTACATTAAAACAAAAATCGTGTGGCTAAAAATATAACAACAGCGGCGATATACGCCGTCTTACTCGTCCTCCGGGTACTTCCGGTCTGCGGTACCTCGGGACATCACGAGGTACCGCAGACCGGAAGTACCCGGAGGACGAGTAAGACGGCGTATATCGCCGCTGTTGTTATATTTTTAGCCACACGATTTTTGTTTTAATGTACGAGCATTACATATTATCACTTAATAAACCAGTTTTGGACCAACATACTACACTATTGGAGGCCCTTCTCTCTTCCTTATTCCTATCCTATCCCCTTGGAGCTGCACTCCCCTCCCCCTCCTTCTCTCCTTAGGAACTGCAATAACATCACCAACAGAGGAGACTAGGTTGGGAGTAGCAACAACATAGATCAGAAGAACCACCATTAAGGAGATTTACTGCCTAAACATACATGTTATGTTCTAATGGAGGTGAGAGTTTTGTGAGACCACTGCATGGACATATTAGAGATATTCCTATCCTTCTATGCAGCAGAGGATTTGTATTTCACATCAGTTCATTTTGTTTGAACACTCACGTTTAAGGACTTTTGAATACGGACTAATAACATTTTTTTTTTTTTTTTTTTTTTTTATGTATATATAGCATTGTTGTGGTTCATATATATATAGATAGCACTGGTGCACTTTATTATTCATGTCTTCATACCACAATTCACTCATTTATATATAAGTATTGCACCGCTATATTTATATTTGTGCACTTTATTCATCATTGGATTAAGGACTATTAATATAGACCCAAATATTCTAGCACTTTATTTAATAGTAGCATTTGGCTTTTTGCACTTTATGTAGTCTAATTGCTGGCTTTCAGCGCAAAAACACCCCCCCTTTTTTATTTCTACTAGTGTGTATAGTGAACACAATTAGTTTTTGCAGCTTTAGCACGACACACTTCACCTGCTTTTCATTTACTCTTTAGTAGCACGAAAGACCATCATCGTTTATTCTTCATGATATACTACACTTTAAAATATATATATATATATATATATATATATATATATATATTTTAATTACGTGCTTTTGCCCATATCAGCTGATATTGACATATGAGCATGGATGTCACACCACTTCCTAAAACTCAATCTTTCTAAAACTGAGCTCATCATTTTTCTTCTCCATCAAGATCACTAATACAACCATCAGTCCCTGCCCTCATGCCAGGGTGTTAGGTGTATTCCTGGACTCTAACTAGAGCTGCGAAAAAATGAGAATCATTATTTATTTTTTGCTTATATTAAAGATCATGATTCTCGTGGCGTAACATCATTTACTCTTTCGTCCATGCACCGACACAGCTTCTCTATTGACAAAGTGGGTATTATCCGTTAATTAGGAGTGACTAGGCAGAAAAACTTGTAAAAAGTGTTGCATCACACCTTCTACAGTACCGCCCAGGGGGCGGACCCTCTGGGTATACCCTCTCAGTCTGCATCTTCGCAGATCAGTTTTTTTCTGTCTAGCAAGGAGTAGAACATGGCTCCCTTCGGGCCCATTGGTCCGGGGAAAAAAGATATATATATATATTTTTTTATTTTTTTTGCTACATTTGTTGTTTCCTGCGATCTTCGATCAACTGCCGACTGGGTGACAGGCTGGATCCTCGATCCTTGTAGTCTCCCCAGTTTCGGCCATCGAGCGTGTGTCGACCCTAGCTATGCGCTGTGTTTTCCACGACATGCCCGTCGCTCCACGGGTGGCCGGTGAGCTTACGCTCCAGGGCCTGCATCGGACCGCTCAGCTTCGGCTGACCTTACGGCCGAGTCGCAGCAGCCTGGCCGGTGAGCTTACGCTCCAAGGCTTGCATCGGACCGCTCAGCTTCGGCTGACCTTACGGCCGAGTCGCAGCAGCCTGTCCGGTGAGCGTCATGCTCCAGGGCATACATATGATCGTCCCTTCTGGGTCCAATCACAGCATGCCTGGCCAACAGTCACCTTCCGTGCGCGGACGATGATCTGTTTGGAATGTCTTCCAGCAGAATACATGCAGGATAGGTAAGTAAAACTCCCCTGCCTCGGCTGGGTAATTTAGCTGGACATTCCTGGAGAGATCAAGTAAGTGGTTGTGGCCCCTTTCTTCCCTCTCTCCCTGCCTTTCCCTCCTCCCTGGGCTTCTAGCTAAAGGTTGCTGGGTGCTGGGGGTCACCTAGGGGGTCCCACTGGAGCGGGGCTGGCTGTAACTAACATTTAAAAGAAATGTGATTTTTTCTTACCTGTGTTTGTGTCCTTCCTCCTCCATGCTGTCGGCGGCCATTTTGAGGTGGTCCATGCCAAGTTTGGCCTCTTGTGACTGCCCGGCGGCCATCTTCCTGTGGTTTGGCCACACCCACTGGCCCCTATCAGCTGATCGGCGGCCATGTTTGTCCACCCTGTATGCAGATATTGCCGTTCGGCGGCCATCTTTTTGTGGGCTATGGCTGCTTGACCTCTATCTTCTGTCGGCGGCCATTTTCTTAGAGCCCACATTATCTTCCATACAGATGTTTTTGGCAACCATTTTTCGAGAGCCTCCGGCCTCTAGGGTGCATTACACTGGCGCGAAAATTCACACAGGAAGTGCTGATAAAAGAAGCAGACTGACACAGCAGCAGCGGGACAGCATCACAGGCGCAGCATAGCAGTACCTATCCAGGGTGGTGAGTCCTCTGGGTGACCCGGCCTCTCTGCAGCACAGGAGGGTGGACTATTGATATCTTGCCTGGAGCCCTGTGAGTGTCAGCGTGTGGTCAGCATGGCATCTGAGCCAGATGTCTTCTCCCCTGAAACACCAGATTTAGCAGCTGGTGCCCCTGAGGTGTCTATGAACGCTATGACTGCAATCCTAGAGGCGTTTGCTGCCAGGGTGGAAGCAGCACACGGGAATACAGGGGGTAGTAAACGCCCCATCCCCTGCAAGCTTCTGGGGATAATTCTGGTGCAGAACCAGGTCCAGCTACGGCTCGGGGCCCAGATTCTGACGCATCAGAGACTGCAGACCGTGACCGGACAGTGAGAATGACTCAAAGTCCAGGTCAGTACGCGAGACGGCTTTGGTATCTGACCTTATTACTGCAGTGCGGGATATGCTAAAATTGGAAAATACTGCAGAAGCAGCAGAGACTCCGGTCCACTTGGGTTTCATAGACCTGCCCGCACTGCTAAGGTGTTCCCTTGTGTGTCTTTTGATAAACTCTTATACAAGGAATGGGAGAACCCACTGAGGGTCTTTACAGCCCCAAAGAGGTTTGCGGTACGGTACCCCTTTTGAGGAGAGTTTTCTGAAGAAATGGACCTCTCCCCCCTATAGTGGACCCTCCGGTGTCCAGACTTAATAGAGCCACCACAATTCCTGTAGAAGGGGCTCCTGTTTTCAAGGACCCTGTGGATAAGAAGGCTGAAGCACTCGCTTGCTACCTATACTCAGTGGTAGGCTCGGCAGTACGCCCGGCATTGGCGGGGGCCCTAGTGTCTCACACACTTACTGAATGGGCAAGATTGCTACTCCAGGGGTTAAGGAGCGAGATGCTCCTCCTGATGAGATAACATTGGCCGACCTGTTGGTCCAGGGCCTTAGGTTTGTCTGCGAGTCAGACAGAATACTATTCCCCTGCTGTCTAAAACTTCGGTTTATGCAGTAGCAATACGCCGCCTGATCTGGCTAAAAGGCTGGTCTGCGGACCAGACTTCCAAGAAAGCCCTGTTGGATCTGCCTTTTAAGGGCGACAGACTTTTTGGGGCTTCTCTGGATGACATCATCAAGGATGCCACAGGAAGTAAAAGCACTTTGCTTCCCCAAATTAGCAAGGATAAGGGGCCACGCCAAGGGCAAGGGCCCTCCTTTACTGCACACAAGTGGTTTTTTTCGTCCCCCTAGGGCGACAGGGAAAAGACCCCAGGCCGATAAAGCGCCTGCCCAAGGACAAAAGCGTCCCTGGTCCCGCATACCCAATAAGCCTGCGGACAAATTTGCGTCCGCATGAAGGTCCACCCCCACCCAGCTCTCGGGTGGGGAGACGTCTTTGCAAATTCGCGACTCAGTGGACAGCACTAATCTCCGACAGGTGGGTTTGCGAAGTAATCTCCTCAGGCTACAAGATAGAGTTTCTCTCTTGTCCACTGGACAGATTCAACACCTCCAATCTCCAGCTACTACCGACCCGTCGGGAGGCCCTGTATGGGGCAGTCCAGGGTCTACTGGAACGCGGGGTAGTTATTCCAGTTCCAGAACTGGAACAGGGTTTTTACTCAAATCTGTTCATTGTGCCGAAGAAGGAGGGGGTTCGTCCAAGCTTGGATCTCAGAGCCCTCAATTGCTTTGTGAAGGTACAAAGTTTTCGGATGGAGTCGGTTCGATCTGTAGTCACGGCTCTCCATCCGGGGGACTTTCTGGCCTCCTTGGACATCAAGGACGCATACCTGCATGTCCCCATATACTCCAGACACCAGAGGTTTCTGCGATTTGCTATCGGGAAGGACCACTACCAGTTGGTGGCCCTCCCGTTGGGCCTTGCCTCAGCACCCAGGACGTTCACCAAGGTGCTCGCTCCGATTCTGGCACTTCTAAGACAGCGGGGTATCGCTATCACAGGCTACTTATACGACCTTCTGCTGATGGCCCCTTCAAGCTCAGAATTAGAGGTAAGCGTGTCCATTACCTGTCAGACTCTTCGAGACTGTGGTTGGATACTAAACACGCAAAAGTCAGTATTGGTGCCCACTCAACGCCTAGGGTACCTGGGGTTGATTCTGGATTCTTCAGAGGCAAAGGTATTCCTCCCTGTGGAGAAGTTGCAGACCCTCCGGGCTGCAGTACGGCAGCTGACTTCCAGGAATTGGTCGTCACTCCGTTTTTTGCATGCGAGTGTTGGGCCTCAGGGTAGCCTCCTTCGAGGCGGTTCCATATGCTCAATACCACACTCGAGTGTTACAGAAGGAAGTTCTGTCCAGATGGAACAGATGTCCATCATCTCTGGATTATCAAATCCGAGTGAGCCACATAGTCAGGAGATCCCTGGTATGGTGGCTGACAGCACCGGCTCTAATGGCCGGGAAGTCATTTCTTCCGGTTTACTGGATAGTGATCACGACGGACGCCAGCCTTACAGGTTGGGGGGGAGTCTGGGGTGTTCAGTCGGCGCAAGGTCGCTGGACCCCAGAGGAAGCCCTCCTGCCGATCAATGTCCTGGTAATCCGGGCGATCAGGCTGTGCCTCTTCAAATGGTCTCAGAGGCTGCAAGGGCGTCCAGTCAGGATCCAGTCAGACAACGCCACAGCAGTGGCATATGTCAATCATCAAGGAGGAACAAGAAGCTCAGCTGCAACATCGGAGATCGCTCGCATCCTGAAGTGGGCAGAGAGGAGCGTACCGGCACTGTCGGCCGTGTACATTCCGGGTGTGGAAAACTGGCAGGCGGACTACCTGAGCCGCCAGATGCTGGACCAGGGAGAAGGGTCCTTACACCCGGAGGTGTTCCAACTCCTCTGCCAAAGATGGGGCACACCAGACGTAGATCTTCTGGCTTCCTGACTCAATCGGAAGGTATTGAGATTTGTGGCCCGGTCAAGAGACCCATGGGCAGACGCAACGGACGCGTTGGTAGCATCGTGGGGTCAGTATCGGCTAATCTATGCCTTCCCTCCCTTAAGGCTTCTTCCTCTTCTGCTCCGCAGAGTGGAGGCAGAGGGAATTCCAATGATCCTAATCGCTCCAGATTGGCCTCAGCGTCCTTGGTACCCCGATCTAGTACGTCTGGTAGCAGACGTCCCCTGGCGCCTACCACTACGGAAGGACCTGCTATCGCAAGGTCCCATATTCCATCCTGCTTTACAGTCATTGGCTTTAACGGCATGGCTGTTGAGAACCAGGTACTGAGAGACCGGGGCCTGTCAGACTCAGTAATCTCTACTATGAGAAGTGCTCGAAAACCGTCCTCTAGGAAGGTCTATCACCGCACTTGGAGGGCCTACATCTCCATGTGTGAGGAAATGAAATGGCATCCGCGTACCTATTTGGTTTCCAGAATCCTGCTGTTTTTACAGCATGGGGTGGACCAAAGGCTTGCCTTAAGTACGATTTAAGGGTCAGATATCTGCCCTGGCTGTCTTTTTTCAGCGACCCCTGGCGACTCACTCTCTCGTGAGTACATTTGTGCAGGGGGTCCGACATGTGGCCCCTCCGGTCCGTCCCCCGTTACCTCCGTGGGACTTGAACCTGGTCCTCTCGGTGCTTCAGAAGGCACCGTTTGAGAATATTAGAGATATTCCCCTGTTGACACTTTCTCAGAAAGTGGTCTTTTTGGTGGCTGTTACGTCAGTTAGACGAGTCTCTGAGCTGGCAGCCTTGTCCTGCAAGGCTCCCTATTTGATTTTCCACAAGGATAAGGTGGTGCTGCGGCCGCAGCCTTCCTTTCTTCCGAAAGTCGTTTCGGCTTTTCATCTCAACGAAGACATTGTACTTCCATCCTTGTGTCCTCAGCCGTCGAATCCTAAGGAGTCGGCGTTGCATTCCTTGGACGTTGTCCGAGCTTTGAGAGTATACCTATCTGCTACTTCCCTGTTCCGGAAGTCAGACTCACTGTTTGTTTCGGTGGCTGGTCCCAAGAAGGGCCAAGCAGTGTCATCGGCCACCATCTCTAGGTGGATCCGACAGATAGTAATCCAGGCTTACACCTTAAAGGGTCAGGCGCCCCCCTTTCCTGTCACGGCGCATTCGACCAGGGCAATAGGTGCCTCTTGGGCTTTCCGACATCAAGCGTCTGTTTCCCAATTATGTAAAGCGGCGACTTGGTCGTCCGCACACACTTTCACAAAATTCTACAAAATTGATGTAGGTGCATCTTCGGATGCCTCTTTTGGTCGCAAGGTTTTGCAAGCGGCTGTTTAGAGTTGCAACTCCTCCGTTGGAGGAGTGCTGTTTTGTGTTTGGGGTGAAGTTTATTTTTATGCTGTTACCACCCCTCGTTTTTTCTCTGACACTGCTTTGGGATGTCCCACTTTGTCAATAGAGAAGCTGTGTCGGTCCATGGACTAAAGAGTAAATAGGATTTTTTACTCACCGTAAAATCCTTTTCTCTGAGTCCATGGACCGACACAGCACCCACCCCTCCTTTTAAGTTTGTACTGCTTCTTGACGAACTGATCTGCGAAGATGCAGACTGAGAGGGTATACCCAGAGGGTCCGCCCCCTGGGCGGTTCTGTAGAAGGTGTGATGCAACACTTTTTACAAGTTTTTCTGCCTAGTCACTCCTAATTAACGGATAATACCCACTTTGTCAATAGAGAAGCTGTGTCGGTCCATGGACTCAGAGAAAAGGATTTTACGGTGAGTAAAAAATCCTATTTTTCACATTATACAAAAAAAAATTGGGCTAACTTTACTGTTCATTTTTTTTTATTAATTAAAGTGTATTTTTTCCCAAAAAATTGCATTTGAAAGACTGCCGCGCGAATACAGTGTGACGTAAAATATTGCAACAACCACCATTTTATTTTCTAGGGTCTCTGCTAAAAATATATATATAATGTTTGGGGGTTCTAAGTAATTTTCTAGCAAAAAAAAATAATATTTTAACTTAAAACCAATAAGTGTCAGAAAAAGGTTTAGTCTTTAAGTGGTTAAAATGCCCTCATTTACAGACCGAAGTTCATTCCTTTGATCTAAAGAACAAAACGTTACAATGTTTATAGTTAGTTCAGCGGCTGAGGAATGTTGTGAAACTTGGCAGACTGCCTGTTTTTTTTTATTTGACAGCTGTCGGCTTGAGCCGAGAACTCTGCACAGAATCAGGAAATTGCTTTGTTAAAATCGCGAGAGGGAAAGACTCACGATCTCGATTCTTAACGATTAATCGTGCAGCTCTAACCTGTCCTTTCAGTCCCAAATCCAATCGCTGTCCAAATCTTACAGACTTCAGCTCCGTAACATCTCCAAAATATGCCTCTTTTCTAACCGTTGAAACCACTAAGCAACTTATTCACTCCCTCGTTATCTCTCATCTTGACTATTGTAACTCCCTCCTCATTGGCTTACCTCTATCCCCTCTTCAGTCTATCATTAATGCTAATGCCAGACTCATCCACCTTACCAACCGTTCAGTGTCCACCACCCCTCTCTGCCAATCCCTCCACTGGAAGCTGATTGGTTTCTATGCAGAGCTGCGTCAGATTGTGCACTTTTCCAATCTTAGTAAATCAACCCCACAGTGACTTAAAAAACAAATTATCATTCTGTTAGAGTTTACATCAGCTTTAACTTAACCTAATTGCTTGGCCTAATGCCAATTGAACCCCTAACTGTATCACTAAAAATAAACCTAAACCATAATCCTAACCCATATCCCCAAGACCTAACACTTAACCCCTAATCAGGGCCGCCATCAGGAATTTTGGGGCCCCTTACACAGCTTCAGGCATGGGCCCCTGGAGCAGAGGAGGACCAGGGGGGTGCTGCCGCCGCTAATTTAGAAGCGGGGGGGGGGGGAGCTGCCGCAAATTGAGAAGGTCGGGGGGGCTTCGGGTGCTGACGAACAAAAAAAACAAGAACAAAAAAAAAAAAAGGGGGGTTGCCACCCGGGACCTCTGGGCCCCTTACAAATTTTTTTTTTTATAAAAACAAAAAAAAGGGGGGTTGCCATCCGGGGCCCTGGGGACCTCTGGGTCCCTTACAAAAAAAAAGGGGGGGTTGTCATCCAGGCCCCTAACAGGTGTACTGCCTGTACCTCCCTGATGGCGGGGCCCTGCCCCTAATATCTGACACTTAACCTAAGCCCATAGTACTTAAAGTAGATGTAGGGATTCATTCTAATATTCATCAATAACTGAAGTCCGATTTGAAGGTTTTTCTGCTCTGAAGGTGCAGTTTGCCATAGTTCCTTGTCACCTCTGGTCGGGACATGCTCTAGTTGCAGTGGCTGCATGGCACTATGTTGTGCGGTTTTCAATTGCCAACTCTGGGCTGACAACACTGATTGCCACTTTGATAGCACCCTCTGCATGTTGTCACCTATTAAAAGGAAGTGACATTCAGGCATCAATTCTGGCAGGATCAACGGGCATGATTTCCTTTACAGAACACGCACACATGCAAATCACTTTGTGTGATTAAGTGTTAGCTCTATGTGACATACAGCGTGTATTTTTTTTATTTTAGATTTATTTATTTATTTATTTTTTGCACATACGGACTTTGAAGCCCATTGAAGTTTCAATTTATCTCATATGTCCTTAACAGAATTAATGCCAACTGCAAAGACCGGAATAAGATTTTCTCCGGTAGAGAAAGGAACAATTTGACCTTTTTACAAGCTCCAAAGACAGCGTCACAGCGACCTAGTTTTCTCCAAATCATTTTTCTTACTTTTATTTTTCTTTATAGATGAACTATTTTCTATTTATTTAATAGTACAATGCCTAGCTGTATATGACAATGACATGACAAATTATGTTTTTTTTTTTTTTCCATTTTGGGTCATTTAGCTTTTTATAAGGTGATGTACAAAAAAAAGTGGCCTTTTTTTTAGAATTGCACAATATTGTCATTTCTCTCAATGGAAAACATATTTTGTAGCTCCAGGATTGTTTTACCTAACTGCTTTTCTGAAGCTGAGGCTTTCTATGGAAAGAAAAGTCCCAGGGGGCTTATACTTAAAACTCTATGAAAGAAAAATTGCTTAGATCGCTAAGAAGATCCTCTCTCTATGTTTTCTGGTGTAGTATAGAAAAATTAGAGTGCAAATCAAATTAACTGGTGAACTGCTGTGGTCAGCAAGTACGGTTCATTCTTGAGACGCTAATGCCGCATACACACAATCGTTTTTCATGTCGTTAAAAATTCCATTTTTTAAATTGGGCATTAAAAACGATCGTGTGAATGCTCCAGAGCATTTTTAACGACGTGAAAAATGGCCTAAAAAAAATGAGAACCTGCTCGATTTTTTCACGTAGTTTTTCACGTCGTTTTTTTTAACGACGTGAAAAACGGTAGTGTGTATGCTTTTACGAGGGGAAAAAAAACGTGCATGCTCAGAATCAAGTATGAGACGGGAGCGCTCGTTCTGGTAAAACTAGCGTCCGTAATGGAGATAGCACATTCTTCACGCTGTAACGGACTGAAAAGCACGAGGCTGAAAAGCGTGAATCGTCGCTCAACAAACTTTACTAACATGAACCGTGGCGCCATTCGAACGGAACTTCCCCTTTATAGTGCCGTCGTACGTGTTGTACGTCACTGCGCTTTGCTCAAGCGTTTTTTTTAATGAACGTGTGTACGCAAGACAGGCTTGAGAGGAAACAAGAAAAATCACGTAGAGAAAAACTTTTTGAAAATGACATTAAAAACGATCGTGTGCATAAGGCTTGAGCCATTTCTTTTTTTTTTTTCATAATTTTTATTGTTTTCAGGATAATTTGTACAAACAAGAGGTTATCATACAGAATGTGTCAAATAACGCTTATATTGGAAGAATGCTAAATACAGTAATATGTGCGGTTCATCTGATAATAATAATTTCTACTCTTAACGTAATATTAATTGTTAAGCATGGATGAACAGTTGGACCATTTTACAGTGTAACATTTTAACAATTCTAGATTCCTTGTCAAAAACCCATTCTAACTGAGTAATTTCGAGTATTCTAGAGTATGATAAAGAGTATGATAAGTATGATAATAAAAAAAGATATAAAATAGGAATAAAATAAAAACAAAAATATAAAAATAAAGCATAAAAAACAAAAAAATATAAATATAAAAAATAAAAGGGAAGGAAAAGTAATGACTGAAACAAAAGTGTAATGCCGCGTACACACGACCGTTTTTCATGACGAGAAAAATGCCATTTTTTTTATTTGGTCATTAACCACTTCCCTACCGTGCACGAAAACCCCCTTCCTGCCCAAGCCATTTTTCAGCTTTCAGCGCTGTCACACTTTGAATGACAATTGCGCGGCCGTGCGACGTGGCTCCCAAACGAAATTTGCGTCCTTTTTTTCCCACAAATAGAGCTTTCTTTTGGTGGTATTTTTTGCTATAATAAATACCCATTTTTTTTTTTTTATAAAATTTTCCTCAGTTTAGGCCGATACGTATTCTTCTACATATTTTTGGTAAAAAAAAAAAAATCGCAATAAGCGCGTATTGATTGGTTTGCGCAAAAGTTATAGCGTCTACAAAATAGGGGATAGATTTATAGCATTTTTTTTTTATTAGTAATGGCGGCGATCTGCGATTTTTTATTGTGACTGCGATATTGCGGCGGACACATCGGACACTTTTGACACATTTTTGGGACCATTCACATTTATACAGCGATCCCTGCTATAAAAATGCATTGATTACTGTATAAATGTGATTGGCAGGGAAGGGGTTAACCACTAGGGGGCGGGAAGGGGTTAAATATGTTCCCTCAAAGTGTTCTTACTGTGGGGGGAGGGGACTGACTGGGGGAGGTGACCGATGGTTGTCCCTATGTACAAGGGACACACCATCGGTCCCCTCTCCCTCACAGGACGTGGATCTCTGTGTTTACACACAGAGATCCACTTTCCTGCTCGTTTCCCGGGCAATCGCGGGTGCCCGGCGGCAATCGCGGCCGCCGGGCACGCGCACCGGGGCCTTGTGAACGCGGCGGGCGCCTCCTAGCTCGTTTTAAAGGGAGGACGTCATATGACGTCCTCCCAGAACGAGAGTATCCTCCGCCCGCCGTCTATTGACAGTGGGCGGGGGACAAGTGGTTAAAAACGATCATGTGTGGGCTCCAGAGCATTTTTCACTACGTGAAAAATGGGCATTAAAAATTTGGAACATGCTCTAATTTTTCTCGTAGTTTTTCTCGTCAAACGGCCGTGTGTAGGCTTTAACGACGTGAAAAAAACGTGCATGCTCAGAAGCAAGTGATGAGACGGGAGCGCTCGTTCTGGTAAAACTAGCGTTCAGAATGGAGATGGCACATTCGTCACGCTGTAACTGACTGAAGAGCACGAAGCTGAAAAGCGCGAATCGACTCTCACCAAACTTTACTAACACAAGGATCAGCAAAAGCAGCCCAAAGGGAGGCGCCATCCGAATGGACTTCCCCTTTATAGACCCGTCGTACATTTCGTACGTCACCGCGCTTTGCGCTAGCATTTTTTTCATGATCGTGTGTAGGCAAGGCAGGCTTGAGAAGAATTACGTCGAGAAAAACGTCGTTTTTTTCAATGACATTAAAAACGGTCGTGTGTACGCGGCATAAGAAAGTAAGAAAGTGTAATTTCAGTCCAGAGTCTATGTGAAGCAATGGGATAATTTCCAAAGGGATTTGCAGAGGGCTGCATGTTGTAGATCATTTATCTCAGTTCCAACGTGCCCAGTTTCTTTATAAAGGGTTTCTAGACATTAAATGAAAGTACCATTATGCAAAAGAGCCACTAGCACATTTTAAAACTGTTCATTAGGGATGAGCAAAATTGAGAGTTTTTATTTCTTGAAATTTCGGCATAGGTCAGTAGACTTCTGTGCAATGCCATGTTGGCAAAATGCATTGTAGTCGATTGGGAAGGCGATGTTAAAGAGGAATTTCTTTTTTGGTTTATTTTTTATTTAATTAAAGAATCCAACAAATACACGTGTAACATCTCAGTATCAGAAAATGGAATACATGTCCAGTTAGTGAATACTGATGCCGCGTACACACGTACGTTTTTAATGCCATTTTTTAAGCCGACGTTTTTCTTGTCGGTTTTTTTCTTGTTTCCTCTCAAGCCTGTCTTGCGTACACACGATCATTAAAAAAAACGCTCGAGCAAAGCGCAGTGACGTACAACACGTACAACGGCACTATAAAGGGGAAGTTCCGTTCGAATGGCGCCACCCTTCATGTTAGTAAACTTTGTTGAGCGGTGATTCGCGCTTTTCAGCCTTGTGCTTTTCAGTCCGTTACAGCGTGACGAATGTGCTATCTCCATTACGAACGCTAGTTTTACCAGAACGAGCGCTCCCGTCTCATACTTGATTCTAAGCATGCGCGTTTTTTTTCCCCTCGTAAAAGCATACACACTATCGTTTTTCACGCCGTTAAAAAAAAACGACATGAAAAACGACGTGAAAAAATAGAGCATGTTCGAAATTTTTAATGCCTGTTTTTCACGCCGTTAAAAATGCTCTGGAGCATACACACGATCGGTTTTAATGGCCATTTTTAAAAATGGCATTTTTAACGGCATGAAAAACGATCGTGTGTATGCGGCATAAAGATTAAATGTGTCTATTTAAAATTTAAACAACTTACAAATCAGCATTAAGTCTGGGGAGGTAGAAACTAAAAAACAAATTCTACCCTTTATTTTTTTTCCCAAAATATGTTAACAGAGAAAAAAAAAGAAAGGGAAAAGAGGGATATGGTGTAGGGAGTAAAGGGTAAGGGTCAGAAATGTCCTAAAAAACATTTTTCTTCTTTTTTGGTTTTCTTTTTTTTTTTCATGTATAAAAAAAATAAAGAACAAATACACATTTTTGTACATCCTTCATTTACTCTTTTAACCCACCACCCCAACATTTAGCATACATACCTTTACTTGTATAATACACTACCATTCATTTTTGCCCCTATCAAAAATAATATACCGGTACCTTTTTTATTTTTTTATTTATTCACTATACATAATTCCAAAAGTCAGAAAATAAGAGAAAATAATAATAATAATAATAATTTCCTGGAATCCACGAGAGAGAGGGCCCCATTATCCTTAATTCTACATTGCACCCTTCCCTTATCTGCTAATCCAGCATTCCCATATTTTTTTAAACATTTTGTCATTTCCCCTTTATTATACACAAATCTTTCCTTTCTTATTGTTTTATTAACCTCATCCTCCCATTCTACGCGGGTTGATGGATTTAACGCCAGCCACCTCCTTGTTATCAATTTCTGTGCACGAAAAAGGTATCTAACTATTGCTGTTTGTCTCCCCCACATGCTATTATCCTTTTCCATACAACCCAGTAGACATATCTTGGGGTCTAGGTCAAGAGTTATTCCAAATGCTTTATTTATTTTTCCAATAACTTAGCTCCAGTACCTATTTAGCTTGTGGCACCTCCACATCATGTGAACTAGGTCTCCTTTTGGGTCCCTACATCTTGGGCATTTGGCGTCCATCCTCCACCCATATAAAAATAGTTTCTGAGCTGTCTTATATGCTCTATGCAGCAGCATTAAGGCCCCTTTCACACTGAGGCGTTGAAAAAACGCAAAAAAATATGAGTTTTTTCCCACGATTTTACCTAAAAATAGTGCTAACGCCTATGTGTTTTACCGCGTTACTCATTCATTTCAATGGAGATAGGCGTTTTTACAGCGCTATTTTTAGCGCCCTAAGGCCCCTTTCACACTGAGGCGTTTTTTCCCCCTTTTCGCAGTAAAAATAGCGCTGTAAAAATGCCTGAAATGATCCTGCCCCATAATTCTCAATGTGAAAGCCCTGAGGGCTAGTAAAAAAAAAAATTATTAATAAAAATGCCATAAAACTATCCCCTATTTTGTAGACGATATAACTTTTGCGCAAACCAATCAAACGCTTATTGGTATTTTTTTTTACCAAAAATATGTAGAAGAATACGTATCGGCCTAAACTGAGGGAAAAAAAAAATTTTTATATATTTTTTGGGGATATTTATTATAGCAAAAAGTAAAAAATATAGCTTCAAAATTGTCGCTCTATTTTTGTTTATAGCACAAAAAAATAAAAACCGCAGAGGTACCACCAAAAGAAAGCTCTGTTTGTGGGAAAAAAATTACGCCAATTTTGTTTGGGAGCCACGTCGCACGACCGCGCAATTGTCAGTTAAAGCGACACAGTGCCCAATCGTAAAAAGTGGCCTGGTCCTTTAGCTACAAAATGGTCCGGGGCTTAAGTGGTTAATGCCAGTAAGTAAAGAGGGAATTCACCCCTAACCTATCCTATATGAATTTTAAAATTCTTAACACTTGTCCCTATATGCAAATTAAAAATACATACTTACTAGTCCATCTTGCAGGCAAGGCATCCTTTGCTCCGCTTTGTTCCAGCACCGCCATCTTGAAACAAGATCCAGCGCATGCATAGCCATGCCATGGTTCCCTGACAGGTCCCATAAACCTGGCAGAGCTTCAAAGCGTGTCTACACATAAGTGGAATCTGTCACGCTGCCTCCTGAGACGTGTGACATAGACATCCCAAGAGGCAGCGGTGGGAGGATATGCCAACATTGCCTACATAAACATAAAGAAAAAATTATTTCAGTATAAAATAAATAAATAAATTCTGCAATTATGTAAAAAGGAGGTGGGGAAGAGGTAAGAGCTGTTATGCAATAGGTGAAGGTTTTCTTTAATGTGTTTATAAGAGAGCAATAGGCTTTAAATGGCTCCTGGGGGTTACTGAAGCTCTTTACCTATATTGGATTTTCTGCATAAAAAAAATTGGCCCCTTGTTAGCTCATTTTTTTTGTTTCACAGAAATAAAAAATCAGAAAATGAAATAAACCAAACTACCCTAAATACTCTGCTCAAAAACACCCCTCTAAATCAGTGCCAGCTGGTGCTCCATTTTTTTGGGGGGTGGCAAAGAAAGTATTGGGGCGCCTCCCTTAACATTGCCGGGACCCATTGAAAAGGGGACATCCTCCCCATGTTGAGGGCATGTGGCCTGGTACGGTTCAGGAAGGGGGGGCGCTCTCTCGTCCCCCCTCTTTTCCTGCGGCCTGCCAGGTTGCGTGCTCGGATAAGGGTCTGGTATGGATTTTTGGGACAAACCCCACTCCGTTTTTTTTTTAATTTTGCCGTGGGGTTCCCCTTAAAATCCTTACCAGACCTGAAGGGTCTGGTATGGATTTTGAGGGGGTCTCCTACGCTATTATTTGAAAAAAAATTGGTGCAGGGTTCCCCTTAATATCTATACCAGACCTGGGGGGGGGGGGGGGGAACCCATGCCATTTTTTTTCAATGATTTTTATCTGTATTGCTGGGACCCGACAATTCATTTTAGCCGCGAGTAGTTTTAAATTACTTTTTTTCCTTTAGAAATGTCATTTTGTGCAGGGACTGTTTTAAACACGGGAAACATGCACTACTTTACAGGCATACTATAGACACCCCCCCAGGTATGAAATTTAAAGGAATATTTCACTTTTATTGTTTCACTTTAAGCATTATTAAAATCACTGCTCCCGCAAAAAACGGCCATTTTTAAAACTTTTTTTTGCATTGATGCATGTCCCCTGGGGCAGGACCCGGGTCCCCAAACACTTTTTATGACAATAACTTGCATATTAACTTTTAAAATGAGCACTTTAGATTTCTCCCATAGACTTTTAAAGGGTGTTCCACGGCTTTTCGAATTTGCCGCAAACACCCCAAATTGTTCGCCTTTCGCCGAACGGGCGAACAGCCAATGTTCGAGTCAAACTCATGTTCGACTCGAACATAAAGCTCATCCCTAATTACTAGTAAAAAATAAATAAATAATAAAAATGCCATTAATCTATCCCCTATTTTGTAGACGCTATAACTTTTGCGCAAACCAATCAATATACGCTTATTACCAAATACCAAAAATATGTAGACGAATACATATTGTCCCGAACTGATGAAGACCCGAACATAAAGCTCATGCCTACTTAGGACTATAAATATATAGACTGTATTAGAGATCTTTTTTACATAAGCAGAACTGCAAGCTCCTCCACTCACAGCTTTCCTACCTTTTCTTACATGACTTTATTCCTTCTATAGTTATATTTTCATTTCGAAATTATACAGCACTTCAGAATTTGTTGGCACTATATTAAAAAGAAATAATAATAATAATAATAATGTGTACTCTTTTTTTTTTTCTTTTTCCAGAAAAGAAGAAAAATGTAGAAAGAGGGCCAGGGAGGCTTGGCTCTGTGACGCAGAGGGGCTCTCTCTCTGATTGGTGCCTGTGCCCTTCCTGCCACTCCACCTCACAATGTCAAAAAAGGGCACCAGCAGCAGAGCTAAGGCAGAGAGAACCGACTCATCTGCTTCCCTGCAAGCTGCCAATGAAGACCTGAGAGCCAAACTTACTGATATCCAAATAGAACTCCAACAGGAAAAGAGTAAGGTGAGTATGTTGACTCACATGGTAGAACACTGTCAAGTCAAACCAAGCTTACCTTGCACATAAGGTAAATACATTCACCTTTATAAATACATTTTCCTTATGGTGTTGGTGCTTGAAGAATTGTAATGTACAACTGTAATAAACACAGGCTATGATATCCATGTTGACTATCACAATATCAGCAGATCCTCTCAGACACAGTCTGCATGGCACAGAGATTGGTGGAACCACTGTGACACCAGGGCTGACAGCTGACTATTTGGCATTACAGATGTTAGAGTGGTATAAGTTAAGGTGACCAGATTTTTAAAATGAAATCCGGGGACATATTTTTTTATTTACTAGTAATGGCGGCAATCAGCGACTCTCTGCTCGTCGCCTCCGCCGCCCGCCTCCCAGCCTGTCAAGTCTTCCTCTCCGGGCCCCGGCTACTTCTGGGTGGGGAGAGGAGGAAGATCACTCCGGGGAGGGGAGAGGAGGAAGATCACTCCGGGGTGGGGAGAGGAGGAAGATCACTCCCCCAGGGAAGGCAAGGAGATAAGCAGGCAGGCGGCTGGCCGGGACTTGAGCCAAGGCAGAAGAACATGGAAGCGGAGCTGGATGGGCGCCCGAAACTGAAGAACTAGTCCCTCCGCTCCGACCAGCACATGATCATCAGAAAGGGGCACAGATAATGGAAAAAAATACACCCCCCTAAGCTAGTAGGAGCGGCGGAGCGGGGGTGTGTAATTCAGATTTTTTTTTTTTTATTCTGCACTGACTGTCTTTGAAATTGCCCCAGCCCCTGTTCAAATCCAATCCGGGGACAAAACCGGGGACAGACTTGGTCCGGGGACAGTGTCCTCAATCCGGGGACTGTCCCCTGAAACCGGGGATGTCTGGTCACCCTAGTATAAGTCCTTAGACCAGGGGTCTCAAACTGGTGGCCCTTTAGCTGTTGCGGAACTACAAGTCCCATCATGCCTCTGCCTGAGGGAGTCATGCTTGGAACTGTCAGCCTTGCAATGCCTCATGGGACTTGTAGTTTCGCAACAGCTCGAGGGCCGCCAGTTTGAGACCCCTGCCTTAGACAGATGGTCAGAGCAAACAGCAGAAGAGCTAGCAGATCAGGCACAAACAGATCTTAAATCAGAAGTCCATGTCCAAGACAGAGCAATCTATGTATAGTGGAGGCAGAGGGAGCGCCAAACACACATTTATTGACAAGTGCCAAAAGCATAACAAAAGGCAACCAACATGTTTTGGGGCAACCCCCCCCCCCCATCAGGGCCTTAGCAAGTGCCACAGTATATATTGGACTTAAAGCTGGATTCCTGGGTATATCAATCAGAACCAAAAGAGGAAACCGTGACGGAGTGCCTGTGCCAAACAGCAGGGAAGCATGGTCACGTTGAAACAAGTTAGCTGTCTTTTTTATCCTTTTGCCACTTGCTGAACCAATAAAATTATTTTTGGCCTTTCAGAACGCTTTTGGCTCTTTTTTGTGCCTCAAATATATATATCTATATATATATATATAGATATATATATTTCTCAGTGACCCCCTGTCTCTAGCTTTGTGAAAACCTGCTGAACCTAGGTCATCTGGCTCATAAAAGCACTGCTTACTGGTTAAGGATTTGTTAAGCGCCTCGCTGCCACTTCTACCCAGACAGAACAATGACTGATAAGCAGGGATAACAAGCTAAGTACAAACACTGTCCAAACAGTTTGCAGGAATAATTCAGCACAGGAATATGCCAAATCATCATACAGACCTGAATCCAGGGTATGAACAGGATGGTTAACTCTTTGGTTGGGCACAGGCCTCATCTCCAGCAATCTACCTAAGCACCCTGATTAGGTCAGGTGTGCATTGCAGAGTCTTGAGCTACAGCCCAGGTTCACACTGGGCTGCGGGAATGAAGCCGTGCGAGTTCAGCTGAACCGGCACAGGTTTCTGCACAGATGTCAATGTAAATCGCGGGCCGAAATTGCAAAAAGTAGTACGGAAACTACTTTTTGAAATCGGTGAAGCGCCGCAGATGCGGCGTTGCACCGATTAGGATGGTCCCATTACCGGCAATTGCCGGCAAATGCCGCCAATTTGACATGTCAAAATGCACCGGTGTAAACCAGGGCACAGTGCTGAATAATAGCCAGCAGATGGCAAAGGCTCCAAATGAATCGCTGTGTTGTTGTACATGACAAAATGAGCTGCTGCTGTGGCCTATGTTTCCTTTCCAGCATGTGCGCCACACTCTCCTGATTTTTTGTGAGATGGCCAGGTTATACAGTATATTTTTCTGAATGAGACCATCACAAGAAAGAAAAAAGGCCCTTGTTTCTTTATCTCCTAATGCTTTAACCCAGTGTTTCTCAACTCCAGTCCTCAAGGCGCCCCAACAGGTCATGTTTTCGGGATTTCCCTCAGATGAAACAGCTGTGGTAATTACTAAAGACAGTGAAACTAATCAAATCACCTTTGCAAAATAAAGGAAAGCCTGAAAACATGACCTGTTGGGGCGCCTTGAGGACTGGAGTTGAGAAACATTGCTTTAACCTTTCACTTGATAAACCAAATGAATAAATAGATTTTACTCCTTTATTAGGACTATAATTACACTTGGCACATTGCTGTGCATTTGTTAGTATTTTGCAATGCAGTAAAATGCATTGACAAATGGAGTCTATTACTTTCTTTGGAAACGGCGACCAGTATCATTATTATCTAAGATTTATATAGTAAAAACAGTATATTTACGATGCAATTCATGACAAGAGGGTGGGGGGGGGGGCTGCTCCTGAGAGCTTACAATCTAAAGGGAAGGTGGAAGCAATACAAAAGGTAGGATGCGAAAATAAAGGTTCAGTTGTTAGGTAGAGAATAAAGAACTTTGCTAGTGTTGAACTATAGTCTAGTGACTGTACTGCCACATCCTGAATGACTATTTACTAAAAAAGAAGAAGGAACCCCATATGGGACTTTAAGTAGAGCATAACCAAAGTATATAAAAAAGGATACATTTTATTACAAACGTTTAAAACCATTTAGTCCATCAGTTCATAGGTATTGAATAAAAACAATAAGCCATCATATAACCATCAATGTACAATAGTATAGAGTACTCTGAAATAGAAGGTGGTTGGCCCCAGGTTAGTCATTTATAAATATGGACTTAGTCATACACATGGGTGCCCGCTCCATAGGGCAAGGGGGGTCAATTGCCCCCCCCTGGAATCATAAGAGTGTTGAAGTCAGAGTGAAGACACTTGCCCCCTGTGTTGCAGCTAGCGGTCAAAGACAGGGTTAAATGCAACTGTGTATCGCCGCTGCCGAAGCGCTTTGCAGGCGTTTCGGCAGCGGTGCCCATTTTTTTCAATTGGCGGTGGAGGAGTGGTGTATACAGCGCTGCTCCACTGCCCCAAAGAAGCATGGATGACCTTAAAATGATGCCCCCCCCCCTGAAAAAAGTTCAGCGGACGCCCATGGTCATACATTGGGGTTCACCAAACGACTCCTACTCCCAACATGTTTCGGAAATATAGGATCAATTCTTTCATTCGGGGAGAATAGAAACAGAGTATACCGTCTAAAAATATAAATGAAATAAATCAATATAAGTAATATAGTAACATGACATGGTTTACAAAATGTATCATACATAGCATGGAAATCATTGAAATACTCACTATATATGGTTGTTTAATGAAAAAGGTAGCAACATGACCCATGCAGATGCATCTCCCACATACACACATAGACAGCCACTGAGAGGCCATCCAGTGAGCTGGTGGGGAGTGATGATGACTCTCCCGAAACCGATGGAGAGGGAAGAGAGGCGGCTGGTGGACACTGACAAAATGGCGAGGATAGTCGCTAACAAGGATGGCAAAATGGCAGAGTCATCCATCCTGGCAACAATGAGAGTGACATAATAAAAACACTGGACTAAAGGCCAAAGTAGTATAATACATGCATGTAATATAAAAGATGGTAAAATTATTGCTGGTGAAAAAAATCCCCATAGGGAGTATATCCTATGGGAGATTATGCACTGTATATGACAAAACCCTTCCCTGGGGAATTCCAATCCTGTGAGGGATAGATTGGTGCCAGGTGTGGTTTTTATTAGGCCCCAAGCCAGATTTTGGCCTGGGTGACCCTGCCTAATGGCTCACTTCGTGATCCCCCAGCTCGCAAAGTGAGGTAGAGGTGAGCTAGGCTTTCTTGAAGACATACTTTTTCAAAGGCAGACAAATTAGGATATAGGGAAGAAATGACTAACTAACGTCCGAAATGTGTAGGCTGTGTTTACAGCGTTGTACATGTCTTTTCAATAAAGGAATACTATTTTTTGGATGTCACCCTGAGTGCTGACCATCCCTTTCCTTATCAAAGTAGGATATAGCCGACTAGTACTGCTTTACCATACATTGGCATACAGTCCCATACAGTATATTGCTTTTGTGCTGTGTTGCCCTGGATAGTCTCATTCAAGGTAATGCAACTTATGTAAGAATACATGACAACTCACAATACCAAGCACGCTATGTTGTAATCAAGGTCTTATTCATCAATTTTTTTTCAGGTACATCTATTGCTGATCTTGGCCTTGTTAATGTAACTGATTTGTTTTTCACAGCATCATGTAAAGCTCAGTCACTGTTCAGTAAACCCTACATAACCTTTACGGTGAAATCCATAGCTGCATATTTTTATGCAGAGTCAGGATGTTAAATGAGACATCCCGTCTGCAGCAGGCTCTCCAATAACACTGCCATACTGCAACATTATCCATAGAGCTTAGTCATGCATGCAGGATGCTTATTCTTAAGTCATGGCTGGAAAGCTTCTACATTCATCCCTGTAAGCTAGATTTATTGGCAGCCGGAGCAAGTCTGTAACCTTAGAAGTACAAAATCACCATAATTCATTGGAATCAAGAATTTCTAATGTCAAAATGTGTCGAAGTCTTTAACCGCTCGCCGACCAGCGCACGACGATATACGTCGACACAATGGCATGGCTGGGCAGATGGGCGTACAGGTACATCCCCTTTAAGATGCGGCACTGTGGGCCCGCCTCGAGCTCCGTAAGTCCGACCCCGCAGTGTCCGCGGGGATACCCGCGATCGTCTCACGGAGAGGAAGAACGGGGAAATGCTGATGTAAACAAGCATTTCCCCATTCTTCCAAGTGACAGGACACTGATCACAGCTCCCTGTAATCGGGAGCGGTGATCAGTGTGGTGTCACACGTAGCCCATCCCCCCTACAGTTAGAACACATACCTAGGACACACTTAACCCCTTCAGCGCCCCCCTACTGGTTAACCCCTTCACTGCCAGTGTCATTTTTACAGTAATCAGTGCATTTTTTTAGCACTGATCACTGTATCAATGACAAAGGTCCCAAAATGGCATCAAAAGTGTCTGATGTGTCCGCTATAATGTTACAGTCACGATAAAAATCGCTGATCGCCGCCATTACTAGTAAAAAAAAATATTAATAAAAATGCCATAAAACTATCCCCTATTTTGTAGACGCTATAACTTTTGCGCAAACCAATCAATAAACGCTTATTGGGATTTTTTTTACCAAAAATATGTAGAAGAATACGTATCGGCCTAAACTGAGGAAAAAAAATGTTTTTTTTCTATATTTTTTGGGGATATTTATTATAGCAAAAAGTAAAAAATATTGCTTTTTTTTCAAAATTGTCGCTCTATTTTTGTTTATAGCGCAAAAAATAAAAACCGCAGAGGTGATCAAATACCACCAAAAGAAAGCTCTATTTGTGGAAAAAAAGAGCGTTGATTTTGTTTGGGAGCCACGTCGCACCACTGCGCAATTGTTAGTTAAAGCGACGCAGTGCTGAATCGCAAAAAGTGCTCTGGTCTTTGGCCAGCCAAATGGTCCGGGGCTTAAGTGGTTAAAGTGGAACTACACGGCATCTGAGCACCACAAACCAAATACACTATTTAATTAATTTTTAATACTCAAAGCAAACTCACACATTCATCCATGTCTCTGTGCTTTCTTTCGCTAAGGGATCATTTTGAAAAAAACACCCCCCTAGCATTTGTGGCCATCTTGAGTAAGGGCAGATGATTCATGTAGCGTTTACTTCCTGAAATCCATATGCCATTAGCTCAGGCAAGCAGGCAGGAGGGTGTGCTTACCTGAGAAACCCCCTCCTTCCCCTTCTCTTCCTGAAGACTCTTGACATAATTTCCCCAGGCCTGGAAACCAGGAAGTAACTGAAGAAATGTAAAAACAAGTTTAAAACAAGTAAATATGATATACTTTCCTATCTATTTATTATTGCTAGCAGCATAACTCGGAGAGCAAGCAATTGTGCTGCAAGTTTGAAAATCACTTGCTAAGCTATTGCTAGACTTGCCAGGCTTCACAAGTTGGTTGCACAATTGCAGCAAGTCCGCATTGCATGACTACAGATCAACTTTCATTGCAAACATTCTGCAAGCCTGCTGCAAGTTCTGGTTCAGTTATGTTGTGCAATAGTCATCCCACCACAGGGGGTCACTGTGGCTGAATTTTTATGCTGTAGACTTAAAGAGCTCTTGCTGTAGAATCACCAATGCATCTTTGCTCTTGCTAGAGACTTGCCACGCAAATTTGTTACAAATTGAAAAAGTGCCAACTAGAGCATGTGTTTCAAGTGCTCTGCAAGTGTACAACTCGCCAGTAAAAATGTGCAGCAAGTTAACAGACTTACAATTCAACACTGCCACAAATTTGTGGCAAGTTATCCTTGCTATCTGGGAAGGATAACAAATTGTCAATGTAGATAGAGAGAGCGAAGTTCCGCTTTAACATAAATCAAGAAATAACACAAGTTTTTTTTCTCCACTTTTTTTTTTTTACATTTTTTTTGTAAGCAATTTGACTATCAAAAGCTATTCTACATGCTGGAAGAGGTAACGCTGGTCAAATTTGGTCAATATCTTCTTGGTATGGGGTGCATGAAAAGTGTAAAATATAGGGTGGTTCCTCCACAATGAGTTGCAGTTTGTGAAGGTCGAAGGATCACTGCAGTCTTCTTCCCTATTTTGCCAGTGGCCCATGTGTAGGGAAGGCTTCATTCTTTTTTTTCTCTATAGGAAATTTTCTATAAGAGATTTTCCAGCATATCACAAGTGAATTGTTTCATATTGGCACCACGTTTATGTCACAGCGGCTGTCTTTATATAATACACATTTATCCATGAATTTTACGAGAAAGATCTTATGGAAATTATGGAATTTGTCTGATGGACAATTTTTTTTTTAAGTTTATAAACTTTTAATGTTTTATTTAATTTATATAGGATAAAAGGGTGAATATCTGCGCTCAGTAATTTAAATTCAAATAATAATGTCTACGATCAGTAATTTAAGCAGTGATGCATAATATATAAGAGTGAAATTATAACCTGCAGCTGAACACTATAACCCAGATATTGTGCACAAAATAGTAATAAAAGTAATAAAGTGCAGCGCTAAGTTTGAAATAAAGTGAACCTGTGCATATATGTCATTATGTGCAAACAGTACAATGAAAAATTTACTTTGCTGAAAAACAAGTAACAAATATCAAATAAAATATCAAATAAAATGCAATTATGCAATTAAATGGGTGAATAGTGAAATATATAGTCCAAGAAAAAAAGGCAGAAAGAATTCCGGAAAAAAAAAGGGTATATATTTGTGCCGTGCGATTCTGTGTGATGACACTAGAAATCGCACACAAAAAAACACACACAAAATGTATTAAATGCAATAAGATGTAATAGAATGAAAATAAAAAGTCCTTGGTCTGATAAAATCCAGTAAAAGTGCCTCCAGGTGCAGTGTGGAATGTAGATAAAGTGCTCAACAGCTGTGATACCCGTCACGACATTAAGATAAAAGGCTTACCAGAAAGCCTGCGACCACCCTTAAACCCCTTTCACACTGGGTCGTTTTGCAGGCGCTATTGCCCTAAAAATAGCGCCTGCAAACCGACCTGAAACAGCCACTGCTGTGTCTCCAGTGTGAAAGCCCTGAGGCCTTTCACACTGGAGCGGTGCGCTAGAAGGACGGTAAACAAAGTCCTGCTAGCAGCATCTTTGGAGCGGTGAAGGAGCGGTGTGTATACTGCCGGCAAAGCTCTGCAGAGGCGGTGGTTTTTAACCCTTTCTCGGCCGCTAGCGGGGGTAAAACCGCCTCGCTAGTGGCCGAATAGTGCCGCTAAAAATGGCGGCGCTTTACCTCAGACGCACCGCCTGCCCCAGTGTGAAAGGGGCCTTACTCAGGGAGATCAAATAAAAAAAATAAAAAAGTACAGTATTCCTTGCAAGGAAAATAAAATACAAGTCCGTTTGTATCAAATCGCGCATGCGCAGTACGTGTGTGTAGCGTCCCAATGATCGTTTAGTCAGATGTGACGTCATCAGGGGTACACCCACACATCCGCGCCGGATACCTGACTAGCAAAACTCATACCTCCCAACCCGCACGGTTCTATTAAATGCTCAGGGATTGGATGATTATCATTGGGCCTAGATTCCATCACTCTAGTGTTATTGGCTAAAGTTTCCATAATGGTAATTATTCTTCGAATCAATATAGGGTAAATACCAGTAATAGGTATGCCCCTTTAGCCAATAACACTAGAGTGATGGAATCTAGGTCCAATGATAATCATCCAATCCCCCAGCATTTAATAGAAAATCATTATCAACGGGATTTTCAGGGGGCCATCAGGGGAGGTCAAAAAAGAAATGGAGACGCAAGAGAAGGAGCAGAGGGGGGAGGCGCCTTCACCCCAAAAAGAAAGAGGATGTAGGTGATAGTGGTATCATCAATCTTAGTACAAAGGAACTCTCTAAGGAAGAACTTGCGACTCTCAGTAAGGGACTAAAGTTTGCGCCACCACGGAACCTCAACAAGTTCCAGACTTTCATTGATGTACAAAAATATACGCATAAGCTTAATATCAAGAGATACCTTTTAAGCAACCCAAAAAGGCAACTAGCTAGGGATGCATCGGTTATTGTTCACTCTGGTCTATCCAATGCATCACTTTTTAATCCGGGGGAACATGGCTCCTAATGTCAATGTTTTCCGTGACTTGGTGACTAAGGACCTAGCAAATTTGGAAACAAAATTGGTACAACCTCCACGAGACATTAGGGTAGGAATCGATACACTATGTAAAAGGAAAGATATAGTAATTTGTCCTGCGGATAAGGGAGGGGCTATCGGGATTTTGGATAAGGAAGCTTACTCCCAGGAGATGATGAGAATTCTCTCTGATTCCGACACCTGATTCTACTTTGCTATTGGATCCCACATTTACGTTTTAACAGACTTTAAAAACACTCATAGAAAAAGGCTGTGATATGGACATTTTAAATAAAAAAGAGAAGGAACATCTGGTCCTATTAGCCCCATGTTTACCAACGATACATACGTTGCCCAAGTTTCATAGAACTTTAATAAATCCTCCTGGAAGACCCATCATCAGTGGGATTGACTCCATTACATCGCTTGTTGGCAAATATATAGATCATTATGTGCAACCACTGGTGATGGTTACTCCTTATTTTTTAAAGGACATCAATCTACTTGTTGATAACTGCGGATGTTGCATCGCTTTATACAGCAATATCACATCAATGGGTCATGATGCTGTGCAGCATTTCCTTCTTCGGGATTCCAGTGTTTCTGTTACGCAGAATAATTTTATAATGGAACTATTGGATTTTTCAATGACACACAATCACTTTTGGCACAATGGGGCACACTTTTTACAAACAAAAGGAGTGACCATGGGAGCTAAATTCGCTCCAAGCATGGCCAACCTTTCATGGCAAAGTGGGAGAAAGACGTGGCTCTATGTTACAAGCGCCCAGGGCTTGTCATGTAGAAAAGATTTATTGACAACATCCTTTTCATATGGGATGGTGATGTCCAATCTGTCCTCGTCTTCCTGGCCCATTTGAATAATAACAATAGGGGCATAATTCTCAGTCATGAGATCAGCCCCACCAACATTCATTTTTTGGATCTAAACATCTTGGTACAGGGTGAAAAACATATTACATCTACTTTTTTCAAACCAACAGACAGGAATGGGTACATTCCTTTGGACTCCTGCATCACCACTCCTGGCTGTCAGCTGTCCTTAAAGGTCAGTTCTTACGTCTCAAACGGAACTGCACTAACCCTGACAATTTCTATAGGAAAGTCTCGGTCCTAAGGACCAGGTTCCTAGCTAAAGGGTACGACAGTAAGGTTTTGGACTCCCTAATAATGGAAGTTGGCAATAGAGATCGTCAAGATCTTTTGGGTGATAAACCCCCTCAAGTGGACACTAAAAAGGATTTTAGTTTGGCCTTTCTTACCACTTACTCCAGCCAATATTGGGCAATTAAAAGGATTATTAAAAGACACTGGCCCATTATTAAAAACAATCGTGTTCTTGGCCTCCTGTTAGCTAATCAATCTTGTGTGCTTTTCAGGGGTGCTTCTAATTTTTTGGCACACCATAGCACCCAATGTCCCCGATCCACCGATTAGACCCACGTTCTTTGGAGATCTTAAGGGGTATCATCTCTGTGGGAAATGCCAAGTACGTAAAATTAATGCTCATCGAGGCAGAAAAATTACAGAATTCACGTCAGTTGGCACGGGACTCACGTATCCCATAAAGTCTTTTCTCACATGCACAACAAAATGCGTTGTTTATCTCTTGAGGTGCCCTTGCGGCTTGGAATATGTAGGGCGCACCATTAGGATGCTAAATGTCAGACTAAGTGAACATATTGACAATATTCGCAGGGGTTTTGATAAACATAATGTTTCAAAACATTACGATTTAAAACATAATAGGGACCCCAAAGGTTTCATTGCACTAGAGAAGTATATACCTCACTGGCGAGAACAATGGTAGACGGACTATATCCAGAACCAAAACAAATTGGATATACAAATTTGGATCCCATGTGCCTAGTAGTTTAAATGTTGAGTGGGACATCAATTGCTTCATTAATAATAGTTGATGTCCCCTTCACTGTTCACTCCTTGTTGTTGTTTTTTTGGTTACTGGACCTATATTGCCCATTCGCTATTTGCTGGGACTAACAAATAAAGATCTCTTTATGGTGATCTTTGGAGCTTATCTACCTTTTAGGAATGATGTTTTCGCAGCCAGCGGTGCGCAATATCTATACATGTTCTAATAATTTTACAAAACCCCCTCCCCTCTCACATTCATATACAGTATATACGCCACTTTTTATTACTGTGGGTTATGTCTGTGAAATTCAATTACATTTTTATTTCTATATCTTTAGAGTTCGTGGTATCAACCATTTTAAACAGTTTTTGCTGTTGTATAAAACTGTGGCAACACGGGATAGCTAACCTTTTTTTTAATAATGTAAAGAGATTTTTCTCATGCTGCTATCATAGTTCTCCTTAAGATGGCAGAATTTTTTTTTCCCCCATGCTGTTTTTATAGCTCCCCTCAAGATGGCAGCATTTGCTGCTTTTTTGGTTACAGTGATTGATTTTGGTTTACAATTATGGACCAATCAACACTTCACTTTTGTAATGCTTCTCATTAGGGTGTCTTGATCTCGCCCAATGAGATTTCTTGTATCAATTTATATGTGACTTATGGCAACGCCCTCCCGTTTTGCTAGCCAGGTATTTAATGCGCCAAGGCGCGGACGTGTGGGCGTACACCTGATGACGTCACATCTGACAAAACGATCATCGGGATGCTACACACACACGTACTGCGCATGCACGATTTGATACAAACGGACTTGTATTTTATTTTCCTTGCAAGGAATACTGCTGTATTTTTTTATACGCTTAATTGGAGTGTTCATGCACTGGAACTCCCCCCTCCCCCTTTTTTAAAAAAAAAACGTCTAGAAAGACTCTGCAATATTTCGGATTTTCTTTTTTAATATATGACCACTTCATGCTGTTTACATCATTGCGCTCCCATCTGATGTCTGTGGATTTCCCTGGAGAGGAACACCAGAGTACGTCTTTTCAGTGGATCTCTGACTCTTATAAAAGCCTTGTTTGACCTCCCTGAGTAAGGGTGGTCGCAGGCTTTCTGGTATGCCTTTTATCTTAATTCATTCATTCATTCATTCATTCATTAACGTGGTGACGGGTATTACAGCTGTTGAGCACTTTATCTACGTTCCACACTGCACCTGGAGGCACTTTTACTGGATTTCATCAGACCAAGGACTTTCTATTTACATTCTATTCCATTTTATTGCATTTAATATATTTTGTGTGCGTTTTTTTGTGTGCGATTTCTAGTGTCATCACACAGAATCGCACGGCACAAATATATACACCTTTTTTTTGCAGAATTTTTTCTGCCTTTTTTTCTTGGACTATATATTTCACTGTTCGCTCGTTTTATTGCATAATTGCATTTTATTTGATATTTGTTACTTGTTTTTCAGCAAAGTAAATTTTTCATTGTACTGTTTGCACATAATGACATATATGCACAGGTTCACTTTTTTTCAAACTTAGCGCTGCACTTTATTACTTTTAATTTATATAAAATCTTCTGTTTTAAAAATGAATTGTTTCAGATTGGCACCACGTTCTTGTCATAGCTGCTGTCTTTATATATTACATATTTATCCATGATTTTTACGAGAAATATCTTATGAAAATTATGGAATTTATGTCTGATGGCCAATTTTTTTATTTTTTATTTAACAGATAGTTATTGACATACATAACATCATACATTAACATCAAATTAATTTTAATCTAGTATCCCCCCATCCCCCAAAATTTTGTTTTTTAAATGTTTTCCTCCTTTTCCCCCCTACCCTCCCTCCCCTTAATTAAATCCCCTCCCCCCTCCATCCCCACCATTGAATAAACCTTCACACCCAAAAAAAAAAGAAGGGGGGGAAGAGGGAGAAACCGGTATACCTTACAATGTTCACTGAACCATCTTCCCCCTTCTATTGCACGTGATATAAACCATATCTATTCCATCACCCTCTCACCCATATGTAATTAAGGGGCTATACACCCTACCCCACCAAATATTCTTAATTATTAGTGAAAAAAAAGGGGGATTAATATACCTTACGAGGCTTCTAGAGTCATCTTGCCCCTTCTATTACTCATAATACAAACCTTATTTATTCCCACCGCCCCACACACACAAAAAAAAAGGAGGGAGGGGAGGGAAGCCAATTTTATTTTAAGGTTATAAACTTTTAATCTTTTTTTATATTTTTTTATAAAATCTTCAATTTTAGAAACAAATTGTTTTATATTGGCACCACGTTCTTGTCACAGCTGCTGTCTTTATATATTAGACATTTGTCCATTAATTTTATGGAAATATCTTATGAAAATGATAGAATTTATGTCTGATGGGCAATTTTATTTTAAGTTTATAAACTTTTAATCTTTTATTTAATTTCTATCAAATCTGCAATTGCAATACCTATCTTTTTTCAGTTTCTCCGATCCGGTCACGTGATTCGGTTCCCCTGTGTCAGCCAGCATCATTTCAGGGGAGAGGAGGGAGCACCATGAAAAGATTGGCCATAGGTGCCTATAGGTAACATCACCGCTCTTTTCCAACCATTGTTGAGTGCTGTCTCCCCTCCCTTGCAGCCACCACTGGCTGACATGGGAAATCACGTGACCGGACCAAAGCAGCCTGAAAAAAAGTTAGTATATGCATCTTTCTTACATAGATTAGTTAGCATAAGTCTTGGGGGTGGGTAAAGTTTTAAGTGTATCTACAGACAAAACTTGTTTTGTAATTTGTTTTTGCTTGGATATGGGTGGAAAGGATTAGAACCCCTGTCAAGTTTTTATATCTGTCTGTGTGTACCTGGTAGAGAAATTTGCATCTCTCTATTTCTCCTTTGACTATGGTCACCAGGACTGAAATGGAAAATCCAAAATTTTGAGTTGTCACAAGAGGAGGTATTGCAGGAAAATATTAAAGTGGGAACCCTCACTCAAGTGGCAATTGTCTAAGAGGTGATTTACCTCCCATGGGAGAGATTTCCTATTACTGTTGGATGCAAGGTACAGAATAGAAAGAGGGATGTCTCCCCAATAGGACATAGATGGCAAAAAAAAAAATCTCTTGTGGGGTTTTGACCAAACCTTACTGTATAGAAAATGAAAAATAAGGTTTTGGCTTTAACTATATTTTCATACAGGATACATCGATGACATTCAGTTTGTAAAGCATTCTGGGTTTTCTGGTAAGAAAAACTAGTACCATTTGCTTCAATGCACCCAGTGTATAACTGCTAAGATGGTACTTTCTGATAGGAGAGAGAGGGGGGGGGTGTCCTTTGTGAGCCACCTGTAACCTATGTAGTCTGATATCCCTGGGTTTCAGGCTTGTTGCTACTCTTCTTTAGAACTCATCAAAAATGTAACCGTTTCCCGACCAGCCGACGTCATTATACTGCGGCAGGTTGGCACGGCTGTGTGAATCGCCATAGGTGTACATCGGCGCTTTAAAAACGATAGGGGGCGTGTGCGATCCGGCGACGTGACGCCGGAGCTAATGGTGGTCGCAATGTCTGCTCGCAAACTTTGATCGCTCCTCCGAGAGCCAGAACGGGGATCTGTTAATGTAAACAGACAGATCCCCATTCTGACAGGAGAGTAGAAAGAGATCTGCTGTACCTAGTGATCAGAAACGGCGATCTCTCTCCTCCTCTAGTCAGTTCCATTCCCCCCACAGTTAGAAACACCTACCTAGGGAACACTTAACCACTTGATCGCCCGGGAAAAGCACGGGAAACGGGAAACCTGCGCTACTTTACAGGCATACTTTAGACACCCCCCAGGTATGAAATTTAAAGGAATACTTCACTTTTATTGTTTCACTTTAAGCATTATTAAAATCACTGCTCCCGAAAAAACTGCAGTTTTTAAAACTTTTTTTTTGCATTGATTCATGTCCCCAAACACTTTTTATGACAATAACTTGCATATTAACCTTTAAAATGAGCACTTTAGATTTTTCCCATAGACTTTTAAAGGGTGTTCCGCGGCTTTTCGAATTTGCCGCCAACACCCCAAATTGTTCGCTGTTTGCCGAACGGGCGAACAGCCAATGTTCGAGTCGAACTCTTGTTCGACTCGAACATAAAGCTCATCCCTAATTACTAGTAAAAAATAAATAAATAATAAAAATGCCATAAATCTATCCCCTATTTTGTAGACGCTATAACTTTTGCGCAAACCAATCAATATACGCTTATTACCAAATACCAAAAATATGTAGAAGAATACATATTGCCCCAAACTGATGAAGAAATTTGTTTGTTTTTTTATTTGTTTTTGGGATATTTATTTTTTTAAATTTACGCTCTTTTTTTGTTTTTAGCGCAAAAAATTTAAATCGCAGTGGTGATCAAATACCACCAAAATAAAGCTCTATTTGTGGGGAAAAAAGGACATCAATTTTGATTGGGTATAGCATCGTACGTCAGCACAATTGTCAGTTAAAGCGACGCAGTGCTGTATCGCAAAAAATGGCCTGGTCATTAAGGGGGCAAATCCTTCCGCTCCTTAGGTGGTTAAATTAAAAATTATCAAAACACAATTATCGAACAATCTTTATAAATTTCCATGTTTTTATGTTATCTTTGTTTGCTGCAATGAAATGAAAAGTCAATAAAGAATAATGTTCCATTTTTCTTCTTTTGTTAATTTTTCACTACCAGGTGAGCAAACTTGAAAGAGAGAAAAACCAGGAGATCCGACAGATTCGGGAGCACGAGCAGCATAAAAGCATTGTTATTGTGACTGAGCTAAAGGCCAAGTTGCACGAGGAGAAAATGAAGGAGCTGCAAGCTGTACGGGAAGCCCTCTTGAGGCAGCATGAATCTGAACTCATCCGGGTGATAAAGATCAAAGACAGTGAAAATCAGAGGCTGCAAGCGGTGGTCAATGCGCTCCGAGATGGCGCCCCGGAAAAAGTCAAAACTGTTCTGTGCAACGAGGCCAGGGAGGAGGCCAAGAAAAGTTTTGAATCTGAGAAAAACAAAATGCAGCAGGAGATCTTTGAGCTAAAAGGGGCCAAAAAACAAGTGGAGGAAGCCTTGACTGTAGTGATGCAGGCTGATAAGATGAAGGCTGCGGAAATCCGAAGCGTTTTCCATTTACATCAAGAGGAGATCTCTAAAATTAAGCGAGAATGTGAGCGGGAAATCAGAAGGCTGGTATGTGCGGAGATTATGTTTATTTAATAAAATATCTTTTCAAGTATTTTAATTCCATGACACCACGCATGTAAGGATATTCTGTATGAACTGGTGAAAAAAGAGGTTTGTTTCACCTAACAGCTAATCAGAATTCAGGCGTTTTTTTCAGTTTAGTTTGAAAACGGAAAGCGTATTCAAAGCCAAATTTTTTCGACTGGAACATTAAGCTCATGCCTAATTACTAGTAAAAAATAAATAAATAATAAAAATGCCATTAATCTATCCCCTATTTTGTAGACGCTATAACTTTTGCACAATCCAATCAATATACGCTTATTACCAAACACCAAAAATATGTAGAAGAATACATATTGGCCCAAATTGATGAAGAAATTTGTTAATTTTTTTTATTTGTTTTTGGGATATTTATTATAGCAAAAAATATTGTTTTTTTTTTTTTTTATTCCATGACACCACGCATGTAGGGATATTCTGTATGAACTGGTAAAAAAAGAGGTGTATTTCACCTAACAGCTAATCAGAATTCAGGTGTTATTTTTCCGTTTAGTTTGAAAATGGAAAGTGTATGCAAAGCCAAATTTTTTTATCGTTTGAGATAGATTAGGCGGTGGGCAAAACCACAAGGTTTTTTTTTTTGGACATATTTCCCATTAAGTAGATTTCCCTTTACTTCCTGTCCTGTAGACACAACAGAAAGAGAGGAAAAGGAAACCTCTCCAAAGTGAAGGGAAATCCATTTTTAGTCTGCATGTAGTTTCCCCATTGGAAGATTTCCTTTTTCCTGTTCGGCTGGCAACCCAATATTTTGGATTTTTCCTCCCTTTCAGTCCCAGAACAATAATCATCAGGACAATTAGAGAGGGCACATTTCTCCAGGGGGATCATAGACCGCAATAAAAAACTGGAAGAGGTTCTAACTATTCTTACTATTCTAAAACTTGAAAAATTGGCTTTTTGGCTTTAGATGCACTTTAACCACTTCAGGCCCGGGCAAAATTCTGACACTTCGCTCCTACATGTAAAAATCATAATTTTTTTGCAAGAAAATTATTTAGAACCCCCAACCACTATATATATATATATATATATATATATATATATATATATATATATATATGCTTTTTAAGCAAAGACCCTAGAGAATACAATGGCGGTCATTGCAACTTTTTATCTCGCACGGTATTTGCGCAGCAATTTTTCAAACATGTTTTTTGGGGGGGAAAAACTGTTTCATGCTTTAAAAAAAAAAAAACAGTAAAGTTAGCCCAATTTTTTTGCATAATGTGAAGGATGAAGTTACGCAGAGTAAATAGATACCTAACATGTCACGCTTCAAATTTGCACATGCTCGTGGAATGGCACCAAACTTTGGTACTTAAAAATCCCCATAGGCGACGCTTTCAATTTTTTTACTGGCTACATTTTTTGAGTTACAGAGGAGGTATAGGGCTAGAATTATTGCTCTCACTCTAACGTTCATGGCGACACCTCACATGTGTGGTTTGAACACCGTTTTCATATGTGGGCGGGACTTGCGTATGCGTTCGCTTTTGCATGCGAGCACAAGGGGACGGGGGCACTGTAAAAAATGTTTTTTTTTTTTTATTATTAATTTTACTTATTTTTTTTATTTAAAAAAATTTAATAAATTTTTTTTATCACTTTTATTCTTATTACAAGGAATGTAAACATCCCTTATAATAGGAATATGACATGACAGGACCTCTTTACAGTGAGATATGGGATCAATAAGACCCCACATCTCACCTCTAGGCTTGGAAGCCTAAAAAAAAAAGATCACCGCTTCAAAGCCGAAGCGGCGCCATTTTTTTTAATGTGCAGAGGCCAGGCGTGACGTCATAACATCGCGCCTCGGCCTCCGACGATCATAGAGACTCCGGCGACCATCTGGTCCACCGGAAATCTCTGTGATCTACATCCGGGGCCGGCGGATCCCTTCACCGACTCACCGATCCAACAGGTGAGTCGGTAGAAGCACCGGAGGGCGGCGGGAGGGGGGACGTCCCCTTCCGCTGCCCGTAAGAACGATCAAGCGGCGGAACAGCCGATATGATCATTCTCATGGTGTAGGGAATCGCCGGCTGAAACCGGCAATATCTGAATGATGCCTGTAGCTGCAGTCATCATTCAGATATACCCCCACAAACCCGAGGACATTATATGACATCCTGTGGGCCTAAAAGTAGTTAACCACTTCAGCTCCGGAAGGTTTTAGCCCCCTTAATGATCAGGCTATTTTTTGCGATACGGCACTGTGTTATTTTAACGGACAATTGCGCGGTCATGCGACGTTGTACCCAAATAAAATGTATGTCTTTTTTTTCCCACAAATAGAGCTTTCTTTTGGCGGCATTTGATCACTTCTGCAGTTTCTATTTTTTTCTCTAGAAACAAAAAAAGAGCGAAAATTTGGAAAAAAAAAACCCAATATTTTTTACTTTCTGCTATAAAACATATCCAATAAAAAAATGTGAAAAATCTAATTTCTTCATCAATTTAGGCCAACATGTATTCTGCTACATATTTTTGGTGAAAAAAAAATCTCAATAAGTGTATATTGATTGGTTTGCGCAAAATTTATAGCGTCTACAAAATAGGGGATAGATTTATGGCATTTTTATTAATTTTTTACTAGTAATGGCGGCGATCAGCGATTTTTAGCGGGACTGCGACATTGCGGCGGACAGATCGGACACCTAACTGACACTTTTGACACTTTTTTGGGAACCAGTGACATTACTACAGTAATCAGTGCTAAAAATATGCACTGTAATGCCCCGTACACACAGTCAGACTTTTGCCCGGCCAAACTCACATCGGAATTCCGACGGAATTCCATCGGAGTAAAAGAGAACATGTTCTCTATCTAAACTCCGATGGAATTCCTCGGAATTAAGTCCGATGGGGCACACACACGGTCGGAATATCCGAAGAAAAAATTCCGCCTGACTTTTTTCATCGGAAATTCCGACCGTGTGTACAAGGCATTACTGTACTAATGACACTGGCAGAGAAGGGGTTAACACCAGGGGCAATCAAAGGGTTAAGTGTGTCCCTAGGGGATGCTTTCTAACTGTTTGGGGTATGGACTCACTTGGTGAACACAGTGATCCGTGTTCCTGATTAGCAGGAACACAAGATCACTGTGTTCAACTTGCTTACATCGGCAGACCGCCGTTCTATCTCTCTGGGGAGTGATCAATGATTGGCTCCCCTTCTGGCCAATCCGCCTCCGCTGGATATTGCACGAAATTACGTACAGGTAGGTCGTTTTGCGCAATAGAGCCGACCTGCCGCAGTATTCAGTATGTACACACGAGCGGAAAGTCGGCTGGGTCCTGCTGAACCGACCATTTTTGGCCGATTATCGGCCCGTGTGTTCTACCCAGCATAACAGCATGGATGTACGAGTCTCCACTGCTGGCTATTGTGCTGCCTATCAGATGCAGTCACTGTTTAGCCAATCATTTTCCACCCAGCTCAGACATTTTTGAAAAATGACTTTTCTTGGTGGTGCTTGCAGGGCCATCCATGACTCAACTTTCAACTGATTCAGCACAAATTGGACAGAATTGGAACTGTTTATGGCCAGCCTTAGCTTTAGTGAATGAGTTAAATCTATGTTCGCTTTGAAAACTTAACCACAAAGTTTAACCACAGAAGAAATTTTTGTCACTTGCCAAAAGTATTGCTAAGGTTTTTGAGTGTCATAAGAAAATGTATTTAATTGTTACTACACAATTACATTGGAGTTCTGTTTCGACAACTGCGAAGCTTTCTTAATTTTCAACTCCCATTTACAATTCACCCATCTAATCTATTCATTTAGTACTTTTAAAGTAAAAAGTCTACTTTCTCTGTAAAGTCTACAAAGTCTACCGAAAATATAGATTTTACTTGGGTATTTGTAATGGTAACTACAGTGCCTTGAAAAAGTATTCATACCCCTTGAAATTTTCCAAGTTTTGTCATGTTACAACCAAAAACATAAATGTATTTTATTGGGATTTTATGTGATAGACCAACACAAAGTGGCACATAATTGTGAAGTGGAATGAAAATTATAAATAGTTTTAAAATTTTTTTTTTACAAATAAATATGTGAAAAGTGTGGGGGGCATTTGTATTCAGCCCCTTCTGAGTCAATACTTTGTAGAACCGCCTTTCACTGCAATTACAGCTGCAAGTCTTTTTGGGGAATTCTCTACCAGCAACATCTAGAGAGGGACATTTTTGCCCATTCTTCTACGCAAAATATCTCAAGCTCTGTCAGACTGGATGGAGAGCGTCTGAACAGCAATTTTCAAGTCTTAAGCCTCATACACACGAACGAGTTTCTCGGCAAAAACCAGCAAGAAACTTGCTGGCAGAGATTTTTTGCCGAGAAATTTGTTCGTGTGTGTGGTTTCTCGTCAAGAAAAGCGACAAGAATCTCGACGAGAAAATAGAGATCCTGCTCTCTATTTTCTCGTCGAGATTCTCGTCGGCATGTTTCTCGACGAGAAAAGTGAGTGTGTGTGTACACTTACCTGTCCGCCGGGAAGCCCGCGCATGTTCGAAATGAATTTGACGCATGCGCGGTAGCTTCCTAGGCATAGGTAGGGTATACCAAGATGGCGGCGACGGCATCGAATGTGACGAGCGCATGCTCGTCGTAGTCGATGACATCACCGCGTACGCTCCATTCAAAGAACCGCGGGTTCTTTGAAAGGAGCGTGTGTACACTCGGCCGGGACAAGTTTCTTGTCCAAGAATCTCGTCGAAAAAAACTACATGTTTTTTCCGACGAGAATCTCGGCCGTGTGTACGAGGCTTTACCACAGATTTTCATTTGGATTTAGGTCTGGACTTTGACTGGGCCATTCTAACACATAAATATTCTTTGATCTAAACCATTCCATTGTAGCTCTGGCTGTATGTTTGGGGTCGTTGTCCTGCTGGAAGGTGAACCTCCCCCCCCCCCAGTCTCAAGTCTTTTGCAGACTCTTAACAGGTTTTCTTCTAAGATTGTCCTGTATTTGGCTCCATCGATCTTCCCATCAACTCTGACCAGCTTCCCTGTCCCTGCTAAAGAAAAGCATCCCCACATCACGATGCTGCCTCCACCATGTTTCACGGTGGGGATAGTGTGTTCATGGTGATGTGAAGTGTTAGTTTTCCGCCACACATAGCGTTTTGCTTTTAGGCCAAAAAGTAAAATTTTGGTCTCATCTGACCAGAGCATCTTCTTCCACATGTTTGCTGTGTCCCCCACATGGCTTCTCACAAACTGCAAATATGACTTCTTATGGCTTTCTTTCAATAATGGCTTTCTTCTTGCCATTCTTCCATAAAGACCAGATTTGTGGAGTGCGCGACTAATAGTTGTCCTGTGGACAGATTCTCCCACCTGAGCTGTGGATTTCTGCAGCTCCTCCAGAGTTACCATGGGCCTCTTGGCTGTTTCTCTGATGAATGCTCTCCTTGCCCGGCAGTTAAGGTGGACGGCCATGCCTTGGTAAGTTTGCAGTTTGGCCATACTCTTTCCATTTTCGGATGATGGATTGAACAGAGCTCTGTGAGATCTTCATAGCTTGGGATATTTTTTTTATAACCTAACCCTGCTTTAAACTTCTCCAGAACTTTATCCCTGAACTGTCTAATGTGTTCCTTGGCCTTCATGATGCTGTTTGTTCACTAAGGTTCTCTAACAAACCTCTGAGGGCTTTACAGAACACCTGTATTTATACTGAGATTAAATTATACACAGGTGGACTCTATTTACTAATTAGGTGACTTCTGAAGGCAATTGGTTCCACTAGATTTTAGTTAGGGGTATCAAAGTAAAGGGGGCTGAATACAAATGCACGGCACACTTTTCACATATTTAATTGTAAAAGAAAATGAAAACCCATTTATCATTTTCCTTCTACTTCACAATTATGTGCCACTTTGTGTTGGTCTATCACATAAAATCCCAATAAAATAAATGTACGTTTTTGGTTGTAACATGACAAAATGTGGAAAATTACAAGGGGTATAAATCCTTTTTCAAGGCACTGTATTTGTTACATTAATATCATTTTTATCATGTGTTTGCTTTTTGTACCACTTAAACATTGTGACGTCTGTATCATCCTGTATTACAGGATAGTCCTTCTTAAAAGTTCAGATACACACTGGAGAACTTCAGCTGCCATTAAAAGAATTTGTCTTTCTGATGTGTCCCTGCACCTCAAAGGAGGAATGGACTACTTCTAGGGTGTGCCTGCTCTCAATGTGTTCATTGCTACATACAGTATAAAACTTTTTTTTTTTTTTTGTTATTTAAAGCGGAAGTAAACCCATCGATTTACCAGTTTCAAAAAGCAGTTACATTCCCGGCATGCCAGGAATGCCAACTGTCACATTGGTTGTGCTCTCAACCAAACTGTCAAACCATCCAATGGCTGGTGTCATAACTGATCACATGTGCAGCATCATGGCAGTTGAAGATTAAACAGAGGCCAAGATGGCAGCTTCCTTGCCTGAAAATTATAGGAGGGTTTACTTCCACTTTAAATCACAGGCAGATGGATTGACGTACAGGGGGTGATTTACTAAAGGGAGTTGAGAGTCTTCACATTTCTTCAGATTGACTGAATAATAACTTCAGTTATGCAAACATGTGAAAAGCAAATTCCTGTTCACTCACTTTGAATACTCAATCACTTAGATGCTCAATACTCAGATGCTGCAGATGTGATTGGATAATTGAAATGAAAGTTGCCCAAATTTTGAGTGAAGATTCTTAGTTCTTAGTAAATCAGCTGTAACTGTGTTTTAAAGTGTGTCTCTTCTCTGAGCGCTACAGCCATTAATAATTTAGTCAGTTTCATGGCATAATCGGATTAGTATTATTGTCAAGATAAGCTATTATAAATGATTCAAGAGGAACTGCAGTCAGCTCACATAATTTGTAATAAAAACATCTTTGCCATTCTGAAGCTTCCCTCCAACCACTTTGCATATTATTTTATATATACTGTGATTCTGTACTTGCCAAATATGCTGCAGAAATCTCCCTCCACTGAGTCTGGCTGCAGCCATTTTAACTGTGGGCAGCTGAAGCTGCTGCCTGTTCGCTTCCTGGATTTACACAGAGGCACACCTCTAGCTCTGCAGCTCTCATTGGCCCTCTTATGACTAATCCCCCTCTACCTTCCTGCCAAACTCTCGTGTGAGAGAGAGAGAGAGAGATGTGCATGATGTCATATACCTAGGCTAATGATCAGACAAGAAGCAGGAAGTGGGCTGTATAAGAGATTTACTGGCAGAAAAAAAATGTTTTACTATCCAAAGTTGAAACAACAATAAGGGCAGAAGATTTAATAGATGGAAAAATGAAAACATGACTGAAGTTCCCCTTTAAGCTGGAAGGGTCACACAGACCAGGATAGCAGGCAGTGGCGGCTGGTGCTCAAAATTTTTGGGGGGGCGCAAACGAACTGAAAAAAAATAAAAAATCAATTGCCGCCACTGTGCCCATTAAACGCAGCCACTGTTCCCAAACGCCACCAGTTTGCCCCCTCAAATACAGCCAGTTTGTTTTCATATACAGCCAGTGTGCCCCCATATACAGCCAGTGTGCCCCCATATACAGCCAGTGTGCCCCTATATTATATATATATATATATATATATATATATATAGCCAGTTCCCCCCAAATGCAGCCAGTTTGTCCCCCATATACAGCCAGTTCCCCCCATATTCAGCCAGTTTGTCCCCCATATACAGCCAGTTCGCCCCATATTCGGCCAGTTTGTCCCCCATATTCAGCCAGTTTGTCCCCCATATTCAGCCAGTTTGTCCCCCATATTCAGCCAGTTCCCCCCATATTCAGCCAGTTTGTCCCCCATATTCAGCCAGTTTGTCCCCCATATTCAGCCAGTTTGTCCCCCATATTCAGCCAGTTTGTGCCCCATATTCAGCCAGTTTGTGCCCCATATTCAGCCAGTTTGTCCCCCAAATGCAGCCTGTCCCCCCCCCCCAGCCCTGCACTTACCTTCCTCGGTCCGCGCCGTCCTCGATGTGTTCTTCCGCCCTTGATGTCGCTTCAGCCAATCAGGTTACCGGTAACCAGATCCGGTGAACCTGATTGGCTGAAGCCTCCACACAGTCTTCTTCCAGGAACACACCCCTGTGCGTACCTGGGAGGAGTTTTTGAAAGCCGAATACAGCGTGAGAGCTGTATTCGGAAAGCATATCAGAGCCGCTGGCTCTGATAGACACTTCCAAGTTACACCCACCGCCGGCCGCCGCTCTAATTCATATGGCCGGCGCTCACCAGGAGGCCGGCCATATGAATAGTGGGCAGCGCGGCAGCGGTGACAATACACAGATTCATGCAATGCATGAATCTGTGTATTGTCTTTCAGTGGCGGTGCGGGAGCGAGAGGGGGCGGTGCTCCGGCGCCCTCTATGGACGCACCGCCACTGATAGCAGGACTACAGGGCCCATAGCCCAAGGGCTTTAGCTCTTTCCCTGATTCACAGAAATGTGCTCCTGTCAAATTAAACATGTTTATTAGGTAGGGGAGACATTCTTCATCACAAGTTTGTCAAATTTGGAAAAAAAAATTTTCTTAGTTTTGGATAGATTGGGGGAGAATTATTATCCCTGTCAGGTTTTTTATTGCTATCTGGAGCTCCATTAGAAAGATTTACCTTCAGTCTCTGTTCTGCTGAAAATGTTTTATCAGACAGAAAGTGAGAGCAACTTTCCAACAGGGAAATAGACAGAAATATTTTTTTTTTCCTTTAGACATCTTTTACACTTTTTTCAGCGTTTTAGCGCTAGAAATAGCGCCTGTAAAGTGCCTGAAAACCGCCTCCCGTTCTTCTCAGTGTGACTTTTCACACTGGGGCGGTGTGCTAGCGGGACATTATGAAAAGTCCTGCAAACAGGATCTTTGGGGTTCTCAAAATGCCCTAACCACCAAAATGAATGGGCAGCGCTTCCAAAGCGCATGAAAAGCAATTCGGAAGCGCAGCAACACGGGCATTTTTAACCCCTTCTTTTTGGTTAAAAGCGTCCCACAAGCGCCCAAAAAGTGACGCAAAAGTGCTGCTTAACCACTTGTCCCCCGCCCACTGTTAATTGACGGCGGGCCGGAGGACACTCTCGTTCTGGGAGGACGTCATATGACGTCCTCCCTTTAAAATGAGCTAGGAGGCGCGCGCCCGCCGCGTTCCCAAGGCCCCAATGCGCGTGCCCGGCGGCCGCGATTGCCGCCGGGCACCCGCGATTGCCCAGGAAACGAGCAGGAAAGTGGATCTGTGTGTGTAAACACACAGATCCACGTCCTGTGAGGGAGAGGGGACCGATGGTGTGTCCCTTGTACATAGGGACAACCATCGGTCACCTCCCCCAGTCAGTCCCCTCCCCCACAGTAAGAACACATTAAGGGAACATATTTAACCCCTTCCCGCCCCCTAGTGGTTAACCCCTTCCCTGCCAATCACATTTATACAGTAATCAATGCATTTTTATAGCAGGGATCGCTGTATAAATGTGCATGGTCCCAAAAATGTGTCAAAAGTGTCCGATGTGTCCGCCGCAATATCGCAGTCACAATAAAAATCGCAGATCGCCGCCATTACTAATAAAAAAATAAATTTAAAAAAATGCTATAAATCTATCCCCTATTTTGTAGACGCTATAACTTTTGCGCAAACCAATCAATACGCGCTTATTGCGTTTTTTTTTTTTACCAAAAATATGTAGAAGAATACGTATCGGCCTAAACTGAGGAAAATTTAAAAAAAAATAAATAAATGGGTATTTATTATAGCAAAAAGTAAAAAATAGTGGTTTTTTTTCCAAACTGGACGCTCTTCTTTTGTTTATAGCGCAAAAAATAAAAAACGCAGAGGTAATCAAATACCACCACAAGAAAGCTCTATTTGTGGGAAAAAAAGGACGCAAATTTAGTTTGGGAGCCACGTCGCACGACCGCGCAATTGTCATTCAAAGTGTGACAGTGCTGAAAGCTGAAAAATGGCTTGGGCAGGAAGGGGGTTTTCGTGCACAGTAGAGAAGTGGTTAAACAGCAGTAAAGCACCGCTAAAACGATTTACCGCTAATGGCCGGCGCTTTCAGTGTGAAAGCAGCCTTAGACTGCATTCACCTTTGTGAAACGTGCACACAATGTGCACCATTCATCACTAATGGCAATCCAAATGTGGCAAAGCACATAGCGGTTGATTTACCAAAGGCAAAAAGACTGTGCGCTTTGCAAATTGCAGTTGCTCCAGAGCTTAGTAAATGAGGTAAAGTGTCACTTTACAAAGAATACCCAATCACATGCAAGGAAAATAAAAAAACAGCATTTTTGCTTGCACATGATTGGGTGATGGAAGTCAGCAGAGCTTCTGCTCATTTACTAATCTATGGAGCAACTGCACTTGCAGAGTGCAACTACATAGCCCCAACTGTCCCTGATTTTGAGGGACTGTCCCTTATTTGGAGCAAAGTCCCTCTGCCCCACTTTCCTCCTCATTTGTCCCTCATTTTGGTCTGATCTATATAGTTGTATATAAAATGCACTTGTTATCTTTCAAAAAGTGTTTCCCAGTGCTACATTTTTCATCCAATTTCTAAATTCCTGCATTTGTCAATTTTAAAACCCAATATAAAGGAATAATAGTGGTACAAAAAAAGCCCTTGTAAATTTAATTAACCTTTATTTGGTTAATGCTCCTTTAATGGGTTGTGGCAGGGGGCGTGTCCATACATACTTTTTCTGGTAGGTGTCCCTCATTCCCATCTCAAAATGTTGGGAGGTATGCAACTGCTCTTTGTAAAGTGCACAGTCTATTTGCCTTTAGTAAATCAACCCCATAGCTTTGCATGCAAAAACAATGCGTTATAATGCACAGCTAAGGCCTCATGCACACTGAGCTTAAAAAAAACACAGCTTTTACAAGCGTTTGGCATTTTATTCAGCCTCTAAATGACCTCAATGTTAGCCTATGTGTCCCTGCACATGTAGGTGTGTAGCGGCCTCACCTCTCTCCCTTGCTTCATCGGTTATATGGCTGTTGTCTAGGGGTACCTGGGAGAGAGAGAGAAACACACCACGGCCCATGTCCTCCCGTAACCAGGAGGTGAAGGCCAAGGATTGGGCTTTTGTGTAGGTGTCCTAGAGCCAAGTCCAGTCCTTCGTCCCTGACTCCTTTGCTTAGTAACCCAAATTCCACACAGTGAATAGGTACAACTCAGTTTTATTCTTCTTGCCAAGCAATAAAACAGTCTTTCTCCTTTTGAATAATGGGGGAACAGATCGAGGCACAATCCTTTCCCTTCTTGCTGCTGCCCACTGTGCTGTCACCAGTGGTGAATAGTCACTGCCACTGACTAGGTAATTTAGAACGTGAATTTACCTTCGCTCACTTTGCCCCTGTCAGGGGAAGAAATCCGTCCAAGGGAGAAATGGAGGCCTCTCCGTCACCAGCGATGCTGCGCCGGACTCTTCGGAGAAGTTACTGCGCACCAGTCCTCACGAACTCAGACACGGGCACCCAAGGAGTTAGGGCCCCCTCAGATTCCTCACCCTCGCGGAACTCAGTCGAAGGTACTGAGCCCCAGGCATCCGCCATAGTACCTCACCCCAGACTAAAGGTGCCTGGAATGGACTCCATCTCTGTTCCAGCTAGGCCAAGGGCGCCTAGGCCTGGAACACCGGAACGCCAGCACCCAAGCTGAAGGTGCCTGGGTGCGGCCGCATCCTCCGACTCTCTCCCCAAAATCAGGGCCTCCGCCCCTTTTATGACCTCTCCCTTTGCATCACAGCGGGTTCCCCGCCCCGCTGTACCAGCTCCAGGGGAGGACAAAAAGGCACGGTTCGCGGTGTATGTTCAGCTCGGACTCAAGGCAACAGCGCCACCCAGAGACCCCACGGAACTTCACACCACCAGAGTCCTTACAAATTCAAATACCTGCTACAGGTGTTTTCAGGCGTATTAGCAGAGGAGCATTTACAGGCTGAAAAAAAGCCTGTATTCAGGAGAGGATCTGAAAAGAAGAAACAACACTGAACGAGCAACACCAGGCATTCACTTTGCTCCTCTGAACGCCAGAACTCCTGGCAGGAGAGAAGCTACTTAACCACTTCAGCCCCGGAAGAATTGGCTGCCCAATGACCAGGCCATTTTTTGCGATACGGCACTGCGTCGCTTTAACTGACAATTGCGCGGCCGTGTGATGCTCTACCCAAGCAAAATTGACGTCCTTTTTTCCCCACATATAGAGCTTTCATTTGGTGGTATTTGATCATCTCTGTGATTTAAATTTTTTGCGCTATACACAAAAAAACAGCGACAATTTTGAAAAAAACACATTATTTTGTACTTTTTGCTATAATAAATATCCATTTTTTTTTTAAAAAAAGGCAAATTTTTTCTCAGTTTAGGCCAATATGTATTCTTCTACATATTTTTGGTAATAAATTTTGCAATAAGCGTATATTGATTGGTTTGGGTCAATACAGAGGACACATGGGCACTCTTTACGTCTAGAGGAAAAGAGATTTAATCTCCAAATACGGAAAGGTTTCTTCACAGTAAGAGCTGTGAAAATGTGGAATAGACTCCCTGCAGAGGTCGTTCTGGCCAGCTCAGTAGATTGCTGGATACTTTCCTAGATGTACATAATATAACTGGGTACTAACATTTATAGGTAAAGTTGATCTGGGGAAAATCTGATTGCCTCTCGGGGGATCAGGAAGGAATTTTTTCCCCTGCTGTAGCAAATTGGATCATGCTCTCCTGGGGTTTTTTGCCTTTCTCTGGATCAACTGTGGATATAGAATTGGGTATATGGGATTGTATGATATTTTTTATTTATTTATTTATTTATTTATTTTTATGGTTGAACTGGATGGACTTTAGTTTGTAAAAAGTTGCTTCCCTGTGTCTTTTTTTAACCTGACTAACTATGTAACTATGTAATGCTTGTAATCGAAAGCACTTGTATATCAAAGCGAGTTTCCCAATAGGAAATAATGGAAACGTAGATAATCCACTCCACAGCCACTGCTATTGTATGCAGTACCGCATGTGGCCAGAGATGGGGGGTGCCGGAGACACTTGGATGCACTCGGAGACACTCAGAGAGGCTCAGAGACACTCGGGAAAGGTGTTTCCAAGTGTGCGGCTCTGAATGTCACCGGCGTCCCCGCACCTCTGACCAAATGCTATACTGCACACCCCAGAGGTTTGAATCCTGCTCGGCTTGCGAGGCAACTCTTGCAAACCGAGTCAGGATTTAAAAAAAATAATAGTGTGTATTGTGAAACGCTCGTAAACTGTGTTGCTCGCAATCCAAGGTATTACTGTACAGGCTCTCCACACTTAACAACCATGTTCCATTCCAACGACCAGGTCATTAAACGAATTGGTCGTTAAACGAAGAGCCACAAGTAATCAATATTTTAGGCATTCTTAACTGGACTTGATGGACTTTTTTTCAACCTCACCTACTATGTAACTATGTAACTACTGTACTGTAGTGTAAAAAAAAGGTCTAAACACAAAACTCCAGCTCAATAACGTTGTTTTAATTTGCATAAGTACAGAACCCAAACGAAAATTCTGTACTGTACTGTACAATACAAGGATGTATAGCGGGTCTTTAGGGTGGGGAGACCTGGTCGTAAGTCTGAGTGGTCGTTAAACAGGTAAGTCGTTAAACGAGGAGTATCTGTATTCCATAATAACATAGGCTATAGGCTGAAGAACTGTGGCTCAAAGTATGCCTCTACATCTACCGTGACTGCAGGTACATAGAAAAGTGAGCCAATCAAGAAGTTTTTGGTCTGTCCCAAGATGGTACTTACTATCGTGTGCTAATGGAGATTTGCAACATGTACGTCATAGAGTTAAGGGTGGCAACCTAGCACTGACTAGGGACATTTTTGGTCAACCCCCAACACTATGGGGTTGATTTACTAAAAGCAACTAGACTGTGCACTTTGCAAAGTGCAGTTACCCTCTGCAACTGCAGTTGCTCCGGAGCTTGGTATATGAGGTAAGGCTTCACTTTGCAAAGAATACCCAATCACGTGGAAGGAAAATGCAAAAAAAAAAAACAGTATTTTTGTTTGCACATGATTGGATGATGGAAGTCAAGTCAGCAGAGCTTCTGCTCATTTACTAAGCTCTGGAGCAACTGTACTTACAGAGTGCATCTGCACTTTGCAAAGTGCACAGTCTTTTTCCCTTTAATAAATCAACCCCTATGTCATTAGTTTTGTAACAGCACCATGACCTTTGGATTCATAGACCTGGTACGGTGACCACATCTGTGTACTGCATTACCATTCATCCATTCTCATCCATGACCGTTCCATGCACTCTTTTGCGGACTACATGACTGTTCGAATCCTCGGAACGTTTCTCTTTTTCTGTCTGTCATGTCTTTAAATTTTCCATTTTCGTAAACCCAGAAGAGGAATGGATGGCGTGGATCAGAATGAGACCAGCGGCATGCAACAAGTTAAGTAATCACTAAAGATGTGAAATATCAAATTTAGAGACAAACATGCACTTTGTGGATCGGTTATTGAGCCTGTGTTTCTATTATCTTTCAGATTTCAGAACATAAGAAAATTCTGAAAAAGACCAACCAAGGCCGGAGGGTGAGAAATATTTCAGTGATCTTAAAGGGCATATTGCTACATCAAGTGAAAAAAGAAAGAAAATAAAGAACCTTGATTATGTGATTGTCTACAAACACCAGTTTTTTTCTTGCCATTTGCACAAAAATTTGAAGTTTTCAGCATTAAAATGCTGGCTTGTTGATTGCAGCACCAGATATGTCAAATATTGTAGACCTTACTAAAGAAAACAATTTTGAAGTTTCTTTATTAATCGTATTTAGTTCTCTGCTAACATCTGTCACTGTAATGGGACGTTTACCATTGAAGTTGGGTTGGGGGACATATGCAAGGGGGACAGGAAGAGCAAGATAACATTTGGTGCTTCATAGGGAAGCAACTTTTTACAAACTAAAGTCCTTCCAACTTAAACTGAATCATTTTCATTTAACCTACAGACAAGATTTGATTTTGGTCATTTGGTTTTTCCTTCTTTTTGATGACCAGTTTTAGTTTGGTTTATCCTGCTGTAGGACCGTATCCAACTATCTGTGTCTTCGCATGTTCTAAAACTCTGACCACACCACAGATCTATAGTGGGCCATGTACAAGCAGAATTCCAGACTCCAGGTATTTGGGGAGGTCTGTAGGTCCTTGTAGGTTCTGCTTTGAATACAGTCAGTTAATAGATTGCTACAAATGACGAAGTAAGATGTAAGAGCGGTATATAAAGTTTGGGAGAAGATTTTACCAAACTATTTTTGACCCTGTTTTTTTCTCATGTTCTAGTTTGGTAACAATTGTGTTGCTCACTGGGTTTAGCTCTGGTACATAATTGAAACCCATCAAGGATTCTTCCTCTGGACCTTTTAATAGAATAAGTGCACTTTGTTGGCTCAGTAATTTAAAGCACATCTATCATAAGAGAACTATGGAGGGGGCTATTGCTTTATGCTTCTCTGGCTATTACACTGTTGCTAAGGCACTAATGCTGTATGTTTGGGGCCAGAACAGGTATAGAGTTAAGAACTTTTCTCAAACTCTCACCTGCTACATGTTTTTTCTATATCAGTGACTAAGAAATATGAAATATAACCTTTCTCAGCCAGGCAACTAGCACGTTTAGTAGGCAGCAAGCAATGTCAACCCTCTTGTTTGTCATGACAGGTGGAGCTGTATTATCTTTGGGAATGTGCACCATTTTACCTAGTTAAATACATAACAGAATACATAACCATAACTAAACATATCTGTGACAATAATGAGGTCTGAAGACTCCAAACAAAGTGGGAAGAAAAGGGAAGTTGCATCTGATTTATATCATATTTGGTCTTTATTAAATTGTGAATTCATTCTATTCAATAACATGCTGGTTGTCTTATTGTAAAACTGCACTTCTGCACCACACCCCTCAACTCTTTTGGGCTGGCTCAGCCACAACCGCTGGAGATCAACAGAAAGCTGTAGCAATTGGCATCTGGGACTCTTGTTTACCACTAAAATTATGAAGGATTGCTAAGGGCCATTTATGAGACCCGATGATCTTATTACATCAGATTGGATTTACACTGCAGTGGATTGGACTCTGCTGGACCCAAACACCAAGAGAACTTTGCAAGTACATTTCACTTTTAATCTGGTTTGTTTTACTGTGGCTATTGTCTATATTGTAATATATTTTCTATAACTGTTGTCTTGCACCATTTTTCTGTTGTTTTATTAAAACACTATTTTAAAATCCTTATGCTAAATCTCTAAATGCTCTAATCAGAATTGAAAGAATCCTTACCTTTTTTGAAGAAAACTACCACATTTTAAACTATGTACATACACATGGTGGCAAGTGTCAAAGATATTTCTTAAACTTCAGAATAGCTGAAGCTGACGCCGTAGACTGTGCGTGTTTTAGTTACAACACATGGTGGTGATTACTGCTTGTGTGTATAAAGGGTTAAAGGAGAAGTACAGCCAAAGCGTTTTTGGCTGTATTTCTTCTGTGGATCACAGGAGTTCAGTTTGTTCTGCACTCCTGTGACCCTTTTCCGTCCAACAGTGGGGTGAAGCCCGCTATCGGCTGACGTCACAGAGCTGGTCTAGGCTGGGTAAAGGTCGTGGTCATATGGTCATGATCCACCCAGGAGCCTGGACCAGCACCTGGCTCAGCCTCTCAGCAAGCCACTGAGAGCCTGAGCCAGTTGATCACGCCCCCTCCACAGCTCAGTGCTCCAGTAAGCACGGGGGGTGGGCAGAGCAGCGAGCAGGTGACTGACAGAACTGAGAACTGGAAAATTTCTGAGAAGGGTTAGGCTAAGAATGCAGTCAACACATTCTGGTGGCAGTGGTGGGACTATTACAGGTCTCCTCCACATTCCCCAGCCTGTGACTGAACACTGAAAGAAGCAGCAGCAGGCTGCTATATAAGAACTGCAAGAAACTATTACCAGGTCAAATTTGGATACCTACACTGCTTGCATTAAAAAAAAAAAAAATACATTTAGGGTCCATTCACACTAGTAACTGCATGTGAATTGCACAGGAACGCTGTGTGGTTCCTGTGCGATTTACATGAAGTTCTGTGTAGTGTGATTTCAGCCCCATTCATTTTGAATAGGCTGTAATTGCACCACACCAAAAGCAGTGCCTGCACTACTTTTTGAAACACACGGCAACCACATTGCATAGTAATTTTGTACCATTCGATCTGGTGCGGGCAAAGGCACTGCATTTGTAACCAGTGTTTGGAGTGTCTTTGCACTGCCCTCCATAGCAGATCACACGGGCAGTGCGATTGGAATGTGGTGCGGAAAGCCGCACGGGAACACGGCTTTCCTGCATTGCACTCTAGTGTGAACGGGCCCTTAGAAATGTAATAATGAACTGCATTTGTGCATTTTAAATCTGCTTAGAGTTTAAAACCTTTCTCGCTTTACATTCATAGTTTTCCCCCTGTAGACCTCCTGACACTCTGAGCAGATGTTACATATGATGCAGAAATTTCTGATGACAATGACACTGTAACGGAACATCAGATGCATGCCCTTGAGAACAACCTGTGTTTTATGTTGTATTTATAATCTCCAGAAGTGACAGTGCTGAGATGACAGATTAAGCTATCAATCATAAGTGGAAGCAGTGCAATCAGCTTCAAGGAATATATCAGCCGTGTTGATTCTCATGTTAGGGAGGACGTTTTTCCAATGAAACCTTAAAGCTGAATTTATGGGAATTATATCTTTTGCATACTTACATTGGACCAACTTGGCACATCTGATATCCGGAGGGCCACTGGGGATGTTGTTAATCACTATAGTAGTCTTCCCTGTATACAGCGAGAGTTGTGATCTTTCAGGTTATTTGTGAACGGTATTCCCTCTGCACAATGACTAAAGGGGATCGCTCATTTGGTACCTCCATCAACACAAGGCATTCTACTATATAAAATGGTGGAGGTGCCAAGCCAGTGACCCCCTGAAGTCAGTGTGCAGAGGTGGAAGCCACATGCACAGAAACTGAAAGATAATGGCTATCATTGTATGTGTAGCGGGGTGTCACTTTAAGGAGCTCAAAAGACTACTATACCCAGTGTGCAGCGGGACACCCACAGTGCATTGCTCGGCGCAAGGTCTGCTGGAGAAGGCCTATTTAAGGAGGAGCGGAGCAACACGCGGGTCTTTTTTTTTTGGACGTTGCCCACCTAGCAAGTGAAGCCTGCGCTGGGTCTGTCGTTGGACTGGGCCTGAGAGTTGGGCCTTGTGATCCAAAGAGCCTTCCGGCCTTCACGGGAGAACCCAAGAGTCACCTCGTCCATCATCCTTTTAAGGACTGTCGGGAGGATCAGAGACTATGGGTGTCGTGGGACTGTGTGCTGGAGTCCAGATACGGAAGTCGGTTGTACGGACTGGTCCGGTCAGGTGAGAGAGCACTTGCTCAAGGATTACTTGACTAATCTTTAGGCTCAGTGTCCCCTGTTCAGGGACCACCGTTACTGGAGTGTTACATTGCACGCTAGAGGGACCGTGTGTTGTGCAGCAATAGTTGAATCCTTTATTGCATATCGAGTAGATAACTGTTTATACCTGTGGATTACAAATACCCTTTAAAGTGCACCACCATTGCTAGCGAAGATCCTTCCCAACGGAAGCATCGTATCTGCAATAGTCAGGCCTGACTGTAAAGCAATTAGACATTGTTTGGGCGCCATCTTTGCCCACGAAGGGGAAGCTCGCGAGCGTAGTTGATTGACATTGAGTGTGTGGAATACTATTAGAACATATTGCTTGTTTATTTGCTTAGCAGTTAACATTGCAGGGCTCTGCATAGGCATATGTACGATTGTCTAACTTCATGCTTTATACTCAGTAAAAGTTACATGTGGTTAAGCAAATACGCTGTGTGGTTATATGTTTATTGCAGTATTGTGATCCCCTTAGCTAACTGGTTTCACAATCCCCTATTTACTGCTATCTGTGCCAAGGGAGGTTAGAGCCAGTTACTGGGGGTTGACAGCAGTGTGTTACAGGTCCAAAATCTATATCAGCAGCCCTCTTAACTGGGGGTATTGCTACATATGCATAGTTGACAACATTCTAAAAACATTTTTAGGGACTCTTTTTTTCTGTAGGTGAAGTATTATTTTAATTAGGGGCGGGACATTCATTTGTAGGCGTGGTCTAGCAGGAGTGAAAAAATGCAGAGAGGACCAAGCCTGCTGTGGCAAAAAATGGGCATTGGGGAGATGGAGAAGCGGGGGTTAACAGAGTTGGGGGGATGGAGAAAAGGGGGAGTCAACAGAGTTGGAGGTGAGCAGAGTTTAGAGGATGGAGAAGGGGGGGTGAACAGAGTTGGGGAGATAGAGAAGAGGGGGTGAGCAGAGTTGGAGGATGGAGAAGATGGGGTGTGAGCAGATGTGGGGGGGATGGAGAAGAGGGGGATGAACAGAGTTGGGGGGATGTAGAAGAGGGGGGTGAACAAAGTTGGGGGATAGAGAAGAGGCGGGGTGAGCAGAGTTGGGGGATGGAGAAGAGGGGAGTAAATAGGGTTGGTAAAGGGGGGGTTATGATCAGAACTAGATTGTTCTGGGCAGTTAGGATATGTGTATTGGGGGTCAGAGTAGAGGCTGCTGGGAGGGAAGACACTGGGACAGGACGGTGGAGGGACAGGCACACAGAAGTTGCTGAGTACATGGCAGTGACACTGAGGAGTCTCTGCCTCAGATGTCTTGCCCTGTTAACCACAGTGCCCCCCTTATCTTCTATAACCCAGAGATAAGCCACGCGAGAAGGGGGCAGTCGTGCGGCTTCATGAGGGACAGCAGACACCCAGCCTCTCCTCAGCCGACCTCGCCAATCACAAGCTGAGTTGCCCGTGACCAGACTGGAGACTGAAAGGAGCTGTATGTTAAGCGTAAATCAGTGTGACAGGGGGGCCACACGGGACCCCTGCAGCTACCGACTGGCTGTGATAACTGTGTCCCACTGTCTGTGACGGAGCCTAATTTTTGGGATTCTGCATGGGACAGGCTCAGACCGGGACATCAGTCTGATTTCCATGAATGTCCCGGGCAATTTGGGACTGTTGGCAACTATGCTGTATGTAGCATGGATTACTACTGTGATATACAGCATCCCCAGCTGCCCAACAGTGACTTACAGATATCCATGCTTACATGAAGCAATTATCCAAAAAATATAATTCCTTGAGTTTAACTCATTATTTACACATTTATGGCTGTGTGATGTTTGTGTTATATCACCATACTCTAGTCTCACAATTTTAGGATACAGTGAATTCTGCATTTATCATATATCTATTTTGTCTCTCTGGTGTAGTTAACAGATCTTCTTGCTGTATCTTTTGAATTCCTTTAAAGCCTAAGGCGCTCAATAAAACCTTCCCATCTGTTACTGAGGCAACATCAACACCCAGTGAATGATGTGTAAACGGTTTATTTAATCAATGCCGGTTTCCATGGAAACGGTGCGTTTCTACAAGTTAGTCTTTTATTTATTACAGCATATGAGTGATGAAGAAAGTTTGGTGTCATTTCGTCACCAATCAAAAGAACCTCTTATGATTTCTATTGACACCACGCTGAAAATCATTGAATTGTTATAGGGTATAGTATTTCATAATTCTATTGAAAATCATCATGTGTACCTGCTTACATATGGAAGTGTTAAGCCACGTACACACGATCGGTTTTACCGATGAAAACAGTCCGATGGATTTTTTTCATCGGACAAACCGATCGTGTATGGGCCCCATCGGTCTTTTTTCCATCGGTGTCAAAAAATAGAACATGTTTTACATTTTTCCGATGGATAAAAAACCGATAGCAATTTCCGATCGTCTATGGGCAAGTCCATCGGTTAAAAAACCCACGTATTCTCAGAATCAAGTCGACGCATGCTCAGAAGCATTGAACTTCATTTTTCTCGGCTCATCTGAGTGTTTTACGTCACCGCGTTTGGAACGGTCGTTTTTTTGACTGATGGTGTGTAGGCAAGACTGATGGAAGACAGCTTCATCGGTTTTCCGATGGAAAAATCCATCGGTTTAAAAACCATAGGAAATCCGATCGTGTGTACAGGGCTTAAGTGGTCATAGGTTTGTGGGCAATGTGGTGAAAAAATTGCTTTGCTACTTTGAGTGTATAGGTGGAAAAAAAATCTATATTCTTTGTTAAAAATAAATATTGCCAGCGTGATAAACCAATTACAGCATTCAAGACCCTACAGATGCTAATATATTTCAAAAAGCCTTCCATTCCCAGGACCGACAACATGATTTTACCTTTTTAATCTTCTACATTTGCTCTTTCAATTACCCAAAAATATGCAGCCTAAGCAGGATTAACAGCCCTGTTGCTTATAGGTACATTTTGATTTTTTATCAAAATCCCAGTAGTTAATCTCTTATCTCTATTACTAACCATTCCTACTGGCTGCTGACATATGCAGAAATCATAGACAAATGGCTGTCATATGAAGGGATGAATTGAAGTGTATCAGAATCGATGAGGTTGTTGGATATAAATAATGAGCTAGTAAGACAGAAGTCCAATGTACAACATCTATATGAAGACACCACACAAAAGATTGCCACCCCACTAACTCTTTTGATCAATTTGTTGGCTATTAATAAAGGCAATTTGCGTCTAACTACCTCATCTATTTTTCCATTTTTGGTGCCCCGTTTCTTCCAAAATGTATTTCATCAACCAAGGTCACCGATGGGTATCGAGGAACTATGGTTTAGGAACAGCCTAAAGTGGAGCTAAAGGGAGGAATACCTACATCTGATTATCAATAAGGAAAAAAGGGGGGGAAGCACTCACAGTGCCACATCCGTAATATTGTATAGAAATGGTGGGAATAACTCAGGAGAGAAACACCCGAAAAGACCGGACTTTGGAGGCACAAGACACGGTAGGTAGGCAAAAATATGTAAAAATGTATATTTATTATAAATGGACAACAAAAACAACACAGAGATTACAAAATGCAAGAAAGAGTTAAAAAATTGTCACAGGATGGAAAATGTGGTCCCTTTAGCGTCAACGCGTTTCGCCGTGAGGCTTCTTCGGGACAGCTTGGGGATAGCAAGGAAAAAACAGGGCTTGCTATCTTGGGGCTGACAGGAGATCTATTAGTCCTTATTAAAAAGAGGTGCGATATTGCACAGATCCAATATAGAGGATGCAAGACATTTGCGTCTCAGTGGTGTCAGGATAGGGTATAGGACAGTGATGGCGAACCTTGGCACCCCAGATGTTTTGGAACTACATTTCCCATGATGCTCATGCACTCTGCAGTGTGGTTGAGCATCATGGGAAATGTAGTTCCAAAACATCTGGAGTGCCAAGGTTCGCCATCACTGGTATAGGATGCTTCCTATAGTGGAAGAAGGCTTTACACGGGAGTCATGTGACTCAGCACATCCATAGAACACCCACTGTTGGATGTATATAAAAATGTTGTATAGGGACAGTTTGTGGATAGACCAGAGCTATAAACATAGAATGCAGCCAGACTTAAGGATAATTAAATCCTTCAAATCAAACAGATGCACCAAATCAAACAGATGCGCCACATAGGCAGGGAAGATAGCCGTGCAGTTTGGGTCGCCACTGGTTCAAAAATCACACAAACGTCCCTGGAGACAGCTTCATCTACCTTCATCTGTTCCAACAGTCTGATGCCCATAAGATCCCTTACTGATGGTGGCGTCTTCTCCATGGCTTCTTCCAGTAGCTGGTTCTTGGTCGTCTTGATTAGACGGTGCCGGATGACATGATTCCCGGAACACTGGCACCATGTTGGAAACGTAAAGTGACCTGTACAGCTCAGTTCTGCTGAGGGTTTCTTATTTTATTGCAGAAGAGACATTGCATAACTCTTCTGCAATAAACAACCTGCCTGTTCAAAAGTTTTTTTTTTTTGCTTTTAGTTACACTTTAAATGACACACTAAAACCTAGTTATTCACATCATCAGAACCTGAGAAGTTTCTGAGATCCAAAGAAACTGTTGACCAATTCATTTAATGCCGCGTACACACGATCGGAATTTCCGTCAGAAAAACCTTGGATGTTTTTTTCCGACGGAATTCCGCTCAAGCTTGGTTTGCATACACACGGTCACACAAAAGTTCTCTGAACTTTCGACCGCCAAGAACGCGGTGACGTACAACACTACGACGAGCCGAGAAAATTAAGTTCAATTCTTCCGAGCATGCGTTGAATTGTTTCCGAGCATGCGTGTTTTTTTTGCGCGTCGGGAATTGCATACAGACGAACGGAATTTCCGTCAAGAACTTTTTCCGTCGGAAAAATAGGGAACCAGCTCTCAATCTTTTGCTGGTGGAAATTCCGACAGAAAAAGTTGGATGGAGCATACACACGGTTGGAATATCCGACCAAAAGCTCCCTTTACACTTTTTTTGATGAAAATTCCGACCGTGTGTATGCAGCATAAAACAGGAAGGAAAGAAGTCTCTTTCACGTGATTAACATGCCTGGCTTTATCTTCTCTATGCTGTACAATAGACAAGATGGCACTGCAAAGTGCTTCGGCAGCGGTGCTACAAGGGCGCTATTAACCCCTTCATCGGCCGCTAGCGGGGTTAAAAACACCTGCTAGCGGCCGAAAAGTGCCACTAAAATTACTGTACCGCCGATGCCTCACCGCCTCAGTGTGAAAGTGCCCTTAAGATAAAATGATCATAATTGTCAGCAGTAAATGTAGGAAAAAGAGTCTTTTATTATAATTTTGGTGGAGGATTTTTACAGCCTCTTTAAGAAAAATTAGTCATGCCCAACAGTGGTTTCTCTCTCAGAGAAAGAGCTCAATCCTGTGAAGGTGAAGAGTAACAGCTAGGCCTCACTTAGCAACGCCCTAGCAATGTCCTGGGCAGTGGCGGCTGGTGCTCAAAATTTTTGGGGGGGCGCAAACAAACTGAAAAATAAAAAATCAATTGCCGCCACTGTGCCCATTAAACGCAGCCACTGTGCCCAAACGCCACCAGTTTGCCCCCTCAAATACAGCCAGTTTGTTTCCATATACAGCCAGTGTGCCCCCATATATATACAGCCAGTGTGCCCCCATATACAGCCAGTGTGCCCCCATATACAGCCAGTGTGCCCCCATATATATATATATAGCCAGTGTGCCCCCATATACAGCCAGTTTGTCCCCATATATATAGCCAGTGTCCCCATATATATAGCAAGTGTGCCCCCATATACAGCCAGTTTGTCCCCATATATATAGCCAGTGTGCCCCCATATACAGCCAGTTTGTCCCCATATATATAGCCAGTGTGCCCCCATATACAGCCAGTGTGTCCCCATATATATAGCCAGTGTGCCCCCATATACAGCCAGTTTGTCCCCATATATATAGCCAGTGTGCCCCCATATACAGCCAGTTTGTCCCCATATATATAGCCAGTGTGCCCCCATATACAGCCAGTGTGTCCCCATATATATAGCCAGTGTGCCCCCATATACAGCCAGTTTGTCCCCATATACAGCCAGTTCCCCCCATATTCAGCCAGTTTGTCCCCCATATTCAGCCAGTTCCCCCCATATTCAGCCAGTTTGTCCCCCATATTCAGCCAGTTTGTGCCCCATATTCAGCCAGTTTGTCCCCCAAATGCAGCCTGTCCCCCCCCCCCAGCCCTGCACTTACCTTCCTCGGTCCGCGCCGTCCTCGATGTGTTCTTCCGCCCTCGATGTCGCTTCAGCCAATCAGGTTACCGGTAACCAGATCCGGTGAACCTGATTGGCTGAAACCTCCACACAGTCTTCTTCCAGGAACGCACCCCCGTGCGTACCTGGGAGGAGTTTTTGGAAGCCGAATACAGCGTGAGAGCTGTGTACGGAAAGCATATCAGAGCCGCTGGCTCTGATAGACACTTCCAAATCACACCCACCGCCGGCCGCCGCTCTAATTCATATGGCCGGCGCTCACCAGGAGGCCGGCCATATGTATAGTGGGCAGCGCGGCAGCGGTGACAATACACAGATTCATGCAATGCATGAATCTATGTATTGTCTTTCAGTGGCGGTTTGGGAGCGAGAGGGGGCGGCGCTCCGGCGCCCTCTATGGACGCACCGCCACTGGTCCTGGGAGTTTTCAGGTCAGACTTCATGAGATACGTAAATGCCCTCCACCTTTAGCAAGGACATTATTCAATTCTGGTCAAAGCTACATTTTCATCTACAGATGTCCTTTATCTGTATAGGCAGTTTTTTGGTAAACGTGTACTAACCCTTTAAGAGAGAAACAGTTGCTATAATAGAGATAAATCTACTAACAGGTAAAAATAAATCTAAGATTAGGTTGTGATGTTATGTGCTATTTGAAATACCAATGCCATCAGGGTGGGGGGGGAGCTACCTACCTAGATGATAACACCATGATATATGTTTAGGTAGGTTGCAAGTCAGGATGTCCCTGCAATCATAGGCATTCCATAGGCTCCAGCATTGGCAGACTGGACCCCTTCATACAATACACGCATTTTAGTGCATTGAAGTGGCCTCGTTAGGGCAGCCCATTCATTTTATTTGAGTTTGCAATGCACCTCAACTTACAAAAAACAGACTTATAGCGTATTTGGCAGCACAGCCCTCTTCAACCCACTGCATGTGCATTGAGGTGTGCTGTACAGCAAGTGCATTAGCAGCTACTATATGTGTCTGTAGAGGGGCCATCCTAAATGAATGGCACTGCAAAGCACATTGTACCATGGGTTGTAATAACCCGCAGAAAAAAAATAGCATTTTTCCATGGGTTACCGCAGCAAATAAGTGTGAAGCCAGTGTTAAGGCATCAAATAACTTTCTGGAGACCCTCAGATGGAAGCTACAATTTGGACTTCTGCATAGTAATTCTTAGGAATGCTTACAACCAGGGCTTTTTTTCAGCGGGAACGCGGGGGAACGCAGTTCCAGCACCTCCTGGACTGACTGTATGTAATGACAAGGGGTGCTGGGGTTGTACTGCAGGGTATTGATGCTCACTGCTGGGGATCAATTTTTGCAGGGGGGGTCTATTGTTTCTGGGGAGGTCTATTGTTGCTAGTGGGGGACCTATTGTTGCTGGGGGGGTCTTATGTTGCTGAGGGGTCAGTTGTTGCTGAAAGAGATCTACTGTTGGGGGAGGGGTCTAATGTTGATGGCAGCCAGAGAGACTATTAATGCTGGCTGTGCAGAGATCTGTTGAAGCTGCTTTTCTTGATATCATTACCAAATTCCATACAAATTACTTAGCACCACAAAATGATACTTGGTTCTATATTGTCTAAAAGGGACGGTACTGGGAGGTGGGTAGGGGCGGAGAAAAGGGGTGACTTGGAATGGGGAAGTTCCTGCACCTATTGTCTGAGAAAAAAAGCCCTGCTTACAACAAATGGGCAAGGATGTACAGTACAGAGAAATCACTAGATGTGGCATATTCTGGTATTGCAGAAGAAGATTAAAGGGTATGTAAAAGGTAAAAAAAAAATTTTTCTTAAATAACAAACATGTTATACTTATCTCCACTGTGCAGCTCGTTTTGCACAGAGTAGCCCCGAACCTGGTCTTCTGGGGTCCCTCGGCGGCTGTCTCAGCTCCCCCTAGCAAGAACTCCTCACCTTCATGCGAGTGAGGTCGCATCGTGAGGAGTTGTTGCGGGCGCGCTCCCGTGATACAGCCGGCGTCCATAGCAGCTCACTGTATCACTCGGCCCCGCCCTCGTCACGCAGCGTCATTGGATGTGATTGACAGCAGCGTGAGCCAATGGCTGTGCTGCTTTCAATCAACCAATGAATGCGCGGAGAAGCCTGGCCGAGAAGCAAGCGCGTTCACGGTGCAGGACTTTTGAGGGGTCAAGTAAGTAAACTGGGGCTCGGGGGGCGCTAATGCGCAGATGTTTTTTCACCTTAATGCATTAAGGTGAAAAAACTTTTACCTTTATAACCCCTTTAAGTCTAAACTTGAAGACAAACTCATCAGCACCAATGTATTTCTTCCTGGATCACAGGGATGATTACAGTCACCCCTGCCAACAGAAAATTCTACACATCTGCTGCAGTAACTTCAAATAAACAATTTACTGATGTTCCATGCAACTTGCCACTGTTGGCCACAACATCCCCCCTCTGCAAACAAGCAATATGGCACAAGTGTTCCAACGCTACATGAACCAAGTTATTACAGGACTATGGACATCCATGTAACATGAAACTTCAGGTATTTCAGTTTTTGACAGATTGGAGAATGGGTAAACCCTCTCTTTTTATTTGTGTCTGTGTCTTCATTGAATAGCTTCTCTACCATCTCATCTTCTATTAACAGCTGCTACTAGGAATTCAAGTAAGCCCCTATTCACATTTGAACTTTTTTCTGTTAATTTCCCTACACCTGACTACATTCAACATGCAGATTCCCTTTCTTTCTAATTGTCTTTGTTCACACTTGTACCCCCAGTTGCCCTACACTCACAAAAGTACATGAACTTTTTTTTAGTGCAGTTAGGTATTTTTGGCCTCATGGACTTCAATTGGAGCACAGGTACTTGTGATTGGCAGACAGGCAGAGTGGTCAGTGACAGTTCAGGTACAAGGCAGGCAAGGCTGAGAATAGCCAGGGTGAAATCTGTAGTCAAAAGGCAGGCAGAGTTCAGAGAATAGTCCAAGTTCCAATCTGAGGTCATAAAAAGGGGGAATCCAAACATGAGGCCAGACAAACGGGGAGCTTGAAGCACGTGTAACAACAATATCACAAGCATGAGACTACAGACTTGGCTAGCCTAAATCAGGTTTGGTCTCAACCCAGAGACTCACTACATCAATCACTTTGCAGGTGGACAGGCAAACAGGGAGAATGCATCACAGCCAAAATCAGGATGCTAGAATGAGACAAGCAGTTAGGTATTTTTGGCCTCATGGACTTCAATTGGAGCACAGGTACTTGTGATTGGCAGACAGGCAGAGTGGTCAGTGACAGTTCAGGTACAAGGCAGGCAAGGCTGAGAATAGCCAGGGTGAAATCTGTAGTCAAAAGGCAGGCAGAGTTCAGAGAATAGTCCAAGTTCCAATCCGAGGTCATAAAAAGGGGGAATCCAAACATGAGGCCAGACAAACAGGGAGCCTGAAGCACGTGTAACAACACTATGACAAGCATGAGACTGCAGACTTGGCTAGCCTAAATCAGGTTTGGTCTCCACCCAGAGACTCGCTACATCAATCACTTTGCAGGTGGACAGGCAAACAGGGAGAATGCATCACAGCCAAAATCAGGATGCTGGAATGAGACCAGCAGCTGTCATGGAACAGGAGCCTTTAAACGCACCTGACAAACACCTGTAAATGTGTAATGAGTGCATCCTCATGCCCAAATAACTCCTATACCCCTATTAAACTGCTCTCCTTCCCATGCCTAGCCCAAAACACAAATTCCTGAACACTTCAAAATCACCTGGAATGCGCTCTGCTCAGATGTGATTGCACTCAGGAGTAATCTCTCTAACAAAGACACACAGGAATACGTATGTTCATATTAAAGAGATTCTCCTAATTTCCTGTCCTGGTGACAGGAAATAAAGGGAAAATTCCTCAACAGAAGCACATAGTGCATCAATAAACCTGACAGAGTTAACAAAAATTCCTCATTCCATCCAAAACTAAAATATAAAATGATTTCAATTGCATTCCATGTTGTTAATTAGGGGCAGCACAGTGGTGTAGTGGGTAGCACTCTCATCTAGCAGTAAAAAGGGTTGCTGGATCGAATCCCAACCACAACACTACCTGCCTGGAGTTTGCATGTTCTCCCTGTGCCTGCATGGGTTTCCTCCGGGTACTCCGGTTTCCTCCCACACTCCAAAGACATGCTGGTAGGTTAATTGGCTTCTGTCTAAATTGGTCCTAGTATATGAATGTGAGTTAGGGACCTTAGATAGTAAGCTCCTTGAGGGTAGGGACCGATGTGAATGTACAATGTACATGTATATGTACTGCGTAAATTGACAGCGCTATATAAGTACCTAAATAATAATAATAATTGTCAAATGTAATTTTCTCAAATATTGCCTGTGGTCACATGCCTGCCATGAAAATCGCTTCTATAACTTATGACAAGACTAAATTGATAGATCTAGACCCTTTTAACATGGAGAAACCCTTGAAGTTACTTTCTGGTCTCAGGGAAACCTTGCTAATAATTACTTATATACAGTTAACTTAACATTGGCATCATGGTCAGTGAGGAGAATGCTCCCAGGGCAGACCATAGATTATGTGAATTTCTTTCCTGCAACCATTGACAGTGCTGACAGGGGAATCCCTCCTCCTGAGACATTGTATTCTCCCAACGGGGGGGGGGGTTAGGGCTAGGGTCAGGGGTCAAGGGGTAGGGTTAGGGACTTAGTGTTAGGGACTTAGGGTTAGAGGGTTAGGGTTAGGGTTTAGGGGTTAGGGTTTTCCCTTTAAGAGCAAGGCTAGGATCCAGGATTTGGAACAGGGACCTCCCCCAGAGGTCAAAGGTCAGAAGGCGGGTTCCCAGAGGTCAGAGGTCACCGGGCGTGGCTGACCCACCCCCACCAAAGTGTACCGCCTACCCCAACTAAGTCGGGGAATGAACAAGCCGGGGAATGAACAAGTCAGGGAAAGCGTCTAGTGATTATTGCTAGTGGCAATAGCAGCCATTAGCGATAATCGCAAGTGAATCCAGCAGGCTGGTTGTACCCAAGTTGATTGATCGATCACCTTGGTTCATTCAACCTGCCCACACGCAGTCCGAATCGTCTATGGCCGGCCTTACACTTGTGGTCAGTTGGAGCAGCTAGCTAAAAAGATCACTGGGGTCAGTGGTTACTTATCTGAGAGGCAGAAACTGCTCACTTCCCAAGGAACCCCTAGCAACCCATCGAGTGTTCCATTGAACCCTGTTTAAGGAAGGCTGATCTATGGAAACAATATTTTGAAAGCTTATTTCACAGACTTGTCTTACATTATGAGATTTGCAAGAAATGTGTTGTTTTTTCCTCGGACAATAGTGATTTTTCTTGCACATCTTCATGTGGTTGCCTATGAGTGACAGTTCTCATAGACATCGCACAGACACACTGAGCTATCCCAGTATATTTCTATTACATTTTTACAGGAATAAGCTGCTTATCGTTGTTAACTTCACTGTGTTCTCTGTATGACCCTGAAAGTATTTATTATGTCAGAAACTGGATTGAATTAAGCAGGGATCTGCTGCTTTGTGTGCATTCTGTTCAAGTCTTGCACAGTGTCACAGTGATTTAATTATTCTTGGTGATTATGATGGTAGATTACCTAGTTTACTAAGACAATTACACTTTCCTTTGTGTTACTACTTATGCCTTGTACACACGATCGGAATTTCCGATGGAAAAAGTCAGACAGACTTTTTCCATCGGATATTCCCACCATGTGAATGCCCCATCTGAGTTTTTCCATCGGAAATTACAATGAATTCTGTCGGAGTTTAGATGTGATTTTGGCCGGGCAAAAGTCTGACCGTGTGTACGGGGCATTAGTCCAAGAGAAACTGTAGAATATTTTAGGTTCTTATTTTTTCATAATAAAGTTTGTCTGAAAATAATTTTTGATGTGTTTTTTTTCTATAACCCCGGTGTAATATTTGGTGTTATATTTACTGTAGTTATTGGCGTATAACACTCACTTTTTTACCCTGAAAATAGAGGGTAAACTGTGCCTGTGTGTTATACGCAGGGGGCTATGGAAAGTTTTTTACCTGAAACTTCCCTCTTAAAGTTAGGGTGCGTGTCATATGCCTGTGCGTGTTATACGCCGATAAATACGGTAGTTTTGAGTTGTTTTGTTCCATATTTTCATGATCACCTTTCATATCCACCACAACTGTAAACATTTGACAGCTCCATTTTACAAGAAGACATTAGAAGATCTAAGAAGGTCAAGCCTACATGTAAGAATCCATCCTGAGCAGTGAATGATGCATAAAAGTGAAGCCACCTGAGGAAGTAGATGGGCACAGACAGGACTGTTTGTCAGTGAGATGGTTCCTTGAGAAACTGGTTTGGCAGCTCCGAGAGGGAAGAATTGTGGGTGTCTATATATGCAAGGATTGGCTGTTGAGCCACTTACCTCAAAGAGGTTAGGAGAGCTCTTGCAAAGTGTGTTTGCATATTCTAATGATTCTTTGAAGAACCAAAAGCAGCAGTAGTTGTGGGAATCTATTATGAAGAGACCTTCCCCAAAGTTAAGAAAAGGGCATGCATGTACTTCCAGTGGAAACAGCAGATTTTAGCACAGGTGGGCTGCTTGTATTTATAACCCTACCAGGGCCGCCATCAGGGGGGTACAGGTAGTACACCTGTAAGGGGCCCGGAGGTCCCCAGGGTCCCGGATGGCAACCCCCTTTTTTTTCTTAAATTTTTTTTTTTTTTTTTACTTAATTATTTATTTATTTTTTATTCTTTTTTTATTTATTTATTTATTCTTTTTTTTTGTAAGGGGCCCAGAGGTCCCCTGGGGCCCAGATGGCAACCCCCCTTTTAAAAAATAAATAAAATAAAAATAATTTTCTTTTGTAAGGGGCCCAGAAGTCCCCAGGGGCCCGGATGGCAACCCCCACTTTATTTTTGTAAGGGGTCCTGAGGTCCCCAGGGCCCCGGATGGCAACCCCCCTTTTTTATTATTATTTTCTTATTTGTTTTATTTTAATTTTTTATTTTTTGTAAGGGGCCCAGAGGTCCCCAGAGGCCCGGAGGTCCCCAAGGGCCCGGATGGCAACCCCCTGACCTCAATAATTTGCGGCAACAGCACCCCCCCACTTCTCAATTAGTTGCACCCCCCCTGAAGCTGTGTAAAATTCCTGATGGCGGCCCTGAACCCTACCCCTAGTGTGCTGTTACCACACTAGGCTAGAGAATGCCTGCAAGAAGTCTATTGTATAATCCTGGCAGGAACGTTTATGTCAGGGTGGAGCAAAGCTTCCAGGCTTTCTGACCTTTCAAATCAACATTCCCCACAAGAGCAGTTGGCCATCAGGTACTTACCTGCTTCTATAGACTTGAGATCATCAGCCTATCCCGGCATATCTAACCTGATTGACTAAATATCATCCTATCTCCATGGGCTACATGCTAAGTGATTTGAAGAGATACTGTTTGTGTTTTAGACAAATTCCATTTTACTGGTGTCAGAGGTGGACATCTAACCTGTCCCTGGGGTGCAGATATGCCACCCACACCCAGGATTCCTGGACCTCCACTGGCTGCAGAGGTATAGAAGAGCATGGTGCACCTTAACAAAATCCAAACTCGAAACAGGACAAGTGGATTTACATCAGTATTATCTGAGATGAACAGATATCTGTTTTAAGACCATCAGCCTAATTTGGGTTGAATTTGAGTTGGGTTCAATCTGGTTTGCCTATCTCCACTGGTGGCACTGTCAATGCAACATACTGTACATCATTGCACCAGTATATACACTCTGCTTTATGTATTCCCCGGCACACTTCTTCACTGTGTACACTCTGCTTTCTGTACTATACTCCACAGGGCTTTTTTTCCAGGGGGAACTTGGTGGAACTCAGTTCCACCACCTCTGGCTCAGACCTTTCAGAAGTCTGGCTTCTGTGTTTACAAGTGACAGCTCTGCACTCTGTATGTAATGCAATCCTGGTATTTAATGCCCCTATAAGACCATCCTACTGTTTTCGTGAAATTTGACAGAACACACCCACTATTTGATGTGATTTGGAGGGTGTGTGTATGGGGAGGGGTTTTGTGGGGCCGTGGTTAAAGCAGAGCTCCGCCGAAAAAATTAATAAAAAATAAATATTAAAAGCCATCAGCTACAAATACTGCAGCTGCTGACTTTTAATATTAGGAGACTTATCTGTCCTGGAGTCCAGCGACGTCCGCAGCAGAGGACAAGCAATCGCTCATCACTCTGCTGCCCCCACCGCCATCCTTGGTGAGGGAACCAGGCAGTGAAGCCTTGCGGCTTCACTGCCCGGTTCCCTACAGCGCATGCGCGAGTCGTGCTGCGCCGTTCTGACTGGTCCCTGTTGTGTTCTGGGAGCCGAGTGTCTCCCAGAACACTACGGGAATCTGCGGGAAGTGACGTACTTCCCGCAAATTTCCCGCAGTGAGGACTCCCGGAAGTGGGTGCAAATACCTGTCTTAGACAGGTATCTGCACCCCCCTCCCCCCTGAAAGGTGTCAATTGTGACACTGGAGGGGGGAGGGTTCCGATGAGCGGAAGTTCCACTTTAGGGTGGAGCTCCGCTTTAAGTTTCAGCACCTATTGTTTGAGAAAAAAAGCCCTGATACTCCATACTGCTCCACTGTATATACTACTTTATATACTCTACTCCGCACTGCTCCATTGTATACATTATGCTTTAAATACAGTGCCTTGAAAAAGTATTCACACCCCTTGAAATTGTCCACATTTTGTCATGTTACAACCAGAAACGTAAGTGTGTTTTATTGGCATTTTATGTGATAGACCAACAAAATGTAGCACATAATTGTGAAGTGAAAGGAAAATGATAAATGGTTTTCCTTTTTTTTTTACAAACAAATAACTGAAAAGTGTGGTGTGCATTTGTATTCAGCCCCCTTTACTCTGATACCCCTAACTAAAATCTCATGGAACCAGTTGTCTTTAAAAGTCACCTAAATAGTAAATAGTGTCCACCTGTGTGTAATTTAATCTCAGTATAAAGACAGCTGTTCTGTGATGCCCTTGGAGGTTTGTTAGAGAACCTTAGTGAACAAACAGCATCATGAAGGCCAAGGAACACAGCGACAGGTCAGGGATAAAGTCGTGGAGAGGTTTAAAGCTGGAGTTAGGTTATAAAAAAATATCCCAAGCTTTAAACATTTGACAGAGCTCTGTTTAATCAATCATCCGAAGATGGAAAGAGTATGGAACAACTGCAAACATGGCCGTCCACCTAACCTGACAGGCCGAGCAAGGAGAGGATTAATCAGAGAAGCAGCCAAAAGACCCATGGAAACTCTGGAGGAGCTGTAGAGATCCACAGCTTAGGTGGGAGAATCTGTCCACAGGTCAATTATTAGTCGTGCTCTCCACAAATCTGGTCTTTATGGAAGAGTGGCAAGAAGAAAGTCATTGTTGAAAGAAAGCCATAAGAAGTCCAGTTTGCAGTTTGCAAGAAGCCATGTGGGGGACACAGCAAACATGGAAGAAGGTGATCTGGTCAGATGAGACCAAATTTGAACTTTTTGGCCTAAAAGCAAAACGCTATGTGTGGCGGAAAACTAACACTGCACATCACCATGAACACACTATCCCCACTGTGAGACATGGTGGTGGCAGCATCATGTTGTGGGGATACTTTTCTTCAGCAGGGACAGGGAAACTGGTCAGAGTTGATGGGAAGATGGATGGAGCCAAATAAAGGGCAATCTTAAAGCGGAGCTCCGCCGGAAAAAAAAATTAAAAGTCAGCAGCTACAGCAGCTGCTGGCTTTTAATATTTGGACACTTACCTGTCCTGGAGTCCAGCGACGCCTGCAGCAGAGGACGAGCGATCGCTCGTCACTCTGCTGCTCCCTCCGCCATCCTCGCTGAGGGAACCAGGAAGTGAAGCCCTATGGCTTCATGCCCGGTTCCCTACGGCGCATGCGCGAGTCGCGATGCGCCGTTCTGATTCGTTCTCCTGTGTTCTGGAAGCCGAGTGTCTCCCAGAACACTACGGGAAGTCTGCGGGAAGTGACGTAACTCCCGCAGATTCCCGGAGAGAGGACTCCCGGATGTGGGTGAAAATACCTGTCTTAGACAGGTATCTTCACCCCCCTCCCCCCTGAAAGGTGTCAATTGTGACACCGGAGGGGGGGAGGAATCCGATTAGCAGAAGTGTAAATTTAGGGTGGAGCTCCACTTTAAAAGAAAACCTGTTATGCCGCGTACACACGATCGGACCTTTTTCCGACCAAACTCCCATTGGAATTCCTGACGGAATTTCATCGGAAAAAAATAGAACAGGTTCTATTTTAAAGTTCCGATGGAATTCATCGGAATTTCTCCGATGGGGCCCACACACGGTCGGAATTTCCGATGAAAAAACTCAGACGGACTTTTTTCATCGGAAATTCCTATCGTGTGTACACCGCATTAGAGTCTGCAAAAGACTTGAGACAGCAGGACAACGACCTTAAACATTCAGCCAGAGCTACAATGGAATGGTTAAGATCAAAGCTTATTCATGTCTTAGAATGGCCCAGTCAAAGTCCAGACCTAAATCACATTGAGAATATGTGGCAAGACTTGAAAATTGCTGTTCACAGACGCTCTCCATCCAGTCTGACAGAACTTAAGCTATTTTGCAAAGAAGAATGGGCAAAAATGTCACTCTCTAGATGTGCAAAGCTGGTAGAGACATCCCCAAAAAGACTTTCAGCTGTAATTGTAGCAAAAGGGGGTTCTACAAAATATTGACTCAGGGGGGCTGAATACAAATGTACCCCCCACACTTTTCACATATTTATTTGTAAAAATATTTGAAAACCATTTATAATTTTCCTTCCACTTCCCAATTATGTGCCACTTTGTGTTGGTCTATCACATAAAATTCCAATAAAATACATTTACATTTTTGGTTGTAACATGACAAAATGTGGGAAATTTCAAGGGGTATGAATACTTTTTCAAGGCACTGTACTTTGCTCCCCACTGCCCCACTGTACCTATTCCGCTTTATACACTGTTTTTCAGGTTTGTAAACTGTTGATTATTATTTTGTTTTTGAAGACCAATCTTGAGTGAGTTGAAATGCCTTAGATATTGGTGTCAGAAAATTGTAAAAAAGCCAAGACGTTTTGTATAGATTGTTGTAGGCTATAATATCTGTCATGTTTGGGGGTTTTTTCGGCCTTGGCTGAGGTTCGGCTTTAATCTCCTTAACATATTTGTGTTACAAGAACCTGAGTTGTAAAGACATGCATGTCACCCATGCAAAATACAAAAGCCATACACAATTTATGAACATGATAGCTGATTGTAGCCAAGATTTGTGGATTCCATAGGTGTGCGCAGACCATTGCATTGGGGTGTGCACTCCAAAGCTCAAACACACATGCCTTTCTCTGTAGCCTCAGCTGCACTGAACAGTGAATTGAATGGGAAGTGCTCTGTGCTGAGCGGCTTCCTATTCATTCACAAACTGAAGCATAGTAAACACAGTTCACTATGCTTCTGACTATAGGTTTATGTTTGTCCCAATGAGAGTTCACTATGCTTCAGTTATGAATGAACACAGTTAAAGAGGAAGTAAACCCTGATGGGTTTTACTTCCTCTTTTGCTACATGAACAGCCTGCAAATGTAAAGCATAATGGGCTAGTATGCATTGCATATTAGCCCATTATGTGACACTTACCTGCAAAAGAATCCAGCGATGTCCCCACAGTAGGAAGCGTCCATCTTCTGTCTTCTCTTCCTTCCGGGCTGCGGACTCTGGCGCTGTGATTCGCCTGACGTCACTCCCGTGCATGCGCACGAGAGCCGCAATTCACGGCACAGGCTGGGGAAGAAACGGCACTTTGTTTTGTTTCTTCCCCGCACATGCGCCGTTAACATTTGCCGCGGACTACAAGTGAGATATTTCCACTACCTATAGGTAAGCCTCATTCTAGGCTTACCTATAGGTAGAAGTAGTCAAAAGCGGTTTACACCCACTTTAATGAGTGTGTTCGCTGTGTTCATTTAGAAAAGGAAGGGGCCGGTAAATGACATATTGATTAGCCCCTTCCCCCCACACTCCATCCTGAAACATCCCCTGCAGCAGCCGCAGCAGAGAAGAGGAAAGGAGGAAAGCCAACAGCACTACGGTGAACAACGGGAAGCTTGGTCAGTAGGGGGAATCTGCACCGCACATAGTGATTAGGGTGTGCCCAGGCACACCTGGCACACCCCCTGCGCACGCCTATGGTGGATTCCCAAAAGATATTCAGAATGTAGTTTTCAGATACATTTAGAAGGAGGGCATTGAAATAAAAGTAGAACTATGGCCTCTAAAAGCTCTTTTTGATGTATAGGCTGCTGGTTAAAGGATGTTTCCTGCAGTGACCCCCCCCCCCCCCCCCCCGCTTGGACACACCAAACACATTAGCTTATTTGTTTATTTATCCCAACCCCTCCCCCCTCTTTTTTCCCCCCTTCCTCTAAAAAAAAGTTGGGCAGTTTTTGTTTTTCTGTAACAACATGGCCTGGGGAATGCCCAGGGAAAAACCAAGCCTACTTACCGACCAGCTCGCTGACAACCAAATAACCTGTCTAACAGTATGCGTTAAAAACAGGGGTTTGTCCGCACGCATTTGCAAACGCATTTTGTTTTTCTGTGACAAGGTTTACACAATCTTCAGCTTACCATAAGGGAGCCAATAGTATCTCCCCTCCCTGATGACTGATTTTTGGATAATCTGCTGGATTTGCATGGTCTGTGAATCCGCTGATCCCTTTTTGTATCTGAATTTTATCCACTAGATGTCTACAATTTTATTCTGTATAATGATGTATAAATTATCATCTTTCATTGTCTTACTGTCATAGAAACTGCCTTCTTGGTTAAATGAAGAATAAAAAAAAAATAAAAAAAGAACTATGGCCTCCCATTAAACAATGTACTGCAGCACTGAAAGTATAACTTAACGTGATTGTAAACCCGTTTTTTTTTTTTTTTTAAACACCTGCAAGACAAAGCCATAATGAGCTAGTATGACTAGCATACTAGCTCATTATGCATTACTTACCTTAGATCGAGGCCCCCAAAGCTGTCCTCATCTCCCCCTCCAGCCACACCCATCGCTCCACAGATACCTGGAAGGTTACTTCCGGGTATCGCCGCTCCGGCCAATCACAGCACCGCTCCGGCGCTGTGATTGGCCGGAGCGGCGAAGACGTCACTCCGCGCATGCGTGCGGGAGCCGGCAAATCCGGCAAAGCCGGATTTGTGAATGTGGATTCTGACTATGAATGCACCGCTGTCTACGGCGCACTTGCGCCGTAGACATCGGTGCAAGTCTTTATTGTAAATATCTCCTAAACCGTGTAGGTTTAGGAGATATTTCTTGCACCTAGAGGTAAGCCTTAATCTAGGCCTACCTGCAGGTGCAAGTTGCATAAGTGGGTTTACAACCACTTTAAGGCAAATAGTTTTTTTTGGTTTTGGACAGAGTGGTGAGGGATTAGAACACCTTCACCCTCTCTATTGTTTCTGTTTATCATCGAAAGTGAAAGTAAAAGAAAATCCCAAATTTTGGGTTGTCCCCAGAACACTAATAGAGGGGAAATCTTCCAATAGGGACACTAACTCTGGTAACCTGGGGGGCCTGAACGAATTCCTTTAATTTGCAGGGATTTCCTCACTTCCTGTTTTGGCTATGGGACAGGAACTGAAGGTAAATCTTCCAAATGGGACATAGATGGCTAAAAACTGACAGGGGTTCTAACTCTCCCATACTCTATTCAAAATTAAGAGGTTTTGCCTATAGTCCTACTTTAATAATTATAAATGCATCTGCTCATTGTTTTCTTCTAGTCCCCCTGCAAAGTCTCACAAATACTTGTTGATTCTACTAGTGGAGTCCACCTAATGAAGCTTCCTATGATAGTGTGGCAACAATGCTGCACTGCTCTTGAATTAAGAGCAGAGTTGACAATGTCATGTAGGATGTGCCTGCTTGCACTACAATGAGATGAATAATTGTTGGAGGTGGCATGCCTAACAGCATTGTAACTGCTTATTCACAAGCCTGTAGCATGTCAATGAGCACCTGGCCACACCTAGTCCTGCCCCCTGCTTTCTGGATTGACAGCCTTGCCTCTATTGCTGAAATCACTGCGAGCTACAGTTTCTAGACTAGGGAGTATGTGAAGCACAAATAAAGGAAGATTTGGAAAAATCATGGAAGGTAAAGGAAGTTTTGGTTTGCTTAATGAGGACTGTACATAACATGATAACTGGATGTTGTACTTGTTTAGACTGTCATACAGGAGAAGTTCATTTTTGGGTAATCAAGGGGAATAGTGATATTGTAAACTTCCAAGCCGCTGTTTGAAGTAAACAGCGAGCCACTCAATTCATAATTTAATGAGCAGGTGCACAGTGGTGCACTATGTTCTAATAGATAGCAAAAAGGACCTCTTAAATCAGAAATGTGGCTAAAAAAAACAGCTTCAATCATATCAATTACCTGTAATAAAGTATGTTCCGTGTTGTGCATACAGCTGGATCCTGAAGAAATCTTCACTGCAGGGGTGTCTGTGCTCTTCCTGTCTCTGAACCTCTGGCACTGTGATGGTTAACAGTTTGGGGTCTTCAGGCAGAACAGCAGTACAGATGGGGACATGCCCTTACTTACTCCTACATTGAGAAACATTCAGTCATTGCCTTCACTGCCTTTAACCCAATCTGTGAATGGGAGAGAGTCTGCTCAGTCACAGACCCATCAGACCATTTGTACTGCTGTTCTGCCTGAAGCCCCATCTGTCAACCATTGTTGTGCTGGAAGATCAGAGACAGGAAGAGGACCGGCCTCCCTGCACTGAATTACAGGATCCAACTGCCTGTACAATGTGGTTTATACTTCATTACAGGTAAGTGATGTGACTAAAGCTGGAGAGATTTTTTTTTTCCTAGGTAAACTTCAGCTTCCAATCTGTTTCTAACATATAATAAACACCTACATGTAAGGCATTGTTGTAATATTAATATATATGTGTATGTATTTTATATATTGTGTTATATGTATAGCACAGTGTATATGTGTCACATACATTCAAGGTTACACATCAAAGGGTGTTTGTTGACCAAAGGGGGTAGTGGCCAAACCAGATTTACTACACATATCAAAGGGGACAGATAATGATTCTGATGTGCTATGTTAATGTTAATATGCAAGAATACAAATTAGAGATGTAGGCATTCAAGGACAAGTCCATTTTACACATCAAAAGGGTGTAGGCTACATTAGTATCTGTTAATCTAACTACACATTTCAAAGGGGATGTTAATATTCAAGAATGAAAATTAGGAAAGGTGATGACTGCAGCTGGGGGTCATTATCTGTCACTCTGAAAGACAAAGTGACAGATCAAAGACTTAATGGAGACAGCCAATCAAATTGCTCAGCCATTCAGTGTCAGACCAGTATTTGAGACATTCAAGCTGGCATCCAGTCTACTCTAGTTTTTTTTCTCTGTGGATATGAAGGCACAGGTCTAGGAAAATATGGGACTCTAAAGCTACTATTCGTTGTCATATTTACTCTGTGGATTTGTATCATCTGTGGACTTTGGTCTTTGTTCTGTGTTGGAAGTCAAATAAAATGCACTCTCTGGAGAACTGGGTTGTTGCTGCGGAACATAACTTATATCATCATTACAATAAATAACTACATATCAATTATCTAACCGGACTATACATTATATCACTACTGGCATATGTAGCATCTGCAAACTAGGTCATGGTGTCTCTGTGACATTTTCCTATTCTAATCCAAAATAGTACGACGCTGGGACATATCTGTATTAAGCCCTAAATACTTTGAGAGCAGGCTTACCTAGAGGTATCTCCATTTATCCTTATGTACAATAGGGTGTCCAGACTTATGAAAAGGCACTTGAAGACCAAAGGGCAAACTCAAAAACTAGGAAGCATGGAAAACGCTTAGGTCAGTGTCTCTCAATGTTTTTGATGTGTAAGGCAGTATAAGAAATACATTTGGCCACTGCCCTAAGGGACCTGTTTTATAATTATTGGACAAAAAAGGAAAAGCATTTGTGTTGAAACCAATTTGTTAATATTTTTCCTTTTAAAATTCTACACTAAAAAAACTTTGGGATTCTGGTTGTTTTCAAGAACATCTCCAATATTTGCCTCTCTTATTCTGTAAATGTGGTCAATGAATCCTACATCTGTGTGGTCATCAAAGTTTCTTCATGGGTATGATACTAACAAGTTTAAATTGTTAATTGTTTTAATTTCATTCAGGCTTTGTTATTTTAAGTTGGTTACCCAACATCGGTAAAAGGGCACATTTTAAGTTCTAGATAGTATTTAATTTAGCAAGATGTATACAAATTCTTACATGGTAATATGGTCCTCAAAGACCACTAGATGAGTCCAGCAAGTTGTGCTGCATGTGAGTGACGTTTCTTCTGTTCTCCTTGTAGATGGATGAAATTAAATTTAAAGACAGAGCAGTCTACATGCTGGAGAAAGAGTTAGGTGTGCAAGCCGGCCATACCCAAAGACTGCAGCTCCAAAAAGAGGCTCTAGATGAGCAGCTTACCCAGTTCAAAGAGTCTGACCGTCATCTGGGTAGCCCAAAGAGAGAACTTCCTTTTGCAAGTGGTGCAGGAGAAGCTTCTGATCCGGGGAGCCCTGTAAGGATTCTGCTCACTGGCCTTTTAACAATTTTTCACCCTAAACTTTCTTGCTGTCTTGCTGTTTGGTGTAGGGTGGAGCATATTTTCTTACAAAATACATATTTTTGAATTTTAAAATATTATATGAGGCATATTTTTTTTCTTGAGTATATGTGTTCCTGCAGGACTAGAAAATGACTGTCTTCGACAGGAAAGTTCTCTATATCAATTCACTAAATGCTTGAAGCTGCTGAAATCTGATATCTGGATGAATGCCCCTGTTGCCCTTAAAGTTTGACTCCTTTCACTTTCTACTGGGTGACCATTTCTAATGGTGTCCTCACATTACTAGGAAAGTACTTTGATTCCTGTGTCCCCATCAAAGAGATTTCCCCTCACTTTCTGCCACTTTGGGCAGATCAGAACATTCTAAAAAACTAAAGAGGTTCTAACCTTTCCCCCACTCTATCAGAAACTGAAAAAATGCTTGGGCTTGGGCTCTAAATAAAATCTGACCTTTTCTTTCCAACCTGCCCATCTATGTTCATGACAAGTGCTTCACCTTCATCTGAATTTGGCATTGTTTATCACACGTTAAATATTTATCCATAGAGGTGATTGGCTTCTACGTCGACAGTAGTACGTCACCTCTAAAGCCTCGTACACACAACCGGTTTTCTCGGCAAGAAAACTGCTGGGAGAGCTTTTTGCCGTTAAAATCGTTTGTGTGTATGGTTTCTCGACAGGAAAACTGCCGGGAATCTCGATGAGAAAAATAGAGAACCTGCTCTCTATTTTTCTCGTTGTGATTCTCGGCAGAGTGTTTCCTGCCAAGAAATCCGGTCGTCTGTATGCTTACCTGTCCGAGGTAAACCCACGCATGCTCGAAAAGACATAGACGCATGCGCGGTAGCATACAAGGTTAGTGTAGGGTGTAGAAAGATGGCGGTGACGGCATCGAATGTGACGAGCGCCGGCTCGTCGTAGTCGATGATGTCACCGCGTTCTTGCCATTCAAAAGAACAGCGTTTTTTTGGAGTGGCCGTCTGTACACAGGGCTTGGAAAGACAAGCTTGCCAGGAATCCCGTCGAAAAAACCCGACGTTTTTTTTTCCAACGGGATTCCCGCCCGTGTGTACAGGGCTTGATTCTCAATGTCTTCACTGCATCCCATTAACCCTAGAAGGAAACGTGGCTTTGATGCTGTCAGAATGGAAAAAAAAAACACTTGATCCAATATGAAGGTGGCAGGATGCTTCAACACTCCCGACTAGGAGCCGTTAGTGAATGATATAAGTTGTATATCATGTGATCAAGCCTAATATGAGGAAAGGAAGCCTGTCATTTGAGAAATTCTGGTTCTGCCATTGGTGACCTCTTATTCTGAAAATGCTGGCCTGGAACAAGTATATAGATAGGTATGTAAAAATGTAATTACTGCGCTGTTCCTGGAAAATCTAATAAGTGATACTGCTGCAACTTAATGTGAGACACACACAATAAGGTAAAACAAAAATAAAAAAGCTGCGCAGAATATAGTGCTGTGTCAATATTGGATGACACGTGAAATAAATATCAAAAAGCAAAGAAAGAATGAACCCTCTATGCTTCTGATAATAGACCATATATCTGTTAGTGAAACATATATGATAGACATAAAAATATATATAATGAAAAAAAAAATGTATAAGTCAATCAAAATATTCCAATAGTGAAAAGTGAAAACAATATGTGACCCCTCAAAAGAGTCCAAATCACTCAATTCAATCTATGAAGGTGAAATGAGAGGGCTAGGTGAACCCTCTGGACGTTAAGTCCACACTGTTAGACTGCTAAAAAACAAAATTTCCCACTGTAAATGAGATTTCGGATAACAGTTCACAGATAAAAGGTCCTCGCACCCATATTCCACGGTGAAAACACAACACCCAAGCAGGAGTGATAAGAAAGAGATCCTCCACCAATAAATTGCTGCAGCTTACCAGATTTTTAGATCTCTTGTTTAGGGAGATCGTATGCGCTTGAGGCTATTTCCCCAGCCTTGGGTCTCTACACTTTGATGGCAGGGTGACACCAGAATTTCCAACCCGCATGTCCACAGTGGTAATGTTATTGGTGTTGTTCCTCATGCAAAAACGAAAAATGCTTCCATAGTGTAATCCAATTTAAAAGCATTTATTGTTAAAAATAGATAACATTGCACTTACAATTAAGCGGATGATATCTGGGGTTTTTAAAAACACATTCGAGCTGGCCGTCTCTCGATTGCAGCCCGTTGCTTCCGGGACTGGCACAGTACGCGGTGACGTCAGCACTCCGCTCCTCCCTACGCCGTTTTGTCACAGATGACGTCTTCCAGGGGCATATAGATAGGTATATGTGACCATTCTTCAACTTCTCTGATCTTTATACTTGTTCTGAGTCAGTGACTGGAACGTGTTAAGCCCAGCATAAAAGTCAGACCACTAGTATTTTTTTTAAGAAGGTAACAGCACAGCAGCACTGGTATTTCTTTCATGACAGGTTCAGTTTAAGGAATATTTATAGCCATACCTTTTAATTTTGGATAAAGTAAGGAGTATATATTCCATGAGGGAGTTTTATATTCACTTCCTCTCCCAGAAACACAGCAAAAATTAAGAGGAGATCTCTTCAAAGTTAGAGAATATAGTCTCAGTTAAAGGGGTTTCCCCATTAAAAGATTTCTCCTAACCACTTTCTATACTGAAGACAATTGCCACTAGTACCAATAGTGTGGGTAAATCTCCTCAGTGGTGACACAGAGAGCAATAGGCACCTGAAATAGGGTCTAACCCATGCCTACTCAAAATCAAATCAAATCTAAATAAAAATGTTTTAGCTTTAATACACTTTATGCTAGAAGCTACAATATATATATATATATATATATATATATATATATATATATATATACATATATAATTTATATACACACTGATCATCCATGACTTCATGACCACTAGTGAATAACATTGATTATCTCATTACAATAGCATCTGAAATTTGGTAGTATATATTAGGCAGTAAGAAAACATGTTGTCCATGAAGTTGATGTGTTGAAAGCAGAACAAATGGGGGGCGGATGTTACTATGACACGTACCACCTACACCTCTTCATGGAAATGGTACTCCCTGATGGTATTGACCCCTTTCAGCAGCATAATGCACACTGCCACACTGCAAAAATGGTTCATGAATGGTTTAAAAAAACAAATATTCTCCAGGTCTAAATCCAATCTTGCACCTGTGGGATGAGCTGGAAAAACATGTCCGATCCATGGAGGCCCCACCTCACAACTTACAGGACCTAAATTATCTACTGCTGGTGGCTTGGTACCAGATACCACACACGGCATGTCTTCAGAGGTCTAATGGCATCAATGCCTCGAGGGGTCATGGCTGTTTTGGCTGTAAAAACTGGACCTACACAATATTCGACGGGTGGTCATAGAATTATGGCTGATCGGTGTGTATATATACATACAGTATATATATATATATATATATATATATATATATATACACTGTGTAATATATATATATATATATATATATATATATATATATATATTGTACTTGTAGCTATGCTGCTCTAATCTATAGTAATTCTCTCTTCAATTGTTATGTGATCATGGCGTTAACAATAAATCATGGCGTAAACAAGCAGCATATTAATATATAATCATATAGATGCAGGGTTTAATTTTTGTAGTGTTCCCTTAAATCTTGTTTTAAGGGCAGTTTAATTTCAGCCGCTTCAGTGCAAATTACAGACTTCATCTTCTAGGTTTGCTTATTCTTCTACATTATTCAATTTTGAAGATATAAATGTAACTTATTTGCAACTTTCATTTGGTAAATTCGAAGATGTAACGCCTTGGCTTCAGATGCTACCAGTGCCAGATTTAGACCTTGGGGGGCCTGGGGCACTTCAAGTTTGGGGGCCCCTCAACATAGAAATTAGTGAACCGAAACAAATGGTAAACCATATTCGTTCTAAAAAAATGTTAGGTTCCGAAGAGGACATTTGTCTTATTTTTTTCCCTTAAATTTTATATACAGTAAATATAAGATAATTGGAACTGACAAGTCATAGTTATGAATCACGCTACAATATTTACAAAAAGTCTTTCTTCCTTGCACTGAGCATCTGCAAAATCTTGAACTAACTCATCAAACTGTATCATCTTGAGGACACTGCCATTAGGCCCAGAGAACTCAAGCTGGCCATAGACCGTATAAATCTTGGCCTGTTCAGCAGGGACCAGCTGAGATTCAAACCAGGTATGGGCAGACTGTACCCAAGTCGATCCATAGATCGACTTGGGTACAACCAGCATGCCGGATTGTTACATGCGATCATTGCCAGTAGCTATAGCTGTGACTAAAACTAAATCAAAAGTTGACATATAAATTAACACTGGTTATGTCTCACAACAGCTAAATCTGTGTCTGTAGTACATGTTCAAACCTTAATACCATAAATAATAACATATTATTTGATTTTTACTCCAGGAGTATATAATGAGTTTGGAAATTCTGGAAAAAAATTTAAATAATGCATTCGATTTTAGCAGACTAAAATGATGTTAGTAGAATAAAATGCATTGGAGATTTTAGTTGAAAACTAAAACAAATCAGATGACTAAAATATGACTAGAACTTGAATGGCATTTTAGTTAAAAGACTATGACTAAAACTAATTTGATATTTGACATCAAAATTAACACTGCCCCCCCCCCCCCCATGGGAACAATAGCTCCAAGGCAGGGAATTCCACCAGCAACACTAGCTGTCTTGATGGGGGGAAGCAAGATATTTTCTTTCCTGCAAATCATATCATCTATGACTGGCTTAAAGTCTAAATTCACCGTTGTTCACCCTTTTTTTAATTGAGTTTTTAACTAAATTCCAGCTCCCCTATGTACCAATATAGCATTAATGTACTTATTTTGCAAAAATAAAACAGCTCTCTATTTATACTACACGTGCTTACTTCACTCTCTTCATAGCTGTTTAACCACTTCAGCCCCGGACCATTTGGCTGCCACCGGCAGTGCGCACGCCCGCTGAGCGGCAAATTCAAAGGGACGTACAGGTACGCCCATTTGCCTGCCAGTGCCATTCTGCCGACGTATATCGGCGTGCGGCGGTCGGGAAGCTGTTAAACACACTGCTCCATTACTTCTGCCTTACTTCCTGGTCAGACTTTACGTCATGACACAGGAAGAAGTTGACCAGCTGAGGGTAGATGATGCAGGGTGTGCGCTAATAAGATCAGCTGGTTAACTCCTTCCTGTGTCATGATCTAAAGTCTGTCGAGGAAGTAAGGCAGAAGTATTTGAGCAGTGTTTTTAAACAGCTATGAAGAGAGTGAGTAGCCGGTGTAGAATAAATGGAAAGCTGTTTTATTTTTGCAAAAGAAGTACATTAATGCTATATTGGTACCTATGGGGGCTGGAATTTAGAAAAAAAAAAGTGAACAAAGGTGAGCTTAGACTTTAAGTCTTTCATGGGTCAGTCATCATGGTTCTCAGAAAATTCTCTATCAGTGCCAATTTACTGAACGACCTGGAAAGGAATCAGCAAGCCCTTCATCATGTAAAAATAACTTCCTGCTGAGATGGATTGAGACATAACCTGAGCTTGGCAAAGGCTGCAAACTGAACAATTTCCTCAAATAACACAATGCTGAAGGCTGGAGGGAAAATAAGTTTCATTTTTTTTAGGCAGGGGGGCCACTTCTGGCAGGGGGGGGCCGAGACAATTTCCCCCTTTACCGCCTTATAAATCCGGCACTGTATTCTACAAATTTGGCTTTGTTTGCTTTGTGCATACCATGTCTTGTACATGCTTTGTGGCATTTTCCGTAAGAGAGTTTTGTGGATTCCATTTTCTATTATTTTTTGAAAACAAAAAAGGTGGATTAAATAATTTTCAATTTTACTTTTTTTAATACATGCAGCCATTGCTAGGTAATCAAAAGTGTAAAATCAAAGCTGGAGCCTTCAAGCACACCTGTACTTTACTTATGCAGGGCACAGCTACAGGTTGACTTTAACGCCCCCCTCCCCAGTAACACATCTTCTTTGCTCTCCCACTGCTCCATTCAGCCACTGGAAGTAAGGAAAGGAAGCCCGTTATAAAATTCTTGTTGCTTTAGCCAGAGCTTACACAGGACTTTGGACTGTCTCGCAATGTGAGGAAGGGGAGGGAGTTACATGCTCTCCTGTATCTGGAGTTACTCTGTATTTTCCTAGCTCCAGGCAATAGAATGGGGCAGCCGGAAAAGAAAAGCGAAGGTTGCTGGGGAGGGAGGGGCACTAAAGCAGAAGGATGCACTTTTTGATGTTACTCTGCAGCTGGACATTGCTACCCAGAGTGAATTTCATATTACATTCTATTATATTACAACAACAATGCAGGACAAAGTGAAAACTGTTATCCCAAAAATGTCTAAATAATACCTTCTGCAAAAGAAGAGATATAATACTTACCTCTCCAGTTGGCGGCAAATTCTAACTTCCCTGTGCTGAAGGTCTATTCAGCTGGAGATTCAGCGTCCAACGCACTCTTGGGTTTGTTGGAGGCCTGGTTCCCCTCTGTGATCTTTGATATCTTTTGTTGGCCTCTATGGTACTAAAGTGTTCTTTAACGTAGCGCCAGCATATAATGGAACCACTGAGCATAAGGGGGATAAGCAACACTCTTTGAAAAGTCTATGGGACACCCAGAGCACACCTAGATGCTGAACATTATTCAGCCACTGTAGGACTTCAAGAGTGTGAAGTTAGGACTCATTGTCTTCCAGGGAAGTAAGTATTAGGCCTCTTTTTTTTGCAGGGGTCTCTTTTTGATATATATATATATATATATTTATCTATATATATATAGATATCTAGATATCTATATATAAATATATATCTAGATATCTATATATCTATATATATATATATCTATATATATATATATATATATATATATATATATATATACATACAAGTAACTTTGTAACTTTCTTTGTTAAAGCATGTCCTCATTTGTTGGGATTTTTAAGGCAATAAACATACTGATTTTTATAAAATCGTGTATTGAAAAAATTGTGTAGCGACCTCACCTCTCACTCCCTCCTTCTCTGTCAATGTCAATGGCTCTCGTCTAGGGGACCAGGGAGGAGAGTGTGACTCACCACCAGCTCGTATCCTCTTAGTGTGTAGAGGTGTGAGCTATACCCCATTACCTTCGGGTCTGTGCCCCTGTCCAGAGCCAAAGCTCCCCTTGAGGATGATCCTTAAACTCCCAGAAAGCCAAGTTCCACACCATTGAAAGTCCAACACTTATTTATTATTTTAGAGCAATAAAAAGTCCTTTGAGAGCAGACTGGTCAGACAACGAACAGGCAAGGTGAAGAGGAAGGTCCAGGCACAAACATGAACTTAATACTCTCCTGTTTCGGTATGCGCAAACAGGCTTGGCGCACAGTCGCTGCCACCTACCGTGAGGGTGGTGCGTGCCATTCAAAAGAACCGGGTGAAATAGAATTTGAGGTCTCTGCCACCGACCTGGGTTTCAGTTGGGTCGCTGCCATCGACCATGAGAACGTGGACTACCTTCTTGAGATGTGGCCCCTGTCAGGGGAGTCATCCATCTGGACGGTCACCAGAGGCCTCCGCCGTCACCAGCCAATACTGCGCTGGATCTCCCGGAAGGTCACTTCTCTGATACCCCTCGCCCGACATTCGGGTGTCCAATACCGGAGGACACCCTAGGAATCCTCCATCCCTTGTGGGACCCAGTCGAAGGTACTGGGCCCCAGGCCTCCAGAGAGTACCTCACCCCAGACTAAAGGTGTCTGGGGTGGAATCGCAGCTACATCCCCGGGACGAGGGCGCCCAGAGACCACCAGCACTCACACCCAGGCTGAAGGTGCCTGGGCGTGGACCCCGAGCGGAAGATGTCTGCCCCTTTTATCCCCTCTCCCAGCATGCACAGCAGGTTCCCCGCCCCGCTGTACCACTGCTGCGAGAGGACAAAAAGGGCACAGACTTACAATGGTAGTTCAACCCCGGCCCATGGCGACAGCGCCACCTACAGGCCGCAGGGAACTGGACACCCTTGTATCCTCCACTGGCATAAATTGGTCCATGAACCCTGACAATTGCTGCATCTGAGCCATTTATCACTCAGATGCCTTCCCTAAATGTAACCACCCGCTACAATTGTATCATTAAAATTGTTGAAAATTTTCTACAATTTTAATGATACAATTTTTTCAATAAATGATTTTATAAAAATCGATATGTTTATTGCCTTAAAAATCCCACCAAATGAGGACATGCTTTAAAAATGATATATTGGGACGATGGCAATTCCACTCACAATAATTTGAGTCTATTTATTTAACTTTCATCATTTGTAATATAATAGAAAATTCACTCAGGGTGTGGCAGTGTCCACTGAGAAGCAGATATTCACTTTTAGGCCGCGTACACACGACCGGTTTTCTCTGCAAAAAACGACAAGAAAACTGCCGGGAGAGTTTTCTTGCCGAGAAAACCGGCTGTGTGTACGTGGGTTTCAGTGTTCTCGTTGAGAAAACTGCCCCGATTCCCCGACGAGAAAAAAGACGACCTGCGGTCTTTTTTCTCGTCGAGAATCTCGTCGGCCTGTTTCTCGACGAGAAACCCGAGCGTGTGTACACTTACCTGTCGCCGTGGAAACCCGCGCATGCTCGAAATGACTTTGACGCATGTGCGGTAGCTTTCTAGGCATAGGGTGTAGCAAGATGGCGACGACGGCATTGAATGTGACGAGCGCACGCTCGTCGTAGTCGATTACGTCACCGTGTGCGTGCCATTCAAAAGAACGGCGGTTCTTTTGAATCGTACGTGTGTACACTCGGCTGGGACAAGTTTCTTGTCAAGATTCTCCTCAGGAAAAACTGCGGCCATGTGTACAGGGCTTGAGTGTTCAGGTCAACTTTTGGGATGGGTTAAACACAATCAGTGCCAATGAGGTAGTATCAGTGGCTTACAGTCCCATGCCCCGAGAGTCACTTGGTGCATACCTGATTTGTGGCTTGCTTATGTAGAGTAGACATCCATGTTTGACATTCTATGTTCTAGAGCAGGGGTGTCAAACTCAATTTCATTGTGAGCCGCATCAGCATTATGATTGCCCTCAAAAGGGCCGGCCGGTTGTATCTGTAAGATTAGATGTCCAGCGCATCCCCTCCCCTTACATTAGATGTCAAGAGCCAACCCACCATCAGAAGTTGAGTCCCCCACCCTCCCTTACATCACAGTGCTCCCCCTTTCCTTATGCTGCTGCTGGGAAGAAGCTGGATGCATTGCTTAAAAGCAGAACGTAGGAGACTGGAGGAGGACCAGAGGAGGGCTGAAGCTGCAGGAGAGGTGCGAGGGCCACATGAAATGGCCTGGAGGGCCAGATTCGGCCCGCAGGCCTTGTGTTTGACACCTGTGTTCTAGAGTTTTAATTACTTATTTTACTTGTTTCATTACTTACTTTCGTTACTTTTATTACTTTTTTAGTTATTTTTCATCAGTTTGATGTGTCTATTGTTTACATTGTTTTGGTGGGAAAGGATGCAATTATTGCTTAAAGCGGAGGTCCACCTACAATTTTTTTTTTTTTAAAGTCAGCAGCTACGAACACTGTAGCTGCTGACTTTTAATCAGGACTTTTACCTGTCCTACTCACCCGCGCTGATGGCCCCCCCGATGCCGATCCCTCGATCGTGCAGGTCCCGCGCCGCCATCCACACTAAGGGAAACAGGCAGTGAAGCCTTACGGCTTCACTGCCCATTTCCTACTGCGCATGCGTGAGTCTCGCTCCAACTTGCGAATGGGCAGCTGCTCTCTGGGATTACACACAGTTCCCAGAAAGTTCCCAGAAAGCAGCACGCCCCATTCACTAGAAGAGGATGGGGAAGAAAACCGACCGCGGTTACGGAAGAGGCAGATTACGGACTTCCGGGTATTTCGGGTGAGTATAACTATTTATTTATTTTCTATTTTTTTTGTGAAAAAATAAATTTCTGGGTGGAACTCCACTTTAAGGAAAAACTCCCTTGATTCTAACAGGACCTGTCAGGACAGCTGCCATCCCATGTTGAAGGCTGCCCCTGCCTGACTCCCCGAGAGCGATGACAGTTTAGGTGCTGTCTCATCTGTGTGATGCTGCTACTTTCTATATTCATATATACTATGTGATCATTTGCCTCCAGTTATTCTTGGAATCCTGTTTTTCTATTACTGCTTAATGAAAGTGGAATCCATCTTCCTCGCTTAGAGATCATGCAAGCTTTGCTTCTCTGCTTTAGTGTTGTGTGCCTTGTTCCTTTTTCTGCAACAAGGCATTTTACAGCTTCCATCACGGCTTTTTTTTTCTTTGCATAGCTGACCTGTACTACTTCTGAGGGTTGTTAACCCAAAGTCTCTCCTGCACCAGTTGTATAATGATGATGAAATTGGGACCAATTCTAGAGCAACAGTTCTTTGGGGAAAAACAACCATTATTCTGTATGTGACAATACGGAGCCAGAATAGGTAGCTGGCTTTACGCTGTAGGGAGTCAGTTGTCTTTGAAGGCAGCTGTATTTCATCAAGAATATAATTTTGCTGTTGCAGAATAGAAAAGTCTTTGGGTGAGTACTGTGGTTGAAATGTAATTTGTATTTTAGGTAGGATGAGAAAGCTTTGTAGATGTCACTGATTCTAATAGTTTCTTCATTTGGTGTCTGTGGCTTCTTTGTGCTTTCATGAACATACATTTCCCCCTCCCTAATGCCCCCTGTTCCATATGTGTCACATGTCTGGTTCTTGGTTGGGGGGTGTCAATGCATTTTTGGAGTCTTTGCCTTTGCTGCCACATTAATCTTGGGTTCAGTTATTTGCAGTGGGTCTTTGTTTCAGGAACAGCAGTTGGATGAAAAGGATGCTCGTCGCTTCCAACTTAAGATTGCTGAGTTAAGTGCAATTATCCGGAAACTAGAAGACCGCAATGCTCTACTGTCTGAAGAGAGGAATGAACTGGTATGTCTGTCTCTTAACAGGATGCATCCACTGAATTTAGCAGTAAATACTTGCATTTTAGACCTATGAATGAGCTTTATAATAAGCCCCTTTAAAGTTGTTGTAAACCGTTAAAAAAAAAACCTGCAAGACAAAGGCATAATGAGCTAGTATGCATAGCATATTATTATTATTATTATACAGGATTTATATAGCGCCAACAGTTTGCGCAGCGCTTTACAACAACAGGGAAGACAGTACAGTCACAATACAATACAGAGGGATCAGAGGGCCCTGCTCGTTAGAGCTTACAGTCTAGAAGGGAGGGTCAAGTGAAACAAAGGGTAGTAGCTGTGGGGGATGATCAGGTGGACAAAATGAAAATACAGTTGTTAGGTGTGGGTAGGATAGGCTTCTCTGAAGAGGAGGGTTTTTAGGGATCCTCTAAAAGCTAATAGAGAAGGAGATAGACGGACAGATTGGGGTAAGGAGTTCCATAGGCTTGGAGAGGCTCTGGAAAAGTCCTGGAGACGAGCATAGGAGCAGGTGATGAGGGAGCTAGAGAGCAGGAGGTCTTGAGAAGAACGAAGAGAACGATTAGGTTGGTATTTAGAGACTAGGTCAGTGATGTAGTTGGGGGCAGTGTTGTGGATGGCTTTGTAGGTAGTTGTTAGTATTTTGAATTTAATTTGTTGGGCGAGCGGAAGCCAGTGGAGGGATTGACAGAGAGGAGTAGCAGAGACAGAGCGGTTGGTAAGGTGGATGAGTCTGACAGCAGCATTCATGATGGACTGAAGGGGGGTTAACATTTTTAGAGGCAATCCAATGAGGAGGGAGTTGCAGTAATCGAGGCAAGAAATGACCAGGGAGTGAATTAGGAGCTTTGTTGAGTCGTTGGTTAGAAAGGGGCGTATTTTGGAGATGTTGTGGAGGTTGAGGCGGCAAGATTTGGACAGTGATTGGACGTGAGGCTTAAAGGAGAGTTCAGAGTCCAGGACTACTCCTAGGACCTTGGCATGTGGGGATGGGCTGATAGTTGTGCCATCAATTTTGACAGAGAGATCGGGGGAGGAGGCACGTGGAGGAGGAAAAATTATCAGTTCAGTTTTGGATAGATTAGGTTTGAGGAAGTGGTGTGACATCCAAACTGATATATCTGATACTAGCTCATTATGTATTACTTACCTTAGATCGAAGCCCCCGCAGCTGTGCTCGACCCCCCCTCCGGCCACGGACATCTCTCCCAGAGCTTACTTCCGGGTATCGCGGCTCCGGTGCTGTGATTGGCCGGAGCAGCGATGATGTCACGCGCATGGGAGCCGCCGGTAACGGCACATCTAACTGAAGCAGCGGCACGACGTGCCATTGCTTCAGTGCGCATGTGCCGATCACTTCGGCATATGCAGACACAGGGGGATATCTCCTAAACCGTGCAGGTTTAGGAGATATCCAGGGTAGCTACAGGTAAGCCTTTATATAGGCTTACCTGTAGCATAAAGTTATAAAAATGGATTTACAACCACTTTAAGCTGCTACATACTAGGATGTTTCTCTTTCTGACAAGAGTTTTGCTTTGCTTAGAACAGCAATCAACAGATATGCCAAGTTTGAATATTTAGACAATATCTGTTACCAGCCACCTTATTTTCCTCTTTGAAAGAGTCGTCGTATCCTAAAGATGCAATGTTTTTTGGTTGTGCAGGGTCTCTTTTATTGAAACATATAGTGAAAAACATTATTCCCCTTTATACAGTATACCCACAGTAATCAATGGAAGTAGACAGCTCCTATTACATAGCATCATTAAACAAGGTGTAAGAACCATTTTCTGTAACTGATACACATTCATCAACAAAATCAATGCTTGAGTTGAGAGAGCCTGAACTGTGGAAGCTGTTTAGGCAAAGAGAGCAAAAGAGCAAAGGACTAGTCACCAGTAGTGATGAGCCGAACACCCCCGGGTTCGGTTCGCACCAGAACCCGCGAACGGACCGAAAGTTCGTACGAACATTAGAACCCTATTAAATACAATGGATGCGAACGTTCGAATTCTAAAGTGCTAATTATAACAACTATTATGCATGTTATTGTCCTAAAAAGGGTTTGGGAACCCGGGTTCTGCACCAGGGGACATGTATCAATGCAAAAAGAAGTTTTAAAAACGGTCGTTTTTCGGGAGCAGTCATTTTAATGATGCATAAAGTGAAAAAAAAAGTCAAATATTCCTTTAAATATCGTACCTGGGGGGTGTCTAAAGTATGCCTGTGAAGTGCCACGTGTTTCCCGTGTTTAGAACTGTCCCTGCACAAAATGACACTTCTAAAGGAAAAAAAAGCCATTTAAAACTTCTTGCGGCTTTAATGTAATGTCTGGTCCCGGTAATATGGATGAAAATCTTTAAGAAAAATGGCATAGCTACCCCATGACCCCCCCCCCCTACCCCAGCCCATTACCAGCCCCTTTGGGTCTTGTATGGATATTAAGGGGAACCCCGCACATAAAATAAAAAAGGCCCTATATACTCTGAACAGCCGTATACAGGCGGTGCATACAAGACAGGGACTGTAGGTTTGTTCTTATGTAGAATGTGTTTGTAATTTTGAACAGGTACATTGTTGAACTGTAGCTCCAGCCCAAAAATCTATTTTTAAACTTTTTGGAAAACATAGGTAAGGGTTATCACCCCTGTAACATTTGTTTTGCTGTCTGTGCCCCTGTTCAGAACATTTCACCTCACTTTCCGTCCCAATGACAACTGTTTTTGAAATGTGGTGTTTTTCTTGAAACAAGGATTGCTGATAAAGCATCAGTACAGAGGAGACACCTTTCTCCCATATTTATTCTTACAGGAGAGAATTTTCCTTCCTAGGGGTAGATTTCCTCTCACTTCCTGTTGTCTTCTTTCGTTTGCAAGTAGGAGTCGTTTGTAAGTTGGATGTTTGAAAGTAGGGACCTGCCGTATATACTCTGCAGAAATAGGCCCCTTAGTTGTTGGTGTTGGCACAACACTGTAAGCACTCACAGTTACTCTTGGTTGGTGCTGGAACGCCCTGCTGTCAACTATTATATCAGGAATTTTAATTACATATAATTGTTGAACAGTGGTAGTAAAAATTGGGGCTTTGATGGTGGTGCTGGTGCCACAACACTGTAAGCCCTGACAGTTACTCTTGGTGGGTGCAGCAATGGGCCCTGCTGTGAATTATTAGATCAAGAATTGTAATTGCATGCCCCTGTTGAACAGGGGCTGAAAAATTGGGCTTTTCGTGGTGGTGGTGGTGGTGGTGGTGGTGGTGTTGCCACAACACTGTAAGCCCTCAGAGTTACTCTTGGTGGGTGCAGGAATGGGCCCTGCTGTGAATTATTAGATCAAGAATTGTAATTACATGCCCCTTTTGAACAGTGGCTGAAAAATTGGGCCTTTCGTGGTGGTGGTGGTGGTGGCGTTGCCACAACACTGTAAGCCCTCAGACTTACTCTTGGTGGGTGCAGGAATGGGCCCTGCTGTGAATTATTACATCAAGAATTGTAATTGCATGCCCCTGTTGAACAGGGGCTGAAAAATTGGGCCTTAGGCACTGGTGGCACAACACTACAACCCCTCACAGATACTGTACTTGGAGCACAGCAATGAGCCCTGTTGCAAAGTATTGCTTCAAAAATTGTAATGACACGCCCCTGTTAAACAGGGGCTGAAAAATTGGGCCTTAGGCACTGGTGGCACAACACTACAACCCCTCACAGATACTGTACTTGGAGCACAGCAATGAGCCCTATGGCAAATTATTGCTAAAAAAATTGTAAGTACACGCCCCTGTAAAACAGGGGCTGAAAAATTGGGCCTTAGCCACTGGTGGCGGCACCCATAAACAAAAATGATCTTCCAAGCTATCATCATCAATCGTATCATTGAGGACTCGGAGGAGGAGGATAGCCAGTCAACATAACAGCACAGGCACTCAGCATCAGCATCAGTCTTGAAGGGACGTGACATGTTAAAATCAATTAGTCTGTTATATCAGCATCAGGTGTGTGGTAGCTGGTGGTGATCCAAGACTGGTTCATCTTGATGAAAGTCAGTCGATCAACCGAGTCGGTGGACAGGCGCACCCTGTGATCCGTGACAAATCCTCCAGCAGCACTGAATGTGCGTTCCGAAAGAACGCTGGATGCAGGACAGGCCAGTAGCTCAATTGCATACTGTGCAAGCTCTGGCCAGTGATCCATCCTCAAGACCCAGTAAGCCAGAGGATTTTCGGTGGGGAAGGTGTCCAAGTCTGACCTTGCCCCTAGATATTCCTGCACCATGTTTATCAGACGCTGGCGATGGTTGCTGGAACCGATCATACTTTGGGGCTGCGGACTAAAGAATTGTCTGAACGCATCGGTCAGACGGCCACCTTCCCCACCGCTCCTTCTTTGACTGGCCGAAGCCTCAGCAACTCGTTGTCCTGGACCAGGAGTTTGTAACCTCCCAGTCTCTGGGAACGCGTTGCACAGACCTTTCTGCAAGGCCTCCCGGAGTTGTCTCATCCTCTGCTCCCTCTGCGACGGTAACATAAGGTCCGCAACCTTACCCTTGTACCGTGGATCAAGGAGAGTGGCCAGCCAGTAATGGTCCCTCTCCTTGATCCGAAGAATACGAGGATCCTTCCGCAGACTTTGCAGGATCAGGGAGGCCATGCAGCGTAGGTTTGCTGAGGCATTCGCTCCGGAGTCCTCTGGGTCACTAAGGACGACATGATCCGCAGTCACCTCCTCCCAGCCACGTACAAGTCCACTGGTTTCTTGGGACTGTAAATCATCCCTAAAAGACTGCTGCTGATGATGCTGAGTGCCAGCCTCCACCTCCATGCTGACACAATCCTCCTCCTCCTCCTCTTCCTCTTCCTGTGCGATGGGTGGGACAGAAGGAACACTGTCTGGGTAAAGGGGGCCTTGAGAGGCAAGGAAGTCCTCCTCTTCCTGCCTCTGTTCTGCCTCAAGTGCCCTGTCCATTATTCCACGCAGCGTGTGCTCCAACAGGTGGACAAGAGGTACAGTGTCACTGATGCATGCACTGTCACTGCTCACCATCCTCGTGGCCTCCTCAAATGGTGCCAGGACAGTGCATGCATCCCTGATCATGCCCCACTGGCGTGGAGAAAAAAAAACAAGCTCCCCTGACCCTGTCCTGGTGCCGTAGTCGCACAGGTACTCATTGATGGCCCTCTGCTGCGTGTGCAGCCGCTGCAGCATGGCCAACGTTGAGTTCCACCTGGTGGGCATGTCACATATAAGGCGGTTCTTGGGCAGGTTCAACTCCTTTTGCAGCTCAGCCAGGCGAGCACTGGCATTATAAGATCTGCGGAAATGCACACAGACTTTCCTGGCCTGCCTCAGGACATCCTGTAAGCCCGGGTACCTGCCCAAGAACCGCTGCACCACCAGGTTAAGGACGTGAGCCACACAGGGCACATGGGTCAGTTGTCCCTGTCGGAGGGCGGAGAGGAGGTTGGTGCCATTGTCGCAAACCACCATTCCTGGCTTAAGCTGGCGTGGCGTCAACCACCTCTCGGCCTGGCCCTGCAGAGCAGACAGGACCTCTGCCCCAGTGTGGCTTCTGTCCCCCAAACACACCAGCGCAAGCACGGCATGGCATCTTTTTGCCTGCGTACTTGCGTAGCCCCGTGAACGGCTACGGAGCACCGCTGGTTCATAGGACAAACCACAGGAAGAGGCCATGGAGGAAGAAGAAGAGGAGGGGGTGGAGGAGAGAGGTGTGTCACAACCAGTAGTAGCATTTTGGAGGCGTGGCGGTGGGACAACCTCCAACACTACTGCACCTTGTCCTGCATCCTTCCCAGCTGCCAAAAGAGTGACCCAATGGGCCGTGAAAGAAAGGTAACGTCCCTGTCCATGCCTGCTGGACCATGAGTCAGCGGTAATATGCACCTTACCGCTGACCGCCCTGTCCAGCGAGGCCAAGACATTGCCTTCCACATGCCGGTAGAGAGCCGGAATAGCCTTCCGTGAGAAAAAGTGGCGTTTGGGAACCTGCCACTGAGGAACCGCACATTGCACAAACTCACGGAAGGGGGCCGAGTCTACCAACTGAAAAGGCAGCAGTTGAAGCGCTAGCAATTTAGCCAAGCTAGCATTCAACCGCTGGGCATGTGGATGGCTGGGAGTGAACTTCTTTTGACGGTCCAGCAGCTGGGGCAGGGAAATTTGCCTGCTAGAATCGGACGTCGGTGTACTGCTAGCAGAGTGGCCGCAAGTACTTGGCTGTGACACACCTAATTCTACACCTTCATTCCTCTCAGTGCATGTTTCAGAGAGGACTGAAGTTATAGTGGGGTTGGAGATCCCAGCTGATGCGGTGCAAGGAGAGGTCCGCTTTGTTCTTTGGTGTGGGTCTTTGAGGTAGGCTTGCCAACGAGCTGCATGGCAGGTCAACATATGTCTGGTCAGGCATGTGGTACCCAAGCGGCTGATGTTTTGGCCACGCGATATACGCTTGAGACATATGTTGCAAACAGCAGCTGTGCGATCTGATGCACTAGCCTCAAAAAAGGCCCACACCAAGGAACTTTTTGAATGACGGGCAGAGGCAGCGCCCTGCACAGGCGGAGCTCTGCGGTGTGATTCCGTCGGTGTACTGCCCTTACGCTGGCCACCAAAGGGCATCCTGTCTCGTTGGAGATGTGCCTCCTCCTCATCCTCCTCCTCCTCTCTCCTATTAGGCACCCACGTGGAGTCAGTGACCTCATCATCCCCTCCCTCCTCATCACTGGAGCCAATCTGGCAGTATGCTGCAGCTGCTGGAACATGACTGCCAGATTGGTGTCCTTCTTGAGCATCCCCTCTGTCTGCTCTCACCCTACTGCCTTCCTGTAGCTGGGTTTCATCATCAGACCCTTCGAAACGCTGGGCATCCTCCTGGAGCATGTACCCAACACTGTGCTCAAACAGTTCGGGGGACTCCTCAGGAGGAGGACATGGTGGGTCTAGGGAAGGAGTGACTGATGATGAGTCTGACATTGATACCAGGGAAGAGGACGCTTTGGCAGCTGCTTTGCCAGTACCCTGAGCCTGGGTGAGAGAGGATGAGGAGGAGGAGGAGGGCTTGGTCATCCACTCTACCAAGTCTTCGGCATGATGTGGCTCAACATGTCCAGCTGCCGAAAAGAAGGACAAGCGTGTCCCATGGCCATGTGCTGATGACAATGCACCGCGTCCACGACCAGCACTGTTGCCCCCAGACACAGAGCCTGCTTGCCCTCTTTTATTGCCTCCTGACTGTCTGCCTCTCCTTGTTTGCCTTCCAGACATTCTAATAGATGGCCTGCAGGGAGATGGGAAAAAAGCAATAAGGGCTACCTTCAGGTGTCCTTCTCTGTCCCTTGAAACAAGGACTTGCACAGTGAAAGAAACTGACACTCTCCCTACCTACAGTTTTCTGTCCCTAGAAAAAATGTTTTTTTTAAGCACAATATAGCACAAGGAGAATTCACTCACTGTCCTTCCAGGTCCCTAGAAACAAGGACTTGCACAGTGAAAGAAACTGACACTCTCCCTACCTACAGTTTTCTGTCCCTAGAAAAAATGTTTTTTTAAGCACAATATAGCACAAGGAGAATTCACTCACTGTCCTTCCAGGTCCCTAGAAACAAGGACTTGCACAGTGAAAGAAACTGACACTCTCCCTACCTACAGTTTTCTGTCCCTAGAAAAAATGTTTTTTTTAAGCACAATATAGCACAAGGAGAATTCACTCACTGTCCTTCCAGGTCCCTGGAAACAAGGACTTGCACAGTGAAAGAAACTGACACTCTCCCTACCTACAGTTTTCTGTCCCTAGAAAAAATTTTTTTTTAAGCACAATATAGCACAAGGAGAATTCACTCACTGTCCTTCCAGGTCCCTAGAAACAAGGACTTGCACAGTGAAAGAAACTGACACTCTCCCTACCTACAGTTTTCTGTCCCTAGAAAAAATGTTTTTTTTAAGCACAATATAGCACAAGGAGAATTCACTCACTGTCCTTCCAGGTCCCTAGAAACAAGGACTTGCACAGTGAAAGAAACTGACACTCTCCCTACCTACAGTTTTCTGTCCCTAGAAAAAATGTTTTTTTTAAGCACACTATAGCACAAGGAGAATTCACTCACTGTCCTTCCCAGTCCCTAGAAACAAGGACTTGCACAGTGAAAGAAACTGACACTCTCCCTACCTACAGTTTTCTGTCCCTAGAAAAAATGTTTTTTTTAAGCACACTATAGCACAAGGAGAATTCACTCACTGTCCTTCCCAGTCCCTAGAAACAAGGACTTGCACAGTGAAAGAAACTGACACTCTCCCTACCTACAGTTTTCTGTCCCTAGAAAAAATGTTTTTTTTAAGCACAATATAGCACAAGGAGAATTCACTCACTGTCCTTCCAGGTCCCTGGAAACAAGGACTTGCACAGTGAAAGAAACTGACACTCTCCCTACCTACAGTTTTCTGTCCCTAGAATTTTTTTTTTTTAAGCACACTATAGCACAAGGAGAATTCACTCACTGTCCTTCCAGGTCCCTGGAAACAAGGACTTGCACAGTGAAAGAAACTGACACTCTCCCTACCTAGAGTTTTCTGTCCCTAGAAAAAATGTTTTTTTTAAGCACACTATAGCACAAGGAGCATTCACTCACTGTCCTTCCAGGTCCCTGGAAACAAGGACTTGCACAGTGAAAGAAACTGACACTCTCCCTACCTACAGTTTTCTGTCCCTAGAAAAAATGTTTTTTTTAAGCACAATATAGCACAAGGAGAATTCACTCACTGTCCTTCCAGGTCCCTAGAAACAAGGACTTGCACAGTGAAAGAAACTGACACTCTCCCTACCTACAGTTTTCTGTCCCTAGAAAAAATGTTTTTTTTTAAGCACAATATAGCACAAGGAGAATTCACTCACTGTCCTTCCAGGTCCCTGGAAACAAGGACTTGCACAGTGAAAGAAACTGACACTCTCCCTACCTACAGTTTTCTGTCCCTAGAAAAAATGTTTTTTTTAAGCACAATATAGCACAAGGAGAATTCACTCACTGTCCTTCCAGGTCCCTAGAAACAAGGACTTGCACAGTGAAAGAAACTGACACTCTCCCTACCTACAGTTTTCTGTCCCTAGAAAAAATGTTTTTTTTAAGCACAATATAGCACAAGGAGAATTCACTCACTGTCCTTCCAGGTCCCTAGAAACAAGGACTTGCACAGTGAAAGAAACTGACACTCTCCCTACCTACAGTTTTCTGTCCCTAGAAAAAATGTTTTTTTTTAAGCACAATATAGCACAAGGAGAATTCACTCACTGTCCTTCCAGGTCCCTGTAAACAAGGACTTGCACAGTGAAAGAAACTGACACTCTCCCTACCTACAGTTTTCTGTCCCTAGAAAAAATGTTTTTTTTAAGCACAATATAGCACAAGGAGAATTCACTCACTGTCCTTCCAGGTCCCTAGAAACAAGGACTTGCACAGTGAAAGAAACTGACACTCTCCCTACCTACAGTTTTCTGTCCCTAGAAAAAATGTTTTTTTTAAGCACACTATAGCACAAGGAGAATTCACTCACTGTCCTTCCCAGTCCCTAGAAACAAGGACTTGCACAGTGAAAGAAACTGACACTCTCCCTACCTACAGTTTTCTGTCCCTAGAAAAAATGTTTTTTTTAAGCACACTATAGCACAAGGAGAATTCACTCACTGTCCTTCCCAGTCCCTAGAAACAAGGACTTGCACAGTGAAAGAAACTGACACTCTCCCTACCTACAGTTTTCTGTCCCTAGAAAAAATGTTTTTTTTAAGCACAATATAGCACAAGGAGAATTCACTCACTGCCCTTCCAGGTCCCTGGAAACAAGGACTTGCACAGTGAAAGAAACTGACACTCTCCCTACCTACAGTTTTCTGTCCCTAGAAAAAATGTTTTTTTTAAGCACACTATAGCACAAGGAGAATTCACTCACTGTCCTTCCAGGTCCCTGGAAACAAGGACTTGCACAGTGAAAGAAACTGACACTCTCCCTACCTAGAGTTTTCTGTCCCTAGAAAAAATGTTTTTTTTAAGCACACTATAGCACAAGGAGCATTCACTCACTGTCCTTCCAGGTCCCTGGAAACAAGGACTTGCACAGTGAAAGAAACTGACACTCTCCCTACCTACAGTTTTCTGTCCCTAGAAAAAATGTTTTTTTTAAGCACAATATAGCACAAGGAGAATTCACTCACTGTCCTTCCAGGTCCCTGGAAACAAGGACTTGCACAGTGAAAGAAACTGACACTCTCCCTACCTACAGTTTTCTGTCCCTAGAAAAAATGTTTTTTTTAAGCACAATATAGCACAAGGAGAATTCACTCACTGTCCTTCCAGGTCCCTGGAAACAAGGACTTGCACAGTGAAAGAAACTGACACTCTCCCTACCTACAGTTTTCTGTCCCTAGAAAAAATGTTTTTTTTTAAGCACAATATAGCACAAGGAGAATTCACTCACTGTCCTTCCAGGTCCCTAGAAACAAGGACTTGCACAGTGAAAGAAACTGACACTCTCCCTACCTACAGTTTTCTGTCCCTAGAAAAAATGTTTTTTTTAAGCACAATATAGCACAAGGAGAATTCACTCACTGTCCTTCCAGGTCCCTAGAAACAAGGACTTGCACAGTGAAAGAAACTGACACTCTCCCTACCTACAGTTTTCTGTCCCTAGAAAAAATGTTTTTTTTAAGCACACTATAGCACAAGCACAAAACACACTGACACTCTCCCTACCTATCCTTCTCTTTCCCTAAACTAAAGGAATCCAGGTTAAGCAAGAAAGAAATAAAAGTCACTGTCCCTGCCTATGCTGCTCTATCCCTGCTCCGGAACACACTACACTAGGCCGCCGTGCTGGCGGCCTTTTATAGTGTGGGGCGTGTACTAAACACCCTCAGCAATAATTGGCCACAGGCATCCTGCCTGTGGCCAATCATTGCTCTCCTCGCTGCCGGCGCTGTGATTGGCCAAGCATGCGGGGTCACAGTGCATGCTTGGCCAATCACAGCGCCTGGATGACACTGCGATGGCGTAGTGCATTGTGGGCCGTTCGCGTCACTCGAATTTGGCGCGAACGGCCCAAATCGTTCGATCTTCGTCGAACGATCGAACAGCCGATGTTCGAGTCGAACGTATGTTCGACTCGAACACGAAGCTCATCCCTAGTCACCAGTATTCAATGTAGGCTTCCTGCTGCTAATCTTTACCCCATTACTGAATCACCATGCTTTGTTCCGTGACTTTGTGTGGAAGGGGTCAGCTTGGTACCCAGATAGCAAGCAATTGAGCTGCAAGTTTGAAAATGACTTGCTAAGCTATTGCTAGACTTGGCAGGCTTCACAAGTTTGTTGCACAATTGCAGTAAGTTCACATTGCATGACTCCAGATCAACTTTCTTTGCAAACATTCTGCAAGTCTGCAGCACGTTCTGGTTTAGTTATGTTGTGTAATAGTCATCCCACCACAGGGGGCACTGTGACTTGCAGCGATTTTGCTGTAGACTCACCACTGCAAGGTTGCTCTTGCTAGAGACTTGCAATGCAAATTTGCTACAAATTGGAAACGTATCAACTAGAACTTGTGCTTCAAGTGCTCTGCAAGTGTACAACTTGCCAGTGAAAATGTGCAGAAAGTTAACAAACATACAATTTAACACTGCCACAAATTTATGGCAAGTTATACTTGCTATCTGGGTAGAAAAGAAGGGATTTGCTTCCCCATGTCAGAGCTGCTTTTCGGATTACTGGTGAGGAAATATTCAAGAAGCAGTAGGAAATGTGTGGAAAGCACAGACTGAGTAAATCAGAAGCAGGAAGATACTTGCATTGCAGGTCCTCAGGTACAGCTTCCTCTCCAGCAAGGAAAATCGTGAACAGCACAGTAATGACATTGCCAAATCTAACTCCAAATCTCGTAAGACTAGCAGTCAGAGGCAGCAATACCTAAGGCAAGCCATAGGTGAATCGAGTTTCTTTCCTTCCACCACGGGTGGAAGGATAAAAAATAGCTTGATTCCCCCATCAACACAGTCAGTGTTGATAGGGGAATGCTTCCCACAGTGCTATTGTATTCTGCTGGCGGGGAGGGGGATGCCCTACAAAGATTACTGCCAGCGGCTATAGCCGCTGGCAGTAATCGTATGTAGAAAAATTTGACAGGCTGGTTATACCCAAGTCAATTGATGGATTGACTTTGGTACAATCAGCCTGCCCATACATGGATCGAAATTTGGCCAGTTCAGCAGGGACCGGACAAATTTTGATCAATGTATGGCTGGCTTTAGATGTGTCCTAGATGTGTAGAGCTAACTCTAGAGGAGCCGCTGAACAGCTGGGATCCTCTTGCTCTGCTTTATTGATGACACTGGTGTGACACTGACACACCCATACCTTCTATAATGGGCTTTATCAGTTGGTATGCCCTATACAATATTGCTCTGCCACAAAAAGCCCCTCTCTTTCAGAGTCTTCCATGACTATAGATGATTTAACACTTCAGATATACAGCTGTGATGATCAGGACACAGGAACTACTATTTTCCAGACACTGCTTAGGCACAATTACCATTTATAGATGTTCACAGTATATAACACAGCAAATCTTCAGTTTTTGAGTGTCAGGCCTCGTACACACGACCGGTTTTCTCGGCAAGAAACGACAAGAAAACTGCTGGGAATGCTTTCTTGCCAAGAAAACCGTGCGCGTGTACGAGGCTTTCATGTTTCTCATCAAGAAAACTGCCCAGAATCTCGACGAGAAAAATAGAGAACCTGCTCTCTATTTTCTCGTAGGAATTCTCGTCGGCCTGTTTCCCGACAAGAAAACTGTGTGTGTGTATGCGGCAACAAGCTTACCTGTCCTCCGGTAAGCCCGCGCATGCTTGAAATGACTTTGACGCACGCGCGGTAGCTTCCTAGGCAAAGGTAGGGTGTAGCAAGATGGCGGCGACGGCATCAAATGTTACGAGCACACGCTAGTCGTAGTCGATGACGTCACCACGTTCGTTCCATTCAAAAGATCGGCGGTTCTTTGGAATGGAGTGTGTGTACACTCGGCCGGCACAAGATTCTTATCAAGAATCTCGTCAGGAAAAACAACGGATTTTTTCCTGATGAGAATCTCGGCCGTGTGTACGAGGCTTTAGTCTAATTTAGAGCTTGCTAGGTTAAACACAATCTATGACAATGAGGATATCCATTAGGCTTGTGCACAACGGAAAAATGTGTTCCGTTTCGGTTCGTTTCTTTCCGGTCCTGTTGATTCGTAATCATTCGTAATTTTGCTAGACGGGATTTTTCGTGTTCGGACTCATTCGTATTTTTGCAAGCGACATTTTTCGTAGAATTTTTTGTTGCTTTATAATTCGTACTTTCGGTAGAGTACGTTGTTTTTCGTTGATTCTGGACACAACTCCTACTTTCGTAACTTTTTTTGGGTTCGTTGATTCGTAATTTTCCGTGTCTCTCTCACAACGACGCTGCCTATTATGCCTAATGTGCTTCGAATGGATTTGTACTTTTCTAAATACATAGCGGTTATTTGTAACGATTCGAAATCTCGTATTTTACTTTCGTTTTTTACATGCGGCTATAGGCTCCGCCCCTGTACACCATTTTGAGAGGGTTCAGCACGTTTGAGGGAGAAGCAGAGAGCAGAGCAGAGTGAGTGTTATTGTGCTTCGAATGGATTCGAAATCTCGTATTTTACTTTCGTTTTTTCATGCGGCTATAGCCTCCGCCCCCTGTACACCATTTTGAGAGGGAGTCCAGCATGGTGAGGGAGAAGCAGAGAGCAGAGTGAGTGTTATTGTGCTTCGAATGGATTCGTACATTCGTAACTTTTTTCATAACGAATTATGCCGAAGACCTTCGGGCATTCGCTATTTTGCGGTATAATTTATTTCGGATTCGGTTTTATTCGTAATTGCTCTGTTCGGAAATTCGAATGCTTCCGAATGTCCGAAAGTTGCTAAATTCGGACGAATTTCGATTCGTTACGAAACGAATTGCACAAGCCTAATATCCATGGTACCAAGAACTGGTGTATACCTGGGTTGTGAATTGTTAACATATCAAAGACATCCATGTTTGAAATTCTATTTTGTAGTGATTTTTTATAGTTCTTTTTGATCATTTTAATGACTCTGTGTATGTTATGTACATTTTATTGTTGGGATAGGACGTTATAATGATGTGTTCTTGTGTTGCAGTTAAAACGTCTGAGAGAAGCAGAAAGTCAGTATAAGCCTATTCTAGACAAAAACAAGAGGCTCAGTCGCAAGAATGAAGAAATGTCCCATTCCTTACGACGTATGGAAAACAAGTTAAAGTTTCTAACCCAAGAGAACATAGAAATGGTGAGAGCTGTTTCAATACTATCAGCATCTGTCATGGCTGCTCCTTCTTGGAATTCTAGCTCCTAATGCCAATGCTATGGCTTCAATACTTCTAACAGAAGAAGTATAGATAGGAAGTCCGATGTTTCTTTAATTTTCATTTTTTGCATGCTTGTTTCCGGTCTGCCTGAATTATTAACTCCAGATAAAGCCAGGCAACTAGAATTTTTATAAAGAGATCTGTAGTGGCAGCCTCCATATTTCTTTATGACTAGGATACTTTTTTAAGCACCATCAACGTTTAAGCATAGTTGAATGCCAATAGTGGAAATATTATAAATAAAGATTGCAACTTTTTACTTTAAATAATATAGATTGAACATTTTCTAAATGTATCGTTACAGAGGCAAAAAGTTGGTGGGAGAGATATAAGAAGACCAAGTTCTCTGAATGACCTAGACCAAAGTCGAGAAGAGAGGGAGATCGATTTTCTAAAACTGCAGATCAATGAACAACAAATATTTATTGATGAACTCTCTAAAGTAAGACATGTTTCATTTCACTCACTTATATGCATGACCAATAGATAACTTGTCTAAGGCCCCATTCACACCTGTGCCTGCAAAGAAAAATGCCTGGTACTTCTGGGTTTGGGGAAGCATGTGACTCCCAGACAGAGAAGTTGCTTGGTGATTGGACGATCAGGCACACAAAGTTGCACATGGTGACAGAGAGAGAGTTCTCACCTATGTAAATTTTTTGTTTGGGGGGGCGGCAAACAACTGAACCCCCCCATTTCCCCCCCCCCCGCTGTCTGCTGGTCGGTCCACTGGCACTTACCCCATCTAGGCAGTGGGGATCGGGCATCGGCGGACATTCAATGAGCAGCAGGAATCAGGGCACCAAGCAGCGGCGGGGATTGGGCATCCGAGGAGCGGTGGGAATCGGGCATCGGCAGCCATTCAGGCATCGGCAGCAGCTCTCAGCGTCTCCTCCTAGGTGTCCAATAAGATCGCCTGTCCTTTCAGCCAATTGGGTGACGGGTATCAGACCCACTTCCCGATTGTCCAGGAGGAGGTTCAGTGTTGCAACAGCGAATATTCATTTGCTGTTGCAACACACCTAGGTGGGCTCCAGACGCAATGCTCTGCACCCCGAGCCCACCCTAATTTGAAGCCTATTAGAGCCTACTAAGTGCTTAAAAAACACACCCCCGCCCATCCCCGTCATAGGAATTCATGTGCCCGGCTTCCTGAAAGGGGCCGGGTGCATCGATGGGGGGGGCAGCGCCCGTGTGCCAACAATGGACGGGCCGTCCATGTGTAACCCTCAAATCATGACATGGAGCTTGCACAGGGCTTTTCCTATTGATTCGTGACAGCTAAAAGGAGCAGCAGGAAAGCTAAGGAACAGGTGAGTATGGGTGCTGCTGATGGTGCCAGCATTGAAGCTGTTGCTTTGCCCTTCAGGAACAAGCACAGGTTCTCTTTAATTATGAGACACTGAATTTTAAGGGCCATATCAGTCAAGTAAACATGGAGCAACTTCAAAATTGCTTTCCCTAGCATTTATGTTTCCTGAAAAACTTTTAAGTCTAAGTTTAGTTTAAATATATATTTTTTTAAATCAGTACAAGGGACAGTACTCACAATGAATGAGAAATGTCCCTTGTGCTGGTGGCTGCTATGTTCACTGAAATCTTCTTTCTTTTGCTCTATCACATACCCCTGCAAGAGCTGCAGGGATTAAAACAAGAGGCTGGACAATTCACATTCACTTGTCGAAATTGCTAACAATGCCCGCTCTTTCCACCCCCCTATTCCGTTCATAATAAACTGTAATATCGCTTCTATGAATGGAGATGGACCTTTCATTCATCTGCTCATCTTCCATTCATAGAGCGATTGTACACATTTTTTTCAAATTGAGGCGGGTGTCGGAAAAGGCAGATATAGATGTCACTTTTCAAGAGTGCCTGAGACAAGTCCCGCCACAACAGCGATTTGTAGCTGGCTAGTTAAAGTTTTTTAGTTACCTTCAAATCACAGAAGAAAGATTCCCTAGTATGGGGCTACATGAGATGGAGCAGCAGATAATGCTGATAAGAACATTGAGGTAGCACTTTCTGGCTAATGTATTCTCTAACAGACTTGAAATAGTTTTATGCCTCGTATACACGGCCGGTTTTCCCGTCGGAAAAACTGCAATGAGAGCTTTTGGCCGGGAATTCCGACTGTGTGTATGCTTCCGATGGGAAAACTGCCAAAAACGGCCAGCAAAAAAAAAGAAAATTGGCTCTTTTTTCCTGTCGGAAATCCCGAGCGTGTGTACGAGGCATAAGAGGGAAAAAAGTTATCGATCTTATAGAACAATAGCTAGGAAATATAGGCTACTGTCAGTATTTGGTCCTTCTTTCCAATGGTGTGTTGATAATATTTTTTGCTTCTGGTGAGATGAGCATCAGAGAGAGCATTACAATCAGTGCCGGGACAAGGTCATCAAGCGCCCAGGGCAAAGATGCCAAACTGCGCCCCCCTTTCCTTTAGGGTTAGGGTCTGGGTGCCCCCTCCATCCCTGCAATAAACCATTGCGCCAGGGGCAGCCGCCCCTCCTGCCCACCCCTTGTCCCGGCCCTGATTACAATGCCAAACTAACTATGACTCACAGACTTGGGCAATCCGCAAATGCTTGCTGCATGCTGTGAAAGGGTTTTTCCATTTTATGATACAGAAAATGGAACTGACCTAAACCTTTAATACATCTCTCTAAAAGCAGTAATAAGTACTTCCCGTGCGTCCACGTGCCTGTCTGGTATTGCTCCTCCAAATGATCATACTCTTTGCCAATTATAATTGGATCACATGCATTTACTACATTTTTTATGGGCAGCCTTACCAGACCCGCAACCACAGAGTAACCTTTAATCCTTGGTCCATTATAGGTTCCCATAATTAAAATATATATCCCTACAAGTGCCTCAATGTTCTTAGCTGTTCTTCAAAGGTATCAGAAGAATTTTGCTGATTTACTCAGGTAATCAGGAAGATAAGTATTAGTGTCCTCTTCTACACAGTAAAATGTGTTTATACACTGACTGTGCATGGAAACCAATTGATGCTTATAGATAAAGTTATTCCTTTTTGATTTTATCAGATTTATATTGTCTTTCCAGACACTGGAAACCGCAGGATACGTGAAGAGTGTCATTGTAAGTATTATTAATGACACAAAACATTCTTATTATCATTGTATCATCTAAACGTTTAAAATAACCTTACAGTTGTTTTGGGAGGGGGGTGGTTCTTGTTCTGACTTCTGTAGCTGAAGGCACTATGGAGTAATTCATTTTCAAACTTCACTGCAGCAGTATTGAAGGTATTTAAAGGAAGATAATTTAGAAATGAAAGATAAGCATTTTGTTTCCCTGCCCCTGTGTAGTAAGTGTAAAATGCATATTTAGTTTAGGGGTAAGGATGATGGGTGTCCGCAGAACTTTTTCAGGGGGGAATCATTTTAAGGTCACCCATGCGCCGCCCCTTTTCGGCAATGCCATCATCACATTATCATGGTCAGAGACCGCAGACGTAGTACAGGAGATGGTCAGAGACTGCGGATATAGTACAGGAGACGGTCAGAGACTGTGGACATGGTACAGGAGATGGTCAGAAACTGCGGACATGGTACAGGAGATGGTCAGAGACTGCAGGCACGGTACAGGAGATGGTCAGAGACTGCAGACATACTGCAGGAGATGGTCAGAGTTTGCAGACATGATATAGGAGATGGTCAGAGACTGCAGACTTACTACAGGAGATGGTCAGAGACTGCGGACATAGTACAGGAGATGGTCAGAGACAGCGGACATGGTACAGGAAACGGCCAGAGACTGCAGACATGGTACAGGAGACAGTCAGAGACTGCGGACATAGTACAGGAGACGGTCAGAGACTGCAGACATGGTACAGGAAATGGCCACAGACTGAGTTCCCTGGCCCTACTTCACTTGTCAGCTCCAATTATTACTGTCCTGTCCCCCAGTCACAGTGCCCGGCCCCGACTTGTGTCACCTTCTATTTCAGTTATCCATTTTATTCCATTTCCTCACCTTCTAATAATGATATCCCGAAGTGGTGGTGGTCCAGGGTCCCTCAACAACAGTCGGGCGGGCCACGGGCAGGAGGAGAAGTCGGGCACTGCCACTACGGGCATGGACAGCCGTGGAATCAGATGGATTTCTGAGCCAGTCTAATCGATGCCACTGGGCTGTGGGCGGGGGCTGCGGGCGCCGGAGAAGGAGGTGGATTTAGACTGAAGAAGATCAGTCTCTCCTTGCCCTGCTGTCTGCAGGTCACTGGGCTCTATAATTAAAAAGGGATCAACGTTTTTACCAAGTAAACACAGGCCGGTTAGTTTAAATTCTGTAGTCAGAAAGACACTCAAGAGTTTAATAAAAGACCACATAGTAGAGTTTTTTCATGGTCAGCATGCGGTATCCAGGAAGCCGGAGACCCGGGTAATCCACATCTTGATCCATCTGGACCATCTTTCCTGCTTAACACTGGATCGAGACCATCTCGGATCCTAAAGCTCGTATGACCCACTGTCAGAAGACATGTGTGTCCATCTCAGTAGAGTACCTTATTTTATTGACTTCAGAAAAGATATTAGAGTGACTACAGGCAACCCTTTTTCCCATATGCACCACTTGGTGTCACCTTAACAGGAAGAAGTTTCATCCCTTCCTTCCGTTTTGTGGACTTTGTCTCACACTCTATCACATCATTGGAAGCTCACATCTAGATTGGGACTGTTACTAATTTTATGTTCATAGTGTTTTATGCACATATGCTCATTTCATTATTAGTTTGTTCATCCTTTTAGGCGTTTATTGTACTATTTGTTTTTTTTTCTCACCTATAGGGACAATCCCTTCACATATTTATAATATTAGCGCTACACTACCCTTTTCCATTCCTACCTATAGATCTTGACACAAAGTCCTACATAAACCTTCATAAAAAAAAATTGTAGTGCTCAAAAAACAAGTGTAAATAAAGTATACAAACAATATTCAAATATAAGGAAAATATGTCCATCCAAAGAAAAAAGAAAAAAACAGGCAGAGATAAAAAACAGAACTGTGTGAAAAAAGTATATATAGTTCAAATATGTGATGAATCCACACAAAAAAGTCCTATTAGGAAATTCCCAGCAGATTAATAGTGAATCTTCCAAAATAAATTCATTTCAAACTAAGGGAGCAGGGATGAGCCGAACACCCCCCTGTTCGGTTCGCATCAGAACCTGCGAACAGACAGAATGTTCGTGTGAACTTTAGAACCCTATTAAATACAATGGACTCGAACGTTCGAAATCTAAAGTGCTAATTATAAAGGCTTATATGCAAGTTATTGTCATAAAAAGTGTTTGGGGACCCGGGTCCTGCCCCAGGGGACATGTATCAATGCAAACAAAGGTTTAAAAAATAGACGTTTTTACGGGAACGGTGATTTTAATAATGCTTAAAATGAAAAAATAAAAGTGAAATATTCCTTTAAATTTCGTACCTAGGGGGTGTGTATGATATGCATGTGAAGTGGTGCATGTTTCCCGTGCTTAGAACTGTCCCTGCACAAAGTGTCATTTTTGAAGGAAAAAAAGTCATTTAAAACTGACTCGCGGCTATTAATGAATTGTCGGCTTTTATCAATAAATAGAAAAGTCATTGATAAAAAAAAAAAAGCGTGGGGGTTCCCCAGAATTCAATTACCAGGCACTTCAGGTCTGGAATGGATATTAAGGGGAACCCCGGCACAAATTAAAAAAAAAAATGGCGTGGGGTTCCCCCTAAATATCCATACCAGGCCCTTGAGATCTGGCATGGATTTTAAGGGGAACTCCACCCCAAATTTAAAAAAAAAATGGCGTGGAGTCCCCTCAAAAATCCATACCAGACCCCTTATCCGAGCACGCAACCTGGCCGGCCGCAGGGGAAGAGGGGGGGGGAGAGAGAGAGCGCCCCCCTCCCTCCTGAACCGTACCAGGCCACATGCCCTCAACATGGGGAGGATGTCCCCATGTTGATGGGGACAAGGGCCTCATCCCCACAACCCTTGCCTGGTGGTTGTGGGGGTCTGTGGGCAGGGGGCTTATCGGAATCTGGAAGACCCCTTTAACAAAGGGGACCCCCAGATCCCGGCCCCCCCCTATGTGAATTGGTAAGGGATACATTGTACCCCTACCATTTCACGAAGAAAGTGTCAAAAAAATTAAATAAAAACACACACACCTTGGAAAAGTCCTTTATTAAAAAATAAAAAAATAATAATAAAAAAAAACATTCCAGCGATGAAATCCAGTGTCCCGCAGCGATCCCGATGTCCAGCGCTGTCCGTCATTGGTTGTGCCTGTGCGGACCTGATGGGGAACTTTCTCCGCTGTGTTTTAAATTTATAGACCCGCCCCTTCTAAAGTTCCCAGACCAGATGCGGAACGCGAGAAGGGGCGGGTGTATTCATGTATTACACAGCGAACGAAGTTCCCCATCAGGTCCGCCCCCTCGGTATGTCCGACCCCGCCTACGTCATTGGCCTGAGCGGGGAACTTCCTTCATTACACAGTGAAGGAAGTTCCCCACTCAGGCCAATGACGTAGGCGGGGTTGGACATACCGAGGGGGCGGACCTGATGGGGAACTTCGTTCGCTGTGTAATACATGAATACACCCGCCCCTTCTCGCGTTCCGCATCTGGTCCGCTGAGCGGACCTGATGGGGAACTTTAGAAGGGGCGGGTCTATACATTTAAAACACAGCGGAGGAAGTTCCCCATCAGGTCCGCACAGGCACAACCAATGACGGACAGTGCTGGACATCGGGATCGCCGCGGGACACTGGATTTTATCGCTGGAATGTTTTTGTTTTTTTTATTATTTTTTTAATTTTTTAATAAAGGACTTTTCCAGGGTGTTTGTGTGTTTCTATTTACATTTTTTGACACTTTCTTCGTGAAATGGTAGGGGTACAATGTACCCCTTACCAATTCACATAGGGGGGGCCGGGATCTGGGGGTTAAAGGGGTCTTCCAGATTCCGATAAGCCCCCCACCCGCAGACCCCCACAACCACCGGGCAAGGGTTGTGGGGATGAGGCCCTTGTCCCCCTCCCTCTTAGGAGGGAGGGGGGGCCGCTCTCTCTTCCCCCCCTTTTGCCCTGCGGCCGGCCAGGTTGTGTGCTCAGATAAGGGTCTGGTATGGATTTTTGGGGGGACTCCACGCCATTTTTTTAAATTTGGGGTGGAGTTCCCCTTAAAATCCATGCCAGATCTCAAGGGCCTGGTATGGATATTTAGGGGGAACCCCACGCCATTTATTTTTTTTAATTTGCGGCGGGGTTCCCCTTAATATCCATTCCAGACCTGAAGGGCCTGGTAATTGAATTTGGGGGAACCCCCACGCTTTTTTTTATTTTTATCAATGACTTTTCTATGTATTGATAAAAGCCGACAATTCATTAATAGCTGCGAGTGAGTTTTAAATGACTTTTTTTCTTTCAAAAATCACACTTTGTGCCGGGACAGTTCTAAGCACGGGAAACATGCGCCACTTTACATGCATATCATACACACCCCCCAGGTACGAAATTTAAAGGAATATTTCACTTTTATTGTTTCACTTTAAGCATTATTAAAATCACTGCTCCTAAAAAACGGCAGTTTTTAAAACTTTTTTTTGCATTGATACATGTCCCCTGGGGCAGGACCCGAGTCCCCAAACACTTTTTAGGACAATAACTTGCATATAAGCCTTTATAATTAGCACTTTAGATTTCTCCCATAGACTTTTCGAATTTACCGCAAACACCCCAAATTGTTCGTTGTTCGGCGAACGGGCGAACAGGCAATGTTCGAGTCGAACATGAGTTCGACTCGAACTCGAAGCTCATCCCTAGAAGGGAGTGATAATGAGACACCTCCACCGCAAACACATGCTCTAGTAAATAGATGCACCTTACCAGAATGTTTGACCACCTATAACGGATGGTCCAACAAGCTTTGTGTATATTCCATGTGACAAGACAAGAGGATCATTAGACCTCCGAGAAGCCTCTCTCCATGTAGTAACTCACAAGGAATCCATCCAGATCAAAAGAACTTGTAAAAGGACTCTCATAGTATAATATTTAGTACAATTTATTTATTACAAAAGATTAAAACTAATGCTGTAAACAAGCGGTAAATTACAACTGTACATAAGCCCCCAAACGCCTTCCTCATGTTGCCCGTCCACTTCTGGGTCCCAGCTGGCGTGATCGCATCACTCTCGTTGGCCCACGGACATCATCAGGGGGAGTGGCCACAGATTCCCCTTTGCAGCACTGCCAGCTGTCAAAATACCGCAAAAGTGCTTGCATGTCTTTCGCCAATAATTTTCCACCTTTGTTTTTTAATCGAAGAATGTCGGAGGGAGTGGTGCTGCCACGGCCACCTACTGAACAAATTTCATCCGATTCATTAGGAACCAGCTGAAATTTGCTCAGTGTATGATCTACCTGCGCAGGGCCTCACCCCTACTTAAATTCTACCTTGGCCTTGTCTTGTGTCCTGGCCAAAACTGTTACTCAAAAATGTATAAAAAGGACACCCAGGGAGACCGATAATTAGTTGATGCACATGATGGTTCAAGGTCAGAATCGTATCTCTATGCTGGGGCCCCCACCTAAATTAACAGGTGTGGTTCCTTAAGGTCAAGCATAAACTGAAAAAAATGGGGATTGAAGATCACCAAGAAACCTTATTAAAGTGGAAGTAAACCCTCCTATCGTTTTCGGACAAGGAAGCTGCCATCTTTGCCTCTGTTTAATCTAAAACTGCCATGATGCTGCTGCACATGTGATCAGTTATGACACCAGCCATTGGATGGTTTGACAGTTTGGTTGAGAGCACAACCAATGGGAGTGTTACAATTCCGGCACCTGCCGGAAATGTAACTTTTTTGAAACTGGTAAATGGATGGGTTTACTTCCGCTTTAAGGAACACTCTGGACTTAAAAAACAACTTTAATTAAAATGATTAAATGAATTGATACAAAAAACTACCACTAGTGCAAACATAAAAAAAATGTCAAACAACTCAGGTACCTGCCGGCAGCACACCTCATACACCACCACACACCGTCCACACTGCAATAAGTCTATAGGGATACATGGGCTTTTCCACAGACAGTGGGATAAAAAGGATGAGATTATTCCAATGGTAAATAACTCTATCCACAGACACCAACCCTGGAATTTCTCCAATCGAAGGGTATAACAATCCACATAGAATGCAGCTGAAGCTGAGTGTTCAATAGAACCGCAATGAGGTTATTGCAGGCTGGATGGGGAGATAAGGGTAGGATGGAAATGGGAGCAGCTGGCTATACCTTGAATTAGGTCTATGGATGAACAGCAGAACCAGTCACAAAAGTTGGTGTAAGTTAACCCCCCGACAGGAGATTCACAACCACATGTCGCTGGGTGAATAAAGACTGGTGAGGATGCAATACATAAATCCCATATAGCAATCACTGGGCAGCATATAGCCGCTATTCATCAGAATTCTCACCACCTCTTGTCTTACAGAAGGGGGGGGGGGGTTGTAGCAAATCCTTATGCTGTTTGTAGTCCATGCTTGCCTTGCCAGTTCCAGTTACATAGTCCAATAGCCCGGGAGGATTGAAGTCCTGCGAAGCCAGCCTGCTTCCCAAAAATTGAGTGGGGTGGAAGGGTGGGTCAGGCAGGATCACCTGAGTTGTGTCGTGACATTACGCTGACAGGTTTCGCTCACCTATCAGTGAACTTCTTCAGAGCCTGGCCTGTCCTGGCCAAAACTGTCCCGATGTGCAAGTCAAGTGTTCTCATCTCCCAGACTAGTCTTTCTGTTTTCACTCAGACAAGGAGAGAAGGCGTGCTGGATCTTTGGGCAAGGAGCTATGGTCCTACCACAAATGTGCATGAAATGGATTTGATAATACCCATTACAAAAATTAGGTGGCTTGCCAATTTTACTACATTTGTGATGTTTCCTTATCAGTATTAGCAGCAAGATGCAGAATAAAGAGCTTCCAGCTTCCCCTCTTTGATGGAGAATGGGCCTTGAGCCATGGGCAAGTCATAGATTCACTGACTTTCCATAGAGAACAGGAGTTTTCCTTGGTAACTTCCTGAGAGGAATTTGGTTTTGGCATCCTTGTGCTTGGTCCTATTAAACAGCATGTCAGATGCTGCTTCAATGACAGTTTTAAAGTGACATTGCCCTAGTACGCACACAGCATACAAGATGTTCCCAGTCCTTTCCTAAGCAAAAGGAGTCTTCATGGTCTGTCTGATTACACTGGGGGACTGGGCACTGTGTAAAACCAAAAAGTTATTAAACTGGCAGACTCAATCTAATCCTGCTATCCATTTTTTCCATGCATTTTGTTTGGAAGTCACTCATCATGGCTCATGTTTTAACTTTCTTATGCCAGATGCAAACTGGAAAATGTATCTTCACTGTGCAATTCATTTATATGTGCAGGACCGAGAAAAGCTTTTAAGATTACGGAAGCAGCGGAAAAAGATGACAAAACTCCCTAAGGTAAAAGCATTTTCCATTTTTATTCTGAGTTTTATGGTCAGGACTAATCATAGAAAACAAATCTTCCTGTCTTGGTAACTGCTGTTCCTGATTAGCAGATCCAGTGAAGCACAAATATAGCAATTTGTTCCTCCATAGAGCTTTATTAGCTTTCTGCACAAATGTCACTTATATATTACATTCATCATCTTGTTATATAATTGCTGTCTGCCATTTAAAGTTTAATGCATTATAAACCTTCCTACATGCACCTTGTGGTCTTTCAACTGCATAAGATGTGCATTGATCATGCAGTTTCACTGTGTCATTTGTTGGCCTATATGCACAGTTTCTGTGTATTGTAGTGCTAACTGTTGACTCTGTTTTAATGTTTGTAACTTTATTATGAAAATTCCAATAAAAAGAATTTAAAAAAAGAAAATGAGGCTTAGCACTGCGCAGGTTAATAAATGGCCTCTGTCTGTAGTCTGAGAACTGACAATTCCTGTGAAGAAACTATATATCCCACAATCTCTGGGTCTCATAATTTAGTTCACGGCAGGTGAGAGCTAAATAGTAGGGCTGTTACTGATTAAAATTTTCGTGTTCGATTAATCTATTTTTTTTTAATCGATTAATCGACTAATTTTGATTAATTATAACGCACATACAGATCCAACTTCTTTTAGCTGATCTGCTTGCAGGCCGATTCCCAGTGCAGCTACCAACCACTGGAAAAAATGGATAGCAGGATACAAAAAACACACAAAGACAGCGCTCGATGGGAATAGCATTAAAACTTTTATAGTCTTCAAGTAGGTAACAAAATAAATATTGCACTGGAGATAAAATCGATGTAGCTACATAAACTGTAAAAATGGTGCGAGTAATACCAAACGGTAGCAAAAGCAGTCATAAAAACATGTAGCTAAGTACGATACTGGTATAAAAATGTGTACAACGATACCACTGCTGAATCCAGATGAGGAGGGGTTAACATCAGTCCGTCGGCATGTAGATGTCCCGTGAAGGGAACGATCACAACTCCCAGTGGATGGCTGTAGAATTCCAGGTTGATAGAGGGAAGTGATAGAGGGAAGTGTAACAGCCCTTGCGTGTGGCAGATAGTAAGGTCCCGCCGGCATGCAGATATGAAGGCACGGCAAAGGAGCCCTTCAGATGGACACGGCAAGCCCCGCTGGTGTCCGTGACGCCACCGGATCTCCGACGGAACTCCCTGAAGACCTGGAAGCCGGCGGAGAGGTGAGTACCGATCAAAAGAATTTTGATCGATCAAAAAAATGAATCGATTAATCGAGGAATTAATAGTTAATTTCCACAGCCCTACTAAATAGTAATTAGATCTCACACAGACAGAGCAATTGACAGAGAGATCACGTTGCAATCTTTCATCACATTAGCACCCCCACATTTCTGATACATCACAGAGAAAATTGTAAGGCGTGGATTGGACGCTGTGTAAACTGAAGCAAAAAGTTGCCTGTCCCTTTAGCAAATAGGGACAAGCTAGATGAATGAATACGTAGACATAGGGGAATCGATCAGCCATTACACTACAAATTGCAGCCACAACATGTAAACCCATCATTACAAGGTAAGGCAAACAAATAACACAGGGAATATAAGTACACTAATACTTAGTTAAAACAACAAAAGCATTTGAAAGTGTACAATGCCTTTAAAGCGGTGTTCCAGCCGCAATTTTTTTTTTTTAAAGTCAGCAGCTACAAACACTGTACCTGCTGTCTTTTAATAAGGACACTTACCTGTCCAGGGAGCCCACAATGTCGGCCCCCCTAGGGCCGATCCGTCCATCGGATCGAGTGCCGGCGCCGCCATCCTAACGAAGGGAAACAGGCAGTGGAGCCTTGCGGCTTCACTGCTTGTTTCCTACTGCGCATGCGCGAGTCTAAAGAAAGGGAACGATCGTGCAGTTTCTAAAGGGCCGTGCTGTGACCGGGGGCTCCCGCGCGCAGTGACGTCACATGACTCCGGCCAGTCACAGAGCCAGAGTCCACGGCCCCCAGAAGGAAGAGAGGTGAAGATGGATGCGGCTTCCAGCGGGGACATCGCGGGCTTCGTGTGTGCAGGTAAGTACAACATAATGGACTAGTATGCGATGCATACTAATCTTTTATACTTTTACTTTGCAGGGAAAAAAAGAGGAAGTAAAACCCATCAGGGCAATGTACAATGATTACCCAGAAGGGATTTTTTTTCTCAACAAAAGTGGGGGTACTCCTTAAAGTGGAAGAGGGAGTCTCTGCACTCTAAGCCAATCAGAGCACTCTTGGTTTGCACAGTGCAATCAGTCACACATTCAGCATGTGTAAGGCTGCTTTCACACTGAGGCCCTTTGCAGGTGCTATTGCGCTAAAAATAGCACCTGCAATACGCCCCGAAAGATCCAGTGTGAAAGCCAGAGGGCTTTCACACTGGAGCGGTGCGCTGGCAGGAGTTTTTTTACTCCTGCCAGCCGCATCTTCGAGGCGCGGTAGGAGCGGTAAAAATACTGCTCCTATAGCCCATTGAAATCAATGGGGTCGCGCCTCCAACCCGCCCGCAAAACTGCGTTTTTGCGGGCGGGTTTAACCCTTTTTCGCCCGCTGGCGGGGGTTGAAATCCCCCCACTAGCGCTTGCAAATTTCGGCAAACACGACGGTAAAATGCCGCTAAAAAATCTGTCTCTCAGCTGAACATAATTAAAAAATCATTTGGCAATTGTAACAGGTCACATATATAGATATCTCCATTGGATATTTAGCTGCTGGACTGGAGTTCATATTTAAATGACATGTACTAATGTTCTTTTCATTTTTATATTTTCTTTATCAGCCAGTTGTGGAAACATTCTTTGGTTATGATGAAGAGGCCTCACTGGATTCTGATGGTTCTTCAATATCCTACCAGACCGATCGAACAGACCGTACCCCCTGCACGCCAGATGAAGATGTGGAAGAGGTGACACATCTTCATTCATTAATCCTGCTATAGGAAATGCCTCCTGCACATCTAACATGGTGCTATCTATTTGTTATCTGTTAAAAAGAGTCCAGTAAAATGAACTGCTCTGTTTGATAGTGATGAGTTGATCTGAAGTTGGGCATTAAAATTCATGTTAAGTTGTAGCAGTGTTAATTTTGGAAGCAATTTTCGATTTCGTTTTAGTCTTATGCCGCGTACACACAACCGTTTTTCATGACGAGAAAAATGCAATTTTTTAAATTGGTCATTAAAAACGACCGTGTGTGGGCTCCAGAGCATTTTTCTCGATGAGAAAAATGGCCATTAAAAATTTATAACATGCTCTATTTTTTCTCGTCGTTTTTCACGTCGTCAAAAACGGCCGTGTGTAGGCTTTAATGACGGGAAATTATGAAATACTTACATTAGAATGAAGCCATGCAGTGGCGCCTGCACACCGCAGAGATGGCTGACATCTTCCCCGGTGATTCTTCCGGGTTCGCGGGCTCCGGTGCTGTGAGTGGCAAGAGCCACAATGATGTCATGCGCGCGGGAGCCGCCGGTCATGGCACAGGGCTCTGAAAAAACGGCACATACGGCCCGTTCCTTCAGAGCACATGCGGCGATGACGTATTCTGCGGCGTATATAGTAAATATCTCCTAAACGGTGCAAGTTTAGAAGATATTTACAGTGCCTACAGGTAAGCCCTGTACTTGTAGGTACAATTAAAAGAAGACTTTACTTCCTCTTTAACTGCTCATTTCTGTCCAGGGGATGGGAAATGCACTTGTACTTACTCGTTCCTTCGCTCCCCTTGTAGTAAATTAATGGACCTTTATTAAAAAACAAGAATGTTGCATATACTGTACAAACTACTTACAGTTGTAGAAAAACAAAGCAGAACATACAGAGTGTCACAAACATGTATACAACACACCTACACAAACTATCCGGCCTAGCTAATGAGTTTTGACAATGGTCTTTATGTGCAAAGGGATACACTAAAAAGTCACTTGGCTTGCGTTATAGCTGGCCTACAATTTACGTAGCAAACAGGACTCCAGGCATCTCAAGCAATTGCAAGAAAATTCTAGGGTTTCACCTCTGGCAGAGTTTTCCTTCATCTTGTGGGGTCCACTCTGGCAGGGCCATTTTTTATTTTTGTGGAGTCTCCTCTTTCAACTTGTGTTCATGTATTTAGAAAAATTGAGTAATGACTAAGCACAGGTGTGTGAAACGTATTTGCTGAAGCCACATGAGATGTGTGGTCAGGCTGTGTCCTCGTTTTTAATGGATCTGAAATAAAACTACTATTTTTATGCTGGTCAGTGCCACCATTTCCTTCTTTCCTTCATGTATTTAGAAAGTCTTGGTAGCCATTCCCGCATGGGTGTATACCTTTCTATGTCTTTCTTTCTACATCAGTTTCTGTGAGAGAAGCATATTCTAATTCCAAACTCTAGATGTAGTATCCTACATGCCATGGGTCAAATATGTCAAAAGGTCAAGTTATTGTTAATCCTTATTGACATAGCTTTGGGTCCAATGTTTGAAAAAGCTCCTCCAAAACAATGCCATTAACTAAAAATGTGTACATTGTCCAAATATGAAACATTAGTATCTATTTCCCCCATTGTATTAGAAGACAGTGAACTAGTCATGTGCAAATATAGTTCCAATGGCATTTGTTTGAGAGAGGTTCCCACGAGAAAACGAATGTTGTTTACTCCAACAATAAATGTGTTTATGCAAGTCTGCAAAATCACAAAACCTACAACGCACCTGCCAGACGGTGCTCCCCTACACTCCATCAATGGATCGTCCCTCAGCATCCTCACATCCAATGCAGGGCTATGCAGGTCTTGATGGGATCAGAGGAGCAGAGGCTGCAGGTACCCATCTGGCTGCATGGAGTGAAGGATCAGGTAAATAAAACTGCTTTATGTTGTCTTTTAGTTCAGCTTTTAATATTCTCTACACAGAGCGTGGCCAAAGAAGAGACAGAGCTGAGATTCCGCCAACTAACTATGGAGTACCAGGCCTTACAGCGGGCATATGCCCTTCTGCAGGAACAAGTGGGTGGAACCCTGGATGCAGAGCGGGAAGTCAAGGTGCTTATTTGTTTCATTTCTTTTTCCCCTCTTCCCTTATGTTTCTGTTATTCACAAGCCATTGTCTTTGCAGAGATAACATCTTAAATCCCATAAATCCTTTATTGGTTCATGTTGTATATTTTTTGTGGTTATGAACTATTATGCCGCGTACACACGATCGGTTTTACCGATGAAAACAGTCCGATGGACTTTTCTCATCGGACAAACCGATCGTGTATGGGCCCCATCGGTCTTTTTTTCCATCGGTGAGAAAAAATAGAACATATTTTAAATTTATCCGATGGGAAAAAAAACGATAGAAAATTCCAATCGTCTGTGTGGAACTCCTTCGGACAAAAAACCCACGCATGTTCAGAATCAAGTCGACGCATGCTCAGAAGCATTGAACTTCATTTTTCTTGGCTTGTCGGAGTGTTTTACGTCACGGCGTTTGGGACGGTCGGATTTTTGACTGATGGTGTGTAGGCAAGACTGATGGAAGTCAGCTTCATTGGAATTCCGATGGAAAAATCCATCGGATTAGAATCCATAGGAAATCCGATCGTGTGTACAGGGCTTTAGAAGTGTAAATAACTGATATCTGTATTCATGCATTGCTGAATTGTCAGCTGAAAGTGGAAATTTGTTTATCTTACAGACTCGCGAGCAACTGCAATCTGACATTCATCATTACCAAACAAGGATAGAAGATCTTGAGAAAGCCATGTCTGAACAGGGCCAGGTGAGATGCATTTATGAGGCTTCTATGAATGGATGGGAACAGAATTGTAGTTAAAGATTACCTCCAGGCAATCCGTTAAAAACTCCACTGATATACAGAAGTATGAAAGCTGTTTTTCCAACCAAGGGATTAGCATTTCTGTACATCCTGCCCTTAGATTTATACAGCTTTGTCACATAGCATGGCAGATAGATTACACCAGTAACAGTTAGGCAATACAGTGGTGCCCTCTCTTTACCCACAGCCTGCTGACTGGACAGCAAAGGTTCATTCAAGCCCTGTTCACATATAGTACAGTGACTTGCATTTTACCACACCGGAACGCAGGTTACTGCTAGGACACACTGAAAACAATTGTTTTCTATGTGTCATGGTAAAGTTGCACCGCATCCCAGAGGTGCATTGCAGTGAGCTTCAATAAAATGCAGGCAAGCTGCATTTTATCACAGCATACAGGTGTAGCGCACCCACCTCCCCTCCACCTGCATTAAACTTGGCTCCCCGCAGGAGGAAGAGAGGCACACCGCACCACAAGCCCGTACCCTCCTGTGTAAAGAGGTTGAGCGGTGTTGTTTTTGGGCCTTGTCTGCGGCCAGAGTCAAAGTCCTCCCGAGAATGATCTCACCTCTACCTTGGATAGATGCAAGTCCTTGACTTCCCCAGGAACGTGAATGTCCACACCAGCTGAAAGTCCAACTCAATATTTATTTCTCACTTGATAATAAACAGTCTCTCTGGTAGAAGAAAGGTTGGAGCAAAAGATACAGGACAGCAAAGGTGTGGAGGAGGTCCAGGCACAAACGTAGCTCAAACTCTTTTGACTGTTCAGATTTCTCTAACAGTTTTGGCGCACGGTCTCTGCCACAGACCTTGTGGATCAGGTCACTGCCACCGACCTGGCAAACTAGGCCACTGCCACTGACCTGGTGAATGGGGTCACTGCCACTGACCTGGTGAATGGGGTCACTGCCACTGACCTGGTGAATGGGGTCACTGCCACTGACCTGGTGAATGGGGTCACTGCCACTGACCTGGTGAATGGGGTCACTGCCACTGACCTGGTGAAACTTGGTCTCTGCCACAGACCCCGTGAACTTTGGTTTCTTCCTAGAACATGGCCCCTTTCAAGGAGAAGATGTCCCCCCAGAGAGTCAACAGACCCCTTCCTTCAACGTGACTACCGCATCGGTCCCTCTAAACAGATCCTCCCTTCTCTTAGGGTGCGGGTCCCCTCGCAAGGCGGCACCCTGGACTTCTCGATCCTTAGTGGGCCCCAGACGAATGTGCTGGGCCCCGGGCCCTTCCCGAGACTCCCTGGGTCTTCATACCCAGGTGGACAGGACGGCAGGATAGTACCTCACCCCAGGCCAAAGGTGCCTGGGATGGAACAGGAACACGGCCTCCGGGCCTAGGGCACCCGGGGCTGACCCTCACTCACCCCCAGGCTGAAGGTGCCTGGGCGTGGACCCCGATCAGGAGAGGTCTGCCCCTTTTATATCCTCTCCCTGCATGCACAGCAGGTTCCCCGCCCCGTTGCACGACTGCCGAGAGGGGTCATAAAAGGCACAGCACTGTATTGGTGGTTCAACCCTGGCCTACGGTGGCAGCGCCACCTGTAGGCCACAGGGAACTGCACACCAATAGTCTTCCTGAGGACAGAATGGTCCATGAACCCTAACAAATTAGGGTGTCTGAGCCTAATTATCACTCAGACACTTCCCTTAAATTGACCACCCCGCTACAGAGGTAAGGATTGCATGTCACTATACAGCAGTGCAATATACCACAATGCTATACAGTGACGTGAATGAAGTGTCAGGAGTATAGGGGGCATGCTCACGCCGCCAGAGGTGCACGCTCGCCGCGTCCCTAAGGAACCAATGCACGTGCCCGACGGCCGCGATGGCCGCCGGACACCCGCAATGGCTCCTGACAGAACGAGAACGGGAATTTGTGTGTGTGTGTTTTAAATTGGGGATATTTATTATAGCAAAAAGTAAAAAATATTGTGTTTTTTTCCAAATTGTCGCTCTTCTTTTGTTTATAGCGCAAAAAATTTAATCCGCAGAGGTGATCAAATACGACCAAAAGAAAGCTCTATTTGTGGGAAAAAAGGACATAAATTTAGTTTAGATACAACGTCGCACAACTGCACAATTGTCAGTTAAAGCGACGCAGTGCCGTATCGCAAAAAATGGCCTGGTCATTAAGGGGGTAAATCCTTCCGGGCTGAAGTGGTTGATCACCACTGGGGTTTTTATTTTTTTTGCTATATAAATGAAAATATACCAAATATAAAGAAAACACACTTCCCTTTGTTTCTGTTATATCATTTTGCAAATAAATAATCTTTGTTCATAAATTTAGGACAAAATGTATTCTGCTACATTTCTTTGGTAAAAAATAACCCAAATCAGTGTATATTTTAGTCTGTAGGAAAGTTATAGAGTCCAAAAACTATGGTGTATGTTGGAAAATTGATCAATTCTGATGTACTGACGGCCTATCTCATTTCTTGAGGCCCTAAAATGCCAGGAAAGTACAAATATCCCCCAAATTACCCCTTTTTGGAAAGCAGACAGTCCAATGTATTTAGTAAGAGGCATTGCGAGTTTTTTGGAAGTTATAATTTTCTGTCACAATTTTTTGGACATTTATTTTACATACTGTCACCAGAGCAGTGCAGCATCATCATATGACTAGTGTGGCAGTAATCAGGTGACACTGACTGTAACAAGAGCAGTACAGTGTCACCATAATGACACTGTATTGCTCTGGGGAGATTATGAGGATTTTCTTTTGTTACACTATGATTGCCTATTACAGTGATAATCACTATTATAAGCAATCATTTTATTGAATAGTATCCATTCATGTGCCATTGTGTACAATTGTGAAAGCTGTGATTGGGCTCAGTTATCACATGGTACAGGGGCACTGTGATTGGCCCTGTCTGATCACTGTGACCAATCACAGAGATCGCAATAGTCCATAATGAATGGCTATGAATGAAATCCATTGTGTTCTATTGACATGTGATCACTGTGATTGGTCACAACAATCACAAGGTACAACGATCTGTGACCAGTGGACACGGCAGATGACAGATCACGCAGGCGTGCAGCTCCTAGGGCATGCATGAGGCGCGCACCTGAAGGATGTCATATGACATGCACCCAGGATAACAGTGCTCCTGCTTGGCTGTCATTTTAAAATAGGCCAAGAAGGAAGTGGTTAAGCTACCAGAGGGGGATGTTTATATGCCACGGACATTGCAAAAATGATCCCCCTGTCTCATTCAGCAGGACTGTCAAACAATCAACAGCAATCTGGCTGCATACCAAAATGTAGCCTAAAAGAGCAGGAGCAAAATAAAGAGGTAATCCCTCTACTCACTCTGCTGTCTCCCCTATCAGCGTCTTCATAGGTGTGCGCACAGGGTGTGCCAGATGTGCCTGGGCACACCCTAATCACCCCCTGTGGAGCATATTCCCCCTGCTTGGACCCCTAATATTTCACCAACGCCCCCTAATGGGGCTCCTAAAAAAATAAAAAAAATGAAAAAAAAAATTTGTGACAAATAATAAAAAATAAATTAATAAAAATGGTAAAATACTGACACCGTACACTGCCCTACTGGCACCAATCTCTGCTCTACTGACTCTTTCAGTATATATATATATATGTATACTGTATATACACACACACACACACACACATATGTGTTTGATCTTTGGGGTGCACACCCTTAGGCTCCATGTACACAGAGGCTCAAAAACGGTAGTTTTTAAAGCAGCAGAAAAAGCTAGCTTTTAGGCCTCATGCCCACGGACGTTTTAACAGCTGCGTTTTTGAGCGTTTTTTACAGCTTAAAAACGCCTGTCCATGTTAGTCTATAGCTTCATGCCTACCTAGGCATTTTTGAGCTGCAAATAGCATAGGCGTTTTTAAGCTGTAAAAAACCCAGGACCAGTGCGTTCCTCGGCGTCGACGTTAGGCATAAAAAAACGCGAAGCGTTAAAAAACGCTAAAAAACGAGCGAAAACGCGCAAAACGCCACAATTGCGTTTTTGAGCTCCGACATTTTTTATTTTTTGGGGGGAAATAAAAGGTCAAAAAATGTATACAATAACATGGACAGGCGTTTTTAATCTGTAAAAAACGCGGCTGTAAAAACGTCCGTGGGCATGAGGCCTTATCAGCAATTTTTTTTACTAGCGTTTATTAGCATTTTTCAGTGTAGCATTTTTTAGCTTTTTTTTTTTTTTTTTTTTCCAATGGATCAAAAAATGCAAAAAAAACGCTTGCGACCAGCGTTTTTGAGCGTTTATTAGCGTTTTTCAGCGTTTTGAGTTTTTTCTGGCGAAAAGCGGCAATTTGAACGCAAATTTCTTGCGTTCGGAAAAAAGCCCATTAACTCCACTGCTCATTAACGCTAAAAAACGTTATGTGTACATGAACACATAGGCTAACATAGAGTGCAGTTAATGGGCTTTTTAAAAAAACGCCAATAAACTGCAGTTTATCAGCTTCAGTGTACATGGAGCCTAATGCAATAGGCTGAGCATCTTCATTGTCAGCCCATAGGATGTAGCATACGTGGCTCCCAGTCCTGCCCCCCCCCCTCTCCCAGTCTAAGTACTGCTGAATAGGGATAGCAGGAGGCTGATACCAAACTAGGTTCAGGTACGTACACTAGTTGCAGTTAAATACATGCAATAATAATTTCATTATTATACATTTTCATTAATTTGTGTCTTTTTTATACAAATGGAATCAGCAGAGGGACTGCTGGTTCAGACCTGCTTTATTTATTTATTTTTTACTTTTTTCACACTGTTGGAGATATGAAAAAGATGTTTATTTTAAACAGATAATATAAGTGCGGTGACTATGTGTAAAGCGCAGTTGACCATTGCAGCCAGTAAATCGAAATATGTGAAAATAGCCATTGCACTTTGCTCTGTCATAGTAAACATGCTCATTAGTGTCTACTACTCTCAGGAAGCTTGCTTGTTTTTTGGGGTTTTATTGTGTGGGGATGTCAGTGTATAGGGAATTTTGTTATTTTCAGATCCCCTTTATAAGGTATCAATGAACATTCTTTTTTTTTTTTTTTCGGCTCATTTCTATTACTTTGCTCTTCAGGAGCCTTGTACAATTTTACATACATCAAAATGCGGATGTCTTCCATTCTCCTGATTGTCTGCTTGTTTTAATCTCATCATATATCTACAAAGACCATAAAACATAGGCATGTCTGTATCCCTGCATTGATCTGGATACAATATCACAGCAATTACCTGTGATCAAAGCTTTCCAAATGATTCCGCCATGCTCAGTCTTTGTTTTCTAGAACAAACACTCTGTAAAGTCTCAAAGAAACTCAACAGGGGAGAGAATATCAAAAGGTTGGAATTTGTGGTGGATTGTGAAATGATCATGTAGCGCCCTGTTCCTAAAGAATAGGGGCTGTGTTGTAAATTTAGTTTGGCTGAGCTGTACACACAGCTCAGATTTATTGTACAAAGTCACCTAGACTCTGTTCCAACTTTGGTTGTGTTGTGCACTTCTCGCTGTTGCCAGTAGGTGTCACCGGTACCACAGGCCAGGATGAGAAATACAACAGGCTGAACTTACTGAATATTCTTTTCCCAGAAAAAGCCCAGTAGGAGGTTCTTAGCCGCTGTCCATTCTGGGAGATGGTATTTAACCACTCAAGCCCCGGACCATTTTGGCTGGTTAAAGACCGGGCCCCTTTTTGCGATTCGGCACTACGTCGCTTTAATTGACAATTTCCCGGTCGTGCGACGTGGCTCCCAAACAAAATTGACGTCCTTTTTTTCCCACAAATAGAGCTTTCTTTTGGTGGTATTTTATCACCTCTGCGGTTTTTATTTTTTGCGCTATAAACAAAAATAGAGCGACAATTTTGAAAAAAATTCAATACTTTTTACTTTTTGCTATAATAAATATCCCCCAAAAATATATAAAAAAACATATTTTTTACTCAGTTTAGGCCGATACGTATTCTTGTACATATTTTTGGTAAAAAAAAACGCAATCGGCGTTTATTGATTGGTTTGCGCAAAAGTTATAGCGTTTACAAAATAGGGGATAACTATAATTTTATCTTTTTTTTTATTTTTTACTAGTAATGGCGGCGATCAGTGATTTTTTTTGTTACTGCGACATTATGGCGGACACATCGGACACTTTTGACACATTTTTGGGACCATTGTCATTTTCACAGTAATCAGTGCTATAAAAATGCACTGGTTACTGTGAAAATGACACTGGCAGTGAAGGGGTTAACCACTAGGTGGCGCTAAAGGGGTTAAGTGTGCCCTAGTGAGTGATTCTAACTGAGGGGGGGTTGGGCTCTGTGTGACATGACACCGATCTCAGCTTCGAGTACACGGAGCCGAGATCCGTGTCATTGTCACAAGGCAGAGCAGAGAGATGCTTGTTTACACAAGCATCTCCCTGCTCTATGCCTTCGTGAGACGATCACGGGGACCCCCGCGGCGATCAAGTCCACGGGACCCGCGGTCCGACTCACGGGGAAGGCAGCAGGGTCGCGACCCCTACGTCAGGCAGTTAAAGGGGACGTACAGGTACGTTGATGTGCCTGTACGTGCCATTCTTCTGACGTATATCTACTGGAGGCGGTCGGCAAGTGGTTAAGGGGCAGATGCCATGTTTTCACTCTCTCTGACCTCAGGGCCTGCTGGCCCGAGGCTGTGTGACTGCAAGTTCTGCAAGTAGACCCAGAATCCTGTCTGGGGCCTACTAATTCTGAGGTGGTCCTAGGCTTGTCTTGCCTGCATGGAAGAAGCCAAGCCAAGCCAAGCCAATCTATCAGTGATCTGCGAAAGGTATCTGAAACCTCACCTAACCCTCTATCCTACTGCTATTTCCAAGTTCTTATTAAAGCATTGAAAAATACTAAAGTGACTGGCGCCCGCATTTGTTCTACATTTCCCATTATAGCCATGGAGTCAGCCCTGGGGTGGATGTAGGCCACTCCCTGGTCTTTGGAGGTATCTTTCTGCTTCTGGTAGACCCAGGAAACCCAGCTACAATCATAATACAGAAACTGTTATGCCGCATACACACGATCGGATATTCCGACAACAAAACCGTGGATTTTTTTCCGACGGATGTTGGCTCAAACTTGTCTTGCATGCACACGGTCACACAAATGTTGTCGGAAATTCCGAACGTCAAGAACGCGGTGACGTACAACACGTACGATGAGCCGAGAAAAATTAAGTTCAATAGCCAGAGCGGCTCTTCTGCTTGATTGCGAGCATGCGTGGAATTTTGTGCGTCGGAATTGTTTACACACGCTCGGAATTTCCGACAACAAGTTTTGTTGTCGGAAAATTTGAGAACCAGCTCTCAAATTTTTGTTGTTGGAAATTCTGACAGCAAATGTCCGATGGAGCATACACACGGTCAGAATTTTGAACGTGTGTACGCGGCATTAGAGGGAAAGCAGCTTGGTGGTTTGCTCCCGAACCTGATGGAACAGAAGCTTTCAAAAAAGCAGAAACTCTGTATTGTCTTCATCTGTTTTAACAAAATGACTGTCTGCCTGTATGCACTACAATGCCTTGAAAAAGTATTCATACCCCTCGAAATTTTCCACATTTTGTTACGTTACAACCAAAAACGTAAATGTATTTCATTGGGATTTTATGTGATAGACCAACACAAAGTGGCACATAATTGTGAAGTGGAAGGAAAATGATAAATGGTTTTCAACATTTTTTACAAATAAATATGTGAAAAGTGTGGCGCGTATTCAGCCCCCTTAACTCTGATACCACTAACTAAAATCTAGTGGAACCAATTGCCTTCAGAAGTCACCTAAGTCCATCTGTGTGTAATTTAATCTTAGTATAAATACAGCTGTTCTGTGAAGCCCTCAAAGGTTTGTCAGAGAACCTTAAAGAACAAATGATGCTATGAAGGCCAAGGAACACACCAGGCAGGTCAGGGATAAAGTTGTGGAGAAGTTTAAAGCAGGGTTAGGTTATAAAGACATATCCCAAGCTTTGAACATCTCAGGGAGCTCTGTTCAATCTATCATCTTAAAATGGAAAAAGAATGGCACAACTGCAAACCTACCAAGACATGGCCGCCCACCTAAACTGACAGGCCGGGCAAGGAGAGCATTCATCAGAGAAGCAGCCAAGAGGCCCATGGTAACTCTGGAGGAGCTGCAGAGATCCACAGCTCAGGTGGGAGAATCTGTCCACAGGACAACTATTATGCCCTGTACACATGGTCGGGATTCCCGACGGGAAAAGGTCAGTCAGAAATTCAGACGGGAAAATAGAGAACCTGCTCTCTATCTATTGCCGGCCGTTTTCCCGTCAGGAAAAAGTCAAATGGAGCATACACACGGTCGGGATTCCTGACCAAAAGCTCTCATCTGACTTTTTCCGACGGGAAAACCGATCGTCTGTACGGGGCATTCGTTGTGCACTCCACAAATCTGGTCTTCATGGAAGAGTGGCAAGAAGAAAGCCATTGTTAAAAGAAAGCCATAAGAAGCCCCTTTTGCAGTTTGTGAGAAGCCATGTGGGGGACACAGCAAACGCGTGGAAGAAGATGATCTGGTCAAAAATTTAACTTTTTGGTCTAAAAGCAAAACGCTATGTGTGACGGAAAACTAGCACTGCACATCACCCTAAACACACCATCCCCACTGTGAAACATGGTGGTGGCAGCATCATGTTGTGGGGATGCTTTTCTTCAGCAGGGACAGGGAAGCTGGTCAGAGTTGATGAGAAGATGGATGGAGCCAAATACAGGGCAATCTTAGAAGAAAACCTGTTATAGTCTGCAAAAGACTTGAGACTAGGGGGGAGGTTCACCTTCCAGCAGGACAACGACCCTAAACATGCAGCCAGAGCTACAATGGCATTGTTTAAATCAAAGCATATTCATGTGTTATGCCGCATACACACAACCGTTTTTCACAACGTTAAAAATGCCATTTTTTAAATTGGGCATTAAAAGTGATCGTGTGTAGGCTCCAGAGCATTCTTAACGACGTGAAAAATTGTCAAAAAAAAATGAGAACCTGCTCTATTTTTTCATGTCGTTTTTCACGTCGTTTTTTTTAACCACGTGAAAAACGGTAGTGTGTATGCTTTTACGAGGGGAAAAAAACGCGCATGCTCAGAATCAAGTATGAGACGGGAGCGCTCGTTCTGGTAAAACTAGCGTTCGTAATGGAGATAGCACATTCGTCACGCAGTCACGGACTGAAAAGCACGAGGCTGAAAAGCGTGAATCGTCGCTCAACAAACTTTACTAACATGAAGGGTGGCGCCATTCGAACGGAACTTCCCCTTTATAGTGCCGTCGTACGTGTTGTACGTCACTGCGCTTTGCTCAAGCGTTTTTTTTAATGAACGTGTGTATGCAAGACAGGCTTGAGAGGAAACAAGAAAAATCACGTTGAGAAAAACGTTGTTTTTGAAAATGACATTAAAAACGATCGTGTGTACGCGGCATTAGAATGGCCCAGTCAAAGTCCAGACCTAAATCCAAATGAGAATCTGTGGCAAGACTTAAAAATTTCTGTTCACAGACGCTCTCCATCCAATCTGACAGAGCTTGAGCTATTTTGCAAAGAATGGGCAAAAATTTCACTCTAGATGTGCAAAGCTGGTAGAGACATCCCCAAAAAGACTTGCAGCTGTATTTGCAGTAAAAGGAGGTTCTACAAAGTATTGACTCGGGGGGGCGCCATACAAATCCACGCCACACTTTTCACGTATTTATTTGTAAAACAAAATGAAAACCATTTATCATTTTCCTTCCACTTCACAATTATGTGACACTTTGTGTTGGTCTATCACATAAAATCCCAATAAAATACATTTACAATTTTGGTTGTAACATGACAAAATGTGCAAAATTTCAAGGGGTATGAATACTTTTTCAACGCACTGTACATAGCCCCAGTATAATAAATGAGCATATTTTTCAGAAAAAAATGTGCATTTATTATTTTCCCCAAGGAGCCTACAAAGCATTGCACCCACTCTCAGTGGATTGGGGTAGCAATGTCAGGGTCCGTCAGACAAATCCTACAGCTTTCTGCCCGTACCTCTGTAGGGGCTTACAGATGGAAAGCTGCAGGGCTTGTGAAGGAACTACAAGGACACTCATCAGTGCTCTCGCAGTTCATTGAGAGCTACAAGTTATCTACCATGGTGGCAGACAAGATTGCTGTGACTGAATGACGTGGCTGTGCGGGTGGAGCCCTGCACAGCTGCACTGAATCTGAAACGTGACAGTGGGTGTGGGGGAGAGGAACCCTGGCTCACTGTCACTGGGGGAAGGATCAGGGGGTGAATGGGGAGGTGCTGGAGCATATTACACAATACACCCTTAATACTGGTATAATGTGTAACATTCCCCAAAAAATGTGAACTTAGTCTTTAAATGGCTTGGCTTATTGCTTTTACACCATCTTACTTTTTTCTGTGCTGTCCACCCCTTTTTTCTTTTTTTCCATATAGCTTAAAGGGGTTGTAAAGGTTCATTTTTTTTATTTTCTAAATAGGTTCCTTTAAGCTAGTGCATTGTTGGTTCACTTACCTTTTCCTTCGATTTCCCTTCTAAATGTTTTTTTTTCTTTGTCTGAATTTCTCACTTCCTGTTCCTTCTCAGTAAGCTTGCCCCCATCATCCGAGCCGTTCTGGCTGGGGGTTAGTTAGCGTGCTCGCCCCCTCCCTTGGGACTACATCTCTGCGGGGAGACGCTGCGGCGTTCACAGCATCTCCCCGCAGGGATGTAGTCCCAAGGGAGGGGGCGAGCACGCTGACTAACCCCCAGCCAGAACGGCTCGGATGATGGGGGCAAGCTTACTGAAGAGGAGCAGGAAGTGAGAAATTCAGACAAAAAAAAAAAAATTAGAAGGGAAATCGAAGGAAAAGGTAAGTGAACCAATAATGCACTAGCCTAAAGGAACCTATTTAGAAAATAAAAAACGAACCTTTACAACCCCTTTAAAGCCTTTACAGAGGAAAAATAAAAACAGTTTCAGTTACTGTTAAAAAAGTATTAGCTGGACTCAGGCTTGTCCTTCTAAAATTACATGCCAATCTTATGCCTTGTACACACGGTCGGAATTTCCGATGAAAAAAGTCAGACGGAATTTTTTCATTGGATATTCCGACCGTGTGTGTGCCCCATCGGAATTTTTCCATTGGAAATTCCGCCGGAGTTAGAAAGAGAAGTTCTCTTTTTTTCCGCCGAAAAAAATTCTATCGGAAGTTCCGTTCATCTGTATGGAACTCCGACAGAGAAAAAAACACGCATGCTCAGAATCAAGTCGACGCATGCTCGGAAGCATTGAACTTCATTTTTCTCGGCTCGTCGTAGTGTTGTACGTCATCGCGTTCTTGACGGTCGGAATTTGGTGTGACAGTGTGTATGCAAGACAGCTTGAACGGAATTCCGTCTGAAAAATCCGTCGGAGTTTAGCCCGACGGAAAATCCGATTGTGTGTATAAGGCATAAGACAACCATTCCCACCAGGATTTCATAGAACCCTAGGCTTTCTGCAGAGGATGCTGGGGGTTCCTTGAGCTGTGGCTTATTGACCTTCCATTTGATGGTTCAAGTTCCAACTCCACTTGGCAGTGTCAATGGCATGACACCAATGATCTTTTTAGTTATCTGTAAGGCTGGTCATAGATGGACCATTTTTTTTCCTGCAACCACTGGAACGTTTATTATTGCTAGCGGCTATAGCAGCCGCTAGCAATAATTGCAGGCTGGTGGTACCTTGCTGAACCACCTGAGATTCAAACCGTCTATGGCCAGCCTAAAGTGGTTCTAAAGGCTTTTTACTTTCATGCATTCTATGTATGAAGGTAAAAAACCCTTCTTTGTGCAGCAGCCCCCCCTCATGCTTACCTGAGCCCCATCTCAATCCAGCAATGTGCACGAGTGCCCTGGCTCTCCAGGGACCCTGCCTCCTCATTGGCTGAGACAGCAGTGGGAGCCATTGACTGCTGCCATCAATCACAGCCACTTAGCCAATCAGGAAAAAGAGGGGGCAGGGTCAAGCCGCTGCTCTGTGTGTGAATGAACACGCAGAGCTGCAGCTCGGGAGTGAGCCTGCTTGGGTGCCCCATTGCAAGCTATTAGCTCTGGGGGCACTCTGTAGGAGTAAGGGGCCAGGAGCACCGGCAAGGGACTCGTGAAGAGGTGGATCGGGGCTGCCCCCTCTTGCAGAAAGCAGGTAAGTTAACATGTGTAGCACCCTCTATTGTGCTATAAGGATAGTGTATTTTTTTGTGAGAGTAGGTACATTTTCAGGCTTGGCTGGCAGCCAAGCCTGGGTGTGTTTTGATCTGGGTTGGGAGTGACTCAGAGCAGAGCTGGGTGACTCACAGGCAGCATCACCAAGACCTCCCACTTCTTTCCAGAATGTTCTAGTGTTTTCTGGAAGGGAAGGAGGAGAGGGGAGGTGGTGCTGTCTGGGGTGTTCTAAGGAGCCCTGACCAATCCCCAATCTGGATTGGCAGGGAGTAGGCCTTCTTAAATACCTAAAGCCAGCCTAGCTGGGGAGGAGTTGTTTGGGAGGAATCTGGGGATGGAGTGCTTGGCTTTCGTGGCCTTTTAGGGCCCCCCCAGTCTGGGGGGGTGACCTTGGGCCTGGGACTCAGGTGTGGACAGGACCTTTTTCACGACACACAGAGGTGTCTTGGACAGGTGGCATGGGAGCAAGAGAGGATAGTGGGAGAGCACTGCCAGGCAAAGTCTCCAGGAGAGGAACAACAGGTCGCAGCCAAGAGGGCTGGTGAGTGTCACACAGTCGGGAGATCTGGAAGGCACGCCTGAGGGGACTGGGAGAGTGCAGTCTGAGATGGGTGCAGAGCCAGAGGAGTAGACTGGGGTGTCACGGGCAGTGGAGAGAGGCAGCTGCAGCCATGACGGCTGGCAGGGTCTGAAAATGTGGTACTGGGATTAGTAGCCACGTGGATAGCTAGCACTAGGACTATCTACAATTTTGGTACACTAAAGGGGCCCTGTGGTCCCTGCCTGCAAAGGGCATTCACCTTAGGCCTGGCTGAGTCAGTGTCCAGCCTACAAATCAGTGCTAGCTGGTCCGGGAAGTGCAAGCAAGTGATGTGCTGGAGGTGTTGAGGAGCAATAGTCTGCAAGCAAGTGATGTGCTGGAGTTGTATATAGCGGAGGTGTATATAGTCTGTCCCATATATATTGTTCTACAAATCAGTTTGAGCATCTCATGAATATCCCATTCCCATCCAAGTTTATTCCCCTCAATAAAATTTAAAACAAAATTCAAGGACTGTTTTTTTTGCCTGAGGGTGAATGAGAACTGTGTGCCTGGCTGAGCAGGGTGACCGACGGACTACAACACTCAGCAGCCCTCAAGAACGTACCGCTACACATGTTTGTTTTTATTTTATTTTAAGGAGACTTTAATATCACTTTAAGGGTGGCATTCTAACCACCACTGTAAAGTAAGGAGACCTGAAGATTATTTCATGGGTTCCTCAGGGGTAAAAATGTTGAAAAAGACTGCTTTAAGACGACCTTGTTTAAGGGGATCAAGATTGACATGCAATTTTACTGCAGAATCAACAGCATTGTCACCATTCTGAATTGGCTTATATTTCCACTATATAAATGCAGAAGCTGCAGTCACTGCTAATTATTATTTTTTTTTTTTAAAGGGACAGGCTCCATGGCTGTTCTCCAGATCCTGGAGTCACTACCTGTTGGGACTCAGACCTGGAACATGCACACAGAGTGGAAGTTTAGAATTTCTTTTAGACTTCTTTGGATGCTTGCTACTTATAAGTCAGTGACTCAATAGGCAGTGATGCCAGGATTAGGATGACAACCATGGAGAATGCCTATTTTACTTTTAATCAGCAAAGGCAGCACCCTGATTTCTTATTTATGTCTTCTGTATGTCCAAAATTATAATGTGTACAGAAATATTTTCCTATAGGTCACTGTATAAATATCATACTTACTACATGTTTTGTATGTCCTGGTTTTCTTGTTTGAAGGACATGAAATGGATTGAGGAGAAGCAGGCACTTTATAAGAGGAATCAAGAGCTACTGGAAAAAGTAAGATTTCATCCTAAAATACTTTATAGCAAGACATTTATCTTAGACACAAAGAGAGTAAAAAACGGTGCAAATCCCATGAATTAAAACAGGATTTTAATTGTATGGGAATGGGAATGAAGGAGCGGTGTAAAGCCCTACAGTCCACCTTCTCAAGGCTTCAGAAAGGGGTAGAGCCCTAAAATGCACTGCTAGCAAGCAACCCAACAATGCTTCCTGAAGTAATTCTTGGCCCAGAGCTATCCAAGCAATCTAGGACATTGCATGTTGCCATGCTTGAGTGGGTCACGCACTGCAGATGCTACTGCCAGCTGATATTTGCATCTTGGAGCCCCACCACTGACCATGGACTGTAGGGCTTTATGCTGCTACCACATCCCCAAACTGCCTTTGACGATGCTCTTTTAAAGTGGAAGTAAACCCCCCTATCGTTTTCAGCCAAGGAAGCTGCCATCTTTGCCTCTGTTTAATCTACAACTACCATGATGCTGCACATGTGATCTGTTATGACACCAGCCATTGGATGGTTTCACAGTTTGGTTGAGAGCACAACCAATGGGAGTGTTACATTTATGGCACGTGACGGAAATTAAACTGTTTTATGGATGGGTTTACTTCCGCTTTAATGCACATGGTTTGCACCATTTTCTTCTCTCTGTGTCCCAGTGCTGGATCTCCCCAGACTTTAGAAGCTCCAGAACCAACCGCATTTCTCATCCTCTTTTCACCTCTGGATTTTTTTTTCCGACTTTGATGAACAGAGCTATTGATGCATTGACCATTTATAAAAAGTACTGTGTACTGCTTCATTTTTGTTCTACTATCTGTCCATTTTTTATTCCTTGCCCAGAGCACCACAAAAGATTCAATTGCAACCAGTTAGAACCCATTATTCTCTATAAGATGCTGAAACTGGCTTATGTTAGCTGCTCTTCATAAATCTTGCACACACTCACAAAGCTACACTATCTACATGGATGAATGACCTGTAGTGGTTTCCCAAGGCAATCTGATTCTTGTTTTCAATCTTTCAGTGTAGCATTATAACATGGAAGTAAACCAGGGGTGCCCAACCAGTGGCCCAGGGGCCACATGTGGCCCGCGGAGCCCTCTGATGTGGCCCGCAGAGCCCTCTGATGTGGCCCGCGACCTCCTGTTCTGGGATGGAATAGAATAGAATACTGTTATTAAAGGTAAGTTTATTACTAAAATCACAGTGTATATATGGGCATATCTGTTCTGCAGTGGTTACTGGGCTGCTTTCAAACTAATCCGCAGATGCAGAGCAGTGCACCTGCGGGTTACCTGCACTGAGCCATAGACTACTGTTATTACCTGCGAGTTTGGTAAGCTTTCTGAAAGTGCAACAAACCAGCAGAATATAATATAAGTCTATTGCAAAGTGCAGAAAAGCCAAAGGTACACTGCGTTGCACCGGCGGTGCGGGTAAACCTCAGCGCATCATTGTAGAGCAGCCATGGGCCCCTTTCACACGGTCAGTCCGACCCAATTGGACCCTCCATTCACCTCTAAGGAGTGGCAGAGGTAAACCGACTTGTGTCCTACCTCCAATCTGATCAGGCTGTGTCCATGTCCGCTCTGCATATGCAGAGCGGACACGGACCTGCCATCCGCCCGCTCCACTGATTGTGGCCCGCGACCAGTTACCAAGTCGCTTAAGTGGCCCTCGCCCTTCAAAAGGTTGGGCACCCCTGAAGTAAACCATAGCTTGCTATGACAAGAACACTAGTTCTTCCTTTAGACAGTTTGATAAACAAGACCGACTGTAGGATAGGAATATTGCTTTGTGCAGAAGAAGTTTGCTGAAATGTGCATATGGTAAAATTAACTACGTTCTTTCCACTGCAGATTAAGCAAATGGAGACTGATGAAGCAAAACTGAAACATGACGTCCAAGATGCAAAGGACCAGAATGAGCTGCTAGAATTCCGAATCTTAGAGCTTGAAGTAAGTAATCAAACCGTTTTTTAAGGTGGCTTCCTTTTGTGTGATGTCGGTACAGACCTTCACAGACCCAGACTAAAACAGCTTAGAAGGTCCTAGCTAATTGGAGTAAAAAATATACCTGTCCACACATTTACAATCAAAGAAAACTACTTCTGCATGCTCTGTGTTATTTTGATATCCAGACTGAAGAGGCCTCAGGGAGTTGTCTACTACCTCTTGGCAGGGTAGACTCACTCATACGGTCTCCACGTACTACAGTACAGTACATATAACTTATAAAAATGGGGAGCAAAAGACTATCCACCAAGTGAGATGGTGAGATAGTAATCAGGGAAAATGCTCCAAATGTACCAATCCACGGAAAGTGGGAAAATCCCAACTACAAAAGAAAATAGACAGAAACGCCTCTAATGCCGCGTACACACGATCGGAATTTCCAACAACAAGTGTTCGATGGGAGCTTTTGGTTGGATATTCCGACCGTGTGTAGGCTCCATCGGCAATTTGCTGTCGGAATTTCCGACAACAAATGTTTGAGAGCTGGTTCTCAATTTTTCCGACAACAAAAGTTCTTGTCGGAAATTCCAATCGTGTGTATGCAATTCCAACGCACAAAATTTCACGCATGCTCTGAATCAGGTACAAGACAGAAGCGCTCGGTCTGGTAAAACTAGCGTTCGTAATGGAGATAGCACATTCGTCACGCTGCAAAGAGCAGTAATGGACTGAAAAGCACGAGGCTGAAAAGCGCGAATCGTCTCTCACCAAACTTCTACTAACACGAGATTAGCAGAAGGAGCCCAAAGTGTGCCGCACTTGGTATTGATCTTCCCTTTTATTGTGCCGTTGTATGCGCTGTACGTGACCACGTTCTTGATGTTCGCAATTTCCGATAACATTTGTGCGACTGTGTGTATGCAAGTCAAGTTTGAGCCAGAAAAATATCCACGGTTTTGTTGTCGGAATGTCCGATCGTGTGTACGCGGCATTAGAGTATCACTCAAATCTAAATAAGCCTGTCAACAAAAACGATAGTGGCCAACATGTGCACCATGGCAAGTGTTATTGAGTCGATTGATTTCTCATGTTCTGCTCTTAGGCTAAACAAGAGAAATCTTAACGTGTATGGCTAGCTTACTCCACCTGAATTTTGGTCATTAGTGGGCTACGTTAGCCCCAGGCTTCTTATATGTCTTAAGCCTCGTACACACAACCGTTTTTCTCGGCAAGAAAACTGCTGGGAGAGCTTTTTGCAGAGAAAACCGTTCGTGTGTGTAGCGGGTATACACTTTTCTGTGTATTTAAAACTGGCAGAGACACCAGTGATGTGCAGTTCCCTGCGGCCCCGCGAGTGGCGCTGTCGCCTTGGGCTGGGGTTGAACCATTGCTGTGCTTCCTTTTTGTCCTCCCTCGGCAGCGGTATAGTGGGGCGGGGAACCCGCCGTGCTTGCTGGGAGAGGGTATAAAGGGGCCGGCCATCTTTGTCACAGGGTCGAGTCCCAGGCACCTTCAGCCTGTGGGCAGTGGTTCGTGTCGGTCCTCTAGGCGGGCCTAGGCCTAGAGGACGTTCGGAGGTCGTGTTCCATCCCAGGCACCTTTAGCCTGGGGTGAGGTACTCGGATAGAGGTCTGGAGCTCAGTGCCCAACACTGAGTTCCGCGAGGGAAGGAGATCCTAGGGGACCCTGGGAGAGGGTACCCGAATCCGGAGGGCGTAAAGGACCGGTGGAAGACCCTTGCATGAAGACCCGATGCAGCATATTGCCGGTGACAGGTGAGCCCTTCCATCGGAGACCGCCTGGAAGGAAATCCCCCTTCGCTGGGAGACCGCAACCCACTTTCAGGAAGGAAAGTGGAGAGTTCATTGTGTCTGGGCCTACTCGTATCCACACCCCTCTGTCTGTTCTGTTCTTTAAGGAGTCCAACTGATTGTGTTCACTTTTGCATTGAGAAGAATAATAGGATTTTTATAACAGCTTACCTGTAAAATCCTTTTCTTGGAGTACATCACGGGACACAGAGCGACATAGTCATTACTAATGGGTTATATAGTTACCGTCAGGTGCTGGCACTGGCAACTTCCAAAACCGGAAGTACCCTCCCCTATATAAGCCCCTCCCATCCGGGAGCACCTCAGTTTTGTAGCAAAGCAATAAGTGTCCCCAAAGAGGGGCGGGAGCTCTGTGTCCCGTGATGTACTCCAAGAAAAGGATTTTACAGGTAAGCTGTTATAAAAATCCTATTTTCTTTCTCGTACATCACGGGACACAGAGCGACATAGTCATTACTAATGGGATGTCCTAAAGCAATGCCAAATGAGGGGGGGGATACACCATATATAAGCTGAGCGCTATCAGACATGAGGATCTTTTGCGGCCTGCAACACACTGCGCCCAAAGGCGACATCCTCCTGACTTCTAACGTCCACCTGGTAGAACCTAGTAAACGTGTGTACTGAAGACCATGTTGCGGCCTTACAGACTTGAGCCAGGGAGGCCTGGTGATGCACTGCCCATGAAGTTCCAACTGCTCTCGTGGAGTGCGCCCTAACTTTGAACGGAGGCGGTCTACTTCTCAAGCTATAGGCTTGTATTATGACCTGTCGAATCCACTTGGCTAAAGTAGATTTTGACGCTGCCTGACCCTTTCTGGGGCCTTCCGGCAGAATAAACAAAGTATCCGTTCTGCGAATCTGAGCAGTGGCTTTTAGATAAGCTTTAACTGCTCTTACTACATCCAAAGAATGCAATAACTTTTCCTCTACCGAAGTAGGCTTGGGGAAAAAAGAAGGAAGAACCACATCTTAGTTCAAATGAAAACTCGATACCACCTTAGGAAGAAAGGCTGGATGAGGACGTAACACTACTCTGTCCTTATGGATAACCAGATATGGCTCCTTACAGGACATAGCTGCTAATTCCGATACTCTTTTAGCCGAACAAATGGCTACTAGAAAAATCAATTTCCTGGTGAGAAGCACTAAGGAAATATGCTGTAATGGTTCAAATGGTTGTTTCTGTAGAACCGACAGAACCAAGTTTAGATCCCATGGACATATGGGAATATTAACCGGAGGACTAATACGCATCACTCCTTGTATAAAGGCTTTGACTAGTGAATGCGAAGCCAAGGGCCTTTGAAAAAATATTGACAAGGCCGAAATCTGACCTTTGATAGTACTCAAGGCAAGCTTCCTATCTACAGCCCATTGTAGGAAGTCCAGAATTCTACCTATTACGTATTTACGTGGATGCCATTTCCTGGCCTCACACCAGGCGATGTACGCCTTCCAGAATTCTATAGTAGATCTGCCTGGATACCGGTTTCCTGGCATTGATCATGGTAGACACCACAGCATTAGAGAGCCCTCTCCTTTTTAGAATGTGGGCTTCAATAGCCAGGCCGTCAAACCTAGGGCTGGTAAGGAAGGGTGGTATATCGGTCCCTGCGAAAGCAGGTCCGGACGATGTGGGAGGGTCCAAGGACTCCCCACAGACATTTTTACAATCTCCGCGTACCATGCTCTTCGGGGCCACGCTGGAGCCACCAGAATCACTGGTTTCTTTTCTACCCTGATTCTGCGGAGTAATCGAGGTAACAATTGTGGCGGTGGGAATGCATATATCAGCTTGAACTGATCCCAAGGGAACACTAGGGCATCCGAGCCGCACGCTAGGGGATCCCTTGTCCAAGAGACAAACCTGTCCACTTTCGTGTTGAACCTGGATGCTAGCAGATCTACATCCGGTGTTCCCCACCGCTGACATATTGTCCGGAAAACCTCGGGATGAAGGGACCATTCCCCTGGGCATAATTGTTGGCGACTTAGAAAGTCCGCCTTCCAATTCTCCACCCCTGGAATGAATACCGCAGATATGGCTGGGACATATCTTTCTGCCCATCTCAGGATGTAATTTACTTCCCTTTGGGCTGCACGACTCCTGGTGCCCCCCTGACGATTGATATATGCCACTGCTGTGGCATTGTCTGACTGAACTCTGACAGGGGACCCTTGGAGTTTGGATGTCCATGCTACTAGGGCATACCGGGCTGCTCGTATCTCTAAGAGATTGATGGGCAGGGCCTTTTCCGCATCCGACCATCTGCCCTGGAGAGACCATTGCTCCAGTACTGCTCCCCAGCCTAAAAGGCTGGCATCTGTAGTGACCACCTTCCAAGAAATCGGACTGAAGGATTTCCCTCTTTCCAGATTCCGGGGAACCAACCACCAACGGAGGCTTCTGCGAACGGAAGGGGACAAGGATATTGGTACGTCCAGAGCCTGAACTTTTTTGTTCCAGGCTGACAGTATGGCCCTTTGCAACTTCCTTGAATGGAATTGACCGTAGGGTACTGCTTCGAATGATGCCACCATTTTTCCCAGCAGCCTCATGCACAGGCGTATGGATGGCTGTCTTTTTGAACCCACTAAGTGGATCAAATCTCTCAAAGACGACCCCTTTTCTCGAGGCAAGAAAAATTTTCTCTGGTCTGAATCCAGCCTTAGCCCCAAGTATTCCAGACTTTTGACTGGTTTTAGGGCTGACTTGTCTCGGTTGATAATCCAACCGTGATATTCCAGATACTTGATTGTCTCGTGAACAACCACTTCTAGTTTTTCCACTGAGTGGTCTATCAGCAACAAGTCGTCTAGATATGCCATTATCGTTACACCTCGTGTTCTTAGATTGGCCAATAATGGGGCCAGAATTTTTGTGAACACTCTTGGTGCTGTGGCCAGACCGAAGGGTAAGGCTCTGAACTGAAAATGGCGCCCTTCTATCGCAAAGCGTAGAAATTTTTGGTGGGCTGGAAAGATGGGGATGTGCAAATACGCATCTTTGATGTCGATCGAGGCTAACCATTCCTCCCCTTGTAGGGCAGTGGCTACCGATCGGATCGACTCCATCCGGAAAGTCCTGATATGTAGGAATTTGTTTAGCCCTTTTAGATTTAATATGAGCCTCACGTCCCCGTTTGGCTTCGGAACTGTAAAGAGGTTTGAGTAAAACCCGAACCCCCATTCTTCCAGGGGGACCTCTATAATTACTGCTTGAAGCAATAATTGTTCCAGTGCCAACAGGAGGGATCCTCTCTTCTGGGGATCCCTTGGCACGTTCGACCTTATAAAGCGGGAAGGAGGGGAGTTTTTTAACTCCAATTTGTATCCCAGATTTACTGCGGAGAGCACCCATCTGTCTCGGATCGTGTCCCGCCAGGTTTCTGTGAACAACTGAAGTCTTCCCCCCACCCGATTGGGTGGGGGCAACCCTTCATGCATTTGACTTTGGGGGAGGTTTTGTACCTCTCCTGCTCCAGGGCTTCTTGTTACCCTGCAACTGTCCCTGATTTTTACCTCCGGGATTTGACCGGGGAGGCCGTCGGAACTGTTTCACAGCCGATGTCCTAGGGACTGGAGAAGCCGGCCTCTTAAAAGAGGGACCTCTAACTCTATTTTTGACCGGCAAGAGTGTACTTTTACCGCTGGAAATTCTCTGGATATACTTGTCCAGGTCTTCCCCGAATAAGCGCTCCCCATGAAATGGGAAGCTGACCAGCAATTTTTTACAGGGAGCTTCAGCAGACCAGTTTTTGAGCCATAGAAGCCTGCGCATATGTACTACAGACAGCGTAAGGCGGGAGGCCTGATGGATTGAATCCTTTATAGCGTCCACCGCAAAGCATAAGGCTCTAGGTAGATCAGCTAGAGCAAGAGCCTGCTGATCTGGCACGTCCCTTAAGACCTGTTTCAACTGATCCTTCACTGCTTGGCAGACCCCTATAGCTGCCACTGCTGGTTGTGTCACCAATCCTGCTGTAGAAAAAGCAGATTTCAATAAGGACTCCAATTTTTTATCTATTGGGTCCTTGAACATTTGGACATTTTCCACCGGACATGTCAGTGATTTATTCACACAAGAGATGGCTGCGTCCACTGTAGGGACCTTCCATTTTCTGACAAACTTATCCTCCATAGGATAGACCACCGGAAATCTCTTGGGGGGAGTAAATATTTTGTCAGGATGCTCCCAATCCTGGTAAATGAGCCCCTCCAGTAAAGGATGGATCGGAAAAGAACAAACAGTCTGGGGAGCTTTTAGCGACCCCAACGAGGAGACAGAAGAGGAGGATGGCTCCGCAAGTGGCATTTTAAATGCTGATCGGACCATATTAGTCACGGACTGCACCCATAACCTCTCAGCATGTGATGCTGAGAACGGCTCCTCCACTGTTGATTCCTCTACAACTGAATCAACCTCATCCTGATCCCCCTCAGGTAGGTCGTTCTCTGTATGGGACTGTTGCTCTGTTAACAGGCACTCTGAGGGAGGAGACGGAGATCGAGCGCTTTTCTCCTGTGACAGGGAAGCAGCAATTAGTGCTGACAATCTCTCTTCCAGCCCTCCCAGAGCTGAGGAAAAAACCTCCTCTGTTACATACACAGGAGCAGGTGAACTGGGGACAGCCACAGTACCAGGTACTCCTGGGGGTGCCCTACGGTCACTAACCTCTGATTCTTCAGGGGAGACTGGTGCAGCCAAAGCATGCCCAAGATCCTCAGAGCCCGATGGAGACCCCCTATTCCTCCTGGAATTTCTAGTCCCGGAGTTTTTAGACGGCATATTCCTAAGCCACAAAGCTGAGGTATTCCAGCCGAAAATACACCAGTTACTGATAATAGTCTAGCATAAATGCTGCTATAATAAACAGTTGGTGTCTACTAATGTGCCTTTCTAGGGGATGCCTGTATCAACCGCTTGCTGTATGCCTTTAAATGTTGCCAGCTCTGTCTCTGTACTTCATAGCCAGCTTACTGCCTTTTTAAAAACCTGCTGGGACGCCCGCACATGCGCAGAAGCGCTGCGGCGCGCACAGAGCGTCATCCCCCAGGCCCCGCCCCTTTTTCCGGCCACCTCTATATATAGAGGCGCGTGCACGTGCACGCGCGCGGCCACGTGCGCCTCGGCGCTAATTTTCAAACATGGAAACCAGGGACAGGAGCCAGGGCCCCCTTTGCCGCAGGCCGGGGGATAGACGAACACTGCAACATGGCAGAGGAAACAGTTTCCTGTAGGAGAACTCACCAGCTGCCTGGACTTTGCTCTCTGAGAAGAAACTAGTCCATATGACAAGAAAAACATTCCACAGCGGCCTCTAGTGGACAAACACAGGTACCGCAGTTTAATATACTAAACATATATAAAAAAACATTCTTTTTTTTTTTTTTTTTTCTTGACCACCATTAAAAATTATTACATTTTTTTTTTTAGTAGTTACAGGCATGCACAGATATTAGCGGGAATACCGTTAGGTAACAGACAGAAAGACAAATTAGGCTTGGGGGTCCCCCAATAGAACCAAGTTCCTGGGGGCCCCCACTTACCTGTTCCCCGCCGCAGGACTTTGTTTGGTCCACAAAAGCCCAAACTTCACCTATCACGGCAGGCATTGTAATCAAACCTTCAGGGACCGGGTTCCCAAGGATTCCACTCCCCTGGACCTGTATAGCACCCTGCACAGAAAACATCTTGGTCGTGGGTATGACCAGAGCTCTGGATCCCAGGGTCCAGCTCTCCTAAGAGAAGCATTACAGGCAGAACCTTGCTCTTCTCTGCAAGGCCCGGGTACCGACCGTTTAGCTATGAAGCTTTTTTGGTCGGATCCGGAATAGCTTACTGAGGCCCAAAAGAACCTGTACGCAAGCTCAGTGAAAAACACATGTTTCTTCTTGGCCAACACCTTAGACACTGGCAAAAAACTGAGGTGCTCCCGGATGGGAGGGGCTTATATAGGGGAGGGTACTTCCGGTTTTGGAAGTTGCCAGTGCCAGCACCTGACGGTAACTATATAACCCATTAGTAATGACTATGTCGCTCTGTGTCCCGTGATGTACGAGAAAGAAAAAGGAGTGTTGGAATTTAATGGTGTGGGGCTCGTTTTCTGGCAGACATTGTTCAAGGTAACTCTCTTTGGAGGTTCCAGGTGCAGAACACCGACCCGAAGGTAAAACAAGAACTTTGCTTACACCACACAAACATCTGTGGTGAAGGCTTGGCGTGGTGACCCCGCACTCTCTCCTCTAAGGTACCCCTAGACAAGAAAGATACGAGCTGGAGAAAGAGGGGAGAGAGGAGGCCGCTACACGTGTATGGTTTCTCGGCAGGAAAACTCCCGGGAATCTTGACGAATAAAATAGAGAACCTGCTCTCTATTTTTCTCGTCGGGATTCTCGGCAGAGTGTTTCCTGCCGAGAAAACAGTATGTGAGTATGCTTACCTGTCCCAGGTAAGCCCGCCCATGCTCGATGAGAGCAAGATGGCGGCGACGGCATCGAATGTGATGAGCGCCGGCTCTTCGTAGTCAATGACGTCACCGCGTTCTTGCCATTCAAAAGAACGGCGGTTCTTTTGAATGGCCGTCTGTACACAGGGCTTGGCAAGACACGCTTGCCAGGAATCCCGTTGAGAAAACCAAAGTTTTTTTTTTCGACGGGATTCCCGCCCGTGTGTACAGGGCTTGAGATAGTAGAAGGGTGGCATTAGGACCTCTACTGTATGGGTTGTGTTCTTCCTACTGATTACCAATGTAAAAGGCATTTTTTGCATTGACCCCTGATGAATTGGTTTCTTTAAGGGTTCTCTGAGACCTTAAAATATTTTAGGGGTTCCACTGGGGTAAAAGGTTGAGAAAAACTGCTATTCATAAAAAATAAGATAAAGAGGTCCAGCAGGAAGGATGTGCCCAGTAAGGTGTGCAGAGCCAGGCTGTGAAAACAAGTGCAGAGATCTCGCCATATGGTTTATCCTTCCAGCATCTACCAAACACGGTACTATCGGTTTTGGGTGAATGCCCCTAAAATTAGGTCTTTGACTTTTGTCTTCTCAGGAGCGAGAACGGAGGTCACCTGCCATTAATTTCCACCTCATACCCTTTCCAGAAGGGAAGAGCCCCCTACAGGTCTATTGTGAAGCTGAAGGTGTCAAAGTAAGTAGAGCATTGCCTCTTCTGTATGGACCAAGTTTTTTAAAGTGTTGTTTTTACTGACAAGTTTGATCCATCTTCCTTAGGACATCATAGTCTGTGAACTGATGAGAAAGCTGGACATCCTAGGGGATAACGCCGTAAGTGTATGTTCACTTTCTAATTGTGCATGTTCTAGCGGCTTTATTTGTCGCACAAACACAATCTGCTCTAACAGGTGGAGCGTACTGACTGAACGTAAGCTAGTGACTTCTGAGAGGACAACATTGTGGCATTTCACAATCTGTCTTGGTCTTGTGCTCATCTTTCTGGAAGCAGCATTCTGCACCATTGCTAATCCTATGCTCAACAAAATACTGCTTTTTTTCTGTGCTTCAAAAGTGTTTATATGTCATCCGCCTTCTTATATTTGAATTTGTAATTCCATACTGGGTGTTGATGATTTGGAGATAATATGCAGTGAAGTTGGTGGTTAAGAAAACTAGGTACTACCCTATTTTAAATGAGGATTTTAGGGTGTTTTTCTCATATTTGTGTCTCACGTCCCATAAAATGTCCTGACACTTGTACTTTAATATTGTTACCAAGCCAAAAGCATTTTCCAACTTAAAGTATATCCAAACCTGTAAGATAGTGTTGGTAACCCTTTAGGTCTAATCCCCCCCTTTAGTTCTAAGCAAGGGGCCTGTCAGTTAGGGTCACGTGAATGACGTTTAAGGGCCAGTGCGAGAGGGACTAGAGGTTGTAGAGTTTGGACATTTCTGTGGTGAGGTCTGTTCTCACCTGAGCAGGCCACCTTCTGTTACTTGGGTTCAGGAGTTACTGAATCACAGTAAGTTAAATTCAATGGAGGTTAAATGTCCCAAAGATAGAATATGGATAATGCAATGGGAATAGCAGTAGGGACAATATTATAAATGGGGACCCATCTAAACACCCACAGAATGGGTAAGCTACCTTGCTGAAAAACCTGTATAAGTGAAGCGGCCACCCCGCCACCCTCCTTCTCCTACTCTTTGGCTCGTTCACTGGAAAGGAAGGAGCGTGTGGTCTGTTCCATGCCCGTACCCCTTGGGTTGCAGAGGTTAGGCACACTTAGTTTCCTTATGGGTCTTTGCAGCGATCCCCTCTGTGCTGGTTTCTGTCCCTAGTGTGTAAGGACAAAAGTCTCTATGCCCCAAGTAACTCCAAGGTTCACACCAGTATATCACTCCAACGTAGAGCTTTATTTTCTTATGCATGAAAGGGGAAAAATGTTAGGAAGACAGATGGAATTCAGGCACTCCTGGCTTCGTCGCCACTTGAACCCAAGTGGGTACAGCTCACCCGGATAGTCACCTAATGGCACTAGCAGCCGGCGTGTAGCTCGAACAGTCAATATAGTTCCCTAATGGATGCGTCTAGGAGATCCTCTGCCACAGGATCTATGGTACCCCAAACCTCCTGATGGTCCAGATGTTAGGCCCCTGGTTTCCGGATGGATGACATCCCTCTGGAGAGTGACTGGGCCCCTTCCTTCACTGTGATTTTCTCACCAGTCCTTCGGAACGGTCCTCCCCCGGCCTCCTCTTTCAGAAACGGGTCCCCTCGCAAGGCGGTACCCTGGGATTCTTCCTCCCGGAGTGGGCTCCAGCTAAAGGTGCTGGGCCCAGGGCTGAAGTTGCAGTCCCAGGACTAAAAGTGCCTGGGACTGAGGCACACGTGGCCCTATGGCCTGGAGGGCCATGCACTCGAACCTGGACCGTAGATTCTCCCTCCGGGCATGGGCCCCGGGAATTGCTCTCTCTGCGGACATGGGCCCCGGGAAGTTCTCCCTCTCCAATGGCGTCTGCCTCTTTTGTATCACCTCCCAGCATGCACAGCAGGTCCACCACACCCACTGTACGGCTGCCGAGAGGAGACACCAAATCGCTCCCCTATCACCTGTAGTTCAACCCCGATTATCGATGACAGCGGCACCCATACTTCTTAGGGGAACTGCACACCAGATGAAATAGCAACAAGACAGAGTCCAGCAATTGAAAAGATTTGATGAGTATAAGGACTGCTTACTGGAGTCCTATAACAGTCCATAACATAGGGTGACCCGACATCCCCGGTTTCAGGGGACAGTCCCCAGATTGAGGACACTGTCCCCGGACGAAGTCTGTCCCCGGTTTTGTCCCTGGATTGGATTTGAGCAAGGGCTGGGGCAATTTCAAAGACAGTCAGTGCAGAATAAAAAAAAAAAAAATCTGAATTACACCCCCCCCGCTCTGCCGCTCCTACTAGCTTAGGGGGTGTTATTTTTTCCATTATCTGTGCCCCTTTCTGATGATCATGTGCTGGTCGGAGCGGAGGGAATATTTCTTCAGTTTCGGGTGCATGACCATTCAGCTCCGCTCGCATGTTCTTAAGTCCCGGCCAGCCGCCTGCCTGCTTATCTCCTTGCCTTCCCTGGCGGAGTGATCTTCCTCGGCTCCCCACCCAGTAGTAGCCGGGGCCCGGAGTGTAAGACTTGACAGGCTGTGAGGCGGGCGGCGGCGCTGATTGCCGCCATTACAAGTAAAAAAATATGTCCCCAGATTTCATTTTAAAAATCTGGTCACCTTACCATAACATGCAGCCTACCACAAAAACCCATGGCTAGGTGGGATGGCTGGTAAGGTACAGAACCTGAATGAAAGAGACCAGCCTTTCTCAACCAGGGTTTTGTGGAACCCTAGGGTTCCTCCAGAGGTTACTAGGGACTCTCTGAGAAATTAGCAATTTGCATATCTCAGATAAGTAACCACTGACTCCAATTATGTTTTTAGTTCTCTCTCAGCGGAATTCACAGAGTCCTAAATGGCCTTTTCCTCAGTGACCAATAGGGATGAGCTTCGAGTTCGAGTCGAACTCATGTTCGACTCAAACATTGCCTGTTCGCCCGTTCGCCGAACAGCGAATAAATTGGGGTGTTCGCGGCAAATTCGAAAAATCTATGGGAGAAATCTAAAGTGCTAATTATAAAGGCTTATATGCAAGTTATTGTCCTAAAAAGTGTTTGGGGACCCGGGTCCTGCCCCAGGGGACATGTATCAATGCAAAAAGAAGTTTTAAAAACGGCCATTTTTTCGGGAGCAGTGATTTTAATAATGCTTAAAATGAAAAAATAAAAGTGAAATATTCCTTAAAATTTTGTACCTGGGGGGTGTGTATGATATGCATGTGAAGTGGCGCATGTTTCCCGTGCTTAGAACTGTCCCTGCAAAAAAATGTCATTTTTGAAAGAAAAAAAGTCATTTAAAACTGACTCGCGGCTATTAATGAATTGTCGGCTCCCGGCAATACATACAAAGTCATTGATTAAAAAAAGCGTGGGGGTTCCCCAGAATTAAATTACCAGGCCCTTCAGGTCTGGAATGGATATTAAGGGGAACCCCGCCGCAAATTTAAAAAAAAATTGACGTGGGGTTCCCCCAAATATCCATTCCAAGCCCTTCAGATCTGGCATGGATTTTAAGGGGAACTCCACCCCAAATTTAAAAAAAGAATGGCGTGGAGTCCCCCTAAAAATCCATACCAGACCCCTTATCCGAGCACGCAACCGGCCGGCCGCAGGGGAAAAGGGGGGGACGAGAGAGCAGCCCCCCCTCCCTCCTGAACCGTACTAAGCCACATGCCCTCAACATGGGGAGGATGTCCCCATGTTGATGGGGACAAGGGCCTCATCCCCACAACCCTTGCCCGGTGGTTGTGGGGGTCTGCGGGCGGGGGGCTTATCGGAATCTGGAAGACCCCTTTAACAAAGGGGACCCCCAGATCCCGGCCCCCCCCCCTATGTGAATTGGTAAGGGGTACATTGTACCCCTACCATTTCACGAAGAAAGCGTAAAAAAATGTTTAAAAAAAACACACAAACACCTTGAAAAAGTCCTTTATTTAAAAAAAAAAAAACATTCCAGCGGTGAAATCCAGTGTCCCGCGGCGATCCCGATGTCCAGCGCTGTCCTTCATTGGTTGTGCCTGAGCGGACCTGATGGGGAACTCCCTCTCAGTATTTTAAATGTATAGACCCGCCCCTTCTAAAGTTCCCCATCAGGTCCGCTCAGCGGACCAGATGCGGAACATGAGAAGGGGCGGGTCTATACATGTATTACCAAAGTGAGAGAAGTTCCCCATCAGGTCCGCCCCCTCGGTATGTCGGACCCGCCTACGTCATTGGCCTGAGCGGGGAACTTCCTTCACTGTGTAATTTAAATAGTTAAGAATTTTTATTACAAAGTTTCAGATAAAATCACAATCTAATAACAACATGTGGTCATATTGTAATTGACCATATTTGATACTTAGTACACAAAGGTCAAACAGATGCTTTGATATGCAGAGAAGCCGACACGTTTCGCAGACTTATACTTCTTCAAGGCAGCTCAGCATGCATCTATAACATTATGTAAATTGTGAAAAACAGACCATTAGTATCAATACCCATTAATTTATAATGCATTTATAAGATTGTATGTAATAACATATATAAGTGCTCACCAAAATTGTGACATTAATAAACAATATTATTATATCAATATTAGGTCATTCATAATTTCAATATTATTACTGAAAATACATTATTAGCAGGAGTACTTGGGACCTGGAAACAATTTCAAGGATTCCTCCTTGTTAAACAGTGGGGAAAAGGTTGAATTAGAATGTTGAACTAACACTAGAGTTCTTCACAATCTAATGACAACAGGCAAAACATATGGAGGCATAGAGACTCAAAAATAAACCATTGCTATAAGCCTAGTAGACCATCTGACTCCCCTTTCCACCTACCTCACAGACCATTATGTTTTTACAGAACAGGAAAGCCTCGTACACACGACCGGTTTTCCCGTCAAGAAACGACAAGAAAACTGCTGGCAGATTTTTTTGCCTAGAAAACCGTTCTCGTGTGTATGGTTTCTCGTTGTGAAAACTGCCGGGAATCTCGACGAGAAAAATAGAGAACCTGCTCTCTATTTTCTCGTCAGGATTCTCGTTTTTCTCGTCGGGATTCTCGTCGGCCTGTTTCCCGACGAGAAAACCGCTCGTGTGTAGGCTTTTCCGAGTCTTAAAAAAACGCGCATGCTCAGAATCAAGTATGAGACGGGAGCGCTCCTTCTGGTAAAACTGGCGTTCGTAGTAGAGATAGCACATTCGTCACGCTGTAACGGACTGAAAAGCACGAGGCTGAAAAGCGCAAATCGTCTCTCACCAAAGTTTTTACTAACACGCGGTAACACGAGATCAGCAAAAGCAGCCCAAGGGGTGGCGCCATTGGAATGGAACTTCCCCTTTATACTGCCGTTGTACGTGTTGTACGTCACCGCGCTTTACAACGACAAGATTTTTGATTGACAGTGTGTATGCAAGGAAAGCTTGGCAAGAATCTCGTCGAGAACACTGACGTTTTTTTTAGAACGGGATTCTTGGTCGTGTGTACAGGGCTTTACTCTTTTTAATGTCAACTCCATAGAAAACGTCGGATCGAGCTATCTGAGTAGAACTCAGGTTCCAGCTAATACACATTGGAGTATGCAGTGGATCACTCATATACTCCCAGCTTTATTCTTAAGTCTGTAATATTGAAATCTGCACCATTCTCTTTCTATCTAGAATTATTTTTCTTTAGTAAATCAGCATGTTGGCTTGATACTAAATACTGACAACATGCAGAACAGTAGAGGAAACAAAGAGTAAAAGAAGGCATGAAGAGACTCCCTAGATCTCAGTAAGTACAGTTCCCACATAGAACATTGAGTTTTAGTTGGTCTCTTTGGCCTCTTCTAGTACTGTTTGGACTTCTTCTCTGGTCTTGCAATGATAAGAAAGATCTATTTGGAGAGAGTCCATTGGCATTTTAGGATCAGCAAATGGAATGGCTGCCATCAAACCATTTAGAGTTCACAAAATGTGATCTTAACCACTTGCAGACCGTATAATTTAGATATATGGTGGCAAGGTGGCGCGGCTGCACCGTTTCACGTACCTAGTATGTGATCCGGCACATTTCCGGGTTTGGGGCGTGCATGCACGCCACCGCTGGCCGGCTCCCACTGTGATTATACACAGCGGCAGCTGATCGGTGGGTACCGTGGACGCAATGTCCGCTGGCACCCGCCAATCCTTCAGAGGAAGAACAGCAGTCTATGTAAACAAGGCAGATTGCTGTTCTGTCAGTACAGAAGGCATGGATCCTGTGATCCTGCAAAGCAGTGACATGGATCCATGCCTTCCCCTAGTATAAGCACCTCCCCCACAGTAAAAAAAACACCAGCTAGGCACACAGTTAACCCTTTGATTGCCCCTGATGTTAACCCCTTTCTAGCCAGTGTCATTAGTACAGTGACAGTGCATATGTTTTTGCACTGATTACTACAGTGGTCATGAACCCTGTCCTCAGGGCCCACCAACAGGTCAGGTTTGCAAGATAACTGAAATACATCACAGGTGATATAATTTGCTGCTCAGTGATTGCAGTATTCTAGTCTGCATCTCCCCCCAGGTAATGCATAAAATCTGGCCTGTTGGTGGGCCCTGAGGACAGGGTTGATGACCACTGGATTACTATATTAGTGTCACTGGTCCCCAAAAAGTGTCAAAAGTGTCAGTTAGTGTCCGATTTGTCCACCCAAATATCGCAGTCCTGCTATAAGTCGCTGGTCGACGCCATTACTACCAAAATAAATAAATAAAAATATCCCATTGTTTGTAGACACTATAACATTTGCGCAAACCAATCAATATACGCTTATTGGATTATTATTTTTTACCAAACATATGTAGCAGAATACACATTGGCCTAAATTGATGAAGAAATTAGTTCTTTTAAATTTTTTTTATTGGATATGTTTTATAGCAGAAAGTAAAAAATATTTTTTGTTTTTCAAAATTGTCGCTCTTTTTTTGTTTTATAAAGCAATAAATAAAAATCGTAGAGGTGATCAAATACCACCAAATAAAGCTCTATTTGTGGGGGGAAAAAGGCATCAATTTTATTTGGGTACAGCGTTGCAGGATGGTGCAGTTGTCAGTTAAAATAACGCAGTGCCGTATCGCAAAAAATGGCCTGGTCATCTTTCGGAGGGCAAGTGGTTCCCATTGCAAGAACTTGAAAGGCTATCGGCAGGGCTTTTTTTCTCAGACAATAGGTGCAGGAACTCCCCCGTTCCGAGTCACCCCTTGTCTCCGGCCCTACCCACCTCCCAATACCGCCCCTTTTAGACAATATAGGACCAAGTATTATTTTGTGGTGCTAAGTAATTTGTATGGAATTTGGTAATATCATCAAGAAAAGCAGTAAAATAGATCCCCTGCAGCCAGCAACAATAGATCCCCCTAACAACAATGGACCACCCACAACAAAATTTCCCCACCAGCAACAATAGACTCCCGGCAGCACCAACAGATCTCTGCACAGCCAGCATTAATGGCTGCCATCAACAATAGATCCCTCCCCAACAGTAGATCTCTTTCAGCAACAGCTGACCCCCCAGCAACATAAGACCCCCCCCCCAGCAACAATAGGTCCCCCACCAGCAACAATAGACCTTCCCAGCAACAATAGACCCCCCTGCAAAAATAGATCCCCAGCAGTGAGCATCAATACCCTGCAGCACACCCCAGCACCCCTTGTAATTACATACAGTCAGTCCAGGAGGTGCTGGAACTGCGTTCCCCCGCGTTCCCGCTGAAAAAAAGCCCTGGCTATCGGAGTTCAGACCAGCTGTACTCATGATCACAGAAGTGAACTTGATAGTGGTTGGAGGGATTGGAAAATGGGATTTATGTGTTCTGGACACTTGCTGTGACTAGACTTTTACAACAACCATATTTACTCACAAAGAGTGAAAACGCCAAATACAATGTCTCTCAAATGGCAAATAACATTCTTTGACTGTGATCACATAATATAGCAATGCTGCCTAAAGAGGAGGTCCACCCACTCCTGCAAAAATTACAAGCTAGCAGCTACACATACTGTAGATGCTGACTTTTAATAATCGGACACTTACCTGTCCTGGAGTCCAGCGATGTCGGCACCGCAGCTGTCGGGTGCTGCCGCCGCCATTGCCGGTAAGGGAACCTGGCAGTGAAGCATTACGGCTTTGCGCCGGGTCCCTACTGCTCATGTGAGAGGCACTGCTGCGCTCTCCTACTGGCCCGGCGGTGGGGGAAGGAGGAGGGAGCTGAGCTGCTGACGTACTTCAGTTCGGCCCGGTTTTCCGAAAGTAGGGACAGAGTACCTGTCAAAAACAGGTATCCGCCCCCCCCCCCGAAAGGTGCCAAATATGGCACCGGAGGGGGGGAGGTGACAAATGAGCGGAAGTTACAATTTTGGGGGGAACTCCGCTTTAAAGGCTGATTTGTACTAGAGTATTGCCTACCTCCGCTTCTTACTTAAAGCAAAATTCCAACTATATTAACACATTTTTACAATAAATAAGTTTCATTGGTCAATCACATTGTTCTTATCTGTTCACTCACTTTGAATAAATCCGCCGCCAATCTCCCGTGTAACAGCAGAAAGACACTTTTAAAATCTGTTCCCGGACGTTCTCATTTTGCTTGTAGGCATCTGAAGCCCACAAGCACTTACTTCCAGTACACTGACGATCTGCGACCGTCATGCACCATCCCGTCCCGTCCCATTCTCGCGCATGCGCATTCTAACCGCACCGGCGTCAACTTCACGGTTTGCCATCACAACGGGCGTGGTCGTCGGAAGTGCCCGCCCCATTGTGATGGCAACCTAGCCCTCGGGGAAGCGCACTGACTCCTGGGGAAATGATGACACACATTTCCCAGGAGCAGTAGCGAGCGGAGGCGCCAACGGAAATGACGACACAAACCGAGGTGATGAAGAAGGCAGATTTCGTGGGACCACATAGCAACAGCTATTTCCAGGTGAGTAAAAAAAAAAAAAAATTGTCCAAATTTTATTTTTTTAAGTATTATATGCACATTAATGGCATATTATGTTTTTGATGCAAACTCCACTTTAAAGCGGACCTTCAGTCATTTTATTTTTTTATTTCCCATCTATTAAATCCTCTGCACTTGTTGTTGTTTTAACTTTGGATAGTAAAACATTTTTTTTCTGCCAGTAAATCCCTTAGGCCCCTTTCACACGGAGGTCCGTTCAGGTCCGCCTGTCAGTTTTTTAGGCGGACCTGAAACGGATCCTCCATGCACCCCTATGGAGGCACGGATGTCAGCGGTGACATGTCCGCTGACATCCGCTCCGCTCCGCTCCGCCAAAGTGTGACGGAGGAAAACCCTATTTTTTCTTCCGTCGGCGGAGCGGATCGGATGACAACGGACTCTACGGTCCGTCGTCATCCGATTCCCCATAGGGGAGAGCGGCGCTCTGACAGGGCGGTCCCTGCACAGTGTGCGGGGACCGCCCAGTCCTCCGTCGGCTCAGCGGGGATCAACGGAGCGATCCCCGCTGAGCAAGCGGAACTTCACGGGGCGGATCTGCACGGATCCGCCCCGTGTGAAATGGGCCTTATACAGCCCACTTCCTGTTTCTTGTCTGGTCGATAGCCTAGGCTTATGACATTGTAGCGCCCTGCTCCCAATGAGTGGGCGCTATATGTTGAAATGTAGTTGTCTGGGCATTAGTTTAGCCCAGAAAGATTGTTATTTAAATTGTGGCACTGTTTCAGTTCTGTTGGTTGCATGATTCCCCCCTCCCCCCCCCCACGGTGGGTGTCGCTGTCACCGCTGATCAGGGTTGGAAAGGCAGCAGTCTGGACGTATTGGGTATCTCCTTCCCAGCATCAGCTCAGGGGGTGCGGTGAACCCGCTGTGCATGCTGGGAGAGGGTACTTAAGGGACAGACGCCATTAGGGTGAAGGAGAGTTGGGGGTCGTCTGGTTCGATCCTCACCTGAGGGCCCTCCTGGCCTCAGGGATGTGTTGGCAGTTCCTGCCTTGGGGCCACGTTGGCCCGAGGCCTCTCAACTGAGATTTAGGCCCAGGAGTTGCTGGGACCTACTGATCCAGGGATGATCCTGTGTCACCTTGCCTGACGGAAGGGACTGAGCAATTGAGGACTCAATTGGAGGATGCATCTGGATCCCAAAATCTACCTCACAGTGCTGCCGGAGCGGCTGAAAGATCCTGGCACTGAGAGCTGTGTTCTTTCTGAGGGAGATAACATCCCGTTCTATGCATTAAGGAAAAAAAACACCTGGCTTATTTGTTTAGATGCAGCATTTGTTATTTCTGATGATTCGTAACTTCGGATAAATTCGTATTCGTTACGTTCACTAACAGCCAAATTTGAAAGGAAATTCCAATACCTATAATTTAATAGTTACTTATTATTAGTTAGTTAGTTATTCTTTTGAATTTTTGGATTTTCTTTCTTATTTCCTGGATTTTCAAATTTACGAATTGCGATCATAACGAATGACCCGAAAAATGAAAACAAAACAAACAAAAAAACAATTAAACGAAAATCTATTTTTCGGCAGTGCTCATGTCTACTGGCTTCCTCCTTCGCACCATTGGGTGTAGACGTGGCTGCTGTGGGCTCCATAAAGAGCTTTTATTGAAGAGACAGTCTAAAAAGGTGAAAGCTATTGCTGTGGTCTCTGTTTAACCACTTCCAGCCCAAGGCCGTCATATGACGTCCTTGACTTTCAGTGGGAATATCTAAATGATGCCTGCAGCTACAGGCATCACTCAGATATCCTTGTTTTCAGCCGGTGATTCTGCGCACCATAAGAACGATCATAGAGGCAGTTCCACTGCTTGATTGTTCTTACAGGCGACGGGAGGGGACATCCCCTCCCCCTCCCGCCGCCATCCGGTGCTTCTCCGGGCTCTCCCGTGCCATCGGGGACCCGGAGAAATAATTGGCCCCCTTCCGGATGACCACCATAGAGAATTCTCTATGTCCGTCAGAGGCCCGAGCGTGACGTTATGACGTCATATCCGGGTGCGGATGTAAACAAAGCCGTGATTGCGTCTGGTAAGCATGAGATCGATGAATTATTTTTTCATCTCAGCCTGGAGGAGAGATGTTGGGTCCTATTGACCCCGCATCTCTTCATAAAGAGGACCTGTCACAAACCATTTTTATTACAAGGGATGTTTAAATTCCTTGTAATAGGAATAAAAGTGTTAAAAAAAAAAAGGTAAAAAAAAATAAAGTAAAATAATAAAAAAAAAATTAAAAAGCCCCTGTCCCCAGTAGCTCGCGCTCAGAAGCGAACACACACGTAAGTCCCGCCCACATATGTAAACGCAGTTTAAACCACACATGTGAGGTATCGCCGCGTGTGTTAGAGCGCGAGCAACAATTCTAGCACTAGACCTCCTCTGTAACTCTAAACTGGTAACCTGTAAAAAAAAAAAAAAAAAAAAAAAAAATGTTGCCTATGGAGATTTTAAAGTACCGAAGTTTGGCGCCATTCTACGAGTGTGTGCAATTTTAAAGCGTGACATGTTAGGTATCTATTTACTCGGCGTAACATCATCTTTCACATTATACAAAAAAGATGGGCTAACTTTACTATTTTGTTATTTTTTAATTCATGAAAAAACATTTGAAAAATTGTTGCGCAAATACCGTGCGAGATAAAAAATTGCAACGACCGCCATTTTATTCCTTAGGGTGTCTGCTAAAAAAAACAACATTTATAATGTTTGGGGGTTCTGAGTAATTTTCTAGCAAAAAAAATATGATTTTTACATGTAGGAGAGGAGTGCCAGAATAGGCCCGGTATGGAAGTGGTTAAAAACCCATAATGCACTGTAACACCAGTGTCATGGGTGAAAATATATTTAATATTTAATTGTAAATAAAACGTTTTAAATAAACAGCTAAAAACTATAAAATATAGATTTTAAAATGTATAAAAAATTGTAGCAAACCTATATAATATATGTAAAGTCTTCTACATAAAATATGTTCTTTCCATCAGTCAGAACACTTCACGTGGATCTGCTGTAAGCTTTCTGTAGGACGGCAACAGATTACTTACCAGTGGATGACAAAGGATTGTGATCCCGTGCTTCGCTTCGTTGTAAAGCTTTGTGTCTTTAGGCTGGGTTCACATATCTGCGGCTGCGGTTTGCAGTCCGAAGTACGGTGCATTTCTGTTCACCGGTTCAGGTGCGATTCGGGTGCAAATTTTTTTTTCCTGAATTTGCACCTGAAGCGGACCCAAAAACGCACAGGACCCTTTTCAAAACCACACGTGTGGCCGGCCCCGCTTCATTGGAAGGTGGTCACATTCACACGTTATGCAAATTAGGTTGCATCCAATTCGCATGTAAGTGAACCCAGCCCTAGAGGTGATTGTTTCATTGCTTTGCTATAACTACTTTCAAATTCTTTTGGGTACAGAATTTGACAAACGACGAACAAGTGGTTGTTATTCAGGCAAGAACTGTCCTAAATCTGGCTGAAAAGGTAAGTGCACATTTAAGCCAAGTAAGCCTGCTTGATGTAAGTTGTAAGTTATGTCAGTCTAGTTGAAGCATAGTAACTGAAATACGTGTTAAATTCTCATTAAGCACTATGTGACTATACTGGAAAGGCATTTGGTTAGCATGTGTTTTGTTATTAACCACTTAAAGCGGTTGTATGGTCTTTTTTTTTTACTTTTACCTACAGGTAAGCCTATACTAAGGTTTACTTGTAGGTAAAAAAAATATCTATTAAAAAAATAAGGTTTAGGAGATATTCCCCTCGCAAACCGCCGCTGAATGCAGCGGCGCATGCGCACAGGGGATTCTCGGCTGAAGGCCCGGCGGATGCCGGACCTTGCCGGAAAGAAGTCTCCCGCGCGCTCTGCGCGGGAGTGACGACATCGCGGCTCCAGCCACTCACAGCTCTGGAGCCGCGATACCCGGAAGACACGCCGAGGCATAATATCAGCTGCCTCGGCGTGGACCGGGAGGGACACCGACGCCTTGTTCTAAGGTAAGTATTTCATAATGAGCTAGTATGCAGTGCATACTAGCTCATTATGCCTTTTCCTTTACAGGTGTAAAAAAAAAAGTCAGCGGGTATACAACCGCTTTAAGGACCAGCCGCCGCAGTTATAATAGTTCCCCTAGGCGAATCGCCGTCATGGTACGTCGGGCGCTTTAAGAGCTTTAGGGAGACGCCGGAGCCGAGCGCATGGCCAGCCACCCGCGATCGCTCCTGACAGAGACGGAACGGATATCTGTAAGATCTCCATTCTGTCACGGGAGTAGAGACAGATCTGCTGCTCCTAAAGATTAGGAACAGTGATCTGTCTTCTCCTCCAGGCAGTCCCATTCCTCCACAATTTAACCCCTTGGTCGCCCCCTAGTGTTAACCCCTTTCCTGACAGTGACATTTATACCAGGGATATGCAATTAGCGGACCTCCAGCTGTTGCCAAACTACAAGTCCCATGAGGCATAGCGAGTCTCTGACAGCAGCAAGCATGACACCCAGAGGCAGAGACATGATGGGACTTGTAGTTTTGCAACAGCTGGAGGTCCGCTAATTGCATATCCATGATTTATACAGTAATCAGTGGCTATTTTTAGCTCTGATCGCTGTATAAATGTCACTGTTCCCAAAAATATGTCTAAAGGGTTCCTAACTGTCCACCGCATTGTCGCAATCCCGCTAAAAATTGCTGATCGCCGCCATTACTAGTAAAAAAATAATAATAAAAATGCCATAAATCTATCCCCTATTTTGTAGACGCTATAACTTTTGCGCAAACCAACCAATATTCGCTCATTGCGATTTTTTTTACCGACAATATGTAGAACGATATATATCGGCCTAAACTGATGAAGTAATTAGTTTTTGTTTTGTTTTTTCATTTTTGGGGGATATTTATTATATCAAAAATGTAAAAATATTGTTTTTTTTCAAAATTGTCGCTCTTTTTTGTTTATAGCGCAAAACAAAACAAAAGCAGAGGTGATCAAATACCACCAAAAGAAAGCTCTATTTGTGGGAAAAAAAGGACGTAAATTTTGTTTGGGTACAACGTCGAATGACCGCGCAATTGTCAGTTAAAGCGACGCAGTGCCGTGTCGCAAAAAATGGCCTTGTCATTAAGGGGGCAAATTCTTCCTGTCCTTAAAGTTGAGTTCCACCCTAAAAAAAAAAAATTCACAAAAAACCTGCAAAAAAAATAGAAAAAAAAATAGAAAAAAAATAATATTTTTTACTCACCAGAAATATTGGTTGCTATGCGGAAGTCCCTAATCTGCCTTATCAGCGGCTGGTCTTCTTCCGCATCCTCCTCGCGTTGTCTTCTGGTGAATTGGGTGCGCTGCCTTCTAAGAACTGTGTGTATCCCAGAGAGCAAGCCGCCCATTCAGAAAACAATGCGAGACTTGCGCATGCGCAATAGGAAACGGGCAGTGAAGCCGCACAGCTTCACTGCCTGTTTCCCTTACTGAGGATGGCGGCGCCGGGAGCTGCCAGGATTGAGGGATCGGCCTCGGGGGGGGGGGGGGGGGGGCTGACATCGTGGGCGAGTAGGACAGGTAAGTGTCCTTATTAAAAGTCAGCAGCTACAGTGTTTGTAGCGGCTGACTTAAAAAAAAATATGGTGGGCGGAATCCTGCTTTAAGTGGTTAAACAGGAACTGAACTGGAAGCTGTGCCAAAGAAAGACAGACAGAGGGCAAATGGCTAGTCACCAGTATGGAATACAGGCCAATTGTCACAGATTTTCCAGGACAGTTCCACATTTTGTCCCTCTGTGTTGCTAATTCCGTGTCATGGGATCACAGCATCAACCTTATTTGAGTTATTACACATGTTGTAACTCAAAAAGGCATAATTGCTGTGATCAAGTCTGTGAGTGGAAGGACCCAGCATTGGGGTCTGGGCAAGAGCCAACCAGTAAAATGTAAGTGATGGTGGTCCCCCTATATTTAGAGGTGGGGTCTGGGTGGGACCAACCTATACGTACACATTGGTGTTGATACACTTATACTGGATCAGACCTCCACTGACCAGACCCCACATAAAATAAAAATGTGCACAAAAAGGTGTAAAAAATAAATAAAATAATATACAATGGGGTTGGTTTACTAAAACTGGAGAGTGCAAAATCTGGTGCGGTTCTGCAAAGAAACTAATCAGCTTTCAGGTATTTTTGTCAAAACTTAATTGAAATAATCCTGCCCCAGCATTCTCAATGTGAAAGCCCGAGGGCATTCACACTGAGACGATGCGCTGGTGGGAGAAAAAAAAATCTCCTGCAAGCCGCAGCTTTGGAGCGGTGAAGGAGCGGTGTGTATACCGCTCCTTCCCATTGAAATCAATGGGACACCGCATTTTGCAGGCGGTTTTAACCCTTTCTCGGCCGCTAGCGGCGGTTAAAACCGCACCGCTAGCAGCCGAATATCGCGGCAAATCCGACGGTATAGCGACGCTAAAAATAGCACCGCTATACCGCCAGCGCACCCCCCCCCAGTGTGAAAGGGGCCTTAGACCCCTTTCACACTGGGGCGTTTTTCAGGCGTTTTGGCGTTAAAAAAAGTGCCTGTAAAGCGCCTGAAAGAAGCCTCATCTGCAATCCCAAAGTGAAAGCCCAAGTGCTTTTAGAGCCCTTTCACACTGCCAGCTCCCGAAAAACGCTGGTAAAGCTCCGCTAAGACCCCTTTCACACTGGGGTGTTTTTCAGGCGCTTTGGTGTTAAAAAAAGCACCTCAATGGTAAGGGGTGCTTTAGGAGCGGTGTATTCAACGCTCCTAAAGCGCTGCAAAGAAGCTGCTTGCAGGACTTTTTTTGACGCCCTGCCAGCGCCTCAGCGTGAAAGCATTCGGGCTTTCACATTGGGATTGCAGATGCAGCTTCTTTCAGGCGCTTCTTTTAACGCTAAAGCGCCTGCAAAGCGCCTCAGTGTGAAAGGGGCCTTAATCTGTGTTTAATGTATTGTATAATTGTACGTGAGAGTGTGGGATCAGAACAAAATTCTATTCTATGTATCATTTATACAGCATATGATTTTCATTTCTGCCTATCAGTGTCGGGACAAGGTCATCTAGAGTCCAGGGCAAACATACCAAACTGACCCCCCCAAGATGTAGAAACATTACGTATCAGCAAAAATCCCCCCCCTCCAAAAAAAAAACAAAAAACAGAGCACTAATTTGCATGCTTACCCCCTAAGCATAAATTCCCCCTCCTCCCAGTACAAATCCGACCCCCTGCTGAAATTCCCCCTGCCAGCACACATCTTTGCCCCATCCATTCCCCCTGCAAGTGCAAATCTTCTCTCCCCAAACATCCCCAGCACAACCCCCCCCCCGAAAAACAAAACAAAAAATCACTCCTCCTAGCACAAATCCTCTACCCCTCAAATTTTCCCTCCAAGCACAAATCCTCTTCCCCCACTCAAAAACCCCCCTCCCAGCACAAAACCCTCCCCTAATCCCCCCTCCTAGCACAAATCCCCCCTCCCCTACTCTTCCCTTCCTAGTACAACCCCCACCCCCAATCATCCCTACTAGCAAAAATCCCCCCCCCCCAAAAAAAATTCCCCTCCTAGCACAAATTTCCTCCCCACCTCTACCATAGCACCTCTTCTAGCTCAAACCTCCCAAATCCCCCCTGCTAGCACAAATCCTCTTCCCCCATCCCCCCTTCCAAGACGTATTCCCCCAAATCACCATTCTTACCACCAGTGTTAATTTTGGCAGCAAATTTCGATTTAGTTTTAGTCTTAGCAGGCCATACACGGTCGAATTTCGAACAAATTTTATTTTCAAAATCAGAAAGTTCGTTTTTTTGTGATCCGATGATGCCACCATTGATTTTCAAAATTCGGCCGACCCAATCCTTCATGTTGCTACAGAAAATAATTTTCGTGGCCGGGAATCTTCTTTTCTTTCCGGGAATTTTCTTTTCTTGTACATGCGCATTTTTTTTTCTATTACATTTCTTGCACGCTTCTCCCATCATTGATTAGAAAATCGTTTGTTTTTCAAAAAATTTCCAACATGTCCGAATCCTCAGATTTGAATGCCACACGAAAATCGGCTGTTGCTGCGGCCCAGTAACGGTGCGAAATTCGTAGGAAAATTCTTAGATACGATTTTCGAAAGAAAATTATTTCGAAATTCGAACCGTGTATGGTCAGCATAAGTCTTGGGACTAAAACTAAAAAGCAATTTTAGTCCTATTTTAGTCTTCTGCAATTGTTTTAGTTTTAGTCGTATTTAGTGGACGAAATCTCCAGTACATTTTAGTCGACTAAAACTCATTTAGTCTAAAATCTAATGAGTGTAATTCAATTGTAATGCATTAGTTACCATTTCTCTACAATTTCCAAACTCAATATATACTGCTGAAGTGAAAAATCAAATATGTTATTATTTATGGTATTGAGGTAAGAACATGCACTACAGACCAGTGTTAATTTTAAAGTCAAATTTCAATTTAGTTTTACTCTAATGCCGCGTACACACGACCGTTTTTCATGACGAGAAAAATGCCATTTTTTTATTTGGTCATTAAAAACGATCGTGTGTGGGCTCCAGAGCATTTTTCACGACGTGAAAAATGGCCATTAAAAATTTGGAACATGCTCAAATTTTTCTCGTCGTTTTTCACGTCGTCGTTTTTCTCATCATGAGAAACGGCCGTGTGTAGGCTTTAACAACGTGAAAAAAACACGCCTGCTCAGAAGCAAGTGATGAGGCAGGAGCGCTCGTTCTGGTAAAACTAGCGTTCGTAATGGAGATAGCACATTGGTCACGCTGTAACGGACTGAAGAGCACGAGGCTGAAAAGCGCGAATCGTCTCTCACCAAACTTTACTAACACGAGGATCAGCAAAAGCAGCCCAAAGGGTGGCGCCATCCGAATGGAACTTCCCCTTTATAGTGCCGTCGTACGTTTCGTATGTCACCGCGCTTTGCTCAAGCATTTTTTTCCACGATAGTGTGTAGGCAAGGCAGGCTTGAGAAGAATCACGTCGAGAAAAACGCCGTTTTTTTCAATGACATTAAAAACGGTCGTGTGTACGCGGCATTAGTCTTTTGACTAAAATGCAATTTTAGTTTTAGTCGTATTTTAGTCATCTCAATTGTTTTTGTTTTTGTCGTATTTTAGTCGACTAAAATTGCATTTATTTAGTCGGCTAAAATGTTTTAGTCGACAAAATAAACACTGCTTACCACACACCCCTAATTTCCCCTCCTAGAACAATTGTTATCCCCTGCCACTCTCCAAATACCCCCTCGTGATACCCACCCCACCTCACATGATACCACAGTGCCCAGGGCAGCCTCCCCTTCTGCCCACCCCTTGTCCGGGCTCTGCTGCCCGTGGTGCCATTCACATGCATTACATCCACCATCCATAATTGAATCCTCTAGTTTAATTGTAATTACCGTATATACCCGAGTATAAGCCAACCCGAATATAAGCCGAGGCATCTAATTTTACCACAAAAAAATGGAAAAACTTATTGACTCGAGTATAAGCCTAGGTTGTCCATCTGCATGCCTCACTGTGCCTCACTGTGTCCATGACTAGACTGACGTTTAACATGGGAGTCTAAGGAAGGGATGCCTGGGTTTGAAAAATCAGTGCTCCCTGGCCGTAGGTCCCCCAGACAAAACACTTTTCACACTTGTAGAAGAGAAATGGGGCTACATGTTTGCCAAGTTTCCGGTCCAGGGGACCTACGACGAGCCGGTACCCGCGCCCCCAAAATCACTGGAGAAATTACTGTTTAACATGGGAGTCTATGGAAGGGGTGCCCGGCTTTGAAAAATCGGTGCTCCCCGGCCGTTGGTCCCCCAGACAACAAACTTTGCACACTTGTAGAGGAAAAGTGGGGCTACATGTGTGTCAAGTTTGGGGTCCAGGAGACTTACGGCCAGCCGGTACCGGGTCCCAAAATCCGGGAGATCAGGCGCAAAAAGGTGACTCGAGTATAAGCCGAGGGGGGCATTTTCAGCACAAAAAATGTGCTGAAATACTCGGCTTATACTCGAGTATATACGGTACCTGAAAACATGATTATCTCTACAGTATAATATAAGAATAATGTTTTTTTAATTATCGGCTGATACCCTTTTATCACTTTTAGTGGCTTCAGCAAATTGAGGTGACGGAATCTGCTCTTCAACAAAAGATGGTGGACCTGGAGCATGAAAAGGTAATACTGGCTGTATATATCAATGTCTATTTAGGTATACAAGTCAAAGATGTCCGTGTGATGGAAATATTATTTCAGGGCAACTTCACAGAAACGCGGATGCTTTTTCTGAATTTTTGATGCGTTCCAGTGTGTTTTTTTCCCCCTTACTTTTCTTCACCTTAAATAAGGACATGCGTGCTCCAGTGCGTTTCAGTTCTTTTTCTATGCCTTTTACCCATACCTCCCAACCTGCACGGATTCTGCAGAACTCTCCCGCATAGACACTTTTTTCCCGCAGTCCTGCGATAGAGGAAATTTTCCTGCACAGGAAGAAGGAAGAGGTGGCAGGAGGTAAGAAGACATCATCACCCCGTGGCAGCACCATCTCCCCCCCCCCCCCCCGCTCAAACAAATTCGATGTCCTTGAAAAAAAAGTTCGCCGCCCCGGCAGTAGCACCCCAGCACCCCCCCCCCTCCCCCGCTCAACAACATGAACGGCCCTCAGCACATTGCTAAAGTTACCAGTACAGTTCAGTGCAGAAAAAATGCAGCATGTTCTACTTTTTTTACCTGGAACTGAAACACACTGCAACTGACCGCACCGGTGTGAACCATGCCATTGAAAACCATGTGACCTACTATTTCCACGTAAGGAGTTTGAGACATATATATTGCAGGGCGTGGCACCACACCCAATAGTAATCTGAACAGAAACTAAAAAAGAAAAAAAGGGGGAAGAACAGGAAAAAAGAACTTGGTTGACACTAGGATCCCAAATAGGAAAGAAAAATGGTCTCCTATTATATTAAAAAAAGATAGTTTATTTGAATCACATAAAAGCACACAGGATACAAAGAGAAAAACATTAACATATCCAAAAGGTACTCTGTCTAATGAACGAGAACAAGTTGTGGAGCTGTGACAAAGAAATCGCATGGATGGCCAATGGATTGTTTACAAGGTAGTCCTAGAAGATCCCTTCTGGCTAGAGGCCATTTATGCAAAATTATAATGCCAGCGTCAATGGATCGCTACGCGTTTCGCCATTAGCTTCTTCAGGAGATCCTATTGGTACTAAGAGATATATTGTAATCACTATTAAGTTCATGTATAAATATCATAGTTAATTACTTTACGTCATTCAAAAAATATTTTAGAGACCATCATTCAAAAAAGTGTATATATTACATTTTTAACATTTTGTATATCATATAAAGAAGCAAGATGCATATATGCGCAGTATTCTTAAACTTAACAAAAAAGAGTTCATAGTGGACTATAGCATACTATCTACCGTGTTTCCCCAAAAATAAGCCCGGGTCTTATATTAATTTTGGCAAAAATAAGCCGGGGTCTTATATTAATTTTGGCAACAAAAGACACAGTAGGGCTTATTTTCGCAGTAGGTCTTACCATGTAATGTGCCGTCTTCTCTCCCCCTCTCTCTCCCTGCCTGTCAGGAATCCCCGGTGTGAACTGAGTTAAAATGCTTGTAAAATCCTATAATCCACTCTATTACAGTAGTATACAATGTACAATGTGTGTGTTTCTGTAATATAATTGTGCCAAATACCTTCGTTATAGCGCTGCTCTGCGCTTCTGTGACCCGCCGGAGCTCTCTTCCCTGCAATTATATTACAGAAACTCACACATTGTACATTATATACTACTGTTATAGAGTGGATTATAGGATTTTACAAGCATTTTAAACTAGGGCTTATTTTCGGGGTAGGGCTTATATTGCAGCCCTCCTGGAAAATAACGCTAGGTCTTATTTTCGGGAAAACACGGTATGCGTTTTTGATGCAGAAAAAAAACGCACTGGACTGTGTGTGGTGTGAACTGGCCCTCAGTGTGTGTAAATAATTTTGATTCATTGTTTCTATTTATAATAATACATGTAAAAGGATAAAACAAATTTCCGCTTGACATATCCCTGCATCTGATGGTGTGCTATACAATGGTTGTGATTTATTGCTTCTCTTTATAATGCAAGTCGAGTGAGTTAACCGGATTGAATCAAAAACATAAAAACTGAATGTCTAGATATCTTATCTCAAAGCTGTGGTAGAGCGATTGCACTAAGCCACTGAGAGTTCCCCCTGGTGGCTAGTCTACACTATCCACATTTATTAAAATAAGAAATCTATGAATGGGCCAGCATATGAAATGGGAAAGTCCTATCTTACCTAAACATTAATAATATATAAAAAATAAATAAAAAATTGCTTAGCAGATCACCCAGTGAAAGTTTTTTTTTTTTGGGTGAAAATGGGGCAAAAAACAAATGTTATTAGGCTATTTTTTTGTGCCTTTTGTGTTTTTTTTAATTTTTTATACTGTATTTAACATAGAAAATACTGCATTTGGCCACTAGATGGTGCAAGGTATCATAGGTAAATTGCTATGATATTTGCCACCATCTATTGGGCAAATGCAAAATTTTCCATATTTTATTTTATTTTATTCTTAATTTATAATTGCACAAGCGCTTGCACATCTAAGTAGAGAAGGTCACATCTACAAAGGTAGGGCACAGTACTGGATTTGAAAAATGAATTTTCACAAGAGATGTAAGGGTCACAACACGCTGTAGGTGACATAAGTAAGATCTATAACAGATCCAACGCTGTACAAGCCCTGAGTGTTTGTTCTAATACCGGGCACTTTTACCCCCTTCCTGCCCAGGCCAATTTTCAGCTTTCAGCGCTGTCACACTTTGAATGACAATTGTGCGGTCGTGAAAGGCTGCACCCAAAATTTTTAATTTTTTTATTCCCCCCCACAAATAGAGATTGCTTTTGGTGGTATTTAATCACCACTGGGTCTTTTATTTTTTCGTTCAACAAACGAAAGAAGACTGAAACATTTATAAAAAAGTTTTTCTTAGTTTCTGTTATACAATTTTGTAAATAAGTACCAGTAATTTCTCCCCTTCACTGACATGCGCTGTTGAGGCTGCACTGACCGGCATTAATAGACTGCACTGATGAGGCTGCACTGACGGGCACTGATGAGGAGGTACTAATATGCAGCACTGATGAGGAGGTACTAATATGCAGCACTGATGGCCACTGATAGGCAGTACTGATGGCCACTGATAGGTGGCACTGATGTGCACTGATAGACGGCACTGATGGGCACTGATAGATGACACTAATAGGTGGCACTGAGGAGGAGGCACTGATGGGCACTGACAGGCATCACTGATCAGCACTGAAAGGCAGCACTTATGGGCATTGATTGGAAACACCGATGGACACTGACAGGCATCACTGATGGGCTTTGATTGTAATCACTGATAGACACTGACAGGCATCATTGATGGGCACTGAAAGGCAGCACTGATGGGCTTTGATTGTAATCACTGATAGACACTGACAGGCATCATTGATGGGCACTGAAAGGCAGCACTGATGGGCTTTGATTGTAATCACTGATAGACACTGACAGGCATCATTGATGGGCACTGACCGGCATCACCGATGGGCACTGACAGGCATCACTGATGGGCACTGAAAGGCAGCACTGATCAGCTTTGACTGGAATCACTGATAGGTACTGATTGCCATCACTGGTGGGCACTGGTGGCCATTACTTGTGGGCACTGGTAGGCATTACTGATGGGGCTGCACTGATAATCATTGCACTGATTATCGGCTCTCCTCATGTGCTGTGGCATTGTAAAGGCTCTTTAACATGATCGGTGATGTGGTGTGTCCAGGGAACACTGAAGCACAGATCGGCGCGCTGTGCGCCCCAGAGGCACGCGCAAGCGGCCCGTTCTGAAGGACATTATATGTCATCCACTCAGAAAGGTAAAGCCACTGGAAGTGGTTAATTGTTATGAAGGGGGAGGTTATAGTAGTGGTAGTGAGGAATAAGGGGGAAGAAAGAAAAACAAAGAAAAAAAAAAGTTGGGGGGGTGAATTTTCCATTTTAAATCAATGAAAAACATTCGACCGGCACAGGAAAATTGCCTAATAACATTCTTTTTTTCTTTTTCTTTTTTTGCCCCATTTGCACAAACTGGGCAATTTGCTATGCCAATTTTTTTATAAGAAGTATTTTCTTTTTTTTTTTATCAAAGTGGTTGTAAACCTCTGACAATAAATGAAAACAAAGCATATCCCTCTATAGTGTGTACTTGTCTCAATCCAAAAAACACTAAGTGTAATTTCTTTCAGCTGTCTTGTTCCTCTTCTATCTGCATGAATCATTTCTGACAAGTTTTCCGACACCAAGAGAAAAAAAAGGTGACAGGGGAGGGAGCTCCAGCACACAGCCTGTGATTGATAGCACCAGCTCTGTTCCTTCCTGGGTGCTGTGTGAAGGGATTGGGGAGGGGGGGGGGCGGGTGTATCCCTTTCCTCCAACCAGGTCTCACTCAGCTCCGCAAAGTGTAACTTCAGCTCCTTGCCCCCTGCTTTCTGAAAGCTTAGATAAATAAATTCTGCACATTGAACAGCTGTAGAGGAGAGATAACTGCAGATAAGCAGGTACAACTTACTGTATGTAAGAGGATTTGTTTCTTTTTTGTGTATCACCTGAGGCCAGTCACTTCGCTGGGTATAACATCTCTAACTGCAATAATAAAATTAATGATACTTTCATCCTAAAAGAGGCTACCAATAGTGGTTTGATTGTGCCTTCCTATCCAGGAACTGTTCACTAGACAGAAGGGATATTTGGATGATGAGCTTGACTTCAGGAAGAAATCACTGGATCAGGCTCACAGGGTAAGTGTAACATCTTTTGGATCTTTATTTCCGGCACAAAGTATGTGTGAGAATGAAGTTGCACATGGACTGTGGATTAAACGGTGGTCATCATGGTGGTCCTGTCTGGAGGGATGGTGGACCCAAGAAGAAACATCCAGTATTAGGCCCCCGTTTCCACTAGTGTGACTTGTCATGGGACTTTGGACACATAAAGTCGCATGACAATTTACAGCCCATTGATTTCAATGGCACCCGTTTCCATCCATGCGACTTAAAGTTGCAGCGACTTTGAAAAGGTTCCGGCGCAACCCTAAAGTCGCAATCTAAACCGCGTGACTTTGGGGTCGCAATAGTGGAAACGTCGCCGTAATTATGGTTACAAAGAAGAGCTCTTGCACACGGCTGTGAAAAAAGCAGGATTTTTTTATCACAAAACTTTTTTTTCTTATACAGATCTAAATGCAGATCTATTGTTTTCCATGGACCTATGAACACAGGTCATGTGTATGCACCACATTTTATGCTATGCATGTAAATGTCTGTGCCAATATTTACTGCACAAATGTACTCTATTAGAGTACAGGAATGGTCTGCATCCTAGCAACAGAGGACACTAGATGGCAGTAGCTGCCTATATCCAAGAAACAGAGGACAATAGATGGAAATAGCTGCCTACATCCTAGCAACAGAGGACACTAGACAGTAATAGCTACCTATGCCCTAGCAACAGAGGACACTAGATGGCAGTAGCTGCCTATATCCAAGAAACAGAGGACAATAGATGGAAATAGCTGCCTACATCCTAGCAACAGAGGACACTAGACAGTAATAGCTACCTATGCCCTAGCAACAGAGGACACTAGATGGCAGTAGCTGCCTATATCCAAGAAACAGAGGACAATAGATGGAAATAGCTGCCTACATCCTAGCAACAAAAGACACTAGACAGCAATAGCTGCCTACATCCTAGCAACAGAAGACACTAGACAGCAATAGCTGTCTACGTCCTAGCAACCGCGGACACTAAATGGCAATAGCTGTCTACGTCCTAGCAATCGAAGACACTAAATAGCAATAGCTGCCGGTGTCCTAGCAACCGAGGACACTAAATGGCAATAGCTGCCTACGTCCTAGCAATCGAAGACACTAAATGGCAATAGCTGCTTGTGTCCTAGCAACCAAGGACACTAAATGGCAATAGCTGTCTGTGCCCTAGCAACCAAGGACTCTAAATGGCAATAGCTGCCTGTGTCCTAGCAACCAAGCACTCTAAATGGCAATAGCTGCTTGTGTCCTAGCAACCAAGGACACTAGACGGCAGTAGCTGCCTATGTCCTAGAAACAGAGGGCACTAGACAGCAATAACAATAGCTCCCAACTGTCCTTGATTTCGAGGGACTGTCCCTGATTTGGAACAAAGTCCCTCTGTCCCTTTTTCCTCCTCATTTGTCCCTCATTTTGGTCTGGTCTATATAGTTGTACATAAAATGCACTTTTTTATCTTTTTCAAAAAGTGTTTCACAGTGCTAAAACTTTCATCCAATTACTAAATTGCTGCATTTGTAATTTTCAAAAGCCAGTATAAAGGAAAAATAGTGGTAAAAAAAAAAGCACTTGTGGGTTTAACTAATAATTTTTGTTTGTATAATTCTCCTTTAACAGGGAATGGCAGGGGGGTGTGTCCTATGCCTACATACTGTTGCTAATATGTGTCCCTCGTTCCCATCTCAAAAAGTTGGGAGGTATGGCAATAGCTGCCTACGTCCTAGCAACAGAAGACACTTGACAGCAATAGCTGCCTACGTCCTAGCAACCGATGAAGGTAGATGGCAGTAGCTGCCTATGTCCTAGTAACAGAGGACACTAGACAGCAATATCTGCCTACATCCTAGCAACCAAGGACACTAGACAGCAATAGCTGTCTATGTCCTAGCAACCAAGGACATTAAATGGCATATCTGCCTGTGTCCTAGCAAACGAGGACGCTAGATGGCAGTAGCTGCATATGTCCTAGCAACAGAGGACACCAGACAGTAATAGCAACCTACGTCCTAGTAACAAAGGACACTAGACAGAAATAGCTGCCTACGTCCTAGCAACAGAGGACACTAGACAGCAATAGCTGCCTACGTCCTAGCAACCAAGGACACTAGATAGCAATAGCTGCCTATGTCCTAGCAATAGAAGACACTAAACAGCAATAGCTGCCTACGTCCTAGCAACCAAGGACACTAGACAGCAATAGCTGCCTATGTCCTAGCAACAGAAGAGACTAAGCAGCAATAGCTGCTACGTCCTAGCAACAGAGGACACTAGACAGCAATAGATGCCTACATTCTAGCAACCAAGGACACTAGACAGCAATAGCTGCCTATGTCCTAGCAACAGAAGACACTAGACAGCAATAGTTGTCTATGTCCTAGCAACCAAGGACACTAAATGCCAATAGCTGCCTGTGTTCTAGCAACCGAGGACACAAGATGGGCAATAGGTGCCTGTGTCCTAGCAACCGAGGACACTAGACGGCAGCAGCTGCCTATGTCCTAGCAACAGAGGACACTAGATGGCAATAGCTGCCTACATCCTAACAACAGAGGACACTAGACAGCAATAGCTGCCTGTGTCCTAGCAACCAAGGACACTAGACAGCAGTAGCTGCCTACATCCTAGCAACTGAGGACACTAGACAGCAATACCTGCCTACATTCTAGCAACAGAGGACACTAGACAGCAATAGCTGCTTACATCCTAGCAACTAAGGACACTAGGTGGCAATGGCTACCTACATCCTAACAACAGAGGACACTAGACAGCAATAGCTGCCTGTTTCCTAATAACAGAGGACTCTAGGTGGCAATAGCTGCCTGCGTTCTAGCAACAGAGGACACTAGACAACAATAACTGTGTAAGTCCTAGCAACAGAGGAGACTAAATGACTGCCTGTGTTTTAGCAATGGATGACACTAGACAGCCATAGCTGCCTGTGTCCTACCAATAGGCTGCATTAACACTGTGTGCTTGTAAGCATGTAAATGTTGCTCACACCTTAAATATGTGTAGTGCACAGAGCAAATTTGTACACTGGATACCACTGCCAGCTTCTGGCAGCAAGATTCCTGAGACGCGCCCACAATGAAGGCAAAGCAGGTCAAACTCTGTGTGACGATGTTTATAAAAATCACTTTGCATATGCCTCAGCATTCACACAGCTATCATGAATAATCCCACTAATGTGTCTAATATGTGTATTTCCTATGATCATCATCTCTATCCAGTGGCTATAATACAGTTTTTTTCCTGATTAAGGTATTTCAGGAAAATACTCCATTATGGCCACTAGATGGAGCTGATGATCACAGGAAATACAAACATTACAGAGATTATTTATGTAAAGGCGATTTTTTAATAAATAGACTGTTAAGAGCCGGTTCACACAGGGGCGACTTCAGAAAAGGTTCCTGTACTACTTCAATCCGACTTCTAGGCGACTTGTACACATTGATTTCAATGGAAGTCGCCTCCAAGTCGGATCCCCGTTCATAGTGAGGCAACTTTACAAGAAGTCGCCCCTGTGTGAACCGGCTCTAAGGCAAACCCCTCCCTCCCTCCCTCACACAGAGCTGGTATTTGGTATGAATCATGAGGGGGAACTCCACGCCAATTTTTAAATAAAAAAAACGGCATGGGTGCCCCTCCAAGAGCATACCAGGCCCTTAGGACTGGTATGGATTTCAAGGGGAACCCCCTACGTCAAAAAAACGGCATACAGGTCCCCCCAAAATCCATACCAGACCCTTATCCGAGCACGCAACCCGGCCGGTGAGGAAGGGGGGGTATCGACGAGCGAGCGCCCCCCCCTGAACCGTACCAGGCCGTATGCCCTCAACATGGGGGGTGGGTGCTTTGGGGCAGGGGGGCGCCCTGCGGCCCCCCCACCCCAAAGCACTTTGTCCCCATGTTGATGGGGACAAGGGCCTCTTCCCGACAACCCTGGCCGTTGGTTGTCGGGGTCTGCGGGCAGGGGGCTTATCGGAATCTGCGAGCCCCTTTTAATAAGGGGGTCCCTAGATCCCGGGCCCCCCACCCTATGTGAATGAGTATGGGGTACATCGTACCCCTACCCATTCACCTGGGGGAAAAGTGTCAATAAAAAAAACACTAGACAGCTTTTTAAAGTAATTTATTAGGCAGCTCCGGGGGTCTTCTACAGACTTCGGGGGTCTTCTTCCGATTTCGGGGTCTACCGACTTCGGGGGTCTTCTTCCGACTTTGGAGTTTTCTTCCGACTTCGAGGGTCTTCTACCGACTTCAGGGATCTTCTTCCGACTTTTCCGCTCCGCTCTCTCCGGTGCTTTCTGCCTTCTGCCGGGCTCCTCCGCTATCTTCTGCCAGCTCTTTTGCTAGCGGTGGCCCGGTCTTCATCGTCGACTTATATAGGCATGGGGCGTGGTCACCGGGTGATGTCACCATGTGACCCCGCCCCTTATGTCGTCACCTCCCGGAGCATGATGGGACTGTGACGTGATAAGAGGCGGGGTCACCCGGTGACCACGCCCCATGCCTATATAAGTCATTGCGCTTCGCGCACACGGCATTATAGCGGCAGAGAGCGTCGAGTCAACATCGGCCGGAGAGAAGAGGGAAGAAGACGGCGATGAAGACCGGGCCACCGCTAGCAAAAGAGCTGGCAGAAGATAGCGGAGGAGCCCGGCAGAAGGCAGAAAGCACCAGAGAGAGCGGAGAAGTCGGTAGAAGACCCCCCGAAGTCAGTAGAAGACCCTGAAGTCGGTAGACCCCCGGAGCTGCCTAATAAATTACTTTAAAAAGCTGTCTAGTGTGTTTTTTTATAGACACTTTTCCCCCAGGTGAATGGGTATGGGTACGATGTACCCCATACTCATTCACATAGGGTGGGGGGCCGGGATCTGGGGGCCCCCTTATTAAAAGGGGCTCGCAGATTCCGATAAGCCCCCCGACCGTAGACCCCAACAAACAACAGGCAGGGTTGTCAGGAAGAGGCCCTTGTCCCCATCGACATGGGGACAAGGTGTTGTCCCCATCGACATGGGGACAAGGTGTTGTCCCCATCAACATGGGGACAAGGTGCTTTGGGGTGGGGGGGCCACAGGCCCCCTCTGCCCCAAAGCTCCCACCCCCATGTTGAGGGAATGCGGCCTGGTATGGTTCAGGAGGGGGGGGGGCGCTCGCTCGTCCCCACCCTCCTTCCTGACCGGCCGGGCTGCGTATTCGGATAAGGGTCTGGTATGGATTTTGGGGGGACCCCATGCTGTTTTTTCGCCGTAGGGGGTTCGCCTTGAAATCCATACCAGACCTAAGGGCCTGGTATGCTCTTGGAGGGGAACCCATGCCGTTTTTTTATTTAAAATTTGGCGTGGAGTTCCCCCTCATGATTCATACCAAACACAGGGGACAGCGAGCGCGAGGTGTACAGTACCCTGTCGCCGAGAACAAGCGCGATGGGATCGCGCTGGAAACACATTCTCGCGGGCAGGTACTGGCAAAGAAGCCTGTCCTGGAGACGACTTCATGTCGCTCCAAGTCACGCTGTGGTTCACGCTCAAATCGTGTCCAAGTTGCCTCGCAAAGTCGCGCTCAAAGTCGTGTTGCCCCTGTGTGAACCGGCTCTTGAGGATTCAACAGAAACTTTGGTCTACACAAACCCTAATGCCTAGTACACACGACCGTTTTTTCAGATGGATAAAAATCCGATGGTTTGCCCGACAGAATTCCTCTCAGCCTGCCTTGCACACACACGCTCAGACAAAAGTCCGCCCGTCCAAAGCGCGGTGACGTACAACACGTACGACGGCACTATAAAGGGGAAGTTCCATTCCAACGGCGCCACCCTTTGGGCTGCTTTTGCTGATCCTCGTGTTAGTAAAAGTTTGCTGAGAGACGATTTGCAGCCTCGTGCTTTTCAGTCCGTTACAGCGTGACGAATGTGATATCTCCATTGTGAACGCTAGTTTTACCAGAACGAGCGCTACCGTACTCATACTTGATTCTGAGCATGCGCGGTTTTCTGCCTGTCGGAAAAGCATACAGACGAATGGATTTCCCCTCGGAATTTTGGCCTGACGGGAGAAAAGAGATCCCATCGGAAAAACTGCGTTTGAGTATACACACGGCCGGGATTCCCGGCGAAAAGCTCTCATAGCAGTTTTCCTGTCGGAAAAACCGGTCGTGTGTACGAGGCATCACACTAGCTATTAACTTGGAATATATTTTTCCTTAGCATATCCTGGAGCTGGAAGCCATGTTGTATGATGCATTGCAGCAAGAGGCTGGAGCCAAGATGTCTCAGATACTGTCAGACGAAGAACGGGATGAGCTGAAGAATGCCGTGGAGCAGTGGAAACGCCAGGTGATGAGCGAACTACGAGAGCGAGACGCCCAGATTCTCCGCGAACGTATGGAGATAATTCAGCATGCACAGCAGGTACAAAACTCTCCATATTCCTTGAGCCAACTACTAGTTTATAGCTTTGGTGTTTATGTGGGTTTCCAACATACATTCTTTTTTTTTTGATGACCTTAAAGTGGAACTTTAATGTAGTTTTAAAAACGTTTAAGCCACACTTACTTAAGCCAGAGACATACTATGGGGTTATTTATATAATAATCACGGTACAAATGTGATAAACATTCACACAGCCGCAACAAAAGAAATAGCTGTATTTTGTCTAGTATCTTTATTTCTTATGATCATCAGCACCATCTAGTGGCCAAAATGCAGTATTTTCCTATTGAGGTATTTTAGGAAAAATTGGGGAAGGAAATTCAAATGGATTTGGGCATTAAATGGTCTCCTCCAGACAAATAACAATACATATATATATTCAAATATTTATTAGAAAATTAGAAAAATCACATATAGACAGGACAGTAGGGAAATAATCTACATGCCCCTTCATATAAAAACATGGTATATATACACAATAGAGATGTTACATTGAAGTAGCCAACATGTTTTGCGGTCTGTGTATCCGCCTCTTCAGGACTTGCTCGCTTTGTAACTACCGTATATACTCGAGTATAAGCCGAGTTTTTCAGCACATTTTTTGGTGCTGAAAATGCCCCCCTCGGCTTATACTCGAGTCTGTGTCCATCTTCAATTTTGTGCGCCTTATTCCAAACTTGGCACACATATTGTCTCCCTCTACAAGTGTGTAAAGTTTGTTGTCCGGGGAACCTATGGCCGGGGAGCACCGATTATTCAAAGCCGGGCACCCCTTCCATAGACTTCCATGTTAAATGGTAATTTCTCCGGTGATTTTGGGGACCCAGTACCGGCTGGCTGTAGGTCCCCTGGACCCCAAACCTGACACACATGTAGCCCCACTCTTCATCTACAAGTGTGCAAAGTTTGTTGTCCAGGACACCTATGGCCGAGGAGCACCGATTTTTCAAAGCCGAGCACCCCTTCCATAGACTCTAATGTTAAACGCCAGTCTAGTCACACAGCGCAGGAGATCAGGTAGGGAGATTGGGCACAGTGAGGCATGGGCACAGTGAGGCATGGGCACAGTGACAGTGAGGCATGGGCACAGTCAGGCATGGACACAGTGAGGCAAAGTGAGGCACAGTGAGGCACAGTGAGGCATGCAGATGGACCCCCTAGGCTTATACTCGAGTCAATAAGTTTTCCCACTTTTTTGTGGTAAAATTAGGTGCCTCGGCTTATATTCAGGTCGGCTTATACTCAAGTATATACAGTAACTCAAAATATTAAAACCATCCAGGATATCCGGATTAGGGGGGAGACCAAAAGACAACCCAACATCCTAGGCCTGAAGAAGCGGATACACAGACTGCAAAACATGTTGGCTGCTTCGATGTAACATCTCTATTGTTTTTTTATACCATGTTTTTATATGTTCATATGTTTTTATATGAATCCCATTACTTCCAGTTTAGATTCACCAGACAGGAAGTAAGGGAACATCTGCAAAAGAGACAGACAGAAAAAAACCTGAGAGAAAATCTAGCTTTGCCCTACTAATAAAAAGATGTTATTTAGATTTTTTGATTTTTTTCTGTCCCTGTTGGATATATTCCCTCACTTTTTGTCTAGTAAAACTGAGGTCATTGGGACAGGAAGTGAGGATAAATCTCTCTAAGCGCTTGTGTCAGCAGGCTTTGGGGATTGTGTCTTTGGCATCTATTCAACGTTAAGGACGTTTCTGAGACCATTAAAAATTAATCGACATGTTCATTAGACCTGAAGTTCCATAATACTGCATATTGGCATTTTTTATTTATTTTCTTAACATTCTGTATGTCATTGCACTTATTTTTATGTCCTTTATTCACTCACGGGATGGTAGGGTGCAGGTCTTCAGGCCTACCGGGAAGTCTAGGGGGAGGATGGGTGGCCCTTAGGTTTCTTCTTTCCCTGCCTTGGGGGGTTCTCTTCGGTACAGCCCCTAACCTTGTACTCAGGGGCGTATCTGCTGCAAGGCAAACAAGGCGTACACCTAGGGCGGCGTTTTTTTAGGGGGGGCACTGCTCCCCCAGGCGACCACGCTGTAGCCAAATGACAGCTACAGCATGGTTGTCCAGTTCTAGGAGGGCATCCATTGATGCCCTCCCAGAACCACGCCTCCTGCGTGCCTGCTGCGGCACACACCCGGCGCGATCTGTGATCGATGTGTCCTCCAGGTAAAGGGCAAATCACAGCGGCTCTTTACCATGTGATTAGCTGTTTCCAATCACAGCTAATCACAATGTAAATACATTAATAGGCCCTCCAGCACACACCCACCAGCTCCCCTTCCCAGTACATACATTCAGGGCTGGTGCAAGGATTTTTGACACCCTAGGCGAAACCTAATTTTGCCACCCCCCTGGCCCAACCCCTGACTCCACTCCCTTTGCCCTGCTCATGTGTACCCCAACTTTTTAATGTGCCCATCAATGCAGCTTCACCAGTGCCCATTAATGCAGCCTAACCAGTGCCCATCAAATGCAGCCTAACCAGTGCCCATCAAATGCAGCTTTACCAGTGCCCATCAAATGCAGCTTTACCAGTGCCCATCAAATGCAGCTTTACCAGTGCCTATCAAATGCAGCCTACCAGTGCCCATCAATGCAGCTTCACCAGTGCCCATCAATGCAGCCTAACCAGTGCCCATCAAATGCAGCCTACCAGTGCCCATCAATGCAGCCTACCAGCACCCATCAATGAATGTTTGCTTGCTTCCATTCATTCGGGAGTCGGGATACAGACACAGTCCTCCACCGCCGCTGCGCCTCTGACACTATGTGTGAACGGACCGGCGACTGCCTGCTAATGCTGAGAATTATTTGCTTGCTGCAGAGAGAAGACAGTAGGAACACTAGTGGCCGGGCGTCCTAGGCAGCAGTTCGCCCTAGGCGGTGTTGTGGAATTCCAGGCTGCTGTTTACAGAGCACACAGCCTATAATTCAGCGGCTGCCTAGTTTGCCTAGTGGTAGCATCAGCCCTGCATACATTCAGTGTTACAGGTGTCCCTGCATTTGCCCTGAAAAAAAAAAACCCTATCTATCTATCTACCATATATATGTACAGTATAGCTCAGTACTTATTGCAAGCTGCTATTATATTACAAGATATATTGAATTAGCGATGACTTTTTTGGATGTTTGATTTCTGATTCATCGCTCTGTGTTATTTCACTTTGATGAATTCTCCTTGCCATGCTGAATAAGATCACGTGTGTTTTTCTTACATAATTTGATAGCCATCTTCCCAGATAATCTTCTGCTGCACTGACTGATCATATTTCTCTTTCAGAGAATCAAGGAACTAGAAGAGAGATTAGAGTTCCAGAGAAGACAGATAAAAGAATTAGAAGAAAAGGTAATTTAGCAGCTTAATTCTATTATTTTGTCATATTGGAGGCAGGAAATCTTCAGGATGATTTATGAGAACTTGAAGAAAAGACGTGCGCCTACGCTCTCCATAGCAACCTGTCAGATTCCCGCTTGTCTTTATTCTGTGACATGTTTGAATATGACAGCTAATCCTGATTGGTTTAATGGCCTTCATTCGTTCTAAATCAGATGTAGATTGCTGTCATTTATTTTTTTATGTCGTCACTTTAGGCATTAATAAGGTCAATTGACTAACTCATTGACTAACTCATTACCATGCATAATCTGTCACTATTTATCATTAAACTTTTATCATCAAAAGTAATTTTTTCACTTCCCCAAATTGTATTATTGCATGAATTAGCTGAATTCATCACATGCACACTATGTTATTCATTTGTAAGTGATTTTGTATTTAAGAGGTGTGTTTATAAAAAAAAAAAATAATAAAAAAATATGCATAGTTGTCCATCCATCAAAACTGCTTGTAAATTTGTTCAGTGTGAATGGGCAAAATCGAATGGTTATATACCCTGCAATCTGAATGTACGCATTCGGAAAATACTGCATTATGACCAAAAGATGGCGCTGAGGAGCATACCATATATACTCGAGTATAAGCCGAGTTTTTCAGCACATTTTCATGTGCTGAAAATGCCCCCCTCGGCTTATACTCGAGTCACCTTTTTGCGCCTGATCTCCCGGACGTTGGGGACCCGGTACTGGCACACTTGGCACACATGTAGCGCCACTCTTCTTCTACAAGTGAGCAAAGTTTGTTGTCTAGGGGAACAACGGCCGGGGAGCACCGATTTTTCAAAGCCGGGCACCCCTTCCATAGACTCCCATGTTAAACGTAAATTTTTCCGGTGAATTTGGGGACCTGGTACCAGCCGGTCGTAGGTTCCCTAGACTGGAAACTTGGCACACATGTAGCCCAATTTTTCTTCTATAAGTGTGCAAAGTTTTTTGTCTAGGGGACTTACGGCCGGGGAGCACCGATTTTTCAACCTGGGCACCCCTTCCATAGACTCCCATGTTAAACGTCAATCTAGTCATGGGCACAGTGAGGCATGGGCACAGCGAGGCATGGGCACAGTGAGGCATGAGCACAGCGAAGCATGGACACAGTGAGGCATGGGCACAGTGAGGCATGGGCACAGCGAGGCATGGGCACAGTGAGGCATGCACATGGACACAGTGAGGCAAAGTGAGGCATGCAGATGAACACCCTAGGCTTATACTCAAGTCAATACGTTTTCTAATTTTTTTGTGGTAAAATTAGGTACCTCGGCTTATATTCGGGTCGGCTTATACTCGAGTATAAACGGTACTTATTTGCTATGATAGTCAGCACCATCTAGTGGTCATATTCAGCATTTTCCACATTCACGCATTTGAACTGCACAGATTATAGGGTGGAAACATCTGATTTTGCCCCATTTGCACAGAACAAATTTCCATGCAGTTTCAATGGACAAACAGCTATATAAAACCTTAAAAGTAAATTAATAATGGTCACACAGGTAATTTCCCTATCCAATATCGCTAGTTTCGGATTGGGGTTTATTGTGAGATTCTATGAGGGGCAATGGCGGCTGGTGCTCAATATTTCCGGCAAACCCACGACACCCCCCCCCCTCCTGTGCCAGAGACGGACAGGAAGGCGGCAACTCCCCCACCTCCAAACCCCCCCCCCCCCAGGAGGCAGACGGATGTGAAATCTGCGATCAACACCACTTTCTAACTGGCTGGGAGGAGAATCAGGAAGACAATAGCTATTATTAGTTTGCTATTGTCACACAACTGGGTGGGCTCAGGGCGCACCAGTTTTTTTTAAGCCAATTAGAGCCTCCGGCCCAAATCACTTGCTTAAAAAAAAACCCAGTTGAAATCCATGTGTGCGGTGCCTTGCATGTAGATTAGGGGTCTGGCGCATAGACTAGGGGGGTGGCCGTAGGGGAACACCATTCCTACAGTCAAACACAGAGGTGGAAAAATTATGCTTTGGGGCGGTTTCTCTATTAAAGGTACAGACCAACTTTGCCGCATTGAGGGGCCAATGGACAGGGCCATGTGTTGTAAAATCTTGGATGAGAACCTTCTTCCTTCAGCCAGAACACTGAAGATGGGTCGTGGATGTGTCTTCCAGCATGACAATAACCCAAAACATACTGCCAAGGCAACAAAGGAGTGGCTCAAAAAGAAGGACATTACATTCATGGAGTGGACTAGCCAGTCTCCAGACCTTAATCCTATAGAAAATTTATGGAGGGAGCTGAAACTTCAAGTTGCCAAGCGACAGCCAAGAAACCTTAAGGATTTAGAGAAGATCTGTAAAGAAGAGTGGACCAAAATCCCTCCTGAGATGTGTGCAAACCTGATCACCCATTACAAGAAACGTCTGACCTCTGTGATTGCCAACAAGGGTTTCTTCACCAAGTACTAAGTCATGTTTTGCTTGGGGATCAAATACTTATTTTACTCACTGAACTGCAACTTAATTTATAACATTTGTATCATGTGTTTTTTCTGGATTTTTGGTTGATATTCTGTCTCTATCATATAAAATACACCTATGATAAAAATTATAGACCCTTCATTTCTCTGTAAGTGAGCAAACTTACAAACTCTGCAGGGGATCAAATAATAATTTTCCCCACTGTATGTATTGCTTTGAATGAAAAGAGTCTCAATGTGTAATGTTGACTCCATCCAGTGTTCCAACCAATGCTGCTGTGATATTTTCCTGACAAAGAGATATTATAAATTCTAAATTTATTTTATTTTTTTCTCCCTTTTTTCCAGTTTTTATTTTTGTTTTTATTTTTTTCATTAGCTTTTATCCTATGGTCCTAGATGGTCTGCACATGGTGCCTGGTAAGTGTCAAATTGTAGCTTCTAAGAGCCGGTTCACACCAGGGCGACTCGTCAGGCGACTCAGTCCCACGATTTTCAATGGAACCGTTCTAAGTAAGAGCGACTCAGGTCGCTCCGACTTAGAAAAAGGTTCCTGTACTACTTTTGGGGGCGACCCAAGGCGACCTGCATTGACTTCTATACAGAAGTCTTATGCAAATCGCCTCGGCGGGCGTCTCAAGTTGTCTTGAGATCGCGCCGCCGAGGTCGCCCCCACAAGTCGTGCCGCGACGCGCCGCCCTGGTGTGAACCGGCTTTTACTATGAGATGCTTCATTTATTTGTTTGTTTGTTTGTTTGTTTAGGCCTCATTCACCCGGCCAATTACATACAGGTGATTATATACATTTAGACCCCTTTCACACTGGGGTGTTTTTCATGCGCTTTTGGGCTAAAAATAGCGCCTGTAAAACGGTTCCCCTGCAGTCTTGGTGTGAAAGCCCTAGTGCTTTCACACTGAGGCGATGCGCTGGCAGGACATTAAGGCTACTTTCACACTGAGGCATTGCGCCGCCGGCGGTAAAACGCCGCTATTTTTAGTGTTGCTTTACCGCCGTTTTTTTGCGGTACTATTCGGCCTCTAGCGGGGCGCTTTTTTTTTTAAAAGCGCCCCGCTAGCAGCCGAAAAAGGGTTAAATCCGCCGGCGCTGCCTATTGATTTCAATGGGCAGGGGCGCTTAAGGAGCGGTGTATACACTGCTCCTACAGCGCCTCAAAGATGTGGCTGGCAGGACATTTTTGAGCGTCCTGCCAGCGCACCGCTCCAGTGTGAAAGCCCTTTCACACTGGAGCGAAAGGAGAGGTTCTTTCATGGCGCTTTGCAGGCGCTATTTTTAGCTCTATAGCGCCTGCAAAGCACCTCATAGCGCCTGCAAAGCGCCTCAGTGGGAAAGTAGTCTAAAAAAACTCCTGCAAACAGCATCTTTGGACTGGCTTGCAGTACAAAGGTGCTGATGAAAGTAGCCTAAAAAAACTCCCATTGAAATGAATGGGCAGCACGGCCGAACCGCCAGCAAAGCCCTGCTGCAGCGGCACTTTGCGGGTGGTTTTAACCCTTTTTCGTCCGCTAGCGGGGTTAAAAGCTTTACTGCCCCCGCCCAGTTCGAAAGCAGCCTTAGAGGACATTTCTAAACACATATAAATGGCCTTTTTCACACTGAGCATTTACCTGCATTCAGGTACATTCAGTTTATTATCGCTTAGCAAATTAGAGATCTGTGCACCCGAGAGGCGGATTAAATACTCTGAATGCTTCCAAATGCTTGTAAACTCATTTTTGAATGCCATGCCTCCCAGATTGGTTTCAGGACTCAGTCTGGGAAGGACACTTGAACAAACTATCAACTTCAGAGCAGAAAAGGAAAGGACTCCAAAGCTACAAAGCTTGTTTAGGTCTTTGAAATGCACATTGATCAGGGGTTTGTTTTTTAATCAACAAAAGTGGAGTTACACTAAATGAAACCAACGCTGGAGATTAGAGCCCGCAGTGCTGATCAAGCAGGGAAAATCTGACAGGGCGGTTGTACAGAAGTTGATCGGTAGACCGAATTTCGTACAACCAGCCGGCAAATACATGGATCGAAATTCGGCCGATCCCTGCTGAACTGGCTGAATTTCAATCCATGTACGATATTCATGGCCGACATAAAGATCAAGATATGGCTCTTATTGTATTGAATGTAAAGAGGTGCTGTAAATATCAATTTAATGAACTAAACTAAATTACTTTTTGTTTTTAATTGTTCAATTTGTGGTGCTTGTTTTAAATTATTGTTTGCATCATTATTTTATCATGACTAATTCTCTATTCTTGTCTGTTCTTCCCTCTTCTCTGCTCCTCCCTTCTCTCTTTTTTTAATTCAATGTTTTGTGTCCTCCATCTCCTCTTCAACCCTGCTTCTTTTTTTTTTTTGATGGCTTCTCTTTTACTTTTCCCTTTTCTGTGCCCTTTCTTTCTCTCCTTAACATTGTGTCTCTCTCCCTCTTTGTTCTCCTCTTCCTCCTCACTTCTTTCTTTTTATCTCTCTCTCTCTCTCTCTCTCTTCATTGGTCTTAATTACTCTTTGTATGCCCCCCTTTCCTTTCTTTTATCTCTTTCAATTATTTACTTCTCTCTCCCTCTACCCCCCCCCCCCCCCACACACACACACACTCATTGTTCATTGAGTGTCTCTCTCTCTCTCTTTGTCTATATGTATGTCTCTCTTTTTATGCACCCCATCCACACTTGTACTTTTTTCTCAATTATTTTCTTCTCTCTCTCCATCTCTATCTCTCCCCCACTCTTTGGTTGCGGAATCATTCTCTCTATGCTTCTGCCTTCCCTGCCTCATCTCTTTTCTCAATCCAATCCTTTCCTTCCCTTTTTCTCTCTCTCTCCCTCTTTCTCTATCTGTCTTTATTTCCCTATCTATCCCATTCTCACTCTTTCTTTCTCTCTTTATCTATTGAAATCTCTCTGTCTTTATCTATCTATCCCTTTCTTTCTTTCTTTCTCTCTCTCCTTATTTTTCTATATACCTCTTCCTCTTTCTTTCTTTATTTATCTACACCTCTCTCTCTCTCTCTCTCTCCATTTCTCCCCCGCCCTCTGACTTTCTCTTCTCTCTGTCCCTTTCTTCCTCTTTCTCTGTCTGTCTTGTCCTCCCCCCTATCTCTCTCTTTCGTTCTCTTTTATTCTCTCGTTCTCTCGCTCGTTCTCCCTCTCGTTCTCTTTTGTTCTCTCTCTATCTATCTCTCTCTCTCTCTCGTTCTCTCTCTTTCTCATTCTCTCTCTCGTCTCTCTCGTTCTTTCTCTCTTGTCTCTCTCGTCTCTCTCTTGTCTCTCTCTCATTCTCTCTCTTGTCTCTCTCTCATTCTGTCTCTCTTGTCTCTCTCTTGTCTCTCTCATTCTCTCTCTCATTCTCTCTCTCGTTCTCTCTCGTTCTTCTCTCTCTCTCGTTCTCTCTCTCTCGTTCTCTCTCGCGCTCGTTCTCTCTCGCGCGCGTTCTCTCTCGCGCGCGTTCTCTCTCGCGCGCGTTCTCTCTCTCGCGCGCGTTCTCTCTCTCGCGCGTTCTCTCTCTTGCGCGTTCTCTCTTTCTCTCTCTCTCGTTCTCTCTCTCTCTCTCGTTCTCTCTCGTTCTCTCTCGTTCTCTCTCTTTCTCGTTCTCTCTCTCGTCTCTCTCGTTCTCTCTCTCGTCTCTCTCGTTCTCTCTCTCTTGTCTCTCTCGTCTCTCTCTTGTCTCTCTCTCATTCTCTCTCTCTTGTCTCTCTCTCATTCTGTCTCTCTTGTCTCTCTCTTGTCTCTCTCATTCTCTCTCTCATTCTCTCTCTCTCTCTCTCTCTCTCTCTCTCGTTCTCTCTCGTTCTCTCTCTCTCTCTTGTTCTCTCTCTCGCGCGTTCTCTCTCTCGCGCGCTCTCTCTCTTTCTCTCTCTCTTGTTCTCTCTCTCTCGTTCTCTTGTTCTCTCTCTCGTTCTCTCTCTCTCTCGTTCTCTCTCTCTCTCGTTCTCTCTCTCTCGTTCTCTCTCTGTCTCGTTCTCTCTCTTTCTCTCTCGTCTCTCTCGTTCTCTCTCTCGTCTCTCTCGTTCTCTCTCTCTTGTCTCTCTCTTGTCTCTCTCTCATTCTCTCTCTCTTGTCTCTCTCTCATTCTGTCTCTCTTGTCTCTGTCTTGTCTCTCTCATTCTCTCTCTCATTCTCTCTCTCTCTCGTTCTCTCTCGTTCTCGTTCTCTCTCTCTCTCGTTCTCTCTCTCTTGTTCTCTCTCGCGCGCGTTCTCTCTCTCGCGCGTTCTCTCTCTTGCGCGTTCTCTCTCTTTCTCTCTCTCTCGTTCTCTCTCTCGTTCTCTCTCTCTCTCTCGTTCTCTCTCTCTCTCTCGTTCTCTCTCTCGTTCTCTCTCTCTCTCTCGTTCTCTCTCTCTCTCTCTCTCTCTCTCTCTCGTTCTCTCTCGTTCTCTCTCTCTCATTCTCTTGTTCTCTCTCTCTCATTCTTTCTCTCTCATTCTCTCTCTCTCTCTGATTCTTTCTCATTCTCTCTCATTCTCTCTCTCTCTCATTCTCTTGTTCTCTCTCTCTCGTTCTCTTGTTCTCTCTCTCTCGTTCTCTTGTTCTCTCTCTCTCTCTCGTTCTCTCTCTCGTTTTCTCTGTCCCTTTTTTTCTCTTTCTTTCTTTCTTTCTTTCTTTCTTTCTTTCTCTCTCATTCCTTCTTGTTTTTTTTCTCATTCTCTTTCTTTCTCTCTCTTTCTTTCTTTCTTGTTTTTTTCTCATTCTCTTTCTTTCTCTCTCTTTCTTTCTTTCTTGTTTTTTTCTCATTCTCTTTCTTTCTCTCTCTTTCTTTCTCTCGTATGCCTTCCCCTCTTTATCGTTCCTCCCCGTGCCCCTCCACTCTGCCCATCCAATGTATGTTGGCTGTAGCCTGGTTCAGTATGACATATCGCTGCCTGTGAATGGGCTGGACGGTACTGACTGACTGAAGTGTATGATATCAAGGCCAAAACTTTTAAACAACAATTTTACTGACTTCCACTTCTGTGGTGCTTTGCTGGATAATCGCAGCAATTTGTGTGCTAAAGATTTTTTTTTAAAACACAGCGAAAGCTGAGAACTTTAACTGAAAAAACTGATCTAATGATTCATGATAAATGGACACCCTGATTTCCTGCTAGGCAGGCAGCGTATTGCTTCTGTATAGAAGTGCATTTATCTTGTGTTCAGCTCTCACATCAATTTACATCATGTGTACGAACAATGGGACAAGAACAGAACTCAGCCCCCGGCTTCATCCACATGGTCCCTTCACCCTACATATGCTGTAATGTCACAACTCCCAGGCCTTCAACCGCTGGGATCACCACTGTTATAGCTGAGTGAATAACTCATATTTTAACAAACTTTAAAATAAAATCCTACAGATGCTTTAACAGAGAAATATATATTCTAACCAGGAAAGCACAAACAATGTACTACGAGTCACCTCCGTACAATACATTGATCATCAAGCTACGGATAAAGAACGTTTTTTTTTTTTTCCTGCAAGAAATGATGGGACAATGTCACACAAACGTAATGAAGTTTGTTAGAACACAGAAAGTCGTAAAGAACAGCACAACCACAAGACAAGGACGTTTAGGAAATGGACGTTTGTGACGGTCTTTAAGGAGGTGCATTTTTAAGACAGGTAAGAACAATTTCATTCTAATATTTATAAAGCCCAACTGTAGAAAAAAAAATCCACCCTTCTAATTAGGGTTGCCACCTTTTCTTCAACCCAAACCCGAAAACATTTGTTGTAGTAGGATTTCAAAAGACCTAGAGCACCTTTGGGTACACCATGGGGAGTAGTAATGCGGCACACGTACTGCGGTGCAGCGAACAGTGGGTGTGGTCAAACTGCGGTAACCACAGTCTGGTCTGAATAAGGTGTCTGGGTTTCAGGAAGACTAAAACCCAGACATATGACTCAAAACCCGGACTTTCCAATTGAATCCAGGTCAGGTGGCGACCCTAGGTGTCATCCCTCCCTCATAATAATGAGGTCAGTGTCACCCCTTCTTCATAATACAGAGGTCAGTGTCACCCCCTTCTTCATAATACAGGGGTCAGTGTCACCCCCCTCCTTCATTACACAGGGGTCAGTGTCACCCCCCTCCTTCATAATACAGAGGTCAGTGTCACCCCCCTCCTTCATAATACAGGGGTCAGTGTCACCCCCTTCTTCATAATACAGAGGTCAGTGTCACCCCCTCCTTCATAATACAGGGGTCAGTGTCACCCCTCTCCTTCATAATACAGGGGTCAGTGTCACCCCCTCCTCATAATACAGTGGTCAGTGTCACCCCCCTTCTTCATAATACAGGGGTCAGTGTCACCCCCCTCCTTCATTACACAGGGGTCAGTGTCACCCCTTCTTCATAATACAGTGGTCAGTGTCACCCCCCTCCTTCATAATACAGACGTCAGTGTCACCCCCCCTTCTTCATAATACAGAGGTCAGTGTCACCCCCCCCCCCTTCTTCATAATACAGAGGTCAGTGTTACCCTCTTCTTCATAATACGGAGGTCAGTGTCACCCCCCCTTCTTCATAATACAGAGGTCAGTGTTACCCCCTTCTTCATAATACGGAGGTCAGTGTCACCCCCCTTTTTCATAATGCAGAAGTCAGTGTCGGCCCCCTTTTTCATAATGCAGAGGTCAGTGTCACCCCCCTTCTTCATAATACAGAGGTCAGTGTCACCCCCCTTCTTCATAATGCAGAGGTCAGTGTCACCCCCCTTCTTCATAATACAGAGGTCAGTGTCACCCCTCTCCTTCATAATACAGGGGTCAGTGTCACCCCCTTCTTCATAATACAGGGGTCAGTGTCACCCCCTTCTTCATAATACAGGGGTCAGTGTCACCCCCTTCTTCATAATACAGAGGTCAGTGTCACCCCTCTCCTTCATAATACAGGGGTCAGTGTCACCCCCTTCTTCATAATACAGGGGTCAGTGTCACCCCCTTCTTCATAATACAGGGGTCAGTGTCACCCCCTTCTTCATAATACAGGGGTCAGTGTCACCCCCTTCTTCATAATACAGGGGTCAGTGTCACCCCCTTCTTCATAATACAGAGGTCAGTGTCACCCCTCTCCTTCATAATACAGAGGTCAGTGTCACCCCTCTCCTTCATAATACAGAGGTCAGAGTCACCCCTCTCCTTCATAATACAGGGGTCAGTGTCACCCCCTACTTCATAATGCAGAGGTCAGAGTCACCCCCCTTCTTCATAATACAGAGGTCAGTGTTACCCCCTTCTTCATAATACGGAGGTCAGTGTCACCCCCCTTTTTCATAATGCAGAAGTCAGTGTCGGCCCCCTTTTTCATAATGCAGAGGTCAGTGTCACCCCCCTTCTTCATAATACAGAGGTCAGTGTCACCCCCCTTCTTCATAATGCAGAGGTCAGTGTCACCCCCCTTCTTCATAATACAGAGGTCAGTGTCACCCCTCTCCTTCATAATACAGGGGTCAGTGTCACCCCCTTCTTCATAATACAGGGGTCAGTGTCACCCCCTTCTTCATAATACAGGGGTCAGTGTCACCCCCTTCTTCATAATACAGAGGTCAGTGTCACCCCTCTCCTTCATAATACAGGGGTCAGTGTCACCCCCTTCTTCATAATACAGGGGTCAGTGTCACCCCCTTCTTCATAATACAGGGGTCAGTGTCACCCCCTTCTTCATAATACAGGGGTCAGTGTCACCCCCTTCTTCATAATACAGGGGTCAGTGTCACCCCCTTCTTCATAATACAGAGGTCAGTGTCACCCCTCTCCTTCATAATACAGAGGTCAGTGTCACCCCTCTCCTTCATAATACAGAGGTCAGAGTCACCCCTCTCCTTCATAATACAGGGGTCAGTGTCACCCCCTACTTCATAATGCAGAGGTCAGAGTCACCCCTCTCCTTCATAATACAGAGGTCAGTGTCACCCCCCCCCCCCTTCTTCATAATTCAGAGGTCAGTGTCACCCCCCTCCTTCATAATACAGAGGTCAGTGTCACCCCCCTTCTTCATAATACAGCGAATAGGCTTGGCGCACGGTCTCTGCCACCGACCGCGAGTCTTGGTCGCTGCCACCGACCGGATGAACTGTTGAGACCCCTGCCACAGGCCTAATTGCAGGCCTCTGCCACTGACCTAAGTGAATTAGCTGGACCGCTGCCACCGGTCATTGAACGTCGACTGAACTTCCTCGTTGAACTTGGCCCCTGTTCGGGAAAGATATCCCTCCGGGCGGTCTCCAGAGGTTCACCCGGCACTGGCAATCTGCTGCACCAGGTCTTCGGATGAGTCCCTCCTCCGGTCCCTTACGCCTCTGGATTCGGGTGCCCCACTCCCGGGGCCCCCTAGGACAATCCCTCCCTCGCGGGACCCAGCGGAAGGTACTGGGCCCCAGGCCTCCGGCTGAGTACCTCACCCCAGACTGAAGGTGTCTGGGAAGGAACACGAACTCCAGGTGTTCAGGCCTAGGCCGCCTGGACACCGACCGCAACCACAGCCCACAGGCTGAAGGTGCCCGGGACTCCCACCTCGTGGTGAAGATGTCCGCCCCTTTTATACCCTCTCCCAGGATGCACGGCGGGTTCCCCGCCCCGCCGTACAACCGATGTGAGAGGTCACAAAGGGTACGGCACTGCAGCGATGGTTCAACCCCCGGCCCAAAGTGACAGCGCCACCTGCTGGGCCGCAGGGAACTATGCATCACTGGTGTCCTCACCAGTTTAAAGAGTACATACCCGCTACACTAGTTATTATTATTTTTTTAATTTACAGTTGAATAGCACAAACTTAAAGAGGAACTGCAGTCTGCTCACATAATTTGTAATAAAAACATCTTTGCCATTCCGAAGCTTCCCTCCAACCACTTTGCATATTTTATATATACTGTAATTCTGTACTTGACAAATATGCTGCAGAAATCTCCCTCCACCGTGTCTGGCTGCAGCCATTTTAACTGTGGGCAGCCGAAGCTGCTGACTGTTCACTTCCTGGATTTACACAGACACGCAAAGGCACACCTCCAGCTCTGCAGCTCTCATTGGCTCTCTTATGACTCACCCCCCGCCCCTTCCTGGCAAACTCTCAGAGAGAGAGAGCTGTGCATGATGTCATAAGCCCAAGATAATGACCAGACAAGAAACAGGAAGTGAGCTGTATAAGGTATTTACTGTCAGAAAAAGTTAAAACAACAAGGGCAGAATATTTAACCGCTTGTCAACCAGGGCATGATGATGTACGTCGGCACAATGGCACAGCTGCGCAAATGGGCGTACAGGTACGTCCCCTTTAAATCGCGGCTTAGTGGGTGCGCGCGCGCCTGCCACGTACTCCGTGACCGTGCCCCGCGGACTCGATGTCCGCCGGTTTCCCGCGACTATGACACGGAGCTGCAGAATGGGGAGATGCCTATGTAAACAAGGTATTTCCCTGTTCTGCCTAGTGACAGGACAGTGATATACTGCTCCCTGTCATGTCAGTGGTAGCCCATCCCCCCTACAGTTAGAATCACTCCCTAGGACACTTAACCCCTTGATCACCCCCTAGTGTTTAACCCCTTCCCTGCCAGTGTCATTTACACAGTAATCAGTGCATTTTTATAGCACTGATCGCTGTTTAAATGGCAATGGTCCCAAAATAGTGTCAAACGTGTCCGATGTGTCCGCCATAATGTCGCAGTCATGAAAAAAATCACAAATCGCCGTCATTACTAAAAAAAAAAATGTATAAAATAGAAAATAAAAAAATGCCATAAATCTATCCCCTATTTTGTAGACGCTATAACTTTTGCGCAAACCAATTAATATACGCTTATTGTGATTTTTTTTTAACCAATAATATGTAGAAGAATACGTATCGGCCTAAACTGAGAAAGAAATTTGTTTTTTTTATATATTTTTTGGGGATATTTATTATAGCAAAATGTAAAAAAAATTGCTTTTTTTTTCAAAATTGTCGCTCTTTTTTTGTTTATAGCGAAAAACATAAAAACCACAGAGGTGATCAAATACCACCAAAAGAAAGCTCTATTTGTGAGAAAAAAAGGACGTTAATTTTGTTTGGGTACAACGTCGCACGACCGCGCAATTGTCAGTTAAAGAGACCCAGTGCCGTATCGCAAAATGTGCTCTGGTCAGGAAGGGGGTAAATTCTTCCGGCGCTGAAGTGGTTAATAGATGGAAAGATAAAAAAAAAATGTCTGAAGTTTCTCTTTAAAAATCTAGACCTGATGTTTTAACTTAGTATAACCACGAGAGGGCAGTATGATCCAGCATGATCTGCAGTTTAAGATTTGAGTCCTCTTCAGAGTACATCATTGCATAGGACTTTTGGGTACATGTATCTGGATCCTTACATATTTTTACATTAATGGGTTAGGCCACACAAACCTGATATATTGGCCTTTGGTTGAAAGTCAAACCACCTGACAATTTCTTACATACCCAGGGGCTCTGTTGGAATGGAATCTGGACTTGTGAAGGATTCCCACTTTTTTTTATTTGATATTATATTGAGAAATGAAACAGGAGAAGGTGGGCAGGAACATCTAAAGCTTTTAGGTAGAGATCATACTGCTGGAGTATCTAATGCATGTAGAAAGCTACTTGGGCCACTGAGTTCCACCTAGAATTTCATTATTACTTTTGAGTTGTGTAGCGCCCTACTCCTGTTGGGTAGACGCTATATGTTAAATTTAGTTATCTGAGCTGTAGTTTAGCTCAGAAAGAATTACTGTATTTATCGGCGTATAACACGCACCCTAACTTTAAGAGGGAAGTTTCAGGAAAAAAACTTTCCACAGCCCCCTGCATATAACACGCAGGCAGGGCCGTTTGAAGGAATTTGGGGGCCCCAAGCAGATTGAGAATTTGGGGCACCCAAGCGGGGGGGTGCTACTGATTTTTTTTGGAGAAGCGGGGGGTGCTACACAATTTTTTTACTTTTTTTTTAAATTCAGAAAAGGGGGGGTGCTAATGCGGGACATCGATGCCGATCGCGAGAGGGGGGCCGCCTATCGTGGGAGGGGGGCCGCCAATCGTGGGAGGGGGGGGCGCCAATCGTGGGAGGGGGGGCCGCCAAACGCGGGAGGGGGGGGGGCCGCCAAACGCGTGAGGGGGGCCACCAATCACGGGAGGGGGCCACCAATCGCGGGAGGGGGGGCCACCAATCGCAGGAGGGGGGGCCGCCAAATCGCGGGAGGAGGGGGCTGCCAATCGCGGGAGGAGGGGGCCGCCAATCGCGGGAGAGGAGGCAGCTCTGCTGGGGCCCCAGGCCAGCTGGGGGCCCCAAGCAGTTGCTTGGTTTGCCTGTCCTGTTCCGACGGCCCTGCACGCAGGCACAGTGTATCCTCTATTTTCAGGGTAAAAAAATTGAGTGTTATACGCCAATCGCGGGAGGGGGGGTGCCAATCGCGGGAGGGGGGCCGCCAATATCGTGGGAGGGGGGCCGCCAATCGTGGGAGGGGGGCCGCCAATCGTGGGAGGGGGGGCGCCAAACGTGGGAGGGGGGCCGCCAAATCGCGGGAGGGGGGCCACCAATCGCGGGAGGGGGGCCGCCAAATCGCGGGAGGGGGGGGCCACCAATCGCGGGAGGGGGGGTGCCGATCGCGAGAGGGGGGGGCCGCCAATCGCGGGAGGGGGGCCGCCAATATCGTGGGAGGGGGGCGCCAATCGCAGGGGGTGCCGCCAAACGCGGGAGGGGGGGCCGCCAAATCGCGGGAGGGGGGGCCGCCAAATCGCGGGAGGAGGGGGCTGCCAAATCGCGGGAGGAGGGGGCTGCCAATCGCGGGTGGGGGGGCCGCCAATCGCGGGAGGAGGGGGCTGCCAATCGCGGGAGGGGAGGCAGCTCTGCTGGGGCCCCAGGCCAGCTGGGGGCCCCAAGCAGTTGCTTGGTTTGCCTGTCCTGTTCCGACGGCCCTGCACGCAGGCACAGTGTACCCTCTATTTTCAGGGTAAAAAAATTGAGTGTTATACGCCAATAAATACAGTATGTAAATTACTGGCTCTATTTCAGTCTAGCTGGGCGTTTTTGACCTGACAGTAGGTGTCACTGTCACCATGGGTCAGGGTTGGAAATGAAGCGGGCTAGGTGTATTGGGTATTCCTTTCCCAGAAGTGGCTCACGGTGCATGGTGAACCCGCTGTGCATTCTGGGAGGGGGTACTTAAGAGACAGAGACCGCTCTATCGGGGTTCGTTGCCGGGTCCTGACCTGAGGGCCCGTCTGGCCTCAGGGATATGCGAGCCATTTTTGGCCTCGGGGCCTACTGGCCCGAGGCTCTGCAACTGAGAAGTAGGCCCAGGAGTTGCTGTGGCCTACCAGTCCAGGGATGGTCCTACGCGGTCTTGCCTGCGGGAAGAAGCGGAACAATTGGGGACTCAATTGAAGGACGCATCCTGGCCAGTTTGCCTCACGGTGCTGCCGGCTGGCTGAAAGATTCTGGCACCGTGAGCTGTGCACTTCTGAAGGAACTTTTTGCAAAGTGTCAGTGTGGTTACACGATCTTGTGGCGGAAGGTTGTGGAACGATTAGAGCAATCATCAAGTCTGTGGCAGAGACATTGAACGAGCTTCGCACCGGTTGCTGGGCCAGTGAGAGTAGGCCTATCCGATGGTTGCTGAATCCAGCGTGGAACTGATTTGTCCTCTGGATCTGAGATTGTGCCTGTGACCTGCAAAGTAAAGCACCTACAACTCCCCTATCCCTCTACCCCTCTGTTGGAACTGGTAAAATAAAGCCTTGAAGAAAACGTATCCAGGTGTTGGTGTGAACATTTATAAAAGCTTTTCAAGAGGGATCCCTGACACGAGTGCGGTGAACAGAAAAGGTAACGGTAGGCCCAAAACTTTAAACCAGCAGCTCCTACGGGGGGTAGTGCTACAGTAGATTGACCTGTTATAAACTGTAATGTGCGTCATGCACCTCTTGTATTGTGGATGCAGTTTTGTATAACAAATAGAATCAATTTCTTTTGTAATTTATTGATATCTGGACAAAAGAGTCCTATCAGTTTGTATCATGTATGTAGAGGGGTGTACATGCTGCAAATGCTTCCTGAACACCTCATCACTTTGATTCATAAATTGCATTATACCAGGGAATGGTCCCATTATGTACGAGCTCCACCTTTTTTTTTTTTTTTTTTTTAACCAACCTTTTAATATGATTATCATGAAAACCAGAATGTGGAAGTAGTGGTCATTAGATCTTCCATTTAACCAATGGAGAGAAAGAGCACATATCATTGTATCAGTCCTACAGAGAGTTGCGACTCTTCATAGTAAACCCTGCACCCCCTCCCTTATTTCTGTTGATGGATTTTACAGTGAGGGGTGACAAGGCACAAATAAAAAAATTAAAGTGAACACAAATTGGGATGTGGTTCCTTGGTACTCCCTGTCCTTACCCAGCTGCCCTAGTCACAATGCCTAATACTAAAGAGCATTGGTCGCATGTATAGAGGTGATCAAAATGAATAAAACTTCGCGCCAAAATATATTGAAAATGTGTACAATACAAATATGCTGCTCCCCTGATAGAGTGTAAAACACTTGTACAGAAATGAGAAGAAATATAGGGGCGCTGAGGTGATCCCCTTGTAGTCCTTTATGAACCTTGTGCTTCAATGAACACTGGCCTGCAGAAAGCAGATGAAAGCCAGTTGTACATTAGTGTATCCACTAAGGTAGTGGTCTCCAAACTGTGTCTCAGGGGCAGAATGTGTCTCTTTCATAGGCGTGCGCACAGGGTGTGCCAGGTGTGCCCAGGCACACCCTGTGCAGCACCGATTCCCCCTACTGCCCTGGCTTTCTCCTCCTTCCCCCCGCAGCACTTCCGGCTTCCCTACTCTCATCTCCCTCCAGCTGTTGCTGCGGGGATGTTTTAGGATAAGTGGGGGAAGGAGCCGGTAAATATGTAACTTACCAGCCCCTTCCCTTTCATCGTGAGTGATAGGTACTATGTGTTTGATCTTGGGGGTGCACACCCTAATGCAATAGGCTACGCACACCTATGGGCTCTTTGCTTGCCTTTAACCATAACCAGCCCTTGGGTACTTTTCCTCCCAATGACACCAATGATGGGCCACCATTCCTCCCACCAACAGAAACAATGGAGCACTATTCCTCCCACTGACACCAACAATGGGCCACTATTGTTCCCAATGATACCAATAATGGACCACTATTGCTTCCAATGATACCAGCAATGGTGCACTATTCCTTCCACTAAAACCAAGGATGGGGCATTTTCTACTTTTACTGCCCACAGTCTCACCCCCTAAATTCTGAAGGACAGTAAACTGGCCCTTTCTTTAAAACGTATAGAGACGCCTGGTGTAAGGTCAGGATTATATGGATCTTTTTTGACGGACTATCTGTTATTTGGTTTCTGAAGATTAATCATTGTAGAGTCAATCTTTATACATATACAGTCAGGTCCATAAATATTGGGACATCTACACAATTCTAATCTTTTTGTCTCTATACACCACAATGGATTTGAAATGAAACGAACAAGATGTACTTTACCTGCAGACTTTCAGCTTTAATTTGAGGGTATTTACATCCAAATCAGGTGAACGGTGTAGGAACAGTTTGTATATGTGCCTCCCACTTTTTAAGGGACCAAAAGTAATGGGACAGATTAACAATCATCAATCAAACTTTCACTTTTTAATACTTGGTTGCAAATCCTTTGCAGTCAATTACAGCCTGAAGTCTGGAACGCGATGACATCACCAGACGCTGGGTTTCATCCCTGGGGATGCTCTGCCAGGCCTCTACTGCAACTGTCTTCAGTTCCTGCTTGTTCTTGGGGCATTTTCCCTTCAGTTTTGTCTTCAGCAAGTGAAATGCATGCTCAATCGGATTCAGGTCAGGTTATTGACTTGGCCATTGCATAACATTCCACTTCTTTTCCTTAAAAAACTCTTTGGTTGCTTTCGCAGTATGCTTCGGGTCATTGTCTATCTGCACTGTGAAGCCCCGTCCAATGAGTTCTGAATAATTTGGCTGAATATGAGCAGATAATATTGTCCAAAACGCTTCAGAATTCATCCTGATGCTTTTGTCAGCAGTCACATCATCAATAAATACAAGAGAACCAGTTCCATTGGCAGCCATACATGCCCACGCCATGACACTACCACCACCATGCTTCACTGATGAGGTGGTATGCTTTGGATCATGAGCAGTTCCTTTCCTTCTCCATACTCTTCTCTTCCAATCACAAGTTGATCTTGGTCTCATCTGTCCATAGGATGTTGTTCCAGAACTGTGAAGGCTTTTTTAGATGTTGTTTGGCAAACTCTAATCTGGCCTTCCTGTTTTTGAGGCTCACCAATGGTTTACATCTTGTGGTGAACCCTCTGTATTCACTCTGGTGAAGTCTTCTCTTGATTGTTGACTTTGACACACATACACCTACCTCCTGGAGAGTGTTCTTCATCTGGCCAACTGTTGTGAAGGGTGTTTTCTTCACCAGGGAAATAATTCTTCGGTCATCCACCACAGTTGTTTTCCATGGTCTTCCGGGTCTTTTGGTGTTGCTGAGCTCACCGGTGCGTTCTTTCTTTTTAAGGATATTCCAAACAGTTGATTTGGCCACACCTAATGTTTTTTCTATCTCTCTGTTTTTTTTTTTTTCTTTTTCAGCCTAATGATGGCTTGCTTCACTGATAGTGACAGCTCTTTGGATCTCATTTTGAGAGTTGACAGCAACAGATTCCAAATGCAAATAGCACACTTGAAATGAACTCTGGACCTTTTATCTGCTCCTTGTAAATGGGATAATGAGGGAATAACACACACCTGGCCATGGAACAGCTGAGCAGCCAATTGTCCCATTACTTTTGGTCCCTTAAAAAGTGGGTGGCACATATACAAACTGTTGTAATTCCTACACCGTTCACCTGATTTGGATGTAAATACCCTCAAATTAAAGCTGAAAGTCTGCAGTTAAAGCACATCTTTTTCGTTTCATTTCAAATCCATTGTGGTGGTGTATAGAGCCAAAAAGATTAGAATTATGTCGATGTCCCAATATTTTTGGACCTGACTGTATATATATATATATATATATTTATATATATATATATATATATAAGAAATTGTAACAAATATGTAACAGTTTTTTAATATAACTAGTTAATATATAGTTTCCCCCAAAATCTTCTACCCCAAGTGACCCGTCTTTCCCAACAACCTTACAGTATTTCTGTATCTCAATCCTATATCCCTATTAGCCCAATTTTTGCACTTCATTACACATGACTTTAGCTCCACTGCCCTATCACTATAAAAGCATTGAGCCGAGACCTTAGGAAGCTCCACGACCCTGGCTGACACTCCCAGTCCCAGACTGATCCTACTAGGGGGAAAAATGATCCACCCAGATAGATATTCTCAGCTAGTCACTAATGTTTTCCCATGAAAGCCCAGTTTTCTCACTATAATCTCCCACATAGAAACAGTTCTTGCATTAGAAGGACTGCCTACCGTCTAAAATGTATAGGCAGCTTAGAAAATATGGATCAAAGAAAATACAAAAAAGCTGAAAAGTTCACCTTATGAAAAATAATAAATGCACATTTTTTTGAAGATAAAATATTAGCATTTTTTTTTTCATAGGAGCCTGCAGAGCGTGATCATCGGTGCAACGTCAGGTCCTACAGACACTTGCTACAGCTTTCTGCCTCTGTACAGGCTTTCTGTTAGAAGTGTCATTGAACCATGAGAGTGCTCACTAGCACCTCCGTGGTTCACTGAGGACTAAAAGCTGTCTGTTAAGGTGCTCTGTGCTCCTCTTCTATGCAATGATTTGCTGGTGGCACCATGGCGCCCTTTTTGAGCATCACAAGCCCAGGGTTCTGGTAGCTCTGGCTACAATATTTAGCAGCAATCCAGTGATGTCGGCCACAGCACTTCTCCTTAGCATCATAGAACCTGGAAGGTTAGGAGGAGGACATATTGAATGCAGAACATCATGGACCTGCAGGCAAAGTGAATTGATGCATAGACTGGCAATGACATCATCACACCAGTGCTGCTTTCTGCATTTTTGAGAACCACCCTCCACCTGGGAAAGACAAAAGAGGATCATGCCCATATGAAAGCAGCACTGCGCCTCCTGGTGTGATGTGGAAAGACCCCCTAAGTCAGGGGTGCCCAACCTTTGGAAAAGCGTGGGCCACTTAGGCAACTTAGTAATGAGTCGTGGGCCACAATGAGCAGATGACAGGTCAGCGTCCACTCTGCGTATGCAAAGCAGACACTGCCCACTCTACTATATGGGCCCTCTCATCTGATCAAATGGAAGGAAACGGATCCACTTCTGTTTTTTTAGCAGATCGGATTGGAAGTAGGCAGGTGTAAACAGACACGAGGTGAATGGAGGGTCCGATTAGGTCAGACAGATCATGTTAAAAGGGCCTAAGGCTACTTTTACACTGATGGTCTGCGATCTACCCACACCGTGGCTGCAGCACAGTGCACCTGTGGCTTTCCTGCAGGTTAGCTGTACTTTGCCATAGAAATCTATCATATCCTGCAGGTGTGGTGCACGTTCTGAAAATGCACCAAACCCACAGGTAAAACCAGAAGTCTATGGCTCAGTGCAGGTAAGCCGCAGGTGCACTGTACTACACCTTTGGATCAGTTTGAAACCAGCACAATAACCACTGCAGAACAGATATGTCCATATCAGGGATGAGCCGAACACCCCCCTGTTCGGTTTGCACCAGAACCTGCGAACAGACAAAATGTTCGTGTGAACTTTAGAACCCTATTAAATACAATGGACTCGAACGTTCGAAATCTAAAGTGTTAATTATAAAGGCTAATATGCAAGTTATTGTCCTAAAAAGTGTTTGGGGACCCGGGTCCTGCCCCAGGGGACATGTATCAATGCAAAAAAAAGTTTTAAAAACGTCCGTTTTTTCGGGAGCAGTGATTTTAATAATGTTTAAAATGAAAAAATAAAAGTGAAATATTCCTTTAAATTTCGTACCTGGGGGGTGTGTATGATATGCATGTGAAGTGGCGTATGTTTCCCGTGCTTAGAACTGTCACTGCAAAAAATGTCATTTTTGAAAGAAAAAAAGTCATTTAAAACTGACTCGCGGCTATTAATGAATTGTCGGCTCCCGGCAATACATACAAAAGTCATTGATAAAAAAAAAAAAAAAGCGTGGGGGTTCCCCAGAATTCAATTACCAGGCCCTTCAGGTCTGGAATGGATATTAAGGGGAACCCCGCCGCAAATTTAAAAAAAAATTGATGTGGGGTTCCCCCAAATATCCATTCCAGGCCCTTCAGATCTGGCATGGATTTTAAGGGGAACTCCACCCCAAATTTAAAAAAAATGGCGTGGAGTCCCCCTAAAAATCCATACCAGACCCCTTATCCGAGCACGCAACCTGGCCGGCCGCAGGGGAAAAGGGGGGGACGAGAGAGCGGCCCCCCTCCCTCCTGAACCGTACCAGGCCACATGCCCTCAACATGGGGAGGATGTCCCCATGTTGATGGGGACAAGGGCCTCATCCCCACAACCCTTGCCCGGTGGTTGTGGGGGTCTGCGGGCGGGGGGCTTATCGGAATCTGGAAGACCCCTTTACCAAAGGGGACCCCCAGATCCCGCCCCCCCTATGTGAATTGGTAAGGGGTACATTGTACCCCTACCATTTCACGAAGAAAGCGTAAAAAAATGTTTAAAAAAAACACACAAACACCTTGAAAAAGTCCTTTATTTAAAAAAAAAAAAAAAAAAAAAACAACATTCCAGCGGTGAAATCCAGTGTCCCGCGGCGATCCCGATGTCCAGCGCTGTCCTTCATTGGTTGTGCCTGAGCGGACCTGATGGGGAACTCCCTCTCAGTGTTTTAAATGTATAGACCCGCCCCTTCTAAAGTTCCCCAACAGGTCCGCTCAGCGGACCAGATGCGGAACATGAGAAGGGGCGGGTCTATACATGTATTACCAAAGTGAGAGCAGTTCCCCATCAGGTCCGCCCCCTCGGTATGTCGGACCCGCCTACGTCATTGGCTTGAGCGGGGAACTTCCTTCACTATGTAAATTTAAATTACACAGTGAAGGAAGTTCCCCGCTCAAGCCAATGACGTAGGCGGGTCCGACATACCGAGGGGGCGGACCTGATGGGGAACTGCTCTCACTTTGGTAATACATGTATAGACCCGCCCCTTCTCATGTTCCGCATCTGGTCCGCTGAGCGGACCTGATGGGGAACTTTAGAAGGGGCGGGGTCTATACATTTAAAATACTGAGAGGGAGTTCCCCATCAGGTCCGCTCAGGCACAACCAATGAAGGACAGCGCTGGACATCGGGATCGCCGTGGGACACTGGATTTCACCGCTGGAATGTTTTTTTTGTTTGTTTTTTATAAATAAAGGACTTTTTCAAGGTGTTTGTGTGTTTTTTTAAACATTTTTTTACACTTTCTTCGTGAAATGGTAGGGGTACAATGTACCCCTTACCAATTCACATGGGGGGGCGGGATCTGGGGGTCCCCTTTGTTAAAGGGGTCTTCCAGATTCCGATAAGCCCCCCGCCCGCAGACCCCCACAACCACCGGGCAAGGGTTGTGGGGATGAGGCCCTTGTCCCCATCAACATGGGGACATCCTCCCCATGTTGAGGGCATGTGGCCTGGTACGGTTCAGGAGGGAGGGGGGCCGCTCTCTCGTCCCCCCCTTTTCCCCTGCGGCCGGCCAGGTTGCGTGCTCGGATAAGGGGTCTGGTATGGATTTTTAGGGGGACTCCACGCCATTTTTTTTTTAATTTGGGGTGGAGTTCCCCTTAAAATCCATGCCAGATCTGAAGGGCCTGGAATGGATATTTGGGGGAACCCCACATCAATTTTTTTTAAAATTTGCGGTGGGGTTCCCCTTAATATCCATTCCAGACCTGAAGGGCCTGGTAATTGAATTCTGGGGAACCCCCACGCTTTTTTTTTTTTTTTTTTATCAATGACTTTTGTATGTATTGCCGGGAGCCGACAATTCATTAATAGCCGCGAGTCAGTTTTAAATGACTTTTTTTCTTTCAAAAATTACATTTTTTGCAGGGACAGTTCTAAGCACGGGAAACATGCGCCACTTCACATGCATATCATACACACCCCCCAGGTACGAAATTTAAAGGAATATTTCACTTTTATTTTTTCATTTTAAGCATTATTAAAATCACTGCTCCCGAAAAAACGGCCGTTTTTAAAACTTCTTTTTGCATTGATACATGTCCCCTGGGGCAGGACCCGGGTCCCCAAACACTTTTTAGGACAATAACTTGCATATAAGCCTTTATAATTAGCACTTTAGATTTATCCCATAGACTTTTCGAATTTGCCGCAAACACCCCAATTTGTTCGCTGTTCGGCGAACGGGCGAACAGGCAATGTTCGAGTCGAACATGAGTTGGACTCGAACTCGAAGCTCATCCCTAGTCCATATATACACTGTGATTTTAGTAATGAACTTGCTGTCCCAGGCGGAGTGCATTTGGTATCACTCCACCTATGACCGAAGCCGGTGCTGTACAGGAAGCATTGATTTATGTGGCTCTGCTCCACAGCTGCTTGCTTTCTCTACCGCTGGCTTCATTCACAACACTGATGCTCTGGCATGGCGGGTAGGCAACCTGCAATCTGGGCTTGCCAACCCGCCATCCCAGAGCAGGAGGTCGCAGGCCACGTCAGAGGGCTCCTCGGGCCTCATATGGCCCCCAGGCCACTGGTTGGGCACCCCTAACATTTCCATCTCAAGCTCTGGTTCTTGGTGTTTGTTGGGGAGAAAAATAGGTTAGGCACCAGTCACTTTAGTCTTTTGCCTTTTATTGCTGAACTGAATTCTAGGAGAGAGGGTTTAGGGGTGCAGGATAGCCAAACTGAACACAAAAATAGGAGATGTAAGAAGGAAGTAGCTGTAGGCCATTCAGGTGCAGCATCTTGGTAATTGCTTGTCCTGTGAGAGACACCAGACAGATCTATCACCCTGTAAGGGCTATCACAGTCTTTCTTAGTTGAAAAAACTGTGGCCCTTGACCCTCTGATAGCAATCAAAGATACATTTATTTTTCGGGCAATAAATCTTTCTTACAATGTCAAGCGGTAGCTTCTAACCAGCTCCTCTGATACTCTTTAAAGTGGTTGTAAACCCTCTAGGGGGAAGTTACACCTACAGGTAAGCCTAGATTAAGGCTTACCTGTAGGTGCTTGCAATATCTCAGAGACCTACAGGGTCTCGGAGATATTTGCAAAAAAGACTGTAACGATGTCTATGACACATGCGCGCCGTAGACAACGTCACAAGCGCACTAAGCGTGCCGTTTTTATGAATGAAAGCGGCTCCCGCGAGCATGCGCAGGAGTGACGTCACGCGGCGTCACGCGACTCTGGCCAGTCACAGACCTGGAGTTCGCGGACCCCAGAAGAAGAGGGGTGAAGATGGACGCTCGCTACGAGCGAGGAAATCAGGGACATCGCGGGCTTCTACTGCAGGTAAGTGACACATAATGGGCTACTATGCGATGCATAGTAGCCCATTATGCTTTACCTTTGCAGGGAAACAAAGAGGAAGTAAACCCATCAGGGTGTACTTCCCCTTTAACATAAAGGTTCTTTACAGATGCTGCTTCCAGGCAGAAATCTTTTATCCCATCTTCCTCCAGCTATACACCTCAGAAGATGGCAAACATTCTGGGACCTCCAGCACTTGCCCCTGGTTGAGACAAGGCCCAAGTATAGATCACTCTCAAGGCAGAAGCCCGAGAGGTGTAGAAAAGGTGCTTCAAATCATACCTCTGGCCAAAGACCTCAGGAATTGGTTAACTTGTTGTTACATGGTTAGTCAGGCTGAGAAAAAGACACAACTCCTACTAGTTCAAATAATAGAAACAAATAAATGCTCACTCAGCTGTCAAAAGAAAATATCCGGGCAGTCTGCCAAGTTTGTAACAACATGAAACATTGTAACTAACTTCCTTCTTAGAGCAAATGTCTGTGTGTAAATGCAGGAAGTTTAACCACTTAGTGCCGGTTCACACTACCGCGACTTGGGATCCGACTTGTGTCGCCCCAAGTCGCGCGACATGACAAATTCCATTCAAGTGAATGAGAGCCGTCTTAATGTACACTACTGAAGTCGCCCTCGACTTCAGAAAAGGTTCCTGTACTACTTCAAGGCGACTTCTAGGCGACTTATACCCATAGATTTCAATGGAAGTCGCCTCCAAGTCGGATCCCCTGTCTTAACTGAAGCAACTTTACAGGAAGAGAAAATTGTTTTCTCAGGCAAATCCCTCCCTCCCCCCTCCCTCCCACAGAGCTGATTATTTTGCATTGGCCACTGGCAAAGTCGCCTGTCCTGGAGGCGACTTGAAGTTGCCTTGTAAGTCACTCCAAGTCGCGCTGAAAGTGGGTGTAAACCCACTTTGACAACATGCACCTACAGGTAAGCCTAGATTAAGGCTTACCTGTAGGTGCATGAAATATCTCCTTAACCTACACGGTTAAGGAGATATTTGCAGATAACACTGCACGATGTCTACGGCACATGCACGCCGTAGACAACGGCGCAGGCGCACTAGCGGGCCGGCTTCTTGACGGTTTTCTGAATGGGATCTTGCCAGCCCGAGCGCGCATGCGTGTGACGTCATCGCCGCTTCGGCCAATCACAGCGCCGGAGCGGCGATACACTGACGGCAGTGACGGGACATCGAGGCAAGATGGCGGCGGCGGAGGGGAAGGAGGAGCAGTTCGGGGGCTTCGATCTCAGGTAAGTTATTCATAATGAGCTAGTATGCTATGCATACTAGCTCATTATGCCTTTCTTTTGCAGGGTTTTTAAAAAAATAAAATAAAAATCAAGGGTTTACTTCCTCTTGAAGTCGCCTGCAAAGTTGCACTGTAAGTCGGGTTGCCCCTGTGTGAACCGGCACTTAAAGTCCAAATCTTTTTCTGACACTTGTTTCTTAAGTTAAAATCAATATTTTTGCTAGAAAATTACTTGGAACCCCCAAACATTATATATAATTTAGCAGAGACCCTCGGAAATAAAATGGCAATTGCTGCAATATTTTATGTCACACTGTGTTTGCCCAGCGGTCTTTCAAATGCAATTTTTAGGGAAAAAACACACTTCAATGAATAAAAACAAAAAACAAAAACGGTAAAGTTAGCCCAATTTTTTTTGTTTTAATGTGAAAGATGAAGTTAGCTATGAGAATCGTGAGAGAATCGTGATCTATCTTCTAAGCAAAAACATTGTGATTCTCATTTTAGCCAGAGTCGTGCAGCTCTAGAACCTCCTCAGAAAATTGTAAACAGAGCTGAGGCTGGTTACGGCCTAGCTGAAAAACACACTAAATTTAATCAGGGACACTTCAGCTTAGGGCAAGGTCCCTGCAAAGGTAAGTACACAAACCTAAAACATAAAATAATGTGGTGAGGCTCAGGGGGATCGTCTTGGGGGGTGTTGAGCCCAGTGTTGGACTGTAAGGTAAAAAACACTCATCATATTACCGGATCTTCAAATACTTGCTCTTTGGACATATACTGTACTTTCCCTTTAAGTTGATAATGAGCCACTTGCTTGTGTGTCTATTTGTTCTATTGTGGAAGTTAAGATTGTCGGTTGGCATCACGTCACAGCCAGCGCTGTCTCGATTCACCCATCTGGAAATGCTTGGAGCGAAATCCCCCTCGTCTGTGACAGAATTCTCTCTGACCTGTCTGTGGCAGGTGGGAGTCGGGTCTTTGTTCTCCTAAGTGTCAGATGACAAGGGAATTTTATCCGTTGAAAGGAAGATTACTGAGTGTGTATACATGGATTGCTTTAAGGAATTTAAGAGTCAACATAAATGGTTTGCAAGAAAAGACACCGGTACAGCTTCCTGCAAGCAGTATAGAGGTCAGTAAGTAGAATATCTTCCTCTTCTGCTATGCTGCTTATGTAAAAAGAGGTATACATGTGTAGCGCCCCCCCCCCCAATGTTTGGGGGCGCTATGTGAAATTTAAGGGCAGTCTGAGCCAGTAATTGTATACAAAAAAGAGCAAAATGGGAATCCTACTTATTTTAACAGTAGTGCTCACCGGGGTGTGGTGAAAAATGACATGTATCAAAAAGCAAAAAACAAGAAAGACCTCCACACACCTAGATAAGTTAGGCCCGGTTCACACAGGGGGCGACCTCGGCGGCGCGATCTCAAGACGACTTGAGACGCCCACCGAGGCGATTTGCATAATGACTTCTGTATAGAAGTCAATGCAAGTCGCCCTGCGTCGCCCCCAAAAGTAGTACAGGAACCTTTTTCTAAATCGGAGCAACCTGAGTCGCTCCTATTAGAGCGTTTCCATAGCACAGAGCGGGACGCGACTCGTCAGGCGACCGAGTCGCCTGACGAGTCGCCCCTGTGTGAACTGGGCCTAACACTACAAAGTTTAATAGCCTATAATGGGCAAGATACATAAATAAAACATGTAGCGGCCTCACCCCATCTCTTTTGTCTAGGGGCATGTCACACGACAGGGTGAGATGCGCTACGGCCCATGTCCTCCCCATAGCTGTGGGTGAGGTGAAGGCCAGTACCAGATATTTCCTCGGGCCTATGTGCTTCTGTAAAGGAGTAAGTCCTGTTGTGCCAACACTTCCCTTTGCTCCCATTAACCAGAGTTCCACACACCGATCACAGTCCAACTCTTGTTTTATTGCATAGCTCACAATAAACAGTGCTTCAGTAGCCAACTGGTTGCGACTTGTTAACATTTGGATACAGGGGGATGAGCAGGCCGAGGCACTATCTTAATTCTCAGCTAAACCACTGCGATCTCGCCAGCGGTTACTATAGCCATGTCTTGAAAGGACTTAGAGCTTGAGAGTCTCTACCAGCGACTCAAGAGAACATAGATAGGAGTACCTTCGATGCGTTGCGGCCCCTATCAGGGGAAGATGTCCCTCCAAGGGAGTTACCAGAGGCCCATCTGTCACTGGGTTGATGCTGCTCCAGACTCTCCGAATGGGTAACCTCCCCGGCCTCCTCACCTCAGACATGGGCCCCATCCACTTCAGGGACCCTCGGACTTCTCCACCCTCGCGGGACCCAGTCGAAGTCACTGGGCCCCAGGCCTCCTGGTTTAGTACCTCACCCCAGGCTGAAGGTGCTGGGATGGACTCCGAATCCATTCCGGTCAGGCCTAGGGCACCTGAGCCGGAATTCGGAACCGCCCGCACCCAGGCCTAAGGTGCCTGGGCACGTCCTGAAGAACCTCCAGCAGAGCAAGACCTCGTGACCAGGGCGTCTCCCCCTTTTATCCCCTCCAATGACGCCACGGCAGGTTCCCCGCCCTCGCCGTACCATCTCCGAGAAGGGACAAAAAGGACAGCACTGTGGCAGTGAATCTACCTTGAGCCTGCGGGCACTCACCACCCACTGGCCAAGGAGATTATTACACCACCCAATCCTCCACGAATACAAATAGTCATTACTCCCATACCTACACACCTGAACTTCCACCCAGGTGTACCTCACCTAAATTTAAAGACCCCGCTACATACTCCCCCTTGTGATTTGACGCTGGTCCCCAGCGTCTGGTGCGAACCCATGTCTCCCAAAGGTGGTGACATAAGTCTGACCCCAGAGGCATCCCTAAAAATTTGAACCTTAACCATACCAAGACCCGCTCAAAGGGAAGGGGAACATAAAACAATAAACTTTTTTTTTTTTTTTTTTAACTCTCTAAGCATGTACACATATACAATCCCTCCCTTTACTGTCTAAGAACCATCCCATACTCAGTAGTCTTGACAGACGAATCTCCTGCAGAGGGAAGAAAAAAAAAACAACACGCAAGGAAAGCCACATCCTGACATTCTGTGTTCATCTTGGAATGAATGGGTCTATCAGCCGAGAGACCCACTCGCTCCAATAAGTAAAATGATGCAAATGTACAAGCAACAGCCGTTGCGCAACACCGCCACCTGGTGACGATGCCACGGTGATGACACTTGGTGAAATCTTCAATCTTCCTGCTTTCCTACTCTGACTCTACCCCCAAAGTCTCTGTCTTTGAACTGTGAAGAAGAGAGAACAAACAAACAGCTCTCATTCCTCCAAAGAGTAGAAAAAAACAAAAACCCAAATAAAAAACTAGGGTACAGTTCGATGCTCCGGCAAGAACACCTCCGGAAACTTTTCACAGAAAACAAGTGAGTCTCTTCTCACAAATAGAATCTCGGGTCAGGCAAAAACAAAGGCTTCAGATGCTTATCGAAAACCTCAATCGAATAGTCAGCGTCCTCTCCATCTTTCCTGCAGATGCGCATCTTGTCTGCGTGGATATGGCGGCCCCACATCCAGTCTGCTCTGCAATCTCTAAACTTTTTCAACACTGGTGGCGAACAGGATAAGTATCGCCGGGCATGAGGCACTTTAAGTTTCTCCCAAACAAACTCATCGTACTATCGCTGTCGTAGAACTTCAACCTCAAACAGCAAGTCTCTGGGCAAGTATGGATATTACCACCCATACTCATGAGCGACCCTCTGGGAAAAGAGTCGTTGCAATCGGGCTAAAGGAGGCATTGTGGCCCGCTCACCTTCTCCTGGGTGAACGATGGCTTCAGGGTGCCGAGGTACTTTCACTACCTCTGATGGCTTCTCTTTCGGTGCCCGTAGTGATGCTCGCTGTTTTCCCGCCAACAAAACGGGTGATGCTGTGGACTGTGGAAGAGCAACCAGAGGACTAGGCTTCCTCGTAGACTCCTGAGCTTCCGCCCGGGGCGTGCTATCTCCTATGGACGTAGGCGAATCCTGGGGTGCACGTAGCATAGGCAATGGGCGTTTGTCCCAGCCCTTTTGGTGAAACAGTTCATCGATCTCACCGTCATCTCCACAATCCGACAGTGACTCTAGGTCGGAGGTGTCATACATCTCCGCGGGAAGGTAGTCTCTGGTAGACGTGGTACTACCCTCCCTAGCGGGCTCCACCGACTGTGAACCCCCAACACCTCCAACCACCACCACAGTCCCAGCCCCTGGCTCACCTTGACCTTTTGTAGAACTGGGATGTCCAGGACTCTTCCAACCGGATCCATCCAGGCCAGGCAAGCGACGGGGTGAAGCTCTTCCACGACCACAGGAGGCCTGCACCAGGCCGACTTTCCTCTTCAGAGGTGGGAGCAGAGAATCTGTGGTGACTGAAGCAGCATCCTCAGATTTTTCCTTCTCAGTCTCTGATTGGGCAGTCACATCGCCCTGGTCAGTGCGTACGGGAACCTCCGCAAAGGCCTGGATCTCCCCTTCCAGGTAGCGGTACCTGTGAGGCTGTTAAGGCGAAGGGCCCGGGGCCTTACTGTGGATGGCTCCACCTCGAACAAGAACTCTTTGCATGCTTCGCAATGCCCGAATGGCTTCAGGTGAACCACCAGTCCCGAGCATCCGGGACAGATCACACCGAGGGCCTCCGTGTCTCTGCAGGTGTACAGAGCCAACTGTCCTCGGGGCCTGAGTCTTATCCCCGTGTCTGTAAGGGGAGCAGCGAACATAGTCATCTTCGTGGGGTAGGGAACCGGAATCCACGGGGAGCTTGAGGCCATCCCGACTGTCTGCTGCTCCATCACGCACTGACCACGCGCCAAAGTCTCCACGTGAGTTCCTCCACATGGCCAGACTCCTCCCACGACTTGCACGTTTTCGCGGGCTTCTATCAAGCTCCGCCCACGAACTGTGTAGTCACGGGGTGCCTCATGGCGCAGTGCAGTAAAAGCTCCCACATGTAGTACGTCACACAGCTGGACTTCTCCCTCTTCTCGCTTCTCCGCATGGGCCTTTCCCGTCTTAGGGTCATTTCCACGACTTTGAGCAGGGATGCACTTTGGCCGATCACATGGCCGACCTGCTCGGAAATCCTCCGGGCAGCAAAGTCTAGACACAGCCATTCTTACTTCCAAAGTCAAAACACATATCATCCCGGACTCACGAGCGTCCACGTGTAGCGGCCTCACCCCATCTCTTTTGTCTAGGGGCATGTCACACGACAGGGTGAGATGCGCTACGGCCCATGTCCTCCCCATAGCTGTGGGTGAGGTGAAGGCCAGTACCAGATATTTCCTCGGGCCTATGTGCTTCTGTAAAGGAGTAAGTCCTGTCGTGCCAACACTTCCCTTTGCTCCTATTAACCAGAGTTCCACACACCGATCACAGTCCAACTCTTGTTTTATTTCATCTCTCACAATAAACAGTGCTTCAGTAGCCAACTGGTTGCGACTTGTTAACATTTGGATACAGGGGGATGAGCAGGCTGAGGCACTATCCTAATTCTCAGCTAAACCACTGCGATCTCGCCAGCAGTTACTATAGCCATAGCTTGAAAGGACTTAGAGCTTGAGAGTCTCTACCAGCTACTCAAGAGAACATAGATAGGAGTACCTTCGATGCGTTGCGGCCCCTATCAGGGGAAGATTTCCCTCCAAGGGAGTTACCAGAGGCCCATCCGTCACTGGGTTGATGCTGCTCCAGACTCTCCGAATGGGTAACCTCCTCGGCCTCCTCACCTCAGACATGGGCCCCATCCACTTCAGGGACCCTTGGACTTCTCCACCCTCGCGGGACCCAGTCGAAGTCACTGGGCCCCAGGCCTCCTGGTTTAGTACCTCACCCCAGGCTGAAGGTGCCTGGGATGGACTCCAACTCCATTATGGTCAGGCCTAGGGCACCTGAGCCGGAATCCGGAACCGCCCGCACCCAGGCCTAAGGTGCCTGGGCGCGTCCTAATGAACCTCCAGCAGAGCAAGACCTCGTGACTAGGGCGTCTCCCCCTTTTATCCCCTCCAATGACGCCACGGCAGGTTCCCCGCCCTCGCCGTACCATCTCCGACTCCGAGAAAAGACAAAAAGGACAGCACTGTGGCAGTGAATCTACCTTGAGCCTGCGGGCACTCACCACCCACTGGCCGAGGAGATTATTACACCGCCCAATCCTCCACGAATACAAATAGTCATTACTCCCATACCTACACACCTGAACTTCCACCCAGGTGTACCTCACCTAAGTTTAAAGACCCCGCTACAAACACATTACTGTATTGCCGCGTACGCATGATCGTTTTTAATGTCATTTTCAAAAACAACGTTTTTCTCTACGTGATTTTTATTGTTTCCTCTCAAGCCTGCCTTGCATACACACGTTCATAAAAAAAACCGCTTGAGTAAAGCGCGGTGACGTACAACACGTACGACGGCACTATAAAGGGGAAGTTTCGTTCGAATGGCGCCACCCTTCATGTTAGTAAAGTTTGTTGAGCGACGATTCGCGCTTTTCAGCCTCGTGCTTTTCAGTCCGTTACAGCGTGACGAATGTGCTATCTCCATTATGAACACTAGTTTTACCAGAACGTGCGCTCCAGTCTCATACTTGATTCTGAGCATGCACGTTTTTTTTTCCCTTCGTAAAAGCATACACACTACTGTTTTTCACGACGTTAAAAAAAACGATGTGAAAAACTACGTGAACAAATAGAGCAGGTTCTCATTTTTTGGAGGCCGTTTTTCACGTCGTTAAAAATGCTCTGGAGCCTACGCACGATCGTTTTTAATGACCAATTAAAAAAATTGCATTTTTAACAACGTAAAAAACGGTCGTGTGTACGCGGCATAATACCCCAAGTTCCAAATGACCAAGGAAAAACACAAAACAGGAACTATTCAATTACTGTGAGTCAAACCGATCCGGATAAGTCACAGCGATTGAACAGTTAGCAGGCCCACTCCCTCGCCTAGTGAACCTGATATATCCCAGAGACCACCCATACAGACCAAATCACCCCACATATAGATTCCTAAAACAGAGCAGTGTGTACCTGTAACAGGTAAATAGCACTGATCTGAAATGGAAATGGAAAGTAATGGAAAGCAAGACCTGAATGAATATCCGCACTCCAAGAATAAGTCAGTCAGTCATATGAAGAGAGCATAGCATATTAAATGCTTGTAATGTTTGATAAGTGAAAAAATCCAACAGAATCCAAAAAATTGAAAAAAATATATATATATGATCTTCCTGACTCAATTGGTCAGAAGAAGAAGGTCACTCCAGACACTATAAAGATGTAAATAGTGATCCCTAAGGGGCGTCCCAGGGGCTGGAGTCACAGTACTTACTTAGTTTTGAGTATCTCTCCGGCTGGTTATGGTAGAGCATGCTGTTTCGATAAGATAGTAATGCTAGGATGATCTAGCTTGAAGTACCTCACATGACTCACCTATGTTTCTTCTATAGGAACTTATGCTGATAAGGTCACACACTTAGTTAATGCACTGTATTACCTGATTGTTTGATAATCTTCTGTTATCATTTAAAACTTCAAATAAAAATTATTAAGATAAGAAAGATGTAAATAGTGAAGATATATCACATTGGTTGATACAGATTGTCGCTTCATAGGATATGTGCATATATAGCCGATCCCCAATCATGGACGTCCGCTGAAATTTTTTCAAGGGGGGGGGGGGCGCTTGGGCAGCGGTGATACAGTCGCATTTTACCCTTTCATCGACCGCTAGAGGGGGTTTAAAGCGACCACCCCCCATGTTAAAATGTAAAAAAAAAACACTGTGCCCCCTGCATCTTTCAATATCTCTTTGTCCCTACTGTGTACCCCCTCTCCACAACTGCACCTCTGGACCCCTTTACTTTACACAGCACCCTGCATCACTGGACCCCTTTACATTACACAGCACCCTGCATTACTGCACCCCTTTACATTACACAGCACCATGCATCACTGGACCCCTTACATTACACAGCACCCTGCATTACTGGACCCATTTACTTTACACAGCACCCTGCATTACTGAACCCCTTTACATTACACAGCACCCTGCATTACTGGACCCCTTTACTTTACACAGCACCCTGCATCACTGGAACCCTTTACTTTACACAGCACCCTGCATCACTGGACCCCTTTACATTACACAGCACCATGCCTCACTGGACCCCTTTACATTACACAGCACCCTGCATTACTGGACCCCTTTACTTTACACATCACCCTGCATCACTGGAACCCTTTACATTACACAGCACCCTGCATCACTGGACTACTTTACATTACACAGCACCCTGCACCCCTTTACATTACACAGCACCCTGCATCACTGGACCCCTTTACATTACACAGCACCCTGCATTACTGGACCCCTTTACATTACACAGCACCCTGCATCACTGGACCCCTTTACATTACACAGCACCCTGCATCACTGGACCTATTTCTAATATTATATTGTTATACAAAATGAAATGGTTCAACTCACCATAATACAGAATCAGTCGGAGCCCCGAGTGTGTCACTTGCCACTATCGCCTGCCACACGTTGCGGATTGTCACTTGCCGCAAGTTGCGGATTATCACTTGCCACGTCACCTGCCACATGTTTATCACTTGCCACAAGTTGCAGATTGTCACTTGCCACGTCACTTGCCACATGTTTATTACTTGCCACAAGTTGCGGAGTGTCACTTGCTACGTCACTTGCCACATGTTTATTACTTGCCACAAGTTGCGGAGTGTCACTTGCCACGTCGCCTGTCACATGTTGCGGATTGTCACTTGCCACATCGCCTGTCACATGTTGTGGATTGTCACTTGCCACGTCACTTGCCACATGTTTATTACTTGCCACATGTTGCGGATTGTCACTTGCCACATCGCCTGTCACACATTGTGGATTGTCACTTGCCACATCGCCTGTCACATGTTGCGGATTGTCACTTACCTGCTCCAATTGTCCCTTGCTGTGTCCCAGAGTCAGGGGCCAGGGCTGTCAGGCAGCAGAGAGATTATGTAATCTCTCTGATTCCCGCACTGCCTACACAGTGAGGGCAGAGCTGCAGGGTGGGCGGTGAGAGATGATATCATCTCTCTGCTCCCCCCGCTCACCAGCTCGCTGATTGGCCAGCACTTGCTCAGACACTCATCAAGCCAAGCCGCCCAGCTGCCTGGCCCGCACGCTCTCTCACCGGACACCCGTCAGTGGAGCCGCCCGCTCTTTTAGCTGGCAGAGCTGCACGCTATGTCACCTGCCCACTGAGCCGCCCGCTCCCTCACCAGCCCGCCCAGCTGCCCGCAGCCCGGCCGGCTCGCTCTCAACCGCCCGCGGAGCGCTCTCTCACCTATACACGGCACTTACCTGCCATCCGCTGTTAGATTCCAGGGGGGGGGCAAATGATCACCAACGAGTATCGGTCGGGATCAGTCTGTCCATCTGTGGTATGGATAGCTCTATAGCCTCGTACACACGGCCGAGAATCTCGTCAGGAAAAAACTCGTAATTTTTCTTGACGAGATTCTTGGACAAGAAACTTGTCCCGGCTGAGTGTACACACGCTCCATTCAAAGAACCTGCAGGTTCTTTGAATGGAGCGAACGCAGTGACGTAATCGACTACGACGAGCGTACGCTCGTCACATTCAATGCCGTCGCCGCCATCTTGCTACATCCTACCTATGCCTAGGAAGCTACCGCGCATGCGTCAAAGTCATTTCGAGCATGCGCGGGTTTCCACGGCGACAGGTAAGTGTACACACACACTTTTCTCGTCGAGAAACATGCTGACGAGAATCTCGACGAGAAAATGGAGAATCCTGACGAGAAAATAGAGAGCAGGTTCTCTATTTTTCTCGTCCAGATTCTTTTCGGTTTTCTTGACGAGAAACCTGATAGCCGCATACACACGACCGATTTACTCGGCAAGAAAGCTCTGCCAGCAAGTTTCTTGACGTTTTTTGACGAGAAACTCGGTCGTGTGTACGAGGCTTCAGAGCTGCTGTTTGCACAGAAATCTCAAATTTTGGGATCAATCTATGCATATACGTCTCCAACTTGTTTTCCATAAGCCGCTGAGAGACAATCAATATTCATAGTGTCTTTATTTAAGGAGGTCCTTCCTTCCAACGTCCTATTATAGGAATCCTGTTTTCAGAGCCTTTTTGCGGAGGTGTGTAGGAGTCCTAAATCCAAAGGTAGATATCCAGGTAGTGCTTGGCGGGGATGATTGGCAAATTCTCTTTCAAAGGTGGGGTTTCCTCGGGTGGGTTTCAGAAGGGGGTGCTCATCCCAACATCTGACAGTTTTCCCGTCAGAAAAAAAAAAAACAATGGTTTTCCCGACGGGATTCCACTCAAGCCTGCCTTGCATACACACAGTCAGACAAAAGTCCGGTGAACTTTTGACTGCCAAGAACGCGGTGACATAAAAGACTGCGACAAACCGACAAAATTAAGTTCTATGCTTTCGAGCATGTGTCGAATTGTTTCCGAGCATGCGCGTTTTGTTTCCCGTCGGAAAAGCATACAGACGAACGGTTTTCCCGCTAGGATGTTTTCCTGACAGGAAAAAAGAGATCCTGCACTCTTTTTTTTTTTTTCCAGCAGTTTTCCTGTGGGATAAAGTCAGATGGAGCATACACACGGCCGGGATTCCCGTCCAAAAGCTCTCACCGCAGTCTTTCTGACGGGAAAACTGGTCGTGTGTACGAGGCATTAGAACTAGGGTGACTACATGTCCCGGATTGCCACATTCATTCCAGAACAATACAGTGTCCCGGAATGAAACTGACACAGCCACCCCCCCCCCCCCCCGGGCCAATCTGATGCCCCCAAAAAAGGGCGCCACATCACCGCTTTACTCACTGACAGTACTTGTCCTGGCCGGGAATGCCTGGAAGAGCACAATCCCCGCCCCCTTCTTGTGATTGGAGAAATCATTAATCCCGCCCCTTGTGTCCAATCACTGTGCTGTGATTCGTTACAGCACAAGCTGATTTTTGGGAAGGGTGGGTGTCCCTGAATGGTAGTTTGGAAATGTGGTCACCCTAATTAGAACTGGTAAGCTGTAATATAATAAATGTTTGCTTTTTAGTTTAACCACTTCCCTACCCAGCCATAGTCAAATGACGTCCACAGATGGGATCTCCCATCCTGGGTGGACGTCATATGACGTCCTCGGCTTTGTAGGGGGATATCTGAATGATGCCTGCAGCTAGAGGCATCATTCAGATATCCTTTTGAAGTGCCAGCGATTCTGTGCACCATAAGAATGATCATAGCGGCGGTTGGGGACCCGGAGCGAATCTTCCGGCGTCGTTGGTGGGGTCACGTGATGAGCATCATCTCTATGATCGTCGGAGGCCCGGGCGCGATGTGATGACGTCACGCCCGGGCTTCAAATGTAAACAAAGCCACCATTGCGGCTGTAAGTATGAGATCAGTGAAAAAATTTTCACTGATCTCATGCTTTCCAGCCTGGAGGAGAGATGTGGGGTCTTATTGACCCCGCATCTCTCAATAAAGAGAACCTGTCACACACATTCCTATTACAAGGGATGTTTACATTCCTTGTAATAGGAATAAAAGTGATCAAAAAAAAGTAAAAAAAATTAATAAATAATAAAAAAAAAAATTAAAACGCCCCTGTCCCCGGTAGCTCGCGATCAGAAGCGAATGCACACGTAAGTCGCCCACATATGTAAACGCCGTTCAAACCACGCATGTAAGGTATCGCCGCGTGCGTTAGAGCGCGTGCAACAATTCTAGCACTAGACCTCCTCTGTAATTCTAACCTGGTAACCTGTAAAAAAAATTTAAGCGTTGCCTATGGAGATTTTTAAGTACCGAAGTTTGGCGCCATTCCATGAGTGTGCGCAATTTTAAAGCGTGACATGTTAGGTATCTATTTACTCGGCATAACATTATCTTTCATATTTTTCTAAAAAATTGGGCTAACTTTACTGTTTTGTTATTTTTTAATTCATGAAACCATTTTTTTTTTTTAAAAAAGGCGTTTGAAAAATTATTGCGCAAATATCGTGCAAGAAAAAATGTTGCAATGACCGTCATTTTATTCCCTAGGGTGTCTGCTAAAAAAACATATATAATGTTTGGGGGTTCTGAGTAATTTTCTAGCAAAAGAATGATGATATGTACATGTAGGAGAGAAGTGCCAGAATAGGCCCGGTATTGAATAGGTACAAAAAGCCCGGGGTTGAAGTGGTTAAAACCACTGGAAAAATTTTAAAGCCTAAATCCAACCATTTTTTTTTTTAGTTTTTATTATTATTTTTTTTAGTTTTGTATAGAGTGGGGAAGAGATACAATGTCTGCTATGCTTTTATTTCTGTGTTTGCTCCTTTGGAGAGATTTCCCCTCACCTGCTGTCACTGTGACAACAGTTTCACCACCCAGGAAGTGATGGAAAATCTCTAATGCCCTGTACACACGATCGGAATCTCCGATGGGATAAAATCCGATGGAATTTTCCGTCGGAATTCCGTTCAAGCTGTCTTCCATCAGTCTTGCATACACACTGTCAGACAAAATTCCGACCGTCAAGAACGCGGTGACATACAACACTACGACGAGCCGAGAAAAATTAAGTTCAATGCTTTCGACCATGCGTCGACTTGATTCTGAGCATGCGTGGATTTTTCTCCGACGGAGTTCCACACAGACGATCGGAATTTCCCATAGGATTTTTTTCCATCTGAAAAAAATAAAACATATCCTATTTCTAAACTCCGACGGAAAAAAAGTCTGATGGGGCCCACACACGGTCAAAATTTTCGATGAAAAAACTCTGTCTGACGTTTTTTCATCGGAAATTCCAATAGTGTGTACAAGGCATTAGTTAGAAAGGGGAAGGAAAAATCTCCAACAGCATGCAGACAGTAAAAAAATAAACAGATAGGGATTTTATCCCTTCCCTACTCTATCCAAAACTAACATAAAAAAGCTATACATATGCTCAAGGCAGCCATCAGGAATTTTGGGGCCCCTTACACAGCTTAAGGCATGGGCCCCCTGGAGCCAGGGAGAACCGGGGGGGGGGGGTGCTGCCGCCGCGAATTGAGAAGCGGGGGGGCTGCCGCAAATTGAGAAGCGGGGGGTGCCACGGATTGAGAAGCAGGGGGTTCGGGTGCTGACGAACACAAAAAGAACAGAAGAACAAAAAAACAAAAAAAAGGGGGGTTCCCATCCAGGGCCCTGGGGACCTCCGGGCTCCTTACAAAAAAATAATAATAATTTTTATTTAAAAAAAAGGGAGGTTTCCATCCGGGGCCCTGGGGACCTCTGGGCCCCTTACAAAAAAAAAAAAAAATTAAATAAAAAAAATTATAATAAAAAAAACTATAAAAAATTAATAAAAAAGCGAGGTTTCCATCCAGGGCCCTGGGAACCTCCGGGCCTCTGTGGACCTCTGGGCCCCTTACAAAAAAATAAATTAAATAAAAATAAATTAAATAAAATAAATAAATAAAAAAACAAATTAAATAAAAAAAAATTATAATAAAAAAAATTATATTTTTTTTTAAAAAAAAGGGGGGTGACATTCTGGCCCCTGGGGAACTCCGGGCCCCTGGGGACCTCTGGGCCCCTTACAAAAAAAAGAAAAAAGGGTGGGACCATCAGGTGTACTGCCTGTACCCCCCTGATGGCGGCCCTGCATATGCTTTAATGTCCCGTGTTTTTAGGGAAGCCCCCCAGCTACTCACTGTTGCGAAGGTTATAGGAACAGTTGTGAATTTTCATCATCGAGAACAAGTCTGGCCACTCTCATCTGACATCTGTCTCTATCAAGCTCTATGCAATAGACCAGGGGTCTTCAAACTGTGGCCCGAGGACCAGATGTGGCCCTTTGCTAGCCTTTATCTGGCTCTTGGGGTACTCTTCCTCCCACTGATATGAGGCACTATTCATCCCACTGTCATCAACAAGGAGGCACTATATCGTCCACTGATACCAATGATGGGATACAATTCCTCATATCAATAGGGGCATTACTGACCACAAACCATGAGGCCATATTTATTCTCACTGATGCTGGGCCCAGGACATTTTCTGCCCACGCTGGCCACAATCCGGCAGTCCTAAAGTCTGAAGGACAATAAGCTGGCCCTTTGTTTATAAAAATTGGAGACCCCTGCATAAGACTATATGACATGTAAAGGACAGATCCCCAGTAATGACCTGTTATCCATCAACCTCCCCAACACCCCCCATTTACCAATAACGACTGACAAGGTTGTGGAGTATAATTGGCCTCACGGCCTATTTATTTAACAATTTGTAACCTTAAAATAAATAACCATGTTAAATAACGTCAGACAAACTTTTCCATCTTAGTGGTCTTGGAGGCAACGACACCCAACTTGGTCACTGGGACAAAACTATTTAACTTAGGCCTCAGTCGCAAGACACCGACTCGGAGGCAGTACACATGTCCACAGTAGGGTGACCACATTTCCAAACTGCCATTCAGGGACACACCCCGCTCTCTCACCTTCCCCAAAAAAAGATAAGGGGGGGGGGCGGGGGAAATGTAGTCTCGGAGTTGATGGGGAATTTGGCGGCGGGTTATTTGTCAGGTAAATGTGCCACTTGCCACCAGATGCAGTGCCGCTTGCCACCCATAGCCTGCCACCAGATGCAGTGCTGCTGTCACTCCCTCGTGCCACGTGCGTAGAAGGAAAGGAGTGGCGTCACTATCTGGAGAGTGAAGATCACACAAGTCCCTGCTGCTTGCTGCCTGGTGCCGAAGAAGGAGGAGGTGCCGAGGTGGGCTGGGGACAGCAGTGCTGCACTAGGCGCAGGCCTCGCTTCCGGTCTCACTGTCTGAGAGTAAATTGTCACTGGTTGCAAGATGCCAGGCAGTGCTGGCCCTAGCAACCAGTTCTGGAAATGTAGTTATTAGTTAGTAGGGGGTGGCTGTGTCCTCTATTTCATTCCGGGACATTGTATTGTCCCGGAATGAAGGTGCCCAGGACCCAGGACAGACATGTCAATTGCGGGACAGTCCCGGGCAATCCGGGACACGTGGGCGCCCTAGTCCACAGTGACCTACCATTTTACTCCTTCCTGGTTAAACCCTCGTAACTGGAAGGTACCCGATAACCCCATCCCACAGATGGGTACCACCATTTTAATAAAACTTCCAGCCTTTTCCTCCTCTTCCAGAGACCCAACACTGCCACCACCATTCCAAACTCCCAACCGCATTCCACACCACCTACAACTTGGGGAGGGTGGGTGTGAAGCTTCTGTCTCATGGCAAATGGAGGAATCACAAAACGTCACTTCCTCCCTCTAGCTAGAATGCTGGGCACTACCTACGACCTCCCAAGGCCACCCCCCTTTCCTTAAAGGGGACCTACCTAGCTGCTCTGCAATACTGACTGTCCCATCCTGTCATACCATCCCTCCGCTTATTTTCTCTTCCTTCTTTTGCTCTGGGACTCTCTGTACATGAAAATCCTGGCAGGCGTACCTAATGAAATGACCGCCAAGTATATGCCTGTGCTTGAAATGTAATTGCTGCGCCCTTGTCCTCAGCACACTTGCTGACCCGCTTCCTGAATGGAAGAGTTATGTCCCATGGTGGACAATTTGCTCATTATTAGGCTTCCGTCATGCATAAACTATAACAAAGACTCGTGATGGTGCCTATGGGACAGCCTCGCGCAGCATCTGCACAGCCAATCAATCACTGCTAATTTCTTGGAGTGCTCAGTAAATAAAACAATCCTCTTTTATTCCTGGGAGATTGAACTCTGAGTCACCAGCAGTCTCTGGTTACCTGTACATTATTAAGTGAGCATGAAGACCGTTTGACAGGACAAGCTCCTTGTTTAGAGAGACCTAGTTCTGGGGTTGGAACTGGATTAAAGCTTTTTTTTTTTTTCTGGTGTGTTAGTTTTCAGGACTGGCAGCCTAAATCCCCCAAAACATATGTATATAGATTTTACACTAAATACACCCCTCTCCAAAGTATTATACCAAATATTCCTACAGACACCACAGTGGATTATTATTACTAGGCAGGCTTTATATACAGTCAGGTCCATAAATATTGGGACATTGACACAATTCTAATCTTTTTGGCTCTATACACCACCACAATGGATTTGAAATGAAACGAACAGGACGTGCTTTAACTGCAGACTTTCAGCTTTAATTTGAGGGGATTTACATCCAAATCAGATGAGTGGTGTAGGAATTACAACAGTTTGTATATGTGCCTCCCACTTTTTAAGGGACCAAAAGTAATGGGACAGATTAACAATCATCAATCAAACTTTCACTTTTAATACTTGGTTGCAAATCCTTTGCAGTCAATTACAGCCTGAAATCTGGAACGCGTAGACATCACCAGACGCTGGGTTTCATCCCTGGTGATGCTCTGCCAGGCCTCTACTGCAACTGTCTTCAGTTCCTGCTTGTTCTTGGGACATTTTCCCTTCAGTTTTGTCTTCAGCAAGTGAAATGAATGCTCAATCGGATTCAGGTCAGGTGATTGACTTGGCCATTGCATAACATTCCACTTCTTTCCCTTAAAAAACTTTTTGGTTGCTTTCGCAGTATGCTTCGGGTCATTGTCCATCTGCACTGTGAAGCGCCGTCCAATGAGTTCTGAAGCATTTGGCTGAATATGAGCCGATAATATTCCCCGAAACACTTCAGAATTCATCCTGCTGCTTTTGTCAGCAGTCACATCATCAATAAATACAAGAGAACCAGTTCCATTGGCAGCCATACATGCCCACGCCATGACACTACCACCACCATGCTTCACAGATGAGGTGGTATGCTTTGGATCATGAGCAGTTCCTTTCCTTCTCCATACTCTTCTCTTCCCATCACTCTGGTACAAGTTGATCTTGGTCTCATCTGTCCATAGAATGTTGTTCCAGAACTGTGAAGGCTTTTTTACATGTTGTTTGGCAAACTCTAATCTGGCCTTCCTGTTTTTGAGGCTCACCAATGGTTTACATCTTGTGGTGAACCCTCTGTATTCACTCTGGTGAAGTTTTCTCTTGATTGTTGACTTTGACACACATACACCTACCTCCTGGAGAGTGTTCTTCATCTGACACACATACACCTACCTCCTGGAGAGTGTTCTTCATCTGGCCAACTGTTGTGAAGGGTGTTTTCTTCACCAGGGAAAGAATTCTTTGGTCATCCACCACAGTTGTTTTCCGTGGTCTTCCGGGTCTTTTGGTGTTGCTGAGCTCACTGGTGCGTTCTTTCTTTTTAAGGATGCTCCAAACAGTTGGTTTGGCCACACCTAATGTTTTTGCTAGCTCTCTGATGGGTTTGTTTTGTTTTTTTAGCCTAATGACGGCTCTTTGGATCTCATATTAAGAGTTGACAGCAACAGATTCCAAATGCAAATAGCACACTTGAAATGAACTCTGGACCTTTTATCTGCTCCTTGTAAATGGAATAATGAGGGAATAACACACACCTGGCCATGGAACAGCTGAGCAGCCAATTGTCCCATTACTTTTGGTCCCTTAACCACTTCCCGCCCAGTCAATAGCATAGACGCGAGTAGAGGAGAGCCGATCGGCGGCTCTCCTGACAGGGGGGGTTCACGCTGATTGTTTATCAGTGCAGCCCCCCCTCGGATATCCACACTAGACCACCAGGATGCCACCTAGGACCACCAGGGAAGCCTCAAGCATGTGGATGGCCAGGTAAGTACCCCATGGCCATCCACATGTACAAATACACAAAAAACATATGCCAATCAGTGCCCACAAATGCACTGACTGGCACCACCACAATGTTCAATGCCCAGCAATGCCAGCCACCAGTGTAATCAGTGCCACCTACCAGTGTCCATCAGTGCCACCTATCAGTGCCCATCCGTGCCCATAAGTGCCCACCTATCAGTGCCCGTCCATGCCACCTATCAGTGCCACCCATAAGTGCTCATCAGTGCCACCCATAAGTGCCCATCAGTGCCGCCTATGAGTGCCCATCAGTGCCGCCTATGAGTGCCCATCAGTGCCGCCTATGAGTGCCCATTAGTGCCACATACCAGTTCCACATATCAGTGCCCATCAGCGCCGCCTATCAGTGCCCATCAGTGCCGCCCATCAGTGCCCATCATCAGTGCCCATCAGTGCCACCTCATCAGTGCCACCTCATTGGTGCCCATCAGTGTCGCCTTATCAGTGCCCGTCAGTGCCGCCTTATCAGTGCCCGCCATTGAAGTAGAAAAGGTACTTATTTACAAAAATAATTGACAGAAACAAAGAAAAACTTAGTTTTTTTCAAAAGGTTCGCTCTTTTTTTATTTGTTGTGCAAAAAATAAAAATCGCAGAGGCGATCAAATACCACCGAAAGAGAGCTCTATTTGTGGGAACAAAATGATAAAAAAATTGTTTGGGTACAGTGTTGCATGACCGCGCAATTGTCATTCAAATTGCGACAGCGCTGAAAGCTCAAAATTGGCTTGGGCAGGAAAGTGTATAAGTGCATGGTATTGAAGTGGTTAAAAAGTTGGAGGCACATATACAAACTGTTGTAATTCCTACACCATTCACCTGATTTGGATGTAAATACCCTCAAATTAAAGCTGAAAGTCTGCAGTTAAAGCACATCTTGTTTGTTTCATTTCAAATCCATTGTGGTGATGTATAGAGCCAAAACGATTAGAATTGTTTAGATGTCCCAATATTTATGGACCTGACTGTAGACCCATCAGTTTGTGCAGTGCTTTACAAAATAAAAGGAGACAGTATGGTTACAATACAATTTAATACAAGAGAGTTCAGAGAGTCCTGCTCATTAGAGCTTAAAGTGGTTGTAAACCCACTTGTTGGACTTCTACCTATAGGTAAGCCTAGAATAAGGCTTACCTATAGGTAGTGGAAATATCACCTAAACGTGCGCCGTTTAGGAGATATTTCACTTGTAGTCCGCCGAAAATCTTCACTGCGCATGCGCGGGGAAGAAACGAAAGTAATGCCGCGTACACACGATCGATTTTTTCGACGGTGAAAACACCATCGAGAAAATCGACGTTAAAAACGAGGAACAGCTTGTTCCCCCCACACACGGCCGTTTTAAATGTAATTTTTTTTTTGGTCGAAAAAAAACGACCGTGTGTGGGCTCCGCGGCAGTGTTTCCCTATGGGAAACACTGCCGCGGAAAACATGTCGAAAAAAACGACGAGAAAAATTAGAACGTGTTCTAATTTTTCTCGTCGTTTTTAATGCCGTTTTTCTCGTAGAAAAAAACGACAGCCCACAGACGATCATTTTTCTCGTCGAATGGGAAAAATTTCGTTTTTCTCGACGAGAAAAATGGCCGTGTGTACACGGCATGTGTGCCATTTCTTCCCCAGCCTGTGCCGTGAATTGCGGCTTCCGTGTGTATGCGCGGTAGTGACGTCACACGGCTTCTTTTCCGGCGAATCACAGCGCCGGAGTCAGCGGCCTGGAAGGAAGAGGGGACAGAAGATGGACGCTGCCTACTGTGGGGACATCGCTGGATTCTTTTGCAGTTAAGTGTCACATAATGGGCTAGTATGCGATGCATACTAGCCCATTATGCTTTTCATTTGCAGGCTATGCAGCGGACTAAAGAGGAAGTAAAACCCATCCGGGTTTACTTCCTCTTTAAAATGGAGGTCCGCCAATTTTTTTTTTTTTTAAAGTCAGCAGCTACAAATACTGCAGCTGCTGACTTTTAAAATCAGGACACTTACCTGTCCAGGGTGCCCGCGATGTCGGCACCCGAAGCCGATCTCTGCCTCGGCTCTCAGATGCTGCCGCTGCCATCTTCGGTAAGCGCAACTGCGCAATGCCACTGGTCCCTGCTGTCTTATGGGACCCGTGTGTCTCCCAGAAGACAGCGGGGGGGGCGGCGCCAGACGTGGCGTAGACTCCCGCAGATAATGCAGGGATCTATGCCCAGAAGTGGGTGCAAATACCTGTCTTACACAGGTATCTGCTCCTCCCTCCCCCCTGAAAGGTGCCAAATGTGACACCGGAGGGGGGGAGGAATCGGGACAGCGGAGGTTCCATTTTTGTGTGGACCTCCGCTTTAAAATCTAAAAGAAAGGGTTAATGATATACAGCATGTAATAACTGTGAGAGATAAGCTGATAGAGAAAGTAAAACCTAATGCCCTGGATACACGATCGTTTTTTCAGATGAAAAAAGCCCGATGGACTATTTTCATCGGAAAAACTGATCGCGTGTGGGCCCCATCTGACTTTTTTCCATCGGTGTAAAAAAATAGAACTAAAGGAAAAAACGATAGGAAATTCCAATCGTCTGTGTGGAACTCCAACGGAGAAAAAACCTTAAATGTTTTTTCACCTTAATGCATCCTATGCATTAAAGTGAAAAACATCTGTCACTGACCGGCCCCCCCATTTTACTCACCTGAGCTTCGTATTTCCCATGCTGGAGACGCGCTGTCCCCCTCTGCCCATTGTCTCAGCTCTTGATTGGATAGATTGAAAGCAAAGCAGCCATTGGCTCCCGCTGCTGTCAATCAAATCAAATCCAATGACGGGTGGGCGGGGCCAAGTCCGGCATCTATGGACGCAAATGCTGTACTTGGGAGAGCGCCCGCAAGGTAACCCCCCGGGAAAGCTATTCTCCTAGGGGGTTATACACCAGGGACCCCAGAAGTTGAGGATCGGGGCCACTGTCTGCAAAACGAACTGCACACTGGAGGTAAGTATGACATGCCCCACATACATTGCTTGCAGGAGTCAGCACCATTGGCAAGCTGCAGGGGACGGAAGCTGCAAGATATACCTTGCAAGGAGTAAGAGCCAAGAGCCACGAGGTGCGAGCAGCAGGGGGCGGGGCGTGCATGTGACGCTACGTCCCAAACTTGTGGCCCGTCCGGGAGTGAGAGATGGGAGCGAGAGCCTCGGTCAGGAGCAGGGGGCGGGGCGCACACACGCAACTTCACTGGTTGATGGGAAACCCGCGGTCCCAGCAAACCAATGACTGCTGACACTCGGCACTACACTGGCGGTCCAGGATAGAGCGTCGCTCAGTCCGTACTCGGACTGCGGGCCGCCATTTAATGAAGGCTGCTCTAGAGCATGGGTGCTCAGCCTGTGGCCCTCCAGCTGTTGCGGAACTATAAGTCCCATGAGGCATTGCAAGCCTCTGAGAGTTACAAGCATAACTGCCAAAGGCAGAGTCACGATGGGACTTGTAGTTCCGCAACAGCTGAAGGGCCACAGGTTGAACACCCATGCTCTAGAGGTTGCTAGGGTTCCTTAAGCAATCAGAAATTTCTGCCTCTCAGATAAGATCCCACTGACACCATTGATCTTTTTAGCTATCTATAAGGGGGTAATTCTTTCCAATGACCATCACACTAATGTATTGTGAGCTAAAGATATAGTCATTTTTAGATGGGGGGTTTCCTGAGACAGGAAGGTTATTTCAAGGGTTCCTCTGTTTTTTCAGAATGTTGAGTAAGGCTGTGGGCAACTATTCACACTTCACTGACCACTAAACTGACAATTTTGAATCCTGCGGACAACTATCATGAATTTTACATGCCTTATACTCACAATGCTCCAGCTCTCTGCCCCCTCCCTCGGATCACACTTCTGCCTTATACACACAATGCTCCAGCTCTCTGCCCCCTCCCTCAGATCACACTTCTGCCTTATACACACAATGCTGCAGCTCTCTGCCCCCTCCCTCGGATCACACTTCTGCCTTATACACACAATGCTCCAGCTCCTAGCCCCCTCCCTCGGATCACACTTCTGCCTTATACACACAATGCTGCAGCTCTCTGCCCCCTCCCTCGGATCACACTTCTGCCTTATACACACAATGCTGCAGCTCTCTGCCCCCTCCCTCGGATCACACTTCTGCCTTATACACACAATGCTGCAGCTCTCTGCCCCCTCCCTCGGATCACACTTCTGCCTTATACTCACAATGCTCCAGCTCTCTGCCCCCTCCCTCGGATCACACTTCTGCCTTATACACACAATGCTCCAGCTCTCTGCTCCCTCCCTCGGATCACACTTCTGCCTTATACACACAATGCTGCAGCTCTCTGCCCCCTCCCTCGGATCACACTTCTGCCTTATACACACAATGCTCCAGCTCTATGCCCCCTCCCTCTGATCACACTTCTGCCTTATACACACAATGCTCCAGCTCTATGCCCCCTCCCTCGGATCACTCTTCTGCCTTATACACACAATGCTCCAGCTCTATGCTCCCTCCCTTGGATCACACTTCTGCCTTATACACACAATGCCCCAGCTCTATGCCCCCTCCCTCGGATCACTCTTCTGCCTTATACACACAATGCTCCAGCTCTATGCTCCCTCCCTCGGATCACACTTCTGCCTTATACACACAATGCTCCAGCTCTCTGCCTCCTCCCTCGGATCACACTTCTACCTTATACACACAATGCTCCAGCTCTCTGCCTCCTCCCTCGGATCACACTTCTACCTTATACACACAATGCTCCAGCTCTCTGCCTCCTCCCTCGGATCACACTTCTACCTTATACACACAATGCTCCAGCTCTCTGCACAAATATCTTGAGCTCCGTTCTGGAAAGATTGAGTTTGAGGAAGTGGTGTGACATCCATCTATGTTAGTTAGCAAATTAATAATGCATGAGGAAACTGACGATGGTGAGCAGAGGAGTAATCAGAGGAGTAGAAAGATTGAGGTTTCATCAGCATGGAGATGGTATTGGAGGCCATGGAAGGCTATCGGCGCACCCATGGGATGAACCAAAGGGATCGGAGAATGGATCCTTGGGGCAACCCTACAGAAAGAGGAAAAGTAGAGGAGGCAGTAGGGTTATTGGTGATGCTGAAGTTGCAGTGAGATAGGTAAGAGGATAACCAACAAGCAGGGCCACCATCAGGGGGTACAGGCAGTACACCTGTAAGGGGCCCGGATGGAGACACCCCCCCCTTTTTTTTTTTATATAATTATTTTTTTTAATAAAAAAAAGTTTTATTTCTTTATTTTTTTTGTAAGGGGCCCAGAGGTCCCCAGAGGACCGGAGGTCCCAGGGCCCCAGATGGCAACCCCCCCCCCCTTTTTTTTATAATTTTTTTTTTGTAAGGGGCCCAGAGGCCCGGAGATCCCCAGGGCCCCGGTTGGCAACCCCCCCTTTTTTTTTTGTTCGTCAGCACCCAAAGCCTCCCCGACCTCAACAATTTGCCGCGGCAGCACCCCCCGCTTCTCAATTCGTGGCACCCCCCACTTCTCAATTCGCGCTGGCAGCACCCCCTCCCGGTTCCCCTCTGCTCCAGGGGGCCCATGCCTGAAACTGTGTAAGGGGCCCCAAAATTCCTGATGGCGGCCCTGCCAACAAGAGACAATATTTGATGCCAAGGAAAGTTTTTGAGGAAAAGCAGGTGGTAAACTGTATCAAAGGCATCAGAGTAATGCCGCATACACACGATCGGACATTCCGACAACAAAACCGTGGATTTTTTTACGACGGATGTTGGCTCAAACTTGTCTTGCATACACACGGTCACACAAATGTTGTCGGAAATTCCTAACGTCAAGAACGCGGTGACGTACAACATGTACGACGGCACGATAAAACGGAAGTTCCATAGCAAGTGCGCCACCCTTTGGGCTCCTTCTGCTAATCTCGTGTTAGTAGAAGTTTGGTGAGCGACGATTCGTGCTTTTCAGCCTCGTGCTTTTCAGTCCGTTACAGCGTGACGAATGTGATATCTCCATTACGAACGCTAGTTTTACCAGACCGAGTGCTTCCGTCTCGTACTTCATTCAGAGAATGCGTGGAATTTTGTGCGTCGGAATTGGCTACACACGATCGGAATTTACGAGAATGGATTTTGTTGTCGGAAAATTTGAGAACAAGCTCTCAAATTTTTGATGTCGGAAATCACGACACAAATGGTCCGATGGAGCCTACACAAGAGTCGGAATTTCCGACAACAAGCTCCCATCGAACATTGGTTGTCGGAATGTCCGATCGTCTGTACGCAGCATAAGTGTACGGAGTAGTGGCTGTTGGTTAAGGAGCTAGTAAGACATTAGTGAATTTTAGGAGGGCAGTTTTCTATGGAATGTTGTGGGCAACATAATGTCTTAGAGGGTTGAAGAAGATGCAGGTAGAGGGGGAGAGATTGAAAATGTGATCTAGAATGTGAATGACCTGGAGTTGAATGGTTCTCAACCTGCACAGAATGGAGTTTAGATTGTGGCACACTAGCACTGTTTTGTGCATCATTTTCCTGTGATTCTATGCTGGTGTTGATGACTTAAGCCTCGTACACACGATCGGATTTTCTGCAGGCAAAGCGTACGACTTTTGTCCGAAGGGCGTTGGCCAGGAACTTGTCTTGCATACAAACGGCAAAGAATTGTCGGCTAACAAACACGAAACTACGTGTTTTTTCAGCTCTTTAGCGCCACCCTTTGGGCAACTTCGGCTAATGTTGTGTTATGGTTAGCATTGCTTCTGAGCATGCGTGGAGTTTTGTCCGACAGACTTGTGTACACACGATCGGATAATCCATCAACACACATTTGTTGGCAGACAATTTTAAAGCATGCCATCCAACATTTGTTGGCGGAAAACCTGAAAACAATTGTCCGATGGAGCGTACAGACGGTCGGATTTTCCGACAACAGCCTGTCATCACACAATTCCTGTCGGATAATCCGATCGCTTGTATGACTTTTTGCCCTTTAGGCTGTGTGTCCATTGTAGCCTGGTTTCACAGGTAGTGGGCTGAATATTCTAAATGTTAGTTTCCAGGCTGTTATTTTGATCCCCTGGCTTCAATACTGCCTTGGAACATGTATGCAGATCAGAAATGCCAGATGTCCTTATGCCTGCATAACTTGGGGTCAGTGACTCAAAGTGTTGATGCCAGAGGGACAGCCAGGCCAGCATTATAGCCAGGCCATTAGCATTTTTAGATGGAAAATCAGGAATGGCAGCCTCTGTGCTTATCTAATAACAGGCTTACTTTAAGGAGCTTTTCAGGCTTAAAGTGGAACCCGTCCACTTAGTGGGATTAGGCTCTTGCCTTAATGTGTTGCCACCATCTTCACAGATTTTTGTGGGTCCTACATTTCTCCTCTGTGGCCAGTAGGTGACCACTGATGATGAAATTCCCACACATATGCCAAAGAGGGACATTGCCCTTTGCTCCTAGCTCCACTGTTGGTATGTTACAGAAGTTGAGAGTGTGAACTGCATTGCACATGTAGCACTACCCCCAGTTAAGAGAGCTGCTGGTATTGTTTGGGCCTGTACTGTACTGCTGTCAACCCCCAAACTGGCTCTGACCCTCCACTGACACAGCTGCAAGTAAATGGGATTGTGAAACCCACTGGCTATAGGAACCACAATACCGCAATAGAGCATACAGTATAGTTCAAAATTGGTTTACCTGTGTTGGCCGTCTCCCTGGAACAGTTAACACTCCACACAACGTGTTTGCTTAACCACAAAAGTATTTTTACTGAATAAGAGATGACAGGTTAAACAAATATGCGTTTACTTATGCAGAGCCCTGCAAAAGCCAAAGTGATAAACATATAAAGTTACCAAATATAATGAGATACTATATTCACTAAATGTTTTTGAACTAACTATGCTCACGAGCTTTCCCCTCGTGGGCAATATGGCGCCCACACAGTGTCAAAGTGAGTTCCAGTCAGGCCTGACTACCTCCAAACACTGTCACTCCAATGAAAAGGATCTTCGCTAGCAAACGTTGGTGCACTTAATATTTGTAATCCAAGGGATATCAAATAACGTTAGCTGAACTCCGGCTATACTTAGAACGTGAAGTCACGGGTGATAAAATGCTCAGCCTTAGCCAAAAGATGACGGCCTAATTACAGTTAAAAGTCCTGGGCAAGTGCCCTCTCACCCGACCAGGCCCAGTCCATTCCGCTGGTTCTGTTGTTGGTACTCCGGCACACGATCTCTCCACCACCCCTAGTCTCCGGTCACTCAGACAACCGTATGGAAGTCGATATATGGGTCGACTCTTAGATGCTCCGAGATATCAGCAGGCTCTTCGGATGAGATCCCTCTGTCTGCGATGAGCAGGTTCTCCGGATTCGGTAGGCCCAGGCTCTCCAGCCTAGACAAGCGCAACAGGCCCCAAACACCGGCTCTCACTTGCTGGGCGGGCGATGTCCAAAGAGACCGCGCGTTGCTCCTCCTCCTCTTAAATAACCCTTCCCCAGCAGACCTTGCGCCGGGCAATGCACTGTGGGTGTACAGCTGCACTGTGGGTACAGTAGCCTATATAGTATCCACTGCATTGGAGTCCATGTCTCTCCGTACTACAAGTCCCACTATTCACCATTCCTTCCAAGTCAAACTGTAGTCAATAGAGTTCCGGAGGGATCTGGATACATTTGCGTATAAAGTAGTTCTTATAGCATGTGTAGCAGGTATGTACTTTTAAAACTGGTAGGACACCAGTGATGCATAGTTCCCTGCGGCCCAGCAGGTGGCGCTGTCGCTTTGGGCCGGGGTTGAACCATCGCAGCCAGTGCCGTATCCTTTGTGACCTCTCGCAGCGGTTGTACGGCGGGGCGGGGAACCCGCCGTGCTTGCTGGGAGAGGGTATAAAGGGGGCAGACATCTTTGCCACGAGGGGGGAGTCCCGGGCACCTTCAGCCTGAGGGCTGTTGTTGCGGTCGGTGTCCAGGCGGCCTAGGCCTGGACACTTGGAGTTCGTGTTCCATCCCAGACACCTTCAGTCTGGGGTGAGGTACTCAGCCGGAGGTCTGGGGCCCAGTACCTTCCACTGGGTCCCGCGAGGGAGGGATCGTCCTAGGGGGCTCCGGAGGAGGGACTCGCCCCTAGACCTGGTGCAGCAGATTGCCAGTGCTGGGTGAACCTCTGGAGACCGCCCGGAGGGATATCTTTCCCGAACAGGGGCCAAGTTCAGAGAGGAAGTTCAGTCCACGTTCAATGACCGGTGGCAGCGGTCCAACTATTCCAATCAGGTCAGTGGCAGAGACCTGCTATTAGGCCTGTGGCAGGGGCCTCAACAGTTCATCCGGTCGGTGGCAGCGACCAAAACTCACGGTCAGTGGCAGAGACCGTGCGCTAGGCCTATTCGCTAGCAAAGGAATAGGAGAGTTCAGTTGTGCCTGGGCCTACTCGTTCCCACACCCCCATGTTCGTCTGTTATTGGAAGTTCAACTGATTGTGTTCACCCTATTGTACGGGAAATAAAAGAGTGTTGGACTTTCGATTGGTGTGGGAGCTCTATTATTGGCAGACATGTTTCCATGGAACAACTGAGGCTTCGTATGCAGTGGACAGACCCGGAGGTAAATCAACTAACTTTGCTCAACCCTCCTATACAAACGAGGGGAGAGCTTGGCGTAGTGTTCCTGCACTCTCCTCTCCCATGTACCCCTAGACGCAAGACATGCACAATAGGTGAGAGGGGGAGTGAGGCTCCGCTACACATGCCAATAGGCGACACCCCGCTACACACCAGTGTTGCCAACCTACCAGATTGAAATTTACTGGCACGACACCCGAAATTTACTGGCACAGCCACGTTTTTACTGACATTCCGCAAAACTTACTTAATTACATTTTTAGGTGCAAATTTCAGTATTTAGGCTACAAACAAGTATGCAAGGCAAATAGCAATGTAATTTAAGGTAGATATTAGGATAAAAAAAACATATTTTTGTTATTTTCAATATAAGGGCTAATTATTTAGTCACATCACCCCCTGCCTCCATCCCCCTCTGCCACCAACACCCCCTGCCTTCACCCCCCTCTGCGGTGCCACATCCTCCCCCTGCCTCCAATTTCCCCCTGCCTCCAATCTCCTCCTGCCTCCATGCACCTCTGCGGTGTCACCATCAACCCCTGTCTCCATCCCCCACCCTCTGCAGTGCCACCATCACCCCCAGCCTCCAATTACCCCCTGCCTCCAATCTCCCCCTGCCTCCAATCTCCCCCAATCACCCCCTGCCTCCAATCACCCCCTGCGGTGCCACCAACAACCCCTGTCTCCATCCCCCACCCTCTGCGGTGCCTCCAATCACCGCCTGCCTCCAATCACCCCCTGCCACTAACACCCCCTGCCTCCAATCTCCCCCTGCCTCCATCCCCCTCTGTGGCGCCTACCATCACCCCCTGCCTCTAATCACCCCCTGCCTCCATTAACCCCCTGCCTCCATCGTCTCCCTCTGCGGTGCCACCATCACCCCCTGCCTCCATCGGATCCCCCTCTGCCACCATCACATGATGTCACTGTCGGCTGGGCTGTCTGTCACTCTGTCTGCCCCTGACTCCCGTGAACTTTGTATTGCCTGGATGCAGAAGGCTCCTCCATTCCGCCGTCGCCGTGTGCTGCTCAGCCTCCGCTCCGAGTCCTGACTCCTGCTCCAGTGCTGTGCTTCTCCGACCTCCTGGTTAGTTACAGATTTAAAATTCTGGCACGCGCGCGCCTGGCAGGATGTCCTAATACATCACTCGCCGGCGCCGCGCCGCACAGCCTCTGTGAAATCTGCTCCCCGCCGCCCAAATACAGCATATGCTCGGCTCAGCAAGCTCCAGAACTGCGAATGTGCAGTTCCAAGCCGAACCGATTTCGCCTATTTTTACTGGCACATTCCCGCAACTACGGACATTTACGGACAGGGGTAAAAAGTGACAGTTTTTACGGACTGTCCGTAAAAATACGGACGGTTGGCAACACTGCTACACACACATGCCATGCACTGTTACACAAAATAAAAAAGTTGCTAGAAGAAAGAGGAAGAAGTATTTTGGCAATAGAAACCTTGCATGTCTCTTCTGCCAAAAAACTCTACGGCCTCGTACACATGACCGGTTTTCTCGACGAGAAAACTGCTGAGAGAGCTTTTTGCCGTGAAAACCGTTCGTGTGTATGCTTCCTCATCGTGAAAACTGCCGGGAATCCTGGCGAGAAAAATAGAGAACCTGCTCTCTATTTTCTCGTCGTGATTCCCGGCAGAGTTTTCCTGCCGAGAAAAGCGGTCGTCTATATGCTTACCTGAGGGTAACGAAACCGCGCATGCTAGATAACACTTCGACACATGCGTGGTAGCATACAAAGTTGGTGTGGGGTGTAGCAAGATGGCGGCGACAGAATCGAATGTGACAAGACGCCGGCTCGTCGTAGTCGATGACGTCACCGCGTTCTTGCCATTCAAAAGACCAGCGGTTCTTTTGAATGGCCGTCTGTATACACGGCTTTTGCAAGGCAAGCTTGCCAAGAATCCCGTCAGGAAAACCAACGTTTTTTTTCCTGACGAGATTCCCGGCCATGTGTACAGGGCTTTACCTCTTAGCATTTTGTTTTAAATATTTTACTTTATTTTTATCACGATCTGCTTGTCCCCATTCACATCTCTGCAGCACTGAGACCCATTGCAGTTTTCCTTTGACCTCACTTGATCCAGCGCTGGTACTGAGAAGCCACTGCTTCCTTTTCAAGATCCATAGAAGGCTTATTATAGAGTTTGATTAATACTAAAAATATCTTAATTGTTATATCACTTGTTTGGCTTCTACGCAAAAGTCAATCATTGTGCTGGAAGGGCTTTTGCATCTTATTCTAACCAAACCTCTTTGTTGACCTGAGCTTGCTCATTACAATACTTTTAATCTGCCTATTATTACGGCGACTATTCATACTACAAAATAAATATCTATGAAAGCTGTTTGCGTTTATAGCAAGCTGGGGCTTTTTACAGAGGCACAGAAAGTCTTATGGTTTACACTGTTTAATTTCAGCTTGATGCAGGTCCATGAATTGGGTTACTAATGTAGTATTGTATTTTGTAGCCATTTGGGTGCATAAAAGTCAATGAGTTAAATATCCTCATTAACATGAGAAAGGCTTGAGTCCTCTCTGTAGACATTCTACACAGCTGCCACTGCAGAGTTTATAGGTTCCGATTGGAATATACCATCTGCCAGCTGCCCCCCCCCTCCCCCCCCCGACTCACAGATACCATTCATTCACGTCCATAAATGGTTCTTTAGTAGGTGCTACTCAGTCTTTCATCCCTTCATGTATAAGAAATATGATCTGGTTTTGTTAGCAATGGTATGATGACCAGCAAATTCATCCTAAGTAACATTGACCATATAGTCGTGTCGGAACATGAAAGGTATCAATGGGAAAAAAAGTTCAAAGTAAGTCTGAAACTTTACAGCAGGTATCTGCTCCTACCTTTTACCTCTCTCTTCTTTCTAATGTATGGCTGAAGACCCTTTCGTGGCTTTTACCATATTGGTATTTGCATAGAAACTAGGCATGTCCTCAACCCACCATATGTAACAACAATGGAAATTGAAGCGCCACATCAATACTAATGCCGCGTACACACGACCGTTTTTCATGACGAGAAAAATGCCATTTTTTAATTTGGTCAGTAAAAACGATCGTGTGTGGGCTCCAGAACATTTTTCACGACGTGAAAAATGGCCATTAAAAATTTGGAACATGCTCTAATTTTTCTCGTCGTTTTTCTCGTCATGAAAAACGACCGTGTGTAGGCTTTAACGACGTGAAAAAAACGTGCATGCTCAGAAGCAAGTGATGAGACGGGAGCACTCGTTCTGGTAAAACTAGCTTTCATAATGGAGATAGCACATTCGTCACGCTGTAACGGACTGAAGAGCACGAGGCTGAAAAGCGCAAATCGTCTCTCACCAAACTTTACTAAAACGAGGATCAGAAAAAGCAGACCAAAGGGTGGCGCCATCCAAATGGAACTTCCCCCTTTATAGTGCCGTCATACATTTCGTACGTCACCGCGCTTTGTTCAAGCATTTTTTTTCATGATAGTGTGTAGGTAAGGCAGGCTTGAGAAGAATCACGTCAAGAAAAACGTTGTTTTTTTCAATGACATTAAAAACGGTCGTGTGTACGCGGCATTAGGGGTCCAGATATGACTTTATTCCAGTATCAGTCAGAGGGACAATCAAAAAAACAGCCAAAGCGTTTCAGTGGTCCAAAAGCACCCCCTTTTATTAGGGTGGGGAAAAACACATAAGGACATCTCCATATCAATAGGAACAATTGCAAAGCAATTGAATACGCAGGCATTACACACTACATTTAATGCCTCGTACACACGACCGGTTTTCCCGAAGTCGTAGTCTTTGACGTCACCGCGTTCTTGGCATTCAAAAGTTCTGCGGTCTTTTGTTTGACAGTGTGTATGCAAGGCAGGCTTGAGAGGAATCCCGTCGGGAAAAGCGTGTTTTTTTTTCATGCCGGGAAAACCGGTCGTGTGTACGAGGCATTAGTGTTTGCAAGTTTAGAGATGTGAAAGCACAGATCGAGCCTAATCATAGGTATCCTAATTAAATTTCTCAGCCCAATCATATCCATGAGCAGGGGCGTCGGAACAGGACAGGCAAACCAAGCAGCTGCTTGGGGCCCGAGCTGTCCTGAGGGCAGCACAGCAGAAAGAGGAGCCAGTGGACGCGAGGAGGCAGCATGGGAGGAGGAAAGACATTCCCCCCGCATATCCACTGTAATATAGTGCGATCGGCGCCCCGCGAATGGCGTCAAGTCCCGCGGTAGCACAGAACCCCCACTCAACAACTTGATAACTTGATGTCCTGAAAAAAAATGCCAATGTCCCCGCCAGTAGGACTTGGGGCCCCCAAATTCCTTTGCTTGGGGCCCCTAAATTCCTTTGCTTGGGGCCCCTAAATTCCTTCAAACGGCCCTGTCCATGACTTTAGCCCTGATGAAGGGGTAGGCATTTCCTCTGAAACACATTGGCTTCTCTTGATACCTGTTTTCAAATGGATTAAAACTAATTTGTACTGGGCACTCCTCAACACTCATCCCAAAGTCTTGATACTGCATTTTAATAATAAAAGGAGAGTGAACAAATACCCAAAATTGGTGGGTCTTTATTGACGTGTTTTACCACAATGTAGGGTAACACATGAAATACAATGTGATATATGTTGTAGTGCCATTTTGAAGGAACCCCTTTACACCTAGAGAGTACAATACAACACACTTGCATTTTAGTGCAACACAACACACTGATGTGAGCCATCTGCGGGTTGTGGGGCACTCTGTTGTAAAAAGGTTGCATGTCCATTAAATGTGTATTGTGGTGCTTTGACATCCCATTTGAACTGGTTGGGTTGCCTTAAAGAGTTTGTAAAGCCCAATGTAAAAAACAAAACAAAAACACCTGTAAGACAAAGGGGGTTATTTACTAAAGGCAAATCCACTTTGCACTACAAGTGCACTTGGAACTGCAGTCACTGTAGATCTGAGGGGGACATGCAAGGAAAATAAAAAACAGCATTTTTGCTTGTACATAAGTGGATGATAAAATCAGCAGAGCTTCCCCTCATTTCAGATCTTGCCCTCAGATCTAAAGTGACTGCACTTCCAAGTGCAATTCTAAGTGCACTTGCAGTGCAAAGTGGATTTGCCTTTAGTAAGTCAACCCCAAAGGCATAATGAGCTTGTATGCATCACATACTAGCTCATTATGAAATACTTACCTTAAAATGAAGCTCCGCACACCGCTGACACCGCTGTGCGCAGGAGCTGCCGGTCACGGCACGGGCCCAGAAGAAACGGCATGGGCGGCTGTTCTATCAGAGCGCATGCGCCAATGACGTAATAGCTAGCGTATACAGTAAATATCTCCTAAACGGTGCATGTTTAGGAGATATTTACAGAACCTATAGGTAAGCCTTATTATAGGTAAAAACAAAATTGGGGAATTGACTTCCTCTTTAACACAGCACATGTAAATTTTGCATGCTAAGCAATGTGCTTTGCAACCCATTTTTGCCCTTCAAATTAGTGCATTACAATAGAGGCCCATGCACACCGCTTACGTGGGGTTGTGCTGACCTGTGTTGCTCGAGGCAACCATAATGCAAGGAAAAGGCTGGCCGCCCTGATTGCACTTGTCCAAGTTCACCCCAAATCACTGCATGTGTGTGCTGGTCAAAACATATTGAATTTAAATGCAGCGCAATGCATTACAATACATCACATATGGGCTCCTGCTTTGTTTCCCAAAATCACACATAAATATATATGCAAATATAACATTCCTAGAGCATGCATAATACAAAAACGTTTGAAACCTCCTTTATTATCAATTATTTCAGAAGTCCTCAGCCCAGAAGAGAAAAAAAAAGGGGGGGGTAAAGGAAAGGGAAAGTGAGAAGGAAAAAAAAGGGGGGGGGGAAATACAATGGTATCCCCGTGAAATAATGGAAAACCAGAGGGCCCAGATATGGTCTCTCTCCGGTTCCGCCTATCAAAATTTACCACCTAAAACTGGGCTCCTGATTTGAAAGAACTCATCAATGTGTTAAATAAACACATCAAAGAAGGTAAACTCAAGTATGTATAGCACGTGTCAACATGTACAAAACACCACACAGGGTGTACGAATGAAACCTATGGTTTAATTACTGGACATTGTTTGGTGCTAATTTTTCCCCTTACCTAATTAGTATCTAATACCAACAAGAATGAACATCAGTTTTACAACAACTGCATCTTCCAATATTTATTCTGCCATATTTGGTTGTATGGGGAATATATGTATGACTGGGTCCTATGGCCTGATCTTTTTATTTAGGAAAAAATGTACCAAGCTTTTTTAAAGGTCATATGATCCATTTCAAGTGAAAGGTGGGTTACAACATTTGTTGTGTAGATGGCCCAAATTAGCAGATGACAGCCGAAGTAGCTGCAGTAAAACGAATATATCTTTCATTGTATGCTGTAAAAGGAACAGACATGTGGCCCAGGAAGAACATAATCATCTTGATAATGCATGGCCTGAAGGGATTTTCCTGTCATTTGGGAGGGCTGAGTAAAATTGCTCTCAGCCAGCTCCTGTAGAGGATGAATTTTGTACCCGCAATGGGCTTGTTGTGTCATAGGAGTAGAAGGCTTGCTACGTCACAGGGAGGGTTTATAGCCTCAGCCATCTGGCCCTTCTCAGAGGTGGAATTAGCTCAACAATGTTGATGCTCAGTATTGTGTGTCACACTCTCAACCCCGGAGCTTGGTATGATGATTAATTATTCATTATTACTGACACTGTCCAACTTGGCTGTAGATCTGCCTTCAATCTTAGCTGTGCCCATTACTGACTAATCACATCATTTACCGTATATACTCGAGTATAAGCCAACCCGAATATAAGCCGAGGCACCTAATTTTACCACAAAAAACTGGGAAAACATATTGACTCGAGTATAAGCCTAGGGTGTCCATCTGCATGCCTCACTGTGCCTCACTTTGCCTCACTGTGCCCATGTGCATGTCTCACTGTGTCCATGCCTCACTTTGCCCATGACTAGACTGACGTTTAACATGGGAGTCTATGGAAGGGGCGCCCGGCTTTGAAAAATCAGTGCTCCCTGGCCGTAGGTCTCCCAGACAACAATCTTTGCACACTTGTAGAGGAGAAATGGGGCTACATGTGTGCAAAGTTTTGGGTCCAGGGGACCTACGACCGGCCAGTACCGGGTCCCCAAAGTCACCGGAGAAATTACCATTTAACATAGGAGTTTATGGAAGGGGTGCCCGGCTTTGAAAAATCATTGCTCCCCGCCCGTAGGTCCCCTGAACAACAAACTTTGCACATTTGTAGAGGAAGAGTGGGGCTACATGTGAGCTGGTACCGGGTCCCCAAAGTCCAGGAGATCAGGAGCAAAAAGGTGACTCGATTATAAGCCGAGGGGGCATTTTCAGCACAAAAAAATGTGCTGAAAAACTCGGCTTAAGCCTCGTACACACGACCGAGTTTCTCGTCGTTAAAAACACGTCGTTTTTTTCGACGAGATTCTTGTTAACCTTGACGAGTTTCTCGTCAAGCTTTCTATGCGTACACACTGACATTTCCCAATTTCCTCGTTGTTCTCCGCGCTCACGTCCAGCACGTACGACGGCACTATAAAGGGGAAGATCGATTTTCTTGGCGCCACCCCTTGGGCTGCTTTTGCTGATCTCGTGTTACCGCGTGTGAAGTAAAAGTTTGTGAAGAGACGATTCGCGCTTTTCAGTCTTCGTGCTTTTCAGTTCGTTTTCTGAGGTTCAGTTTGTGCTTGTGGGTTCGTATCTTGACTTTCAGGGTGTCTAGGCAGGTCGTATCTGTTTTACAGTGCGTTCTTGCCCGTTCGTTTCTGATTTTCAGTTCGTTATTCATAGGCCTTGCTGTTCTAAAGTGCGTTCTGTTCTGTACGTTCTGATAAGACGACCGTTTCCTAGCCATGTCGCCTGGACGTTCTCGTCGTCGAGTTCATGCTGTGCGTGCGCTTGGTGTTGGTCTGCTTGTTTTGGACCAAGACCAGTCCATGAATGGTGTGAGGAGGAGTTCATGGACCAAGAATTGGTTGCTCCAGCGGGACCAATTCTGCCACATGCCTCTGCTGCGGGAGATAGTCGAGAATAATCCTGAGGACTACAGGAATTTTCTGCGGATGTCTGACCTCGTTTTTCAGGAACTGTTGGCTTTGGTGTCCCCCTATATTACCAGGCAGGACACCATTATGCGGGAAGCCATCAGTGCTGAGCAGAAGCTCATCGCCACCTTACGTTACCTGGCGACAGGGAGAAGTCTTCAGGACTTGAAGTTCACGACAAGCATCTCCCCCCAGGCTCTGGGCCTCATAATCCCAGACACCTGTTCTGCCATTATACAAGTCCTGCAGGAGGACTATATTAGGGTAAGTTTTCTCCTTTAACATCACATTTTATGTATTACATGTATGCTAATGTATTGTATTTCTTTCATCCTTCCCTAATTACCATGATTGTAATATGCTGAGAATGTCCCCTTTGTCCCCATGCATGCTGGAAGCTTTAGATTGCCCCTTTTTTTTCTCCTCCATGCATATTTCCCTTCACTAACCTTTCCAGCAGGGGCGCCTGTTGCAACAAATGTTTGGGGGTCCAACCCCAATTTAGGAAATAAACTTCCTCCATTTTTGAAAAGGTGCCTATTAAATGCCCCCAGTTGTCCCCTCCAATGCAGCCATTTTGTCCCCTCCAATGCAGCCATTTTGTCGACTCCAATGCAGCCATTTTGTTCCCTCCAATGCAGCCATTTTGTCCCCTCCAATGCAGCCATTTTGTCCCCTCCAATGCAGCCATTTTGTCCCCTCCAATGCAGCCAGTTCCCCCCCAGCCCTGCACTTACCTTCTTGTGGCAGTGCCATCCTTCTTCTGTCCTTGATGTCTTCTCCTTCCCTTGATGTTGCATCAGCCAATCATGTTACCATTAAACAGACTTGGTGAACATGATTGGCAGAGCAGCCTGTCAGTGTTTACCCAAGGAATGCTCCCCCCCCCCTGCGTCCCCTATTTAACTTTTATGAAGCCAATTACATCCCTCAGGCTGTAATGTGCAAGCCTATTTGCCTCCCTGTTTCTGATATGCAATTTTCACTAGACATGTGCATTCGTTTTCGTCCGAATGCATTTTCGTCCGAATTTCAGCTATTTTCGTTATCGTTTTAACAAACGAAAACGAAAGCACAGAATCCGAAAACCGAAAGATCTGACATAAACAAATGCTTTATTTTCGTTTTCGTTGCTACAACAGTTCGATATAGATAGGAGATTCGACGTGACGCTGACAATAACAATCTGTGTCTATCGAACCTGTGGTCGAATGTGCCTAACCTTAACTCTATTAGTCCAAGATTATTCTACATAGGAGAGAAAAGATTCGACATTATAGAGAGAAAAGATTCGACATAGGAGAGAAAGATTCGACATAGGAGAGAAAAGATTCGACATAGGAGAGAAAAGATTTGACATAGGAGAGGAAAGATTCGACATAGGAGAGGAAAGATTCGACATAGGAGAGGAAAGATTCGACATTGGAGAGAAAAGATTCGACATAGGAGAGAAAAGATTCGACATAGGAGAGAAAAGATTCGACATAGGAGAGAAAAGATTCGACATAGGAGAGAAAAGATTTGACATTATAGAGAGAAAAGATTTGACATTATAGAGAGAAAAGATTCGACATAGGAGAGAAAAGATTCAACATTATAGAGAGAAAAGATTCGACATAGGAGAGAAAAGATTCAACATTATAGAGAGAAAAGATTCGACATAGGAGAGAAAAGATTCAACATTATAGAGAGAAAAGATTCGACATAGGAGAGAAAAGATTCGACATTATAGAGAGAAAAGATTTGTTATTATAGAGAGAAAAGATTCGACATAGAGAGAAAAGATCACTGCTTGTGGGCGGAACATTCGACCGGAAATGTATGATTGCAGAGTCGTACAGTTTCGCTGCTCCGTCGAATCTTCTTTGAACATTCGACAGACACCATAAGCCTTCAATGACAGATTCGACCTTAAATAATTCAGATTTTCGGACGAATGCAATTTTTAACGAAAAACGAAATAAATAAAAACAAATTTCGGGAGTAACTTAATAAATTTATTTTTCGGACGAAAACGAAATTCCGAAACGAAATATTTCAGTGTGCACATGTCTAATTTTCACCCCATAAATGCCGCAGTTATTCATATGTTGGTCGCTTAACAGGGGGCCATCCACCTGAATAGTGGGCGGCATTGACAATACATAGGTTAATGCAAGGCAAGAACCTATGTATTGTTCTGAGTGACGGGCACAGGAGAGAGGGGGCAGTGCTCCAGCGCCCACTCTGGACGCACCGCCACTGCACTGCTATCCTGTGGCCAAACACATCTAACCCCCCCCAAAATAATGTATTAATGGACCATCAGAGGGGGTGATGAATATGAAACATGAGCCTTCCATTATACTTATTGAAAACACCTTAATAAACATAGAATTTGATTGATGTTGGCCTCTAATGTTTTTTATTATAATCTCCTTGTAATGTAATATTTTTAAATTCTAATTTTCTTTCATCTTGTTTGACTCCCCAGCTTCCTTCCACGCCACAGGAATGGCAGACTGTGGCATCGGAGTTTGCCACGCGGTGGGACTTCCCCAACTGCGGTGGTGCCATAGACGGGAAGCACGTCCGCATCGTGCCGCCACCCCGTTCTGGGTCCTACTACTTCAATTACAAGGGGTTTCATAGCATTGTGCTGATGGCGGTGGTGTCAGCACGGTATGAATTCCTCTATGTTGATGTAGGGAAGAATGGCCGGATGTCCGATGGGGGATCCTTCATCCAGACGGAGTTTGCCCTCCGTCTCCAGAGTGACGACCTTGCATTGCCACCGGATGCAGGGAATATTGAAGGACTCCCCTTTGTTTTCTTGGCTGATGAAGCCTTTGGACTCGGACCGCATCTTATGAGGCCATTTCCTCACAGGACCCTGACCCCAGAGAAGAGGGTGTTCAATTACCGGCTGGCCAGGGGCCGAAGAGTCGTTGAAAATGCCTTCGGCATAATGGCCAGCCGGTTCCGCATTTTTATAACTTCAATACACTTGGCGGACTACAAAATAAACGATGTCGTTTTATGCTGCTGTGTGCTACACAATTTTCTCAGCAGAAAATCCAATTCATATATGGCCTCAGTATTGCCTGAGGCTGGACTTTCACCTGCTAATCCCCTGCTGGGCCTGGAATCTGCCCGTCCTGGCTTGCCCCCCCAAAATGCCTGTGAGGTTCGGGACAAATATATGGAATATTTCACGGGTAGGGGGGCAATTCCTATGCCAGGCTATGGCTAAAGATTCCTGGAGAATGATTAAAATAAAAATCTGATTTCTAATTTTAACTTAGGTTTGTTTCCTGTCTCCTAGTTTGTCTTAGTGCATTTGTAGTGCCAAGTGTATTTTCCTTTAGTAAATAACAACCATTTCACTATGTAACCTTAAAAAAAACACAAATAAGGTTAGAGCGTATTGAAAAAAGAAGCTACACGTTGTTTCTGTTCAAACATTTTACTCTGTGCACATTCACACACATTTCCTTTTTTTTTTTATACATTTATTTTTTTTTCCTGGCCACAAACCGCCAATTCTTTTCTTAGGAAAATACAAAAACAGTTGCATTCCAAAAATTACAACATTGGATACCTCTGAGAAATCTGACACATTCACTTACACAAACTATGTCTCTATGTGCCCGTCCTAATATGGGGTCTTGCCACCCCTTGCCCAGCCAAAAATTGAATATGCACACATTTTGTATTATTTTCCACTAGGGATTTGAGACTCCTGATCCCTATTGTCAACATGTGCTATCTGCCATCAGGGGTGATCAATGGACGTGTTTTGGGGGTGCAACCCCTTCCTCAGTTCACCTACTTTAGATACGAGGAAGGGGTTTCATCCCCAAAAGACGTACATGGATATCCCCTGATGGCAGATGGCACATGTTGACACACTGTGTGCATATTAATTTTTTGGCTGGTTGCATTGTCAAAAACAGTATAAAAGGTTGATGAACAGTCATTCCTGAAAAAAAAAATGGGGTTTTGGTTGACTTATTCGATTCTCCCCAAAACATCTAGAATGTCTTTAAATGTTTGATCCATCACATGAATTATTTGTTTTATTCTGTCCAGTTCCGTGCTACATTCCATCACTTGCTGTATTATTCGGAGGGCACTGTCAGCAGAGAAACGTGTACTATCCTTCACCACAACATTTACATTCCCTAAAAACAAAATAAAAAGGTATTATAACTCTGCAGGCCTACATCTCTTACCTCAAGCTGTGGTGTCAGATACTGACCTGTTGTGGTGACCAGTTCCACAACGTCATCCACCTCTCCTTCCTGCACTCCTCTTTTCTCCACCTCAACTTCCTCAACATCCTTCGGTTGTGGGTAGTGATGAGCCGAACACCCCCGGGTTCGGTTCGCACCAGAACCCGCGAACGGACCGAACGTTCGTACGAACATTTAGAACCCTATTAAATACAATGGATGCGAACGTTCGAATTCTAAAGTGCTAATTATAACGACTATTATGCATGTTATTGTCCTAAAAAGGGTTTGGGAACCCGGGTTCTGCACCAGGGGACATGTATCAATGCAAAAAGAAGTTTTAAAAACGGTCGTTTTTCGGGAGCAGTCATTTTAATGATGCATAAAGTGAAAAAAAAAAAGTCAAATATTCCTTTAAATATTGTACCTGGGGGGTGTCTAAAGTATGCCTGTGAAGTGCCACGTGTTTCCCATGTTTAGAACTGTCCCTGCACAAAATGACACTTCTAAAGGAAAAAAAAAACATTTAAAACTGCTTGCGGCTTTAATGTAATGTCTGGTCCCGGTAATATGGATGAAAATCTTTAAGAAAAATGGCATAGCTACCCCATGACCCCCCCCCCCCCTACCCCAGCCCATTACCAGCCCCTTTGGGTCTTGTATGGATATTAAGGGGAACACCGCACACAAAATAAAAAAGGCCCTATATACTCTGAACAGCCGTATACAGGCGGTGCATACAAGACAGGGACTGTAGGTTTGTTCTTATGTAGAATGTGTTTGTAATTTTGAACAGGTACATTGTTTAAGTGTAGCTCCAGCCCAAAAATCTATTTTTAAACTTTTTGGAAAACATAGGTAAGGGTTATCACCCCTGTAACATTTGTTTTGCTGTCTGTGCCCCTGTTCAGAACATTTCACCTCACTTTCCGTCCCAATGACAACTGTTTTTGAAATGTGGTGTTTTTCTTGAAACAAGGATTGGTGATAAAGCATCAGTACAGAGGAGACACCTTTCTCCCATATTAATTCTTACAGGAGAGAATTTTCCTTCCTAGGGGTAGATTTCCTCTCACTTCCTGTTGTCTTCTTGCGTTTGCAAGTAGGAGTCGTTTGTAAGTTGGATGTTTGAAAGTAGGGACCTGCCGTATATACTCTGCAGAAATAGGCCCCTTAGTTTTTGGTGTTGGCACAACACTGTAAGCACTCACAGTTACTCTTGGTTGGTGCTGGAACGCCCTGCTGTCAACTATTATATCAGGAATTGTAATTACATATAATTGTTGAACAGTGGTAGTAAAAATTGGGCCTTTGATGGTGGTGCTGGTGCCACAACACTGTAAGCCCTGACAGTTACTCTTGGTGGGTGCAGCAATGGGCCCTGCTGTGAATTATTAGATCAAGAATTGTAATTGCATGCCCCTGTTGAACAGGGGCTGAAAAATTGGGCCTTTCGTGGTGGTGGTGGTGTTGCCACAACACTGTAAGCCCTCAGAGTTACTCTTGGTGGGTGCAGGAATGGGCCCTGCTGTGAATTATTAGATCAAGAATTGTAATTACATGCCCCTTTTGAACAGGGGCTGAAAAATTGGGCCTTTCGTGGTGGTGGTGGTGGTGGCGTTGCCACAACACTGTAAGCCCTCAGAGTTACTCTTGGTGGGTGCAGCAATGGGCCCTGCTGTGAATTATTAGATCAAGAATTGTAATTACATGCCCCTGTTGAACAGGGGCTGAAAAATTGGGCCTTAGGCACTGGTGGCACAACACTGCAACCCCTCACAGATACTGTACTTGGAGCACAGCAATGAGCCCTGTTGCAAAGTATTGCTTCAAAAATTGTAATGACACGCCCCTGTTAAACAGGGGCTGAAAAATTGGGCCTTAGGCACTGGTGGCACAACACTCCAACCCCTCACAGATACTGTACTTGGAGCACAGCAATGAGCCCTGTTGCAAAGTATTGCTTCAAAAATTGTAATTACACGCCCCTGTTAAACAGGGGCTGAAAAATTGGGCCTTAGCCACTGGTGGCGGCACCCATAAACAAAAATGATCTTCCAAGCTATCATCATCAATCGTATCATTGAGGACTCGGAGGAGGAGGATAGCCAGTCAACATAACAGCACAGGCACTCAGCATCAGCATCAGTCTTGAAGGGATGTGACATGTTAAAATCAATTAGTCTGTTATATCAGCATCAGGTGTGTGGTAGCTGGTGGTGATCCAAGACTGGTTCATCTTGATGAAAGTCAGTCGATCAACCGAGTCCGTGGACAGGCGCACCCTGTGATCCGTGACAAATCCTCCAGCAGCACTGAATGTGCGTTCCGAAAGAACGCTGGATGCAGGACAGGCCAGTAGCTCAATTGCATACTGTGCAAGCTCTGGCCAGTGATCCATCCTCAAGACTCAGTAAGCCAGAGGATTTTCGGTGGGGAAGGTGTCCAAGTCTGACCTTGCCCCTAGATATTCCTGCACCATGTTTATCAGACGCTGGCGATGGTTGCTGGAACCGATCATACTTTGGGGCTGCGGACTAAAGAATTGTCTGAACGCATCGGTCAGACGGCCACCTTCCCCACCGCTCCTTCTTTGACTGGCCGAAGCCTCAGCAACTCGTTGTCCAGGACCAGGAGTTTGTAACCTCCCAGTCTCTGGGAACGCGTTGCACAGACCTTTCTGCAAGGCCTCCCGGAGTTGTCTCATCCTCTGCTCCCTCTGCGACGGTAACATAAGGTCCGCAACCTTACCCTTGTACCGTGGATCAAGGAGAGTGGCCAGCCAGTAATGGTCCCTCTCCTTGATCCGAAGAATACGAGGATCCTTCCGCAGACTTTGCAGGATCAGGGAGGCCATGCAGCGTAGGTTAGCTGAGGCATTCGGTCCGGAGTCCTCTGGGTCACTAAGGACGACATGATCCGCAGCCACCTCCTCCCAGCCACGTACAAGTCCACTGGTTTCTTGGGACTGTAAATCATCCCTAAAAGACTGCTGCTGATGATGCTGAGTGCCAGCCTCCACCTCCATGCTGACACAATCCTCCTCCTCCTCCTCCTCTTCCTGTGCGATGGGTGGGACAGAAGGAACACTGTCTGGGTAAAGGGGGCCTTGAGAGGCAAGGAAGTCCTCCTCTTCCTGCCTCTGTTCTGCCTCAAGTGCCCTGTCCATTATTCCACGCAGCGTGTGCTCCAACAGGTGGACAAGAGGTACAGTGTCACTGATGCATGCACTGTCACTGCTCACCATCCTCGTGGCCTCCTCAAATGGTGCCAGGACAGTACATGCATCCCTGATCATGCCCCACTGGCGTGGAGAAAAAAAACCAAGCTCCCCTGACCCTGTCCTGGTGCCGTAGTCGCACAGGTACTCATTGATGGCCCTCTGCTGCGTGTGCAGCCGCTGCAGCATGGCCAACGTTGAGTTCCACCTGGTGGGCATGTCACATATAAGGCGGTTCTTGGGCAGGTTCAACTCCTTTTGCAGCTCAGCCAGGCGAGCACTGGCATTATAAGATCTGCGGAAATGCACACAGACTTTCCTGGCCTGCCTCAGGACATCCTGTAAGCCCGGGTACCTGCCCAAGAACCGCTGCACCACCAGGTTAAGGACGTGAGCCACACAGGGCACATGGGTCAGTTGTCCCTGTCGGAGGGCGGAGAGGAGGTTGGTGCCATTGTCGCAAACCACCATTCCTGGCTTAAGCTGGCGTGGCGTCAACCACCTCTCGGCCTGGCCCTGCAGAGCAGACAGGACCTCTGCCCCAGTGTGGCTTCTGTCCCCCAAACACACCAGCGCAAGCACGGCATGGCATCTTTTTGCCTGCGTACTTGCGTAGCCCCTTGAACGGCTACGGAGCACCGCTGGTTCAGAGGACAAAGCACAGGAAGAGGCCATGGAGGAAGAAGAAGAGGAGGGGGTGGAGGAGAGAGGTGTGTCACAACCAGTAGTAGCATTTTGGAGGCGTGGCGGTGGAACAACCTCCAACACTACTGCACCTTGTCCTGCATCCTTCCCAGCTGCCAAAAGAGTGACCCAATGGGCTGTGAAAGAAAGGTAACGTCCCTGTCCATGCCTGCTGGACCATGAGTAAGCGGTAATATGCACCTTACCGCTGACCGCCCTGTCCAGCGAGGCCAAGACATTGCCTTCCACATGCCGGTAGAGAGCCGGAATAGCCTTCCGTGAGAAAAAGTGGCGTTTGGGAACCTGCCACTGAGGAACCGCACATTGCACAAACTCACGGAAGGGGGCCGAGTCTACCAACTGAAAAGGCAGCAGTTGAAGCGCTAGCAATTTAGCCAAGCTAGCATTCAACCGCTGGGCATGTGGATGGCTGGGAGTGAACTTCTTTCAACGGTCCAGCAGCTGGGGCAGGGAAATTTGCCTGCTAGAATCGGACGTCGGTGTACTGCTAGCAGAGTGGCCGCAAGTACTTGGCTGTGACACACCTAATTCTACACCGTCATTCCTCTCAGTGCATGTTTCAGAGAGGACTGAAGTTATAGTGGGGTTGGAGATCCCAGCTGATGCGGTGCAAGGAGAGGTCCGCTTTGTTCTTTGGTGTGGGTCTTTGAGGTAGGCTTGCCAACGAGCTGCATGGCAGGTCAACATATGTCTGGTCAGGCATGTGGTACCCAAGCGGCTGATGTTTTGGCCACGCGATATACGCTTGAGACATATGTTGCAAACAGCAGCTGTGCGATCTGCACTAGCCTCAAAAAAGGCCCACACCAAAGAACTTTTTGAATGACGGGCAGAGGCAGCGCCCTGCACAGGCGGAGCTCTGCGGTGTGATTCCGTCGGTGTACTGCCCTTACGCTGGCCACCAAAGGGCATCCTGCCTCGTTGGAGATGTGCCTCCTCCTCATCCTCCTCCTCCTCCTCTCTCCTATTAGGCACCCACGTGGAGTCAGTGACCTCATCATCCCCTCCCTCCTCATCACTGGAGCCAATCTGGCAGTATGCTGCAGCTGCTGGAACATGACTGCCAGATTGGTGTCCTTCTTGAGCATCCCCTCTGTCTGCTCTCACGCTACTGCCTTCCTGTAGCTGGGTTTCATCATCAGACCCTTCGAAACGCTGGGCATCCTCCTGGAGCATGTACCCAACACTGTGCTCAAACAGTTTGGGGGACTCCTCAGGAGGAGGACATGGTGGGTCTAGGGAAGGAGTGACTGATGATGAGTCTGACATTGATACCAGGGAAGAGGACGCTTTGGCAGCTGCTTTGCCAGTACCCTGAGCCTGGGTGAGAGAGGATGAGGAGGAGGAGGAGGGCTTGGTCATCCACTCTACCAAGTCTTCGGCATGATGTGGCTCAACATGTCCAGCTGCCGAAAAGAAGGACAAGCGTGTCCCATGGCCATGTGCTGATGACAATGTACCGCGTCCACGACCAGCACTGTTGCCCCCAGACACAGAGCCTGCTTGCCCTCTTTTATTGCCTCCTGACTGTCTGCCTCTCCTTGTTTGCCTTCCAGACATTCTAATGGATGGCCTGCAGGGAGATGGGAAAAAAGCAATAAGGGCTACCTTCAGGTGTCCTTCTCTGTCCCTTTACTTAAGGATTTCTAAATATGGTTGAGGATGATTGCTTTCGCACAGAATAGCACAACGACAATTTCCCTGACTGTCCAAAAAACAAGGATTTCAAAGATGGTTGATGAGGAATGCTTTAGCACAGTATAGCACAAGGAGAATTTCCCTCACTGTCCTTCCCTGTCCCTACAAACAAGGATTAGCGCAGTAAAACACACTGACACTCTCCCTACCTATAGTTTTCTGTCCCTATAAAAAATGTTTTTTTAAAGATGGTTGATGATCAATGCTTTAGCACACTATAGCACAAGGAGAATTTCCCTCACTGTCCTTCCCTGTCCCTACAAACAAGGATTAGCACAGTAAAACACACTGACACTCTCCCTACCTATAGTTTTCTGTCCCTATAAAAAATGTTTTTTTAAAGATGGTTGATGATCAATGCTTTAGCACAGTATAGCACAAGGAGAATTTCCCTCACTGTCCTTCCCTGTCCCTACAAACAAGGATTAGCACAGTAAAACACACTGACACTCTCCCTACCTATAGTTTTCTGTCCCTATAAAAAATGTTTTTTTAAAGATGGTTGATGATCAATGCTTTAGCACACTATAGCACAAGGAGAATTTCCCTCACTGTCCTTCCCTGTCCCTACAAACAAGGATTAGCACAGTAAAACACACTGACACTCTCCCTACCTATAGTTTTCTGTCCCTATAAAAAATGTTTTTTTAAAGATGGTTGATGAGGAATGCTTTAGCACAGTATAGCACAAGGAGAATTTCCCTCACTGTCCTTCCCTGTCCCTACAAACAAGGATTAGCACAGTAAAACACACTGACACTCTCCCTACCTATAGTTTTCTGTCCCTATAAAAAATGTTTTTTTAAAGATGGTTGATGATCAATGCTTTAGCACACTATAGCACAAGGAGAATTTCCCTCACTGTCCTTCCCTGTCCCTACAAACAAGGATTAGCACAGTAAAATACACTGACACTCTCCCTACCTATAGTTTTCTGTCCCTATAAAAAATGTTTTTTTAAAGATGGTTGATGATCAATGCTTTAGCACACTATAGCACAAGGAGAATTTCCCTCACTGTCCTTCCCTGTCCCTACAAACAAGGATTAGCACAGTAAAATACACTGACACTCTCCCTACCTATAGTTTTCTGTCCCTATAAAAAATGTTTTTTTAAAGATGGTTGATGATCAATGCTTTAGCACACTATAGCACAAGGAGAATTTCCCTCACTGTCCTTCCCTGTCCCTACAAACAAGGATTAGCACGGTAAAACACACTGACACTCTCCCTACCTATAGTTTTCTGTCCCTATAAAAAATGTTTTTTTAAAGATGGTTGATGATCAATGCTTTAGCACACTATAGCACAAGAAGAATTTCCCTCACTGTCCTTCCCTGTCCCTACAAACAAGGATTAGCACAGTAAAACACACTGACACTCTCCCTACCTATAGTTTTCTGTCCCTATAAAAAATGTTTTTTTAAAGATGGTTGATGATCAATGCTTTAGCACACTATAGCACAAGGAGAATTTCCCTCACTGTCCTTCCCTGTCCCTACAAACAAGGATTAGCACAGTAAAACACACTGACACTCTCCCTACCTATAGTTTTCTGTCCCTATAAAAAATGTTTTTTTAAAGATGGTTGATGATCAATGCTTTAGCACAGTATAGCACAAGGAGAATTTCCCTCACTGTCCTTCCCTGTCTCTACAAACAAGGATTAGCACAGTAAAACACACTGACACTCTCCCTACCTATAGTTTTCTGTCCCTATAAAAAATGTTTTTTTAAAGATGGTTGATGATCAATGCTTTAGCACACTATAGCACAAGGAGAATTTCCCTCACTGTCCTTCCCTGTCCCTACAAACAAGGATTAGCACAGTAAAACACACTGACACTCTCCCTACCTATAATTTTCTGTCCCTATAAAATTTTTTTTTTTAAAGATGCTTGATGATCAATGCTTTAGCACACTATAGCACAAGGAGAATTTCCCTCACTGTCCTTCCCTGTCCCTACAAACAAGGATTAGCACAGTAAAACACACTGACACTCTCCCTACCTATAGTTTTCTGTCCCTATAAAAAATGTTTTTTTAAAGATGGTTGATGATCAATGCTTTAGCACAGTATAGCACAAGGAGAATTTCCCTCACTGTCCTTCCCTGTCCCTACAAACAAGGATTAGCACAGTAAAACACACTGACACTCTCCCTACCTATAGTTTTCTGTCCCTATAAAAAATTTTTTTTTAAAGATGGTTGATGATCAATGCTTTAGTACACTATAGCACAAGGAGAATTTCCCTCACTGTCCTTCCCTGTCCCTACAAACAAGGATTAGCACAGTAAAACACACTGACACTCTCCCTACCTATAGTTTTCTGTCCCTATAAAATATTTTTTTTTAAAGATGGTTGATGATCAATGCTTTAGCACACTATAGCACAAGGAGAATTTCCCTCACTGTCCTTCCCTGTCCCTACAAACAAGGATTAGCACAGTAAAACACACTGACACTCTCCCTACCTATAGTTTTCTGTCCCTATAAAAAATGTTTTTTTAAAGATGGTTGATGATCAATGCTTTAGCACAGTATAGCACAAGGAGAATTTCCCTCACTGTCCTTCCCTGTCCCTACAAACAAGGATTAGCACAGTAAAACACACTGACACTCTCCCTACCTATAGTTTTCTGTCCCTATAAATTTTTTTTTTTTAAAGATGGTTGATGATCAATGCTTTAGCACACTATAGCACAAGGAGAATTTCCCTCACTGTCCTTCCCTGTCCCTACAAACAAGGATTAGCACAGTAAAACACACTGACACTCTCCCTACCTATAGTTTTCTGTCCCTATAAAAAATGTTTTTTTAAAGATGGTTGATGATCAATGCTTTAGCACAGTATAGCACAAGGAGAATTTCCCTCACTGTCCTTCCCTGTCCCTACAAACAAGGATTAGCACAGTAAAACACACTGACACTCTCCCTACCTATCCTTCTCTTTCCCTAAACTAAAGGAATCCAGGTTAAGCAAGAATAAAAAATGTCACTGTCCCTGCCTATGCTTCTCTTTCCCTGCTCCGGAACACACTACACTAGGCCGCCGTGCTGGCGGCCTTTTATAGTGTGGGGCATGTACTAAACACCCTCAGCAATAATTGGCCACAGGCATCCTGCCTGTGGCCAATCATTGCTCTCCTCGCTGCCAGCGCTGTGATTGGCCAAGCATGCGGGGTCACAGTGCATGCTTGGCCAATCACAGCGCCTGGATGACACTGCGATGGCGTAGTGCATTGTGGGCCGTTCGCGTCACTCGAATTAGGCGCGAACAGCCCAAATCGTTCGATCTTCGTCGAAAGATCGAACAGCCGATGTTCGAGTCGAACGTATGTTCGACTCGAACACCGAGCTCATCCCTAGTTGTGGGTCTTTGGGAGTTTGGGGTTGTTGTGAAGCTGTGGGGTTCCTGTGCTCCCTGGAGTGTTCTCCTCCCAGTCTTCTCTCCCCTATGATAATCAAACAAAAGGTCTATTTATCACACTGAAATTCGCTATGAAAAATAAAAACAGGCTAAATTGCTTGGAAGTGGGGTACAAGTGTATGTTTGGGCGGAAGTTAAAGATGAATGCATTATTTGGAACCAAAAATATGTTTAGTATTCACCTTTGGCTGTCAGTTTTTAGACATGGAGGCACCACAAAAAATCACTAATGCACCTGTGTGGGACACCCAAAAAAGGCGGGGCTGGTGGCTCACACTATAGTGCTCCAAAGTACAGATGTGGAAGCAGCTGCTGAGTGTCCTCTCCTTTACACTGACAAAAGTTTGCATTTCATTCTCTTTACAAACACATCATCTAGCCTAAAAATTTGGAACAAAAATGTTAAAAAAACACGCAGATGTCTAATTACTTTTGTGGCTATAAAATAAGCCAAAACAGCGGATAGTGGCCGAACGAAGTGTCTGTAACGTAACGAACGATTACTGTGCCAAACCAAGTTCAAATTAATAAATTATGGAAGGGAGTCCAATATGATAAAATCACAAAAAGGAGCAACATGTAAGTTGAGAAAAACATTAATAGCCGAAAAGTGTACATTTTACTTACTTTTTGATAGCGTTCTCTTAATGCTCCTTAACTGCTCTGGCTCCCTCAGTTTGAGGTCTGACCACCTCTTTCTGAGCTGCTCATTTGAGCGTTTCACCCCGAAATTCGTCTTCAGACTCTTCACGACTTTCTTGAGGGTTTTGGCCTTCCTTCTATTTGGTTTGCTATACGGCCCATGCTTTGCGTCATAATCCGACTTGAGCAAGATGTCCACCATCTCCGCCATCTCCGCAAAAGACATTTTAGATGCCTTGTATCTCCTCCTTGATCGTGACGTTTCCTCGGTCTCCGGGCTTGTCTCCTCCTCGTTAGTTGCGAATTATCAGACACCTGCTGTAAATCCGCCATATCTGTCTGCGCGTCGAAAGAGAAGGGGCGGGGAAAAGATGTTAGTTAGAACGTCATGGGCGGCGACGTGTGCGGAGCGACGTGTTCGTAGTTTGACGCATGCGTGGTGTATATATACCAAACACACATGTGACTATACTACGTTCGGTGTGCGGAGAGAGGAGTTCAAGTTACGGACGTGCGAACAAAGGTATGTGATTTTGTGAGTTGGACAAATTGTTGGCCTATACTGTCTTGAGAATGTTGTAGGATATATATGGTGACTACGATGTTAAGGAGGTTAGACTGTTTGCCTCACATTAGTTATATATTATTTATTTTACTTGCAGATACAATATGAATGTCTTCATTAGTGATAGAGATTTCCTGGCGGAATTTATAGACCGGGTAAGGGAGCTGCCCGCTCTGTGGGAGACGAAAAACCCCATCCACAAAAAAAGAGGGGTGAGAAAAGCAGCGCTGGAGACCCTGCTCCCATTTGTGCAGACCAAGGTGCCCACAGCCACAGCAAAACAGGTGGACACTAAAATTGGGAGCTTGAGAGGCACCTACAGGACTGAACGCTCTAAGGTCCTGGCTTCTCAGAGGTCAGGAGCAGCAGCAGATGATGTGTATGTCCCGATTTTGTGGTACTACAGCAGGATGTCCTTCCTGGATGACCACATTGAGGCAAGGCCATCACTATCCACTCTTCCCCCCAGACTTCCCTGCAGCCAACCTGAGCCTTCTCTGGAGCAAGAGGAGGCAGCCATCCTGGATGATCCTGATTTGGCCATCTGGAGCCAGGTATAGTATTAAATGAAAATGTATTGGGATAAAATTAATGTTTGACAAATATGTCAAGATGACAAACATAAACTATTTAGAGTTCCACAAGTGAAATCAAGATCTCTAGACATTAGTCTGCACTTAATTGGGTGCTAAATAGTCAATCTGATGTAGTTGTAAATTTTAGAAAATGATTTCAGGATTTACATTCTAATTGCTTCAATTATGATTATAAAATTTGAGGCAAAGATTAAAGCAACATATTAAACTATGTCCCTTTTTCATACACAGGATGAAATCAGCCAGGAGGAGGGTCTGGAAACTGTCAGGCAGGAGGAGGAAGGGCCCAGTGGCAGCCAGGAGGTGGCAGGGCCCAGTGGAAGGCAGGAGGTGGCAGGGCCCAGTGGCAGCCAGGAGGTGGCAGGGCCCAGTGGCAGCCAGGAGGTGGCAGGGCAAAGGAGAAGCACCAGATCACAGGTGCCTCCCATCCGATTTCCCAAAAGAGGCAGGAGGGACAGGACCACCAGTGAGGCAGCAATGGCCCTTATTAAAGAGGCCCATGCCACCCTCAAAGAGCCCACATCCCCTGAAGAGGCCATTGCCGGCCTAGTGGAGGCAAAGTTCAAGGTGATGAGCATGGAGCAACGCCTCCTATGCAAGCCCCTGCTCATCACCTTGCTCAACAAGGGGGTGATGGGAAAAATTACCCCCAATACAGCAATTTGTGAGGTGGCACAACTGTCCCAACCTCAACCTCCTCCTCCACCTCCACCTTCTTCTTCTGCCCCACCCCCTTCTCCTCCACCTCCACCTTCTTCTTCTGCCCCACCCCCTTCTCCTCCACCTCCTCCTCCACCTTGTTCTTCCGCCCGACCCCCTTCTCCTCCACCTCCACCTTGTTCTTCTGCGCCACCCCCTTCTCCTCCACCTCCTCCTCCCTCCTGACAGGAGTACCCCTCCAGTGGCCCAGCCTCCAGCCAAACGAAGAAGGAAGGCTGCAGGGAAGGCTTCAGGAAAGGTTGCAGGGAAGGTTGCCAGGAAGACGAGAAAGTGATGGCCTTGCTTCATTGTGGTCGGACAGAAGGCAGCCTGTTGTAGTACCACACACTTGGGACATATATCTCACCTGCTGCTGTTCCTGACCTCTGGGAGGCCAGCATCAGATTGTGCTCAGAAATGTTGGCCTTCTCAAGCTCCCAATTTTAGTGTCCACACAGGGTTGATGTGTGGTCTGGGGTCCCTGGGATGCACAAATGGGAGCAGGTTCTCCAGCGCTGCCTTCTCTTTATTTTATTTGAAACATGAATAAATGTTATTTTTGTTTAAGTTCATACTTGACTATGTGTATTTGTAAAAATTTAAAATTTAGCTTTGGAGTAAGCAGAGACATTTGACTGACAAAAAAAGGGACAGATAACAACCCCCCTAAAAAATAAAATAATCTGATTTCCCAAAAAGAGGGTGTAAAATTTAACAACTATATATTAAAATATTCAATGGGAGATCACTATCAAAACATTGCGAAAATAAAATTAACATCAGTTTGAAAAATATAAAAATGTTAATTATTCATAAAAACTTGCACGATATAATACACATAAATCTTCTTAAGAGCAGCATGAAAAAGGTTAAAAAAAGATAGTCATAACTCTGTGTGAATATCAGCAGCAAAAGAAGTTCTTTCGTTTTGATTAATGTAACATTCTAACGAAGATTTCAATGCACAACATTTAAACGATGCAATAATTTAGAGCGTGACGAATGTGCTATCTCCATTGCGAAGGCTTGTTTTACCAGAAGATGCGCTCCCGTCTCATACTTGCTTCTGAGCATGCACGCTTTTGAAAGACTCGTTAAAGCATACACACGAACCATTTTCTCGTCACAAAACAGGCTGACGAGAAACACGACGAGGAAATCTGGAATCCTGACGAGAAAATAGAGAGCAGGTTCTCTATTTTCTCGTCGAGATTCACGGCAATTTTCTCGTCGTAAAACCATACACACGAACGTTTTTCTCGAGAAAAAAGCTCTCGCGGCACTTTTCTTGCCGGTTTTGGACGAGAAAATCAGTCGTGTGTACGAGGCTTAATACTCGATATATATATATACGGTAACTTGCAAAACTTAGCATTATGAATACAAGGATAAAAGCAACTTACCATCCTAGAATTGCGAAATTGGTATTCATTTTGATTTTGGAAAACATGGCACATATAGAAAAAAAGGGGTTGGTTGGATACCACAGTGGTAATTATTATTGCAATACATAAAGAACTTGACAGGTGGACTTTAGCTTTACCACATGGTGATCATGGTATTAATATACAATAGATTTATTGATATCATTGATACAATTATCTTATATTAATACCATGGTCTTCATGTGGTATGGGCAAAGTCCACCTTTCAAGTTCTCTGTGTATTAGGAAAATCCTTTGCTAATTTATTTACTATTGCATTAGAGCTTATTGGGACAATTTCAGTAAAAGCTGTTTAATCCATTCTTATGTTTCGGAGTCATAGGGATACCTTCATTCATATAATTGTATCTGCACTGCATATGGTTTTATTAGGCAGTAGAAGTAAATTTGAAAAGGCAAAGTCCACCCAATTGCCCAAAAAGAAGAAAAGATCAAATTATTACAATAAGATTAGCCTGGATATGTGTGAAATGTTTTTTTTTTTAATAATATGCATTTATTTTAGATCCTGTCATCCTGTATTTGTTTTTTTTTTATACAACCAAATGAAATAAATAGGGCTACTAGATGCTAAAACAAAAAGGCACAGTCTGCTACCTGCTCCTTATTGATATCATTACAATCAAGGTATTTGCTTGAGTGCAGTATATAAGGTATGCTCACTCACACGCCTGCTTGTGGAGCCACATGAACATGTCCTTGCACACATCTTTGTTAAAGTACATCTAAGGCTCCATTCACACTTGTGTGACTTGTCATGCAACTTTGTACATCAAAGTCGCATAGGTACAAGAGAATTTGTGGGATTTTGAAGGTGCAGGTATGATACAGTGATCTCAAAATTTTGAAAAACATTATTTTATTAAACCGAGATTAAAAATTGTCTAAAAACAATTATAGCAAGTACACAAAACATGATTCTTATGGATACAGTGATTTAGATGGAATTCCCAACATGTTTCACCCAGGGGATGCTGTCCACTTGAGGTACAAGCTTTCCAATAGAGATAAAAATATATATATAACATATATATAACAGTCATATCAATACCAAACTTATAATTATATAAGAAAAACATAAAAAAATTTAGACAATGAAAATTTATTTTCTAGAAAAATAAATATTAACATACATGTGTACAAGTATTGATATGACTGTTATATATATATATATATATATATATATATATATATATATATATATATATATATATATATATTTCTCTGTTGGTTCAAGTTTTCAGAAACTTTGCACTTAACTCACCTAATCACCAACACTAAAGTATTGTGATAATGCATAATACCGTTTTTGGCTGTCTCTGACCCGTCAGAGAGATTACCCTTTACTTTCTGTCCCACAGACACAACAGGGGGTAAGAGAAAATTCCTCCAAAGGAAGTTTTTACCAAAATTTCGAAACAAAGGGCCAGCTTACTATCCCTCAGACTTAAGAGGGGCCAGACTATGGCCAGTGGGAGTAGAAAATGTCCCGGAGTCTGTAGCAATGCCCCGTCATTGGTGTCAGTGGGAAGATTCGTGCCCTGTCCTTGATGTCAGTGGAATGAATAGTGCCCCGTCCTTGGTGTTGGTGAGAGGAATAGTGCCCCATCCTTGGTGCCAGTGAGAGGAATAGGTGCCCCATTATTGGTGTCAGTGAGAGGAATAAGTACCCTATCCTTGGTGTCAGTGAGAGGAATAAGTACCCTATCCTTGGTGTCAGTGAGAGGAATAAGTACCCTCTCCTTGGTGTCATTGAGAGGAATAGTGTCCCATTGGTTATGTCAGTGGGAGGAATAGTGTCCCATTGTTAATGTCAGTGGGAGGAATAGTGCACCAAAGGCTGGATAAAGTCAAGCAAAGGGCCGCATCCGGTCACTGGGCTGCAGTTTGGAGACCACTGCCCTAGATGATTTTCCCTCACCTCCAGTTCATGTGACAGTTCTAAAATTCTGGATTTCCCATCATTTTTTGTACCAGGGACAATAATCACAAGGACTAATAGTAAGGCCCCTTTCACACGGACGTTCCGTATGTCCGTTTTTCATCCATCCTTTTTCGGATGAAAAACGGACATACATGTATCCCTATGGGATAGCAGATGTCAGCGGATGAACATCAGTCTCCGCTATGGTCCGTTTAGCATGACGGAGGAAAATCCTACTTTTCCATTCGTCTGCGGATCGGATGAAAACGGACAGACGGTCCGTTTTCATCAGTTCCCCCCATAGGAGAAAGCGGCGATCCGACCGGTCCGTTTCTGCACAATGTGCAGAGACAGACAAGTCATCCGCCGGCTCAGCGGGGATCAACGGAGCGATCTCCGCTGAGCAAGCGGATATTCACGGGGCGGATCATGACGGGATCCGCCCCATGTGAAAGAGCCCAGAGTGAATCTCACAGATAGCAATAAAAACTAGACAGGGTTTTTTACTACTTGCTTATCCTATCCAAAAACCAAAATAAATATTTTGGATTAGAATATACTTTTTAATTAAGCATTGGTAACTTTAGTACTACCTATTAAGTTACAAAGCTTTTGAAGATCTTGCCTGTAATGCAACAGAATAATTATAATGCTGTGAAACTACGGACTGCTGTACAACCGTATTGGAGGTCAGACAGTACATAGGAATGGGGTGCTGCTTATTTAACCACCATTAAAAAAACTCCACATATACAAAAATATATGTATGTAATGTGTGTGTGTGTGTATATATATATATATATATATATATATATATATATATATATATGTAGCGGCCTCACCCCATCTCTTTTGTCTAGGGGTATCACACACGACAGGGTGAGATGCGCTACGGCCCATGTCCTCCCCATAACTGTGGGTAAGGTGAAGGCCAGTACCAGATATTTCCTCGGGCCTATGTGCTTCTGTAAAGGATTAAGTCCTGTTGTGCCAACACTTCCCTTTGCTCCCATTAACCAGAGTTCCACACACCGATCACAGTCCAACTCTTGTTTTATTGCATATCTCACAATAAACAGTGCTTCAGTAGCCAACTGGTTGCGACTTGTTAACATTCTGATACAGGGGAATGAGCAGGCCGAGGCACTATCCTAATTCTCAGCGAAACCATTGCGATCTCGCCAGCGGTTACTATAGCCATAGCTTGAAAGGACTTAGAGCTTTAGAGTCTCTACCAGCGACTCAAGAGAACATAGATAGGAGTACCTTCGATGCGTTGCGGCCCCTATCAGGGGAAGATGTCCCTCCAAGGGAGTTACCAGAGGCCCATCCGTCACTGGGTTGATGCTGCTCCAGACTCTCTGAATGGGTAACCTCCCCGGCCTCCTCACCTCAGACATGGGCCCCATCCACTTCAGGGACCCTCGGACTTCTCCACCCTCGCGGGACCCAGTCGAAGTCACTGGGCCCCAGGCCTCCTGGTTTAGTACCTCACCCCAGGCTGAAGGTGCCTGGGATGGACTCCAACTCCATTCCGGTCAGGCCTAGGGCACCTGAGCCGGAATCCGGAACGGCCCGCACCCAGGCCTAAGGTGCCTGGGCGCGTGATGATCAACCTCCAGAAGAGCAAGACCTCGTGACTAGGGCGTCTCCCCCTTTTATCCCCTCCAATGACGCCACGGCAGGTTCCCCGCCCTTGCCGTACCATCTCCGAGAAGGGACAAAAAGGGACAGCACTATGGCAGTGAATCTACCTTGAGCCTGCGGGCACTCACCACCCACTGGCCAAGGAGATTATTACACCGCCCAATCCTCCACGAATACAAAAAGTCATTACTCCCATACCTACACACCTGAACTTCCACCCAGGTGTACCCCACCTAAATTTAAAGACCCCGCTACGTATATATTTATATATACCGTATATATAGTACCGGTGTGTGTATATATATATATATATATATATATATATATATATATATATATATATATATATTATATTATATATTGTGAGAGTTAGCATCAAATGGTAGAGCTTTACAGGAGACCACCACTCTTTCTTATTTTTAAGGGCTTTTTTTGCCCAATTTTATTAAAGAAAGTTCAAAGTTCCAGAAAATCAAAACAACAGGTTTCCCTCACAGGGGTTTCCAGCATTTCACTCTTGGAAAGGGATAGACATTAAGCCTCCTGGCTTATACATACGACACTGATGCTCTGGCCCTTGTCTGGCTCCTACAGACTGTTTCACAGTACCACTCAGTACCTTGATCTATAAACTTGGCAGCCACTTGCTGCTCTGGCTTCCATCTATACTCCTGGACAGAGACCTCCTCTGTTTGCTAGGTGAAGCCCAGAACCATGGTCAGGTCACCACTAAAAGCCCAGCACACACCTGACCAATTACTGTGCTGGTGGTTCTGAAAACCTGGACCCTGAATTGGAGATTTCATCCCACCCAAATCTCTTAGAAAACTCCAGGCTCCAGGTCCCACTACTGACTTTACAAAACCATAAGGAAACTGAAAAGCCAGTTCCCTCTGCATTAAGCAAACACCCTGGAGCCACTAGCGTTGCTAGCCAGGTGCGGGGGGGGGGGCGGGCCGCACCCGGGTGACACCCACCAGAGGGGTGACACCCGTGGGTAGCGCATCGGCACCACACTGACATCGCCCGCCCGCTGCGGCTGTGTCCCTCAGTAGAGCGGAAGGAAGCCGCCGCCCCCTCTGCCTCCTCTCTGTTTACATACACAGAGGAGGAGGAGGAGGAGCCCGCGCTCGAGGGACACACCGCTGTGTGTATCTGCCGCTCTGTTCTGAGGTCTGTAAGGTAAGGGGGCATCTTTACTGATGGGGGAGGGGGTGTCTGTACTGCTGGGGTCTGCACAAGGGGGAGTTTGCACCAGGGGGGGCTGTAACTGAGGGGGTGTCTGTACTGAGGGGGGTGTGGTACTGAGGGGGGTGTCTGGTACTGAGGGGGGTGTCTGGTACTGAGGGGGGTGTCTGGTACTGAGGAGGGGGTCTGGTACTGAGGAGGGGGTCTGGTACTGAGGAGGGGGTCTGGTACTGAGGAGGGGGTCTGTAACTGAGGAGGGGGTCTGTAACTGAGGGGGGGGTGTCTGTAACTGAGGGGGGGTGTCTGTAACTGAGGGGGGTGTCTGTAACTGAGGGGGGTGTCTGTAACTGAGGGGGGTGTCTGTTACTGAGGGGGGTGTCTGTTACTGAGGGGGGTGTCTGTACGAGGGGGGTGTCTGTATGAGGGGGTGTCTGTACGAGGGGGGTCTCTGTAACTGAGGGGGTCTGCACTGAGGTGGGGGTGTCTGTACTGAGGGGGAGGTTCATACTGAGGAAGGCGGGTCTATATTGATGGCAGGGAGTCTGTACTTAGTGGAGCGGGTTTGTACTGAGGGAGGGGATCTATACCGTTGGAGGGGGGTCTGTACTGAGGGGGGACTATAGTTGTTGGGGGGTGACACCATTTTTTTCACACCGGGTGACACCAACCCTAGTGACGCCACTGCCTGGAGCCCCTCAACCTGCCTGGTTGAGAATCCTGGGTTATGACCCCTATTTAGACCCTGGCAGGGTACTACACTGCCAATACAGTGGAACCTCGGATTGTGAGTAACATGGTTAACAAGCGTTTTGCAATACGAGCACTGTATTTTAAAAAAATCCTGACTCGGTTTGTGAGTGTTGTCTCGCAAAACGAGCAGGATTCAAGCCACAGCGGTGTGCAGTACCGCGTTTGGCCTAAGGTGGGGGGCGCCAAAGCCGAGTGGCGCCGAACGGCGCCAATCGGAGCAGATTAGCGCAGTTCGGAAATGCTTGGAAAGACTCGGAATTACTCAGTTTCCGAGCCTTTCCAAGGTTTTACAAGGTCAGCCGAGCTGTCCTCGGGCCTTTCCGTGTGTTTCCGAGGCTCTCTGGTGCCCCCCCACCTCTGGCCACATGCGGTATTGCATGCCATTGAAGTCAATGCGGGTAAAAATATTTTCGTTTCCATTGACTTCAATGGGAAAACTCGCTTTGATATGTGAGTACTTTGGATTACAAGCATTCTCCTGGAACGGATTATGCTCGTAATCCGAGGTTCCACTGTATGTATACTGTATATACATATAAATAATACCTTGCTACCTTATATACAATAACCTTTGCCTTGGCCCATAATATAGGAATATGTAATTAATCAGTAAGTCTGGATTTTAAACTCCTAATGTTGACTCCCTTATAGGCTGTTGAATTGTACTGAAGATGTTCCTGCTAAAAGCATTTGAACCTTTTTAGTTTTTACAAGTTTATCATCTGTCTTTTATAACTTAACTTCTGTGTACTTGCTCTAAGTATTGCCCAACGTAGATATATTTTTCAACTTGTGCTATTTATCTTGGGATTTTATGAACGTCTTGTTTATGAGATGTGTCTTGGAATGTCACAAACTTCTGTAAATTACTTTTAAAAGTTTTAATAGATCTCTTTCCAATCTTCTTTTGTAGACGCTACCCCGAAGTGGTGCAGTAAGCCGAAGCAGACCTCAATAAAACCAACTGATTTCATTCTATATGTTAAACATCACAATCACCGAGGACATCATTCCAGCTGCCATGGATTTAATGGCTTGTTAAAATCCATACGCTTGGTATTGTTTAGAAGTCATTGGTGAAGTGTTAGCCCACCCAAAATCGATATTTTAGTTTTGGTTTGAAGCCTGTATACTGAGTCCTTCTGGTGCTCTGGTAGCAAGATCTCTGTTCATGAGTTCTCAGCTCCTCCTCAATCCAATCCACCCAGCACCATACCCCTTTTTGCCCTTAAGGGAGGTGCAAAGCCAATGGTGATACTGTTTTAGCCATGGGTTCACTGCATGGGTGAACCTCCAAAATGCAATTGCGGTGTGTTGGCGCTCCATGTGATTGAACTCTTACCTCCTGCCATAGTCTCACTCTTACTGTTAAATTTTAAAAAATTTTGTACTGAACTCAGCTAGCTCCCGGAATAATACAACTTCAGTAAAATGACATAATTAGATGTCCTGCAGGGAGATGATCGCTGTAGATTGTTAGAGACATTTGGTAGTTTAATGACCCAGTCAATGCCCATCCATAACCAAAAAATCTATTTTGGGAGAGCAGAACCTTTGAAATCTTGGTAAGGGATATGTGCACATCAGTAATATTGCTTATGAGGGGCCCTAATATACTTTTATGGCTGGTGAGTACTTGGTTCTATGCCATTCATTGTGCCTCTTCTTCATAATGGAATCACTAACTATCATGGCTTAGTTCAACACTTTGTGTTGTGTTACATGGGAAGCACTGTGATTCCGTCGCTGCACAGCACTGACACTGCCAGAATTCAGGCGTAACCTGCCTGCATTTCCTGCTAATAAGCTGTGCACAGAGGTGCTTTACTTGCCAGTGTTTACCATGTATAATTTGTAGCTTGGCTTACTGCATATGTATTGGGTAAAGTCCAGTTCACAATTAAACTTGTACCTGTATTTAATACTAAAGATAACTTTAGCTGTGTAGATTTGCACTAAACATCATGTAGAAGTGTCCCATATTGCAGTGCTTCTTCTCAACCTCAGTCCTCAAGTACCACTAACAGGCCATCTTTTCTCTTAGGCCACTTTCACATTGGGGCGTCGCGGGCATTGGCGCTATTTTTAGCGGCGCTTTACCGTAGTTTTTACTGTGATTTTCGGCCGCTATCGGGGCGCTTTTAACCCCTGCTAGCGGCCGAAAAAGGTTTAAAACCGTCGGAAAAACGCCGCTGCAGCGGCGCTTTGCCGGCGGTTCGGAGATGCTGCCCATTGTGCTGCCCATTGATTTCAATGGGCAGGGGCGCTTTAGGAGCGGTGTATTTACCACTCCTACAGCGACCTCAAAGATGCGGCTGGCAGGACTTATTTTACCGTCCTGCCAGCGCACCGTTCCAGTGTGAAAGTCCTCAGGCTTTCACACTGGAGTGAATGGAGCGGCTATTTCAAGGCGCTTTGCAGGCGCTATTTTTAGCGCAATAGCGCCTGCAAAGCGCCTCAGTGTGAAAGTAGCCTTAGATAAAATAGCTGTCCAAAATACCAAGCCTTTGACTCTGCTTTAAAGCACATGTTCAAGATAAAGGAAAACCTGCAAACATGGCCTGTTGGGGGTACTTGAGGACTGAGGTTGAGAACCACTGTCCTATTGAACCAAAATCTATTGCCTTAGATAGCTAGCTGACCCCCTGTTTATGCGGGCAAAAATGTCAGTGAGGGGCTTCTGGAGTCGATATAGGCCAAACAAAGCTATAGAATAGATGCTTAATGCCAAAACTGTATTGCAGAATCATGCAGCAGCTAGCGGCACAATGGACAAATATACTGGCTATTGCATTTGTTTTTCTATAGGCTGTGCATTAAACACATCTATCAGAACCTTTTCCTACATAGTGTGCAGTGATCATCTAGAGTATTATGTAGATCATGAGGAAATATCTGTCTTTGTATGGAGAAAACACAGGTATAGAAATTCAGAGAATATCGTAGACACTCTTTAGCAGGGCTTTTTTCTCAAACAATAGGTGCTGGAACTTAACCGCAACCCCACAAAACCCCTCCCCCTACACACACCCTCCAAATCACATCAAATAGTGGGTGTGGTCAGTCAAATTTCACGAACAGTAGGAGGGTCTTAAAGGGGCATTAAATACCAGGATTGCATACCATACAGATTGCAGAGCTGTCACTTGTAAACACAGAAACCAGACTTCTGTGTTTACAAGTGATTGTGGTGAGCAGGCACCAAAGGGTCTAAGCCAGAGGTGGTGGAACTGAGTTCCACCAAGTTCCCCCTGAAAATAAAAAGCCCTGCCCTTTAGAATGATGTCATACCCCCACTCAACAATTGCCAGTGCAGGTGACAGAGTCATGTCCATGTCAGAACAGTTACATGAATTTATTGCAAGAGAACATCAGGACATGGTGTCCAGAGTGTCTATACTGGGCACGCCATCCTCAGTGCATGTTTAGCCGCACAATGTCCTTGGTAGCTAGGTTGCTGTCCAACCGACACCCTCCTAGCAGCTAATGACAGTGACCTTTGTTGGTCAAGATATTTTTTTTTTTGCTGATAACAATTTTACACTAATGCCTCGTGCACACGACCGTTTTTCATGACGAGAAAACTGCTATTTTTTAGATCGGTCTTGAAAACCGGTCGTGTGTATGCTCCATAGCAGTTTTCTCGACGAGAAAAGTGCCCGCAAAAAAATTAGAACCTGCTCTATTTTTTCTCATCGTTTTTCCCGTCGTTCTTTTTCTCGTTGCGAAAACCGTTCATGTGTACGCTTTTCCAATTGGAAAAAAAACGTGCATGCTCAGAATCAAGTATGAGACAGGAGCGCTTATTCTGGTAAAACTAGCGTTTGTAATGGAGATAGCACATTCGTCACGCTGTAACGGACTGAAAAGCACGGGGCTGAAAAGCGCGAATCGTATCTCACCAAACTTTACTAACATGAGATCAGCAAAAGCAGCCCAAAGGGTGGCGCCATTCGAACGGAACTTCCCCTTTATAGTGCCGTCGTACGTGTTGTACGTCACTGCGCTTTGCTCGAGCGTTTTTTTTCATGAACATGTGTATGCAAGGCAGGCTTGAGAGGAATCATGTTGAGAAAAACTTTGTTTTTTTGCATGACAGGAAAAACGGTTGTGTGTACGCGGCATTATACTTTTCTATGTTTCTATGACGAATCCCTAACCCGTTTAGCTGTCAGCCAAGAGATTCCCATCATTGACCAAATGGTTGGGATGAGCTCAGGCATGTTCAGATCCTAGCCTAAACCCACCTCATTGAGACCACCAGGAAGCTGTCGCTGTAACTAGGCTGATCATAAGCAGCCAAGGCATTCCTTTCCTTGCAGCAACACCGATTGGAATTCCCCAGCTGCAGATAAGTGGCCCAGTTCAGGGGACAGTTTCCTGGGGGGCTCGATGAATTGAATTTGGTTATTTGGGTAATGACGTCAGCCAGCATCCCCAGTCTCTTTGTTTACATTCAGCTACTGAATAAGGCCAGAAATGCGTTATTGGTTGCCAGTAGGGATGAGCCGAACATCCCCCTGTTCGGTTCGCACCAGAACCTGCGAACAGCCAGAATGTCCGCGTGAACTTTAGAACCCTATTAAATACAATGGACTCAAACGTTCAAAATCAAAAGTGCTAATTATAAAGGCTAATATGCAAGTTATTGTTCTAAAAAGTGTTTGGGGACCCGGGTCCTGCCCCAGGGGACATGTATCAATGCAATTTTTTTTTAAAAACTGCAGTTTTTTCGGGAGCAGTGATTTTAATAATGCTTAAAGTGAAACAATAAAAGTGAAATATTCCTTAAAATTTCGTACCTAGGGTGTGTGTATAGTATGCCTGTAAAGTCGCGCTTGTTTCCCGTGCTTAGAACTGTCCCTGCACAAAGTGTCATTTCTGAAGGAAAAAAATAGGATTTTTATAACAGCTTACCTGTAAAATCCTTTTCTTGGAGTACATCACGGGACACAGAGCGACATAGTCATTACTAATGGGTTATATAGATACCTTCAGGTGCTGGCACTGGCAACTTCCAAAACCGGAAGTACCCTCCCCTATATAAGCCCCTCCCATCCGGGAGCACCTCAGTTTTGTAGCAAAGCAATAAGTGTCCCTAAAGAGGGGCGGGAGCTCTGTGTCCCGTGATGTACTCCAAGAAAAGGATTTTACAGGTAAGCTGTTATAAAAATCCTATTTTCTTTCTCGTACATCACGGGACACAGAGCGACATAGTCATTACTAATGGGATGTCCTAAAGCAATGCCCAACGAGGGGGGGGGGGATACACCATACATAAGCTGAGCGCTATCAGACATGAGGATCTTTTGCGGCCTGCAACACACTGCGCCCAAAGGCGACATCCTCCTGACTTCTAACGTCCACCTGGTAGAACCTAGTAAACGTGTGTACTGAAGACCATGTTGCGGCCTTACAGATTTGAGCCAGGGAGGCCTGGTGATGCGCTGCCCATGAAGTTCCAACTGCTCTCGTGGAGTGCGCCCTAACTTTGAACGGAGGCGGTCTCCTTCTCAAGCCATAGGCTTGCATTATGACCTGTCGAATCCACTTGGCTAAAGTAGATTTTGATGCTGCCTGACCCTTTCTGGGGCCTTCCGGCAGAATAAACAAAGTATCCGTTCTGCGAATCTGAGCAGTGGCTTTTAGATAAGCTTTAACTGCTCTTACTACATCCAAAGAATGCAATAACTTTTCCTCTACCGAAGTAGGTTTGGGGAAAAAAGAAGGAAGAACCACATCTTGGTTCAAATGAAACCTCGATACCACCTTAGGAAGAAAGGCTGGATGAGGACGTAACACTACTCTGTCCTTATGGATAACCAGATATGGCTCCTTACAGGACATAGCTGCTAATTCCGACACTCTTTTAGCCGAACAAATGGCTACTAGAAAAATCAATTTCCTGGTGAGAAGAACCAAAGAAATATGCTGTAATGGTTCAAATGGTTGTTTCTGTAGAACCGACAGAACCAAGTTTAGATCCCATGGACATATGGGAATATTAACCGGAGGACTAATACGCATCACTCCTTGTATAAAGGCTTTGACTAGTGAATGCGAAGCCAAGGGCCTTTGAAAAAATATTGACAAGGCCGAAATCTGACCCTTGATAGTACTCAAGGCAAGCTTCCTATCTACAGCCCATTGTAGGAAGTCCAGGCCTAGGGCTGGTAAGGAAGGGTGGTATATCGGTCCTTGCGAAAGCAGGTCCGGACGATGTGGGAGGGTCCAAGGACTCCCCACAGACATCTTTACAATCTCCGCGTACCATGCTCTTCGGGGCCACGCTGGAGCCACCAGAATCACTGTTTTTTTTTCTACCCTGATTCTGCGGAGTAATCGAGGTAACAATTGTGGCGGTGGGAATGCATATATCAGCTTGAACTGATCCCAAGGGAACACTAGGGCATCCGAGCCGCAAGCTAGGGGATCCCTTGTCCAAGAGACAAACCTGTCCACTTTTGCGTTGAATCTGGATGCTAGCAGATCTACATCCGGTGTTCCCCACCGCTGACATATTGTCCGGAAAACCTCGGGATGAAGGGACCATTCCCCTGGGCATAATTGTTGGTGACTTAGAAAGTCCGCCTTCCAATTCTCCACTCCTGGAATGAATACCGCAGATATGGCTGGGACATATCTTTCTGCCCATTTCAGGATGTAATTTACTTCCCTCTGGGCTGCACGACTCCTGGTGCCCCCCTGATGATTGATATATGCCACTGCTGTGGCATTGTCTGATTTAATTCTGACAGGGGACCCTTGGAGTTTGGATGTCCATGCTACTAGGGCATACCGGGCTGCTCGTATCTCTAAGAGATTGATGGGCAGGGCCTTTTCCGCATCCGACCATCTGCCCTGGAGAGACCATTGCTCCAGTACTGCTCCCCAGCCTATAAGGCTGGCATCTGTAGTGACCACCTTCCAAGAAATCGGACTGAAGGATTTCCCTCTTTCCAGATTCTGGGGAACCAACCACCAGCGGAGGCTCTTGCGAACGGAAGGGGACAAGGACATTGGTAAGTCCAGAGCCTGAACTTTTTTGTTCCAGGCTGACAGTATGGCCCTTTGCAAATTCCTTGAATGGAATTGACCGTAGGGTACTGCTTCGAATGATGCCACCATTTTTCCCAGAAGCCTCATGCACAGGCGTATGGATGGCTGTCTTTTTGTACCCACTAAGTGGATCAAATCTCTCAAAGACGACCCCTTTTCTTGAGGCAAGAAATTTTTTCTCTGGTCTGAATCCAGCCTTAGCCCCAAGTATTCCAGACTTTTGACTGGTTTTAGGGCTGATTTGTCTCGGTTGATAATCCAACCGTGATATTCCAGATACTTGATTGTCTCGTGAACAACCACTTCTAGTTTTTCCACTAAGTGGTCTATCAGCAACAAGTCGTCTAGATATGCCATTATCGTTACACCTCGTGTTCTTAGATTGGCCAATAATGGGGCCAGAATTTTTGTGAACACTCGTGGTGCTGTGGCCAGACCGAAGGGTAAGGCTCTGAACTGAAAATGGCGCCCTTCTACCGCAAAGCGTAGAAATTTTTGGTGGGCTGGAAAGATGGGAATGTGCAAATAAGCATCTTTGATGTCGATCGAGGCTAACCATTCCTCCCCTTGTAGGGCAGTGGCCACCGACCGGATCGACTCCATCCGGAAAGTCCTGATATGTAGGAATTTGTTTAGCCCTTTTAGATTTAATATGGGCCTCACGTCCCCGTTTGGCTTCGGGACTGTAAAGAGGTTTGAGTAAAACCCGAACCCCCATTCTTCCAGGGGAACCTCTATAATTACTGCTTGGAGAAATAATTGTTCTAGTGCCAACAGGAGGGATCCTCTCTTCTGGGGATCCCTTGGCACGTTTGACCTTATAAAGTGGGAAGGAGGGGAGTCTTTTAACTCCAATTTGTATCCCAGATTTACTGCGGAGAGCACCCATCTGTCTCTGATCGTGTCCCGCCAGGTCTCTGTGAACAACTGAAGTCTTCCCCCCACCCGATTGAGTGGGGGCAACCCTTCATGCATTTGACTTTGGGGGAGGTTTTGTACCTCTCCTGCTCCAGGGCTTCTTGTTACCCTGCAATTGTCCCTGATTTTTACCTCCGGGATTTGACCGAGGAGGCCGTCGGAACTGTTTCACAGCCGATGCCCTAGGGACTGGAGAAGCAGGCCTCTTAAAAGAGGGACCTCTAACTCTGTTTTTAACCGGCAAAAGTGTACTTTTACCGCTGGAAATTCTCTGGATATATTTGTCCAGGTCTTCCCCGAATAAGCGTTCACCATGAAATGGGAAGCTGACCAGCAATTTTTTACAGGGAGCTTCAGCAGACCAGTTTTTGAGCCATAAAAGCCTGCGCATATGTACTACAGACAGCGTAAGGTGGGAGGCCTGATGGATTGAATCCTTTATAGCGTCCACCGCAAAGCATAAGGCTCTAGGTAGATCAGCTAGGGCAAGAGCCTGCTGATCTGGCAAGTCCCTTAAGACCTGTTTCAACTGATCCTTCACTGCTTGGCAGACCCCAATAGCTGCCACTGCTGGTTGTGTCACCAATCCTGCTGTAGCAAAAGCAGATTTTAATAAGGACTCTAATTTTTTATCTATTGGGTCCTTGAACATTTGGACATTATCCACTGGACATGTCAGTGATTTATTCACACAAGAGATGGCTGCGTCCACTGTAGGGACCCTCCATTTTTTGATGAACTTATCCTCCATGGGATAGACCACTTGAAATCTCTTGGGAGGAGTAAATATTTTATCAGGATGCTCCCAATCCTGGTAAATGAGCCCTTCCAGTAAAGGATGGATCGGAAAAGAACAAACAGTCTGGGGAGCTTTTAGCGACCCCAACGAGGAGACAGAAGTGGATGATGGCTCCGCAAGGGGCATTTTAAATGCTGATCGGACCATATTAGTCAGGGACTGAACCCATAATCTTTCAGCATGTGATGCTGAGAATGGCTCTTCCACTGTTGATTCCTCTACAACAGAATCGACCTCATCCTGATCCCCTTCAGGTAGGTCGATCCCTGTACGGGACTGTTGCTCCGCTAACAGGCACTCTGAGGGAGGAGACGGAGATCGAGCGCTTTTTTCCTGTGACAGGGAAGCAGCGATCAATGCTGACAATCTCTCTTCCAGCCCTCCCAGAGCTGAGGAAAAAACCTCCTCTGTTACATACACAGGAGCAGGTGAACTGAGGACAGCCACAGTACCAGGTACTCCTGAGGGTGCTCTACGGTCACTAACCTCTGATTCTTCAGGGGAGACTGGTGCAGCCGAAGCATGCCCAAGATCCTCAGAGCCCGATGGAGACCCCCTATGCTTCCTGGGATTTTTAGTCCCGGAGTTTTTAGACGGCATTATTCCTAAGCCCAAAGCTGAGGTATTCCAGCCGAAATACACCACTTACTGACAATAGTCTAGCACAAATGCTGCTATAAAAACAGTTGGTGTCTACTAATGTGCCTTTCTATGGGGATGCCTGCATCAACCGCTTGCTGTATGCCTTTTTTAAATGTTGCCAGCTCTGTCTCTGCACTCCATAGCCAGCTCACAACACATAATTGTGGTTTTTAACATGCTGGGACGCCCGCACATGCGCAGAAGCGCTGCGGCGCGCACAGAGCGTCATCCCCCCCTTTCCCGACTCACCTCTATATATAGAGGCGCGTGCACGCGCACGCGCACGGCCACGTGCGCCTTCGGCGCTAATTTTGAAAAGGGAAAGTAGGGACAAGAGCCAGGGCCCCTTTTGCCGCAGGCCGGGGGATGGACGAGCATTGCAACATGGCAGAGGAAGCAGTTTCCCACAAGAGAACTCACCATCTGCCTGGACTTGCTCTGATAAAAAGAAACTAGTCCACATGACAAGAAACGTTCCACAGCGGCCTCTAGTGGATTAACACAGGTACCGCAGTCTAGTATATAATTTTTTTTTTTTTTTGACCACTATTAAAATTATTACATTTTTTAGTAGTTACAGGCATGCATAATATTTAGCGGGAATACCGTTAGGTAACAGGCAGAAAGACATATTAGGCTTGGGGGTCCCCTCAATAGAACCAAGTTTCTGAGGGGCCCCCACTTAACTTTTCCCCGCCGCAGGACTCTGTTTGGCCACAGAAGCCCAAACTTCACCTATCACGGCAGGCATTGTAATTAAACCTTCAGGGACCGGGTTCCCAAGGATTCCACTCCCCTGGACCTGTATAGCACCCTGCACAGAAAACATCTTGGTCATGGGTATGACCAGAGCTCTGGATCCCAGGGTCCAGCTCTCCTAAGAGAAGCATTACAGGCAAAACCTTGCTCTTCTCTGCAAGGCCCGGGTACCGACCGTTTAGCTATGAAGCTTTTTTGGTCGGATCCGGAATAGCTTACTGAGGCCCAAAAGAACCTGTACGCAAGCTCAGTAAAAAACACATGTTTCTTCTTGGCCAACACCTTAGACACTGGCAAAAAACTGAGGTGCTCCCGGATGGGAGGGGCTTATATAGGGGAGGGTACTTCCGGTTTTGGAAGTTGCCAGTGCCAGCACCTGAAGGTATCTATATAACCCATTAGTAATGACTATGTCGCTCTGTGTCCCGTGATGTACGAGAAAGAAAAGTCATTTAAAACTCACTTGCAGCTATAATGAATTGTCGGCTCCCGGCAATACATAGAAAAGTCATTGATAAAAAAAAAAAAGTGTGGGGGTCCCCCCAAATTCAATTACCAGGCCCTTCAGGTCTGGTATGGATATTAAGGGGAGCCCTGCCGCAAATTTTAAAAAAAAATGCGTGGAGTTCCCCCAAATATTCATACCAGGCCCTTCAGGTCTGGTATGGATTTTAAGGGGAACTCCACCCCAAATTTTAAAAAAAAATGGCGTGGAGTTCCCCCAAAAATCCATACCAGACCCTTTATCTGAGCACGCAACCTGGCAGGCCGCAGGAAAGAGGGGGGACGAGAGAGCGGCCCCCCCTCCTGAACCGTACCAGGCCACATGCCCTCAACATGGGGAGGATGTCCCCATGTTGATGGGGACAAGGGCCTCATCCCCACAACCCTTGCCCGGTGGTTGTGGGGGTCTGCGGGCGGGGGGCTTATCGGAATCTGGAGGACCCCTTTAACAAAGGGGACCCCCAGATCCCGCCCCCCCTATGTGAATTGATAATGGGGTACATTGTACCCCTACCATTTCACGAAGAAAGTGTAAAAATTAAAAAAAAACCACACAGACACCTTGGAAAAATCCAACCTCTGGATATGACGCTGAGCACATGCACTCAACTTCTTTGGTTGACCATGGCGAGGCCTGTTCTGAGTGGAACTTATCCTGTTAAACCGCTGTATGGTCTTAGCCTCCAGCTCAGTTTTAGGGTCTTGGCAATCTTCTTATAGCCTAGGCCATCTTTATGTAGAGCAACAATTCTTTTTTTCAGATAGTTCTTTGCCATGAGGTGCCATGTTGAACTTCCAGTGACCAGTATGAGAGAGTGAGAGCGATAACACCAAATTTATCACATCTGCTCCCCATTAACACCTGAGACCTTGTAACACGAACGAGTCACATGACACCAGGGAGGGAAATGGCTAATTGGGTCCAATTTGGACATTTTCACTTAGGGGTGTACTTACTTTTGTTGCAAAGTCCTCATCTTTGTTGGCTGGTGGGCGGTTTTCACTGCTATATAGAATTGAGCTCACAATGTGAAGTGTAAACGTTGTTCAGTGCTGCATTCCAACATGACCCTCCGTAAGCCCAGAGAATGTATCATTGACAGCCTATGCTCACAGGTAATGATGAGATTGGGCATTATCAGAGTAGGATCTAAACCCACATGTGTGAGCCTGCCAGGAAGCTGTCACCTGTATGGGCCCTGACTGCAGATGATTGACTAGTGCAGGTGACAGCTTCCTGGTGGGCCCACACACATGGGTTCAATCCTACTCCAAATATACCCAAGCTCATAATTTCTCACAGAAAGTGGTTGAATGGCACTATTACTACCATTTACTTCCTTCTATTGCTGTATATCCAATCATTCAGCCGGTTAAGAATCATGGGCAGCTGATATTATATACAAATCTTGACTTTTTCTGGCAAGTCATGCTTGGCAAAACCCCTTTTGGTTCTTTGATGTCATAAGCGGTTTTCTTGATCAGTGGAGGGCTCTGGGAGGCCGGGGTGGCACTAAGGTCAACTTCAACAGTAAAAGACACAAATTAGATGCAAATTTAGCTAACTTAAGATCTATGATCATTTGAGCTGATGTTAATACCAAACATGCCTCAAATTATGTGTATACAGTGCCTTGAAAAGGTATTCACACCCCTTGAAATTTTCCACATTTTGTCATGTTACAACCGAAAACGTAAATGTATTTTATTGGGATTTTATGTGATAGACCAACACACAGTGTCACATAATTGTGAAGTAGAAGGAAAATGATAAATGGTTTTCAATTTTTTTTTACAAATAATTATCTAAAAAGTGTGGAGTGCCTTTGTATTCAGCCGCCCCCTTTACTCTAATACCCCTAACTAAAATCTAGTGGAACCAATTGTCTTCAGAGGTCACCTAATTAGTAAATAGAGTCCACCTGTGTGTAATTTAATCTCAGTATAAATACAGCTGTTCTGTAAAGCCCTCAGAGGCTTGTTAGAAAATCTTAGTGAACAAACAGCATCATGAAGGCCAAGGAACACACCAGACAGGTCAGGGATAAAGTTGTGGGGAAGTTTAAAGCAGGGCTAGGTTATAAAAAACCTTTGAACATCTCACAGAGCACTGTTTAATCCATCATCCAAAAGTGGAAAGAGTATGGCACAACTGCAAACCTACCAAGACATGGCCGTCCACCTAAACTGACAGGCCGGGCAAAGAGAGCATTAATCAGAAAAACAGCCAAGAGGCCCATGGTAACTCTGGAGGAGCTGCAGAGATCCACAGCTCAGGTGGGAGAATCTGTCCACAGGACAACTATTAATCGTGCACTCCACAAATCTGGTCTTTATGGAAGAGTGGCATAAAGAAAGTCATTGTTGAAAGAAAGCCATAGGAAATCTCATTTGCAATTAGCGAGAAGCCATGTGGGGGACACAGCAAACATGTGGAAGAAGGTGCTCTGGTCAGATGAGACCAAAATTGAACTTTTGGCCTAAAAGCAAAACTATGTGTGGCGAAAAACTAACACTGTACATCACCCTGAACACACAATCCCCACTGTGAAACATGGTGGTGCAGCATCATGTTGTGGGGATGCTTTTCTTCAGCAGGGACAGGGAAGCTGATCAGAGTTGATGGGAAGATGGATGGAGCCAAATATAGGGCAATCTTAGAAGAAAACCTGTTAGAGTCTGCAAAAGACTTGAGACTGGGGTGGAGGTTCACCTTCCAGCAGGACAATGACCCTAAACATGCAGCCAGAGCTACAATGGAATGGTTTAGAGCAAAGCATATTCATGTGTTAGAATGGCCCAGTCAAAGTCGAGACCTATATCCAATTAAGAATCTGTGACAAGACTTGAAAATTGCTGTTCACAGACACTCTCCATCCAATCTGACAGAGCTTGAGCTATTTTGCAAAGAGGAATGGGCAAAAATGTCACTCTCTAGATGTGCAAAGCTGGTAGAGACATCCCCAAAAAGGCTTCCAGCTGTAATTACAGTGAAAGGAGGTTCTACAAAGTATTGACTCCGGGGGGCTGAATACAAATGTACTCCCCACACTTTTCACATATTTATTTGTAAAAAAAAATTGAAAATCATTTTCCTTCCACTTCACAATTATGTGCCACTTTGTGTTGGTCTATTACATAAAATCCCAATAAAATAAATTTACGTTTTTGGCTATAACATGACAAAATGTGGAAAATTAAGGGGTATGAATTATTTTTCAAGGCACTGTGTGTATATATATATATATATATAAATATTTCCAGGTTTGCGGTAGGCTTATGTAAGCAATGATACCTAAATCCTCGTACACACGGTCGGACTTCATGCTTATTTGTCTTTCGGACAAAAGTCCAAAGGATTTCTGTACACGCGGTCGGACTTTGCTCCATCTGACTCTTGTTGCCGAAAAGTTTGTCCGTTTGCAGACTGAACATTTGTCCGATGAAAACCAAAAAAGTTTGTCCGATGGAGCGTACACACGGTCGGATTTTTTGTCAAACTTGCTCAAAATTAAGTTTGTTGGCAAAAAGTCCGACCGTGTGTACAAGGTTTAAGAGTGTTCTATCCCTGTGCATGCTTTGAACTTTTAATGGCCATTCCAGGAGAAGACATTGATCTCTTATGAAATGTGTATAAGTAACTCAGTGGTAGATGAACAGGATTGCAACACTTGGTGAGAAATGAGAGCACTACAAAGGGTGTCATTGCTGGCCTCTCCTTTTGGAAATGCTCTTATCTTGGCTGTCATTCTGATCCTCTGGCTTCAATTCTTTAAATCACTGACCTAGAACAAGGATGCAAATAATACATTTTAATTTAATTTGCTGTAGTCTATAGCCCAACCAGCCAACTAGAATTTCCAGAAGGAAATCTGCAATGGTAGCCCTTGTATTTCTTTTATGGTAGGTATGAATTAAAAAGGTCAGACAGCTGGCAATACTGGGTTGAAATTTGACTGACTTGGACCAAATTTGGGCTGATTATATGAACATAAATGCATAACACTCTGCCATGTTTTGCAGTGCTGTGTGATAGGATGGTAAACATGTGGTCTATACAGGGGTAACACACATTTATCAATAAGTGGCAAATGGAGAGGCACCTCTCTGTAATGGTTCATGATTGATACAGAGGGTGACAGAGGTGTGATTTGTCCCTACAGGTACTATAAATGAACGCTGGGAGCTGTTTGGGTTTGGCCCCTTCACTTTCATTGACTTTATTTCACAAAATCCAAAAGGTCAGAAAACTCTGTAATGGATGACTTGAGTGCATCTGCCAATCACAGAAAATAATTTCCTGCCCAAACCTTTTTTCAGCCTTCCGTCGAAGAGTCTCAGCTGTCCCCTTTGCAGCTGGTCCAACCAAACTTTACTATTCAGCCAGACCTCCATGAGTGTCTTTATGCCATGGTCTGTGTCCCCGCAGAGTGTGAATTACAGGACACGTGGCCAGGGGAGGGCTGGCGGCCTTAGGCCTGGGGGGCAAGTCCAGTCAAGTGGCCCATTGAACCGCCGAATCAGCTTACCATCCATGGCCCACCTGGTTTTTCAATGCAGCCTCACCAGTGCCCATCAGTGCAGCCAACTCCAGTGCCCATCAATGCAGCCTGATCACTGGGGCAGGTTACATGGGGTGTATGGGGGGGAGATGGGGGGTCAGCTAGGGGTGTCAGGGTATCTCACCTCAGCGATCTCAGCTCAGTAGGTCCTTGCACGCCACGGTCTCCTGGGGGGTAACGCTCCTGATCCTGGGATCAAGTTGCAGCCAGCGCCCAGCCCTGCAGCTGTGTTTTCCACCCACCAGAAGCTTGAGTGCGGACTACAACTCCCGGAATGCAACAGCTAGTGGTCGGCCGCCATGGCCATGCCCCGACCCGACTTCCTAGACCAGAAAAAATAAAGTGGTAGTGGGCAGCGGCTGCGGGCCATTTAGAGCATAAGTTAGGGTGGCCTGGGAGGCAATTGCCACCCTGCCCCCTGGCCCAGCCCTCCCCTGCACGTGACACAGTATAGCTCTGCGTGGCTCTATATGGAAGCAAAATGTTGTATTTTTCATTATATAACATTATCAGTATTAACTAGTTCTGAAGTATTTACTGCCACTTGTCCCAATGAAATGTTTGAAATCCAAAATGAATATGTGATTCTTTATAAAGAACACAATGTTAAGGTCTAGTGCATGATTTAAATGTATGCTTACTCATGAATGCATTTATTTGTTTATTGTTTAAGGTTGGATTTCTTCCTGTCTATGCATTATTTTCCTCATTCTGTGCCAATGCCTCATGGGTGTCTTTCATTCTCTTACTATTCTTCTACTTTCTGTTATTTACTATTCTTTCATCCTACTGTCTCTCCACTGTACCTTCTGACTATCCTTTAAAGCCCAATTAAAATAAAAGAACTATGTAGATGTTCAGTCAGTGAGACGTTGTACTACCATCCTCTGTTTTCATAGTCTAACCCAGTGGTCATCAACCCTGTCCTCAGGGCCCACTAACAGGCCAGGTTTGCTAGGAAAATGAAATACATCACATGTGATATGATTTGCTGCTCAGTGATTGCAGTATTCTAGTGTACATCTCCCCAAGGTAATACATAAAACCTGGCCTGTTAGTGGGTCCTGAGGACAGGGTTGATGACCACTGGTCTAACCCATGGATGGGCAACCAAAGGCACACATGCTGGGGCAGACGCTCACCCATGCTCCAGCAATGGACTGTTTCTCAGTGTACCCTATGTGAAAAGCAGGTCTATGGGCCCTGTGTCTGGCTTGAGGACATCCAATGACATCCAACTGCTGGAGCATAGGGAAGAAGAGGCTGCAGGTTCTGGTTTCCAGCATGGAGGAGCTTGTGTGAGCAGAGGAACAGGTGGGTAAAACTGCTTTTCCCCATCTCCTAGACCTAAATGAGCATTTAACCCTTGCAGGGACAGCCCTACTGCAAGGGAAGATTCAAAATTTCCTTAGAATTCAGCTTCAAGGGAAATATCTTCAATGTGCATTCAAAGCAATTGACTTGAACAGACCCATAACATAAATCCTAAATTATGATAGTTCTACCAACAAAGGACTGCTTCCATCCTTTCTAAAGGCAAGTCTTGGGATGACCTGATCTATCAGCGCTCATTATGATATACTGAAACAGATTCTTCCGAATTTACCATATGAGTTAGGCCCCTTTCACACTGGGGCGGTTTGCAGGAGCTATTGCACTAAAAATAGCGCCTGCAAACTGACCCTAAACAGCAGCTGCTGTTTCTCCAGTGTAAAAGCCAGAGGGCTTTCACACTGGAGCGGTGCACTAGCAGGACCGCTCCAAAAGTCCTACTAGCAGCATCTTTGGAGCGGTGAGAGGAGCGGTGGGTTTACCGCTCCTCCACCGCTCCTTCCCATTGAAAGCAATGGGAAACCGCGGCTATACCACTGGCAATGTGCCTCTGCAGAGGCGCATTGCAGGCGGTATTAACCCTTTTTCGGCCACTAGCGGGGGTTAATACCTCACCGCTAGCGGCCGAATACCGCCGCAGTTCCGACGGTATAGCGCCGCTAAAAATAGCGGCGCATTACCGCCAGCGCACCTCCCGCCCCAGTGTGAAACGGGCCTTATAGCCAATCAGGCTGTGACTGTAAATAGCATTGGCTGAGTAGCTCACTGAGGTCCTTCTGAAGACAGCACAATACAGAGCTGGTATTTCCTAAATCACAACTCCAGCTTCCACTCTTTACCAAGAGTTTGGCATGCACGACAAGAGGGATTCCATACTCTATCCAAGACAAAATAAAAATAAAAGTTTTGGCTTTACATATCTTTTAAGGCCTTTTTAACGAAAAAAATAAATCACAAACCCTACTGGACTATAAAGAGAAAAAGATGCAACACCTCAATCAGGCTTTAATGCCTCTGCACCTTCTTCCTTTTCCTACACTTTTCCTGTCCTTGATTACTTAGCTTCATCTGTCTTTCCATGGCCACTCCTGTCCCACACCATTTCTCCTCCATATATTCTGGTTGCACTGATGTTGAGCAATCTCTGCATGAAGAACTTCATATGACTCTTTATATTTCTCCAGTTATTGTATTGCATCCTATTTATTGATACAAATAACCGTGAATACTTGCTATAATACAACCAACAGTCACATAAATGCTTCTCATTTCTATCCAATGTGAACGCAGGTGTTGTCATTTCTGTCTGAACTAAACTTAACTTGAGGTACGTCATCCACAGCTAATCCTAAAGGTACACACAATGCACCTCATTTGTTAAAACAGGAGCCAAAGGAAGCTGAAGTTTTTCCCAAAGCAACCAATCAGATCTAATTGTAATTATTCCAGCATAGGTTACAAAATAAAATTAAATAACTACACTTCAACATAGGCTTGTAATATGACAATAGGTGGGGCAGTATTCTGCCTAAGCGGGTTCTTCTCTTGCCCATTGCTCTAGCTATTGGCAATAAATACTCCACCCAATATTTCAAATTTACCTGTTATGCAAAGACATGTGTTTTGCTCATTTGAAGTGCCATTTTAGGGAAGCCTCAGGCTGGTATACCATCTTCCTCAGCAGTTAGGCATAGTTCTTTTAGTTTCTTCTTGACCTCTACGCCTAAATTCAGGTCCAGGACTCCCAAATCTTACAAACCTGTGAGCAAGTCCTCCTCCCGATGCGAGCCTTTGCCTCTGCCTCACTTCATGTTGTCAACCTGCCAATGCCTCCAAACATCTCCAAACATCTAACAGACCTCTATGCTCCTCTGGCATGGCTCATTTGCCATTGTTCAGAAAAATAAGGTGTCTCTAGACTTCTACTCAAACCTGTTCACCATTCCTGAGAAAAAGCTGGCATTCATCCCATACTGAATCTAAAAGCCCTCAATGTGTTCACCTGAGTGCCAAAATTCCACATGGATTCTATCAGGTAAGTAAATTCTTCCCTTCATCCAGGAAACATTCTAGCTTTTGTGAATATCAATACCTTATGCATGTCCCCATCTTCCCAGTGCATCAACGCTACCTTTGTTGTGCTAAGAGCACAGGACCTTCCCTATAGCCTTCCCTATAGCCTGTCTACTGCACCTCGAGGTTTCACTAAGGTTCTAGCCCCTGTACTAGCCATGCTTTGCTCACAGGGAATTACCATAATGGAATACCTGGACAACCTCCTCTTGAGGGAATGGTCAATAAAGACTCTGTAAGTCAATGTCCAGCGATCTTTTGCATTGTTTGGTTGGATCCTGAACTTCCAAAAGTTAGCAGTAGAACCAACTCATCACTTAGTATTTTTAAACCTCCTTCTTGGTACTAATCAGTATAGTGTTTTTATTCCACAAGGAAACGTCTGATTTTCTGCTTCCAAGATCATCACCTCGGCGAGTTGAGTTTCTCATATATTGTCTCTCTTGTAGAGAACCCCTTCTTGTCCTCTCTAGCACAAGGTTGTCTGAAGGCCTAGGGCCCCCTTTCTCTCTAGGGTGGTGTCTCCCTTATCAATTTTCTCCCAAGAAATTCTACTTCCATCCCTGTGTCCTGCTCTGCTACATCCCAAGAAATTCCCTTTGTTGTTTGGATGTGGTAGATGCTGTTTGAGATTTTCCATTTAGCCATATCCTCTTTGGAATGACTGACTCTGTCTTTGTCATTCCTGAGGGCCCACATAGGCCCACCATTTCTAGGTGGCTTAGGTAGCCTATTATATTGCCTTAAGGATAAGGTTCCACCTTTTCTTTTCTTGTCATAGCACACTCTATTAGATCAGTATGTGCCTCATGAGCTTTTTAGCATAATGCATCTGTTCTCAGATTGCAAGGCTGCCACCGGGTCTTCTGTTCACACATTCTCTAATGCCTTGTACACACGATCGGAATTTACGATGAAAAAAATCCGACATATTTTTTTTTCCGGATACTCCGACCATGTGTGTGTCCCATCGGACTTTTTTCCGTCGGAATTTAGAAAGAGAACATGTTCTCTTTTTTTCCGATGAAAAAAATTTCTATCGGAAATTCCATTCATCTGTATGAAACTCCAACGGAGAAAAAACCACGCATGCTCAGAATCAAGTCGACGCATGCTCGGAAGCATTGAACTTAATTTTTCCTGGCTCGTCGTAGTGTTGTACGTCACCGCTTTCTTGGTGGTCGGAATTTGGTGTGACAGTGTGTATGCAAGACAGCTTGAACAGAATTCCGTCAGAAAAATCCGTCTGAGTTTATCCCGACGGAGAATCCGATCGTGTGTACAAGGCATAAGTTTTATGGGGTGGATGTTCAGGCCTCTTTGGATGTCATCTTTAGAAGTAAGGTCCTTCAAGCAGCTTTGTGAGCTTCATCTAGTTCTCAATGTTAACATGTATTTTTGTGGGCCTGGTAGCGTGTCGTTTGTTATGCTTCCCACCCCTCTGTTGTTTTGGACATCCCAGTTGCTTTAGGAATTTATTCTCCCCATGTTCCTTAATGAATGATAAAGAGAGCAGGATTTTTTTTCCACCCCTCTCTCTTTATGATCCACTTCTAATATTGCTTTTCCTCAAAAATAAAGCATGGTGAGAGTGGGAGTGATAATACCTGGCTGCTTCACAGCAGTACTTTCAGTGTCCAATCTCATTTAAGCAGCAGTATAACTCAGTTGACTTCTCCCTGTGCCCCTTAATTAACTCCATGAAAAGGTCAAAATCCTGTTACACAATAGACTTGTGCACAACGGAAAAATTTGTTTCGTTTAGTTTAGTTTCTTTTCGGTCCTATTGATTCGTAATCATTCGCAATTTTGCTAAACAGGATTTTTCATGTTCGGACTAATTCGTTTTTTTCGCAAGCGACATTTTTCATTGACTCGGAATGATTCGTATTAATGTAAGCCTTATTTTTAGCTGATTTATAATTCGGAATTTCGGTAGAGTACATTGTTTTTCGTTGATTCTGGACACAACGCCTACTTTCGTAACTTTTTTTTGGTTTGTTGATTCGTAATTTTCCGTGTCTCTCTCACAATGGCGCTGCCTAACGTACTTCGAATGGATTCGTACATTCGTAACTTTTTTTGCTTAGTTGATTCGGAATTTTCCGTGTCTCTCTCACAATGTCGCTGCCTAATGTGCTTCGAATGGATTTGTACTTTTCCAAATACATTACGGTTATTTGTAACGATTCGAAATCTTGTATTTTACTATACAATGCTATAGCCTCCGCCCCTGTACACCATTTTGAGAGGGAGTTCAGCACGGTGAGGGAGGAGCAGAGAGCAGAGCAGAGTGTTATTGTGCTTTGAATGGATTCGTACATTCGTAACTTTTTTTGGTTCGTTGATTCGTAATTTTCCGTGTCTCTCACAATGGCGCTGCCTAACGTGCTTCGAATGGATTCGTACATTCGTAACTTTTTTTTGGTTTGTTGATTCGTAATTTTCCATGACGGATCACAACAAGTCGACTTGCTATTGCATTAGGCCGCATTAACGAACAACTAATTATGCCAAAGGCATTCGGGCATTCGCTATTTTCGATATAATTTATTTCGGATTCACTTTTATTCGTAATTGCTATGTTTGGAAATTCGAATGCTTCCGAACATCTGAAAGTTGCTAAATTCGTACGAATTTCGTTTAGTTACGAAACGAATTGCACAAGCCTATTTCACAAAGCTTAGGTAGCTGCACAGATTATACAGTTTGAATCACATGTTTTTTTAATGCAAGGTTCATCATTTTGGAGTTGAGAGAGAGAGAGAGGAATCCAGAAACCCCTTTTTTTGTTATATAATAATTTTATAAACTTAATTAAATTCACTGAAAAATCAAAGATGTCTTCTGATTGGTTGTTTTGGGCTACAAACGTCCTTTTCCGTGTTTGTGTAGATCAGCCCCAAAGTACCATGGATACAAACACCGTGTTCCAGTTCTTTCTGTATTGTGGCTGTTAGTGTACGTTTTACTCTTTGATTATCTGTCTGTAGCCTTTGGTACACCCCTGAGTGCCTTACACAGCTTGTAAACTAAACTCTTGTAGTAACAGTACAGATTATATTTACTTGGGGGTAGTTTCTGATGTTCAAAGGGTCCCTACAGCAGTCACACCATCAGTACCTTAACTATGTTAGTGTGTTTTAGCACAGTAATGGGTTTAGTTTAGACTCAGGGAATTGTGAAGGTGGAATAATGTATTCATGTATTTACCTTTTGTAACCAATGTATCTGCTGTACAATATCCACTGTAAATCATGTACAAATAGTATTTATTACATGGCAAGAGGTGCCCTTACTCCGTGCTGTATGGATAACCATATCTTTAGACTGTCATGTTTGTTATAGTGCTAAAATTAGGTATTTGAAAGGACATTTTGTTTTCTGTTTGCCGGTTAAAAGTTTTAAAGATATTTTTGTAATGTAATATGATAAAATATCTCTCTCTCTCTATATATATATATATATTAAAGAATTTATATTTATTTGTAAAGTATCCGATTTATTGTTGAATTTTTAATAAAAAGGATGGTTCAAAATGTCTTAATCATTTATTCTGGCTGTATTAACAACATTTTCTGTTTCAATAGTTTTTATTGATTTTTAGAAAACAAGTAAAAAAAAAAAGGGATAATTTAGTGGAGCAGCGAACAATCCTCGTCTGCTCCAAGCATGTAATAGGGGAAACGTACAAATGTATTAACAAACTTTTAAACGTTTGAGGGCAAAAGGCTAGTCACCAGTTGGTCTCTGGTCTCTCTGCAGGTGATCTTTTCCTCCTTACTGACTTGCATTAACTTCCACTCACATCTTGGTAGAGGCAGAGCTCTGTTTCCCCATGTCAGAGCCTCCAGCAAAGAGAACAGTGAATAGCATAGTAGTGACATCTCCAAATCTCCTGAGACTATCAGTCGGAGGCTGCAGTCAGTGGCATCACTAGGGTTGGTGTCACCAGCTGCAGTAAAACATGGTGTCACCCCCCCCCCAGTAATTTGTTCCTATATAACCTTGCATATAATGACAATAGTCATGCCAAGTACAGACCCCTTGGTAGTAGAACCCCTTCTTTTTCCTCAGTGCAGATCCCTCAGTAGTAGAACCCTCCCTTTACCCCAAGTACAGACACCTCAGTAGTAGAACCCCCCTTTTCCCCAGTACAGACTCCTCAGTGGTAGAACCCCCCTTTCCCCCAGTGTATATCCCTCAGTAGTAGAACCCCTCCTTTCCTCCAGTGCAGATCCCTCAGTAGTAGAACCTCTCTTTCCCCCCAGTACAGACCCCTCAGTAGTAGAACCCCCCCTTTTCCCCAGTACCAACCCCTCAATAGTAGAACCCCCCTCTTTTCCCCCAGTACAGACTCCTCGGTAGTAGAACCCCCCCTTTTTCCCCAGTACAGACCCCTCAGTAGAAGAACCCCTATTTCCCCCCAGGACAGACCCCTCAGTATTAGAACCCTCCCTTTTCCCCAGTACAGACCCCTCAGTAGTAGATCCTCCCAGTACAGACCCCTCAGTAGTAGAACCCCACCCTCGCATTTCCTCTAGTACAGGCCTCTCAGTAGTAGAAACCCCCCTTTCCCCCAATATAGACCCCTCAGTAGTATAACCCCACCCTCCCTTTCCCATCAGTTCAAACCCCTCAGTAGTAGAACCCCCTCTTTCCCCCTAATACAGATCCCTCAGTGGTAAGACCCCTCCCTTCCCCTCCCAGTACAGACCCTTCAGTAGTAGAACCCCCCCCCCTTTCTCCCCAATACAGATTCAGTGTAGGTGAACTTGTGTGTCGCCCTTCAGCACTGTGATGAGTACGGTTTCCTGGACTCGCTCTAGATGTCATGAAGGTAGAAGACGGTGCAGAACAGAAGTGGGGGATATAGCGGAGACTCTCCAGTAGGAGTGAAGCCCCCCCCCCAGATCCTCATCCAAGGGCATCCTAGGCCAGCAGCGCCCACAGCCCAGACACACTGTGCGACCAGCTACGAGGACAAGGTGGGAGGGGAAAGGGGCAGGATCTACTGTGGCCAGTATACCAGCGAGTCTAAGAGAATTGGCAGGAGGGGGTGGACTCAGCAGAGTGCAGAGTCAGGCACAGAGCGGGAAGATGGGAGGTATATAAACACAGTACTGACAGAGCCACGATGCCGGGACATATCGCAGGACACGTGTCTGAAAATCGGGCAATGGCAACTATGATAAAGGAACCAGGAGCCTCTCATGGGGCCACCCCTGGTGTCACCCCTCTGGCAGGTGTCACCCAGGTGCGGTCCGCATCCCCATAGTGACGCCACTGGCTGCAGGGCCTTACATCTCACACTGCAGTTATATAACGTTGAGGTTGTAGTCAGAGGAGTGTCTAGGTACACTCACATATCGGGAAGTGCACTGCTGTTTTTAGGAAGAGTTTCCTGGGTACTGCTTTGGCACCATTAGCAATTCTAGGAGTTCCCCATAACATAGTAAACCCTGACTTTTTGAGTTCATGTCTACTAAGGTTAAGTTAACAGTACTTTCTGAGTCAGTGACCGGGACAAAGCATGCAGATCTAAAAAGTCCAAGTAAAGTCAGCACTCCTCGTCTACATACAGTATTGATTCTCAGGTTAGTGACTCAGAAAGTACTGAAGCTATTGCATACCCTGAAAATTCAAATTTTCAGTAGACAGGATGCGTTTGGTAGCTTCCGTGTTTTTCTTGTGTAGCAACCACGCCACCCTCCTTCTCCACTCTTTGGCTCGTTCACTGGAGAGGAAGGCGCATAGTCTCCACCATGCCCGTACCCCCTGGTTTGCAGAGGTTAAGCACTTGTTTTCACTTACGGGTCTTTGCAGCGAGACTTCCTTCAGAGTTGGCTTCTGTCCCTATAATGTAAGGACAAAAGTCTCTATGCCCCAAGTAAATCCAAGGTCCACACCAGCATCAACTCCAACATAGAGTTTATTTCTTTATGCATGAACATCCACAAATGAGGAGAAGAGAAAGGTGTTAGGAAGATAGATCAATTCAGGCACTCTTGTTTCTCTGCCACTCGATCCCGAGTGGGTACAGAGGTTACAGCACACATTACGGCTCACTGATTACTGTATTTATTGGCGTATAACACTCACCTTTTTACCCTGAAAATAGAGGGTAAACTGTGCCTGCGTGTTATACGCAGGGGGCTGTGGAATGTTTTTTCCCTGAAACTTCCCTCTTAAAGTTAGGGTGCTTGTTATACGCCTGTGCGTGTTATACGCCGATAAATACGGTAGTTGCTAGAGGCTACAGCACATGATTTGTTCTTGTTGATTGGTTGCTAGAGATTACTGTGCAGTAATACTGCTCACTGATTGGTTGCTAGAGGTTACAGCACATCATCTTTTCACTGCAGAGTGGCATGATATACATATGAATGCCGCCTTTATTTACATATGAATGATGCCGCTATTTACATATGAATGCTCCCGTTATTTAAATACAAATGATGGTTATTTACATGTAAACACAGGGTCTGCAGGTGAGTCATCTGTACACAACAATAGGGCAGAGCTGGGCAGCATTAGTAGCAGCACTTCACATTGAGATATCAGGACACAGCACACTAAAACTTCAAGGGACAAGAGAATTTTAACTGAGATAGTTGGCAAGTATAAGGCAGCTGCTTTGGGCCCCACAACAATGACAGGGCCCAGGGCAGCTGCCCCTTTTGCCCTGCCTTAAAGACGGCCCTGATTAGGTCCAGAGTGGAGGTGAGCGCATATGAGTGAAGGTGGAGGGACACTGGAGGTGTTTTTGCATGCCAGCACAGTACCTACATACTCCCACTGATTCTGTCCACTGTTTTTTTGTTATGCCATATGTTTCTACCTGGATACCGGCTTACACACATGAGACTCTCATGGACACTGGCATCACAGTGGTGTTAGTTTTGCAATTGATCATCACCAATATGTTTATTTGTTTTAAGTGACACTGTTGTAGTATCTTCATTGTTTTATTCGTTATTTCTTTTTTCATATTATGTTGTCATCCTCAATAGAGGACCCACACAGATTATTGATTTAATTTATATTCATGCTTAGGGAGCGCTGTACCATCACTAGTATTAAATTTCACCTTTCAGGGACACTTTGGGCGTTCAGCAGCAAACCCTCACACACAAAGTTTACCCAGTTTATAAATAGTTATTGGTTGCCACAGTTTTTCAGCACACATAGTAGCGCAGGGAATCAGGCATTTTTTTTATTAAAAAATCGGAGATTTTAACTCTTCCTCACTCTATACAAAACTAAAAAAAATTTCAGAGTTATGTTTTAGTAGGAGCCTTCTATTTTCACCTGTGGTACTTGGAAGCAATCTGGAAAATATCAGAAGGAGACCCTATCAAGCACCAAGGGCATTCCCCTGCAATAGAAAAGGTATGATACTCCCTTTTTGGTGGCCAATATCACCTGCTATTCTTTCTTTCCAATGAGGCAGCCTCCATAATACTCTTCAGCATTTGACACGTAAGCCTTGCACACACGCACGTTTTTCTCGGCAAGAAAGCTGCAGAGAGAGCTTTTTGCCGTGAAAACCGTTCGTGTGTATGGTTTCTCGGCGAGAAAACTGCCGGGAATCCCGATGAGAAAAATAGAGAACCTGCTCTCTATTTTCTCGTCGTGATTCTTGGCAGAGTGTTTCCTGCAGAGAAAACCGTGAGTGTGTATGCTTACCTGTCCCCAGGTAAACCCGCACATGCTCGAAAATACTTTGACGCATGCGCAGTAGCATACAAGGGTAGTGTAGGGTCTAGCAAAATGGCAGCGACGGCATTGAATGTGACGAGCACAAGCTCGTCGTAGTCGATGACGTCACCGCGTTCTTGCCATTTAAAAGACCGGCAGTTCTTTTGAATGGCCGTCTGTATACACAGCTTGGCAAGGAAAGCTTGCCAGGAATCCTGTCAGGAAAACCGACGTTTTTTTCCTGACGGGATTCCCGGCCGTGTGTACGAGGCTTTTCAGGACTATTCCCCACCACATACAGAAGTTAAATTTTCTGACTCCTATATCAAGACAGGACCCTAGGGGTTGAAGGAAGGATCTCAATTAGTGATGAGCCGAACACCCCCGGGTTCGGTTCGCACCAGAACCCGCGAACGGACCGAAAGTTCGCACGAACATTAGAACCCTATTAAATACAATGGATGCGAACGTTCGGATTCTAAAGTGCTAATTATAACAACTATTATGCATGTTATTGTCCTAAAAAGGGTTTGGGAACCCGGGTTGTGCACCAGGGGACATGTATCAATGCAAAAAGAAGTTTTAAAAACGGACGTTTTCCAGGAGCAGTCATTTTAATGATGCATAAAGTGAAAAAAAAAAAGTCAAATATTCCTTTAAATATTGTACCTGGGGGGTGTCTAAAGTATGCCTGTGAAGTGCCACGTGTTTCCCGTGTTTAGAACTGTCCCTGCACAAAATAACATTTCTAAAGGAAAAAAAAGCCATTTAAAACTGCTTGCGGCTTTCATGTAATGTCTGGTCCCGGTAATATGGATGAAAATCTTTAGGAAAAATGGCATAGCTACCCCATCAATCCCCCCCCCCCCTACCCCAGCCCATTACCAGCCCCTTTGGGTCTTGTATGGATATTAAGGGGAACCCCGCACACAAAATAAAAAAGGCCCTATATACTCTGAACAGGCGGTGCATACAAGACAGGGACTGTAGGTTTGTTCTTATGTAGAATCTGTTTGTAATTTTGAACAGCTGCATTGTTTAAGTGTAGCTCCATGCCAAATTCCTTTTTTTTAGCTTTTTGGAAAACATAGGGAACGGTTATCACCCCTGTCACATGTTTTTTGCTGTCTGTGCCCCTGTTCAGAACATTTTACCTCACTTTGCGTCCCAATGACAACTGTTTTTGAAATGTGGTGTTTGTATTGAAACAAGGATTGGTGATAAAGCATCAGTAGAGAGGAGACACCTTTCTCCCATATTAATTCTTACAGGAGAGAATTTTCCTTCCAAGGGGTAGATTTCCTCTCACTTCCTGTTGTCTTCTTCCGTTTGCAAGTAGTAGTCGTTTGTAAGTTGGATGTTTGAAAGTAGGGACCTGCCGTATATACTCTGCAGAAATTGGCCCCTTAGGTGTTGGTGTTGGCACAACACTGAAAGCACTCACAGTTATTCTTGGTGGGTGCTGGAACGCCCTGCTGTCAACTATTATATCAGGAATTGTAATAACATATAATTGTTGATCAGTGGCACTAAAAATTGGACCTTTGATGGTGGTGCTGGTGCCACAACACTGTAAGGCCTGACAGTTACTCTTGGTGGGCGCAGCAATGGGCCCTGCTGTGAATTATTAGATCAATAATTATAATTGCATGCCCCTGTTGAATAGGGGCTGAAAAATTGGGCCTTTGGTGGTGGTGGTGGTGGTGGTGGTGGTGATGGTGGTGCTGGTGCCACAACACTGTAAGGCCTGACAGTTACTCTTGGTGGGCGCAGCAATGGGCCCTGCTGTGAATTATTCGATCAATAATTATAATTGCATGCCCCTGTTGAACAGGGGCTGAAAAATTGGGCCTTTGGTGGTGGTGGTGGTGGTGATGGTGGTGCTGGTGCCACAACACTGTAAGGCCTGACAGTTACTCTTGGTGGGCGCAGCAATGGGCCCTGCTGTGAATTATTAGATCAATAATTATAATTGCATGCCCCTGTTGAACAGGGGCTGAAAAATTGGGCCTTAGGCACTGGTGGCACAACACTGCAACCCCTCACAGATACTGTACTTGGAGCACAGCAATGAGGCCTGTTGCAAAGTATTGCATCCAAAATTTTAATTACACGCCCCTGTTAAACAGGGGCTGAAAAATTGGGCCTTAGCCACTGGTGGCGTCACCCATAAACCGAAATGATCTTCCAAGCTATTATCATTAATCGTATCATTGAGGAGGAGGAGGAGGATAGCCAGTCAACATAACAGCACAGGCACTCAGCATCAGCATCAGTCTTGAAGGGATGTGACATTTTAAAATCAATTAGTCTGTTATATCAGCATCAGGTGTGTGGTAGCTGGTGGTGATCCAAGACTGGTTCATCTTGATGAAAGTCAGTCGATCAACCGAGTCGGTGGACAGGCGCACCCTGTGATCCGTGACAAATCCTCCAGCAGCACTGAATGTGCGTTCTGAAAGAACGCTGGATGCAGGACAGGCCAGTAGCTCAATTGCATACTGTGCAAGCTCTGGCCAGTGATCCATCCTCAAGACCCAGTAAGCCAGAGGATTTTCGGTGGGGAAGGTGTCCAAGTCTGACCTTGCCCCTAGGTATTCCTGGACTATGTATATCAGACGCTGGCGATGGTTGCAGGAACCGATCATACTTTGGGGCTGCGGACTAAAGAATTGTCTGAACGCATCGGTCAGACGGCCACCTTCCCCACCGCTCCTTCTTTGACTGCCCGAAGCCTCAGCAACTCGTTGTCCAGGACCAGGAGTTTGTAACCTCCCAGTCTCTGGGAACGCGTTGCACAGACCTTTCTGCAAGGCCTCCCGGAGTTGTCTCATCCTCTGCTCCCTCTGCGACGGTAAGATAAGGTCCACAACCTTACCCTTGTACCGTGGATCAAGGAGAGTGGCCAGCCAGTAATGGTCCCTCTCCTTGATCCGAAGAATACGAGGATCCTTTCGCAGACTTTGCAGGATCAGGGAGGCCATGCAGCGTAGGTTAGCTGAGGCATTCAGTCCGGAGTCCTCTGGGTCACTAAGGACGACATGATCCGCAGCCACCTCCTCCCAGCCACGTACAAGTCCACTGGTTTCTTGGGACTGTAAATCATCCCTAAAAGACTGCTGCTGATGATGCTGAGTGCCAGCCTCCACCTCCATGCTGACACAATCCTCCTCCTCCTCCTCCTCCTCTTCCTGTGCGATGGGTGGGACAGAAGGAACACTGTCTGGGTAAAGGGGGTCTTGAGAGGCAAGGAAGTCCTCCTCTTCCTGCCTCTGTTCTGCCTCAAGTGCCCTGTCCATTATTCCACGCAGCGTGTGCTCCAACAGGTGGACAAGAGGTACAGTGTCACTGATGCATGCACTGTCACTGCTCACCATCCTCGTGGCCTCCTCAAATGGTGCCAGGACAGTGCATGCATCCCTGATCATGCCCCACTGGCGTGGTGAAAAAAACCCGAGCTCCCCTGACCCTGTCCTGGTGCCGTAGTCGCACAGGTACTCATTGATGGCCCTCTGCTGCGTGTGCAGCCGCTGCAGCATGGCCAACGTTGAGTTCCACCTGGTGGGCATGTCACATATAAGGCGGTTCTTGGGCAGGTTCAACTCCTTTTGCAGCTCAGCCAGGCGAGCACTGGCATTATAAGATCTGCGGAAATGCACACAGACTTTCCTGGCCTGCCTCAGGACATCCTGTAAGCCCGGGTACCTGCCCAAGAACCGCTGCACCACCAGGTTAAGGACGTGAGCCATACAGGGCACATGGGTCAGTTGTCCCTGTCGGAGGGCGGAGAGGAGGTTGGTGCCATTGTCGCAAACCACCATTCCTGGCTTAAGCTGGCGTGGCGTCAACCACCTCTCGGCCTGCCCCTGCAGAGCAGACAGGACCTCTGCCCCAGTGTGGCTTCTGTCCCCCAAACACACCAGCGCAAGCATGGCATGGCATCTTTTTGCCTGCGTACTTGCGTAGCCCCTTGAACGCCTACGGAGCACCGCTGGTTCCGAGGACAAACCACAGGAAGAGGCCATGGAGGAAGAAGAAGAGGAGGGGGTGGAGGAGAGAGGTGTGTCACAACCAGTAGTAGCATTTTGGAGGCGTGGCGGTGGAACAACCTCCAACACTACTGCACCTTGTCCTGCATCCTTCCCAGCTGCCAAAAGAGTGACCCAATGGGCCGTGAAAGAAAGGTAACGTCCCTGTCCATGCCTGCTGGACCATGAGTCAGCGGTAATATGCACCTTACCGCTGACCGCCCTGTCCAGCGAGGCCAAGACATTGCCTTCCACATGCCTGTAGAGAGCCGGAATCGCCTTCCGTGCGAAAAAGTGGCGTTTGGGAACCTGCCACTGAGGAACCGCACATTGCACAAACTCACGGAAGGGGGCCGAGTCTACCAACTGAAAAGGCAGCTGTTGAAGCGCTAACAATTTAGCCAAGCTAGCATTCAACCGCTGGGCATGTGGATGGCTGGGAGTGAACTTCTTTCGACGGTCCAGCAGCTGGGGCAGGGAAATTTGCCTGCTAGAATCGGACGTTGGTGTACTGCTAGCAGAGTGCCCGCAAGTACTTGGCTGTGACACACCTAATTCTACACCTTCATTCCTCTCAGAGCAGGTTTCAGAGAGGACTGAAGTTATAGTGGGGTTGGAGATCCCAGCTGATGCGGTGCAAGAAGAGGTCAGCTTTGTTCTTTGGTGTGGGTCTTTAAGGTAGGCTTGCCAACGAGCTGCATGGCAGGTCAACATATGTCTGATCAAGCATGTGGTGCCCAAGCGGCTGATGTTTTGGCCACGCGATATACGCTTGAGACATATGTTGCAAACAGCAGCTGTGCGATCTGATGCACTCGCCTCAAAAAAGGCCCACACCAAAGAACTCTTTGAATGACGGGCAGAGGCAGCGCCCTGCACAGGCGGAGCTCTGCGGTGTGATTCCGTCGGTGTGCTGCCCATACGCTGGCCACTCAAGGGCATCCTGCCTCGTTGGAGATGTGCCTCCTCCTCATCCTCCTCCTCTCTCCTATTAGGCACCCACGTGGAGTCAGTGACCTCATCATCCCCTCCCGCCTCATCACTGGAGCCAATCTGGCAGTATGCTGCAGCTGCTGGAGCATGACTGCCAGATTGGTGTCCTTCTTGAGCATCCCCTCTCTCTGCTCTCACGCTACTGCCTTCCTCTAGCTGGGTATCATCATCAGATCCTTCGAAACGCTGGGCATCCTCCTGGAGCATGTACCCAACACTGTGCTCAAACAGTTCGGGGGACTCCTCAGGAGGAGGACATGGTGGGTCTAGGGAAGGATTGACTAATGAAGATAATGATACCAGAGAAGAGGACGCTTTGGCAGCTGCTTTGCCAGTACCCTGAGCCTGGGTGAGAGAGGATGAGGAGGATGAGGTGGGCTTGGTCATCCACTCTACCAAGTCTTCGGCATGATGTGGCTCAACATGTCCAGCTGCCGAAAAGAAGGACAAGCGTGTCCCATGGCCATGTGCTGATGACAATGCACCGCGTCCACGACCAGCACTGTTGCCCCCAGACACAGAGCCTGCTTGCCCTCTTTTTTTGCCTCCTGACTGTCTGCCTCTCCTTGTTTGCCTTCCAGACATTTTAATGGATGGCCTGCAGGGAGATGGGAAAAAGAGCAATAAGGGCTACCTTCAGGTTTATACTGTGCAGGAGGCTTAGCAACAATGACACTGACACTGTCCCCTGCCTATCCTTCTCTGTCCCTAAACTCAAGGATTTCAAATATGGTTCAGCAAAATTGGTTTAGAACAGAATAGCACACTGACACTTTCCCTCGCTGTCCTACTCTGTCCCTCCCTACAAACAAGATTTAGCACAGAATAGCACACTGATAGTTTCCACGAGTGTCCTTCTCTGTCCCTAAACTCAAGGATTGAAAATATGGTTCAGCAAAATTGGTTTAGAACAGAATAGCACACTGACACTTTCCCTCACTGTCCTACTCTGTCCCTCCCTACAAACAAGATTTAGCACAGAATAGCACACTGATAGTTTCCACGAGTGTCCTTCTCTGTCCCTAAACTCAAGGATTGAAAATATGGTTCAGCAAAATTGGTTTAGAACAGAATAGCACACTGACACTTTCCCTCACTGTCCTACTCTGTCCCTCCCTACAAACAAGATTTAGCACAGAATAGCACACTGATAGTTTCCACGAGTGTCCTTCTCTGTCCCTAAATTCAAGGATTTCAAATATGGAACAGCAAAATTGGTTTAGAACAGAATAGCACACTGACACTTTCCCTCACTGTCCTACTCTGTCCCTCCCTACAAACAAGATTTAGCACAGAATAGCACACTGATAGTTTCCACGAGTGTCCTTCTCTGTCCCTAAACTCAAGGATTTCAAATATGGAACAGCAAAATTGGTTTAGAACAGAATAGCACACTGACACTTTCCCTCACTGTCCTACTCTGTCCCTCCCTACAAACAAGATTTAGCACAGAATAGCACACTGATAGTTTCCACGAGTGTCCTTCTCTGTCCCTAAACTCAAGGATTTCAAATATGGTTCAGCAAAATTGGTTTAGAACAGAATAGCACACTGACACTTTCCCTCACTGTCCTACTCTGTCCCTCCCTACAAACAAGATTTAGCACAGAATAGCACACTGATAGTTTCCACGAGTGTCCTTCTCTGTCCCAAAACTCAAGGATTGAAAATATGGTTCAGCAAAATTGGTTTAGAACAGAACAGAATAGCACACTGACACTTTCCCTCACTGTCCTACTCTGTCCCTCCCTACAAACAAGATTTAGCACAGAATAGCACACTGATAGTTTCCACGAGTGTCCTTCTCTGTCCCTAAACTCAAGGATTTCAAATATGGAACAGCAAAATTGGTTTAGAACAGAATAGCACACTGACACTTTCCCTCACTGTCCTACTCTGTCCCTCCCTACAAACAAGATTTAGCACAGAATAGCACACTGATAGTTTCCACGAGTGTCCTTCTCTGTCCCTAAACTCAAGGATTGAAAATATGGTTCAGCAAAATTGGTTTAGAACAGAATAGCACACTGACACTTTCCCTCACTGTCCTACTCTGTCCCTCCCTACAAACAAGATTTAGCACAGAATAGCACACTGATAGTTTCCACGAGTGTCCTTCTCTGTCCCTAAACTCAAGGATTGAAAATATGGTTCAGCAAAATTGGTTTAGAACAGAATAGCACACTGACACTTTCCCTCACTGTCCTACTCTGTCCCTCCCTACAAACAAGATTTAGCACAGAATAGCACACTGATAGTTTCCACGAGTGTCCTTCTCTGTCCCTAAACTCAAGGATTTCAAATATGGTTCAGCAAAATTGGTTTAGAACAGAATAGCACACTGACACTTTCCCTCACTGTCCTACTCTGTCCCTACAAACAAGATTTAGCACAGAATAGCACACTGACACTTTCCCTCACTGTACCTCTCTGTCCCTAAACTCAAGGATTTAAAATATGGTTCAGCAAGATTGGTTTAGAACAGAATAGCACACTGACACTTTCCCTCACTGTACCTCTCTGTCCCTACAAACAAGGTTTAGCACAGAATAACACACTGACACTCTCCCTACCTATCCTTATTTGTCCCTAAACACAAGGAATCCAGGATTAGTAAAGGAAAAAAAATGACACTGTCCCTGCCTATGCTTCCCTTTCCCTGCTCCGGAACACACTACACAAGGCCGCCGCGCTGGCGGCCTTTTAAAGGGTGGGGCGTGTACTAAACCCCCTCAGCAATAATTGGCCACAGGCATCCTGCCTGTGGCCAATCATTGCTCTCCTCGCTGCCAGCGCTGTGATTGGCCAAGCATGCGGGGTCACAGTGCATGCTTGGCCAATCACAGCGCCTGGATGACACTGCCATGGCGTAGTGCATTGTGGGCCGTTCGCGTCACTCGAATTTGGCGCGAACGGCCCAAATCGTTCGATCTTCGTCGAACGATCGAACAGCCGATGTTCGAGTCGAACGTATGTTCGACTCGAACACGAAGCTCATCCCTAATCTCAATGAGCTCAATGCTTCAGACACCGAGTAGAGACATGAGCTCAAAGCTCTAGACAGAGAGCAGAGCCATAAACTCAATGTTCCAGACAGAAGAAGCCTCGTACACTTGACCGGTTTTCTCGGCAAGAAAACTGCTGGGAGAGCTTTTTGCAGAGAAAACCGTTCGTGTGTATGGTTTCTTGTCGGGAAAACTGCCAGGAATCTCGACGAGAAAAATAGAGAACCTGCTCTCTATTTTTCTCGTCTGGATTCTCAGCAGAGTGTTTCCTGCCGAGAAAACCGGTTGTCTGTATGGTTACCTGTCCAGGGAAACCCGCAAATGCTCGATGAGGCTTTGACGCATGCACGGTAGCATACAAGGGTAGTGTAGGGTGAAGCAAGATGGTGGCGACGACATCGAATGTGATGAGCGCAGGCTCGTCGTAGTTGATGACGTCACCGCGTTCTTGCCATTCAAAAGAACGGCGGTTCTTTTGAATGGCCGTGTGTACACAGGGCTTGGCAAGACAAGCTTGCCGGGAACCCCGTCGGGAATTATTTACTAAAGGAGCAGTCCCTCAATCCCTTTCTCTGTCTCAAAGGTGGGATGTCAGGGGTCTGTTTAGACCTCTGATATTTCATCCAAGCCCACCCTCCCTCCTTCCCTCCAGCAGCATTTAAAAATATATATAAAAATTGAAAAAAATAATTTAAAAAATGTAAAAAATAAATTGGATTTTTTTTTTTTATTATTTTTTAAAAAAAAATCATTTTTGTATTTGGGGGGGGGGGGGGGGTCAGGTAGGCTGTATGGGGCCCCGTGATTTCTAACAACAGCTCTGTTCTAACTTCTTTGTAAATATTGTATATGGCAGGTACAAGCATACCTATCTATATTGAATACAAATGCAATGCATATATACATTTATAGAAACTCCTATCACTGTGTAAGATCTTAGCTGTTTTACAAAGGTGCCGAAATCTCCCTATTTTTGCAAAAAAATTCTGGGAAATTAAAACTCTGTTCCCTTATTCGGCATAAACTTTTGATAGTTAGTTATTAAAACATTTGTAGGCAGGTTGCAAATGTACACAGTTAATTAGGCAGCAGCCGGCCCAGACTGGGGAAGGGGTTAAGTGTTTTAGCTCAGTTCCCAGGCTTTTGGCCCTGACCGGCCCACCTGTGCTATAAAAAGGCAATCAGCTAAGGGTTGCGGCTGCCGATGCGGGAACGCGGAATCAGTGAATTTGAGTGCTGCTGAATGAACTGGGAATTGCGGAGGACATCCAAGCAATGGGCAATGCCATAATGGACTCTCACCATAGAGGTATGACTGGGCCACTACATTATCTTAGTTAGGAATAGGGAAAGGACATGTTTTGTGGGTAGCACAGTGGTGTAGTGGTTAGCACTTTGGCCTGGCAGCAAAAGGGTCGCTGGTTCAGATCCCAACCATGACACTACCTGCCTGGAGTTTGCATGTTCTTCCTGTGCCTGTGTGGGTTTCCACTGGGTACTCCGGTTTCCACCCACACTCCATGCTGGTAGGTTAATTGGATCCTGTCTAAATTGGCCCTGGTATGTGTATGTATGGCAAAAAAACAGCCGCACTCCAAATAAAAATTGCCTTTATTGTAAAATCCAACACAGCACACTGGACAGCTGACGCGTTTCACACTATATTTAGTGTTTAATCATAGCTGGTGTATGTATAAATGTGAGTTGGGGACCTTAGATTGTAAGCTCCTTGAGGGTAACCCGGGACTGATGTGAATGTACAATGTATATGGAAAGCGCTGCGTAAATTGATGGCGTTATATAAGTACCTGAAATAAAAATAAATACTGAACTGTATGCCACATCTTGTTTAGTAAAGTCATATTAAAGCGGAGGTTCACCCGATTTTTTTTTTTTTTTAAAGCCAGCAGCTTCAAATACTGCAGCTGCTGACTTTTAAAAAAATGGACACTTACCTGTCCAGCACGCCCGCGATAGCAGCAGACGAGGCTGAGCAATCGCTCGGTCCTCGGATGCTTCCGCCGCCATCCTCGGTGAGGGAATCAGGAAGATAAGCCTTGCGGCTTCACTGCCCGGTTCCCTACTGCGCATGCCCGAGTCTCGCAGCGCGCCGTCCCTGGTTCACGCTCTCTCCTGGGAACAGTGTGTTTCCCAGAAGACAGCGGGGGGTGACGCGAAGGGGCGGGACTCCCGCGGGAGTCAGAACCCGGTAGTGGTGCAAATACCTGTTTTAAACAGGTATCTGCACCCCCCTCCCCCTGAAAGGTGCCAAATGTGACACCAGAGGGTTCTAAAAAGCGGAGGTTCACTTTTTGTGTGAACCTCCGCTTTAACTGTTATGAGCCTGATCTGAAGTGCATGAAGTAACACTGCTACAAAGGTTCAACTCTGCAAGGACAAGAAGAGGAGTGTAGTTGCTATGAGTAATCAAGTACTAGTTCAGGACACAAAGCCACCAGTTGTTAGGAGTGGTACCTAGTAAGGTCACAGGTCCTCCAGTAGCGAGGGAGTCATTGTCGAGCTCCCTCCCTAGAGGCCAATGTCCAAAGGCAGCCCGATCCAAACCTGCATTACGAAGATCTATGGCCTGGTCACAAGGTACGGTAAGGAGGTAAGGAAAGAGTTAAAGTGAGAGCATGCATGTGGTCTGCGCTATGTCCTCGGTGGAAATCCATTCTGTTACTGGGAACCCATGCTGGACTGGTGGGGAGGGCACAGGCTCAGCACATTCCTCTTAATGCCACCTACATCACATTACAGTGTGTAGTGTAGCGGGGATCTCCTTTAAGGATCCAGGACTACGATACCCAGAACCCCGTTCAGCACCCAAGGTGCATTGCCAACTGCAGAGACTTATGGGGTGGGCTATAAAGGTGAAGCGGAGGCGGAGCTCGGCCTCTTTGGACGCCGCCCTTCTAGCAAGAGGATCCCCTGTGCGGACTCGTTGCTGGTGCGAGGCCTGAAGCCTGGGCCTTGAGCACTTCCAAAGAGCCTTCCACTCCACTGCGGAGCCTGTGTGGCACCTGATCTCCATTTGTTTCTCACTGACATCAGGAGGACCAAAGACCCGGCTGTCGCAGACCCTGTGTGCGGATACACAGTGGTGGAAGTTACGGACGGTGACTGAGTCCGGTGTGGTGAGAGAGCACTTGCTCAAAGTTATAGCCAAGTACTTTGTATAGGCCTACTGACTGCCTTGGCCCTTAGTGCTATATCAACTATCCTAACAGGAGACTATTTCCAGAAGTGAGTTTTATGGTCTCCTGGGAGTTGTTACTTTGCTGAGACACTGTCCCGTTGGATTACAATTATTGTTCCTGATGTGCACCACTGATTTCCTTGCATGCGAAGATTCTTCACCCTAATGCCGCGTACACACGATCGATTTTTTTCGATGGTGAAAACACCGTCGAGAAAATCGATGTGAAAAACGAGGAACAGCTTGTTACCCCCACACACAACCGTTTTAAATGTCATTTTTTTTTTGGTCGAAAAAAACGACCGTGTGTGGGCTCCGCGGCAGTGTTTCCCTATGGGAAAACTGCAGCGGAAAACATGTCGAAAAAAACGACGAGAAAAATTAGAACATGTTCTAATTTTTCTTGTCGTTTTTAATGCCGTTTTTCTCGACGAAAAAAACGTTAGAAAGCCCACAGATGATCGTTTTTCTCGTCGAAAGGAAAAATTTTTGTTTTTCTCGAGAAAAACGGCCATGTGTACGCGGCATTAGACTATACCTTACTTTGAGTCAGGCCTGACTGGGTAGCGTAGAACATTATTGGGCGCCATATTGCTCACGGGGAGGATAGCTGCAGCATGGTGCGCTAGTATATTTTATACAGTATTGCTAAGTATTGTAAGTGTCATTAATCTTGCAGGGCTCTGCATGTGTTGTTATGTACTGTATTTCTACCTACCTTTTATACAACAGTAAAGTTGCTATAGTTAAGTATTCCGGTATCAGTGTCAATTACTATACTGTATTACTGTTTGCTTGATTGCGGGGCTGAGTCATAGACCATCACAGAGACATTACCAGTCTATCATTCCCTAGACTAACTGTGCCAGGGGAGGGTCGAGTAGATTGCCGGGGGTTGGCAGTGCTGTGTACAGGGCCCCAAACAGTACCAGCGGCTCTCTTAAGTTGGGGGTATCGCTACAGTAGTAACATGAGAAAAGTTGCCTTTTAGGGGAACTCTGTATTTTAACCACTTAAGTACTGCCCACGGCAGACATACTGCGGCAGGGCGGCTCTATCACGGAAATGACGTACCTGATGTCGTTTTGTGTAATAGATACTGTGGGCGCACACGCACGCACACCCGCGGCATGGTATGAGAGCCTTTTTTTGTTTATAGCGCAAAAAATAAAAAACGCAGAGGTGATCAAATACCACCAAAAGAAAGCTCTATTTGTGGGTAAAATTAAGGGACATCAATTTAACAGCGTCGCACGACCGGGCAATTGTCAGTTAAAATAACGCAGTGGCGTATTGCAAAAAATGGCCTGGTCAGTAAGGGGGTAAAACCTTCTGGTCCTTAAAGCAAAGTTCCGCTGAAAAAAAAAAATTAGGCCTCATGCCCACGGACGTTTTTACAGCCGCGTTTTTGAGCGTTTTTTACAGCTTAAAAACACCTGTCCATGTTAGTCTATAGCTTCATACCCACCTAGGCGTTTTTGAGCTGCAAATAGCATAGGCGTTTTTAAGCTGTAAAAAAAACCCAGGACCAGTGCGTTCCGCTGCGTCGTCATTAGGCATAAAAAACCGTGAAGCGTTAAACGCGCAAAAACGCGCAAAGCCACGGAAAAACGCAGCAATTGCGTTTTTGAGCTCCGGCATTTTTGTTTTTTTTTCAGAAAAAAATATGGTCGAAAAATTTATACAATAACATGGACAGGCGTTTTTAAGCTGTAAAAAACGCTCAAAAACGCGTCTGTAAAAACGTCCGTGGGCATGAGGCCTAAAAGTCAGCAGCTACAAATACTGCAGCTGCTGACTTTTAATATTAGGACACTTACCTGTCCTGGAGTCCAGCGATGTCGGCACCTGAAGCTGATCTGTCCCTCGGGTGGAGGCGCTGCCATCTTCTGCAGCTTCACTTCCTGGTTCACTACTGCGCATGCACTAGTCCCTGCTGTCTTCTGGGACCTGTGTGTCTCCCAGAAGACAGCAGGGGGGTGAAGTAGGCGCTGGACATGGCATACCGTGTTTCCCCGAAAATATGACCTACCCCGAAAATAAGACCTAGCGTTATTTTCCAGGAAGGCTGCAATATAAGCCCTAGTTTAAAATGTTTGTAAATCCTATAATCCACTCTATTACAGCTGTATATAATGTACAATGTGTGTGTTTCTGTAATATAATTGCGGGGAAGAGAGCTCCGGCGGGTCACAGAAGCGCAGAGCGGGGCTAGAATGAAGGTATTTGACATAAATATATTATAGAAACACACACACTGTACATTATATACTACTGTAACAGAGTGGATTATAGGATTTTACAAGCATTTTAACTCAGTTCACACTGGGGATTCCTGACAGGCAGGGAGGGAGAGGGGGAGAGAAGACAGCACATTACATGGTAAGACCTACTGCGAAAATGTTGCCAAAATTAATATAAGACCGGGGGCTTATTTTCGGGGAAACACGGTAGGTCGCTGCGGCGACCTATGCCCGGAAGTGGGAGCAAATACCTGGATTACACAGGTATCTGCTCCCTCCTCCCCACTGAAAGGTGCCAAATGTGACACCGGAGGGGGGGGGGGATTCCGAAAAGCGGACATTTTTGGGTGGAACTCTGCTTTAAGTGGTTAATACTGCACACAGTAAAAAGCACAACTCTAAGTCGGGGAACTGCCTTTAATGTAGGATTCTTCATATGGCCGCAGTCTCCGCCTGGTCCTGGGCATTGATGAGAACGCTCCGTGTGAAAAGGTACCCCTGCACGCAGGGTGAGAAGGCCCCGCCCACATATTGACAGCTGATATCACTGTAACCTTATTTGACCACACCAGTCACAGACTTGAAGTTAACAGCCCTTTTAAGTAAATGGTAATAACTTAAAGGGTAACTCTACTTTCATGGGAAACAAAAAAGGAAATAAAAAATAAATAATAATATAGCATATACAATTACTACACAGTTCATATTGTAACTAAATGTTATTAAAAAATTCCTTTTCCTTTTCAATCTGCAGCCGCTGTAATCTTCTGTAAAATGCAATGCAATATGGCTACCTGGAGGTGTTCTGTACACAGATGATATACATAACGCCCCCCCCCCCCCAGATATGTAATTTCCTGCTTGTGTGATTGGCTCAGTGATTTTCCCAGAAGTCTGCAGAAACAGATTTTGGGCATCCCCTGCAACAAAACATTTATTTTTGGTATAATATTCTTAAAGTGAAATCACATCTAAAGGGAAGCAGACTGTGACACTTTCCTCATTAGAGCCCTGCAGATGAAGCATCCGATTAATAATTAGAAAACCACTCCCCTACAGATTCACTTGGACACAAATAAACAAACAGCTATTCCTTCAGAATAACAAAAGGAAGGAATCTGCAACAAAGTTTGATAAAATCCTTCCAATATAGAGAGATCTCGCAGTGGGGAACGTTTCTTTCTCAACAAAAGTGGAGTTACGCTTTAACCACTTGCCGACCAGCGCACGACGATATACGTTGGCACAATGGCTCGGCTGGGCATATGGGCGTACAGGTACGTCCCCTTTAAGACGCGGCATTGTGGGCGCGTGCGCCCGCCGTAAGCTCCGTGAGTGTGACCGATGTCCGCCGGGAGTCCAGCGATCGTCTCACCGAGAGGAAGAACGGGGAAATGCTGATGTAAACAAGCATTTCCCCGTTCTGCCTAGTGACAGAACACTGATCACAGCTCCCTGTGATCGGGAGCAGTGATCAGTGTCGTGTCACTTGTAGCCCATCCCCCCACAGTTAGAACACATCCCTAGGACACACTTAACCTCTTCAGCGCCCCCTCCTGGTTAACCCCTTCACTGCCAGTGTCATTTAAACAGTAATCAATGCATTTTTATAGCACTGATCGCTGTATAAATGACAATGGTCCCAAAAGTGTCTGATGTGTCCGCCATAATGTCGTAGTCACGATAAAAATCGCTGATCGCCGCCATTACTAGTAAAAAAAAATATTAATAAAATGCCAAAAAACTATCCCCTATTTTGTAGTCGCTATAACTTTTGCGCAAACCAATCAATATACACTTATTGCGATTTGTTTTTATCAAAAATATGTAGAATACGTATCAGCCTAAACTGAGGAAAAAATATTTTTTTTATATATTTTTTGGGGATATGTATTATAGCAAAAAGTAAAAAATATTGCTTTTTTTTCAAAATTGTTGCTCTTTTTTTGTTTATAGCGCAAAAAATAAAAAACGCAGAGGTGATCAAATACCACCAAAAGAAAGCTCTATTTGTGGGGAAAAAAGGACGTTAATTTTGTTTGGGAGCCACGTCACACGACCGCGCAATTGCCAGTTAAAGCGACGCAGTGCCGAATCGCAAAAAGTGCTCTGGTCTTTGGGCAGCCAAATGGTCCGGGTTAAGCAACCTTACAATTTTTTGGGGAAGCTCGAAGTTATGATCTGTGAATGCATTTGCAGTAATTACCCTTAGCCTGTAAACTTCAAAACAGCCTTCTAGATGAGGGGAAGAACAAACAAAATGAAGAGTCATGCCAGAGAGACACTTTCAGTTTTACATTTGCTAATTAGAAAAAAAACATTAAATTAGGACACAGTATTACAAAACTCACCCTAACATGTGAATGGGCCCTTTTTTTCCTCTTTCAGTGTAAGGTTCTTCTACAATTCTACATTTTGATGAGCCTGAGATCTATACCAGCTATCAGTAAGGCCACTCATATTAACCACTTGACCTCCGGAAGATTTACCCCCCTTCACGACCAGGCGATACGGCACTGCGTTACTTTAACTGGCAATTGCGCGGTCATGCAACACTGTACCCAAAAAAAATCTATGTCATTTTTTTCCCCACAAGTGGGGATTGTATTTGTGGGTGGTATTTGATTACCACTGCATTTTTTATTTTTTGTGCTATAACCACTTTCTGCTATAAAACATATATAATATAAAAAAAATTGAAATCAAATTTCTTCATAAATTTAGGCCAATATGTATTCTGCTACATATTTTTGGTAAAAAAAAAAAAAATCCCAATAAGCGTATATTGATTGGTTTGCACAAAAGTTATAGCGCCTACACACTAGGGGATATATACTGGATTATATATACAGTATCTCACAAAAGTGAGTACACCTCTCACATTTTTGTAAATATTTTACAAAAAACAGATTGCCACTGGAGTCCTCTTCCCCTCCTCCATGATGACATCACGGAGCTGGTGGATGTTGGAGACCTTGCGCTCCTCCACCTTCCATTTGAGGAGTCCCACAGATGCTCAATAGGGTTTAGGTCTGGAGACATGCTTGGCCAGGCCATCACCTTTACCCTCAGCTTCTTTAGCAAGGCAGTGGTCATCTTGGAGGTGTGTTTGGGGTCGTTATCATGTTGGAATACTGCCCTGCGGTCCAGTCTCTGAAGGGAGGGGATCATGCTCTGCTTCAGTATGTCACAGTAAATGTTGGCATTCATGGTTCCCTCAATGAACTGTAGCTCCCCAGTGCCGGCAGCACTCATGCAGCCCCAGACCATGACACTCCCACCACCATGCCTGACTGTAGGCAAGACACACTTGTCTTTGTACTCCTCACCTGGTTGCCGCCACACACAGACACCATCTGAACCAAATAAGTTTATCTTGGTCTCATCAGATCACAGGACATGGCTCCAGTAATCCATGTCCTTAGTCTGCTTGTCTTCAGCAAACTGTTTGCGGGCTTTCTTGTGCATCATCTTTAGAAGAGGCTTCCTTCTGGGACGAAAGCCATGCAGACCAATTTGATGCAGTGTGCGGCGTATGGTCTGAGCACTGACAGGCTGACCCCCCACCCCTTCAACCTCTGCAGCAATGCCGGCAGCACTCATACGTCTATTTCCCAAAGACAACCTCTGGATATGACGCTGAGCACGTGCACTCAACTTCTTTGGTGGACCATGGCGAGGCCTGTTCTATATGGAACCTGTCCTGTTAAACTGCTGTATGGTCTTGGCCACCGTGCTGCAGCTCAGTTTCAGGGTCTTGGCAATCTTCTTATAGCCTAGGCCAGTGATGGTGAACCTTGTTTTAGAACTACATTTCCCATCATTCTCAACTACACTGCAGTGTGCATGTGCATCATGGGAAATGTAGTTCCAAAACATCTGGGGTGCCAAGGTTAGCCATCACTGTCCTAGGCCATCTTTATGTAGAGCAACAATTCTTTTTTTCAGATTCTCAGAGAGTTCTTTGCCATAAGGTTCCATGTTGAACTTCCAGTGACCAATATGAGAGTGAGAGTGATAACACCAAATTTAACACACCTGCTCCCCATTCACACCTGAGCCCTTGTAACCCTAACGATTTACATGACACTAGGGAGGGAAAATGGCTAATTGTCACTTTTGTTGCCAGTGGTTTAGACATTAATGGCTGTGTGTTGAGTTATTTTGAGGGGACAGCAAACTTACACTGTTATACAAGCTGTACACTCACTACTTTACATTGTAGCAAAGTGTCATTTCTTCAGTGTTGTCACATGAAAAGATAGAATAAAATATTTACAAAAATGTGAGGCGTGTATTCACTTTTGTGAGATACTGTATGTATATATATATATATATATATATATATATATATATATGTATATATATATATATAAAATAAATATCATATATAAAAACTTAAATTCGTAAAGTCCATATGATAAAACAGCGCTAAATAAGGATAAATGTCCAAAAACATGTGAAAAGCACTTGAGTGATGACTTTGCAACAGTCAAACTAGTAGTGGTATATCTTCTCTGGATACGATATGTAGTGCACCCTACACCAATCCCAAATCTTCACCACAAGTGAGGCACGCTCCCCCTCTGGGGTACAAACTCACCACAAAGATGAAAAAGATAGGCCTTTTTTTTAGTCTGTAGGTAGTCTCACTCCAACATCCGTCATCACCACCAGGGTAGTATGGGTTAAAATCCTCAAGCAAACATATAAGGACATAAAGGCACTAATAGTGTAATATTGCTTTAATTAAGAAATCCCCAATACTAAAACCCTGTTTCAAATGCACGTACAATTCAATCACTTGTAAAACAGCACATAAAGTATAGAGTGTAATCACCGCTATCCTGTCCCAAGAGGGCGCCTGTGTTGCATTCGTAACGCGGCGGTCTTTTGTTCCGGATTTGCAACAGCTGCCGTGATGTTCACTCTGTACTTCCGAATTACAGAGACGCTGCGGTATCTGGGCCCTGACCGGTTTCGTCACAGATTGACTTCAACTGAGGGCGTAGATAGTCCAGCGTCAACGTGCGTGGTATAACTTCCCCGTTCGTTGCCTATTGGTTGGAGTGCCGTAATTCGTCCGCCCTGATTGGTGCTTACCAGGGCGGAACTCGAATACACACGTCCTCAGACAAGAGCTATTGGGGAATGTTCCGACAGCACGTACTACTGCACAATATGTTATGTAACGAATAACACAACATGAAGTTACACTTAAATAAACTTAAGAGTTATTAATATAGTACAACAACAAAAAAAATATATATAAATCACATCGTAGCAATTTTAAATATATTTTGAACGGAATTTAAATGTCTCAATCGCTGTTTACATAGAGCAAGAGAACCTGCATTCTGATACTCGGTGAAAAAGGAAAATATTTTTGTTACGATTCGTAAAAGGAGAACCGTAGTTGTTCGGTGTTAGCTGCTCAATATAATTCGATAAGACCGATCTGGCAAAACAACGAATCCGTCTTTTACAGTTTGAAAATTACATCTAAACGTTATTTTTAGCGTGTTGTGGTTTTACAACCACTATGTATATGTGCAAATATAATGGCAGTCACATAAGTTCAAACAAGGGGGTTTAGAGAAATTGGGAATTTTAACCCATTAATCCAAACAATAAAATTAGAGAGTAGTAAATCAATATATAGTAATGCATATATTAAATGCATGTGTATGGGTATTTACAGTCCACACATCTGTAAAACCATAAATAACTAAATAAGGTAATTTTAATTAAAATTAGAATTAAATCTAAATTTTTTAATTTGAAATAAAATTGGACTACTTAGCGGATATAATCTATTTATATATGTATACTTCATTAGTTCCATATAAGTGAAGTTAAATAAATCAATATATAAATAGATAAGAAATATATATATAAATATAAAAAAATATATATATATATAAAAGAAAACTGTATGTAATATATATATATATAAAAATATAAAAATATAATAATAAAAAAAAAAAAAAATAGTAAATAAATATATAAATATAAATATATAGGAGCATCAGGATATAAGGATTTCTGAGGATTGGGCCGAGAAAGGTTGCCAGTAAGGGGTGGTATTCTAGTCAAATGTTAAAAATATAGATAAAATTGCTAAAACAGTTAATAAAAATTGGTTAATAAAAATCAATCATAGAAACTAAATAAAAGCAATATATCAGTAATCACTAATAAAACAATTGATGTCTAGATCTATGTTTAACCCCTTCGGAGATAAAGTATCTACGGAATAAATCCATTGGGTCTCAAGCTTAGATAATTCTCTTACTAAGTTAGAGCCCCTCCAAGGTGGTTTTAGGTGGTCTACTCCCCAAAACTTGAGACCTGCTGGGTTTTGGTCGTGGAATAATTTAAAGTGTAAGGAAACGTTATGATCTTTATACCCGATTTTGATGTTTGCCACATGTTCTGCCACACGTATTTTGAGAGCTCTCTTAGTGCGGCCTATGTATAATAACTTACAGGGGCATTCTAAAACATACACTACATAGGTAGTGTTACAGGTAATAAAATCTTTAATGGTGAACTCTCTGTTATTAGAGGTAGATATAAATCTTTCAAGTGCTCTGAGAGGTTTATTCACCTCTCTACACGGGCGGCACTTTCTGCAGGCATAAAAGCCATCCTTATCCCAGAACGAAGGGGGTTTATGTGGGACATCTAAAATCTTCTTGACGACCCTGTCTCCATAGTTAGGAGCTTTCCTATAGATAAAAGTGGGTCTTGTTGGTATATAGGTTTTCAGGATCTTGTCAAGGAGAAGTATGTGCCAGTGAGAAAAGAAGATATGTTCCACTTCCTTATATTGTGAGTGGTATCCTGATATGAAACTCCATTCGTAATTGGTCTTATTCGTATTCTTTTGACCTCCAAGAGTGTTATTATTCAGGTAGTCGGTTCTTGGAGTAGCTGCGAGATCTTCAATAATTTTGGTTAGTTGTGTTTCTTTGTAGCCTTTTTCCATAAATTTATTTTTCAATATATCTGCTTGGAGAAGAAAGTCTGTATCCTCGGTGCAGTTCCGTCTGACCCGCATCAATTGGCCTTTAGGTATGTTTTTTAGCCATGCGGGGTGGTGGCCACTTTGTGTTGGGAGGAAACTGTTAGCATCTGTGGGCTTGAAATACACTTTAGTGCCCAATTTATTCCCATTCCTGTATATATGAACATCCAAAAAATGTATACTTTCTTTATTGTATTCACACGTAAGGTTAATGTTATTGGTGTTTTGGTTTAGTTCTTCAAGGAAGTTTTCTAATGATGTTGTTGATCCTGCCCATATAAGAAATAAATCGTCTATATATCGTCGGTACAGTATCAGTTCTTTGCGTTTCTTGTGGAATACTGTTTTATCCTCCCACTCTGCCATAAACAGATTTGCTATGCTTGGAGCAAATTTGGCTCCCATGGCTACTCCCCTTCTTTGGGAGTAGAAACTTCCATCAAACCAAAAATAATTGTGTCCTAAACAAAAATCCAAAGCATTCCGTAGGAACACTTTCTGTGAATGGGAAATATCATCTCTTTTAGATAATGCCCAATTAAGGGCTAGCAAGGCGTCGTCATGCTGTATTATAGTGTATAATGACGAGACGTCTGCGGTTACTAGGAACACTTCTTCTTTTCCAGCCAAATCTATTTCCTGTAATAAAGATAGGAGCTCCTTAGTATCTTTGAGGTAAGCATGTGTTGATGTCACACTGGTTTGGAGATAATAGTCGAGATACTGGCCCAGACGTGATGTAATCGATCCGATTCCATTAACGATGGGTCTTGCTGGTGGAAGGTTGAGGTTTTTATGAATCTTTGGGAGGGTATATATAGTAGGTATCCTACTGCTACTCGGTACCAGATACTTGCTCTCCCGCAAAGATAAAGCTCTGGTTTGATAACCCATTTCCACCAGTTTCTGAAGATTGATTTCGTATTGTGGAGTGGGATCTTTTTCAAGCTTCGAATATGTTACCTCTTCAGATAGCATTTGTGTTAGCTGGTTATGGTAGAAGTCTTTGGTAAGAATAACCACTCCACCTCCCTTGTCTGCTGGTCTTACTATTATCTCCTTTCTATTCTCTAGAAGTTCTATACCTTCTTTGATATACCGTGGATTCACATTCCTTTTTGGTTTGATGTATTCTAAATCACGTAGTATAAGTCCTTTAAAGACATCCAAAGGCTGATTGGTCCCCAATAGGGGGTTAAACAGTGATTTATTTCGCAAACCACTATCAGTTGGTACTGAGGAACTACTTGTTACAGGGTTTGAATTCTTGTTTAAAAAATATTTCTTCATATTCAGTTTCCTCATATATTTATTAACATCTATAAACACATTAAATTTGTTGATTGGACGGTGTAAACCACATTTGAGCCCCAAATTTAAAATATTGGTCTCTTTATCTGTTAAAACCACATCAGTTAAGTTAAAAATCCCGCCTATTCGTACTCCTTCTCGTATTCCTTTCGACTTCTTTTCTTGAGTCCTTCGTCCGGCCCTACAGCCTCTGTTCCTTCTCTCCTTGGGCCTGGTTGTTGCATCCTTTCTCGTTCCCAATGTGGAGGGTCCCTCCATTGGGGATCTCTCTGTGTCGGTCCCTGTTGTGGTCCCCTGTATTCTATCACCTGTTGTGGATAGGATGGCATTCTTCCTCTCTGGTTGTTCGACCCTCTGCCCCTCTTCTGCCATCCCCTGCCTCTCCCTAAAAAAGAGGACCGGGGTGATTGATATTGTTGTCTGTTCCTATCATCCCATAAAGGATCATATTTATTATATATGGGTACCTGATAGTAATCTTGTGTGGGTGGAGGTCGATATTGAGGATTCGGTGGCCCAGGTCTTCTTGGTTTCCCTCTACCATAGTTATAATCATTTCTGATAGGTGTGGAATGGTTGATGGGGGTCTGTTGTGTACCCAAGATTCTTCTATCCAATATAGGTAATGGTTGACTAGTAGAGGGTAATTGGCTTCCAGTATTGATGTCTTGCTGGGTTTCCATAGTCAAACCATCTGTGTCTCTTGCTTCAGTTGGGTTTGCTTGCTGCCATAGGTATATCGTGTTTAAACGGAAATCTCCTAGGTCTCTATGGAATTTTTTGGTTTTCTTTTTTTGTGTTTCCTTATCCACTTTTTCTAATTTTTTCTTTATACGGGTATTAAAATCAGTAACTTGTTGGCTATCCTTAATAGGATCTAGTTGCTTTTGTAACTCGTTTATCCTTGTTTCTAGTTTGAACATCTTTTTCTTTTTCCTTTTTAAAATAAGTTCTTGTAGTTTAAAACCTACCCCATTAAAAAATTCTAGCCATTCTGACATAGATTCGGGGTCATCTAAACCATCTTGGGGTACTACTTCCCATCTTAAGCTTCTAATAATGATACGCTCCTTTAGATATTGCTCCAAAGTGCATATGTCCCACCAGGTTCTCACTTGTTTTTCTAGTGAGTTCCCGAGGGCGGTCATTACCCCATTATAATTTAATTGTGCAGTAGTGTGCTCATTGACAGTGAAAATGCTATTAATATCTATATTCCTATTGCTCAGGAAAAGCAATGCATCCATGGCTGCCAAGAAAAGAAAGAATTTGTATAGAAAGAAAAGGTGCAAATAAACAGGCCCAAAATTTGCACTTCTCGGCGCCTATGTATTGGTATGCAATACCTGTGGCTCAATAATTTGCCTATTTAGATGGGTAAATAATGGGAAAATAGACGATATACTCAGCTCGGAAATAAATATATCAGAGTAATTAAACTATGGTATAAATTATATAAAAGAGAAGCAGCTGTTTAAATTTATATAAAATGAGAACCTCATAAATATAAAACAGAATAAATAAAATAAATATCATATATAAAAACTTAAATTCGTAAAGTCCATATGATAAAACAGCGCTAAATAAGGATAAATGTCCAAAAACATGTGAAAAGCACTTGAGTGATGACTTTGCAACAGTCAAACTAGTAGTGGTATATCTTCTCTGGATACGATATGTAGTGCACCCTACACCAATCCCAAATCTTCACCACAAGTGAGGCACGCTCCCCCTCTGGGGTACAAACTCACCACAAAGATGAAAAAGATAGGCCTTTTTTTTAGTCTGTAGGTAGTCTCACTCCAACATCCGTCATCACCACCAGGGTAGTATGGGTTAAAATCCTCAAGCAAACATATAAGGACATAAAGGCACTAATAGTGTAATATTGCTTTAATTAAGAAATCCCCAATACTAAAACCCTGTTTCAAATGCACGTACAATTCAATCACTTGTAAAACAGCACATAAAGTATAGAGTGTAATCACCGCTATCCTGTCCCAAGAGGGCGCCTGTGTTGCATTCGTAACGCGGCGGTCTTTTGTTCCGGATTTGCGACAGCTGCCGTGATGTTCACTCTGTACTTCCGAATTACAGAGACGCTGCGGTATCTGGGCCCTGACCGGTTTCGTCACAGATTGACTTCAACTGAGGGCGTAGATAGTCCAGCGTCAACGTGCGTGGTATAACTTCCCCGTTCATTGCCTATTGGTTGGAGTGCCGTAATTCGTCCGCCCTGATTGGTGCTTACCAGGGCGGAACTCGAATACACACGTCCTCAGACAAGAGCTATTGGGGAATGTTCCGACAGCACGTACTACTGCACAATATGTTATGTAACGAATAACACAACATGAAGTTACACTTAAATAAACTTAAGAGTTATTAATATAGTACAACAACAAAAAAAATATATATAAATCACATCGTAGCAATTTTAAATATATTTTGAACGGAATTTAAATGTCTCAATCGCTGTTTACATAGAGCAAGAGAACCTGCATTCTGATACTCGGTGAAAAAGGAAAATATTTTTGTTACGATTCGTAAAAGGAGAACCGTAGTTGTTCGGTGTTAGCTGCTCAATATAATTCGATAAGACCGATCTGGCAAAACAACGAATCCGTCTTTTACAGTTTGAAAATTACATCTAAACGTTATTTTTAGCCTGTTGTGGTTTTACAACCACTATGTATATGTGCAAATATAATGGCAGTCACATAAGTTCAAACAAGGGGGTTTAGAGAAATTGGGAATTTTAACCCATTAATCCAAACAATAAAATTAGAGAGTAGTAAATCAATATATAGTAATGCATATATTAAATGCATGTGTATGGGTATTTACAGTCCACACATCTGTAAAACCATAAATAACTAAATAAGGTAATTTTAATTAAAATTAGAATTAAATCTAATTTTTTTAATTTGAAATAAAATTGGACTACTTAGCGGATATAATCTATTTATATATGTATACTTCATTAGTTCCATATAAGTGAAGTTAAATAAATCAATATATAAATAGATAAGAAATATATATATAAATATAAAAAAAATATATATATATATAAAAGAAAACTGTATGTAATATATATATATATATATAAAATATAAAAATATAATAATAAAAAAAAAAAAAAAATAGTAAATAAATATATAAATATAAATATATAGGAGCATCAGGATATAAGGATTTCTGAGGATTGGGCCGAGAAAGGTTGCCAGTAAGGGGTGGTATTCTAGTCAAATGTTAAAAATATAGATAAAATTGCTAAAACAGTTAATAAAAATTGGTTAATAAAAATCAATCATAGAAACTAAATAAAAGCAATATATCAGTAATCACTAATAAAACAATTGATGTCTAGATCTATGTTTAACCCCTTCGGAGATAAAGTATCTACGGAATAAATCCATTGGGTCTCAAGCTTAGATAATTCTCTTACTAAGTTAGAGCCCCTCCAAGGTGGTTTTAGGTGGTCTACTCCCCAAAACTTGAGACCTGCTGGGTTTTGGTCGTGGAATAATTTAAAGTGTAAGGAAACGTTATGATCTTTATACCCGATTTTGATGTTTGCCACATGTTCTGCCACACGTATTTTGAGAGCTCTCTTAGTGCGGCCTATGTATAATAACTTACAGGGGCATTCTAAAACATACACTACATAGGTAGTGTTACAGGTAATAAAATCTTTAATGGTGAACTCTCTGTTATTAGAGGTAGATATAAATCTTTCAAGTGCTCTGAGAGGTTTATTCACCTCTCTACACGGGCGGCACTTTCTGCAGGCATAAAAGCCATCCTTATCCCAGAACGAAGGGGGTTTATGTGGGACATCTAAAATCTTCTTGACGACCCTGTCTCCATAGTTAGGAGCTTTCCTATAGATAAAAGTGGGTCTTGTTGGTATATAGGTTTTCAGGATCTTGTCAAGGAGAAGTATGTGCCAGTGAGAAAAGAAGATATGTTCCACTTCCTTATATTGTGAGTGGTATCCTGATATGAAACTCCATTCGTAATTGGTCTTATTCGTATTCTTTTGACCTCCAAGAGTGTTATTATTCAGGTAGTCGGTTCTTGGAGTAGCTGCGAGATCTTCAATAATTTTGGTTAGTTGTGTTTCTTTGTAGCCTTTTTCCATGAATTTATTTTTCAATTTTTATGTCCTTATATCCTTATATGTTTGCTTGAGGATTTTAACCCATACTACCCTGGTGGTGATGACGGATGTTGGAGTGAGACTACCTACAGACTAAAAAAAAGGCCTATCTTTTTCATCTTTGTGGTGAGTTTGTACCCCAGAGGGGGAGCGTGCCTCACTTGTGGTGAAGATTTGGGATTGGTGTAGGGTGCACTACATATCGTATCCAGAGAAGATATACCACTACTAGTTTGACTGTTGCAAAGTCATCACTCAAGTGCTTTTCACATGTTTTTGGACATTTATCCTTATTTAGCGCTGTTTTATCATATGGACTTTACGAATTTTAAGTTTTTATATATGACATTTATTTTATTTATTCTGTTTTATATTCATGAGGTTCTCATTTTATATAAATTTAAACAGCTGCTTCTCTTTTATATAATTTATACCATAGTTTAATTACTCTGATATATTTATTTCCGAGCTGAGTATATCGTCTATTTTCCCATTATTTACCCATCTAAATAGGCAAATTATTGAGCCACAGGAATTGCATACCAATACATAGGCGCCGAGAAGTGCAAATTTTGGGCCTGTTTATTTGCACCTTTTCTTTCTATACAAATTCTTTCTTTTCTTGGCAGCCATGGATGCATTGCTTTTCCTGAGCAATAGGAATATAGATATTAATAGCATTTTCACTGTCAATGAGCACACTACTGCACAATTAAATTATAATGGGGTAATGACCGCCCTCGGGAACTCACTAGAAAAACAAGTGAGAACCTGGTGGGACATATGCACTTTGGAGCAATATCTAAAGGAGCGTATCATTATTAGAAGCTTAAGATGGGAAGTAGTACCCCAAGATGGTTTAGATGACCCCGAATCTATGTCAGAATGGCTAGAATTTTTTAATGGGGTAGGTTTTAAACTACAAGAACTTATTTTAAAAAGGAAAAAGAAAAAGATGTTCAAACTAGAAACAAGGATAAACGAGTTACAAAAGCAACTAGATCCTATTAAGGATAGCCAACAAGTTACTGATTTTAATACCCGTATAAAGAAAAAATTAGAAAAAGTGGATAAGGAAACACAAAAAAAGAAAACCAAAAAATTCCATAGAGACCTAGGAGATTTCCGTTTAAACACGATATACCTATGGCAGCAAGCAAACCCAACTGAAGCAAGAGACACAGATGGTTTGACTATGGAAACCCAGCAAGACATCAATACTGGAAGCCAATTACCCTCTACTAGTCAACCATTACCTATATTGGATAGAAGAATCTTGGGTACACAACAGACCCCCATCAACCATTCCACACCTATCAGAAATGATTATAACTATGGTAGAGGGAAACCAAGAAGACCTGGGCCACCGAATCCTCAATATCGACCTCCACCCACACAAGATTACTATCAGGTACCCATATATAATAAATATGATCCTTTATGGGATGATAGGAACAGACAACAATATCAATCACCCCGGTCCTCTTTTTTAGGGAGAGGCAGGGGATGGCAGAAGAGGGGCAGAGGGTCGAACAACCAGAGAGGAAGAATGCCATCCTATCCACAACAGGTGATAGAATACAGGGGACCACAACAGGGACCGACACAGAGAGATCCCCAATGGAGGGACCCTCCACATTGGGAACGAGAAAGGATGCAACAACCAGGCCCAAGGAGAGAAGGAACAGAGGCTGTAGGGCCGGACGAAGGACTCAAGAAAAGAAGTCGAAAGGAATACGAGAAGGAGTACGAATAGGCGGGATTTTTAACTTAACTGATGTGGTTTTAACAGATAAAGAGACCAATATTTTAAATTTGGGGCTCAAATGTGGTTTACACCGTCCAATCAACAAATTTAATGTGTTTATAGATGTTAATAAATATATGACGAAACTGAATATGAAGAAATATTTTTTAAACAAGAATTCAAACCCTGTAACAAGTAGTTCCTCAGTACCAACTGATAGTGGTTTGCGAAATAAATCACTGTTTAACCCCCTATTGGGGACCAATCAGCCTTTGGATGTCTTTAAAGGACTTATACTACGTGATTTAGAATACATCAAACCAAAAAGGAATGTGAATCCACGGTATATCAAAGAAGGTATAGAACTTCTAGAGAATAGAAAGGAGATAATAGTAAGACCAGCAGACAAGGGAGGTGGAGTGGTTATTCTTACCAAAGACTTCTACCATAACCAGCTAACACAAATGCTATCTGAAGAGGTAACATATTCGAAGCTTGAAAAAGATCCCACTCCACAATACGAAATCAATCTTCAGAAACTGGTGGAAATGGGTTATCAAACCAGAGCTTTATCTTTGCGGGAGAGCAAGTATCTGGTACCGAGTAGCAGTAGGATACCTACTATATATACCCTCCCAAAGATTCATAAAAACCTCAACCTTCCACCAGCAAGACCCATCGTTAATGGAATCGGATCGATTACATCACGTCTGGGCCAGTATCTCGACTATTATCTCCAAACCAGTGTGACATCAACACATGCTTACCTCAAAGATACTAAGGAGCTCCTATCTTTATTACAGGAAATAGATTTGGCTGGAAAAGAAGAAGTGTTCCTAGTAACCGCAGACGTCTCGTCATTATACACAATAATACAGCATGACGACGCCTTGCTAGCCCTTAATTGGGCATTATCTAAAAGAGATGATATTTCCCATTCACAGAAAGTGTTCCTACGGAATGCTTTGGATTTTTGTTTAGGACACAATTATTTTTGGTTTGATGGAAGTTTCTACTCCCAAAGAAGGGGAGTAGCCATGGGAGCCAAATTTGCTCCAAGCATAGCAAATCTGTTTATGGCAGAGTGGGAGGATAAAACAGTATTCCACAAGAAACGCAAAGAACTGATACTGTACCGACGATATATAGACGATTTATTTCTTATATGGGCAGGATCAACAACATCATTAGAAAACTTCCTTGAAGAACTAAACCAAAACACCAATAACATTAACCTTACGTGTGAATACAATAAAGAAAGTATACATTTTTTGGATGTTCATATATACAGGAATGGGAATAAATTGGGCACTAAAGTGTATTTCAAGCCCACAGATGCTAACAGTTTCCTCCCAACACAAAGTGGCCACCACCCCGCATGGCTAAAAAACATACCTAAAGGCCAATTGATGCGGGTCAGACGGAACTGCACCGAGGATACAGACTTTCTTCTCCAAGCAGATATATTGAAAAATAAATTTATGGAAAAAGGCTACAAAGAAACACAACTAACCAAAATTATTGAAGATCTCGCAGCTACTCCAAGAACCGACTACCTGAATAATAACACTCTTGGAGGTCAAAAGAATACGAATAAGACCAATTACGAATGGAGTTTCATATCAGGATACCACTCACAATATAAGGAAGTGGAACATATCTTCTTTTCTCACTGGCACATACTTCTCCTTGACAAGATCCTGAAAACCTATATACCAACAAGACCCACTTTTATCTATAGGAAAGCTCCTAACTATGGAGACAGGGTCGTCAAGAAGATTTTAGATGTCCCACATAAACCCCCTTCGTTCTGGGATAAGGATGGCTTTTATGCCTGCAGAAAGTGCCGCCCGTGTAGAGAGGTGAATAAACCTCTCAGAGCACTTGAAAGATTTATATCTACCTCTAATAACAGAGAGTTCACCATTAAAGATTTTATTACCTGTAACACTACCTATGTAGTGTATGTTTTAGAATGCCCCTGTAAGTTATTATACATAGGCCGCACTAAGAGAGCTCTCAAAATACGTGTGGCAGAACATGTGGCAAACATCAAAATCGGGTATAAAGATCATAACGTTTCCTTACACTTTAAATTATTCCACGACCAAAACCCAGCAGGTCTCAAGTTTTGGGGAGTAGACCACCTAAAACCACCTTGGAGGGGCTCTAACTTAGTAAGAGAATTATCTAAGCTTGAGACCCAATGGATTTATTCCGTAGATACTTTATCTCCGAAGGGGTTAAACATAGATCTAGACATCAATTGTTTTATTAGTGATTACTGATATATTGCTTTTATTTAGTTTCTATGATTGATTTTTATTAACCAATTTTTATTAACTGTTTTAGCAATTTTATCTATATTTTTAACATTTGACTAGAATACCACCCCTTACTGGCAACCTTTCTCGGCCCAATCCTCAGAAATCCTTATATCCTGATGCTCCTATATATTTATATTTATATATTTATTTACTATTTTTTTTTTTTTTTTTTATTATTATATTTTTATATTTTTATATATATATATATATTACATACAGTTTTCTTTTATATATATATATATATATTTTTATATTTATATATATAATTCTTATCTATTTATATATTGATTTATTTAACTTCACTTATATGGAACTAATGAAGTATACATATATAAATAGATTATATCCGCTAAGTAGTCCAATTTTATTTCAAATTAAAAAATTTAGATTTAATTCTAATTTTAATTAAAATTACCTTATTTAGTTATTTATGGTTTTACAGATGTGTGGACTGTAAATACCCATACACATGCATTTAATATATGCATTACTATATATTGATTTACTACTCTCTAATTTTATTGTTTGGATTAATGGGTTAAAATTCCCAATTTCTCTAAACCCCCTTGTTTGAACTTATGTGACTGCCATTATATTTGCACATATACATAGTGGTTGTAAAACCACAACAGGCTAAAAATAACGTTTAGATGTAATTTTCAAACTGTAAAAGACGGATTCGTTGTTTTGCCAGATCGGTCTTATCGAATTATATTGAGCAGCTAACACCGAACAACTACGGTTCTCCTTTTACGAATCGTAACAAAAATATTTTCCTTTTTCACCGAGTATCAGAATGCAGGTTCTCTTGCTCTATGTAAACAGCGATTGAGACATTTAAATTCCGTTCAAAATATATTTAAAATTGCTACGATGTGATTTATATATATTTTTTTTTGTTGTTGTACTATATTAATAACTCTTAAGTTTATTTAAGTGTAACTTCATGTTGTGTTATTCGTTACATAACATATTGTGCAGTAGTACGTGCTGTCGGAACATTCCCCAATAGCTCTTGTCTGAGGACGTGTGTATTCGAGTTCCGCCCTGGTAAGCACCAATCAGGGCGGACGAATTACGGCACTCCAACCAATAGGCAACGAACGGGGAAGTTATACCACGCACGTTGACGCTGGACTATCTACGCCCTCAGTTGAAGTCAATCTGTGACGAAACCGGTCAGGGCCCAGATACCGCAGCGTCTCTGTAATTCGGAAGTACAGAGTGAACATCACGGCAGCTGTCGCAAATCCGGAACAAAAGACCGCCGCGTTACGAATGCAACACAGGCGCCCTCTTGGGACAGGATAGCGGTGATTACACTCTATACTTTATGTGCTGTTTTACAAGTGATTGAATTGTACGTGCATTTGAAACAGGGGTTTAGTATTGGGGATTTCTTAATTAAAGCAATATTACACTATTAGTGCCTTTATGTCCTTATATGTTTGCTTGAGGATTTTAACCCATACTACCCTGGTGGTGATGACGGATGTTGGAGTGAGACTACCTACAGACTAAAAAAAGGCCTATCTTTTTCATCTTTGTGGTGAGTTTGTACCCCAGAGGGGGAGCGTGCCTCACTTGTGGTGAAGATTTGGGATTGGTGTAGGGTGCACTACATATCGTATCCAGAGAAGATATACCACTACTAGTTTGACTGTTGCAAAGTCATCACTCAAGTGCTTTTCACATGTTTTTGGACATTTATCCTTATTTAGCGCTGTTTTATCATATGGACTTTACGAATTTAAGTTTTTATATATGATATTTATTTTATTTATTCTGTTTTATATTTATGAGGTTCTCATTTTATATAAATTTAAACAGCTGCTTCTCTTTTATATAATTTATACCATAGTTTAATTACTCTGATATATTTATTTCCGAGCTGAGTATATCGTCTATTTTCCCATTATTTACCCATCTAAATAGGCAAATTATTGAGCCACAGGAATTGCATACCAATACATAGGCGCCGAGAAGTGCAAATTTTGGGCCTGTTTATTTGCACCTTTTCTTTCTATATATATATATATATTAGTAATGGTGGCGGTCAGCGGGACTGCCATATTGCGGCAGACAGTCTGACATTAACTGACACTTATGACACTTTGTGGGAACCAGTGACACTAATACAGTGATCAGTGGTAAATATTTGCACTGTCACTGTACTAATGTCTCTAGCTGGGAAGGGGGTTAAACATCTAGGGCAATCGAAGGAGTAAATGTGTACCTAGCCAGTGTTTCTGTGTGTACTGTGAGGTGATTTCACTAAGGGATGTGCTGGTTTCTATTCCCTGCTTTGCAGGGGGAAAAAAACAGCACATCCCTGCTGACAGGACAGAGCTCTACCTGGTTTCCTCCTCACCAATCAGCGGATGCCGGCAGTCACCCGTGATTCCGCTCAGCCGGCCCGCAGAGTATGTACATGATTCTGCGGAGCCGACCTGCACTGTAGCTTTACTGGTCAGCAAGTGTTATTCAATCTTTTTTTTTTTTTTTTTTTTTTTAAGTTTTGAAAGTACATATATAAAGATCCGCAAAAATAAAATTTTCGCTACAGGTAAGTATTTACGCAGTGGTTTTACAAATGCAATTTTTGGGGTAAAAAATATACTTTGATAAATAAAAAAACAATATTTACCCCAATTTTTTGGAAAAATGTGAAAGATGATGTTACACCGAGTAATTAGATACCTAACACGTCAAACTTTAAAATTACGCACGCCTATGGAATGGCAACAAACGACGGTACTTAAAAATCTCCATAGGTGTTGCCTTATACGCCTTTACAGGTTGCCTGTTTAAAATTACAGAGGAGGTCTGGTACTAAAATGATTGCTCTCGCTTTGTGGCTATACCTTACATGTATAGTGCGAATACTAGTATTTACATATGCGTCCACGACTTGCGTATACGTTCGCTTTTGCGTGTGGGTACAGAGGGATGATAGCGGCTAGAAATGTTTTTCCTTATTTTACTTTTTCTTTTTATACTGTCCCTTTATTTTCTATTATTTTTATGACTATTATTCCTATTAAAAGAAACATAAACATCCCTTGTACTAGAAATAAGGATGACGGGTCTCCTTTATGGAGATATCTGGGGTCAAAAAGACCTTTTCTTTACCTTTAAAAGTAAAAGATCAAAAAAACATTTTTAACCACTTCCCGCCCGGCGTATTGTCAAATGACAGCCGGTGGAACCCTTCGCCCCTCCGGGCGGCCGTCATATCACGTCCTGGGATTCCCGCAGTGTGGAGCGCGCGCGCACTTGCCGCATTACTGGGGACCCGATGCGTGTGACCGGCGGCTGCGATGTCCGCCAGGTACACGCGATCTGCTGTTAGAGGCAGGACGTGGATCTGTGTGTAAACAGAGATTCACGTCCTGTCAGGGAGAGGAGACCAATGCTGTGTCCCTTGTATATAGGGACACCGATCGGTCACCTCCCCCAGTCACTTCCCTCCCCCCACAGTAAGAATCACTCCCTAGGGAACACATTTAATCCCTTGATCGCCCCCTAGTGTTAACCCCTTCCCTGCCAGTGACATTTATACAGTAATCAGTGCATATTTATAGCACTGTTCGCTGTATAAATGTGAATGGTCCCAAAATATGTCAAAAGTGTCCGATCTGTCCGCCGCAATAATGCAGTCCTAACAAAAATCGCAGATAACCGCCATTACTAGTAAAAATAATAAAAATAAATGTCATAAAACTATCCCCTATTTTGTAGGCGCTATAACTTTTGCGCAAACCAATCAATATACGTGTAGCGGGTATGTACTTTCCCGGGTGTAAATTTGAATTTGGCAGAGACATTAGAGATGTGTAATTCCCTGCAGCCCAGTGGGTGGCGCTGTTGCCTTGGGCTGGGGTTGAATCATTGCTGTGTGCTGTGCCTCCTTTTTGTCCTCCCTCGGCAGCGGTATGGTGGGGCGGGGAACCTGCCGTGCTTGCTGGGAGAGGGTATAAAGGGGCCGGTCATCTTTGTCACGGGGTCGAAGTCCCAGGCACCTTCAGCTTGTGGACGGTGGTTCGTGTCGGTCCTCTAGGCAGCCTAGGCCTAGAGGACAATCGGAGGTCGTGTTCCATCCCAGGCACCTTTAGCCTGGGGTGAGGTACTCAGATGGAGGTCCGGAGCTCAGTGCCCAACACTGAGTTCCGCGAGGGAAGGAGATCCTAGGGTACCCCGAGAGTGGGTCCCCGCATCCGGAAGGCGTAATGGACCGGGGGGAGCTCCTCACTTGAAGACCCAGTGCAGCATATTGCCGGTGACAGGTGAGCCTCTCGTTGGAGACGGCCTGGAAGGAAATTCCCCCTCGTGCGGAGACCAGGACACACTTTCAGGGAGGAAAGTGGAGAACACATTGTGTCTGAGCCTATTCGCATCCACACCTCCTTTCCTGTTCTGTTTCTACCAGGGGAGTTCAACTGATTGTGTTCATTCACAGAAGAATAAAGGAGTGTTGAACTTTAATGGTGTGGGGCTCATTTCCTAGCAGACATTGTTCAAGGTGACTCTTGGAGGGAGGATCCAGGTGCACAGCACTGACCCGAAGGTAATACAAGAACGTTGCTTATACCGCACTGACACATGTCGTGGAAGCCAGGCGTGGTGTCCCCGCTCCCTCCCCTCTAAGATACCCCTAGACAAGAGACGAGCTGAAGAGAAAGAGAGGAGTGAGGGGGGTTCTACATACGCTTATTGCAATTTGTTTTACAAAAAATATGTGGAAGAATACGTATCGGACTAAACTGAGATAAAATATTTAAGACAAAATAAAAAATCGGGATATTTATTATAGCAAAAAGTAAAAAATATTGTTTTTTTTTCAAAATTGTCAGTTTTTTTTTGTTTAAAGCGCAAAAAATAAAAACCGCAGAGATGATCCAATACCACCAAAAGAAAGCTCTATCTGTGGGAAAAAAAGGACGTAAATTTTGTTTGGGAGCCACGTCGCACGACTGCGCAATTGTAATTCAAAGCGTGACAGTGCTGAAAGCTGAAAATTGGCCTGGGCAGGAAGGGGGTGAAATTACCCGGTATTGAAGTGGTTAAATAGAAGATTATTTCGTTTTTTTTTTTCTATGATAACAATTTTAGCACATTAACCGAGAAGGAGGTGCCTTTCAATTTTCCTAATGTTACTCTCAGTCAGAGCATTAGAAAAATAACGCTAACTGTCACATCTAAACTGTCACATCAGAAAGTCAATCTGATTGAGTAAATAGAATGTAAAAAATAGGAATTTCCATGATCTGATAAAAATACACAATATCTGTGCAGTCCTATCACACAGGGACAACATAGGCAGCTCCAGGGTGTCATTCTCACCAGTTCAGCACCACACCCATTGGACAGCTCAGTCATCCCTAAATGGAGCTGCCAGCTGGGGTAATGTAACCTCAGGGGGTTGGTATGTGACACATTGTAGACACAGGCCCTTCCTCAAATTGAGCCTGGCAGACCAGGAGCACACTTCACTTCAGATTATCATTGGGGACAACCTGCAGAGAAGCAGCAAGCCAGCAGACATGGCAGAGAAAGTCCAGGAAGAGGTGCCCACTTACTTCTCTAAGCTGGGCTCAGAAAGTCCCAAACCCAGGCAGAAGTATGGGGGCATGTTCTGCAATGTGGAGGGGGCTTTTGAGAATAAGACCATCAATTTCGAGGCATTGAGTGTTGGCAAAAAGAATGGCAGCAGGAAGATGGATGGGGGCAGTCCTGGTCCTGGTTCTAATGGGCTCAGTGAGTCTGGCAGCGAGAGCAGCAGCCTGGGCAGTGTGGATGGACTGGGAGCTGCTGAGAAGGTGGACCTACAGGGACCTGTGTCTGTCCCAGTGGAGGAACCAGACAAGCATAGCCAGGTAATGGCAGCATCACACCCCTCAGTACTGGGGGCTTCATGTCATTCATTACCAGTACTGGTACCATTATTGGTAATATTTTATTATAAGCACTAGTGGTGAAAGAGTGTTAATTATTACTGGTAGCAGTGTTATCAGTCCTATATGTTTATTATAATTATCATTTTATTATTATTAGCAATAATAGTGGAAGATTGTTTTTTTTTATTCTTTCTTTATTTTTTTTCCGAAAAAACAGAGGAACAAACATCATCAGACAATTTATCAAAACCATCATATATAGAACCATTTACATCTACTTTTCCTTCCATCCCAGTACATTTCCATCACCTTAACCATCTATCGTGTTGTACATATACACATACCGTATATACTCGAGTATAAGCCGACCCGAATATAACCTGAGGCACCTAATTTTACCACAAAAGACTGGGAAAACTTATTGACTCGAGTATAAGCCTAGGTTGTCCATCTGCATGCCTCACTGTGCCCATGCCTCACTGTGTCCATGTCCGTGCCTCACTGTGCCCATGCCTCACTGTGCCCATGCCTCACTGTGCCTCACTGTGCCCATGCCTCACTGTGTCCATGACTAGACTGACGTTTAACATGGGAGTCTATGGAAGGGGTGCCTGGCTTTGAAAAATCGGTGCTCCCTGGCTGTAGGTCCCCCAGGCAACAACCTTTGCACACTTGTAGAGGAGACATGGGGCTATATGTGTGCCAAGTTCCGGGTCCAGGGGACCTACGACCGGCTGGTACCGGCTGGTAAAAATGACTGTTTAACATGGAAGTCTATGGAAGGGGTGCCCGGTTTGAAAAATCGGTGCTCCCCGGCCAGCAAACTTTTCACACTTGTAGAGGAAGAGTGAGGCTACATGTGTGCCAAGTTTGGGGTCCAGGGGACCTACGGCCGGCGGGTACTGGGTCCCCAAATTCCGGGAGATCAGGCGCAAAAAGGTGACTCGAGTATAAGCCGAGAGGGGGCATTTTCAGCACAAAAAAATGTGCTGAAAAACTCGGCTTATACTCGAGTATATACGATATCTACAATTTTTTGGTTACTTTTATTTTTTACTTTCTGGAGCCACCTTGTACTTTTGGACTGAAGGAATATTACTTAATGACTTCTCGTTATTTACCTCTTTACCTTTTCCTACCCACTCCCTCCCTCTCTAAGCCAACCTAACCCCCCCTTCCGACACCCAACCCCCCCCCAAAAAAAAAAACACAACGGAGGGGATGGAGGGGTTTGATTCCTCCATTTCATCATTTACAGGTTTGGACTTCCCTTCGTAACATTACAATTATTTTTCAGCTATCCCATCTAGTAGTCTCTTCCCCTCCTCCGAATACATAAACAGGTTCCAACTCCTCCATATTTGATCGTACCGGACTTTTTTATTTTGAGTTGAAAGTAGCAAGTCCTCCATAGCCCCTATCTCTCTTACTCTATGTAGCCATGCTCTAATGAGCATAGTGGAAGATTGTTAAATACTATTGATATCATTTACTGATAATAATAATTAAGTACACTGCTATCTAAATTGTATCATTATGCCCTGTACACGCGACCAGTTTTCCCGTCTAAATAAACTCCAAAGTTTTTTCCGACGAAAATTCCGCTCAAGCTGTCTTGCATACACACGGTCACACTAAAATCCGACCGTCGAGAACGCGGTGGCGTAAAACACTACGACGAGCCGAGAAAAATTAAGTTCAATGCTTCCGAGCATGTGTCGAATTGTTTCTGAGCATGCGTGGTGTTTATTCCGTCGGAAAAGCATACAGGCGATCGGAATTTCCAATCAAATTTTCGCGTTCGTGGCAATTTTCGTGTTCTCTATCTAATTCCATCGGAATTTCCGACGGAAAAAGTCCGATGGGGCATACACACGGACAGAATATCCGATGAAAAGCTCCCGTCTGACTTTTTCCGCTCGTGTGTACAAGGCATTATTAGTATTAGTGATGAATGATTGTTAATTTTTATTAGTAGCAGTGTAATTAGTAGTATTTTATTATTATCAGTGAATGGCATCTCATTTTTGTTTTTTTATTGTTTGTATTATTAACATCAGTGGTAGAAGTTTGTTCATTTTTATTGGTAGCAGCGTAATTATTTGTTTATTATTATCAGTGAGTCATATATAATTGTATTATTATTTGTATTATTATTAGAACTAGTGGTGGAAAATTGATATGATAATTATTATTATTAGTAGTGTTAGTAGGGGTATATTATTAATAATACTGTTATTATTAGTAGAGGGTCGTATCTCAGTTTTATCATTATTGTTAGTATTATGGGCAGTCTTGATGGAAGATTGTTAACTATTATTATTTGTAGTGGTAAAGTATTATTGCCAGTGAAAATAGTATCTTATTTTTTATTTATTTTTTATATATTATGAGTAGTGGTAGCTGAAGTTTATTAAATATTATTAGTAGTTGTGTTATTAGTAATGAATAATTGTTGTTAGCAGTGGATTGTGTCAAATTTTTATTATTATTTGTAATATTAATAGCAGTAGTGGTGAAAGATTATTAATTAGTATTGGTAGCAGTTTAAGTAGTGATATGTTGTTGTTATTATTATTATTATTATTATGATTATTAGTAGTAGCAGATGATATCTCTTTTTTATTATTATTGGCAGGAGTGTTGTTTAACTGTATTGTTATTATTATCATTAACCACTTGACAACTGGGCACTAAACCCCCTTCGTGCCCGGACCAATTTTTAGCTTTCAGTGCTGACGCACTTTGAATGACAATTGCGCGGTCATACAACGCTGTACCCAAATGATATTTTTATCATTTTTTCCCCACAAATAGAGCTTTCTTTTGGTGGTATTTGATCACCTCTGCGGTTTTTATTTTTTGCGCTATAAACAAAAAAAAGACAGAAAATTTTGAAAAAAAACACAATATTTCTTTACTTTTTGTTATAATAATATCCCAATTTTTTTCTCAGTTTAGGCCGATACATATTCTTCTATATTTTTTTGGTAAAAAAAATTGCAATAAGCGTATAGTGATTGGCTTGCGAAAAAGGTATAGCGCCTACAAAATAGGGGATAGAATTATGACATTTTTATTATATTTTTTTTTTTTACTAGTAATGGCGGCGATCTGCGATTTTTGTCAGGCCTGCAATATTGCGGCGGACATATCGGACACTTTTGACACTATTTTGGGACCATTCACATGTATACAGCGATCTGTGCTATAAAAATGCACTGATTACTGTATAAATGTGACTGGCAGGGAAGGGGTTAACACTAGGGGGCGATCAAGGGGTTAACTATGTTCCCTATTTGTGATTCTTACTGTGGGGGGAGGGGACTGACTGGGGGAGGTGACCGATCTGTGTCCCTATATACAAGGGACACACCATCGGTCTCCTCTCTCCCTGACAGGACATGGATCTCTGTGTTTACACACAGAGATCCACGTCCTGCCTCTGTCACAGCCGATCGCGGGTGCCTGGCGGACATCGCGGCCGCCAGGCACGCGGATCGGCATCACGTGAGCGCGGCGGGCACAGCTGTTCCCCCACCGCGTGCCCTCGGCGGCGCGCAGGGGGATGTAAACAGCAGGACGTCCATGGACGTCCACTCAGCACTTGAGAGCCGCGCTGCAGACGTCTTTTGTCTATAGCGCGGGTCTCAAGTGGTTAATATTGTTATTATGATTATTATTATTATCAATGCTGTAGGTGGATTATAGATTAGTAAAAGAGGAGGTAGTTTGTAGAGAGGGTATGCATATTCTTTGGGAGAGGTATGTATAAATTATGCTTTGTTAGAGGTATATAATACCACTGCGAGAGGTCACAAAGGGTACGGCACTGCAGCGATGGTTCAACCCCGGCCCAAAGTGACAGCGCCACCTGCTGGGCCGCAGGGAACTATGCATCACTGGTGTCCTCACCGGTTTAAAAAGTACATACTCGCTACATATATATATACCGTATATACTCGAGTATAAGCCGAGTTTTTCAGCACATTTTTTGTGCTGAAAATGCCCCCCTCGGCTTATACTCAAGTCACCTTTTTGCGCCTGATCTCCCGGAATTTGGGGACCCGGTACCATCCGGCCGTGGGTTCCCTGGACCCCAAACTTGGCAAACATGTAGCCTCACTCTTCCTCTACAAGTGTGCAAAGTTTGTTGGCCGGGGAGCACTGATTTTTCAATGCCGGGCACCCCTTCCATAGACTCCCATGTTAACAGTAATTTCTCCGGTGACTTTGGGGACCCGGTACCGGCCGGTCGTAAGTCCTCTGGATCCGAAACTTGGCACACATGTAGCCCCATTTCTCCTCTAATTATTTTGTCTGGGGGACCTACGACCGGGGAGCACCGATTTTTCAAAGCTGGGCACCCCTTCCATAGACTCCCATGTTAAACGTCAGTCTAGTCATGGGCACAGTGAGGCATGGGCACAGTGAGGCATGGGCACAGTGAGGCATGCACATGGACACCCTAGGCTTATACTCGAGTCAATACGTTTTCGCAGTTTTTTGTGGTAAAATTAGGTGCCTCGGCTTATATTCGGGTCGGCTTATACTCAAGTATATACAGTATATATATATATATATATATATATATATATACACTGTATATTGTATACTATGGGGGAAGGGTAACCAACAGAAATTTTCACTTTGCTATAGTTCGAAAATTATGAGGTTAACTTGGGTTGATGTACTTCTTATATAAAAATTGCACATCATTCCAAATTTTATTTTCATAAACATGTGTAGAGTAAAGAATAGCAGAGAAGAGAGGACTTGGTTCTTAAGCTGGCCATACACAATACAATTTGATTGCACAATCTATTTACCAAAACGATGTACTAGGACAGGCCTAAACAATCCATTCAATTTGTATCAAATCAGGCAAGCCCTTGCACTACATATTAGTATTTCTAAGAAAGATTGTGCAATGGGATTGTATAGTGTATGGTCACCTTTAGTGTGCATTGATAATTAGTAATATCTTTCCGTGGTGTATGTTCACTTGGAGGCAATGCATCCAATATACTGTATCTGCCAGCATCCTCAGGAGCCTCTGCCAGTATATGGCACCTGCCAGGGCTGTAGCGAGGTACACAGGCAGGCATCATAGTGCAACTCTCTAAAGAAATTGGTTTAACCGTTTGCCGACCAGACGCCGCCATTATACTGTGGCAGTTCGGCTCGTTCCCGCGAATCGCCGTACTGGTCCCTTTAACAGCTATAGCAGGCGTACGGCAGGGTGAGCTTATGCGCGTGGTCGGCGGCCGCGATGACTTTTTACCAGAAGTATGTAGAAGAATAAATATTGGCCTTTACTGATGAAGAAATGTTTTTAAAAAAAAAATACAAATTTGTGATATTTATTATTATAGCAAAAAGTTAAAAATATTGTTTTTTTTTTTAATTGTCGGTCTTTTTTGGGTTATAGCGCAAAAAATAAAAGCCACAAAGGTGATCAAATACCACCAAAAGAAATCTCTATTTGTAGGAAAAAAAAAATAAGAATCAATTTTGTTTGGGTACAACGTCACACGACCGCGCAATTGTCAGTTAAAACGACGCAGTGCCGTATCGCAAAAAATGGCCTGGTCATTAAGGGGGAAAATCTTCCGGGGCTGAAGTGGTTAATATATGTGATCTCCATAGACGTGGATTTAATGTCGGGTAAGGTAGATGTGATCTGAAAGAAGGGTGGTGGAGTGCTAGGCTCTGACTGTGTATGGCGCCTGCCAGGGCTGTAGTGGAGTACACAGGCAGCTCTTCATCATAGACATGGATGTATTGTCGGGTATAATAAATGTGATCTCTATAGACATGGAGGTATTGTCAGGTATAGTAGATCCAGGGCTTTTTTTCAGCGGGAACGCTGGGGAACGTAGTTCTGGCACCTCCTGGACTGACTGTATGTAATGGCAAGGGGTGCTGGGGTATGCTGCAGGGTATTGATGCTCACTGCTGGGGGATCTGTTCTAGCTGGAGGGGATCTATTGTTGCTGAGGAGGTCTATTGTTGCTGGTGGGGGACCTACTGTTGCTGGGGGTGGGTCTTATGTTGCTGGGAGGTCAGTTGTTGCTGAAAGAGATCTACTGTTGGAGGGAGAGATCTATTGCTGGCTGTGCGGAGATCTGTTGATGCTGCCGGGAGTCTATTGTTGCTGGGGGGGAAATTTTGTTGGGGGCGGTCCATTGCTGTTAGGGGGATCTATTGTTGCTGGCTGCAGGGGAACTATTTTACTGCTTTTCTTGATATAATTACCAAATTCCATACAAATTCCATAGCACCACAAAATGATACTTGGTTTTGTATTGTCTAAAAGGGACGGTGCTCGGAGGTGGGTAGGGATGGAGAAAAGGGACGGTGCTCAGAGGTGGGTAGGGATGGAGAAAAGGGACGGTGCTTGGAGGTGGGTAGGGATGGAGAAAAGGGACGGTGCTCAGAGGTGGGTAGGGATGGAGAAAAGGGACGGTGCTCAGAGGTGGGTAGGGATGGAGAAAAGGGACGGTGCTCGGAGGTGGGTAGGGATGGAGAAAAGGGACGGTGCTCAGAGGTGGGTAGGGATGGAGAAAAGGGACGGTGCTCGGAGGTGGGTAGGGATGGAGAAAAGGGGTGACTCGGAAAGGGGGAGTTCCTGCACCTATTGTCTGAGAAAAAAAGCCCTGAGTAGATCTGATGGGGAAGGATAGCGATGGGTTACTTGGCTTTGGCTGTAAATGGCGCCTACTAGGGCTGTAGCGGAGTACACAGGCAGCACTGTATAAATCTGCATGTATTGTCGGGTATATTATAGAAGTGATTTCCATAGCCATGAATGTATTGTCGGGTATAGTAGATATGACCAGGAAGGATGATGGTGGGTTGCTGGGCTCTGGCTGTGTATGGCTCCTGCCTGGGCTGTAGCGGTGTACAAAGCAGGCAGCACAGGGATGGAAGGATGATGGTGGGTTGCTGGGCTTTGGCTAACTATGGCTTCTACCAGGGCTGTAGCGGTGTACAAAGGCAGGCAGTATAGGGATGGAAGGATGATGGGTTGCTGGGCTCTGGCTGTGTGTTGCTCCTGCCAGGGCTGTAGCGGTGTACAAAGGCAGGCAGTATAGGGATGGAAGAATGAGGGTGGGTTGCTGGGCTTTGGCTAACTATGGCTTCTACCAGGGCTGTAGCGGTGTACAAAGGCAGGCAGTATAGGGATGGAAGGATGATGGTGGGTTGCTGGGATGTGGCTGTGTATGGCTCCTGACAGGGCTGTAGCGGTGTACAAAGGCAGGCAGTATAGGGATGGAAGGATGATAGTGGGTTGCTGGGCTCTGGCTGTGTATGGCTCCTGCCTGGGCTGTAGCGGTGTACAAAGGCAGGCAGCACAGGGATGGGAGGATGATGGTGGGTTGCTGGGCTCTGGCTGTGTATGGCTCCTGACAGGGCTGTAGCGGTGTACAATGGCAGGCAGTATAGGGATGGAAGGATGATGGTGGGTTGCTGGGATGTGGCTGTGTATGGCTCCTGACAGGGCTGTAGCGGTGTACAAAGGCAGGCAGTATAGGGATGGAAGGATGATGGTGGGTTGCTGGGCTCTGGCTGTGTGTGGCTCCTGCCAGGGCTGTAGCGATGTACAAAGGCAGGCAGTATAGGGATGGAAGGATGATGGTGGGTTGCTGGGATGTGGCTGTTTATGGCTCCTGACAGGGCTGTAGCGGTGTACAAAGGCAGGCAGCACAGGGATGGAAGGATGATGATGGGTTTCTGGGATGTGGCTGTGTATGGCTCCTGCCAGGGCTGTAGCGATGTACAAAGGCAGGCAGTATAGGGATGGAAGGATGATGGTGGGTTGCTGGGCTCTGGCTGTGTGTGGCTCCTGCCAGGGCTGTAGCGGTGTACAAAGGCAGGCAGTATAGGGATGGAAGGATGATGGTGGGTTGCTGGGCTCTGGCTGTGTATGGCTCCTGCCTGGGCTGTAGCGGTGTACAAAGGCAGGCAGCACAGGGATGGGAGGATGATGGTGGGTTGCTGGGCTCTGGCTGTGTATGGCTCCTGACAGGGCTGTAGCGGTGTACAAAGGCAGGCAGTATAGGGATGGAAGGATGATGGTGGGTTGCTGGGATGTGGCTGTGTATGGCTCCTGACAGGGCTGTAGCGGTGTACAATGGCAGGCAGTATAGGGATGGAAGGATGATGGTGGGTTGCTGGGATGTGGCTGTGTATGGCTCCTGACAGGGCTGTAGCGGTGTACAAAGGCAGGCAGTATAGGGATGGAAGGATGATGGTGGGTTGCTGGGCTCTGGCTGTGTGTGGCTCCTGCCAGGGCTGTAGCGATGTACAAAGGCAGGCAGTATAGGGATGGAAGGATGATGGTGGGTTGCTGGGATGTGGCTGTTTATGGCTCCTGACAGGGCTGTAGCGGTGTACAAAGGCAGGCAGCACAGGGATGGAAGGATGATGATGGGTTTCTGGGATGTGGCTGGGTATGGCTCCTGCCAGGGCTGTAGCGATGTACAAAGGCAGGCAGTATAGGGATGGAAGGATGATGGTGGGTTGCTGGGCTCTGGCTGTGTATGGCTCCTGCCTGGGCTGTAGCGGTGTACAAAGGCAGGCTCTATAGGGATGGAAGGATGATGGTGGGTTGCTGGGCTCTGGCTGTGTATGGCTCCTGACAGGGCTGTAGCGGTGTACAAAGGCAGGCAGTATAGGGATGGAAGGATGATGGTGGGTTGCTGGGATGTGGCTGTGTATGGCTCCTGACAGGGCTGTAGCGGTGTACAAAGGCAGGCAGTATAGGGATGGAAGGATGATGGTGGGTTGCTGGGCTCTGGCTGTGTGTGGCTCCTGCCAGGGCTGTAGCGGTGTACAAAGGCAGGCAGTATAGGGATGGAAGGATGATGGACTCTGGCTGGGTATGGCTCCTGCCAGGGCTGTAGCGGTGTACAAAGGCAGGCAGTATAGGGATGGAAGGATGATGGGTTGCTGGGCTCTGGGCTGGCTGCGTGTGGCTCCTGGCACAGCCTGGCATCCTATGCCCCTCTCTCTGTGTAGACCTCCTCTCTGTCTATTGTCTGTGCTGGGGGGGGGGGAGGGGGACTGGGGGCTGGATCGTGGCCCTAGGAGAGGCCCCTGGCTGGAGCTTGCAGGATGAGGCTGGCATTGTAATGAAGGAGCTGGGCTGACAGCTTCTTGCAGTGCAGGGGGAGCCACCGAGCCTGTGACAACAAAAAGAGAGGAAGGCACATCCCCCACCTCCATCTATACAAAAACACAAGGAGCCTCGGAGCCCAGGACCCCCCGATCTGCAGGACACAGGGGCCCACCCCACACCCCGACAACATGTCCTACCAGGGCAAGAAGAGCATCCCCAGGATCACAGTAAGACAGGGGGGGAGGGGATCCATTGCAGACAGCCATGATAGTTCTGGGATCTTCTATACACTAATGCAAGAGATCTAGGGGGTCTATGGGGGGGCCCTGCTCTGTGCACTAAGGGGGGACCCTTCTTTGTATCCCAGGGGTGTCTATAACTAGGAAGCCTATGCAGCCTGTATACTCGATGGTATCTGTGGGTGACATTGGTCTGCAGGGACACAATCTCCCTGAAATGAAATATATTCTGTTTTGCATAAATGCCTTATTTATATAGTTTTCATCCAGTTTTATGATTGCATGTTTTAGGGTGCATCCAACCCACCAGCAAAAAGCCATCACATCCCCATCAATGTCACTGGCAGGAAAATAATATTGAAACTGGGTTAAGCATTTTCCTGCAACAAACATCCCAATAAATCTGTTCATTCGGCTTCGTTACAAGGAATCCGACTATTTGTTGGCAATTATGTAACATGCATGACATTACTATATCATTACAATAGAATGCTCCTTAGAAAAAGGACTGGAGGCTCAAATATAACACATCAGGACAAGAAGAGTCCTTATTTGGCAACAAAAATAAATAAATATGTCAGTTTTCAGCTGGAACCAATGGCTAAAATAAAGATAATTATCTTGGTGCTGCAACTTTGGGAATTGTGGCAGATTAATATTTTTTTTTTACACATTATATATATATATATATATATATAGATTATAATAATAATAGTATATATATATATATATATATATATATATATATATATATATGCTATTATTATAAATTATTATTATATATTATATATATATATATAAATGATATAAATTACAACAATAATAGCATATATAGTATATATATATATATATCTATATAGATATGTATATAGATATATATTACACGATAAACTGTGTATATATATATATATATTTTTATATTAATATATAATAATAATTTATAATAATAGCATATATAGTATTTATATATATATATATATATATATATATATATATATATATATATATATATTACACAATAAACGTATATATATATATATATATATATATATATATATATAATATTTTTATAAATTAATATTAGAGAATAAGCATGTAAGCATTGCTATGATCTGGCAAAGAAAGCATTAATAAGCAGACCTATTTAATAATGCAGGGCAAATCTACTGAAGACATGCTGCCCATAGCAACCAATCAGAAAGCAGTTTGTTTTACTACAGTCACTGAAAGATTTTTTTTTTGGTTAGTTGCTATGGGTGACTAGCTTTCCGTTTGTATTTTTTTTAGCTTATTGGTTCATTAATTTGTTAGCTATGCATTGATTATTTTATTTCCCATTATTTTTATTTAGGTACAGGTGAGGTTATCCTTTAGTTCATTTTGAGAGATTGTCGCTCCCAGCCCATAGGCTGATGCTGCTTTGGCGTCATCTGTTTTTCTCTTACATGCAGAGTAGGTTCTGATTCTGAGACATCTCCTGGATGAGGACTACAATATGCACTGCTATACCAATCTGCATGTGTGAATTGGTTTGTCCTTATTTAATAATGTATTGCTTATGGCTGTGATTACAGGCAGAGAGCAGGAGCTTACAGCATCAGTGCAGCAACCAATCAGGTTTCACCTTTAGGCCTCATGCACATAGACGTGCCTTGTGGGTAAAGCGTTAAAATACCCAGCACTTTTCTGTGCCCAGGAAACCATAGAGGGTGCGTACAGCTGGCTATATAAGTGAATGGCTGTATGTGCCCACACTCGTGAAAATGCCAATTCTCCTGTGCATCAATGTGTAGCCACGCATGTGCATACATCGTATATCTCAAGCAGGTGAGTCTTGCATTCAGAAAAATACACTCACTCAGAGGCGTAGCTTGAAGTTTGTGGGCCCTGATGCAAAAGTTGTCCTGGGGCCCTAACTACTACCCGCCCCTTCCACTGCGTGCCAAGAGAGTTATTTCAGAGATTTATGTACATATTCAGAGGGTAATTCTAAATATTTTCTAGAAACCATCCTAGTAATCACATGACCTTGTCCCCTTCCCCCCATCCTAGTAATGACATGACCTTGCCCCCTATCCTAGTAATGACATGACATCGCCCCCCATCCTAGTAATGACATCGCCCCCCCATCCTAGTAATGACATGACCTCGTCCCCCATCCTAGTAATGACATGACCTTGTCCCCCCCTCTATCCTATTAATGACATTACCTCACCTCCCCCTATCCTAGTAATGACATGACATCGCCCCCCATCCTAGTAATGACATCGCCCCCCCATCCTAGTAATGACATGACCTCGCCCCCCATCCTAGTAATGACATGACCTTGTCCCCCCCTCTATCCTATTAATGACATTACCTCACCTCCCCCCATCCTAGTAATGACATGACCTCGCCCCTATCCTAGTAATGACATGACCTTGTCCCCCCCTCTATCCTATTAATGACATTACCTCACCTCCCCCTATCCTAGTAATGACATGACATCGCCCCCCATCCTAGTAATGACATCGCCCCCCCATCCTAGTAATGACATGACCTCGCCCCCCATCCTAGTAATGACATGACCTTGTCCCCCCCTCTATCCTATTAATGACATTACCTCACCTCCCCCCATCCTAGTAATGACATGACCTCGCCCCTATCCTAGTAATGACATGACCTCGCCCCCCATCCTAGTAATGACATGACCTTGTCCCCCCCCTCTATCCTATTAATGACATTACCTCACCTCCCCCCATCCTAGTAATGACATGACCTCGCCCCTATCCTAGTAATGACATGACCTCGCCCCTATCCTAGTAATGACATGACCTCACCCCCATCCTAGTAATGACATGACCTCGCCCCCATCCTAGTAATGACATGACCTCCCCCCATCCTAGTAATGACATGACCTCTCCCCCAATCCTAGTAATGACATGACCTCCCCCCTTCCTAGTAATGACATGACCTCGCCCCTATCCTAGTAATGACATGACATCGCCCCCATCCTAGTAATGATATGACCTCGCCCCCCATCCTAGTAATGACATGACCTCGCCCCCATCCTAGTAATGGCATAACATCGCCCCCCATCCTAGTAATGACATGACCTTGCCCCCATCCTAGTAATGACATGACATCGCCCCCCATCCTAGTAATGACATGACATCGCCCCCCATCCTAGTAATGACATGACCTCGCCCCCATCCTAGTAATGACATGACCTCGCCCCCATCCTAGTAATGACATGACCTCGCCCCCATCCTAGTAATGACATGACCTCGCCCTCTATCCTAGTAATGACATGACCTAGCCCCCCATCCTAGTAATGACATGACATCGCCCCCCACCCTAGTAATGACATGACCTCGCCCCCCATCCTAGTAATGACATGACCTCGCCCCCCCATCCTAGTAATGACATGACCTCGCCCCCCATCCTAGTAATGACATGACCTCGCCCCCCATCCTAGTAATGATATGACCACGCCCCCCATCCTAGTAATGACATGACCTCGCCCCCTATCCTAGTAATGACATGACCTCGCCCCCTATCCTAGTAATGACATGACCTCGCCCCCTATCCTAGTAATGACATGACCTCGCCCCCATCCTAGTAATGACATGACCTTGCCCCCTATCCTAGTAATGACATGACCTTGCCCCATCCTACTAATGACATGACCTCGCCCCCTATCCTAGTAATGACATGACCTCGCCCCCATCCTAGTAATGACATGACCTAGCCCCCCATCCTAGTAATGACATGACCTCACCCCCATCCTAGTAATGACATGACCTCGCCCCCTATCCTAGTAATGACATGACCTCGCCCCCATCCTAGTAATGACATGACCTAGCCCCCCATCCTAGTAATGACATGACCTAGCCCCCCATCCTAGTAATGACATGACATCGCCCCCCATCCTAGTAATGACATGACCTCGCCCCCTATCCTAGTAATGACATGACATCGCCCCCTATCCTAGTAATGACATGACCTAGCCCCCATCCTAGTAATGACATGACCTCGCCCCCTATCCTAGTAATGACATGACCTCGCCCCCATCCTAGTAATGACATGACCTAGCCCCCCATCCTAGTAATGACATGACATCGCCCCCCCATCCTAGTAATGACATGACCTCGCCCCCTATCCTAGTAATGACATGACCTAGCCCCCTTCCTAGTAATGACATGACATTGCCCCCATCCTAGTAATGACATGACCTCGCCCCCTATCCTAGTAATGACATCGCCCCCCATCCTAGTAATGACATGACATTGCCCCCATCCTAGTAATGACATGACCTCGCCCCCTATCCTAGTAATGACTTCGCCCCCATCCTAGTAATGACATGACATCGCCCCCCATCCTTGTAATGACATGACCTCGCCCCCCATCCTAGTAATGACATGACCTCGCCCCCCATCCTAGTAATGACATGACCTCGCCCCCCATCCTAGTAATGACATGACATTGCCCCCCCCATCCTAGTAATGACATGACCTAGCCCCCCATCCTAGTAATGATATGACCTTGTCGTCCCACCCCCCCTCTATCCTATTAACCACTTAAGGACTGCCGTACGACGATATACGTCGATAGAATGGCACGGACAGGCATAAGGGCGTACAGGGACGTCCCCTTTAAGATGTGAGCTGTGTGTTGCGAGCGCGCCGCCGGCGGCGAGCTCGCGACCCGGTCCGGAGCTCCCTGACCACACCCACGGGACACGCGGACCCGATCGCCGCCGGTGTCCCGCGATCGGGTCACAGAGCTGAAGAACGGGGAGAGGTAAGTGTAAACAAACATCTCCCCGTTCTTCACAGTGGCATGTCAGTGATTGTCTGTTCCCTGTCATCGGGAACAGCAATCAGTGACGTGTCACGCCAAGCCAAACCCCCTAACAGTTAGAAGCACTCCCTAGGTCACACTTAACTGCTTCAGCGCCCCCTACAGGTTAACCTCTTCGCTGCCAGTGTAATTTTTACAGTAATCAGTGCATTTTTATAGCACTGATCGCTGTAAAAATGACAATGGTCCCAAAATGGTGTCAAAAGTGTCCGATGTGTCCGCCATAATGTCGCAGTCACGATAAAAATCGTTGATCGCCGCCATTACTAGTAAAAAAAAAATATTAATAAAAATGCCACAAAACTATCCCCTATTTTGTAGACGCTATAACTTTTGCGCAAACCAATCAATAAACGCTTATTGCGATTTTTTTAATCAAAAATATGTAGAAGAATACGTATCGGCCTAAACTGAGGAAAAAAAATGTTTTTATATGTAGCGGGTATTTGAATTCTGCAAGGACTCTGGTGGTGTGAGGTTCCTTGGGGTCACTGGGTGGCGCTGTTGCCTTGGGCCGGAGTGAACTCACACCGCGAACTGTGTCTTTTTGTCCTCCCCTGGAGCTTTTACAGCGGGGCGGGGAACCCGCTGTGATGCAAAGTGAGAGGGCATAAAAGGGGCGGACGCCCAGATTTTGGGGAGAGAGTCGGAGGACGTGGCTGCACCCAGGCACCTTCAACTTGGGTGCTGGCGTTCCAGGGTTCCAGGCCTAGGCGCCCTTGGCCTAGCTGGAGCGGAGATGGAGTCCATCTCAGGCACCTTTAGCCTGGGGTGAGGTACTATGGCGGATGCCTGGGGCTCAGTACCTTCGACTGAGTTCCACTAGGGTGGAGGAATCCGAGGGGGCCCTAACACTTTGGGTGCCGTGTCTGAGTTCGTGAGGACTGGTGCGCAGTAACTTCTCCGAAGATTCCGGCGCAGCATGGCTGGTGACGGAGAGGCCTCCACTTCTCCCTTGGACGGATTTCTTCCTCTGACAGGGGCAAAGTGAGCGAAGGTAAATTCACGTTCTATATTTCCTAGTCAGTGGCAGTGACTATTCACCACTGGTGACAGCACAGTGGGCTGCAGCAAGAAGGGAAAGGATTGTGCCTCGATCTGTTCCCCATGTTCCAAAGGAGAAAGACTGTTTTATTGCTTGGCAAGAAGAATAAAACTGAGTTGTACCTACTCACTGTGTGGAACTTGGGTTACTAAGCAAAGGAGTCAGGGACGAAGGACTGGACTTGACTCTAGGACACCTACACGAAAGCCCAATCTCTGGCCTTCACCTCCTAGTTACGGGAGGACATGGGCCGTGGTGTGTATCATCTCTCTCTCCCAGGTACCCCTAGACAACAGCCATATAACCGATAAAGCAAGTCAGAGGGGTGAGGCCGCTACACGTGGGGGCATCGTGTCCGGGATATGTGTATGGTGTCTGAATTTGAACTTTGCTGCCCAGAGGAGTTCCGAGTAGGTCGGCCATATTGGCCAACGCGCCACGAGGCAACCCACAACTGCGTAGTTCGTGGGCGGGGCAAGGGAAAAGCCCGTGAACAAGTGCAGAACGTGGGAGGAGTCCGGCCACGTGGACGTACGCACGTGGAGATTCCGGCGCGGGTGGGTCAGTGCGCAATGGAGCAGCAAAGAGAGAGGATGGCTTCAAGTGCTCCGTGGATTTCTGTTCCTTCCTTCGCAGATATGTCTTCTCTAGCTGCTCCGATTATGGATACGGGGATAAGACTAAGGCCCCGAGGGCGATTGGCTCTCTTTACCTGTAGAGACATGGAAGCCCTTGGTGTGATCTGTCACGGCTGTTCGGGACTGGTGGTCCAGCTGAAGCCATTTGGGCGCTGTGAGGTCTGCAAAGAATTCCTCTTCGAGGTGGAACCATCCACAGAAAAGCCTCGGGCTTTCCACCTCAACTACCTCACAGGGACTGCCACTCCGGAGGGAGAGATCGATGCTTGTGCGTTCCCCGTGCGCGCTGATCCGGGCGAAGGGACTGCCCAAACAGAGGTAAAAAGAGAAAAATCCGAGGATGCTGCCTTGGTCACCAGCAGCTCCCTGCTCCGGCCACCGAAGAGAAAAGTCGGCCTAGTGATGGCCTTGTGTGGTCGTGGAAGAGCTTCGCCCCACTGCTTGCCTGGCCTGGATGGCTCCGGTAGGAAATGTCCTGGACATCCCTGTTCTTCAAGAGGCCCAGGTGAGCCAGGGGTTAGGACTGTCTGTGTGGTTGAAAGTGGCGGTAGTCCACAGTCGGTAGAGGCCGTCAAGGGGGATAGTTCCGTGACTGGGAATTATCTGCCCGCGGAGTGCTACGACACCTCTGACCTGGATTCATTGTCTGACAATGGCGATGATGGGGAGATAGATGAAATCTTCCACCAGAAGGGTTGGGACAGAATGAAGTTACCCTCGGCCCGTGTTAAAAGGGACCCACCTATGTCTACTGGGGATAGTACACCCCGGGTGGAGGCCCCGGCGCCTAGGGAAGAATCTGGCTCTCTGTCTGAAGTTCCCCTTCTGGATTCAACCTCCATTTCACCTGTTCCTGTTGTGGGAGTGCAACGTCAGTTGCTGCGGGCTCCTAGGCCCAGGTCTACTGAGGTGGTGAACGCACCTCGCCACCCGGAGGCGATTGTTCCACCTGGAGAAGGAGACCGAGCCACTATGCCACCTTTGTCAAGGCTACAGCGTCTTTTTGGCCAGAAGGTTGCTCAAGAGTATGGGTGGGAATACCCGTATCTGCCTCGGGAACTGCTTTATGAGGTGGAGGTCTTTCGGCAAAGATGGTATGATACCTTTGTGTGGGACAAACTGAAAGTACAGCAAGCACGGTGGTACCTTTCCTGTTCACCAACGGTCACCAAGAAGTTTCAGGACTGTAAAGCTAAATGGATGCTGGGAAGACACATTCATGCGGACAAAGTGGTGATCTGCCGCAAAGAAGGAAAGAGTGTTGAGGACCATGTGGAGGCTTTTGATGACCGTTTGAAGCCTATATCATTGCCTCATCCAAGGTTTTATCTGTAAGAGAAGAAGAGAGAAAAAGACTCTTGGTTGCTTTCTTTTTTATTCCTGGTTGAACTTTCCAGAGTGCCTTTTCCAGAACACAGAGACTGTGCCCTAGTTTTTTTTTTTGTATTTGGGCGATTCTACTCTTTGGAGATATGGGAGCTGTTTTTGTTTGTTGTCCCTTTCTTCTTCTGACGCTCACGAGAAATCAGTGACTTTGGGTTTTAGATAGTGCAGGGTCACAGAAAAAAAAAATGTTCAAGCGGCAAGTTCATCTGGAAGTAATGAGTGTCTTGACCGTGGCACTGTCACCAGGTGGCAGTGTTGCGCAACGATTGTTTGTTTTCTACATCATGCAGCATTCGTCTGTCAAGACTACTGAGAATGGGTGGTTTTTAGATAGACAGAGGGAGGAATGTAAATGTGTGAGATATTTAAAGTGTTTTATTGAAAAGTTTTATAGTTGTATCCCTTTCCCATTCAGGTCGTGGCACAATTCAGGGTTAAATTGTGTAGTTGGTTTCTGGGCTGAACTTATGACACTACCTTTTGTGGGGAGTGAGTTTGTACCAGACACTGGGGACCAGTGTCAAATCACCAGGGGGAGAGTGTAGCAGGTATTTGAATTCTGCAAGGACTCTGGTGGTGTGAGGTTCCTTGGGGTCCCTGGGTGGCGCTGTTGCCTTGGGCCGGAGTGAACTCACACCGCGAACTGTGCCTTTTTGTCCTCCCCTGGAGCTGGTACAGTGGGGCGGGGAACCCGCTGTGATGCAAAGTGAGAGGGCATGAAAGGGGCGGACGCCCAGATTTTGGGGAGAGAGTCGGAGGAGGTGGCCGCACCCAGGCACCTTCAGCTTGGGTGCTGGCGTTCCGGTGTTCCAGGCCTAGGCGCCCTTGGCCTAGCTGGAGCGGAGATGGAGTCCATCTCAGGCACCTTTAGCCTGGGGTGAGGTACTATGGCGGATGCCTGGGGCTCAGTACCTTCGACTGAGTCCCGCGAGGGTGGAAGAATCCGAGGGGGCCCTAACTCCTTGGGTGCCCGTGTCTGGGTTTGTGAGGACTGGTGCGCAGTAACTTCTCCGGAGAGTCCGGCGCAGCATCGCTGGTAACGGAGAGGCCTCTACTTCTCCCTTGGACGGATTTCTTCCTCTGACAGGGGCAGAGTGAGCGAAGGTAATTCACGTTCTATATTACCTAGTCAGTGGCAGTGACAATTCACCACTGGTGACAGCACAGTGGGCAGCAGCAGAAGGGAAAGGATTGTGCCTCGATCTGTTTCCCCATTTTCCAAAGGAGAAAGATTGTTTTATTGCTTGGCAAGAAGAATAAAACAGAGTTGTACCTATTCACTGTGTGGAACTTGGGTTACTAAGCAAAGGAGTCAGGGACGAAGGACTGGACTTGACTCTAGGACACCTACACAAAGCCCGATCTTTGGCCTTCACCTCCTGGTTACGGAGGACATGGGCCGTGGTGTGTATCATCTCTCTCTCCCAGGTACCCCTAGACAACAGCCATATAACCGGTGAAGCAAGGGAGAGGGGTGAGGCCGCTACACATATATTTTTTAGGGATATTTATTATAGCAAAAAGTTAAAAATATGTAATTTTTTTCAAAATTGACGCTTTATTTTTGTTTATAGCGCAAAAAATAAAAACCGCAGAGGTGATCAAACACCATCAAAAGAAAGCTCTATTTGTGGGAAAAAAAGGACATAAATTATCTTTGGGGGACTCGTCGCACGACCGCGCAATTGTCAGTTAAAGCCACGCAGTGCCGAATCGCAAAAAGTGACCTGTTCTTTGACCAGCGAAATGGTCCGGGGCTGAAGTGGTTAATGACATTACCTCACCCCCCCCCCATCCTAGTAATGACATGTCTTCAGCCAATGAGAGCAGAGGAGAGGTGTGGACTGGGGAGAAGGAAAACAACTGGAATCTGATAACTGGATTACAGGAACTTGGCTGGGGCCCTGGGAGAAACAAGGTGGACTGGAGCTGGACTCCATTTCTGGGATTTTGAGGAGGAAATCAAATGTAATATGACAGCAGGGAGCAATGCTGTGGGCCCCCTGGAGCTAGGGGCGGGGTCACAACTGTGACCCCTGCAACCCCTGATGCTACGCCCTTGCACTCACCGGCCCCTTTATTGGGTACACCTGGCTAGTACCAGGTTGGACCCCCTTTTGCCTTCATTCTTCTTGGCATAGATTCAACAGGGTGTTGGAAACGCTCCTCAGAGATTTTGGTCCATAGTGACATGATAACATCACACAGTTGCTGCAGATTTGTCGGCTGCACATCCATGATGCGAATCTCCCATTCCACCAGATCCCAAAGGTGTTCTATTGGATGAGATCTGGTGACTGTGGAGGCCATTGGAGTACAGTGCAACACAAAATCACACCACTCTGAACAGAAAATGATGAGATGGACGGTGGCACACCTAGTCCAGGTGCTCTGGCTGAGGATGTCCCTCCTACATCCAGAAACGAACCACAAAAGTACATAGAAGAGCCGTCACCACTGGAAATTCAGTCTTCAATTCTATTGTTGTCGTATGACCATGATAAAAAAAAAACATGCGTGTTCTTTTTATCATGGTCATACGGCAACAATAAAATTGAAGACTGAATTTCCAGTGGTGACGGCTCTTCTATGTACATTGGAGGACAGTGACCTCATTGTCCAGTGGTGAGATGATGGGAGCTTTGTGACATGGGACATTATCCTGCTGGAAGGAGCCATCAGAAGATGGGGACACTGTAGTCATAAAGGGATGGACATGGTCAGCAACAATACTCAGGTAGGCCGTGGCGTTTAAACAATGCTCAATTGGTTGTAAGGGGCCCAAAGTAGGGTGACCACGTGTCCCGGATTGCCCGGGACAGTCCCGCATTTTGCAACTCTGTCCCGGGCACATTCATGCCAGGACAATACAGTGTCCCGGAATGAAACTGACACAGCCACCCTCCGGGCCAATCTAATACCCCCAAAAAAGGCCTCCACATCACTGCTTTACTCACTGACAGTACTTGTCCTGGCCCGGAATGCCTGGAGGAGCACAATCCCCGCCCCCTGCTTGTGATTGGAGAAATCATAAATCCCGCCTCTTGTGTCCAATCCCTGTGCTGTGATTCGTTACAGCACAAGCTGATTTTTGGGAAGGAAGGGTGTCCCTGAATGGTAGTTTGGAAATGTGGTCGCCCTAGCCCAAAGTGTGCCAAAAAAATATTCCCCACACCATTACACCACCACCAGCCTGAACCGTTGATACAAGGCAGGATGGATCCATGCTTTCATGTTGTTTACGTCAAATTCTGACCCCACCATCTGAATGTCGCAGCTGAAATCGAGACTCATCAGACCAGGCAACGTTTTTCCGATCTTCTATTGTCCAATTTTGGTGAGTCTGTAGCCTCAGTTTCCTGTTCTTAGCTGACAGGAGTGGCACCCGGTGTGATCTTCTGCTGCTGTAGCCCATCTGCTTCAAGGTGCGAAGTGTTGTGCTCTCAGAGATGGTATTCTGCATACCTTGGATGTAACGAGTGGTTATTTGAGTTACTGTTGTCTTTCTATCATCTCATACCGGTCTGCCTATTCTCCTCTGACCTCTGACATCAACAAGGCAATTTTCATCCACACAGCTGCCACTCACTGGATATTTTTTTCTTTTTCGGACCATTCTCTGTAAACCGGAGAGATGGTTTTGCGTGAAAATCCCAGTAGATCAGCAGTTTTTGAAATACCCAGACCAGCCCGTCTGGCACCAACAACCATGCCACGTTCAAAGTCACTCAAATCCCCTTTCTTCTCCATTCTGATGCTCGGTTTGAACTTCAGCAAGTCGTCTTCACCACGTCTAGATTCTTAAATGCATTGAGTTGCTGCCATGTGATTGGCTTATTCGAAATTTGTGTTACCAAGCAACGGAACAGGTGTACCTAATAAAGTGACCAGTGAGTGTATATTGATGCATAGGAGCATCAACCTTTACACGACTTTGGCCGCATACAGCCATTCACTTATATGGCCAACTGTACATGCTGCCTGCGGTTCCCTGAGCGTGGGAAAGTGCCAGGAATTGTACGCTTGAGGACTTTTGAGCCTTATCCATGTGCTTGAGGCCTAAAGATGAAACCTGATTGGATGCTGAAGGTTAGGGATGTCATACGCATAGCGCTAAGGCTCACCATACACATTACAATCTGACCAGACAATCTCTGCACAATTAACCTTACAGTGGCCACACACTTTGATTGTATTATCTGATTGCGATTCGATCAAAACAATTGAATCGGCAAACAATCAAATAAACATAACTTCCCTTCTGAATTAGATTGGATTCAGGCAAGCTGAGTTGATCCGCATGGATGGAACATTTTTGATCATGTTACATCGATCGGCAGCACGGAGATGCCTCTATCATACATTTGATCTTATTTTGATCAATTCGATTATGAGGTTGCATTGTGAAAACAGAGATGCTATCAATAATTTATGATCTTCCAACTATAGATCGAAATCCACTTCCCCTGTGTGTGTCATATCGTTTTAAAAGAGAAGTATGGGTTTCCTTTTTTTGCTTACATCTATTCTATGTGAGCTGCTGATATCTATAAACCCCCCCAGCCCTCTCAGAAGTGCCCCCATTCTGTTAAAATCAAGATAAATACCTGTGGGAGGTTCTATAGTCTTTCATACAGCATCATCCAGACAATGGTGTGAATATAGAGTCTGGATCCACCCCCTTTCCTGTAATTTTGCTTGATTGATGTCGGCTCTCCTCCCTCTGCTTGTTTCTGAGACTTCACAGAGCGTAGCTGCTCCCCCCTTCTCCCCCTCCCTTCTCCCTCCTCCCCCTCCCTATCTATCAGCACAGACACGTCTCTTAGGGGAGGGGGGACAGCGGCAGGGGGTGTGTTGGTGTGTTGGTGGAGATGTTCACACCCCCTGAGAACTTTTCAAACTGAATGTGGACTGTTTTTGCCAGCTGAAGGAAAGTTCATGTGCACATGCTGTAAAAACTAAAAGAGGTAGGAAAAAAAGATTAGCTGATATGTGACTAATGTGATATGTACTAGTTATTTAACCCATCCCATACTTCTCCTTTAAATGGGCTGTTCATTATAGACTGATTATTACTATCTGGAGAAATCAATCAGAAAATAAATTGATTGTTTATTGAAACATGTACATCTATCAAAGCTATGTAGTATGAGGACATAAACTATCGTTTGATTGTTGTGATAGCCTCTTATTGGCTATCACAGTGATGATCAGTCACTGTGCAGCCCACCCCCGTGTTTTTTTCTAAACTTTACTAAAACAGGTGCACACAGAATCTGGTGCAGCTGTGCATACAGTAGTAACCAATCAGCTTCTAATTCAACTTGTTTAATTAAGCTTTGACAAAACCTAGAAGCTGATTGGTTGCTCTTAGGGTTGTCCCGCTACCGATACTAGTATCGGTTTTAGGACCGATACAGAGCATTTGCTCGAGTACTTGTACTCGCACAAATGCTCCCGATGCTTCACCCGATACTTTTTTTTTATGGTAGAGTCAGTGGCCGGAGAGGGCAGGAGGAGTCAGTGGCTGGGGAGGGCAGGGGAGTGCGATCGGAGTCTGGCTGTAGAGGGCGGGCAGAGTCTGTGGACGGAGAGTGCAGGTGGAGTCTGGATGGAGAGGGCGGGCAGAGTCTGTGGAAGGAAAGTGCGGGCGGAGTCTGGCTGGAGAGGGCGGGAACAGTCGGTGGACGGTGTCGGCGGGGGAGAGCGAGTTCTCACCTGCAGTGGAAATTGGTAAGCTGGCAGGGGTGTAGGGCGCAGCCGCATCAGGATCGGTGACCGGTGCTGTCACATTCGGTCGCTGTCAGCGGCTGAACGTCCCTACACCCATCTTGGTACACCCTGCACTCGGCTGCAGTAAGCCAGCAGCGGACATCTTGTTACACCCAGCCCATATAGCTCAGGCTGGGTGTAACAAGATGTCTGCTGCTGCTTACTGCAGCCGAGTGCAGGGTGTACCAAGATGGGCGTTGCACTATAGTTTTTTTTTAAATAAATCCTTTCCTCGTGTCATTTTTCGCAGCATTTCAGTGCCAGCCACCTGTCACTGCCCACAAGTGGCACCTATCAGTGCCATCTATCAGTGCCCATAAGTGCCATCTACCAGTGCCACCTATCAGTGCAATCAGTGCCCACATGTGCCACCTATCAGTGCCCATAAGTGCCACCTATCAGTGCCATCTATCAGTGCCCACAAGTGCCACCTATCAGTGCAATCAGTGCCATCTATCAGTGCCCATAAGTGCCACCTATCAGTTCCAGCCACCTGTCAGTGCCACCTATTAGTGCCTATCAGCGCCAGTCACCAGTCAGTGCCCATAAGTGCCGCCTATCAGTGCTTGCCACCAGTCAGTGCCCATAAGTGCCGCCTATCAGAGCCAGCCTCCTGTCAGTGGCACCTATCAGGCCCCATCTGTATAACTGTCACATGACATTGAAAAAAAAGTATCAGTAATCGGTATCGGCGAGTACTTGGAAAAAAGTATCGGTACTTGTACTCGGTCTTAAAAAAGTGGTATCGGGACAACCCTAGTTGCTATGCACAGCTGCATGAGTTTTTGTGTGCTCCAGTTTTAGTAAATCTCCTCCAATGTATCTTTTTCTCCTGCTAGAGGAGAAAATGTAAAATATATACATATATATTAGAGCTGCACAATTCTGGATAAAATGAGAATCACGTTTTTTTTTTTTGCTTAGAATAAAGATCACAATTCTCTCATGATTCTCAGCGTAACATCTTTCACATTATACAAAAAATTTGGGCTAACTTTACTGTTTAGTTTTTTTTTATTAATTGTAGTGTATATTTTCCCCAAAAATTGTGTTTTAAAGACGGCTGCGCAAATACAGTGTGACAAAAATATTGCAAGATCTCCATTTTATTCTCTAGGGTCTCTGCTTAAAAAATATATATAATGTTTAGGGGTTCTAAATATTTTTCTAGAAAAGAATTATGATTTTAACTTGTAAGGAACAAGTGTCAGAAAAAGGCTCAAGCCTCTTTTCTCAGCAAGAAACCAGTTTTCTCAGCAAGAAACAGCAAGAAAACTGCTCGGAGAGCTTTTTGTCGAGAAAACCGGTCGTGTGTATGGTTTCTGGTCGAGAAAACTGCCGGGAATCGCAACGGAAAAAATAGAGAACCTGCTCTCTATTTTCTCGTCGGGATTCTCATCGGCCTGTTTCCCGACGAGAAAACCGTGTGTGTATACGATGCTACAAGCTTACTTGTCCTCCGGTAAGCCCGCACATGCTCGATGAGACTTCTACGCATGCGCTGTAGCTTACAAGGGTAGTGTAGGATGAAGCAAGATGGCGGCGACGGCATCGAATGTGACGAGCACATAGTCGATGACGTCACCACGTTCTTGCCATTCAAAAGAACGGCGGTTCTTTTGAATGGCCATCTGTATGCACGGCTTTGCAAGAAAAGCTTGCCAAGAATCTCATCTGAAAAACCAAAGTTTTTTTCCTGATGGGATTCTTGGCTGTGTGTACAGGGCTTTAGTCTTTAAAGTGGTTGTAAACCCAAAAAAAAAAAAAACCTGCAAAACAAAGGCATAATGAGCTAGTATGACTAGCATACTAGCTCATTATGAATTACTTACCTTAGATCGAAGCCCCCGAAGCCGTCCTCGTCTCCCCCTCTGGCCACAGACATCTCTCCCGGAGGTTACTTCCGGGTATCGCCACTCCGGTGCTGTGATTGGCCGGAGCGGCAAAGACGTCACTCCGCACATGCACGTGGGAGCTGTCAAAGCCGGCATTACCCATTCACAAAACTGGCATTCTCAGTGCGCCTGCGCCGTTGTCTACGGCACGCATGCGCCGTAGACATCGGTGCATTCTTTTTGGCAAATATCTCCTAAACCGTGTAGGTTTAGGAGATATTGCAAACACCTACAGGTAAGCCTTAATCTAGGCTTACCTGTAGGTAAAACATGTCAGAGAGGGTTTACTTCCATTTTAAGTGGTTAAATTGACCTCATTTACAGACCAAAGTTAATTCCTTTGATCTAAAAGAACCAAACGATACAATGTTTCTTTTTATCTCTCGGCACTGAGCAATGCTGTGATAAACTTTGCTTTCCTTTTTTATTTCTTTTGACAGCTGTGAGCACTTGTTGCATGAATAGTGGAAATGCCAAATTAAGATCGTGAGGGGGGGTTGAATCGAGATCGCAATTTTTTAAGTAATAAATTGTGAAGCTCTAATATATATATATATATATATATATATATATATATATATATATATATATACACTGTATATAAAAATAGGTAGATCAGAATTTGATCTAGGTAAGTGGCAGGCCTAGAGTTAGGGTCAGGGTCAGAGGTCAGGGTCAGTTTATTTTTGGGTAGGATTTATATATATAAAAAAACTTTTTTTTAAATTGGTATCAGTGCCAGTTAATGTCAGCCCTAGTTCACACTGATACGATGATTTGCTGCGTTTCCCCTCATCACATCACACTGCTTTGGGCGGCGTTCATGCTCTTTGCTACGGGTGTCAATGTTAGATTAGCACCCCGAAACAGATCGCAAAACGCAGTGCGATTGCCAGTGTTCAGGTGCGGGAATAAAAGGGTCTTGCACCATTTCTGTTGCAGATTCGATTTGAACCCTTCAAAATGTAGGGCTCAAATTGCACAGCACAGACATTGCATGTGATGTGCACAGGAATGCTATCTTACATTGGTGAACAATGGGGAAAATGCTTTCTTACATTGGTGAACAGTGGGACGAATGCCCTTTATATCGGTGGTCAGTGGAAAAAATGCCCCCTTACATTGGTGGATAATGGGAAGAATGTCCCTTTACATTGGTAGACAGAGGGAAAAATGCTCCTTTATTTTGGTGGACAGTAGGAAGAATGCCCCTTACATTGGTAAACAGTGGGAAGAATGCCCTTTACATTGGTGGACAGTGAAAAGAACGCCCCTTTACATTGGTGGACAGTGGGAAGAAGCGTGCTTACATTGGTGGACAGTGGGAAGAATGTCCCTTACATTGGGGGTCAGTGGGAAGAATATTCCCCTACATTGGTGGCCAGTGGGAAGAATATCCCCCTACATTGGGGGTCAGTGGGAAGAATATCCCCCTACATTGGTGGCCAGTGGGAAGAAGCGTGCTTACATTGGTGGACAGTGGGAAGAATGTCCCTTACATTGGGGGTCAGTGGGAAGAATATTCCCCTACATTGGTGGCCAGTGGGAAGAATATCCCCCTACATTGGTGGCCAGTGGGAAGAATATCCCCCTACATTGGGGGTCAGTGGGAAGAATATCCCCCTACATTGGTGGCCAGTGGGAAGAATGCTCTTTACATTGGAGGTCAGTGGGAAGAATGTCCTATACATTGTTGGTCAGTAGGAAGAATGCCCTCTTTACATTGGGGGTCAGTGGGAAGAATGCTCCTTACATTGGGGGGTCAGTGGGAAGAATGCTCCTTACATTAGAGGTCAGTGGGAAGAATGTTCCTTACATTGGGGGTCAGTGGGAAGAATGTTCCTGACAATGGGGTCAGTGAGAAGAATGCCCCTTACATTGGTGGTCAGTGGGAAGAATGTTCCTTGCATTGGAGGTCAGTGGGAAGAATGCTCCTTACATTGGTGGTCAGTGGGAAGAATGTTCCTTACATTGGGGGTCAGTGGGAAGAATGCCCCTTACATTGGAGGTCAGTGGGAAGAATGCTCCTTACATTGGTGGTCAGTGGGAAGAATGTTCCTTACATTGGGGGTCAGTGGGAAGAATGTTCCTTACATTGGAGGTCAGTGGGAAGAATGCTCCTTACATTGGAGGTCAGTGGGAAGAATGCTCCTTACATTGGGGGTCAGTGGGAAGAATGTTCCTGACAATGGGGTCAGTGGGAAGAATGCCCCTTACATTGGAGGTCAGTGGGAAGAATGCTCCTTACATTGGTGGTCAGTGGGAAGAATGTTCCTTACATTGGGGGTCAGTGGGAAGAATGCCCCTTACATTGGAGGTCAGTGGGAAGAATGCTCCTTACATTGGTGGTCAGTGGGAAGAATGTTCCTTACATTGGGGGTCAGTGGGAAGAATGCTCCTTACATTGGAGGTCAGTGGGAAGAATGTTCCTTACATTGGGGGTCAGTGGGAAGAATGCCCCTTACATTGGAGGTCAGTGGGAAGAATGCTCCTTACATTGGTGGTCAGTGGGAAGAATGTTCCATACATTGGGGGTCAGTGGGAAGAATGCTCCTTACATTGGTGATCAGTGGGAAGAATGTTCCTTACATTGGGGGTCAGTGGGAAGAATGCTCCTTACATTGGGGGTCAGTGGGAAGAATGCTCCTTACATTGGAGGTCAGTGGGAAGAATGTTCCTTACATTGAGGGTCAGTGGGAAGAATGCCCCTTACATTGGAGGTCAGTGGGAAGAATGCTCCTTACATTGGTGGTCAGTGGGAAGAATGTTCCATACATTGGGGGTCAGTGGGAAGAATGCTCCTTACATTGGAGGTCAGTGGGAAGAATGCTCCTTACATTGGAGGTCAGTGGGAAGAATGCTCCTTACATTGATGGCCAGTGGAAAGAATGTCCTATACATTGTTGGTCAGTAAGAAGAATGCCCTCTTTACATTGGTGGTCAGTGGGAAGTTTGCCTCCTTACAATAGTGGTCAGAATGTCACCCTAAAGCCGCGTACGCACGACCGTTTTTAATGTCATTGAAAAAAACTGCATTTTTCTCTACGTGATTCTTCTCAAGCCTGCCTTGCCTACACACTATCATGAAAAAAAACGCTTGAGTAAAGCGCGGTGACGTACGACGGCACTATAAAGGGGAAGTTCCATTCGGATGGCGCCACCCTTCATGTTAGTAAAGTTTGGTGAGAGACGATTCACGCTTTTCAGCCTCGTGCTTTTCAGTCCGTTACAGCGTGACGAATGTGCTATCTCCATTACGAGCGCTAGTTTTACCAGAACGAGCGCTCCCGTCTCATCACTTGCTTCTGAGCATGCGCGTTTTTTGCACGTCGTTAAAGCCTACAGTAGGTGCCGCCGATATTGTGTCAATCTCGCCGCTTCTAGCGGCGAGATTGACACCCTATGAGCTCCGTCGCGAGAGCCAGCGCCGAGCTGTCTCGTCATCGGGAAAGGAAAAATGTTCCTTTCACGATGAGCGACACGCATTGCCGATAGACGGAGATCCGACGTGGATTCCCGCCAATACCAGGCACTGCGTTTGGTATGAATCCTGAGCGGGAACTCCACGCCAATTTTTAAAGAAAAAACGGCGTGGGGGTCCCCCTCAAAGTCCAAACCAGACCCTTATCCGAGCACGCAACCTGGCAGGCCGCAGGGGAAGAGGGGGGGACGAGAGAGCAGCCCCCCTCCCTCCTGAACCGTACCAGGCCGCATGCCCTCAACATGGGGGGTTTGGTGCTCTGGGGCAGGGGGGCGACCTGCGGCCCCCCCACCCCAGAGCACCCTTCCCCCATGTTGATGAGGACTGGGCCTCTTCCCGACAACCCTGGCCGTTGGTTTCGGGGTCTGCGGGCGGGGGGCTTATCGGAATCCGGGAGCCCCCTTTAATAAGGGGGCCCCCAGATCCCGGACCCCCCACCCTATGTGAATGAGTATGGGGTACATCGTACCCCTACCCATTCACCTGGTGGAAAAAAAATGGCAATAAAAACACAACACAACACTCTAGCAAAAGAGCTGGAAGAAGATAGCGGTGGCCCGGCAGAAGGAAGAAAGAACCGGAGAGCGCGGCGACGACACCGGAGATGTCCGAAGACGGAAGAGACCCCCGGAGCTGTGCAATAAAATACTTTAAAAAACTGTGTTGTGTTTTTATTGCCATTTTTTTTCCCACCAGGTGAATGGGTACGATGTACCCCATACTCATTCACATAGGGTGGGGGGTCCGGGATCTGGGGGCCCCCTTATTAAAGGGGGGCTCCCGGATTCTGATAAGCCCCCCGCCCGCAAACCCCGACAACCAACGGCCAGGGTTGTCGGGAAGAGGCCCTGTCCTCATCAACATGGGGACAGGGTGCTCTGGGGTGGGGGGGCCGCAGGTCGCCCCTCTGCCCCAGAGCACCAAACCCCCCATGTTGAGGGCATGCGGCCTGGTACGGTTCAGGAGGGAGAGGGGGCCGCTCTCTCGTTCCCCCCTCTTCCCCTGCGGCCTGCCAGGTTGCGTGCTCGGATAAGGGTCTGGTTTGGATTTTGAGGGGAACCCCCCACGCCGTTTTTTCGGCGTAGGGTTCCCCCTTCAAATCCAGACTAGACCCAAGGGCCTGGTATGCTCCTGGAGGGGGAACCCATGCCGGTTTTTTCTTTAAAAATTGGCGTGGAGTTCCCGCTCAGGATTCATACCAAACGCAGTGCCTGGTATTGGCGGGAATCCACGTTGGATCCCCGTTCAATACAGTGCCGCGGTCTCCTCGCTATTGCAGCGAGCGCGACATGTGTCGCCACCCTGTCGCCGAGATGTCGGCACCCCTGTCGCCGAGAATCTCTGCGATAGGATCGCGATGAATATACAATGTCGGCAGCACCTACTGTACACACGGCCGTTTTTCATGACGAGAAAAACGACGATGTAAAAAACGTCGTGAAAAATTAGAGCAGGTTCCAATTTTTTCATGCCCGTTTTTCACGTCGTGAAAAATGCTCTGGAGCCCACACACGATCGTTTTTAATGACCAAATAAAAAAATTGCATTTTTCTCGTCATTAAAAACGGTCGTGTGTACGCGGCATTATAGACAGCTGAAAAGATCATTGGTGTTACAATGCTGGGTCACTATGTGGTATTGGAACCAGAAAGATGTGGACAACATATTAATGGGAGGTCAATCAGCCACAGCTTTTGGAACCCCAGAATTTCAAAGAACGCTTGCCATTTTAGATTATGTTGGAAGACAACACAACAGCTTTGCTGGAGCAAATAGTTAATGGTAAAGGTTCATGTAGTGAGTATCTGCAGTATATTCAATTGCTATCAGCCTCAAATATATATATATATATATATATATATATATATATATATATATATATAATACTGAAAAGGATTGAGATAAAATATGAACACCTTGAAGCAGATCTATCATCTTGTCACTCTGAGGTTACATAGTATGTACACATCACAATCTCTGGAAAGACAATATTATTTAGAATTTTTAGAAAACCATTATAAGAATATTTCATGTTTATTACATTGCATTCCATGCATTTGATGTACACAGAAGGAAAGCGGTGTAGACATGGTTAATGTAAAGCTGCAAGCGTTGGGGGATGGGTATAAGGACGCGCATGAAAAGTAGAACAGGAGATAAAATATAATTACTTATGTTGAATATTAAATAGAATTGTATGACCCTCCTCGCTGTTTGAATATTTATTGCTCCCCCATGCATCTGAAAACGCACACATTAATGCGCATTGCCCTGCATTTTTAGATGAGTTGCATTGCAATTTTTAAGGCCCCCCCCCCCCCTTCAGTTGACTTGAATGGAAAGGTGTCGCCTAAAGCACCAAAAGTGCCTCACACAGGATTTTCTATTTTAGAATACTGTTATGCCTCGTAACACACAGGCGGGAATCCCGTCGGGGAAAAAAAACGTCGGTTTTCCCGACGGGATTCCCAGCAAGCTTGTAGAGTGTAACGAGTCAGTTTTGGATTTTGGATTTTACTAAATAAACACAATTTTATTCGGAGTGCTGCTGTCCAGAAGATTTGTTCTTTTGCTTTGCCTAAGCTCGCCTTACTCGCCGAGTGTACACACGGCAATTCAAAAGAACCGCCGTTCTTTTGAATGGCAAGAACACAGTGACGTCATCGTCTACGACGAGCCTGCGCTCGTCACATTCGATGCCGTCGCCTCCATCTTGCTACACCCTACACTACCCTTGTATGCTACCGCGCATGCGTCGAAGTCTTTTCGAGCATGCGCGGGTTTACCGCGGACAGGTAAGCATACAGGTGACCGGGTTTCTTGGCAGGAAAACTCTGCTGAGAACCCGAACGAGAAAAATAGAGAGCAGGTTCTCTATTTTTCTCATCGAGATTCCCGGCAGTTTTCCCGACGAGAAACCATACACACGGCCGGTTTTCTCGGCAAAAAGCTCTCCCAGCAGTTTTCTTGCCGAAAAAACCGGCTGTGTGTACAAGGCTTCACTCTCAGGTGGGAACAAGCCCTGCTGAAAACAATGGATTTTCTCATGTTCATGCATTGTGTCTGTGTTGGAAAATGTAGCAAAATGCCTGACAAAGTATCTGGTGGGAACAAACCTTTAAGCCCTGAACACACGATCGGATATCCTATGGATTCTAATCCGATGGTTTTTTCCATCGGAAATCCGATGAAACTGTCTTCCATCAGTCTTGCCTACACACCATCAGTCAAAAAACCGACCATTTCAAACGCGGTGACATAAAACACTCCGATGAGCCGAGAGAAATGAAGTTCAATGCTTCTGAGCATGCGTCGACTTGATTCTGAGCATGCGTGGGTTTTTTATCTGATGGAGTTCCCCACAGATGATATTAATTTGCTATCGTTTTTTTATCTATCGGAAAAATTTAAAACATGTTCTATTTTTTGACACCGATGGAAAAAAGACCGATAGGGCCCATACACGATCAGTTTGTCCGATGAAAAAAATCCATCGGACCGTTTTAATCGGTAAAACCGATTGTGTGTACACGACGCGGCTTTAGAGCCAGTTCACACAGGTGTGTCCTGGGATCCGACTTCAAGTCGCCCAAAGTCGCACGGTTTAGAAAAGTAATGGAAGTGAACGGAGCCGTCTTAATGCACACTACTGCAGTCGCTCCGACTTCAGAAAAGGTTCTTGTACGACTTTAATCCGACTTCTAGGCGACTTGTACCCATTGATTTCAATGGAAGTCGCCTCCAAGTCGGATCCCCTGTCTTAACTGAAGCAACTTTCCAGGAAGTAAAAATAGTTTTCCAGGCAAACCTCTCCCTCCCCCCTCCCTCCCACAGAGCTGATTATTGTTTGATTGGCCACTGGAAAGTCACCTGTCCTGGAGGCAACTTGAAGTTGCCTTGTAAGTTGCCTCATGTTGCGCTGTGATTCATACTCAAGTCGTGTCCAAGTTCCCTCCCAAATTCGCGCTGGAAGTCGTGTTGCCCCTGTGTGAATGGGCTCTTAGGGCCAGTTCACACCACATGCAGCCCAGTGCGTTTTTTTTCTGCACCAAAACGCATGGAAAGTAGGTTATATGGTTTTCAATAGCAAAGTTCACACCAGTGCTTGCAGTTCCAGAAAAAAAAGTAGAACATGCTGCATTTTTCCTGCACTGGACTGTACTGGAACGCTGTAAAACGCATCAAAAATGCACCTAAATGCACCCAAAACACACTGGAACACACTTGTCCTTATCTAAGGTTAGAGCGGAGCTCCACCCTAAAGTGGAACTTCCGCTCATCAGAACCCCCCCCCCCCCCCTCCGGTGTCATATTTGGCACCTTTCAGGGGGTAGGGGGGTGCAGATACCTGTCTAAGGCAGGTATTTTCACCCACTTCCGGGAGTCCTCACTGCGGGAATTCTGCGGGTAGTACGTCACTTCCCGCAGAATACCCCTTGTGTTCTGGGAGACACTCGGCTCCCAGGACACAGCGAGGACCAGTAAGAACGGCTCGCGCATGCGCCATATGGAACCGGGCGGTGAAGCCGCAAGGCTTCACTTCCTGGTTCCCTCACCGAGGATGGCGGTGGGGGCAGCTGAGTGATAAGCGATTGCTCGTCTTCTGCTGCCGACGTCGCTGGACTCCAGGACAGGTAAGTGTCCTCATATCAAAAGTCAGCAGCTGCAGTATTTGTAGCTGCTGGCTTTTAATATTTTTTGTTTCAGGGGAGCTCCACTTTAATAAAAAAGAAGGGTGAAAAAAAGCACTGAACTGCATTAAAAACGTACCAAAAACGCACTGGAACGCGTCAAAAACGCGCATGCAAAACAGCACCTGGAACGCATCCGGATTGTGTTTCTATGGTGTGAACTGGCCCTTAATGAATATATTTGTACAGCTCCTGTTATGGCCTGGTGTATCAGGCTTCCATAGACCCTGCTAGAGAGGACTTCTATTGATTGAGTCTTACCATTACCGGCAGTGAGTTATTCATAGCCCAAAGCGTCATGAATGACATTATCTGCAAATGTATTTTCCATCACCTCCTGGAATTGTGGGCATCCAACTTCCCACAATTCCTCATTTCTACACTGAAAAACAAACGTTCAACAAGCGTGCCTCGCGTGATGCTTCATCATTTCCCTTGTTTGTACCCTCAGCTGTGTAGAATTGATATTTATTTTCATTATATGTGAAGCTCTAATATATGTAACAGAAAAATCAATGATTCTGCATTTTATATTTTGTAGCTTTAATGGTAGATCTACATTGGATTTCCCCGAAGTTGCTGGAGATAAAGAAATTTTCATTTCTGCTCCAAAACTGTACAGAGTCTTCTTATTACTTATGGTCCATTCAAACTCTAAGGCCCCTTTCACACTGAGGCGCTTTGCAGGCGCTATTGCGCTAAAAATAGCGCCTGCAATGCGCCCCAAAAAAGCCGCTCAATTGTATCCAATGTGAAAGCCCGAGGGCTTTCACACTGGAGCGTTGCGCTTGCAGGAGGGTAAAAAAACTCCTGCAAGCCGCATCTTTGAGGCGCAATAGGAGCGGTAAAAATACCGCTCCTATAGCGCCCCTGCCCATTGAAATCAATGGGGTAGCGCCTCCAAAATGATCGTAAAACGCCGCATAGAGGCGTTATTGCGGGCGTTTTTAACCCATTTTCGGCCGATAGCGGGGGTTAAAATCCCCCCGCTCGCGCCCGCAAATCGCGGCAAAAACGACGGTATAGCGCCGCTAAAAATAGCGCCGCTATACCGCCAGCGCATCCAGCGCCTCAGTGTGAAAGTAGCCTAATGCTGCATACACACGGTCGGAATTTCAAAAAATGTGTGATGGGAGCTTTTGGTCGGATATTCAGACCGTGTGTAGGCTCCATCCAACTTTTTCTGTCTGAATTTCCGCCAGCAAAAGATTGAGAGCAGGTTCTCTATTTTTCCGACGGAAAAAGTTCTTGACGGAAATTCCGCTCGTCTGTACGCAATTCCGACGCGCAAACAAAACACGCATGCTCAGAATCAAGCAGAAGAGCCAAACTGCCTATTGAACTTCATTGATCTCGGCTCGTCGTACGTCTTGTACGTCACCGTGTTCTTGACGTTCGGAATTTCAGACAAGATTTGTGTGACCGTGTGTATGCAACACAAGTTTGAGCCAACATTCCGTCAGAAAAAAAAACACGGTTTTCTGGTCGGAATTTCCGATCGTGTGTACGGGGCATTAGCCTCCATTACGATCAGCAGGGAATCCATTAATGCCGCGTACACACGGGCGTTTTTAATGTCATTAAAAAAAAACAACGTTTTTCTCGACGTGATTTTTCGTGTTTCCTCTCAAGCCTGCCTTGCCTACACACTATCGTGAAAAAAAATGCTGGAGCAAAGCGCGGTGACGTACAACACGTACGACGCCACTATAAAGGGCAAGTTCCATTCGGATGGCGCCACCCTTTGGGCTGCTTTTGCTGATCCGCGTGTTAGTAAAGTTTGGTGAGAGACGATTTGCGCTTTTCAGCCTCGTGCTCTTCAGTCCGTTACAGCGTGACGAATGTGATATCTCCGTTACGAACGCTAGTTTTACCAGAACGAGTGCTCCCATCTCATCACTTGATTCTGAGCATGCGCATTTTTTTCCCCCTCATAAAAGCATACACACGCCCGTTTTTCACAACGTGAAAAACGACGTGAAAAAATAGAGCAGGTTCTAATTTTTTTAGGCCATTTTTCATGTCGTTAAAAATGCTCTGGAGCTCACACACGATCGTTTTTAATGCCCAATTTAAAAAATGGCATTTTTCAGGTCATGAAAAACGGTCGTGTGTACGCGGCATAACAGATCTTCTCCTTAAAGCGGAGCTCCGCCGTTAAAAAAATATAAAAAGCCATCAGCTACAAATACTGCAGCTGCTGACTTTTAATATTAGGACACTTACCTGTCCTGGAGTCCAACGACGTCCGCAGCAGAGGACGAGCAATCGCTCATCACTCTGCTGCCCCCACCACCATCCTCGGTGAGGGAACCAGGAAGTGAAGCGTTCCGGCTTCACTGCCCGGTTCCCTACGGCGCATGCGCGAGTCGCGCAGCGCCGTCCTCACTGGTCCCTGTTGTGTTCTGGGAGCCGAGTGTCTCCCAGAACACAACGGGCGTTCTGCGGGAAGTGACGTACTACCCACAGAATACCCGCAGAGAGGACTACCGGAAGTGGGTGAAGGTATCTGCACCCCCCTCCCCCCTGAAAGGTGCCAAATGTATCACCGGAGGGGGGAGGGTTCTGATGAGCGGAAGTTCCACTTTAGGGTGAAGCTCCGCTTTAAAGTGGTTGTAAACCAGAAAAAACAAAAAACAAACAAATCCTGTAAGACAATGGCATAATGAGAATGACAATGGCATGCATCGCATACTAGCTCATTATGAAATACTTGCCTTAGGTCGAAGCTATTTGCAGCGGCCCCACACACCACTATGACCGCCGGCATGGCTCCTGTAATTATTTCCGGGTTCGCGGGCTACGGCGCTGTGATTGGCTGGAGCCATGATGACATCACTTCTGCCCATGCAGCGTGGGAGGCGCCGGTCACGTCGCGGCTGTAGAAGAAACCGCACAAGTGGCCTGTTTTTTCAAAGCGCCGGTTTAGTAGATATTTACAGTACCTACAGGCAGGGCCGCCATCAGGAATTTTGGGGCCCCTTACACAGCTTCAGGGGGGGGGGGTGCTTCCTCTGTAAATTGAGAAGGGGAGGGGGTGCCACAAATTCAGAAGAGGGGGGGGGAATCTTTTTTCAACTGGAACCCTTCTCACATGACCACCATAATAGAGGTGTCTATGACTTGTTATGTTTGGTTTTTAATGATGTTTATAATAAATCTATGTATTTTTATATATGTATGGTTTCCTTTATTATCTGTAAGCACTGTGATAATCCCCCTCCAATCCTTTTTGCACATTTGTAGGTACAAGTGGTGTACCAGGGTTTACAACCACTTTAACGGGAGTAATCAAAACAGATGTCACTTTTGTGACATTCATGTTTCTTCAGCTTTTTTTTCCTCCAGCTTGTGATTGTAGACAAATGGAACAATGTTAGATAGATAGACTGTTATGCCGCGTACACACGGTCGGAATTTCCGACAACAAATGTTCGATGTTCGATGGGAGCTTGTTGTCGGAAATTCTGCCCGTGTGTAGGCTCCATCGGACATTTGCTGTCCGAATTTCCGACAACAAAAATTTGAGAGATGGTTCCCAAATTTTCCGACAACAAAACTTGTTGTCGGAAATTCCGACGCACGAAATTCCACGCATGCTCGGAACCCAGCAGAAGAGCCTCACCGGCTATTGAACTTCATTTTTCTCGGCTCGTCATACGTGTTGTACGTCACCGCGTTCTTGACGTTCGCAATTTCCGACAACATTTGTGTGACCGTGTGTATGCAAGACAAGTTTGAGCCAACATCCGTCAGAAAAAAAATCAACGGTTTTGTTGTTGGAATGTCCGATCGTGTGTACACGGCATTCGAGAAATGGACAGATTTGTTTGCAAAAATGTTTCCCCTTTTTTTTTCTCTCTTTTTTTTTTTTTTCTTTTGTCGTTTCTTACTTTTTTCTTTTTGGTTTGTTGTGCTTTTAGGCAGATTCTTGCCCAAGTGAAGTAATAGCTACCTACCAGCCGGAGCTGGTGCTTAAACAACATAGTAGTTTAAAAGAAGCAGGAACACTGCTGGTAGCATAGGTGTAAGGAAACATCGCACTGAGGACGCCGGGTCCCGGGATCGCTCTCACTTTACCTAGTGGACAGTTACCTTTGGCTATAATTTGAAGCCTCCAGCCCCATACACACTATCAGTTTTCCTGCAGGTTTTTGTCTTCAGGTTTACCAAAACCATGTAGTGCAAGGGCCTGCCTGATTGCATACGAATTGAAACTCTTAAGGTTTGACCTCATATTAGATGGTTTTGGTAAACCTGATGACAAAAACCTGCAGAAAAACTGATAGTGTGTATGGGGCTTAAGTGCGATGTTTCCTTTCACCTATGCTACCAGCAGTGTTCCTGCTTCTTTCAAACTACTATGTTGTTTAAGCACCAGCTCCGGCTGGGTCCCTTTCCTGGGGACCCCTTTACTTCTGTTATTTACCAATACAGATACTAAGTCCATTCACATACATGTCCCCCTTGGTCGCCATAGGAGACCTCACCTGGAACTCCTGCCTCCTTGGACTGTGGGGGTCGTAGATTGTTCTCCTGACGAAGCAGCAATGGCTGCGAAACTGGTTGAGACACCCCCAGTGACCCCTACTCCCAGTGTGACCCCCTCCCCCTATAGGGGATGACTACTGGGGTGATACATATGGATTGTCACTATTTTTACTTGTATTTTTTGTTTGTACCATATTGTTTCTGTGTCAATAAAATTAATATTTTTTTTCACACGTGCATTTTTATAACTGTCTACCCGTACCGCAATAGTCCAACTGCCCGACCCCCCCCCCCCCTTTTGTTGGTTTTTGGTTTGGGGACCAAAATCCAACCCTGAATTCTGGATGATGGTACTTTTAATCAATAATACACTATCTGTATTTCTTTAGAGGCCAATTTATTTCATACTTTAGGTCCAAAAAAATTTATGGAAAAGGATGTAAACCTTTTCCTTTTTTTAACTTAGACAGGCTCAGAGGTAGTCTTTCTTTTCCAATTTGATGCTCGGTTTGAACTTCAGCAAGTCCTCTTCCCCACGTCTAGATGACTAAATGCATTGAATTGCTGCCATGTGATTGGCTTATTAGCAATTTGTGTTACCAAGCAATTGAATAGGTGTACCTAATAAAGTGGCGGGTGTGACACCCTTACAAAAAATGGACGATGTGGGTGTCACCAGGAAAGGAAGGCACAGACATCAATTAAAACAGAAGTTCTGACCCTATTCTTTTGAAAAGGTGTTTATGTTTTTGTTTCTAATGGGGAGATTTCCCATTACTCCCTATAGATATGGACACTAGGCTTGTGCAATTCGTTTCATAACTAATCGAAATTCGTCCGAATTTAGCAACTTTCGGACATTCGGAAGCATTCGAATTTCCGAACAAAGCAATTACAAATAAAACCGAATCCGAAATAAATTATACCGCAAATAGCGAATGCCCGAATGTCTTCGGCATAATTTGTTATGAAAAAAGTTACGAATGTACGAATCCATACAAAGCACAATAACACTCACTCTGCTCTGCTCTCTGCTTCTCCCACACCGTGCTGAACTCCCTCTCAAAATGGTGTACAGGGGCGGAGGCTATAGCCGCATTTAAAAAACGAAAGTAAAATACGAGATTTCCAACCGTTACAAATAACCGCTATGTATTTAGAAAAGTACAAATCCATTCCAAGCACATTAGGCATAATAGGAAGCGTCGTTGTGAGAGAGACACAGAAAATTACGAATCAACAAACCCAAAAAAAGTTACGAAAGTAGGAGTTGTGTCCAGAATCAACGAAAAACAATGTACCCTACCGAAAGTACGAATTATAAATCAACTAAAAATTCAACGAAAAATGTCGCTTGCGAAAATACGAATTAGTCCGAACACGAAAAATCCCGTCTAGAAAAATTACGAATGATTACGAATCAACAGGACCGAAAAGAAACGAACTGAAACTAAACAAATTTTTCCGTTGTGCACAAGTCTAATGGACACAACAAAATAGTCCCGAGGGGGGCTAATACTTCTCCACTGTATCCAAAATATAAAATTTTTGCTGAAGTTGGGATTTACTAGCTGAGAATAGCTTTTTGCACTTTAGCTCTACGGATATTACAAGGTTGGAAAGGGAATTCTTCTCTTGAAGCACATTGTGGAACATCATAGAGAAACCTTTCTCAACCAGGGTTCCATGGAACTCTAGGATACCTCCAGAAGTTGCTAGGGGTTCCTTGATTAATTATTAATTTTTGGATCAATTATCACTGACACAAACAAGTTTTTTAGCCATCTGTAATGCCCTGTACACACAATAGGAATTTCCGATGAAAAAAGTCAGACGGAGTCCGTTGGGGTTTTTTCATTGGAAATTCTGACCGTGTGTGGGCCCCATCGGAGAAATTCCGATGAATTCCATCGGAAATTTTCAAATAGAACATGTTCTATTTTTTTCCAATGAAATTCCATCGGAATTCAGATGGAAGTTTGATTGGAAAAAGGTCCGATCGTGTGTACGGGGCATTAGGAGTCATTCTTCCCACTGACCACCACCAATATAAGCTGGTCTTTCCACCACAGACCACCAATCTAAAGGGACGCTTCTTTTCAGACCACCAATGTAGCGGAACCCTCACTGATCAACAGTGTAAAGGGACTGCTAGTGTAAATGGGCACTTCAATAACTAACAATGTACAGTACAGGGAGCATTTTTCAGCTTATCACCAATGTGAGGGAGCACTACAATTTTTACAGACTTTTTTTTCCGGCCATTAGCATTATTTCTTTCATTTCATTATTATTACTAAATAATTTTGTCAGAGCAGCCCTTGGTGTCAACTACTCTAATGCCCTGTACACACGATCGGATTTTCCGATGAATAAAGTCCGATGGACCCCATCGGATTTTTTTCCGTCTGTGTTTAGAAATAGAACATGTTTTATTTTTTTCCGATGGAAAAAAAAACGATAGGAAATTCCTATCGTCTGTGTGGAACTCCGATGGAGAAAAAACCTACGCATGCTCAGAATCAAGTCGACGCGTGCTCGGAAGCATTGAACTTCCTTTTTCTCGGCCCGTCGTAGTGTAGTACGTCACGGCGTTTTGGACGGTCAGAATTTGGACTGACAGTGTATAGGCAAGACTGATGGAAGACAGCTTGAACGGAATTCCGACGGAAAATTCCATCGGATTTTATCCCATCGGAAAATCCGATCGTGTGTACAGGGCATAAGTATACCGCATTCCTATTTTTTTTTTTTTTTTTTATATTTACAAATTACTGTTCATATTAATGCCTCATGAGCAGTTGATGTAATCATTATCAGCAAGGCTTCACTGAAGCCTAAAAGTTATCTCATAGGGTTCCTCTGTTAGAAAGGCTGGGATAGGCTGTCATAGACCTTACTGAGCAGATATTTCTATACCCAAATTACTGATTCTATTGAAATAACCTCACAATCAGACCTGTCTATATGTTTGGTTATGAGAAGTCCACTAACATATTGGGGAGTATCTGAGTATCTGGCTTGTGTTGGAGACCGCACTTGACTGACTAGATTGGTCACTGGTCCAGAGTGGGTATTCGTTTGGTCAAAAAGGAAGGAATACCTTCTGGTGGATAGTGCCCAGTGTTGGATGATGGTGATATGCCCTCTCGGGGATTGGGCTGCTGCCTTTTCTTGGGGTTGTTTTAGCATGTAGACATAGATAAAAAGAAAGGAGTGCCCGGTGTCCAGAGAAATGTGACTTCTAAAATATGGTTCATGGAACTTTATAAAAAAAATAGCAACATGTACATCAACCCAACCCAATGCCTTCTTCATGGTTGTTGCTGTGTGCTATTTGGTGGGAACAATTCCCATGAGTGGTTATGTTGGATCAAGGTTTTGGAATGGAAGGATGCCGGCTTTAGTTTGCTGCCTATACAACTAAAGCTTTAATAGTACGCAGCAACAGCCATGAAGAAGGGAGAGTCTTTTCCCCCCAAACACATTGGCGTGATGTACATGTTCCTAATTTTTAGTAAAGGTCCATGAACCATATTTTAGAAATCACATTTCTCCGGACACTGGGCTCTCTTTTCTTTTTATCTCATGCCGCGTACACACGACCGTTTTTAATGTCATTAAAAAAACGAAGTTTTTCTCAACGTGATTCTTCTCAAGCCTGCCTTGCCTGCACACTATCATGAAAAAAACGCTCGAACAAAGCGCAGTGACATACGAAATGTACGACGGCACTATAAAGGGGAAGTTCCATTCGGATGGCGCCATCCTTTGGGCTGCTTTTGCTGATCCTCGTGTTAGTAAAGTTTGGTGAGAGACGATTCGCGCTTTTCAGCCTCGTGCTCTTCAGTCCGTTACAGCGTGACGAATGTGCTATCTCCATTACGAACGCTAGTTTTACCAGAACGAGCGCTCCCGTCTCATCACTTGCTTCTGAGCATGCACATTTTTTTCACGTCGTTAAAGCGTACACACGGCCGTTTTTCATGACGAGAAAAACGACAACGTGAAAAACGAGGAGAAAAATTAGAGCATGTACCAAATTTTTAATGCCCATTTTTCACGTCGTGAAAAATGCTCTGGAGCCCACACACGATCGTTTTTAATGCCCAAATTAAAAAATTGCATTTTTCTCGTCATAAAAAACGGTTGTGTGCACGCGGCATCAATCTTTTGTTGGTGGAAATTCCGACAGCAAAAGTCCGATGGAGCGTACACACGGTCGGAATTTCCAACGAAAAGCTCACATCGAACTTTTCTTGTCGGAAATTCCGACCGTGTGTACGCGGCATTAGGATAGCCAATAAAGGGTTGCACTTTATTTTCCTTGCTGCTTAGTTCTGTCGGCAATTTTCACAGCAGAGTGGTTTTTATTTATTAGATGCAATTACCAAATTGGATTAACGCCAACGTTTTGTTTGATACTATTCAGCATTCACCTAGTCACTTGTCCTCCATCACCAGTTCATGGCTTACACTTGACATTGTGCATTATACTCCATATATCTAATCTTTTCTATTCCAGAGCGACAGACTTCTTATCAAAGGAGGGAAAATTGTGAACGATGATCAGTCCTTCTGTGCAGACATATACATTGAAGATGGCTTAATAAAGTAAGTGAGAGGCAATAAATTACAATTTATTGTATGATTCTAGTAAACAATACATTTCGTGGGATGTGTACCTATGAAGGCGCACTTGTGGAATTACTAGTCATATACAGAACACTGCAGCAAGAAGAAAATTACACGTTAAATTGAACAACAGTGCTTAACCTCCCTGGCGGTATGATTATGTCAGATTTTAGGTGCTGAAAGCGGTACAATTATTTTGCATGGAAATTTGGCGTTTTATATTGTAGGCCTGTAATTCTTAGGAATAACTTACTTAAATCTGTCCAAACAGGAGTCTAGTAGACATCCCGGGTATAATAAAGTTTGAAACACAAAATCATAAATTATAATATAATAAATAACTATAAATAATTATAACAAATAGTAATGTAATTATAATAAAAAAAATTCAATAATGTAATCAAATCAAAAACACTGAAATTTGCTCAGTTGCAGAATTGTCGCTGTCATTAGATTTAGTGTTTGATGACGAATTTCCCCACAAATCGCTATCACTCAATTCTGCAAGTGATCCTAATTTATTATCGCTGTTTTCTAGCTGCTCTAAAACCGCTTTTGACATAAAGGGACACTTTTTGGTTGCTATGGACAATCTCCAGTTTCCAGGCAGAAAGAACAGTTTTTATAATATAAAAGTGCATGCAGGACCCAGTGTCCTGCATGCACTTTTTTATTATAAAAACTGTTCTAAGCAGCAAGGAGACGGGTCCAGTACAGACCACTAGGGACAAAGGGGATGTGTAATTATTTGATACAGTACTGTAATCAGTAAGATTACCCACCTTAGCCACGGACCATTTGGGTGGTCAAAGACCAGGCCCCTTTTTGCGATTCGGCACTGCGTCGCTTTAACTGACAATTTTGCGGTCGTGCGACGTGGCTCCCAAACAAAATTTACGTCCTTTTTTTCCCACAAATAGAGCTTTCTTTCGGTGGTATTTGATCACCTCTGCGGTTTTTTATTTTTTGCGCTATAAACAAAAATAGAGCGACAATTTTGAAAAAAATTCAATATTTTTTACTTTTTGCTATAATAAATATCCCCAAAAAATATATACATTTTTTTTTCCTCAGTTTAGGCCGATACGTATTCTTCTACATATTTTTGGTAAAAAAAATCAGAAACATTTATTGATTGGTTTGCGCAAAAGTTATAGCGTTTACAAAATAGGGGATAGTTTTATGGTATTTTAAAAAAAATCGTTTTTTACTAGTAATGGCGGCGATCAGTGATTTTTTCGTGACTGCGACATTATGGCGGACACATCGAACACTTTTGACACATTTTTGGGACCATTGTCATTTTCAGAGCGATCAGTGCTATAAAAATGCACGGATTACTGTGAAAATGTCGCTGGCAGTGAAGGGGTTAACCACTAGGTAGCGCTGTAGGGGTTAAGTGTTCCCTGCATAGTGTGTGTTACTGTAGGGGGGGATGGGCTCTGTGTCACATGACACTGATCTCCGCTCCGAGTACACGGAGCCAAGATCAGTGTCATTGTCACTAGTCAGAGCGGGCAGATGCTTGTTTACACAAGCATCCCCCCGCTCTATACCTCTGTGAGACGATCAGGGGGATCCCCGCGGCGATCGAGTCCCGCGGTCCGACTCACGGGGAAGGCGGCAGGGTCGCGAGCGCGCCGGCGGCGGTGCGCGCGACCACGCGGCAGGCATTTAAAGGGCCATGTACATGTACGTGATTATGCCTGTCCGTGCCATTCTACCAACGTATATAGAGTGGGCGGTCCTTAAGCGGTTACAGTATACAGTATGTATACTGTTTTTGACTTAATTTGGCGCCGAACTCCGTCCCTGTGTGTCGCAACGCTGGGGAACGGAGCTCGGCACTCGGCACTGTGAATCGAGCGAGGAGACGGCTCGCACACACAGCGGGGAGACATCGCAGGATCCAGGGGACAAGGTAAGTAACTTTCCCTGTATGCCGCAATGCGATCCTGAGTCTGGCTTGGGGTTACCGCTTTTGGTATGAAAAATTCACCCCTAGCCAGACTCGGGAATACCGCCAGGGAGGTTAAAGAATTCTAGATATGGATATTCTATACATAGTTACAATGGTTCAGGTTAAACCAACTATGTATGTACCATACGTGGCTTATGCCCCTGGAATCTGGAAGTCACTGAAGTAGACACTGCCACTCTAATGATCTTCACTAGCATCCAGGTCCTGTGTTGAACACTTTGGCTTGATGCATTGTGAACACAGGACTGCCGCTTGGCATGGGCGCCATTCAGAGAATGCTTTGCATTTTTTGAATGAATGAAAAGCGTTCTCTGGATGGCGGAGAGCGCAATATTACAACCCCACCTCACTACCACGTCCTATCAGAGGATGCTTTCCATTCATTCAGAAAACGGAATACCCATACTTAGTAGCGCCAGGTATTGTCGCTAGCTGCAATGGAGGAAGGTGCTATTAGGGAGCGCTGGCCAGGTGAGTATACGTAGGTGGGTGGTGTTTGCAGATTCACTGGGACTATGCCCTGCACAAATTAGTTGACAGCATCTCTTTATTCCTGTCTTGTTTGCTTGTTTTTTGAGGCAAATCAACAGCTGAGTCTTGTGCAGGTTGGATACTATAGCCTCTACCCATTATAGGCTCCTTGCTCATAAGGGAGAGCCCCACAGAATCAAATTGTCCATAGATTATGTAAAACTTTATTTGGGGATAAACTGGTGGCATTATTTGCTGAAATGTTATCTAAATAATATTAGCCATGTGATGCATGATATGATGTTTTGGTCTTACAAAAGCCCGAAAACAATGTCTTATCTCCTTCATTGTATTGTTCTAGACAAATTGGGGAAAACCTGATTGTTCCTGGTGGTGTTAAGACCGTTGATGCCCATGGCTTGCTGGTTATACCTGGAGGAATAGATGTCCACACGAGACTACAGATGCCCGTGATGGGAATGATAGGCGCAGATGACTTCTTCCAGGGAACTAAAGCCGCATTAGCTGGAGGCACTACAATGATTAGTGAGTAAACTAATGCGGGACTTTATCCTAAAGCAGGGGTGGTGTCCAACCTTTTGGCCTTCCTGGACCACATTGGAAGAAGAGGGATTGTCTTGGGCTGAACATAAAATATACTAACAAGCATAGCTGATGAGCAGAAAAAGTCGGGCAGATCGAAAATGTTACCAATCACTGATATAGATACCGTATATACTCGAGTATAAGCCGACCCAAATATAAGCAGAGACACCGAATTTTACCACAAAAAAACTGGGAAAACGTATTGACTCGAGTATAAGCCTAGGGTATCCATCTGCATGCCTCACTGTGCCTCACTTTGCCTCACTGTGCCCATGCCTCACTGTGCCCATGCCTCACTGTGCCCATGCCTCACTGTGCCCATGCCTCACTGTGCCCATGCCTCACTGTGCCCATGCCTCACTGTGTCCATGCCTCACTGTGCCCATGCCTCACTGTGCCCATGCCTCACTGTGCCCATGCCTCACTGTGTCCATGACTAGACTTATGTTTAACATGGGAGTATATGTAAGGGGTGCCCGGTTTGAAAAATCGGTGCTCCCTGGCCGTAGGTCTCCCAGACAGAAGACCTTGCACAATTGTAAAGGAAGAGAGGGGCTACATGTGTGCTAAGTTTGGGGTCCAGGGGACCTACGACCGGCCAGTACCGGGTCCCCAAAGTTACCAGAGAAATTACCATTTAACATGGGAGTCTATGGAAGGGGTGCCCGGCTTTGAAAAATCGGTGCTCCCCGACCGTAGGTTCCCTGGACAACAAACTTTGCACACTTTTAGAGGAAGAGTGGGGCTACATGTGTGCCAAGTTTGGGGTCATGGGGACCTGCGGCAGGCCGGTACCAGGTACCCAAATTCCGGGAGATCAGGCGCAAAAAGGTGACTCGAGTATAAGCCGAGGGGGGCATTTTCAGCACAAAAAAATGTGCTGAAAAACTCGGCTTATACTCGAGTATATACGGTAATCTGAGTAACAAAACTTAATTTTTTTGTAATTTTTTTGATTATAAAAGTAAAAGAGGACAACTAAAAACTATTGTTTTTAATAATTGAACGCATCAATATCTGGTTCAATGGATGTAGTAGCAACTCTCAATGAATTGTCAATGTGCTCATCAGATATTTTGCTTCTACTTTTGCCCTTTATGTGCCTCATTCTTGAAAATAGTTGCTCACAAATATATGTGCTCCCGAAAACCGATGACATGAATAAGGCGTGATTGTGAAGGATGGGGGGATTTTTCTTTGGGAAGATAAAACTTATAGGAGTCAAGTAAAGCGACACTATCAAATTTTTCTTTGGCTGCATGTGTTTTCTAAGTGTAAACGCATTTCTAAAAAGAAATTCCCCAAAAAATCAACATTTATAAGTAAAGCCATGTACACAGGGGATCCCGTCGGGAAAAAAAACGGTCGGTTTTCTCAACGGGATTCCTGTCAAGCTTGACGGGATTCTGCCAAACTTGTCTTGCGTACAGACTGACATTCAAAATCCCGTCGTTCTAAAGCGCGGTGACGTAAAACACGTACGACGGCACTATAAAGGGGAAGTTCCATTCCAATGGCGCCACCCTTTGGGCTGCTTTTGCTAATCTCGTGTTAGTAAAAGTTTGGGGAGAGACGATTCACTCTTTTCAGCCCCGTGCTATTTAGTCCATTACAGCGTGATGAATGTGCTATCTCCATTACGAACGCCAGTTTTACCAGAAGGAGCGCTCCCGTCTCATACTTGATTCTGAGCATGCGCGTTTTTTTTCCCCTCGGATAAGCATACACACGACCGGTTTTCACGACGAGAAATAGTCAGACGGGAATCACGATGAGAAAAATAGAGAGCAGGCTCTTTTTTCTTTCTCGTCGAGATTCCCGGCAGTTTTCACGGCGAGAAACCATACACACGAACGGTTTTCACAGCAAAAAGCTCTCCCAGCAGTTTTCTTGCCGAGAAAAGTCGTCGTGTGTACGTGGCTTCAGTTTACAATTTTGTGTTGGGTCGTAATTAATAGCTGTCTTGGGACGCGGGTTGGACACCCCTGGCCTAAAGTGTATATAAACGCTAAAGCCCCGTACACACGGTCTGACTTTTTGCCAACAAACTTCAAAATGAGCAAGTTTGACAAAAAATCAGACCGTGTGTACGCTCCATCGGACAAACTTTTTTGGTTTTCATCGGACAAATGTTCGGTCTGCAAACGGACAAACTTTTCGGAAACAAAAGTCCGATGGAGCAAAGTCTGACCGTGTGTACAGAAATCCATCGGACTTTTGTCCGAAGGACAAATAAGCATGCCCAGAACCAGTGTTAAAATCATCCAACAATAGCAGAAGTTGACCAAAGGGTGGTAAAGAGCAGAAAAGAGCAGAATAACCACGTGATTTTGGAAAAGTTTGGGAAAGTTTGCAGAAAAGTCCTGCCGTGTGTGTATGCTATGGGTGTGCCCGGCCAACTCCCTTCGGACAAAAATCCACGGAAAAGTTTGTTTGAAGTCCGACCGTGTGTACGAGGCTTTAGGATGATCTTCTTTTATTTGCTTTCCTTTGGTCTCTTAAACTAACCATTGAAATAGTTTTGTTATATCGGTTCAGTAAGTACAAACAAATACCTGTTGATACTGCCCAAAATCCAGTGAGCTCATACTTTTCTGTGATCTATATGTGTACTGCAATCTGCCAAATCAGTAATCAGCTCTGTCCTGTACACTTCCGTGAACTACCGAACACCAACTCCTACCGTGTTTCCCCCGACAATAAGACCTACCCCGAAAATAAGACCTAGCTTTTTTTTTTCAGGAGGGCTGCAATATAAGCCCTACCCCGAAAATAAGCCCTAGTTTAGAATTCTTGTAAAATCCTATAATTCACTCTATTACAGGGGTATATAATGTACAATGTGTGTGTTTCTGTAATATAATTGTGGGGAAGAGAGCTCCGGCGGGTCACAGAAGCGCAGATCAGCTCTATAACGAAGGTATTTGGCACAATTATATTACAGAAACACACACGTTGTACATTATATACTACTGTAATAGAGTGGATTATAGGATTTTACAAGCATTTTAACTCAGGTCACACTGGGGATTCCTGTCAGGCAGGGGGAGAGAGCGGGAGAGAAGACAGCACATTACATGGTAAGACCTACCCTGAAAATAAGCCCTACTGTGTCTTTTGTTGCCAAAATTATTATAAGACCCGGGGTTATTTTCGGGGAAACACGGTATGTTATGGCTATGATGAGAAGGGAAGGTGTTCTGTAGTCCACAGAAGTCCTTGGGCAGGGCTGATAACTGATAGGGCAGATAAGTACAGCGCGGGAAATTTTGAACTCACTGAATTTCTGGCAGGAACAGCGGGTATTTATTTTTTTTGCAATTTTTTTCGGACCACCTAAAACACAAGGGCAACCATGCTGTTATTGAATACATAAAGTACAGCGAGTGAGTGTTGTTCCCCTAGGACAAGAAGCGTGTTTATGTCAGGATCACCAGGTGAAGGAATAAAAACGATGCCAACTGTATGGTTGGTGTGCTGGTACCTAGAAGGGCCATGCATGGGTTTTCTTTTTAGTTATTGCTCAGCATTACATGGGTTGTAACCTTTTCTTATTGGTAGAGTCAAATGTTTTATAGAGTGCAGTAGGCATTTTTAGTATGACTGAATTAGGACATCTGTTTGGGCTTTGTACCCTTGTGATAATGAATTATAATGGCTACATGTCTGTGTATCTACAAGTATCTTAAAGGAGTTGTAAAAAGTCTCAAAGGTTTTTCATCTTAAAGGGTAACTAAACCTTTTTTTTTTTTTAAACAAAGATTTCATACTTATCAGTTGGTTTTGCACAGAGTGGCCCCAATCCTCCTCTTCTTGGGTCCCTCAGCGGCGCTCCTGGCTCCTCCTCTTCTCAAGTGCCCCGTCTGAGAAGTTCTCTCCCTCAGGGCACCCTTGCGGGCGCGCTCCCGAGTCCTTCTGCCGCGTCCATTCACACAGACAGCAGGACTTAGCTCCGACCCCCGGCTCCCGCCCCATTGGATTTGATTGACAGCAGCGGGAGCCAATGGCTGTGCTGCTATCAGTCTATCCAATCACAAACCGAGACACCGGCTTGAGCGGGTGTGCTCGTCTCCGGCGCAGGAACGATCGGGCTCAGGTAAGAAAAACAGGGCCTCTGGGGGGCTTGTGCACTACAAGAGGTTTTTCCCCTCAATGCATAGAAAACTAATGTGATACTATAGGTTTTTTTTTTAAATAACAAAAATGTTATACTTACCTCCACTGTGCAGCTCGTTTTGCACAGAGTTGCCCCGAACATCCTCTTCTGGGGTCGCACGGCGGCTCTCTCGGCTCCTCCCCGCATCAGATAACCCCCTCTGGAAAGTGCTCTCCCAAGGTGGTTACCTTGCGGGCGCGCTCCCGTGTCCAGAATTTGGCGTCCGTAGCCGCCGAATGCTGGATTCGGCGGCGCCCGCGTCATTGGATTTGATTGACAGCAGCGGGAGCCAATGGCTGTGCTGCTATCAATCTATCCAATTAAGAGCCGAGAACCCGTGGAAAGAGCGACGGCGGGATCGAGCCCACGGAAATTTTGGGCTCAGGTAAGTAAAACGGGGGGGATGGGGGGGCCGGACACTGCAAGGTGTTTTTTCACCTTAATGCATAGGATGCATAAAGGTGAAAAAACACCAAGGTTTACAACCCCTTTAAGGTGAAAAACCTTTTGTGGTGCAGCACCCCCCCCCAGAGCCCCCCTTTTTCTTACCTGAACCCGATTGTTCCCGCAATGAGCAGTAGCTCCAGCCGCTGTCTCGGGTCCTCATTGGATAGATTAATAGCAGCAGGTGCCATTGACTCCCGATACTGTCAATCAAATCCAGTGACACGGGAGTCAGGGGCGGAGCCGAGTCCTGCTGTCTGTGCCAATGGACGTGGCAGCAGGACTCGGGAGCGCACCCGCACGAGTGCCCCCCCATCGAAAGATCGAAAGCGGCTCTCCGTGGGGGCACTCGATGAGGAGCCAGGAGAGCTGCCGTGGGACCCCAGAAAAGGAGGATCGGGGCCACTCTGTGCAAACAATTTACACAGAGCATGTAAGTATGACATGTTTGTCATTAAAAGGAAAAAAAAAAACATTTACAATCACTTTAAAGTGATTTTAAATCTAAAACCTTTTTTACCTTAATGCAGTCCCTGCATTAAGGTAAAAAAAAATAATAGTTCAGCTTGCTTTGCTCCCCCACCTCCCCACATACTTATCTAAGTCCTCAATCGATCCAGTGCTGTGCCCGTCTGCAGCAGCTCTCTCCTCTCTCTCTGCTCATTGGCTCCCATTGCTGTCAATCAAATGCTGTGAGGATTGGGTGGTTCCGAACCATGCTGTGTGTGTCAATAGATGCACACTGCCCGGCTCGGGATCGAGCCCTCATGTCTGCAAGCAGCTTTCTATGGGGGCAGCGGGGAAGTTGAGGAGCCAAGAATAACGGTGGGGGACCAGAGAAGAGGAGCAAGTAAGTAAAACTGTTTTAATATTTTCATTTAAAAGAATTTGAGCATCGCATAGTATTTTATGTTGTGCCCGAGTCATTACCGTATATACCCGAATATAAGCCGAGGCACCTAATTTTATCACAAAAAAATGGGAAAACGTATTGACCCGAGTATAAGCCCAGGGTGTCCATCTGCATGCCTCACTGTGCCCATGCCTCACTGTGTCCATGACTAGACTGACGTTTAACATGGGAGTCTATAGAAGGGGTTCCCGGCTTTGAAAAATCGGTGCTCCCCGGCCGTATGTCCCCCAGACAAAAAACTTTGCACTCTTATAGAGGAGAAATGGGGCTACATGTGTGCCAAGTTTCAGGACCAGAGGCCCTACGACCGTCTGGTACTGGGTCCCCAAAGTTACCAGAGAAATTACCGTTTAACATGGGAGTCTATGGAAGGGGTGCCCGTCTTGGAAAAATCGGTCCTCCCCAGCCGTAGGTCTCCCGGACAACAAACTTTGCACACTTGTAGAGGAAGAGTGGGGCTACATGTGTGCCAGTACCGGTACCGAGTCCCCAAAATCCGGGAGATCTGGTGCAAAAAGGTGACTCGAGTATAAGCCGAGGGGGGCATTTTCAGCACAAAAAAATGTGCTGAAAAACTCGGCTTATACTCGAGTATATACGGTATATTATATTTTGCCTGAGTCTGGTATTAATGGGCTCATTTATACAAAACATGGGTGGGATGATTAATTGGAGCCCCCTGCTGAGCACTGATCACAACCAGGATAGGTGAGAAGTAGGAGGCAATATTCATGATGTCCTAATGATTATCCTGGCCTGTAATTTTCAAGTAGTGTCAGGCAGAGAAAACCTGCTTTAATGCCTGCCTTATTAGTGCTGAAATATGCAGAATATCTTTTCCATTACTTTGTGATGTCCTATGTGCTGGAAGTAAGGGTTTGCTCACTATGTGACTACAATTGCATATTATGGAGCATGAGAAGATTCAAGACACTATAAGGGTTGATTTACTAAAGGCAAATAGACTGTGCACTTTGCAAAGTGCAGTTACTCCAGAGATTAGTAAATGAGGGGAAGCTCTGCTGACTTTCATCATCCAATCATGTGCAGGCAAAAATGCAGTTTTTTTCCCCCTCACATGTGATTGGGTATTCTTTGCAAAGTGAAGGCAAAAAAAGGAAGTTTCTTCTGGACAGCTGCACTCCGAATAAAATTGCCTTTATTGTAAATCCAACACAGCACTACAAGTCACAGCACACTTGGTCAATCTAACGCGTTTTACACTATACTGGTGTTTAGTCATAGCTATAACTAAACACCAGTATAGTGTGAAATGCGTCAGCTTGACCAAGTGTGCTGTGACTTGTAGTGCTGTGTTGGATTTACAATAAAGGCAATTTTATTCGGAGTGCAGCTGTCCAGAAGAAACGTCCTTTTTTTGCCTTGCATGTGCATTGCCTGCACCCGTGGTTTCTGTGAGTACCATCACGTTTGAAGACGACCACACCTGAGTGGCTTCCCCTTCTCCTCGCTCTTTGCAAAGTGAAGCTTTACCTCATTTACTAAGCTCTGAAACAACTAGACTTGCAGAGTGCACAGTATATTTGCCTTTAGTATATCAACCCCAATAGAGTCTACTCTTCACTTGCCTCTATCTATCGATACCCAATTAAATGGGCAGCACAGCGGCTTAGTGGTTAACACTTATGCCTACAGCACTGCGGTACTCGGTCTGAATCCCAATCAGGACACTATCTGCATGGAGTTTCCATGTTTTCCCTGTGCTTGCATGGGTTTCCTCTCATACTCCTAAGACATGCTGGTAGGATGGTAGGCTCCTGTCTAAATTGGCCCTAGTATGTGTCTGTATGAATGTGGGACAGGGACCTTAGATTGTACGCTCATTGAGGATAGGGATTGATGTGAATGTACAATGTGTAAAGCGCTGTAAAAGCTATATAAAGACCTATAATTAATAATAACTGGGGGGGGGGGGCGTCAAACAGTTCACAGGCAACAACACTTACTCCTGGCGTCACTTCCCTCCGGGCGACAGGTGGCCAGCTTCCCCTGCGTCTCCTCCTCAGGATCACGCCCAGACAGCAAGAATAACTTGCCACAAAGTTGTGGCAGTGTTGAATTATAAGTCTGTTAACTTTCTGCACATTTTTTCACTGGCAGGTTGTACACTTGCAGAGCACTTGAAGCACAAGTTCTGGTTGACACTTCTCAAATTTGTAGCAAATTTCCATGGCAAGACTCTAGCAAGAGCAAAGTTGCAATAGTGAGTCTACAGCAAGAGCTCTACAAGTCTACAGCATGAAAATTCAGCCACAGTGACCCCCTGTGGTGGGATGACTATTGCACAACATAACTGAACCAAAACTTGCAGCAGATTTGCAGAATGTTTTCAAAGAAAGTTATTCTGGAGTGATGCAATGCGGACTTGCTGCAATTGTGCGACAAACTTGTGAAGCCTGGCAAATCTAGCAATAGCTTAGCAAGTCATTTTCAAACTTTCAGCACAGTTTCTTGCTATCTGGGTGGTGGTGTCCTCGCCGTGCGTCTCCTCCCTCCTCATCCCATACCCCAATAGGGTAGCTTCTCTTTTCAGCCAATTTGGAAACGGGTCTCAGAACCCGCTTCCTGATTGGCCAGGAGGCAGAATAAGTGTGACAATTTTTATTTATTATTATTTTTATTATTATTATTATACAGTATTTATATAGCGCCAACAGTTTGCGCAGCGTTTTACAACATGGGGGCAGACAGTACAGTTACAATACAAATCAATACAGGAGGGATCAGAGGGCCCTGCTCGTTAGGGCTTACAATCTAAAAGGGAGTGTCAAGTGGAACAAAAGGTAATAACTGTGGGGGATGAGCTGATGGAGAAAATTAAGATACAGTTGTTAGGTAAAGAGGAGGGTTTTCAGGGATCATCTAAAAGTGAATAGAGTAGGAGATAATCGGACAGATTGGGGTAAGGTGTTCCATAGGATTGGAGAGGCTCTGGAAAAGTCCTGGAGGCGAGCATGGGAAGAGGTGACGAGGGAGCTAGAGAGCAGGAGGTCTTGAGAGGAACGAAGAGAAGGAATAGGTTGGTATTTAGAGACTAGGTCAGTGATGTAGCTGGGGGCTAAGTTGTGGATGGCTTTGTAAGTAGTTGTTAGTATTTTGAATTGAATTTGTTGGGTGAGTGGAAGCCAGTGGAGGGATTGACAGAGAGGAGTAGCAGACACAGAGCGATTGGTAAGGTGGATGAGTCTGGCAGAAGCATTCATGATGGATTGAAGGGGGGATAGACTATGTAGAGATAAGCCAATGAGAAGGGAGTTGCAGTAGTCGAGGTCAGAGATGACCAGGAAGTGAATTAAGAGCTTTGTTGTCTCATTAGTTAGAAAGGGGCAACATTTGGAGGCGGAGGTTGAGGCGGCAAGATTTCAACAGTGAGTGGACGTGAGGCTTAAAGGAGAGTCCAGGACTACACCTAGAACCTTGGCATGTGGGGATGGGCTTATAGTTATGCCATTGATTTTGAGAGATCAGGGGAAGGGGCACGGGGGGGGGGGGGAGAATTATAAGTTTGGTTTTGGATAGATTGAGTTTGAGGAAGTGGTGTGACATCCAGACTGATATATCTGATAGTAAATTAGTGATACGTGAGGAGAAGGAGGGAGTGAGCTGAGGGGTAGAGAAAAAGATTTGGGTGTTTCTGCATAGAGGTGGTATTAGAAGCCATGGGAGGCTATCTGCTTATCCAGGGAGGAGGTGTTGTTTGAAAATAGGAGAGGTCCAAGAACAGAACCTTGGGGGACCCCAACAGAGAAAGGAAGAGGAGAGGAGGAAGTAGAGTTGTAAGAAACGCTAAAGTTTTAGGCGGTTGGAGGTAGAGGAGGTGGAGGAGAAGGAGAGAGTGAAACTAATAACGTAGTGATCAGAGAGAGGGAATGGATAGTTGGAGAGGTTGCATTGAGTGCATACAATAGGTGAGAGAAAACAAGGTCAAGGGTATTGCCTTCAGAGTGAATAGGAGCGTGTATCCATTGCTTCAGGTCAAAGGAGGAGGTTAGGCTGAGAAGTTTGGAAGTGGCAGGAGTGTTAGTATTAATAGGGATGGTAAAGTCACCCAGAATGATTGTGGGGATTTCAGAAGAAAGAAAGTAGGATAGCCAGGCAGAGACGTCATCAAGAAAGGTTGATACTGGACCGGGGGGTCTGTAGATCACAGCTATCCTTAGAGAAACTGGAGAGAAAAGACAAATGCAATGTGCTTCAAAAAATGAGAGTGACAGAGAGGGAGGTGGGTGAAGTACCTGAAAGGTGCTATGTGGGGCTAGAAGGATTCCGACACCTCCACCCTTACATCCACTGGATCTGGTAGAGTGAGTCCAGAGAAGACCAGCATGGGATAGGGCAGCAGAAGACACAGTGTAGGATTCATGAAGCCAGGTTTCGGTAATGGCGATCACTGTTGTCACACAACTGGTGGGCTTCAGGCGCAGTGCTCTGCCCCACGAGTCCACCCTTTTTTGAAGCCTATTAGATTCTCTGGCTCTAATCATGTGCTTCATTTTTTTTTTTTAAATCCACTATTAGAATCCATGCATCCGGTGCCCCACATGTAGATTAGGGGCCGTGGTGCATGGATTAGGGGGGCGGCACCCCTGCGCCTGTATGGACGGGCCGCCACTGTTATGTACAATGTGTAAAGAGCGTTAAAAGATATATAAAGACCTATAATTAATTAATAATAACAGTTTGTACTTAGGTCTCTGATTCACTGGAAAGACCCAAAAATGGTTCTCAGACAGGGGCCCTTTGCTGACCACTTCTTCCACTTGCACGTGTTGACCCTGAGGTGTCATGTATAATGTACATTTGAAAACTATGTACATAGAACTTTAGTATTTACGGTAAAAATAGCATTTTGAGTTTTCTTTCAATCACAGACCCTTTGCTTTCTCTTTCAGTTGACCATGTCTTTCCAGAGGCTGGAATGAGCCTGACTGCCGCATATGACCAATGGAGAGAGTGGGCTGATGGGAAAGTCTGCTGTGATTACTCATTACATGTGGACATCACACACTGGCATGAGAGCCTGAAAGAAGAGATGGAGGCTTTAGTAAAGGACAAGGGTGAGATCTCCGCCACACTTACATTTTTGTTTTTTGGGGGGATTTTTTAAATCTGAAATAGTTGTATGATTGCATTTTGTTCTTGCTAATGAGAGGTATGGGAAGTTCTGTCAAAGCGGGTACGTTCCTATTGTGATCAGTTGATATTGGATCTGGTTCTTTGCACTTACTGAATAAATCCAGCAGTCGTCCACCTATATTGTATATACTCGATATGGCAGACTCCTCAGTAATTTACAACGATGAAGCAAGGCCAGATGTGGACATGGAACATATGCAACTGACAACCATATAACCTTTCCCACCCAGAGGAACCAGAGCCAATCTAAAATGACTTACCGTGTTTCTCCATCTCTTTCCTTTTCTATTTTTCAGGTGTGAATTCATTTCTTTTATTTATGGCCTACAAAGACAAATACCAATGTTCAGATGCCGAGGTAAAATAAAATAAAACATATGCAGATCAAATAATAACTAGCCAAATCCATTATATTAGGCTACTGTTGTAATTTCAAAGCTTAAATAGTGACCTGCTATGTCATGCTCAGTAAACTTAGAGATATTTTTTATAAAAAAAAGGGTGTTAGCCCAAGCAGTGGCGGCCAGTGGTAATTTTCTTTAAGGGGCGGCAAACAGTAACACCCCCTCCCCTGTCCCCGTCCCTGTCGGTCGGTGGGTGGGTCTGGTGCACTTACCCCATCTATGCAGCGATTCTCCCAGGCTCCCAACAACAGCGGCTCTCCCGTTCTCCTGCTCTCTACGGGCGACGGCTCTGGCCTCCGTTTCCTCCCTCCTTCTCGGCGGCCAATCGGGAGTCTTCTCTCTTCGGCCAAACAGAAAACGGGTCTCACACCCGCTTCTGATTGGCCGGGCTGAGGATCAGTGTAACACCTGGGTGGGCTCATGGCGCAATGCTCTGCGCCACAAGCTCACATATTTTGAAGCCTATTAGAGTCTATGGCTCTAATCAGGTGCTTAAAAAAACACCCCCGCTGCTGTAATTCAGGCGCCCGGCGTCTTGAAAGGGGCCGGATGCATGAATAGGGGGTTGCAGCGGTGGCCATGGATAGATTCATGCTATGCATGAATCTATCCATAAGTCATATAGGGGGTGGTGTGGAGAGAGGGGGCGGCGCCCCCGATGGACGGGTCACCACTGAGCCCAAGACAAGCCATCCAACAAGAGCAATTTGAACTATGATCAGCATGAGAGTGCATATTTCAGTCCTCTAGGTAGACAAAGCACCCATTGTATTATGCCCTGTACACACGATCGGTTTTACCGATGAAAACAGTCCGATGGACTTTTCTCATCGGACAAATCGATCAATTTTTCTGCTGTAAGCCTCAGCTCTAAAAATGCCCAACAAGACAAATCCCATTAATTTCAATAGTTCTGTTGCCTAAAGCAAAACGCCCATCGCTCAAAAAAGTACAGGAGCTTTTTTTTTTGGCAGATTACAGGCATTTTTCTGCTTTTTACATTGGTGACCTTTTGACCTGTACAAAATCGCGGCAAAAATCGCAACAAATTTCTGCCTGAAAACGATACGCTCAGGTGTGAATGCAGCTTTAGAGATCAGCACCAGGCAACCAGATACAGTCACTATTGAAATTCTAGACATGTGCGGTTCTGTTCGTTCCGAATTAATACTCGGACTAATTTTTTGTTATTAGGATATATCCGAATACACGAATTAAAATATAAACAAATTTTACAGAATGCTCCGACTAACAAAACGAAAGTCACCCGAATTTCGGAAATCCGGACTGAAATTCGAAACAAATTTTACATCAAACTCCACTCGAATTCTAACTGTACACATATTGCTGAAATCAAAGACTGTGTGTGTTATTAGAGTACCATTTCGAAATAATGCTGTTTGAGTTAAGCCAAATGTGATTTAAAGAGTCATTGTAATCATTTGATGAAGATTTTTCTTTTGTTTGTTCACTTTGCCACATTCGAATTTAAAAAAAAAATTTTTAACTTTTCGATTTGGCCAGATTCAAAATTTATCGATTCGAACATTTTGGTAAATTTGATGAAAATGTGAAAAATTCGAAATACAACTCCCGAATACGAATTTTTACGAAACTAAATAACTAGATCAACGAATCGGAATGAAACGAACGGAAACAATTTTTATCGTCACGCACATGTCTATGAAATACTCACATAGGAGCTGTTTTACCTGTTAAAAGATTTATAATTCTTTCTCTTCATTGCTGAGATTAAAGCCGGCCATAGATGGATTGAATTGTGGCCGGTTCAAATCAAAGGATGGATCGACTTCAGTACAACCAGCCTGTCATATTTTTACATGTTATTAATGCTGGTGGCTATAGCCTGTCAGCAGTAATCATTGTGTTCTGCCCGGAGGGAAGGGTCCCCACCAGCAGAACACAATGGTGCTGCAGGTAGGGTTTCCCGACTGTGTTGATGGGGGAATCAAGTGGTTTTATTTTCTGCAACCCGTGGTTGATTATCTTATCGCAGCCTTGAATGTTATTAAGCTATCGTTGTTCTCACCTCCATCTTCTTTTCACAGATGTTTGAAATCTTCAGCATCATTCGGGAGCTGGGTGCCATAGCACAGGTTCATGCGGAAAATGGGGACATCATTCTAGAGGTACCGTCATCCTCACCCCCTCTCATCTGCAGCAATGGTTGCTGTTAAAACGTAGCTAAACCCAAAACCAAACATTTTTTATATTTTGCAGCTTACCAGACCTTAGATGTGGTGTCTGCATTCGTTTTCTTTTTTCAGGCAGTTGTTTTCCTTAGTTCTTCAGTTTAGTTGCTGTGAAGGCCAGTTATAGGCAGGGGCAGTGGCCATTTGTTTTGTTTTCTGTAGTTCATCTGGTTATCCTGCCAGTAACACACTTCTTGCTCTAGGGAAGCCTTTTTCAACCTTTTTAGTCCTATTGAAACCCTTGAAATAATATTCAATTCTCAGGGAACCCCTTCATGGGGGTCAGTGGGAAAAATGCCCCTTACAATAGTGGTCAGTAATTACGAGCTAAGGTTCAGCACAAACCCACGGGAAGTTCTCACATAATAGCAGGCCTTGAACAAAGGGGTTGGGATTGCTGATGACATCATTGACCTTTTATGGGCACATGGACACATTTCTTCAATGACATTGTCAAAATATGGACTTATTAGGTCAATGATGTTATCTGCATCCCAACCCCTGAGTTACACGTGGCTGTGGGGCAGAGAAATTCTTGTCTGCAGCTGGTTGGTGTCGGCAGCAGGTCTGGACTCAACTTAATTTTGGCCTAAACTCATCCTTACTGACCACCAATTTAAGGGACATTTTTCCCACTGACCTCCCATGAAGGGGTTCATAGAAATCTGAAGATTATTTCAAGGGTTCCTCTAGACTAGAGAATCCTTTCTCAATCAGGGTTTCTCTAGAATTTTCTAGGGGTTCCTTGAGCAATTAACAATCTCTTCCTCTCAGATAGGTTATAATATACAGTGGGGCAAAAAAGTATTTTGTCAGCCACCAATTGTGCAAGTTCTCCCACTTAAAAAGATGAGAGAGGCCTGTAATTGTCATCATAGGTATACCTCAACTATGAGAGACAAAATGTGGAAACAAATCCAGACAATCACATTGTCTGATTTGGAAAGATTTTTTTTTGCAAATTATGGTGAAAAATATGTATTTGGTCACCTACAAACAAGCAAGATTTCTGTCTCTCACAGACCTGTATCTTCTTCTTTAAGAGGCTCCTCTGTCCTCTACTCATTACCTGTATTAATGGCACTTGTTTGAACTTGTTATCAGTATAAAAGACACCTGTCCACAACCTCAAACAGTCACACTCCAAACTCCACTATGGTGAAGACCAAAGAGCTGTCGAAGGACACCAGAAACAAAATTGTAGACCTGCACCAGGCTGGGAAGACTGAATCTGCAATAGGCAAGCAGCTTGGTGTGAAGAAATCAACTGTTGGAGAAATAATTATAAAATGGAAGACATACAAGATCACTGATAATCTCCCTCAATCTGGGGTTCCATGCAAGATCTCACCCCGAGGGGTCAAAATGATCACAAAAACGGTGAGCAAAAATCCCAGAACCATACAGGGGGGACCTAGTGAATGACCTGCAGAGAGCTGGGATCAACGTAACAAAGACTACCATCAGTAACACACTACGCCGCCGGCGACTCAGATCCTGCAGTGCCAGACGTGTCCCCCTGCTTAAGCCAGTACATGTCCGGGCCCATCTGAGGTTTGCTAGAGAGCATTTGGATGATCCAGAAGAGGATTGGGAGAATGTCATATGGTCAGATGAAACCAAAGTAAAACTGTTTGGTAGAAACACAACTCATCGTGTTTGGAGGAGAGAGAATGCTGAGTTGCAACCAAAGAACACCATACCTACTGTGAAGCATGGGGTTGGCAACATCATGCTTTGGGGCTGTTTCTCTGCAAAGGGAACAGGACGACTGATCCGTGTACATGAAAGAATGAATGGGGCCATGTATCGTGAGATTTTGAGTGCAAACCTCCTCCCATCAGCAAGGGCATTGAAGATGAAACGTGGCTGGGTCTTTCAGCATGACAATGATCCCAAACACATCGCCCGGGCAACGAAGGAGTGGCTTTGTAAGAAGCATTTCAAGGTCCTGGAGTGGCCTAGCCAGTCTCCAGATCTCAACCCCATAGAAAACCTTTGGAGGGAGTTGAAAGTCCGTGTTGCCCAGCGACAGCCCCAAAACATCACTGCTCTAGAGGAGATCTGCATGGAGGAATGGGCCAACATACCAGCAACAGTGTGTGACAACCTTGGGAAGGCTTACAGAAAACGTTTGACCTCTGCCATTGCCAACAAAGGATATATAACAAAGTATTGAGATTAACTTTTGATATTGACCAAATACTTATTTTCCACCATAATTTGCAAATAAATTCTTTCCAAATCAGACAATGTGATTGTCTGGATTTGTTTCCACATTTTGTCTCTTATAGTTGAGGTATACCTATGATGACAATTACAGGCCTCTCTCATCTTTTTAAGTGGGAGAACTTGCACAATTGGTGGGGGACTAAATACTTTTTTGCCCCACTGTATATAATGAACATTCTTTCTATTTACCACCACAATAAAGTACTGCTAGCATGAGGTATACTTAGTAACAATTGTCAGGGGTTAGTGAGTTAGTGACCTTAGATTGTAAGCTCCTTGAGGGCAGGGATAAAATTGTGATGGTGCTATATAAGTACCTGTAATGAATACAAATATATAAATGCATACAGCGGAACCTTGGATTACGAGCATAATCCAGGAGAATGCTTGTAATCCAAAGCACTCGCATATCAAAGCGAGTTTCCCCATAGACGTCAATGGAAACAAAGATAATTAGTTCCGCAATTACTTCTATGGCATGCAATACCGCATGTGGCCAGAGGTGGGGGCGCCGGAGAGCCTCGGAAATACTCGGAGACAGCTCAGCTGATCTCGGAAACCCTCGGAAAGGTTCGGAAACACTCGGGAACTGAGTTGTTCCGAGTGATTCCGAGTATTTCCAAGCGGCTCGGAGCGGCTCTGAAGCATTCCGAGTGTCACCAGCGCCCCCGCGCTTCTGGCCAAATGCGGTACTGCTCACCCAATTAGCATGAATTCTGCTCGTTTTGCGAGACAACACTCGCAAACCGAGTCAGGATATAAAAAAAAAAGTTGCTTGTTATTGAAAAAGCTCATTAACCTCGTTACTCGTAAACCGAGGTTCCACTGTACTTGAATACTTGAGTTGCGTAACTTTCAAGCTCAGGCTTGAGAAGGTCCTTATTTAATGTTCACATTTTTTTTTCCCCTGTTCAGCAATCCTTCTCTGTAGCTTAATGGATAAACAATGCATTCACATTGCTGAAGCCTTCCCCTCCCAAGCAATTTACTTGTGTTTCATAATTCATGTTGTACAGGAACAAAAACGTCTGCTAGAACTTGGCATCACTGGACCTGAAGGCCATGTCCTCACCCACCCAGAGGAGGTAATGAGCTGCTTTCATTCATTCACAAGTGAGGTGCATGATGTCTCCAGCTGCTCTACGTAACGTGATTTCTGTTCTGCCAGGTTGAGGCCGAGGCAGCTTACCGTGCCATAACCATTGCCAAACAAGCCAACTGCCCCCTCTACATCACTAAAGTCATGGGCAAAGGGGCTGCCGATGTGATCGCCCAAGCAAAGAGGAAAGGTAAAATATTAGCTTGTCAGTCTTCTGCTGGGGCCATTTTTTTGAAAGAATTTTAATGGGAATATTTTCTCTGCTCATTCTTGCAGCAAATCTCATTTTGTGTTAGCCAAAAAAGCCAATTGTCAATCATTCTAAGAAATCACACCTGTAATACAATCCCCTGACCCATGGAGAACCAGGACCATTAATAACTTCGATGAGGGACCCATGGGTGAACACATTTCTCATTGCTTCCAGTCGGAATTGCTGATTTATTTCTAAACCTGGGCTGTAAGATTAGCAGTTGGAGGCTGTTTTCTCCTAGCACACTTTTCATACATCAGCACTAGTGATGAGCCGAACACCCCCGCGTTCGGTTCGCACCAGAACCCGCGAACGGACCGAAAGTTCGAACGAACATTAGAACCCTATTAAATACAATGGATGCGAACGTTCGAATTCTAAAGTGCTAATTATAACAACTATTATGCATGTTATTGTCCTAAAAAGGGTTTGGGAACCCGGGTTCTGCACCAGGGGACATGTATCAATGCAAAAAGAAGTTTTAAAAACGGTCGTTTTTCGGGAGCAGTCATTTTAATGATGCATAAAGTGAAAAAAAAAAGTCAAATATTCCTTTAAATATCGTACCTGGGGGGTGTCTAAAGTATGCCTGTGAAGTGCCACGTGTTTCCCGTGTTTAGAACTGTCCCTGCACAAAATGACACTTCTAAAGGAAAAAAAAGCCATTTAAAACTGCTTGCGGCTTTAATGTAATGTCTGGTCCCGGTAATATGGATGAAATTCTTTAAGAAAAATGGCATAGCTACCCCATGACCCCCCCCTACCCCAGCCCATTACCAGCCCCTTTGGGTCTTGTATGGATATTAAGGGGAACCCCGCACATAAAATAAAAAAGGCCCTATATACTCTGAACAGCCCTATACAGGCGGTGCATACAAGACAGGGACTGTAGGTTTGTTCTTATGTAGAGTCTGTTTGTAATTTTGAACAGGTACATTGTTGAAGTGTAGCTCCAGACCAAAAATCTATTTTTAAACTTTTTGGAAAACATAGGTAAGGGTTATCACCCCTGTAACATTTGTTTTGCTGTCTGTGCCCCTGTTCAGAACATTTCACCTCACTTTCCGTCCCAATGACAACTGTTTTTGAAATGTGGTGTTTTTCTTGAAACAAGGATTGCTGATAAAGCATCAGTACAGAGGAGACACCTTTCTCCCATATTTATTCTTACAGGAGAGAATTTTCCTTCCTAGTGGTAGATTTCCTCTCACTTCCTGTTGTCTTCTTGCGTTTGCAAGTAGGAGTCGTTTGTAAGTTGGATGTTTGAAAGTAGGGACCTGCCGTATATACTCTGCAGAAATAGGCCCCTTAGTTGTTGGTGTTGGCACAACACTGTAAGCACTCACAGTTACTCTTGGTTGGTGCTGGAACGCCCTGCTGTCAACTATTATATCAGGAATTTTAATTACATATAATTGTTGAACAGTGGTAGTAAAAATTGGGCCTTTGATGGTGGTGCTGGTGCCACAACACTGTAAGCCCTGACAGTTACTCTTGGTGGGTGCAGCAATGGGCCCTGCTGTGAATTATTAGATCAAGAATTGTAATTACATGCCCCTGTTGAACAGGGGCTGAAAAATTGGGCCTTAGGCACTGGTGGCACAACACTGCAACCCCTCACAGCAACTGTACTTGGAGCACAGCAATGAGCCCTGTTGCAAAGTATTGCTTCAAAAATTGTAATGACACGCCCCTGTTAAACAGGGGCTGAAAAATTGGGCCTTAGGCACTGGTGGCACAACACTGCAACTCCTCACAGATACTGTACTTGGAGCACACCAATGAGCCCTGTTGCAAAGTATTGCTTCAAAAATTGTAATGACACGCCCCTGTTAAACAGGGGCTGAAAAATTGGGCCTTAGGCACTGGTGGCACAACACTGCAACTCCTCACAGATACTGTACTTGGAGCACAGCAATGAGCCCTGTTGCAAAGTATTGCTTCAAAAATTGTAATTACACGCCCCTGTTAAACAGGGGCTGAAAAATTGGGCGTTAGGCACTGGTGGCACAACACTGCAACTCCTCACAGATACTGTACTTGGAGCACAGCAATGAGCCCTGTTGCAAAGTATTGCTTCAAAAATTGTAATTACACGCCCCTGTTAAACAGGGGCTGAAAAATTGGGCGTTAGGCACTGGTGGCGGCACCCATAAACAAAAATGATCTTACAAGCTATCATCATCAATCGTATCATTGAGGACTCGGAGGAGGAGGATAGCCAGTCAACATAACAGCACAGGCACTCAGCATCAGCATCAGTCTTGAAGGGATGTGACATGTTAAAATCAATTAGTCTGTTATATCAGCATCAGGTGTGTGGTAGCTGGTGGTGATCCAAGACTGGTTCATCTTGATGAAAGTCAGTCGATCAACCGAGTCGGTGGACAGGCGCACCCTGTGATCCGTGACAAATCCTCCAGCAGCACTGAATGTGCGTTCCGAAAGAACGCTGGATGCAGGACAGGCCAGTAGCTCAATTGCATACTGTGCAAGCTCTGGCCAGTGATCCATCCTCAAGACCCAGTAAGCCAGAGGATTTTCGGTGGGGAAGGTGTCCAAGTCTGACCTTGCCCCTAGATATTCCTGCACCATGTTTATCAGACGCTGGCGATGGTTGCTGGAACCGATCATACTTTGGGGCTGCGGACTAAAGAATTGTCTGAACGCATCGGTCAGACGGCCACCTTCCCCACCGCTCCTTCTTTGACTGGCCGAAGCCTCAGCAACTCGTTGTCCAGGACCAGGAGTTTGCAACCTCCCAGTCTCTGGGAACGCGTTGCACAGACCTTTCTGCAAGGCCTCCCGGAGTTGTCTCATCCTCTGCTCCCTCTGCGACGGTAACATAAGGTCCGCAACCTTACCCTTGTACCGTGGATCAAGGAGAGTGGCCAGCCAGTAATGGTCCCTCTCCTTGATCCGAAGAATACGAGGATCCTTCCGCAGACTTTGTAGGATCAGGGAGGCCATGCAGCGTAGGTTTGCTGAGGCATTCGCTCCGGAGTCCTCTGGGTCACTAAGGACGACATGATCCGCAGCCACCTCCTCCCAGCCACGTACAAGTCCACTGGTTTCTTGGGACTGTAAATCATCCCTAAAAGACTGCTGCTGATGATGCTGAGTGCCAGCCTCCACCTCCATGCTGACACAATCCTCCTCCTCCTCCTCCTCCTCCTCCTCCTCTTCCTGTGCGATGGGTGGGACAGAAGGAACACTGTCTGGGTAAAGGGGGCCTTGAGAGGCAAGGAAGTCCTCCTCTTCCTGCCTCTGTTCTGCCTCAAGTGCCCTGTCCATTATTCCACGCAGCGTGTGCTCCAACAGGTGGACAAGAGGTACAGTGTCACTGATGCATGCACTGTCACTGCTCACCATCCTCGTGGCCTCCTCAAATGGTGCCAGGACAGTGCATGCATCCCTGATCATGCCCCACTGGCGTGGAGAAAAAAAACCAAGCTCCCCTGACCCTGTCCTGGTGCCGTAGTCGCACAGGTACTCATTGATGGCCCTCTGCTGCGTGTGCAGCCGCTGCAGCATGGCCAACGTTGAGTTCCACCTGGTGGGCATGTCACATATAAGGCGGTTCTTGGGCAGGTTCAACTCCTTTTGCAGCTCAGCCAGGCGAGCACTGGCATTATAAGATCTGCGGAAATGCACACAGACTTTCCTGGCCTGCCTCAGGACATCCTGTAAGCCCGGGTACCTGCCCAAGAAGCGCTGCACCACCAGGTTAAGGACGTGAGCCACACAGGGCACATGGGTCAGTTGTCCCTGTCGGAGGGCGGAGAGGAGGTTGGTGCCATTGTCGCAAACCACCATTCCTGGCTTAAGTTGGCGTGGCGTCAACCACCTCTCGGCCTGGCCCTGCAGAGCAGACAGGACCTCTGCCCCAGTGTGGCTTCTGTCCCCCAAACACACCAGCGCAAGCACGGCATGGCATCTTTTTGCCTGCGTACTTGCGTAGCCCCGTGAACGGCTACGGAGCACCGCTGGTTCATAGGACAAACCACAGGAAGAGGCCATGGAGGAAGAAGAAGAGGAGGGGGTGGAGGAGAGAGGTGTGTCACAACCAGTAGTAGCATTTTGGAGGCGTGGCGGTGGGACAACCTCCAACACTACTGCACCTTGTCCTGAATCCTTCCCAGCTGCCAAAAGAGTGACCCAATGGGCCGTGAAAGAAAGGTAACGTCCCTGTCCATGCCTGCTGGACCATGAGTCAGCGGTAATATGCACCTTACCGCTGACCGCCCTGTCCAGCGAGGCCAAGACATTGCCTTCCACATGCCGGTAGAGAGCCGGAATAGCCTTCCGTGAGAAAAAGTGGCGTTTGGGAACCTGCCACTGAGGAACTGCACATTGCACAAACTCACGGAAGGGGGCCGAGTCTACCAACTGAAAAGGCAGCAGTTGAAGCGCTAGCAATTTAGCCAAGCTAGCATTCAACCGCTGGGCATGTGGATGGCTGGGAGTGAACTTCTTTCGACGGTCCAGCAGCTGGGGCAGGGAAATTTGCCTGCTAGAATCGGACGTCGGTGTACTGCTAGCAGAGTGGGCGCAAGTACTTGGCTGTGACACACCTAATTCTACACCTTCATTCCTCTCAGTGCATGTTTCAGAGAGGACTGAAGTTATAGTGGGGTTGGAGATCCCAGCTGATGCGGTGCAAGGAGAGGTCCGCTTTGTTCTTTGGTGTGGGTCTTTGAGGTAGGCTTGCCAACGAGCTGCATGGCAGGTCAACATATGTCTGGTCAGGCATGTGGTACCCAAGCGGCTGATGTTTTGGCCACGCGATATACGCTTGAGACATATGTTGCAAACAGCAGCTGTGCGATCTGATGCACTAGCCTCAAAAAAGGCCCACACCAAAGAACTTTTTGAATGACGGGCAGAGGCAGCGCCCTGCACAGGCGGAGCTCTGCGGTGTGATTCCGTCGGTGTACTGCCCTTACGCTGGCCACCAAAGGGCATCCTGCCTCGTTGGAGATGTGCCTCCTCCTCATCCTCCTCCTCCTCCTCTCTCCTATTAGGCACCCACGTGGAGTCAGTGACCTCATCATCCCCTCCCTCCTCATCACTGGAGCCAATCTGGCAGTATGCTGCAGCTGCTGGAACATGACTGCCAGATTGGTGTCCTTCTTGAGCATCCCCTCTGTCTGCTCTCACGCTACTGCCTTCCTCTAGCTGGGTTTCATCATCAGACCCTTCGAAACGCTGGGCATCCTCCTGGAGCATGTACCCAACACTGTGCTGAAACAGTTCGGGGGACTCCTCAGGAGGAGGACATGGTGGGTCTAGGGAAGGAGTGACTGATGATTTGTCTGACATTGATACCAGGGAAGACGACGCTTTGGCAGCTGCTTTTCCAGTACCCTGAGCCTGGGTGAGAGAGGATGAGGAGGAGGAGGAGGGCTTGGTCATCCACTCTACCAAGTCTTCGGCATGATGTGGCTCAACATGTCCAGCTGCCGAAAAGAAGGACAAGCGTGTCCCATGGCCATGTGCTGATGACAATGCACCGCGTCCACGACCAGCACTGTTGCCCCCAGACACAGAGCCTGCTTGCCCTCTTTTATTGCCTCCTGACTGTCTGCCTCTCCTTGTTTGCCTTCCAGACATTCTAATAGATGGCCTGCAGGGAGATGGGAAAAAAGCAATAAGGGCTACCTTCAGGTGTCCTTCTCTGTCCCTTGAAACAAGGACTTGCAGAGTGAAATAAACTGACACTCTCCCTACCTACAGTTTTCTGTCCCTAGAATAAATGTTTTTTTTAATCACAATATAGCACAAGGACAATTCAGTCACTGTCCTTCCAGGTCCCTGGAAACAAGGACTTGCAGAGTGAAATAAACTGACACTCTCCCTACCTACAGTTTTCTGTCCCTAGAATAAATGTTTTTTTTAAGCACAATATAGCACAAGGACAATTCACTCACTGTCCTTACAGGTCCCTGGAAACAAGGACTTGCAGAGTGAAAGAAAAAAAACACTCTCCCTACCTACAGTTTTCTGTCCCTAGAAAAAATGTTTTTTTTAATCACAATATAACACAAGGACAATTCACTCACTGTCCTTCCAGGTCCCTGGAAACAAGGACTTGCAGAGTGAAATAAACTGACACTCTCCCTACCTACAGTTTTCTGTCCCTAGAATAAATGTTTTTTTTAAGCACAATATAGCACAAGGACAATTCACTCACTGTCCTTACAGGTCCCTGGAAACAAGGACTTGCAGAGTGAAAGAAAAAAAACACTCTCCCTACCTACAGTTTTCTGTCCCTAGAAAAAATGTTTTTTTTAATCACAATATAACACAAGGACAATTCACTCACTGTCCTTCCAGGTCCCTGGAAACAAGGACTTGCAGAGTGAAATAAACTGACACTCTCCCTACCTACAGTTTTCTGTCCCTAGAATAAATGTTTTTTTTAAGCACAATATAGCACAAGGACAATTCACTCACTGTCCTTCCAGGTCCCTGGAAACAAGGACTTGCAGAGTGAAATAAACTGACACTCTCCCTACCTACAGTTTTCTGTCCCTAGAATAAATGTTTTTTTTAATCACAATATAGCACAAGGACAATTCAGTCACTGTCCTTCCAGGTCCCTGGAAACAAGGACTTGCAGAGTGAAATAAACTGACACTCTCCCTACCTACAGTTTTCTGTCCCTAGAATAAATGTTTTTTTTAATCACAATATAGCACAAGGACAATTCACTCACTGTCCTTACAGGTCCCTGGAAACAAGGACTTGCAGAGTGAAATAAACTGACACTCTCCCTACCTACAGTTTTCTGTCCCTAGAATAAATGTTTTTTTTAAGCACAATATAGCACAAGGACAATTCACTCACTGTCCTTCCAGGTCCCTGGAAACAAGGACTTGCAGAGTGAAATAAACTGACACTCTCCCTACCTACAGTTTTCTGTCCCTAGAATAAATGTTTTTTTTAAGCACAATATAGCACAAGGACAATTCACTCACTGTCCTTACAGGTCCCTGGAAACAAGGACTTGCAGAGTGAAAGAAAAAAAACACTCTCCCTACCTACAGTTTTCTGTCCCTAGAAAAAATGTTTTTTTTAATCACAATATAACACAAGGACAATTCACTCACTGTCCTTCCAGGTCCCTGGAAACAAGGACTTGCAGAGTGAAATAAACTGACACTCTCCCTACCTACAGTTTTCTGTCCCTAGAATAAATGTTTTTTTTAAGCACAATATAGCACAAGGACAATTCACTCACTGTCCTTCCAGGTCCCTGGAAACAAGGACTTGCAGAGTGAAATAAACTGACACTCTCCCTACCTACAGTTTTCTGTCCCTAGAATAAATGTTTTTTTTAATCACAATATAGCACAAGGACAATTCAGTCACTGTCCTTCCAGGTCCCTGGAAACAAGGACTTGCAGAGTGAAATAAACTGACACTCTCCCTACCTACAGTTTTCTGTCCCTAGAATAAATGTTTTTTTTAATCACAATATAGCACAAGGACAATTCACTCACTGTCCTTACAGGTCCCTGGAAACAAGGACTTGCAGAGTGAAATAAACTGACACTCTCCCTACCTACAGTTTTCTGTCCCTAGAATAAATGTTTTTTTTAAGCACAATATAGCACAAGGACAATTCACTCACTGTCCTTCCAGGTCCCTGGAAACAAGGACTTGCAGAGTGAAATAAACTGACACTCTCCCTACCTACAGTTTTCTGTCCCTAGAATAAATGTTTTTTTTAAGCACAATATAGCACAAGGACAATTCACTCACTGTCCTTACAGGTCCCTGGAAACAAGGACTTGCAGAGTGAAAGAAAAAAAACACTCTCCCTACCTACAGTTTTCTGTCCCTAGAAAAAATGTTTTTTTTAATCACAATATAACACAAGGACAATTCACTCACTGTCCTTCCAGGTCCCTGGAAACAAGGACTTGCAGAGTGAAATAAACTGACACTCTCCCTACCTACAGTTTTCTGTCCCTAGAATAAATGTTTTTTTTAAGCACAATATAGCACAAGGACAATTCACTCACTGTCCTTCCAGGTCCCTGGAAACAAGGACTTGCAGAGTGAAATAAACTGACACTCTCCCTACCTACAGTTTTCTGTCCCTAGAATAAATGTTTTTTTTAATCACAATATAGCACAAGGACAATTCAGTCACTGTCCTTCCAGGTCCCTGGAAACAAGGACTTGCAGAGTGAAATAAACTGACACTCTCCCTACCTACAGTTTTCTGTCCCTAGAATAAATGTTTTTTTTAATCACAATATAGCACAAGGACAATTCAGTCACTGTCCTTCCAGGTCCCTGGAAACAAGGACTTGCAGAGTGAAATAAACTGACACTCTCCCTACCTACAGTTTTCTGTCCCTAGAATAAATGTTTTTTTTAATCACAATATAGCACAAGGACAATTCACTCACTGTCCTTCCAGGTCCCTGGAAACAAGGACTTGCAGAGTGAAATAAACTGACACTCTCCCTACCTACAGTTTTCTGTCCCTAGAATAAATGTTTTTTTGAAGCACAATATAGCACAAGGACAATTCACTCACTGTCCTTACAGGTCCCTGGAAACAAGGACTTGCAGAGTGAAAGAAAAAAAACACTCTCCCTACCTACAGTTTTCTGTCCCTAGAAAAAATGTTTTTTTTAATCACAATATAACACAAGGACAATTCACTCACTGTCCTTCCAGGTCCCTGGAAACAAGGACTTGCAGAGTGAAATAAACTGACACTCTCCCTACCTACAGTTTTCTGTCCCTAGAATAAATGTTTTTTTTAATCACAATATAGCACAAGGACAATTCAGTCACTGTCCTTCCAGGTCCCTGGAAACAAGGACTTGCAGAGTGAAATAAACTGACACTCTCCCTACCTACAGTTTTCTGTCCCTAGAATAAATGTTTTTTTTAAGCACAATATAGCACAAGGAGAATTCACTCACTGTCCTTCCAGGTCCCTGGAAACAAGGACTTGCAGAGTGAAAGAAAAAAAACACTCTCCCTACCTACAGTTTTCTGTCCCTAGAAAAAATGTTTTTTTTAATCACAATATAACACAAGGACAATTCACTCACTGTCCTTCCAGGTCCCTGGAAACAAGGACTTGCAGAGTGAAATAAACTGACACTCTCCCTACCTACAGTTTTCTGTCCCTAGAATAAATGTTTTTTTTAAGCACAATATAGCACAAGGACAATTCACTCACTGTCCTTACAGGTCCCTGGAAACAAGGACTTGCAGAGTGAAAGAAAAAAAACACTCTCCCTACCTACAGTTTTCTGTCCCTAGAAAAAATGTTTTTTTTAATCACAATATAACACAAGGACAATTCACTCACTGTCCTTCCAGGTCCCTGGAAACAAGGACTTGCAGAGTGAAATAAACTGACACTCTCCCTACCTACAGTTTTCTGTCCCTAGAATAAATGTTTTTTTTAATCACAATATAGCACAAGGACAATTCAGTCACTGTCCTTCCAGGTCCCTGGAAACAAGGACTTGCAGAGTGAAATAAACTGACACTCTCCCTACCTACAGTTTTCTGTCCCTAGAATAAATGTTTTTTTTAAGCACAATATAGCACAAGGAGAATTCACTCACTGTCCTTCCAGGTCCCTGGAAACAAGGACTTGCAGAGTGAAAGAAAAAAAACACTCTCCCTACCTACAGTTTTCTGTCCCTAGAAAAAATGTTTTTTTTAATCACAATATAACACAAGGACAATTCACTCACTGTCCTTCCAGGTCCCTGTAAACAAGGACTTGCAGAGTGAAATAAACTGACACTCTCCCTACCTACAGTTTTCTGTCCCTAGAATAAATGTTTTTTTTAAGCACAATATAGCACAAGGACAATTCACTCACTGTCCTTACAGGTCCCTGGAAACAAGGACTTGCAGAGTGAAAGAAAAAAAACACTCTCCCTACCTACAGTTTTCTGTCCCTAGAAAAAATGTTTTTTTTAATCACAATATAGCACAAGGACAATTCAGTCACTGTCCTTCCAGGTCCCTGGAAACAAGGACTTGCAGAGTGAAATAAACTGACACTCTCCCTACCTACAGTTTTCTGTCCCTAGAATAAATGTTTTTTTTAATCACAATATAGCACAAGGACAATTCACTCACTGTCCTTACAGGTCCCTGGAAACAAGGACTTGCAGAGTGAAATAAACTGACACTCTCCCTACCTACAGTTTTCTGTCCCTAGAATAAATGTTTTTTTTAAGCACAATATAGCACAAGGAGAATTCACTCACTGTCCTTCCAGGTCCCTGGAAACAAGGACTTGCAGAGTGAAAGAAAAAAAACACTCTCCCTACCTACAGTTTTCTGTCCCTAGAAAAAATGTTTTTTTTAATCACAATATAACACAAGGACAATTCACTCACTGTCCTTCCAGGTCCCTGGAAACAAGGACTTGCAGAGTGAAATAAACTGACACTCTCCCTACCTACAGTTTTCTGTCCCTAGAATAAATGTTTTTTTTAATCACAATATAGCACAAGGACAATTCAGTCACTGTCCTTCCAGGTCCCTGGAAACAAGGACTTGCAGAGTGAAATAAACTGACACTCTCCCTACCTACAGTTTTCTGTCCCTAGAATAAATGTTTTTTTTAATCACAATATAGCACAAGGACAATTCAGTCACTGTCCTTCCAGGTCCCTGGAAACAAGGACTTGCAGAGTGAAATAAACTGACACTCTCCCTACCTACAGTTTTCTGTCCCTAGAATAAATGTTTTTTTTAATCACAATATAGCACAAGGACAATTCAGTCACTGTCCTTCCAGGTCCCTGGAAACAAGGACTTGCAGAGTGAAATAAACTGACACTCTCCCTACCTACAGTTTTCTGTCCCTAGAATAAATGTTTTTTTTAATCACAATATAGCACAAGGACAATTCACTCACTGTCCTTCCAGGTCCCTGGAAACAAGGACTTGCAGAGTGAAATAAACTGACACTCTCCCTACCTACAGTTTTCTGTCCCTAGAATAAATGTTTTTTTTAAGCACAATATAGCACAAGGACAATTCACTCACTGTCCTTACAGGTCCCTGGAAACAAGGACTTGCAGAGTGAAAGAAAAAAAACACTCTCCCTACCTACAGTTTTCTGTCCCTAGAAAAAATGTTTTTTTTAATCACAATATAACACAAGGACAATTCACTCACTGTCCTTCCAGGTCCCTGGAAACAAGGACTTGCAGAGTGAAATAAACTGACACTCTCCCTACCTACAGTTTTCTGTCCCTAGAATAAATGTTTTTTTTAATCACAATATAGCACAAGGACAATTCAGTCACTGTCCTTCCAGGTCCCTGGAAACAAGGACTTGCAGAGTGAAATAAACTGACACTCTCCCTACCTACAGTTTTCTGTCCCTAGAATAAATGTTTTTTTTAAGCACAATATAGCACAAGGACAATTCACTCACTGTCCTTACAGGTCCCTGGAAACAAGGACTTGCAGAGTGAAAGAAACTGACACTCTCCCTACCTACAGTTTTCTGTCCCTAGAATAAATGTTTTTTTAAGCACAATATAGCACAAGGACAATTCACTCACTGTCCTTCCAGGTCCCTGGAAACAAGGACTTGCAGAGTGAAAGAAACTGACACTGTCCCTACCTACAGTTTTCTGTCCCTAGAATAAATGTTTTTTTTAAGCACACTATAGCACAAGCACAAAACACACTGACACTCTCCCTACCTATCCTTCTCTTTCCCTAAACTAAAGGAATCCAGGTTAAGCAAGAAAGAAATAACAGTCACTGTCCCTGCCTATGCTGCTCTATCCCTGCTCCGGAACACACTACACTAGGCCGCCGTGCTGGCGGCCTTTTATAGTGTGGGGCGTGTACTAAACACCCTCAGCAATAATTGGCCACAGGCATCCTGCCTGTGGCCAATCATTGCTCTCCTCGCTGCCGGCGCTGTGATTGGCCAAGCATGCGGGGTCACAGTGCATGCTTGGCCAATCACAGCGCCTGGATGACACTGCGATGGCGTAGTGCATTGTGGGCCGTTCGCGTCACTCGAATTTGGCGCGAACGGCCCAAATCGTTCGATCTTCGTCGAACGATCGAACAGCCGATGTTCGAGTCGAACGTATGTTCGACTCGAACACGAAGCTCATCCCTAATCAGCACCCTCATACCCTTCAAGTAAGCTCACAAAAAAAAGGACAAATATGAAAGACTGCCACTGTTGACCTCATTATAAAGGGCTGCTGACTCACATTAAAAACAATAAAAACAGCACAAAACTTTTAACAATCGACACAATTGTGTTCATTTACCAGCAAATAGGCTCATAGTTGTGCGCAGCGAGTTTCCCCATAGAAGTCAATGGAAACGAAGATAATTTGTTCCGCATTGACTTCTATGGCATGCAATACCGCATGTGGCCAGAGGTGGGGGGGTGTGGCGGAGAGGCCTCGGAAATATTCTGGGACAGCTCGGATGATCTCGGAAACCCTATTTGTGTTTCCGAGTATTTCTGAGTGATTCCGACTATTTTCAAACGGCTCCGAACAGTTCCGAGTGTCACCGGTGCCCCCGCACCTCTGGCCAAATGCAGTACTGCACACCCCATTAGCATGAATTCTGCTCGTGTTGCGAGACAACACTCGCAAACCGAGTCAGGATTGTTTAAAAAAAGTTGCTCATTATTTAAAACGCTTGTTAACCGCGTTACTCGTAAACCAAGGTTCCACTGTAAATTTAAACAAACATGTGTTGCTTTGCTGTTTACCTGTTTTCAGGCCTAGTAGGATATCCTATAGAAGCATAACATGTGGGGAGCGTAAATGTCATTCAGCATCTCACATATCTGTGACATCAAAATCCTCCATAATCTAATCTTCTTGCAGTAGAGTTTAATGATGAAGGAGGTTGAGCCTTATATATACAGTAGACATCCCACATACAGCCAAAGATTTGCCAAAGATGGGTGTCAGCCCCAATTGATATACAACAGAAGCCACAAGGGAAATGGGGAAATGGTGAGGAGCACCGGGGCTTTGTGAGTAGTTGAGTATAACACGAGTAGATATAAAATCAAATATTTATTGGGAAAGTTTAAAAAGTCCCCTCTACATAAAAGTAGTAAAAATGACTGAACATATAAAAATGCATAACATCAAACATGTACAGATTACAATACATCAATAAGTGGATATAATGGATGGTCCGTTTGCCAAGTGGCCTTGACGCGTTTCGACCAGATGGTCTTCTTCAGGGGAAGGCCCTTGACTAGCACAGTTGAGGATTCTATGAGTAGTAAAATACACAAGATGCAGTTGACTGGTGATGCCAGAGGTCACCCAGGATAGAAATGGAGCATTGGATAGACACAGAAGGAAAGGGGGAACAGTGTCAGCCCCTGTCCCAAGCACCAAGGGATATCAGCCAGAGAGTGAAAACAATGTGCCTTAATGAACAGATGGGGCAGCGAGCATGTGACCCAGCAAATGGCAATTGTAAATCAAGGCAAGAAGTTGTTAAGGAAATGTATACGGGGGGGTCTGGACCAAAATCCATTGTCAGATGAAAAATCAATGTAAGGGTCACAGCAAACAATCCCAGAAAAAGTCTCCACTGACAACACATACACCTCCAACCAGCATCTGCAGAAGGATTCAATAGAGGTTGATTTGCTAAAGGCAAATAGTCTGTTTACTTTGCAAGGGCAGTTGCACATTACAAGGGAATTTTCCACAGGAGCTTAGGAAATGTGATGAAATGTCACTATGCAGAGAATATTCAATTCCATGCAAGGAAAATAAAAACCTGCACTTTTGCTTGTTCCTGATTGGATGATGGGAGTCATCAGAGCTTTACCCCATTAACTAAGCTCTGTCGAAAATTCCCTTACAACAGTCTATTTACATTTAGTTTTTTTTAAATGTGTTGTGCTAAACATGAACAAACATTATACAAATGCATAAAGTGCATATAGACACAAACATAAAATACAATAATTGTGTGATAACAAATGATAGGTGTATAAAATAGAAATAGAAAGAGTTCCATCAACCGTGTGCTGACACATAATAAATAGTTTCTTCCTTATAGCATAAAGTGCTGTCACCAGACACCTACACCCAAAGGTGATAGTAGGGTGCACGCTTCCCAGCTTCCCATGACCACCTAGATCTAGGGATGGTCACAGAGCGCTTGTATAGTCTCCTTAGGAGATAAGGTAATCCTCCACACAGCCTCAGTATCAACCAGGAACACCGTGACTAGCGGGGGGGGGGGGCAGACAGTACCACCCCCACAGTTGGTGGTCGGTCGGGTGGATCTGGTGCGCTTGCCGTATCTACGGTGGGCAGCGCTTCGCCCGGGCTTTACCGGCGGCTTCCCTTGCTCAGCGGCGATGGCTTTCCCTTCCCCTACTCTCCATGGGCATCGTGACGGTTTCTATTTCCTCCATTTACCTTGGCGGCCAATTGGGGCTCTTCTCTTTTTGGCCAATCGGAAAACGGATCTCAAACCTGCCTCTGATTGGCCGGACTGAGGATTTCATGTGCATACAGGGCCGTCTTTATTATTGATTGGACCCAGGGCAAACATTTTCTCTCCCCCCCCATGCAATTTCGTTCTCCACCTGCTCTGAGACATACAAACAAATAGAAGTTTACTGAATCAAATCAGGCAGCAATTGTGATTGGTTGCCAGAGGTTACAGTGTATCATTACGGCTCACTGACTGGCTGCTAGAGGTTACAGCACATATTATGGCTCACTGATTATTTGCTAGAGGTTACAGCACATAACTTCTGCTTGTTTGGTTGCTAGAGATTACTGTACATCAATACTGCTCACTGATTGGTTTTCTGCCGTTACTGAACATCCATACCGCTCACTAATTGATTGCTAGAGGTTACTGCACATTATTACTGCTCACTGATTGGTTGCTAGAGGTTTATGCATATCCTTACCGCTCAATGATTGGTTGCAAGAGGTTAGTGCACATCATTACTGCTCACTGATTGGTTGCTAGAGGTTTATGCATATCCTTACCGCTCAATGATTGGTTGCAAGAGGTTAGTGCACATCATTACTGCTCACTGATTGGTTGTTAAAGGTTACAGTACATCATCTCCTCAATGCCTGCATACCATGGACTGGGGAGGTGAGGGGACCCATCAATACGCAGAAAACTCTTAGGGATCCAAGACTCCTGAAATCAGTGGCAATGCTGGGGGGTTGATGGGATCAGTGGCAGTGGTGGGGGAATGGGATTAGTTAGGAGGCAGTACACTGTGGCAAATTTTGAATCATGTAGAGCAAAGCTGGAAATCTTTGGAAAGTACATAGTGGGGAATTCTACACTGACCACCATTGTAATGGGGGATTTACAATGATGACCACCAATGTGAGGGGGGGATTTACACTGACCACCAATGTGAGGGATATTTGCACGGATCACCATGTCATTGGGGATTTTACGCCACCCACCAATATAAAGAGGGATTTCTACACTGACACCAATGTAATAGGATCATTTACACCAACCACCAGTGTAAGGGGAATATACGTTGACCTCCATATAAGGAGGAATTTACACTGACAACCATTGTCGAGGAGATTTGTACTGACCACCAATGTAAGGTGACACTTCTACACCGATCACCAATGTTAGGGGGGATTTACACTGACCACTAATGTAAAGGGGATTTACACTGAACACCAATGTTAGGGGGGATTTACACCGACCACCAATGTTAAGGGAGATTTACACTGACCACCAATGTAAAGGGGGATTTACACTGACCACTAATGTAATAGAAGCATTCACAGTAACCACCAATGTAATGAGAAGATTTACACTGACCACCAATGTAAATGAGACATTTAGCCTGCGTTCACATTTGTGTGTGTCAGGAATGCATGCAAAATCGCCTTCCTGACCCCACAGAAGCATGCTGCCCTTTAGCAGATACACAGCAGTGCAGAGCTGAGCAGCAATAGTAACCGAACTTCACACTGAGATATCGGGACACATCACGGGACTAAAACTTCAAAGGACAAGGGAATTTAATCTGTGATAGTTGGCAAGTATGAGACAGCTGCTTTGGGCCCCACAACAATGATGGGGCCCAGAGTAGCTGCCCCTTTTGCCCTGCCTTAAAGACCGCCCTTCTTGCAGGTTCCCCTTAGATCTAGAGCAACTGCACTTGCAGTGCACAGACTATTTGCCTTTAGTAAATCAACCCCACTGTTATTTCTCACCTACTTTCGGTTTTGATGCGTACCGGAAGTGACTTCTCCCATCACATTATGACATATAAAGGGTAAGAGCAGCATGACACATATTTATAATTTATTTAGAAAAATTATAATTATTAAAATTGTTGTAGTTGCTATCACTGCCCTATATGCTTTACTGGTATTTAAGTGTCAACCTTGTCCTTGTCAGGTACGGTGGTGTATGGTGAGGCACTGGCATCTGGACTGGGCAGCGATGGGACTCACTACTGGAGTAAGAACTGGGCAAAGGCTGCAGCTTTTGTTACCTCACCACCTCTGAGCACTGACCAGTCAACCCCAGAATATCTCTGTTCATTACTGTCCTGGTATGTATAGAGTGCTATTATAGTAAATAATGCATGGTCATATGTGGGTGGATCCATTCATTTTATTATGTTATTTAATTACCTGCTTCAAACACATTTTATATATACTGTGTGTATGTGTGTGTATCTATATATATATATATATACTTTCCAGATGCACTTTCTGGATGCACTGTGTGTGTGTATATGCATGTATATGTATATGTATGTATGTATATGTGTGTGTATATATATATATATATATATATATATATATATATACACACAGTATCTCACTAAAGTGAGTACACCCCTTACATTTTTGTAAATATTTTATTCTATCTTTTCATGTGACAACACTGAAGAAATGACACTTTGCTACAATGTAAAGTAGTGAGTGTACAGCTTGTATAACAGTGTAAATTTGCCGTCCCCTCAAAATAACTCAACACGCAGCCATTAATGTCTAAACCACTGGCAACAAAAGTGAGTACACCCCTAAGTGAAAATGTCCAAATTGGGCCCAATTAGCCATTCTCCCTCCCCGGTGTCACGTGACTCGTTAGTGTTACAAGGTCTCAGGTGTGAATGGGGAACAGGTGTGTTAAATTTGGTGTTATCGCTCTCACTCTCTCATACTGGTCACTGGAAGTTTAACATGGCACCTCATGGCAAAAAATAATTGTTGCTCTACATAAAAATGGCCTAGACTATAAGAAGATTGCCAAGACCCTGACACTGAGCTGCAGCAGGGTGTCCAAGACCATACAGCGGTTTAACAGGACAGGTTTTACTCAGAACAGGCCTCGCCATGGTCGACCAAAGAAGTTGAGTGCACGTGCTCAGCGTCATATCCAGAGGTTGTCTTTGGGAAATAGACGTATGAGTGCTGCCAGCATTGCTGCAGAGGTTGAAGGGGTGGGGGGGTCAGCCTGTCAGTGCTCAGACCATACGCCGCACACTGCATCAAATTGGTCTGCATGGCTGTCATCCCAGAAGGAAGCCTCTTCTAAAGATGATGCACAAAAAAGCCTGCAAACTGCTGAAGACAAGCAGACTAAGGACGTGGATTACTGGACTATGTCCTGTGGTCTGATGAGACCAAGATAAACTTATTTGGTTCAGATGGTGTCAGGCGTGTGTGGCGGCAACCAGGTGAGGAGAACAAAGACAAGTGTGTCTTGCCTACAGTCAAGCATGGTGGTGGGAGTGTCATGGTCTGGGGCTGCATGAGTGCTGCCGGCACTGGGGAGCTACAGATCATTGAGGGAACCATGAATGCCAACATGTACTGTGACATACTGAAGCAGAGCATGATCCCCTCCCTTCAGAGATTGGGCCACAGGGCGGTATTCCAACAGAACGACCCCAAACACACCTCCAAGATGACCACTGCCTTGCTAAAGAAGCTGAGGGTAAAGGTGATGGACTGGCCAAGCATGTCTCCAGACCTAAAGCCTATTGAGCATCTGTGGGGCATCCTCAAACGGAAGGTGGAGGAGCGCAAGGTCTTCAACATCCACCAGCTCCGTCATCATGGAGGAGTGGAAGAGGACTCCAGTGGTAACCTGTGAAGCTCTGGTGAACTCCATGCCCAAGAGGGTTAAGGCAGAGCTGGAAAATAATGGTGACCACACAAAATATTGACACTTTGGGCCCAATTTGGACATTTTTATGCACAGGCATAGAGCTAAATGGGCCTTTAATGTTTTTAAAAGTTATTCCACCTAATCCTCATGGAATAAATCACTCATTCTCTTCTTGCAGGTTAGGCTTATCAACCAATCACATCCTTCCTTTATTATACTTTTTTTAATTCAGTTATTTAAAAGGGTTTAAATAAATTTTGAAGGAGTCATGAATAAGTCTGTGTTGCTTTGCTCTTTACCTGTTTTCAGGCCTAGTAGGATATCCTATAGATAAAGAAGCATAACATGTGGAGAGCTTAAATGTCATTCAGTATCTCACATAACTGTCACATCAAAATCCTCCATAATCGAATCTTCTTACAGTAGAGCTTAATGATGAAAGAGGTTGAGCTTTATTTGTTCAGCGGGTAGGATTTAATTAGTGCTGGAGGTGGGGCTAAAAGGTATATTATGCTAATTACACTGGGAACTCCTTTCTCTTGCAGAAGGATTCAATAGGGGTTGATTTGTTAAAGGCAAATACGCTGTTCACTTTGCAAGGGAAGTTGCACATTACAAGGGAATTTTCTCCAGAGCTTGGGAAATGTGATGAAATTTCACTTTTTAAAGAATACCCAATCCCATGCAAGGAAAATGAAAAACAGCAATTTTGCTTGATTGTGATTGGATGATGGGAGTCAGCAGAGCTTTACCCCATTCACTTAGCTCTGGGGAAAATTCCTATGCAGTCTATTTACCTTTAGTAAAACAACCCCATTGAATTAAATTACAACTGAATTAAATTAAAGGGAATCTGGGAGGAGTATCTCCCTCAAAAATACCCTAAAACCAACACAGATTACATAGCTTTACCACCCCCCCCCCCCCAAAAGAATTGCAGCTATTTTTTTTTTTTTTATTAGCCCTACCTGTCATTCCACCCTGCGCCAGAATGACGTACACCTGGTCCTGCAGCCTCTTGGGATACTTACATCACATCTCCCAGGAGGTTGCAAAATCAGCACACAGAGTTGCTGGAGGTGGGTCAGGTATGTAAGTGGTAGCTCCAGCCAGGCAGAGGCAGCCAGCCGAAGAGGACCAAGATGGTGACACCCAGTGGATTGCATTGGACCAGCGCTGGATTCGCTGTGCAAGTGGATATGTGCTTTGAAGAGCACTACAGGTAAGTGGGAACAAAACATGGTGGGGGGGGGGGATAGGAGAGTTGGGTACCACGTTAACATTTTCTCCAAAGCTGGCAAGAGAACTTTAATATTGGCATGCATTCTTTAGGTCAGGGGTAGGCAACCTCGGACCTCCAGCTGTTTTGAAGCTACAAGTCCCATGAGACATTGCAAGACCCTAACAATCACAGGCATGACTCCTAGAGGCAGAGGCATGATGGTATTTGTGGTTTCACCACAGCTAGAGGGCCGAGGTTGCCCCCCCCTGCTTTAGGTTGACTGGCTGGTATGCTTCCAAAGTAGGGATATCATATAGCTCAAATACAGCAGTAGAAGGCAATCAGCCAGAGACAAAAGATTCTGTCGTAGGGGTTGATTTACTAAAGGCAAATAGACCGAGCACTTTGCAGTTGCTCCAGAGCTTAGTAAATTAGGTAAAGCTTCCCTTCGAAAAGAATAGACAATCACATGCAAGGAAAATAAAATAAAAAATGCATTTTTGCTTGCACATGATTGGATGATGGAAGTCGGCAGAGCTTCTGTTCATTTACTAAATGCAAAGTGCAAAGTCTATTGGCCTTTAGTAACTCAACCCAATAGTGTTGAATGACACTGGGAGGTTTTTTACCTACATAGCCTGATGGGAGAAAGTGACTAAAACAAAAGATTTTATATCTTTTAGCTAAGTAAGCAGTGGCGGCCCATCTAAAGGGTGCGGGGGCGCCGCCGCCTAATCCATGCACCCTGCCCCTAATCTACATGCAGGGTGCCCGACACATGGATTCCAATGGGGGGGGGGGGGGGTTTGAAGCACATGATTAGAGCCTGAGGCTCTAATTGGCCTCAAAAAAGGATGGGCTCAGGGCGCAGAGCACTGCAGCCCTGAACCCACCCAGTTGTGTGATAATAGCGAATTAATAGAAATAAAAAGTGCAGCTCTATGTATAACAAATCATCAACACAAATAAATGGTGTAATTAGCATATAAACATAATAAAGTGCATTGTGTAAATAATGATATAATGTATCCAGAAGTGAGACCTTCCATATATAAAGATATAAGAGGACTTATATGATATAACCACTGTATAAAAAAACTGTGATGTTGGTGCTGGATCACTGTGACCCTTCGCCCTTTTCTCCTGATGCATGCTGGGGGAGGGGCTGTACCAGGAAGTAAGTTAGTGTGTGTGTGTGTGGGACTGGGAAGCAGCTGCATGATACATAGAAGGGATTACATCTGGTAATGACAGAAGCCTTTTGTATTAGGACTCCATGTAACAAAGTCATCATGTTCTGAGAGAGTAATAAACCCTCTCCATAGTTAAGAAGTTCATCTGGCCTGTGTGTAACTTGCTGAGCAGATACTGGCAGCATTGCTAGCAGCACCCTGAGAGACCCTGTGTCTAAATCACATAACAAAAACCGTCCAAATAGTGAGTGTTTCAATGATGATTATAAGGGCTAGATTACACTTGCTTCAAAACAAGGCTTCAGACAGGCTTTGTTAAAGCTCTCTGAACGCCAGTCAAAGCCCCTGTCACTAAATAAAATGGTTAGCTTACAGTCCTGTTTACACCTTGCGTTTGCTTGGTGCTTCGATAGGGCTTCGGTGGGGCTTTAGTGGGGCTTCAAGCAAGCTTTGTCATAGAGAAGGCTTTGAAGATACTTTAAAGCACCACTAAAGCGACATGGGGTATAATTTTTGTAGCGAAGCAAAGCAAAAGCAAGGTGTAAACAGAACCTGTCCGAAGCCTTGTTTTGAAGCAAGTGTAAACTAGCTGTTAATGTGTGTTGAAGCCGAAGCAAGTGTAAATGAGCCCTAAGAGACAATCCAAATATGGCTTAAGGGGTCACCACGGTATGTGCATCCACCACCCAGGGAAGGAGAGTGAACAGGCTTACCAGAAGACAACATCAACCGAGCATATAGTAGTAATGATCAGGATGCTAGTCACAGAAACGATATCCAGGAATATAGAATCTCTTGTCAAATCATAGACTCCAACGCTTAAAGAAAAGAAAAGTGTAAAACTGTTTGGCAACAAATTTTATTAAAAAGTAGAAATTTACACAAATTCCGAAATGACAGGCATCAACAAGACATCTCCTTAATGTGATCACATGGGTATTGAAAAGGGGCACAATGACATGGAGCAGACTCAACCAATCCGACGCGTTTCATCTCCAACGACTTCAACTGGGGTATGAGTCGGGGTCCATACATTGCACATTAATATAGTAAAAACAATCCACAATGTTCTGACAAACCTGTGTAAAATGCTCAGACCCGGAGCTATGTCTATCAATTAATATTCCCTATTGTCTTCCTGATTCTCCTCCTGGCCAATCAGGTAGCAGGTCCTGAGACCCGATCGGCCGGGGAGTCTTAGGTCTCCCCAGCCAATCAGGTCTCAGGACACACTTCCTGTTCAGCCAGGAAGAGAAGCAATGGCCCAGCTCTTCCTTTCCCCTGCCTCCTAAGTTACGGTCAGTCTGCCGGGGGGGGGGGGGGGGGTGGCGGTGGATAGCCCCTGCGTTCTCGTGCATCGAACCCCAGGGGGGGTGGCTGAGTGCTTGCTGCGAATGCTGCCTTCCCGTCTGTCTCCCTGAAATATGGCGTTAGTTTTAGCACCAGCCGTCACTGTAAGGAAGGTGAAAATAACTTTTAATGGCAAAAATGGGCAACTGGGTAGGAAGCTCGACTGAAGGCACAAAATGTGATGAATGCTGTTTCTGGGCTGACAGTCTAATGACAATTCTCTCCTGCAGTTCTGACCTCCAGGTAACGGGCAGTGCACACTGTGCCTTCACCACAGCACAGAAAGCCGTAGGGAAGGACAATTTCACCTTAATACCAGAAGGCACCAATGGGGTGGAAGAACGAATGTCAATAATCTGGGAAAAATGCGTGGTAAGGAGAATACGATTTTTGTATTGCAACAAAGCTGGTAAATGCCACAAAAAATTACGTTAAAAGGAAAAATGTAAAAGGAAAAAAGTCAGCACTTATTTTTATTCCTAATAATCTGATAAACGAATTAGCACAATATGGACAAATGCAGCAGTAAGGTATGAATAATAGAACCCTGCTAAAAATATGGGCATTGTCATTACTGAATAACCAAAACCTTCAACGTTTTTTTAAGACCTATTTAAGAGAACAGAATATGGGATTTTTAAGGTGCCAAAACACAAGGACAAAAATAATAAAATATATATAAAAAAATATTTAGAAACGTCTAAAAATCAACAAGTTGTTGTCATAAATAACCATACAATACATGAAACAGATGCAGCTGATTCTAATCTCTACATGTTTCGCCAAACGATGGCTTCTTCAGGAGAACTTTTATCAGGCACTGCATATATGATCATTATAAACTGAAAATGACATAATTTAGACACAACACATCAAAGATAGTAATATTCATAATAACACATAATTATATCACAATTAGTTTTTTTCCTATAACTCCAATGTGTAAAGCCCTGTGCATTGTTCATAGGTCTCTATTACCTGAGTGTTGATGAATATTTTGCTTTAAAATCCAAAAGGTATTTGGCTCCAAAACCACTTTATTATTGGATTTTAAAGCAAAATATTCAGATCCCCATGGACACATATGTGTGAGCATTAAAGAGGAAGTAAACCCTAATGGGTTTTACTTCCTCTTTATTTCCCTGCAAAGATAAAGCATAATGGGCTACTATGCATCGCATGTGTCACTTACCTGAAACGGAGGGCTGCGAACTCTGGCTCTGTGACTGCACGCGGGAGCCGCCAGTCACGGCATGACCCCTTTAGAAACGGCACGATCGCCGTTTCTAAAGTGCGCCTGCGCCGTAGACATCGGCGCATGCGCTATAAATATCTCCTAAACCGTGGAGGTTTAGGTGATATTTCCAGCACCTACATGTAAACCTTAATCTAGGCTTACCTGTAGGTAAAAATGGTTGTACAGGGTGTCTAACCACTTTAACCGCTTGCCGACCATCGCACGATGATATACATCGACACAATGGCACAGACAGGCAGATGGACGTATATATACGTCCCCTTTAAGAAGCGGCATTGTGGACGCGCACCCGCCGCAAGCTCCGTGAGTCCAACCACGGGTGGATACCGAGAGAGAGGAATAACGGGGAAATGCTTATGTAAACAAGCATTTCCCCAGTCTTCCTAGTGACAGGACACTGATTACAGCTCCCTGTAATTGGGAGCGGTGATCAGTGTCGTGTCACACACAGCCCATCCCCCCTACAGTTAGAAGCACTTCCTATTTTTTTTGCTAGTAATGGCGGCCATCATCGATTTTTATCGTGACTGCGACATTATGGCGGACACATCGGACACTTTTGATGCTATTTTGAGACCATTGTCATTTATACAGCGATCAGTGCTATAAAAAGGCACTGATTACTGTGTACATGACACTGGCAGGGAAGGGGTTAACCACTAGGGGGCGAGGAAGGGGTTAAGTGTGTCCTAGGGAGTTTTTTTGTCCTATGTCCAATGACAGGGAGCAGAAGATCAGTGTCGTGTCACTAGGCAGAACAGGGAGATGCCTCGTTCTGCAGCTCCATGACAAGATCGCGGGACACCAGCGGACATCGAGTCCGCGGGTCCCGCGGGCACGGTCACGGAGCTCGCGGCAGGCGTGTGTGCGCCGACACGGCAGCAAATTTAAAAGGTCCTATATATACGCCCATTTGCCTGTCCGTGCCATTCTGCCGACGTAAATGTTCGTGCAGCGGTCGGCAAGCGGTTAAGGATGTATTGGGGGGCATTTACTAAAACTGGTTCACACAGAGTCTGGTGCACCTCTGCATGGTAGCCAAACACCTACTAACTTCAGCTTGTTCAATTAAGCTTTGACAATAAAACCTGGAAGCTGATTGGTTTCTATGCAGAGCTGTGCCATGTTTTGCACCATGCAATTTTAGTAAATAACCCCCATTGTGTAATACAAAGTTGCACATATTTCTGTGTTATATTTACTGGAATTTCGTTTAAATTGTTCAAAATGGATGATTTAGATAAAATAAGAGCCCACAAAGAGAATGCAGAGTTTGTCATTCACATAATGATAATTTGATTGTGCAATACAAAAGTTAAATTTTTTTTCAATTGCAAAGCTTTTTCAGCACACTAAAAATATTTGATTTGGTGAAATGTATTGTTTCTCTGGGGCTGATAATTTCTCATAGGGGAAACAACCGCATGTTGATTGAAGATCACTCTCAAACAATTGTATCATTATGTGGATGGCCAACGTATGCATGGGCGTCCGCTCCATAGGGCAAGGGGAGTCAATTGCCCCCCCCTGGAAGTCAGAGTGAAGACACACTTGCCCCCTGTGTTGCAATGGCCGCCGCGGCCGCCTCCGCGGAAGCCATGGACTTTTTATTCTTATGCCCCATACACACGATCGTTTTTCATGCCGTTAAAAATGCCATTAAAAAAATGGCCATTAAAAATGATCGTGTGTAGGCTCCAGAGCATTTTTAACGACGTGAAAAACGGCCATTAAAAATTTCGAACATGCTCTTTTTTTTCACGTCGTTTTTCATGTCGTTTTTTTTAACGACGTGAAAAACGATAGTGTGTATGCTTTAACGACGTGAAAAAAACCGCGCATGCTCAGAATCAAGTATGAGACAGGAGCGCTCGTTCTGGTAAAACTAGCGTTCGTAATGGAGATAGCACATTCGTCACGCAGTCACGGACTGAAAAGCACGAGACTGAAAAGAGCGAATCGTCGCTCAACAAACTTTACTAACATGAAGGGTGGCGCCATTCGAACGGAACTTCCCCTTTATAGTGCCGTCGTACGTGTTGTACGTCACTGCGCTTTGCTTGATCGTTTTTTTAAATGATCGTGTGTACGCAAGACAGGCTTGAGAGGAAACATGAAAAAAAAACGACGTGAAAAACGGCAAGAAAAAAAATGGCAAGAAAAACGATCGTGTGTATGGGGCATAAGTCTGCAGACTGCTGCTGGCCTGGAGGCTGGGGCTGCTCTCAGACTTTTCCGACTATTCGTCCCTCCCTCCTCACCCCCGGCCCGAGCATCGGATTGGCTCTGCCGCTCGGGCCTCTGCTTAACATCACCGTGACCCTGACCCGGCTGTTCCGTGATTGGCTGCTGCCTCAGCCTGCCTCTGCCTGTGTAAATGTGCCTATGTCGATCCGGCCGGCGCGGCGCCGGCTCCTCCCACAGGTGCGTGGCGTGCAGTGGCCGAGACAAGATACTGAATACGCTTCCAATGCCTACCCTATCACTGAAGAACTACAGGTAACAGCAGTGCCTGTGCCACGACACCACTGTGTACATCTTTTTGTATTGCAATGTATTGAAATACATCTGTGTTGTGGCTACAGTATACAGTATAGGCGGTTTTCATCAAGATTAAAATATGGCCACAACAGATGTATTGCAACACATTGCAATATAGAAAGATGTACATTCTCTAGGCTATATTTATATGGGCATGGAGTGAAGCGGAATTATCCTCAAGAATGATGCTGCCCCCTGAAAAAAGTTCAGCGGACGCCCATGAACGTATGGGCCCGTTCACAATGGACTCATTAATATGCATTATGCGTATTTTTCCAGTACAGCAACATGCATTGACAAGACAATATCCATTGTTCTTATTGGGATCTGTTTCCTCCAATACATGTCATTGCAGTGCATTGAGAAAGAGTCCTTCATGTTGCCCTTTGGTGCCTTGGCCTATATTTTGCCGAGTTCCTTTCCTTTCTTTACTTTAAAAAATAGAGATTAAATCTTTCAAAAATGTTTTGTATCTACAATATTAATACATTTAAAGGGGTTGTAAAGGTACATTAAGGTGAAAAAACATCTGACAATACCGCCCCCCCCCCCCCCGAGCCCCCGTTTTACTTGCCTGAACCCTCGAAAGTCCTGAGCTTGGCTCCGACATCTTCCTCGCCGTTCAGCCTGGCTGTTGATTGGCAACAGTGGATGGATTGAAAGCAGCGCAGCCATTGGCTCGCGCTGCTGTCAATCACATCCAATGATGCGGCGCGCCGGGGGGCGGGGCCGAGTGATACAGTGAGCGGCAATAGCCGCTGGCTGCATCACTGGAGCGCGCCCGCAATCACTCACCACCATACTCGCTCGCATATAGGTGGTGAGTGATTGCAGGGAGGAGCCAAGTCAGCCGCCGAGGGACCCCAGAAGTCGTGGATCGGGGCCACTCTGTGCAAAACGAGCTGCACAGTGGAGGTAAGTATAACATCTTTGTTATTTTATTTTATTTTTTTAATTTTGTTTACAAACCCTTTAAACTTGAGATGAATGAAGTCTAGAGGATATTAACATGGTAAATTTTTTTTTTTTTAAATTCGAGAATATTTATTTTTTTCATTGTTTTTTCTTCTCTACTTCAGACCTCTGGCAGGATGGACGAGAATGAGTTTGTAGCCGTGACCAGTACAAACGCAGCCAAAATTTTCAACCTGTATCCACGGAAGGGAAGAATCGCCACAGGCTCAGACGCTGACCTAGTTATCTGGAATCCAAAAACATTAAAAATCATTTCTGCCAAGACACATCATTCAGTAAATAACGGTTTCACTTGTTCCTTAAGTCATTTTTATTTAGCCATTCATGATTGTTTATGACAAAAAAAATAAAAGGGGTTGATTTACTAAAACTGGAGAGTGCAAAAACAGGTGCAGCTGTGCATAGAAACCGATCAGCTTCTAACTTCAGCTTGTTCAATTAGGGCCGGGTTCACACTGGTACAACTGTCAATCCTACTTTGCCCTGCGACATTGGTCCTACATCAGTCCTACATCGGTCCACCTTCCATCCAACTTGAATGAACAGGATAAGATTTTGCCCCAACTTTGAGATAGTCTGACTTGTCCTTTGACCAATCAAAACAATCCCAGTGTGACATAAGTTCCTTTTCCTGCTGCTGTAATCACCATGTCGGATGTCACAAGTGGGAAGGTTAGGACAAGGCATAAGGTTATCAGTGGTGTACCCCAAGGTTCAGTGTTGGGACCCTTACTTTTTAATATCTTTATAAATGATATTGGGTCTGGGATTAAAAGTAACATTTCTGTCTTTGCCGATGACACCAAGCTATACAGTGGAATAACGTCCTTACATGATGTCTCCAATTTACAAGCCGACCTCAATGCTCTGTCTAATTGGGGAACTAAGTGGCAAATGAGGTTTAATGTTGATAAATGTAAAGTTATGCATTTGAAGGCTAAGAATATGCACACATTATACATACTAGGGGGAGTACAACTTGGGGAATCCATAGAGGAGAAGGATCCACTTTTGGTAGATCATAAGCTCAATAATGGCATGCAATGCCAAGCTGCGGTTTCCAAAGCGAGCAAAGTCCTTTCTTGTATTAAGAGAGGTATGGTCTCCAGAGAGAGAGAGATATAATTTTTCCCCTGTTCAAATCATTAGTAAGACCTCATCTGGAATATGCAGTTCAGTTTTGGGCACCAGTTCTCAAAAAGGATATCGAGGAACTGGAGAAAGTGCAGAGAAGGGCAACAAAACTGATAAGAGGCATGGAGGAGCTCAGCTATGAGGAAAGATTAGAGGAACTGAATTTATTCACTCTTGAGGAGAGGATATTAGGGGGGGATATGATCAACATGTACAAATATATAAGGGGTCCATATAGTGAACTTGGTGTTGAGTTATTCACTGTAAGGTCATCACAGAGGACAAGGGGGCACTTTTTACATCTAGAGGAAAAAAGATTTCATCTCCAAATACAGAAAGGTTTCTTCACAGTAAAAGCTGTGAAAATGTGGAACAGACTCCCTGCAGAGGTGGTTCTGGCCAGCTCAGTAGATTGCTTTAAAAAAGGCCTGAATTCTTTCCTAAATGTACATAATATAACTGGGTACTGACATTTATAGGTAAAGTTGATCCGGGGAAAACCCGATTGCCTATCGGGGGTTCAGGAAGGAATTTTTTCCCCTGTTGTTGCAAATTGGACCCTGCTTTGCTGGGGGTTTTCGCCTTCCTCTGGATCAATTGTGTATATGGGATTGTGTTATATTATATATTATAGATGTATATATTTTTTTTTTGGTTGAACTAGATGCCTTTTTTCAACCTGAATAACTATGTAACTTTGACTTCAATGATATTGAATGGGCTTAAAACTGACCAGAGTAGTGCAGGACTCTTTTCTAAAGTCGGACCGACTTGTGTCGGACCCGTTAAGAGGGCTGATTTGTACATGTCATGTGACATGTGGTCCCAAAGTCGAAGCGTATGTGGCACCAGTGTGAACCCAGCCTTATTATCAAAGTTCAATGCCGGGTTCACACTGGTGCGACATACACTCCGACTTTCGGACCACATGTCGCATGACGTGTACAAATCAATGGTTCCCTATGGGAGCCGTCTTAACTGGTCAGACACAAGTCAGTCCGACTTTAGAAAAGGTTCCTGCACTACTTTGGTCCAACTTTAGTCAGTTTTCAGCCCATTCAATATCATTGAAGTTGGATCCTTGTCCTAACCATCTGACATGGTGATTACAGCAGCAGGAAAAGGAATTTATGTCACACTGGGATTTTTTTGATTGGTCAAAGGACAAGTCAGACGGAAGTAGGACCGATGGGCAAAGTAGGATTGAAAACCTGGAAGCCGATTGGTTTCTTTGCACAGCTGCACCAGATTTTGCACTCTCCAGTTTTAATAAAGCAACTCCAATGTGTAGTAGTCCATAAAGACCAATGGTAGGGGCCTAAATGAATGGTAGGGATGTGTTTTAGTACATCTTGTGTTACCTGGAAAGAAAACATCAGTAAGTGGCACAACTAAACATGTGCAATTCATTTTGTTCCAAATTAGTTTTTTGACTAAATTTAACAAATTCGTTAATTCGGAAATATTCAAATTAACGAATACCTGTTTAACAAATTTTTCCGAAAACCAAGATTTGAATATTTGAAAATTCTAATTCGAACAAAAATCTGAAATTCGAAAGAACGAAAATCTGAAAAATAAGAACGAAAATCCGAATTATAGGTATTGGAATTTCCTTTAAAATTTGGCTGTTAGAGAACGTAATGAATACGGATTTATCCGAAGTTACGAATCATCCAAAATAACGAATGCTGCATCTAAATGAATGGAATGTAATGAATTAATAATAATAATAATAAAAAACTTTTTATTATTATTATTAATTTGTACACTGAGTCGCTTTGCAGGCGCTACAACGCTAAAAATAGCGCCTCCAAAGCGCCCTGAAAGAGCCCCTCCTTTCACTCCAATGTGAAAGCCCGAGGGCTTTCACACTGGAGCGTTGCGCTGGCAGGATGCTAAAAAAAGTCCTGCCAGCAGCATCTTTGGAGCGGTGAAGGAGTGGTGTGTATACCGCTCCTCCACCGCTCCTGTCCATTGAAATTAATGGGCAGCGCGGCTATAACGCCGGTATAGCGCTGCTGCAGCAGCGCTTTGCGAGTGGTTTTAACCCTTTTTCGGCCACTAGCGGTGGTTAAAAGCGCTCCGCTAGCGGCCGAATACCTCCGCAAATACGACGGTAAAGCGCCGCTATTTTTAGTTTTTTACGAATTATCTGAATAACGAATTCAGCATCTAAATGAATGGAACATAACAAATTAAAATTATTCCAAAGTTAGAAATAAATAATGACATATTGTCTTATCTGTACGTATTTATTATTTGATAGCAGTATTGTAACTAATAAAAAGTACAATTTAGGCTACTTTCACACTGGGGCGGGTGTTAGCGGTAAAGCGCCGCTAATTTTAGCGGCGCTTTACCGCTGTTATAGCTGCGCTTTTCGGCCACTAGCAGGCGCTTTAAAAAAAATAAAGGGTAAAAAGCGCCGCTGCCGAAGGCGCTTTGCAGGCGTGGCTATTGATTTCAATGGCAGGGGCGGTGGAGAAGCGGTGTACACACCGCTCCCGCGCGGCCCGAAAGATGCTGCTTGCAGGACTTTTTCTAACGTCCTGCAAGCTCACCGCTCCAGTGTGAAAGCATTCGGGCTCTCACACTGGGGCTGCAGGAGAGGCGTTTTTCAGGCACTTTACTGGTGCTATTTTTAGACCAAAAGCGCCTGAAAAACGCCTCAGTGTGAAAGTAGCCTTAATATATTCTGGGCTCACACATGTTGGCAACTTAAGGCTCTGCTCACATCTAGGCATCCTGGATCACGGGCGGAATTGCCGCAATTCTGTCCGCGATCCCAAATTGATGCAATTGGTCCAGTGGCATCCCGATCACAGTGCGATTTTGCCACGATTGTCATCCGACGAATCGTGGTAAAATCGCACAAACAGAATGGTGGGATCCCTGTCGGTCAAAATACGTTTGCGTCCCGCAATTTGCTCCGATTTGGGATCGCGGGCAGAATCGTGGCTATCCCCCCCCCCCCCCATTCCGGGATGTGAACGGAGCCTAAAAGTCCTGTTTTTGTACATAATTACTTCCAGCTATACCAAGACCTCAATAAATGAGAACATATACAAAGGGATGTTATAAACCTAATTCCCCTTTTAAAGAAACCCTTTTTCTGCGTGTAATAACTGTTATCTAAGTAATAGCAGTCTTAACTCCAATGGATTACAGTGTTCTCTATATCAGCTGCCAGTTGTGTATAATTTAAAGGTTTCTTTTTTACATTTTAAGCAGAATAAAATATAAAACAGAAAATTGCAGGCAAACACAATCCCAGGCAGTGACTCCTTGTTCTCTGCTGAGCAGTAGTCAGGTAAACCATAAGCAATATTTTTTATTAGCGGTGTCTCAGAGCAATGGTAAAGGTATTTTGGAGGCATTTCAGTTCAGAAAAATGAACACCTAGTGCAGAGGGATTTAAAGGTCAGCTCAGCCAAAAATGAAATTTTAGTTGAATGGAGCCCAGTGGGCTAAGCCCGGCTCTGGAATTGTTCATGTGCCGTAACTTTCCACCAATATTTATGTGTCTCAGCTCCTCCTATTGCTTTCTCCATAACATAAAATAAGTCAATCCAACAAAGAGAGTGGGACTCCATATAATAGATGCGGCGTCCTCAGGATACAGTGTGTCTAGAAAACTCTCCCTTCCATATTTCTGTCTTAAGCCTCGTACACACTTGCCTTGCTCGCCGAGTGTACACACGGCCATTCAAAAGAACCACCGTTCTTTTGAATGGCAAGAACGCGGTGACGTCATCGACTACGACGAGCCTGCGCTCGTCACATTCTATGCCGTCGCCGCCATCTTGCTACACCCTACACTACCTTTGCATGCTACCTTTGCATGCGTCAAAGTCTTTTTGAGCATGCACGGGTTTACCTGGACAAGGTAAGCATACAGACGACCGGGTTTCTCGGCAGGAAAACTCTGCAGAGAATCCGGACGAGAAAAATAGAGAGCAGGTTCTCTATTTTTCTCATCGAGATTCCCGGCAGTTTTCCTGCTGAGAAACCATACACACGAACGGTTTTCTCTGCAAAAAGCTCTCCCAGCAGTTCTCTTGCTGAGAAAACCGGTCGTGTGTACGAGGCTTCATTCTGGGAAATGTAGGCGTTTACGCCAACCTTCTCCAGCTCCTCCTGTGACATTCTCTGTATAAAAAAAAGTCCAGCAGGAAGAGTGTGAGCCCCTTACAATGGTCACAGCAGGTGTCCAGGAACTCAACCACAGAGACCTTACCAATAGATTCCTTGAGCGATATAAGAAAATATTAGGGGGTTTATATTTGCAGCATCTACCAAAGCAAAAATATCAGTTTTGGTTGGACTTAAGCTGACCATATGAGAAAAGGGGAAAGGGAATGGGACTTTAAAGGGTTTGTAAACCATCAATCGTACTTACCTCCACTGTGCAGTTCATTTTGCACAGTGTGGCCCCGATCGTCTTCTGGGGTCCCCCAGCGGCTCTCACGGCTCCTCCTTGCATCGGTTAACCCCCTGGGAGAAGCGCTCTCCCGGGGGGTTTTCCTTGCGGGCGCGCTCCCGAGTCCAGCATTTGCGTCTATAGACACAGAATGCTGGACTCGGCCCGCCCCCCAGCGCCTGCATCATTGGATTTGATTGACATCAGTGGGAGACAATGGCTGCACTGCTATTAATCTATCCAATCAAGAGCCGAGAACCCCGGGCAGAGAGCTAGAGCACGTCTCCGTCGAGGGATCAAAGGGTTCAGGTGAGTAAAATGGGGGGGCTGGGGGGCCGGTCACTGTCACAAGTTTTTTCAC